>JAEOAD010000699.1:0-4800000 GCA_036365145.1 Orientallactaga sibirica
CTTTATCTCTCTCCCTCTCCCTCTCTGTGTGTCTCTCTCTGTGTCTCTCTCCAAAAATAAATAAAATTATATATATATATATATATATATATATATATATATATATGTATACACACACACACACACACACACACACACATACATATATACCAGTCAATTAATAAATCAGTAAGTCATAAACAAAAGTATATGTCCTATATGGATGAGTGATGATGATATGAATTAAGTGACTAGCTTCAACAGGTCAATGACAATGTGTTTGTTATTATGTGACAATGTGTATTATTATGAAGACATACCTAATAAAGTCACAGCATAAAATCATGTGAGAGAATCTTAACACCTCATTAAGGACAGCAGTTAACACTGGAAGAAAAAGGAAATAGGCATAAGATAACCATATTAAGCATACCACAGTGTTTGCAGTGACACATTTAAACACATTTAATATATATATATATATTTATTTATTAATTTATTCATTTGAGAAAGAGAGAGAGAGGGAGAAAGAAAGAGGCAGAGAAAGAGAGAGAGACTGGGAACACTAGGACCTCTAGCCACTGCAAACGAATTCTGGATGCCACCTTGTGCATCTGGCTTATATGGATACTGGGAAATTGAACCTAGGTTCTTAGGCTTCACAGGCCCTTACATTTTTTAAATCTTAAAAATATGTATCAATATTCTGCAAACCATGCAAATGTTGGACAAATGAGCATTTCTCATAAAATTTTCCATATGATTAAAATATTTATAATAATAATTTGATATGATAAATACTATTTAAAATATAGTTTTAAATATTATAAATACTTTATGCATAAATAAAATATTTATTCACTATTTTGAACAATATTTTCACACAAGATGTTTTCTAAAAATATAAATTTACAATAATAATTTTAAAAGCTAAAACAAACCAAAGACATGTAAATAACCTCTGCAATTTCAATTGATATAATACTTTGAAATTTAAAACAGTTTTCCTAAAACATCATGTTTTCATCCATCAGAGAGGTCCATCCATGCTGTAGGCAGTATCAGTATTTCATTCTATCACAGGACTCCATGATAACTCCTTGTTGGTGTTTTCCACAATTGGTGCACCCATTCATACTGAAACTTGATTTTTATGTAAATAAGATTTTTTAAATGATAGGAAGAAAGCACCTCCAGGTCTGATATGAATGGGCACCCAATGAAAGCCTTGATTAAGTGTAAGTGTGATGATTTTAGTTCCTCTAATAAAGCCCACTGATCCAAGAGATTGTCTTCCAACCCATATCACAGTTTTCACTCTACCTTTTCTTTTTCTAACAGTTTACTCTAAAAGTAACCAGATAGGGGAGGAAGAACCACTTTTACCATCCTCCCAGTGAGAGGAATCACTACCTGCTTCTGCTACTCTGGGCAAAACACTCACAGCTGAGTATCTGAGAGGTTTCTTACATGCCTAGATTTCCGTTTCCTCCTAATTTCCTATGTCTATTATTTTTGGTATAGAAGAATTGGCAGACATTAAATTGCCAAAGAATAAAAAAGCAGTTACTAAAATGCTTTTTAGGACTTATACTTTTAAACTCTTAAAAATTTATTTTCTTTTCCTCTTGTGACTGCATTTGCAGTCTTGGAACATGATGAGGAGTGCAATATTGATTTTTTTTTTACCTGTATATCTGCAGTGCATTTCATGCTTAATTCATATCCTAGTATTGGAAATGATCCAGGAATTATTACTTGCAAGAAAAAAAAAATTGTCTCTGCTGTAAAATCAAGTTGAAATAGGAATAAATAAAGCTGTGGGGTAGTCATGTTCTAACTCTACTTGTCGCTGCTTCTCCTTCAGGGTAAATAGTTTCTTCTTCTTAAAATATATACTTAAGAGAGTTTTACCAAAAAATGTTTCTACATTTTAAGTATTTTAAAAACAGTTTCATGTTCCAACAATAGTGAACAATTTTGGTTTTAACAATGGGAAAACTTTTTTTTTTTTTTAATTAACATTTTCCAACTTTCTGTTACATTTGTTTCCTTGGGTTTTTAATTGTTGTATTTTGAAACAGGGTCTCCATATTGGTCAGTCTGCTCCTGAACTCATGATCCTCCTGCCTCTGCCAGGGTTACAACTATGTGTTACCATGTCTGATGTCTGTGTTCTTACTTCTTACATGATGTTTTTTTATAAACCCATCATCAGCCTAAGCCTGAAACACTTTAATAATCACATAATTTATTGTGTGTATGTGTGTGGGGGGGGTGTTGTATGGACAGGGATGTGCCCATGCACATATTTCAGGAAATATATAATTTAAATATCATGCATTGCAAAAATTATATTGAGGTACTTTTTAAAATACACTTAGAGGTTAAAGACCAATAAAGTATATATCAAGCTTTAATCGCATAAATGAGAAAAACTATAAAATGGGACCAATTACTTGAAAAGACAATAATGTGGAAATTTTTGGTTTTTGTTGTTTTTTACATTTAAACCTTTGTTTGCATTTGTGTCTGTTTCTGGATAGTCAAGTGGTGTGTGAGATCTTGCTAAAGAAAAAAGAGCCTGCAACTAGCTTTGCCCCACACAGAGGCTTCCAGCAGCTGTGGAATAAGGAGAGCTATGCTAGGAAGAGTAAAGCACAGACTCTTTACAGCAGCAAACACATGTTCTTTAAAACCAAGAAAAATCCCTTTCTTATTGAATCACGTTCAAGTCTACACATGTGCACACACACACACACATGCTCTTACCTGTTAGTGGTACTGAAATTATCAAAACACAACTTTCAGTGATTCACTGTCCCTGTACTAAAGCTGCAATTTTCTCATCATTTCCACATTAAGTGGAGACCATTATGTCTCAATTTATTAATTATTTTTATAAATCAACATTTATTTAGTGCTGAGAGGTCTGGCACAAGGTCTGGTGTTTTCAAAATACTGACCTTGAGCCCAGGCATGGTGGCGCACACCTTTAATCCCAGCAATTGGGAGACAGAGGTAGGAGGATTGCCTTGAGTTCAAGGCCACCCTGAGACTACATAGTGAATTCCAGGTCAGCCTGGACCAGAGTGAGACCCTACCTTAAAAAAACAAAAACAAAACAAAACAACAACAACAAAAAAAAACTCGCCCTACAAAGACATCCATTCTTGCCCTTTGAAAAATTATCAGTTTAGAAGGACACATAGGAGACAATCACAATCTGATAACATTTTCAATGCAGGTTGGCAGAAAAACTAGAAGTAGGTATTTGTGTGCTGGGGTTTGCACTCAGTGAGTAAAGTGCTCGTTGTGCATGTGTGACGAACAGATCTGGATCTGCAGTATCCACATACAGTCTGATTTGTGTAGCACAAAGATGGTAAGCTCAGTGCACCTACATCAAGGAGGGAGTAGAGATAGGAAAATGTTCTGTTCAGCTAGCCTGGTGAACCCAGTGATGAAGAATGATAGATACTGCTTCAAACAAGATGGGAGATAACAATTAACACTGAAAGTTGTCCTCTGAGCTCCACACACCCTTCAGTGTTCAACAGGAAAGCAATTATAATGATAAGGTTCCTCTGCTCAAAATCCAAAACTGCCCACCATTCCTCTAATGACTTTAAAAATTTTTCAGAGTGTCAGTCAATATCCACCACCATGTTTGTTCTTCAGGCAGGGTGCTGCACCACTTCTCTAACCCCTGGATTCTTTCCTCGTCCTATACTCACAACAATCCTTTAGATAATCACTAGGTTTATACTGCTTTGCAGCCATGTGCCTTAACCCATTAAACCATCTATCCAGCCCGGATTCTCTGTTTTTTACACCATTGTTGGATCTTGTTATCTTTCATTACTTTGAAAACTACAATTATTTAAAATAACTGAGATTAGCTCATAATAACTATGTATATTTCTGAAACATTTTTATAACATAATCTTTACATGTGGAAAGTATATACCATTATGGATATCAGAAGAGATTTGAAGGGAAAACAATAGTTGAGGTAGATGATGACATCAAGGAGAAAGATCATATATTATTCTAAAGACATTTATAAAAAAGTTATGGATGCTACAAGCAAAACAGTTATAAATATCAAGTACAGTTACTTGAAAAATTATTTATTAGTCTATAACAGAGAGCATTTCTTTACTTTTTACTTATCCAAGGTAATGTTGTTGAACTTTTGCTGTGACTCAAATGTCTTCTCTGTCATGGAGGGAAAAAAGAAAATAGTTCTTGCATTCATGGTGTTTAATGTCATATAAGTGAAATAGATATTTAAAAATATACACTGGGCTGGAGAAATGACTTAACAGTTAAAGTGCTTGCCTGTGAAGCCTAAGGTCCCAGGTTTGATTCCCCAGTACCCACATAAGCCACAAGCACAAGGTCGTACATACATCTGGAGTTCATTTGCAGTGGCTAGAGGAGCTGGTGAGCCCATTTTCTCTCTCCCTCTTTCTCTCTCAGTCTCTCTGTCTCTGCTTCTTTATCTCTCTCAAATAAATAAATTAATTAAATATTTTAAAAATACACAATGAGATTTGACTATGAAGTAAAGTAATTACCATTTTGGAACAAATTACAAAAAAAAAAAAATCTGACCACCTTTTAAGAAATAAAACAGACTATTAAGACAGGATAACTGGGCTGGAGAAATGGCTTAGTGGTTAAGACACTTGCCTGCAAAGCCAAAGGACATCGGTTTGATTCCCCAGGACCTACGTAAGCCAAATGCACAGGTGGTGCATGCATCTGGAGTTTGTTTGCAGTGGCTGGAGGCCCTGACATGCCCATTCTCTATCTCTCTCTCTCTCTCTCTCTCTCTCTCTCTGTTTCTTTCTCTTTATCTCGTTCAAATAAATAAATAAAAATAATTAAAATTAATAAAAGAAGGGATAATTGAGAAAAGAGCTGGAGGAGTTAGGAGATAATTGAGTTCAGACTGGGATCTGAGGAAAAAAAAAAAAAAACTAAGTGGAAGAAAGAAGCAAGAGTCTACCTGTATATGAATATGAGAGGAAAGTACGGGAGGCAAAACATGGGTGTGTCATATAAAGGAAGAGCAAAGAAAAATAACAAAATTTATTGGATGTATTAGTTACTTTTTTCACTGCTATAATAAAATGCCTGACAAGAGAAACTTAAGCAAGGAAGATTTTATTTTGTACCATGGTGTGAGGGCACATCATGGCAGGAAAGCCAGGATGGCAGAGAGTGGATCAGCTAGTCACACTAAGAAGCAACAAAGACCTATAACTCCCAGTACCAGCATGTGGTTAACATCCACAATGAGCTGTTGATCAGTGAGACCTACAAGGTTTCCCCAAAGAAGACAGATTTCTGTCAGAGTACTTGAAGACCCACCAAAGGCTAATGGTAAGACCCTACTGATGAAGACACCATATGCTGTTCAGAGGGAACATGGAGAGAACTGGCTGGAATATAGAAGAAAGTAAGTCCCCAGACAGTTAGCTTATCTAGTGCCAGAAGGTGCTGTATAAGTGACTGGGGAAAATGACCAACATCTGTCTAAGCAACTTGTGGTCTAAACTACTCAGCAGCAAACAACCTGACATGGTTCTCATGCAAGTGCAGTACTGGCACACAGCCATGGTGGGCTACCAACTGCTCTAGATTTGGCTAACAGATCTGCTCAGTGGAATAGAACCTATACCTGGAAACAAGTCAGAGCCGTATCCAAAAACGAGTCTGCTCTCAATATCAAGCTCCCACCAACAGTGGGATACAAGAGGGCCTATACCTATTAAATTCTCTCTAAAATAATAATGGCTTCCCATGTATCTTGCACTGACCTCACTCTCCATTGCAGAATCTGCTTCTCTGTTACAGACAGACACAGACCCTGTGGATAGAATCAGCCCATTGCACCTCAACAGGGCACCAGCTGAAGCCATGGAGTTATAGGGGAAACAAGCAAGAGTGCTGCTTTATCGGTGAACCTGGAACAAGCACAAGGGCGAAGGAGGTAGACACAAAGAACACTCAGCCCCCACCAAATCAGATATCCAGAGACACAGGGACTCACAAAACCTCCTCACTTAAATAGACCTAAAAGGAACCCAACATGGCTCATTGGAAAGAATGTTAGAGCCATGAGTTGGGTCATTATACACAGAGTCATTGCCTCTCCTGCATTACTGATGGCTATCCCCATATGGCAAGACCCATATTATCCATGTGGGGAGGACAGGGAGAAGGCTAAAGATGGTACCATCATGGCATCATGGCTGTATATATACTATGTACATAACTAAGAAAAATATATTAAATAAAAAAAGAAGCAACAAAGAAAGATGCATCCTTGGGCTGAACTTTTTTTTTGGGGGGGGAGAGAGACAGAGAGAGGGAGAGGAAGACAGAGAGAGATGGGTGCGCTAGCAGTTGTGTGAACCCCCTTGTGGTCAAGTGTGGCATTGCGCCCACGCGTCACTTTGCATCTGGCTAAACGTGGTACCTGGAGATTGGAACTGCTGGAGATTGGAACCAGCGTTCTTAGGCTTAGGAGGCAGCGCCTTAACTGCTAAGCCATGTCTCCAGCCCTTGTTTGTCTTCTTATTCCTCCTTTTCCTCTCGTCTCCTCCTCCTCCGACTCCTGCTTCACCTCTTCCTGCTCATTCTTTTATTTTATTTTATTTTTCAGCCCAAGAGTCCAGCTCATAAAATGGTGCCAGCCATATTCAGGGTAGTTCTTCCTTCTTAGTTAAAACTCTCTGAAATTACCCTCACAGATATAAGCAGAGGTGAGCCTCCTAGGAACTTCTAAATCCAATTAATCTAACAATGAAAACAGACCATAGCAATTATTTAAATATTATTTTCATTGATATTGTTTTAGATTTATTTTGGCATATGGACTTGAAGGGAAGCTCCATGGGACAGCAGGGGAAAATGATGACATGAACATAGGGTGGAAATCACCTCCTGCCAACATTAGATGGACAATAACTGCAAAAAAGTATTTAAAACACCAGCAAGGGAAAACTGGCTATAATACCCATAAGCCTTCCCCCAAGAATTCACTGCCTCCAGGAGGCATTAGTTCCCAAATCTCCATCAGCTGGGATCCTAGCATTCAGAACACTTAATTTTATGGGGTAAACCTGAATCAAACCATCACAGCCTGTAATTGTAGGTATTGAATGGCAAGTTCCAAGTTATAAGCTACAGATTTTTTTAAAGAGTCAGTACTTGAGTCTGGAAAGATGGCTCAGTGGTAAGTTGCTTGCCTGTAAAGCCTGATGACCCAGTTTCAGTTCCCTAGGACCTACATAAAGCCAGATGCACAAAGTAGCCCATGTATCTGCAGATGGTTTGCAGTAGCTAGAGGGCTTGGTACACCCATATTCTCTCTTTCTCTTTTCTTGCAAATAAATAAACAAAAGAAAATATTTTTAAAGAGTCAGCAATCTAAGAAGGGCAGGGAATGGTAGATATCTAGATCAGGTCTCATTACATTCTTGGGTTTGCTTAAGATTCTGCCCATTTCCCCAAGAAGTTCCTAAAAAAATTGAGAGGAAGGGCATATGTGTGGTTTCATTCATGATGTAACATTCATGGAAAACTGTTACTGTTACATCTTTAATATTGATAATTGCCATTCCAAACCCCTGCTCCAGCTCTTACAAAGTCCTACAATATAGAACTCTGACTCCCAGCAGTGATGCCTTTGAGCATAGAACTACCAGGAGGAATTTGCAATGCACTGGGCATTCCCGGATTTCATTGTGAATGATGGTTTCTTTTCAGGGATGCTCGAACCAATGCTTTTAGCAAACATTGCTCTTTCTGATCTTGCTTTTCCTCACTATGCACTTTCTTTACTGAAGCAATGGTCTCATTACACACTTGTCTGTTTCGCATGAGCATTTCATGTTTAAACATTTACATGAGGAAATGTTATACAACTTTCAGTCATTTTGTACTGAGAGTAAGAAAACATTTGCAATTTTTAAATGTTATGAGTGATTAAAATTATTTAAAATCTTCTGTTTTGTTCAAGTATTTAACAAGTACTTCACAGCTTAGAAAATGCTTTGAAACAGGTTTGTAAAAAATAAGTCATAGACTGAAGTAAAAAATAACACTGTGCAGCTTTGTTAGTTCAGGAACAGGGCCACGGTCTCCTTTCAATTGCCATAGGAACAAGAAAAAAATTCCTGCTATTATGTCTGCATGATATTTCAAATTTGCACAACCCCCATTGCTCCAAGTTTAGAATAACACACTTTTTTTCATGGAATAGTCAAAACCTATTAAGTGGGGCAAATTTCTGCCCTAGATTCATTTATTGTGAGTCAGTTCCTCTGCATAGAGAATAGATGCTATTGGTTTGCAGAAAAGCTGCTTGACGGTCAGATTATAACTCAATAGTCCAAAGCAAAAACAAAGAAACAAGCCAACTACTATGCATACCTATGATGAAACCTGTTAAAATATTTGGCATAAAGCAGTACTTCTCTAACCATATTTTGTGATTTTATTATTGTATTTATGAGTAAAGGTGTCAAGTAAAAGTTAAATGTTTTTTTTTTTTATGTGATTCAATTGGTAAAATCAAAATAACACCTCATGAACATGCTTTCAAAAGTAGAAATTTTGTGCTAGAAGATGACTCAGCAGTTAAGTCACTTGCTTGCAAAGCCAAAGGACCAGAGTTCAATTCCCCATGACCCACATAAGCCAGATGCACAAGGTGGCATATGTGTCTGCTTGCAGAGGCTGAAGGCCTTGGTGAATCCATTTTCCCTCCCTCCCTCCCTCTCTTTCTCTTCTTTTTCTCTCTCTCTCTCTCAAATAAATAAATACTAAAAAGTATTTTAAAAATAGAGAGTTAGCATACTTTCTATGGTCTGGTGATGGACCACAAATCCCAGGGGAGGTTTGGGGATGGATATATATATATATATATATATATATATATATATATATATATATATATATCCTTGTTTATGTGATTTTTCCAAGTCACTAATGAAACACAACAAATACTTTATTCACCACACACACACACACACACACACACACACACACACACAGAGAGAGAAAGAGAGAGGGAGAGGGAGGGAGGGAGAGAGAAAACAACTTCAGTGTTCAGTGAGCAGAACTACTTGAGAAATGGTCAGTATCTGTAAGGCTGTACCAAACAAATAAAACAGACACATCACTTTGAAGAAAGATGTCTTCCCCACAGTTTTGTCCTGATTCATAGCCACAGCTCTACTCTCAACCTAGTTGCTGTGGAATATGATTTAGTATTCAGGAGGGAGGAGGGAGGAGAGAGTGAGAAAGAGGGAAGGAGAAGGAGGAAAGAGGGGGTAAGATGGTAGAGCAGAGATTAGAAGAGATGAAGGAGAGAGAAGAAAACTTGCTTTCCACTGCTGGCTTTCTTCCTACTGTTTGATGGTCAGGGTGTTCTAAGGTGTTGTAATCTTTAAAACTCATTTCAGAGAGTGCTTCCTGAGATACACTGGCAGGAATTTGGCCTGTACATCAAGCTTTCATCATAAAGTTCAAGTTTTATTGCTCACATTCCCATAATATGGAGCAGGAGAGTCCTATCAGGGAGTAAGCCTCTGAAGTACGTTTGGCAGACTCTTTCCAACAGCTTTAATCATAGGCTGCAAATGTTTCACTGTATCACATCTCTCCTCACTTTTGACCACTCAAAGATCACTATCAAATCACTCAGATTCACTTAGAGCAGATTGAGAAAGAACACCAATAGTACATCAACAAGTAGGACCTAACAAGGATTTTTACGTTGTTGTCTTTCAGTGATATTTTGGGTTGATTTTGGTTTTACAGAATCCTACTGATAGAGCTCTGGGTTATCAGAGGAGTACATTCATGCTCATGCTCAGAGTTCGTCTCCCTAGCGTTTCTTCTGAGCTTTTCTGTTTCAAGATTGATTCTATGGGGTGTTTTTAAGTATTTTTCTTCTTTCTGTTAACCCAGGTGTTTGATTCTCATGCCAGCCATGATTGTTAGCAATTGCATGCACTGTATTTCATATAGTTAGTATCCTGCCATTGTGAAGAGTCAATGGATATGTGAACGTGCAATGCATAGAACAGAGTACGCCCTAGTATTAGATTTAACCATTAGTGCCAGTCATCCTTATTGCTTATCCACTATTTTTCTTTTGTGTCCATTTTCTAGTATGACCTCCACGTTAAATTACTTTTATTTTTAGTGTATAACTAAGCCAGTTATGCAAGTTTGTGAATTATGTATGAACAGGTGACAAGGACAGAGGCATTACTCTCCTTGGAGGCATTTGTATTGGAAAAGATTCCATGCAAGGCCCCTTAAGTCACAGCATTACAGATCCACCCACTTCATCTATTCGAAAGGCTGATTTTGCTTCACACGTAAAAGGATTTGACTACCTGGGCCAGTAAATTCAGTTACAGTATATAGACAACCTTATAAAGTTTTCTAGCTAGAATTTATAGGTTATTGTACTCTGCTGAGCAGTCATAATTTAAAAAGACAAGATCACAGCTCTCAAGGTTGAATAATCATTGGTGGTGTCCTGATGAGCCAAAATGTCACAAGAAGGCTAAATAGCATATGCTTTTGACCCAGCTGTCAGGAAGTATTAATAGGCTGACTTAAAACTCAAAAACAGTAGGGATGTCATCGACATTTTGAGGCCCATATGCTTCATGCAGTAAAACACCTGCCAGGGATACTTTCTATTTCCAAAGGAAGTAAATCAGCCAGCTTTCCCACCCAGAGTTAAGAATCCATCAACACCTATTCAGAACATTACAGCATGCCATAGCCTTAGGGCCACCCCTGCTTGTACTCTGAGGGGCTTGCGATCCCAGAAGAAACAACTACCTCCATTCTCACCTCAGAGTAGGCTTTCTTAGAGACAATCCCTTGTCAAATGTGCGCTAGCTTGATCTTCATCTTTATTAACAGCACAGTTTATGAAGAAAAAACCCAAAGGCTCACACACTTGTAACAGAACTCAAGATGCAATTAAGATCGTATCTCTCAATGCTGAGTTGTTGACAATTAGATATGTGAGAAAGCAACTCAAAATTATAAAGAAGTACCTGTGTATCTATGATAGTTCTATACAGAGGGAAGATTAGAAGATGGATTTTTCTTATAGGATGGAACATATTTCAGAAGTCTTTGAGTGTGCCACCACTCAAACACTGAGTAATGAGAGAGATAGTCAAGGTGCTAGTCATTCTGTAGGAGTACTTCAGAGTGTAGCATAACGGTAATATTTTATGCTTCATTTATTTTGATATTACTTTTGCATGGATATGTGATGTGGGATATGTACATGTGTGTCCCATGTGTATGTATGTGGAGGCCAGAGGAAAAAGCCAGATGACCTTTTCTTGTCCCTCTTCATTGTAATTCCTTGAGATGTAATAAGTCCCTCAATATGAAAATGCTGTTAGCATTTGGTTAGTGCGCTTCCATGGTTCTTTCATGTCTTCTCCCTACAAAGTGGGGATACCGATAGGTATGGCATGTCCAGATTTTTTTCACACAACAGACCCTTATCCTAATCCCTTTCCCCCACTCTACTTTGTCTTCCCTCCATATCCCCTTACAATGGAACACCTTCTTCTTTCCATGTATATATGTATGACTCTCAAAGAAAAAAAGATATATATATATATATTCTGAGAGAGTCAAAGTCAAAGTTGAGGCTCTTATGCTTATGTGACAAGCACTCAACTGTTGAGCCATATCCCCAGCCTTTGGTAATCTCTGCATTGACTTACCTGTCTTTCATCATTAAGAAATTAAAAACATGAGGCTGGAGAGATGGCTTAATGGTTAAGGTGTTTGCTTTCAAAGCCAAAGGACCCTGGTTTGATTCTCCAGGGCACATGTAAGCCAGATGCACAAGGGGTGCATCTGGAGTTCGTTTGCAGACGCAGGAGGCCATGGCATGCCCATTCTCTCTTTCACACTCTCCCTCTCTCTCTCTGCCTCTTTCTCTTTCAAATAAATAAATAATAACATAAATAATAAAAAGTCTATCTAAAGAATGAAACTAAAAACTTAAGGCAATTATGTGTTTTTAAGTTCATTTTAATTTTAAATGAAGATTGTACCTATTCTAATCCAGGCTTACATCTTATTACTTTTCTCTTTATTATGCTTGCTTCCTTAAAACACTGATTCTTTTTACAGCGTTTTCAAAAATGAATATTCATTACTGGCAACTGTCATTAAACTTTAAAATGTATTTTATGTATCTTAGATATTAACTACCAAGCTGAAAATATCATATTATTAGTATTTACCCTTCCACTCTTTTCTTCCCTGAAAAAAATAATCAATTCCCTATATAGTCATCATCCCATTACTTTCCCAACTGAAAGCCTATAGGAGGGTGAACACAGCAATGTGAGTTCCTGCCAGGTTCCTTTCGTATATTTTTAAAGACAAAAAAAAAATGAGCTTTTTTTTTTTTTTTTTTTTTTTTTTTGTGCATTGTGTGAAAATAAAGACAGTAATAGGATGCCTCAGCAAAGATTGTTGGGAGATAATTCCATGAGTAAATGTCAGATCAATAGTATTCTGCTGACATTTCTTCCTGTGTGATGCCTCCACTTAGAATCTAAACTAGAATCACCTAATAAGCATAACCAAGGAAGCATTCTCACTGACTGTGGATACATTTGAGTTCTTTTTCAGGTGCTGACAACAACTGAAAAAAAAAAAAAAAAAAAAAAAAGAAAAGAAAAAGAAAACATTTCCTGTGCTTATGTGATCTTACTGACACTTTCTGACTACTGCATTCAGCATGCTTGCGTTCTTTTTTCTCTTCTGGTTTCACACTGCATTGCTTTATTATATCATTTTTACAGCCACAGAGACACTTACATCTCACAAAATGGTACTGCCGTTGATTATTTTTATATCACTGTTCAACAGCCTCAGTTAAAACTCTAATTTTATATATGCACAGTGGATGAAAAGAGCTCAAGGTCTTCTCAGGCAATAAACATGACATGCCCTGCCTTTCACAGGCCTTGAATGCAGCTTCAGTCTCCAAAGAGCCACATCAGAGAGACACTCTGATTGCTTTCTGTTATTTGATGTATCTTTGGCACCAGATTAAAAATGTGGAAAAAAAATCTTCCTGATCACACATTTCCTGAGACTACATTTTCACAAGGTTCAATTAGCACTTGTATTCAGTAAATTAAAATGTACATGCTTTGCAATGGCATATTTGTAAAATTTCCTTGAAAGAGCAACTCTGGCCATTTAAATAACTAAAGCATAATGTAGCCTTCTTGTGAGGGGTGTTGAATCATGTCTATAAACTCATGTGTTCTGAATGTTTCATTCCTACCTAGTGGAAATCTGGGAAGTGGAGCCTTACTGGAGGAAGTGTGTTGTAGGGAGAAGACTTTGGGTGTTATAGATAGCTCCTCATTTTCAGAGCTTGGCTCAGTCTTTTGCTATGATTTTTCTTGTAGTATGACAAAAATTATGTCCAGCTCTGCTCATGCCATGCCTTTTCTTGCCATCATGAAGCTTCCTCTAGAGACTGTAAGCAAAAGTAAACCCTTTCCTCCCGACCACAGCTTTGGTTAAGTGTCTGTTACAGCAATACAAAGGTAACTTCAATACCTTCTCTTCAAATAAGGTAGAAAAACCAAAAACATGTTATTATAAATGAATAAATATTATATTAGTATTACTTTTTTACTGTTTGTTACTAAGCTTTGTTTTATATCCATCCTGCATCATTTTGGACCCAATCAATTTTATAGTTGACTCACAAATACAACTACTGTCCTTCAAATTCCTGTTCCCTTACTGAATCTGTCATCACCTGCAGTGGCTTGAATGTAAATTTCCTCCACAGTGAAAAGTGTTTTGATTAAACTTCCTACTTAGTCTCCAGCTAGTGGAGCTTTGGGCATGTGGTGACTGGCTGAGGGAAGTGGACCTTGAGTGGAAGTCACTGGAAGTTGAGGACTCTCTTGCACTTATTGCTCTTTCTGTCTCTACTGTAGATGTATGATGGAGTGAGCCAGCTTTCTCTGGCATGATTAAGCTCCTCCTCAAAACTTTGCTACTTCTGCTTGAGTGTTTTGTCTCAGAAACTAGTAGGGCACTGCCACAGAAAAATCAATCCCAGAAGTGTGAGTGTTGCTGTGATAAATCTGACCATGTAGTTTTCCATATTTTGAAACTTGTTTGCAGGAAGAACATGGAAATATTTGGTACTTTGGGCTAGAAAACACTAGCAGTGTAGTAAGCAAAGCTTGATAGGTCATTCTTGTGAGAGCTTGAAAAACATAAATGTACAGAGAAATGTGAACCGTGAAGGCTTGTTTGGCTTATGAAGAGGTGTCAGAGAGGTTAGCAAGGATTTTGTAGAAAGTGACTGGGCAACTGGTAGTAGAAAGGCTGAGTTCTGCCCATATCCTAAGAAATTGAGCAAAGTTGAATTTAGAAGTTATGGACTGATGCATTTTACAGAAAAAAAAAAAAAAAAAAAAAAAAAAAAAACAGAGTAAAAGGATATGAAAGACATAGTGTTTGATACAAAAGAAATGTAAACAAACTTGAAGTCATTGGCACAGAGACTGGTTTTAGGCCATTTAACTTGTAATTTTTAAAGTGATTTCCACCAGTAAAGATGAGCCCACTGTTCTGCATTGTAACAAGGGAAAAGATATCCTGAGGGTGAAGGCTCAAGCTAGTGAGAATGCAAACTATGGGCAGAGATCACAGATGAGACTTTGGAACCATGTTGAGATTGCTAAAAGGCTATGAGGACTTTTATAATGGGACTTTGGATCATGAGATGGTCAGATCCTATACAGGCCAGGGGAAGGATGTGGTAGTTTGAATGAAAGTCCCCCATAGCCTGGAGTGTTTCCTTTTAAGCTTCCTACTTAGGCCCCAATTGGTGGAGCCTTTGGGATATATATGCCTCTTGGAGGAGGTGGATCACTGGATGTGAACCTTGGATATTGGCTAGCTTATGCTTGCTTTTATCTCTTTCTCTGCTGTAGCTACCTGATGCAATGAGCCTGCTTCCTCTGCCATGATGAAGCTTCCCTGTGAAACTGTCAGCCTGAAGTAAACTTTTTCCCTCCATAAACTGCTTCTGGTTGGGAATTTTGTTCCCACATTGAGAAGGTAATTGCCACACCACCCAAATCTACCCTACTTACTCTCTTACTATTGGAATATTTCCCATCCGGCCTCCTTGTCTGTTCATGTTCCATTCTCAGTACAACAGTCAGAGTGGTATTGGCAAGTCTTATCAGAGCAGGCCTTTTTTTTTTTTTTTTTTTTTTTGCTCACTAATCTTCCAATTTATAAGAGAGAAAGACAGCATCCTTGTAACCCTTTAAGTTTTATTGACTCTCTGAATTTTATGAGCTTCTCCTTAGGAGAATGTTTCAATTCTGAGGAAATAGTCAACACCTGTCTGCACTTGCAGGCTCTCTTTTGACCTTGGCTCCCACTTACATCCTCTTGCCTGTCCATTTCTGTCAAACTCCAAGAGTGTTAGGTGCTAAGGTACCATGTGATATCCCCTGATAGACTCAAATATTTTTATGTTATTTTATTTTATGTTATTTTATTTTATTTTTAGAGATTCTTCCCTATTCACCTTTTCTCCTATATCTTCTTCTTTCCCTGATACAGTCTACTCCTCTTCACATTCTTTCTAGAGTATTTGTGAAAAAACTGACACATTTCATGAACTTAGTTTTATTATTTTGCACCTTTCACTCTTTTTCGTGTGTGTGTGTATGTGTGCTGTATACATGTATATATACCCTTTTGGCACCTCATAGGCTTGCCTATGACAGGAGTTGCTTGCTAAGAGTGTCACAATCCATCTTCCTCCTGGTCTTTCAGAGCCAGAATTTCTTTTTTTACTGTTTCTGGGACTTGTTTGGACCCATCAATTCTCATGTTTCTGCTCCCTTTGGGACTAGGTTAGAGGTGTGTGTTGTCATGTCCAGCCATTTTATATTGGATCTAGAGATTTGAACTCAGGATAGTATCAAGCCCTCTCAGTCCCTCATGCTGAGTGATCTCTCCAGGCTTACTATTTCACTTAAAAAAAAATATATTTATTTAAAAGGAAAGAGAGCTGGAGAGAGAGAGGAGACAAACAGAATGGGTGCACCAGATCATCCAACCACTGAAAGCAAACTTGAGACTCATGTGCCACTTTGTGGATCTGGCTTTACATGCATACTGGGGAATTGAACTCAGGCTTTGCAAGCAAGCACCTTAACTAGTGAGCCATTTCTCCAGCCCCCTTCCACTTTTCCCCCTTTATAAATGTGTGTGTGTGTGTGTGTGTGTGTGTGTGTGTGTGTGTATGGAGAAAGAGAGAGAGACAACTTCTATATTTATAAACAGTAAACCATGACAATTCACTTCCCCTCCCACTTTCCCCTTCACAGTTCCACTCTCCTTCATATCCCCTCCCCCTCTCTGTTAGTCTCTCTTTTATTTTATGTCATAATCTTTTCCTGCTATTATGAGGGTCTTGTGAAGGTGTTTCTAGGCACTGTGAGGTCGTGGATATCAAACCCAATTTCTGTCTGGACAGTTACATTGTAAGGAGTAGTACCCTTCCTTTGGCTCTTACAGTTTTTCCACCCCCTCTTTTACCAGGAGGGTGTCATAGAGATGTTTCAGTGCTGGACACTCCTCCATCAGTTCTTTTCAGCACTAAGTTGCCTTTTAGGTCATCCCAGTGGTCCCCACCATCTGAAAAGAGAAGCTTCTCTAACCAAAAGTGAGAGTAGTGTTAATATATGAATGTGAACATTGAGTATAGTGCTTTCAGGGCAGTTGGTGAGAATAATATATACATCTAGCCAGACAAGAGCAGGCTTTATACCCCTAAGGATCATGACCTCCCTTGCTATAGGCTTTTGATTAGGTTTTTCAGTACCAGGCATGTATTCTGTCCCCTAAAGCAGGCCTCCAGTCCAATTAGAGAGCAGTTAGTATCCCTCAGAGCAGACCTGCCACTATTGCACCTGTTCGGTCATTTGGCCTGCCTGGCCACACTTGAGGCTTCCAGTGTCCACTCTTTTCACCACTGATGATTTCTGTCTTCTATAGGGCTGCATGCAATGCAGTTTTTTCTAGCTTTCAGTTGGCTGGTCTACAGGGAGAAAGTTTTCAGTTCAGCCCCAGCTTGATTTCTCAGTGACCTTGTTGCCCAGGCATATGGTCTTCAGCAATAGGGTCTTACCATCTGTTTCTGGTGGGAAACCAAGGGCTTTGGCAATAGCCTGTAATGTTTTGGAGACAACAGAGTCCTCCCTGACCAACAACTCACTGGAAGGTATTCCATCCCTGGCACTGAAAATTTTCTAGTAACAATCTATGGCTTCTGAATGTGCCATTATCCAAAACATTAGGTTTACATAAGTCTTATTCAGAATATCTTGAATTTTGACTGACCCTCCCCCTACCTCTCTTTTACTCAATCTGTCTCCTTGGCCTTTTGAAGATAAACTTAGGAGGTCAGAGATTTAATTTATCTTTACTTTTATGTATGCTAGAGTTAGGAGTGTAGCATAGTTTCATGTGCATTTTAGAATGTGAATAATGCTGTGCATGCAAAGAAGAGAATTCAGTGAATGGTGGTATATTAGTTACCTTCTATTACTGGGACAAAACACCTGACTAGAATCAGATAAAATAAAATGTTTATTTTGGTTTACAATTTCAAGGGGAAGTTTCATCATGGCAGGAAGGCAGGGCAGAACAAACAGTAAGGACGTCACATCTTGTCATATCAGGAGGGAAGAAGCAGCAAGAGTGAGTCTGATATAAATACCCAGTGAGGCTGGACAAATACAGTCAAAAGCCCATCCCAGCAACACTAATTCTCTAGCAAGGCTCTAACTCCCAAAGTCTCCACCAGCTGGGGATCAAGTCACAAACATTTGAAACCATGGAGGACATTTTATATTCAAATCAATATATTCTGTCACTAGTCCCCATATATTCATGGCCATTTCATGACCCAATATGCATCCTGTCTAAGTTCAAAAGTTCCCTTTATCTTTGTCAGTCACAGCACTTTTCAAAAGTCCAACGTCTTATGTAAAACTCAAGCTATTCTCGTAATTGTAAGCCCTATAAAATCAAAACATAAGGTACACAAAACACATAGTGTTGCAGAGTAAAGATTCACCTTTCCAAAATGGAGGAATGGGAGAATAAGTAAGAAAAGATCAGATCACTTCAACATTGGAAATAAAAATAATGCTTTGGGATGTTTATAGGATGTGGATGAAATTGCAGGATTTTGAAACAAGTTATAAGTTCCAGTCCCCTGGGTCTATTGTCTTATTAGTTCAAACTCACTATTATGTCTAATTCTACTACTGGTAACACCTAATTATCAGTCATGTGGCCCATGAAAATTCATTTATCTCTCTCAATTTTCTCATCTAAAAAAAAAAAACAGCAAAGCAAAATCTATACATTCTCTACCTAGGTGTTATTGTATTAAAGTCTTTACATTGTAAATTTAATTATATTTAAGTAAATACTTCTAAAATATGTTCTTGTAATTATATTATTAGATTCATGTTCTTTTAAAATTGATAAGAATTACAGAGATCTAGTAAGGAGTGGCTGTTTTCCATCAAGTTGTATAGTGGTACCAGTGAAGGAGAAGAATGTAAGCTCAGAAGGGTCATGAGGTGATACTGGCTATTGCTGGTGAAAGACTTGGCCAGGGGACAGTCCAATGAGGACATTTTAGTAAAGGGGTTGTGGGTTTTCGGATATAATCCTAGGTTTCTACTTTGGGCAATTTGAGAGGAATTGGAGATAAAGTTAGTGTCCTGGCTTGAGTGTAAAATGTCTCCCATAGACTCAGGTGTTTGAGTATTTGTTCCTCAGCAGGGAGCAGTGTTTGGGAAGGTTGTGGAAGCCAGGAGATGGGGTCTTGCCAGAGGAAGTAGTGTAAGAATAAAAGAATGAGTGCAATTAGAAGCCATGAATGGCAGCAGACACCTGTAGTCTCAGCACTCCAGTTGCTGAGGTAAGTGTATTATTAGTTCAAGGACAGCCTGGGTACCTAGCAAGGCTTCTGTCTCACGAAAAAGGAACTGCATATATTTCAGGCAGGAAAGGTTGGACTCTTGGTCTAACCTTGTCATTAGGAAGATAAACTGAGCAATTCTATAGAAGTAAGTTGGTGGGACAGATTAATAGACCATACTTTTCTAATGGCAAGGTTTCAAGATTGTCCCTAACAGGAATATAATGTACGACAAAAAAAAAAAAAAAAGAGAGAGAGGAAGAGAGTGATGCAGTTCACAGAAAACTGTCTCTGCATTATCTTCTGCTGGGAGTCCACAGGCTGCGTCTGTGTTGTTAACGCTAAGATGTCCATCAGCCACACATACCACGCTGCTCTGTTCACATTGTTCACAGCAGTCTGTACTGTGATCTACTCGGGGCTTCTGCCTCCTCCATACTGCTCCTTCCCCCACCCCCTGAAACCCATTTAGCTTCTAATTTCACACATTCCCCTAACTATTGGAAAACATTTTGTTTTGCCAGACTTAGTGCATTTCTCCTGATGTATTTGTTATCTATGGATAACGCTTATTATAACACTTAGTAGCTTAAAACCATATACTTTTATCTTCCAGTCTCTGTGGTCAGCGATCTAGGATGGCTTAGCTACGCTTCCTATTTAGGTGCTTCCCCTAACTCCTTCTTCTCCCATTTCCTTCAAAAGATGTTAGTTTCTTTGGTGGTTTGAATCAGATGTTCCCCATATAGTCAAGTGTATTGAATGCTTCATCCCCAGTTGATGGCAATCTGAGAGGTGAGGTCTTGCTGGAGGAGATGTTTTGGGGGAAGGCTCAGAGGTGTTATAGCCAGGTCCTTCTTGCTAGAGTTCACCTCTCTCCTGCTGCTGTTTTTCCACCTGCTATGGCAGAGGTGATGCCCAGCCTTTGCTCAAGCCATGTTTTCCCTGTCATCATGAGCCTTACTCTTGAGACTGCAATAAAACCCTTTCCTCCTGCCAGTGGCTTTTGGTCAGGTGCTTTGTTCTTGCAACAAGAAAGTAACTACAACAGTCCTGAAACTCATACTCTCTTAATTCTACCATGGAATGTGATAACCCTAACATAGTGCTAATATGTAAATCAGATGATACTTGTTTTCTGTCAAACACCATGCAAATGTCTTCCATAACACTCATCACATTGTTTCAATGTGAGAACTGTGTGTGTGTGTGTGTCCCTTTAAACTGCAATGTTCTAAAGAGCAAAGAACAAGTTTATGCATTTTTGTGCACATAGGGCATCATAAGGTGTGATGTACTTCAGTGCTGAGCAATGGCTTAATCCAAAAAAAGCACCCAAAGGCCAGCCACTTACATGGCCTTTTCTGCTTGATTGTCTTTATAAACCAATACCTCATCCTCCTTCCAGTTATTTTATTTATTACAGACACTCCCACCCCTTTTCTAAATGTTACATTTTTGCTGTTTATTGCTTTACCTTTGTATAATGTTAGATCAAATGTTAATTTTTGTTGATTTGTGTTTAAACTTTATAACCTTTAGATCAAGTCATTTAGCAAGTTCATTGACCTCAGAGTTGAAATGGACTCAGACAAAAACGAGAATTGTCTCTTAGGGACCATCTTTTTTTGAAATGCATTTCTCTCCTGGAGGTCACTTCCAGCATTAATGGCTGAAAACACAGCTCCTCATCTCCATTTCTATAGGCTAATCTGCTGACTCTAGGTTGCTCATAAATAGCTTTCTGAGGAATTAGCAGGGCTTGGAATCACACAAACCTCTCCTAGGGCATCAAAAGAGTAACACTTCCATGATCCAAGGTTGGGCAGAGGTTGCTTGCCGGGATTCAGCACTATGAAGATTGTTGGACTGAGACTTCCACTCCTCAGTGGCTGACATGAAAGCCACCTTGAGTTCTTTGACACCTTGGGTTCGCCATAAAGTAAGAAAGGAAGTAAAAAGAGCCAGAGGAAGTATGATCAAGATAAAGTCCTTATCTTTTCTGACCTGACATCTGACCCTTAATGCCTTATTCTATTCCAGTGATTACTCATGGGGAGTGGGTTATACATGGTGTGGACACCAGGAACTGGAACTCAAGGGATCTGTCCAATGCAGTAAACATCTTATCAACACCCCATGACTTCTTTCCTCAGTATCACCATGGCAATAATTTCTGATTAGATTATAATCTTTTATTCAATACTTGATTTGTGCATGCACACTTCAAATCTGTTACAAATGTCTGCCTTTCTCATTCTACTCAGCACATATTTATACTATAATACTTCTAATCTCACTATTCTCTTTAGCACACATATTACACCTTAAAAGTTCTAATAATCCCTGTACTAATTCAATATACATTTAGATAACTACCTAGTACCTGAAATTATGCTTGTTTTTTGAATTATTTGTAAAATGAATAAGGACTTCAAGACAAACTTTAATCTTCAGCAATTTTAGTGTAAGTTTAATTACCTTGTTTTTATAGTAGAAGCAACCATTTATAACTTAATACTATTATAATATTCTTATAAAAATTAATCTTTGGTATGAGATATAGCTTAAGAATTATGCTATCCATTAGGTATGCATTTGAGATTTTGGAACATGTCAGAATAAATACCCTTATTTGAAAATGTGTTATTACTTCTAATTTTGTTGTTCATATCCATGTTTGTCCTATACCATAAAACTGGCTGAAAGATTTAGATCCCTGTTTATAATAATGGGTGAAACCAGACATTTATAGCGGGACATTAAAATGAACTAGATTAGTGTATCATCACAAGAGTTTCAGTTTTCTCCTCTATTCCTTCTCTCTCCTCCTCCTCTCTCTCTCACTGATGGGTTGTATATTACTTTACATTAAATATAAAATTGGATTCTTTTTGCAACTTGTTTTTTTCCTTTACTGTCAACTACATCATAATTTAATTGTAAAAGTACTAACCACGCAGCAATAGACTGAAAGCAACTGCTTTAGACAGATCAAAAGGATGCATGTGGTTCCTAGACATTTGTCAACTTAATTGTGTAACTCATTGAAGCAAATGTTTGTCCTGACCAAGAATGATAGAGAGATGGTGTGCCAGATCATTATGTCTCAATCACAGTTGAAGGAGATGACAGAAAGCTGTAGAAATAAGATGTGATAGATCAGTGGCATGAAGGGATCATGGATGTCTGGAATTTTATGTGCAAAGAATCTAGTGAATAAAGTTCAGGATGTGAGAATAGCAGGAGAGAACTGGATGATTTGAATGTAATTTGTGGAGGGTAACTTAGCCATCATGTGGTTCTTTTTGAAGGAAGTAAGCGACTCTATAGATTTATATAATTAAATGTATGTAAATATATTGGTCAAAATGACAGAAATGTTGTTTTCTGCATACTCTATTGTAAGATGGGTGGTAAAACCATGACGGCTGTTATATGTAAAGCATTCATTCGTGGTATGGTGGCAGCACCTGGTGGCAAAGGTTGATTCTTTGGCTCTCTGCTCCTCAGCCCAGGAAATTACCCTAGAAGATGTAAGGGCCTGTTGGGATCAAGCAAACCATGATATCAAGCTTACACTCTTTATGTATGAAAATTACTATTTATATTTTAGAGGCTGGGGAGATTTCAGTGGATAAAACCCTTGCAACACAATCATGGGGGCCAGCATTGGGATCTCCAGCACCTGTAGTAGTGTGTAATCTCAGCGTGCCCATGGGGAAATGGAAGATAGTGAGTGGAGAACTAGAAGCTCATAAGCCAGCTAGCCTTGAGAAACAGTACTGAACACCAAAGAGACCTTGCTTCAAAACGGAGAGGACCAACACCTGAAAGGCGTGCCCTGATCTCCACACACATGCATTGGCACATGTGCGCCCTTACTTGTACAGCCATACCCATATATTATACAACTACATACACACACACAGACAGAGAGAGAGAGAGAGAGACAGACAGACAGACAGACAGACAGACAGACAGAGAGAAAGAGAGAGACCTTTTTTTAAACTCTACATTTCAGTTTTAAGAGTAAAAAAGAATTAGGGAATAGACAAAATGGTTTAAATTTTAAAAGTCTCCCACAGGCTCTTGGACTTGGAAGCTTAGTTACGGACTGGTCACACTATTCTGGGAGGTTATGGACCGTTTAACAGTGGAGGCCTGCTTCCTGCAAGTAAGTAAAAGGTGAGTGGTTGATGAGTTAGCAGCAGAACCCATTCGTGGCCAGAGAACCTCTATCTCTCCAACACCAACGCCACTAGAGCCCATGCCTCCATGCTGTCCTCCATCATGAAACTGTGAGCTCAAATACATCCATCTTCCCATAAGTTGCTTCTTGTTATGTATTTGGTCATAAAGATGATAAAAGTAACTAGTATCTGGATGCAGAACAGAGATGATGCTATGCCCATCTGGAATTACAGAAACTGGCTCTTGATTTTTTTTTTTTTCCAACAATGGACTAGCTGCTTCTTGAAGCAAAGCCTGGAAGAAGGAAAACCAATCCTTTGAGTCATTTAAACCGAGGGTGAGTCTGGTGCTTAGGCTGCCACTGCTGCTCAGAATTCTGAGCTGTAGTTTCTGATGACCTTCACTCACTGGTGCTTTTATTGAACAGAACTCCTCTAGCAAGTTTTCAGTTCTCAAACTGTCATCAGCTGGAGACCTAGCATTCAAAACACCTATGTTTATGAGGGACACCAAACTCAAACCACCATACTGTCCCTGAACTCCAAATGTAGCTGAGATGGCCTTGAACTTGTGATCCTTCCTCAGTCTTCATCTTCCCAGCACTAGGATTATAGGCATGGGCCACACCTGATTTATTCTTTGCTGAAGATCAGTCTCCAAAGAGCCCCAGCAAGTTCCCTGCCTTGGACCAGGTAATCCCTACCTACTGGTATGAAAATTGACAAGCTCTACTGCCTCACCTACATCCCTAGTGAAGAAGTTATTCCGAAACCCCACTTCTTCAAAAGAGTTCAAGAAGTGGTCCAGATAATCAGAACAACTCCCACCCCCTACGTTCCACACATTCCATATAAAGACCTTCCCTCACAGCAGTGTTTTCCTCCTCTTTGCATGAAAACCCTTAAAACCTCCTCCCTCTCCTTACTCAGGGTCCTCAATTCTCTTTCCCTTTTTCTTGTGAACCCCACTTGCATTAAATAGAAATCTTGGGTCCAAGGGAAAATGAAATAAATGCATAAATAATAAATTTTAAAAGTACAAAGTGAAAACAAAAAGAGAAAAGACTTTTTCAGGGAAGAAATAACATGGAGGTATACCGATGAGCATTACTAGAGTGCTCCAAAGTGGCCAAACTCTTGTCAAATGGCTGCAAAGCTGCTCAGCCGGATTGAACTTAGCTGACAGTGTATACCGTAAGTAATAAGTTCACTGACAGAGGCCTAGAAATTAGTCAGAAAAAAATTCCACTTTTATACCTCTGTTAAATGGACTGTTGTGTCTGTGAAATATCATCTGTGCCATACCGCTTCCAGTGCTTTTTATTTCTTGACATTGAGTAGCAAACTGTGAGAGACAGGCCCTGCGAAATGCCTGATCATTACTTTCCCTTCCCTTTACTGTTTCATTCCTAGAAGTTGTATCTTTTATGACATGGAGGCCAGCTGTCAACGATTTACATTTGGCAACACCGTCCTTTTCATCTCATTAATTCTTAGGCCTTCTTTTCATGTCAACTTAAACATCTCTTATATCTGGAAACTTTCCCTAACCATTCCAGAGTAAGTTAAAAGCACCTGAAATATGTCCTCACAGCACATAATAGACTACTGTAATTCTTTATTAAATTTTTCATGCTTTTTGAGGTCAAGGGCATTGTTAATGGGTTGCCTTTGTCTCTCCAGTGCTTAACACAGTACTTGACACATTGCAGGCAATAACAAATATGAATTTTTGAACTAGTTATTAAAACCTGTTAAAATCTGTAATAACAGTCAGATTAATTAGTCCTTATCAACCTAATTAGCTACTTAGTCCTTATCAACCTTCTCCCTATTTTTCTACATTTGCATCCTCCTTTAATTTACATATTATTTTTTTAAATATTTTATTTTTTATTTATTAGAGAGAGAGAAATAGGCAGGTAGAGAGAGAGAGAATGGGCACACCAGGGCCTCCAGCCACTGCAAATGAACTACAGATGCCTGCGACCCCTTGTGCATCTGGCTTACATGGGTCCAAGAGAATTAAGCCTCAAACTGGGGTCCTTAGGCTTCACAGGCAAGCGTTTAGCCACTAAGTCATATTACATATTATTTACATATTATTTATACAAAAATTTGCCTTTATAAAATAATATAAAAAATGTCATTGGTTTCCTATTTCTGTGGAACTTTAGCAGATCTAAGCCACTAGGGCATGTAAGCGTATGTGATGGCTAATTTTGACTGTCAACTTGGCTTGACTAAGAGATGTACAGGGGATAAACAAGGCACACCTGTCTTTGAGGGTGTTGTGTTTCCAGACAGTACTGACTTATGGGAAGCCACCATGACGGAAAGATCTTCTTGAATACGGGTAATACTATCCAACAAAATAGGGTTCCAGCTGGAATGAAAGTAGTAAATTGGAGGACCAGATAATGTTGGTGAGGTACCATTCTTCCTGAGCATCTATTGCTGCTACTGTTACCTATAGAGAATAGACTCTAGCTTCTATGTATCGCCTTCCATATGCACTTAGTACTGCATTCAGAAAACATTTAACATTTGAGCATTAGTTTAATCATTACCCCCTTCCCCAACTCACCCTGTTGCCTGTTCTGAGGCTTCCAACTTCTTGGATTGTGTGTGTGTGTGTGTGTGTTTGTGTGTGTGTACGTGTGTGCGCATTCTTGTATATCACACACACACACACACACACACACACACACACACACACACATATATATCTTACAAAGTTCTGACTAATACAAGTTGGAAAGTTGGAATAATAAATTTGATCTGTGGGTCAGAAGCCCAAGGGCAAGATATCAGCCCGTTTCAATGGCTCTCTTCGCATATTGCAAATATTCTTTTGGCTTCCTTTGGATGAGAGAGACTATGTGATTCAAATATTTCAAAAGACCCTGTATTTGTTACATAAGACAGTTAGGACAGGGATGTGGTCTAGCTATGCTGCTTACCAAGTTTGTGACCTTAGAAGTAATCTATTTAGATATATATATATTTGTTTTTGTTTTGCGAGGTAGGGTCTCACTCTGGTCCAGGCTGACCTGGAATTAACTATGTAGTCTCAGGGTGGCCTCGAACTCTCGGCGATCCTCCTACCTCTGCCTCGCGAGTACTGGGATTAAAGGTGTGTGCCACCACGCCCGGCTATTTTTTTATTTATATTTTTAACATATTTTATTTATTTATTTGAGAGAAAGTGGGAGAGAGACAGAGTGAGAGAGAATGGGCATGCCAGGGCTTCCAGCCCCTGCAAATGAACTCGAGATGCATGCACCCCCTTGCACATCTGGCTAACGTGGGTTCTGGGGAATTGAACGTGAGTCCTTTGGCTTTGCAGGCAAACACCTTAACCCACTAAGCCATCCCTCCAGCCCAAAATGAGGAATATTTTTGTTGGAAATTGATAAGGCAAGTTGAAGTTCACATTTCCTCTCTCAGTGAACTGAACCAGGGAAGGCAAGCTCTGTAGAATACCAGCATATAAATTTTTCCCTTGATCACAAATCTGGTGAATCATGGAGTTAGAATAGAAGTGCTCATACTGGGCTTTTTCATGTAGAAATAACAGATAACTGGGGAAATATTGACTAACATATTAATCCTAGCACATTTGGTCTAAAAATGACTTATTTAACTCAAAGCCATTGGAATACAATGGCATTATCCACATGATGATTAAAATTTCTGGCATTGTATTGTCAGGACCATCTGGTTGAAGTTCTAGCTCCATGGATTTAATAGTGCTTACTAGAATTTGTCTCTGCCTATCTTTCCACCTTACTTCCTGACACTCATCCCCATTTTAAGCTATGAATATGGCATGCTAAAATACCTGCGGCTTTCAAATAAGCTCTGTTGTATGACTTAACCTTTCTAAATAAAGTTTATCACTTCTACCTCTATACCTTAGACTTTGGTTTATTTATTCAACAAATATTTATTAAATGCCTTTTATGCTCCAATGACAGCAGGAGATTTTTGGGAAACAAAGCAGTGAAGGCATGACCTGTTTCATTAGAGTGTGTGAAATCCTATCAAGGGAGATGAGTAGTTAAATAAATTCTCCAAGATGATGAGGTGGGTATAATACAAGTAAAAGTGGAGGAATAGAAAATTCTAAAGCAGTAGCACATTTGGAAAGGATTCAGAGAGGAAATAATTGAGTTGATGTTTAAGTGAGGGATATAGGCAGAGAAGGTGATGAGAAAAAGAGAAGTATGATGCCTCTGAGTATGTCCAGGGAAACAATTGCAGAATTACAGAATTACAAAGTAATGAGATAGCGGTTAGTAGTTCATGGCATGCATGAATATGTAGTTGGCCTAAGTCAGGATTCAAAGTTGGTCTACATGACATTAGTCAACATATGAAAACTATTCTGAAACTCAATTTCCTATTCTACCAGTGGTGAAGAACTACTTTCCATGGGTTCAGAAAAACATAATTGAGAACACTTAGTTTGAGTACATTCTAACATGTTAAAACCATTATATATTAGCTTTTGATATTATTCTAAAACTATTATATTGTAATATAATCAGAAATATAGCTAAAAATTGTAAAAGGATAAGTAAAAAATCTAGGCATTCCATGAATGGTAGATTTCAGTCCTCAAAGGAGTCTAAATCCTTTGGAAGTTGAATAATGTGGTAGACGGTCAATGAAGTTAAGGATCTTGGTTAGGGATATCATCTGCATTGTCTTGGTAGACTCTATACAACTACATGGCTTTCTGAGGGGGAGATGGTATCTGGGAAGTCAGAGTCATTGAAGATTTGATAAGGGAAAGAGGAGTCAGAGAGGAGGATTTAAAGAGGCTATAATAATGGCTTAGGATATGAAAGAAAGCAGAATAAGTCAGGGAATCCAGGAACTCCAGCAGCTGAAAAAGGGCAGGAAGCAATCTCTACTAGGGCATGCTGACATTTTGATTTTGACAATTCTGACCTTACATACAAAAAAAAAAAAAAAATGATTTTTTTATGTTTTAAAAAATTAAGCTTTGACAATTTGTTAAAGCAACAATAGAAAACTGCAATTATATACACACATACACTCATACATACATTATTAATATAACCTTTATCCTGTGATCAATGAAAACTCATTACAATTTTAATGAAGGGAAAAAAAAACTGCAGGTATACAAATTAGAAACAGTATTATGATTACAATAAAAATTTAGATTAAATAATGGAAAGTCCTATAGGAAAGAGACATCAGATCTAAAATTCTAAAGACTAAAGTTAAAATGGTTTTCAGCAGTGGAATCAAGGTTAATGAGCTCCTAAATTAATGGAAACAAATATACAAAATTACCAATGTGAAAGAAGTAAGACTTATAACTTACCTTCTCATTGCTGGGGCAAACAACAAAAGAAGCTATGTAGGAAATTGTTTAATTTATTTCAGGCTGTCAGATTCCAAGGGAAGTATCATCATGGTGGAAGAAGGTAACTAACTTCATCAAACATCCAACAGCACAAAAAACAGCTAGCATCAAAAAAAAAAAAAAAAAAAAAAAAAAAAAAAAGCACTCTGAACACGCCAGACTCCATTAAGGCACACCCTTGGTGACACACTTCCTCCAGTGGGGCTCTGCCTCTCAAATGCTCCAAGCTGAGCACTAAGTAGGAAACTTAATCAAAAACACCAAATGGGGATATTTTTCTATTCACACTACAACAAAGACCAAAAACAAATATTATTTAGAATAAGAAGCAAGACAGAAAAGTTATTTTTTGGTAACACACTATCAACATTTTTTTTTAAATAATAGCTTATTTTTTCACTGCCTGAGTTTTCCTCCAGTATATTTATATCTTGCTCTTACAAAAAACTGAGTCAATGCAACACCTTAAAGCTTGAGCTTCATTAAAGTAAACCCATCTCTGAATAGGATAACACTGAGTAGTTAGCAAATACATAGATAGAAAATACTTGGGGGATATGTTTGAGTGCGTGGATAAATGTTGGTTCCTCTCACATAATGTTAATGGCATGAAAATGCCTTAAGTTTACATCTGTCTGGCTTACAAAGCTAGATTCCTGGAGCACTGAGACTTGTATCCTACCATCTGACCATATGCTGTTGAGCAATGTTTGAATGAGTGATTGAATGTTATAAAGTACACAACCTGAACTCACATTTGCATTTTAAAGAGAGAAGCCTTATGTTGCATGGAGGTACGAAATAAACTAAATCATAAGGAAACTGATAAGAGGAAAATTTTTGACCACTATGTGAATGATGAGCTAATTATAATAAAAGAAAAGTTATTAATTTTCCATCACATGTTTTAATTTGAGATAAGTCTCTGAAATTGAAAAAAAAATATTTTGTAGCCACAGAACATTACATTTAGAAGCCACCTTACTGCTTTGAGAATAAGTCAGATTTTTTTCACAACATAAAAGTATTGGGTTGGAGAGATTGCCTAGTGGTTAAGGCCCCTGCCTGCAAAGCCAAAGGACCTAGGTGAGATTCCCCAGGACCCATGTAAGCCAGATATCTGTAGTAGCCACATGCCCTGAAGCACCCATTCTCTCTCTCTCTCTCTCTCTGTCTGCCTCTTTCTCTATCTTTCTCAAACAAATAAAAAACACAATATTTTTAAAATGTATTATTAGAGTCTGTAAAATAATTGGTGACATAAAAAAATCAAACTTAACTTTTGAATTTTACGTGAGACAAGGAACTCATTATAAATTACTTTTTCATTTGCTTTGGTGATATATGAAACTATGAATTTTACTTTAGACCATGTTCTAATATTTTTAAACATAGAAACTGTCATTCAATTGTAATAGCTTTATTACTACCTAACAATTTGCATTCCATCAGAAGTGAAAACATCTACCCCCAAAAATAGTTTAAAAGATTATATTTCAATTAGCAATGCTACCTACAACACACAAATTAAATCCATGGTAATTTATAGCACTTCCCCAAGTAAGCTCTTACAAACCTTGATATATACATACATATATTGCAAGGCAGGGTTTCTTTAATGTTTTCTACTTGTGACCCTTTTTATGCACAATAATGTTTATCCTGACCTTGGATAGATAGCTATATACACTGGTACAAATCAAACATTTGTTGATAATAAATCATGCAGAGTGTTATTTTAAACCAATTATTTGGCACACATATAATTTTAACATTTACTAAAGAGGAAAGCAAATTTGCACACTAGTGTAGCATTTTCTGAGACAAAACACCTGACCTGAAAAGAGGGTGACAGCAATGAATTTATTTTAGCTTATAGTTTCAAAGAGAAGTTTCAGGATGGCAGGGAAAGTGAGGCAGAGAAGGCAGAAAGGGCTTCACATTGTGTCGCATAGCAATCAGGAAATCATCTAAGTGAGCTAAGAACATCCAGTAGGGCTAGAATAGTAAGCCTCCATGTCTGCCTCCAGTGACACTCTTCTTCCAGCAAGGCGCCACCTTGGATGGCACAATGCAGGTCGGGCCCTAGCCAGACCACATGCTAAAAGAAACCAGGCCACATCCCTCGGGTTTTCTCACCAGGATGACGGGTAGTCAATGACGGGTAAGACCCCATGAGATAGGACAACCTAAGACAGGCACCGTGGCATGTGATGATCCCTTGGGGCCTGGGGTCAACAATGGCTTGGCAAAGAACCATGCCTCCCAGGGTCGCCAATAATAAAAACCAAAAGGAGGATATGTATGGCTCAATGAAGGTCTGGCCCTAGCCAGACCACATGCCAGAAGAAACCAGGAAGTGGCTTGTGGCATCCTGCACAAGCCTGGTGTGACAACAGCTACAGTCCCATCCTCATGTGCAACCTGCTGCGAGATGATCTGCCCAGAGACAGGCTGTCATTGATCACAAGAAGGGGACCACCCCATACAATGATTGGCCAGCCAAATCTTTAAACCCCCTACACTTCCTTGAATAAATGAGTTCGCAGCAGCTCGCCCTCTGCCTGCTTCCACCCAACTCCTGGAATCTGTGTAGTGACTCCGTGCCTCTCATCCCCTACTCCACAAAGACCCTGCGGTCCCTCCTGGGCTGGCCCTAAGAGGGACTCCAACACCACCTCTCAAAGGTTTCATCAGCTAGGATTGCATCTGAGGATGAAATACAAACACACAACATCCTAGGGGACATTTCACATTCAAACCACCACAGATGTGCTTACTTATTTTTACATAAAGAATTAAATCTTCCCTGAATATTTGATACTGCAGAATGTAAAGTATCTTTCATAGTTTTTGGATGTCTAGGACCATTTCAGAAAATATTGAAAATTCTGTCCTCATCTCATAAATAATTTCTTTTTTAATATTTCATTTTTATTTATTTATTTGTTTGTGTGTGTGTGTGTGTGTGTGTGTGTGTGTGTGTGTGTATGTCAGAGAAAGAGAGAGAGAGCCAGATATATAGAGAGAATGGGCATGCCAGGGCCTATAGCCATTGCAAACAAACTCCAGACACATGTGCCACCTTCTGCATCTGCCTTGCATGGGTACTGGGGAATCGAACCTGGGTCCTTTTGCTTTGCAGGCAAGTGCCTTAACTGGTTAGCAGTCTCTCCAACCCATTTTCTTTTTATTATGTGTATGTGTGTGTGAGAGAGAGAAAGAGAAAGAATATGGGCATACAAGGACCTCTAGCCACTGTAGGCAAACTCCAGATGCATGGGCCCACTTGTGCACCTGGCTTACATGGGTACTGGGGAATTGTACCTGGGTCCTTAGGTTTCACAGGCGAGTGCCTTAACCACTAGGCCATCCCAATAGCCCATAAATATTTTCAGTAGCATCTTTCTAAAGCCAATTCAAGTGAGTAGACAAAAATTCTTATTATACATTTTAATCAGAGTAAATCAACAGCATCTTATGTGGCTTTCAATAAGTTAACAGAATGATTCTCACAATGACCTTGTGTCCAGGTACATCCACAAAGAGGACAGAATCAGATAACTATGACTTCAGTAACTAGGAACAAATAATATCATTATTTTGTTCTTATCACATCAGTTTCAAAATCAAAATAGGATACAATTCTGGCAAACAATGTGCCTAAACTGCCTAATAACATTTTTGTTAGAAACAAGATATCACTCTGTGGTGGCTTAATTCAGATGTCCCCAGTAAACTTACGTGTTGTGAATGCTAGAGCCCCAGCTGTTAACAATTTGGGAATTGGAGCCTCCTATAGGCAGTGTACTGTTGGAGGTAGGCTTATGAGTATTATAGCCAGCTTCTCTTTGACAGTGTTTGGCACACTTTTCTGTTGCTATTGTCCACCTGATGTTGACCAGGAGATGATGTCCACTCTCTGCTCATGCCACATTTTCCTGTGCCATCATGGAGCTTCCCCTCTAATCTGTAACCCAAAATTAACTCTTTCCTCTCATAAACTGCTTTTGGTTGGGTTCTTTGTACAGAAACTTGAAACTAACTACAACACACTCTAAAAAAATGAGCCTGATTTCCTTTTGTCAGGCTGCGAAAATAGGTAGTCAACCTTAAAATGGTTTAACTGATGCTAAGCTATTGAATAATGTGGGGCAGGAGAGATGGCTTAGTGATTAAATGTTTTCCTATGAAGCCTAAGGACTCCGGTTCAAGGCTCAATTCTCCAGGACCCACGTAAGCCAGATGTACAAGAGGGCACACAAATCTGAAGTTCATTTGCTGTGGCTGGGGGCCCTAGTGCACCCATTCTCTCCCTCTCTCTCTCTCTCTCTCTATCTGCCTATTTCTGCATCTATCTACCTATCTCTCTCTCTCTCTCAAATAAATAAATAAATAAATAAAATATTTTAAAAACAAAAAGAAAAATGTGCATTGACTTGCAATCAAATGATTTGAATGAGCCTTTGCTGGTTTGAATGCAAAAGTATCTTCCCTATAGACTGGGTTATTTCTAATTAAATATCTCAGCTGGCAAATCCTTGCTGAAGGGAGTGTGTCACTGGGGGTATTGGGGAGGCTCTTCAGTCCAGCCCTGCTGTATATGCAGTGAGCCAGTCTGAGCTCTGGCTATTCATGCTTGCTGGTGTTGGTATTTCTCTCTCTACTGTAGATACTGAGCAGACCCAGCTTCTTCTGACATGATTGAACTGTCCCTGTAATCTGTAAGCCTGAAATAACCCTTTCCTACCATAAGCTGCTTCTGATTAGATATTTGTTCCAGCAAGGAAATGGTAACTGCTACAGAGCCATCAAACACTTGGATAGGCCAACTAATCATTCAGAACTGTCCAGGGAAATCTGTCCTTTCCTTCAAATCCTGAGTTATAATTTTTATATAATATGCCCTTAATATCAAAAGAATCACTTAAACTTCTGTAATGTATTCTCTATATTTTACCTTGAGAACATAGTATCTTCATTTAATTCTAATCAGCAATTAAATAATTGAATTCTAATTATGTCATATGAGCTCCAGTTACTAAGCAATTGCTTAGCTGATGCATAATTTATCCATACCAATTAGGGTTGCATGATTATATTATGAACCTCACACTAATCTTGTTCCAGAAAGAATGTGAAACACAAAAATATTCAATATATCCTAGGTGATACTTGATAGGGTGTTTAGGGGACTAAATTAAAAATTAAAAAAGAAAAACTATTATATGTACATATATGTATATGAATATACTTAGTATTGAAATAAAGTGGGATAAAGTTTTAAAATGTAATTAGTCCAAAGCAAAAATATAATTCAATAAAGAGAAATAGCATTTTATCTTCAGTTGCTTTGTTGATATTATTCTCTGTATGGTGAATGAGAGCTGAAGTGTAGCTGGTAGCTGGAGGAATTTCTGAACTTCTGCTGTATCCTACTAAGCAATCACTAGAGTGCATTAGAAATAGTAGATCCAGTCTCTCTAAATACAATAGAACCAGGGATCTTCATAGAGACTTTCTTTTTCATCTTCTTTTAAAAAATTCATTTTTCCCAGTTTTGTTACACAATTACTGTAATTGAGTTATTTTTAATCAATTGCATATGAACCTTTTTAAATTAAAGGCCTACATATTTTAATCATTCTGCTACTCAGAGGAAATCAGAACAAATAATAACAATCTCTAAAAGATGCCTATCACCATATTATGCAATTTTTACATTTACATAGAAATTTTACATTTTTTAAATGCTCTTCTTTTAAAGTAATCAAATTAAATGTCTTAGATCACTGTAAGAAACTATATTGATGGGCAGAAAGATTGTTAAAGCCACAGGTTGGGATGTCATGCCCAGAGGCACTGCCTCTCCCCAATAACTGCCTACTGCTCCCACAACACATAACCCACAACCCCAAAGGAAAAACTATCCACTGAGGAGGGTCCCCAGTGGAATGGGGGCAGGGAGGAAGGAAAGGATGGTAGTAACACATGATATATCTATACTAAGTATGTCTGTAACTAAAATTAAAAAAAGAAAAGAAAGAGGAGGAAAGAAAAGGACCATCAAATAAGAAAAAATAAATGTAAGAATTATGAAAATAAAATGTATTTTTGGCAGTGAATGTTAAAGAAAAGGACCTTAGGGGCTGGGGAATGGCTTAGTGTTTAGTGCCATCTGAGGTTCAGTTCTCAAGCTATCCATGTTAGCCAATGGCATAAATGGCTGGTGTTTGCATTGGAAAGAGGCTCTAATGCACACATGTCAAAATAAATAAAATATTTAAAAAAAAAAAAAGGAAAAAAATGGAACAAAATAGGAAAAGAAACAAAATTTTGCATATTTTTATCTTATGTGGTATTTTGTTTAGACACGGTTAAGTATGCATTTGCTTTTAAATATGTCCCATTGCTAAATGATTTATCTACTTGAAAATATCTCTCAGTGCAATTTATGTATTCTAGGTAAGACTGGAACAAAGGTGTTTTTTACCAACATTTGGCCAATTCATAAATTATATTTAATGATACAAATCAATTTACATAAAAAAATATAATCAATGCTTTGCTTAAGACTAAAGTTTTATTGAAAGCACTACTCATTTCTACTGAGAAACACACACATAAATAATACTCAAATTTTATTTTTAAAAGTTCATCTTCTATTTGACTTTAAAAATAATTAATAATGTTACCAACACTTTATCATCTTTTGTCACACAGAAGGGGACTGGAGAAGGGAGCTCGCTCAGGGCCTTAGCACCTCAGTCTCCATTTTTACCTTTCCTCTCTGAGATCTGTGAGCTTAGTAACCTTGACCTAAAAATGCATAGCCCCTGAGGTTTTCTATATATTTTCTTTCATTCCATCCTAGTTTTTGTTTGCTTATCACTTATAGCTCTCATTCCCTCTTTTCCCATATAGTTTCTTTGTAGTAGACCTTCTCTCTAAAATATTTAGTCTTTTTTTTTTTTTTTTAATTTCTAGCTTTAAAGTAAGAACTCCAGTTGTAAAGGATTTCCAAAGTTGGCCTTTTTATTAATTGAAGAAAACAGAAAACTGGATGTGAATTGTTGGAATTCTCTGAACTTAAACTGAGAAGCTTCAGGGATAGAATTACTCTCTTTCTTCAAAATGTTCTTCAGAATCTAGGGCACTGTGGGTGATAAGTTATTCACTTAACAGTCTCCATTCTCTACTAATATAAAGAACAGGCAAGTATTTACAAAGTCCATGCTAAAAGAAAGAAGAAATCCTTAAGTCCTCCTCACCTTAAGACTATTGAGAAAATAGCTTAACCAGGACTTAAAATCATGTCTGAAACATGGCTCAGTGTTCCCATTAACTACTTTATTCATTATATAAAATTTTAGTGTCAAAATGTCGAATAAAGGGAACAATATTAATTTTACATATGTGACCATACAAGAGGAAATGCAAATTTAAGTACAAAACAGAATAATTTGAAATGTATTGTTACAAATACTGTCTACATGTACCCTCCTCATATAGATAACCATAACCATGGCCTATCCAGAGTAGGTAATGGTGTATGCAAGTAGGTGGACAGCAAATGCATGCCTAAATGTATGAATATATGTAAATAAATAGTTTTCTGTACAAAGGAAATATAAAGTGAAAAATGTTGATCTGACTTCTCTGATTACATATGTTTTTGTCCTTTAATTAACTTTTATTTTTCTAAGAAAGGATATATAGTATAAATAATTGGCATAATCTCATTATATAACTTTAATGATTATCAGTAATATGTCACTTTTTTTGAGAGTACTTTTAAAGCAATTTCCAGATGTCATTTGTTTTATCCTTTAAATATTTTGGTTTCTATGAATTATTGATGAATAATACTCAAGTTAAAAAATAAAAACTCAGGCTGGAGAGATGGCTTAGTGGTTAAAGCACCTGCCTCCTAAATCCAAGAACTCTGGTTCCAATCTCCAGTGCTTCCAATCTCACGTTTAGCCAAATGCAAAGTGACGCAAGGGCACAATGCCACACTTGACCACAAGGGGCGCATGCATCTGGATTTCATTCGCAGCAGCTGAGAGGCTGCTGGCACACCCATCTCTGTCTTCCTCTTCCTCTCCCCCCCCCTCTCTCTCTCTCTCTCTCTCTTTCTGTCTTTCTCCAAAATAAATAAATAAATTAATTAATTAAATTAAATAAAAACTCACAAGTCTAGACACAACTGATCATAATGTACTCAATCATCAGTAATGACCTTGGATTTTATTTTTTTTATATACCTAAGGCTTCAAAAGTGAAGAGATATCTACCTATAAAGTGACTATCATTTCTGTTGAAATCAAGATTCTGAAGGTTATGCTGGAGTGTGCAGATCCACTCTGACTAGCTAATCTTCCTGAGTTTTCCAGTACTGTTCAGCTTTCTTCTTTTTCTCCAGCTGATGGTACAACAGATCAGTTGTGTTGCCAGGGCAAAGACATTATTAACATTGGGGAACATTTAGCATACAGCAGGTGGAAGATGTTACCAAATGCTACTTTATAGTGATGTACCAAGTCTTGGATTTAAGAAAAATATTTGCTTCTTCAGAATATTTGTTTGTGCTTGAATATGTGTATATTACTATGTGCATGTTTATGTGGCCTCAAGCATGACACAAATGTGAGCATACATCAGGGGACAGTCTTATATTCTGATCTTCAATTACTCTTTGAGACAGTCTCTTGTGACTCATTGCTGTGTATGCCAGGCAAGGTCGCTTCTGGGCTTTCAGGAAATCTCCTGTCTCCATCTAATATATATTCCCATTCCAAAAGGACTTGAAGAATGAGGTCACAGCAAAGAATGATTAGATCAAAGAAAGACAAAAAAACAAACCAGGTAAGTGCCAAACCCAACAGCTCTGTGTCCTGTGATGGAATGATCTTGGATTCCAATGAGTTTGAGCAACTCTAACTACCAACCTCCTCTCTAAAGCACACATACCCTCCTTTGAGACATCCTCATCCCATACTTGCAGAATTCCTCAGTAAGTATCCCAACGTCCTAGAATCTTCAACATCCTGGAATCTCCATAGAAACTTGTGCTTTACCTTCACAGCTTCCCACAATGACGACTCTGCTTATGGAAACTCAGCACCTGCCACACCTTGGAGCTGAGACACAAGTCAGCACCACCCCCCCCCCCCCTTGTGCTCCACTCACCCTTATAAAGTCACTATAATGTATAAGACTCTGCTGTAAGCTTGAGCTGTAGCCTGGCCCCCTTAAGACACATTTGCACCAACCTTTGTCTTGAGGAAAGATTTTCCTGGGAGGTTGTTTTCAGTCAGAGAAGCTCTTCATGGGCATTCTCATTTTAACCTATCTCTTTTCAAATTAATTTGCATGTTCACAGGATGAAATATTTGAAAGGAAGTTGACTTGTCCTCAGGATACCTTTCCCCAGTGCAAATTATAAATTATCAATTTCTTTAACAATTACATGTGCTTATTCAGTACCCAAAGATTTCCTTTTAAATTTTTTTGTTTATTTTTATTTATTTTATTTGAGAGTGACAGGCAGGCAGAGAAAGAGGCAGAGAGAAAGAGAGAGAGAACGGGCATGCCAAGGCCCCCAGCCACTGCAAACGAACTCCAGATACATGTGCCCCCTTGTGTATCTGGCTTATGTGGGTACTGGGGAATCGAGCCTCAAACAGGGGTCCTTAGGCTTCACAGGCAAGCGCTTAACATCTAAGCTATGTCTCTAGGCCCAAGTTTGTTTTTTAAATTGTGCTTTTGTTATCTCTCAGTGTAGACCTGGATAAGAGCAGTGTGCAATATATTCTCTCTATATATATCCTCTATTGAGTTCACTCTGCAAATACAATTAGTCCATGACTTCTGAATGTTTCCTCATTCAAATTCTTAGGACACAGGCAGAATATAGTGAGATTCTTTCCCAGAATATAACACACATAACCCGGCCCAGCTTCCACAAAGCTTGTTTGCTTCTAAAACTAGAGAAGCTGGGCCTCCATTGCCCATACTTTTTTTGGTACTCTGGACTTCAATACTGCCACTACAGTGATTCACTAGAGTGACTGATTACAGTATTCTGGGACTTCTCTAGGACTAGATTCCAAACTATTCCACATTCTTCCTATAAACCAGTTACAAAAGACTCAGAACCACACGGTCAGATTTATCATAATAATAAACCCACTTCTTGGTACCACTTTTTGTATTATTTTCTTTTCTCATTGATGTGACCAATTATTTGATTTAAGGGAGGAAGGGATTACATGGTTTACAGTTTGAGGTGATACTGTCCCTCATGGCAGGGTAGATAAGGAAAATGGTCACATTACATCACATCAGATAGCACATTGCATGTACATTAAGAAGAACAGGGCTGGAGAGATGGCTTAGAAGTTAAGGCACCTGCCTGCTAAGCCTAAGAACCCGGTTTCAATCTCCAGGTCCCACGTTTAGCCAGATGCAAAGTGACGCAAGGGCGTAATGCCACACTTGCCCACAAGGGGGTGCACACATCTGGATTTCATTCATAGCAGCTGAGAGACTGCTGGCACGTCCATTCTCTATCTGTGTCCCTCTCCCTCTTTCTCTCTGTCTCTCTCTGTGTCTCTCTCCAAAAAAATATAATAAAATAAAAGAAGAACAGTAGGAATAGTTGGTCTTTGCTTGCTGTGACACTATTGATAATATTGATTGCAAATTTTCCATGCCCTAAAATTATCTGTGAAGGATTTTCTCACTTAGCTTAATTGAGAAGGGAAGATACTTAACTGTGGGAAGCACTAGTATATTAGGAAAGAGTCTCCTGAGTACAATCCATTGAAGGCTCAACATAGGAAAATGCAAAAGGGCCTAAAGGAAGAATGCTGAGGGAGAGGTTATCTTTTCTCCCCAAGGTCAATACAGAGGTTGCCGCAGCTGAGCTCTATGGATGCCAGGCTTCAGCATGATATGACAGCAGAACTTGGTACCCAGTGGTACTAGTTTTGGAAAAAGAAAAAGAGCAAGATGCAGGTGGTCATGGAATATTTAACCTTGGTTCCCAAGAGCCACTGAAGTTGAGCAATGTTTTGTTTTGTTTATTCAAGGTAGGGTCTCTCTCTAGTTCAGGCTGACTTGGAGTTCACTCTGTATTCTCAGGGTGGCCTCGAACTCACAGTGATCCTCCTACCTCTGCCTCCCATGTGCTGGGATTAAAGGCGTGTGCCACCACACCCGGCTCTTGAAGTTGAGCAATGTGAGGAAGGGTCATAGTGCCTGCAAGAAGACCTAGTGATTGTGCTGCATGAAGCTCTGGAGGTGGATCCTAAATTCTAATGGAGACTCTAGGCTCTTGGAGATGCCAGGAGCATGGGATGTCTGCCACAAAGCCTGACTCAGGGCAGATCCTTCCCAGGAGAGAGGCTATAGTTAGCACAGCTGGAAAGGTAAAACGTACATAGAAATGTGTGTAAAATATGTTATGCTCCTTCCTGAATGCTTCATTGTCAGAATTTTGCAGCTTTGGAAGTATACATGTTGAAAACTTTCTTTTTGAAATTAACAAAAAGATACATTCATTGGTACACTTAGTGCAACCCATCTAATACTAAGGTTGTGAAATCAATGTATCTGTTTGTATCTATAGACTTTGAAGCAATTATTTAGATGATTATATTACTTAAAGTTTTTGAACATTTATTAAAATGGGACTGTAAAATGACAGAGAAAAAAGTAATATGAATAAGCAAATAATATGTGGAAATACTGCCAATATCTTACTCCCAGTTGGAGACATTTAGATATTTCCACTGCATTGAATATAAAAGCTGCAATCACAGTTGTATTTTGCTGAGAGCAATGGAACTATTAGTTCTTTTAAATGAGTGAACCTAAAAAACAAATTAAGTAAAATTATTACCTTCCTCCCTAGCTGTCAAGAGCTCCAAAGTGTTCATTTCCAATGACACTTGGTGGATTCTCACTCCACCCTCTTCAGAATGAGGTCCAAATTCTATTGAAATGCTAATGAAGCTAATTAGGTTGTATCTTCTTTGCACTTCCTTTGTCTTTGAGTTTAAATCCTCTTGTTTACTTATTGTTTCTCAACTTTATATATTATTTTGTCCCATGGGGAACATGTAAAGGTGAGGAAAGTTATTTAAAGAGCAAAGTTATTTAAAGTCCCTTGTTTCTTCAAAGTGAGATAAATTTCTTAGATTTTTATTCCACCTTTATGGGGTGATATTGGGTGCATCAGGATGTGTGACAGAAATGCTGTCAAAGGATTATTATTTCAAAGTAAGACATAGCAGAAGGCAATTCCTGCAGATTCTGGGAAATGGTTAAGCAAGGCTATATTTAGGCACTAGAACTAGGAAGTAAGCAGAAAAAAATGTTTTGCATGAAGGTTAGTTTTCCTATTTAGGAAAATTATCTGAGTCAAGTAAAAATGTTTCATGTGATCAGATTTACTTCATTTTCCATATGTTTTCAAATACATTTTACTTTTTAAACAGGCATAAAAATCTACAAGGGAGACTAAGAAATGTTAGAAAAATAAAGTTTCAAATAAAATAAATTTTCAGCTTACTTGAGCATTACAGGATTCACAAATCATTCAAAGCCCAGACCTGGAAGAATTCCATAATCCTTATTCTCAACAACCTGTGAAAGCTGCCTTTTGCAGGCTAAAGTCAGAAGCCAAGCACTGTAACTGAAATCAGCTAAGAATTGATCACATCTAGACATAAATTTCCAAAATAACAGAGCACTTAAGCTGTCTTTCAGAAAAGAAACTCAAAGAAGGCTTCTAATCTATTTTTCAAGAATGGACCTCTGGGGTTGAGGAGGTGGCACAGAGGTAAAGCTCACTTGTATACAAGCCTGCTGACCATCCTCTCCAGCATCCCAAACCTGGAAGCAAGCTGAAGCAGGAGTCTTTGAGTCCAACAGGTATAAGGCAATACCAGATGGAGCCAGGAGAATTCAGAAGCTCATGCACCACCTAGTCTTGAGGTCACAGCAGCAAATAAACACAGGTGATTCACTGCTTCTCCCCCTTTACATTCTGCTTAACACCCTGTGGGCTTTTCATACCCACATTTGGGGCAAATTTTACTTCCTCAGTTAAACTTCTATGGAAACTCCCTCAAAGATATACTCAGAGGTGTGTCTCCTAGATGGATCCAAATCAGGTCAAATTGTTGTAGTTTCCTTCATGTTGTTGGGAAAAGGTATCTGACCAAAAGCTGCTGATGGGAGTTGTGGTGGGTTGATTCAGGTGTCCCCTATAATCTTGTGTTCTTCTGGAGGCAATTTGGGAATTGGATCTTCCTGGAGGCCATGGATTGTTGAGGGCGGGCTTATAGGTTATGACCAGCTTCCGTTTACTTGTGTTTGTCACATTCTCCTGCTACTATTTCTACCTGATATTGGCCAAGAAGTGATGTCCAGCCTCTGCTCATGCCATCAGTTTTCCCTGCCATCATGGAGTTTCCTCTTGAGTTTGTAAGCCAAAATAAACTCTTTCCTCCCATAGGCTGCTCTTAATCAGGTGTGTTCTGCCAGCAATGAGAAGAAAAGCTGACTGCAAAAGGAGTGATGCAAGATTCTGGGGTTCAGGAAAGGTCCACAGGACTTGTGAACACTCATTTTGGGCCCTTATCCTATTTTAATAAATAATTAATAAAAATGGACTTGAGAAAGAAAAATTTTGAATTATTGAGTTTATTTAGGGAGAAATTATAAATTGTGAGTTTTATTTAGGAAAAAAATTCATATGTAGGCAAATGCCGGAGCAGGTACACAGACATGCAAGATAGGACCTAGAAGCCCATGCAAAAAGATTTAGAAGAAACATACACTCTTATGGGAGCAAAGCATAAAAGCATAGCCCTGCGCATAGGAGACAGTTAAGACATTAATAGTGATGGACTCAGAGCTTAACGAAGCTTGACAGAGGAAAAGCACCAGAGCAGAGACTGGAAAATTCAGATACAGGAAAGATGAGTAGTAAAGAAAATCAAGAGAGTTATTACACACACGGAAGAGCCCAAGTATAGAGCAATTATACATGTGGTAGGCTCAGAGTTTAGATGGTTATCATAACAAAGTGAGAAGGCCAGCTGAAAAAAAGAATACATGTATGAAACTAACACAAGAGTACTCAGATAACTGCAGCCTTTCCCTAGCAGGCTGGGAGAGGGGAGAGAGACCCTTCCTCACTATTTAGATGTAGAAACCCAGGTGAATCAGGTCACCCAGGTGGAAGAGATGGACGAGGGACCCCAATTGCCCTTTTCCCTTTCAAATAGAAAACCAGGGATGATCGAGGAATAGTGCATGACTCAAAGATCAAAGAAAAACCATACATGTAATCAAATTGAGAAGCCACCCCAATGTGACACACAGATAGAAGGCAAACAGAAAAATACATGGTGGAGACAAGTGCTTTCCCCTTCCTAGTGAGGCTGGGTAAGGGACAGCCAGACTTACATGCATGTTCAAGAAAGGCAAGAGCACAGGGCAAACCTTTATAGATATTTGGGCTGTATTTCTGCCCTCAGACTCAGGTTTGCAGAGAAGAGATCTTGTTGGCTATTGAATATAGGAGGCTGACCAAGGAGGGGCTTTGATCTCATCGGTTTGTGGACTCAGGGGGCTGACCCAAAGATTGGCTCATGTAGGTAGTATGCCAGATGTGAAAGCAGCAGGGGACGTTGGATAAGACTGAATCAGACACTGAATTTCAGTTCTTCCAAGGTGGGTTCTCTTCATACACAAATAAATGAAAAACCCTACATAATTACTGTTCTTCCTTCAGAAGACAAGGTTTTATTCTGACTTAAAGTCTTGAGGGGAAGATTCATAATAGCAGGGGACAGCATGGCCTGAGCAGCAGCTGTCTGTTACCTCTGCCACAACAGGTGAAAAACATCAGTAAGAGAGTGAGACAAATTCTGGTAAGGGAGAGCAGGCTATCACACCCTGAATCCCAGCCCCAACAACACACCTCTTTCAGCAAGGGTCCACCTCACAAACTACCACCAGCTGGGAACCACCCATTCAAAACACATGAGCTTAAGGGGGATGTATCACACAGCTTCAGGTTCAGTGAGATTAACTTCCAGACCAGGCACAGTTATGGCGGAAGATATTTACTGAAGATTACAGATCCAGGGGAAGTTCCATAATGGCAGAAGAAGCTGGCCTGCTTTCACAGGACCAAGCACACACACAGCACAGCATACCACAGGAACTCCAGCTGGGCACACTTTGCATATCTTTAGATTGAAATCCTAAATCCATCACCACACATTAAGATCCATTCAGTGACACGGCCTCCAGCCAGGTGGCTGCAGATGCAAACTACAAACTAATAAAATACTGAATATATTGAGGGCCATCTATTCAAACTAACACAGGGGACATATGATTCAAACCATCACAGTATACATACACACTTATACACGTATACATACATATGTAAAAAGTACAAAATTTACCATCAGATCTCAAAGATCATTAAGGATACAATCTATCTGAAGAAAATGTGCATATTACTTGAAGAACTGTAACAAATAAAGAGAAATGCTATAGTGTTTCTGAATAAAAATACACGAAGTCATCAATATTATGGGATATCTATACTGGTGTAGTATAGCTCTTTTCTCTAATCTTGGCATTCCCATCACCATTTCAAAAGACAGGAACAGCAAATCCCACACAAAATTCTCATGAGATTTGGCCTGTTAATGTGCCACCCTCGTTCTGGTCAAATATTCTCCTTTAGAAATTTAGAATACTCATCAGCCTTCTTGAGATACTCATTAGGCTCTGCTCATCACCAAGATTTCAATACCTGCTATGTAGCAGATAAACACTTGACTGGAGTAGTAGTTCATGTGGTATAGCAGCCTACAAGTATCCCAGGAAATTTCCCTTGGTATACCTGACCCATACTCCTGTGATTATGCATGTATATGTGCATGTAAAATTTTAGGTAAAACATTACAAAGCAGAAAAGAGCATCTATAATTGCTACCATTCAGTGCCTCTTATAATTTGAAGAAAAAAGATTCAGAAGATATATGTAAAATCTTTCCATTTATAAACTAAGAAAAAAATGTGTTTCAGTGGAAAATTGTGCATTTTTCTAGAGCATCAGCATTCTGAATATCTAGTTGTAACATTGCATTTTCTTTAAGCTCTTTTAAATTTCTAAATTATAATTTGGGTCAATGCAAAATCTTATGGTAGATATACTCACTGTTTTTGAAAATAAACAGTTTACTCCCCTTTCTTATATAGAAGAATACAGTTTTGCTTCTATTTGTATATTTACTTCATTGTTCATGATCTATATTTTGTTTTCATTGCATCCTCATTTGATAGATGTTAACACTTATCAGTTTCCTTAATAGTGAGTGAAACTCTACCACATGCTACAAATATCTATGAGTGACTCTATTCCAAACTTGTGTTTTTTGTTTATTTGTTTTTGTCTTGTTTTGCAAAATGGGGTCTTCTTCTAGCCCGGGTTGACCTGGAATTCACTATGTAGTCTCAGGCTGGCTGGAACTTGTTAATTAACTTATAGATTTATTATGTGTGGGCAAAAATATGAATATATTTAATATGAATAAAAGCACCATAGCACAATGTCAAGAATATTACATGCCAAGTATTGTGATGAGGAAAAAGAAGGGCATAGAAGTTTCTATTTTAACTTTCTAGTTTGCATTTGAGTACTTCACTTATTTGTGTCTTATTGCACATTATATTTCAATAAAGGAAAAAGAGTATATAATACCCAATTACCCAACAACATATCTACCTGAGCTTTAAATTGTTATTTCTTTCAATATGTAGTAAATATGAAACACTGAACACTGTAGCAAGTTATTTAATAATAATGAAAATATGAGAAGTAAATGAACTAATGTTTATCATTAAGTAGCAGAAAACAGTCTTTGCTGACATGAAACCTTATGTCCTTCTCCCAGTTTGCTTAAGAAACTGTACATTTACATTTTTGGTCTTATCACTAAATTACATTACCTTCAAAGGTAGTGAATCCCTGTTGCTATTTTCTAAACATATTTATTTCTACCATATTTATTTAGTTTACAGGTATACAATAATGACCAAAAAGCAAGGCCAGGTTACTTTTTTCATTATCATGTTACATTTTTAATTATAATAGTAAGTTATCTTTTGCTTTATATTTATAGGACATTTGAAATAATGGCTAAGTTATCATCACTGTGATATGCAATTGTATTAAATTTTTCCTCCAGGTAAAACAAGATGCCATCTTGGAGCACAGAATGCTTTTGCCTGGTAACCATGGCAATTTTGGAGCAGAGCAAAACAGTGAAATCTAGGTCTATGACCATGGTAATAGAGTACTGAAAGTACTAGTAGAAGGAGGAGGGGGGGTAATAAGATCCTCACCTGGGATTTGCATCTACAATTTGACAATTCTAACCAGTGACAACTCTCCAAGTCTGGCAATTCTAACCAGTGACTAGTCTCTGGAGTTCCAATTCCACCCCTCCATTGAGGCTGCTCACAGACCAGGAAAACTTCATCCGGTACAAACAGCTCTCTTTGGAAGCCATTCCATAAGCCTGGTATCTCCACTGGGCCTCCAGTGCAAACCACAGTCCATCCACATGGCTCCATTGAGCCTACACACAGGCAATCCAAAAAGCATGCTTCACACTGCCCATGGCCATTTACAAAATACAAAACTGTAAGCTGAGCATGGTGGCACACACCTTTAATCCCAGAACTCAGGAAGTAGAAGTAGGAGAGTAGCCATGAGTTCAAGGCAACCCTCAGACTACATAGTGAAATCTAGATTAGCCTGGGCTAAAGTGAGAGCTTATCTTGGAAAAACACACACACACACACACACACACACACACACACAAAAAACCACTCCCAACAAAATACAAAACCATGTTACAAATCCAATGACTCTGTCTTTCTGGCATTTGTTATACTCCTTAGTACTAGGTTGGCTGCTAATTTGTTAACCCAGAGGAGAATAAAGCAAGTTTTGAAGAACAGGACACTCCTTCAACATTCAAACCCCTTCAAAAGACAGCATTCTTCCTGGTGTCCCAATTCAGGGCAGCTGGCCCAATCTGAACAGTTGTAATCTCTCAAATAAATGCAGCTGAACAGGCCTCAGTTTCTGTCCAAATACTTCATTTTTTCCTGTGTCATATCCCTCTGCTCATACCAGTCCATTTACATGCAATGCAACCCTGCACAAGTCCCAGGACATAAGCTTGACAGCAAGCCTCTCACACAAACTGCTTCTAGCCCAGTCTAGGCAAAGTTCTTTACCTCATAAGCCAAAACTTACAACCCATACTTCTTAGTGCATTCAAGTCTTTCAACTCTGACCAGAGTGGGCTATCAAGCTGTACTTATAGCACTGCAAGGTATCTCTTCAGCCAGAGTTTCAAATCCTTCCACATTCCTCTCCAATATCAACTCCAAAGCCACATAGGTTTCTAGCAGTACTGACCTCATATCTTGGTACCAGTTTTCTGTTGTAGTCATTTTAGTGTTCCTGGCAGAAAATATCCAATCAAGAGTAGCTTGTGGGAGGAAAGGGTTTATTTTGGCTTACAGATGTGAGGGGAAGATCCATGATGGCAAATAAAAACAATGGCATGAGCAGAGGTTGAAAATCACCTTCTGCCCAATATCAGGTGGACAACAGCAACAGAGTGTGCTAAACACTGGCAAGAGGAAATCAACTATAACACTCCAAAGCCTGCCCCCAACAATACATTGCCTCCAGAATACTCTAATTTCCAGGTTGCTACCAGCTAAGGAACTAGCATGCAAACACATAAGTTTATGAATAAAACCACCACAATAGGGAAGTTTTAGGTGTTGCCTAATGAAATTCTTGATAAAAAGCTCAGGGAAGGAGAAGAAATTCAAATGTTTCCTTCATTTTTGGCTTGAGAAAGAAGATATATATTATGTCATCTCTAAAAGCATTCATGTAGATAATAAATTCTGCACATACATTTGCTTTAGGTATATGTCCTGAACTTGATGTACAGCAATTTCAGCATTCATTTCTAAATAAATTTCCAGTATGAGATTTCCTTTTTAGTCCTAAAAGTTATATTGTAAAGCTAATATATCTTTTGGCTCCTTTCTAGTTTTCTTTTGCTCTTGGTTCCTAACAGTGATAATATAGCCAAATAATGCTGTTTATATTTCAGTGAAACCTTCAAAATTTGTTGGAGATCACATTCTATCCTAGTATCTGCCTTGTTTTACTAAATATGCTTTCATGAGTTCATTAAGTTAACTTACTAACTAGTCAAATCTTATAATGCTTATAGATTTTTCCCTGTCAAATCTCTCAATGATTGAGATAGATGTGTTAAAAATCTTTATGATAATGAATTCATTAATTTCTACAACTCTGTCAATATTTGTTTTAAGTCTGCTCCTAGGAGCATAAATTTAATAATTGTTTTACTGTTCAGCTGAACTTTTACTTTATTCATTTATATGTTTTATACTTATTCTATTATATATGACAGAGTAATACCAGCTTCCTTTTGGTAAATACACCTGGTTAGATTATTTCCAATTATTTTATTAACTTTTTCTGTGTGTTGCTTTACAAATTAGAATAGTACCTTCATTTATATTGATTGTGAGGATATATAGGAAGAAATAATGATAGATAGATAGATAGATAAGGGATGCATTTTATCATTTAAAAAATTCCATCATGTAAAATAATGGAAGCAATTGTTCCTGGATTTCTTGGTTTTATGCCTTGGTTTTACCCTGCACATTTGCAGGCTACTTCTATAGAAAACAGCCTTGGAATCAAGAGATAATATCTCACTTTTGACCAAAAGAAGAGTTGATTAGCAGTTTAGAATTACAAAGATAATGTCCCTACTTCTGTGGCTAAAGGAAGGTGATCACATAGTGTAGTATAAAAGATTCAGTCCCTTAAGCTCCAGAGTCTTCTCTTATAACACAGTGTGTTTTCTTCATCATTATTGTATGATTTCCTGAGCTAACTGAGCCTTGGAGAACTAGCAATGTTTTGCTATTGCAGCTTGCTTTACTGTGTGCTACCATTATAACAGGACTAAACAATTAAGTAAACTAGATGACTGAATTCTTATACTTGAAACAAACCATTTAAATGATGATATTTTCTATTTTTTTTCATTTTTGTATTAGATATGGACATATTTAGTATGTAAACAACACGTTAGTACCATCCTTTCCCAACTCCTTGCCCCTTTTCTGATAAGGCCTTCTTCCTTTGGGATGCAGGTCAACCCCATGGGGATTGTGGGCCATGCATTATGGTAGGGAGAGAGGCAATGTCTTTGTGCAAAATGTCCCAACTTGTGACTCTTATAATCTTTCCATCTCCTCTTCTGCAAAATTCCCTGAGCCATGCTGGGAGAGAGAGAGAGAGAGACAAAGACAGAGAGCGAATGGGTTCACCAGCAGCCTCTCAGCTGCTGTGAACAAACTCCAGACGCACACGCCCCCTTGTGTACATGTGTGAAATTGCATGCTTGCATCACTTTTGCGTCTGGCTAAACCTGGGACCTGGAGAACTGAAGGGGTGTTCTTAAGCTTTGTAGGCAGGTACCTTAACCTCTAAGCCATCTCTCCATTCTGGGAGCTATTTAAGTGTACTTCAGTGACAGGCACTTAGGTGATTCTGGATCTCTGGATTTGTAGGGATATAGGCCTATGGTTTTCTTTCCTTGTTGCATCTCTGTCTGGTTTTGGTATTAGGTTGATGCTCACTTCATAAAAGGTATTAGGAAGGATTCTCTGATCTCTGATTATGTGGAGTAGTTTGAGAAAAATTGGTTTCAGTTCTTCAATTAAGGTTTGCTAGAATTCAACTGAGAAGCCATCCAGTCCTGGACTTTTCTTTTCAGGGAGGGTTTTGATTACCTTTTCAATCTCCATGGATGTGATAGGTTTGTTTAGGAGATTAATCTGCACTGAGTTTAGTTTTGGTAGGTGGTATGTGTCTAGGAATTCATCTGTTTCTTGCAGATTATTTAATTTTGTTGAGTAGAGGTTTGCAAGTATTCCCAATTATTCTTCTAATATCATTGGTGTCTGTTATGATCTCTCCTTTTCTTTTTTTTTTTTTTTTTTTTCTTGATCAGTTTGGACAGGGGTTTTTCAATCTTGTTTATTTTTTTTTCCTCAAAGAATCTTCATTTCATCGATTTAAAAATTGTTTCTTAGTTTTCAATTCATTCATTTCTGCTCTGATCTTGATTATTTCTTTCCATCTGGAGCTCATTGGGTTGGATTCTTCTTGTTTTTTTTCTAGTGCCCTTAGGGGGACAGTCAGGTTATTGATTTGGGTTCTCTCTGACTTTGTAATGAAGACATTTAGGCTATGAATTTTCCCCTTAGCACTGCCTATTTTGTGTTCCATAAGTTTTGGTAGGTTGTGTTTTCATTATCATTCAATTCTAGGAATTTTACAATTTTTTTTTTTTTTTATTTCTTCCATGACCCATTCATTGTCTCAAAAGGTGTTGTTTAAAATGGATGGATCTGGAAAGGATTATACTAAGTGAGGTAACCCAGGCTCAGAAAGCCAAACGTCACATTTTCTCTCATATGTGGATCCTAGCTACAAATAGACAGACTTGTGTGTGAACTGGAACCAAAAATTGTTTGGTAAAAGGCTTCCAGGGACGGAGGAAAGGGAAGGACTGAAGTTGGTATTGCACATATGTAAGTGGAAGGACTGATTACAAGGAGGGGAATGACCTAACCAAGGCCATGGGTAGAGAATGCATTCAATCTAATTTCAAAAGATTGTGAATAAGACTTATGTAAAACTACTTTTTGAATAATGGTACATCTAGAAGCTGTAGACTGTTACTTGGGATGGGATACCTTCCAGTGAGTTGTTGGCCAAGGAGGTCCCGGTTCCAAAACATTAAAGGCTTTTGCCAAAGCTCTTGGTTTCCCTGAGAAACAGATAGTAAGACCCTATTGCTGAAGACATCTCTTGCCTGAGAGGCAAGGTCACTGAGAAAGCAAGCTGGTGCTGAGCAGAAAACCTTCTCCTGTAGACCAGCCAACTGAAAGCTGGAAAAAGCTGCACTGCATGTATGGGAGACAGAAGTCATCAGCAGTGAAAACAGTGGATGCTGAATATTCAAATTTGGCCAGACAGGCCCAAAGACTTGCAATAGTGGCATGTCTACTCGTGGGGTAACCAACTGCTCTATAATTGACTGAAAGCCCTCTCTACGGGAGGGAATACATACCTGGTACTGAAAACCTAAGCAAAGTCTATGGTTAAGGTCATAAGCCTTAGGGGTATAAAGCATGCCCTTATCTAAATGTATATACTATTCCCACCAAGCTGCCCAGAAAATACTACACTTAATGCTCATATTCACATATTAATGCTACTCTCACTTCTGGTTAGAGAAGCTTCTCTTTTCAGATGGCGATGACCACTGGGATGATCCAAAAGGCAACATAGTGCTGAGAAGAAGGGATGGAGAAGTGCCCAGCACTGAAACATCTCTGTCACACCCTTCAGGGATCATTGCGGAAGAGGGGGGCGGATAGAATGGAAGAGCCAAAGGAAGGGTACGACTCCCTACAATGCAACTGCCCAGACAGAAATTGGCCTTGATATCCATGACCTTTCTGTGCCTAGCAATCCCTCCGCAAGACCCTCATAGTAGAAGTAAAAGAGGATGACATCATATTAAAAAAAGAGACTAATGGAGAGAGGGAGGGGATATGATGGAGAGTGGAGTTCTATAAGGGAAGAGGGGAGGGGAGGGAAAAATACGCACCTTTGGTATGTAAGTATGTTTTGTTGTCAATAAATATTAAAAAAAAAAAAAAAAAAAAAAAAAAAGGTGTTGTTTAGTCTCCAGGAGCTGGTGGAGTTCTTGATATGTCTGTTGTTGTAAATTTCTAGATTTAAAGCATTGTGATCTGGCATGATTCAGAAAGTTACTTCAGTTTTCCTAACTTTATAAAGGCACACATTATGGCCTAATATATGGTTAATTTTGGAGAATGTTCCATGGCCTGCAGAATGTGTATTCTGTAGAGTTGGGTGGAAAGTTCTGTAGATATCCATTAGGTCTAGTTGATTTATGATGCTGAGCTCTAGTATTTCCCTGTTAATTGTCTGCTCGGATGATCTGTCTATTGATGATTGTGGAGTATTTAAGGCTCCAACTATGATGGTATTGGTGTTTATTTCTTTTTTTAGTGTTGAGTAGATTTTGTTTTATAAATTGTGGTGCACCTTTGTCTGGCACATATATATTTATGATTGTGATGTGCTCATGTTGGATCATTCCCTTGAAGAGTAAGAATTATCCTTCTTTGTCTTTGTTGATTATATTTGGTTTGAAGTCTTTTATTAGATATTAATATAGCAACACCACTTTTTTTTTTTTTAATTTCCATTTTCTTGGAATATCATTTTCTAACCTTTCACCCTGAGGTGGTGTCTATATTTAGTAGTGAAGTGGGTTTCTTGAAGACAGCAGATAGAAGGGCCTAGTTTTTTGATCCATCTTGATAACCTGTTTCTTTTGATGGGTGAATTAAGACCATTCATATTTAAGATTATTACTGTGAGGTTTTAATTAATCCCTGCCATGATGTAGAATTTTAAGGGGTTTGGTGCTTTCTTCTGTTTTGTACTATTTTGATCAATTTTGGTTATTGTGATCTTCTTCATGGCTCTTGAGATTGGTTGTATGACTGTTCTATGTGGAGTATTACCTCAAGTATTCTCTATAGGTTTAGCTTTGTGTTCATATAGTCATAGAGTGTTTTTTTTTTTTTTTTTTTTTTTTCAGGGAAAGTTTTTCTTTCACCATCTATTATGAGGGATATTTTTGCTGGCAGAGTAGTTTGGGTTAGAAGCCATAGTTTTTCAGACTGAAGTGTCCCATTCTAGTCCCTTATGGCTTTCAGGGTTTCCACTGAGAAATTTGATGTGATTCTGATGGAATAGCCTTTGTATGTTGTGAATTGTTTCTCTATTTCTGCTTTTAACACTCTTTGTTTTCATTGTTATGAGTTTTAACTATGATGTGTCTTGGAGTGTTTCTTCTTTGGTCCTGTCTGTTTGGTGTTCTGTTGGCTTCTTGTTTCTGGATGGGCCTCTCTTTTGTGAGATTCAAAAAATATTTCTTCCATAATTTTGCTGAATATGTTCTCTATGCCTCTGGCCTGGATTTTCTCTCCTTCTGGTATACTCAAGATCCAGATGCTTGGTCATTTTAGGGTATCCCACAGTTCCCTTGTATTCTGTTCATTTGATTTTTTTGAACTTATCAAATTTTTGGCTTCCTGATCAATTTATTCTGTTTTATCTTCCAGGTCAGAGGTTCTGTCTTCCACATGAGTGACTGTTGGTGAGGGGTTCTAGAGAGGTTTTCATAATTTCTATTTGGTTTTCTTTTCTATTGTATTATTTGCATCATGTCAATGTCTTTTTTGAAGTATGATTATAATTCAAGTTCTGATTTTCTTGATGCTTCCTGGAGTTCATTCTTTCGTTTGATCAAGTCTTCATTAAACTTAATCAACCAGTTGTTGAGATCTTACATTTCTTGACTTACCTTAAATTTATTTATATCTCTTTGGAGGCTTCTAACATTTTCTTCAATCAAGTTAAGCCTACTGTCAAAAGCTCAATGCTCTAGGCGATGATTCTGTTAAATTTCATTGATAAAATTGATGGTTGATAGCTTGCTTCTAGTTCAGTGATTTTTCTGATCAGTGTTTCAGTGGTTGCTGTGTTTTCATTTCAGGAATGAATTTCTATTAATTTTTCTATGATATCATTTTAGGCTTCCATTATAGGACTAGACATCCTTGGTGGGGATCTGTTTTCTGACTTGTACTGGCTTGTTTGCATTGTTGTCTACCCATTTGAGGAAGACTATTTTATTGAGGAGGAAGCAAGTTTTTGTACTTTGGCCCATTCACCCTCTGACTCATATGAATAAGTATGTTGGTACACAGTTGCCAGTCAGCATACAAGATTCCACAGCTCAGATAGGCACCAGGCCCACCCAATCAAGGCACAATGGTACCTACTAGGACCAGAACATTGGGAGGAGCAAGGGAACAGAGATATGGCCTACTTGGTGCAGGGCCAAGTAGCACACAGACCATCACAGGGAGCCCAGACCAGGGAGGTGGGTGGAGCCTGGAAACAGTGGTATGGACTATATACTCCTGATCACTGTGCCTGCCCATGCACTGTACAAGAAACTCAGACTGGGGAGGTGGAAGGAGCATGGAAGCTGGGGTGTGGCCCACTCACTCTAGACCTGAGTGCCCACCCACATACTGTCTGCACAGGCATCCCAGAAGCAGGGAGGTGGGAGGAGCCTGGAAGCATTGGTCTGGCCTACTCACTCCAGACCTGCGTGCCTGCCAACACATTGTCCATGCAGACAACCCAGAAGGAGGGAGGTGGGAGAATCCCAAAAGCAGGGACCTGGCCTACTGTTTCCAGATCAGACAGACATACCTGCTCACAACCTGTCTGCACAGGCAACCATAAATGGGGAGCCTTGAAGAAGGGGTCTGGCCTACTCACTCCAGACTGGCACACCCACACACTGTTTGCACAATGGGGGGGCGAGGTAGGAGAAGCCAGGAAGCAGTGCTCTGGCCTGTTCACTCCCAACCTGTGCACCCACATACTGTCCTAGTAGGCAACCCCTATTTTCTATTTTTTTTTTTTTTTTGAGAGAGACAGAGGGAGAGGAAGACAGATAGAGATGGGCGTACCAGCAGTCTCTCAGCTGCTGCAAATGAAATCCAGATGTGTGTGCCCCCTTGTGGTCAAGTGTGGCATTGTGCCCTTGCCTCACTGCATCTGGCTAAACATGGGACCTGGAGATTGGAACGGCTGGAGATTGGAACCAGCATTCTTAGGCTTAGGAGGCAGGAGCCTTAACTGCTAAGCCATCTCTCCAGCCCCTTATTTTCTATTTTTATTGGAAAGCTTGTACTACCTAACCCTCTTTGATTTGATGTTTGTAGTAACTTGTGATTATTGATAATATATAATTGAATACATCATCCTTCATATATTATCATAATACTAGATAAGTATATTTCAGTGTTTTCTTTAGATTTATTTATCATTATTATTATTATTATTATTATTATTATTATTTTTTTTTTTTTCATTTTTCAAGGTAGGGTCTCACTCTAGCTCAGGCTGACCTGGAATTCGCTATGTAGTCTCAGGGTGGCCTCGAACTCACAGTGATCCTCCTACCTCAGCCTCCCGAGTGCTGAGATTAAAGGCATGCACCACCACACCCGGCCCTAGATTTATTTTTAAAGTAGTGACATAGATATGAATAGACATGTACATAGGTAGATATATAAACACCTACCATCATAAACATTTAATTTTTCTTTTTTCTTTTTTTTTTGGGGGGTTTGCGAGGTAGGGTCTCACTCTGGTCCAGACTGACCTGGAATTAACTATGTAGTCTCAGAGGTGGCCTCGAACTCTTGGAGATCCTACTACCTCTGCCTCCCAATTGCTGGGATTAAAGGTGTGTGCCACCACACCCAGCTAACCATTTTTTTTTTTTTTTTTTGAGGTAGGGTCTCACTTTAGTTCAGGCTGACCTGGAATTCACTCTGTAGTCTCAGGGTAGCCTCGAACTCACAGTGATCCTCTTACCTCTGCCTCCTGAGTGCTGGGATTAAAGGCGTGCGCCACCACGCCCGGTTCCCATTTAATTTTTGAATAGCATTGTTTTATGGGTAAGTACAAATTTAATGTTTCATCTTATTATATTAAATATTCCCTTTAGTGAATATTTTTTTACACTTTGATTTTGTAAAAAGCTTTCTGAGTTGGCTCCTGTGTACATTTTATGTGATCATAGCTTCCTTTGATACTTTTTCTGCTTTATGTATTATGTGACAATCAAGGTTCAACTTTCATGTTTTGGATTCAAACTTAGGATCAGCTATTTCACTAGAAATTTTTATTTTCTTTAGAAAAAAGGTGATATGGGAACCTGGCAAGTTGGAGTAGTGGGTAAGAGTATTTACCATGCAAGCATAGAACCTGAGTTCTAGATCCAGCAACTAAGTCAAAATTCAGGCATGACCATGCATACCTCTATGCATGAGTTTGAAGACAGGATCATATCCTGGGCTTGCTAATCAGCCCATCTAACAACAGATAAAAAGCAAGTTCTAGGATTGGTGAGAGTCTGTCTCAAAGAAATAAGGCAGAAGAGCAGTGGAGTATGTTTCAATTAATTTCTCATTCTGGAACACAATGCCGGACCTTATCTTAATTCAGTTTAGAGTTCCAGAAGGGAGAGTCCAACATGGAGGAGAAAGCATGGCAGGAGCAGGAAACACATGTCACATGGTCACATTAACAGGAAAGAAGTAGAGAGAATGATTGATGCTACATATTCAGGTATATTTCTTCTTTTATATAGTTTGGGAATTTAGCTCATGGGATGCCATGGCCCACAGGAAGGGTTAATCCTCCAACCTCATTGAACCCAATCTATAAAATCTCAACGAGATGTGACCAGATATTTATTTCCATAGTGATGCCGTCAAATCAATACCGTCAAAATGAAAATTAGAGGGCCATCACAAGTCTACCCCTTTCCAACTTGACTCTCAAATATAAGTCAAACAATGCTTTTAAGAAAACACCTTATATTCTTCAATCTCATAGACTCATGGCCATCTCATAATACAAAAATGGAATCCCAGTCACAATACTATTGAGAAAATTTGAGTTTAGAGCCTCTCTTAGACCCAGGCAATCTCTTAATTGTGGACTGCTACAATGTGTAAAAACAAGTTTTCTATTCTCAATAGGCATTGGTACCAAGCAAACACGTCCAATTCAAAAGTGAAGAAGGAGGCATGTCAAGAAATGGACAGGCAAGAACAAACTTTCACAGGTTACATTACAAAATCTGGCATTTCTATGTCTAGCATCATAGACCTGTGATGGAATCATTTGTGCCTCAAAGGGCTCAGATAGGATCAACCCCAGACCTGTGCTGCTTGTAGCCTCTATTATGGGCTTTATCTCTCCAATCCCACAGACATTTGTGATATGCCATGCTCCTGTCATCTCCAATATTCCCAAGTCTCCATTGCAATTTAGGACTGACCTTCATAGCTTCATGCCACGATTCTGATCCTGTCCCATATTGCTTACCTTTAGTTACTCTCTGGAGCCATTGTAAAATATTAATAGACTTCCTACATATTGTATCCTTCATTATTTAAAGCTAGTACAAAGTGGTCAGTACTACCAAGTTCTGTTTTGAGATAAAAATGAAGCATGCTAACAATGGAGCACACTCATAGAAGCCACTGTATGATGACAGTAAGACAAGAGTACTCATTCAGCATTTTTCCTTCAGGCCTTTTCATTAAATAGAATTCATAATTTTCCTATCTTGAGTCTACAAAGGTTGAGTCTTAACCCTAAAAACATCTTTCCTATAATCATAGTGAGAGCAGTATATTTGCCTATAATGGTGGTAAGCGATTTAGCAATTACAGTCAAACTGCCTGGAGTCTCTGAGCCTTGAAATTTGCTTGCTCTTCTTTTCATGTCATTTTACATTTTCATAGTTTTCTGTTCTTATTTCCTTTTCTTTAATTGAGATTTGAATAAGGCCTTCAAAGAAAAAATATGCCACAGATCCCCCCCCCAGACTCTTGTCCGCCTTAAAATTTCCTCTACTTAACCCATTCACCCATTATTTCAAGTTCACATTCATTCAGTTTCTGAGGGTACTGGCAGGATGCAGCCAGTTTCTTTGCCAGAGTATCATATAACATAAACTGCCTATACCTCATTTTCTAAGAAAGTCCTTTTTCCACTTTGGAAACTCATGAGCTGAGTGTGCAGGATCCACATTTATCTTGACCTGGTCTTCCACACTATCAGAATGCTCTATTAAACTTTATTTATAATTAGTCCAAAGTTCTAAATCTTTCTACATTCCTATATACACCTGATGCAAAATACTAAGAACCACATGGTCACTTTTATTGCAGCAACAGTCTCACTTCTGGGTACCATTTTTCTGTATTAGCTACCCATCTCATTGCTGAGACGAAATACTTGACAAAAATCTGTTTAAGTGTGGAATGTTTTAATTTAGCTTATTGTTCCATATTATAATCCACCATGGCAGGGAAACATAGCATCAGGAGCTTAAAGCAGAGATCATAACATTCAACCCACAGAAAGCAGAGAGTGATGAAAGCTGTATATCAGCTTGATTTCTCCTTTTGCTGTTGCCCAGGAATCCAGATAATAGCATGATCCTTCCCACAGTTAGCGTGAGTCCTGTTACCTCAATAAATTTAATCCAGAAAGTCTCTCACAGACATGACCAGAGATTAGTTTTCACTATCATTCTGAATTCTACCAAGGTGAAAACCAGAGATTAACCACTGTTGGCCTCTCCACATGTGTACATCTGAACAAACACACATATGCATGCACATGCATCTCCCCACCCACAAACACAAACTTAAAAACAAAAGGAAAGTGATGTGGTTATAGAGAACCCAACATGGACATCAAGGGTACATATTGAGTCTAAACATTTTCAGTGTCTATGAGACACTTTCTAATTTTGCATTCAAGGACACAGGATTATACTCATTCTCATTAATTTTACTTTTTTTTTTTTTTTTTTTTTTTTTTTTTTTTTTTTTTTTTTTTTGCTACCTGTTGTTGCAGAACATTTGAGATTTCCAGACCAGGTTACTTACAGATCCAGGGGAAGTTTTGGCAAGAGTTTGTCTTCACAGGACCAGGCGAGAGAGAAAAGCCAACCAGCCACCACAGTTGCAAAACTACAGCCAAAAGGTCACACAGCACATCATAGAGCACATTTGCAATGGAATCTCAAACCATCACCACACCTTAAGATGTGGCTCAAGGTGATTGCAGATGCAAACTATAAAAAAAAAAAAAAAAAAAAAACACTGAATATATTGGGGATATATATTCAAACTACCACACCTGTATAATTTTGGTTTGTCTTAGTTGAAAGTACACATCATAGAGAGCAGAAATGTGGCTCAATGGTAGAGCATTTGCTGGGAGTTGGTAAAGCCCTATTTTTGATGACACTCTGTAACACACACACACACACACACACACACACACACACACACCAAATTTAAAACAAAAAATAATAAGACCAGTAATAAAAAATGATTATTGGAAATGTGGGGTTTTGCAGTTATATTTTCCTTCAAATATATTCCATTGAAGATGTACAGGCAAATTGCCTTGTCCTGAAGTGACTTGGAGTAATCCATTCTTTGTAACTGGATTAACATTTATCCAGTTGTTCACTTGTTTCATTTTGATTTTAATTTTTCTAGGGAATTCAATTGGAAATTAATTTTTATGATTATGCAAAATACTTCTGTGGTTCAAAAACTATAGGTGTTGGGCTGGAGAGATGGCTTAGCGGTTAAAGTGCCTGCCTGCCAAGCCTAATAACCCGGTTCCAATCTCCAGGTCCCATGTTTATCCAGATGCAAAGTGACACAAGGGTGCAATGCCACACTTGCCAACAAGGGGGCACACACATCTGGATTTCATTCACAGCAGCTGAGAGACTGCTAGTGTGCCCATTCTCTGTCTCCCTCTCCCTCTCTCTCTGACTCTCTCTCTCTCTCTCTCTCTGTGTCTCTCTCCATAAATAAATAGATAAATAAATAAATAAATACAAATTAAAAAAAACTATAAGTGTTAAGTAAGATATTCATATAAAATCTAGTTCCTATCTTCACCCTTTCCCAGTGTTTTTTTTTTCTCATTTATATAAAACCACCTGATGCCATGTTCTATAAATAGTATGTGAAAAAAAAAAAAAAACTGTGTGCATGTAATTTGCAGACATATTTTAGGAGAAAATGAGAAATGCAGGTCAACAACTCACTTAAAATATACCCTTCCAGAGGTTGTGGCTTATGTTGATGATATGAGGATTTCAGTGAATCATATCCTAATCAGTACCATCTGGAAGTGGAGTGACTAACATTTGTAATCACTCTAGCCTTCTTGGTACAGAGTGCTTCCAGAGAAGAGAGATGTAGCCTGGAAAACAAAGGTGCTTCCATTTTGTTCACATGAAAGAGGGAATGATTTTGATATATTTGTAGCCAAAGTTCTAATATGTCTGAATGCACTAGTGTCTTAAAGAAAAAGTGTTGTATCATTAATGCTAAGTGATTTTTGAAAATATAATTAATTTTACTATAGCTTTAAATATAAAGGCTTACAGTTATCATACAAAGCATAAGAAGGACCCTCCAACCCCATAGGGTAGTTCCAACACTGAGAATGACAAATCCACCAGCTCCAGAAACATTTGCAAGGGTTTTTGGCTCACATCATGGGGATTTCTGGAGAAAAAAGATCAGGAGTAAACTGGCCCAACTGAGGAGTGAAAGAAAACTAGAATTCGTTTAGCAGTGGGTTGGCTCACACGTTCCCAATTGAGAACTAAGGACTATATGATTTTGACTTACAAGTCTTACAGAGAACAAGGGCATCCATTTCTTACCAAAAGACATTTGTGGGTATAAAAGTTTTCATTAGTCATCAAAATGTTAGTGTTATTTCTAATGAAGACATTGGCTAGCACAGGTGGCTTGAACTTAGTCTTCAAAACTACTTGAAGTCTAGCTTAAGCTCCCCTAATTTTTCACGAGACCCTTTGTTGTTGTTCACTCAGTACTAAAGTTCAAGCATGGGCATTTCTCTATTCTTCCCTTGGGTTTCTTGTCTTTCTTCTTGCTTTATACATATGGAGGAACTTTTGGGATCCAGGTTTGTACATGAATCTTTCATATCACTACATTTTTACCCCCTGACCTAGGGTAAAATATGGAAAGCCTATGAAACACAAACTTTACCTAGTGGATCTGTAGCAATTCTCATTTGTAGACCAGGATGCCCAACTTCATTTTATTTTAGCTTGTAATGGTTGTACATATAGTTTAGTTTATTTATATTACTAATATTCAAGTTTATCCATGTAAATTCATTTCCTGTGATTATTTACAGAAAAAAATTATACATAGTTTCTAAGTTGCCACTGTCCCAGTTCAAATATTTTGTTATCTGTTGACCGCAATAGTTCATATGACATGAAAATTTATGCAATAAATAACAGCAGAAGTCACCAATCAAACTATGAGGGCAGGTGTTTGGGTGCTAAAAACTTATTTACTAGTTCAATTTCCTCTGTTACAATTTGATAGCTAGCATTTTCCAAATATTTGTTCAATGAATCATTATTTTTCAAAAGTAATATTAACTAATAGTCCTAAATTGTTAATATTCAGTGCACCATTATTTAATTTACTTTAATTGTTGAAATTATTTGTGCTTACATATTTTATCTCTACTAAGTTTATAGAATAATTTTCATACTAGTTGTTTTTGTTTTATTGCATTATCATGCTATAAAATCAGATGATTCCCACATCTCTAAATCAATTAATAAATTCTTATATGATGACTTTTTAAAATATACATTTTGAATGTTCTTTTATTTTATTTATATTTTTAATTTTTATTTTTTTTAGAGAAAGTAAGAGAGAAACACAGAAAAATAGAGAAAGAGAGAGAGAGAATTCTTGCCCCAGGGCCTCAGCTACTGCAATCAAACTTCAGATGCTTGCGCCACATAGTGGGCATGTGTGACCTTGTGTTTGCCTCACCTTTGTGCATCTGGCTTATGTGAGATCTGGAGAGTAGAACATGGGTCCTTAGACTTTTCAGGCAAGTGCCTTAACTGCTATATAGCTTTTTGATATTAATATATAATGTCATATATGTAATGTATAGTTCATTTTTAATTCCTACCCATATATTTCTATTGTCTTTTGATGGGAAATGCTTTTGTAATGGATACAGAAAATTTAGGTCACATTTTGTATTTTCACACTCAAAGTTATACAATTATATGTGTAGACATTTTCTTTTAGCACTTCAGATATTTAACACATAATACATTTTGGGAAAATTCTATCCTCAAAGAATAGAAGTACTACTAGACATTTTAATTGGTAAAATTTTGTTGACCGAATATAGAGTTATGTAAAATGTGTTATCATAGTAATAGATACTCAACTAATTAATGAGGGACTGGGTCAATCAGCTTTGTTGCAGGTCAAATGGACTACAAAAGTAATATTAAATGGGTTGTTACCATCCAGAGGTATTTTAGTAGCCACTGATGCTATAGTCTATTTCAGATATATAACATAGTATGATATTCACACTTAATAAATTTATATTCTAATTAGAATGTCTATATGTATGTGAAAACCTAAATGAATAATGTAATATCAGCTGCTGAAATTTGTGTAGATGAATGTGCTCTGATGTCAATTCATGGCTACACAAAATGAAGATAGTCATAGACTATGTCTCCACTAAGGTGGACAAAAGTTTGGTATGAAGTGGCTGATTCTGACGTTCATTCTAATCTAATCCCAGCTAATATCCATCTTTTTGTTTGTTTCCTATTATAAGATCTACATGTCCATTTGTGTCTGCTTGAGTCTAAAAACTTTCATTGTAAAAAAATAATTACAAAACCAAATTGGACTTAAAAAAATCGTGCAAAAATAAGTGTTTAAATTTGTCTTATATTAAGAAAAATATTTGGGCTGGAGAGATGGCTTAGAGGTCAAGGTGCCACCTGCCAAGCCTAAGAAATCCTGTTCGGTCCCACATTTAGCCAGACATACAGCATGCAATGCCACACTTGCCCTCAAGGCGGCACATGCATCTGGAATTTGTTCACAGCAGCTGGGAGGCCATTGGAGTGCCCATTCTCTCTCTCTCTCTCTCTCTCTCTCTCTCTCTCTCTCTTTCTCAATAATAATAAAAAAAGGAAAAGAAAAATATTTCAGAGACACAGCACTACTTGAGTTTCATATATTCTTTTCATGTAATATGCTTGTTTAGAGGTACCATTCATTTGAAAAAAAACTTAAGTGATGAGCTGTCTGATCTATTTTTTAATATTTTATTTATTATTTATTTGCAAGCAGAGACAGAGAGAAACAGAGAAAGAGATAGAGATAGACAGGTAGATAAGGGCATGTCATGGCCTGTTAACACTGTATTTGAACTATAGATGCATGCACCACTTCGTGCATCCTGATTTACACTGGTACTTAGAAATTGAATCCTGGCCATCAGGCTTTACAAGAAAGAGCCCCCAACTACTGAGCCATCTTTCCAGCATTGACATATTTTTAAAATGGATTTCCTACTCAAGTTCATTTTAAAAATTATTTTATACTATTAAGTTAGAGAAACATCATTAAATCACTACCTACATTTCAGTGTAAATATAAATATGAAAAAATATTATTTTATTTATTATTATTTATTATTTTATTAAATATTTTATTTTTATTCAGTTTTATTCCACATATTTTATATAAAGGCACAAGTTAAAACTAAAGTAAAACAAAAAAAGAAATATGCAAAAAGGTTTATGATAATGAATCTCTTTTTTGTTAGTTCTTACCAAAGAAATATTTATATGCTCCTATTGAAATCTTAGATTGAGGTGTAGACTTCTGTGCTGAAAGAATGTTGTATTTTTGCCAAACTATTGGGATGTTTCAAATATTATGACATATCTCTTATTATTTTGTCATCAAAGGAAATTCTACATATTGGAAAGTAGAAATGTAAGAAATCCAAATACTTAATTTCTGCCTCTCCCTTTGCTGATGGTAGAAGGACTAAGAAACTCAACTTTTTCCATCTTTACCCAGTCAGTTAAAATGTCCTGGAATTTTTAACAGCCCTTAATACAACCCACAGACTATTTATCAGGACATCATTTCCAAGCATTTGCTAGTTGTCTTCTTTCCTTCATTAGCTACAGTCTGTGCTGATATTACCCGCCTCCCATTATGAGTAAAATTACAAATTTTATCTAATGAAAATGTCATTATAAGTATCTCATGGTATGTGAACAGGTTTGAAAGCCAGTCATGTAAGTTTTTCCAGGCATTATTTGATGAGAAATTAAGAAACCGATATTATTATTCAACTCTTTTTAAAAGAAAGTCTACCAAAGACTCGCTGGGAATAGAATTCTGCTATGTAATCCATTCTGTGATCACTGGATTTTCCAGCCATCAACAATGCTGATGCAGACTGACCTGGGGAAAATTGCAGCTTGTCAAATTTCTCTTTCTGAGAGTATAGCAAATTTAAACTAAAGATCAGCTTAACTGACTTCCTGGCTTAGCTCCAGCATGTGGAATGATGCAGTTTTGAGGTGTAACATAGTTCATCATCATGCTTGCTCCAGGAGAGAACATTTAAATAGGATTCACTATATTTATATGATGTCTAATTAACCTTTGGATGCAAATTTCTGAAACCTGAAGTAAATACCTATAATCCATCTTTTTTATTGGATGCCACCATTGATAATTGTATTGTATGCATTATTATCTGAGTTTGATTTAGCACCTACTTTATATACTGAAGAACACACAAATGAGTAAGATCTTCAAACTGATGAGGAATGAAAGAATGTTAAAATGTTACACACATATTTGAAAATTATTTCAACTGTGCAAAGACACACAGACTGTGAATGGAAAAATAATATCATTCCAAAGGAATTAGAAATTCTTTTTGAGAGATATTAGCATTATCATAGTGATAGAAAATTGCTGGCAAAGCAGAACAGGTATTAAATAGGATATGTTCCTTTGCAGAGAGTTAGCTGAGAAAAAGTCAGGCCAGTAATATGTTAGTCCCATATGACTCGATAGAATTCAGAGAAGTTATGGTATTAAATTTTAAAAATGGGTATAGGTAATTCATAGCTGGCATTGGAAGACTTATTTATGAGATATCTTATAAACAATTTTATGTGGGAAATTACACAGTCATAACTGTGATTAAACATTTACTTTGAAGACTGTTTTCAATAAATTAAGTTGGAAAGAGTTAGAAACAGCAGAATTATTAAGTTGCCTAGCAATATCATTCTCCCATTAGTGTAAAAGTAAAATGGTTTTGTTTCTTGAGACCATTTTATCACTAATGGACAAATATGGGAGAGAGAAAAGGGGAAAGGGTGTGATGATTTGAGTGCATGACTACTACAAAGCTCATGATGAGATTTCATTGCCATAGTAACAGTCATGAGAGATGAAATGATTAAGAGGTGATTAGACCAGGAGGACTCTACCCTTGTGAGTAGGTTCAATACTTTAAGAAGAAATCTTTGATTGTGGGCACTCTCTCCCTCCCCCCCCCCCGCCTCCTCTTCTTGCCATCCTGTGACTCAGAAAGAATATCCTTGTCAGCTGCAGTCACTATAATATTTGGCATCCCAGTTTCCAGAACTGTGGGCCAGTACATTTCTGTTCATTCTGTTCTCCTCAATGTGCTGTGTTTTTGGTATAGCAACACAGACTAAAACAAAGGAGAAAATGAGCATGTTAAATTATCTAAAATCAGCTTAGAGTTTTATACAAGAAATAGGAAAAATGAAAACAAATATAGAGCATGGTGGGGGAGGTCAGAGTAATGAAAGAGCTTTAGGGAATCATTGATGCAGCACTGGGAATTGAAGCCTGTAAAGTATCTCAGAGTCTGGAGGAAAAGAGCAGATATGTACATTTCACACTAATAGGGATCCTTACCTTTCTATGGCTAAAGTGTATCTACTTTAAATTGGCTTTATTAGTTATTTTACCTTTCATCTCAGAATGTATTGTTGTACTTAATTTTGCAACTAGTTTGATTAGCATGAATCTCTGAGACATGAAAAATAGGGAATAGTTTAGCTGCCTGAACTACACTTGTCTTAGATAATAAAACTTCCTTTTCCTAAACGATACACCTAGCAACATATTAGGAACCTGTGTTTTATATTTTCATCAAACTGTCAAACTTTATATATAATTCCAGACTATGAAATGGGTTTCTCCCTCTCTAGTGATAATTACTTATGATCCTTTTCTATCCAAATATGTGATTAGATCCAGGATTGAAACACAGGGGATCATTGTGTATTTGAGGTCAGCCCTAGTTTGCATAGTGAATTACAGGTCAGTCTATGCTAGAGTAAGACGCTACCTCAAAAAAAAAAAAAAAAAAAAGAAGAAGAAGAAAATTCCTCCCTCTGATCTGAATGAGAAATATATATCTCTACAGAAAGTTCAATCTTGGAACTTCATGTATTTTGTATGACTGTATATTGTTAAAATACAGCTATTTTAGACAAAATTCAGTACTGTCCACACATTTCTCAAATCAGTTTTATTGGCTGCTTCCTTAACTCAACAGTTATTTATTAAATGAAAACAATAGTGCCAAACTCAGAGGCTCATAAAGTAATACAAGCTATTGCCAGTGCTCTTGGTTGCCCACCAGAACGGAGTGATTAACCCTATTGCTGAAGTGTCCATAAGCATCAGTTGAAGGATGTGAAATTAGATGCAAATTAGAACTGAGCTGGAAGACTCTTACCTGCTAGATAGCTTTCATAGGGCTAGAAGAGGCTATGCAGACTGTTGGGGGAGAAGAGTCAACAACAATCCCACCCAATGGCATTCTCTACATTCTATAATAGTGAACTTCCAAGCAAGTTGTGTCCACTGATGCAATAGTGGTATGGCTGTTATGGGGGTAACTAATACCTTTCTGATTGGCTATGATGCCTGCTTTACCAGTGGGAATCCATGGCTATTACTATAAACCAGATCAAAAGCTCATGACTAGAAAAGATATAAGTCCTAGGAGGGATCTACTACTGTTTTGCAAAATGGCTGTTTTGTCAAACTTCTAAATATTTATATTTACTGCCACAGATTAGTACAATTTTCAGTCATGGTCTATTATTACTATTATTATTAATTATTATTATTGTTATCATTTATTCCACAGCCAGCAGCAGTTAATGCAGAGACTGGGAAAAGCACTTAAAATAAATGCCTCTTGAATATTCAGCCTTATATAGAACATCTATAGCATCCCTTCCAAAGTCAGGGACCACTGTAAAAGATAATTGATAATTAGATGATATTATTATCATACTATTATCATATCAAGGGAATTATCTGGTTTTGCATATTATTGTTATGAATACTTTTGTTAGGAAAATGAGGAACTAGGAAGTGCATGGTATGAATTTTGTACTCTTCTTTTATTGTCAACAAGTTCATGATGAGTGGAAAAAATTGGGTTAAGTAATATTTATCACTTAAGTATCATAAATGAAAATTCACTATGCAACATGAGAAATAAATAATTTGAGATTTTAATAGTTTCACATTGTCTCCACTTATTTTGCCATGTTCCATAGGCTGAATTATTTTACCCAATGTCCACCTTAATTCTCATAAACATAAATAGTATTTTGATCTTTTTTTTCTTCTTTTTGCTATCTATCATTCTTCTATATTTCAGAATTGTTTTCCCCAGTCGAACTTAAGGAGAATTGGAATAAAAAGAAATTCCTTCACATGAGAGGAAAAATCCTCTAATGAGATCTTGTCAGGAAGTTTTATGTTAAGTGCTGTTCTTTAGCTTTCCCCAAATGCTCATACAACAGAGATTTCATGGGTTATCTCTGCAATTTGGTAGTTTTCATTGAAATTATACATTTAAAATGAATATCTATATTAAAACAATTTATATAATGAACTGTCTACTAAATTTTTCATTTTATAAAAAGCATCATTTTATGCCAACACGTACATGGTTAAGATATTTTTTTTTATTTGAGAGAGACAGAGAGAGAGAGAGACGGTGGGGGGGGAGAAGCAGAGAGAGAATGGGCATACCAGAGCCTTTTCAGCCTCTGTGAATGAACTCCAAACGCATGCGCCCCCTTGTGTGCATGTGCAACATTGCGTGCTTGTGTCACTTTTGCATCTGGATATACCTGGGACCTGGAGATTTGAACAAGCATTCTTAGGCTTCAGGGGCAGGTGCCTTAACTGTTAAACCATCTCTCCAGCCCCAGTTAAGATAATTTTTTAAGTGTCTTACATTTTAAGTTCTTGAGTTTTAATGTCAGAAAAAAAATTATATTGTCAGTAATCAAATAAATTTTTAATTATGTACATTATCCTATTTTCAATTCAAAGCTGCTTTTGAAATTTTTTAATATTTATATTTTATACATTACTATATTTTCAAAAAATGCATTTAGAAAACTAATATTTAGAGTAAGAAATATTTGATAGAATTAATGGCCTAAAATATCAAAAAAAGTCATTAAACTATATGCAAAATTAGCATACATATACATTGGTATTTTCATGATATTTTAACAAAAGTTAAAGTGTTTTGAACAGATAATTATAATGAATATATTTCCACAGTATATAATACAAGTTGATTAAAAATATTTTAAAGGCAATGTGCAAACACACTCATATAAAGGGCATAATTTTATTCCTAAATAAGAAAATATTTTTTATTGGGGCTGAAGATATGGCTTAGTGGTTAAGGCATTTGCAAAGCCAAAGGATCCCAGTTTGATTCTCTAGGACCCACGTAAGCCAGATGCACAAGGGTGCACAAGGGGGGCACACACATCTGGAGTGTGTTTGCAGTGGCTGGAGGCCCTGGTGTGCCCATTCTTTCTATCAAATAAATAATATATATTATAAAAGAAAATATTTTTAGTTTATTTTTACTGTGTATATATTCATATGTGACTAAATTCTTAGCTGAAGTTCCCAGATAAAACGCTGTACCCACATTAAACTATTAAACACACTAAAAGACTAATTAACTAAATAAAACTTCAATGATTTGGAGAGTTGGAATGTTTCAGGTTCAGAGCCAAATTCTATTGAGCTATCTTGCCTCCATAAATACCATTTATTGTTCATTTCTATATAAGACCTAATATCCTTGTGGCTATTACATAAATATTTTGGGGATTATTCAATCAATCCTGGAATGTACAAGAAGAGCCCAAAGCTATGAATGTCATCAGATAGCATCTGAAGTCCATAGCAAATATTATCATGCTTTGCTGGAATCTGCCACCTGATGTTTCAATTTATATATTTGAAGCATGTCTTGATTTATGCCATTCTATGTTTTGTTTCTATGAGTCTTCATAAGAAATAGGGTTTGGGGCTACCTCAATCTGTTATTCTGGGTCATAGACACAGAGATCTTATTTTTGGTCCAGAATGAGGTGTGTGTGTGTGTGTGTGTGTGTGTGTGTGTGTGTGTGTTGACAACATATAAATATCAATCTCTCTTAATATGTAATTTATTTATAAATGATCTGTGGTCATTTTTTACTAGGACTATTCTAACAAAATCCCATCAACTAGATAGCAAAAAATAAAAATTATTCTTTCAAAGTTCTAAAGGCTAAACATATGAAATCTATGTGCTGGCAAGACCCTGCCTTTTCTAAAAAGTCATAACAAAATATTCCTTTTTTATCTTGTGGTGATTACAAAAATATCGCTTTGTACTTTGGATGCTGTAATATAATTTCTATATCTGTCACATGTCATGATCTATTTTATTCCTTCTGAGAATGTGTGTGTGTGTGTGTGTGTGTGTGTGTTCATAGCTTCCTCTTCCTGGTAGGACAGTAGAATAGCCATTGAATTTAGTATTGCCCTAATCCAAGTTGCATTTAAGCTTGATTACATCTTTTCATATAGAGTCCAATTTCTACATAATTTTTCACTATAAAGTCCCAGGCAGGGAGTGATTTAGGAGAACACTGCCTTCATATTGATAATTGTAGTGATTAGTCATTATTGCCATACTTATTAGATTTAGAAACAACTAGGACCTCATGAGGTACACTTCTGACATGTGTCTGTGAAGGCATTTGCAGAAGATAGACTAAGGGGAAAGACCTACCTCAAAATATGGGTAGCATCAATCATGATCTGAATACCTGGACAGAATGAAAGGAGGAAGCCAAGGAAGCTAGGAGCACTGTTTTCTGTTTTTCTCCATGATGTGATTTGCTCTGTTTAAATATGCCCTTCCCGCCATGATGGATTCAAATCTCTGAATTTGTGAGCCAAAACACATATTTCCCCCTTTAGGTTGCTTCTCTCAGGCATTTTATTACAGTACACAAAAATAACACAATAATAAGTATGTCTTTCATGTATCAATCCTAACTATTGTGTAATAAAAGTTACATATGGACAAGGAGAAATATATAATGAACATAGCACACCACAAATGCATAGTGTTTGCACAATTCAAAATAATCAGTGTTAACCCCAAAACCTAAATAGAACACGTATTTTCAAACTTCTATATTTGATTTTTTTTTTGTAATAAACTAAACGTGTTACAAACACAATATTCCCATTCACTGGTGACTACTCACCCTCTACCACCTCTCTGTACAAAATATGAGGGTGTTTTCTTAGGTCCTAGATTATGGCTGTGTTTTTATAAGTATTATATTTTCATAGTCCTATTAATCTGTCTCATTGAAAATGACAGTTTAATTTAAGTCTCATTTGTTTTTGTTTTGTGTATGTATATATTTTTGTGGTATGCATGTTCATACACGAGTGAATCAATGCATGTGTGTACATGTGCATGTGGAGGCCAAAGTTCAATGTAAGGTACCTTCACTTTATTTTTTAAATTTTTTTAATTATTATTATTTTATTTATTTTTGGAGAGAGACACAGAGAGTCAGTCAGAGAGGGAGAGGGAGACAGAGATGGGCGCGCCAGCAGTCTCTCAGCTACTGTGAACGAAATCCAGATTTGTGCGCCCCCTTGTGGTCAAGTGTGACATTACGCCCTGGCATCACTTTGCATCTGGCTAAATGTGGACCTGGAGATTGGAACCGGGTTCTTAGGCTTAGCAGGCAGGCGCCTTAACCACTAAGCCATCTCTCCAGCCCTTCACTTTATTTTTAATAGACAAGCTCTCTTGTTAAATCTAGAACTCACCAGCATGGCCAGACTAGGTAGCCAGCAAGTCCTAGGGATCCATGTGTCTCCAACTCCCCAGGGTCAGGATGATAAGCCTGCACCAGCACGTCCAGCATTTTACATGAATGCTGGGGATTCGCATAAAGGTCCTCATGCTGTGCAGCAAGCACTGCTCCACTGACCCATCTCCCCTGTCTTCAAGTCTTGCTATATAAATTAGCAACAAATGTACTAAGAAATTACATATATGTTCAAAGTAGTATAAGAATTTGATTGACAAAAGATTTCCTTAAACTATGACCTTCAGGAAAGCATTTCCTACATATGATTTCCCAGTTTATTCCCAGTAGATGAATATACTGTCCTGATAATTTTGTTTCACACCAGAGATTAGTCCAGGAAACATGTAGCAATAAATACGGATGATTGTTTCTCAGCTCAATAGTAACTCTTCAAAGTGTGTGTCCCTATGTGAACATGTAAGAATAAAAGTGTTTACATATACACAGACTCGTCATCTAATACTCACTTGTAGCTAGGGTTGCATTTGTTATTTATGTTCATTTAATTAGGGATATTTATCTCTAATATGAAAGTTTTGAGGGGGATATAGTACATTTACTTCTTTTTTTATTGATAGCTCTTTGCCAGCCTTTCATTCCCAGATGAATGTTGGTATCTATCTCTTATATTGTGATAAATCAGCTTTGATGTAGGATGACTTTGGGAGAACAAAATAGGATTAGTAAAATGTTAGAACTGTAGTTGAACTAGTGGGAATGTTATGCTCTTAAAATACATAAGCTAGTTTTAGAACATTAACAAAAATGAATTTATGTTTAGGTATTTATAAAAGTAACTGTGGGGTTGGAGAGATGGATTAAGACACTTTTTTGCAAAGCCAAAGGACCTATGTTCTATTCCCCTTTATCCATATAAAGCCAAATGTACAAGGTGGCACCTGCATCTGGAGTTGGTTGCAGTGGCTAGAGGCCCTGGCATGCCCATTCTCTCTCTTTCTCTCTCAGTTTATACACACACACACACACACACACACACACACACACATATATATGAACTGCCGACTGGAGAAATGACTTAGGTGTTCAGTTGCTTTCTTGTAAAACCTAAGGACCCAGGTTTTATTTCCAGAACCCATGTAAGCCACATGCACATGGTGACTCATGTGTCTGGAATTCCTTTGCAGTGGCTGGAGGTCCTGGTGTACCCATTCTGTCTCTCTCCCCAAGTATCTCTCTCATAAATATATAAATAAAGAAAACATATTTTTTTAAAGTTAACTGTAAAATATAGTTCAATTGATAAAATTGAGTCAAATGTTTTATAAATAGATGGTTATGAAGTCAATAAAACTTTCATAAAAGAATTGCCAGTACTAACTGCTTGGTGACACAAAAACATGATCTTGGACAAAGTTTGCACTGAGTGACCTCCATATTGTGAGAAAACCCAAGCTAGCCATGTGGAAAGAAATCACCAGAGCCACTCCTGCTTACTCCGCACAGCCTGACCCAAGGGCCAGACACACAAGTAAAGCAACTTTGTTGAATAATGTTCCAAGCCATGCTTTCAGATGACTACAGCCCCAAGAGACCACTGAACATAACTGCATAGAAACCCCCTCTCCTCAGTGAAACATCTAATGGAGCCCAACAGTTATGGTTTAAATACGAAATATCCCATGAAGGATAATTCCTGGAAACTTCCCCTCTGTTTTATTATAATTATTATTTATTAATTTATTTAAGAGTTGAGAGAGAGAGAGAAAATCAGGTAGAGAGTAGGCTCTAGCCACTGCAAATGAACTCCAAACACATGGGGCACTTTATGTATCTGCCTTTGAGTGGGTACTAGGCAATTGAACCTGGTTATTTGGCTTTGCTGGCAAGTACCTTACCTGTTAAGCCATCTCTCCAACCCCCTCTTTGTCTTTCTACCTCTGTCCATCACAAGGTGAACCACTTTATTGCTATATATTACATGATTTCCTATAGCTACTTCTTGCTATGACAGAGTACCCCACAGAAACAAGTTGGGGGTGGAGAAAAGGTTTCTCTGAACTCATGGTTTCAGGTCATTGTGGCTGCAAGGCAAGCAAAGCTCCTTGGTCTATGGCAGGAGGAATTTGCACTAGTAACTTCTCTCATGGTGGACAACTAGGAAGCAGAAAGAAAGAAAGAAAGAACAGTTATCACCTTGAAAGGCCTGCCCCTAGTAGTCTATGAGGGCCAGGTAGTCGCATGACATAAAGGCTCTAGAAACTCACAACAAAGCACCAACACCTGGATCCAGAGTTTCTAAAACATAAGACTAGTGGGAACAATCCAGTTTCAAGCTTACAGCAACATTGAAAAACTTCTACTATAGCATAGTAGTTTGTCACATCAAAACTCCCATGTCTCAAGGCTGGAGAGATGGCTTAGAGGTCCAGATGCTTACTTGCAAAGCCAAAGGACCCAGGTTCAATTCTCCAGGACCCACGCAAACCAGATGCACAAGGGGGAGCACACATCTGGAGTTTGTTTGTCGTGGCTGGAGGCCCTGGCACTCATAGGAATAGTCTCTCTCTTTCTCCTTTTCTCTCTCTCTCCCTGCCTATTTCTCTCTCTCAAATAAATAAAAATAAAATATTAAAAAAAAAAAACTCACGTCTCAAAGATCTTAGACAGTATCACAACCCACTAACTGCTCAAAGGTTTCAGGTAGTTGTGAGGAATAAGAGAAGTACAACTAAACCCATTTACTCTTTCATTTCTCTATGACTTATGGTTGCAGTGAGTGGCTTCAATTGTGAACAGCTAGAGCTCAGTCACAACAAGCTATTTAATCCATGAAACATCTTCTATTTCAGTTGCGATGATCCCATGGCATCTGAGGCATTCTCAAGAGATCTGGGTACCATATGTCTATTTATTCTAGTCTGGCAGCCCCAGAGTGCCAGGCTAAAAGTGAACACTTTAGGTCACTTGTATTAAATTTTAATTCCATTGCTATCAACAGTATAAGGAGTTTACAGAACTTCTTGTTTTACTTTGGCACATATTTTACACACACGTGTGTGTGTGTGTGTGTGTGTGTGTGTGTGTGTGTGTATCTTCCTAGATGTAGGTAAAAATGAACTTAATGATACTATTTTAAGAACAACAAATGTTCAAATTCCACATTTGAAAAAGCAATATGGGATTCATTAATGCTATTTTCTCAAGCAATAACTTATGGCTGGCATAGATAGGCTGAGACTTTTGTGGCGTTTAATAGGCTTTTTATTTATTATTTATTAAAAAAGTGCATATTTTTAATGTAAGCCAAACTCAAATGGAAAATCTTAAATATCAGAAAAAGTGTCTAAATTCCTGTCTACTAGATCTGATGCTTTATTGAAGAATAAAACATTCCTCCAGATTTGGGCAACTCTCTACTTTTAACTGCCTTTTAATACAAAATTAGCAACAGACAAACATAGAACTAAATAATAGTTGGCCCTTTAATGTACTTTCCGTCTTCATAACTCCATTGTAAGCTACTGGATCATAGCCCCTCATTTGAAAGATGTTGCTATCCAAATATGATGTCAAATTCCATGTGCCTAACAGTCCTCATTTTTAAACATCTCAGAAATAAACTCAGATGAAAGACTTAGCCATCACTTTCTTGTCTCACTGGTAGATCTATGGCCATTTCTGTTGATCTTTAAAGTATGAAAGTGAGGGATAGAGAGATGGCTTAGTGGTTAAGGCATTTGCCTGCAAAGCCAAAGGATCCTGGGTCAATTCTTCAGGACCCATATAAGCCAGATGAACAAGGGGGCACATGTGTATGGAATTCCTTTGCAGTGGCTGGAAGCCCTGATGTGCCCATTCACTCTCTCTCTGCCTCTTTCTCTCTCTTAAATAAATAAATTAGTAAAATATATTTTTTAAAAAGTATGAAAGCTAGCCTACAACCAACACATTAACTGGATGTCTTAGAAACCTCAGCTTGTAAGCAGTTACACTCAGTTAATTTAAGTGAGCCTTTAAATATTCAAAGGTGTCCATGCTTTTCTAAATTGCTTTAAAATTTTTAATAAAGCACTTAAGTAGGCATTAACAAACCACTTGAAACACTGACTCAAGTAATATTGCTTGTGACCTTACACTTTCCCTGTTTCTAAAGATACCCCATTATTTTCTTCTTTTGAACTTTCACTTGCAAAATTATATTAATTTGTACCCAAGTATTAAATATTCACTTTCAGAATGTATTTGTTCATGCTTTTATCATTGACAATGTAATATATTGCTCAAATGATTTGCTTTTGAAAAACTTTAATTGCTGAAAATGAGCTCTATTTTTTCCTTCTCAAATACCTAAGTCATATTTTAGTGTTAATGTTATACTGTTTCATAAAAGAGAGTGGAAAGATATCATTAGACTACGTATTTTAGTTTTAGCTTATAATTCATGCTCCCAACAATATGGCCAACAAGGCATAATAATGTTTTAACTAATGAACTAATGATAATAGTTTTTTTTTTTTTTCACAGAATCCTTTATCAAAGCTAAAAATAAAATTGTAGGGTGTATTTCTTCCATGATACAAGAGGCATTTGGACAAATAATATGTTACTGAAATTCAGAATGCAGTTCACTTTAAATATAATACTTAAATTACATTTTTCAAAGAAAAGAATAATCTTAAGGAAGTTTGTAATATGATAGCCATTTTAATTTCATTTCTTGAAACAAATTTATGAGATGCCTCTCCACAGAGGTGAAAATGTGAGAAAAATGTCATTCTAGGTAGGAGCCTAAGCAGTGATTATATGATTTCATTTTGAAATCTAAATAAAAAAATAACTTCTTTCTTTTCAATTATCAAAAATTATTATAAGCTTTACTATAATATTTAAATTTCACATTCTGTTTGTTGAGAATAGCAAACATATACTTTCTAGTACAATGCCAATCAATTATAGCACAATATTTAATTGCATTCCTTACTCAACAGCACATATATGATTATAGAAAAAATACTTTTAGTTCATAGTTACTACTTATATTAGTCAACTTTTTTTTTTCCACTTTAGAAAATGAGTCCCTGAGTTTAATTAGAAATTGCTATGGAAATTATTTGAATCATCATGGTGCTAACTATGAATAACTACATAGGCACAAAAAGCAATGCTTTACTCCATATTCACAAGCAAAATCCAATCACAATAATAAATAATAGATAAGATTCTTCTTTTTTTTTTTTTTTTTTTTTTTGAGGTAGGTTCTTGCTGTAGTCCAGGCTAACCTGGAATTCACTCTGTAGTCTTAGGGTGGCCTGAACTCATGCAATCATCCTACCTCAGCCTACCAAGTGCTGGGATTAAAGGTGTGAGCCACCACAGCTGGTCTCTATGGGATTCTTAAAAAGTCAGTAGGTTTTAATAATTATAAAATTGTATTACTTTTTTTTTTTAATCTGCTGACTAGAAGATAGGTAGTCTTAATAGAAGCATTGGAGACATTCTTGCCTTGATGACACTATTTTTAGAGAATACATTTTATTTGGAACTAAAAAGAAAGGTTCAATTAAAAATGCAAATAAATGAGAATCATTTGAAGCAAAGTATAACCTTAAAATCATTGACAAAAAAATATTGTAAAGCTAACTAATGGAAACCAAAAGCCTAGAAATCTGGTGAAATTTGGTAAAGAGACACCACATGAGTATGTTACAGAAAATACATTGACATGAAGGTGCAGTCACTGAAACATGTAGAACATCACAGGAATTAAAACACCTAAAACTGTTAAGACATAGTTTCCTAAGTATTAAAGAAAACCTTGCTATGAAGTAACACCTCAAATATATAAAAATATGATGTAGACAATAGCAGATTATTTTTTTTAATTATTTATTTTTAATAGATTATACCCTTTTATTCCCTCACCCCTGTTCCCATTCTTCTGGGGCCCTTCTCTGTGGGATTTCCTGTGGGTCATGAAGGCCTCAGTCAGTCCCAAAGGGATAGTGGGAGACCGTGCCTCAGAGTATTCCCACCAACTCTGTGGCTCTTACACTCTTTTGACCTCCTCTTCCACAATTCTGAACCTTTGCAGGTCTGTTTGCCTGCCTGTCATTACTACAAAACATTTCCCTAAGTGTTTGTTCATGAAAATATTTTTTGTATTTTTTTATGAAAGAGTGAGAGAAAGAAACAGAATTGGTGCACCATGGCTTCCAGGCACTGCAATTGAACTACAAACTTACACATGTACAAATTTGCATGCTTGTGTCACCTTGTGGGTCTGGCTTACGTGAAATCTTGAGACTACAACATGGGTCCTTAGATTTTGCTGACACACTTTTTAACTGCTAAGCTATCTCTACAGCCTGAAAATAATTGTTTTCATTAATCATATATTTATATAAGGATCAGAGACTCTTGGAAGTAAATAACCTCCCATGTCATACCTCAATGCATGAGAGCTTGTGCTTTCAGTCTGGGGCCACCCAACCATAATACTCCTGTGCTTCCTGAAAAGGTCTGAGTAGCTGAGAGTTGCCTGAATGAGTAATTATATGTCTTATATTAAGTCTTTGCTTTCCTGTCCATTATCTGTCCCTTGAGTTTGGTTTAGGGTTCTCTTTCTCACATTCCATCTAATGTCACCAGATGAGAACTTCTACCTAATGATCTCAGACCTGCAGCCCTTCCTCAGTCTGCCATTGTTTGGGAGAATCATGATTTCTGGGTCCTCAGCAGGACTTAGAGAAGACAATGCATTTTATACATGCACAGTAGATTTTTTTCCAGTGGTTAAAAGCAGGGGGTGAAACAATGTTAACTTTTATCTTCTGTTAATTATGTTATTTATCAGCTAAATAACTGGATTTAATTTGTTGTAAGATTTTTAAAATTTGTTGTTTATTTGTATTTATTTATTTGAGAGCAACTACAGAGAGAGAAAGAGGCAGGCAGGGAGGGAGGGAGAGAGAGAGAGAGAGAGAGGAGGCGCCCAGTGCCTCCAGCCACTGCAAACGAACTCCAGATGCATGTGCCACCTTGTGCATCTGGATTATATGGGTACTGGTGAATTGAGCCTCGAACTGCGGTCCTTGGGCTTCACAGGCAAGCATTTAACCACTAAGACATCTCTCCAGCCCTAATTTGTTGTATGTGAGTGGGCATGCAACCATTCCTGGAAATGCTGAGTAGCAGCATGCATGTTCCTCTTACACCGCCCTTTCCATTTTCTGAATCCACCTTGCATCTTCACCCTTAACTACATTGTTATCTTAGAATAATGCCCCGATTATCAGTCAACCGCAAACTACTGGATTCAATACTCTCCTTGTCTATATTTGAATTGTTTATCATTCTCACTTGTTCTTTCTTGACCTTCTTTCAAACCTTACTTCTTTTAAACCTCCAATTTTCTTTAATGGCTTTGACCTTGGGTGGCTTCTCACTCTGTTATCTACTGAGCTCTCATATTAAAAGGGAGAAGGTATCTTTGTACTTCCAAAATTTTATTTCCATTCTTAAATCTATTTAATTTATATCATTATCTCTAGAAAGCTTCCCTTGCAGACTTAAGATCATGAGAATTTACCTCTTTTTTTAATGGAGTTGCCAGATTCTCTATCCTATCATGAAAAGATAAAAGTTTAATTTTACAGGAAATTAACTTTTTTGGGGGATGGGAGTTTTGAGGTACTGTCTTGCTCTAGACCAGGCTGACCTGGAATTAACTATTATAGTCACAGGCTGGCCTCAAACTCACAGCAATCCTCCTTCCTCTGCTTCTGAGTGCTTTAATTAAAGGCGTGTGCCACCACGGCTGGTGAAAATAAACTTTTTGAAGTTCAAATTATCTTTATGCTTTATACTTTCCTATTTGTGTTGTAGCATATTTGCCTTATAGTAATTAGTTAATAATTGATGAGATAGCCAAGGGAATTCATATAATATTTAATATAGGTTTTCCATTTTTTTCTTCCTGTGAATATTTGATGTTAACTGCATGAATTTTTTTTAGTGAAAATCAGGAGTTAGAAACTGCTAACCAGCGTAGGGTGACAGGAACCCAAAATGAATGGCACTGTCATGTTTAAGTGTGGGAATTGTTCTTGGGTATGTAGGAAAATTCTAGGCCATTTCACTATTTCACTTTACTACAGGTCAGAAATGTCAGATAGAGCATCTGATTATTTAATCTCATCAGAGGAATGTAAAGGGATTAGTTTTCTTCCAAGAACCAGCCCTCTGACCCCTGGTATCAGGAACACACTGACCAGACCTGCTACCCTTTAAGGGGCTCACATGAAAAGGCACTCCCAAAGGTCTTGGGGTGGGATTCTAATTTTCTGTGCAACCCCTCTTGCTCCCTTCTTGGGCAAGATTCCTGAATTTATTTTTCATTAAAGTCTCCTACTCTTAAAGCTCTCCTTACAAAAGCTCTAAGCTATAATAAAATCGTTAACCATGTTATCCCCTGGTCTGTAGATTTCATTCACTGAATTCATAAGACAAGAGTGTAGTGGCTTCAGACTCCACAGAAGTTTTGGGTGACATTTTGAGTTTTTGGGTTCCCTAATTCTTGAGTTATTTCCCACCCAAGAGGCAAGATAAGGTTTCCACAATCTCAAGATACCCCAACATTCCTTTATCATTAGGAAAACCACATAGGTAAAAGGAAAACAAAAAGGAGTTCTTTTCTATATGGTACAGATTTTTCTCCTGCTGCATGAGCCTGTAAGAGTATTATTGAGGGGTCAGAGAATGGATCACCTTCTTCTCTGTGTCTCTACCTGAGAGTCTGGTACACAGAAAGTGCTAATAATATTTGTAAAATGAATCAGAATAAGTATTCATTTATCTGAAATAGAACTGCAATGAAGTACACATTTCTAGAAAAGCACAAAGGGCAACAATGTCTGCAATAGGCATGTTGTCCTGAGAAGAAACATGTTAGTCATTGAAGTCTTGGAAACGAATAGTATTATGTTCTGTTTTATAGAGAAAAATGAAGGAAGTTTTAAATTGCTTTTCTGAAACTAATTTTCCAAAAACCACACATTTAAAGGAGGACTTGCAAATATTAGGTTGCTGTATTATTTTAAAATGTACTATCCCCAAACAACTGAAAGTTAGGAAATTTCTTTTTCTTTAGACAGTATTTATGATAAATTATTCAAGCTGAATAACCCACTGAGATAAAAAAGCATGTGGTTTTATTTCCTAAATAATCTCAATTTGGAACAATAATTATGCAAACATGTACTCTGTAAATAGCTATTGCATTTCTGGATTAGGAAAATATACATTAATCAGTATATTAATCTTATTAAGTATTGCACACTTTCTGATCAGAAAATTTAGCAACATATTCATTCTAAAATCTGATGTGCTGAAATTTTTAAAAAGAAGAAAGGCTACTTCAAAAGATGTCATTGTTCTGGGAAGGTTATTTTTTTTTTTAATCTTTTTTCTTCTGATGTAATTGCATGATAAAATCATGTGTGAAAAGATAATTTACAGCTACTACCTTGAATAAAGGTTGAGTAAAGGTTAAGTTTAGCATAACTCCTTTTCTAACCCATTGTTGCCCTACTGGCAGAATAATCTAATTTTGCTTCTCTTCTGATTCCACTAGACTACTGAACCCTCAGGTTTCCCTTTTTATTTTAATTCCCTTATTCTTGATTCCATACCTTTCACCAATTATGCGGGACAATGAGATGGCATGATTAAAGTTATTTGGGGATGACTCATTGCTGTATTGTAGACAAGTATCTCCTAAATGTCTATTGGTCTCCAGTTCTTGAAAGTCATGAGATATATGGAAATTTTTTAGAGATAAAGCATAATGGAAGATCTTTAAGTACATATCCTTGAAAGGATTTGTGGGACCTGCCCTCATTACTCTCATGCTTCTTTGGCTATGAAGTGAGTGATTTTGTACTGCTATGCACTCCCACCATGATAGGCTATGTTGCCACAAGTACAAAGAAATGGGATAATTGAACATTGATTAAAATCTGACAAACTGAAAGAAACAATATGTTTATAGGTTAGTTACCACACATAGTTTGATACAATGCTATAAAGCTATTAGCAAGTTTGATATCCTTTTATTTTTACATATCAGCATTTCTACTATCATGGCCTATCTTTCAATAGTATTTTACTGTTTGATACTGAATTTTTTCTGGTTGGCTGGAGAATATTGTGAGGGCTGGGATTAATAGCAGAGCCCAATTTCTGTCTCCATTCTTCTATTTGACTTAGAAAGCAACAATTCAGCCAAATAGTTGTACTTATGTATTTATTTTTTGTATGCCTCAAATCACATTGTATCAAAGTCATTTTCAAATCAAGACCAAGTGGGCCAGGACTTAGCAGCTACAGGCTTGCTTGCCAGCCTTCAGAACTAGGTTTGATCCTCAGCACCTAAACAAAGCTGGATACAAAATGGAGCATGCATCTGTAGCCCTGATGTACCCATAGCAATAAGGGGAAAGACAAAAGAATATGGAAGTTCACAAGACACAGAAGCAAAACAAGAGAGGCCTTATTTCAAAAGAAGGTGGGAAGGAGAAACACTTCAAGATTGTCTTCTGGACTTCCAGGTAAGATGACCACATAGGAGCCATGCCAAACCAGATCAGGGAGGGATTTAAGCAAAACTACAGCAAAATACACCCTTCTTCTGAAAAGTACAGAATAGTTTTTCCATTGAGGAGAAGCAGGAGACAGCCAGAATCCCACTGTGGAGATTGTGGCCCAATCCTCAGCAGCCCGGTCCTCCACGGCCCTGATCTGCCACAGTCCCAATCCACCAAGGCCCCAATCCGCATGCCAGGCACCATCCACCAGGCATGCCTAGCAGCAGCAATAGAGACCCAAGAAGGGGACTTTCCAACCTCATCAGTCTCCTTGCAGAGCCCAGAAATCTAAAGAAAAGTCTGCTGAGCTACTGAAAGACATACAGGGCAACAGTGTGAGCAACTACAGGCTTCCTGAACTCACCCATCCCTCAACCATCAGAACCGCAAACTGCCAGCATTCATCTCCCAGAATCAGCACATCCAGCACAGTGGAACCAAGCTCAAGCTCCACAGCACAACCCAAGCAGCGCATCCAGCACAACTGAGCCAAGCTCTAGCTCCACAGTACAACAATACCAGCACTGCATCCAGCACAGCTGATCCAAGCTCAAGCTCCACAGCTCAGGGAACGAGGTGGGCACATTGGTGAGTTTGGAAGCCACACCAAAAGGTAACAAGGCCAGCTGACAAAAAAAAAAAAAAAAAAAAAAAAAAAAAAAAAAAAAAAAAAAAGTACATAGGCCTGCATTGGAAGTGCTAATCTCTCTTTCCATATCAGGGCAGGTTATGGGTTACATATTTGTGGTTGGCTTTACCATTTTCAAATAAGCTGAACAAGGGGTGTTGAATCTTACTGCCTTTAATACTTTTAGATTTATAGGGCCTTTATAGGGCCTTTATAGGGCCTTTATCATTAGCTTTTGTCATTATTGGGGGCAGGGTCTGATCCAGATCCAGGCTGACCTGGAACCCAATTCAGAACAGAATCCTCTACCACCTAGCTGATAGGATTAAGGGTGTAGAGCAACACACACCCTTAGGGAATATGGCCTTATAAGACTGTTTGTTTTAAGCCCCACACTTGTATACTCTCTCCTGGTTTTAATTGAATATGTATTTTGTTCAGTTGAAGTTTAGAATTTGCTACTAAATTGTTCCACCAGTCCACTACAATACTTGCTTAACAAGCAAACTCAACACCTAGGATTACTTCTGGGGTTGAATGTGAGTACAAGTGCTACACTTGGCACCTTAAACTCATATCCCAAAAGTATATAAAGATGGATCACCACATCTAAGAATACTGCAGATAAATAGAAAACCTAAGCATTAAATCAATCCAGGATGCAAATGTCACTACAATATAATACAAGAAACACAAAGAATCAAGACAATGCAATCCCACCAAAAATTACAAATCCATCAGAATTGTTCACTAATGAGACTGTTTTAGATGAAATTCCTGACAAAGATTTCAAAAGAATGTTATCTATACTCAAATAAATGAAAGAAAAATAAAAGGAAGCAGAGAAGAAAACAAAGGAATTAAAGAAGAAAACAAACTCCTGAAAGAGAACACAGGAAACCAGCTTAATGAAATAAAAAGGCCATTACAGGACATGAGTAAGGAAATAGAAATACTGAAGAAAAAACAGGCTGAAATCCTAACTCTGAAGAACACAGTCAGTGAAATAAAAAACTCTGTGGAAAGTCACCAGTAGAATGGATGAAGGAGAGGACAGAATATCTAAAGTGGAAGACCAGATGGCAGACATATCACAGTCCAACAAAGAGAAAGACAAGCTAATAGAAAGGTATGAATGGGAATTCCAAGATATCCGGAACACAATGAAAAGATCAAACATAAGAATTCAGGGTATAACAGAAGGGGAAGAATTTCAATCCAGAGGCTTGGTAGGTGTTTTACACATAATCATAGAAGAAATTTTTCCCCAAATCAGGAAAGAAATGCCAATGCAGATACAAGAAGCTTTTAGAACACCAAATAGACAAAACCTAGAAAGATCTTCCCCTTGCCATGTTATAATTAAACTCCTAAACACACAAGCCAAAGAAAATATATTGAAAGCAGTTAGAGAGAAAAAGCAAGTCACCTTCAAAGGGAAACACATCAGGATCACTGCAGATTACTCAACACAAACTTTAAAAGCCAGAAGGGCTTGGAATGATGTATTCCAAGTTCTGAAAGATAAAAACTGTCAACCAAGATTACTTTATCCTGCAAAGCTACCTATCCAAACTTATGGAGAAATAAGGACATTCCACAACAAAAACAGGCTAAATGAATTTATGGAAACTAAACCAGCTCTACAGAAAATACTTGAAGGAATCATCCATGCTAAAGAGAAAGCAAAACACACACAGGAGGAAATAGGAAAAAAAAAAAAAAGCATACTCAAATAACAGTTAAAACAAGTGATTAAAGTGAAAAGGGAAGAACTACAAAACAACATTTAAATAGACCAATAACAACTACAGAGATCCAAGCAGTTATAAAAACTCTTCCAACTAAAAAAAGTCCAGACCCAGATGGATTCACTGCTGAATTTTACCAGACATTCCTGAAGGAACACCAATGCTCCTCAAACTTTTCCATAAAATAGAAAAGGAAGGAATTCTACCGAAATCCTTCCACGAAGTCAGCATCACCCTGATACCAAAACCAGACAAAGACAGACCAATCTCCCTCATAAACATAGATGCAAAAATTCTCAACAAAATACTGGGAAACAGAATACAAGAATATGTCAGAAAGATTATTCACCTCAACTAAGTAGGCTTTATCCCAGAGATGCAGAGATAGTTTAACATATGCAAATCCATAAATGTAATACACCATATAAATGGTCTGAAGGACAAAATTCACATGGTCATCTCAATAGATGAAGAAAAAGCATTTGACAAAATCCAACATCCTTTCATGGTAAAAGTATTACAGAAACTGAATAGAAGGAACATATCTCAACATAATAAAAGGTATTTATAACGAACCTACAGCAAACATAATACTAAAAGGGGAAAAACTAGAATCTTTTCCACTAAATTCAGGAACAAGACAAGGGTGTCCACTTTCCCCACTTTTATTTAATATAGTACTGGAAGTCTTAACTATAGCAATAAGGCAAGAGACACTCATAAAAGGATACAAATTGGAAGGGAAGAGATCAAATTTTCATTATTTGCAGATGATATGATTCTATACATAACAGACCCTAAAGACTCTACCAGCAAACTGTTACAGCTGATAAACACTTTTAGCAATGTAGCACACAGAAATCAGTAGCTTTTCTATCCACTAACAACAAACATGCAGAGGATGAAATCAGGGAATCTCTCCATCCACTTAACTTAATCAAGGAAGTGAAGGATCTCTGCAATGAGAACTTTAAAAAACTCAAGCAAGAAATTACAGAAGACACAAGGAAATGGAAAGGCATCCCATGCTCTTGGATTGGAAGAAATGCTATTGTGAAAATGTCAATCTTACCAAAGCAATCTACACATTTAAATCAATCCCCATTAAAATCCCAATAGCATTCTTCACAGAAATAGAAAAAAAAAACAATCCTAAAATTCATCTGGAAGCACAAAAAACCTTGAATAGACAAAACAATTTTGCCCAACAAAAATCAGCCTGGTGGTATTACTATACCCAGTTTTAAGTTATATTACAAAGTCATACTAACAAAAACAGTATGGTATTGACACAAGGACAGACAGGTAGATCAATGAAAGAGAATAGAAGACCCAAATATTAATCCAGGCAGCTACAGCCACCTGATTTTTAACAAAAAATGTCAAAAATATTCATTGGAGAAAAGATAGCCTCTTCAACAAGTGGTGCTGGGAAAACTGGATATGTGTATGTAAATAGATCATTGTCTCTCTACGTGCACAAGTGTCAAGTCCATATGGATCAGGGACCTTAATATCATACCTGAAACTCTAAAACTTCTAGAGGAAAAGTTAGGGGAAACCCTTCAAAATATTGGCATAGGCAAGGACTTTCTGAATATAATCCCAATTGCTCAGGGAATAAAACCACTAATCAACCACTGGGACCTCATGAAATTACAAAGCTTTTGTATAGCAAAAGATACTGCGAATAGAAGAAAGGGACAACCTACATAATGGTAGAAAATATTTGCCAGCTATACATCTGATAGAGGATTAATATCCAGAATATACAAAGAATTCACAAAACAGAACAATAAGAAATCAAACAACCCAGTTAAAAAATGGGCTATAGGGCTGGAGAGATGGCTTCGCGGTTAAGGCGCCTGCCTTCTAAGCCTAAGAACTGGGTTCCAATCTCCAGGTCCCACGTTTAGCCAGATGCAAAGTGACACAAGGGTGTAATACTGCACTGCCCACAAGGGGGCAGACACATCTGGATTTTGTTCATAGCAGCTGAGAGACTGCTGGCACACCCATCTCTATCTGTCTCCCTCTCCCTCTGTCTGTGTCTCTCTGTCTGTCTCTCCAAAAATAAAATATATATATACATATATATATATATATATATATATATATATATATATATATATATATATATATATATATATATATATATATATATATATATATATATATTAAAATGGGCTATAGAACTAAATAGAGAGTTCTTAGAAGAAGAAATACAGATGGAATATACACATCTAAAAATGTGTTCCACATCCTTAGCCATCAGGGAAATGCAAATTAAAACTACTTTGAGATTCCATTTCACTCCTGTCAGAATTGTTTCCATTATGAAAACGAATAACAATAAGTGTTGGCGTGGAGATGTGGAAAAAGAGGAACACTTCTACACTGTTGGTGGGAATGTAATCTGGTCCAGCCATTGTGGAAATCATTGTGGAGGTTCTTGAGACAGCTAGAAATAGATTTACCATATGATCCAGCTATAGCACTCCTAGGCATACATCCAAAGGATTCTTCTCACTAACTTAGAGATACCTGCACAACCATGTTTATTGCTGCTCTATTCACAATAGCTAGGAAATGGAAGCAGCCTAGATGTCCATCCACAGATGAATGGATAATAAAGATGTGATACATTTACACAATGGAGTTCTATTCAGCAGTAAAAAAAATGAAATTATAAAATTTGCAGGGAAATGGATGAATCTGGAAAGGATTATACTAAGTGAGGTAACCCAGGCTCAGAAAGCCAAACATCACATGTTCTCTCTCATATGTGGATGCTAGCTACAAATGTATAGACTTGTGTGTGAACTGGAACCAAAAATAGGTACCAGAAGCCAGTAAACTGGAAAAAGGCTATAAGGGAGGGAGGGAGGGAAGGACTTAAGTGGATGGCATTGTACATATGTAAGTAGAAGAACTGATTATAGGGAGGGGAAAGGCCAAAACAAGGTCATGGGAAGAGAATGTGTAAAAGAAGGGGAGGGGAGGGTCAATCAAAATTCAAGATAGTCTGAACAAAACTTATGTAAACCTACTTTTTTAAATAATGGCACATCCAAAAGATATAGACGGTTACTAAATATTTTCAGTGCCTGGGATGGGATACCTTCCAGCAAGTTGTTGGCCAGGGAGGTCCCTGATGCCTCCAAAACATTACAGGCTATTGCCAAGGTCCTTGGTTTCCCTTGAGAAGCAGATGGTAAGACCCTATTGCTGAAGTCATCTCTTGCCTGAGAGGCAAGGTCACTGAGAAAGAAAGCTGGTGCTGAGCAGAAAACCTTCTCCCTGTAGACCAGCCAACTGAAAGCTGGAAAAAGCTGCACTGCATGCAGCCATATGGGATACAGAAGTCATCAGCAGTGAAAACAGTGGACACTGGAAAACTCAAGTTTGGCCAGACAGGCCCAATGACTCAATGGGTGCAATAGTGGCATGTCTGCTCGTGGGGAATCCAACTGCTCCCTACTTGGACTGAAGGCCCTCTCTATGGGAGGGAATGCATGCCTGGTACCGAAAAAACTAAGCAAAAGTCTATGGAAGGGAAGGTCATGAGCCTTAGGAGTATAAAGCCTGCTCTTGACTGGCTAAATGTATATATTATTCCCACCAAGCTGCCCTGAAAGCACTACACTTAATGTTTATATTTGTATATTATTGCTACTTTCACTTCTGGTTAGAGAAGCTTCTCTTTTCAAATGGCGATGACCACTGGGATGATCCAAAAGGCAACACAGTGCTGAGAAGAAGGGATGGAAGACTGCCCAGCACTGGATCATCTCTGTCACATCCTCCAAGGCTCAAGGTCCATTGAGGAAAAAGGGGCGGAAAGAATGTAAGAGCCAAAGGAAGGGTATGACTCCTTACAATGCAACTGTGCAGACAGAAATTGGCTTCGATATCCATCATCTTGCAGTGCCTAGCAATACCTTCGCAAGACACTCACAATAGAAGAAAAAGATAACATCAAATTAAAAGACAGACTAATGAAAAGAGGGAGGGGATATGACAGAGAATAGAGTTCTGAAGGGGAATGGGGGAAGGGGAGGGAAATATGGTTTTTTTGAATGTAAGTGTAGAAGTTGTCAATAAACAAACAAAAAAAAGATTGTCTTCTGACCTCTATATGTACATTGTGGCACAGGTGCCCCATCCCCCCACACACAAATAAAACTCATAATAAGCAATTATTTTTGGTTAATATTATACTTTCTATACATTAATAGATTGTGTGGCCTTTAATTTTGTTTATTTTTTGATATTACAATTGTTACATGTCAAGTACTATTTTATAAAGATCACTGAAGAATTTTATCTTAAAGGTGGGTGAATAGGTTATGGATGCTTTCACAAAATAAAATCACAATTACTCCTGAAAAATGACAAGGCATCAAAACTACAACCTGAGAAGTTGTCACAGCCAATAATGAGTCATAACAATCAACTACAATGCAGCATCCTAGATAGTGCACCAGAATGCAGTACCCTGGATAAGATGATGGAATGTAGTATTCTAGTTAGGGTGAGGAAATACAGTATTCTGGATAGGATGCTGCAATGAACTATCTTGTATAAGATGTCACTATGCACACAAATATGAAGGACAGAAAAATCTGAGTAAGGTACAAATTATAGGTTATAAAAATATATCAGTATCTATGTATTAAGTGTGATGAATTTATACCATAATGATATGATTTGGTGATAGTAATGGAAAGTGAATATGGGATATTCGGGAGTTCTGACTATATGTCTATAAACAAAATGGCTTTTTTTTTTTTTTTTTTTTTTTTTAAAGGTAGGGTCTCACTCTAGTTCAGTCTGACCTGGAATTCACCATGTAGTCACAGGGTGGGCTTGAACTCATGGTCATCCTCCTACCTCTGCCTCCTGAGTGCTGGGATTAAAGGCATGCATCACTATGCCCGTATGCCCGGCTAACAAAACAACTATTTAAAAATTTAAAGCTCATTTACTGAAGGCAGAAATGATATCTATATCACAATAAATTCTTTATTTTACTATGAAAGAAATTGAAGGCCATGGAGGTGGATTCACTTTACTAGTTTGGGTCCAGAATCTTTGTTATACCCTGAAAAGGAAAGAGGATAAAGTTCTAGGGACATTTTTGGTTGTTGCTAATGAATTTTTACACTATCAAAATATGTATCTTGGGCTTTAAAGGAAAATCTTTGTAGATATTTAATGCATATAATCACTGATGTTAACTAAGTGCAAACGTGCTTTTAACCAATAATCAATGGATGGAACTGCTATTTTTCCCCCTGGCTTTTAAGAACTTAGTGTCTGTCCTTTCTTATCTTGACCTCAATTGATGATTCAATTATATATTTTCTTTGACTCTGCAGAATTCATATCTCTTATGTTTCATCATTTCCAGTTACTGCAAATTTTTGATTTTTGTTTTATGAATAATATTGAGGTAGAATTTTAAAAATGTCATTAAAAAGTCATGAAGGATATTCTTTTGTACTACACTGATTTGTGTTTGAGTTCTGATGAAATAAGCAAAGCCACAGAAGTTATAACATTAATTATATACATTCAAAAGTATTTGATTGATACACGCAGTTTCCAAGACAGCAGTAAAAGTGTGGGAGAATGTCACCTTCATATTCATTTTCTGTTGTATTTCTAGCATATGCTTATATAAATAAATGGCCACCAATACCTGTCAGAAGTGTTGAAGGAGCCTGATAAGTGTATAAAAACTAATGTTCATGGAAGATAATGGTACTTGTGGGAGCGCCTTTGGCTTCTACTTTATATCATTTATTCAAACACCTATAGTGAATGCTTAACATGCTTGAATAAATGCAAACAAAACTACAGATGAGAATGAACAAAAAGAAGAGCTAACCATAGGCTAATGAAGTAAAATCCTCCAAAAAGTATTGAAGAGTTATTAGAGTAATTGGGAAAATGAGTTATATCTGTAGAATTTACTGTTTGGGCACAAATAATAGAGCTTGTCAAGCTGTCAGTTCAAGATGTACCAGGAAATTATACAAATTATACTTTACTTGTTCATAATCAAATCTTATTTCAATGAATAGAATAAAGCCTATTTACAAAGAAGGCATAGGTAAAATAAGCACTTTAAGAAGTGAAAGAAGAGGAACTCAGAAAAGGGTCTGTGTAGTGTTGAGCAGAGTTTCTAATGTGTTTGTAGAGACACAACATCACAGTGGATTTTCTGTGAAAAAAATAGCATGAGAGACAATTTGCTTCTTTTTCAGATGGACGCAGAACCTGAGGAGAGAATCAGCCCATCACATTTCACCTGGGCCCCAGCTGAAACCATAGAGTAATTAGGAAAATGAGCAAGAGTTCTGCTTTCTTGGCTAACCTGGTACCAACATAATGGTGAAGGAGATAGACAAAGAGAACACTCAGCTCCTACCAAACCAGATATTTAGAGACACAGAAGCTCCCAAGGCCTCATCACTGAAGTAGACCCACCATGTCTCAGGGAAATTCATGAAACAGTGGGCAGAATGCTTGTTAGAGCCACACGTTGGGACATTATGCAAAGAGACATTGTCTCTTCCCCATAACTGATGGCTACCCCCACAATGCACAACACACATTCTCCAACTAGGCGGGTCCTTTCAGAGGGGGGAGGACAGGGAGGAGGCTAACAATGGTACCATCATGACTGTATACACACTATGTACTAAACTAATTAAACATTATATTGTGTGTATATATATATTGTACACACACACACACACACACACACACACACATATAGCATGGGCAGTGAGCTTTGCTTGTATTGGCTGTATATGAAGATGAGATCTTTGGACATTTTGCTGATAGTATCCTTAGGGAGATATCACCATATGTTATTGGTGCCATAGTCAGAATCTTTTAGAAAGTGTGTATCAATGTCTTTGTGACTTAATCATAGTTACAAAGAGAAAGAGTGGACTGAAATGAGCAGAAAGGAAAAAGTATATGTTTTTCAATAGCTGTTTTTACTAGGCCTAATAAAATGGCTGAGGGTGTGGCTTGTTGTGGAAGCTGAGTGTCCGAGGAGGAGGTAGAAAGGGAACAGAGCAACAGCACTAGTAAGAGTAAACAATTTTTGCCAATTTCTTACCATCTTATTCATCCTACATTGTCAGTCCTTTGCTCTCCATTTTCAGAAAATTGACCTAACTTATATAGTACAATAATGGAAATGTCCCATACTGATAGGTACATTTAAAATGGGATATGTACAACTGATTGTATTTGGTGCAGATAACGTCACAAATATTAAAGTTAGGACACCATTACATTAAAACCTTACCTGTAAGTTAGCTTGTTAATGAGAATGAAAATGTTAAGGAAAGTTTGTGCCCATTAGATGTATTAGTAAATTATATAATTTATTATTATTTCTACTAATAATTATTCCACTAATTAGACTGTGAGACTTCCATAAAGAATTTAATAATTAGTCATTATCAACTAAATCATTTTGGTTAAATTTTCCCTTTAAAAATGGACAGACTAGTTGTAAGAGACGTGAGCCCCCAAAAACAAGGAGCCCCAAGAGTATAAGCAATTCATAGACTAATATTTTGCTCCATATTTAAAGCTAAAAAAATAACTTATTAAATAAATAAAACATTTAAAATAGAGCTAACCTCTTTATTTCATGTTCACAAGACACATGGATATTAAAAATATGACTTTTAGATTATGTAACAGCAGGAAATAATAATTTTTTTCCATTTGAAAGCTTCCTTTCCTGGAACAGCCCCTAAGTGCATTCCAGCCAATGCAGACCAAAAGACATGAAGCTCCTTCTCAGCAGTGTCTCTGAGGTTACTGCTGCCTGAGCACAGCTGGAGGAAGAAACATGAAAATGATCCTCCCTAAATACCTAATTTTAATTTATAGGAGGGAAAAATTAAGAGGGAGGAAAGATATTTTACAGCAATCCTTTCACTTTCTAATTCTGAAATCAGTAATGTGATCCAAGACTCTCCCTTTACCCCATAACTTCTTAACTGCTTAAATGTATAAGCTGGGGCTTTCCCACCCCATGTCCTACACTTGCTTCCCCTCCCTCCCCCCAATCTCTCAAAGAAATCCTTTGGAATAGTTTAAAATATTTACTGCTTCTTTCCTAGGCATGCAATTCCCAGCAGTAGAGCAAAGAACAGAGTAGGACACATGACTCAAGAGCCAGCTGCTGCTGAGTGCTAATGATGGCTGGTGCACAAACATGATAGTCCTGTGAAAAGCTGGGAAAGAGATGCTATGAGTCACATCATTGGGCTTTACTGGATCTTTGGGTTAGGAAGCCAGCACCACCAGATTTGAAAGCAGAAGCCCAGGTTTCTCTTTTCATATCTGTTTTCCCAGGACACAGGCAAAATTATAGCATTTTCCTGCTTATCTTCTTTGAATCTAATTTTTCCAATTCTTATTTCAGCAATAGTTCAAATGTTGATTTATTTTCTTCAGCCCTTGTTCTAATCACTTCCATAAATAACCCATGGTTCATATGTCCATTAAGCTTTCTATTTTGATTCATAAAAATTGACATGTTATTACATGCCCAAGTCCCACAACCATCCCAAATTTATATATGGCTTTGCATAACAAGAACACTGTTCTGATGTTCTTTTATTTTATGGCCATAGGAAGTACATATCTTCCTAGGACCTATCTGTGTTCTAAGATAAATTCTTAAAGGTCTCATTTGATATGTGCCTTATGCATATAATACTTTTTGCTACTTAATTGCATATAAGTCAACTAGCATCTTGAAAATTACTAATTTGTTTTTCTTTTAGCATTTACAAGAAATTCATAAGCTAGAAATTGACACTATAAATTCTACATGTGGAGTGTTGAGCTCTGAGAGAGGAAGAATCTTGTACAAAGTCACAAATATAAAAGATGACTGAGAGCAATGTGAGTTTCACAACTTTACATCTCATATTCTCAGAAACAAGAAAGAAGTGGCACTATAATAGAAACATTTAACTCAAACTATCTTTTTGTTAGAATAAAGCATGAGATTATGGAAGAGGAAACTCCGTTCATCCCAAGGTGAAGGGGATTATGAAATGATATAATTTTCTGTTAGTGATCAACCATTAGTCAGGAGAGATCCATGCATGTGTCAATGCTGGTCCAATAAAGCACGTGCTCACTGAAGCCCAGTGCCACAGCCCAACTCGGTCTGTATGCTCTACTTCTGCTGTGTAATGTGAATAATGTGAGAAAGCTGTTCCCTGCTGAAAAAAAAAAAAAAAAAAAAAAAACTCACAAATAAACAGCATTGCATCTCTTAACACTAGCAAATGGTAACAGAAAATAGTTCACTTTGTAAACCATACTCTCTACCATACCGTGAGAAGGATTAAGGGAGAGGCATGATTAGCAATCTGTTCATATTGCTTGCCAGAAAGTTCTTGAATTTTAAATATAAATACTTTTATTATAACTGTGAAAACTAGCAGAGCTGGTATGTCTAAAATTTTATAGAAAACAACAAGCAGGATTAGAGATATTCTATACTCAAAATGTATACTCATAAATACAAGTACATTGCTGGGGTATTATAGATATTTTCTCACCAATTTTTTCCTATGATCTTACTATAAGCTTTAACTAAGAGCATATGTTACTTCAAAGTTACAAAAATCCTAAATAAAAATGACAGAATAAAAAAAAAAAATCACTAGCAACAACAAATACCTTGTCACAGGTATAGGTTCCATAGCTTCCCTCAGAAGTGTGTGTTGGAAACTGTCCTCAATAAAGCTGTGTTGGGAAGTAAACTCCAAGATGAGCATCCACCCTTGTGAGTAGATTCAGAGTCACACTGAATGTGAAAGGTCTTGAGCTGTGTTTCTTCTCATTTTCTCCCTCTGTCTCTCTCACACACTTTCTCTAAACTCTCAACTCTTGCTGTGTGATGCCTTCTGCTCCCACTGCTTGCTGTTCCTCCATCTTGGACATTTTATCAACAAGAATTGTGAAAGAATAAACTGAAATTCATTTTCTTTCTCTCTGTCTAGGTATATAAGTATGTATATATACAATAAGGATGGGTGGAGCACATGCCTGCCTGAAAATATATTAATAAAGGAGAGAAACATTCCCATAACATATACATATAACAAAGCATATAAGAAAATATTATACCATGAGGAAGATTTAAAGACAGCCTATCAAAAAGAAGGATAGCCTTAAAGTAATGAAACTACCATTTTTTAATGGGAGCAATGACTTTTCAGCAATTTCAGATGTGGGGTTTCATTCAATGTTTTCTCTTTTTAGTGGTACCCCTCGAGAAGTCACAGCACCATGCTTTTTTTCTGAGTCAGATCATTATTAGAGAATCACTGAGCTTTAGTGGGGAATCTATAATCATTGTTTGTGATAGTGGGAAATGGAATGTATAATGAGGTTCTAAAGTATACAGAAGATCTTTAGCTTTCTTTGAGAAGTGGGTGGTTATGGAGGGAGATAAAGTTGTGGCCCCTGAGGAAAACATAGTTAAGGCAAGAGCTGCATCTATATGACTGATGAGAGAGATAAAGTTAGGTGTGTGTGAGGAGGGACGGATGATCCAAGGAACAATGGGGAAAAAGCTTCTCCTTGTCTCCTTTATCTCATCCTTCCCCTTTGGACACTATCATAATGCTAGGAAAAGTAACTCTAAGTATCAACATTGGTTATTGTTACCCATTTATGGGCAACATGAGCAATTAAAATACTAGAATTGAAAAGTAATTTTCATTATCTTTAATGAAGATGAGACATATTTGAGGATAGATAGTGGAGGAAAGGGAAGAGTTAAGATGATAATCTAGAACTAATGTAGAAATAAGGTCAGGAAGAGGAACACTACGGTTTTAGCCAGAAAAGAAAAAAAGTCCATTTAGACACTCATTAGTTCAATACCACATTTCTGTCAAGTCTGTAAATCTCAAAACATAAGGACATAATAAAGCAGCCATAAACACTATGAGTTTGAAACGGAGAAGATCTATGTGAGGTTATGAAAAATATGGACAATGAAGGCTGACAGAGCAAGCCAGCTCCTTCATGGCTTCTCAGTCTGTGACTTCCTTCCACCGCTATGGCAGTACTGTCACAATAGACAAGTCAACTTGCCAGATTTCTGTTGATATCTTTGAATTTTCAATGATAACTGAAATGTTCTGATTGTAGACTTTTACGGTCTTCTAACTGCATACAGATGGAAAAGCACATGAATATACAATGTGATGATCAATTGCTGTTTTAACATCCAATAGTAAAGCAGATAGACACATGGGAGTATGGCAGAAAGTATGTGGAATGATGATCTAAGCACAAATTTGATTCATTATTCTAAATTATTAGATTCATTATTCTAAATGTTCCATGAATGTCAGTTTGGGCCATATAAGCAGCCTTCTACCTGCTTCAATTTCCAAACTGCTCCTCTGTGATTTTGAATAACACATAGAGACAGTTAAATAATATGCAGGAAGGTTTTCTAAAAAAAAATAATTGCTGTTTTTGTAAAGTAAAAATTAGATGTTTAACAAGTGAATGATGGAGATGGATTACCTTTGGTCCAAGAAGGGCCACTAGTACCTCCGGTTTACCCATGCAGAGCTTCAGCAATGTTCTTTCTTCCCTTTGTAGAGCTCCGTAGCCCCTGGACTAGTTAAGTGATGGTGCCTACTGATGTTGCTTTAGCTATTTCCCATAATAGGGAAAGACATTCTCTCTAGCTCTGCCTCAAGGCTTCCTTTTAATCTTCAGAGGACCTCTCATGCTGATGTACACAGATTTCTCTTTTCAACAGGTAATTACAAGAAAATGTATAGGTATAACCATGTAAGCTATTTGCAGTGAATAAGTGGGTCAAAAGCAAAGGTGAAAAATTGTCTTTAAATGTTAAATCTTGTTGAGGCTTAAGGATATCTTCTTGTATTACATGGATTTCTGTTAAGCAGAGATGGCCCAAGAGCAAGAGATTAATGGTGCAAACATAGAGGCTGCTGAACCTAAATGATCTTTGGAAGAAGTCATTCTTCACACACAGCTCTCCATGTTGCCACTTGAGAGCACATTTTCAACTAAGTACACTTGTGTGGATATTTTCCTTGTAACTTCAGCAACCAGAGATAAATTTGTCTAATTATAATTCTGTGGTAAACTTAATTTTGCTAACTCTACTTTTGTTAGAAATAAGGTTTGTCATTCAATTGATGACCTTCAGGATGGTCCCCAGGTAGCATGATATGGCTAGAGGATGTAGTTCTTTAATTTAACTGTGCTGTTACAATTCTTAAACAGTGCACACATTCCCAAGCAGCTGGGCAGAGAGAGAAGTGTAAACCTCAGGAGCCAACAAAAGCAGACAAATGCATGTGGGCAGTTCTTGCCATTCAAGATACCCATTGTTTACGGTTAAATTCATATCTGAATCAACATACAACTAGGCAAATGGATGTAAGCATCTTGTCATTTATTAAAAAAAAAAAATAAACCATTCATCTATGAAGCTGCAAGCATGCAAACAATATAGGTCTCTAGATAGAACAAAGAGTCGAACATGTCTAAATCTCTATGTCCTTTTCAATTATATTATTTTAATATTTATGAAAGAAAGAGGGCGGGGAGAATGGACGTTCTAGGACCTCTATCCACTGCAAATGAACTCCAGACACATGTGCCACCTTGTGCACATGGATTTATGAGGGTACTGGGGAATCAAACCTGGGTCCTTAGGCTTTAAAGGCAAGTGCCTTAACTGCTGAGCCAACTCTCTAGCCCCTGAGTTCTTTTTTTTTTTTTTTTCTTTTTTAATCCTTTCAAAATATCTTTATTTATTTGCCCGTGTGTGCATGCTCTTGTAAATGTGTGCCTGTGCACCACAGTATCTTGCTAGTGTAAACACACATGCTATTGTTTGTATCTGGCTTTATGAGGGTGCTGGGGTCAATTATATTTTTATCTATCACATAAAAAGTTCACAAATCTGCTGGGCGTGGTGGCAAATCCCTTTAATCCCAACATTCGGGAGGCAGAGGTAGGAGGATTATCAAGAGTTCGAGGCCACCCTGAGACTACATAGTGACTTCCAGGTCAGCCTGGGCCAGAATGAGACCCTACCTCAAACAACAACAACAACAACAACAACAACAAAAAAAAAAGTTCACAAATCTTATATGCAATAGAAGTAGAAATTTCAAGTGTATGAAGATATCAAATGGAGAAGAAGATATCAAATGAAGGAGATATCCAGAAAGGATTATAGCCTAAGTGTATTATTGTCCATGTTGCCTTATGCATTTTGGTAATCTTCAGCTGGAACACAGTTACCTTTCTGGTTTCTTAGTATCTGCTCACTTCATTTGATCTTTCTGATTTCTGTTCGGATATGTAGATTTCAAGAAGTAATGTGTTCTCCATGAATTTTCTCATACAGTGGAACATTGGCTTCAACTGTCAGACTCATTTCAACTCTGGAGGCCAAACAATGTGTTGATAAATAACTCATATGCTCATATGTACTTTTTTTCTTGCTGAATCAGTATTTTAGCTGCACAGTTTTCCATTATCAATGTTTAATTTACCAAGGCCTCTGTATAGTTCTGTAGTATGTTCTGTCTCTGTAGAAGTTGTGAAAAGCTTTAGGATTTGATGTCACCTGACTTTTAGTGGCTCTTAAAAATAATATTCATCTAATATACATAACTATTATCAGTGCTAGAAATACCTTTAAGAATATTCTAAGTGCTTATATATAGTCTAATCATAAAATCATAATTGTTTTCATGAATAACAATAAAGATAAAAATATATGGAATTTCTCAAAGATTATTATTACTTAGCAAATACTATTTATAAGTATATAAATAGTAATGAGATATTGTTAATGATTTTCCTGGTAAAGTAAACAATTACTTTATGTATGTGTTTCTGTAACATCAACAATCTTGTGCTATATTGTCCACATTTTTTTCTTTGTCTTTTTCATTTCTCACAGCAATGGGAATGGATCAGAATAAAGCAGTGGGGGCAGAATAAGAGATGCATTGCTTGCGGTTGCCTGTTTTCACTTTTTTTTCACCCAGACAAAACTACACAAAACCTAATGTGCCTTTTGTAATTTACTACTATATTTAAAATCCAGTCCATCTTTGGCATTCAGGCTGTCTCTCATATACATCCTCTATTCACATTCATTGAAGGACAGCACAGTTCTACATGAAAAGATAAGTACACAGGTTTCTTCAAATGGAAAATAGAAGTAGTTAGGTTCTCAACATTAAGATAAGATTAATGAGGTAGTTCCCAGGGTGGGGAGAAACCACAACAACAAACAAAATAAATAACATACATAGTTATGACCCTTCAAAACAAAATAAGGGTGCTTCTTTATAAATAGATATTTTGTTTTTGATCTTATTGTCTATATACTTTGTCCTATTGTATTTTGTTAACATTCAGTGCCTTGTCTTTGTATCACTATTGTTTTTGTTCTTCCATAGCTTTTGGACTAAAGATTCTCCTTAGAGGTTTTTTCCCACCTATTCATGTTCTGTTCTATCTTTCTTATGTCTTCCCTCTGCTTCAACAAATAAGTCAAGATATGTCTGTATTCCCATTATCACATTATTATTTATTTCCAATACTCATTGATGTTTCAAGAAGCAAAGGACCTTACTTTGTATCTGATGCTTTAAAATCTCCTACCTCTGATCATATTGTACAATAAATAATAAGAATTTTGAGACACATGAATTGTAATATTTAATTATTTTTTAATGAACCAAGCAAATAATAAGAGTGCAAATCTGTACTTTTTACTATTCTCTATTTGATTCATATAATCTATTTATCATGTAAGAAAAAAAAACATTTGGTTTTTGTCAGAAAGACACATTTGTTATAATAATCAAAAGCATTCACAGAGCATTGTGCTATAAAGCACATTATTTTACCTTGTAAATATCCAGAATATTCAGCCAGTGAATCTTCAGAGTTCCATAAAATGCATTCAAAATATATTTATATATGTTTTATAAGCAACACAGATTGTCTATTTGTGTGTGTGTAAGCTGAACATAAAAACAATTTCTATGACAAGGTAAGCATTTTTCTTCCTAAGGGTTAATCAGTTCTAAGGAACTGAATCCTATTTCTGTTGCCAATGTATTAAAAAGCAGCCATACCTGTTGCCTAGGGCACCATTATTCCTTCAGACAGCCTCAGTAGGAGAAGAGATTTCTTTTCCTCTTTTACCTAATTAAAATAAAACAAATGAGCTATAATTGAAATCAAAAAGTCACCATAGGAAATTTCCTTGGGCTATCAGCTTTCCCAGATGGTCATTAATACCCAGATTATAGCACATAACAATTCTCATTACTCCTTGTTAGGTACTTCATTTTGAAAACAAGCTTATTAGCTATTTGGAAACTGACTAATATCATTGGGGAAAAAGAATCATATACAATAATGACTTAAACCATCTTAAAGATTAGTTAGTTCGAATTGAAGAGGCCCTGACAACAGAACAAACAAACAAATAAAATATATAAGAAAAGAGTATCATTTTCCGAAGCCATGCACAATAATTTGCAGATTTTTGAAAGGAAATAGTACAATCATTCAAATAAATATGAATGTATTTGCATCCAATGAACTTTCAATTGATTTGTGATTTTGGAGATATCAGAGAAAGGAGCCAGTGGGGCAATGCTGCTGGTCCTTAACTTCTGAGAACAGGTCACTAGTCTGAGCCTTTACATAATCAAACACTAAGAGAAGTGTTAAAGAGACACTTATGAATCTATAGACTTTGCATAAGTCTATATTCACACATCTTATTCCATATAACAGAAAACCATAAAGAAATACTCCATAAATTTTAGATTTAAAAAAGTGAAGAATTTCAATTTTGCTTGTGTAGATAGTACTATTTATTATTTATCAATTGTTTACTGCAATATTTGAAAATACAACTTAATTTTAAAGTTAATAACTATGTATAGATTACTAAAATGACCCTCTCATGCTCATATGAGCAACGGTAATTAAACTCAGAGGGTCACCCATGCATGAGCTCATAACAAAAGACATCAAATTAGGAGAACTAGGTGGGAAAAATACAGGGTTCAGTGTGAAGGGGAGGGAAAAAGGACCATATAATGAGAGGTGATTATGTTCAAAGTACATTATATACATGCGTAAAATAGTCAATAAATTAAATAAAAATAATAAAAATGAAAACAGAGCATGGCATCTTCAAAACTGTGATTTTTTAACATTTATTTAGTGGCATATGTGTGTTTCTGAAGAATTAAGTAGCACTCCTCATATATAAATTGCTTTTAAATTGCTTTTAACCCATGGAAATCATTCTCCTGTACTATGGTGTTTAAATACTTTCAATATTTCACACACTGAATTAAAAATGCATTTATCAAGTTGAATAGATATCAACATTTGATAATTATGCCTAAAATACACAGCAGATTCTTCAGTTTTGCTCTGAAAATGCTGTTCCTTTATTTACTCTTGGTAAATTTCCATTCTTTTTTAGGCATGTTTTCTTTTCCTTCATTATGCAAAAGTGATAGTGCTGAATACTAATTAACTGCATCTTGGCTAAATTCCAAGGAGCTATTGTGAAGTAATTAGGTCAAGATTTTATGTTTTTGACATTCTTCATACTCTTTCTTTCTTTCTTTCTTTCTTTCTTTCTTTTTTTTTTTTTTTTTTTTTTTTTAATTTGATCTAGCAAGAGACAGGCTGACAGAGTCTCTGCATGGACAAGCCAGGGACTATTGCCACTGCAAAAGAACTCCAGAAGCATGTGCCCACCACTCTGTGAATCTGGCTTTGTCAGTATCAGGGATTTGAACTCTGGCCATCAAGCTTTACAAGTTAGTACCTTAAACTGATGAGCCCTTTCCTTTCCTCGGCCCTTCTTCATCCTTTTTTTTTTTTTTTTTTTTTTTGAGGTAGGGTCTCACTCTAGCCCAGGCTGACCTGAAATTCACTATGTAGTCTCAGGGTGGCCTTGAACTCACAGCAATCCTCCTACCTCTTCCCAGTGCTGGGATTAAAGGCGTGTGCCACCACATCCAGCCCTTCTTCATACATTTTGTTGGGATTTCTCTTTATCATTACTTGATAAATAAACTACAATCCATTTATAGGTTCAAACAAATTGGTTTCCTTTGAATGGTTTAGTAGCAAGTTCTGGCAGTTTTATAGGCTTGTGAACATTTGTTGTAGGTAGCCTTGAATATTGAACATTTGGTCACAAAATATGAATGCTGGTTTCATAGACATAGTTATATTTCCACTTTTTCCTGCATGCCACTGATAGATATGGTGGGAAGAATGGTTGGGAAATTTACCAACTTCCTTAAAACTCTCTTTGTTTCTTCCATTATATTCTAATTGTGAACTAGGACTGTACAACTTGTCCACTTCAGTGTTTTGCGTCCCCCCTAGCTGTGCCCATAAAGTCCATACGTTTGTTATAACCATATCTGTAGGATTTCTTAAAATAACCTATAGTAGGTTTTCCCCATCCAAAGATTGATTCTAAAAAAAAAAATCTTTGCAAGTATCAAAATGAGTTCCTTTATTAGTCTTTTAGACATTTCATAATCCATATATCCTCTTCAGCTTTGGGACTATATACCATTTCACGTTTGGTTCATAGCAGAAAGAAGATGGATAGCCTAAGAAGTGAGATTTATTAACCATAAGAGAAATGACCTTTTGACACAAGTATCTTAAAAATCCTAAAATCCAAAATTTCTGTGGTGTGGTGTGGTGTGGTGTTGTGTGGTGTGGTGTGGTGGTGTGGTGGTGTGGTGTGGTGTGGTGGGTGGGGTGTGGTGGGGGATGGTGGGTGGGGTGTGGTGGGAATGGTGAGTGGTGGGTGGTGGGTGGGTGGGGTGTGGTGGGGATGGTGGGTGTGGTGTGGTGGGGATGGTGGGTGGGGTGTGGTGTGGTGTGGTGGGTGGGGTGTGGTGGGGGATGGTGGGTGGGGTGTGGTGTGGTGTGGTGGGTGGGGTGTGGTGAGGGATGGTGGGTGGGGTGTGGGGTGTGCTGTGGTGTTGTGTTGTGTTGTGTTGTATTGTGTGTGAGGATACATGCATGTGGAAGCCAGAAGCTGATATCGGGTGCCTTTCTCAGTCACCTTAAGCCTTTTTTTTTTTTTTTTTTTTTTTTTGATACAGTGTCTCTCATTGAACCTTGCAATCATAAATTCAGCTAGTATCATTCACATTCCTATAAGCACTTTACTGAGTGAGCCTTCTTCCCAGCCCTCTGTTATTATTGAACAGCTTTATTTAAATGCACTGTTCCATTGTTTAATTTCTATTATTTGTAGATCAGCACTAAAGAATGTTTACAGGGGCTGGGGAAATGGTTTAGTGGTTAAGCTGTTTGTCTGTGAAGCCTAAGGACCCAGGTTCAATTCCCCCAGGTCCCATGTAAGCCAGATGCACAAGGGGATGCATGCATCTGGAGTTTGTTTGCAGTGGCTGGAGGCCCTGGTGCACCTATTCTCTCTATCTGCCTCTTACTCTCTCTTCCCAAATAAATAAATTAAATTACATTAAATTAAAAAATTTTAAAAATAATGTTTACAGCTTCCCAATGTTTATGTCAACACTAATTCAGTCAACACCCTGTGTTCAAGATACTATATTCAGTATTTTAATACAGATATAAGGAAATATATCTGGGATTTTTAACAAGCTGGTAAATTACTAGACAATATGAGTAGCTAAATTAGCCATCATGATACAACCATATCTGCAATGACAGAGTGATGAGGAGGGCATGGAGAAATCACATAGAGGGAATCTAAGTATACAGAGTGTGGTGTGAGGTAAATGACAGCAAAAAAATGAAGATTTAAGAATGTGCAGGAGATAATATTAAAATAGGCAGAATATTTGGGTTTATAACTTAGTGGTACAGCACTTGCCTTTGAAACATGAGGCACTTGGGTTTGATCCCCATGTATTCATTGATGGACAAATAGATAATAACACACATATAGACAGCTTTGGAATTGTTAATAAGTATTTAAAAAATTAGGAGATCCTGATAGTTGCCATAAAACAAATGTACCTGGAGGACATTATGATAAATGAAAAATGGCAGACACTGAAAGAAATATTATTTCACTTATCTCTGGAAAAAAGGAGGGAGTAAATCAGGGATATGTAATTGACAACATGAAGAATAATTGATAAAATTATGTTCCATTACTGATTCTTAAAATAAATAGGTTCTTGACATTCTTGTCACAAAAGATAAGTGAGATAACAGATATGTTCGTTTGGTTCACTGTAGTCACCATTCTGTGATCTGTATAGATCATGTAGCATCATGCTTTAAACATAGTAATAATAACTAATCCTTACCTAAACAAATCATATACAAAGAGAGAGAAGGGGAAAGAGAAAGACCTTGCATTAGAATTTTGATTTTACGATATGTTGTATGACCTTAGGTTATTTATTTCTTCTTCATGTTTGTTTCCTTGTCAGTAAATAAAGTAAAACCCCATACCTCTCAAAATTTAGTGTGAGGATTGAATAAAATAATGAAGTATAATGCCTAGCAAAATAAAGTCCACCAACTATAATGTCAAATACCCAGTTTTCTGTGGAGATCTTTAGATTATCATAAAATCCAAAGACAAGTTTTAGAACTGGGGAATAAAACGAGTCAGACATACCTATGGCTCAGAAATTTTAAAGTCACCATCCTAAAATGAGGTGAAAGATGAAGTCTCAATTTTTCACTCTGAATACTCAAATGCCTAAAGCTTTGGAGAAAATCTACACTTAGAGCATATTTTAGAGGATCTAGAAAGTGTTAAGAAACACAGAGAATTATTTGATTTGATATAACCTCTCTTTTATTTATCGTCTGTTATTTTTAAAAAATAGGTTTCATGTGGCCCAGGGTAGACTTAAACTTGTGATATAGCTGAAATTGTCCACAAAATCCTGAATCTCCTGTCTGCACCTCCCTAGATTGCACTTTTTGTGGCCTTGAAATTTGGAGTATTTGAATATAAAACAAAGCAACGAAGTAAAATAGTCCTTCACTGAAAATGTGGGTGGTCTTGATTGCCGGTGTCTAATGATCATGCTGAGAGTTAATCAACAGGATCAGTCTTCAAAAGGCGTGGCCTCTGGTCAGTCTCATATGTTCTGAAAGAGGTGACATGGGAGACAACAAGAGTGAGAATAAGACAGAAAAGAGACAGAAGAAGTGAAACTTTTCATAATAAAGTTGCTAGAGGACTGGCTTGAAATGTTAGTGTAGTGAAATGGACGTCATTCATTAGAAGGCTGAGAAGCAGACATTTGCTTTCAGAGACTGACAAAGACACACTGTCCTCTCCAACAGCCAATACCAGTGGAAAGCAAACTGGCAATCCTAGACAGTTCAGGTCCCTTTTGATGGATTTTCTCATCTCACACTGAGAATCAAAGGCCAAATCCACAACTAAAAACCAGTGTTCATCTGAAGCTGATGGAGTCCACAAAGTAGTGGGTCCCTCCTTCCAGCATGGTGGAGGTAATTGTGTCAGTCACCTCTGTCATCTTTAATTCCCAAAAGACTAGAAACAAAAGAATTAAAGAGATAAGTAAGGAGTTATTATACATTATGTGACTGAAATGTAAATCTGAAGTGACCAAGAAATCACTACACTGGACTAAGTTTGTCTTAGTGATAAGATTGAAGCTGAAGCTGAGAAGCAGTTTGTAATGGGAAAAGAAATTGGATAAGAACATAATGTAGAATTTTTGCAAAATAGTAGTGGTAATTTTGAATGTTTGCAGATCCCATGTAATTAGGGGTTTGAGCTTCTTCCTAAGGACAATTAGATGCCAGTGAAAGATATTAAGCTAAGGGATGACACAATCAGATTTTTATTTCAGTGAAAAATCACTTAGGGGAAATTAATTGGATTGGAGTTGGAGAAAAGCAGCAGGGTAAAGATAAGGAAGTTAGACAAATACTACTAAAATTCAGGACAGAATGAAATTCCTCAAATAATGCATGGTGAAGCTGTGATATACTAACCAGAAGGAATTTAAAGAACTTAGCCAGGCATCATGACCATTAACCTTTAGTGCTAACTCAGGAGGCAGAGGTAGGAAGACTGTAGTGAGTTCCAGGCCAGCCTTGGACTACAGAGTGAGTGCCAGGTCAGCCTGGGCTAGCGTGAGATCCTACCTTGAAAAGACTAAAAAGAATTTATAGAACTCCATGGCTGTGAACACTTGGCCTTATAATATAAGAATTACAGGACAAATTATTTTTTCTTCCTTTCTTCCTTCTTTTGTTTCCTTTTCCTTCTTTTAAAAAATATTTTATTTTTATTTATTTGTTTGAGAGAGGGAAAGAGGCAGAGTGAGAGAGAGAGAGAGAGAGAGAGAGAGAAGGGGGCACTCCAGGGCCTCTAGCCACTGCAAATGAATTCCAGATTCATGTGCCACCTTGTGCATCTGGCTTATGTGGGACTTGGAGATTCAAACTGGGGTCCTTAGTCTTCACAGGCAAACTCCTTAACTGCTAAGACATGTCTCCAGCCCCCACTTTTCCTTATTTTTATGAGCATCCTCTGTGTGCCAGGGACTGTATTTATTGCAGGGGATATAGGATTGAGAAAACTATTATTCAAATAGTGTGATCGTAACTCTCATTAAGAAAAACAATTTAGCCAGGCATGGTTGTGCACACCTTTAATCCCAGCACTTGTGAGGCAGAAGAAGGTAGATCACTGTGAGTTCGAGGCCACCCTGAGACTACAGACTGAATTCTAGGTCAGCCTGGACTAGAGCTAGACCCTATCTCTAAAAAACAAAACAAAAAAGAAAAAAAAGAAAAACAATTTATGTGATATCCTACTGATGCTTGACACCAGCTCACACTCCTACACACAGAAAGATTCACACAATGACACAGATGTTAAAAAAAAGAAAAATACCTTTGGGTAGCAATATACTTTAACTACTGAATTGCTTGACATGCAATATGTCTTGTGGTAGTCATCATTTATTTTCATTTTAATGTCGTTGTCCTTTTCAATAATTTTGAGATCCACTAAGGAGCTATAACCTGCATCTGGCAAATCACTTTTCATTTGCTGATAATCCTTACTGAATTCATCCCATGCTCTATCTCCCTATGCTTAATGACCATGATGAGAGTTAAGCAACAGGACCCAGTTGTTGAAAAGCAGCTTACCTGGTATGTGTCCTACCATCCATTCCCCTATACAAATGGTCAGTTGAGATTGCTGGTCTAGTACTACAGAGTAAAGAAATCACAGTGCTGAAGGGCTTGGGAAATGGCTCAGTTGTTAAGAGCAGTAGCTGTGCAAGCAGGAGAACATGTATTCCACTGTGAGCACCCAAGTAAATCTGCACATGTCTGACCACAGTGCTGAAGGGGCAGAGACAGGAGATTGCTGGGTCTCACTGCTCAGACAGCCTAATGGATAAACTGCAGGCCACAGATTCAGTGAGAGAGTCTGTCCCATGGAAGTAAGGGAGAAAAGTGATAGAGTAAAATATTCCCTCTGGACTGTAGAGAAAGGAGAAGGGGCACAAGCATCTTCACATGTGCATGCACACACATATACACATACATATACACCACACATGCATGCTCACATACACACACAAATACACACCACACACATGTATGTATACACCATATATACATGCTCACACAAGTACACACCACACCACCACCCCCGTCAGTCACACACACAGAGAGATCAAAAAAAAAAAAAAGAAAAAAAGAAGACTTGGCCAGATGGTATAGTGGATGAAGCTGAAGCCTGAATTTGGATCCCCAGATCCAGTGAAAGCCAGAAACCACAATGAGCTCTAAAATCCCAGCAAGGCTATGGTGGGAAGGGAAGCATAGAATTTCCCAGAAGCTCAAGGCTAGAAAACAGCAGTGAATAACAATGAGAACAAGAGACTTTGCCCCAAACAAGGTAGAAGACAAGGACCAACACCTGAAAGTGGTCTTATGGACTCCACAGACCCACTGTGGCTTGAATAGGCCTGAAACTATGCACATGAACACACCCACACACACAATCAAAACATATAACATTATATACATACATAAACACACCCTACATTGGCAGCTTTTGTTTTAACAATAAAATAGTCTTCACACTTAACCCCTGGTAACAATAATGAACCCGGAAGTGACAGGAAACAATGGGGTTTCTCTCACATGTGCTATCCATGAGAGCAGACCACAATATTTGCAATCTGAGCAATGAGGAATACCACTGACTATGTCATGATACTGAAACATTTACAAAGGAATAAAAAGGAAATGTGACCATATTTTTTTTGTTTTGCCAAATTAGAATTTGACAATCAAATCTTAAAAATTTTTAATAACATTTAGTTTATAATTATTTCTGTTCCCATGATGAGAAATGAACTCAGAACCTTACATGTGGTAAGCAAGTGTTCCAAGTGTTCTGCCACTGAGATAATCCCCTGCCCCCAGTATCCTATTTATTATCATATAAAATAATAGGGAAAAGAGCCTCTTATACATTGTGAATAACAGTGGCATTTACATCACTAAGTATGAATGCATGCATCTTAGTGTATTATAATTATATATGATAATAATTATATTTGATATTTTGGTATTCATCTTCTAAAACCATTTTTTCAAAGTGCTAGGGAAGGCTCATTAAATGTAAATTACCTGCTTGCACACATCTTTGTAAGCAAAAATATGTCACCTTCTTTGTTATTTCCTTGGTGTATGTCTGTCCTCAGAAATTTTCTATTAAAGATTCAATTATCATATATGAATAGAGATATGTTGATACATTATCAGTTTTTGAAAACATAATGGAGGCTAGATTATCATATTTGCTTCAATATAATAAATATTTATTTAAATCAGCTAAAGATTTTTGTGCAAAGTTCAATTAATTATGTAAGGAATCTTTTTACAGAAGCAGGAAGGGGGCAGTCAATAAGTAGTTAACTTTGGATAGGGGGAAGTGGAACACCAGGTGGGTCTGTCCAGCTACCTATGACCTGCTTTGGCAGCATCATTGCAGGAAAGAGCACTCTGTAGTTGTAGTCCAGCATTCTGAGAAATAATGTGGAGGGGAAGTAGGTGAAAAGTTTGCATCAGAAGCAGCAACACACCAGGAGCAATGAGCACATATAATAGTTAGATCGGGTTCTAATACCATTGTGTAATAAAGGAAACCAGTGCTTGCTGGAGAAATGACTGACTCTCAGACTAGGAAAGATGGATGATAAATATATTGTCATGTTAGAAAGTAAGGAAGTTATCAGAAGTGATTCTCTACAACAAAACAATGCACATGCTTAGCATATGTAAAACTATAGTAAAAGGTCAAAAGTGTTCCAGTGGCCATGGGTAGAACAATTTAAGCAACAAAAAAAGTTGAGTATAAGCCAAATATAAAATAAATATATTTGAAACAATATTGATATGAATGAATGAATGAATGAATGAATGAATGGGGATAGTGCAAGACTAGACAAGAATGTACATAGGAGAGTTCTAGATAATATATGTAGATACTATGGCTTCAACAAATAGATCTAAAATCCACCCCCCCCCTTAACTTGGGTTTCTTCCAAGGGGCTTAGTATGGAAGGGAGGAAGAAATGAATAACTCTGTAAAAGAAAGCAAGAGAGAAACTTAATGACTTATTTATAACACTTATGCTTGACATGAGGTGTTGTGAAGGATAAAAATTTGCATGTGTGATCTGCCTCACAAAACCCTAATATATCATTCTAATTACAAGAAAAACCATCAAAAATAAGAATAGTCTGCAAAATGTATTGCCAACACTTTTATGAGGTCCAGAAGTATTTTTAAAAGACTAAAGTATTATCATAGCTAAGAGGTGCCTGAGGAGGTGGTAGTAACTGAAACCTGTACCCCAGACCCCAAAAAGAAAACTAAGGGAGGACTACAAAAATCCAGAAAAAGTATGGACTCCAGCTAAGAAATAGCATCAGTATTTGTTTAAAAGTTATAATAATGTCTCATATGTGATGCTGATTCCACAGAAGTAATATATATATATATATATATATATATATATATATATATATATATATATATATATGGAGAGAGAGAGAGAGAGAGAGAGATAGCTATAGATATAGATATATAGATAGAGCTAGATATATAAATAATATACATAATTTTTTCAAAATTTTTCCATAAATCCAAAACTATCATGAAATGAAAAGTTTTGTTTTTAAAATGCTGGCATCATTTCTACAAAACATACTATCTTGACTTATATGTCAGCTTCCAGCTGGCTTTACCTATCTTCAGAAGTAAATTTCTCTACTTCAATTGCATAACCAAGTTGCCAAAATAATTCCAGTTGAAACTGCTGGCAGCAAAACCATCAGCAGTGTAGGTGAATGGCTGTAATGATGCATTCCCCACATTGTTGGGACCCCCTGGCATTCAGCGCCACATATAAAACAAATAAAATGTTATAAGATAGCAAATTGAATATGATGTAATGCCAAATGATCAATTCAGCTTGCCTTGTCAACAGAAAAATACCGACTCCAGGCAGAATGTTATCCAAGTAACTGCTCTCTGTAGGACGGACACTCTTTTCCTTGGAGCAACTGGTGGCGGCAAGGAATGGGGTGATGGCCTGTGCTGATACTGTCACTACCTCTTTTAACCATTGATTAACTTACCCTCAGTCCTCACAGCTTTTGGTTACTTTCAATAGATGGCTTATGTGACAAGCATTGAACATATTTATGAGGCTACTCAGCATAGCCAAATTTGAATAGTTCCTAGACTGTTAATATTATCTACCAATATTCCGCTTGTGATAGGCTACTTTCAGTCGGTGTTTCCACCCAGCTTTGGTTTTTCCTTTGTGGAATAATGCCTGGTATTGTGAAGAGCCTCAGTGCTTCTGAAATTATTATGGATCATTAATTAGCTTGTAATGCTCTTTCAAAGTCACTGCATAGCCAGGCACTTAGTTACAAGTAAGAAGGTTGAGTTGTAGAAAGCTAAAGTGACTTACTCAAGACCAGAGATTACAAATAACTAAACTAGGAAATGACTTCAGATTATCTTCTCTGAATCCATTTTAGAGTGCTGCCTAAAGCTGCACTACAAGTTCTAGGAGTGGAAAGTGTTCATGTTCACTTCTTCAGTACACTGAAAACTACATATTCTGGGTATGGAAGGTGTTCATGTCTCCTTCCATAATACACTGAAAACTACATGTTCATATCTATTTCTTCAATACAATCAAAACTCTTTAAGGATATTACTTAAACTCTGTCTCCTTTATAGTCTCCATCAATATCCAAAAGCCTTTCATATAATGTTTGTTGAATAAAATATAGGCACACTTAAAATATGTATTACTGGTCCTGTTTTGAAACATACATTATACATTTTTAACTACATTAGCCTACAAAAACCTGTGGCTTGGGATATAGGCCCCAGAGTGGAAACTCCTACTATGGTTATGATAATAAATAGCATGTCATACTGCCTTCTAAATATCAACTTTTCTTCCCATAGATTAGTACTGTTAACTGCCTTGATCACAAAAATTTATTTCTGCAATGGTTAGAATTCAACGCAGAGACTCACTGCTAGCAAAATTGTTTGGAGTAAGTTACAGTTGTGTCCTTAACATGACATCTAAACTACCCTTCCAAGGCTTAAAAATCCTCTGCAACAAGAAGTCAAAAGAATGTAAGAGCAGGAAGATGGAGAGGAGTGATGCTGTCTTCTTGATAGTACATGGTCAGTATCTTGCACAAGATTGAACCTGTCATTGTTTTATCATAGAAATGGAATGGTTCATAAGACCCCTCTCTTCCCAGACTAGTAAAAGCTAGTAGTTTCCGGGAGGGAAGGCATGTCCTTTGGTATTGTAGCTTGATGGGTTTCCCATTCTCCAGGAAATAACCTTCTACTCATGACGATGTAAGTGATCCTAATTTATTTCATGTCAAAACAAATCAAAACATGCTACTCTGCTGCAGAGATGGCTCAGTGGTTAAAGGCACTTGCTTGCAAAGCCTAACGGCCTGGGTTTGATTGCCCAGTACCCGTGTAAAAACAGATACTGGTACATGTGTCCTGAGTTTGTTTGAAATGGCCTCTCTCTCTCATATAAATATATATATATTTTTTTTTTTTTTGTAAAGAAAACACGCTAGCAAAGGGAAATTAATTTAAATGGGAAGAATAAAGGTTTTAGTGAGAAGGGGAGGGGGAGAAGAGAGGGTAATTTGGGGGATATGGACAAAATAAATTAATTAAAATTTAAAATGGGAAGAATAAAATTTGTTAGCTTTTTACATTTGAAGGGGTGGGGTGAGCCTTTAATCCCAGAGGGGGCAATTAGGGGGATATGAGACAAAATAAATCATAGTTAATTCCAGGTCATAAAATGAGATCGAAAAACCAATTTAAAATTTAAAATAAATAAATAAATAAAATTTGAAATTTAAGGTTAGATTTCATTGCACCCTCTCCATGGCACTTTGATTCAGGTGCTCCCTCTAACATCCTGTTAAGGGTACAGCCTTTTAGTCTATCTTCCAGAATATAGGTTTCTATGTACCAGTTCAATTTGGGTTCATTTTGTGTCCTCCTCCACACTTCCCCTCCCCGCATGCCCTAACCTCCCTATTGTCCAGACCTTGAGATGCCTATGAGACATGTCAGCAACTCAGGCTGATCCAGGTTAGGAACCTCAGATGAGTGAGATCATGTGACAATTCTCTTTCTGTAATTGTGTGAGTTTGTTGAGTATGATATGTTCCAAGTTTGACCATTTCTCTCCAAAGTTCATTGTATCATTTTTTTCTTACTGCTGAGTAAAAAATTCCATTATGTAGATATATGACATCTTGGTTTCCATTCATCCAATAATGGGCACCTGGGTTATTTCCAGTTCTTAGCTATTATGAGTTGACAACCTATAAACATGGTTGAGCAAATATCTCTGAACTGAGGTGTAGAGCTTTTCAGGGTAAATTCACAGTAAGGGAATAAATAAGTCTGTTGGAAACTCTATATTCATCCTTTTCAGGAGTCTCCATATTGCTTTCTGGAAGAGAGCCAGTCCCCAGTTAGCCGAGCTAGTGCTGGAAGGTGCTGCATGTCCTATAGGGGAAAATGGCCAGCATCTGTCTGAGCAACTTGAGGTCTAAGCTACTCAGAAGCAAAAAACCTGATGTTATGCTCACACAAGTGCAATAGTGGCACACAGCCATGGTGGTTAACCAACTGTTCTTGGATCCACTCAGTGGAAAGAAAACCATATCTGGAACTGGGAAACAAGTTAGAATCATACCCAGATAATGATTTTGCTTTCTAATACCAATCTCCCACTAATTTGGAGCTATAAGAGGTTCTATACCCTTTAAATTCTCTCTAAATTAATAATGGTTGTCCCATTTAACCAGTGCTGACTTCACGCTCCACAGGAGAATCTGCTCCTCTTTATCAGATGGGATTGGGACCTGAAGGGATAAATGACCCATTTGTATTTTAGTCTGGCCTCAGCTGAAACCTCAGAGGAATTGTGGAAATGAGAAAGAGTGCTGCTTTCTCAGTGAACCCAATATCACCACAAGGGTGAAGGACATAGACACTGAGGATACTCAACACCTACCAAACCAGAGATCCTAAGAGCCCATCACTGAACTAGACTTAAAATATACCTAATATGGCTCAAGGAATTTTCCAGAAGACGGGGTAAAATATTGTTAGATTGACAAGTTGGAACATTATGCACAGAGACATTGCCTCTCCCAGTAACTAACTGCTGCCCCTACAATGCATTACCCACAATCCTCATGGAGATGACCTGCATCCCAAGGAGGAGGGACCCTTTGGAAAAAGGGCAGGGATGAGGGAAAGGATGGTTCCAACATGTATGTTGACATACTAAGTAAGTCCATATCTAACAAAATACATTTAAAATATATTTGAAGTGAGAACCAAAAAATGCTTTGATCTTATTCTCTATTGTTCTGATGTAAAAAAACAAAAGAAACAAGAAAACTTTTTAAGTAGAGATATTCAAGAAAGATAATATTCAATGTCCCTTTCTTCTTGCACAAATTAAGGTCTTAAAATAAATTTCCTACAAAAAGTAGTTTCCAGAGTGGTCACTGCTGGGTTATTTGCATAGCAAACAGGACAGTGATGACCTGGAATAGGAAAAGCTTTTTCTGAAGCAGCTAGGTGTTTCCATGAGAGGACAAACATGATTTGTTCTGAACATAAACAAAGAGAGAATAAGTCCTGTCTACTTGAGAACTGGAAGTGCTGCATGTTCTGGGATGTCCTTATCACTTTTCATGTGCTCTAAAAGCTCTCTTAAGGAAGGGAAGTACATGCTTTGAATACAGAAGCTGCCAGAGGACAAGTGGAACAGATTCTTCTGCATCTTCTAATAGCAGAAACTCTGCTTGAAGACTTTCACAGCCAGTCTTGCATTTGCAACAACAGAGAGGGGATATTCTGAACAGGACAGACCCTCATAACATCAGGAAAGAACATCATTACTACATAACTCAACACAGTAGTTTCTGCATGGTATCAGCTGAGAAGATACAAATTAAGAAAGTTGGAAGAAATGATGAAATGATAAAATTAAAACAAAAAATTTTCCAGCAGTATATAGTACAAGGTATGTAAGTGTTGAGAGAAAGAAATATGAAGTTGAGAAGAAAGAAGGAAGGAGAAAGTACAGAATAAAGGAAAAGGAAAGTATGAATGCAGATTTATTTCAGAGGATTTTATAGTAAATTACTAAATAGTTAAGGTCTTAAAATAATTTTAATGCTTCACATATTCTTTTTGAAACTGATAAAAATTCCTTCTTTTCCTTCTGGCTTCTAGTTTCTGGTGTTTGAGGTATTCAGACTTTTTTTGCTTGTATCATGCCGGTCTGTCTCTACAATCAGATAGCTTTCTGCATTTCTTCACCTCTCCACTATGTATATTTATGTCTAAAATTCCCTTTTTCTATCAGGACATCAGTCATACAGGACTAATGACCCATCATACTGTATACTATGACCTCATCTTGATTAATGACATCTGTTATGGCACTGTTTCCAAATAAGATCACATTCTGAGGTAATGGTTTTTAACCTATAATAGAAGGTTTTGTCAATTTAAACTAATTTTAAATGTTTTCAGAAAGAAATGAAATTTGTTAGCAGAAACAATAGATTCTCCTGAATAAATTTTCTGTTACAACTGTGGCTTTTGGTCTTGGAAAACCCTTCACTGATTGCAGACAGAAGCTCAGCCCTTATTCCTGTAAGGCAGATCTGTGCTAGGCTACCGAGGATAAAACATAGCTACATGAAGAATGTTGAAGGTATTTGGCACGTAATTTTGCACATTAAAATTGGTAACCTTAAAATTTGGAACCTAACATATATAATATGAAAACAAAGAACTGGATGGAGGGGTTGGGAAGATGACTCAATGATAAAGCACTTGAACAAGCATGAGTATCTGAGTTCCTGTCCTCAGAATCTATATAAAGCCAGACACTATAACACAAATGTCTGCAATCCAAGCATACCTATAGTGAGAAATGAGGCAGTGACAGGAGAAATACCCAGAAGTTCCTGGGAGAGGCAGGTTGCTAAATAAAGCAGTGACAACAGAGATCCTGAATCAAAACAAAATAGACAGTGGTAGCCAGCAGCTTCTGACCACATGAATACTGTGTCATGTGTGTACCTGCATTTGAGAGAGAGAAAGAGAGAGAGAGAGAGAGAGAGAGACGGAAATCACTATCCTAGGGACAATCTGTTTTTAGTCTAGTCAAGGGACTCAGAGTCAAATCTCCCTAACAGCAGGTATTTTACTATTGTTGTTTAATACTCTATCCTCAGTCCCAGGAGTCCCTTGGCACAAAGCTATCTCTTAGTTTTCTGTTTTATCAATCTGTGGATGATTTGAGGGGGACTTGTGTCTGTTTGTGAATATGTCAGTGGCTATAGGATTAGTGTTTCTATTCTCAAATTTTAGCTATACCACATAAAACTGTGGCATCAATCATTCTGAGACTCTCTATTCTTCTACAGTAACATAAATAGTGGGGATTTATGAGTAATAAACTCAATGACACAGAATATAAGGGATCCAGTACTGTGTCTACAATATAGTAAGATGTAGTCCTCTTTGGTTGGGTATGTTATACTGCTATGAGCCTGGAGCAGCCTACAGAGTGGGCAACAGAGGGGCAACATACAACAGACATGACACAATCTTGTCTCAAAGGAGTTTCACTAGAGATAGCCTGGAATAGATAGTACCTAATTGATTAATATAAATTCCTTCCCTCCCTCCTCCCTTCCTCCCCCCTTCCTCCCTCCCTGCCCCCTCCTTCCTCCTTTCCTTCCTCCTTTCCTTCCTTCCTTCCTTCCTTCCTTCCTTCCTCCTTTCCTTCCTTCCTTCCTTCCTTCCTTCCTTCCTCCCCTCCCTCCCTCCCTCCCTCCTCCCTTCCTCCCTCCCTCCCTTTTCCCTCCCTTCTTCCCTTCCTTCTTTCTTTCTCTCTTCTTTCAATTTCTTTCTTCTTAAGCCTTTATTTAAATTCTTGGATCTAATATAGCATATGCTGAATTTGAAGTCATTATGTAACCTAGCCTGATCTTAAATTTCTGATTCCTGACTTATACCTCCCACATGCTGAGATTACAAACATGAGCCACCATTCCCAGCTTTAAAGTTACATCTTGTAATATTGACTATAAGCAGATAGCCTAGAATATTGAGAAAAAAAAAAAAAAACCTCATAATAAGCTATCTGCTCATTTCCCTAAAAATATAAATACTTCTTTCACAAGTATGTATATGTAAATATTCTAGCATTGAAGAGGCTTGATATAAATAAAAATCATTTTAGTTTGATTTAAAATTATTTCCCCTAAGCCAGGTATGGTGGTACATGTCTTTAATCCCAGCACTCAGGAAGCAGAGGTAGGAAGATTGCTGTGAGTTTGAGGCCAGCCAGGGAATGCAGAGTGTGTTCCAGGTTAGCCTGAGCTAGAGTGAGATTCTACCTCAAAAAAAAAAAAAAAAATCTAAAAAAAAAAAAAACAACTTCTCCTAAATATTATTTTCTGACCTGCCTGCATTAGATCTTTACCCAGCCACCTGCATCTTTGACACCACTTATGAGATCTCTTGATGGCAAGAGACTAGCATATTCATGAACACTCACATTATAGTTGCTGAAAGGAATGTTGACAACATACACACATACACAGGTAGCCAGAAACATACCCATGATGCAATTTCAGGAACAGCAAGAGGTGAACAATACAGGGAATGTTACTTCTGGAACCATACCCTGGAGTGTTCTCCTGGGATGGTTTTCAGAAGCATGGGCTGTGATAGTGGCTTCAGGAGTAAAACAGCAGACCCTTTAGCATTTTATGTACCCTACATTTTTGAACATACATACATTATTCCTCCAATCTCCACCCCCTTCCCAGTGTTCTACCAACATCTTCCCTTCTTATTCTTTAACCAGCCAGTTAAAACAATTGTGTGTGTATGGATGTATATAGGAATGTACATGGAGATCAGAGCTCAGAGGTGACTATGCTCTTTCCACTTTCTTTGAGGCTCCCTCTGATGTGAAAATATACCAATCTAGATGGTCATGAACTTTAATCTTCCTGGATCCCTTTCCACTCATCAAAAGCACATTGTGATTACAGGAGTGTCTACCATTTTGAGTCAGGCTTTAAGTGGATGCTGGGAAATAGCATTTGGGCAGGCAGGCTTTTTGGGCAGGCAGGCTTTTCATGCAAGCACCTGAACCATCTCTTCTTCCCCATCAGTGATTCTTTTTCTTCTATGTATTGTGAAACTGAATATTTACTGTGATCATTTGAATATATGCTCTCTCTCCCCATAGACTCTGGTGGTATTAAAATTGAGTTTTCAGCTTCTGCCCCTAGTACAGCAGACTCAAGCTACAGGGAGGTGTGTCAATGGGGAGGAGGTTCTGAATTACAGCCTCAGGAGAAGTGTGCAGAGAAGTGTGAGCTCTGGGGATTTCTGTTGTAGCAACAGTTATGGTGCTGAATCCTTTTGTGGTTTTTCTGTCTGCTTGGATCTGTGAAAGGGGGCCAGCTTTTCTTCTACCATCAATGGAACTTCCCCTTGATCTTTAAGCTTAAAATAAATCCCTTCCTCCCCTACACTGTGCCTGGTTTGGATATTCATCCCAGCAATGTAGACTTGTCTACAACAGTTACCACTTTATTTTCTAGTTCTTCCTGGTTCTATATTGTGGAGATAACTCCTAAGTTTTCTAGCAGACCTCTGCTTCTGATATTTTGTTAAAATTGTCAGACTCAAGTCAGTAAGAAGAGTTTCTATAAGGTTCTTAGAGTAGGGTTAGCTTTTTCTAGTCAGGTCATTGGCACTCTCCAGAGGCACATGAAAGTTATACATCACCACCTCACCATCAGGTAAGTTGAGGCAAAGTTACTGCAGCTAAGTGAGAAAAGACCATGTGAGAAAATAGTCTATAAGCTTCCATTATCCTCAGGGTCTTCACTCATCTTTCAGTTACCCTAATTCCTATTCTGTTCCGTAAAATTGAAATTAGTATATCCTAAGGACAGATGAAATAGTGGGTAAAAACTTAGTATAAAGGCTAAGTTCTGTGTTTACAAAATATTTCTATGACTATTTTTGTACATTAGAAATCAAAACTGTGAACTAGGTTTGTCCACATAGGTTCTCACTCTGTAGCCCAGACTGACCTGAAATTCACTATGTAGTCTCAGAGTGGCCTTGAAATCACAACGATCAATCTACCTCTGCTTTCTGAGTGCTGGGATTAAAGGCATGTGCCACCATGCTGTCTTATTTCATTTTTTAAATCAAGTCAGAGAGGTAGGAAGAACAATCTCTTTCATTGATTTCTAAATATCTAAACATCTATAAAATTTTCTTTCAGACCTTCCTGTATATAAAAGTACTGCATTACATGTTAAGTTGAACCTGGTATCCTAGAACTTTGACACTAACTGATCTGCATTCAGATCAGGGTTGTGGAAACCATAACTCAACAGTGAATCAGTATTCCTTGATACCCTCCTGCAATCAGTTGTCACTTTTCTCGGGCTGGTAGGCAAAGGGCCATTTGCAGAGCTGCCAAACCTAGAGCCCCCATGCTGCAATTTAGTCCATTTCCTTTTATGTTATCCACCATGGAAAAGAACAACAGCTGGACACATCAATTTGCATAATAACCTCTCCTGCTCAGAGATTGTTGGAAGGTCAGGTCTCTCCACTTGTGCTCACACAACTCAGGCAGAAACTCTCATTTTTCTTTTGTTTCTTTTAAAGCAATAAAACTTCCTTTTAGCCAAAGCTGTACTTCCTTTAAAAAAATTGAGAGCTTTACCATGTATAACCCCTTTTTGATTTCCCTCACATATTTTAGTAGAAAAAAAAAAACAAAAAACAAAAAACAATGCTTAAAGAAAGAAAAAATAAGCAATAAAAGCCCATCCTCCTTTTATGAATAAATCTGGATAGTATTGCAAAGCAGTTTCACTAATTCTACCTTAGCTATTGCTGAGATTTTGTAGCATATCTAATTCTACTGGGATGAAATCTTGGCTATAAGAGATATTTCAGGGTTAATTTTGTCCTGGTTGTACTTGAGAAATTTTCCATTATCAATGACAAACAATGTACATGAACTTCTAACTTTGTGAAACACTTTCTTCTATGGATGAGCATAATGGATGTTTATGCAATACTAACAAGAATGGGCCACAACTATGGATAGAATCCTTTTTTTTTTTTTTTTTTTTTTTTTTTTTTTGTTGTTATTTGAGAGAGACAGAGACAGAGAGAGAATGGGTGCTCCAGTGGCCTCTCAGCTGCTGTGAACGAATTCCAAACGCTTGTGCCCCCTTGTGAACAAGTGCAGCATTGTGCCCTTCAGTCACTTTTTGCATCTGGCTAAATGTGGAATCTAGAGATTGGAACTGGCGTTCTTAAGCTTGGCAGGAAGGCTCCTTAACCACCAAGCCATCTCTCTAGCCCTTTACTTCTTTTTTTAAAATTTATTTATTTACAAGCAGAGAGAGTAAGGGGGGAGAGAGAGATAACAGAGAGATAGCTAGAGAGACTGGGCATGTGAGGGACTCCAGTCACTGGAAATGAACTCCAGATACATGTGCTATATTGTAAATCTGGCTTTATTAGGTTACTGGGGAATCAAACCCAGGTCATTAGGTTTGGCAGGCAAGCACCTTAATGGCTGAGCCATCTCTCCAGCTTCCTTTCTCATTTTTTAACATTAGTCAAGACTCTGTGTTTATAATTATTACAGAGAGCCATACTAAAAAAAAAAATACTCAGGATATAATTTAAGAAACTATTGTAATGTTAAACTTTAGAATGTGTGAAATATGATTATTTTTCATTGCAAGTAAGAAAATGCATAAATTTACAATTTTGAAATATTTCTATAAAAGAATGATCTAAGATAATTTTATTGTCAAATCATATGGCCTTCTACTTAAAAATTCATGAAAATTACAACAGAAAGCTAATACATATGTAAACACTTTCATCAAAATGACAAGATATAAAAATCCACATACAAATCTAGTAGCCTTTTTTTGTTTTGTTTGTTTTTTGTTTTTTGAGTTAGGGTATCACTCTAGTCCAGGCTGACCTGGAACTCACTATGTAGTTTCAGGGTGGCCTCGAACTCATGGTGATCCCCTACCTCTGCCTCCCAAGTGCTGGGATTAAAGTCATGCACCACCACACCTGGCTCTAATAGCCTTTTTAAATATCAGTAAAAATGAACTCATTAAAGTCAAGAAAAAAATAATTTCCTCAATAGCTTCAAAATGGCTAAGTTAGGGCTGGAGAGATGGCTTAGCGGTTAAGGAGCCTGCCTGCTAAGCCTAAGAACCCGGTTCCAATCTCCAGGTCCCACGTTTAGCCAGATGCAAAGTGATGCAAGGGTGCAATGCTGCACTTGACCACAAGGGGGTGCACACATCTGGATTTCGTTTGCAGCAGCTGAGACTGCTGCTGGTGCGCCCATTCTCTGTCTCCTTCTCCCTCTCTGTCTCTTTCCAAAAATAAATAAAATAATTTAAAATTAAAAAATGGCTAAGTTAATAAAATACACAGGCATAAACTTAAATAAGATTTTAAAGACATCTGCGATGAAAACTACAAAACATTGAAGAAATAAATTATAAAATACACTAGATGGAAGACTTCCAAGTTCATGGATCAGTATAATAAATACTGATAAATTGACTATTAAAAAATGATACACAAATTTAGTATAATTCTCACCAAATTCAATGTACCATTTTACAGAAACAGAAAAACAAAATCATAAAGTTAATATGGAAATATAAAATAATACTAATACCTAAAGTAATCTTGAACCAAAATAAGATATAGCACTGCCAAAAGGTGCTAGCACAAAAACAGGCGTGTGGACCAGTGAAAAAGAATAGAAGGTTTGATAAAAAGCCAAAGCCGTCTGATTCAAGAAAGAAAGTGAATCTCTGTAATACTTGGTGATGAAAGCTTTGAATTTCTACAGATAGAACACTAAAACTAGATTCCTTTCTCACCCTGTACAAAAACCAACTGAAATGAATCTAAACCTTAATGTATCAAACCTGAAACTTTGAAACTACTAGAAGAAAATAATGTACCACTTCAAAATCTAGGCATGTGCAATGACTTTCTGAGTAGGATTTCAGCACCACAGAGAATAAGGACAAGAAATAACAGAGCTGAAGAGATGACTTAGCAGTTAACAGCACTTGTTCACAAAGCCAGTACTCATGTAAAGCCAGATGCACAAAGTGGTGCATGTGTCTGGAGTCCATTTCCATTGGCAGGAAGCACTGGAGTTCTTTCTCTCTTGCTCTCTCTCTCTCAAAATAAAACAAATTAATATTTTTTAAGACAATTAGCAAGTGGTACTACTTTAAGATAGAAGTATTCTTCCCAGCAAAACTCATCAAGGTAAAGAGACAGCCTAGAGCCAGGAATGGTGGTGCACACCTTTAATCCCAGCAATTGGGAGGCTGAGGCAGGATGATCACAGTGAGTTTAAGGCCAGCCTGAGACTACATAGTGAATTCCAGATGAGCCTGTGTTAAAGCAGGACGCTACCTTGAAAAATAAACAAAAATAAAAAGAGGCAACCTAAAGAATGAGCAAAAATCTTTGCCAATTTTATACCCAATGTGGGACTAATAGCTAACCTCTATCAAGGACTGAAACAATATGATACCAAAGAGCACTAATCCAATCAAGTAATAAACAGTGGAAATTAACATATTTTTCAAATGAAGTACAATTGGTCCAAGATTATATATAAAATGTTTAATATACTTATCCATGCAGACTATACAAATCCAAACTCCACTGACATTCCATCACATTTTATCCAGAATGGCTATCATATGAGGACAAACAACAAGTACTGGCCAAGATGTGGAGGGAAAAAGTAATCCACATCACTGATGATTAGAATGCAATTTATTCCTGCCAATCAATATGAAGGTTCCTAAAACATTCAACACAGCACTACTATATCATCTAATCTTTCCATTTCTGCATCTCTCTCCAAAAAGCCAAGTTAGTCTACTAGACTCCCCTTATTGTTCAATTCATATAATAGAATCAGTCTTCAAAGCCATCATGAAATGAATAAGTAAAATGGGGGTATATATGCAGATGAATGTTTACTTGTCCTTTTTTTAAAGGGGCAAGATAACAAACAATATAAAATTCTGCAAAAAGTCTAGGCTTAGGGGCTGAAGAGATTGCTCAATGGTTAAAACTGCTTGCAAAACTTGACAACCCATGTTGAATTCCCCAAGATCCATGTAAGTCCAGCTGCATAAAAAGTGGTGTATGCATCTGGAGTTCATTTGCAGTGGCAAAAGGCCCTGGTGAGCCCATTATCTCTGTTTCCTTCTCTCTCTCTCTCCCCCATTTTCTCTTTATCATTTTTCTCTTTATCATTCATATATCTACATACATGGCATAAATACATATATATATATATATATATATTTTAAGTATAGGTTTTTAAGGAATTTCTATCCCAGGTGAAACCATTTCCAGAAGCAGAAGGGAGCTACCAGCAATCCTACAATCAGTGAGGATCCTGACCTAGCTGGCACCCACTGGGAAGTGCTACTATTCCACTTGCCTTGTCTGAGTCCACAAGAGAAGATGAAATTACTGGGAATGGATTATCCCCATTCACACCAGCCCCCCAAATCAAAACAACCTGAAGGAGAAGAAAACAGGGACCAACTCCAGAACAACCACAGACAACCTTGCCCAATCTCCCCTCCCCAATATGCCAACATGTGGAACATCAATGAAGATCTAGGATTCCAAGTGATCTCTGCAATCCCTCTCCAACACAGATGATCTGTAGAGCAGACTGACCTGACCACCTTGAGCTATATCCACAGTACACTGGAGGGAACCAACTTTATACTCAATGTAAGTGAGATGGAAAGTCATTACTTAAGCTAACTGTTATATTTTACACTGGGACAATATATACCCCAAAGCTGGGTACATGTTTTCATTCAAATTGTTACTTGCACTTTCAATATCAGAACCAGCTGCTAAAGAAAAATAACACCAGAAAGAAATAATTCAAAACCTAGCCACTAAAACAAAAATACCCATTTGCAGGTTGGGCATGGTGGCACACACCTTTAATCAAAACACTCAAGAGACAAAGGTTGGGGGATCAGGATTGATGTGAGTTCAAGGTCAGCCTTGGACTACAGAGTGACTGCCAGGTCAACCTGGGCTAGAGTGAGACCCTATCTGGGAAACTCTTACCCCTTGAAAAACAACAACAAAAATGGCATGTGTTAGATCTGATGTACATTTAGTCTATTTTGCCCTTCTTAAATAAGTTTTGTATTAGGGTTAATGTTTGTGCCTTTTGATAATCCTTAATTAAAAAATATTTATTTATTTATTTGAGAGAGAAAGAGAAAGAGGCAGAGAGAGATGGAGAGAGAAAGAAAGACAGAGAGAGAGACAAAATGGGCACTCCAGGGTCTCCAGCCACTGCAAATGAACTCCAGATGCATGCACCCCCTTTTGCCATCTGGCTTACATGGGTCCTGGGGAATAGAATCAGGGTCCTTTGGCTTTGGAGGAAAATGCCTTAACCACTAAGCAATATCTCCAGCCTGATAGTTCTTAATATTTAGTGTCTTTTTTTTTTTTTTTTTTCCCATAGACAATGTCTTACTCTGGCCCAGGCTGGCTGCAAGTTCAAAGTAAACTTCATATATCAGCCTCCCAATTGACCAGATTCGAGCCTTGGTTTGGTTTATTGATTAGTTGGTTTTAATTCTGACTCATGCACATATATTCCATGCTTGTTCTCTCTGTGTTTGTATATTGCTCAGTTGGATTCAGGTTTATTTTGTATTTCACTCTAACCAGTGTACTACAAAGATCTCTCCACTATTCTCATACACAACTCATTTATTTTCCCTCTCTTTCCAACCTCCTTTCCACATTCTCTTCTTCTTCCCCTCTCTTCTTTATTCTCCATAGCTACATCATTCCATAGTCTAGACAACCTGTGAAATCTGTGAAAAACAATTGCACCCTAAATTCACCCATATACTTTTGTCACCTCCATCTTTTCCAAAATTTATAGTAGTCCTAACTCTAACTCATCCTACATTGCTCTCACTTCTAAGTAACCAAAACCATAGTAAACTTCATACCAGTCTTGTTTGTTTCCATACCAGAATTTATTAAACTCAAAGGAACATTGTTGTTAACTTTCTACTAGGACATTTGCATAGTAGGCATATCCACCAGCTTGGAATACTTGTGCAATTACTCTGAGAGTAATACAGAGGTGACATCTGGTACCTTGAGCTCTTACCCTAAATATATAACTTCTGATATACACAATGATAAATACAGCTAATAAACAGATGACTCAAGAAATGTAGTAACCTGAGATTTAAAAAAATCTCAACATGGTAACAGAAGAAACACACAAAAAATAACATATAACTCCTCCAAAATTATAAAGTGAATAGTAATGATCTCTAGTGAGACTGAATTAGACAAAATTCCAGAAAATTCAGAAAAGTGACCTTAAGAATGTTCAAAGAAATCAAATAATTAAAGAAGAAAACAATCTTCTATAGGAATTCCAAGGTTACAACTGCACTCAAATAAATGAAGATGAAATCAAAGGAATAATAATAATAATAAAAAAACTCCTAAAGGAAAACACAGAAATCAATTTAACAAATATAAGAGATCAATTAATATATTAGTGAGCAAATAGAAATACTCAAGAACTGCTGGAAATGAAAAACTAAGACAAATAAAAACCTCTGTAGAAAGTTTCACCAATAGTATAGATCAAGGATGGGATCTGAGCTTGAAGACAAGACGGAAGACGCGTCTCATTCCAACAGAAACAAAGACAAAGAAGGTAAGAGTGGGGATTTCAAGACATTTGAGAAAATGTTAAGAGCTCAAACTTTCAAAATGAAGGTTATAGAAAAAGAAGAAGAATTTCATCTAAAGGCATTGTAAATGCATTCAGTAAAATCAGAGGAAAATCTTCCCCAAATAGGGAAAGGTGTGCCAATACAGATATAGAAGGAATTTTTAGACACCATACAAAACCAGAGAACAACCTCTCTTTGCCATATTATAAACTACTAAACTCACAGACCAAACAAAATATATTAAAAGCAGAAAGGAAAAAGCACCAAGTCACCTATAAAGGCAAGCCTATCAAAAAGCAATTTTCAATACATATTGTGATATCCTGCCATAATTGAAGGATAAACAAGAACTTTCCATGATAAAAACAGAGTAAAGGGGCCGGGCGTGGTGGCCACACACCTTTAATCCCAGCACTGGGAAGGCAGAAGTAGGAGGATTTCCGTGAGTTCAAGGCCACCCTGAGACTACATAGTGAAGTCTAGGTCAGCCAGAACTAGAGTGAAACCCTACTTTGAAAAACCAAAAAAAAAAAAAAAACAAAAAAAAAAAAAAAAAAAAAAAGCAAGCAGACTAAAGGAATTCATGACCACAAAGCTAGCTCTACAGAAAATACTTGAAAGTATTCTTCAGTGTGAAGAGAAGAAAAATCACATTTACAACACCTTCAGAAAGACTAAACCAAACTTGAACATTATTTAATGCAAGAGAGTAATAGAAAAACAGTAAGTGCTACAAAATCATGAAGAATGACAGGAATTAGTACACACATTTCAATAATTACTCTTAATATCAGAAGTCTCAATGCCCCAACTAAAACATATAGACTTTCAATCTAGATTAAAAGGCAGAATAATGTTACTGATTCCAAGAAAAGATGAAAACTGCTATTTTAAGAAAAAGAGCCTAGGAAATAAGAAGGTGTTGCTATTCTAATATCTAACATAATAGACATTAGTTAGAAGGGAACAAGCTAGTCAGTTTATACTTATTAAGGGAAGAATAAAAGAAGAGAACATTGCCATTCTAAACATATACGAACCAAACATGGATGTACCCAATTTTATTTAAAAAATACTAGATATAAAATCACAGAGACAGAGAGAGAGAGAGAGAGAGAGAGAGAGAGAGAGAGAGAGAGAGAGGAGAGAGGAAGACAGAATGGGTGCGCCAGCAGCCTCTCAGCTGCTGTGAACGAAATCCAGATGTGTTCGCCCCCTTGTGGGCAAGTGCGGCATTGCGCCCTTGTGCCCTTGTGTAACCTTGGATCTGGCTAAATGTGTAACCTGGAAATTGGAACCTGCATTCTTAGGCTTAGGAGGCAGGCACCTTAACCACTAAGCCATCTCTCCAGCCCAGAATTTAAATTCTTGATGAAAAATATACCTTGTCTTTATGCCTAGGATATAATCTCAACCACTAATGAGAGAGCATAGTCTCTAAAACTCAGGGGTTGGTTTGGTATTCTGAAGTGATTTCTTGGAAATTCAGGCAAACCCTATTTAATATAGAAGTTCAAAAGGATAATTTCTTTAGCTTTCTTTTTTTTTTTAGTTTCCTAGAGTCACTGGCTATAAGCATTTGTTTCTTTACACAAATGCATCATTTCAGGAAAAAGTATTTTGGATAAGAATTTCCAGTCAATTATTTTCCTGCAAAAAGTGTGATTTATTGATATTTTAAAACTCTCCACTGATGTAGAAGTCATTTTTGTTTACTGTATCCAGTCTAAGAGCAACTTTCAGGTGGTTGTTTTGTTTGAAATGGGCTATTTATAATTGGCACAGCTGGCTATGCACAGGAGGGTGCTTTTTCATCTCATAAGGGAGTCCCTAATCATGAATTATTTGCTAGTCAAAGGTCCAAGTTGTATTTGACATCTGCAAACATTAAAATAAAATGACAAATACTCAGGTGGCAAACAATTAATGCAATTTGAAATAGGACAGCCAAACAAGATAGAGAATTTAATGATTCATGAATTGTTTCTATTTCTCATGGAGTAATTTGAACTATATAGTAGTCCATGAGGCATTCTATATCAAATTGGCTAAGGAAGTAAAGAATTACATTTAAAAAAGCTAGTGTACAAGTATCAAAAGAAAATTTGAGTAGTTATTATTTCAAGCCAGCACTGAAAATCTAGAAATTCTGAAATATTTGCAATGTTGAGCATTTACTATGGCATAGAAATACATTTATTTTAATGACTTTCTATTTAAGGATTACACTTTTGATTATCATTTATTCATATTTTATATCAGAACTTATTGAATACCTATTAAAGCTAAGCAATTGAAAGCTATCTTCTAATATAAACAAGACATCTCCATAGAACTATAAAGAGAGAGAGATAACCAGGAAATTAGAAAAAAAAAAAAAAAAAAGGTAATCTGGAGAATGACTGTGAATATACATGTTAAAGAAGTTTCAAATGGCAAGTCATATGGACAAATGAATTTGACATGAAAGTACACACTTTGGTAAATATGAGTAATAGAATACCAGACAAATTATATGTATAGTAGTTTTAATATAAAATACCCCCATAGCCTCAAGTGTTTGAATATTAATTCCCCAGCTACTGGTTATGTTTGGAGCCTTGCCAGAAGAGGTGTATCACCGGAAGCAGGCTTAGAGTATTATCTATTTCAGTTGTACTTGCTATACTCAGAAAACTCTCTCTCCTTTACTCTTGCTGATGTGAAGATGTGACCCCGCTGTCTGCTGCTACCATGCTTTCCCAACATGATGAAACTTCCCTGTGAAAACGTAAGCTGAAATAAGCCTTCTCCTTCCATAAGTGTCTTCTATTTGGGTATTGTGTCCCAGTGACAAGAAAGAAACAGTTACAAAATATTTGTAACAAAACATGGAGTCCTTATTGTGATTAACCTGATCATGTGATCCTGAGGCATTTCAAACTACTTTGCAAGAGGAATATGGCAGGACAAGAGAAGCTTTACACTGTTTTGAGCAGAATTTGATTGACCCTTCCAATAGGGTTTGGAAAAGAGAAATATGGACAATTAAGGTTGGGTTTATGAGGTTTCAGAGAAGGACTTTGTCAGGAACTGGGCAATTCATGTGCCAATCTGGTTTGGCAACTGGTTCAATCTTGTCCATGATCTGAGAAATTGAGCAAAGTTGAATTTAAATGTAGTCAATGCTTGCTGTGCAGAACCTTCTTAGTTTTATGTAGTCCAATTTGTTAATTTGTGGGTGTATTTTCTTTTTACAAGAGACCTTTTTAGAAAGATTTTGCCTATGCATATATCTTCAATTGTGTTCCCTATTTTTTTTTGCTCAAGCATTTTCATTGTTTCACATTTCAGATTAAGGTCTTTGATCCATTTTTAACTGATATTTACAAATACATGCATACTTACACAGTGTATGATATATCTCTAATTTCATTCTTCTTCAGGTTGATATCAATTTTGCCAGCACCATTTGTTGAATAAGCTCTCCTTTTTCCAGTGATTTTTTTTTTTTTTTGGTTCATTTGTCAAAGATTAGGTGGACAAAGTAATGTGGATTTATGTCTGGGACCTCTATTCTGTTCCACTAGTCTGTATGTCAGCTTGGGTGCCAATCATATACTACATTTATTACTTTTTCCTTATGGAATTTTTTGAAATCAAGTATTATGATATCTTTCATTGTATTTTTTTTTTTGCCTTAGGATTGCTTTTGCTGTGAAAATCAAAAATAAGTCTACAGAACAGAAGAAAAATCTTTGCCAGCTATACATCAGACAAGGGGCTGATAATCATTTGTTACAAATAATTACAAAAATTAAATACCAAAAATTAAAACTGCCAGCCACCAAGTGGCCTAACAAAATGAACAAGCAATTCACAAAAGAAGAAATACAAATGGACAATAATTACTTGAAAACATTCTCAACATCCCTATTCATGAGATAAATGCAAGTAAAAACCACTTTGAAATATCATCTTACCCCAGTCAAAATGGCTATAATCAAGAAACCTGACAAAAAATGTTGGGGAAGATGTGTGGAAAGAGTAACCCTTATCCACTGTTGGTGGAAATGCAAACTAATAAACTCATTATGGAAATTAGTATGGAGGTACCTCAAAACTTATAAATAGAACTCCCATGTGTCTCTCCTATATTACTCCAGGGCATATAGCATAAGGAATCCACACTATACTACAGAAATATTTCAACATCCATATTTAGAAAATTTTAGCAAAATGATGGACATAACATTAATTAAGTAAAGTTACCCAAGCTCAGACAGACCAAATCTGCATATTCTCTCTGATATGAAAGTCTTAGCCTGTGATAGCTATAAGTATGTACATGGTGGATAAATGTGGACAAAGCTTATAAAGGTAGAATGTTAATAACAAGCAAGTATAAATAGATAAACTGTGAGAGGTTCTATGGAAGGGTTGGAAGTACATGTATGATATATAAACAAAAGGGGGAGGAAACTGTAGGTAGAGAGCATAAGTGGGAAGAGAGGTTTGGAATAAACAGCTGGTTGGGGACAGGAGGTGTGAATGAGAATCAACAAAAGCAAATTGGGTTTAAAAATGCCAGAATAAATCATACCAAATTTTTTATATGTTAACTAAGATAGTGAAGTCAACTAAAATAAATAAATAAATAAATAAATAAATAAAAATAAAGAAACTGCAATGGACTAGTGTGGTGGAAGAAATTTCAGGACATTCCATATTTGGTTTGACTTTTTTACTTCTCTTAGTCAGATCTACATGGAAAGAGAAGTAAATAGAGCAGAAGGCTATGAAAAATACATAGCTTGGAACAGCAATAAATGTGAACATGTAAGAAGCAGGTGTCAGACTGGAGGCTTGGGAAACCAGATAGCTGCTCAGGCTGAGGGGCTGGATGCAGATTGCATGGAGGGAGGTAGAGAACTCCAAAGCCCAGATTGCATCCCAAATCCTGGATACTGAATATGGAGCTGAGGGATTGGATGTTTGCCTTACTGTCTTTTTATCTTGTATTGGTCCAGTCTTTTCTTTTTATGCACCCATTCCTTTTTTGTGGAAGGGACTGTTTACTCTTTGCCATTGTTTTGGAACTATGTAACTTGATTTTCACAGCTTACAGATAAGATAATGTCTTGAATCTCAGGATGAGACTTTGGACTTTGGGGCACTGTTAGGACAGATAAAGTCTATAGGAATTTTAATGTTGTACACAATACTTGAATCTTGAGATGGCCAGAAGTCTGTGAAGGACAGGGGCAGAATATGGTTGTTTGAATGCTCATCTGCATGAATGCATAATTGGCAGCTGGTGTTCCGGAAGTTTGTGGAGCCTTTTGGGGGTAGAGTCATGCTGGAAGAAGTGCAGTCCTTGAGGTGGATTGGAGTTCTATAATCTAAAGCCTTACTTGCCATACTCAGCTTATTCTCTTCTTTCATCCCTAGTGATGTGAAGGTAGATTTCCTGGCTTTCCTTTGAAACTGTAAGCCAAAATAAACCATTCCCTACCATAAGATACTTTAGATGAGCATTTTGCCTAGCAAGGAGAAAGTAAGTGCTTTAATATGTTAATTAATCTTCTCATCATGGTGATAAGAACTTGCCAAAAGAAATTTAGGTAGGATAGAATTATCTTGTTGCACAATTCAGAGGATGCTGTCCATAGAGTGGAAAGGCATATTAGAGGGCCTGCCCCATGGCAGTAGAAATGTGTGGCAGCTGCGTATTAGATGGTGCCAATGATGAAGCAGGGAGATTTAAGCTGGAAATTAGGTCAGGCTATAATCAAGCTCCCCCCATCAGTAACTCACTTCCTCCACATACTCTACACTTCACAAATCTTCTACACTCTCTTAAATCAGAACCACAAACTTAGGACCAAGTGTTCAAACCATTGAACCTCAGAATGGTGGTGGGGAATTTATATTCAAACTATACCAGTTAACCAAATACATTGAAAAAACTCATATGAACAAAAGAGGTAGAATGTGAAGAAAGCAAACCTCAAAAATGGTAGGGAGGGGACTTAATGAGGATAGGGGCCAAAGCCTCTGAAATGGCTCACCTTTAATACTGAGATGTAGGGAGTCAATGAAAGGTTGTAAGTTAAATATTATTAAAACAATTTTATAATGCTCATTTTCTGATTCCATGTGAACAATTGATGAGATTTCAACTGTGTTCCTAATCATTCTCTTTTAATATAATTTATCACCTTTCTTTTTTTTTAAGGAAAGAAAAAAAAATAAATCTAAAATAAGCACCTTTACTTTAAAACAAGCTAAATTCAGTGGGGTGATAATGGTATGAGACAAATGTCCTACAATTTATAAATATCTCACATGAGGACTTCTGGTGAAGATGGCATCTGCCTAACCAAGCCTCACTTCACAGGGAAGGAAAGGCAAGACCTTTAGGGTTCATTGTGGTTTTCAGGGGTTTGCAGATTCTAGTAGACTTCCAGTGGAAGGGCGTGGAGGAGCAAAGTAAGGAATCTGCTGATCCCCACACTCTCAGGTAGCCCACCAGGCCCCCAATCCCATCAAGTAGCCTTCCTAGCTGCAGTCCCAGCTGCAGATTCCTCCTGTACTAACTTCACGGTAAGTATACCCAGGCCAGCAGGCTAGCATTCTCCCCACCCTAGGCTTTCCCACCACCACAGAGCTCTACATGTGTTCCCACCCCTGCCCCCAGGCTTTCCCACCACCAGGCTAGTGTTCCCCCTGCCCTAGGCTTTCCCACCACCAGGTACCTCCACTCACTGCCACCCCTCCTCCACCATATATGGACCCAGGCCAGAGGGCTTGCATTCCCCCAACCCTAGGTATTCCTGCCACCACAGCGCTCCACTTGCTTTTGCGACCTTCCCCACCTCTGGGCATGGACCCAGTCCATCAGGCTAGCATGCCCCCGCCCTAGGATTTCCTACAACCACTGAGCTGCAAATGCCATCCCACTCACCACAGTTACCGCACTCCTGTTCCTGGACCCAGGCTAGCAGGCTAGTGTTCCCCCTCCCTAGACATTCCCATCACCAGGGAACTCTGTGCACAACCACTTTCACACCTGTCACCCCACCCTGCATGGACAGGCCTTACTGTACTTCCTACAGGCTATTCAAACCCAGGCAAGACAGCTATTCTTCAACTCTCTGCTTTCCCGCCACCCCACCAGAACTGTCACCAATCCCCCCCTCACATGTTACCTGACATGCAGTAGTCCCATATCCCAACCCTGCCTTGTCACAGGACCTTGCAGTCCCATCAATCCCCTGCTAAATGGTTCCAACTGACCCACTGCCCCATCCCCTCATGCATGGTGGAACCAGCACATATTCCCATCCTCCACCCCTTTGCAGCCCAGCCACAACACCAGTCTGCTTTATCCAATTCTCCCCTACCCCAGTCTCCACAGGCCATCTGACCACATAGTCCCATTCCTGAACCACCAAATAACAAGCCCCTTCATCAAGTCCTGAGGCCCTCACCAGAGCCTTAAAGGCTCCTTCTCTCTGAGCAGGCAGACCCCATTGCCATCAGAAGTCTAATCAAAACAAACATAAAAGGGAATAATCACTGAAGATACTTCAAGGGTAAACTATAGCTTCCTCCTAAATTAAATAAGATTCCTACACTGTGATGGGCAGAACATAGCACAAAAGGAATAACATGAAAAATCGAATGCACATAAATCCATGAAGATTGGCCAGTCCCACAATTGATGTCTCTAATCAAAACATAGAAGAGACAATAGGACCAGAACCAAGCTATGTAACCCTTGTCAAGCAAGTAGCAGAATTTGAAGAAAATCATTAAAGGGCCAATAATTGTATGAATGCTGTCCTTGCTAGATTAGACCTAATAGAAAAGAACCAGGAAGGGTTCAAAGACAGTTAAATATCTGAAGAAGAGCAAAGGAAAAAAAAATAAATAAAAGAAAAAAGAAATAAATAAAAAAGAGAACCTCAGCTGGCTAAACTCAGTGAAGACATAAATAAATGCAAGGATGAATTCCAAGAGGCATTAAAAAATATCAGAAAATGGCATCAAAAGAGAACTTACCAGAGAGAAGGAAACTATGCACAAAAAAGCAGTAGAAATACAAACCAAATTGAACAAGCCCAAAATTCTATAGAAGCTCTCAAGAATAGAGTCAGCCATGTGGAGGATAGAAACTTAGAACTGGAAGACAAAACAGAAGAAACACTCTGTGAGTCTAAAAGATTCAATAAACTTAAAAATTTTTGTGAACAGAACATGAGAGAACTGTGGGATACCCTTAAACATCCCAACATTCAGATCATGGGGATATCAGAAGGGAAGAAAATTCGGACCAAAGACATGGAGAACTTGTTAACAAAATTGTCAACAAAAACTTTACCATTCTCTCAAAAGAAAGTCCCATCAAGTTACAAGAAGCTAACAGAACTCCATGCATATGGGACCAAAGGAGAAATTCTCCAAGACATATTATCCTTAGGACTCTAAACATCAAAAGCAGTACTTCAAAAAAGTCCTAAAAGCAGCTAAGGAGAAACAGCACATTACATATAAAGGTAACCCCATCAAAATTATTTCAGACTTTTCAATGGAAACCCTGAAAGCTAGGCGCCTGGAATAGAACACTGCAAACTCTAAGAACTTATGGCTTCCAACCCAAACTACTCTACCCAGGAAAAGTATCCCTCATAATAGATGGTGAAGAAAATTTTTTCCATGATAGAACTCAGCTTTACCACTTTATGAGCACAAAGCCAAACCTATAGAGAGTACTTCAGTAACAGGGTAGAGCAGAAAATTAGACCCCTCAATCTGCTGTCTTCAAGAAACCCACCTCACCACTAAAGACAAACCACCACTAATCAGCAATAGATACATCATCCAAATAGAAAATGAACAGGGAATTAAAAGAGCTGATCAAAACCATAGATCAATTAGACCTAACATCTAGAGAAAATTCTACCCAAAATCCACGGATTAAACCTTCTTCTCAGCAGCCGATGGAACCTTCTCTAAAGCAGATCATAGACTGGGTCATAAAGTCTGCCTCCATGTACTTAGGAAGATCGACATAATTTCTGGCATGATATCACATCACAATGCTGTATTGCTAGAAATTAACAATAAAAGATGCTCCAAGAATCCCACCAGCTCCTGAAAGTTTAACAACATACTTTTAAAAAATAAATTGGTAGTGGACAAAATAAAAGGTGAAATTGAAAATTTTCTAGAAATGAATGACAATGAGAAGACAACATACCAAAACTTATGGGGCACAATGAAGGCAATCCTCAGGGGAAATTGATAGCACTAAATGCCTTTATAACAAAGACAGCAAGATCCCAAATGAATAACCTAACCATGCACCTAAAGATTTTTATCTCCAGACAGAAATAAATAAGATCAGAGCAGAAATTAATAAATGGGAAACTAAGAAAACAATTCAGAAAATTGTTGAAACAAAGAGCTGGTTCTTTAAAAATTAAACAAGGTTAATAAAATCAATCAAGTGAAAAAAAGAGATGTTTAAAATTAACAAAATCAGAAATGAAAAAGGAGAGAGCACACCAGCCATAAGTGAAATTGGGAGAATCATGAGGACTTATTTCAAAAACATCTACTGCACAAAACTGGACAGCGTGGAGGAAATGGATGACTTCCTGGATACATACCACCTACCAAAGCTAAACTCAGAGCAGATTAATCTCCTAAAAAAGCCTAACACACCCATCAAAATTAAAAAGGTAATCAAAAACCTCCCCCAAAAGAAGAGTCCAGGACCAGATGGCTTCTCACCTGAATGCTATCAAACCTTCATGGAAGAACTGAAACCAATTTTTTCTCAAACTGTGACACATAATCACAGAATATGAAAAGCTCCCCAACTCCTTTTATGAAGCTAGTATCACCCTAATACCAAAACCAGGCTGAGATGCCCCAAGAAAAGAAAACTATAGGCCTATTTCCCTGATAACTTAGGTGCAAAGATCCTGAACAAAATCAAATAGGCTTTATCCCAGGAACACAGGGTTGGTTCAACATACAGAAATCTGACAATGGAATACACCACATAAATAAGCTTAAACATAAAAGCCACATGATCATTTCAATAGATGCAGAAAAGGTCTTTGACAAAATAAAATATCACTTCATGATAAAAACATTGGAGAGAATAGGCATGTATGGTTTATATCTCAACATAATAAAGGCTATAGATAAAGCTCCCAAAGCCTAAAAAATACTAAATGGGGTGAGATGAAGGAATTCCCATTGAGATCAGGAAAAAGAAAGGGTGTCCACTGTCTCCTCTACTCTTCAACATAGTGCTGGAAGTCCTAGCTCAAGCAATAAGACAGGAGAAAGAAATAAAAAAGGATACAAATTGGAAAGGAAGAAGTTAAGTGAGCCCTGTTCACAGGTGACATGATTCCATGTAAAAGTAACCCAAGAACATCAATCTCAAAACCCTTAAAGGTGATTAACTCCTTCAGCAAAACAGCAGAATACAAAAATCAATGCACAAAACCAGTAGCCTTTCTATATGTAAAAGATATAGTAAAAGAAATAAGTGATGTCTCATTTTCAATAGCAACCAAAAATATATAGCTTGGAATAACATTAACCAAGGATGTGAAAGACCTATACAATGAAAATATAAAAACACTCAAGAATGAAATTGAGGAGGGCCTGAGAAAATGGAAAGACCTCCCATGCTCCTGGATAAGCAGAATTAACATTGTGAAAATGGTAATATTACAAAAAGCAATATACAAATTTAATGCAATACCAATAAAAACCCCATCATTTTTCTTCACATGGATAGAAAAAAATGATCTCAAAATTCATATGGAATGGCAGATGGCCTCAGATATCCAAGCATATCCTCAGCAAAAGAAACACCTCTGGAGGCATCACCATACTGATCTAAAGCCACATTACAAAGCCATAGTAATAAAAAAAAAAAACCAACATGGTACTGGCATAAAAACAGGATTACAGACCAATGTAACTGAACTGAGGACCCAGACTTTGGGTTAAGTGACTACAGCTACTTGATATTTGACAAAGGCCCTAACAGTGTAGCCTGGAAAAAAACACAATATCTTCAATGACACTGAAGAGACTTAACATTCATCAAAGCAGAAGATAAGAGGCTGTCAAAAGCTCACCACTAAAGGAGACATATAACATGTGCTCAAAGGCTCAGGGAACATTGCAGAAGAGGGGTACAGAAAGACTGTAAGAGCCATAGTGAGGTAAGGTGTACTCTGAGGCATGGACCCCACCAAGGGTGGGGACTGACTCATGCATGCATTCATGACCATATAGTGATTAGTCATAACCCTACTGAGGATAGCCCTTATTAGAATGGGGGCTGAGAGAAGAAACATAAGAAAGTAACTTGACAGGAATGTGATCAGTTTATAATGTGTTCATGTACTGAAATTCCCAATTTCAAAACAATTGACTTGTTTGCTCAAAGGTTGTTAACCAGTGGTGAGAAATATATACTATTATGGTTTTAATTTGGATTTCATAACATTCACCAAATCACTTCTTTTTCTTCCTTCTTATTGTTTTCCTCATGTTCCTCCATCAACTTGCTCCTTTCACTTTTTTTTCTCTTTGTTTAGCCAATTGTATATATTCTGAGTTTACTCCAGGCTTTTTTTTTCTCTTTGTTTAGCCAATTGTATATATTCTGAGTTTACTCCAGGCTTTTGCTGATTATTATTTTCTGTGATGATTTATAGCTATTAAACTTACATATACTCTAAATATCTCCTGCTACAATGTAAATAATTCTTCAACTTTCTTCATAGTGTCTTGATTAATAGTCCTTTTAGATTTAATACAGATTATCTTGCCTTTTTTTTTTTTTCCCTTTGGTTTTCCAAGGAAGGAAAACCTGACCTGGAATTCACTATGTAATATCAGGGTGGCCTCAAACTCATGATAATCTTCCTACCTCTGCCTCTGGAATCCTTGGATTAAAGGTGTGTGCCACCACGCCCAGCATATCTTGTCTTTTATACTGGAAATTTTTACTTTATTTCTTTTGTTTGTATGTGTCTGCATGTGTGTGTGTTTATGTGTTTGTGTGCATGCACTGTTGTGTGCCTGTGTGGTGTACACATATATATGTGCCCATACAGCCCATGTATTCAAGTGCCCTGGGTTGTGCTTGCTTGTGGTAGAAGGAAGAGAATATTTCCTATAGTGCTCCATTGTTCTTCTTCCATTCTTATTTGAGTATGTGTCTTCCTGATCTTAAAGTCTGCCATTTGTTTAAGAGTCCTTGCAATTCTCAGTGTCTGCACCTCAAAGAACTGGGGTTACAGATGAGTCTCCATGTCCAGCTTTTAATGTGGATCTTGGGCATCTAATTCAAGGGGTTTCTCATACCTCTGCAAGAACTCATGCTTACACGTGAAATGCACGTGACCATTGAACCATTTTTAAATATATTTTTGTTTAATTATTTATTTGGGAGAGAGACTCAGAGAGTGAGTGAGTGAGAGAGAATGAGCACACCAGGGCTTTTAGTAGCTGCAAATGAACTCCTGATGCATGTGCCACCTTGTGCTTCTGGCTTACATGGGTCTTGACAAGTAGAACTTGGATGCTTTGGCTTTGCAGGCAAGTGCCTTAACTGCTAAGCCATGTTCCAGTGCACTGAACCATTTGTTTTTTACAGCACAGAAAATTTTACTTTTGCATTAAGAAGTAATAAGTAGCTAATTTATATTCACAAGACTGTTCCTCTTTTATTATTATTTTTACTCTAAAATCTGTACAATTTGTCTCACATATATATATTTCAATTCATCTAAGTCTAGAATCTACAGTGCTGATAACCTTTTAAAAAACTTAGTAAATATTTCATTAGGTAATGTAGGTTGACTTCCTAAAGAGAAATATAAATTAAGTTTCTGCCTAGTTACTTTATAAAGTATTTTGTTATTGAGTTTATGAGACTAAAATAAACTGTGCTGGATTGTTTGAAAAACTTCTTAGGTAGTGAAGTGTTTAACAAACATCTTTTTAAAATATCAATGATATATTGAATGGCAGAAATGCATTTGTCAGTTCTGGTTGATGCATGGAATATTTGCCTACTCTTCATGAGAACCAAGTTTTTACTTCAAGCATCACATACATAAAACAAAAAGATACTGACTTAACTAAATAATAATGTCTCTATACAATTAAAGTACTGCTCAAATTTATATTTGTGAGATGCAAAATCATATTCTTCCTTTAAACAAATCTGTAATAAAAGAGCTACTTTACTTTTTAAATAATCTTTGGTCTTTTAAAAGATTTTATTATTCATTTATTTATTTATTAGAGACAGAGAGAGGGGAAAGAGAGAGAGAGGAAGAGTGAGAATGGGCACATCACAGCCTCTAGCCATTGGAAAAGAACTCCAGACACATGTGCCCCCTTGTGCATCTGGCTTACGAGGAAACTGTAGACTCAAACCAGGGTCCTTAGACATCACAGGCATGCACTGTAACCACTAAGCCATCTCTCCATCCCAAATCTTTCATCTTTTGGTTGATGTTATATAATTTTAGTGAAATTAGAATTAGTACAAGTTCTAGTCATTTTATGTTGATAGGATGAGCCTCCAGAACAGACACAGATACTGGGAGGAAGAGATTTATTTCAGGCTTACAGATCCAGGGTCGTTTCCATAATGGAAAAAGAAGCTGGTTCCCTTTAGCAAACCCATACACAGAGAGAAGAAACCACCACCAGCACCACCAAAAGCAAGCATACTTTGGGAACTCTGCATTCCTTAGGCCAGAATTCAAATCCACACCAAGTAACACTTTAGCACTGAGCCCCAGGATCTACCCATAGTAAAACTTTTTCCATCTATGCAGCTATAAATCCAGGTAATAGATTTAATAAAACATTTGCATCTATTGGTAGACATAAATTCAAAATACCACATTCTGCACCTGACCCCAAATAGACTCATAACCATCTCACATTGTAAATTGTATCTAGTCCAACTTAAAAGGCCACCAATAGTCTTTACCATCTTAAGATAGTTCCAAAGTCCTGTCTCATCTGAGATTTAAGATTGTCTCTTAACTGTTAATCCTGTAAAATCAAAACAAGTTATATAATTTCAACATATACTGGCAAAGAGTAAGCATTTCCATTGTTATAGGCATAACAAGGAGAGACTGGACCAATGCAAACACAACAACATCTGAAATTCATGGCCGATATCCATAACCAGTGTCCAGTGATGAGTCTCTGGATTTTCCAATTCTGCCCCTCCAGCGGGGCTGAGAAACCAGGGAAAATTTCTATTCAGAGCCAATAGTGCTCCATGGTAGCCATTGCACTATCCTGGTATATCCAAAATATCTTTGGGTTTTCATGAAAACCATGGTCCATTGTCAAGTCTGCACACTGGCCTTTTCAGCTCTTAAAACGAGGAATATACTTCTTGTCATTCCTCATCTCAGTAGAGGATCCTGAAAATATATGCACTTCATGACCCACTCCATGCATCTTTAATGCTTATAAATCAATACCAGGTGTGCAGGACACAGTCAATGGAATTCATGGAAATAAATCATGACTTGAAGAGCAGGTTTCTTCCTTTCTAAAGAGTTTTCATTTGTGCCATCCAGCCTTTCTGGGGTGGTATCACCTCAGTCATTCTTTGGATTGTTTCAATATAAAGCAGTTGGGCCATCCTTAATCTTGGTAATATCACCTTAACAATAGCAGCTTTGGCAACTAGTCTCAGTGATGGTAATAATAAATGTGGTTGAATTTTCCATCTTTAAATCTTCAATTTCTTAGTTATGTATCTTTAACCAATTACAGATTTATCCTTGATCATACTCTCTGAGCATAGGCAGCAGAATGCAGCCAACCCTTATGCCAGTTCCAGAAAGGTTCTCTGAAATCTTCCCTTCCCCTTTATAAAGTTCCAAAGCCAATACAATCATTGCAATTAGCATTTCCAAACTCTCACCAGAATAGTCCATAAAGTTTGGCTTGCTGCTCTGCAAGGCATCTGTAGTTGCAAGTATCAAGTACTATTCCATTCTTCCAACACAGAAGTTCCAAAAGACCAAATTCCACATTCCAGATTCACCATGCAGCAACAACCACTTGCTGGTACCAATTTCTTTTGTAGTCAGCTTAATGTTGTTAGGATGAACTTCCAGACCAGACACAGTTTATGTAAGCAAGGGGCTTATTTCAGGTATAAATCCAGGGTTGGGTTCATATTGGTGGAAGAAGCTGGCCCCCTTTCACATATCTACACAGAGATGGAAGAAACCATCACCAGAACCACCCAAAGCAAGCACACTCTGGGAACCCCTGCATATCTTAGGCTGGAATTCAGAAATGCCCAGAGTAACACCTTAGGGCTTGTTCTTGGGATCCACCTCCATTGACACTGCTTCCAGCAGGCAGCTGGAAATCCAAGTTACAGCTGTAATGAAACACCTAAATCTATTGTAGGCATAAATTCAAACTACTACAGTGGACATTCTATTAACATTTATCTTATGAGTGTTTACATAAAATATTTAACTTTTATATGAGAATATAATCTGCAGTTAAACATGAAAGAAATTTGTTAAATGTCTAGATTTTGACTAAATTTGAAGCCAAGTAGTATTTCATGTCATATATCCAGATTAAAAGCCTAATAAAAACTTCACACAAAAACCCATAATAAATATATTGAAAATTAAAGGGAAGAAGTCCATTTCAGAATATGAGTCCATACTTTCTACCTTTAAGATTTAACAAGTGATATAGCAGCTCTATAATGTTTATACACTTTCAAGTTACTTGTGATTACATGAAGACTAAAACTCTGTCATTAAGGAAGTTTAAGGAAACAAGATATTCTCCAATCTCAACATATTGCTCCAAAGAAAGTAACAAATATACAATCATATCATGTTAGTTAGCATCTCATTTTAATATCCATTCTAGAACTATAATTTACATACATGCAATATATGTGGAAAAATAAAATTCATCAAATCTGTCATTAGAAGCAATAGTTATTATAACTACTAAAGAACAATATAAATTATGACTCTCAAGCATTCCCACAAAGGACAAATGCTTTGCACATAAATTCTATAAAACCATTAAGGAAAATATGACATTAGTATTACAAAAGTTGTTTCAAAAAATAGAAAAGAGAAAAGAGGGTTAGAGAGATTGCTCAGTTGTTAAGTTGCTTGCCTCCAAAGTCTAATGACATGGGTTTGATTTCCCAGTACCCACATAAATCTGGATGCACAAAAAAGCACATGCATTTGGAATTTGTTTGCTGTGGCTGGAGGCCCTGGAATACCCATTGTTTTTCTGTCTCTTCTTCTATCTTTCTGTTTGTAAAAATAAATAAATAAATAAATAAATAAATAAATAAATAAACAAACAGAAAACTTTCTGTATTTATTATCTATGGCTAAGTACTAATTATTAAGTCTTAGTAGCTTAGAATAGCAAACATTTCCTGTGGATCAAAAATCTTAGCTTAGCTGAGAACTTGGACTCAAGGTCTTTCCCCAAGCTGCAATCTAGGAGGAGTTGCTATTAACCCAGGAAAAAATAATAAGAAGAATAATAGGTAGGATAAATCATGTCACAAGTTTATTTATTTTATCTCTTAGAAAATTATTGACTAACCATCTGGAGATGTGAGGTAGTCATTTGACTAGATGGGTATGGGGCTCTTGGAAGAAGCCTGAGCCAGAGATATTAAAACAGAAGTGAAAATGAGATCACCTTTCAATGAACCCATACTAAAAGAAATGAGGACTAGTTGATATAGTGGACTTGGGCCTGGCAAAGTCTCTAACCAACCTGTGCTACTAAAAAGAAAAGAAAGAGTAGGGAGCTCTAATCCTACTATGAGCATTATATGACAATATTTTCCATGAATTCAAACTTTAACAAATGCAATATTTGTTTTTTTTATTTGTAACTGAAAATTAATTGCATAGATGATTACATATGTTTTCATGCATATACATTATAGAAAAAAAAATCATACTAATGCAAAACCCCAGCTTCTTTTCAAAGTAAGAAAATACTAGACAAATATAAAATCATTAAAAGAAACCTAAACAAGCAGTTCACAATTACTATATTTCTCCATCCATAAAAGTACCAGTTCCCTATAATGAAAATCCTCCATTATATTAGAGTGTTTTCATTTAAAATACTAAATATAATTCCAATTTCAAAAATGTGACAAAAATCTAAGAAACTGAAATTAGGTACTAGCTTCACATATGTACCTACATGTAATACTAAATAAAATGTGAGCAAATTCAATCTCAACATGCATTAAAAATTCAAGAAGCATTTATTTCAGATTGTAGAAATGGTTTACATTTGAAAATCTATCAAAGCAATTCATCATGTTAACAAGTTAAAGGAGAAAAACAGATACATGAGAAAAATTCTTGGAATAAAATTCAACCCTATTAATAAATAATTGTTAAGTAAATAGAATTTATTTGAATTATTATTACATATCCAATCAACCTATCATGTCCCAAAACAAAAATGTTGATCTTGACAATGAAATATTTATTGGATTACTATAAAAGTCAAAGCAAGAAAAAACTACCTGCATTCCTAGTCATCATTTTATAGGATATTAGAGAAAATCAATGAAATTAGAACAAAAGAAAATAGTTAAGAATTTTAAAACAAAGAGACAAAATTGCCATTATTCACATGTAATTAGATTATAAGCAAAAATCAAAGAGATAGTTCTCCAATAATATGGAAGATTACAAACTTCACCAAGAAAACCAGGATAAAGAAAAAAAGTAAAGTATTAAACCAAAATATTCTTCTCTGCAGGAGACAACTATAAATGAAATTATTAACTAGGGAAGATCTCCAGAGAGAAGCAGAAGGAAACACTGCTAATTAGTGCAGATCAGCTCGCCTAAATAGAACTAAGTGTGCCAGCCACCAGGCAGTGCTTCCACCCATACAAACCTGCCTTTAAGTATCAGAAAAAAACCTGAAGCAGTGGATGTTGGAGATTGGCTGAGTTCCACAAGAGCAGCAGGAAAAAATCGACAACCTCCTCTCCTATGTATGCCAGTGCCTGCAGAATAGAGACTATAGGAAGCCAAGGGCTTCCATTCAGATCTCCACTGCTCCCAGCATTTAGGTGACCTTGGCCAAGCCCTCTCAAGCTGCATGGAGCTAAGCCATGATACTAAGAATGCAAAACCAAGAGAATGGTCTTCACAACTCAGCAAAGGTGGGCTAGAAACTCACTCCAGAAGATAATCGATCTGATCTCAATGGAGGCAGTACCTAGCCCAAATCTGATCTATAGCTTTGAAGAGGAAGTACAAATCATTCTTGCCGTAATTATACAGGATTAGAGTTTGGGGAGGGATCATGACTGGGACAATGAACTCAAGTGGAGGCTTGGCTCAGGTCCATGCATGTAAACTAGGCATTGTGATAGTTTAAATGTATGTCCTCGAATCAACTTCAGTGTTTTATTAAAACTTGTATTTATAGCCACCTGGCTGGAGGAAGTGTCCCTAGGGGCAGACCCTGGGGTCCAGCCCCAAGGTATGTTGGGGGTGGATCTTATTTTCTAGCCTGAAAATACCCCAAACAGCTTTTGTTCCTGCTGCTTGATGCAGTTCCCTGCTGTTTTGTTTCCTTTTGTGCTTGTTTGTGGTGCTGGCTGTTTTGATGGTCTCTCTCTGCTTGCATTTTGGAATGGGAGCAGTTTCCTCCACCATCAGTGGAAATCCCAACTGGATCTCTAAGCTGAAATAAAGCCTTCCTCCTATAAACTGGGTCTGGTTTGGAAGTTCATCCCTGCGATGTGGAGCTGACTATTCCAGCATCAAGTTAGGATTAGTCCAAATGCATATGAAGGGTCTTGATTGGTTGTTGGAACTGTAAGGATGGAAAAAGTCATAAATGCTTCAAAATTCCAGAATTTGGCTCTCTGCCAGCAAATAGATAGAAGGTCACCCTTCTTGCTGGTTCAGAGCCTGCTTCCTGCATGAACCTAAGTAAAAAGAACAGGCTTTTGGGTATGTGACTCTGGCTTCTGTGAACAAGCCAATCAGGAGAAACCAAGTAAATGTTTATACATACTTGTGGCCTTCCTAATATAGAAAAGTTTGCTCAAAGTGCCTCAGCAACTAACCAATGAGCTTACTACATGTACATTCTTGTTAACTGTTAACCAATCATGTTATGAATTCCCCTCTCCTTTGTTTGAACCCAATAAAAACTGCCCTGATTCTACCCTCTGGGCTCCCAGTCCTCTCCCCTGTGTGGTGTATGATTGTGGGCCCCAGTGTGCTGGAATAAAAGTCCTCTTGCTATTTGCATCAAGAACGTTTCTCGGAGTGATTTGGGGTGTCGCCTTTCCCGAGACAGAGCCCGGGGAGTCCCCAGATTGGTCTTTCAGAACCAGGAAGACCACTGACCAAGGAAGGGCCTGCCCATGGGTGCTAAGCGGGAAAGAAGTTCAGAAAAGAAGTATCAGGAAATTTCTACAGTTTTGCATCTTAGATAGGACCTAATCAGACTAAAGTTTTAGTCCCACCAAGACAGGGCAGCATCCATGTTTATTTGGCCAAATCCCTATCTAACCACTAGCAAAATAGCTACCTTGTTCCTAATCCAAATCAATATCTGGGCAGTTTGATAAAGGAAGCATCACAAGGAGAGAAGAAATTAAAACCTATCTCACTAACGTAGAAATAATGACCAATGCTATTTAACATTAAATTGAGGCAAAGCCTGTTGCTATAGATGTCACAGGACCTAGAAAGCAAGTTATGACTGTTGTTTGGGTAAATGGACATATTGTGTCAATCACATTGGTCTGTAAATATTTATGTTTATGCCCATGGTTAGTGCTAGTCTCCATTTTTGTCAGAGAAGCTTGTGTTAGCAGTTGCCTGGGACTACTGGCAAGATTAAGTGCCAAGAATGAGTGTGGAGTGCTCAGTGCTAACTAAGACACATATTTCACTGTCTTCAAGGTTAGGTTCAGAGAACATTGGAAAAAATGTGCAAAACTAATGTAAAAGCCAAAGGATAGGAAGGCTTACTGTGGCCCATTATCTTTTAGACACGATTGTATTCCTAACCTCTCAGTGACTGTCATTCATTGCACAATATGGGGGCCCATCAAAATTATTTCATATGTGATTGAGAACATGAGTCTCTCATCCCTTCTTGAGAAATTACAGGCAATTAATGGTTGCATGGAAACAGGGAAATTTCACTTAGTATAGTAGTATTATAGCCAATAGGAAGTAGCATGTCCTCTGGTTTAAAAAAAAAAAAAAAAAATTACCAGGGCTGGAGGGATGGCTAAGTAGTTAAAGACACTTGCTCACAAAGTCTGATGGCCCAGGTTGGATTTCCCCATACTCACACAGAGCCACATGCACAGAGAGTAGCAAATACACCTGGAGTTCATTTGCAGTGGCAAGAGGCCCTGGTGTGCTAATTTATTCTCATTAATTCTCTCTCTCATTAATTCTCTTTCTCCTTGCACTGTTAAAAGCTAAATAAGATGTCCATCCAATCTATAAGCCAATTTCTGAAGTTAATTCAGCTATATCTAACATATCCAAAGAATAGAGGAACTGGACTAAACTGCCATGATCTACTGAAAAAGGAGACAAGTCTCATGGAAAGAGAGGGAATGGGCATGCCAGAGCCATTTGCCACTGCAATCTCCAAATGCATGCTCCTCTATGTGTATCTGGTTTTGCAAACAAGCACCTTTAACTGTTGAGCCAAAAAAAGATATTTTAATTTTCCTCTAAATCATACATTAAATATATATAAAACATACATAAAATTTCATGACACAATCTATATACTCAAACCTTAATCAACTCTATAATTTTGTCTGTGGCATTTTGGTAAACTTGTTCAGTAATGACATAAGTTAGATCTAAAGTATTAAGATTGATTGTTGGAAGAATTGAGGAATTATATCCTAAGTCACAAAATAAATTTGTTTAGATTTTTTTTTTAACTGCTCACCATGAAGTAAATACTCTGACAAATAGAGGAACCTAGCTAACTTGGTTGGGTACTTTAAATTCAGTCTTTCATGACCATTATGACCAGATTAACATCAACGAATTAAAGTTTACAACCTGAATACCATAGCAAACTGCTACCAGCCAGGGCCATTCTTTGTTAGTCTGATGTAAGCCTGAGGTTAATCATCATTTTCTATATTTCAAGGAGTCTGTAATCTGACCAAATACTTTAAGACTTAACCAACTTTGTCTTTAACTTGTTTAAGTTTACTCATACCTTCCTCCACATACTTTTACATTACAATCTATATAACTGCTCTGTAACAATCTTTTTCATCAAACATTTAACATTCAACATTTAAAATTTTTCTCTAGTTTATTTTCTTTAGTCAGTTCATCTTATAATTACCAACAAAAATGTTCACTGTCCTTTCCTTACCATAAGATTTTTAATAAAAGGCCCTTTGAAATAGCGTTTTTTATAGAAGAGTAGGCTAAATATGACTTATGTTGTTTATTTAGAATAAACATATAGATTTTACTATTTATTGATTTTGGATCATTGTTTCTTATAACTTTCCTGAAACACCTTTTTTTTTTTTTTTAAATATGAAAGCAGATTTGTACATTATTAGAAATTTTCTTATAAATTCAGTAAATTTAAACATAAATCTAAATTTAAACATAAATCTTGAGGCTGTTTTTCTGTTAGTAGTCCCATGGAAGTATAGAGAGATAAAGTATAGAGAGATAAAGTAAACTTAAAACAGTTGCAAATCCTTATAAGTCCCCATATATTCACAGCAACTTGGCATTTATCCTGAGACTCCCTGTGTCTGCAGTCCCTTGGCTTTGCAAGGCAGGGAAGCAAGAAAAAGCCTTTTTCACCCCTAAATTCAAGGGAGAGTTTTGGACTTCCCTCAGGGGTATAAGGCAGCCTTCTGATCCTGCCATTTTACAACTCTTTGAGAGTAGGAGAATTTTTGCCTGTGATCTTAATTACTTTTAGTGTTCCTTTTGGGGGACACTCAACAGTAAAAATTGGAACGTTTTTAGGACAGTGGGCTTGGTGGGGAACATCACCCACAGTGAAATGTCACTGCTCTAACAGAAATCATTCTACAGCTTTAGGGCTGTGAGCCACATACTCACATACACACATTTATTTCAAGTGTACTATTCATATAGATTCCAGACATCCATTTCCCTCTCATACATTCATTAATTTATTCAGAAACTATGCATTTTCATTTTAAATTTCGATTCTATTTACAATTTCAGAGACAAAAAACAAACCTCGTTAGTGGGAGTATAATAGAGCAGAAAGAAGGACGTGCACACAGAGTGAAAAATTTCAGTCCATTTGCCTGTAAGTTGGCAGAAGTTTTTTTTTTTTTTTTTATAAATTGGTGAGAATTTGGACATCAAAATTACTATATATAGGATATTTGAACCCATTGTCTAGCTTAGATTGTGGCCAGGCAGAGTTGTAGAGAAAGATCAGACAATGAAGTTTGATGTCATCCAAGAGTTATAGAGGCTTTAAGTTCTTGAGGAGACAGGGAAAGAGCAAAACAAGGGTGAGACAAAGGAACCAGGGGTTAAGCTGGGTTTACACAGAATACCAATATGTCCCCCTGGCCTGTTAGGGTGAATGGGCCCTGCACCTCCCACATGGGCAGAGGCCATACAGGTTGCAACTGTCAGCTCTTTAGCTTGTTAGTGGGCAAGGTGACCATCTGTGCTCCTGATGGTGAAAGCTGCTGGCAGTGGAAGATGAATTTGTACAAACTGTGCCAACACCCTATTTGATTGGGTTTTCCACATAAATAGTTTCTTTGCTTCAAGTAATGATGGACTTTACTACTTGAAATGATTTTGACCTCTGGTACTTTATTAGAACAAGTGCCATGGACACACATAGACATGCTAAGTATTTTACATTGGTTGTTGCTTATGTATAATATCTCAGTTATAATCATATACGTTGGCATCATATTTGATTTTGGTCATCATTCAAAGAGCTACAGATTATTAGGAAGATAATATGCAATAAGGATTCAAAAGTATTTTTCATCATCTGTGAGACTTTGAGTTGTAAAAGATTCAACATATAAGGGGAGTAGTAATGGAATGTAGGTTTGGTTGGGCAGTCAAGAGGTTCCAGTTTGAATGCTGGAGAGATAGCTTAGTGGTTAAGGTACTTACTGGAAAAGCCAAAGGACCCAGGTTCAATCCCTGCCCACCCCATACCCACATAAAGTCAGATGCATAAAGTGGCTTATGTGTCTGGAGTTTGTTGTCAGCAGCTGAAGTCCCTTGTATGCCTATTCTGTTTCTTTCTCTCTCTTCTTCCAAGTAAATAAACATATTTTTTTTTAAAAAAAGAGTCTCAAGTTTGATTAAATATTTTGTGTGTTTACTATTTATATTCTGGGTAATAAAATATTCTAGTTGATGGAGTTGTCAGTGAGTAAAAGTCAAAGGTAATTGTCTTAGTGACTCTCACTATAGTTGAGAAATCAGATAACATACACTAAAGTAATAAAATATAAGAACAAAGTATTAACACAGAGTACAAGAGCAGAAGTATTATATCACTACTTTGAATCAAACTTTCACAAAAGACATCCTGTGGAGGCAGACATGTGTAGAAGTACTTAAGGGAAGTGATGGCATTGGAACACGTGAATATGGAGCTTCTCCCACAGAAGGAATAACTGTGCAAAGCTCGGGGACAACTGTGCCCAATGTGTTTTGAGACAGGAACAGCTGCAGTGGTAGCTACAATGGTATTAATAAATAGGAATATAAGGCCTAGGGATATATATAATAAGTAGGAATATATGAAGGGACAGAAACGCAGAAACTAGAAATATTTTGGAAAGTTTGTGAGATTTAGGGAAAGCTGAGGAACTGGGTAAGACTAAGGAGGAGTCTCGTCACCAACTAACCTATTATGAAGATTTAACCTAGCAGCAGTGTTAAGGATAGGCTATAGGGTTAAATGGCAAGGAGGCCATGTAGGAAGCCCTTACAAAAGATGTTGTATAAGAAACTTCATACCAGAGAGGTGGGAAGGCAGCAAATATACATGCTAGTGGTGGGCCAAGATAAATGTTTGGATCTTAATCACAACAAATCCTCAAATATAAGATAAAATAAATGGTTGTATATGTAGAATGGAAGGCCTAGGGAAACATCTTCATTTTCTCCCCTTTCATATTTTTTTTTTTACTCTTGTCACATAATCATCCATATTTTTCAACTTGAAAAATCCTTACTAATTTAGAGTAAAGATGCAGAATCACCCATAAACTTTCAATAGATGCCCTTGTGCTCAAGAATCACTTGGCCCTGCCCTAAAGCTAGCAGAAGGATGAAAAATGCATAATAAACCCCATGCCTTCCATAAATACACACAGAACTTTAGCACTTGAGAGGATGGAGCTATTAAAGAAAACAATGTGGATGTAAAACAGTTTTACAGATTTTTTTAAGCCAGGAGCCTTTTCTAAAAGAACAGATTGGATTTCTGATGAGTGATTGAAGGAAATGATCATTTAAATACTCATTTCAATACCAATAGGCTAACATGTGTGAATCAGTCCAATTCATATGGGGTTTGCCTAGAAAGGAAACAAATAATGATGATGCATTTTTGTGAAATGTATAACTATGTTTCTATGTTTCACAGCCCCAATCTTTTATAGTTGGATTTTGTTGCTGTTTATAACCAGTTTCCATTTTAAATATCTTTCAGTTTATTATAATCTTGTTTGAAAGTTTCTGGAAAGATTAAACAATGAAGGAATGAACATGAAAAGATAAGTAGACAGTTTGTGTAAGACTGTACTGATTTCTGCATCTGCTAGAATACCTTCTTTCAAACAAACTGTTAAAGACATTGAAAGTGACAGACAGACAGACAGACAGACACACAAACACACAGTTAAAAAAAAAACATTTAAAATATTTTTTATTTATTTATTTGATGGGGAGCAGAGAGAATGGGCACACCAGAGCCTCCAGCTACCGCAAACAAACTCCACATGGGTGTGCCCCACTGTGCATCTAGCTAACGTGAGTCCTGGGGAATTGAACCTAGGTCCTTTGACTTTGCAGGCAAATGCCTTAACCACTAAGCAATCCCTTCAGTCCACAAATACACACTTTTGTTAATCAACACATTTCTGAGCACAATACCTACTATATCATGTGGATACATTTTTTAACATAGTGCTCCAAGAAGATAAACTATGCTTTGATGGTCGAGAATGTAAAGAAGATGGTCCATTTCTTTCCTCCCTCTCTGATGTTTCTAGCACTCATTCTACTTTATACTAAAGAATCCTCAAGGGGCTGGAGAAAAGACTCAGCCATTAAGGCACTTGCCTGCAAAGCCTAATGATCAGAGTTCGATTCCCCAGAACCCACATCATAAGGCCACAAGCACTATGGCACATACAACTGGAGTTCATGTGCAGCTGCAGGAGGCCCTGGAGTGTCCAATGCTCTTTCTCTCTGTCTGTTTCTCTTTTATCTCTCTCCACTTGCAAATAAATAGATAAAAATATTTTAAAAGGATAATCAATCAATATAGAATTGCTAGAATTTTTGTATACATACTATTATATATAGTAGCTATTATGAATCATGAAATAACTTATCTTCATTTATTCCTGTTCTAATGTTCTTTACATCAAGAACCTTGAGGAAAACCTCACTAAGAGATCTGCAAGACAGAATCATCCCATTACTGGTCTTACAGTCTTCATGATCTTTCTGGAGCAGACATCTCATTTTGGGATCTTTTGGGGTGCTTGGCAACTCTCCACATCTGCTTCCTATCTCTCCCATTTGGAGGACAGAAGTTTGCCCTGTGATCACAATTCTCCTCTAGGTATAACAAGATTTGTGGTTATTCAGGTTATAGCAAATTTCTTCTTTGTATGAGGAGAAGAGTGATGGCCAATTTCTCTGTATGTGAGACAGGAAAGGGGAAGTGCCTTGAGCATCAGTGGGTCATAATAATGACATGCAATACTCAGTCATGGTAGTCAGTTTGACCTAATGCATATCTCTTACTAGGTCCTACTTCTGACACACACACAAGATGTCACTCTCTTATTTCCTCATCTGACTGTTATATCACCTATCCCAGAGAGTTGGTAAAGATAAGTCAAAATGAACATTGCATATCTTGTCAATATACTATGGTGCTCTAATTTTTGGTCAGAAAAGCTTCTTTTTTCAGTAGGCAGGCAGCAGTTATTAAAAAGACATATAACTAGTGTCAAAGAGCAGAGGATAACTGATTGTGGAACAGTCAGCACTAGATGTGATATTAATATGCAAGGTAGATGGAACATTGTGAATGAGGAGGCACGCATAATGAAAAGCTGGAAAATAGGAAAGAGTATGGCCCACAATATTCCAGACATGATATAGCCATTGCACATATAAACTCACAGCACCTGTGATTGCCTGCTAAAGACCTGCACAAGATTGAGCCTGTCAGCATTTGATCAGGGATGGGCAACAGGTCCATGAGGCCCCAGCAATTCATGAGGAGTTTGTGATATTTATTATATTTAATGGTTAATAGGGAAAGGAGAGGGATTTTTTTTTTTTTCCAGTGGTGTAACTATTGGTAATTTTCCTATCTTCTGGTAAAGAACCTCTAACACGCTCATGTCAGCAACCCTAATTGATCTCATTAGGTCACAAATAAAACATGAAAGTGGGGCTAGGGAAATGGCTTAGCAATTAAGGTGCTTGCCTGTGAAGCCTAATGACCCTGGTTAGATTCCCCATGACCTATGTAACCCAGATGCATAAGGGGCACATGTGTCTGGAATTCGTTTGCAGTAGCTTTAAGCCCTGGTGTGACCATTTTCTCTTTCTCTCTACCTGCTTATTCCTTTCTCTCTCTCTCTCTCAAATAAATAAATAATAAATAAATAAAATATTTTTTAAAGCATGAAAGTGTAAGTGGAACTGGTTGGGAAAGGAAGAGGTTCAGCAAGAATGGGAGGGAGACAAGAAAGGGTAAAAGTGAGTGGCTAATCAAAATATATTATATACATGTAGATACAATGCCAGGCTTCCTGCACCCTCCCATCCCTGAACTGTCAGAACCATGAACCTCTGCAAAACGCATTCAACTCCTCATGGCAGGGTATCAGGCACAGCTGATCAGAACAACAGGTCCACAGCACAACATTTAGGGATTGAGGTGGGCACCCAGCATTGGTGAGATTTGAAGCCACCCCAAAAGGTAATGAGGCCCACTGACAAAAAAATAAATAAATAAATAAATAAATAAAATAACAATTAATTGAAAAAAGATAAACCAGGTACAGAGGCCTGCCCTGGAAGTGCAAATCTCTCCTTCCATGTCAGGGCAGGTAATGAGTTACATATTCTTGGTTGGTTTTATCATTTTCAATTAAGCTGTGTTTGGGGGTTGTTGAATATTGCTGCCTTTGATGCTTTCAGATTTATAGGGCCTTTGTCTTTTGCTTCTGTCATTATTGGGGGAAGGGTCTGATTCAGATCGAGGCTGATCTAGAACCCAACTCAGAACAAAATTCTCTACCTCATAGCTGACAGGAGTAAGTTGTAGAACAACACACACTTAAGGATTTTGGAACTATAAGGTTATCTATTTGTTTCAATCCCCACACTTGCCTATCCTGTGCTGGTTTTTATTGAATGTGTATATTGCTCAGTTGAAGTTTAGAATTTGATAGTAAATTGTTCTACCCAGTCTACGAAAATACTTGCTTAGCAGGCAAACTCAACACCTAGGATTACTTCTGCAGTTGGATCGGGGCACAAGAGCTACACATAGAACTTTAAGCTCACATCCTAAAGGTATATAATGTTGGACACATCTATGAACATTGTAGATAAGTAGGAAAACCAAGAATCAAATCAATTTAGGATGCAAAAGTCACTGCATTATAATACATGAAACACAAAGAATCAAGACAATACAATCCCACCAAAAATTATAAATCCATCAGAAATGACCCCAAATGAGATTGTTTTAGATGAAATGTCTGACAAAGATTTCAAAAGAATTATTTTATGTATAATCAAGGAAATCAAAGAAATGAAAGGAATCAAAGAAGAAAACAAAGGAATTAAAAAAAAAAACTCCTGAAAAAGAACACAGGAAACCAGCTTAATGAAATAAGGAGATCATTACAAGACATGAGTAAGAAAATAAAAATTCTGAAGAAAAAAAAAAAATGGGGCTGAAATTCTAGCTCTGAAAAGCAGAGTTAATCAAATAAAAAAAATAATAATAATAAAATAAAAAAAAGAAAACTTTGTGGAAAGTCTCACCAGTAGAATAGATGAAAGAGAATGTAATATCTAAACTAAAAGACTAGGTGGCAGACCTAATACAGACCAAAAAAGAGAAAGACAAGTGAATAGAAAGGTATGAAAGAGAATTTCAAGATATCTGGGACACTATGAAAACATCCAACATAAGAATTCAGGGTATAGTAGAAGGAGAAGAATTTCAATCCAAAGACTTAGTAGGCATTTTCAACAAAAATGTAGAAGGAAAATTTCCCCAAATTGGGAAAGAAAAGCAAATGCATGTACAAGAAGCTTTTAGAACACCAAACAGATAAAACATGGAAAGAATCTCTCCTTGCCATGTTATAATTAATCTACTAAACATGCAAACCAAAGAAAATATATTGAAAGCAGTTAGAGAGAAAAAGCAAGTCACCTAGAATTGCAAGCCCATCAGGATCACAGCAGATTACTCAACACAAACTTTAAAAGCCAGAAGGGCTTGGAATTATGTATTCTAACTTCTGAAAGATAACAACTGTCAACCAGAAATACTTTAGCCTGCAAATCTATATATGCACATTGATGGAGAAGTAAGGACATTCCACAACAAAAACAGGCTAAAGGAATTTATGACAGCTAAACCAGCTCTACATAAAATATTTGAAGGAATCCTTCAGGCTGAAGAGAAAGCAAAATACACACAGGAGGAAATAGGAAAATATAAACAACAGTTAAATCAAACAAGTAAAGAGAAAACAGGAAGCAATACAAAACAATAATGGTGAGAATAAATACAAATATTTCAACAGGAACTCTTAATATTAATGGCCTCAATGCCAAAAGCAAAAGACACAGGCTAACAGACTGGATTAAAAGGCAGGACCTACCATTTATTGCCTCCAGGAATGTCATTTCTTAATAAAAGATAGACACTGTGTAAGGGTGAAAGGATAGAGAATGGTATTTGAAGCAAATGGGCCTAGAGAACAAGCAGGGGTTGCTATCCTAATATCTAACAAGATAGACTTCAAACCAACATTAGTGAGGACAGGTAAAGAAGGTCACTTTATACTGACTAAAGGAACCCCCCAACAAGAGGACATTATAATGCTAAACATATATGCACCTAACATTGGGCATCTGAATTTCATCAAACAGACATTATTAGACTTAATGTCACAGATAACATCAAACACAATTGTAGTGGGTCACTTCAATACCCCATACTCTCATCACAGCAAAAAATAGAGACATCTGGATTAAATGATGTCTTGGAACAAATGGACCTAACAGATATATACAGAGCATTCCAGGCCCAATGCTGCAGGATATACATTTCTCTCAGAAGCACATGTAATATTCTCCAAAATAGACCATATATTAGCACACAAATTAAATCTTAACAAATACAGGAAAATTTAAATAATACCTTGTACTCCATCTGACCACAATGAGATTAAACTATAAATCAGCAACAAGAAAAACTATAGAGCATCCACAAAATCATGGAGTCTAAACAGTACACTATTGAATGAAGAATGGGTCATTGAAGAAATCAATAAATTCATAGAAGGGCTGGAGGGATGGCTTAGTGGTGAAGGCGTTTGCCTGCAAAGCCAAAAGATCTGGGTTTGATTCCCAGGACCCACATAAGTCAGATGCACAAGGGGGTACATGCGTCTGGAGTCCATCTTCAGTGGCTGGAGGTCTAGGTGCACCCATTTTTTCTCTCTCTCTCTGTCTGATTCTCTCAAATAAGTAAATAAAAAAATATAAATAAATAAAATATTTAAAAATAAATAAATAAATTCATAGAGTCAAATGATGAGAATACAAGATACCAGACTCTTTGGGACACAATGGAGGCAGTCCTAAGAGGGAAATTTATAACTCTGAGTACCAATATTAAGAAATTAGAGTTCACATGTAAACAATTTAATGCTTCACATTATGGCCTTGCAAAAAGAAGAGGAAGGCAAACCAAAAATCAGTAGATGGGAAGAAATAATAAAGATTAGGGCAGAAATTAATGAAATAGAACCCTCCCCAAAAAACTCCAAAGAATCAATGAAACAAAGAATTGGGTCTTTGAAAGGATAAACAAGATTGATAAACCCTTAGCAAATCTGATCAGAAAGAGACACAAAAATTAACAAAATTTGAAATGAAAAAGACACCATGACAACAGACATCAAAGAAATTCAGAAAATCATAAGGACATACTTTCAGAATATATATGTCTCTAAGTTTGAAAATCTGAAATAAATGGATGATTTCCTTGACTCACCTGACCTACCAAAATTAAATCAAGATCAGATAAGCCATTTAAGTAAACCTATAACAACGACAGAGATCCAATCATTTATAAAAAGTCTCACAACTAAAAAAATGCCCAGGCCCAGATAGATACACTGGTGAATTTTACCAGACCTTCATGGAAGAACTATACCACTGCTTCTCAAACTTTTGCATAAAATAGAAAATGAAGAAATTCTTCCAAATTCCTTCTACTAAGCCAGCATCACCCTGATACCAAAACCAGGCAAACAAACAAACAAACAAACAAAAAAAAAAAAAAAAAGAAAATTACAGACCAATCTCCCTCATGAACATAGATGCAAAAACTCTCAACAAAATATTGGCAAACAGAACACAAGAGTGTATCAGTAAGATTATTTACCCCAACCAAGTAGGGTTTATCCCAGAGATGCAGTGATGGTTCAACATATGCAAATCAATAAATGTAATACACTGCATAAATAGGCTGAAGGACAAAAATCACATGATCATCTCAATAGATGCAGAAAAGGGATTTGACAAAAACTAACATCACTTCATGGTAAAAGTCCTACTGAAACTGGAAATAGAAGGAACATATAACAACATAATAAAAGCTATTTATGACAATCCTAAAGCCAACATAATACTAAATGTAGAATAAACTTGAAGCTTTTCCACTAAATTCAGGAACAAAACAAGGGTGTCTACTGTCCCCACTTTAATTTAATATAGTATTGGAAGTCTTAGCTATAGCAATAAGGCAAGAGACACTCATAAAAGGGATACAAATAGGAAAGGAAGAGATAAAATTATCATTATTTGTAGATGATATGATTCTATACATAGAAGACTGTAAACACTCTACCAGCAAACTGTTAGAGCTGATAAACACTTTAGCAATGTAGCAGGATACAAAGTAAACACACATAAATCAGTAGGTTTCCTATATATCAACAACAAACATGCAGAGGATGAAGTCAGGGAATCTCCCATTCACAATTGCCTCAAAATACATACATACATACATACATAAATAAATAAATAAATAAATAAATAAATAAATAAATAAATAAAGTACCTTTGAATAAACTTAACCAAGGAAGTGAAGTATCTCTACAATGAGAACTTTAAAACACTCCATCAAGAACTTGCTAGAAAATGGAAAGAATCCCATGATCTTGAATTGGTAGAATCAATATTGTGTAGTTCTCTGCCCCATTTTGTGAGTGGGTTGTTTGATGATTTATTGTTTAGGCTTTGGAGTTCTTTGTAGATTCTAGAAATTAGGCCTCTGTCAGTTGTATAGCTGGTGAAAATTTTCTCCATGTAAATCTTACCAAAAGCAATCTACATATGTAATGCAATCCCCATTAAAATTCCAACAACATTCCTTACAGAAATATAAAAAACAATCCTAAAATTCATTTGGAAGAAGGAAAAAAAACTCTCAAATAGCCAAAACAATTTTGAGCAACAAAAATAAGGCTGTTTTTAAGCTATATTATAAAGCTATAGTAACAAAAATAGCATGGTACTGGCACAAAGACAGACATGTAGATGAATGGAACAGAATAGAGGACCAAGATGTTAATACAGGCAACTACAGCCATCTGATTTTTGACAAAAATGCCAGAAATATTCATTGGAGAAAAGACAGCCTCTTCAAGAATTGGTGCTGGGAAAACTGGATATCTATATGTAGAAGGATGAAAATAGATCCTTGTCTCTCTCCATGCACAAGAATCAACTCCTAATGGATCAGCACCTTAATATCAGACCTGAAACTCTGAAATTGCTAGAGGAAAAGGTAGGGGAAACCCTACAATGTATTGACATAGGCAATGACTTTCTGAATATAACCCCATTTGCTCAGAAAATAAAACCACTAATCAACCAATGGAATCTCATGAAATTACAAAGCATTTGTACAGCAAAGGACACTAAATAGAGCAAAGAGACAACCTTCAGAATGGGAGAAAATCTTGCTACACATCTACACATCTGACAAGATAGTTCTTATATTTCATATTTTCTTCCCCCTTTCCCTCTTTCTGTACTTATTTTCTATTTTTTCTTTCCTCCCTTCTCTCTCTTCCTTTCTTTCCTTCTTTCTTTCTTGCCTTATTTTTCTTCTACTGAAGTATTGATGGGGAAAAAGTTCTCAGGACCTCACTTTATGCTAGGGAAGAGATTTTAACTGCATCTACAGCCCTTTATTAAAGTTTTTTTATTATTATTTTAAAAAGGTAGAAATTTCCAAATAAGTAAATTAAATGTTACATATGGTGTCAGGTATACAACTATATACATGTGTAAAAATATATGCATTAAACAATTCTGTTTTAGTATGTCAGTCATACTTTGATAAAAATAAAAATGTTCTAGACATGGTAGCTCACACCTATAATCCAAGGACTTAGGAGAGGATTGCTATGAGTTCAAGGCCACCCTGACTCTACATAGTGAACTCCAGGTCAGCCTGGGCTAGAGTGAAACCTTATCTCAGAAAATAAATGAATAAATAAATAAATAAATAAGTAATTAAATAAATAAATAAAAATAAATAAGGGCTGAAGAGATGGTTTAGCAGTTAAGCCTCATGCCTACGAAGCCTAAGGTCCTGAGTTCGATTCTCCAGGTCCCATGTAAGACAGATGCACAAGGGGCCACACATATCTGGAGTTCATTGCAGTGGCTAGAGGCCCTGGCATGTCCATTCTCACTGTCCCTCTCTTTCCCTCTCTCTGACTCTAATAAATAAATAAAAACAAAGTCTTAAAAAATAAATAACTAGGGCTGGAGAGATGGCTTAGCAGCTAAGGCACAGCCAAAGGACCTTGGATCAATTTGCCAGGACCCACATAAGCCAGATGCACAAAGTGGCACATGCATCTAGAGTTCGTTTGCAGTGGAGGGAAGCCCTGGTGCGTCCATTCTCTCTCTCTCTCAAATAAATAAATATAAATAAAATATTTAAAATAAATAAATAAAAATGAATAAGGGAAAATAAAACACTAAAAATGTATGCAATTATATGTATCCATTTTTACTTAGCAATCAGAAAAGGTTCACACAAATGTTGGTTTCTTCCTTTTAATGGTTCATGAAGAAAGGGGTGGAAGGTGTGTTAAGTGGGGAGGATTACAGTTACATACTTTCTGAATCCTGATCTCACGTACGATTTCCATTGCTTCTTTCCTCTGGCACTGCTCCTATAGGTCTAAATCATGCCACAGAACCAATATCTTTCGCATAATTTTTGATTCAGGAAGTTATATCCATTGCAAAAATTATATCTTTGAGTTCATCATGTGCAAGTAAAAGTCCCTATGTCTTTGGACTTTGCTTGCCCTTCCTCCCCATGTGTGGTTGAAGTTCTTCCTTAATTGCTCTATATGATCTAAATGAACTAACACCAAAAGAGTTATGTCAGGTTGTGCAGCAGAAAACTTGCAAAAACATTCAACTATTAATGACTGTGCTGTGACAGAATTCAGCTTGTTGGAAGAACTAAGTTCGAGGTGAGCATAACCACAGAGCTCCATGTTAGTAGGTGTTGAGTGATAATTATAATGATTACTGTAACACGAAATGACTCAGGTAATAGAAAAATTGTCTGAAAGTCATAGCTTTGTGAATCCTAGTATACATTTAAGTGCAAAATAAAATATGCAGTTGAAATAATTTATTAGTTGAAGAGCTTGAAGCCATGAGGCGTGGCATTAATGCAATATAATATTAAAGCAGAAACAAATAACTATTTTATGAAGATGGAGCCAATTTTGTCAAGAATAACCTATAGTCCAAAGGGATCATAATAATTTTAATAGGAAGATGAAAATACTTACTTTGCTTTTCTCAAAAGGGCTAGTCACACTGCTGTGAGTTTGGGAAAGTACTAAAAATATAATAAGCAAAGGGAACACAGCTCACTAATGTATGACTGTGTCCTAACCTCTACAGCCCCCACATTTTCTGTTATTATTATGGCTTTATATTGTTCCTTTTTAGTCTATTTCTCCTTTTAAAAGTTTGAGATCAACACCTTAGTTCTTAATTTGTGCTTTAGACCTTGGACTGTATCTTCCTAATATCTCAAAATTTTGCTTTTTTGTGTTCATTTCTAGAAGAGGGAATGTGAATATTTTTGACACAGATAATATAACTGCCTGAAATAAGCAACTTCTAAAAGGATATCTTCCATAAATATTCATACAAATTATATTTTTTATATAAAATTGGTCTGAAATATTTTTAGGTGGTGTTGCAGTCAGGTTCACATTGCTGGCAGAAATCACCTGACTAAAAACAGCTTGTGGGAAAAAGGTTTATTTTGGCTTACAGGCTCAAGGGGGGGGGGGTCTCCATGATGGCAGGGAAAATGAAGGCATGAGCAGAGGGTGGACATCACTCTCTGGTCAACATAAGGTGGACAACAACAACCTGAGAGTGTGCCAAACACTGGCAAGGGGAAGTTGGCTATAAGGCCCATAAGCCGGCCTCCAACAAAACACCGCCTCCAGGAGGCTTTAATTTCCAATTGCCATCAGCTGGGGAGACTAGAATTCAGAACACTTAAGTTTATGGGAGACACCTGAATCAAACCACCACACTCCACCCCTGGCCCTCATAAACTGATAACCGTACAGGATGTAAAATGCAATGCATTCATGTAACTTTAAAAATCCCCATAGTTTTTATCAATTCCAATGATGTTCATACGTCCCCATAATCCAAGGTCTTTTTTTTTTTTTTTTTTCTAATTTCTTTTATTCATTTATTTGTGAGAGAGATACAGAAACAGGCAGGGAAGGATAGAGACAGAGAGAGAGAGAGAGAAAGAGACAGAATGGGCAGGCCAGGGCCTCCAGCCACTGCAAATGAACTCCAGATGCATGTGCCACCTAGTACATCTGGCTTACGTGGGTCCTGGGGAATCAACCCTTGAACCGGGGTCCTTAGGCTTCACAGGCAAGTGCTTAACCACTAAGCCATCTCTCCAGCCCAATCCAAGGTCTTTTAACTGAGCCATAATATCAAAAAATACCCCCCCAAACCCACAATGACACAGAATAAACAGTCACATTGCAAAGGATGGCACTGGGCAAAGCAAAGAAATATTCAACCAATACAAGATTTAAAACAACCAGGGCAAACGTCATACTCTGTAATTCCAATCCAACAACTAGTCAGTGACAAATCTCCAAGTCTGATAATTCTAACCAGCAACAAGTCTCTGGAGTTCCAATTCCACCCCTCCAGCTAGGCTACTCACAGCCCTGGAAAACTTCATCTGGGGCCGGCAGCTTTCCTCAGAAGCCCGCATCTCCACTGGGTCTCCACTGCAACCCATGGTCCATCCTCATGGCCCCATGGGATCTCCATGCAGGCATCCAGCAAACCTGCTTCACACTGCCCATAGCCATTTCCAAAACACAAACCGCGTTGCAAACTCAATGACCCTCTCTTTCCTGCATTTCTTATACTCCATAATACTAGGTAGAGTGCCAATTTGTTAGTCCAGGGGGGAATAAATCAGACTTTGAAGAACAGGACACTCCTTCAACATTCAGGCCCCTTCAAAAGAGTCTGCATTCTTCCTGTTGCCCCATTGCAGGTCAGCTGGCCCAATCTCAAAGATTGTAATCTATCAATTGCAGCTGAATGGGCAGAGTTCACCCAAAGATTTCATTTTTTTCTGTATCATATCCCTCTGCTCACACCAGTTCATTTCTACACAAAGCAACCCTGCACAACTTCTCAGGACACTGGCATAACATCAAACTTCTCACACAAACTGCTACCCCAGTCCAAGTAAAGCTCTTTCTCACTCTCATAAGTCAAACCTCACAGTCCATAGTTCTTACTGCATTCAGGTTTTTCAGCTCTGACCAGAATAGTCCTTTAAGCTGTACTTAAAACACTACAAGGTGTCTCTTAGGCCAACTTTTCAAATCCTTCCACATTCCTCCTGAAAATCAGCTCCAAAAGGCTAAAGCCACACAGTCAGGTGTCTAGCAACCATCCCACTCCTCAGTACCACTTTACTGTTGCAGTCAGGTTTGCATTGCTGGCAGAAATCACCCAACTAAAAGCAGCTTGTGGGAAAAAAAAAAAAAAAAAAAAAGAGGTTTATTTTGGCTTACCGGATTGAGGGGGGAAGCTCCATGATAGCAGGAAAAACGATGGCATGAGCAGAGGGTGGACATCACCCTCCGGTCAACATAAGGTGAACAACAGCAACAGGAGAGTGTGCCAAACACTGGCAAGGGGAAGCTGGCTATAATACCCATAACCCCGCCCCCAACAATACACCGCCTCCAGGAGGCTTTAATTTCCAATTGCCATCAGCTGGGGAGACTAGCATTCAGAACACTTAAGTTTATGGGAGACACCTGAATCAAACCACCACAGGTGGTAAGCATTTTGGATGTTATAATCTAAATATAATGATATAGTTTTTATAATTATATAAAAAAAAACACTTCTCTCATTTCATATGTGGCCATGAAGAGACTGCAGTTTTATGATCTAATACTGATAAAGGAAGAAATAAATATAATAGAAATTCTACTAATTTCTCTACTTAAGCCATATTTTCTCACATAATTTATATTGTTTTTATATTTTATATTTTAATATTCATATTTACTACATAATTTTATTGTACTATAAGGAACTACTCATGTAGTACACATTTAAATATAATCAAATATCTGTTACAAATACTAACCAGTTTTATAAATAAATAAAAACATTATTTGCTTATAGTCTGGGAAAGGAGTTAGGATTATCACTTGGCTTATGTGGCTTGGTGTTTGTGTGTCTAAGTCATGGCTGGTCATGTTACTTTAACTGTAACCACTCATAAGGACCAACATGGATATCTGAGCAGAATTTCCTCTGGACTATTTCTGGTTCTTTCTTGTCCTGAAGGATATAGTAATACTTGAGTACAAGGAAAAAGTGAAACAAAATACAAACTAGCCTAACCAAAAAGTGAAAGAAAGTATCAATTTGGAAAAGAAAGAAGGAGAAGAAGGAAGAAAGAGAGGCAGAAAAGAAAGAAGAAAAACATGGAAAGAGGAAAGTAAGTTGAATGGAACCCCTCCATCTGAAATTGCACTATTATTTTTATATGTATAATGAGCCAGATAGATAAAGTGATAACGGGTAATTTGGACTTCCAAGGCCCGCTTCTGGTCCAAAAGCTGGTGATAAGAGTAAAGATGAAGTTAAATAGTAATCAGAGAAATCAAAGGGTAACATAATGGAAAAGGGTGGAAATAATAGTTCAAATGTATTATCAAAGGGTTTGTATATACATACATATATATACATATATATATATATATATATATGTGTGTGTGTGTGTGTGTGTGTGTGTGTGTGTGTGTGTGTGTTTGAGGTAGGGTGTCACCATGCTGGCCCAGGCTGACCTGGAATTAACTTTGTAGTCTTGGGGTGGGCTCGAACTCACAGGGATCTCAAACCAAGTACTGGGATTGAAGACATGTTCCACCACACCTGGTTTGCATTTATATTTTTAAAAGGAAAAAAAAAATACAGTTTTTAAAGATATATTTTATTTATTTATATGAGAGAGAGAAAGAGGCAGAGAGAGAGAGAGGGAAAGAGGCAGAGAGAGAGAGACAAAGAGAGAGAGAGAGAGAGAAGGGGCGCACCAGGGCCTACAGCCATGGCAAACGAACTCCAGACGCATGTTCCCCCTTCTTCATCTGGTTTACATAGGTCCTGGAGAATCGAACTGGGATCCTTTGGTTTTATGGACAAATGCCTTAACTGCTAAGCCATATCTCCAGCCCCATTTGCAGTTTTAATATACTTAAATTCCTATTGCTCAAAAGCACCCTGCCAGATGTTAACTGTTAGTTTACATCTTTCACATTGAATTTCAATAATAGCTCTAACCAGTCACTGGCCAAAACATAGCATGCTGAACCAGAAAAAAAAGAAAGAAAGAAAACTCTTAGGTTCTTTTGACTGGTAAAATAAATCACATTTGCATATGTCAAAACAGTTTCCATCTTCCACATAAGGAAAGAAACAGCCTCTTGCATTTTAGGTCTGAAAAGCTCGCTTGCTCTCTCTCTCTCTCTCTCTCTCTCCTCTAAAATAGGAAGGAAATAGAAAACAAGCATTCTATTTTGTTTTTCCTTTAAGCCATATATGCAATGAAAATTTCCTAAATGGTGAAGGGAATAGCAACAGATCAGGTCATCACACATTTTTCAGTGCATTTATCTAACTCACTCTCCTGTTTTTTTTTTTTTTTTTTTTTTTTCTGCTTGTTTAACTTAGAAACATTTCTATTAATTTTGAAACACCTTTCTTTAAAAGATAAGCCAAAGGGATGATCACACCACTATAATTATTACTCTTCTCTATAAAACAAGAGACTGGAGTAGGTGCTCATGAATGATAGCTAACATAAAGCCAAGGGTGCAAGTGATATACATGTAACTGACAAGGCAGCATCACCCATAATTGTTATAACAAAAGTGAAGTATGATATCACATTTAGAGATTATTAAGTGAAAATGAAATAGTTACAATATTTTGTTGGAAATTTTGAACAGATCTATAACTTAAAGTCTTTTTATAATCATTGGTTTATGTATTTAAAGACCCTGTACTTTGTTTTTTGTGCTCATAGGAGGGGTATTCTTTTGTTTCCGTTCTTGTTCTTTTCTTTTTATTTATTTGAAAGATAGAGTGAAAGGAGTAAAGAGAGAAAGAGACCGGAAGTCCACTGTGATATTTTCTAATGATCTGCACAGTTGCTATTCTTTTATTAGACTGGGCTCAATTATGCAGAAAATGCTGACAATCAAAAGTCCACTGGCAACTATGTTCCTGAGCCAGCTCTTAGCCACATTACATAAATGAAGTTTCACCTCCCACTGCCATTGTTTATTGTTTACTAAAAGAAATAGACTCAGGTATAACTCACACTCCACAGTTCCCTCTCAAAGTGAGTCTGGATCTAGGCTCTTGCAGAAATCACACAATTCTTGTATTCTTCCTTTTCTTACTTCCACAGTCCTCTATCAGATTTTTCTGAGAGCATTTTTTTCCTGTTGCCTGTTGCAAATTTTCTGTAAATTTCTTCTGAGGAGGTGCTGAAGCCAAAGAACCTATAAGATGTGAGTGTAGACATCTTTAATAGTTTAGGATTGAAATTGTACACTCTACAGTGCATTTATATTGGCAAGGGCACCAGACCACATTCCCTCATATATTCTTATATCCAGTGGCTACAGAACAGCCACATTTTCTACTCAACTTGATTTTTATGTCAAGAGATGAAGCTGCATTTCATGTGTCAGTACCTCAATATTATTAAAACTAAATGCACTATTCATACTGTGGTATAAAACTCTTACTTGAATTCTTCAAAATTAGAAGAGAGAAAATCTATGAACACCATTAGGGTTGATACAAAAATTCCCCAAGACTGAAAGTAAAGAGGTTTTCACATGTTTGTCAGGAAGAAAATAATTATGATGAATAAACATTGCTAGTGTTTTTCTTTTGTGTTTTCATTCTTTTGTTATTTTGTTTTAAAAAAGGAAAGACGTGCAAGTAACTGGCTTTCAGAGGACACCATCAATTGTTGAGAATGCAAGGGAGCAGCATGTGAGTATATAGACACAGTTGGAATGGCACTAAAAACAGGAAGATACCTAGAATGAAGAAGTAATATTTAGCAATTTAATATGTATATGCTTATAATTCTATGATGCTCATGTATAAAAATGGGGGAAGGAATGTGACCCAATAATTTAGAGAGCATACATTTATATAATTTATGACATACATGGAGCATTCTTTATTCTTTTTTCAAAGAATCAATATCTTAGATTTGTCTAAATATCATGAGTTAGTTAATAATCTTTTTGAGTTACATAATTATGTCAATACTTTCTCCTTATCTACTTTACTTGTCATCTGTCAAGTGAACTGTGTAACTATTTAATCCCATTATTTCAAAACCCCTACATATATTGTAGGTATTTTAGGTACCACTTTAAAGAGTGAAATGCATGTTTGCAAACACTTTTTCTTTTGTTATATTCCAACTTATAAACATTGTGCCTTTTACTGATAATTAATGGGAAATGACAAGACCTGATTATTACTTCCATTTGGATTACATTCTAAGGAATCAGTTTGTACACATGAAGGACTATTGGATTTGGAAATCAAAATAGTTCCTTCATATGCTCAGTCTTCTAATTGTAAACATTATTCCACAATTTTCAGTAAAATGATAATTAAATTCTACCCAAGACCACTAATACTTATTTTATGTAATGAACCTAAGATAGAAATATTTAGTTACTGAAGGCATTTATCATTTTCTTTCTGAATCAGAATGTGACTTAAATACCCGACGATAATATCAGTCAACAATGTCATCTTGTTCATTTTAGCTGTGAAATATAACCCTCTTTCACAAAAGTAGAATGGCTATTTGTAAAGTTGAAAGGGAGTAAGAAAAAAAAAAGTAGAGGAGGCAAATATGAGTTATAGAGTGGTGGTTATGATGAAACCAAGTTATATATGTGCATGAATAGAAACCAGAAAGCTGTTTTGTGCAGTTAACATGTTCGAGAAAAATGTTGAATGAAACAAATTAAATATTTTTGTACAGCCAAATGTAGCCACAGGCCTCACAGGGAAAAGGACAAAACTGCAGTTACTTCTCCATCTAGTGCTGCCTAGAAGTGTGTGTGTGTGTGTGTGTGTGTGTGTGTGTGTGTGTGTGTGTGTGCACATGCATTGGGGGCAGTGCTCACATGGAACACAAAAGCAGTTCACTTTATTCATTAGGTAATGGTACTATGTGCCTCAACTTCTAACTCTGGAAAATTTTTGGTTTTCATTTATGACAATTTTCCTTTCCTTGTTTAAATATATTACTTTGAAATTCTGCTTTATAATAGAGCTCATGTAACTTTCCTTGTATAACTGTTCATAAATTCAATTATATGGTTATGCCAATAAAGGTATGTTATGTCATTCAGAGTCAGCTCTCCAGAAAATTACAGGACTTTCATTCATCCTTTATATATTTGTGTGATTGGCTTTGAGCAAGTGATTTAGTGATACAGATTAGGATCAAGGTAGGTTTCTTCTGGTAAATAGGAACTTGCTCACAGCATCATGTATGCCACCTTGCTTATCCCGGCAGGACTATAACTCCTGTATGATTCAGTCTCCTCCAACATGGCTGCAAGCAACAACTCCAGAGCCAGCTTCCTACTTCTTTCTCAAATTTTTACTGGCTTATCCAAATTTAGCCTCTTGAGCCCGCTGAACAGTTAGGTCCCTCCCTTATACATTGGAGTCTGGTGATGAGTAACTTTTCCATTATCAGTCAGTTTATCATTGTTCTGACTTTTCCTTGATTTATGACACTATCTATAATTGTCAGTACAATCTTGAATGAAAGTGTTAGGAGTAGATGCATTGCCTGTATTCCAAGGTTTAATTATAAAGTTTCAGTTTTACCATCATATAAGATATTAGTTCTAAGTTTGTTTTTAGTTTGCCAGTATTTTTCATGAATAGTTTTGAATTTTTTGGCATCAGTAGGAATTTTCATATAGCTTTTACATTTTCATTCTGTCTTTAGGAAAAATCACATTTATCAATGGTCAGCCAGCTTTATGTTTTTAGAATAAACTACATGAGGTCATAGTGAATCATTCTGTTAATTTTTTTTTAACTTTAAAAAAAATTGTTTTTATTATTTATTTATTTGAAAGTGACAGACAGAGAGAGAAAGAGGCAGATAGATAGAGAATGGGTGCGCCAGGGCCTCCAGCCACTGCAAACGAACTCCAGATGCCTGCGCCACCTTGTGCATCTGGCTTATGTGGGTACTGGGGAATCAAGCCTCGAACCTGGGTCCTTGGGCTTCACAGGCGAGTGCTTAACCACTAAACCATCTCTCCAGGCCCCCATTCTATTAATTTTTGTGGTTGGATTTGACACACCAAAATTCTTGCATTTATTAGAAATATCACTCTATAATTGTCTATTAAAATATAAAAAGTTACTTTTCTTATTTACATTTCTTATATTGAAATCAGGGAATTCAGGCCTCATAGAGTAATATCAGGAGCTTTTCTGCTCTTACTTCTTAGAAGACTGTGTGGAATTATAGAATTAGTATAATTTTCTTAGTATTTTTTTCAGATTAAATATTTGGGATTGCTCATAATATATATATTATCTATCTATCTATCTATCTATCTATCTATCTATCTATCTATCTATCTATCTATCTATCTATGAACAGAAACCAGAAAAGTGTTTTGTACAATTAACATATTCTAGTAAAAAGTTGAATGAAGCCAGGGGTGTTGACTGACACCTTTAATCCCAGTAGTTGGGAGGCAGAAGTAGGACGATCGCTGTGAATTCGAAGCCACCCTGAGACTACATAGTGAAGTGATATTCTTAAACTGGAGATATCCTTTACTTCCTCTTCTCTATATCCTCTCTTCTCCTACTTTCCCCTCCCCTCCCCTTCCTTCTCTCCTCTCCTTTCCTCTCCTCTCCTCTTCTCTCCTTTCAGCTCTTCCCCTACCCTCCTACCCTCCCTCTACAATAACACTGTATCCAGGATGACAGAACACAACTCCATCTGGAAAACTGAAATCTCCATTCCCTTTTCTTTCCACTGTGTCTACTTGGAATTTCCTTCATATTTATATTTTTGTATTCATTTTGAAAATTACATACACTTATGTATGTATTTTAATCATATTCACACCCATTACTTTCTCTAATCCCTATCCCATCCCATTAAACCCCTTCTTCCCATTTAGTCCCTTCCCTTCTTACATGGGCAGTATGCTCTGTGTGTGTGTGTGTGTGTGTGTGTGTGTGTGTGTGTGTGTGTTTAAATTGGGATTACTCACATGAGCATGGGTTCAGGTTATTTTCTGCACTGCGTACAATTTACCAATGACCACACCATTGAACAACACAACAACCTATGCCCAAGCACCCATTAAATGCCAAAAACTCTTCTGAGAGGGGTGAGTCTCATGAGCCCCTCTTCCATCACTGATGTAATGCTAACCTTAAAGTACCTTAATGGTACTTTGGAGGGTTGGATTAACCCAAAAAATACTGAGACTTGGAGACTTGCATCAGTGTCTGTGCGTGTAAAAGCACATTCATATAGCCAGAACTTCAAACGGTTGACCCAAGTCTATAAGAGTTGTTGTGCTTCTTCACTATTTGTTGTAATAGTGAACATGATTGGTGGATAGGTTTGTGGGATCAAGAAAAATCTAGTAGGTACCACAGAAACTTAAACTTTGCCAGAGTTGTGTTGATCCTTTTGTTTGCTTTCAAGATATGACCAGGCTACACTCTGTCAAAATGAAATGGAAGAAAGAGTATACTCATTATGCAAACACAACCTCTTCCATGAAAATTATGATAGCAAAATTCTAAAATAAAGTGGAAGAAAGTCAAATTAAGATGAATTCCTAGATTTCTATTTTGAGTTCAGAAATTCTAATATCATTAATTCAGAATGTGTTTTTAAGAGGCAGTTCAATAGCAGCCCTTTGTAAGGAAAAGAAAAAAGGCAAAGTTCTGAGCCAATTCCCAGGTTTCCTGTGATCTATTGGAAGGAGGTACTAATCTTAGTTTGTTGTTGTGAATTTACTAAGAAATGCCAGATCAGGTGCTAGATACACCTGCAGAAACATGTTCCTTTTTCTTTCTTTCTTTCTTTCTTTTTTTTTTAAATTAACACTTGAAATGAGTTGTGAACAGATTGATTTTGTTGCAGAGATAGAAATTAGGTAATCAAGAGAGTTAAGGGAGACTATACCTTATTCTGTAAGAACAGTTTATGGAAATAAGAATATTTTCCTTGGAGGAGAGATAATCCAGTGTGACTAAGACAGCTATTTGAAAGTATTTGAAATATTACCATGTGGCTGTATGGCCCCAAGGATGCAAATGAGGACCAATTTTTTTGATACTACAGAGACTTGAATTTCAGCATAAAATAGGGAAAAGCTGAGAAATGGAGCTCTTTGAAATGGAGCAAGCTGTCTCAGGAGGTACTATGTATTCTGTCACTGGAACAATTCAAATGTAGGCAGGGGACAGTCACATCAAGAGGAGAATTGTAGAGGAGAGTCAAGCAGAAGAAATAGCTGAATGAGATTATGGTTAATGTTCCCACTTCATCCAAAAGATTCTGTATTTTTATTACCTAAGGGCTGTGCTTGCTTCCAAAGACAATGTGAATTTAAATGGAAACCAAAACCCTAGTATTGAAAGGAAGGAGAATAGATATAATAGTTTCACTGTGGTTTGTGTAAGCCATGTCAAAATAGCTAAGGGAACTTGAAATCCGCAGGCTAAATTGGTTATATTATTATGGAATAATGAATAAATATAAAAATATCTTCATTTTTAATATATCTAAGGCTCATGTTTGAAGAAGTGTGTTAATTACATGATAAATATGGACATTTCAGAAAATTAGATTATGTGCAATATAAGCACCAAATAAGATTTTAGAATATTACATCCAAATGAATTACATATAAAGTTTATGTAACTATCATTATTCAAATCAGAGTGGTGAGCTTGGAGAGCAATAAAGAGTCTATGCATAGCATGCACTAAGCCCTGGGTTTGAATTCTACCACACACACACACACACACACACACACACACACACACTCCCTCTCTCTCTCTCTCTCTCTCTCTCTCTCACACACACACACACACACACATCATTATAAAATCAGAATAGATTCTGATTTCTGTTCATCTCCACTGAATGGTAGTTTTACTGTATGTCCCTTATCCTCTCAGCCTCCATGCTTTGTATTTAGTAGGGGAAATTGATAGTAAGTACCAGTTAATTTTCCTTCCAGTGTATAATATTAAAACTTTTTGTGTTCACATCCATTGCTGCTAAGATGTTCCCTATGACTTTCCTTCTTCTTTCTACTAGGTCCACCTTCAATTATGATGGTTTCTTATTCCAAGCTTGTCTGGGATTGCCCAGAAATCCAGTAAAGTTATATAATCTTGATTTGAGGACCTTTAAGCCCCATTAGCTAGTCTAAGAAGAGCGATTTTGAAATTTGAAAGTGATTGTAGCTCATTTGTAGAGTACTTGGGGAACCTTGTGTGAAAGACATTGAGGGAAGGCACAATACTTTAAAAACCGGACTCAAAAACAATTAGTGAATGCTGAAACACCCCTATAAAGCCTTCTTGGAAACTAAGATAAAACTCATGTTTTTGACATGACGTGACCTTTAACTACTATGTTTTCAATGCTACCTTTTATCATAGTTAGAGATAGAGAAAGAAAGGAACAAAGCTGACTCTAAACATTATTTACTATCATACACATTTATATGATATCAAAGTAGATGCAGAATTATGTGGGGAAAGGAAAGGAAATGGAATAACAGGGAAGGGAGAATATGGTCAAATTACACTGTACCATTAAAAGAAAATGGCTTTATGATATCCACTAATACATACAGTGAATGAATATATATAAAACATGAATAAAATAATATTACTGCAATGAGTTCAGACCTTGAACTACTGTAGTTGACAACTTCATTGACAGAATTAGATATATAATAGAATAGAAATATTATATCTATTACACTAAATTAGATATATATTCCATGAATGATGACAAAGACCTGAATAAATAGCCTCACCACTCTTAACCTTAGTTTCATTAGATACCAAATGAAGTTGTCCTGCATGACACTTTCTGCATCTGACTGCCTTTCCATTCCTTTGGACAGGATTCTGTCCAATAGGACAGCCATGTTCTAGAGTCTGTTGCTACCCTGTTCTAGGATTGGGAACATTAGTGATGTCATTATTGAGATTAAAACATCAATTATCATGTTGATAAGTACATAAATGTGATAATATCAGAGGTAAAAACAATAACACAGCTCTTCTATCATCCCATTTTTTCTTCCTCTCTTCCTCTCCCCTCTGTTTCTTTGCCTTCTTCCCCCCCCTTTTTTTCTGTGAGAATGAAATGATCCAAATATTTAAAATTCTCAACTTACATTCCTAGATTTCACAATTCTCTAAGAAAAATATTAAAATATTTTGGTGAAATTAATACCAAAATCTTGACCTTTCAATTCTCTGTGGCGTAATGTAAACTTGAAGAATGTTTTTGTTCTCTGAACATTTTAGAAAAAATTAGCTATTTTATACCAACTGAAATTAACCAAAATACAGTGTGGTAGTTTGATTATGAAATGCCCTCCATAGCCTCATGTGTGTTGAATACTGGGTGTTCAGCTAGTGGAGCCCTGCTGAGGCTGTTGTGTCACTGAGGTGGACCCTGAGGTTTATTAGTTCCACCCAAATAGTTATCCATAGCTCAGCTAGTTCCCTCTGTTTCCTCACTGCTGATACATGAACTTGTGAACCAGCTTCCTATTTTGAAATTGGAAGGTGAAATAAACCCTTTTCTTCCATCAGCTGCTTTTTGGTCAAGCATTTTATTTCAGCAGTAAGAAGGTTGATGCTATATGCAACATCAATGAAATTCAAAGGTGGGATTTTACTTGTGTTGTGAAGTAGGTGCTAGTGATACAGGAATTTCGGGTTGCTTGTATATCAGTGCATCAGTAATTTGGGTTGTTTCTGGATCCTTGTCCTATGAATTCAAAAAATGAAATCCATAGTCCAGAGTTCAAAGATCAGAAATATTTTATTATAGCTTAAAGTGTTAGGAGGACAAAAAGAAGGGGTCTTAAACCTAGAACATAAGAGAAGGAAGCAAGGTGGAGCTTTTCCCAAGGAGGTAAGAGGAGGTTTGAGAAGCCCCATGAGAGAAGAGGGAAGAGCTCTTGCGCAGAGGTAAGAGGGGTTTGAGAAGCCCACCTTAGGACTTTGATTTTTTTTTTTTTTTTTTTAATGGGGAGTGACTACAGAGGAAGACCAGGTCAGCAGGTTACTATGGACAAAGAGCAGATTTTACAGCTTTGTCACTAATCTTAAGTAATGATCAGAGTTTCTGTCCTGTAGGAAGGGTGAAAGCTTAATCTAGAAATCTTTCCTTGGGGGGAGCATTCAGGTTCCTACAAACTTACTGACATTTCCTGCTTTAGTCAAGGAATAAAAAAAAACAATCACTTTTGGCATTCTTTTACCCTGACTGGCTAGCCATTTTCTGTCTACTATCACTAGGTGCTATTAGTGACACAGAATTTATGGAAATGGTGGTAAAAGTAGACATATGATTGTGACTAAAACTCTTGTGACACTCACAGTATTTCTTTGAAGACCAAAATGATAAACAAGTCAGATTCCGAATGTAACAAGGAATCACAAAAGATTGAGTTATTCCATAAAATGGTGATTTAGGAAGATAAATCTGTGACCACTCTGAATGTCACATCTTCACAACTGTGTAGCGGTTATTAGAACCCATACATTTACCAGATTTTGTAGCATTCAAATTTAAGTCATAATTGTATATAAACTGGATATTGTTTATATACATCTCAGGTCATTAGTTTATGAAAATACAACCTTTAATTTATTGTTCAAAATAACAGATAATGCACATGTTCTTCATAGTTTCCTGGCTTAGCATTTAAGGCTAAAATGACTGAATTAAGACACAAGTGCAGGAAAGTACACTTACCACATTTCAGTGAATTATTTAGGGAGCTTGGGCAGAAGAAATCTCTAAAGGTCTTAGAAGAGATGGTAGCAAGTCACTGTGTCGTGTCTGTATGGACTCAGAAGAAAACAGGTTAGAAAAAATAGCAAGGGGAGGCTATAATCTTAGCCAGCATCCATCTGGAGAAGACTGAAGTCATTGGACAAATTCAGGCAGAGGTCTAAATAGTTAAGGATAGCTTAATTGTTTTTTTTTTTTTTTCCCTAAATAAACTTGAAATACAATAAAATACTGAAATTTAAAGAGCAGCTTATATATTGGTCTTCATAAATTCTAAATTGTTTCTGGTGAAATAGGGTGTGGAGGTATTCAGATTTGTTTCTGGTTTGTATTATGATACAAATGCATGAAATGATGGTCATATATAGAAACCTAAAATTATAAAATTATAGTTGAAAAGAAATCATAAATCCAAAGGGAAACTGGATATCTTCTGAGGGGAGTTGAAAACAACACTATTTCCACATAGCAGCAGCAATTCAATAGCATTCTTGAGATCATTCACAGAATTTATTCTTCCTTCCTCCATTTAAAATTCCTTTTGGGGCTGGAGACATGGTTTGACAGTTAAGGCACTTTCCGGCAAAGCCTAATTACCCAGGTTTGGCTCCCCAGAACCCATGTAATCCAGATGCACAAGGTGGCACATTCACATAACACAAGGTCATGCATGAACACAAGATGGCACATTGGAGTTCAATTGCAATGGCTAGAGGCTCTGGCACACCAGTTCTCTCTCTCTTTCTCATTCTCTCTCATAGATCAATCAATCAATCAATCAATCAAATGTCTTTTGTACTTCAGTTTCTCTTCAGGCCATACAAATCTTTCACCTTTTTTTTTTTTTTTAAAAATCCCTTTTGTTAACATCACATTATATAGACAGTAAAGATTTAATTACTCCTCAAATATTATTTCAGGGTCACTCTGTATCTCCTTGGGGATTTCTCTAGTGAGTGTGCAAGTAAACCTTGTTACCTTGAATTTAAACTTGCTGAAGTCTTCCTCATATCCAATAATATTTCAAAGTATCAAAACTACAGCACAAATATTTCTTTCAAAATTCTTTGGCTGCGGAGATGGCTGAGTTGATAAAGTGCTTACCACACAAGCATGAGGACTAAGTACGATCTTCAGAATGTACAAGAATTCCAGGCAGGTGTGGCAGCCCTCCTGTGATTCCAGCTCATGGGAGGGATAACCAGGTGAACTGGCCATGCTGATGACCTAGTTTAGCTAGCTGTAGGCTCAAGAGAAAGAACTTATCTTAATAAACACAGAACAATTGATGAAGATACTAGATGTCAACATCTAGACCTTACACACATACAAACCTACTACACATTCATACACTTGTGTTCACCCACACATATATGAACATCCACACACATATGCAGGAGTACAACCCAAATATATACATACACATAAGATATTCTCTCCAGCCTCATCAGTGCTGCTGACCTTGTCCTAAACAACATTCTCCTTAACTGTGCAGCTTCTAAATGACTCAGCTCCAGTTTCTTTCAAATGATTGTGGCATAATACATTCACAACAACCTCTCTAAAACAGCAAATATTTGTTTGATGTTTGTGGGCTTGAAATATTTAATTGTGTAACAAGTGCTTCAGAAGAAAAGAATACTTATTTAATGACATGAGCTGGCCATGATCTTTTTTCTTCCTCCTAGTAGTCTTGGCTTTTTATAGTTTTCCACCAAGTCTAAACAGTGTGAAATCTCCTGATTGAAACACAGTTTCATAATCCAATTTATTCAGCACATATAATTTTTAAATGGAAAAAAAAAAGAATGTAGACCTGATAATGAAGTTTCCAGATGGATTGACAACATCCTATGGAAAGTAATTTTTCAGAATCCACCTCCTCCTGACCTCACAGTGTCCTTGTACCAAAGCATAAGGCCACCCTTAGGTGGTGGTTATGAACTTTTACTGAGATGATGCTTAAGAAATAAAAGATAATTCCAGATTTCATAAAAATTGTAAAGCTAAGGTCTGGTCATACTTGATTTTAGCCAAAAAACAAAGATATAATAGGTTTGAGATTTCTAAAACTTTTTTTTTTTCTTTTATCAGTTGAAATGACTGCTTACCTAAAGAAGTAAATTTAAAAATTACCAGAAAATTACAGAGTTATAGAAGAGGCATGCTACATTCTACATGATTAAATGATCTGAAACCTGATGTAACTTAGTTGGGCCATTGACTAGGGTTGTGACCTGGACACTTGCATATTTGACTGCTTTGTGCCTCTGTTTCATGTATGGAAAATATGGTAAAAATAGTATATGCTTTATACAGTTACACAGATGAAGTGTGCTTGTATATTTGGGAATGCAACTATTCAATTTGCTTGATATATAGAACATATTTAATGAATATTAACATAATAGAAGAAAGTGGCAAAATATTTTTTGTGTGTCAATGAAAGGATTGAGCTGATGCCATAGAAAATTTAATCTTCAAGAGAAAAAGCGGATTTTCAGTGTTCAGGCCAAATGTCACTTTCTGGAACTGAGAAATAATAACTTTTGCCACTCATATATGGGACCTTTTCTTGTATATCTGCATTATGTTTAATCTAAAAAAATACAAAGTTATGCATTATGTTACCAGAAAGATAAAATTGACTTGTGAAAAAAAATCTCTCCAACCTGTAGAAAAATGTCTGTGATCCAAAATTTTCTATTTCTATGCACCTTCACATGTTATTTAGCAGACTGAAAATTTAAATATTCAGGTGATATTTCTATCAGACTATATTTTGATTAAAAGAAGAATACTAAAATACGTGTCTAGTTTTTTCTCCCTCCTTTTGAATTCTGAGATTTATGCACATATACTCTGACTTTTGTAAGATATAAATGTGTGCTGCTGCCTCAAATCAGCATTACACATCCAGCTGCTTTTTGAAGAGGTCCTTGAGTACCACTGGATTAGAAATCACCATGACAGCTCCTATGCTCAGGACTGGTGAAAACAACATCCATAACCTGCAATGCTGTTTCATGCTGAAGAAGCTACAAAGAAAGGGTAGTAATAAACTAGTGCTAATTCTTTTGTCAGGATTTTTATTGTTGTTATTTCAGTCTTAGTTTGAAACATAAGCGTTACTACTTTTAAATAGTAAAAATGTATAAAAATGGAATCATTAAGGTTGACATATAATTAATAGAACTATCCCACACGCCCTTTGCACAGCCCATCCACAATCCACAATCTTGTTCTTGCCCAAAGTAGACACATTAATCTGAACTGCAATGTTTGTGACCAAATAAACATACAGATTACTATTTATCTTTGCAATATGTCTATGTTAATTTTGTTTTAAAAACTACTTTGAATTATCAAATATATCATAAAATTCCCATTTTGTCTTCATAATCCACTGACATTTAGTAAAGTGTTTTAGTTATATAAGCACCACCATAATGCAATTTCCTATTTTCATCATCCCCACAGGACTCCATGTGCATTTAAAATAAAGCTTAATCACATGCCTGCTTCCTAGGATATCACAATCTTGTTCCTGCTGTTTTATGCTTGCTGTTTTTGTTTGTCTTGTTTCAATTGCATGAGCCTTGTCATATAGTATAATACTTTGGAAGCAGTGTTATGTTCGAGCATGTATAAGTATTTTATTTCTTTTTATTGCACAATGGGATTTCATCATGTGAAGACGTTGCATTTTGTTTCTTCATTTATCATGTAATGGACATAGGAGTCATTTTAAAGTATTTGGCTATTGTGACAATAATACAAGTTGTGCAAGAGTTTTAGTTGTTCATTTCCTTTAATTAACTCCTTAGGTATGAAATTGCTACATTGATCCTTGGTCTTGTTTAATACATTCATAAAGCCAAACAAACTGGTATATATATTGTAAAGTTAGATGTTAGTCTCTACACAATGACAGAAACACTAATTAATAAGTATGGTTTGAAAATATAGATCCCAAGGAGTAATTGATGATTGACTGAATTGTCATTATATAGATGGTACAAGATAAGATATTATAAACATTGTATGGTCTATCAAGAGTAATGGTATCTTACTGTCATTTGTTAGAGCAAAGGAAAGGGTCCATGGATAAAGAAAGCATAATTTAATTGCAACTATGCCAAAGGGATTTTAATTTTCTTCTTTCTGGTCCTCTCTTTTCAATTGAGAATAAATACAACTTTATATACCAAATTTCCCTCCCTCCCTGAATAAATTACTACATTAAAATAGGAAAGTGTATTTGATGTGAAATTCTTAATTACTGTATGCAGAGATAGCCACAGGAATAGGTGAAAGCATATCAGGGAACTGCTGTGTATTCATGTATAAAGAGGAGGAGAAACTCTGACATAAGATACAAAGGAAGCAAGTTAAAATGGGCCAGTTTGAGGATGCTTGCTAATAAGAAATCCATGCTATCTGAAAAATGTCTCATATTTTGGGGATTGTGATAGTCACATTTATAGTAGAGGAAGAGCAATGTACAAGAAAGCATAAGACATAAAAAAAAATATTTAACTTACTTGGAATGTTTTCAAAATTATTATAAGCTCACATTTTTCTTATAAGTTTTCTTTCTGCAAACAAGATAGTGTCATGGCATTCACTACACAGGAAATTCCAAAGATGATTATGGATTTAGAGTATCTTACCATTCAACTGAACTCATTGCATTTGTGAAACTCAGTAGAACTTTTGATACTCAGTTGTCATAGATTTAGAAGAGGGTTCTAGCTTCAAGAAGAACTGTGCACTTTTAAACTATAATGAGCAGAGTAAAGCAAATCAGGAGTGTGAACAAGGCAAGCAAGATGTAGAGCTGCCTGTGTCAGTTTAAATAAGAGCTGCCATACCCAGAGCTTTGACAGCAGAAACTGAAATTAGGCTGCACATTGAGCCAGTGGCTTGGAAAAGCTCTGGGAAACTGTGACAACCGAGTGTTGATCTTAGAGAATGAGAAAAAAAAGAAATCTCTTCTCAAGTACAAAAAGAGTGGAACAAAAGATTTTACTGAGGAGGATAACTTCTTCATTAACTGGACACTCTATAGGAAAGCACTGAATACAAGAGTCTGGGTAAGGAGTTACAAGATGTGTGTCAATGGTGTGAGTGTGTGTGTGGGGGGGGTTGTTACATTCAACAATCAATTACTAAGAAATATTAGTGCTTTCCTGTGTAACTACAATAATTTGGTCACAAGATAAACTTTTTACTCCTGTTGTCATAGCACCTAATGTTTACTTCTGCCTTAGCTCTTATTATAATTTTATTATCCTTGCTATTTTTTATCAGACCCATAGGAGCCAAAACTATGGCCTTTATGTGTAAGCCCTCATTACCCAGCACCATTGTTTTCCACAGAGCAGACACACCGAGTGTCAAATGTGTGAATGGATGTATAAGTAGATGCAGAAACCTATTCTATTTGCACTTGTAGTAGAACAATTAGGTTTGACCTTTGTTCAGCATGCTGGCCTATGTCACACAGTGAGAGGTGCTTAAGGGAGGCTGGACTCAGAAGCATTTTATTGTCAGCTTCCATCAATTTAAAATTGATGCTTTAGCAGACCCTGTCATCTGTGAGGATATAAGTGAATTTTTAATGAGTTATATTGTTTATTATAGGCTAATTTTTAAATATTTTGAATCCATAATTTCTTGCATAAAACCTCTCTGCTGGCAAATCTATTTCTCCAACAAATGTAATGTTCTTTCTAGTCGACTGTGCCTAATTTAAGTAGTGGAAGATGATGTGGAACTTTCTGGCAGGCACATTAATGAAGTCAATGTAGATGGCATATCAATTTAGGTCTCATTGGATCAAAACATCACTTTCATAAACATGGAATGTCTCCATTCTACTGTTTCTTGTTCGTATATCCTCAGTGCTGAGATCTGTGATGGGGCACTCTTTCTGTGCTAATGTAGGCAAATAATGTTCATTGCTATCAATATGCCATCTATTTGGAAGAATCAGGTACAGCATTTCACCACTTCCCTTAAAGAGTCCTAAAACTTAAAATTGTCTCCAGCTCTCTGGCTTCATATGCTGAGTCCATGAAAGAAATTATTCCCTTAAGCCCTCAAGAGGCCTGTTTCCTTTGAAAAGATGGGATTCATCAATGATGAGAATAGAAAAGAATAAAATAAAATTCAAACGTATCTTTGAGTGTTCTAAGTCCTTTTTGACAGATTAAGCACTTTCTTTGATTTTGTGGTGGGGATTAATAGCCATAAGAGATAAGTTTAAACAAATCCACTGCACATTCCTATTTGATTCTCAAATTAACATAATGCATTGATTTTCATCTTCCTTTATTTCATGGAACAGAAGAACATAAAAGACTTTGTCTCTGTGTGGTACTTTCCACCTCTCGGCATCAGCCTGAAAGTACATACTTCGGAGGCTGTCAAAGCACCACAGTCCTGGGTATTGCCTCTGGCACAAAGTATACAGAAATAATAATACCTCATTTATCCTACTATTGCCCATAGAAAATCTGTAAGTGCTCAGCATAATTTATTTTTCCTACACTAGCTCACTAATCCTTTTGCTTAAATGCTTTCCAAGACTTACAGTGGCTTCTAGGCAGGAAGCCCTGAAAGTTCTAGGTGCCAAAGAGTTACAGTGGTAGAATTATTAAGTCATTGCATTGTCCATGTGACAAGATGACTGGGTAAATTATTCATTTTACTTATTTAGATTTGATCCATCATCAGTTCTTGGGAAGTAGATCATCATTAAAGAGGTTGAAGCAACTTCTCCAAACATGTCATCCTTTTGGCAAGTTCATTACCACAGCTGGAAAAGATTGAATTTACTGGAAATTTATTAAGGTAATTTTGAGATAAAATAAGCTGGTGTCAGTGTGGGGAAGTTTACCACTTGCCCCTGTTTGGTATAGCTTGAATTGATGGTTTTAGGTTCAATTTTAGGTTCAAAACATTTATTCAACTAAAATATTTGGAATAAGTCCAACATTTAAAGTGTACTTCAGGGGATATTCTCTCCTTGAAATTCTTATGAGGTATCTGGACTATGCCCATTTGGTATCCATTCTTGCCTTACATCAGATTCAAGCACACCTGTATCACCTTAGTACCCCACAAGGTACCATTTATAAAGCACGGGTCTAGATAATTATTGCCAGAGGAAAAAAAAAAGTTCAGAAACAATGCCAAAAAATCATTTCACAAAGTAGAAATAAATTCATTTAATTTATTTAATTAATTTTATATGTACTAATAGCTTAAATGAGGCACAAATATAATGCCCTCTTTCCAGATATAGTAAACAAGCTATTAACAGTATTAGTGTGCATAGACAATGGAAGCCTTTAGTGCTTTCCTAGTCTGAGATTCAGATACCAAATTATATGTGATTATGTAAGTTTCTGGACAAAAAGAAAAACTAGAAATATAGAATTAAACTGAGTGAGTTAGAAAAATTTTGTGGGCTGGAGACATGGCTTAGCAGTTAAGGCACTTGCCTGTGAAGCCTAACAACCCAGGTTCAATTCTCTAGTACTCACATAAGCCAGATGCAGAAGGTGTCACATGCATCTAGACTTCCTTTGCAGTGGCTAGAGGCCCTGGCACACCCATTGTCTTTCTCTCTATATATATCTACCTCTCTCTCTCTCTCTCAAAATAAATAAGCAACTAAATTATTTTAGAAAAAGAAATTCTGAATCACCTGTGTAGAGAAGAGAATGGCAGTAGATCAGTATTGGACAGAGACTTAGGGATAAGGAGTTGAGTACCTGATACAAAATAGGGTTCAAAGCACTGTTACTTCTTTTTCTTAATGGTACTCCAGTTTTTATTTTTTTTTTATTTTTAAGATTTATCTATTCTATTCAAATAATGATGGCAATTATTTGTATTATGTGTCTTACCCTTTTACATTAAATATTAAAGTTCCCTGATATATGATAGACATGGAACTGTACTTTGAATTAGTGAAAAAATAATTAACATACTTAGGCAATAAATAATTCAAAAGAAAATTTTCAAATTTTTTATCATTCAACTACATGTTTATTTTGTGTATACAATATGCTAATTTGAACACAAAGAGGAAGAAAAGGAGTAACAGAATTATTTGTCCTCGAGAGTTCACACATCTCTACTCTAGGATGGTGGCTACAATACAATTTTATGAAGTAAAATTAATCCTGCCCTCTAAAGGCTTTGCCTTTGCTTGTACTCTTGCCCCGTATCTGATATGAGGAAGCCTTTTAGCCTTACTTTCTTTGCTGTAGTACCATGGCTAGTGTAAATAGCTACTTGTACTTGTTATAAGAATGAAATTGATTAGCATAGTTTAGAACTATCATTATACCACATTAAGCATATGGAATCATGAGTTATTATTTTCATTCTTTGTGTTCAAGGTCCATAATTTGCAGCAGAGACTTTATTAATTTACAAAAAAGGAATAAGGATACCCACCTCACATTTGTTCTAAGTAATTAATCTGTGGATATGCTTCCTTTGATGGTCTCTGGTGTGTATTATGTTATGAATAAATGATAGAAATACTAGTAGTGATAAGTACAGCAGCTGTAGTGCTAGAATTATAGTGAAGTAATGAAAAATAATCAAAGTAACAGGCAGCTATTAAAGTGGAATTCTGACATTAACTATTGATATGAAGCTACAAGGAAAAAAGAAAAAAAATCATTAACTCTTTCTGGTTTGGCTAAGGCTACTGAATGATTTAACTACATGAAGAATTTTTTTTTTTTTAATGTCAGCATAACCAGATGGTAATTGAGTAAGAAAATATTTCATTCCTCTGCATTGCATGACTTTTCCAGGAGACATGTACATACATGTATTTATCCCTGACAGGGCACCAATGATAGACCAAATAAATGATTCTAACTCAAGATTTGGTTAGTGACCCAATTAGTTTATTGAATTATTTAACAGGAATATGGGTAACTCAAGGCAGATGTGTCACTAAAGTACCCTTCCCAGCATTCCTGCACCTCCCTGCCCAGCTTTCAGGCAGCTCAATAGAGAATCTCTTCCTCCCCCATTACTTGCTTCTTAAATAACCTTGAAGTGATGCCTTGTGAATCTTATAATTTTCAGAGCTACTTTGATAAATTTCATAGCTGTCCAAATCTTGCAAGTTTTCTCAGCTTCCTGTCTTACGAACCTAGTTCTTCTCTCCAGGAGGGAAATGTTACAATTTGGAGGAAGTAGAATCAATAGCACTCTTCTTAGCAGAGGCCCACCCATCGTAAATGCAGATTTAGAAAGAGGTTTGTTTGGACATATTGATAAGTAAAACTGACCAATAGATACTGTTTTAAACATGACTGCAAATGTAGAGAACCCCTATGAAAGTATGAGGTTCTGATGACTATGAATTCAAAGGCTTCTTACAAAAGCAGACACGTAAGTGTAACTAAGGGAATCATTAGAGAACAATCCTCCCACTAAAAACCTGCGCCAGAATCCTAAAGAGCAGTAAGGGCTGCAAAGCTTTGCCTGAAGACAGTAGAATTGACTTCCTGTGGTTTGGAGATGTGGTGGATAAGCATATGTGAGTGTAGCATCTTTGATATTAGCATGACTTGGGTAAGAAAGATGCCTGAAGTCTTTTCTAAGATTCAACTTATGCCTTTTGATCATTTGTTTCTAAACCACCTATTCTTTAGCACAGCCAAACATTGATGGGTCAAAGTATTATTTATGTCTTATGTCCTTTGAATTTGTCATTATGGTACTGTTTTACTGCAATATGAAATCTCTGATCTTTTACAGGACCACTTCACCTTTCTGTAGTTTCACTCCACTCTTTCTGTCAGGGGTTTTAAAGCTATTCAATTTCTTCACACTCTTCTTTCATCTATTATAGGTTTTTTTTGTTGTTTTTTTTGTTTGTTTGTTTGTTTTAAATTCTTGCCTGGGTACATTTCAGCCAATTCTCAGACATGTGCACACCTCTTTTCTTCTTATAGTCCACATTTCTTTGACCTTTTAAGTTTTTATTTTTTGTTTTTCAGAAAGTTCATGCATTTCTGAGCACTTTTGCCAAATTTTAATGTACATACAGATTGTAAGAAAAGTGAAAGAGAAAAGCAAACCAGACTTGATCTCAACAGACCAAGACTGTTTATTGAAGCACAGGGAGGGTCTACAACCTTCCCATGGCAGGGGGTTGGAGGCTGAAGCACTCAGTAGGGGAAGGGGCTCAGTTTACAAGGATACAATATTTGAGGAAATGACAGGAATCAGATGCAGTCTCCTGAGAGTAGACAAGTAACTGAATAGCAACAATGTCTGGTTTGTTGGATCTTTCACAATGAGTCAAAGGAGCTGCCTCAGTGGTTTACTATAGGGCAGAATGTCTCAAATTGTTTCCGTTCTTCAGAGCTTACTGACCTAAAGAAAGTTCATCAGTTTTTCATAAAGAAAGTACATTAACCCTTCACAGATCATTTGGTAGATATTTTCAAACATGTAGATTCAGATAATGTAGAATTGAGGTGAGGTCCAAGATTCTGCCATCTCATCAGCCTATTACATGATAGACATGCCATCTTTGTGAAAACTACATTTTACAGTAGCAGGATACTGATATGGCCAGACTAGTGGTTCTGAACAAGACTTGCAAGTAAGGATCAGCTGGTGAAGCTTTCCACTTATGCACCTGTAAACCTATCAAATACTAATTAAATTAGAGATTCTGTGGCTATAACCATAGAATCAGTATTGATAAAAAATGCATAGTTCAAGTTTTTAATTGTACAATAGAATGTTCATTAACACATAGTTTCAGATCAACTCGATTCTCAGCAATTTACAGATATAGAAAGCCTCATAAACCTTGGAACATAGTCAATTGAGCACTGACTTGTCTTATTGCCTCATGTTCAGGGTAGGATTTGAGAGTAATCTATTATATGATTCCCAGTAGCATAAATATGATTTTAAATCAATAAAGTAGACAACTAGTAAAGATGATATCCTCAAAGTAAGGGCTATCAAATGTGCCAACTGTCAAATTATGTAAATTTGAAAGTGTAACAGCCTTGAAAACGTCCTTTAATTGAATGACTGATACAAGAAATAAATGAACTGTCATTTAAAAGTTCCTTTCATAGTAACAGCTGAAGAATTAGAAATAGTACATTACAGGGTTCAGATATAGAAAAATAAATAAATTTAGAACATACTGTACAAACTTAAAAGGATATATATATTTAATCCACACATATGTATTATTTTCTCAACCAAAAGCAATAAAAGCTAGAAAATTATGATAATACTTTGTGATAATAATGATAAGGCACACAATATTATTTTGATTCCCAATATTGAGTTGTGTGCATGTTTATTTTCTTCATTCCTTTTACAAAATCCCTTAAATAGTTGTTAAGTTCTCTATACATTGTTTATTTATAAATAAGACATTTTAAAGGGATATACTTAGTATGATCATTAGTATTATTTTTTTGTTTGTTTTTCTTTTGAGGTAGGGTCTCACTTTAGCTCAGGCTGACCTAGAATTTGCTATGTAGTCTCACAGTGGTCTTGAACTCATGGCTATCCTCATACCTCTGCCTCCTGAGTGCTGAGATTAAAGGTGTGCACCACCATGCCCAGCTCATTAATTTATTCAAAGTATGTAGTAGCAGTACTGATATTGTTTTTCCCAACTATTTTCACTTTCCTCCATAGAGACTTCTATTTTCCTGACTATGGTTTTATGACTTAACTGGTTCCTGCACTTAGGATTTAGTAGAATGACATATTTCAGTTGAGTTCTGATATTTTGACATTTTGTGTGAAGCACTAATCTGACTGCATCATTGAGAATGTGCTATCTCACTCTCACTCTGTGCAGTAAGAGCATATGCCATGGAGAATGTGCTTTTATGGACCACTTTCCAGGGCTGGGATAAGGAATGGGAAACAATGAAGAGCCAACGACCAGTTACTTGCTGCAGCCTATCTGAGCAGGCCATTTGCAAAGATGCATAATAACTCAATATCAATATGAATGAGCAATAAGTAAAATTTTTGCCACTGGGGTGATGCACTTGCTTGTTCTCAGAATAATAACTAATATGAAATTATGTCTAGATATATGGAAAAGTCATATTGAGAACACATTATCAGACTTCTTTTATAATGCTGATACTAGGTTAAGATAAAGAAATTTTACAGAGAGGGATTAGACAGAGGAAGTTACTGATGATCAGAGCAGAGAAACAAAGAGGGGTGTTGAGGTATTATAAGGTCAATAAATTTACTTAAGGTAAAACACATTAAATCAATAAACTAATGAAAAGGTATACATGAATCACAGAGGTAAATGTAAAGATAATAGAAGAAAATATGGATCTACATTTATTATTTTAGTGTAAAGGGAAAACTTCCTATAAAGTGAGATTAAGAGGCAATAAAATAAAACTTTAATGGATCTGACATCATAAAGAGAAAAAGAAATCTTTGTTTAATAAAACTACATCATCAGCTAAGTTAAAGGCCAACACACATCAGAAGAAAATATCAGAATGTGTATCAGAACTAAGGAGTTATATCACTCCTGCATGGAAGTGTATAATTCATGAGGAATACAGCCAAACAGTTTTTATTAATAAATGAAGATAAAATCTATTGTTCACAGAAATACAAATTTTCCTTAGACAAGTGAAACAATTCAATAATGCTCAAATTCTTTTATGAAAAAATTAATGATAATAAAGAAAATTTTCATTAAATTGACAAATGGATAAAAATTTGGCAATATATTCCCTGAAAATCTTGTGGGAGAAAAAGGAATTGAAAGAATTGTATCCATTGCTATACAACTTTAACATGGTAGAAGTCCTTAAAGGAAAATTTGACAATTTCTAAATCAACCACTTATTCATTTAACTTTTGCCTCAATAATTCCATCTCAAAAGTTCTCCCTGAGGACTGGAGAGATAGAATAGCAATTAAGGTGCTTGCTGCAAAGCCAAAGGACTCATGTCTGTTTCCCCAATACATAAAGCCAGATGCACAAGGTGGAGTGTGCATCTGGAGTTTGTTTGCAGTGGCTAGAAGTCCTGGCATACCCATTCCCTCTCTCTATCTGCCTCTCTTTCTCTGTATAATAAGTAAATAAAATATGTATAAAGAGTTATCTCTGAAACCAATAATAATACCTCCAATAATATGACAACAAATATGTGCAAGATATCTACTGAAACATTATTATAGCAGTGAAATATAAGGTAACAATCACACAAAGGCCATATTTGGGTGCATTCTTACCAGAGAGATCTGCGCAACAGTAGAAGCAGAATGAGGAAGCACTCTATGAGCAGATACGGAGTAATCAGCAAGATGTATTAATAGTGAGAATAAAGTAAATTAATATTGAATTTTATGAAAAAGGGTATTATTATTTTTAAAATCAGAATGTTTAATTTTTGGACTCTGATGACCATTCCATTGTAACTCTGTTTCCCAAGAGTGACCAAAACTACTCCCTCCAAGTATCACTTTTCTGAAATGACTCAGACCAACCATCCCATTATCACTTTCCCAGAATGGCCCCCAGCCACCTGTGCACGTATCATTTTCCTGAAGTAGCCCATACCCTGAGGCAAGGTGGACCACCCTGTAACAACAACAACAACAAAATCTATGACCTCACCTGCCCATGCCTAGTGAGAACCCTTCTCTGGCTTTCCTTAAATAAACCCTGTCTCTGTTGTTGAGCTGAGTCTTCTTTCTTGTTTCTTGTCTGCTTTTATTTTTTCCTAACAATTATTATTGGCTTTTTATTTTTCTTTTCTGCAAAAGAAATTTAGGATGGATCAATCATACCTAATTAATGAGAATAATTGCATTTATCGGTTTTTTTTTTTACTTATTTTACATAAATTTAGCTTTTAAACCATATCAGTATTTCATGTGGTAAAATTAAATTGGATTGACAAGGACCAGGGAAAAGCATTTAAATTGAGAGCTGACAGAAATGAAGGCATCTAAAAGTATCGACCTTGGTCATGAGTTCCCTTTTCCTTACTATTGTGTCTTATTCTCTTTGTTATGTCTTCACAATTAACAAATATAGTTAATTATCTCCTTCTATATTTTGAATAGAACTCAATGTCAGATTGGAGAGAGACACAGAGAGAAAGACATAGAGAGAGGGAGAGGAAGACAGATAGAGATGGGCACGCCAGCAGCCTCTCAGCTGCTGAGAACGAAATCCAGATGTGTGTGCCCCCTTGTCATCAAGTGTGGCATTGTGCCCTTGCATCACTGCATCTGGCTAAATGTGGGACCTGGAGATTGGAACTGCTGGAGATTGGAACCAGAGTTATTAGGCTTAGGAGGCAAGCACCTTCACCATTAAGCCATCTCTCCAGCCCTAGATGTATATTTTACAGAAAATATGAGATTGCCTAAACAAATACAAAAGCTTCTATCTGATGTCATTTATAATATCATCTGTTAAAAACATTATTGTAAATTCTTATATTTCTTTTAAACTGAAATGATATGAGATGGCATTAGTCTTCTTCAGAGACACATGTCCTTTACTTCCTCTCCTCCTCTCCTCTCCTTCCCACCATATCTCTGCAAAACACAATGTCCAAGAGAGAGAATATAATCCCATCTAAAGAGAAAACATAAATTTCCATTCTTTTTTTCTACTACCATGTCTACTTTTCCTTTACATCTTTTCACTTTGACAACATATATATATATATATATATATATATATATATATATTTATATATATATAAAATATGTTTTGATCATATTTACTCCAGTTACCTTCTCTTATCCTACTGAACCCATTCTTCTTCCCAACTAGTCTCGTTCCTACCTGTGCTTGTGTGTGTGTGTGTGTGTGTGTGTGTGTGTGTGTGTGTAAGAGAGGGACATTCACAAGGTAAAATTATAAAATAGGGTTGTTTCCATGTTCATGGGTGGGGGTTAAATATTGGAATATGGAAACATTATCAGAGGCTACACCAGTACATAACATGATTCCCACAATTAGCATACACTAGGTGCCAATTGCTCCTCTGAGAGGGTTGAGTCCCAAAGTCCCTTCCCCATCCATGATGGATTGTTTATTGGTTCAATTTTATTCCTGAAAACATGACTGCATTGAGTCCATTTATATAATGGTCATATCATGTCCACAAGACTGTTGCACAGCAGTCCTTCCTGACTCTCGCATTCTTTCATCCTCCATTTCCCATGATGTTACTTCAGCCTTAGAGGGTGGTATAGATGCCCATTTTGGGCTGAGCTCACAATATTCAGCACCTCGTCCCTCTATACAGTAACTTCTGCTTACTACAGAAAGAAACATATGTGATTGAATCTGAGAGGAGCACTGATCTATGGGTATAAACATAAATATTTAGAAGGCAATTTGACAACCTGTTTATTGAGCATAACATCAGTATGAGGGTTCCCCCTAGACCTTATGCCCTCCCCAGCCCCTACATTTTAATCATGTTTACAACACAAGGCATGAGTTCCTTCCTGTGGAATAGGCATCAAATTCAATCAGAAATTGGTGGGTTAATCCCTTCAGTTATGCTGGTGGTGGGCATATCTTGCCTTGAAAGTTGGTTGTAGAGAACACACAGTCGACATCTGGGTAAGATCATTGATGACTTTTCTCCATCATCAGCCTGAATAGTACCATCTGGCACCAAGTGGGAAGTAAGCATCCAGCTCAGTTAGTTTGATTTCTCTATGTCCTGCAACCAAGCACATAGGATCTCTGGCAGTAGAGACTTACCATATGGTTCTGGAGTGCAACAAAGAACAGTGTAATTGTCCTGATTTTATGGGACCACTGGGAACTCCTAGCCAACAGTTTCTAGGGAGGTGTCTCACCTCTGACACTGAGATTTTCCTATTGCTTCAATGTGCAAAATTTTCTAATAAGGAATGGTACTTCTATTTAAACTTTTATTTTTAATTTTGTTTCTAATTGAGTTTCCATGTGGATTTTTCATACTTATTAGTTTCTGTAACCCCCCCACCCTCTCCTCTCTTCTATTCTCTCATCCTTATCCTGCTAGAACTTTCCTCCCCACTATTCCTTCATGCTTTAATATCACCTGACTCTACTAATTTCTCCAAACCTATTTTCATTCCTCCACCATGGCCCCTTTCTAGCTTGCTGGTTTCTACACTCACTCACTTCCACTTATACATGCAAATTTGAAAATTCAAAGCTAGGGCCCACATATGAAATGTTTGACTTTCTTGGCCTGGGTTACTTCACTCAGTATAGTATTTTAGAGTTCAACACATTTTACTGCAAATGTTATACTTCCATATTTTAAATAAAATTTCATCATCTGTATGTACCATATTTTCATAACCATTTTATCAATTGATAGTCAACCAAGCTGATTCCATTACTTAGTATTGTGAACAGAACAGCAATGAACATGGATGTACAAGAATCTCTGTCTTAGGATAATAGAATCCTTTGAGATTATGATGAGGAATAATATACTTGTGTCTTACAGTAGTTCTGTTTGTAATTTTTTGAGAAACCTCCACTGTTTAGTTACCTTAGGAAATCTCGGAGCCTTGGTTTTTATGGGGATAGAGATAAAAAATGTGGTCATTAAGAATAAAGCTTTCTCTTCTTTAAGCACTTGTATCCCCACAAAGACAATCTGAGGCAAGATGGTCAGAGATCCCTGACCCCTACCTGTCTCATCTAATGTTCTTCACCTTTGGAAGCTTCATTTCTCTTTTATTTTATTATTATTATTATTATTATTATTATTGTTATTATTATTTTGGTTTTTCAAGGTAAGATTTCACTCTAGTCCAGGCTGACCTGGAATTCACTATGTAGTCTCAGGGTGTTCTCGAACTCATGGTTGTCCTCCTACCTCTGCCTCCCAAGTGCTGAGATTAAAGACATGTGCCATCACGCCTGGCTCCCTTTAATTTTAACAACATTGAGAAAACAGTCTCACTATTTATTTGGCTCAGAAATTCCTTAGCTGAATCTCTTCCTATAAGGGAGTGCTAAATTCCTGTAGGATTTCTAAAGGTTCTTACTTAAGAACAGAAAATGCAACACTACTTGAATGAGGAGAACTCCTTGGTTTTTTTTCTGATCCCTCAGATATCTCTCAACTAATGAGGATTAAGAGCAATAAACAAAAGGAATCTGCTTCATATCCCTTCTCATATCACATTTTTTTTTCCTTTTGTCTTCAGAATGTCTTGTTCTGGTCTTCCTTTGGTATAACAGTGGATTTCTGAATATGTGATGCCACTCAACTCAGCTGGTGGGAAGCTCTAAGTTCTAAAACATATTTTCTCCAATTGTTTGTACCACTCTCAATGTTATTGCAAACTCACATTTTACATGTGGGAATAAAGTGAGACTCAGAGCAGCTATAAACACTCCTGAATTTAGGCATTAATACTCTCCTTCCCTCACAAGCAAGTGAAAAAGAAATTCTTCAGCTGGGCGTGGTGGTGCATGCCTTTAATCCCAGCACTGGGGAGGCAGAGGTAGGAGGATCACGTGAGTTCAAAGCCACCCTGGGACTCCAAAGTGAATTTCAGTTCAACCTGGGCTAGAGTGAGACCCTACCTTGAAAAACCAAAAAAAAAAAAAAAAAAAAAAAAAGAAAAAGAAATGCTTCAACATAAACACACACACACGCACACATATATAGTGTGTGTTTGTGTTTTGTGTGTGTGTGTGTGTGTGTGTGGATTTTGCACTTCTTTAAATTGCTGTGCTTCAAAAGCAAACACTTAAAAGTTCCAAGAAGGCAATAATTCTCAAGAAATATTTTCTTGTGATGTTCATTTACTGGAAGAAAAAAGAACAATGTGTGAGGGATGATGTTAAAGGGAAGTAAATTTAATTTCTGTGAATTCGCTAGTCAGTATTTTCTTGAATTTTTATGTATTGCAAACAATTACAATAAAGAAAGAAAAGATAAATACTGATGAATTATCTCTGTGATTTCCAAAATAAATAGTTTCTACATATTCTATACACTAATGTAATTAATACAGCCATACCTAATCTCAAACTACTCTGGGCCTATTTTTCTTAGAAAAAATATTCAGCATTTGTGATTACCAGTATCTGCATTGTTCTGAGAATTTTGTATGTAAACAAATAATGAAATATCTTAAAATTTTCAAGTGCTGAAAAATAATGTAAGCAATGTGTATCAGTAAGTATAACCTATTTCTATTGGGAATATATATATATATATATATATATATATATATATATATGGTGAACTTCAACATTATTTGAGGGGGCAGTATGGGGGAAACAATCCAAGTCTCAGTGCTTGACCTTGTAAAAGAGCTGGAAGCCATGGAAAATGTCTGTAAATCCCAGCAAATAGACTATGAAACGGGAGGTGGAGACATGAGAATTTTCCAGAAGTTCAGAGAACATAGCAAAGAAGAAAGCAGAGTGGGATCCAGGCAGAGAGAAACACCGCCTCCAATAAGGTAGAGAGGTGAGGACCAATCTGAGTGTTGTATTCTGACCTCCAGACATGCTTTTTGCATTCAGTTGCATACACTGGAGCATGCACCACACATGCACATGAAAAAGGAAAAAAATCTGGGAATTCATTCCATTAAAGGTAGTATCAAAGTCATTTTTCATTCCATTTTCTTTATGACTATGTCTCTGTTTTATTACATTTTAGCTCATTGTAATGAATAATGGGATTTATTACATGTAGCTCATTGTAATTAATAATAGAATTTCACTTTTGCTTTGAACACTCTGGGTATATTTTATTGTGTGTCAGGTAGTAATTGTATTAAAAATAAAACTGAATCTTTTGTCTGTAATCACCTTCTTTTTTGTATACTTTTATTAGTTACGTAGATAGTGTGTATACAGTCATGCAGGTACCATCAATAGCCTCCTCCCTGTCCTTCCCCTTCCAAAGGGATTCTCCTCATTGGGGAATGTAGGTAGTGTATTGTGGGGGTAGCCATTCGTTATGGGGAAGAGTCAATGTCTCTGTGCATAATGACCCAACTTGTGGCTCTAACAATTGTTCAACCCTCTCTTCCATGAATTTCCCTGAGCCATGTTGTGATTGTTTTAGGTCTACTTCAGTGATGAGGTCTTGGAAGCCTCTGTGTGTCTGGATCTCTTGTTTGGTAGGAGTTGAGTGTTCTCTGTGTCCCTCTCCTTCACCCTTGTGTTGGTACCAGGTTCACCAAGAAAGCAGCACTCTTGATCATTTCCCCTATTACTCTATGGGTTCAGCTGGGGCCCTGGTGAGGTGCAATGGGCTGATTCTCTCCTTGGGTTCTTTGTCCATCTTTCCTTCCCTGCAATGTGTGGCATGGTTAGACAGACTCCATCTTGACCAGAAGTCATTTCACTTTTCAATGAGCAAATAAAATAATGACATTCAAGATGGCATGTGTACCCAGACCTTTAGCAGCCTCAGGGGCTGCCATGCAAAGCATGTGTAGCATTGCTGCAGACCTCCGAGCATGCTGTAATCAATTTGTTCAAACATGTGAATGCTTGCTGATGTGCTATAACAACTGCCTATAAGAACAACTTAAAAGGAAGAAAGATTTATTTTGCCACATGGTTTTAGATATTTCAGTCAATGGCAAGTCAGTGCCACTTTTTCTGGGCATGTAGTGGTGTAAAACATCACAGAAGGACATATTTGTCAAGCAGAGCTGCTTACTTGTAACCATCAGAAAACAAAATGGGGCCAAGGACAAGATACACCTTTCCAAGGCACAAACCCAGTGACCCCCAGCTAGATTCTATCTCCTATTTACTACCACCTCCTAATAATGCCTGATATCATATGTCAATCAGGATTCAATTGCTTCCCCCAAGATCATTCTGCTGGCCTCAGGGTACCATTCAGATTGAAATAATAACAAATCATTTGCAAGCACTAGTAAGATTTATATCACTTTTCAGATAGTTGTGCCTTATTTTTGGTTTTATAAATGTACCCATGTTGAGTGATAAGATGTAAACATGATGAAATCTCCTATGTATCATGAGAGGCAAAGAAGAAATATTACTGTATTTTGCATAAACACAGAATAGTCCAAAGGTATTTTTGCTTATTTATTTTTAATAACTTATCATTTTGTTTATATTATTCTAATTTTGCAATCATATTGGTGACTCCATTATCCTCCTCCCTGTCCTTCCCCCTCTAAAAGGACTCTCAGCAATGGGGGATGTGGGTCTTGCACTGTAGGGGTAGTCAAAAATTATGGGGGATAGGCCAAGTCTCTGTGCATAATGACACAACTTGTGACTCTAACACTCTTTCCACCCCCTCTTCAGTGAATTTCCCTGAGCCATGTTGGGATCATTTTAGTTCTACTTCAGTGGTGAGGTTTTGGGAGCCTCTGTGTCTCTGGATATCTGGCTTAGTAGGAGTTGGATGTTCTCTGTATTTGTCTCCTTCAGCCTTTTTCTAGTATCATGATCACCAAGAAGGCTGTGCTCTTGCCCTTCCCCCACATTAGTCTATGGTTTCAGCTAGGGCCCTGGTAAGGTGGGATAGGATGATCCTTCCTTCAGGTTCGCCATCCATCTGAAAAAGATAAGCAAATTCTCTAACGGAGAGAGAAGTTAGTACTAGATAGATGGAATGGCCATAGTTATTTTATATGTGCAGGCCTCTTCTAACCCACATTTGGTGGGAGCTTGATCTTGGAGACTGGGCTCATTTTTTGTACATGGCTTTGACTTATTTCCCAGTTCCAGCAATGAGTTCCATTTACCCTAAAGGCTCCAGCCCTCAGCAGAGAGATATGCTCAACCATATTTATAGCTGCTCAATTCATAATAGCTTAGAACTGGAATCAACCCAGATTTCCAGCATTAGATGGATGGATAGCAATGATGTGGTATATCTATACTATGAAACCCTACGTAACAGCAAGGAAAGATGAAATAATAAAATTTTAAAAAAATGGTTGAACATGGAACAGATCGTCCTCAGTGAGCTCACCCAATCACAAAAAGATAATTGTCACATGGTCTCATTCATTTGTGGCTCCTAACCTGAATCCACCTGAGATGCTGCCAAATCTAAGTACCCTGATGACCAGACAATTGGGAGGGTGGCATGGGAGGGAGGGTAAGGGTGAGAGGGAGTGAGAGGGCAGGAAGGAGGGTAAGGGGGGACACACATAGGGACCCAAAAGGAAATGGTACTATAAAATGCTATATGCTGAAAAACAGGCTAAAACATTGGTCCTTCAGCAGGCCCACAGAGGGAACACCTGAACCACAGGGAACTGGAGAGAACATCATGAAGACCAACCTTAATCTTTTCTTGTTTCTCTCTCTCCCATCCCTCTCTCTCTCTCGCTCTCCCTCCCTCTCTTCTCTATATTCACTTTCTCTTTTATATTACCTATCTTTTTCTTCCTCCACCTTCCTTGGCACTGACTTATAACTCCCAGTACCAGCACAGGGTTAGCTTTCACTATGAGCTGTTGATCCGAGAGACCTACAAGGTTTCCCAAAAAAGACAGATTTCTGTCAGAGTTCTTGATGACCCACCAAAGGTTAATGGTAAGACCCTACTGTCAAACACAGCATACACATGTGAGACCAAACTTGGAGAGACCTGGTAGGAATCTGGAAGAGGGTCAGTCCCCAGACAGTTAGCTAGTCTAGTGCCAGAGGATGCTACACGAGTGACTGGGAGAAAATGACCGACATCTGTCCAAATAACGCACAGTTTAAGCTACCCAGCAGGAAACAACATGACATAATGCTCAAACAAGTGCACTAGTGGCACACAGCCATGGTGGGTAACCAATTGCTCTTAATTTGACTAATAGATCCACTCAGTTCAAAGGTATTTTTAAATTAACTAGAAGATTGATGCAAAGGGCTCAGGCCCTAACCAGAATGAGCTTCTCCCTACTTAGCTTGAGGACTTGCACACTTATGTTGAAAAAAACAAATAACAGATGTTTTTAATAGTTCCAGTGTAAAAAGTTTTTTTTTTTTTTTTTTTTTTTTTTTGCAAAGATCCATCCGTCAACCGATGTTAGCATATTTGATTTGGATGTGCTGTTGTTGTCTATTTAAACAGTGTTAGATGAGGCTAGACAGCTGGTTCAGTGGGTAAATTTCTTTCCACACAAGTATGAAGACCTGAGTTCGGATCTAGTGCTCATATAAAATCCCAAGCATGATGACACACACCTCAAATCCCAGCATTGGAGAACTGGAGACAGTAGACAGGTAAACGTGCAAATCCCAGACACATGCACAGCTCCCAAAATTATTAAATTTTTTAAACCAATTACAGCTACACTGACCTCTTGTGGTCTATCTTATTAGGGTAAATTTTGAGAATTGTAATATACCTAACAACTGTGTGAGATTTTAGTGAGAGCTCACTTATGTGACTCCTTTATAAAATTTTATATTTGAAATCTAATTAAAATGGATATATTTTCCTCAAGTACAGTGAAGAAATTTACTGTCAAAGGGAAGCATATTCAAGATGTTCTGTTCTCTAATAGTTCCATACTAAGAAAACTACAGCAACTTGGAAAAGAACAGTAAAGAACATTAAAAAAAAAAAAAAAAAAAACTGGCACTGCAAACAAAGTAATAATAAAATAATAAATAAAATCTCAGAAATCAGGCTTCTCATATTTATTCCAGCTCCTTGTCTGACTCAGTGTATCCACAGAAAAATTTATAATCATCAAGCCTTATGTCCTCATCTTGAAAACAGTGGACATAATAGAATGCATGTATTAACCTAAGAAATGAAAAAGAACACATGCATATTCCATCCTGGAACACAGGAAATTTACAATTAATGTTTCAGGTGTTGCTATTAAGATCAGTCCCTCATGTGCATCTCTAATTTTGCTACAAGTGCCAAGGATAGGAATTGCTTGTTATCATGTGGGAATATTTCATCTAGGATTATCATATATAAGCATTGCTATAATAAAGTGAGATATCCATACTGTCATAAAGAAAGCAAAATAGCATAATTTGGGAAGTAATCCACATTTGTTGTAAAAACAAATCTCATTTTAAAAACTGTAATAAAAATCTTTTCACAAACAGCATCCAGACCAATAATAAATTTATCAAATGAATTGGCTTCTCACAAGCTGAGTAATGAGTGCCATTTGGGTCAAGTGTTCAAATTACAAATAAATGTTATCATTTATCAACTGAACACTTTCTTCAATAAATATTTGCTCTGGTTTTATTACTTCTTAGGCAAATCATTTGCAATTCCCTCTTGATTTAGTAAACCACTTTACCTATGTGTGACCTCTCACCCAGTGGTAACTTTTACATTCAAATAGTAGTGAATGCAAATTTTGCATAATGCAATGTGTAATTTGAATGGAGATTACATTTCAGAAGCCCAAACACATTTTCTTTAATCTCTCCAAAATACATCTAACAAAGCAACAAGTATTTAATCAGTGAAGAAACTCCTTGTACATTAACACATAGATGCATTCGTCAGTGCTTGGCTAACGAAGATCACCCTCAGTGTAGACAGCTACTTTTCCTATTTGATTCATGGGATATTTATGTAGACAATTCTCTTGAAATCAAGCTTGATTTATGACCAACCAATCTTCTTTGTTTTGTTGAGCTATTAACACCACAGTATCCATGCATTTGGGAAACAGACAGATGATAAAGGCATGCAGAAAAGACTAGAAAATACATTACCAAAAGGATGAGGAATTATTATTTATTGACCCAAAAAAGATGAGAACAAGGATGACTATGTAGTCCTAATGAGAACTAACCTAGAATATGAATTTTGCACTATTTAAGAGAAGATGCAGTCTGTGACTCACTTACCTAGCTCTTATGTTCTGCAAAAAGTTAATTTTGTCCAGATTATAATCTCAACCATTTGTTGTATTTTGTTTAAATAAATATTTGGTGTCATATTGTAAACTTGCATTCCTTCTGAATCAAATCATGAATGGATATATAACTAATGATGACTAGTAAATTTTGTTGCATAAATGTGTGACTTTGAGAATGAATAAAAAGAAATGTCAGTGAATTTCTTGGTAGATATGGAAGAGCTGATAGGATTTGAGCTTCAATACAGTAAAATGAGACAGAAACAAATGCCTAAAACAAATCATCACTTTCACAATTTTTCCAAGAGCCTATTGTGCATTTTATAATTTTTCATCATTTACTACTGTTGATATATGTCTTATATTTAAATTCTCCCCTGAATTCAACAGCATTCACTGTAATTTACAGTATATTTACAGTTATTAGGATATAAATCCATCATGGGAATGTTATGAAATTAGCCATTCAGATAGATAAATAGATAGATAGATTATGAAGCCAGATGTATGAGGGGCTGTACCTGGAGAATTGATGACATAAGTCTTAGGTTCCTGTGATAAAATTGAATAATGACACAGTTTGTAAACTGAAGAATGAGAAGAGAATGAAGCATGGAAGGAAGGTACTCTATTCATGATTGACATATGAAATGAAAATGACGGTCAGTATTACTAAAGAAAATACTAAACAGTTAAGTAATTTTAACAATTATTCATTTTAAGATGTGGCCATCAATTTTTTTATCATGGTTAATAATAAACAGATTTATAAGCAAGAAGTTCATGGAATCTAGAAATACATAAATGCCCTACAAATTATTTATGATCCTGACAAGTCATAGCACATGAACTACCACTAAAACATGATTTACTTGACTTTAAAATTTGCCCTATAAACTATAAATGGACCAGTTATGGAGCATCAGCAATTTCTAATGTGCTATGCAATATTGAACATCAACTAAATGTGTTTCCTTATCTGTTGACCACTTGTACTAAATTAATAAGAATGTCTGGTACCTAATGATTTATTTGTTGTGTAAAATAATAATTTCTATAAATTTATTTTACAGTGGAGATTTTATAGTAGAGGCATAATTCTGAAATGGAATATCATAATTTGAATTTAGTACTTTCAGATAAAACCAAGCTCAAAAAATATATAAATCACTATTGCAATGGTGTGTTCATCTTGTCAGAGTGTTTGTTTCTGAGTAGCTTAGACTTCTGGTGCTCAGATGGTTGTTGGCCACTTTCCCCAGTAGCTCATGTAGTGCTTTCTAGCACTAGATAGGCTAATTTGGGAACTGCTTCTCTTCTGAATTCCAGCCAGTTCTCTCCATACCGTGTGTCAGAAGCATATGATATCTTTAGCAATAGGGTCTTAGTTTTTGCCTCAGGTGGGTAACCAAGTGCTTTGACAGAAAGGTGTCTTGATTTGGGGACCTTGTAAGTCTCTCTAATCAACAGCTTAATGTGGTTAGCAAACAATCTCTGGTACCAGGAGTTACAAGCCAGAGACAGAACTTGAACTGAAATCATACCTCAAAAAAGAGATGGACATGATACAAAATAACACAACAGAAATCAAAAATTAATATATATATATATATATATATATATATATATATATATATATATGGTCCCCTTTTTAGTTTGTTTCCTATTTCATGTAGTAGTTTGAATGATTGTGAGCAAGTAATAGATATGGTAATGGGAAAAACATAATTATTGTCCTTATGGCATAATTTTGCTAAGTTTTAATGTTATTAAGTGAGCATTAGTGATAGGTTTCTTTATTTGTCATCATAATGCTCAACTTAGATTGATTTGTTGTATTTCACTAGATCATCTGATTTGCAGATAATCTTGATGTTTTACATCTACAACATCCATTTAAAAATGATGACAAGTAAATTGCTGAATATTAATGATACAAACATATGCACAATATTTCTCAAAGAAGATAACTATGAATTAGTTTAGAAGTAGTATTAAATTAAGATTACAACAGAATGTTGAGAGAGACATACAGAGAGGAGGAGAGAGGGAAAGAGAAAGAAAGACAATGTTCTAAAACCTAAGTAAGTTAGATGGCTTCCTATAAAACAGGCAATTCCAACTAAAAAGTGGGTTTCAAGCCGGGCATGGTGGCACACACCTTTAATCCCAGCACTCGGGAGGCAGAGGTAGGAGGATCGCCAGGAGTTCAAGGCCACCCTGAGACTACATAGTGAATTCCAGGTCAGCCTGGGCTAGAGTGAAACCCTACCTCGAAAAACAAACAAACAAAAAATGTGGGTTTCAAACAACATTATATGATAGAAAGTTCAGGAAAACAAGGTAGAGGTGCTGTGTGTGTGTGTGTGTGTGTGTGTGTGTGTGTGTGTGTGTGTGTGTATACTTCATATGCAAGCATGTGGAGGCCAGAGAAAGACATTGGATATACTCCTGTTTCTCTTTTCCAACTTACTTCCCTGAGTCAGAGTTACTGAGTGAGCCTATCATTGATTTTTTTTTTTTTTTTTTTTTTAAATTAGAGAGGACTAGGGATTCCCCAATGATCATCCTGTTTCTGCCTCTGTCAGGTCTGATATTACAGGCACGTATGGCCATGACAAACTTTTTATGTGGGTCCCGAGAGCAAACTTGTGTTCTAATTCTTGCAAAGCAAATGCTTTTACCTACATATCCATTTTTCCCAGCCCCTGAAGTATAGGATTTTTTTAGGCCTATGCCTCTCATACTTTCACAGGACTGTGAACCACATGGGTATCTTACTAACTTGCAGACTTGACTCAGTCACTCTGGGCTGTGGTGTGGATTCTGGCAGTCAAGAAGATCATAGGTAGTACTTATATGTCTGGTTTAAGGACCACTCTTGGTTTGTGTATGGTGAACTGGATGTGCGAGAGATTTTAAAGAAACATGCACATCTTTTAGTAGATTTGCTGAACGGTGGGGGAGAGTGATTCATAAGAAAGAGATTCCCTGACAAGCTGTCCGTACACATCAGTTCTTAATATTTATCTTCCTCGTCTAACCACCTTGGAGTAGGTCCTATTTAAGTCATAAGCTCAACTTCTAGTCTAATGCTTGCTTTTCTCTTACTTGTCACTTTTCAGAAAGTGACTCAACGGGGTCCAAGAAGTTGTATCGTGTTTACACACATGTGGTTTAACTCTTCTCCTCAATTAAATTCAATGCTATTGCTAGTCTACTTACCCAGAATGCTTCATGTTGGTGGTTCATGTTGATTTTATTCTTGCTATGTGATAGTTCAATCACTCTAGGTGGCTTTATCATAAACCAGAATTGTTTTTTTTTAAAAATCAGGCATGTGATCCAATATAAGTGGTCATTTGGTCACATGGTCCTGACTTTTGCCTCAGGCAGGTAATTAAGTGCTTTGATAGAAAGCTGTCTTCATTTGTGGACCATGCGGATCTCTCAATCAACCAGTTCAATGTGGGTAGCACCCAATCTCTGGTTCTGGGAGTTATTTACAGGCCAGTACAGAGCTTAAATTTTTTTTATTTTATTTTATTTTATTTTATTTTATTTTATTTTATTTTATTTTATTTTATTTTATTTTATTTTATTTCCTTTCCTTTCCTTTCCTTTTCTTTTCTCTTCTCTTCTTTTCTTTTTCCTTCCTTCCTTCCTTCCTTCCTTCCTTCCTTCCTTCCTTCCTTCCTTCCTTCCTTCCTTCCTTCCTTTCTCCTGGAATTCACTATGCAGTCCTTAGGGTGGCCTCGAATTCATGGTGATCCTCCTACCCCTGCCTGCCAAGTGCTCTGATTAAAGGCATGCATCACCACGCCCAGCTAATTTCTGTTCTTTACAAACTGCCCTTCAGGATAGTAATGCAAATGAACCAACACTGTACCATAACATTCTCTCCATGTCTTGATTCTTAGGAAACACAAGTCAGACTATGTGGTGGAAGCAAACAAGTAAGTTGATGATCTAAATATAGATTTGTTTTTAATTCATTCTATATGCCAAATATAAGCTAACAGAAGATTCTGCTCATTAGGATTACTCAGAGACCAAAGCTGAAAGGTTTCACTGTTAACCCTGCACCTCTGAGATTTCCTTTAAAACCAGTAGATATGCTAAAGGAAATATCAATATTTTGTTCCCTTCCCAGGAAATGTATTTTTTTCTCATGGATGTTCTATTACTGTAGAAAGAAAAAGGAATGGAAGGAAAGGAAATGAAGGGAATGGAAAAGAAGGGAAGGGATGAATGAGGAAAAAAGGAAAGAAAGGAAGAGAAAGGAACAAGACAAGGAAGAAGAGAAGGTAAGAGGGAGTGAAGGAGCCCTTCCATCTCCAATGATTTCAGCTTCAGAAAGTAAGTGAGAAACATTATATTGGTATATACACCAATGCTTTTAAAGGAGGATATAATGAATGATATTAGATGATTTTGTTTGTGTTTGCACAATCTCACATTTTACCCTATGATATCGATATTTAAAATCAAGCAATCACTTATATTCAAAATGTGAACGGAATCTCTTAAATATATTTTGAATTGTGAATACTTGCCCTAGTAAAGTATTCATTTCCACAAAGGTCACGTCTGTGTTTTGTGTTCTACACTGAGCTTGGAAAAGGACAGTGAAATTTCAAGGTCCAGGATATGAACATCTCAGTTTTTATCGATGAACCTGAACTCCTTGTCCATTTTGGGACCAGAGCACATTGTTTGATCACTTTTTCTGGGAATTAATTAAGACATAACACAGCATCTGTGACCTAACACTTAGACTGTAAATGTTTATTAAATTAAGACATGGAAAAAAAATCATGTTTTTAAAATTGTTGTCATTTTACCATGCAAGAAAAAATATGGAAAAATTGAGTGGTTACATTAAAAACTAAATTTCTTCCTGAAAATGATATTTAAATTCAAAAATTTGAATTTTAAAAGCTTTGTTTTAAGTGTCATCCAGAGTTAATCCAAACTGAATGAATAATTTAAAAAATAGGACAATGAGAAAATTACTTTTGTGGCTCTTAGGTTAAAATCCACATGGTACTGTTCTTGGTGGTATATATAGTCTTTTTAAAAAAACATTCCTTTTATGAACAAGTGTTCCTTGTCTGTACTTAGGTATTTGAAAAATGAATACATATGTTGGATTATTTTTGAGATGGCCTTGGATAAACATTAGTTGTCACTAACTGTTTACAAATAACTAAATTGCAAATTGAAATTGTCAAGAACAGGGCAGGAAAGGAATGTGGAGTTCTGCCAAAGCCAACATAGAAAAATTTAATGGGTTTCATTATTATACTCTGATAAGAGGTTTTTTAAAACTTGAGCATACATGCAAAATATATATAATGCCAGGGAAATAGTTATGGGCAGGTGAGACCTTTGGGATGTTTAATAACTGATTACAAAAATGTGGCACTTAATGTGTCTAGATTTATAAAATACATTTAGTTTAAGAAAAAAAATAAATATTCTAGCCAAAGAGCTAGTGGCTAATGAGAATGTTTGTTAAAATTTGATACAACTGATTTATAAGAATTGAATACTTTTCTGTGTCAAGTTTACAGAATAAGATAAAAGAAATAAATGTTTCTTAACAGATATTTTTTTTCAGAAGACAGAATAGAATAGGAATAAAGTCTTTCTCATCTTCTTACTTTAAAAGCAAGTAGGATATTAGCTGTCCTGTGGGGAAATGGAATCTTTGTACATTGTTGCGGGAAATGTAAACTAGTATAGTCAGTGTGAAAAATAAATATTGAAGCTCCTCAAAAATTAATACTATGATATATCAGCCTTCTTCTGAGTACCTACCCAACATAATTTAAATAAATTTTGATTTACTTTTTTATTATTTTTTAAATTATTTAATTTATTTTAAGGTCTCAGAGAGTCCAGAGCACTCCTGTGTTCACAGTATCATTAGGCAATATTTGGAAACAACCTATGTATTGGCAAATTCATAAAGAAATTAAGAGATATTTAATAGTTATTTTTCTAATCAATGTGACACATTACCCTACAAAAGAAAGTCAAGAAAGAAAGGCTTTAGTCTTGTTCACAGTGGGATGGAAGGGTCCATTATGTAGGAAAATCATGATGGCAGGAGTATGAGGTAGCTGGACCTATTGACCACAGTCAGGAAGCAGAGACTGCAGTCAAGGTGATTCCCCACTTAGTCCACATTTCCTCCTCAGTTAATGTTTCTAGAAACACTCTCATACAGGCACCCACAGATGTGTTTACACAGTGATTATAAATCCAATCAAATTGACAAATAAATTTAACCATCACAGATATAGTCCTATAAGGTAATATTATTTACTATTAAAAAATAAGTAAAGAGAAGAAAATCCTATCTTTTGCAACACTGTAGGTAAGCTTGGAAGAAAAAGTGTTAAGTTGTATAAGTCAGGCACAAACAGATGAAGAATGACTACACATCTGTGCTTATCAAATTTATGGAATCAGGGAGTATAATAGTGGTTATCTGGGGTGGAGGTGGAGTATTAATGGAGAGACTTGGCTTAAAGATACAAACTCACTAATGTACAATTTAGAGTTTTAGAAGTCTTACAGTATAGGGACTACACCACTCCTTTTGGCCAAGGACTAGTGGGAACTTCTCTCTGGAGTCTATAACCGTCATATCCATTGGACTCTGGCTTGGTTCTCAGTCAGAACCTGTTATCCAATCAGAGAGCCATTGATGGCATGCATCAGCTGCATGCCAATATTGCACAGGCAGGAATGTCTTGCCCAGTTGGTTAATTTCATAGCATGCAGGATCCCCTACTTATTCACATTTTGGTGACCATTATCCCCTAGCAGTTTACATAGCACTTTCCACCACTATGAGGACTAGCTAGCAAAGAGCTGGTTTCTTTCTAAGTGTCAGTATAAGTCCTGTATCTGTATCCTGTGGTGTCTTCAGCTATAGGAACTTACTTTTTAATTCTGGCAGGTAACCAAGTGCTTTGACAAAAGGCTACATTGTTGTGGTAACCTAACAGGACTCCTCAACCAACAGCTCACCATGGGATAAAACAGAGGTTGGGCACTGAGAATTACAAGTTTTAGAATTAGGCTTTCTCCGTATTCTTTGTGGGCCTTTTGTCTGGGTGATACCTCCTCCCTCTTATTAAGGGTTAAATCTTTAAAGTAGACCATAAGTGTTCATACCATACACAGACATTTTTACACACACACACAGACACACAGACAGACAGACAGACACACACACACACACACACACACACTCTCTCTCTCTCTCTCTCTCTCTCTCTCTCTCACACACACACACACACACACATTATGTGAAGAGATTTCTTTTTATGTGAACATAAAATCAGGAATTATGTAACTTGAAAAAAAAATATATATATATATATATGATTTCAGTTTTAAAAGCACTAACATGTTACTAGGAACATGGCTTAGTAGTTAATATAGGGCTTTCTTATAAAGCCTACCTTCCTGAATTCAATTCCTCAGGCACCCACATAAGCTGGATCAACATTCGTTGAAAGTGGCAAGAGATCCTAGGAAGTATATACACATACACACCCCTACAGACATGCAAATAAATACAAATAAATATTTAAAAATTAATTCCTAAAGCATTTTGGGGGTTGGAGAAATGGCTTAGTAGTTAAGTGCTTGCCTGTGAAGCTTAAAGACTTAAGATGCATAAGGTGGCACATGAGTCTGGAGTTCGTTTGCAGTGACTGGAGGCCCTGGTGTTCCCATTCTCATTCTCTCTCTCTCTCTCTCTCTCTCTTTCTCTCTGTAATAAATAAGAAGTAAATAAATATATAAAATTAAAAATGAAAACACTTACAGGAGTTTGGGAGCTTGGGAGATGGTCTACAGATAAAGTACTTGCCACAGCACCCGCATTAATGCCTAGTGTGTGATGCCCACCCATGAGCCAAGCCTATATGAAGAAGAGACAGAGAATATTAAACAAGCTGGTAAGCTACACTGACTAGCTGAATTGGTGTGCTCTGGATTAAAATGAGAGACTTTGTTTTAGTCACTAGAGAGCTATCAAGGGAATACCCAACTTCAACCTCCAGCCTCCACATGTACACCTGCACAAACATATACTTACACCAGCACACACATATAGCTACATGCATATACACAGGAATACCACATACACATATGCAAGCAAAATAATTATTTATATGTGCTGATTTCACAGAGCTGTGCATCACTTAGTGTCTGGCTTTACATGAATGCTAGGGAATTGAACTTGTACCATCAGGTTTTCAAGAAATTGCCTATAAGTGCTAAACCACCTTTACAGTCTCACAATTTTTATAACCACACGGGCACATGCACACACACATTTGCACACACACATTTGCACACACACACAAAACACACCAACATGGAGACAGCATACATTTATTTTTCTCAACATTATCCCTATGGAAACATACTTCCATTATTTAATATTTACTGTCACCAAGAAGTCATAGTAGAAGGAAAAAAGAAATTATGAGAATTCTACTTAAGCAGTACCCAGATATATATATTTTTTCAGATAGAAAGTACTTGAATTGAGTGATGATAATAATGTAATAATAATGTAACAACTAAGACTACTTCTTCTTATTGGGCACTTAGCTATGCCAGGTACTGGAGTGGTCTCAACATACACATTATTTTATTGAATGCATACAGTGTAAATGAAGCAGCTTTAAAAGGATAGGTGTTTTACTAAGGAAATCAGATAGTAACACAATAATGTATTATAAAAATAAAAATTAACTATTACCAATAAATTAGTAAGGATTCTTTGTTCCTCTCCCCATTCCTTGTAAATAGGAAGTGAATTACCAGAACATACCATGCATGACACCAAAAACTCTAAATAAATGTCAAAAACACCTTGGACTTTTCTTACAGAGCTGAGGGTTGAAGAATGCCTTGTCAATGACAAGAAAAAAAACAGCAATGAAGTCAAGATCAAATTAATGAGAGCAGTCTTGCTTGAGGCCGTTTTCTGTCCTGAATTTCCTGTCTCTAGGTGTCATTATGACCTCAGCCAAAGATAGCATAATCTTATCAAAAAGTCCACTCCTTTCCTATTTCCATGGATACAGACTACCAGTGACTTTTTAGTCACTAGACTGAAAATGTACTAAAGCCTTTCATGAATGCTGATGCTGAAATTTTGAAAAGATAGGGGATTGACTTTAAGCTATTAAATAATTTGGTTTAGCTTCACTGAAGCAAAGATATAAAAGCTGTAAAGTTCCATGTGGGTTTCTTCTGTTCTATCTTGACATTGTACAGAAATATGATAGAAAACTCAGTTTAGAAAATAGTATGCCCAGGGAACATATTAGTTGACCTACAAAGTTTCTTGCAACACTTTGTGATTTTTGATAACAAAGATTTGCCAAGTATATGGCTGAATTTGTGAAGAAAATCAGGAAATATTTATTAGCAACTCTATAGCTTGAAGGTGTGCTGGTACTGTAGGAAAAGCAAATGCAATGCATACAATAAGATCACTGTCAATGTTCCCTTCGGAAATCATGTAAGGGTTCAGTGTCATTGACTGAGATGGTAAGAAATATTACTTCTTGAAAAACCTTGGAATTAATGAAATAGGATATGTTTTATTTTGAACAGGTCTTTTCCCTGGGTCATTCAGTTTCTCTGGGGTAAAAAGTCTTCTTTCTATCTTTTGTATTAGTTGGCTGTGGATGGGTATTTTAATTTGCTGGGATGGCAATTTCCCTTGAAGCTATTAAAGGACAGGCTAGAGGCCCACAGCTCTATATGAATGCCTTCACAACATTTTTTCAGTTTCTACTTCTTTTCCTTCTGCTTTGCTTGAAGACCTAACCTCCAGTGTTTTTATTTTCTGTAGAGAATGAAACAACTCTTAGCATCACAGTAGTCATGAGTTGGGTGATGCTGGGAAGGGCTGTGGAGGACAGTATACTCTAGGTAGACACTAAGCCAAGCAGTGCTCCTCACCTCTGGATGGCATGTTTTTTTTTTTTTTTTTTAAGTTTTGTTTATAATTTATTTTTTATTTATATTATTCTAATTTACATTCATAATGGTGACTCCATTAACCTCCTCCCTGCCCTCCCTCTTCCAAAGGGACCCTCATCTTTTTGTTTTGTTTTGTTTTGTTTTTTTTGTTTTGTTTTGTTTTTTGAGGTAGGGTTTCACTGTAGCTCAGGCTGACCTAGAATTCACTATGTAGTCTCAGGGTGGCCTTGAACTCATGGTGATCCTCCTACCTCTGCCTCCCGAGTGCTGGGACTAAAGGCGTGCACCACTACGCCCAGCCTCATTAATGTTTTGTAGTATATCCAAGCTCCGAGATTCTAAGCCAATCTTTCCAGCTAATTGTCTTACTCATTGAAGGTGCTCACCTCTGTAGAAACATTGACTTAACTTCCTCAAGTGTATAGCCTATTAACACTTTCTGAAACCTAAACTGAAGTTGTAATTTGTTCTTAGTCCTTCCTCACATGCTTATCTTTTTGCTTTAAATCTTACTTTATTTTTGGCATTTTCCATGACTGGGAAAGGGAAATAACATCAATATGTCTCATTCAATTGGTAGTCTGTGTATAATTGCTTTTCAGAAATGTATATGAATACTAATCAACCTGAAGAATTTTTACATGCATTTGTTATGGTAGATGTGTATGTGTATATACCTGTTCATTTGGGTAGCTGTATGAACCCTTTTTCCCCTCTTGGGAATTGCAAACATGTATCTATTCACACTCAATAGGGCACAGAGAACAGACCAGAGCACAATTGCACCAAAAATCAGTTTGGGTGAATTGGTGAGTTTATTGTGGTTGCTTATAGAAGACAGGTGAGGGGTTATTTATAGAAGCATGGGGGAATCAAAGGCAGTGGCATCACCAGAACGTTCAACCCAACCCTAGATTGGGGAACCTCACGGAAGGTGCATCCTGAAGTCCCTACTCTACTTCACCTTCTACTTCCCATATGATCTAGCTTCTTCAAAGATCACTTGCAGCTGGGCAAAGGGCAGGTAGTCATAATTGAATTCCAGATGAGGGACTTTTGTGTGTGGTGTTTATTCTTGGATTAAATAAACATACTGTTCACCCAATGACTTAGTTCTAATTCTCTGTTATGGAAAGTGCCCTTGTTGAAGACAGCAAAAGATTCTAACCCAGAAATACAGTTACCACAGTACTTCCAGAGAAATATGTACTTCCAGAGAAATACTGTTGTTGGTAGCTGTTGTCCACTCAGTCTCCACATCTGTGCACCCAGAAGTCATAACATGGCTTCCTAAACATTTCTTGTCAAGTGTCATAATCTTGAGTGTGTGTGTGTGTGTGTGTGTGTGTGTGTGTGTGTGTGTGTGTCCAGTCATGTTTTACAACAGGACATACTTACACTCCATACCTGGATATAGGAAATATGAAAGCAGAGACATTGTAAAGCACCCTGCTGTGTTCCTTCCCTCTATCACCAACACACATCTAACAAAATAAGTTCTGACTAATGCTGGCATCCAAACTCTAGTCCAGGAGGTAGGATGCTCATGAACACTGGAGTTATGGGTGCTATTAAGAAGCAGACAATTCCACCTCAGAAAGTTAAAAAAAGAAAGAAAGAAAGAAAGAAAGAAAGAAAGAAAGAAAGAAAGAAAGAAAAAGAAGAAGGAAAGGAAGGAAGGAAGGAAGGAAGGAAGGAAGGAAGGAAGGAAGGAAGGAAGGAAGGAGAGAAAGAAGAAAGAAGAAAGAAAGAAAAAGAGTAGTTATGATTTCAGAACCCAATTACCATTAGATAAAAATGTGTCATATATTCTCAACTGAAAAACTGGGCTTTTAGGAAGTAACAAAGAGATCTAGTGGGCTCTGGGTTCTGTTCTGTCACATTAAATCTTAGAGGACAGTATCTAGGGCAACACAAGATAACATCATAACGTGGTTATCTAATAGGACCATGCCACAGAAGAGGAAATCTGTACAGAACCATAATTGAATAATTGTCATGAGCATTAAGTACTTTCACATCTAAACTATAAAATATGGTGAGGTAAGACTTACTGATTTGTAGCGCAGGTTCTAGTACATTTATACTACAGGGTATTTGCCAGTTCTCCGATGCACAAGGTTTCTGTCTTCACAAATTCCAGTGCCAAATTTCCCATATCTGCCTCACAATGGAAAACAGTTTCAGCAGAGAATACTGAATTCACTTCAAGTCATCTTAGTCTGAGTTGGCAGGACAGAAAGTCCACAGCCTCTGCTCCCTGCAGAGTTAAACTTTATCTGGGCTTCAATCAAAACTAAGCATCATATGAGCTCCATACTTGAATGCTGTTGCATCCAAAATCCAAAAAATAAGGCTACCATACACAGAGGCAGTTACAAAATCTGCAAGGCACCACCCATAAATACATAAGCCCAGATACCCACTAATGAAGTGTATTTAGGTGGTTCCAAAAGGAAACAGGCTCACCAAGACTCAAGATGTTGAGAACTTTGTTGAAGCTCAGGATGTAAAAAAACTCACAAGGTTAGGAAGTTTCTTAAAACACAAGACCTAGGCCCATGGCTATATAAAAAGGGATAACAAGATCACTCAGTGGATAAAGATGCTTGTTTGCAAAGCCTGAAGGCGCCGATTTTATTCCCCAGTACCCATGTAAAAGCCAGGTGCACAAGGTGGTGCATGTGTCTGGAGTTCATTTGCAATGTCAGGAGGCCGAGGTACTTCCATTCTTCTCTCATTCTCTCTCTCCTTGAAACTAACTAATAAATGAAATATTAAGGTTAATGTAATAATGTCTTTGAAGAGGAGACATTCCTACCAGCTGAGCAGACTACAAGTTGTACAGTGAGTTCTAGGGATGCTACTTCAGGAAGTCATCATCTATGCTGAGGTAGGCTTTTCCACGATGCAGCTGCCTTTGTGTCACTCATGTTCCAGTAAGTAATCCCAATAAACTCACTGGCTCACTGAGCTGTACTTGGGTGGAATCATTTCTTTGTTCTGTTGTCACTTCCCTATTCCCTTTTCATGTCTTCTCATGCAAAAGTTAATGCTACAACTACTGATAATGGATAGAGAATCTCCAGCATACTGTACACCTGTGTCCCTCTTCCTCAGAGAAAACCTCTCATTTATCTCTGTGTGCACACTTCTACACACTCTTTTAATATAGCCCATGTAAAAAAGGTTTATGTCTTTTATTGATTGCATTGATGGAATGTTCTTTATTGGTTTATAGAGGTTATTTATGTATTATGCAAGATTTTTCCAGATACAGGTATTGAAAATGTCATCTTTTGGTATTGTATACCCCAATTAACTCTCTTAATGAGGTCTTTGGATGAAAAGAGATTCTTAATTCATGTAATACTCATTTATAAATGTTTACCTTCAACATTTTGTGGAATTTTCTTGAAAATATTCCCACAAACTTTCTTCAGCATAATTCATTCTTTTCATTTACCATAAGTATTCAATATAATTCTCTAAATTTCTTTTATTGCTCTCTTAATTTAACACTCCTTTATTTTTTTTAATTTGATTTATTTGTCTTACAATTTACATGCAAAAACTATATATTTTCATGTGTACTATTTGATGATGAGTCTCTACATGTGCAAACACTATGATAGCATTATCAGAACAAATGTTATAGACATGCATACAGTACAATACATCAACTATCACACTCCATTTTACAGTATATACCCAGAACTTAATCACCTAGAAAAAACAGAAAATTTTCTATATTGAATAACATCTCTTATCCCTCCTAAATTCTGACAGGCACTGTTTTCTCTGCTTCTGTCAATTTAGATATTTCATAGGAGTGGACTCATGCAGAATTGGAGGGTGCTTACTTCACTTAGCACAAAGCTTTCTGAGTTCATCCACACCATCAGAAATGGTAAAATTTTCTTCTCTTTAGAGCTATTTTCTTGTTATTTTGTGTGCAGGTATGTACGCGCGCGCACGCGTGTGTGTGTGTGTGTGTGTGTGTGTGTGTGTGTGTACTTGTGCCACTGCTAATGTGTGAAGATAGAGGGCAATCTCAAGTTGCTGGTCCTCTCCTTCCACCTCATTTGAGATAGGGTTGTTTGCCGCTTGAAAGGCCAGTCTCACTAAGCCTGTGAGTTTTCAGGATGCTCCTTGCTTTGCTTCCAAATTCTACATGTGTTTTGGACCACATACATGTGTAATCATTTTGGGTACAGCTTATATGGGTGCTGGGTGTTTGATCACTGACTTTCAGGTTTGTGGAATAAGCACCTTCCACCTCTGAACCACTTCTCCAGCACCAAAGTTCCTTATTTTTAAGGCTAAATACTATTCCATTGTAAGTATATGCCAAATTTTACATCTTCATTTATATTTTAGTGGGCAGGTGGATTTATTTTCATATCTTGGTTATCATTGCTGATGCTGCAATTAACATGGAAGTACAGACATCCCCTCCACATTCCAATCTCCTTTTTTTGAATCTATGCCCAGAAGTGGATTTTCTAACACAGTAGCTCTAGTTTGAAGCTTTTGAGAAATAGACATATTGTCTCACTGGTGTTCTATTTTCCATTCTTTCTTGTATATACATGTTCTAATTTCTCCACTCATCTAATCACACTTGTACTTTATTCTTTTCATTTCCTTTATTATAATTACCACTCTAACAATTCTGCGGTGTTACTTCATAATTTTGATTTATATTTTCTTAAAATGAATAATGTTGAACAATTTTTCATAATATTATGACCATCTATAAATCATATATCTCATGAGGAAGTATCAAAATACATTAAGAATTTCTTTTGCTCAGTAGCAAAATGTTATCTTACTTGATTAAAAACTGAACAAAGACAAAGAATTTGAATAAACATTTGTCCAAAGAAAATGTCCACGTGGACTTCTATAATTTTTTATTAGTTATGTAGATAATGTGTACACAGTCATGTTAGTACCATCATTAACCTCCTTCTTATACTCCCTGCTCTGAAGGGTTGAGTGTTCTCTGTGTCTGTCTCCTTCACCCTTGTGTTGGTAACAGGTTCACCAAGAAAGCAGCACTCTTGCTCATTACTCTATGGTTTCAGCTGGGACCCTGGTGAGGTGCAATGGACTGATTCTCTCCTCAGGTTCTGCATCCACCTGAAAAAGAGAAGCAAATTCTCCAATGCAGAAACAAGTCATCACCAAATAAATGGGATAACCATTATTATTTTAGAGAGAATTTCATAGGTTTAGGCCCTCTTGTAGCCCATGACTGGTGGGAGCTTGATATTGGAGAGTGGGCTCATTATTTTGATATGGTTGTTACTTGTTTCCCAGTTCCAGCTATGGGTTCCATTCCACTGAGTGGATTTGTTAGTCAAACCAAGAGTAGTTTGTTACCCAACATGGTTGTGTGCCACTATTGCTCTTATGTCAGTGTCACATCAGGTTGTTTGCTGCTGAGTAGCTTAGACCATGAGTTGCTTGGACACTTTCCCACAGTCAATCATGTAGCACCTTCTGTCGACAAGCTAACTGGAGACTGACTCGCTTCCTGATTCCAGCCAGGTCAATCCATGTTCTGTACCATCAGCATATAGTGGCTTTAGCAGTAGGGTCTTACCATTAACCTTTGGTGGGTCATCAAGTACTCTGACAGAAATCTGTCTTCTTTTGGGAAACCTTGTAGATCTCTCTGATTAAGAGCTCATTGTGCATGCATGATGGTACTGGGAGTTACAGGCCATTGCCAAAGGAAAAGAAGGAAGAAAAAGATAGGTAATATGAAAGAGAGAAGAGAGAGAAGAGGAAGAGTGAGAAATAGGAAATAATTAAGGTTGGTCTTCATCATAACCTCTCCAGGGCCCTGTGAATCCAGTGTACCCTCTAAGGACCTGATGAAGGTGCAAACTATATTTGTAAAAATCAATTTATGAGTGTTTATTGCTAGTGTATGAAACTGATCTTTTACATTGATCAATTCATGTGTGTTTGTAATATTTGTAGCTCTGGGAGCATAGTATATGTATTCCACATACTGTATGTCACTATTGTTATCCCATAATAATTTTCTGAGTTTAATTTTTAAGATTACATTTTTGAAGGTATAATAGAGCATACTTAATCTTCAATTATCTACCTGCATAATTGAACTCATTTATCTAATAATTTCTCTTAGTTTTTCATGTATTCTTCACATTGCATACTTAGTTTTTTCTTATTTTCAATGAAAGGATAGAAATAGAAATAAAAAGAAATAACAAATCATAGATGCTACATCTAGAGATTATTGGATAATTCTCAGCATTAGCTTATTTTAATAGCACATTATACAGAGTATGGTTCTCATTTCAACCTAAATCAAAATGAACAGTTTAACAAGAAGGAAGCACGGTAGCAAAATCTCATTTTATACATCAATAATTTGAGAAATGTCATCTGATTAGACTTGCAGAATGAGCAACACTAAGGATCCAAGCTTTCAGCCTCTGTATAATATCCATAATACTCTACTTATTACCATTTTAAATCCATCTAAATCCTTGCATACTTATCACCTGTGTATGGTATGTTGCTTGAAAATTATAGTAAGTGTGTGTCACTTTCCTTTAAGATTATGTTAAAATAACCAGGATAGGGTGAAGTGTGTTTGTAATATTAACATGTAAATCCCCTAGCAAAGAAGATTCAGCACTTTCTTCACTTAAAGAAGTTTCTCCCATAAGGCTTTCTGCTCTTTTTCCCAGGAAAATATGTACATAACTTGCTCTGTTCTGCTTAAAGGAAGGGAAGGCTGGGTCATTCCCCAAGTGTATAAGCAAAAATAGTGTGCGGTAATTATGACAGGTAGCATAAGTAACCTCACAATTTGTGTTCAACTATTCATTTGGGTATTCATTGCAAACATTTGCTAAATTTTCATTGGCTGAGACCCAAGTCATAGGAAAAGTGGAATTAGGAAAGAATCATATAAGGTAAATAACTCATAGCAAATATCAATCCTTCTTTTATGCACCAATTTAGTAAACACATTAATTGCTGTTACTAATTATTAATTATAAGATATTTATTATTAAAATAATTATATATAAAAGTAATTATTAACATAATTATAATTAAAATTATTTAATTAATGATTATTGATTATGGTGGTTTGATTCAGGTTTCCCCCATAAACTTAGGTATTCTGAATTCTAGTCTCCCCAGCTGATGGCAATTGGAAATTAAAGCCTTCTGGAGGCATTGCATTATTGGGGGTGGCCTTATGGGTGTTATAACCAGTTCCCCATGCCAGTGTTTGGCACACTCTCCTGTTCCTGTTGTTCACCTAATGTTGGCCAGGGGGTTATGTCCACCCTCTGCTCATGCCATGGTTTTCCCCTGTCATGATGGAGCATGCCATCAAGTCTATAAGCCAAAACAAACTTTTTTTTTTTTTTTTTTTTTTTTTTCTCCAAAGCTGCTCTTGGTTGGTTGATTTCTGCCAGCAATGTGAACCTGACTGCAACACTGCTACAACAGTTATTTTCTACTTGCTAGGCCAAAATACCCAATGCAAAGCAGCTGAGGTAGAATAGGGCTTATTTCCAATTACAGTTTTGAGGGGAAGTTTCATCATGGCATGGCAGAGCAGAGGCTGACTTTCATCCAGTAACATATGTGGGATAGTACTTGGCTTAGAACTACAGTAATAAATTTCAAGGTCTGCTCCCAGTGACACATCTCCCCAAGCAAGGCTCTATCTCACAAATGCTCTACCAGCTATAGGTAGAGAATGAGGCTTAATCACATGTGAGGCTATGGGGTATACTATCACATTCTGCCCCTGGCCCCACAAACTCACATCTATCTCATGAGGCAAAATGCATTCAGTCCATCTTTAAATGTCTCCAGAGTCTTTATCAATTCCAGAACTATATAAAAGTCCATTGTTCATGGGCTGGAGAGATAGCTTAGCGGTTAAGGTGCCTGCCAGCTAAGCCTAAGAACCCGATTCCAATCTCCAGGTCCCATATATAGCCAGATGCAAAGTGACGCAATCCCGCACTTGCCCACAAGGGGGCTCACACATCTGGAGTTCGTTCACAGCAGCTGAGAGGCTGCTGGCGTGCCCATTCTCTGTCTCCCTCTCCCTCTCTGTCTCTCTCTGTGTCTCTCTCCAAAATTAAAAAAAAAAAAAAATTAAAAAGTCCATTGTTCATAGTCTTAGCTGAGATTCAAAACATTCTCTATACATTAAGCTTGTACAAAATAGCCTTGTAAAATCAAAACCCAAGATATATATTTCTAACACATATGGTACAGATTAAACATTCCTATTGCAAAAATAAGGCATAACAAGGAAAGACTGGACCACTACAGGACAAAAACTAGCAGGATAAACAGCAAATATTGCAGCTTCATGTTTAACATCTGGGACCTGTGATAAAATCTCTGGGCTCCACATTCCACCCTTGCAGCCTTGGCTGTTTTGGTTGTAGGCAGATCCACTTCAGCCAAAGTTAGCAGCTTTCTTTGGAAGCTGTTTGATAATAATTGTATAATTAAAATTATAGGGTTTCCATCAAAACCACAGTTCATCTTCATGGCTCCATGCCATAGACCCTTATGGCTTCTATCCAGAGAATATGAACTCTGCTCCATATCACCTAGGTATTATTTCTAAAACATTGTATTGAAAATCCAATGACCTTGCCTTTCCTGCATTTGTCATATTTCCAAATCCTGTACAAAGTGTTTTACCATTTTTTTTTTTCATCCAGGGGGATGAATAAAGCTGAATTTGAGGAGCAGTCAAATGCCTTCATAATTCTTTTTTTAGGCTCCCTTGTTTCATAAGATTTAACACTTCTCTTGTCTGAGTGCATAACAATTTTCCCATCCTCAGTAGTGGTAAGCTCTTAATTGCAGCAGTAGCTTTCAGTCTCTGCATGGGATCCAAACTTACTTACTTCTTCTGAAAAATACACCAGTTCTTTATTTTCAAATTCAACTTTGCTCAAGTTCTCATGACAGAAATAACACAGCCAGAATACCACAGAAATTGACTCTATCCCAGTAATAACAAATTCCTTTCTGAAACTGTGTGACCAAAGCCTCCACAGTCCATAGTTTCTTTGCACTTGGGTTTTTCAAACTCCCACCAGAATTATTCATTAATTTTTGCTTATAGCATTACAGAGATCTAATGTTTCATATCCTTCTTTATTCTTCCTGTAAGTCAGCTACAAAAGGCCAAAGCCACAAAGTCTGGGCGCTAGCAGTAACAACCCCACTTCCTGGTACTAGTTTTCAGTTGCAGTTACCTTCTAGCTTCTGGGATAAAACAACAGAACAGAATCAGCATATGGGAGTTTGGGGTTTATTTCATGCTTATAGTTACAAGAAATTATCATGGCCAGGAAAGCATGGCTCAAGTAGGAATCTGTAAAATATCTGGATGGAAGTAGTTTAAATATTGGGTTTGGGGATGAGTTAGGAAAACTTAAGGTAGGTCCCCCAGTGACATACCTCCTCCAATAAGACTCTATCCCCAAAGCCTCTACTTGTTGGGGACTGAATTTGAGACTTAAATACTTGAGGCTACTGAAACACTTTACATTCAAACTATCACAGTTATATTTTTCATTGCTTTAAAAAATACCAGATAATCAACTTAAGGAAGGAAAGATTCATTTTGGCTCAAAATTCAAGGATTCAGTCTATCACTCCAGGTAAATCATGGTGGAAGGCACTTTGAGACAGCTGTCACATTACATCCACAGTCAAGAAGCTGAGATAAGTGAGAGCTGTTACTTAGTTCACTTTCTCCTGTTTTCAGACCAGAAGCTCAGCCATTGGTATAGTACTACCAAAGTAAGGGTAGGTCTTGCCTCCTTGCTTAACATAATCTAGAAACTCTTTCATATGCATACCCAGAGATTTTTTTGCTATATGATTCTATATCCACTCAGATTGACAATATAGATTACTCATCACAAGTTGTCACTACTTGATAAAATTACCTACTAGTCATCCTCTTTAATGTATACTTACTATATCCATGTTGAGTTATCTTCCTGAGTCTGAACCTTCAATACAAATGAGAGGACATGGTCATATTCATAACCAAAGGCAGGATTTTTGAATTTATATAACTTTTTCTATCTGTAATTTATTTTCATCCATTCTTAGATCCTGAGCCAAGAACCTTGTACATACTAATCAAGTGCTTTTAATCTGAGCTATTTCTCTAGCCCATTCTGTAATTTCTTATATATCAGAAGTATGTGATTCTCTTTTAAGAAGCAATTATGAAAACATTACCATTATCCTTTATATAGTAATATGTTTCTTAAATGAAAATAAATCACAAAATTTACCAACAAATATAACAACCAGTAACTACAATAATTATCTTACCCCACAAACTAACATGACAAATTATAATGAGTTTTACTGAAACTAATTTGAAATAGAATGTATAATAGAAAAACAAATAAAGCCTTTTCCAATGTAGAGATAATAACTGTATGTTTGGAACTGATTGATATTAACCATCATTTTCAAAATCCATAGTTGCTTTTGTTAGAAAAGTTATAACTGGTTAAACATGAAAATGTACAAGAAAGCAATGATCAATTTTATGAGTCTTCTTGGAACAAAGTCTTTAAATGTTATAGCAGTTTTTGAAGCATCAGTATAATAGTAGTAAATTTTACAGAAATTCAACTCTTATTTTTAAGAATTTGCATCATGCTTAGTAAATTTTCCTTTTCATTGTGTTCTCTATTCTCTTTCTTATACTAATAGGATATTTTTCCTTAAATCTCAAAAATGGAAGCCCGTTTGTCAGGGATATGTTTATATCTCACATTAATTATGCTCTCATATTGGGTGCTTATTAGTAATTGACAATGATAGTCACACAGACAGGTTTCTCAGTTATGGTGCATTGGAAGAGGGAAATGTGAGAAATGTGGCCTTTCTGTCCTGTTCCCAGTTGTCTGGCTCTCACTTAGTAGGCTATGAAGTCGGAATTACCTTGGAGAATATAGAGGGAGGACAAAAGACTCTGCTAGAAGATTGATGGACTGAAAAAAGGGAGATTTTGACATCCCTTATGGAAAAAATCGAAGAAGTGTCAACATTCGGTAGTATAGTCTAATAATTGGAAAACAAAAATATTTATTCTGTCCAACTAGAAGGCAAGGATTCAGTCAACAAATGTCATGAATTTATTAAATAGTATCAATGTGTTAATATGCATGTATTTTAAAACTGAAATTATGATCATTTGAGGAATTTCATCAGAAGTTTAAACTCCTAAGATGATTTCTATTACAGATATATATATATATATATATATATATATATATATATATATATATATATATTATTTTTTGAGAGAGAGACACAGAGAGAGACACAGAGAGAGGGAGAGGAAGACAGATAGATATGGGCACACCAGCAGCCTCTCAGGTGATGCGAATGAAATTCAGATGTGTGTGCCCCCTTGTGGTCAAATGCGGCATTGCACCCTTGTGTCACTTTGCATCTGGCTAAACGTGGGACCTGGAGATTGGAACCAGCGTTCTCAGGCTTAGGAGGCAGGCGGCTTAACCGCTAAGCCATCTCTCCAGCCCTCTATTTTATATTTTTGATCATAGTAATTTATTGAAAGTATTATTTAGCCAAAATTTTACTCTTGAAAATAATAATTTAGAAATGCAATTTCTGACTTTATCACATTAATATTATCTGTTTGGGGGTATGGGGAGATTCTTCATAAGTGCTGGCCATGCCTGCATGACAACCCCAGTATGGATCTCGACACCCATAATGAGCATCAGCAATCCCAGAGTGCATAAGGCAAAGTGGGATATGGCATCAGGATAATCCCCAGAAGTTTGTAGGACAACTAGGCTGGCCTACATACACAGTAGTCAACCTCAAACAAGGAAAAGGCAAGAAGCATAACTTGAGGCTGACCTCTGACATCAATACTTGAACTGTGGTATGCACATACCAAACTCACAAACATACACAGACAAGATAAAAAATGCTAATCTGTTATCTTGTTTTTGTTACTGTTAGCTTTAGAACAGAATTCTCTTGTATATCTTAGCTGGAAGCAAAGTTCCTCTTGGTTTTGGGTACTAGAACCTCATAAATAGGGATCCTGGGGTACCAGAGGCTTTTGATCAATGTCAGGTGAACCCCTTTATCTCTTAAGAGATCCTAAAAGGCTCATACATCCCAAGGCACTTCTTTCTAACTTAACCAAGCATTGGGAAGTAATAATAATTTCTGCTGAGATTTCAAAATGACACATAGATATATATCACATGGAAAATTGACTCTTAAAATATTTTGATCATGTCTAGTAAAAATTGCCAATATTTGAAAATTGTTAAGTATCCAAAAAAAATTCCCATGAAAACCCTACATTTTATTCAAATTATTTTCTATAATTTGGAAATAAAATAATTTCAGATATAAATTCAGAAGTAAACATGGACAGTAATCATTCACCTTTAAGATAATGAGTTAAGGATTTAGTGTGATTTCTTTATTGTGACAGGTAGTTAACACCATACCCAGAAGTGGAGGAGGCATAGATGTGAGGTCAGAATAGGAGGGGCCACCCTAGAGTGTAGAGTGAGGATTCAGTACCAAAGCTTCTTCTTGCTAGGTATGGTGATGGAGGCTTTCTATAGCTAAATAATAGAATATAAACTTTGGGTGGAGGAAAAGATGTAACTACAATGACGGTGCAAAGTATGGAGCATAGGAAATAATAAAGTTACAATTAACTAACCTAAATATAAAGAACCTATCATGTCATGATGTGTTTATATGTGCCTGTTAACAAAAAGAAAAAAATCATTTCAGTTGTGGTTTCCTCATACTGAAAAAGATAAATCAGAGAGTGAAGTGATTTTAGAAAAAGTCCCAATGTTTTCAAAATTCTGAAAACCAAATGTAGGCTAAAATTACATCCAAGTAATTATCAATGTAAAATGTTCATCATGTCTCTAGATCTAAACATTATAGAAATAGCTAAGTAAAATTTGCTAAAAAGCTTTTAACAAATCATTACAGTTTCAATTTAAGGTGATTCTCCAAAATCCCTGAAATACATTAAAAAAAAAAATCTGATTGCAGGTTTGGTTAAAGAAATCAAGGTTCATGTCTGTGAAGATGCTTTGGGATGTCATTCTTGTGATCCTTCATTTCAAGTAAATCTTGGGACACGCTTATCCTGTCATTATGACCTTAATGACTGTACACGTTAAAAACAAAATATTTATAGCTCTTAGAAATATCTACACATTTTTAGTTGTTATGACAGGAAGTAAAAAAAGAAAGGAAAAAAAAAAGACCTGTCCTATTTTGAGCAAGTTCAGCTCTCCATGTGCTTTTGTTAGAGCAGGTTTAGATGCCTGGTGTCTGCTTGACTCTGTTTGCTCTTATGAGGCCCAGCCACTTGCAATCCAAAAAGGGCGTGTGAAACATGCTACTGTCTGTAGTGGATGAAAGGTACTCCCATGGTCTCATTATAGATAAAAATTCCTATTATGGAGCTACTGTATTTCTCAAGGAAAAGTTCATTGTGTCTCTATCTATAAAATGTTGAAAAATAATTTTATTGTCTTCTTAGACATTGAAAAATTGCAAAGTAAGACTTAAAAACTTTTATACAAAGTGCATTCACTCTATCAGTATTTGTAACGTTCATTTAACGTTTTATGCAAAGTGCCAGAGTAAACATCTGTTTGCTTCATTGGGGGTTCTCTGTGTCTACCTCTTCCTTCATTATTTCCTACATAAAAAAACTACAAACCCATACAGAAAGTTTCATAATTTCTTGAGGGTCACAGTTGGATGCAAATGTATGCTGAGTATTAAAATGATAAACCACATATCCCTTTTCACTGATGGGTACTAATGCTGAGTGGAGGATATTTTGACATTACTAAATATGTCATAAATATAGTCACTCTGCAGTTTGTTGACTATACAATCTTTCTCACTCATATGATATTTATCAGAAATTTAAAATCTCAAAATTCATTTTCTGTTCTGATGTCAAAGCAACAATATATGACACTTCTCAACAACAATAATGAGAGTTTTGTCTTGTTTGCTTTTCATGTTATAGTTTAATTGAAATTTACAACCAGTAGACCAAGGACTATGAAAATTTTAAAAGTGTTGTCTAAACCAATTTTTAGCAACTTTACTTTCCAAATATTAAGCTAATAATCCTACTCCACAAATACATGGATATAATCTAAATATTATTTCTCTAGTAGAGCTATGTATTTATTGATTTTCTTTCCATAAAGTCCTTACATAAAACAGGAAAATAAATAAAATAAATGCAAAAAAATCAACACCAATGCCTTTAAAGTCACAAAAGAATGCACCAAGAGGTAAAGTAGTCATGCTATACCTCAACCTCTCAATCCATTATTTCCATCTTTACTGTTAACAGCTATTTCTAATTTTCATTATCACTATTTAGATTGTATATAACCTTGGCCTTTTGTGGGTTTTGTCCCTAATTATTCTGCTGTTTTCTCTCTCTTTGCTATTGATGATGTAGCATTTCATCCTAAATGTGACCCAGAATTCTGACTTCAGATTTAAGATATCAGCATTCTAGAATTAGTCTCTTAATCATGATTTTCAATTCCATTATACTTATTTTTAGTTTGGAATTTCCCGTTTCATTCTGATGTTATCAATTTTTTAATCACTCACCTCAAGTGTTCTCTATAGACCGATTTGAAATCTCTCCCTTTTTAAACGAGTTGGTTATCATATTATTTCACAGAATTTTTAAACTTCACTTAATAGAACGTGAAGAAAGTGTTAGCCCCACCACCCTAATTTTATCCACTTTTGCCAACTTTCATTATGGAATATAAAGAGTTTACCAAACTTGGTAATATTTATTTATTCCTTACAAATACTGCTTCTATTGAGTTAGTATAAAAAATTAAGGTAATTTTGAAGTGATTATCAAGACTCTATTGAATCTTAAATCTTGTCACTCCAAATATATATAGAACCTTCACAGAAACAATCAGGATTGTATCCACAGCAATTTCTTCACAAAATACTAGATTTTAACAAACCACAGTGAAACCCACTGACCTTTTCAATTCATGAACTTTGCAATCACTATTTTCCTTGTATGCAGAGTGATTGTGGGTTATTTAGAGCAGACAACCAAGGAGAAGCTGTAAGAGGGCATAATTGTGTTGGTTCTGGTGACCTGGATTATAATTTGTAGACATGTCTGTGTTCACTGAAGGTCACGGTAATTGTCCCCTTTGTGTACAAATATATTTTGCAAATAGCTGTACTGAACACTGTGCTGACACTAAAAATTATGAATTGATGATCTGGAATATCAAATGGTCATATTGAATGGTTAAGTTCTTCAGCAGAATCTGGAAATTGAAGTATGTGGGCAACAGAGAGGGGAGGAAACTTGGAACACACAGAGACAGAGAACTGCAGAAAATATTTTTCAATTATCACATTAATGAAATCATAAGCATAGAACTTGGTTTTCAATTACTTCACTGAATAGAAGTTTTTCCATGTTATACATGCAGTATATGTTTAGTGCACCAAAAATTCCTCTTTTCTGGATATATGTCATATAAAATAAAATTTACCAGATTTTCTGTGATTTTTAGCTTAGGACATTGAGGTAGAAGAATATGCACTGAAGAATTATTTGTTTATAATATTTATTTTACATATTATCCAGGAAAATTTCAATAATTCTACAAGAAAGACTAAATAATCTTCCTAATTTCTATGTACAAGATACCAAAAAAAGTGAAAGCAATGAGCTAAAAAGCTATATATATATATTTAATATAGGAATAAACATAAAGAAAGAAAGTGTTATAAAGTCTTATTACAATTCAGTAATAATGCACGATCCACATTACCCATTGATGAGGGTCCCTTTGAAAGAAGGAGGACAGGGAGGAGGATAATGGAACCAATACTATGAATGTAAAATCAGAATAATAGAAATAAAAAAAAATGTAGGGGCTGGAGAGATGGCTTGGCAGTTAAGCACTTTTCTGGGAAGCCTAAGGACCCTGGCTCAAGGCTCAATTCCCCAGGACCCACATAAACCAGATGCACAAGGTGGCGCATGCATTTGGAGTTCATTTGCAGTGGCTGGAGGTCCTGGTGCACCCATTCTCTCCTCTCTCTCTCTCTTTCTCTATCACTCTCAAATAAATAAATAAAAATTTTTAAAAAGTAACATTTCGTCATTCCTTAATGTTTGAGAAATTTAAAATACTTTAAATAATTTTTGATGTTATAATTCCATGTAAGTATTGTTCTTTATACTTAATTTGAAATACATAATTCGAATTTGTTTTCCTTTTTAATTTTTAAAAATTTCTTATATTATTATTTATTTATTTGTGAGAGAGAGGGTAAAAAAGAAGCAGATATATATAGAGAGACTAGGCACACCATGGCTTCTAGCCACTGCAAGTAAACTACTGAGGCATGCACGATATCTGCATATGCATCTGGCTTATGTGGGTCATGGAGAATCAAAACCTCGGTCCTTTGGCTTTGTAGGCGAGAGCCTTAACCACTAAGCCATCTCTCCAGCCCCAGTTCATTTGCTTAAAGAAGCCTATGCAATTTGAGTAAAATTTTACCTAGCAGTCACTTTATGACACTTTATAATTACCTTACAACTGCATTTTGTCAGCATATAGGAAAAATGGGTCTGAATTACAAATACGATAATAAGGGATACAATAAAAGTACTAACTGATGTTTCTGCATGATTGATAATTATAGTCAGTTACAGAAAAAATGATTTATTATTGACATATTAGTGGCCATGAAAGGCCTTATGAGGAAGTGTTGTTCACTAGAAGGTTGTCCTTTGAATACATGAAGAAGTGATAATAGAATGTTGATAAGATAAATAGTTTAGATGAGTTTTAAAGGTTTGTTCTTTGACTACACAGTACTGAAGCCTACACGCCCATCAAGTTTAAACAAAAAGCGTTTTGTAAAATTTGTAGTTGTCTACCACCCATCCTCCATCACCATATTCTACCCATATTTATGAGTATATAGCCAACTAACACAACATACATACCTGGTCTGGTCAGACCCAGTTTGTAAGTTGAGTACATGGTTAAATATTATACTCCAGTAATTGGTAATGGAGTCAAGAATTTCAGATACTAAACCCTTCTTTTTAGAGCTGTCATCAGCCATATTCCAATAGTGTGTGTCACAGAGCAAGCAACTAGTGTTTGCAGAAGCAAGATATTCTACACACACAAAAAACACACACACACACACACACACACACACACAGAAATAAAGAAAAATATTTTTAAAAGATAGAAGCATTAATATTAGGAAAAAACAACTGGGGTTCTATCAAACATTTTTGTATTCTCATTATACTTACAAAAAGTGTACCTCATATTAATCAGTTAACTAAGAAACACTCTTTTCTCACACAAGTAAGTTGTTTCTCCAGGTGATTCTAAACACTAGAGAAGACCAGAAACAAATTTTGAAGAGTTTTAATTAGTTTTCAGCTTTCCATAATCCCTGCATGTTCCTATTCCAACTTATACTTATTATTTATAATTTAAATTTTCACTTCCAAAGATTTGTTAGATGATAAGTGGAATAGAAATGAGAATAACTTAATTAGTTAAACAAAGACTAATGAATGAATTTGAACTATATTACAGAATATCTTTATATACAATGAATTGATGTTAAAATGTTGATTTTAAAAATAATTGGCACCAGCAGGCATGGTGGTGCACGCCTTTAGTCTCAGCACTCAGGAGGCAGAGGTAGGAGGATCGCCAAGAGTTTGAGGCCAGTCTGAGACTACATAGTGAATTCCAGGTCAGCCTGGGCTAGAGTGAGACTCTATCTCAGAACCACCACCCCCCCAAAAAAAAGAAAAAAGAAAAAAATGCTCAACTAATATTAGCGAATGAAAACTTAAAAATGTGTATGATTGAATTAATTAGAATGCAGACTGAGTCTTAGATATGCTAAATGGAATAACACTATGGGCAGGGATACTATGGTGTTTGAATCAGGTGTCTCACATAAACTTATGTGTCCTGAATGCTAGGTTGCCAGTTGGCGGCAATTTGGGAATTGAAGCTTCCTGAAGGTGATGCATTGTTGGAGGCAGGCTTATGGGCGTTATAGCCAGCTTGCCCTTACCAATGAGTGGCACATTCTACTGCTGCTATTGTCCACCTGATGTTGGCCAGGAGGTGATATACACCTCATGCCATCATTTTGCCCTGACATCATGTAGCTTCCCCTCAAGAATATAAGACAAAATAACCCCTTTCCTCCCACAAGCTACTCTTGGTTAGTATTTTCTAAAAGCAATCTAAGGCTAGCTGCAACAGTGAAATTGGTACCAGGAGTAGGGTCATTGATCCTAGAAATCTGACTGGTGGCTTTTGGCCTTTTGGGACTGATTTTAGGGAGGAATATGGAAGTATTGGAAACTTTGCCATAAGAAATTACTTGCAGCATGTAAGTACAGCTTGTGGACTATTTTAGTTAGAATTGCAAGACTTGAATGTAGTAATAACAAAGGACAGTGATGTTTGGCTTATTAGGGGAAGAAAGTACTTTGATAGACTGGGCTAGAAGCAGTTCAAGTGAGAGACTTGATGTTATGCCTGTGTCCTGAGAACTTTATGCAGGGCTGCATTATATAGAAATGGACACTGTGAGCACATGGATATGGCATAGAAAGAAATGAAATATTTCAGCCCAAACTCCTGCCCTTTTAGCTGAAATTGTTTGAAAGATTACAGCCATTGAGATTGGGCCAGCTGGTCTGCATTGTGATAGCAGGAAGAATGTGCATTCTTTTGTAATAAGAGACTGAATGCTGGAGGAGTGTCCTGCTCTTCAAAGTTGGATTTATTATACCCACACCCTTCAGATTAAAAAACAGGTAGTCTACCTAGTATGATGGAGTATAACAAACACAGGAAAGATCTGGCCATTGAATTTGGAACACAGTTTTTTTTTTTTTTTTTTTTTTTTTGGGGGGGGCGGGTGTTGTTTGTTTTTGAAAATGGCCATGGGCGATGTGAAGCAGGCTTTTTGGATTACTTGTATGGAGACCACTTGGAGCCATGAGATTGAACTATGGATTGTATGGCAATAGACACCTATTGGAGATTCCACAACTGGGGCATGGCTGCCAAGGAAAGCTTCTAGCACCAGATGAAGTTTTTTTGGCATTGTGAATAGCCTAGCTGAAGGGGTGGAGTTTAAACTCCAGATACTCTCTCAGGTTAGAATTTTTGGACTTGGTAACTTGTCAGTTTTAGAGTTGTCAGATATGAAGCTACAGACTTTGATCTTTGCCCTCTTTGTTTAAATTTTACATTGCTTCAATTTTTCTTTGGTGTGTCCAATGCCATCTTTTGCAGTGTGAATATTTAGTCTTTGCTACTGTGTTTTTGTGTCACTTAACAGACCCTGGATTATGGGGATGTTTGAACATCATTGGGATTGATAAAAACTATGAAGACTTTCAAAGTTGATTTGAATACATTTAATTTTACCTCATGTATGGTGACCTTTCTATCGGGGCCAGGGGTAGAATGTGGTGATTTGATTCTGGTGTCCCCAATAAACTTACGTGTTCTGAACACTAGGTCCCCAGCTGGTGGCAATTTGGGAATTGGAGCTTCCTGGAAGTTGTGTATGGTTGGGGGCAGACTTATGGGTGTTATATACAGCTTCCCCTTGCCAGTGTTTTTGGCACACTCTCCTGTTGCTGTTGTCATCTGATGTTGGTCAGATGTTCAGCCTCTGCTCATGCCACATTTTGCACTGTCATCATGGAGCTTTCCCTCAAGCCTATAAACCAAAATAAACTCATTCTGACCATAAATTGCTTTTGATTGAGTGCTTTTTACATCAATGTAAAGCAAATTGCAACATATACCTTGCAGAAATTTTGAGGAACTTCATCAGCATGGAAATTCATAGAGCACAGTGTATGAAGTGATGCCATGCACATTTAAACACAGTATTTCAGGGGATGTTTAATCACACATAAGAAATATATTTTTCATCAATAAATGTGTTCTATAGTGAAAAAGTTCCCAACTCTGAATTCTCTGTGAAGGTCTTACATGTAGATTAGGTTGATGTGGGTTTTATCTGTATTTTTCTTCCCTTTTTGTTGTAAGCACATGAAGAATTGTGTATAACACCAGATTTACTTAGACTTTATGAAAGTATTTTATATCATTAAAGAAATAATCAAACCTAAAACCTGCATTTGTTCTTTAAGCATCCAAATGGAGATATTTTTATATCTCTTGTGCATAGTGGAGACCTTCCCATTCTTCAGTTTAACTCATTAATGATTTCTTGAATGGAGAAGTGAAAAGAAAGAAATCTAGAAACTAATATAATCAAAGTCTGTAGAGACCATGCTCATACTTTTTTTTTTTTAATTTCTCTTTTTACTCTGATATAAAGACACTGAGAGATCATTGTAGAACTGAGATGGAAACCAGCTCCATGCTTGCTAGGTATCATTGTATTGTAAAGTGCTATGTAAGCTGATGAGGGATAGGATAATGGTCACCAATAGCATGAACAATAGATCCTGCAAGCTACAAAATAACTACTCAGGCAATATGTGCACACTGGTACAATAGTGGCACACAGGCTATTTGGGTGATCAATTGCTCTATGAGAGGCTATGAAACCCAATCATTGCCAGGAAATTCATACCTAATACTGAGAACCAAGTCAGAAGCCTATGGCTCAGAAGGTCTTAGCCTTTATAGAGAAATTTCCACCATTCTTTGACTAAAAAAAGAGGTTAAGCCTCAAAAAGATTTCTAAATGTCTGTTGACCCCTTTAATCCATGTTATTCTCACTGTTCATTAAAGAATCTGATTTTTCCCTATGGGAGAGAATACCAGGAGACCCAAGACCAATCAGTATGGCTAGAAAAAATAACCAACTGCCTAGCACAAGATAAGTCATTTCTATCACATATGGCAGGGCCCAATAATCATTACAAAGGAAGTAGTAGATTAAATATGTATGCTGTTCTTCATACTTCCCTGAGGACCTCCTTCAGAAAGATGTCAGTAGACACTAAAGACACTCCAAACTCATTAGAACAGAAAATCATAGGATGTAGAGAGTTCAACTCTCGAGTCTTACATCATGGCCTCCAAGGCTCAAGGAACATTAGAAAAGAGGAGACATAAAGAATATAAGAGCCACATGTTTTCAAGGAATATTCTGAGGCATTGATTCTCCCACCATCAACAGAAACTGACTGGTACATTCATGACCCCAAAGTGAATACTGAAAACCCCACTGAGGAAGGCTCTCAGTGGAATGATGAGGAGGAGAAAAGGGAATATAAGAGTATAATTAGATGTAAGTATGATCATTATAGAATATGCTAATATAATAAAGTTCTCAGAAAAAGATATAAACGGCTACAGAGACAGCTTAACAGTTGAGGCTTTTGCCTGCTAAGACTAAGGATGCAGATTTGATTACCCAGTACCCATACAGGCCAGATACACAAGATGGTGCATGCATCTGGACTTTGTTTGCAGTGGCTGAAGGCCCTGATGTGCTCTCTCTCTCTCTCTCTCTCAGTCTCAAATAAATAAGTAAAATATTTTTTAAAATATGAAGATTAGGCTAAATTTTGTTTTGTATTGTTTGAATCAAATTTATTGTTCATTATTGTATTCTTTATTACCATAGGAGAGCAGTAAGCCATTACTCAATATATGATCTTGGGTTGAGGAAATAGTTGTCTGCCTCAGGTGCCTGTCTGGCTTCCTCAGGTAAGTACAATACATGATTCACATCAAGTCAGCAGGTAGACTGTAATCCCTTAAACAATGATTAGAAAGCTAGACATTCTCCTTCCTCATCAGAATTAAATAAAAATAAAAAATAACCAAAAGAATATTTGAGAAGTTTTAGTTCTGAAGAAAAGTAAATAAATAATATCTCTTATTACTCTTTATATGTAAATAAGCGGTATACCACATTTCAAAAACTCTATGATACCTTCCATATATTTGATTATCATTTGAAATATCATAATATCTATTGCTAATATATTTTAGCATTATGTAATATTTACATGTACATTGTTTATTTTTATATAACTTTGCTGCAAAAAGTATTATTGTATACTACAACTAAAGGTGCCTTGCATGTACTTAAATAGGATATAATTTCAGCTCATAAATTAGTATATATATATATATATATATATATATATATATATATATAATTTAGTAATGATATTTTCTTGTATGAATAGCATTCTACAGGCCTTTTGTTTATCTAGCTATGCTTTTGGGGGCTGGAGTTGAAAGGGATATCCCCACAAACATACTTCTACATTGAACCTAGGATCTTACACATGCAAGGCTTCATCCCTAGCCCCAAAGCCAGGAATATTGATTGTAAAACCTACATTCTAAAAAAATTCTTATATTGATGAATAGACATGTGCTAAATCAATCAAGAGTCAATATAAATATAAGTGACTTCTATCTTAAGTGATGCTAATAGAAAGATATGTTCCAAACCTGGCTCTGGTCTTAAGAGTACTTGTACAAATTATTAGCCACTGGGAGCAAGACTTTCCTCTATTTGTGAAAAGAAAGCTTTAAACTGAGGCTTACTAAGGCGGATATTGAGAGGAGTCTGTTGTACAAATGCTGAGATTGCCACAAGAATAGCAGCACTGAACACATGTTTATGTACGCTCAGTAGATAGAACACAAGAAATTTTGCTCTAAAAATATTTTAAATTCTTTTGTAAACTTGTAGTACAAGAAGTCATTAGTCATGATGTGGGCCCTAAGCTAACTGAGAGCTGTAGTAAAGCTTCCCTGACTCCACACTGGGGAAGCATAAGTCACCCTCTGGAATTAAAAGGAGGGCAAGGCAATTTATATTCATTTCTGTTCAATCAAGAAGGGTTCACTGGAGGATGCTCTATTCCAAAACCTTTGCTAGAAAACTAGAAAGAATGTAAGTCTAATGCTCAGTGAAAGTGAGTGTTAGTAATCTCTACTGACTGGTTCACAGACAATGGGGGCTATTTTTGCTCTAGTGACAGTAAGAGCAATGATACAGAATTAAGAGAGGTGACATTAAGCAAGTCTGCTACTAATTTACTGTGTGACTTTGGGCATGTCAGGTCTCCTCTGGAGATAATGGTGATTTGAAATTGTCCCTAATTTATCTTCTGACTCTGAAGGGACATATTGTAGATACCTCTTAATAGTATTATGATTGAAATTTACTTTATATCTAGTCCAGTGAATATGAAAACTGATGGCTAAAGATAACAGGACATTATCAGCACTTGCTAACAAGGAAAGTGTTTAGAATTCAATGTTTGAAGTGATGTACCCAAACCGTTCATACATTACTTCTTGAAAAACATTTGCAGAAAAAAAAAAATAGAAACATCAGCAGAACATGGAACAAGTTTCTTATATTTGTACGAACAGGAACCTTCACTGTTTTAAAGTTTAAAATTGTACACTAGAAGTAATATATATTACCTGAATTAAATTTCTTGATTTAGTTGGGATGCCAAATTTAACTTAGTTAAGGTACCAATTTCAAATCATTTTCTGTCACCATTTCATTGGCCATTTATTATTCCTAGAAGTTGGCAATGTAAAGGATAAAATATTTACAAGCAGATTAAATGCACAGATACTGATGGTACTGAAAGGAACTAGCTCCAAAGTAAATAAGTGTCAGGCTGGGATTAGTGATATTTGTTAATGTGTTCTTTGCTATCTGATTTATAAGGGGATTTGATGTTATAAATTATTCATCATAATTAAGTAGAAAACCAGGTTAAGATAAGTAAGGCTTTCTAGAGAAACACAGCGTAAGCAAAGATTAGAGTTTAGACCTCAGCAACACTGTTTATTGGCTCTGTGACCTTGGAAATGATCTGATTCACAGATTTTTTTTATGCAATGGAAAAATATTTCATGCGAAAGGCCTAGGAAAGGGCATGCAAATGCCAAAGCTGAGAAATGATGACACTCAAATATTAAATATTAAGATAATTTCTCAGTTACTAGGTATGAATCTAAATTGCTTCTGCTTGCTCATAGAATTCAAACACACACACACAGACACACACACACACACACACACACACACACACACACACATATATATATATATATATATATATATATATCATTGGTATGCCAATACTTAACCCCTTTAAGAAATTAGGAATTCCCCCAAAATAAGTTATATATGAAAAGATTGGCCCAGAACTGAGAATGTCAATTGAATTTGAATATAAATTAGATTTTAACAGATTTATATGTATACAAATGTTTGAAAAGTCACAGAAAAACCCTTGATCAATTGTTTAGTGACCCGCTAAAACTTTGTATTAATCACACTAATTTCCTATATATTTATAGGGTTGACAATAAATAAATTATGTATACTATAAAGTTTATTAACAGAATATTATGCATAAGCCCACAAAAATTAGAACCCATATTTTAAAGTGATTCTTATTTTCAAGATTAATTTGTAATGTTTTATAGATAATTTTAATATATACATAATATATTTTGATCATAATCCTCTGTCATGACTTTCTTTTGTTGCCCCTCCCCATCCCCTTTCCATAGAGCCCTTCCTTATTTCCAACTAGTCAACTTCTATTTTGGTGTAATCTTTAAGTTGTTTTATCCCTGCTCCGTTATCAATAATAACATATTGATTAGTTTAATATTATTCAGGCCTTGAACAGGTAAAGACAGTCACTATGAAGTCATAAAAACCACAGATATTTTATATCAGGAATATAGTGTTCCAAAGCACTCCTCAGTATTCTTTGGCTTTTTATTCTTTCTACTACCTCTTCTACAATCATCCCTGAACCTTGGAGGACGTGATAAAGATGTATAATTTATTGCTGAACACTCAACTGTCTTTTCTTCTCAGCACTTTCTCAGTCACTGCCATCTGAAAAGAGAAGTTTCTCTTACCAAAAATAAGAGCAGCACTACTATATGGGAATAAACAAATATTTAAAGGTCAGTTTGTTGGGCATAATATATCCATTTAACCAAACAATAGTCATGAGACTCATGAAAACTAGTAGAAGTGAAAACTAAGAGGAAACCCTTAGTGTTTATGACTTTCGCAGCCAGAGTATTTACCAGGTTTTCAGTTCCCAGCATGAATTCCTTCCATGGATGAAGTAAGCTCAAATTGAATCAAAGAGCTATTGGTTAGTCCAATAATAGGCATGCTACTTTTGCACTCGTGGACACCCTTGCCTGGAGCCATTGTGTTTACAAGGTCTTCCGGCTTAAAACTACTGATGACATTTCTCCCCCAGTAAATTGCATATGTGCTTCAGGAGGATGTTCGAGCTCAATTCCAGCTTGATTTCTCAGTGGCATACAAATGAAGCATGTGGTTTCTTTAGCAATAGGGTCTTATATGTACTTCTGGTGGGCAACAGAGTCTTGGCAATAGAGAACATTGTTTTGGAGGGCCTTAGAGACCTCCCTGACTAATACCTCATGAGGATGTATTCCAACACTAGCACTGACTTTTTGTAGCAACACATGACTTCTGGGTGCAGCATTATCTACACCACAAGGTACTTCTGCCCATTCTCTCTCTTTCTCACACATATATTCATTCATAAGCTAACAAAGATGTATGTTTCAATATGGTTTATTTTAATTATCATTGATAGTAATTAATTTAATCAAATATTATTGTTATTGATATAGTTCTATAGCATAATGAATTAAATTTTATTACAAATTAAATAACAAATACTGCTTAAGATAGTAATATTAATTTATTCTCTGACTGTTTTTTTTTTCAATAGTAAATGTAATTTTTGTAAGCTTGTAATTTCTGTTTGACATACTTTTGAATTCTAGGTTTTCACAAAATTAACCAGAAGATAACAATGAGGATTAAAGTAATGTTGACAGCTGAGATGGTAAATAATGGAAAGGGAGTGGGATGTTGAGGGAAAATAAACACCAAACTAAACCCAAAATGAACTGTAACCATAGCAACCTTTCTCCTAAAAGATAAAAGAGTAAAAGATATAACCTTCAATAGGAGTATGGGGGACTCATGTTAAGAAGGGCCCTGGAGAGGGTGGGATTAAGCCTAACCTTAAACAAATTGGCTCTTACCTGTAACCTCCAGTACCAGAAATCAGTTGCTACCCACATTTAGCTGTTGAGTGGAGAGATTTACAAGGTTCCAAAAGCACTTGATTACCCACCTGAGGTAAAAGGTGAGACTACTGCTGAAGACAAACATGCTGCTGACACAGAACACTGACCTGTCTTGAATCTGGAAGGGAGCCAGTCCCCAGATGGTTAGCCCATTTAGTGCTGGAAAGCACTACATGAGTTACTGGGGGCAAGAAGCCAACAACATTATGAGCAAACAGGGGCTCACAGCTACTCAAAAGCAACCAACCTAAGAAGAAATACATATCTGTGCATTGGAGGCAAACAGCCTTGGTGGGTAACCAATGGCTTTCTAATTGTCTAAGGGATCCTCTAAGTGGAAAGGAACCTATGGTTGGAAAGGGGAACCAGGTCAGAATCCCATGGAAACAAAGATGATGATCTCCAATGACAAGCTCCTACTACTCTTTGGCCAAATCAGGGCTATATCCATCAAAACCTCTCTAAATTAACAATGCTTATCCTATTTAACTATGCTGACTTCATTCCCCAGTGGAGAATCTCTTCTTTTTCAGAAGGTGGCAAGACTTAGGAGCTTGTCATTGGAGACCATCATCTTTGTTTCCATGGGATTCTGACCTGTTTCCCATTTATATTTAATATAGAACATACCTGATTACACATGGTAAAAAAGATACAGAACTATATGTTACTTAACTAATTTACTATAATAGCAGGGAAAACATTGATATACCATAACTACTCTTTAACCAAGAAGTTATCTTCTTCACCTCTTCCAAATCCTTTTTCTTGATTTGTATATGTCGTATAAGACAACACAAGATACTTAAAGCAAATGAAAACATTTTTATGATAAAGACAGACTAATATCAGAATTCAACCAATGTAAACTCAGAAATATACAATAAAAATTTACTAAGGACATTAAATTTTGTTATAGATTAAAGTTGCAAGCTTTTTTAATCTTCCTCATTGCATATATGAAGTAGCCTTCTCATGTGATTTCTTTTAGTACATTGAGTTCTGTAATTGTTGTATAAACAAATTGACCCAATGCTGAATGTTTAGTAACAAAAGTTTTCTGAGCCCTGGTAGGTGTGTTAGATATGTGATTTAGTGTTCAAGTCTCTAGAGCCTCTGGATTTCTGTTGGGATGAGATTTGAGTGATCATAGTGCCTGCCACCATCACTCCAGGACTGTTTTGTAAGCTAGGAGTGAGAACAATACTTGTGAGCTGAATCCTCTGCAACGACTCTTGTGCTAAGGAAGATATGGTAGAAGTAACCAGTCTCCAAAAGATTGTAAGATTCATGATCATCCTGTGGCACACCCTCACCCCAGCCCTTCCTCCAAAAGGAGACTGACTGAGACCTTCAGGACCCCACAATGAATACCAATAACCCTACTGAGGAGGGTCATCAGTGGAATGGGGGAAGGGGAGAGGGAGTATAAGAGTATAGCCTTTTTATAAAATAGAATGTTAAAAGGTTAAAAATTTCTTTTGCTGAGAGAGACTAATGGAGAAAGGGAGGGGATATGATGGAGACCAGAGTTCTAAAGTGGAATGGGGGAGGGGAGGGAAATATCAGGTGGGTTTTTTTTTGGTATGTAAGATTAAAAGTCAATAAAAATAAAAATAAATTAAAAAAAATAAAAAAAAAAAAAAAAAACCATGTCTGGGGGGTGGGGATTTAGCTCAGTGGATGAGCACTTGCCTAGCAAGCGCAAGGAACTGGGTTCGGTCCTCAGCACCGGAAAAAAATTTAAAAAATTAAAAAACAACAAAAAAAATTTCTTTTGCTGACAACAGGCTAGAAAGAGGGGCTGAGGTATGGATGAGGAATCTCTTTGGCTTACACATGTCCTAGTGACTTAGACTCCTTTAGGACTATAGTTTTATTCTATACTATAAAGTCCTTTCCTTTTAGTTGGAATATGGGAGTGGGAGATAAGAATATGAACATGGAGAAGACAGACTACTTTTTATTTTTCTCTACATCAGCCAAGAAATACTTCACTTTAGCTCACATTCTATTGATGAGATATGGTCATGTGACAGCATGTATCTCCAAAGGGTCATGCAAGGTAGTTTAGCTTTGAGTCAAGTAATTGAGAAAAATACATTCTGGCTGCCAGCAGTGTCTGTATAGATCTAGTGAAGAGCTTCTTTACACGCAGGGAAACTTAAGCATGGGAAGTAATGTTTAATAAGTCATAAGAAAATCTAGTTCCTCAGTTAGAAACTATGTAATTAATAAGAGCCAAAGAAATTATGTTTCACAAAGATTATCAATTGACTATTTAATCAGAAGATTTTTCTAATACAAAATCTAACATGAGTTAATATAATAGCATTAAAATAAATTAGTTAGAGAGAAAACCTATTTCCTTCATGGAATTTTATGTTCAGTTGCAAACTAATCTCTGTCATTCAATATTTGTAACCTAAAAAAAAGAGGGGGGAAATAATCACATAACATCTTGGTGCCAGCGTTGGCAAATTTCTTCACACTTTGAGACTTTTACTTTGATTCATGGTGGCAAGTGTTACAAATTTAAATATAAAGCGACAGAGAAACTGAGGTTGTTTTCCTTGTTTTGTAATTATCACTAGAAATAACCATTTGGGTGAAACCTGCCTAATGTTATTATAACCACATGAGTGTAAGTACTATATGTGGACATGTCCACATGTAATCAACTTTGTGTCTATTCTAGGAGGATTTAAAATAAAAAAAAACACAAGAAAAATAATGAATTACAATATATTAAAAAGTAATAATTACCATCAACTGATTTCAATTACTACTTTACAAGTACTTTATAAGCATAATAATTTCTACCTAAAATTTGAAAATTAAAGATAAAACAAATGCATTTTAGATATTGATCAAAATATTTTCTTTTATAGAACTGAATAAATATTACACTTTAAATGCATTGTTGTATAATTCCTGTTTAATACAGATCATGGTTTTAATAACATATTTTCCTACTAAATCCCAAAAAAAAGCCTATTTGAGTGAAATAATAAATCTCATTGGGAATTAATACCTGTTTTGATCAATTCATTCTACTGTCATAAAATACCTTAAACATATCTTAAACTCGGTAGTGTATAGCTAACAGAAATTTATTTTTCAGGTGCCAGACTTCTGGGTAAGATGGCACCATAGGAGTTATGCCAAACCAGCCCAGGGAGGGATTTAAGCAAAACCACAGCAAAATACACTCTTCTTCTGAAAAGTGCAGGAGTACAGGATTTTCTAGACACAACTGAGAAGCAAGAGAGCCAAGATCTACCAGAAAGGAGGAAAATGGCCAGATTACCACCGAGGAGCTTATGGTCCCAATCTGTGGTGGCCCCAGTCTATGCAATCTGCACCACCAGCACCACCCACCAGGTGCCCCAAGCAGCTGCAGCAGAGACCAAAAAAGGGGACTTTCCAACCTCATCAGCCTTCTTGCAGAGTCCAGAAATCTAAAGAAAAGTCAACTGAGGTCAACTAAGGAGCTACTGAAAAAGATACAGGGGGACTGTGTAAGCAATTCTAGGCTTCCTGAACTCTCCCATCCTCCAGCAATCAGAACCGTGAACCTCCATCATTCAGCCCCCAGTGGCAGTGCATCCAGCTTAGCTGAATAGAGGTCCATCTCCAAGGAACAACACAGATGGATCTAGGTAGGCACTCAGCATTGGTGAGATTGGAAGTCACACCAAAAGGTAATGAGGCCAACTGACAAAAACAAAACACAACAAAACAAACAAATAACAATGAAAAAAAAAAAAAAAAAAAAAAAAAAAAAAAAACAGGTGCATAGCCCTGCATTGGAAGTGCTAATCTCTCTTTCCAAGTCAGGGCAGGTTATGGGTTACATATTTTTGGTTGGCTTAACCATTTTCAAATAAGAGTACTTGGGGGGTTGAATATTGCTGTATTTAATGCTTACAGATTTATAGGACCTTTGTCTTTCTTCAGTCATTATTGGGGGCAGGGTCTGATCCAGATCCAGGCTGACATGGAACCCAATTCAGAACAGAATTCTCTACCTCCTAGCTGACAGGATTAAGAGTGTAGAGCAACACACACTTTTAGGGATTTTGGCTTTATAAGACTATCTGTTTGTTTTAATCCCCACACTTGCATACTCTGTGCTGGTTTTTATTGAATGTGTATATTGCTCAGTTGAAATTTAGAATTTTCCAGTATATTGGTCCACCCAATCCACTAGAATACTTGCTTAGCAAGCAAACTCAACACCTAGGATTACTTCTGAGGGTGGATTTGGGTACAAGTGCTACACTTGGCAGCTTACACACATATCCTGAAAGTATATAAAGGTGGATCACCACATCTAAGAAAACTGCAGATAACTAGAAAACCCAAGCATCAAATCAATTCAGGATGCAAAAGTTGCTACATTATAATACAAGAAAAAAAAAGTATCAAGACAACGCAAGCCCACCCAACATTTCAAATCCATCAGAAATGTTCACCAATGAGACTGTTTTAGATGAAATTCCTAACAAAGATTTCAAAAGAAAGATTTTATCTATAGTCAAAGAAATGAAAGGATTCAAAGAAGAAAGCAAACTCATGAATGATAGCACAGAAAACCAGCTTAATGAAATAAAAAGGTCATTTCAGGACATGAGTAAGGAAATAGAAATATTAAAGAAAAACGAGGCTGAAATCCTAGCTCTGAAGAACATAGTAAGTGAAATAAAAAACTCTGTGGAAAGTCTCACAAGTAGAATGGATGAAGGAGAGAACAGAATATCTAAGGTAGAAGACCAGGTGACAGACCTAATACAGTCCAACAAAGAGAAACACAAGCTAATAGGAAGGTCTGAATGGGAATCCCAAGATATATGAGGCACTATGAAAAGATCAAACATAAGAATTCAGAGTATAGTAGGAGGAGAAGAATTTCAATCCAGAGGCTTAGAAGGTGTTTTCAACAAAATCATAGAAGAAAATTTTCCCCAAATTGGGAAAGAAATGCCAATGCAAATGCAAGTCTTTCAGAACACCAAACAGACAAAACTTAGAAAGAACCTCTCCTTGCCATGTTATAAATAAACTACAAAAAATGTAAACCAAAGAAAATATATTAAAAGCAGTTAAAGAGAAAAAGCAAGTGTCCTTCAATGGCAAGGCCATCAGGATCACAGCAGATTACTCAACACAAACTTTAAAAGCCAGAAGGGCTTGTAATTATGTATTCCAAGTTTGAAAGATAAAATCTTTCCACTAAGATTACTTTATCTAGCAAAGCTATCTATCCAAATTAATGGAGAAATAAGAACATTCCACAACCAAAACAGGCTAAAGGAATTTATGATGACCAAACCAGCTCTACAGAAAATAGTTGATAGAGGAAATGGAAAGGCATCCCATGTTCTTGTACTGGAAGAATCAGTATTGTGAAAATGTCAATCTTACCAAAAGCAATCTACACATTTAATGCAATCCCCAATAAAATTCCAATGGCATTCTTCACAGAAACAGAAAAAAACAAGAACACAAGGCACAAGGACAGACATGTAGATCAATGGAACAGAACAGAAGACCCAAATGTTAATCCAGGTAGCTACAGCCATGGGATTTTTGACAAAAATGCCAAAAATATTCATTGGAGAAAAGATAGCCTCTTCAACAAGTGGTGTTGGGAAAATTGGATATCTGTATGTAGAAGGATGAAAATAGATCCTTGTCTCTCTCCATGCACAAGAATCAAGTCCAAGTGGATCAGGGATCTTAATATCAGACCTGAAACTCTGAAATTGCTAGAGGAAAAGGTAGGGCAAACCCTTCAACATATTGTCTTCAGCAATGACTTTCTGAATATAACCCCAATTGCTTAGGAAATAAAACCACCAATCAACCACTGGGATCTCAGGAAATTACAAAGCTTTTATACAGCAAAGGTCACTGAATACAGAAAAGAGACAACCTACAGAATGGGAGAAAATCTTTGCCAGCTATACATCTGACAGAAGATTAGTATCCAGAATATCCAAAACATTAAAAAAAACAGAACAATAAGAAATCAAACAACCCAGTTAAAAAATGGGCTATGGAACTAAATAGAGAGTTATAAGAAGAAGAAATACAGATGGAATATAAACATATAAAAAAGTGTTCTACATTCTTAGCCATCAGGGAAATGCAAATTAAAACTACTTTGATATTCCATCTTACTCCTATCAGAATGGCTACCATCAAGAAAACAAATGACTATAAGAGTTGGTAGGATGCGGAAAAAGAGGAACACTTCTACACTGTTGGTGGAAATGTAATATGGTCCAGCCATTGTAAGAATCAATGTGAAGGTTCTTGAGACAGCTAAAAATAGATTTACCATATGATCCAGCTATAGCACTACTAGGCATATATATCCAAAGGTCTCTTTACACTACCTTAGAGAATCTTGCACAACCAAGTTTACTGCTGCTCTATTCACAGTAGCTAGGAAATGGAACCAGCCTAGATGTCCATCTACAGATGAATGGATAATAAACATGTGGTACATTTACTCAATGGAGTTCTATTCAGCAGTAAAGAAAAATGAAATTTTCTGGCAAACGGAGGGATCTGGAAAGGAGTATACTAAGTGAGGTAACCCAGACCCAGAAAGCCAAACGTTGCATGTTCTCTCTCATATGTGGATCCTAGTTACAAATTTATAGACTTGTGTGTGAGTTGGAACCAAAAATTGGTAGCAGAGGTTAGTAATCTAGAAAAAGCTTATAAGACAGGGAGGAGAGGAAAGGACTTAATGGGATGGCATTGTATATATGAAATATAAAAACAGATTATAGGCAGAGGAAAGACCTAAGTGAAGCCAGGGGAAGAGAATGTGTAACAGAAGGGTTGGGGGGAGGGTCAATCAAAATTCAAGATATTCTGAATAACACTTATGTAAACCTACTTTTGGGAATAATGACACACCCAGAAGCTATAGATTGTTAGTAGAAAAATTTTAGTGCCAGGGATGGGATACCTTCCAGTGAGTTGTTGGCCAGAGAGGTCTCTGTTTCCTCCAAAACATTACAGGCTATTGCCAGGGCCCTTGGTTTCCCTTGAGAAACAGATGGTAAGACCCTATTGCTGAAGACCTCACTTGCCTGAGTGGCAAGGTCACGGTGAAATCAAGCTGGTGCTGAGCAGAAAACCTTTTCCCTGTAGACCAGCCAACTAAAAGCTGGAAAAAGCTGCACTGCATGGGAGACAGAAATCATCAGCGGTGAAAATAGTGGACACTGGAAACTTCAAGTTTGGCCAGACAGGCCAAATGCCCGAAGGGTACAATAGTGGCATGCCTGCTCCCTAATTGATCTGAAGGCCTGCTCTATGGGAGGGAATACATGCCTGGTACTGAAAAATCTAATCAAAAGTTTATGGCAGGGGAGGTCATGAGCCTTAGTGGTATAAAGCTTGCTCTTGTCTGGCTATATGTATATATAATTCCCAACAAACTGCCCTGAAAGCACAACACTTAATGTTCATATTCACATATTAATGCTACTCTTAATTCTGGTTAGAGAAGCTTCTCTTTTCAGATGGCAATGACAACTGGGATGACACAAAAGGCAGCATAGTCCTAAGAAGAAGGGGCAGAGGACTGTCCAGCACTGAAACAACTCTATCACAGTCTCCAAGGCTCAGGGTCCATTGCAGAAGAGGTGGCAGAAAGAAAGAACTAAAGGAAGGGTATGATTCCTTACAATGCAACTGTGCATACAGAAATTGGCCTCGATATCCATGACCTCACAGTGCCTAGCAATAGCTTCATAAGACCCTCATAATAGGAGAAAAATATGATGACATCAAATTAAAAAAGAGACTAATGGAGAGAGGGAGGGGATATGATGGAAAGTGGAGTTCTGAAGGGGAATGGGGGGAGAGGAGGGAAATATAATGTTTTATTGTCTGTATGTACAGAAGCTGTCAATTAAAAAAGAAAGAAAGAAATTTATTTCTCACAGTTCTAGAGACCTGCATAGCCCAAGCCCAAGGTATTATCAGGGTTATTGTCTCAGGAGGTCCCAGCATCCGATATTGTACTTTTTTCTCTATCTCTCATGGGAGAAGGACATTTTTGGTCTTCATATGATGGCCAAAAGTAAGGGTAAAAGAAAAACCTGTGTACTTCTCCTCTGTCATTTTAAAACAAGATAAAATTCAGTACATGAGACTGGATCCCCTATGATTTAACCAGGCCCTGTTTCTTTATATCCACCCCTTGCTGTAGGTGTCTTGGTATTCTATGTCTCTTTGCTTCTTGCCACTGATGATGTCTGTCCTTCCACATTGGAATGGTTGTGAAAACTTACTTCAATTCATTGTGCCCCTTGCATAACAAACATCAAGCAAAGATTGAAAGAAATGGAAGCTGTATTCCTCACTGTTGGCCTTGGATTTAGTTTCATGTAAAATTCTAACTTAAAATAGTACTTATATCTATTATAAAGTATCTATTATAAAAATATATCCAGGGCTCAGTGGCAGAGTAATTGCCTTATAAGTACAATGGCCTGAATCTGATCTTAAGTAGAGCAAAAGCAAAGTTAAAAAAAATACAAAAGACAAAATAACAAACAAACAAAAGGATATCTAAGGGACTGGAAGATTCTTAAAGACACTTGATTGCAAAGCCTGCCAGCCTGTGATCAATTCCTAACTCACCCATGTTTGGCAGACACCAAACAGTTACACAGGCAGCTGGTGTTCATTTACAGCAGCAAGAGGTCCTGGCATGCCCTGCGCACTCAAACACACCTACATGCATGCATGCATGAATACATGCAACAACACAAATAACAAGAAGGAAAAAGAAAAATTCTGAACTTTAGAGATGGCTTAGTGGTTAAGGCACTTGCTTGTAAAGTCTAAGTTTAATTCCCCTGTACCCACGTAAAGTCAGATAAACAGTGTGCATCTGGAGTTCCTTTGGAGTGACTGGAGGCTCTGGGAGAGCTCATTCTCTCTGTATGTCTCTTTTCTTTCTATCTTTCTGCTTGTAGGATAAATAAATAAGAAAAAAATATTTACAAAAAGAGAAATTCTTATTTATAACTTAACATATGTCACTAGACAAGCTTTTATGATATCAACATTTTAAAAATAATTATAACACTTCTCTCTGTTCTAAGTGAGGATACTTGATAGATGATAACTTTTATATTTAGTTCGATTTATAATTGCATTACACTGCTGAAAACATAATAATAAATCAATACTTTCACATTCTCTGACACTTTTGATAAAATGGTCAGCTTCAGAGAAAAACAAACCTCCATTTAAATTATCTGTATTGCTCAAATTCACTAATTCCTTTCTGTTTTTTAAATAATATTTATTTATTGGAGAGAAAAAGAGAGAGAATGGGTGCACCAGGGCCTAAAACCCCTACAAACAAATTCCAGACACATGTTCTACTGTACATCTGGCTTATGTGGCTTCAAGGGAATCAATCCTGGGTCCTTAGGCTTTGTAGGGAAGCTCTTTAACCAGTAAGCCATCTCTGTAGGCCTCCTTTCTATTTTTTATATTTTACTTATTTATTTATTTTAAGACAGAGGGCAAGAGATAGAGGAAGATGCAAATAGAGAGAATGGGCATGCCAGGGCATGCCACTGTAAGGGAACTCCAGATGCATGCACTACCTTGTGCATCTGGCTTACGTGGGTATTGGGGAATCAAACCTGGGTCCTTAGGCTTTGCAGGCAAGCACCTTAATTGCTAAGCCATCTCTCTAGCCTGTTCCTTTCTATTTTTATTCCATAATTTTCTGTAATATATTTTACATGTAATGCTGCTTAAACTATTTAAAGACTTATGTTTCACTCCTACATTTGCCTAAATCTATATCTCAGTATTTTCCCAAACACCAATTTTCTCCCTGAAATCTTTTCCATACTTATTCGAGGTTGTTAGGTAGCCTGTTTCTCCCTGCCATTCATAACCAAAATTCAGGGGGTATGAAGAAGACTCAGAGAGCAAACTGTTGGTGGTGTAAGCATAAGGACTTGAGTTCAGACCCTCAAACCTCATGTATACGCTGGATGGGTATAGTGACCTGCCTGTAATCCCAGCACTCAAGAGACAAGTGATCTAATCTGGCTGCAAGACTTGTTGAACTTGCAAACCCGGGGTTGAGGTGAGAAGTCATACATCTGTAGATAAGATGGAGAGTGACTGAAGAAAACACACAGTTTCAACCTCTGGACTCCACATGCACTCACATATGCATGTGAACCCACAATTGTGTACACACATGAACATATATATGCATGTTCACACACAAACAAAATATTAAAAGTCACATTTATTTTTTTAACTTATATCCCGCACCAATCAGCAATATCTCTGGATTCTTCTGCTATACTGCCTTCCAAAGCGATTTCTTCTCTGTTAATTTTCTTAATGCTTTCCCTTATAAGTAGTTTTTTTTTTTTAAATTAATTTATTTATTTGAGAAAGAGAGATATAGAAATAGGCAGGTACAGAGAGAGAGAATGAGCGTGCCAGGGCCTCCAGCCACTGCAAACAAACTCCAGATGCATGCACCCCCTTGTGCATCTGGCTCACGTGGGACCTGGAGAATCAAGCTTCAAATCTGGGTCCTTAGGCTTCACAGGCAAGCGCTTAACCGCTAAACCATCTCTAGTGGTGGAGTTTTTGTCTTTGAGTACTTCCTTTTGTTGATACTGTCAGATGCTCATCTTAGGCTAGTGTTATGAATTCACAGTTTGGTTCAAGATAGTCCCCTGCTGAAACTGACGAATAACTCACCAACCAATTCAAAGCCTTGTAATAGCTTTATTGAATGTCTACCTTGTCTGATGTTATCTCATCAAACTAAAAATATCTTTGTTAAATTACTAAATAATAATTTATACCAATAGAAAATTTATTCACTTTTAAAATTGCGCTTAATAAAAGATTTAAGCATGATGAAGTCATCTAACAGAGAAGACAGGGACTGAATTTTGTAGGAGAGGACATAAATCCTTGGACCTAATTATCTTATTGTTTAGGCTTTCTATCTTATGGAAATTGAGCCACCTTGAACACCATTTATCATGTAATAGGATACTTTTAATTCCTTATCTTTTATTATAATGACATCCTTTTCAAATCCTGAAGTGACTTCAATTTGCATCACTTTCTATGCACACTACTAATGATCAACACAACTTTATTCACACTCATGGAGCTTGGCTTTACTCAGTGTTGCAGATCGCCTTGGCCTAGAAGCAACCTCTGAGACAGTGTTTATCAGTTAGTAAGCACCCGTGCAATAGAAAGAATAGAGACAGAATTGAGAAACAGAACCTCCTCAAGAAGCATGATGTCAGGAGGAGCGTTGCAACTGATATGCTACTTCAGAACTGACCCGAGTTGGGGTATGGAGGCTTGGCTTTTACACCCATGTTGATCAGTCATATGCTGATATTTGTTCCTGAAGGAATTTCCATCCTGAGTGTGGTACTATTTATTATACTCTAGGGCTGGGAGCTGAGAGAAAATGTCTGCAGCCCTCCCAGCAACTGTGGATATTAATGTTTCTGGTAAGAGGTATTGGTAATGCATCACAAGAGCTTTCTTCTGAAACCTAATGATGCTGCCTGTCGGGAGGATTCTAATATATTCAATGCAGAGACTGTCTAGATTTCAACACACCCTTTCCTAATACTAACCATGAAGTCATCCACCTGTAAAATATCACAGTCCTTAACATCACTATCTTGTGCAAAAAGATACAAGATTATTTAAAGGGAAATAGTAAGTTTAGTATTCATATTAGATTATTTTTGCCATTTTTTGGTGTGATCTAATCTATCAGATTAGTTTTTGATATTGAAAAGGCTGAGTGATTTTGTTGGTGGTGGTGGCAATGATGATGTTGGTGGATTTTTTAGAAAATATGTTGTTTTTTAAAAAAAAAAAAAAAGAGAGAGAGAGAAATAAGGCTGCAGAGGTTGCTCAGTGGTTATGGCATTTGCCTGGAAGGTCTGGTGACTCAGGTTTGATTCTCCAATGTCCACATGGAGCCAGATGAATAAAGTGGTGCATGCATCTGGGGTCATTTTCAGTGGCTGGAGGCCCTGGTGTGCCCATTTTTTTCTCTCTTTCCCCTTGCAAATAACTAATTAAAAAATAAATATATAGAGAAACAAAATTAAATGCAAATGGCAGGGCAAGATAAATTATTATAAAAATCATACTATGATAGTAGCAAGTTTGACCTGAAAATATGTTGTTTTCTTATTGAACTCCATTATTTCACTGACGGTGGAAATGTTATTTATTTTGCCTGTGTTAGGTGTCATACTAGCTCTCCAAGGATGATGTGACTTCATTCTCAGAGTCTGTGAAAATGCCACTATTAATGGAATAAAGACTTTGCAAATATCATTATGGTTACAGGCCTCAACATTAGACATTGTTCTAAATCACCCTGACAAGATCAATTTAATCAGAAGAATCCGAAGTTTGGAGTGCTTACTCTGTTCACAGAAGTGATATGAATTAAGAGACATGAGTAATTCAATTCATGGGACAGATGCTCTGCATTGGTGCTGACACTGAAGGTGGATGAAGCAGGGGGCAAGCCCAAGGATGCTGCTAACTCTTGAGGCAATAAGCACCCGGAACAGAGGTCCTCAACAAGAAGAAGGAAGCCCAGTGACTAACTACAAGGAACTGAATTTTGCCCCTTAAAACCTTTAAATAGGAACTCAGCTCTGTTTTTTTTTTTTTTTTTTTTTCTAATCTTACAAAATTTATATTGGACTTGACCAAATGAACTTAAAAAAAAAGAATTTATTTCATTCAAGTATGACATTTTTACAGGAACAATAGGAGCACCAATGTAGATTATCTGTATGTCTTTAAAAGTGGATAAGATTCTCCAGTGAAATGTGTGGATTATAAAGGTGGGGTTTTGAGTAGACAAAAATAACAGGGAAACCACAAAGAGGATGTCACCATGATAGAGTATTTTTTGTTGCTTTGGAGACAGTCAGAGAGAGAGAGAGACAGACAGACAGACAGACAGACAGACAGACAGAATGGGTGCACCAGTGGCCTCTCAGCCACCGTGAAAGAACTCCAGATATGTGTTCCCCCTTATGGGAAAGTGTGGCATTGCGCCCTTGTGCCACTGCATCTGGCTAAACGTGGGGCCTAGAGAATCGAACGGGTGTTCTTAGGCTTAGCAGGCAGGCGCCTGAACCTCTAAGCTATGTCTCCAGTCCCATAGAGTTCTTCTTAAATGTGCTCAGTGAAAGAGCTAATCACCAATTTACCCTTCAGTGTTATTTTTCATACATTTGCATTTGGTAGCCACAGGAATTTCAACAATTTTCTTGTTGGGGTTTTTGAAAGGGCATGGGTTTTTTTCATTTTGTTTTTGTGTCTTAAAGCACAGGTTTGTGTGCCAGGCTGACCTTTGACTCCTTATGTAGCAGACATCAATTTTGAACTCCTAATCCTCTTGCCTTCACTTTACTAGTGCTAGTACTATAGACATGTGCCAGCACACCTAGCTTTATAGAATGTCATTTTGCGTGGTGTGTGTGTGTGTGTGTGTGTGTGTGTGTGTGTGTGTGTGTATGTGTGTGTAAAAGCCAGAGGACAACGTGGGATATCATCCTCAGGAATGATATCCACCCCTTTTGAGACAGGGTCTTTCACTGACCTGGAACTCACTGCTTAGGCTAGACTGGTTGTTCAGCAAGGTTCACAGATCTTTTATCTCTGCTTCCTCAGCATTGGGACTATAGGTGCATGCCACTATATCCAGCATTTACATGAATACTGGGGACCGAGTTCAAGTCCTCATGCTGAGTGAACCATCTCACCAACCCTCCTACATATTTCTGAGCAGGCATTTAATGAGTACTGTTTTTAAAATTGATCTAGAAAATCTATAAAGGTTCAAATGGTATTGCTGTTGATGGAACCAGTGCTAAGTATAGTCTGGGGAGCAGCATGTATGTAAACTTAAAAGCAGTGCTGCAATTCCATTACCCTGGAAAGCCAACTACTTTATCTCCCACTGTGGCTTAGTTGTCACCTGTGTCACATCCTCCTCATTCCCCAGGACATTTCACTCACCCCTTTCTTGGGAATATAACTGCAGTAAAGCATCCTGAGAACATAATTCCTAGGGGATACCACGAAAAATATAAAGATATATTTTTTACAATACATGTTACCATTACCTGTGTCCTACAGGAAAGTTATCTCTGTTCATTTGAGGCCCTTCTACTTTTCTGAGATGACTGAATAACATCCTGATACATCTGATTCTTATACTATCCAGATCTCAGCATGCACTTTTGACTCCTGGGTGATACTCTCTTCTAACCATTAATGTCACTCTCTATATTCACCAAGACCATGTATTTCTCAGAAAACTGGTTTCATTTCCCTAAATGTTTATTATTTAAAAAAGAAAAGGCAAGTAGATATTGCACACAAGTAGATTGGGAATCACTGGTTTAAAGGTATTTGGTAGCTGGTCCACATCTGAGTCCCCAATATCATCGTTCATTGCAAAGAAAATTTCTTTTTCTGTCATTAAGTAGCTAGTTCAGGAAGAAAATGGGTCTACTAAATCCAGTAAGTCACAAGGCTGTCCTGGCTCTACTATGCCTAACAGGAAGCTTTAGCCTCCCCAGAGCATTCACAGCAAAAGATGTAGCTTTTTCTGCTAAGTTTGAAATGATATACTTCCCTTCAAAACAAATCACTTGAAAACATGTTCCAACCTGCTGGGATTGGGCTTCTCTGCTTGAAACATAGTCTCCTTCTATGCACAAATTCAAAGGGAGCTGTGAAAATGTAACCTGGGCTATTGTTCTCCTCCTTTTTACTCCCCAAACTGGATTTACCTTGCTCTCATTAGGTTATCAAAAAACTTCAGCCTGAAGGTGACTCTTCCTTGGTTAAATTGCAAGTTGCTTGAGGGAAGAGATAAAGTAACACTTTTCTGGATTCCTCACAGTGCTGGGCAGAGATGTTGCTTCAGGCAGCTGTGGAGAAGTAGCTGCATGCTGGGTAGGAATGCTTTCCACCACACTAAAATAACAGCAACTTTGGTCATAGCTTTAAAACACATATTGATTTAACTTACTAAGCCTTCAGAGACACTGTGAAGCAGAGAATGGTACAATTGGTAGGGATGACATTGATTTATCTGATACAGCCACTTTGCTAATTGTTTAACCTATCTTTACCACTGCTGCTTCAAAGAGGGAATAGAACCAAAAACTGAATAGTTGGCTCTAAATTCTGCCCAATTTATGCATTGTGAGTTTAGGTAGCAGTTTCTTCCCATGTATGATGAGGATGATGTCACATATTACTGGAAAGCTGTAGTGAAGACCATGGGACGTACTCCATGAAGAACACTGGGTACCTAGTACACAGCAGGTTCTCACTGGTATGTTCATGGCTGCTCTTCCTAATGTTATCTCTAATTGATCAAGGTGACTATGATCCCAACAGTCCAAGTGTTTGAATACTTGATCCCCAGCTGCTGGTGGTGTTTGGAGAGATTGTGATACAAGTTAGAAGGTGAAAGCCTTACCGGAGGATGGAGGTCTCTGGAGGCAGGACATGAATTGTGTGCTAACCCAAACTCATTTGCTCTTTGTTCCTCATTTCCTGCCTGCTGAGGTGATCATGTGATGCTGGCTTCCCCCTCCTATTCCTATTCATTTCCCACCATAATGTACTCTCCCCACTGCAAGTGTAAGCTGATCTAAACTCTTTCCCTTCCATAAGCTGCTTTGGGCTGAGGATTTTATCACAGCAAGAAGCAAGTAACCAATGCATTACTGTGCTAGTACTGAATTCTATGAACACAATAATTGATAACACCTTGTTTCAAAAAGCACCATGATGAGCTGGAAAGATGGCTCAGCAGTTAAGGTGCTTGCCTGCAAAACCTAACAACCCAGGTATTAGTCCCTAGTACCTGTATAAAGCCAGATGCACAATGTGACACATGTATCTGAAGTTTCTTTGCAGTGGCTAGAGGCCCTGGTGCACTCATTCTCAAATAAATAAATAAAAATTTTAAAAAAGGTGTCTCGTTGTTTCATTTTGAGCACATTTGTTGCAGTCAGGTTCACATTGCTGGCAGAAATCACCCAACCAAGAGCAGCTTGTGGGCAAAAATAAAGAGGTTTATTTTGGCTTACAGACTTGAGGGGAAGCTCCATAATGGCATGGGAAAAACAATGGCAAGAGCAGAGGGTGGACGCCCTGGCCAACATAAGGTGGACAACAGCAACAGGACAGTGTGTCAAACACTGGCAAGGGTAAAGTGGCTATAATACCCATTAGCCCACCCCCAACAATGCACTTCCTTTGGAGGCATTAATTCCCAAATCTCCATCAGCTGTGAACCTAGCATTCAGAACATTTGAGTTTATGGGGGACACCTGAATCAAACCACCGCACTATTTGTTTCCAGTGAGGTGCATATGACTAGTTATATCATAGTCCCCATGTATACGTTCCAGGCCCACCATGTGAGATCCACTAGAAAGCTCTGCTTCCACTTCCACATTAGACTTTATATACTGGGCATTAGAGCCACATAACCCCAGTGAGTCTTCTGCAGCTTTCCCACAGGTTACTCGGTCAGTCAGGTCACAATTAGTCAATCCATTTCTCTTTTTGTGCATGTGCACTCCCTTTAAATTATTTTTATTTTATGTTTCAGCCTTTTGTTTTTTTATTTAAAAAATCAATTACTATTATATTTTTCTTTTGTTTTGAAATGTTGTTCTAAAGCCTTACCCTGTGAAACAGAATTCAATCTTTCTGATGTTCTCTAGCAAGCTCAAATAAGGGCACAAGTGCACACCATTTCTTATCTTATTCTTTAGACTGCAGGACTTCATTGGCTCAGATTTCTATTTTTTTTTATTTTATTTTATTTTATTTTATTTATTTGTGTATTTTTTATTTGTTTGTGCAAGAGAGGGGGGAAAGCAGATATACATAGAGAATGTTGCACTCCAGGGCCTCTAGCCAAAGCAAATGAACTCCAGATACATATACAACCTTGTGCATCTGGCTTTACCAAAGCAAGTGAGCCTGGGTCCCTAGGTTTGGCTGACAAGTCCTTTGACTGCTAATCCATCTCTCCAGCCCCAAATTTCTGTTTTTTAATAGATGACAATCATCAGAAGCATACATATAAGATTGCACTCTGCAAAAAGCTGAAGAGCATTTCTTGGCTCTATATTTCCAGTTTGATTTTCTTGGATCAAAAAGCAAAATTAGAGATATATCCAATGTAGGACATTCTACTCACTTTTCTAATTTTGGGGAAAAGTAGCTCAACAGAGAACCAAGGAACACCCATTTTATGTTGTTTTGTAGTTATTACCAGGCAGTTGCATCATTTTGCTGGCCATCCTCCCTTCCTGCAAGTACCTGCTCCCTTCAGTTTGTGGGCGGTGGCCATGGTCATTGTCTGTGTGTCAGAAGACAGTCTACTCATGGCCAGTCCAATGCTTTTAGTGAGAAACAACAAATCATTTAGTTTAGGTGCTATATCCTTTGTTGGTTCAGTAAGATAAACATCTAAAATCAGATGCCTTTAAATATTCCAGAAGGGAGGCAGGGATTGTAAGGAGTGGGAAAATGGTTTGGATCTAAATATTCAGATAAATTTTGATAGCATGTGGCACTAAGGAGAGAGTATGATTTCAGTAATCATTTATAGAGTGCCCCGTACAGAGATAAAAGTGGCAAAAAGTAGAGAAAATATATACAAAGTCATTTTCATTTCTAATTATTTTATTAAAAGACTTTTTTTTTTTTTTTTTTTTTTTTTTTTTTCTGAGGTAGGGTCTCACTCTAGCCCAGGCTGACTTGGAATTCACTATGCAGTCTCAGGGTAGACTTGAACTTGAACTCATGGTGGTCCTCCTACCTCAGCCTCCCGAGTTCTGGAATTAAAGGCATGTGCCACCATGCTGGCTAAGACTTTTGTTTTTGTTTAGAATTAGAAAATGATCATCTGTGACATCTAAATATTTATTTATATGGTTCAGATGTTCCTATTAGTGTCAGAGGAATCTCAGGTAGAAAGTCTATTTACTATACTCAAAGTGGCATTTAATTTTGTTTTCTATTTTCAATAAATTTGCAGGTGCTTAATGCTCCCTACTGTTGGAATTATGACTCTATTTGAAATTAGAACATTCAGAATACCTTAAAATTTTTGCTTATTCAAAACCTGTACATTATAACTGGAGAGGGGCTATATGAAAAACAACAACAAAAAAAAAAAAGTGCTTTCCTGTACAAACATGAAGACTTGAGAGTGCTTGACACAATTCAAGTTTCATTTCTCAACACTTACATAAAAAGCTATTCATAGCCATACACACCAAAACCCCACTTCTATGGACAACATAGATATGAGTATCACCAGAGCTCACAATATGGTAAGCAGTGCTGGAATCACTGAGAAACTCATTCTCAAGGAAACACATGAATGAGCAATGGAAGCAAAGCAGGGAGACATGCCACTTCATGTGTGTGAAGTGTGTATATCTGCAAGGCCACATTCATATACAATATACACAAACCACACTGCACATAGAAAAATGCAGGCAAAAAATTATATGTATATGAATTTACTTGGGAGACAGAAGTGGGAGGCTTTCCATGAGTTCAAGGCAAGCCTGAGACTACATATTGCACTCCAGGTCACTAGAGTGAGACCATACTTCACAAAACCAAAACCAAATGAAACAGAGTTCTATATTCAGTTGCTTTTGATTCTTATATTTCTATTATTTTGTTTTTTTAATTAGTTCTTAAATATATTTTGTGTATTTATTTATTTGACAGAGAAAAAGAGGCAGAGAGAGAGAGAGAGAGAGAGAGAGAGAGAAGAGTAAGAGAATGGGCACTCCAGGGCATCCATCCTCTGTAAATGAACTCCAGATGCATGCGCCCCCTTGTGCTTCTGGCTTATGTGGGTCCTGGAAAATTGAACCGGGGTCCTTTGGCTTTGCAGACAAGTGCCTTAACCTCTAGACAATCTCTCCAGCCCCCCTTTTTTGAGGTAGGGTTTCACTCTAGCCCAGGCTGACCTGTAATTCATTATATAATTTCAGGGTGGCCTTGAACTCACAGAGATCCTCCTACCTCAGCCTCACAAGGTCTGGGATTAAAGGCATGTACCACCATTCCCAGCTCTCTCATATTTCTTTTTCTTTTCCTTTTATAAATATTTGTTTATATGAGAGAAAGGCAGAGAGAAAAACACAGACAGAAAAAGACAGAGAAGGAATATGGGTATGTTAAGTCCTCCTGCCACTACAAAGGAATTTGAGGGATGTGCCACGTGTGTGTGTGTGTGTGTGTGTGTGTGTGTGTGTGTGTGTGTGTATATATATATATATATATATATATATGGCTTTACATGGGCATTGGCTTATTGAACTCAGCCCATAAGGTTTTGCAAGCAATCACCTTTAACCACAGAGCAATCTCTCCAGCCCTTCTCATTTTTCTTAATTCAAATTCTTTATCATTTGAGTTAGCATTTCTGTCAACATATGAGAAATATTTTGTCACTCCTTTATCAGGACTGGGCAATATGGTCATTTTTATTTTATCACTAATAACATTAAAATTAGATCTTGGAAATAGTGGCAAAAATGGTTTGAATTCATTTGAGTAAACATGTTATATTTTTCTTAAGGTTTTCATCTCCATGAAATTTGTTCAGATTTCTCTTGTTAACTAGAAAAATAATAAACTATTTTATTCAATTTATCTAATTGAGATCAACTTAACTCCAAGCACTTAAAAGCTGAAGAGAACATCTGCATTGCAGATACAATGGGCATAGAAATACAGAATTTCCTTATGGGGACACATCCATATTTTTAAGATGTAGGATAATAGACAGATGTGTTGTTAGTTTTCCTTCTTAATACATGTTTTGATTAATGCTAGCTCCTGTATTTGGTTGTTTTGTGAAAGTTTATGTCTCAAGGAATTTATTGTAAGGTTCAGTAATGACCAAACACCAAGCAAGACCACTCTGAGGCAGGGGAAAAGTTGTTTATTGGGGACAAAGCACCATAATCATTTTTATGTCCTTTACTTTGGTATAATATTCTATTGTGATCTCTTTCTTTGCTCTGCATCTATCCCATGTAATAATAAATTGTAAATTGGATATAGTGGCACCTACTTGTAATACCATCACTCAGGAAGCAGAAGGAAGAGAATGGTGAGTTATTGGTCAGTGTGAGCTACATAGCAAGTTCAAGGTTAGACTGGCCTACATAGCAAGGACCAGTATCAAAAACGAGGAGTAAAGATAAGCTTCCTTGCATCATCACATTCATGTCTTTTTGCTCTTTGGGAGAAGAAAGGAATAATGAGCTGTCCAGGCCCCTATTCTTTTCCTGTTGTCTCCATGCTTAGGTCTATACCAGGCCGTTGCCAGGATGTGGTTCCCTCAGATATCTTTCTCCTGATCCTAGTTCTTCTTGTGAATCTCCAGCTCACTAAAAAGAGCTTGTGATTGGGAACTGGTTCATCTCCTTATTCTTATACAGTAGTCTACCTAGAGGTCTCAGCAATTCACTGAACATTTGAGCTAAATTCTTGTTACCTGGTTAGATGCATTTGTGTATTCATAGTCTCTCTTTAGAGGCATCTGCCTTTCCTTGAACTTCAGGGTAATTATTTTCTCTCGTAGCTCAGTTATCCAAAGAAATTTTGATTTGTGTAGACAATCTCTGTGTCTTTTGCTATTGATATTGCAATCTCTGGTTGTCAGACATCATAGTACCTGCAAGCCTTCCGGTTTTCACATCCTTAGAAGATGCCAACAACCCATAGACATTTTCAAGTTGGATTGCTATAATGTATTACTTTTAGGAGTCTTTAAATACCTTTTTAACTTTTTTTACATTAGTTTTGAATAGTATTTTTTTTCTAGTTGGAATTAAAAATTATCCCATAAACACTTTTACATTGAGGCCAAAGATATTACAATTCAAAATAAATTCCAGGTTATCCAGTAAATACCAAAGGAAGTAAACAAGTTCAAATTTACTTAATGCTTTGTAACATTTGAATATACTTCATATAAGATCTCACTTTAATGTTAGTTATAAACTTTCTGTGTTTTATGAAAGCTTTTATTTCCAGCCAACCAGTTACTGGGGACAGATCCTGGGGTCCAACCCTCAAGTGTCTTTGGGGATGGATCTAAATTCCATCCCAAAGTTATGACAGCAGTCTGAGCTTTGGCAGGGTCCATGTTATTTGCTGCCAGTTTTGGGCTTGCTTGTGGTGCTGACTCTTTGATTGCATCTCTCCACTTGGATCTATCAGAGAGGCCGGACTCTTCAGCCATTACAGAACTTTTTCTGGATCTACAAGCTTCAAATGAACCCTTCCTCCTATAAACTGTGTCAGGTTTTGATGTTCATTCCAGAAGCATGGAACTTACTGCAACAGAAATTGATACTGAGATGTAGGGTCATTGTTGTGCGATGAATCTGACCAGATGGGGATACTAGTCTTTTTGAAATCTTGTTCTTGAGGAATGGGTATGGACTTGATACTTGCAATGGAAGATGCCTTCCAAAGTGGTAAGTCAAGTATTATGGGAGATTTGATGAGAGTTTGAAAATGCTAAATGAAGAAGAGAGAATTGTATTTGGAGGCTTTACTTATTAACTTTCAAAGGAGAAGGAAAGACCTCAGAGAACTTTGTTGGAACTGGACTAATGGCATATGAACTGGCTGTGTTCTGCTGATCCATAACTGTGAGATGGAGGTTGAATTTTAAAGTAATTTGATGTGCTTGGCGGAAGACAGAGAACTGTGAGATACAGGATTTAAAGTTGGAAAAATTCAAACAAGTTTAAATTGCCACCATAGAGACAGATTTTAGGTTACTGAAGCTGCTATTGTTAAGAATGGCCAACTGCTTTGCATTGAAATAATGTAAAGAATGCCTGAGGTGATTCCAGCCAGGAAGAATGAATGGTAGAAATTCAAACTCCCTTGAAAGGAGATGACTGAAAGAAAAGAACCTGCTCTTCAAGGTCACCATTTATTTTGTCTATAGATTAACAATATGGATGTGTCCTGCACACCTAGTATTGATTTTGACAGTATTAAAAATATATGGAAATGGGTCATGAAGGGCTAATGGTTCCAGAAGCTGCTGCTGAGATATGACAAATATAACAGGATATAAAGTACCTGATAGACCATTGAAACTATTGAAAAATAGATCATGGTTTGCAATGGAAACTCAAAGATATTCCAGGACTGTGCAAGGGCTACAAAGGAACACCATTGGCTTGGGATGGAAGTTTTAAACCCCAGCTACTCAGCCCAACTGTACAGGTGGAATTGTAAAACTCAGAGACTCTCAGTTGTCACTGGCTATGGATTTTGTATTTGGACTGCAGATGTTTGCTGTTTGACTAATGGTTATTGATTTGCATTGGCACAGTCTCTCCTTGTTATGCCTTATAGCAATGAAAATGATTATGCTGTGCTATTAAATGCTGGAAGTATATAACTTGCTTAATTATACAAGACTCACAGTTAAGAGACAGTCTTAAATCTTAAATGACACTTAGAACTTTGGATCAATCTTAAGTTGATAAAGACTATGTAGACCTTTGAAGTAGGGATGAATGCACTTTGCACTGTGAGGTGACCAGGACTACTGGGGGACAAAGGTGGAGTGTAGTATTTTGAATGTAGCCCCTCAATAAACTCAGGTGTTTTATTAAAGCTTGGATTCCAGCCAGCTTGCTGGATCCTGGGATCAAGTGCTAAAGCGTGTTTGGAGGTGGATCTGAATTCCAGCCCAATTGTGTAAGAGAGCAGTCTGAGATCTGGCAGGGCCCATACTGTTTAATGCTGGTTTTGTGAATGCTTGTGGTTCTAGATGTTTGGTTGTATCTCTCTGCTTGGACCTATGACAGGAGACCAACCTCTTTAGCCATTATGGAACATGTCCTGGATATTTAAGCTTCTTCCTATAAACTGTATCTGGTTTGGATGTTCCTCCTAGAACTATTGGGCTGTCTATGACAGGGTCTTAGCCAGGCATGGCCTAGATACCTCTAACAGTAGACTGAGGAAAAAGAAGCTGAAGTTTGAAGTTGGTTCAAACCAAGGGTAAACCTGCTGTACTGTATTGGCTGATATTATTTGGCTGTAGATTTCAGCATAGAAGTATTCATTAGCATTTTTATTTAATAGCCAAAAAAACCCAATAATACTTTAACAAGTAAAACATTGCCTAAACAAAATTTAACATTTTTTTTTAAAATTTAAAGTATTTGTTTTATTTTATTCTTACCTTTTAGTTTTCAATCACTCTTTTCATTATTATTATTATTATATTTTGTATGGATACATCATGTGTTGTTTCCTTCTTTTCCCTTGGCCCTGCCCCTATTACACTCTGGACCCTCTTTAGTGGGGATGCAGATATTTCCTATGGGGTTGTGGGAGCAGCAGTAAGTTATTGGGGGGAGGCAATGCCTCTGGGCATTAAATCCCAACCTGTGGCTCCTACAATATTTCTGCCCCCTATTCTGACAAGTTCCTTGAGCCATGGTGGGTGAGTTTTAAGTCTACTTTAGTCATAAGCTCTTAACTTTGGATAATCTTTAAACATTTGTTAGAGGAAAGAATTTAGAATGACCAGTTGGACTCTACAAATCCAGAACACACAGAAACTCTGATCATCAACACAATCTCATTGAGCTTGACTATTGTCTTCAACAGGCCTATGGGCCCTTAGTTCCTTACCTTATTGTCTTCAGTCAGCACTCCTCATATATATTTGCTTGTACTGGGTCAAGAGTCTAACCAGACAACTAAGGAAATTGGGCAAAGAACAGAGATTAAGATCATTCACTTTCTCTAGACATTGCTTGTTAATAATGGTCATCTGTCTTGTAGAGGCCAAAGGTACACTGAGGCTGAGGAGACCTAGTGACACTGCTCTCAGTGGGTGGATAACACAGTTGTAATATTAATTTTAGAGCAAGTTATCAGTAAGAAATTCAGCATCTCAGAGCAATAACCTCAGAAGAGTTATTTATGAAGTCCATAAGAAATATTCTCAGTTCTTTTCCATAGCTCATTCCCATATTTTATTATTATAGTTCATTCCCACAGGATGCAACAAATTAAACATTTATGTTATAATCCTAACTTAGCCATAAGTAGCAAATGGTTTTATTTATTCAGATTTCCAAAGTGATTCAATGGAATGAAAAATATGCATTCTAGAAGAAGGTGAAAGTTGTTGAAAAAAGGAAAAAATATTTATAGAACAGAATAAAATTAAGTGACAAATGGCAATTTTAACAGTCATATCATAACTTACAGAAGTGTCATTGACTTAACCATGCTAAGTAAAAGTTAGGGATGTTCAGATTTGGACAAAAAAGTATAACCTATATCCATGCTTCTTGACACAGTCTCTTTTCTTATAGCAAGAATAATAGAATAAAGTGAAAGCTGCAGTGATTATAAGTTCTACAGGCAGAGGTTTTAGATCAAAAATAAGGCTCATTGAGGACATTGTATTATACAGCAAAACCAAGACATTCCATTGTAGCACACATACCCAATGTGTAATGAAGTCTTTACATTTAAAGAAATATTATTTGATTGAAAATTGAATCTATGCAGCACAAAGAATCATGCTGTAAATGACAGAAGATTCATAGAAAAGTAAAGGGCAAGTTAATTTCCTTATTGTTTTAGAGTAGTCTAATGAAAACAATGTCAATGTATTATAAGATTCATAAAATATGTAGAAATAGAACATAGTAGATACAGTATATTATGGTAATGAAGTAAATAATATTCCCTGAAGTTACACTGTGCTTAACTAATGATTTCAAGGTCTAAAGCAACAGGATGTCTGAGTGATAGCTACTATGACAACAGAGTAGATAAAATGAAATGATTTTTAAAACTCCTAACTAATCTTTGAGAAATAACCCTAGGGGATTTGGGAGATGGCTCTGTGGTTAAGTTTGCTTTCTTATAAAGTCTATTGGCCCAAGTTCAGTTCTCCAGCATCCATTTTAAGTCAGATGCAAAAAGTAGCCAATGGTCCTGGCATCCCACCCCCAAAGCAAATAATTAAATAGATAAATAATAAAATAAAATATTAAAAAAAAAGAAATAAGGCTGGGCATGATGTTGCCTGCTTCTATTCACAGCACTTTGAAGGCTGAGGCAGAAATATTAGGAGACTGATTCTACCTCAGGCTACCTGGCTACAGAGTAAAACTCCATCTCAAAACAGAGGCTTATGAAAGTACCTCAATGGTAAAACATTTTGTAGAATGTTCAAGGCACTAGGTTCACTCAGAGGAACATGACAATTCCAATCAAAAGGTATAACATGCATGCAGTAAAAATGGATGATAACTATACATTGTTTACCAGGAGTTCTTTTAAAAAACATAAAAATAGAAGTTAAATGAAAAGGGAGAGATAATTTAAAACAGAATAAGGTTTTATGTTAAGGTAATGTGGACATATTTTAAATAATAGTCAACACAGAACTCAGAATAGGGAATGTTTCCAGAGAGAAGATGGGATGCTTCATAATGATGAAAAGATAATTCATCAATAAAGCTTATCAAACATAAATATGCATGTATTCATGAGAAAAACTTAAACCCCAAGAAAAGAAAACTGTCAGAACTGAGAGTACAAATTGAAAAATCCACAATTACATGTGAATATTTCAACATTGATCTTTAGTACTTGAAAGAAATTGACAGGAAATCAGTAATCATGTAGAAGACTGGAACATGGTCATTCCACCTGACCAGACAGCCATTGATAGGGCAGTCTGACAGCAAAAGCAGTATCCATGTCCTCTTTGCTTGCACATGCAACATTTACAAAGCATAACACATGCTGTGAAACACAGATTTGTAATTCATTTAACTTCCTATGAAGTACAACCTAAAATGTAATTTTACAGATGGAGAAATGGGGATAAAGAAAAGTTAATGCTCCTCAGTTGTTAAGAGAATAAGATGATTTTTAAATTTGGCATTATTTAGACCTCATGAGTTTTGCATGAAGTTATTTAAAATGTTGCCCCATGCCATTATTTTATCTTCCTTGGAAGTTCCTGATAAATGGGGACCACTTGAAATCAGTTACAACTCTTATAAGCTGGGCTGGTTTCCAGGACTCTTGGATGTGCCTGGTAATGTTACTAAAACATGCTTCTTGTCCTAGAATAATTATTTTGTTACTTTAATTCACAATGAATGTCCTTGTTGGAACTATATTTTGATTTTAGATATAATAGGCTCTTTCCTTAGCAAACTTTTGTGGAAGTTTTGGAAATTACTAGATTCCAGACAATCATGGGCATATAAACAATGAAACTACCAGGAACATTGAGAGGGAGATCAGAAGTGACCCATCCCAGCTACTTTGAAGGAGGAAGAAAGCAGGAGCAAAGAGCTGAAGACACACTTACAATCTCCACAACCCACACATCTGTGGATATACTTTCATGCCACTCAAATCCAGTTCAAACCTAAACAGGACACTCACTGAAGAAACTACAAGGGTAAATACTTTTTTCATCGTTAATAAAATAGATTTTTACCCCAAGATGGAAAGAATGCCATATATATATGTAATATCACGAGGAAGCAAACGGATTTCCACCAAAGTTGCTTGTTCCAAAAAAGGTAGTCTTCAATGAAAACATAGGGGAGACAACAGAAAATGAATCCCCAAATGAAAACACAATAATCTTACTTATCCTGACAAAGCATATGTTTAAACCAAAAGATAATCATCATAATGCTAATGATTGAATAAATGAAACTGTGTGCAATCATCTCTTACAGCACACAGCTTTTCTTACTAGGCTTAACTTAATTAAGGAAAACCAGAGAGTTCAAAAGAGAAATGAATGAATTTAAGATGAGCCAAGAAATAGAGGATCTCAATAAACTGCTAACTAAGCTTAAGGAAGAAATAATTAAATGAAATAATGAATTCCATGAAGCAGTAAAAAAAAAATAATAATAATCAAACACTGACCTGAAATTGGAACTTGACAAAAGGATGGATATACAATACAGAAAAATGCAACAGAAAAGAAAAAATCAAAGAGAGCTTATAAAAGCCTCTTTAGAAATTCTCACTAACAATGTTAATCATGTAGATGACAGGACCTCAGATCTGAAAGACAAGACAGAAGAAATTGTATGGGAGTCCAAAAACTTTTGAAGTTAAAAAAAAAAAAATCATGTGAACTGAATATGAAGGAATTGTGGGATACCCTAAAAATGACTAAGCATCTGGATCATGAATATACAAGGAGGGGAAGAAATTAAGGCACAGAGAACAAGTCCCAAAAAATTATTGAAGAAAGACAGGAGAATGATATAGAAGGGATGTAAATTGGAAAGAAAGAAGTCAAAGTTATGCTATTTGCAGATTGCTTTATCCTATACATAAGTAGCCAGGAAGACTCTACCATATAACTTCTAAAGGTGATAAATTCCTTCAGGAAAGTAGCAGGATTAAAAATCAACACACAAAAATTATCAGCCTTCTTATACACAGAATAAAAATACACAGAGAAAAAAGTCAGGGAGGCTCTCCCCTTTTTAATAGTCATAAAAAATTCAAATACCTTGGAATAACACTAACCAAGGAATGAAGAAACTATATAATTAAAACATTAAAAAAACACCTCAAGAATACCAAACAACTTGAGGTATAAGATACCCAGCAGGAAACAACCTAACATAATGCTCAAACAAGTGCAGTAGTGTCACACAGCCATGGTGGGTAACCAACTGCTCTTGATTTGACTAATAGATCCACTCAGTGAATGGAACTCATTGCTGGAACTGGGAAATAAGTCAAAACCATGTACAAAAATGAGCTCATTCTCCAAGATCAAGATACCACCAAATATGGGCTAGAAGAGAGCCTACACATATAAAATTCCCTCCAAAATATCTATGGCTATCCCTTCTATCTAGTACTAACTTCTCTCTCCATTGGAGAATTTGCTTATCTTTTTTAGATGGACAAAGAGCCTGAAGGGAGGATCCGCCAATCACACCTCACCAGGGCCCCAGCTGAAACCATAGAGTAATGCAGGGGAAAGGCAAGAATACAGCATTCCTGGGGATCATGGCACCAGAAAAAGGCTGAAGAAGATAAACACAGAGAATATCCAACTCCAACTAAGCCAGATATAGACACAGAGGCTCCCAAAACCTTTTCATTGAAGTAGAACAAACATGACCCCAGTGTGGCTCAGGGAAATTTGTGGAAAAGGGGGCAGAAAGAATGTTAGAGCCACAAGTTGGAGCTTTATGCACAGAGATGTGGCCTATCCCCCAGAACTCTTGACTACCCCCACAATGCATGACCCACATTTCCCTTTGATGGGGGTCCCTTTGGAAGAGGGAGGACAGGGAGGAGGAAAAGGGAGCCAACACTATGAATGTAAAAACAGAATAATATAAATAAAAATAAATTATGGGAAAAAAATAAAAGAAAGATTGATAAAGTGAAAAAAAAAAAAAAGAATAAAATCAAGGAGATCATGAGAAGATACAAGAATCTTCCATGCTCCTGGATAGGTAGAATTAATATTGTGAAAATGGCAATTCTACCCAAAGCAGATACAGATTCTACACAATACCAATGAAAATCCTAGTATCACTCTTCTCAGAGATAAAAAAATAATAATAATAATGTCAAAATTCATATGGAATGAAAGATGCCCTGGGTATCCAAAAATATACTCATCAAAAGAAACACCTCTGGAGGTACCACCATACCCAATCTAAAGCTATACTACAAAGCCATAGTAACAAAAACAGCATGGTACTGGGATAAAAACAGATGTGTAGACCAACGGAACAAAATTGAAAACCAAAATCTTAGTTCAAGAAACTATAGCTACTTGTTCTTTGACAAAGGAGCCAACAATGTACACTAGAGAATCTATTTTTCCTTTTCAAAAAGCAGTGAGAACGAAAGACAATCAAAATCTATCAACAAGACAAGGATGCATAGCTGACTCTTTGTCAAGAAATACAGGAAGCACCCCTAGAACAGCAGCTAGGGCTCAGGTGAAACGAGATGAGCAAGTGTGTTTTTCTAAGGCGAGCCTGACTCCCTGCACCGGAGTGATGGAGACAGATGCTTAGGATACTCAAAATGAACCAAATCAGAAATCCCAAAGCTGCTAAGAGTTCAAACTATAGCAGACTTAAAGCACATCCACCAAGGCTCAGGGAATTTTGTGGAATAGGAGGTGGAAAGAATGTAAGAATCACAAGGTAGGAGGGAGTATCCAGAGGCATTGTCCCACCCATGACTGACTGCTGCCCTCACAGCTCATAACCCACAACTCCATGGTTACTACCAGCAATCCCATGAAGGAGTGCCCTCAGTGGAGTGAGGGCAGGGAGGAAGGAAATGATGGTGCCAACACATGACATGTCCATACAAAGTTTCTACATAATTAAAAAAAAAAAAAAAGAAATGTAATAACCATAGGAAATTTTAATCACACCAAGATACAGAATACCGTTTGAAACACAGAGAAATTTTTCTTCATTTCTAATCCTTAGATACATTTCTTGGCTGATTATGTAATTTTTGTCATGTATTTGCATTATTTTTAACAAATAAATTCTTGGCAGAATTGCAAGTTTTTTTTTCTCTCTTTGTTTTCAACCCAGTTAATGGGAAAGACTCTTCTATGTGATAGGCTTGTTCTTGTTTTCCCTAATTTATCATTGAATAAAAAAAGCAAATGTTATATGCCATAGATGTATTACTGATGAGAAAGACATTCTAATTACTTGATTAATTTTGGCTCATTGGATGAAGTGTGTGTAGCTTCACCTTCATGAGAACCTAGACTTTATATAAATGACATATTTACTACTGTTTTAAAAAACTTGAGAATTTTTAACATTGGTAAAATCAACAATCATATATACATTTTAAATTGCCATCATTTCTTTTGACAGGAAATTTCTTCAAATGTAAAAGTTAGAAGATCCAGTCAGAAGGCATTATCTGTGCACCTGGGGACACCTTGCTGATAAATTCTTTCTGCAAACCAAGACAGTGAGTCAGGGTGTAATGTTTGACTTTCTGGTTGACAGAGTGAATAATTTTCACTCTGGACTGACAGTAGTGACCCTCCACCAGGACAACTTGATGTATTAGTAAGTTCTTATTGCAGTTTGTTTGTACTTAACTCCCACCAAATAAATGTTTTAAAACTGAATTAAGTCAAACAACCAGAATAGTAAGCTTTTCATATATATTGATTTAATTAGCATTGCCTTGAACAATCAATAAAGAAATGGCAAGCCTGAACTATTTTGTTAATCAGTTACACAATAAGAAAAACATGGAAGAGATGAAGAGCAGTACAACTTTTGTAATTAATAGTTGTTATGAATCTTTTACTAGTATAAGAACAAATATGTAAGAACATGTTAGATGTGGTAATAATCAAAAAAGTAAAAATAAAATTGACAGATTGGGTTTCATGGTAAATTTTACAATGATATGATTATCTATGTTGCCTCCTAGGGATGTCAAAGGTTTTGCTATTTTAATTTTGAGAGCAGCAAACTCCACCAGAGATTGCCAACTGTGTTTCTTTTCACCTTCCTCTTATGATAATAATAGGCTTTATAATCCTTTGCTCCATTTTACTTCACTGAGTCTGTCACTTTAACAAGTTGGATCAAATTCTGAGTGCATCACAGGAATGTATTAACATAAAAATAGGCATTTTATTTGAAAGTTCAAATGGAAGGACAATATACCTTCTACAAACAGAAGATTGACACTTTTTTATGTTCCACATTACACAGAACAAATGGTTGAATCTGATATTCCTTTAATTTTATGTGGTCTTCACCTTCCATTTCAGTATTTTTATGCTTGTAATATAATGATAGAATTTTCAAAGAATCCTTACATTAACTAACATGTTATTTAGACTGGAGAGATGTCTCAATGTGGAAAGGCACTTGCTTGAAAAGCCTAACTGCCCAGGTTAGATTCCCCAGTATGCACATAAAGCCAGACACACAAAGTGGCACATCTGTCCTGAGTTTGTTTCCAGAGGAGACTTTCTTTTGTCAACTATCTCTCTCTCTCTCTCTCTCTCTCTCTCTCTCTCTCTTTCTCTCTCTCTCTCTCTCTCTCTCTCTCTCTCTCTCTCTCTTTCTCTCTCAAATAAAGGTAAATAAAAATAAATATTATTTGGAGAATTTTTACCCCAAAGCCTTTAATTTACAATATATGAAAAATAGTATGTATAATAACTAAGCAATGCATACTAGGAAATAATACAGAAAGAACAGCTGAAATTTTGAATGTTATAGAATTTAGTTTACAGTACTGGTAGTACAATTAAGAAAATTCATTTCAGCCAGTTTATGGGGTGCATGCCTGCATACTCAGTATTTGGGAGGTGGAGGCTGACTAATTAGGCATTCATGGTCAGCCTAAAGTACAAGTTCATTGTCAGCCTGAGGTTCAAGAAACCTTGTCTCAAAACTAACAAAACAAACAATGTGAAGAAATTCTTATCAGAAAAAAAATCACCTAATTTTCATTCTTTATTCCAAGCCCTTTCCAGTGGAGCTACTCATCAATTGTTCCATTTCTATATCCAAAATACTATACAATGAGAAGTCATTTTATTTTTTTATGCAGCATTTATTTGTGTATGTATGGGTGTGGCTGAGTGTCTTGCTTGCAAAACAAATGCCTTTTCAGGCTTGCCAGTGCTGAGCTGGCTCACTTGCTGCTGTGGCCAGATTGTGATGTCTAGCCTCTGCTCTGCCATGCTTCCTTGCCAAGATGAAGCTTCCCCTCCAGAACATAAGATGAAAGCAACCCTTCCTTCCCTAAAGTGCTTTTGGTCTGGTGTTTAGTCCTAGCCACAAGGAGGCTAACCACAACGATGGGTAACTGTGGAATTGAACTTGGACTGACATTCTTTGCTAGCATGTGCTTTTAACAACTGAGCCATCTCTCCCCAGCCCCAGATAATTCATTTAAATATAATTCTGTGATTCTTCATGATAACATCAGAAGATGACACTTAAGCTTACTATACTATTAAATTTATAAATACAAGAAAGTAAACCAGGATACTGTAAGACAATGTTAAGAGCAGGACTTTAAATGAAAAGCATTTCTTCTTTTATTTTCAGAAACCAAGAAAGTTTGATTTACTGTATCTTTCAAAAATCCATACAATGAACAAAGGCAGAAACTCAGGTTTCAAAGCAAATTAACTTTATTTTAAAATTTTAAAAATATTTTATTATTTATTTAGGGATAGAGAGAGAGAAAGAGAGAGAGAGATAGAGAGAGAGAGAGAGAGAGAGGGAATGAGAATGGGTGCACCAGGGCCTCCAGCCATTGGAAATGAACTACACATGCATGCACCCCTTTGTGAAGATGGCTTACTTGGTTCCTGGGGAATGGAACCTGGGTCCTTTGACTGTGCAGGCAAGCAACTTAACTGCTAATCCATGTCTCTAGCCCTTAAATATGTTTTATAATGACAATATCTTTTGCTTTTGTAGTAACATCATTGTTCAACAAACACCATTCTGGTATCATAATAGTCAACTTACGTGGTAGGTTTATTTCCATAAAGTTTCTCTCAGTCACTGATTTCTGCAATATTAAACAGTGGACTATGAACCTTATTGAATTTGATACTGTAAAGTACTAAATTTTGTGTAGAAATTTGCCCTCAGGACTTCATAACTTTAAGAATTTGTTATCTTATGATTTCTGTGGTTCAAGACTCTGGTCATGGCTAACCATGTTCCATTGCAAAGTTTTTCACAATGCTTCATGTAAGGTGCTACCTGGCTTGCCTGGATCATGCAAAGGCCTGAGCAGGGCAGAGAGTCAGGGCTTTGGTTCATTACTAATGGTTGACCAGTCTCCAGCCTTGCTTAGTTGCTCACCTCTCTGTATACCTTCCTAGCTTGATTCAGCAGAACAAACAGAAGAATGAAAGTGAGAGTGTCCAAAAGACCGTCAATATTTCTTCACCTAATCAAAAGAATTATATCTCATTTTTGTCATTTTCCAAATACTAGGAGGGGTTATCATGTCCTGCCTTTCATGATGAATAGTGTGAATACTTGGTGGTGAGGATATTTCAGAAATATTCTAGATAACCTCTTAGAAGATCAGCTAGTATATAAATGTGCCTTATATATAAAATGTATTTTTAGAAATAAAATTAATTTTAAGAATATGATAAAAATTAATGTCTAAAATGTTTATTTAATTATCACTGTCTAATCTTTTTAAAGTGCAGATATATTATAATACTGTATGTAAACAGTTATTTTTCTTAGAATGATCTATATGTATAAGTAAATAAAATGCTTCTATTATCAACATACTTATAATTGTTGCTCTTAAATGTTTTCCAAATTTCAAAACGTTGTAGGTTTTTTTTTACAATCAGTTTTTAAAGTTATATTATAAGCTTTCAATCTTTATTCTATGGCATGCAGATGGCTATTTTTCTTATTAAAATAATAATATTTATCCTATACTTGCAACAACTTAATTTTTTTTCTAATATTCATTCACACATATGCTCCACACTCATTCAAAGTGCCTTTTCTTTAAAAGGACTTTTCTAGACTATATTACTACATATAACTATTAAATGAAAGTGTGAACCAATTTCAAGCTTATAGTTATATTGAGGTTTGCTACTTCTGTTGGTTATCCATGTCAAACAGCAGGGCAGAAGGATGTAAACTTTTGGCTTTCTATCTTATTTCTTGCTTCATTAATTTCATTAACTTCCCAATTGATGAATCCTTGGAATTAAAATTCCATTTAGATTTAGCACCCAAAATCTCTTTCTTTACATTTAAGACATTTGATTGCCTTTTGGAATTCTAGTTCTAAATTGTGTTTGTCAAAGTCTTAATTAGATTTATAATGCAAGGATAGAGGGATTAACTAAACAACAACAGCACTGAACAGGGAGAGTTTCTTTATGAGAAATGGAATGATTGCTTTCCAATACTTAAAACTGTACATCTTTATGATGTGCAACTTCATATGTGTTACATTGGTGAAAAGTATGTGGAGGTGACCAGTGATGTGCACAAGGAGATGGACTCTGTGTGCCTGAAGGAGAAATCTTTCTATATTGCTGTCTGGACACACATAATGGGGTTTGTGTGGAGTCTCATTAATAGGAGAAGATTTTATTTTGCTCTTTGTTTACAACAGTAACAAATGGAAGCCAGAAGGAAATGTAATGTCTACACTCAGTCTAACAATTTTGTTGTTTACCTGAGAGAATAAAAATACACAAAAAAGGACAAAGCCAAAAAGATAATTTGAGGGAAAAAGAAAGAAGAAAAATGGTCTTATTTCTACGATGGTGATGACATAATGTGATAATGCAGTGATCTAAAGCTGGCAATGACATTATGGTAACAGTAATGATAAAATCAATGGAAGTCACTGTTCCTGGTCTTGAAGGGACACTGAACATCAGAGTCACCATCATGTTTTCACAGATGAAGATGTGTGAGGCTCATAGAAGACAATCATTTGCCTAAGTTTACAATTCTAAAATCCATACAATCATACTAAAAACAAAAGTCCATCGCTTTCAACAATCTGATTCCTTTCCATAATTTTTGTGTGTTTGTCACAGTGGCATTCACATACAGTTAACTTCATTGTTTTCTGCTATAGTAACCATAGGAAGTCCAATTACTAATATTATTCCTGAGAAATTCTTGAAGCTTGCATTTTCACTTTTTACTTGTTTGATATTTTATGAAAAGAAAAATATAGGACTGGTAATGTGGTTTGTTTGAGAGCTGGTCTTGTATTCCTGAAGGCCTAGGCTCTAGACTAAGAATCACATAAGCCAAGTGTATTAAGTTAAAAAAAATAGGGATATTAAAATAATATATATAGTTGTACTACTGTCTGGTAATATGCAAAGAAATTAAAATATATTTTGAATATTCAAAGAACAGAAGAATGTTTTTGTCTGGGAAATAAAAACAATAAACCTATATTGGACATGAAACCACAGCTGCTTAACTGGACTTAAATTCCAAGCATAACCAAAATGTGCAAAAGTATAACTAAGACAATTTATCACCTATTAGCTCCCATAGCATTTTCCAGTGTCATGATGGTATGCCAGGAGAGGAGCAGCTTTTCTTTTACTTTTTACATGATCTCTTGGTGTCGTAAGGCAGCAGCCTGTTGTGTCTTCAGCAATAGGGTCTTACCTTTTAGCTCTGTTTGATAACTAAGCACTTGGCAAAGGGCCTGAGTAATTATTGGAACCTCACAGATCTCCCTGACCAATTAATTGCTTGTTGTAGGGGTATAATCCATATCTAACCCTGGGATTCACAAGTCAGAGCTAAAGGTTTTAGGATTAAACTTTCTCCATCTTCTCTGGGGCATTTCCATCTGGTCTATCCACCTCTCTTAATTGGGGGTTCTATATTGTATACTAGTATCCAGAAGGAAGGTTCCTATTTTGCTGGCTTCTTTAATCTTTAGTTTTGTTTAGTTTCCCTCCCTATACTCTATCCCCCCCATAATTGAGACTGACATAAAAAAATTTAACTCTGATTCTTTTACTGACCCTAATGGCTTCAGTAGCTGCTGGTTCAATTCTTAGTAGGAGAAGATCCTAAATATAAGAGATTTGGTTGGAAAAAAAAAAAAAAAAAAAAACCTGAGATGAATCCTACGTTTTCTCAATGTGACTTTATATTTAGCTTCTAAATATTCTGTTTTTTTTTTTAATGGAGATTAATTGGTATGGCTCTTCTGGGGCTCTTGCACACTGTTAAGGATAGCATAAGCTTTATGAGTATACATTGCATTACAGTTACTGCCATCATTAGCACTGATGTCTGCAAGGACTTCTGCCTCATTTTTCAATACAATCAGCTAACACAGATTATTATGGCTCTCATTCCCTCCTTTGTTTTCTTGGATCACATGATTTGAGTGATTCTTTGAAAGGCATTGAGATGTAAAGGGTATAAAATCCATTTTCCCCCCTCATTGCATTCCTGTGTCATTTACACTTTCATTAATTTGAGGTATAACTGATTCTTTAAACAAAAAACAGATAGCTCCTTAGGACGTTAAAGCTGTTTTCCTTCTTATAGTTCACAATATGTACAAATAGAAAAGAAAAGATCCTAAGTAATAAAGGAGGTATAAAAAGAGAATGTTTCTAGACCCATAAGTTCATTGAGTTTCATGTAGTATGCCATGTAAAAGATTGCAGAGCACGTTGGCGACAGTGGACATGGAAAGATGGAGATAACTTGCAATGTTGGATATTCTAATAGCTCACAGGCATGTGGTTGGGTAGGGAGAAGAAAAGAAGAACGCTCTGATACAGAGTTGAGAAAAGGGAATAAGTATAGATTAGGTTTGGGAAAATCAGGAGAACATGTAGGGTTATGTTGAGCTGAAAGCATGCATCCAAACACAGATGTCAAGTACATTATCAAGTAAAGAAAAGTAGAATTCCCTACAGTGTCTGACAGGGAGATATAAATTTTATTCACAACCATAGAAATGACTTTAATATGTGGTGGAAATTTAAGTTAGTCCATATATTATTGAAAATGGTATAGAAAGTTCTGAAAATATAAAGACAGAATCACCATATGAATCAGTAGTACTCTGGCTTCTTTTTATGTATACAAGGAAATTAAATCAGTATCTCAGAAGAGATAGATGTATTTTCAAATTAACTACAGCATTACAAACTAAATATAGGATCAACCAACTGTCCAGCAATGGATGAATGAGAAAACAGAATGTGGCATATGTACATATTGGTATATACTATAGTATATACTGCAGAGTCTGCCATTCACAACAGCATGATGGTCTAAAGGACATTATACTAAGTGAAATAAGCAAGGCACAGAAAGATTAATACTGTAATATATCAAATCTGAAATTGCAGAAGTTAAACTCATGGAAGCAGGGGGTAAAATGGTGAAGAATATGGAAATACTGGTCAAAATCACATAGTTAAGGTTAGGAGAAATAATTTTGGAGATACATTGTGTGTTATAGTGATTATAGCCATAATTGAGATATGAGATACTAGAAAATTAATCAAAAAGGAATTTTTGGCATGTGAGAGTGTGAATGGAACCTGTGATTTTGCATACACAGTGTTATTAAGTGTGTGCAGTTTCACACAGCCTGTGGACACATGTGCAGAGGACACAGGAGAATACTCTGTCCTCTTCTACCATCTCACATAGAGTTTCCTTTCACGGGAATCTCTCACTGATCCTAGAGATGCCATATTATTTTTTTTCTGTCAGATTCGCTGATCCGCGAACCCCAGAGATTCTCTTGTGTATACCCAGTCACAGGACTGGGATCACAGACATGTGGAGCAATGCCTGAATTTATACTTAGATTCTGAGGATCTTACTTGGGCCTTCATACTTCCATGGCAAGCAGTGTTTACCTACTTTTCCTACTGAGCTCTCACCAAGCCCAGTAAATTTTGTAGGCTTGCGACAAAAGAAAATAAATAAGGATTAGAGATGTTGTATATGTTACTTATCTTTATTCAATCATTTCATAATTCATGTTTATGTTAAAACCATATCATACACCCAAAATATATTAAACTTTTGTTCATTGCTTTTAAAAAAGTCAATTAGAAAATAAAGTAATATTTTATCAAGCTGTGAGAATATTCAACATTTCAAAGCCAGATAAGAAAATTATTATGTATGGAAATCACCATCTAAAATGTCATGTACACATTTAAATGTAAATAAAAATTATCCCTGTAATCACAGCTACTTCAGAGGCTAAGGAAGAAGCGTGACTAGTTTGAGACCATGCTGTGATGCCTCAATGGAACTCAATAAACAAAAATACAAATTTCTAAAACAAGAAAGTCATCTAGCATCATTAATTAAAATTATATTTTGCTCACTTCACTTCTTATACAAGATGAATTATCTTCTAAAAAAAAGGTACCTAATGTCATCTGTATATTTTATCAGCTTGTAGCTGGCTCCCTTGCTAGGGCCGTGTGTTTGTAGATTTCTATAACTTTGATGATTAATGATTCCCTGGATCTTTCTATTCAATTTTGACATGATAATTTTCCCAACTTTCATTTCCCAAGGATATTGGCTCCTTGTACTTTGTATTATTTTCCTATGTGAACTGTAAAATTTTCTGGGTGAAACACCTTTCCTTGTGATTTAGCAGAGAAAGGCAGGCAGAGCAGTTTAATGATGATCAGAAATATATGGGGTGACCTTCCCTTTCCTTCCTCCACTAGTTTTCTAATTTCAGGTGCTCCAAATGCTTTCATATGGAAGGTAAATCTACTTTTCAACAAATCTGGCTCTGATTAAGTTGTATCTATAAGTTCTTGGGTAAAATTTCAGCCAAATCTCAAGATCTTACAAAGAGTTCATTAATTAGTCCCTCAGCTGTCTTCAGCACTATTAAAGGAAAGTCAATATAAATCATGTATTTTCCGCATAGGGAACTTTGGGTGTCATTTTCTCTTCATGATGGTTTCTATGTCTTAAGCCTAGCTGCTATTTTTTCCTTCCTTGTTCCATTTTCTTGTTATTTTGTGGAAGATAATATTATACAAAAAGTATATGAATATTTGCTTTGTTTACTCTATGAAAAAAAAAATGGTGTTCATATTTCTGTTTTTGCCCACAGTTTCAGAAGTATACATCATTGTCTCATTTGCTTACAGCTCCTGGCACATTTTAAACTGTAAGACTGACAGGAAAACTTGAATATACCAAAATTTTATGATACTGAATATTGATGACCTCAAGCATTTGTTCTAAGGGTTTAGTGCACTGATGTCTAAACTATTATATTTGGCCAAATTCTCACTTATTTTGACAAAATTAAATGCAGTCAGAACTTAATGAAATATTACACTCATATTCTGGCTCCCTGAGTGTATGAGTAATAATGTTGTGGATTTTCACCCTTGAATTGTCAAGAAAATCATATGAGTCACTGGTTCTTAATGATTTTTTAAAAGTTTGCAGTAGCTAGAGCATCTAGCTACTGCAAACAAACTCCAGATGCATGTGACGCTTTGTGCATCTGGCTTACATGGGTACTGGGGAATTGAACCTGGGTCCTTAGGATTTGTAGGCAAGCACCTTAACTGCTAAGCCATCTCTCTAGCCCCTCTATGCTGTGTGTGTGTGTGTGTGTGTGTGTGTGTGTATGTATATATATATATATATATATATATATATATATATATATATATATATATATATAATTTTAAAAAATAGTTATTTATTTATTTATTTATTTATTTATTTATTTATTTATTTAAGGGAGAGAAGCAGAGAGAGAATGAGATGGGGAATGCGTGAGCCAGGGCCTCTAGGCACTACAAATGAACTTCAGACATATGTGCCACCTTGTGTATCTGGCTTACCCATATTCTCCCTCTCTTTCTCTCTCTGTCTCTTTCATAAACAATTTATTTTTTTACAAAAGCATAGAACAAAACTCTGGAAAGCTTCTCATGGGAATATCTTGTCTTTTACCTAAACACACCAGGTCTACAGTAGAAATTTTGTGAATCTCTAATATCTGAATGATCTCTCCCCAAACATTGAAACTTAATATCCTTTGTGATGGTAATGAGAGGTAAAGCCTTCAGAGATGATGAAATTGTGATGGTAGAGTCCTAATATATGGGCTTAAGTTGTTACAGTTAGTGCCACTTTGGACAAACATCCAAGCAGACACAGCATTTGGGAGGAATGGGGTCTATTTCAGGCTTACACCTTATAAGGGTGGACTCAGATCGTCCTCCAAACACATCTTAGGGCTTGTGGTGGTTTGAGTGTAAATGTATGTCCCTTATATCCTCAAATACTTTTAAAAAAATGTATATTTTATTTTATTTTATTTCACTTATTTATTTGAAAGAAAGAGGGAGAGAGAGAGAGAGAAAGAGAGAGAGAGAGAGAATAGGTGCACCAGGGCATCCAGCCACTGAAAATGAACTCCAGATGCACGCACCCCTTGTTAATCTGGCTTATGTGGGTTCTAGAGAATCAAACCAGGGTCCTTTGTCTTGGCAAGCAAACACTTTAACAGCTAAGCTATCTCTTCAGTCCCCTTATCCTCAGATAATTTTAACTAAGGTTAAGCTTTCTGCTTAAGGCTCCAGCAGCCAGCTGGAGGAAGTGTCACTTTGGGGTGTGTCACTGAGTGTATCTGAATTCCAGCCCAAAGGTAAGGAGAGAAAAGCTTTGAGTTCTGCAGGTCATACATTCTACCTGATGGTGTTTGCTTGCTTCAATTCATACAAGGGCCTTCATTTTTCCCCCCACTGCTTGGATCCTGAAATATGTAGTTTTTTCCACTATTGATGTAGTTTCCATGAGATCTATAAACCTGAAATAAATTCCTTTCTTCCAATCAATTGTGTCTTTTTGGAAGCTTATCTCAGCAACTTAAAGCTGACTGCTACAGAACTGGACTCCAAGATCTGCCCCATTGATATGCCCCTTCTAGCAGGGATCTGCCTCTTAGGGACTGAAGTTGTAAACTCAATTTTAATAAAATTGAGTCTATGTGGCCATACATCCAAATGATAACATTTGAACTATAGCATTTCACCCCTGGTCTCCATAGACTCATGACCATTTCACAATGTACACTTTATTCAGTACAACTTTAAAGTCCCCATAAGCTTTACCAACATTAAAACTTCCAAAGTCACAAGTCTCATAGGACTGTCTCTTAACTATGAGTCATGGAAAACCAAAACAAGTTATGTACTTCCAATACATTATGATATAGAGTAGACATATCCATTGCGATAGGGAATATCAATAAAAGACTGGACCAATACAAAAATAAATAATGATCAGGTAACCATCAAGCACCTGCAGTTCAAGTCTTGCATTTGTAACAAGTGATGACAGTCTCTGAATTTTCTAATTTGACTCCTCCAGCTAGATTGAGTAGGCCAGGGAACACTTTCATCCTGAACCACCAGCTCTGAATGGTAAGAATTGTACAATGCTGGTATATTTAGTACATCTTCACATTTCCATTGCAAATAACCATCCATTCTTACAGATTCATACAATGTCCTTTTTGGCTTTTAATACATGGACATCACTCTGCTTCACAATGCTACAACTCAGCAGCAGCTTCTGGAATTATATAATCGTGGCCTCATTGGCTCTACACAGGGACATCACAGGGACATCACACTGCTTCACATGCCACATCTCAGTAGCTACTACTGGAATGATGTGTATTTCATGACCCACTTCTATGCATTTTCCATGTTTCCAAAATCAATACCAGTTATGCAATATTATAGCCAATTTGTTAATCCAAGAGAAATGAATTTTGAGCAGGTTATGCCTGCCTTTAGAATTCTTTCTTTAAATCACTTCCTTGTAAGTTGTTTTATTCCTACTCATTCATCCTTTCATGGAAGCTGTAAGTATTCTTCCCTTGTTTTAATGAAAAGCAGGTGTCCTACTCTTAATGGTTCAAATCTGTTTAATAATCGTAACCTCAGAAGCCTAATATCAGTCTCTGTGCCAGTAACTTTAAACTTGTTTGAATTTCCTTCCCTTTTGAAAGTTCAAAAGTTAAACATTTATAGTACAAAATACTCTTTGCATTTAGCATTTTCAAACTCTCACCAAAATAGTAAAACTTGGTTTCCCATCCTGTAAGGTTTCTTTATTTTCAAGTACCAAGTCCTTCCACATTCCTCCAGCACTCAATTTCTAAAATACCAGAATCCACATGATTAGATTCATCTCAGCCACAACGCCAATTCTCTTGTATTATTTCAGGCTTACAGTGTCCAGGCTTACAATGGTGGAATAAGCTGGCTCACTCTGTCATACTTCAACATAGCAGAGAGAGATAAACCAACATCTGCAGGCACCAACTGCCAGAGGTCAAACTGCTCTGAACACACCTAGTAGATCTGCTCCCCCAAAACACTTCAGGGCTGGACTCCAAGATCTGCCTCCAATGATATGTCCATTCTAGCAGGGATCTGCCTGATAGGGGGCTGATGTTATAAGTTCTATTTTAGTAAAACACTTATGTTTTGGGGGCCATACATTCAAACAACCACATTCAAACTACTACACAAGTGAGGGAAAATAGGAGCACCAAAATTTGTTTATATATTTATTCATATATTTCTTAACTTTTTATTGACAGATTCCATAATTATAAACAATAAATCAAGATAATTCCCTCCCCATGTCCACTCACCCCTCACTCACAAATTCACCCTCCATCATACCCCCTTCCCTTTCCAATAAGTCTCTCTTGTTGTTTGCTTCAGGTGTTCCCCACACACTTAGGTGTTCTGACTGCTAGGTCCCAAGCTAATGGCAATTTAGAACTAAAGCCTCCTGGAGAAAGTGTATTGCTGGGGGTGGACTTATGGGTATTATAGCCAGCTTCCTTTGGCCAGTGTTTAGCACACTCTACTCTTGCTATTGTCCATTAGATGTTGGCCCGAGGTGATGTCCACCTTCTGCTCATGCCATCATTTTCCCTGGCCACCATAAAGCTTCTTCTTAAGTCTGTAAGCCAAAATAAACCATTTCCCCACAAGCTGCTCAAGGTTGAGTGTTTTCTGTCATCAATGCAAACATGACTGCAATAGTCTCACTTTTATTTTGATGTCATCCTCTTTTCTTCCTATTATGTGTAGGTACTGCCAGACACTGCAAAGTCATGAATTTTCAGGCCTTTTTGTGTCTGGAAGATTGCACTCTAAGCAGTCCTACCCTTCCTTAACCTCTTTCATTCTTTCTGCCACCTTTTCTGCCATAGACCCTGAACCTAGGAAGGTGTGGTAGAGTTATTTCAGTGATGAAAACTCCAATATTTACTTTTATAGGTAGTCATGCAGGGACAGAGGCCCACGGAGATGCCACCTTGCCTGCCCTGGAAAGAACAGAACATGTGTCTCATACATTCTCATTCAAGATAGCTACAAGCAAGAACTCAGCACTGTTTCCTGCTTCTTCAAGTTTCTCCTGAGCATACTTGTGGGCTAGCCCCTCCTGAGTTAACCTCTTGAGCTCACCAAACCATCAGATCTCTTCCTGCACTGTTGAGTCTAATTATGATGCATCATCCTAATTAGATGCTTGGTCTATATAAAGGTGCTTACTCATATGTATAAAGTACTTGATTTCTTCTCCCTCCTCTGGATTTACATTTGGGTAAGTCTTCCTCTTTCTCCTCTTTCCCCTTCCCAGCCAGGGTGAGATTTCTCTTTGTACACACACTTCCTGCCTTGTTTGTGGATACTTTCTCACTTTGTTACTTGGATGATCTCTCTTTAATCTCTGAACCCTTTACTATCTCTTAGTCTTCTCTGACCCCCTATATGAGGGGCATCTTTGAGCTGAAACTCTGTTGCTTTGTCTTCCACACGTGTGCATGTACTTCTCCAGAGGCTTCTTCCATTGATATTTCTCTATGTGAAGTTTTTCTCTGTCTTTGCTCCCCTGGGTAACAAGGGAGAACATGACCTTTGACCTGGTCCTTCCTGTTAGCCTTCCTTGTGGATCCTAACTCTCCATAAAAAAACCTGTAGTTCATAATTTAACCTTCTTGGATTCCATGTTTCAATTCTTTGTTAATGCAGGTAAGGGCCCAAAAGTTTAGGTCAATGGGTCTGTTAAATCCTGCATCTGATGAAATAAAATACATGATTTTATTAAGCCACTGTGATTTTTGGTTGCTTTCTGGTGCTCTGTTGTTTGATTTAAACCTCATAATTAAAAAAGTAATGCTCAAGGAGTAGAATTCATGAGGTAGAATTAACAAAAGGAGGGCAGGAGGAGATTTGTATTATGAGCCAGATATTATACATTTGAAAGCTAGTGATTTTTTTTAACATGGTGGTAAAAATATTTAGCTATGCCTATCACACAAAAAAAAGCCTACATTTGAAAGCAAACCACATACCAAAGCGTACTAAAAAAATAACTATAAAATCAGATTGAAGTAGCTGACTTCTTCTTGTCAATTGTTTCACAACTGTAAACATCCCGGACATTCAAATATTTTCTTCATTTTTTTTTTATGTCAGGTACAAAATTCACTCAAAAGCATTCATTTTCTTTTCTTTTATTTAAAAAAATCGTCTTTTCACAGTCACCTCTGTTCAGTTTAGGGATTCCATTCAGACTCTGCTCCAAGTTTTCATTCTGTTCCATTGTTTTGATGTGTACTTGATTGTCAAAAACATTGTGTTAAATACTACAGGTTTCTAAGTGTTTATTTCGGACCAACTAGGCTACTACAATATAATCTCAGTGACATCATACTTTATAAAGAGAAAATTACCACATTTCACAACTTAGGAAGCTTAGAACTCTAAGATCAAAGTGGTAACAGATTCCCTTTCTAGTGAGAGCCATTTATCTCACAGGGCATTGTCTCATTGGGCCATCAGATGGTGGACGGACAAGGATGTTCTCTGGGTTTACTTTAGACAATGCATGAGTTCCACTTAACTAGCAAAGATCCCATCTTCTCATGATATCATGGTGGGATGATGAATTTTAATATATGAATTTGGAGAAGACACAACAAATTCTGACCATGACATAGGCAATATTTGTTCTGTAAGGCCATGTTACAGTTGAATTTAAATGTAAATAGTAGATTCAAAATGTTAATTTTCTGAATTCTTTTCCTTTTCTTTTTTGGGCAGGATTTTGTTCAAAGTTATTTTGAATCTGTCATTGTCTGTTATTAAAGACCAGGCCTCGGGTAAAGTAACAACAGCTACTTGATCTTTGACAAAGGTGCCAATAATGTAGATGCGAGAAAAGACAGCATCTTGAACAAATGGTGTTGGACAAATTGGATGACCATATGTGGAAAAATGAAATTAGACCCACTTATTTCTCTATACACAAAAATCAAGTCCAAATGGATTAAAAACCTAAACACTTCAACTACTGGAGGAAGAAAACAGGAGACACATTCCATGATATAGGACTGGGAAAAGACATACTGAGAAAACAAAAACAAAAACAAACAAACAACAACAACCAAAAAAAAAAAAAAAAAAAAAAAAACAGTAGCCCAGGAAACTAAACAGCACTCAAGCAATGGGATTTCATGAAGCTAAAAAGCTTTTGCACTGACAGACATACCATAAGCAGAGCCAATAGATTACCCACTGCATGGGAGAAAATCTTTGCCAGCTATACCACTGACAGAAGCCCAATATCTAAAATCTACAAAAAACTCAAAAAACTAAATAAAAGATCAAACAACCCACTCCAAAAGTGGGGCAAAGAACTCAATAGGGAGTTCTCAGAGGAAGAATTACAAATGGCTAACACACACTTAAGAAAATGCTCAACATCTCTAACATTTATGGAAATGCAAATTAAAACAACTATGAGATTCTACCTTACCCCAGTAAGGATAGCAAACATTAAAAAATCAAATGAAAACAAATGTTCACGAGCATATGGTGAAATAGGAACACTTAATCACTGTTGGTGGGAATGTAAGCTGGTACAAATGCTTTGGAAATCAATGGAGACTCCTGAAAAGGATGACTATAGAGATACCCACAGACCCAGTTATTCCCTTTCTGGGCAGTTACCCTAAAAGCTTCACACCTCAGTTCTGAGAGATTTGCTCAAACATGTTTATTGCTGCTCAATTCATAATAGCTAAGAACTGGAATCAACACAGGTGCCCATCATTGGACGAATGGATAACCAAAATGTGGGATATCTACATGATTAATTCTACTCAGCAGTAAGAAAGAAAAAAAAATGACACAATGAAATTTGGAGAAAAATGGTCAAACTCGGAACAGATCACGCTAATCAAACTCACACAATCACAGAAAGACAATTGTCATGTGGTCTCACTCATCTGTGGTTCCTAACCTGTATCAGCTCAAGTTGCTGACATACCTGAATGGCATCTCAAGGCTTGGGCAGTTAGACTAAAATGTTGAACCCTCAACAGGACCTTAGGGGGAGCACCTGAATTAAAGGGCTCTGGGGAACATGAGATGAAGCCTAACCTTAAATTTCTTCACTTTCTGTTTTTTTTTTTTTTTTTCCTACCTTTTTCTTTTTTCTTTTCCCTTGGCACTGGCCTATAATTTCCTGTACCAGACATGGTTAACATCCACAATGAGCTGTTCATCAGAGATACCTACAAGGTCTCCCAAAACAAACAAGACAGACTTCTGTCAGAGCACTTGATTAGCCACCAGAGGTTAATGGTAAGACCCTACTGCTGAAGATATCATAAGTTGTTGGCATGGACCATGGAAAGACCTGGTTGGAATCTGGAAGAGATACACTCCCCAGATAGTTAGCCCATCTAGTGCCGGAAGGTGCTACATGAGCTACTGGGGGGAAATGGCTAACATCTGTCTGAGCAATTTGAGAAGCAAACATCCTGACATGATGCTCACACAAATGCAATAGTGATACACAGCGTGATGGATAACCAACTGCTCTTGGGTTGGCTAACAGATTGGCTCAGTGGAAAGAAAACCATATCTGGAGCTGGGAAACAAGTCAGAATCATATCCAGATAATGATTTTGCTTTCCAATGTCAAGCTCCCACTAATATTGGGCTATAAGAGAGTCTACATCCTTTAAATTCTCACTAAATTAATAATACTTATCCCATTTAACCAGTGCTGACTTCACTCTCTGTGGGAGATTCTGCTTCTCTGTTTCAGATGGGAGATGGACCTGAGGAGATAAATGACCCAGCACACTTCACCCCGGCCCCAGCTAAAACCACAGAAAAATTGGGGAAACAAGCAAAGGTGTTGCTATCTTGGTGAACCTGATATCAGCACAAGGGTGAAGGAGATAGACACTGAGGACACTCATTACCTACCAAAGAAGAAGGCTCCTAAGAAGTAGACTTAAAATGCTCCCAGCAAGGCTCAGGGAAAATTTTGCAGACGAGGGGGCAAAAAAGATTGTTAGGCCCATGAGTTGGTACTTTCTGCACAGAGACATTGCCTCTCCTCCATAACTGACTGCTGCCTCCACAATGCATGACCAAAAATCCCCATGGGGTTGATCTGCATACCCAAAGAGGAGGGCCTCTTCAGGAAAGGGGCAGGGATGAGGGAAAGGATGATACGAACATATGTTGTTTATATACTAATATGTCCATATCTAATAAAAATAAATTTAAAAAAATATGATGAAAAACACCATTTTGTAAAAATTGTGCATCGATCTGGGAACGTTAGTAAATTAACAATGGAGAATGTTTTGCCAAAGGTTTGGTTTAAGGAGATAAAGTATGAAATGAAGTAAAAAGGGAAAACAGTTAATACACTGAAATATTCTGGTACAAAATGGACAAATTACATTTAATCTATCCCTCCTCCCAAATTATTACATCATTATTTATTTACTTCACAGAGTACCTCATGAGATTCAGACATGTAATTTTAAATACAGCAAACAACACTTTATTTGTTCATATTTGTGTGTATAAATAAAAGAGGAGTATTGTGAGATGAAATTCACTAGATATTATATTTTAGAAACTCTCCTATTATTTTTATCAAAGAAGAGAAAGAAGTTATGGGAGAATTTTTCAGCAGCAATTAACATCAGTCCACAGTTCCAGGGAATATAATAACATGTAAATATATATCTTATTATTAAAATACTAGGGTGATGAAAGTATATCAAGCCTCAAAATGATGTTCATATTTCTTCTGCATGGCAGAAGTAGCTCATGATTGACAAAAGATCCATGTTCCGTCCATAGTGCAAGATAGGTATTGACAGAAATCTTGCTACTCGCCTAGATATTTCATATTTCAGGGTTTTTAAATCTAAGCAGGAGAATATGATGAACTCTGCTTAGTAAAATGTGATTAACATTATGAGGGTCACTTCTGGAATCAGTTATTTGGCCTGTGTGTCTTCCTCATACAAATTTTCTCTCATGACATGGTAACATTGGTGGCCTTGTAGTGGAGATTTTAGCATTGCAAAATGCAATGTATCTAAGTCTTTAGTCTTTTTCTTCTTTAAGCAGAAAGTTGCTTAATGAAGCACATTTAGTTAGGTTTGAATTTTTTTTCTATGAAAAGCCCTCTTTCTAAGAATTTTTCCCTTATAGACCACTATCTCTCTCTCCATCTTCCTTTAATAATCAATATATCTATGGAACTTCAATGACACAAAGCATAAAATACTGGGTTGGTGGTCAGCTATGATTTTTCTTGTTCATTGCTTACCTGTCTGATCTGTGCCAGCAGGGTGAAAATTCTGAGTGTTTTTCTCATTTGTTTTGTGTGGATATTAATAATCACATAATTTTTTTAAAACATTGATGGCAATAATATGTTTAAAGAGTTTATCATAAGGCATAGAACATAAAAAGAGTCCAGAAGATTGCAGTTATCATTAATATTCCATTACATCCTTGTGGCCCAGGCCTGTAGTCTTAGCTACTCATGAGGCTGAGGCAGGATAAACCAAGGACCAAGCTTTCCTGGCAACAAAATGAGTTTATGGGAAGTCTGGTGAAATTGGTGAGGCTATGACAAAGTAAAAATTATAAACAGGTTGGGTGGGTATAGCTCAGTGTGAGTGTTTGTCTATCTTACATGATTTTGTTCCCCAAAAAACAAAAAGTTAGAAATAAAATAACAATTCAATGAAACTTCATTTTGTCAATCATTACTCTAGTTAGATAGCCTTTTTCAGATCCTTCTTTTCATTACTCTAACAGATATTTTCCTTCATCTATGATTAAGGCATATATTATTTATGTATTTTCTACTACATGTATGACCACAACTTTGAAAAAGATAGTACTAGCATACCAGGAGAATGCTCAATGTACCTCTTCATATGTAAACTCATACATGGTTCGATACTCTTCCATATGAGCATTCAACCTGCCAAATTTCTCTGACTTTTAGAAGCATTTTCATCTGTCCAGTTCACTCTCTTTAGAAAGACAAAAGTTTATGAAACAGATTGGAAGAGTAGAAATGAATATGAGAATTGATTTTATTATCCTCAATTTAAATGTATAAATAAAGTTTCTTTCCCTTTTTTTTCATTTTTATTGAGAAATTTAATACATTAGCATAATGTAGTAGATGACCACAATCCCCTTCCATTACTCATCCCTGCTCCCCCAGCCCAATGCCCATTTTATTGAACTCTCCTTTTGTGCCTAGTAGTACCTCTGTTCTGATGTTTTATTACCATTCTTTTTTTCTTTTTTTTTAATATATTGATTTTTTTTTTTTTTTTACTTATGTGAGAGAGGGAGAGAGACAGAGAAGCAGAAGCAGATAGACAGAGAGAATGGGCATGCCAGGGCCTCTAAACCACTATAAATGAACTCCAGATGCATGTGCTACATTTTGCATGGGAACTTTGGAATCTAACCTGGGTCCTTTGGCTTTGAGGGCAATTTAAATTATCGATGTATGTTTTTGGTGATTTGAAATTTTTAATTATGTTCATTGCTTTGAATTGTATAGATATTATGAAATTTACATGGAGGTAAGCTGAATGTCTTCAAAATCAATTTAATCAGTTTCAAATCAGAGATTACCCAATTTTATTTATTTCTTCTTATGTGTAAATCTAAAGATGTTAAAGTTTCCTTTTTAAATAATGAAATTTCAAAAGCAATTTTCAGGGCTTGCATAAATGTTTTTCAATTAAATACATGAATTCTTCCAGCTTAAAAAAAAAAAAAGAACTGATTTTGGTCCTTTGCAAACCTGATCTCAAAGGACAAATTAATGTCTACAAATATCCTACAGATTTTATGAACAAGTGTATGGATGAATGAATAATGCTATGAAATTGATTCAGAAATAATATCAACAAAAGTTCCTTTGACTTTTTCTGAGAACAGAAAAGATTAAGAATGAACTTCATTACTGATTTTCATTGACATTTAAATATTCTCCAAAATAAACGCTTAAGTAAAAATAGATAAATGGAAACTTAATAAAGTCAGCATTAATACTCTCACTCTGACACCATATACTGATTTTTATGGCTTAAAGATCCATTAAACCAAGACCAAGACAAAAAAATGTTAGGATTCACAGTGTTATCAGAGCAAACAATTTGTTCAGAGGCTGCTAAAGTTTTCTTGGGTCATAGACCTAAACAAGAGATTGTCTCTCCAGTCCTTAATTAACTTCTCTGACATGAAGTAATCCCATTGTAGATATAAGATATACTTAGTGGTGAATGTAACAGATAATATAACAAGAATAACTTGCTGGACTTTGGTTCAATTGTCCTGTTATTATGCTGATAAATAAAACCATTCAAGGCAGCATTTTGATATAGTATTCTTTCCAGTCTAAGAGATATTTATAACTGGGCAGGGGCTGCATTAGGGAAGTAAGTGTGGAACCAATTAAGGATAAAGCAAAAGGGGCAGAATTTCTTGTATTCTGAATAAGATTAAGTATATGCTTCTGATATATATTTATAATAATTTATATATATGGAAAATTTCTATTCTAAATAAATATTAGATGACATGACTTTCAATGATCAAAATACTTGCTGACATGAATTTCTCTTTTTGGTACAAATGAACTGAAGGTAACTTTGTTTTGTCCATAATCAGAGCATGAGGTAAAAGTAGGGTTTGTTCCAATTCAGAAGAGTCATATGTTTTGACTGTCACTTTTGTAGCACAGTTATCATTCTCACAGAAAACTAAAACTGTTAACAAAAATACATCCCTAGGGATAGAGAGATGGCTTAGCGGTTAAGGCGCCTGTCTGTCAAGCCTAGGAATACCCATTTGATCTCCAGGTCCCATGTTTCGCCAGACGTAAAGTGACGTAAGTACACAATGATGAACTTGCCCACAAGGGGGCACATGCATCTGAAATTGGCTCACAGCTGCTGAGAGGTGGCTGGTGTGCCCATTCTCTCTCTGCCTCTTCCTCTCTGTCTCTGTCTCTGTCTGTCTCTCTCTCTCTCTGTGTCTCTCTTAAATATTAATAAAAAATAAAAATAAATAAAAATACATACCTAATTGGTGAGATTGCAAACTTCATTCATGACATTATATGCTGATATGAAAAATCACAAATTTAGAAGTACTTATAAATCATAAAAGAGGGAGCATAAAGCAATCCTGAACAATACCCAAGTAGCCCCGGAAATTAAACAATCATTCAACCAATGGGATCTCATGAAGCAAAAAAGCTTTTGCACAGACAAACATACCATACGCAGAACCACAAAATGGGAGAACATTTTCACCAGCTATCCCATTGACAGAGGCCTAATATCTAGAATATACAAAGAACTAAAAAATCCAAAATTAAAAAAAAAAAAATCAAACAACCCATTCCAAAAAAAAAAAAAAAAAAAAAAAGGGGCAAAGAACTGACTAGAGAGTTCCCAAAGGAAGAAATACAAATGGCTAATGCATACTTAAGAAAATGTTCAACATCCTTAACTTTCAGGGAAATGTAAATTAAAACAACTATGAGATTCCACCTTACTCCAGTAAGGATGGTAATCATTAGAAAAATCAAATGACAACTAATTTTGCTGAGGCCGTGGGGGGAAAAGGACCCTCGTCCACTGTTGGTGGGAATGTAAACATGTAAAACCACTATGGAAATCAATATGGAGATTCCTGAAAAGGATGAACATAGAGCTACCAACAGACACAGTGATTTTAATTTACTGAATATTTACCCTAAATACTCCATGCTTTACTACAGAGATATTTACTCAACCATGTTTATAGCTGCTCAATTCATAATAGGTAAGAACTTTAATCAAACCAAGGTGCCCACCATTGTATGAATAGACAATGAAGTTTTGGTACATAAACACAATGGAATTCTATTCAGCAGTAAGAAACAAATGAGACAGTGGAATGGATGGACTTAAAACAAATCATATTCAATAAGAGAAAGACAAAAGCCACATGTTCTCATTCATTTGCAGTTCTTGGCTGGATCAGCTTGACTTGCACACATACTTGATAAGCATATTGAAGCCCAGATAATAGGGATGGAAGAGTTTGTAGGGAACAGAATGGAAGAGTGAGGGGGAAATAAGCACAAAACTAAACCTAAGATGAACAGGTACCATAGAAACCTTTCTCATTGAATATAGACTAAAAGATTTAACCTTCAACAGGAGTATAGGCAGAACATCTGAAAAGGGTCCTGGAGAGAGTGGTATGGTGCCTAACCATAAAAAAAAAAAAAAAAAAAAAAAAAAAAAAAAAAAAAAAAACTTTGGCTCTGGCTTGTAACTCCCAGTACCAGAAATTGATGCTACCAACACTGAGCTGTTGATCAGAGACCTACATGGTCACCAAAATAAGACAGGCTTCTGTCAAAGCACTTGATTACCCACCTGTAGTAAAAAGTAAGACCCTGTTGCTGAAGACAACATATGCTGCCTGCACAAAACATGGAGAGTCCTGGAAGGAATCCAGAAGAGAGCCAGTCCCCAGACAGTTATCCTATCTAGTAATGGAAAGCATTACATGAGCTACTGGGGAAATGTGGCCAACAGCTGTGTGAGCAATGGGACATAAAAACTATTCGGAAGCAACCACACTGACAAGAAGTACATGCCAGCGAAATAGTGGGAAATATCCTTGGTGGGTAACCAATGGCTCTGTGATTGGCTAAGAGGTCCACTCAGAAGAAAGGAACCCATACCTGCAACTGGGAACCAGGTCAGAATCCTAAATTATGTTCTCCAATGTCAAGCTCCCACTAGTCTTTGGCTAAAGTAAAGGTAAATCCATTAAAATTCCCCCAAATTAATAATATTTATCCAACTTAACTTATGCTAACTTCACTCTCCATTGGAGAATCTGTTTTTCTTTTTCGGAAGGGAGCAAGACTTGAGATACACCACCCCTCACATTCCAGTCAAAACCCAGGTGAAACCACAAAGGAATTCTACTACTGCTGGAATAGTTTGTCAAGCAGGATATTGAATTTGACCTTTAATGATGCAGGATTGCTGTTGATATAATCTGGATACTTTCATTTTTCAAATTCATTCAACTTATCTCACACCCACCAATGCTCAGGGAATTTTGTGGAAGTCGGGGAGGAACGAATGTAAGAGGCACAGGTTGGGACATCATGACCAGAGGCATTCCTTCCACTAATAACTAACTGCTGCTCCCACAATGCATAACCCACAACACCATGGGGAATAACAGCAACGCCACTAAGGAGGGTCCCCAGCAGAATGGGGGCAAGGAGGAAGGAAAAGATGGTACCAACACATGATGTATCCATACAAAACACACACACACACACACACACACACACACACACACACACCCCTTTGTTTTCTAGAATTAAACTTTTACTTTGAAATGTTTATGAAGGCTACATTTAGATAAATTCTCAGTATCTGTGGGAAATTTTACATTCCTACTTGTTTTCTTTGCATGTCTTCCTAGAAGTGAAAATATGTGGAAAGTTATCAATATATTTGAAGTTAATCATATATCAACCCATTAATTTCTAGTAGTCTGGGTACATCTGCTAGGTGTATAGATAGAAACTATGTTGCCATCTATGTTGAGTGTTGACTATGTGGGTTTGAAAATTTATAAAGAGGTGAAGATTTGATTTTCATCTCTATGCTTACAAGAAAGATCAGACTTACCTTTTAATTTCAATTGGTTTATTGTCTGTGAGTGATATAGTCATAATAATGTGCACATTTTTCTGCCTAGTTAATATTTATCTCCTCATAACTTGTTGTTTTTAATAACATTCCAGAATTAAATATGATTTTTAAATGAATGGGGACAGGTTTTTATAAGGCGCCACTTTGTGTTAGGTTTAAAAGAAAACTGTTCATGGAGTTTCTATCACATCTTAAAAATTACATCTTTTACAACTACTATATTTTTTATGAACTAGCACTTAGAAAAAATTCGAGCTATTTCCCTATCACTTTCAATAACAAAACTATGGAAATATATAAAATGATCACAATTTTGTGGGATGTGTTATCTTCTATGTAATATGTGTATTCAATTTGTAAAAAGAATGTCTGTCAGCCATAGCTTTCTCTACTTATTTCTCCCCATTTCAAAAAGTACCCTTGAAATAAAATGCACCATGAATTGTGATTTTTCCCTAGATGAGCTCCAGCTTATTCAGCTATAGCAATTGGCTCAATATTATAAAATAGAAGCATAATTAAGGTTGTGCAGTAACCAGAAAGTCTAAATCTATAAAATAAAACATCTGAGCTATTACCCATTAATTTCCCATAAATACTCTGATGCTCTTTCTTTAAGATAGAATCAGTAACTAATAATTGCATTGTATAAGCAAACAATTCATTGCTATAAGAACTAAAAATTGAGATAAGTTGAATGAATTTGAAAAATGAAAGTATCCAGATTATATCAACAGCAATCCTGCATCATTAAAGGTCAAATTCAATATCCTGCTTGACAAACTATTCCAGCAGTAGTAGAATGTAGTGGCTAAGGGGAGATTTGAAATCCAGCTCCCCTAGGGAGGCATTGTGGGAACTCAAGCAAACTATGCAAAATCTGACTTAGTAACAATGTTGTCTACTCCCAGAGGAATGTTCCTTAACGTCCTGCAGGTGAGCTTACTCTACAAGTTAATAAATACCAAAGACAGGATTTTAGTGATCTTTAACAGAAGTATATATAAGTAAGTATGTGAAGTGTGAACACCAGTAGAATAAAATCATTAGAAGACATTCATGCTATGTTATACACTAACACATGTATTTTGCTTAGGTAAAAATTGACTGTCATACTGGAGACTTGCAGTTTATTTTGTTTCATATGTGAGGTATATGTATGTCTGATGGAAATACACTCATATGCTTCCAGGTATATGGGAGTTGGGAGGTTACTTTTGCTTTTGCTTTCTTAATATATCCTGATTTTATATAAGGTGTGTAATCTTTGAGAAAGAAGGCTTTTTCAGGTGAGAACATAATTCTTTAGTATGCCCATTTTGCCTGGTTGACAACACAGAGCTTTAGTACAGGCTCAGATTAAGAAAGGCACAGCCATAAATAGGATAGCCAGCTGTCATAGTATTTCATAGTAGGACTGAATGGGTCCTACCACTTTGTACTGTCTGATGATTTCCGAAGTATAACCCCAGAGTGTGCCCTCCCTTTCTAGAACTGTTACTGTAAACTAGAGTATCACTTTAAAACTTCAATTTGTGCTGATTGTATCCATCTCACTATAATGATTTCAAGTGTCTCTAAGGCTTTGAGAGAATTGCTTACAAAAAGAAAGGATTACCTAGGCATGGTGGCATACACCTTTAGTCCCAGCACTTGAGAAGCAGAGGTAGGATTATTGCTGTGAGTTCAAGACCACCCTGAGAGTAAATAGTTTATAGCCTGGGCTAGAGCCAGACCCTACCTCAAAACACACACACAAAGAAAGAAAGAAAAAGAAAGAAAGAAAGAAAGAAAAAGGAAGGAAGGAAGGAAGGAAGGAAGGAAGGAAGGAAGGAAGGAAGGAAGGAAGGAAGGAAGGAAGGAGAAAGAAAGAGAAAGGATTAATACCAGCAATTCAGAACTGCTGTCCTACAAATTGGTTACTCTCCTTGTCTTGGTCATTTTGATAATGCTTTCTCCATTTGCATAGTTTTAAAGTCCAATTACATAGTTTTCTTCTTTTATGACTCTTCTAATAGGTACCTCACTTATAATCAACAAAATTGAATTTCCTATTTAATTTTGTATTTTTAATTTGTCTATCTACCTTTTCTTTAAATGTCACTTAGAAGTCAAGCATTTCTATTGTAATTATTGCTGTCCTATTAGTTGCACATTCAAATTGCCACTCAGTAAACACATCTGAGGCATATCTGCTTCATCTTTCATTTACTTTTTTTAAAATTTAATTTACACTTGCTTTAGAAATCAATAGCAATTGATTATGTTACATACTTACCTGGAAACAAACTGCATGAAAGGATTAATGGTCTGATCAAAGGTGTACTACATTAATAAAAGAAAAGGTATTCTAAATTTCAAGACCATAACTCTACATGGTGTAGCTAACCCAACTCATTGATGATCACATAACCTGTTCTGTAAGTGACTAATCTGGGAAATTAACAAATGAACAGCTACAATGAGCTTAATGAACTTTTTATGAAAGGTCCTGAATGGAGCTGGATCTTCAAAGTAGCTAATTATATCTATAAAATACATTATAGGAATGGTTTTATAAGTATGGTAGACAGTGATACTCCACGATTATTACTTGGAATTCCAGGCTTTCTTTCATGCCTCCCCCCATCCATGCATTTGAAGCAACAGTTCATTATTTGGTGACCACCAGCAGGAGATATTAAAAATATGTAAGGGGTTGGGGAGATGGCCTAGTAGTTAAGACACTTGCCCTACAAAGCCAAAGGACCTAGGTTTGATTTCCCAGGACCTACATAAGCCAGATGCACAAGGTGGTGCATGCATCTGGAGTTTGTTTGCAGCGGCTTGACCCCCTGGTGCACCCATTCTCTCTCTGTCTCTCTCCCTCTCTTTCTTTCTCTCTCTCTCTCTTTTTCTTTCTCTTTCTCTCTCAAATAAATAAATAAAAATATTTTTTAAATGGACGTAATTTGCACCCTGATATCCTCCAAAGTTAAAATATTGTTTTCTATCCTGCTTAACTTCCCTACTTAATTCTTAGCATGTTCTTGGTATTACGCTCTATAAGGAAAGTATACAACTGAGTTAGAATACCAGAGACAGGTGTATTACAAATGTCTTCTATCTTCTCATTCAAGTTTACTAAAGACATTCTGAAAAAAGTATCTTCCTTCTTAAACTATACATCAGATTTTTATAGATCATTATTTCAATTAAACTGAGAACAAGGAATTTAAAGGAAGCATCAGAATTGTCCAAGAAGATTAAGAAATGCCTATCTTCTCTGTAGCTTTTCTAAAATTACATATGATAGTTGTATCTGTCAATTAGGAAAAAGTGAGGACTATATGCAATTCAATTATATATATAGGTATATGTCTGTGTGTGTGTCACAAATACTAATAAAACATTATTTTATGGAATTTGATATTATGTTTTATGGAAAAAATATTTTTTTAAACCTATGAATAATAAGAATAATATCCAAACATTACATTCAATGTATTTTCAGTGTATCTAAGGAAGCTAAAATGTATTTTTGTTTTCCTAAATGCTTAAATTTCTGTGGAAATTTCTCAATTTAACCAATTTTAAAACTTAAACTTTATTTGCATTTCTTTTCCAAACTTTTATAAGTTGATGGTGCCATGAGATTGGATAGAACAGTAGGAGTTATCTCCTAAGGCAGGAATTACTCTCATACCCAGCCCATTCTTTATCTATCTATCACCTATCTATCTATCTATCTATCTATCTATCTATCTATCTATCTATCTATCTATCATATGGTATGTGTACCATTTAAATATATGTTCTTTCATTATTTCAGCTTGAATTATGCAATGATATTTGAAATTATGAGAAGAGTATTTTTGTTTCTCTTCACACACATATGTGTTGTGGTTTTCAACTATGACCCAGAGTAGCCTTAGGCAACACCTAAATCCTCTTCATCCTTAACATTTCCATCAGTATAATGACAAGCATAATCCCTTTCTAGAAGGATTGCATTGAGAATTATAGAAAATATAAACTTTTCACAATGCATGGTTCTGAATGATTGCTTTATGAAAAACTATATTTTTGAATTTTTTCCAATGTTTAAATCCAAAATATTAATATATTAATATACATCTAGGGTCAATATTTTTACACTATCTATTTAATGGACAAAGTATTTGTGACAAGTAGATGAAAGCACATATTCATGTCTGTTTTCACTCCTCACTGGTAATGTCCCTAGATCTCTGTTCTAGTCACCAAGTACACAAAAAGTCCCTAACTTCTGCTCTTTCTTGCCTTAATGTTTTTCACAATTGAAATGTTGTTTTATTTCTCTTTCATAATCAAAACAGCCACTTCTCTGGGTTCCATCAGTAGTGAAGTCTTTCTACATTAATGAATCTTCCTAAATTTATGATCCTATAAACTTTTGGATTATTCCCTTTGGTGGCAGGCACTTTGGCTTTTTATACCTTTTCAATTTCCATTAATTTGGTTCTCAAATTACATGTACTGGAGTTAGCAAGGAAATGGCTGCATTGTCTTATGTTTAGCATACAAAGTAGCAAGTTTCCTTATGAAATTTTTCATACTGGTTTTGGTTGAATCTCTCCAAACTTGCTGACCCTTCAACTCCTTCCCCACTGTTCCCCTCTGGCCTCAGTATTCTCCCTTCATGTTCAAACCACATGTGGTCTATTAGCCTACCCACCTATCTCCATTAAAGTCTTTTGCCTACAATCTCATGGGCTCTTTCTAATTTCCTGGTGTCTATACTCACTTACATATACATATATAACAATTAGAAGCTAGGATCTGCTAATTATGAGGAATAACATGTGGTTTTCTTTCTGAGCCTGTGTTATATATATATATATATATATATATATATATATATATATATATATATATATATATATTTGGGGGGGGCGTCACTCTAGCCCAGGCTGACCTAGAATTCACTATGTAGTCTCAGGGTGGCCTCAAACTCTCAGTGATCCTCCTATCTCTGCCTTCCAAGTGCTGGGATTAAAGGCATGTGCCACCATGCCTGGCTCGCCTGAAATATATTTTTCTTTAGTTCATCTTTTCCATTTGTCTGGAATAACAAAGAAAGCAATGGCTGGTTTCATTATTCTCATTTTGCATCTCTCTGATACTGGCTGTACCACATCTCTCCTCACAATTTTAACTCTTTATCATTAATTTGGGCTGACCCTCATAATGTAAAAAATCTGTAACATCCAAGGTCTGCTTGTTATCAGCCTTAATTCTATGTGATACCATACTTTTAACCCCTTCACCTATCCTGGGCATAAGGACATGTATATGTTGAGAGAATACCTCTTGGCCTCCCACAGTTGACAATCAACATGATGGTCTTTATAGCCATGCTGCATGGCCTGTCAGAAAACTCAGCCCTGCCACACATTGTGTTCTGCTTAGCTCATTTCTAAGAATAACTTCTGTTACTTTATTGCAAACATGGAAGTAACGCAGTCAAACATCTTGCAATAGAACTTCTGTCTTCTTACAGTGCATATTCATATGCTAGATTTCCTATCATGGATTTCGCATGTTTTTAAAATATTTTATTTATTTATTTATTTATGAGAGAAAAGGAGGAGGAGGAGAGAGAGAGGGAGATAGATAGAAACAAAGGGGCAGATAGAGAGAAAGAATTTTCCAGGGCCTCTAGCCACTGAAACGAACTCCAGACGCATGTGTTACTTTGTGCATCTGGCTTATTTGGATGCTGTAGAATCAAACTTATGTCCTTAGTGTTCACAAGCAAATACCTTAACTTCTAAGCCATCTTTCCAGTCCAGATTTCCCATCTTTTTAAAAGTCTTTGGGATTATCCCTTACCATCTTGTAAATCTCTGTCCTGGGCCTGAACTGTAATGCATGTATTATTCATATATGAATGTCTCTAGACTCCTAGTCAGTTTTTTCCCCCAACATGTTACTTCTAAGATTCTATTGGTACTTTGTGTTTAAATTTTATAAATTCATCCACCTGTCCTGATTAGGATTTATTATATTATTATTATTATTAATTTTTTTTTTTTTGGTTTTTCAAGGTAGAGTTTCACTCTAGCTCAGGCGGATTTATTATATTATATTGATCCCAAATCTATATAGATGTCATTAAACAAACATTTATATGGTACCAGCAGTAGTGAGGCCAGTTGTATAAATCTCAGTACAACATCTATCATTTATCATTCTAGAAGAAAAGAAAGGCAGACACATTATGTCTCACAAGAGTGAGTGATTCATTAAAATTTTTAGCAAATGTGAGTGTCATCTGTCAGCTCAGATCTCTCTCACCATGATCCAGCAGTATCGGTTTCCCTTGATATAGTCTGGCAGTATTACTCCCTCCCCTACAACCTATCAATCCTGAATTCTGTCTTTACCTTGATTTGCCCACCCCAAATTTACTCAACTTGATGTTTGCCCACATGACACACTCTGACATTTTCTCACTGAGTACTGTGACTCTCAAGTTTTACCACTATGATCTTTGATTTTTCCTAAAAAGTTTTTCTGCATGTTTTGAAACAGAAGATCCTTGCAAACACTACACATTCTCTGAAACATTGAGTTTTTCAGCTAGACATCATGTCTTACAGAAGAAAATAGTCATAGGAAACTATTATCAATTTTGATTGCCTAAAAACAATGAAATAGAAGAGATAAAGCAGTACTTTCTGTACCTTTCTCTGCCTAGGTGTTTTTTTCCACTGCAGACTATAATAAATCTCCCTTGTAAAGGTCCCTGCTGTTTTGGGCTTCTACACATACCTTCATTTTTAGATTACTTTTTATTCCTGTCTTGACATTAATTGACTCTAATGAAACTTTCTAGGCTTTTGTGCTTACAGGATTATTTACACAGGATAAAAACCAAAATGAGGGCTGGAGAGATGGCTTAGCCATTAAGGCACCTGCCTCCTAAGCCTAAGAATGCTGGTTCCAATTTCCAGCAGTTCCAATCTCCAGGTCCCACGTTTAGCCAGATGCAAAGTGATGCAAGGGCGCAATGCAGCACTTGACCATAAGGGGGCACACACATCTGGATTTTGTTCGCAGCAGCTGAGAGGCTGCTGTTGCGCCCATCTGTCTTCCTCTCCCTCTCTCTGTCTCTCTCACAAAAAAAAAAAAAAAAAAAAAAAAAAAAAAAAAAAAAAAAAAACCCTGCCTGTGACGTGATATCTCCTGGGTATAATATCTTAAATTTTATATAAGATTTTCACTTACTATTTAGGTCAATGGATAGTATAAAAAGGATGGATTGTTTTTTAAATTGCAGGTCTAATTTTTAAAATTTGTTTTTATTAATTCTGGACATAACTTAGTATTTAAACAACATATGTTGGTACCATATTTGCCCTCATCCCTGCCCCTCTTCCAAATGGGCCCTCCTCAGTGAGGATGCACATCATCCACATGAGGATTGTGGGCCATGCCTTATGGGGGCAGCCATCAGTTATGGGGAGAGGCAATGTCTCTGTGTATAATATTCCAGCTTGTGGCTCTAACATTCCTTCCACCCCCTCTTCCACAAATTTTCTGAGCCATGTTGAGTGTGTTTTAAGTCTACTTCAGTGATGGGCTCTTAGGGCTTTTGTATCTCTGCTTTGGTAGGTGTTGTGTGCCCTCAGTGTCTATCTCCTTAGCCTTTGTGATGATACAGATTGACTAAGAAAGCAGCACTCTTGCTCATTTTTCCAGTTCCTCTATGGTTTCAGCTGTAGCCAGTGTGAAGTGTGATGGGTTCTTTATCTCCTTAAGTCTCACTCCCATCTGAAAAAAAGAATCTGATTCTCCTATGGAGAGTGAAGTCAGCAAAGGTTAAATTGGACAACCATTATTAATTTACAGAGAGTTTAATGGGTGTAGACACTCTTATAGCCAAAGATTAGTTGGAGTTTGATATCGGAAAACAAAATCATTGTCTGGATATGATTCTGACTTGTTTCCCAGTTCCAGGTATGGGCTCCTCTCCACTGAGAAGATCTGTTAGACAATTCAAGAGCAGTGGGTTACCCACCATGGCTGTGTGCCACTATTGCATGTATGTGAGCATCTCATCAGGTTGTTTGCTTCTGAGTAGCTTAGACCTCAAGTTGTTTGGTCACATGTTTTCCACTTTCCCCCGGTAGCTCATGTAGCACCTTCCCGCACTAGATGGGCTAACCATCTGGGTACTGGATCTCTTCCAGATTACAGCCAGTTCTCTCCATGTTCTGTGCTGACAGCATATGGTGTCTTCAATAGTAGGGTCTTACCCACTTCCCCCTGAACACTGCACCTTTGGAGTCAGAAACTTTCTGCCAGGAACACCAGCCAACCCTCCACCCTGCTAAGCCCACCCTTGCTGAGTCCAGTGCATTATGAGGTCAGATAATACACACTGGGATCTTCAGAAAACATTGCTTGCCCACTGGACCCTTGAGATCAGATGACACATATTGGAGTTTACAGTTCCTTACCACAAGTCTCTTAGCTTGCAGTCACCTAACCCAGCTAGGACTACCTCAGCTACATTACTCATGAATAAACACCAATTGTTTTCATGACTGAAGTTCACATAGTACCTATACAAGCCAAGACTATCTGATCCATAAAATAACCAAGTAGCAATACAAATGTTCATTCAGCACAGGGTTGCCAGAAACTCATTCCAATATATAAAAACCCACTATCAAAGCCACTTTCCCATATCAAGACAGCCTGAGGCTCTTGTGGAGCCATAACCAAAACCATAACCAGAGCAGGAGCCAGATTAAAATACAGATCAAAAATAGTCCCAAATGAAAGAAAATATAGAAAGAAAACTGCAGGCTGGAGAGATTGCTTAGTGGTTATGGTGCTTTCCTCCAAAGCCAAAGGACCTCTGTTCAATTCCCCAGGACCAATGAAAGCCAGATGCGCAAGGAAGCACATGTGTCTGGAGTTCATTTGCAGTAGCTGGATGTCCTGGCATGCCCATTTTCTCTGTCTCTCTCTGTCTCTTTCTCTTTTGTTCCCTTAAATAAAATAAATAAATAAATAATTAAAAAGAAAAGAAAACTGCCTATCATACAGGAACTCCTAGTGTTGAGACAGGCTTCTACAAATTAGGAATGAAGTGGGTCTGAGCTATGAAAGCACAGACTTTAGATTTCAGAGATCTATCCCTGGATTGTGATTATTGTTGCAGGCATTACTCTACATTTTGGAAAGGATAAGGCATAGAGCTAGCTAACCTGGAAATCAGTTTAATAGATGAAAATAATACCAGAAAGCTTCTAAAAGCTAGTCCCTCCAGAGCATTGCAGATACTCTCACTGAAAGAAGATAGGTTGTCTTTAAAAAAACAAAAATCAACTGATGATTGAACTCTGGATAAAAAAGTTCCAAAACATAAGCAAAAGTAACATGAAGAAATAAGAGAGTTTCATCTCCAAAACTCAATAATAGTCTCAGAACAATGACCCTAATGAAAGTGGCTTAGATGGTATTCTAGGCAAAATATTCAAAAGAATGATTATATGTATTTTCAAAATATGAATAATTTTATCTATTAAAAATAGGGTATGAATAACCAGCCAAATGAAATAAATGCACTAATATAGGTGTAACAGCTGATGTAGGCATGGTAAGAACTTTCTGAATAGGACTTAGTCACTGTAAATATAGAGCCAACTATTTGCAAAAGAGCCCTCATAAAATTAAAAAGCCTTTTGTACAGCACAGGAAATAGTTAGTGGAGGGACACCTGACAAAATGAGAGAAAATTTTGCCAACTAGCTATTGAACAAAAGCTCAATATCCACAATATATAAGGAATTCAAAAACTAAATAAGAAAGCAACCAAATCAAAAAGGTTGGGGTATGCTATGAAAGTAAACAGAGGATTCTCAAATGATGAACTAAAAATGATCTTTTTTTAAATTTTATTTTAGAGAGAACAAGAGAGAGTGAGTTCAGAGAGAGAAAGAGAGAGAGAGAGAGAGGGAGAGAGAGAGAAAGAAATTGGGGCACAAAGGCCTTAGCCACTGGAATCAAACTGTAGACACTTGTGCTGCCTGGTGGGCATGTGCATTGTTGCAATGTGTGACCTTGTGCTTGCTTCATCTTTGCGCATCTGGAGAGTGGAACATGGGTCCTTAGGCTTCTCAGACAAGTGCCTGAACCATTAAGCCATCTCTCCAGCCCTGATCAATCATTTTTAAAAGTGTTTATCATTCTTAGTCATCAGAGAAATGCAAATTAAACCAACTGCTATACTTTGAATATAAAATGTCCTTCATAGGCAGTCATATTGGAATACTTAGTCTCAAGGTGGAGACAAAGTTTTGGAAGATTATGGACAGTTTAGCAGCTTTGTGGAGGAAGTGGGTCACTGTTGTTGGTCCTTGGGCTTTCATAGCTCAGACCCACTTCATCTTCATTTTTTGCTTCCTGGTTCTGCCTGTAAAGTGACAAGCTATCCTGCCATGCCTTCCCAACCATGTGGACAACATCATCTTAAAATATATGCAAAGGTAAACTGTTTCTTTTTTAAAGTAACTTCTGGTCATAGATTTTTACCCAACAATAAGAAAGTAATGAATACATTGTCTTTGAAATTCCATCTCACCTTATTTAAATTAGCTTACATCAAGAACTCAATTGGCAAGAAATAATGCTGAGGCTATAGAGAAAGAGTAACTCTTTATTCATTGTTGGTGAAAATATGCATTGGTGAATCCACTATGGAAATCAGTGGGGACATTTCTTAAGAAAAAAAGAAAACAAAAAAAGAAAAAAGAAAAACCCTAAGAGGAGAATTACATTACAACCCAGCCTTACTTCTCCAAGGTTGTTGTGGCTTTTGCTTTCTGACTGAGACTAGTTCTCACCACCATGCCTTCCTTCCTTTGCATGGTAGAATATATTCCTTGAAACGCTAAACCAAATTCTTTCCTTCTGTACAATACTTCTGGTCAAATAGATGACCACGATAACAAGAAGTAACAAATAAATGGGCATATATCCAAAGGAGTCTATTTACTTGCATAACCATAGTTTTTGCTGCTTTATTTACAATAATAAGAAAAAGTAATCAAATTAGATGTCTATCAATTGAGATATGAATAATTAAAATGTAGTACATAACACAATGGGACTTAATTCGGGTGTAAAGAAAAACATTATGATATTTGCTGTCAATAGTTGGGACTGGAAATATTATGTTAATTTCGATAACCCAGGCTTCAAAAGACAAACTCTATGTGGTTTCTCTCACATGTGGATGACAGTTTCCAGTTTTAATATAAGTGAATTTTTATGTGAATAAGCATATGTAGATTCAAGGCAGTGTCAATGGGATTGATGATGGAGAAAAGAGACTTAAAATGTTGGGAGAGGGTAGTAGAATACATGATATATGAAAGTGAAAAACAGAATGGTGAGGGTAGAAAACATTTAACCATGGAGGGTGAGTAAAGTAAGGAAGGAGAAGAGGGGTGGAAGAGAGAGAGATAAACAAATTTAATGATGTATAAAAATGCCTTAATGGTAAGCTAATGAAAATCATGAAGTTAAAAAAAAAAAAAAACAGTTTGAATAGAGATGTATTGAATAGTGGATAAAATTGAACTAAAATTAGCTATGTTTTTAAAATTCACACTTGATAGTAGTAGTAGGGATTTTTGCAAGTCTCCTAAACTTGGACGCCTCTCCACTCCACAGTAAATCTTTTATTTATGTCAAATGCCTGCTGTTGTCAACTTTGTGGGGCTGGCAGAAAACACCCAACCAATAGCACCTTGTGGGAGGAAAGGGTCTTTTTTGTTTATAGACTCAGGGAGAAGCTCCATGATACAGGAGAAAACAATGGAATGAGCAGAGGGTAGACATCACCTCCTGGCCAACATCAGGTGGGGAAAAGTAGCAGGAACATATGCCAAACACTGGCAAGGTGAAGCTGGCTCTAACAGCCATAAGTCCACACCCAAGAATACATCATCTCCAGGGTGCTCCAATTCCCAAATTGCCTCCAGATGGGAATTTACTATTTAGAACACATAAGTTTATGGGGGACAACTGAATGAACCCACCACACCTACTCATAAATTCCAAAGGCTTGATTATGAACATTTCATTGCATGTTTCATATATTTACAAATCTTGATTTGGACACAAATCTCATATTCCAATGTATTGTTAAAATAACTGTTAAGTCTATAAAACAATGATCAACTTTGTCCTAGTACTTCCTAACCAGTGTTCTATTCTTTCTTATACAATCAATCTTGTCTTGATGCCCATAAAGTGTTCCAAGCACACTGTGCAACATCAGGGAATGAATGAAACCAATGGCTGGCACACAGTACAAAGGACTGACAAGACGTTCAGTTTCATTATCTTCTCTGTATCCATGAGTTGATCATCTTAGTTATGTATGAACACGCTAGAGTAGCTGGAGTTTTAGGAAGAAACATGACTGATTATGCTTCCATCACCTCTCTGTAGCAACACAAGTATCTTTTCACTATCTACTTACAGAGGGTGAGTTAAAAGGCACTTGATATAGATCAGGTCCAATTTGGCAGAAAAAAAGAAAAAACATAAAAATGGAAGCTAGTACTCAGGTAATCCTGTGTAAAGTCTAAATGATTAGTTCAAAATCTAAGCTTATAATCTGTTTCCTAAAATGGCCTGAAGATTGTTCTACTCTCTTACTCTCTGGTAGGTTCTTAGATTTAACTTGAGAAGTAGGTGGATTTGAAATAAAGCAATGTCTCACATTAAATTGACTCTACTAATAAGATGAAAACTATGACAATAGGTTGTTTTTTCTTCAGTCAGAGCTAGCTGAAATTCATATGCCATTTAATCTATTCTAGAAATTGCATATATGTGAGTTCTAATTGACTTAAGAAATAATATGAATATACTGAACATCAGGGATGACTCACTAAAATCCTACCATCCATCCAACAGCACCTTAAAAATGTAATTTATATTTCAACATTTTCATCTGAGCTGTCACTTGGTCCTGTTCTTCTGGGCTAAATGACCTGCATACACATGGGGAGACTTTGCAAGACAGCAAAGTCTTACTTTTTAATTAGAGCAAATGTTTTAAATGAATACAAAGTAATATGAATACAGCAACGACCTCTTAAATATCTATCAATAAATCTGGGATGGCAGCAGCTCTATCTCTGCACCATATATTTTGTTAAGTTTGGGCCTAAAATATGGCAATGAAATGAATTTGTGGCTCATGCAGTCAAGTGTTTCAGTAATTCATGAGAAAGTAATTCCTCAATATATATAACTCACCTAATAATTTAAGATTTTTCAGGCTTGATATTAGAACTCATACTCATGAGCTCTTTATAGACTTTATAATAAGAAATTCAGTACCTCCTACAAATCTCATATTTATTAAATTCACTTTAATTGTCATTCTATTTATTTTGTATAATAAAAATCATTTGGATAATGTTTGTCCCTATGTAATATTTCTATAAACAGCTCACAAAAAACTCCTTCTGTGTCTGGAGCTTATTTTCAGTTGCAGGAACCCTGGTGTGCCCATTCTCTCTCCCTCTCTCTGTCTCTGTCTATCTGTCTCTCAAATAAATAACTATTTAAAAAGAAAAGCTTTTCAATATCATGAACAATCTGTTTGGTCCTACATATTAAATATGTAAAGAAATCCTTCAGTCTTACACCTAGTTGAATGTTCATTACATGTAAGACAGATTTATTGGTAGTAAAGACCTTATTGAGGGAAATTATAAATGTAAAGTATTTATTTATTTATTTATTTAATGTATTTACAGCCAAATATTTTATAGACACATTTACATAAAATATGGGCCAATTGTTCCGGTTTTTAGATTTTGTTTTGTTTTGTTTTGTTTTGTTTTTTTTGAGGTAGGGTCTCACTCTAGCTCAGGCTGACCTGGAATTCACTATGTAGTCTCAGGGTGGCCTTGAACTCACTGTGATCCTCCTACCTCTGCCTCCTGAGTGCTGGGATTAAAGGCGTGTGCCACCACGCCCAGCTTAGTTCTTTTTAGATTGTAGATAGTAAACCTTTGTTGAAGGTATAGCCAGTGAAGATTTTTTCCCACTCAGTAGGTTATATCTATTGACTTTGTTGTTGGTTTGCTTATTTTTCCAACAGCTTTTTATTTTCATGAGTTTCAAGCTGTTGAGCATTTGCCTAATTCTCTGGGCTATGTCTCTCAGTACATTTATATCCTGGACTGTTTGCCCTACTTTCTCTTCTAGTCAATTTAGAGTTTCATGTCTTATATTAATGTTCTTGATCCATTTGGAGTTGATTTTAGTGCAAGGTGAGAGGAGGGGATCTAAATTCAATTTTCTACAAGTGGATAGATATCTGGTTTCTCCAACATCGTTTGCTGAAGAGACTGTCTTTTCTACAGTGAGCATTTTTGGCTCCTTTGTCAAAGATCAGGTAGCTGTAGATACTTGAATTCATATCTGGATCTGCAGTTCTAGTCCATTGATCTATCTGCTTGTTTTTATGCCAGTACCATTCTGGCATACTATAGACTTACAGTATCATTTGAAACCATGGTGATGTCAGCAGTAGTGTTCACTTTACTGAGTATATTTTTTGATATTTGAGGCCTTTTGTGCTTCCATATAAATTTTGAGACTTTTATTCTAACTCTCTGAAAAAATGTTGCTTGTTTACTTGCAAGAGCTAAAACGGTAAGTTCCCATTGCTGAAGATACCACAGCCTGCAGCCATAGGAATCAGGTGACCTTTCTTGAACAAAGAGGGAATCCAGTTCATTCCTGGCTAGCCCTCATAGTACTGGGAAGTGCTATGAGAGCAGCTGGAGAATAAATGTTGCCAACACACTGAATAAGCAAGAGACCCTGCAAGTTATAAGATCAACCAACCAAGCAAGAAGAATATACTTGTGCAATGGTAGCCCGCAGGCTAGGGAGGTAAGCTCATGGATTGTACATAAGACCTATTCATTGGGGAAAAACTCATATCTAACTCTGAGAATCAAGATTCCCTAGAACAGGAAACCAATAGACTACAGAGAGAATTTCCATTGCTCTTTAACCAAGAAGAGTGAAGAATGGATATACGCATCAATATATCTCTGTAATAACTAAGCTTATCCCCTTTTATTTAAACTTTTGGTTGGAGAATCTGTTCTAGCTTACGTATGGGGGACAATACTAGAGAAAATAAGGACACATCAATGTTGCTGTCAGGTTTGCATTGCTGGCAGAAATTACCCAGTCCAGATCAGCTTGTGGGAAAAAAAAAAAAGGTTTATTTTGGCTTCCAGATTCAAGAGGAAGCTCCATAATGGCAGGGGCGATGGCAGGAGCAGAGGGTAGAAATCACCTCCTAGCCAACATCAGATGGAAAACAGCAACAGGAGAGTGTGCCAAACACTGGCAAGAGGACACTGGCTCTAACACCCATAAACTCACTCCCAACAATACACTCTAGGAGGCATTAATTCCCCAATCTCTATCAGCTCAGAATCTAGCATTCAAAACACCTAAATTTATGGGGAGCACCTGAATCAAAAGACCACAATCAATAAATCAAAAAGAGAGAGAGAGTTGTCTACTATGAGGTGTATCGCCTCTATCTCATCTGCTCAGGCCCAGAAGTCATTATAGAGGAAGTGGTGTTATGAATACTGCCCTCATGATTAGACTGAAAATCAGTCTCAGGTTAAGGGTGATAGACCTGAAGAGACTGACTGAGGTTTCTTGGTGCCCACAAAATTGGGGCCAGGGAGAAGGGGGTCTGTGGTGGTTTGTTTCAGGTATTCCCCCGTGAACTTGGGTGTTCTGAATGCTATGTTCCCAGCTGATGGAGATTTGGGAATTAATGCCTCCTGGAGGAAGTGTGTTGTTGGGGGCAGGCTTATGGGTGTTAAAGCCAGTTTCCCCACGCTAGTGTTTGGCACAGTCTTCTGTCCCTGTTGTCAACTTTATATTGGCCGGGGGTGATGTCCACCCTCTGCTCATGTCATCATTTCCCCCTGACATCATGAAGCTTCCCCCTTGAGCCTAAAGCTAAAATAAACCTCTTTTTTTTCCCCACAAGCTGCTGTTGGTTGGGTGATTTCTCCTAGCAATGTGAACCTGACTGCCACATTAATGTGGTACTGAGAGTGGGGTTGCTGCTAGACACCTCACTGTGTTGGCATTTCAGAGCTGATTTTTAAGAGGAATATGGAAGGATTTGAAAACTTGGCCTAAGGGATTCCTTGTAATGCTGTAAGTACAGCTTCATGGACTATTCTGATCAGAGTTGAAAGAACTGAATGAAGTAAGAATGATAGAATGTGAGGTTTGGCTTATAAAGGTGAGAAAGAGCTTTGCTTGGACTGGGCTAGCAGTTTGTGTGAAAAGCTGGCTGTTATTCCTGTGTCCTGAGAAGTTGTGCTACTGTTTGACTCACTCTATTGTTCCTGTTGTCTACTTTATATTGGCCAGGGGGTGACGTCCACCTTCTGCTCATGCCATCATTTTCACCTGCCATCATGGAGCTTCCCACTCGAGCCTGTAAGCCAAAATAAACCTCTTTATTACCCACAATCTGCTCTTGGTTTGGTGATTTCTACCAGCAATTTTAACCTGAGTGCAACAGGGTCTAAGAGTACAACCATTTTATTAAAAAAGATAACAGTTTTTTTAAAGTATGGACCAATGTATAACATCTATGTTAAAGATTCTAATAGATTTTCCCTTACAGAATTAATGTTGGCACTACCCAGTAGTGTGTTTTATATTTAATATGCCAAATTAGACTTTGTGTATAAAAGGAGGCAAGAGAGCTGGGGAGATGGCATAGTGTGTAAGGAGCTTGTCTGAGAAGCCTAAGAACTCATGTTCATATCTACAGGTCCCATAAAAGTCAGACACACAGTGACACCAGCATGTAATGTCGCACATGCGCACAAGGGAACACATGCATCTAGTGTTCATTTGCAGCAACAGAAGGCACTGGTGTGCCCTTTCTCTGTTTCTCTGGCTCTTTCTAGCTCTCTGTCTCAAAATAAATAAATAAATAAATAATAGGAGGCAAGGGGGTTCTTTTAATTGGGTATCAAATTCCAACTACAGAGCATTAAAGAAAATAATTGGATTACATAAAGTGAGGTAAATTCCTAAGGTCAATTATTATATAAGGATTTATTTCATCAATGTTAAATTTTTAATTGATTTGTATTAGTGGAGATATTAATTGTGTACAGGGATGAGTTTCATAAATCTATTTTATACAAGTACATTATGTACTTTAACAATATCCACTTGCCTATTATCTTCCCCCTGTTCCCCTCATTCTTCATATCTATCTTGCTATCCCCTTGTGTTATTTCTGTCTCATATCTGCATTTGGATTTTCTCTCTCTCTCTCTCACTACATTTTATATGTGCGTTTTGTGTGTGTGTGTATAGGAAAATTTTTCTGAGTTTGACTTATTTTGCTTAATATGATTATTTTCATTTGCTTCTATCTTCTTATAAATGGTATGATTTTAGGTCCTTTTATAGCTGAATAAAACTCCATGTATATTACATCTATATCTATATATATATATATGTCACATTTTATTTATCCATTAATCTGTTAATAAATAGTTAAGCTGATTTAATAACTTTGCAGTTGTGAAGAGTACTACAATAAGCATAAAAAGTTAAGAATCTCTGAGGTATGTTGGAGTCCTTTCAGGAAATACTCAGAGGTGTTATAAATAGGTCATATGTCAGTTCAATTTGTAGTTTATTGAAGATCTTCTGTAATAATTCTATTATGGGTGGATTTTAATTTACGTCAAAACTGAGAGTGAAGATTATTGTATTTGTGAGGGTGTCATGTTCTCGTTCCACTGCAAATGAATGCCAGGTTCTGGTATTATGAGGATTACTGGGGGATTGAACCCAAGCCAGAAGGCTTTGCAAGCAAGCACCTTTAATTTCTGAGCCATCATGTCAAACACTCAAGGCAATTATTTGAACTAAATATTGTTTTCCCACAGCAATTTTCTTGTAGTAATTCTCAATAAGTGTTTGTGGATAGTTTGTTTAATTTTAGAATAGTCTTTTAGACCTTGCTTAGGAGTCCTTCAGACATTTAGTACTCATAATACTAAAAACCTAAAGTCAGTTCTCAAGATTCCAAAAGAAAAAGAATGTATTGGAATGCTATTGTCAACCTAGGTTTCATGTAATCTGTATTTTCAGGTGGAAAGCAAGTACATCTACCTTTTTAGAAATGCATGCACATGCTGTTTACATTTACATAGATGGAAGAATTTTTACCTTTTACATTGACAGAAAAAGGTTGTAGTTCAATTCTGGTCCATGCTTAAGTTTCCTTCCTTCAAAAAATCTCCACAAAGTAGACATGGCTGGAAAACCAAGAGTGTGAATTTCCAAAACCTCTTTTACCTAGTAATATTGTGTAGAAAATTAATCCTGTGTAGCCATTAGGATAGTCCTCTAACTATAGAATGTTTGCATGGAGACTTCTGTGTAACTACTTGGGAGTCTGTAGGTTTAAGGTTGTATGTGCTTTTATAACTAACCAAAAGAGATCAAATGACTGCTATTTTCCTCTTTCTTTTCTTCAAATGATTTTCATTGGTATCATGCTTGCCTTGGATTAACTATGATTTAAACCTTTGTAGGATCCAGAAAAAAGTACAGCATCTTGATGTAAAAATAGCAGTATTATTATCTATCTCATTGTGTACTCTGAAAAAACCTAGAAGATATAGAAGGGTAGTATTCTGAACCTGAACCCTGAGCGTTAGCCTTTATATTTAACTAGCTAAGCATAAAATGCGACTTATTATATATTGACAGATATGATCCTTTCTCCTATCTATACTGTAGTGGTTTGAATTAGGTATGTTCTGTAAAAATCATGTGTTCTGAATGCTCAGTGCCCAGATAATGTGAAATTGGGAACTGAAGCCTTGCTGGAAGAAACATGTTGTTGGGGCCCCTTATAGGTCTTATAGCCAGTTTCTCCTTGTCAGTGTTCAGCATGCTCTCATCCTTTGGTGTTCCATTTGTGGTGGCAGAAGGTGTCATCCAGCCTCTCTTCATGGCATATTTTCCCTGCCATTATGAAGCCTCCCCTCAAAACTGTAAGCTGAAATAAATAACTTTCCTCACATCAGCTGCTTTTGGTCAGGAGCTTTATGCCAGCAATGAGAAGGTAAATGCAACAGAAAATGGGTACTGCAAAGTGGGGTAATTACTGACAAAACATGACTATGGCGTTTGGCCTTTTGGAACTAATTTTTGGGGAAAATGTAGAAGGATTGAAACCTTGGCCTAAAACATACCTTTCAGTGCTGAAGGCAGAATTTCATAGACTCTTCTGGTCAGAGTTGAAAGACCTAAATATACACAGGATGATGGACTGTGTAGGCTTAGCTGATAATAGGAAGAAAGTTTTGTCTACACTGGGCTACGCAGTTTGTATGAGAGGCTTACTGCACTCTTCCTGTTCCTGAGAACATGTGCAAAGTTGTATTGCAGAGACATAAACTAGTGTGAGTAGAAGGATATAGCATAGAGAAAATGAAAGTTTCAGGCTGGAGGCAGAGCCTATTTAGCTGCAATTGTTTGAGAGATGAACACCAATGAAATTGGGCAAGTTTTTTTTTTTTTTTTTTTTTTTTTGTTCTGCATTGAGACAGCAAGGAGAATGCTGACTCTCTTGAAAGTAGAAGACTGAATTCTAAGAATGTCCTTCTCTTGAAAGTCAAGTTTATTTCCCCATGGCTTAACTAATTTGGTAGCATACCAGGTATTATGGAGTAGAAAAAAAAAATGCTAGAAAGTGAGGGTCATTGCATTTGTAACAAGTTTTTGCTTTTTAGAAATGACAGTGGACAATGTAAAGCAAGCTTATTGGAAGTTTCTACATGTTGCTCTGATAGAGCCATGAGGATGAAACATGGGTTGCAATGGAGATCCCAGCCAAAAAGAGCTGTTGCCTCCGGATGGAGTTTTCTCTTGGCTGTGAGCAGTTTAGATGCAGGAATGGAACTGGAATTCTGACACTTGTGGTTAGTGTTGTTGGACTGGGAAATATGGGATTTGGTGTTTGCCATGTTTATTTTAGATAATGCATTTGTTCTATCATTTCTTGCTATGCCAAATTCCATCTTTTGTACTGTTAATTATTACATTGTGTCATTATGTTATTTTTTTTAATATTTAAGAGACCTTGAACTATAGGGATGTTTGAACAATGTTGGGATTGATAAAAAAAAAAATGGGGGATTTCAAAGATGGGTCAAATGTGTAGTTTTACATCATGGAGGGTTATCAGTTTATGGATGCCAGAAGCAGTATGTGGTGGTTTGAATTAGGTCATTGGTGTCCACTATCAACTCATATGTTCTAAATGGTAGGTCTCAAGCTGATGGGAATTTGGTAATTGGAGCCTTACTAGAGGAGTTGTGTTGTTGGGGATGGGAATACAGGTGTTATAGCTATGTCCCCTTTCCAGTGTTAGCTCACTTTCGTGCTGCAGTGTTTTACCTGCTATGACAAGAACACAATGCCCAGTCTCTTCTCATGTCACCCTTCAACCTGCCATCATGGTGCTTGCCCTCATGATTGCAAGTCAAAATAAACAACTTTCCTCCTATCAGCTGCTTTTGGTTAGGTGCTTTGTGCCAGGAAAGTAACTGCAACATATATTAATGGTCATTTTGCACATACATGTTCAAATGTCAACTCCAATAATCTATATTGAATATCTAGTACACTATTCTATAAAAATATGTTGTCTTAATTAAATATAATAGCCACTAAGGACAAGGAATACACTTGTAAATATATGATTATATGTTTTGTTTTCCTCTTTGCTTATTCAAAACAAAAACAATTACACCATAATAATATTATGAATTATAAACCAATATTTTCATTGGATGGAATAATGCTTAAAATTAATGAATTCTTTTAATGGTGAAAATTATAAATGAAAGTACATTTTGAGGAAATAACATGTAAATGAGTCTTCTTATTCAAAAGTGAGTTTCCACTGGGTCATAAGAATACATAGACTGCTTCCATATAGGAAAAAAACAACACAGCAAGACAAGGGTAGAAATGTTTCTATTGCTTTCCACTCTCATGCATATTGTCCTGGCTGTTGTACACTCTACAAGGTAAAAACTAAGTAAAACAGTGAGCATATAAGTTTGTACTATTGTGATCAAGCCTATAAAAGCAATGCATGCAAAAGAAAACTAACACTGGGTATAGCTTCCTTGATAGGAAATAACTTGTTTGGGCCCTTCAGTCTTTCTCATTCATGGGCTTCTGAACCCTGTTGGCAACTGTTTTTTGATCACACAATTCCGATTGTCCTTCCACTTCTGTTTTGAAGTCCCCTCCTGACTGAAGTGAAGGCTACTGTCCACATGCAAGCTAATCATAGGGCCAGGATGTTGAAGTGAATAGTTATCTAAAAATCAAGACAGAATAAGTCTACATGCTGAGGAACTGAAATGACATTCAGGTGAATAACATAAGAAAACTTTCTTCAATTAACATTCTTCTAGATGAGGTATGCTAGGACACACTTGTCCTCTCAGCACTTGGGAGGTAGTAACAGCAGAATCACTAATTCCAGGCCAACACTGGTTATAAAATAAAATAAACAAAAACATCATAGGCTATCTTTGAGATTATATTTTCTCCATGGTAATAGGTTATGGTGGAAGAGTTTAATCACAAGTTAAGTTTTCCAGTGAAAAGTGCTAATTAGGTGAATGTTTGGTTCATATTAATTTAAGAAGTGTTTAGGAACATAATTTATCTGAACAGCATGATATTTCACACAGCAATGTTTCACAGAGGGTTGTTCTCAGACAACTTTAGTCAGGATCACCTGGGACTGTTGTGATAAGCTCAGGAATTTCCTTTTCATGATGCATCAGTTAGCATGTCCACCATGTCTGGAGTTTATATGCATTAAGAAGCCTAAGGTGGAGTGTAGAGAAATAGACCTGGTCAAATCCTGGGTAGTTCTTTACTACTTATGTAATCTGGTCAAAGTGTGTAACATAACTGCATGATTTGTTACACAAAATAGGAATATTTATAATATTCCAGCATGAAAAAAAATAAATGAGATATATGTATATTAAATGGCCAACCAAGTACTTAAATATTGTACATGCAAATTGTAATTAAAACTCTTGTCTATGTAAGCTCTTCTATATTAGAAATATGTTTACATGTTATATAACCTGTTAAATTTATTTTAAATTAAGGTATTTTTATTCCAGTTAAGAGTGTTGATTTTTTTCCAATATCATTTGTATTATGTTACACTCATGTTTATTGATGTAATGTGACCATAAGCATTTAAAAGATTCATCTAAGTAACATTGAACTGAGAATGCTGCATTTAGTTTGCAGTTGGTCAAGAGTATATTTGACTTGCAAAATATGTTTAAGCATTTATGGTTTAAACTCTCACATCATCAAGCTACCAAAATGCAGGGCTGGAAATTGCCATTCAATATTTCCAACAGTAATATACTAGGAATATGTAGGAAGGGCAGATGAGATAGTGAATACAATGTGGAGAACCATAATATGCTGTGTAGAATATTTTTCTTCTCATCAAACATAAAAAAAAATTGTGAAAATGATGAGATTGTCAAGTAAAACTTGTGAAAGTCTATATTCTTTCAGGAATATGGGTACTTAACATTTTATTTAAATACGCAAACAATTATTTTGATATCTTCCAAGTACTCAGTAGAACTTACAAAAATTTATGAGTATGTAGACAAAATAACTTATAGTATTATAACCACAGAGTATGGCTACTTGGGAAATTAATGCAAACCCTCCATCAATAATCATCATCATAATAAAACTCAGTCAACAGTGATAAAGGCAAAACTGACATACATGTACACCTTCTTATCAAAACAACACATGCTAAAATAATAGCATAACCCAAAACAATTAAACATATATAGATTATTGAGATATCTTCATGTTCAAGTAGAGTCATAGCAAATATGACATAACAGTACTTCATTTAAGATAATCTAGGAAAATGTTTGTCATATATAAGCGGAAAAAATAAAATACTACAATGAGCAAGGTAAACAAGAATCAGAGAAAGACTCCAAACAGCAGATACATTCTGATCTCCCATTTTTAATTTTTTATTAGTTATCTATATAATGTGCATAGAGCCATGATGGTACCATAGTTAGCCTTCTTTCTGCCCTCCCCCCCTTGGGGATTGTGGGTCTTGCATTGTGGGGATAGCCATGGGGGAGAGGCAATGTCTCTGTACATAATGACCCAACTTATGGCTCTAACAATCTTTCCGCCCCCTCTTCTGCGAATTTCCCTAAGCATGTTGGGTTCATTTTAGGTCTATGTCAGTGATGAGGTCATGGGAGTCTCTGTGTCTCTGGATCTCTGGTTTGGTGGGATTTGAGTGTTCTCTGTGTCTATCTCCTTCACCCCGCTGCTGATACCAGGTTCACTGAGGAAGCAGCACTCTTGCTCATTTCCCCAATTATTCTATGGGTTCAGCTGGTGCTCTGGTGAGGTGTGATGGGCTTATTCTCTCCTCAGGTTCTACGTCCATCTGAAAAAGAGAAGCAACTTCTCCAATGGAGAGTGATGGTGCAAGGTAAATGGATAACCATTATTGTTTTAGAGTGAATTTAACGGGTATAGGCCCTCTTGTATCCCACCATTGGTGGGAACTTGGTATGGGAGGGTAAACTCATTTTTGGATATGGTTCTGACTTGTTTTCCAGTTCCAGGTATGGATTCCATTCCACTGAGCAGATCCTTTGGCCAAATAAAGAGCAGTGGCTGTGTGCCACTATTGCATTTGTGTGAGCATCTCCTCAGGTTGATTGCTGCTGGGAAGTTTACATCATGAGTTGCTTGGACAGATGTTGGTCATTTTCCCTGAGTTGCTCATGTAGTACCTTATGGCACTAGACAAGCTAGCTGTCTGGAGACTGTCTCCTCCAGATTCCAGCCACATCACTCCATGTTCCATCCCAATAGCATATGGTGTCTTCAGCAACAGGGTCTTACCATTAACCTTTGGTGGGTCATCAAGTACTCTGAGAGAAATCTGTCTTCTTTTGGGAAACCTTGCAGGTCGTACTGATCAACAGCTCATTGTGGATGTTAACCACATGATGGTACTGGGAGTTACAGGTCAGTGCGATGGGAAAAGAAGGAAGAAAAATATAGGTAGTATGAAAGAGAAAGAGAGAGACAGAAGAGTAAGAAGAGGGGATGAGAGAGAGGAATGGGAGAAGGTTGAGGGTAATCTTCATCCTACCCTCTTGAGGCCCCTGTGATTCAGGTGTTCTCTCTAAGCACCTGATGAAGGTTCAGCCTTTTAGTATGTCATACAGGTTCTAGGATTTTTTCTACCATTTCCAATTGGGTCCAGTTTTTTGTACCCTCCTTACCCTCCCTTCCCTCCCCACCATCCCTATTGTCTAGTCCTAAAAATGTTTCTTAGGTGTGTCACTATCTCAGGCAAACTCAGGTTAGGAGTCACAGATGAGTTAAACCATGTGACGCTTATTTTTCTGAGATTGGGTGAGTTCCCTGAGAATGATTTGTTCCAAGTTTGACCATTTTTCTTCAAATTGCATTTTATTATTTTTTCTTACTACTATGTAAATTACATTGTGTAGATATACCACATCTTAGTTATCCATTCATCTAATGATGGGCAGCTGGGTTGATTCCAGCTCTTAGCTATTATGAACTGAGCAGATATAAACATGGTTGAGCAAATATCTCTGAACTGAAGTTTGGAGCTCTTAGGGTAAATGCCCAGTAAGGGGATAACTGGGTCTGTTGATACCTTTATACTCATGCTTTTTAGGATTCTCCATATTGTTTTCCATAGTGGTTGTACCAGCTTACATTCCCACCAACAGTGAATGAGGGTTTCTATTTCTCCACAGCCTTGCCAGCATTTGTTGTAATTAGATTTTTTAATGTTTGCTGGAGTAAGGTGGAATCTCATAGTTGTTTTAATTTGCATTTCCCTGATGCTTAGGGATGTTGAACATTTTCTTAAGTGTGTGTTTGCCATTTGTATGTCTTCCTCTGAGAAAACCCTGTGCAGTTCTCTGCCCCATTTTGTGAGTGGGTTGTTTGAGTTTTTATTGTTTAGGTTTTTTAGTTCTTTGTAGATTCTAGAAATTAGGTCTCTGTCTGATGTGTATCCAGCAAAATTTTTCTCCCATTCTGTGGTAATCTATTGGCTCTGCTTATTGTAGTTTGTCAGCTTCATGAGATCCCAATTGTTGAGTGATTGTTTAATCTCCTGAGCTACTGGGGTTTTGTTCAAGAAATCTTTTCCCATTCTTATATCATGGAAAGTTCCTCCTATTTTTTCTTCCAATAGTAGCAGAATTTCTGGTCTTATATTGAAGTCTTTGATCCATTTGGACTTAATTTTTGTGCATGGTGAGATGTGTATGATCTCCCATTTTAATATTCACAAATATTAATAAGATTGTTATTACAAATTAAGAGAAGATTTTTTCTCTAAACTTCCGTAATGACTTTCCTTTATATTGGATTTCTTTTTTTTTTTTTTTTTCACATTTTTCTAAGCAGTTAAGCAAAGGAAGCATTCTCTCCCTCTTTTTCTTTTCAGAGTGAATTTAGAGGTCACTAGATATTGTTGAAAAGTGAAAATTCATTTTAAAAAATACCACTATGAAAGTCCAAGAAAATGTTACTGAAAGCCAACATCAAAGGGTAAATTGTCTTAGAGATATAATTCAGATCACTTTGGCGCCATTAGATTTAGTTATACTCAACTCATTTTAACTCATCAAGGCATGAGGGATTTTTGAGACAGATACTGAATCTTGATGCACAAGAAGTAACATAGTGTGATTGGAAGTAAAAGAATATGATTTGCAAGTTTTCTATTTTAGAAGAATAATTCTAAAACAATAACACAATGTGTGCTATGTTATTTTGAGTCAATTAAGAATAGAGGATGTAAAGGTTTTTATTCCTCATTATAGCTTTTATTTGTTTCTAAAAAATAGGCATTGTATAGATTAAGCTCTTACACTTTACTGTGACAGTTTTCATTGCATAAGGTGAATTTTAACTCAGTAGATCATTTTCAGAAATAATATATGACCTTGCTGATAAAGTAACTAGAAAAAATAATATCATTCAGAATAGTTTTCAAAAATATTAACAGGGCTGGAGAGATGGCTTAGCAATTCAATGCTTGCCTGTGACACCTAAGGATCCCGGGTCGAGGTTTGATTCCATAGTACCCACATAAGCCAGATGCACAAGTTGGCATGTGCATCTGGAGTTCGTTTGCAATGGCTGGAGGCCCTGGTGCACCCACTCTTTCTTTCTCTCTCTGGTTCCTTTCTCTGTGTTTGTCTCTCTCAAATAAATAAATACAAATAACAAAAAAAAAAAAAAAATTAAAAACTTACCAGATAAATGTGGCACAGGAACTCAAAGACTTCTCTCATGACAATTCTAAGACACTGAAGAGCTATATTATCAAAAGAAGTTTATGGATTCAATCCAATACCCACCAAAATTCCACTGACATCCTTCAAAACACAAGAAAACAGACCAATCTTAGAATTCACATAGAAGTGTCAAAGAGCCCCAAATCATCAAAGCAAGATTAAGCAGAGGAAATAATGATGGTGGTATCTCAGTATCTGATCTCAAATTATATTACAATGCCATGGAAACCACATAGCATGATGTTGGCACAAAAAAAAAAAAGAGAAATGTAGAGTAATGAAAATAAATACTGGATCAGAAATAAACCTACACAGCTATACTACCACCTAATTGGCAAAATCATGTCTTGGACAAAAGACAGCCTCATAAACAAATGGTGCTGGGAAACTGCACATAGAAGAAACCAGATACATATCTCCCACACTGCACAAAATCAACTCAATATGAATCAAACTCCTTAATGCAAGATGACACTTTAAAAATTATATAGATGGCTGGTGAAAGATGGCTTGGTGATTAAGGTGTTTGCCTGAAAAGACAAAGGACCCAAATTCAATTGCCCAGATCCCACATAAAGACAGATGCACAAAGTAGCACATACATCTGGAGTTCATTTGCAGCTGCTGGAGGCCCTGGAATTCCCACTCTCTCTACCTGACCCTTCCTCTCTCTCTTTCAAATAAATAAATTAAAATTAAATATTCTTAAAAATAAAATAAAAATTATATAGAAAAACATAGAGACATCACTTTAAAAAGGAGAGCTCTCAGTGGAATGGAGGCAGGGAAGAAGGAAATGATGGTACCAACACACGATGTATCCTTAGAAAATTTCTACTAAAACACACACACACACACACACACACATTTATATATAACTTGCAAAGCCTGCTAGGCCCCTGTTCAGCTTCCCAATCACTCAACTAAAGCCAGGCTCCAAAATTGAAGCAACTGTCTGGCATTCCACTGCATTCCTCATGTAGTGACATGAGGCTCTGGCATGCCCACACACATAAACAAATGAACAAACAAATACACATAAATTGCCTTGAAATTTCATTTTTCCCCAGTCACAATGGTTAGCATAAAGAAAGAGGAAGAAAAATATCATTGAAATGTTGAGAAAAAAAGGATATATTATACACTGCTGAGGGGAATGTAAATTAGTATTGTCTCTATGGGAATTAGAATGGAGGTTCCTCAAAGAACTAAAAGTAGATCTAGTATGTGATCCAGATTTACCAGTCCTGTGTATATACATGATAACCTCCAATTCAACACAGCATCGATACGCATTTACATCTGTCTTTAGTTCTTCACGATTAACAGCTCAGAAATACAATCAGGCTAGACACCATCAACAGATGAATGAATAAAGAAAGTGTGTTACATATGTAAAATGGGATTTTTTTCAGCAATAATGACAAATGGAATCATGATATTTTCAGGAATATGGATGTAATTAAAAATTAATTTTAATCTTTTTTATTGACAACTTCTATACTTATATACAAAAAAGCATAATATTTCCCTCCTCTCCCCCATTCCCCTTCAGATCTCCATTCTCCATCATATCCCTTCCCTCTCACCATTAGTCTCTCTTTTAATTTGATATCATCATATTTTTCTCCTACTATGAGGGTTTTGTGAAGATATTGCTAGGCACTACAAGGTTATGGATATCAAGGCCAATTTCTGTCTGGACAGTTGCATTGTAAGGAGTGGTACCCTTACTTTGGCTCTTAAATTCTTTCCCCCACCACTTCCACAATGGACCCTGAGCCTTGGAGGGTAAGATAGAGATGTTTCAGTGCTGGACACTCCTTCCTCCCTTCTTCTCAGCACTATGTTAACTTTTGGGTCATCCAAGTGATCATTGCCATCTGAAAAGAGAAGCTTCTCTAACCAGAAGTGAGAGTAGCATTGTATATGAATATGAACATTAAGTGAAGTGCTTTCAGGGCAGCTTGATGGGAACAATATATACATTTAGCCAGTCAAGAGCAGGCTTTATATCCCTAAGGCTCAAGACCTCCCCTGCCATATTTTTTTGATTAGGTTTTTCAGTATCAGGCATGTATTCCATCCCATAGAGAGGGCCTTCAGTCCAATTAGGGAGCAGTTGGTTTCCCCCAGAGCAGACATGCCACTATTACACCTGTTTGGTCATTTGGCTTGTCTGGCCAAACTTGAGGCTTCCAGTATCCACTATTTTCACTGCTGATGATTTCTGCCTCACATGTGGCTGCACGTAGTGCAGTTTTTTCCAGTTTTCAGTTAGCTGGTCTACAGGAAGAAGGTTTTCTGCCGAGCACAAGCTTGATTTCTCAGTGACCTTGCAATTCAGGCAAGTGAGGGCTTCAACAATAGGGCCTTATCATCTGTTTATCAAGGGAAACCAAGGGCAGTGGCACTACTCTGTAATGTTTTGGAGGCAACAGGGACCTCCCTGGCCTACAACTCATTGAAAGGTATCCCATCCCAGGCACTGAAAATTTTCTAGTAACAATCTACAGCTTCTGGATGTGATATTATTCAAAAAAGTAGGTTTACAAAAGTCTTATTTAGAATATCTTGAATTGTGATTGACCCTCCCCTCACCCTTCTTTTATGTATTTTCTTCTCCTGGCCTTGCTTAGACCTTTCCCCTGCCTGTAATTGGTTCTTCTATTTCATATACACAATACCATCCCATTAAGTCCTTCCCTCTCCTCCCTCCCTTTTTAGCTTTGTCTAGCTTACTGGCCTCTCCTACCAATTTTTGGTTCCAGCTCACACACAAGTCTATACATTTGTAACTAGGATCCACATATGAAATAGAACAAGTGACGTTTGGCTTTTTGAGCCTGAGTTACCTCAAGTATAATGCTTTCCAGATCTCACCATTTCCCAGAAAATTTTATTATTTCATTTTTCTTTACTGCTGAATAGAACTCCACTGTATAAATGTAACACATCTTTATTATCCATTCATTTGTGGAGGGACATCTAGGCTGGTTCCATTTCCTAGTTATTGTGAATAGAGCAGCAGTAAACATGGTTGTGCAAGTATCTCTAAGGTAGTGAGCATAGGCCTTCAGATATATGCCTAGGAATGCTATAGCTGGATCATATGGCAAATCTATTTTTAGCTGTCTCAAGAACCTCCACACTGATTTCCATAATGGCTGGTACAGATTACATTCCCACCAACAGTGTGGAAGGGTTCTTCTTTTTCCGCATCCTGGCCAACACTTAGTGTCATTTGTTTTTTTGATGGTAGCCTTCTGACAGGAGTGCAATGGAATCTCAAAGTACTTTTAATTTGCATATCCCTGATGGCTAAGAAAGTAGAACACATTTTTAGATGTTTATATGTCATCTGTATTTCTTCTTCTGAGAACTCTCTATTTAGTTCCATAGCCCATTTTTTAACTGGATTGTTTTATTTTTTATTGGTCTCTTTTTTGAGTTCTTTGTATATTCTGGATATTAATCCTCTGTCGGATGTATAGCTGGCAAAGATATTCTGTAATTCTGTAGATTGTAATAAGCTTAACCAAGGAAGTGAAGGATCTCTACAATGAGGACTTTAAAAACAATCAATCAAGAAATGGCAGAAAACACAAAGAAATGGAAAGACATCCCATATTCTTGGATTAGAAGCATCAATATTGTGAAAATATCAATCTTACCAAAAGCAATCTACACATCTAATGCAATCCCCATTAAAATCCCAGTAATATTCTTCACAGAAATGTAAAAAAAAAAAAAAAAAATCCTAAAATTTACCTGGAAGCACAAAAAACTTTGAATAGCCAAAACAATTTTGAGTAAAACAAATCAGGATGGTGGTATCACCATACCCAATTTTAAGTTATATTAAAAAGCTTTAGTAACAAAAATAGCACGGTATTGGCACAAAGACAGACATGTAGGTCAGTGGAACAGAATAGAAGTCCCAGATATTAATCTAGGCAGCTGCTGCCATCTGATGTTTGACAAAAATGCCAAAAATATTCATTGGAGAAAAGATAGCCTCTTCAACCAGTGGTGCTGGGAAAACTAGATATCTCCATGTAGAAGGATGAAAATAGATCCTTGTCTCTCTCCATGCATAAGAATCAAGTCCATGTGGATCAGGGACCTTAATATAAGACCTGAAACTCTGAAACTTCTACAGGAAAGGGTAGAGGAAACCTTTCAACATATTGGCATAGACAATGACTTTCTGTATATAACCCCAATTGCTCAGGAAATAAAACCATTAATCAACCACTGGGATCTCATGAAATTACAAAGCTTTTGTACAGCAAAGGACACTGTGAATAGAGCAAGGAAATCACTATTAAGTAAAACAAGCCAGGCTTAGAAACAAAAATGCCACATATTTCCTCTCATAAGCAGCATGTAGATTTGATTTTTGTGTGTATATATTTGTTTGTCCTTTGTGTATAGATCATGAAAACAGTAAGAGGGAACATGAAGGGATGGAATAGATCAAAAAAGAGAAAAGAGAAGCACACCCAAAGTTGTCCACTGAGTATATGTAAAATGAATGCAGAGGAGAGGGTGTTTGGAAGGTAGAAGGACACCAAACACAGGTCAGAAGAGGAGATGGTATGGACAGTGGAGAAACAGGGGTGAAAAACAATATATTATTATTTATTAGATAAAAAACAATTATGAAAACATGTACCTCAGGTTTATCTAATTACAGTATGACATTTTCTTAATATTCACTGGTTGTTACAGTTTTTCCCTAATTGGTCAGAAATCATAATAAATTCAATTGGAAATAGATAAAAAAGGCTTGAAACCAAATCGTTTACCCCTTGTAAGTACATTGTCAGAATTAGTACAAAGTTCATAATTTCCTGTACATGATAACTTCATATGGAAAAGTCACTTTTGTTCCTGAGAGGAAAAACTGAATTGTATCTTAACAAGGTTTTACATGGTCTGTGGTAGTTACTTTCTCAATTCCTGGATAAAGCATTGAAACAAAAGCAGCCTAATGGAGGAAAGTTATTTATTTTGGCTTGCAGGCTTGAGGGCAAAGCATGGCATGAGCAACAGCTAGACATCACCTCTGCCACAGCAAATGGCAAACAACAGCAGAAAAGGGAACTGACTGTAAGACCTCTAAGTCCAATACACAAGCCGCCTCTAGCATGATTTCACCTATAAAATTGCCATGAGTGGAGCACCAAACATTCAAAACACATGAGTTTATGGGGGACATCTGATTCCAACCACCACATGGTCCTAAATAGTGGGGATTAAAATAATACCTAGAGGAACCCCAAATATATGTAGATGAAAATGTAGCAGTAGCCATATTTATTTTCAAGTTCAAATAATTAAATATCTAGTTGCTTTGAAATTCTAGTCTATCATTATTCTGATAGTAAATGATGAAAAGCAAAAAAAAAAACATAATTATCATAATACCTATCACTAGGGATGAACCATCTCTCCATATAACACACACATATATACGTATACAAACACACATACACATATATGTGTGTATTATGTAGCTTTTAATTTGAGCATACATATAAATGATAACTAATTTAGTTAATATTTATAGTAAAATATCAGTGCAAAGTATTATTTTTAAAACTATGTTAAAATTTTAAAATATGGTTTATAATTACTACTCAAATTTTACTTTATTTGGAAAGACAGAGGGCAGGCAATTGTTTTTAGTCTTTGTTATGAAGCGACTTAGGAAAACAAAAGAGATGAATAAGGGTAGTAGTGGAAGAGTCAAAATTAGTAAGTGTAAGTGAAGCTAAAATTTAAAATTTATTTTCACCCTAGACTTTATGTAAAGGAAATTTCTTTGAACAGCCAGGACTTCAACCCAAAATGCTTAGAAGGTAGGAAAAATCAGAAAGAACTTCAGAGCCTTCCTTCATCTCAGGTGCTCACAGGAACACCTTTTCATTGTCAACCTAATTCCTTTATTTTTTATCTAGGGAATCTGTGGCTTGACTTTATTTTTCTTTGGTAAACACTATTGAAAGACCTTTGAAACCTCAAGTATGTTTTTATTGCTTTTTCTTTTATTGTTAGATGCTTTAAAAAAACTGAGGCAAGTATTTTTGAATTTAAATGTTGTTCCCAACCAACTCACAGTCCTCAAAAAATCTCTTTGACCCTTGATTTGTTAGGCCAATCATGGGCATGTTATTTTTGGTATTCTAAGTCCTAAGGTATTTATTCAATCCCACTCATGTAAACCATATGTGCTGTCTAATTATATACAAACCCTTCACTGTCTCCGCCACTTAGTTCTTTGGAGAAATTTAAAAAATGCAAAGGAAGTTATTCATTGACCTTATCTCAAGATCAATTACTAATTTCAAACACACTACTCAAATGCATAAAAATTCTTTAAAATAAAATCAATGTCATATTTGTATTATATATCATATTATCATGTATGTCTTATAAAAATGTAGTATCAGTATACATGGTTCTAAAAAGCACCTTTTCATCCAGTTTTATCTCTTTAAATCTAAATAATTACTTTTTTTTCCTAAATATTTTATTTATTTATTTGCAAGAAAGTCAGAGAGAGACACACAGAGAGAATGGGTGCTCCAGGGCCTCCAGTTGCTGCAAATGAATCCCAAACACATGTGCCTCCTTGTGCATCTGGCTTATGGGGGTACTGGGGAATCAAACCTAGGTCCTTTGGCTTTGCAGGCAAGTGTCTTAACAGCTAAGCCATATCGCCAGCCTAAATATATATATATATATTTTTTGAGGTAGGGTCTCACTGCAGCCCAGGCTGACCTGGAATTCACTCTGTAGTCTCAAGGTAGCCTTGAACTCACGGTGATCTTCCTACCTCTGCCTCCCAAGTGCTGGGATTAAAGGCATATGCCACCAACCAGCTCTAAATAATTACTTTTAAGAACATCTTTTATTTCCTTGTTTGGCAAAGTCAGTATTTAATCACCACTCTTCCTTTTAGAGTGATCTGTATTTTCTTCAGTGAACAGCAACTGCATCTGATTTTATTTTACGCATTTTATAAATGCTAATATGCTTAAGAATCATAAGAAGTATGCAGGGTAAATCTATAATTTTTGACTACAGCAAAATTTCAGTTAATATCACTAAGACTATTTCTATATAAGCTTCAGAAAAGATTTTTCAGTATGGAATTTTACATGGATAGTTACTGACAACTCCCCTGTAAAATATTTTATCACTTGTTTCTACAATTAGACCAATAAGAAAGTACATGCTTTTCTGCATTGCCAACATGCATACTTGTTGCAGTTTCCTTCTTGTTGCTAGAATAAAACACCCAACCAAATGCAGCTGATGGAAGGAAAATATTATTTTTGGCTCACAGTCTTAATGGGAAACTCCATGATGTCAGGGTAAAACTTGGTAGAGCAGACATTGGACATCACCTCCTTGCCAACATCATGTGGACAATGGCAGCAGGAAAGTGAGACAAACTGACCCTTTTAAGCTAGGGTATAATAAAACTCAAAATCCACCCCACCAACACAACTCCTCTAGCAATGAGTTACCTCCCAAATTGCAACTAGCTGGGAAGCGAGCATTCAGAACACATGAGTTTATGGGTGATACCTGTTTCAAACCACTGGAGTATCCTCTCTTACTAAGTTCCTTTAAAATTTAGCAAATAAATGTTCTTGAACAATCAACTCTGAGTGAACTGAACTGGAAGAGAAGGTAAGGAGAGCTTCGTATTAATTGCATAGTAACAGTGTTGAATATGTTCCACATAAATGGAAGGTCTGGACAACTGCCACACTTATAGTTTGTGACTCCATGCTTAGGTGACTCTGCTTAGCTGAAAATCAAGCTTCCTTTCTGTTGAGGGTATTATAAGAGTTCTGCAAGTTGGTAGCTAATCTAAGCTGCAAGTATCTTACTTATGTTCTTTATTTTTATATGTTCTTCCTTTTTTATATGTGTCTGAATTCTTAATGTGATTTACCTTCCATCTACATATTTTAGAACAGTCTCAGAATTATTGAACTGTCCCTTTGAGGCAAAGATCCTACCTTGTACACATTAGTCTTCCCAGAACCTTCTTTTCAATTCCAGACCAATCATCTTGCCTAGCCCCCTAATACTTACCTATTGGCTAGTATCTGAATGTGATTAAACATTATACTGCCAATCTCTACTCACATGCTGTCTTCTTGACAGCCATCCACCCAAACCACTGACTCAGAAAGTTTGCCAATACATTTTATGTTACCTGCTGCAATGTATCATTATTCAGTCCACCTTCTGGCTTATTTGCCTACCTGTCTGAAACTCACCCATTGGCTACAGCTGATTTTACCACAAACACCTGCTCACCTTGCATGAATTTCCTACATTTGGAAACTAGTTCTGATTTATTTGAATCATCTTGTTACTGACAAGCAAAAATGACTGAAAATGACATTGCAAAACCAAGTGTGAAATTGTATTCTCTGAGCTTTAAGTTTAATGCTCCAATTAGAGGATACAACCTATGGCTGAATCACACATCTGGAAAAACACCTGCAGATAAAAGATGAACAGCTGGTATGAAATTGTACCCCAAACACAGAGGCACTTGAAATATGACCCTAAATTTGTCTGCTGACTGTAATCCCCTGGGTTTATTGACTTGGAATAATGTGGAAGGCCATCAAGTACATGCTGAGATTATTGTACTCACAGGTTTTTGTGGACTCCCGATGGATAAATGATGTTAAAGTGTCATAATTTGATGCAAATTCTGAAGTGGACAGTACAAAGTGAATATCGATGAATAGTCACAGAAGATATGTACTATGTACTGAAGACATCCCTGTCTGCCTTAACCTCATGAACCTCTCTGTAATGGGAGTCAGAAAATTGCACTGAGATGTTGTGTTATATTTTTCCAACTGGTGTTGGGCTGAATGCTATTCCTGTACTGTTCCCTGTGAAACTGAAGAATGTGAATAGATGGAACATAATGGACACCAGCAATATTTTTTTCAATTGGAATATCTGAATAAATGATATCACTGGAATGTGTATGTTCAGAACAACAAATCAGGAAGTTCTTTTTGTATTGTTTAAATTGTGGTAAAATGCAATATATATAATGTGATTATATATGTGTATGCATGTATCATATGGAGATATATATATATATATATATATATATATATATATATCATATATATATATTCTTATTTCCCTAATTTTGGTTTAAGATTCATAATATTAAGTACTATCATATTGTCATCTAAGCATTTCTAGAAATTTTGCATTGTTTCCCAATAAAACTCTAGACCCATTAAATGGTAACTCCTTTCTCATGTTCCCTAAAACCACCATTATTCTTTCTCTATGAATTTAATTTATTTAGGTACTTCATATAAGTATAATCATATAAAATTGTCATTTTTTTGCTCACTACATTTTATTTAGCCTAATGTTTATAAGGTTCACCCTTGTATCATATCAGAGTTGTGTTCTTTTTTATTTATTTATTTATTTATTTATTTATTTATTTATTTATTTAAGACACAGAGAGAGACACAGAGAAAGGGAGAGGAAGGCAGATAATAATGGGAGTGCCAGCAGCTTCTCAGCTGTTGTGAAAGAAATCCAGATGTATTATGCCCCCTTGTGGTCAAGTGTGGCATTGCGTCCTTGCGTCACTTTTCATCTGGCTAAATGTGGGACTGGAGATTGGAACTGCGTTCTTAGGTTTAGGAGGCAGGCGCCTTAACTCTAAGCCATCTCTTCAACCCTATTTATTTATTTTTAATTAATTATTTGAAAATGACAGAGAGAGAGAGAGAGAGTTTATATTTGTGTGCCAGGGACATCTTGCCACCAGAAACGTCAGAAGGATGTGTCATTTTGTATCTAGATTTAAGTGGGAACTGGGTAATGGAATGTGGCACTGTAGGCTTTGCAAGTAATTTTGCTTTGTAGTGGCTTTAAGTACTGGGCCACTTCTTCACTGTATATTTTATTACACACACACACACACACACACACACACACACACACACGTAGTTTTGATTGATTCTTACCGAATGAAGAGTTGGATTTTGCATCCCTTTGCTCTTGTGATAATGCTGATATGTAATTTGTTATAAAAATATCTCAGTCCTTGCTTTCAATTCTTCCAGCTATATGCCAAGAATAGAATTACTGGATGATAAGGAATCTCACTTTTTAATTTTTGAAGAAGTATTACCTTGCATTTACAGTTTATGGGACATTCCCATCACAGTGTTCTGGGGCCTTTTGTTTTATTGTCTTTTTTTGCATCCTTAAACTATTTTTTAGTTCTTTATAATTTTTTATAATAGATATCATATTGATTATTATATCCTTTTGATTTTGATTTATATTTCACTATGATTTGGTAGCATTATACACATTTTCATGTATTTATTGAACTTTTGTTCATCTTTGCAGAAGTATATATCCATATCTTATCTACTTTTCAGTTGAACTGATTATTTATGAGTTGTAGCAGTCTTTACATATTCTGGATTTCTTCCCTAAGGGACATATCATTTGAAAATATTTTCTCTCAATGTATGTGATGCTTTTCAACTCATAAGTATCTCTTGATGTACACAGTCTTTGAAGTTATGGTAAAGTATACTTATATGACTAGTTTTGTTGTTGCCTGTGCTTTTCCAGTCATATCCATGAAGTCATTTCAAATTCAATTCCAAATCCAGTGTCAAGAATTTTCCCTCTATATTCTCTTTTATGTGTTATACAAACTTAAGTCTATATTTTGGTCTTAAAACATTTTTTACTTAGTTTTGTTAAGTCGTATAAGGTAAGGCATGGCTCGGTTCCTATGAAATCTCCCTGTCAAAGATCATGTGACCATGTATTCAAGAGGGATTTTGTTTGTCTTGTTTTAACTCTGATGTGTGTGTGTGTGTGTGTGTGTGTGTGTGTGTGTGTGTGTGTGTGGAGAGAGAGACAGAGAGAGAGAGGGAGAGAGAGAGAGAGAGAGAGGGAGAATTATGTATCTCAAGGCTGGCTTGGATATTTCTCTATAGACCAAAGTAGTCTCAAACTTGCAATCATCCTCCTGTTTCTGACTCTAGAGTACTGAAATTGTCACCTGGCAAAAGTTTATTCCTGAATAGCCTATGTGTTTGTTGTTCTACATCTCTGTCTTTACACCAGTACCAAACTTGATTGCAATAATGTTAATTTTTCAAATGAGGAGATGTGAATCCCCAACTCCTATATATATTTTTTTTCTTTTGCAAGGTTCTAATGCTGTTAGAAAATCTTTGATTGGCAAGTCAGCCTATTTTCTGGCAACAAATATATTAAACTTTTAATTTCTTCATTAATCAGTCTTAGCAGATTGTTTGCCTAGTGTATTTCATCTAGATTACCCAAATTATTTTCACATGTAGTTTTTCACACTATTCTATTACTGTAATTTTATTTTCTATAAAATTGAGTGAGTGTTTCAATTTAATTTATGTATATAATAATTTCTTTTCTGTTTCTTTTTAGTCAGTTGTAGGAGAGAGAGAGAGAGAAAGAGAGAGAGAGATTAAGAGAGCAGCAAGGGTGAACTAACTATAAATACCTATTCAGGCTAAACTAATCAATGCCTACCCTAGCAACACAACCTCCTCCAGCAAAGCTCTATCTCCAAAAGGCTCCATTTGGATGAGGACCAAGTAGGAAGCTTGATCATAAACACTTGAGGCACAGTTTATATCTACTGCAGTCAAGCTAACTGAAGTTATTTTATTTTATTTTTTTAAATGTGAAAGAGCAGGAATGAGAGAAGGAGTGAAAAAGAAAGAAATAAAAAGAATTTGCATGCCAGGGCCTCCAACCACTGTAACCAAACTTCAGGTTCATGTACCCTTGTACACATGTGCAAACTTATGTGCTTGAGTTACTGCATCTGGCTTACATGGGACCCGGACAGTCCATCATGAATGAATCCTTAGGCTTTGCAGGCAAGCACCTAACTTCTAAACCATCTCTCCCTCCCTAACTGAAGTTTCTAAATCTTTTCCAGCTATATTTTAGTTCCATTAATTTCCTCAAATACTGTTCTGTTCTCTATTTTATCTGCATTTGAACCATTATTTCCTGCTTATATGACCTTTAGGTTTAGTTTACTTATTCTTTGCATTGAAAAGGTGGAAAGTTAGGCTGTTGATTTGATATCTTTCTTTTTTTTTTAATGCAACTATTTATGGCTTGACAGCCTTCTCTTAATGCTATCTTTGGTGCAGTATATTGTAGTTTCATTTCATTTGTCTCACAATATTTCCAAGTTTTCCTTTAATTATCTTCATTGGGTATGTCTGGATTGGATGTTTTTTCAGTTGCTAGAGATCTTTATTTTTTTTCTATTTTTCCTGGTTTTGTCTGGGCATTTTTTAAACAGGGCCTCAAAACTGCTAACTTTGAACTTGTAGAAATCCTGTGTTTGATCTGCCCTTCCACTTTCAAGTACTCTGGTAGCTTTTGACACATGCCTGAGAAAGTGAGGTATTCAAGCTTCCTATGTTGTCACTATTTGAACAACACTCCTGGAAAATATTTTGAAAATAATTAATTAATTTTAAAAACAAATAATATTTGACAATGGAGTAAATGTATAGTTATTACTCATAAGTTAAACTATGAAAATATCAATTACGATTATGCTGACAAAATATAAAACTTAAGAAACACACTGCGTGGGTTCAAGGTAAAGGTCACCATATGATCACCACTGTAGCATTAGAAACACTTATATCTTTTGGTTATTGTTGTTTATTTATTTATTTTTATTTATTTGAGAGTAACAGACAAAGAGAGAAAGAGGGAGATAGATAGAGAGAGAATGGGCACACCAGGGCCTCCAACCATTGCAAACAAACTCCAGCTGCATGTGCTACCTTCTGCATCTGGCTTATGTGGGACCTAGGGAATTGAGCCTTGAACTGGGATCCTTAGGCTTCACAGGCAAGCACTTAACTGCTAAACTATCTCTCCAGGCCCAACACTCATATCTTTTATATGACTGTGAAATCACTCTCTCTCTCATTATTCATCTATCCACCATTTTGAATTACTACTCTGAATTAATGACCACAGAGGTAACAAAGCTATCATCCACCAATAATTGAAACTATATGCCAATTATCATTCTACCTCTTGATTTGCAAGTATTATATTTACTATAACCCTGCAGCAGATGTACAATTGCATACTTTCCATTTGTATTTTAAGAAGCACGTTAACAATTCATAATTTTAAAGTTTCATATTTCCATTAGTGAATGATTGCTTTGTAGTCACATGAGTTGGCCAAGCGAACAAACTGTTACTAGATTACTGTTCTCCTTATAATTTTAGATTAATGACAGACAACCTTTATTTCAATATCTTCATCCAGGCCAATTTGGATCATTTACTTATAAATCACAACATAATTCAGTGTTAAAGTACATTACATAAAAGAGCTTATCAAAAGTATGCAACTACCCAGCACTCGGGAGGCAGAGGTAGGAGGATCACCATGAGTTCAAGGCCACCCTGAGAATACATAGTGAATTCCAGGTCAGCCTGGGCTAGACTGAGACCCTACCTTGAAAAACCAATGAATAAATAAATAAATAAATAAATAAATAAATAAAATAAAAAAAAAAGCATCTAATGGTATTTCTCTACATGTAATCACTATAATGTTACATTATTATGATTTCAATGTTCTTAAAACATTTGGGTTTTTATTATATTTTCTTTTTATACAAATAAAATGTTACTTTATTATATGGAAATAATTTTCTAAGATTTAGGCCTTACTGAAATAGCTCACATTATTTTTGTTTATGTGTTTTTAAATGGCAGCAGACATGTCTGCCTCCCATCTTGTGAAATTGGCAAACGAGTACAAGCTGACAAGAAGGTAGCTTATCTTCATTGTTCTGGTGATGTAGAACACAGAGGCAATGTTTTGGATGCCAATAAAAAAATCTAAGGATCTGGATGGAAATGCTGGAGATGATAATGATTTCCTGAAGGGTGAGAAAACCACCTGGGAAAAGTCGGCTTCAATCTTTCATTATAAAATTCATTTTGCAGAAAGACAGTTTCACAGTGAAACAAATTCCATGTCCTTCATTTTACCTTTAGTGAGAAGAATCAAGTAAGCCAAACCCCAGCTAATGTTAGGGGATTTTATTTCTTGATTTTTAAAGCAAGATCTTTTCTACTTCTAAGACAATTGCTGATTTGCTCCTGTATCATGCTGAATACCTGTAGCATAGCACCTGCAGTGCACTTCCTAATGAAAGACCAAATTAGATTTAAATAATTAAGCCAACTTTTAATTTTTGTATATAGAGTGCTACTAGTGGTAAATATACAGAAAGTGTACATTTAAAGAAAGATCTACATTAACTATTAGTATATTTAACAAGAAAATAGTGTGTAAAAGAAAGATATAAATTCTTTACACTCACATACCCAGGAAGAATTATTTTCTTTATTCTAATACCTTTGGCAGAATTAGTATTTTTTTTTCTCTAAAAATCAAGAAATAGAAAAATATTTTAGAATTTTCTTGTCATTTGATGTCTGTTACAACTCAACTCTGCTATTTTAGCCTTGAATCAGCCAAAAGGGAAAAAAATCCCTGTGTTTATACTATGATATAATACTATTTACAACAGAGATGGCCAGATCTATTCCAAAGGCTTTTCTACCAATAAGTTATAGAATAGTTATTGAAGGCTATCTTGAGGATTGAAAAAGTAGTAATGAGGAAAGTCTGAGAAATTTTTAATAAGTTAAGAATCTTGCAAGAGTAGTGGACTTCTCAGTGGTGCAGCTTATTAATACTCTTGTTGTTTTTATTTATTGTAATAATACTGGAAAGACCCTGTAAAATATTCATTATATATCTTATCCTTATTCCAAGTCAATATTGTATAAATTACAACTAGGCATTAAATTATAAGTTCAGTCTTAAGCACAATGTCATGGGTCCCATAGCTCATCCCAGAGTTCTTTGGAGGATCATGAAGAAAACTTTCTAACTTTTCTATGAAGAAAGTGACAGGGAAAATAATTCTGTGGCTGTCAGAGGACGCTATAGGTTGCTCACATCTTTCTAAATTTGATTAAAAACCAGTGGGCTTACATCTAATAAACATACACTTTCAATTCTAGTATGTAATTTAGGGATAGCAGCATGAAAATACCAGTTAATGCACTACTGCAGAGTCTGTAGGGACATTAAAACCCTCACAGCAGTTCCCTAGGCTTCCTTGACTAATGTCTTCAATATGACTTGTTAATCTTTGCAATGATCAAGTGGCTGTTAAAGATAAAACTGTGGCAACCTTTTCAAAAATTAGAAAAGCACGACTACACATGATATGACAATAACTTCCTCTTAGGTGAAAGATCGCCCTACCCCAGCAGGAGTAATACATGCATTATTTATAATGTCTGGGGGCCACATGAAAAATGAAACCCCACTCTGGGAAGTGCCTTTCTCAGCATGACTATTTTAGTTAAAGTGCTGCATTTCTATCAGCTGAGTAGAAATGGAGACAATGAGTTTAATGTAATTTCTTCTCTCTGGGCATCTTTATGTAGAAACAAAACTAGTGAATGGCATAAGTGAAAGCAAAGTAGCTGTTCTAGTGTGACATCATCTTGAGAAGTGTATGAGGAACAATAAACTGTGACTTAAGCTTCATCCTCTGCATTAACTTTTAAATTTATAACTATTTAGTGAACATATTCTACTCCAAATAGATTTTTTTTTTTTCTCCTGAACCCAGTTACCTCTTTATACTTACACAATGGTAAACTTCATTGAAGAGGGGATGCATTATCTTTAAGTGAATGAGTGTAGATAAGGCAAAACTTTCCATGAAAAATTAAATTTATTTACATTAAACAAATGTTTGTTCACCCTCAGGTAACATATGAAATTTTTCTAGTTTTGTTCACATTCCCATATCTCTCTTAAACATGTACATATTACAAAATACATATTTCTCTCATTGTTTTGTATTTTTAGAGCTAGAAGCTCATATTTTTCCTGTACAATACCAGGGGATAGTGTATGTCTGTGCATAGGCACATGAAAATTCTGTGAGCTCACTGTGAACCACATTTGTAGAATTAACTTGCACTGGAAATGGTTCAGTGGTAAAGCATGTGAAACCATGAGTTCAACACTAGCATTGAGGAAAACCCCAAACCAGAAATTAAGTTCTAGTTCATTATTACTTCCTCTCTGGAGTTTTCCAAAACTTCCAAGGCTCGTAAAACTTTTCTTTCCTGTGTATCCATGGCTTTTGTTATATACTTAAATCCAGTTTTAAAGGCATCATGTTGAAATTTAGTGATTTTATATCTAACTCATAATAGCAGAAACAAATTTATAAACATAATTTTATATCAACTCCACATTGAATGGAAATTTAGCTGATGTATAGTTGTGTGTGTGTGTGTGTGTGTGTGTGTGTGTGTGTGTATAAGGATATGTATGTCACAGTACATGTATAGAGGTCAGATGACAGCTTTTGAGTTATTCCTTGCCTATCTACCTCATTTGAGGCATGGTTTCTCACTCTGAATTGTAAGCTCTCCTGTTCTTTTCTGTAGCTTCCAGGAAATAACCCCTTTCTCTACCTCCCATGACACCATCAGCAGCAGCATACTGAGATTACAGAAGTCTACCACAGCTTCAGGCTTTACATGTGGGGTCTCAGGAACTCCAACTTGAAGGGAAAGTGCTTTATCTATGGAACTGTCTCTCTCACCCCAGTATTTGACAATTATTAATAGAGAATCTTGAGGGAGATTGGCTGTAGTAGATTAAAGATTGTATAAACTCTTTGATATTTCTATTTAGTTCTCCCCATTCCTATAATTTGGTTGATTTTGATACTTGCTACATCCAGAGAATTTAGTTGAAATTGACTTTCTGGGATTTCTATGCTAGATCATAGCAAATCTTGTAGCTTCTGTCTGGTCCCCTTGCGATGCTTGCTTGTCAGGCTGTACCCTTCTAAATAGCCAAACATAGAACCTATGTGGAGAGGAAGCCATGCATTTCTAGGAAGGGATCACATAGTGCAGAACCAAAGCCTCTGACTGATAGTGTATATCTGTGTCCCATGAGAAAGACTGCCCAACTTGCAGATTAAGCAAAAAATTTTGAATGCAGATATAGATAATTATAATAATAATAACACAGAGGTTTAAAGAAAACAAATATGCACTAGTCATTAATACTCCCACATATGTGAGGAAAATATTGATGATGATCCTTATGTGAACCATCTTTGATTTTGCTCAAAATAAATCATACTCTTCTAATACATGCCATGCCAAAATAAAGTAAGTAATAAGAACATATAGATAAGTGATGATATGGTAGTTTGAATATATGTCCCCCAATATATTCAGTGTTTTATTAGTGATAGTTTGCATCTGCAATCACCTTGCTAGAGGCAATGTCACTGGGGGCTGGTCTTAAGGTGTGGTGGTGGGTTTGAGATTCCATTGTAAAGATATACAAAGTGTACCTAGCAGGAGTTCCTGAAGTGTGCTGTGTGACTTTTTTGGCTGTAGATTTGCTCTGTGTGCTATATGCCTGGTTGGCTTCTCTCTCTGTGCTTGGCCCTGTGAGAGCAGGCCGCTTCTTCTGCCATTATGGAACTTCCCCTGGATCTGTGAGCTTCAATAAATAATATCCCTTCCTCCATAACTGTGCCTGGTCTGGAAGTTCATCTCAGAGAACCTGAAGCTGTCTGCTATAGACGATATGTGAAAGTTTGAGATTGATTTCTGCATCATAAAATGGTGAAACTAAAAACTAAATAAATGGTGAAAGTATTTATCATGTTCTATTGAGAAATAAATGTAAAATTTACATAATTTAAATGATTTATTCTAGATCACATATATGGACCAAATCATCAAATTTGTCTCTGGAATCAAGGTTTGGATTATTAAATATCTATTTAAGAAACTAAAGATGAGATACATAGCATACAATTTGATTTGTGTTTACATGAAAGTCTTAGGTAGAAATAATTCAGCCAAAGGACCTTTGAATATACACGTTATTATGGATCAGCATTAGTCTATTGTTATGTCTGGAATGTTCAATGACAGATGGCTGGGTCACTAAGTTACTAGAGGGATATAAATATTTCAAGACTGATTGTATATGAGCCTTCAAATTAAAGTATAAAAATATTTTTTATAACCTTGCTTCTCTTGCATTAAGAAATCCCTCTTTCACGCTCATAACCAAATATATTCATCTAGGAAATCTAGGCACATTTATCTTGCAGAAGAGTCTCACAAAATAAAAGTAAAACAACAATAACTCATTTTAATGGATGATATTTACAAGAGTTCTTAGAATAAGATACTCATTTGTTGACACATTTCTCATTCATGTAAATATTGTATTTCTCTTTTTTCAGTCCTTACAAAAACTAATTAAGGAAATTGAGTGCAAGGAGAGTATGAAAATTTATGACAAATAATTTATGACTAGAGAAAGGGTTCCTTTCTCTACTATTAAAACTAAGATATAGTTCTAATGAACTTAGAAGTAATCTTTCAGCAAGTGATTATATGTGTGAAGGGATATAGTAATATACAGACACTACTTCTTCTTTCATATGTAGACATATTAATGTGATCAGAAATACTTCCAATAATTATTTATAAAATCACTAATCCTGTGTTAATTATTTAAAAAATCACTAATCCTGTGTAAATATCCAAGCCCTGCACCATGTTAAGCTTTTGTACCTCACATAGGATTCTTTCTCTGTCCAAATTTCAACTTTTTCAGAGTTTGCATTAGTCCTTCAACTCTCAGGTTACCTGCCTCCTCAGGTGCATACTCTCCTACCCTTAGAGGACTGGCTTTATAGGACTAAAACCTCAATTAGTTTGTTACTAAGTTCAGAAAAAAAGTCCATCATTTCATGGATTTTGTTTTCAGTCCTGGAATAAAAGTCTCTAAAAGGTAGAATAGAAATCCTTGGGGAAAAAAAGAGAAGGAAAAGTACTTTCATAAATCATCCTGCACACACATGGATATTGAGAATACAAGATAGGGGCAGGAATGTCTGTCATATTGAAAGACAAAATTTGTGGATCTACCCTTACATGGGGAGTAGTGAGTGACCATGGACAAAAATAAGATAACATAAAATATAATTTTTTCACTTTGCTTCAAATGTTCAGCTTATGTTGGAGATGTTTCAACATTACTTCCAAGTTGGCAACTCAGAAGATAAATCTTGACTGGAGATAAATACACAGGAAGATTCATGCCAGTGTGGTTAGATACCAATCAAAACTATGGGTATAGTTGACATTATCTATTGAAATGGCACAAAGTGAAGACTGACCTCAAAGAAAGATGGCACAGCAGAAATGAGTAAGAATGAGTGAGAATAACACTTAGGAAGCTGAGGCAAGAAGATTGTCACAAGCTTAATGACACTCTGGACTACATAGATAATACTAGACAAATTAATGCTACAAAGTCAGAAATGTCTTTAAAAAGAGTTTAAAAAATGGGGGTAGCTAGAGACATGGCTCAATAGTTAAGGCACTTGCATAAAAAGCCTACCGACCCAAGTTCATATCCCCAGAACCCACATAAGCCACATGCACAAGGTGACTCATGCATCTGGAGTTTGTTTGCAGTGAAAGAGTGAGAAGAGTTCAAAGGAAAATAAGAAGTATAAAGTATATAAGATGCTAAGGAAAACGGTGGTTTCAGGAGAAAACAGTGACTATTATCAATTCCTCATATGTCCAGGAAAGTGAACATTTTAACTACATTTTTGCTACATGTGCTGCTTCCCAACCACATAATTTTTAGTTTCCCAAACAAGCCATGTTTTCTCTCACTTCTGGGTCTGGAACTCAGTCTGTGTGTTCCTCTCCTTGACATTGGCTTAGTCATTACTCAGACTATAACATTATGACTTCAAAGTTATTTCCTCCCCAAAGCCTTTCTGATTTCAGCCAAAACAGATCAGGGACTCTGACTTGTACTGATCCTTGAGTTTTGTTTATTATAAGATTCATTACACATTATCACTTTGAGAAGCCATTGTTTTGTCACATGGTGCTCTAATCCATGTATCTGTGACTCACACATACAGTGCATTCCAATCCTGACAGAGTACTTGGCACACAGTAAACACTTAATAAATAGATACTGTCAAAGGTCAACATCAGGTGTCATCAGTTATTTTCTAGTTGCCATTTTGAAACACAGTCTCCCCATAAACCTAGAACTCACTGATTTGGCTGCACTAGCTAGACAGCCAGTCAAAGGCACTTCCTGTCTCTGACTCCCTAGTCCAGAGATTATAGGCTCAAAGCACCATGTAATTTATGAGGATACCACAGATCTGAACTCAGGTCCTCATGCTTTGTGGAGAAGCACTTCACCCACTGAGATACTCCTAGTCCTGATTGTCCTCTCAAGAAGTGTGTTAGCAAAGGAGAAAAGACTTCCCTAACATGGATGCCACCTCCTTGTTCACATTCAGGATGTATCCAGCCTCCATCACTACAACAGTTATAACTCTCTGACTATGTGTATTATTTTCAAATCAACATGGCTATGAACACAGTTCCTCCACCTCAGATGCCTGTCTTTGCTTTCTGTGATTCTTCTCAAAACAAATAATTATTAATAAAAGATAAAAAATGCCAAGTGTCAAGCATGCAACTCTTACTCTAATCTCTTCTCTGAGACACTCCTCAACTCTTCATAGTACAGGTGCTTGATGTTATCACTGAGCTATCATCATGATTTTTGTTTTTGGTCTTTTGCTCTGGATCTAGACACACACACACACACACACACACACACACACACACACCATATATATATATGGTCAGTAATTATCCTATACATTTAAAGATACTTCTTTTTGAATGGAATTGTAAATTTAAAAGCTGATTTTCAAGGCCTGAGAATGTGGCTCCGTGGTAGTATTCTTGTTTAGTTTACACAAAGCCTGTGTTTAATCATCAGCACCATCCACAAAGCAACACAAACAAAAGGCCTGAAACTCATTCTTGTGATTCACTTCTCTCTGCAATTATTCTTTCCTCTCAATCAAGCAAACTGCTATAATACTATACACAAAAGCAATTAGGGTAAAATTTAGGGTAATTCTATCTTTTTTCTAATGTAATATGATCATATACTAAGGACATATTTTTTGTTGATGGTGGTGGCTGTTTTATTTCTACCTTGCTTAATTCTCTTATTCATGGAACAATATAGACATCATTGTTTTCTGCTAAACAATGCCAAAATTGACTAGCTCAGAAGGTTTATTGTAGGACAAATATTGGACTTACATTAAGAGGATGGTACAAAAAATATCAAGTAGAATATTATTTTGACACAGTCATATAATTTTCTCAATTATAAACTTTATAAAGTCAGTATTTTTCTATAACAATGAGAAATGAAATTACAATCTGCATAAAATTAAATTCTAGAAGATTAATGTTGCCAGTTATATTTTAATGACAGTAACAAACATAATGCAATTTTGTTAGCTTAGTGCTCTAAAATGCAAGTGGATAACAACAATGGTACCGGATAATACCAGTAGCTAACTACTTGTGTTTGAATTGTCCAACAGTTAACATGAGTTATAATAGTGAAGAGGTGCTTTAACATTTTTGTGGTGTCTTGAAAACATTTACACTTGGTTAGAAGCGCTAGTATATTCAGTAATTATCAGAAGTATCTGTTGTTTATTTCTAGATCTCCATACTTACCTACCTAACTTTATTTCTATCTTTAATTTGTATCATTTTCTATTAGTGTATTAAGCATGTGTACATATTGAGATGTTTACATGTGGGAGTAACTTTTTAAACCATAGTTTATTATAGGTGAGCATGGTAGTACCTTCCTGTTATCCCAACTCAAATCCAGACTAGATAACATAGGGAGATCTGGATGATATACTTAGTCTGTAAATATTGGTCACTGTCAGTGGGATCACAATCTGAAAGAAGCTGTTTTTAATTTCTTAAATTCAAATATATTCACCTGTTATTGATTCCATGATTGTAAAACTCTGATGCATTAATCCATATCTTTGTCAGATTCATAGCCTATTATTTCCATAAGTTGGTCCCTAGATCTATATCACTATTAGTCTAAAATATGAAAAATCTGAATTGAGTGTGATGGTCAAAACCTGTAATCACAGCACTCAGGAGGCTGAGGCAGGAGGATTTCCATGAGTTTGAGGATAGCCCAGGTATGAAACCCTGCTCCCTCTTTTACTCTCCCCTGAAAAAGTAAAACCCAAACTCTCACACCCAACTGTCAACCTGAGCAAAGGCTTACCTACCCATTCATTTATAAGCCTTTCCCAGTGAGTCTGACACATAGTACATTATGGAATTTTTGAATAAATATATAATTATTTTAATGTAAAATGTCTCCCATGGGCTAATGGGGTAGAATACTTGCTCCATAGCTGTTTAGGAAGTTTATGGAACATTTAGGAAATATAACATTATGTTTGTCTCCTGGAAGTGGTTTGAGGTGAGACAGGCCCTGCTTGCTGGTCTATCTCCCTTCTTTCTCACTGGTGATATTACTCTGACTTCCTATTCTAACCTGCTAGCCCTTACTGACAACAATGGACTCAACCCACTGGGACTATAAGCTGAAATAAACTCTTTGCTTCTCTAAGTTACTTCTGGTCAGCTTTTTGACTCAGCAATGAAAAGGCAACTCATGTAATAGGAAACAAAATTTTATCTGTTCATATTATAAATGATATAAAACCATTAAGAATCAAAAGCTAAAGAAAATCTAATTGAGGCTGGAGAGCTTGCTCAGCAGTTAGATCCTTGTTTTCAAATTCTACTTTGAATGGCCAGGCTGCCACTTGGAAATGTGATGAATATTACACTGTAGGGATATTAATTGTTCCAGTTTCAGCAGCATGGCCTGAAAATCAAATCTATCTTATTTCAAAATCAAATCCTTGGGAGAATATATTATTTCTCTGATATGTGGGTCCTTTCTTAATCTGTTAATTTTGAAATTGATAGGACATGTAACACTCATTCTCATTTAGTTTAGAAAAACATAACTTTGAGGTAGTTCTACCTTAAAAGTTATATTTTCTTAATACCTCATAAGTCTGCAAGTGTTTCAGCAATAAAATAGTGTCTGTTAACTATTTACAACTGAACTCCGAATTTATTTCACATATTAGAAAACACATGGGGGAAAATCCCACAGATATCTCCGTTTTCAGAAAGCATGTAGTAATTTAAACTTTCTGCCTGTGTATAGGCCTATAAAATTTATACAGGAAAAAATTAAATGCATGAAATGATTTATAGGTGGATTAAAAAGGCTTGCAAGTGTGGGATTTCATACATCTTCATGAAAAGTGTTATAAATCTTTGTAACCTAAATTGCTTATCCCAGGTTTACAGAAACAACATAAACAGAGCAAGCAATTATCTATAATAAACTTTTTCTTTAATACTGTGCAGATCCCATTTTCCTACAACTTGTCATAATATATCTTCTACTCTCTCTTAGTCAAACACTGTATCGTCATTTCTAGTGTCTTTGGAATTATGTAGACTCTGAAGTTATGGGGACAAGTCAGCATGATCATATTGTTGAGCAAAACACACACACACACACACACACACAGCAATTGAAATCTTAGCTGTGCCATTTGTAATTTATCACTTTTTTTTTTTTTTTTTTTTTTTTTTTTTTTTTGCAGAGCAAACTTCAGTATTTTTTGCTGCCTACATAGAATGTATCAGAATAATATTCTATTCTGGATTTGAGCAAGTTTGTTAAATAAGTTCCAGATTTGATGAAACATTAAATGACATTTGATACCTTAAATTGAATGATTGTGTTATTAAATTAATTGAATAAAGCTATAGTTTACATACAAAATGTACCAATATGCTCATGTATATATAAAAACTTAATTCTAAACTAGTGGAACAGTTTATAAGAGGTTGAGAGACAGTTAGCAGGTGGAGCTTGCTGGAGGAAGTGGGATGCCCAGGGAAGGCCAAAATTTAGCTCCAGTCTCTCTGTGCTTCAGGGTTGGTACCTTGTAATAGGCAGCTGTGGAAATGTTCCCACTGCCATACAACCTCCTGCCCCACACTCCACACATTTATGGACAGTATCCCCTATAACTGTTAGCCAAAATAAATCCCTCCTTCCTTAAAAATGATAAAATAATAAAGATATCATAAATATAACCAATGAAGATAAATGTTCAATTGTGCTGACTTAATCCAGTATTTACCTTGTTAAATCATTAAAATAATGTGTGTTAAATGTTGAAATTCCATTGGTTATCATGCAAAAATATGTTTACTTTGTATCAGGAGAGAGGCAGATGAAATCTAGATATCGGAAAAAAATTAAAATGGGTACAATGAGGTTACCTTTTATTTTCATATGGAGTTGTTTCACCTTTTGAGATTAGATAATGAATTAGTGGAATTTGGCATGTGATTACATCTTCCTAGTTTTTGAATCTACACAAACTCAAATATCTACATGGTCCAGAGCGGCTACAGATAGTAGCACTCGTGACTGGAGTAACAGGGATAAGCAAGTCATGAAATTTTAGCAAATTAGACAGAACTGGTTGATGGTATTTGGAAATGAAAGAAGTTTTTCAATATTCTAGAAAATCAAGAAATGTAGATTTTAGGTTATATTTCATGATTCTTAAGTTATACTTCAAAGTATATTCAAAAATATATATTCAAAGAATAATGGTACCACAAAAATGTTTCTATCTTAATTTTTAGTCTCTAAGACAAACACAACCTACTTAAACTATAAAAGTGAATTTTTATGTCATTATGCTTCATCTTATAGTCCAATGAGATGGCTTTCAGATTAGTATACACTGTACCCTCATATTCAGATACAGCTTGTCTGTATATTCTTTAAGAACAGGAGGATAAAACATGGCTCTACACACTACATGTAACTATAAAGAAAGGAAAAACTTGATGTGTTATATTCAGGTTGAGAGGTCAAAAATGTAAATTTAAATCATGAATCAAACCATTGAGATATTTTATAAGTTACTTGACAATATTATCAAATATGCAATAACTTTAAGATGCCTCTTTAAACCTTTTAAAAGATGATCCATTATTCATTGCCTTTGCTAGGTCAAACTAAGGTAATACATTCATTTCTAAGTTTGGGTCATCTAAAATATTCAGAAAACCATTACTGTTCCATGAGTGAGATGATATAGATGAATAATCTGCCAGATGACCAAACCATAAGCATAACTATTATCTTGACTCTTCTGAAAAAAAAAAAAAAAAAAAAAAAAAAAAAACTATAGAGAAAAGAAAAAAAAAACACAAAAATGAAGTAGATCTAGACACAGACTAAAGCATCTTCACCTAGAGATAGGAGATGGACCTCAGAGTATGTCCATTGATTGTCTTACCTCTGTGTTACATACATCATTTTGTACAATCTTTTCTTAAGTCTACCTACAATTGTCTTAAAACCACTCAATATTGACTAAGTAATTTTGCGCAGCTTTCACATTTCCCAGGCTATTATTTATATGTATTTACTCTAAACAATGATGCTTTTCCTTCTTGCAAAAGGAAATTATAAAAAAATTTAATGGAATACAGTGTGATCACCACTATTTCACTCATTTTTTTTTATAAAGAACTTAATTAGGTGGTTATTATACTGCCCTTGAAGCACCATTTTGTCTGGTAAATGCATTCAAATGTATGAAATATGTTTTTGAAAATGAAAGTGAATATAGAAAATGCTGTGGCTCATTCATATTCAGCAAGATTTCAATAAAAACTATAACAGGTCATGTATCATTGAAGACAATCCCACTCATTCCATATGGCACTTAATGTGCCTTTGCTTTTAGAAGTAAAATCACAAACACTTATCTCTTCTACTTTCAACTCAAAAAGTAAATAAAAGTATTATAAATATGTGTTGAGAAAAAATTTTCTTTCACCCCAAAATTCAAAAAAACACTACTGTGCATAACAGAATATAGTTCAATAGGATTAAAATTGAAACATGATAAATCACTGTAAAATAGAAAATACATTGACTTTTTCAGGCTGAAATTATTTGGGTAAGCCAAATCAGTATTAGCAAATTGTTTAACCTAAAGGCCTTTCTACCAAGTGAATAGAAATTACCAAGTGAGATTCCTTACTATGTTTAGTTAGTCCCTCCTGAACAAAGTAGGGTAGCATGATTGAAAAGAAAAAGTCTTCAAAAATTACACTCCTGATTTGGCTTCCAAAGCTGAGTGTGATTACACTGATTTCATCAGCTCACAAAGAGTGGAAGGGAAAATACAGAACTCTTCTGAGCTGTTTTTCACCATCTAAATTCATGGGTCAGATAATTAGACCCTGTCATGGCATTGATATCTTCAATATCAAAATAGAGAGAGAGAGAGAGGAAGAGTCAGAGAGAAACAATGGGTGCACCAGCAGCCTCTCAGATGCTGCACTCCAGATGAATGCCCCCCTTTGTGGTCCAGTTCGACATTGTGCCCTTGCATCACATTTTGCGTCTGGCTAAACATGAGACCTGGAGAGTCGAAGGGGCCTTCTTAGGCTCGGCAGGCAGGAGCCTTAACCACGAAGCCATCTCTCAAGCCCTTCTGCAACCTTTGTGTGTGTGTGTGTGTGTGTGTGTGTGTGTGTGTGTGTGTGTGTTCCCATGTTTATTTTTTTCAATTATTATTTTTTATTGACACCTTCTATATTTACATACAAAAATATATGATATTTCCCTCCCCTCCCCATTCCACTTTAGAACTCCAATCTCCATCATATCCCCTCCCTCTCTCCATTAGTCTCTCTTTTAATTTGATGTCATCATCTTTTTCTTCTATTTTGAGGGTCTTGAAGGTATTACTAGGCACTGCAGGGTCTTGGATATCGAGGCCAATTTCTGTCTGGGCAGTTGCATTGTAAGAGGTCATACCCTTCCTTTGGTTCTTCCATTCTATCCGCCCCTCTTCTGCAATGGTCCCTGAGCCTTAGAGGGTGTGACAGAGGTGTTTCAGTGCTGGGCACTCCTCTATCCCTTCTTCTCAGCACTATGTTGCCTTTTGGGTCATCCCAGTGGTCATCGCCATCTGAAAAGAGATGCTTCTCTAACCAGAAGTGAGAGTAGCATTAATAAGTGAACATGAACTGCAACCCTTTTTTAAGAATTGTACTCTTGTAGGCTGAATGATAACTTAATAATATAGTCTTGTTTTAGTTCCTGTAAGTTGTAGATAGTAGCTTACATGACAAAAGGATTTATTTGGTCTGATTAAATTAAGGATCTTGAGATAGAGATAGTATACTGGAGTACTCCTACATGAAACTTAATGTAATGGTGAAGGTATTTAAGCAAGAAGAACATAAGGTGAATGGCTGAAGAAGCAGATAATGTGGCATCAGAAACAATGGTTTGGATTGATGTGAGCAGAGAAGTCTCAAACCAGATGGTAGATGATATTGAGAAGCTAGAAAAGGCAAGGAAAAACGTTTTGCCCAGAGTTGCCAGAAAGAAGTAGTGATCAACCAATGAAACTGATCTTGGACTTCTAGGACTTTAAACTCTGAAAAAAATTATATATATCTATATAGATAGATAGATAGATAGATAGATAGATAGATAGATAGATAGATAGATAGATATACATATATAGATATATAGTTATAGATATATAGATGTGTGTGTGTGTGTGTGTGTGTGTGTGTGTGTGTGTGTGTGTGTGTCCCAAAAGAATTCCTAGTTCAGAATAAAATCTGAAGTACATTCATGGCCTGCAGACTTGAATGGTTTTGTACTGACTACCCTCTTTCACAGTCATACAGGACTCCAGTGCTATTTAGACACATCCATCACCCTGATTTAGTTCTTGTTTCCTCATTTCATTCATTCCAGTTCAGGCATCACATTATTGAAATACAGTACACTGAATAGCAGTCTTAACCACATTCTCACCCTGATCTAGCTTTCCTTCCTCATTTATGTTCCAGGCATTGTTTATATGCTTTTCAAATTGTAATTATCCTCATATTGCCCTAGGAAATAAAGACAGTTATTTTCTGAATTTTATAGATGAGGGTGCTGAGGAAGAGCAACTTTATAGAACTTGTAAGTGGAGTGTCCTTTTGTAAACTATGTGATCCTATAATAGGTGTGACAAGCAATTTATACTACTTTAGTAATTTTTTATAAAGATAATGACTTTCATATCCTTAAATATTTCAAAGTTTTTCAACTTTTATTTGGAGCAATTATGTGTTCAAATAAAGATAAAGTGGTCCTGTATAATACTATCCCAGTTTCCTCCAATGGTTATAACAGCTTACATAATCATGATGTAGTATTGACACTAGTGGAATATTTATATGAAGTTTTGAGTTATTTAAACACATATATATTCCAATAATAACTGTACATCAAGGTGTAAAATTTATCTCTCCATATGCAGATGCCTTGGACCTTGTGTGATATTCAACCTCTTCCTACCACCCTAAAGACCACTAAATGGTTTGTATTTTATTTTCAATGAATTCTTCACCTCAAGAATGTTATATAAGTGGAATCATTCATTATGTGACATTTTGAGATTTTTTTTTCCTTCATTGAGCTACTATTATGGAGATCCATCTAAACTGCTATGCATAGTGATAGGCCATTCTTTTTGTTGCTCAGTTGTATTTCATATTTTAAATGGAATTAATAGTTATCTTATTTGCAATGTAAGATAATAAATTTCTAAGAAAACAACATCTGACTAAATACATGTTTTGAAAGGAATAATCAGATACTGCTAGAAAAAAATCTATTCTTATAACACAGTCAAAAGTAATAAGATTCTTTTAGGCATTAAGTAACCATGTTAATTTCAATATGTGACAAGTAACACGTTTTAGGAAATATAAGATTCAATCAAATAATTTAACTAAATTAATACATTTGGGTATAGGAATTTTTTACATTTTAGGTTTTTTGTTTTGTTTTGTTTTGTTTTGTTTTGTTTTGTTTTTCGAGGTAGGGTCTTGCTGCTCTAGCCCAGGTTGAACTGGAATTCACTATGTTGTCTCTGGGTGGCCTCCTTGAATTCACTGCAATCCTCCTACCTCTGCCTCCCCAGTGCTGGGATTAAAGGCATGCACCACCATGCCCAGCTTCTCCTTTTCATTTCTCATTCCAGACACATGTGCCACCATGTGAATCTGGCTTATGTGCCTTAACTGCTAAGCCATCACTACAGCTTGGTATATTATTTTTAAATTTTCATTAAAAATTTCATTTAGAATTTTTTTCCTTACTTATTCAATGATTTGCTATCATACAATAGTGTGTATTGGTTAATTGTTAATAGTTTATATATTTTCTGTACTTTCTCTTACTCTTCCATTCTAACTTTATTCTGTTGTGGTGAAATAGAATATAAATAAGAAGTTATTTCAGTTCTTCTATATTTGTTAAGACTGCTTCTCTTTTCTTATCTAATCTATTTTATCTAATCTATTTTAGAGGAAGTTTCATGGACTGCAGAGTAAAAGGTGTGTTCTACAATTTTTTGCATGGAATGTTCTGTATATACCTGTTACGTACATTTGATTTGCAATATAATTTAACTTAGATATTTGTCTATTTATTTTGTGTTAGGACAATATCTTGTCATGAAAGTGTAGTAATGAAATCACCGATTATTATTCTGTTGTGGTTAATCGCTGGCTTTACATATAATAATGTTTGTTCTATGAAATTGGATATCCCTATGTTTGGTGCATATATGCTTAGAATTGTAATGTCCTCTTCGTGTAATTTTCCCCTTATTTAATAGGAGGTCATCTTCTTTATATCCTCTCATTAGTTTTAGATTGAAGTCCATTTTGTCAGGCATTACATGTGACACCTTCCTATTTTCTTAAAATAGGTTTTGCTTAAAATACTAATTTCCATCCTTTCACTCTAAGTTAGAATCTGTTTTTGATGATGAGGTGAATTTCTTGGAGTCAACAAATACATGGAGCCTGTTTTATATTGAGTGTGCTAGTCTGTGACTTTTTATTGGGGCATTGGGGACTTTGATATTTGTAGTTATTACTGAAAGGTGTCAAATAGAAAATTCTTCCAATTTGAAATATTCCATCCTGGAAAGAGGCTACTTAGGAAGTTGCAAATAGAAACATAGCCTGATTAAGACTCAAGAAGTTCCAAATGGATGGGAGGCTTGGTAGGCATCAGGAAATAAACAACTCATGGGTCTGAGGAAATTTTTTAATATTTATAAGGAGAGTAAACAGGAATCTTCAAGAAGTTGCATTTGTGGAAGGAACATTGAGAATCTACTAAAAAGAGATAAACTGCAATAATGAAATTTGAAGTACTCAGGATATGTCTCTTAATGAAACATATTTATTCAAAGATATAATCCTTGGACCCGAGGAACTAAAGCTTCCTAGGGGCACAAGTTACTAAAACACAGTTGTAAAACAACCAAAGTTTAACCAGACTCCTGACTTGCCTCAATCACCTCAAATACTAACCATTTGATCTTCACAGTCCTGGTAGAATTGAAAGGTTTCAATTTTAAACTGTCAAGATTGGTTGGCTTCCTATCACTTAATATAATATTTAAGTCTCATGAGGTTTCTGGATAACTTTAGTGAGACACAGATAATTATAGATTCATTTTGAAATTGTCACAGTTTACACAGGTTCTTAGTATCAATTCTGAGTCTTGAACGAATGTCAGTAAATTCAGCGTTAATCTAATCACTCATTTTCTCTTTATTGCTTTGGTAATTTGAAATTTTACTGCAAGGCTAAACTATGATTACTTATAGATTTTGTGATCATTCATTCATCACCACATTGTGGCTATTTCTCTAACAATAAAAGACATATTTATTTTTTAATATTCACAAAAGTTATAGAGAAAAACTTTCTTTGTTCACATTAGCTCATTATTGTTACTGTTAACTTCCAGTAAGCATCACTGAATCACACAGTTCAGTAGTATCTATGTGCATCTCACATAACGAACTGAATTGCAAGATCTTCAATGGCAGAGATCAGGCTTTATTTTGTTTTCACATTCCTCCAACCACTTAGCCTAAATGTCTACCATGGATATATTTTTTTAAAGAATTCAATGGAACAAATGTCATGGTATTACACATCTTCTTAGCTTTATGCCCGAGAATGAAAGAGAGAAAAAAGAGAAAAAGCAGGAAAAAGAGAGTTGTTTCAAATAAACTAGGCAAACAATTAGAGTCAATACAGGTCAAAGAACATTTATTATACTAACTGCTGTGGCCACATTGACCTCTTCTCTGAACTTCTGAGTACTCAACAGGATGTTACTGATGTGAATTTCTACTATGGGTTAACTGCTCCAGGTAGCTTTGTTTTCCTTCTCCATTAGGTTTACAAAGATGAAGCAAATGATAATTACTTATATCCAATATTTTGGTCTGCACAAATTTCAGTATGATCTGGTTTTGGCTAAAATATGATAAAAAGCAGGCTCTGTCCCATATTTTATCAACCAGCCTTTATCTACCTGAAACCATAATCAAGAATTGCTGAGCACCTTGTAGTCAAAGCAGATACAGAAAGAAAGTCAGAATATCATAGAAATCATGCTCATAGTAAGTGATGTAAATGTCCCAGTATATAGTATGATATGATACTTTCTTATTATGAGTATATAGTAGTACTGGTTGACACAAATTGTATTTATATCCATAACATGTGTGCCATCTTTGTATATTATCTATATCTGTATTTATTTATCATCTATACACATGTATATTATCTTTGTTAAAACTGAAAGACTGCCTAGCAGTCACAGCACTCAGGAGGCAGAGGTAGGAGGACTGGCGTGAGTTCGAGGCCACCCTGAGACGACATAGTGAATTCTAGGTCAGCCTGGGCTACAGTGAAACCCTACCATGAAAAAAACAAAGAAAACAAACAAAAGAAAACACCTGAATGACTCAGGCAAAGTACTTCCTAAATATCAGAATACATAAGCTTTACAACAAGTAAAGGAATGAACATATACCTGGCCAAGGTGTGAGAACTATACTGCAGGCATTTCAATTCTGTTTGTTATACATAAATTTCATGACAAACTCCTTGGAATATCTGATGTCTATGTTTTTTGGTGATTTTCTGGAATAGAGGTCCAACAACTTGTCCTGATACCCTATTTTCCTATGAAATTTCCCTGACCATCAAATAAATATTCTATATGTCTAGAAGAAATGCCTTAAGCATCTCCACATTAGTCTTCTATGAAGCTGTGTCAATACTGATCACTCCCTCCCTTCATTTGGGAATTGCCATCTAGTTAACAAGCACTGAGAATTTTGACTGAAACATGTGTGCTCATGTAATATCTGCTTTAAAAAATCTTACTTTAAAAGAATTGTAGTATTTCAAAGTGATGGAAAGGAAAATAGCTATGTAGTGACTTAGGTTGAAAATACTGACCTTTAGAAGAATTGTTATTATAATTAGTGTCAATGGTGATAGACAATCCCTTTGCAACTGTTTCTGAAAAACACCTGAGAAATATATCCTGAAAACAGTCTGGGTACAGAATAGCTGCCAAGCACAAACTCAAATACCCATAGCCTTCAAATATTGAGTTCTGACTTTATAATTGTTTTGCTTCTTTCTTGAAGCCTGTCAATGAAACTTTATTCTTATTCCTTACCTCCCTCTCCTCATCCTGCCCACCATGATATATATTAATGTTCAGCTTAAGACCAATCTCCACAAAGATGTTCCTCTCTTCTCTGATCTATTGTAATTGTAATTTCAACTCCATAACATATATTAACATGCTAGTTTATTTTTAATTGATTCATATGATTTAATCTCCTCTCTCTTGTTATACTATGACATCCTTTATAATAGTAATGCACACTTATTGATTTATATTCCTTGCCAAAACCATAGTTATTTAAGGTTTCTAACAGGCAAATAAAGTCTGTTCTAAATTGTAAACCATGCAGAACCAGGAGTCATTGGGGATTCGGATATAGTATTATGAAACCAGGCAATTTTCTCAACTGCTGGCTTTCATTAATTTGATATTATTAAGCTAAGAATATTTCTCATCTATTTTTTTCAGTAACAGAAAAATAATAAAGACCCCTGGATATGCTACCATCAATTAGGCAACAAATAATGAAAATCTAAATCCTAATTCAATCATGTATGAAGGATGCATAATATCATCATATTAAAAAATCTACATGTTAGTCTATGCAACATGTATGAAATTTTACAACAAATTATAGTGGGGTGGTTATGAGTAAAGGTTCTAAAACCAAAGATGTTATATTGATTATTTACAATGTTTTCTTAGGCACATTATTTAGTCTTTCAGAGCATCAGTTTTCTTATCTCCAAAATGAAACTAATAACAATATGTCACAAATGTACATTAAGAGTACATAATTTAATATAGGTTAGAAAGTTAAAATTTTATCTGCTACTTAGAAAGCACTATGTTGAATATTAGCTATTAGTTACATTGATAATATTGTAGTACTGTAAAATAAATGGGGTTAAATATTTTAGGCCTTTAAGAGACTCAGTCCATGACTCATGAGATACTCGGCATACTGTAATAAGAACATAGAATAAGGAGTATCTCCGTTATCAGGAGAACATAGAGTAAGGAGCTTCATAGATAATGGAATAATGATCACTTTTGAAAGAAGAAAACAAGCCTTCCAAATTCAAAATAAAAGGAAACAATTTTTAGTCAGGCAGAATATTAATGCAGTATGCTTATAGTAAGGACAATGTACCCAGCACATACAGACAGAACACTTCTTTGCCCCCTGGAAGCTTCTCAGTAGGGAAGATGAAACATCACAAAGAACATTGCAACAGCAAGCTGAGAGGAATTGTTCTGGTAACCATGCAGACAGATCTGGACTTTGATGAGCACCACTTATTTTTTTTAAATATTTTATTATTTATTTATTTATTTGAGAGAGAGAGATACAGAAATAGGCAGGTAGAGAGAGAGAGAGAGAGAATGGGTGCGCCAGGGCCTCCAGCCACTGCAAACGAACTCCAGATGCATGCACCCCCTTGTGCATCTGGCTTACGTGGGTCCTGGAGAATCGAGCCTCAAACCGGGGTCCTTAGGCTTCATAGGCAAGCGTTTAACTGCTAAGCCATCTCTCCAGCCCAAGCACCACTTAATTTTTACAGCAACTCTCCATTACAGGTAGTTCCTCCAAGTTATAATGAAAAGAATGAAAAGATAGAAGAATTTGAAAGCTTGCCCAAGATTATGTAAGTAGTTGGTGATAGAATGAGAATTTCAGCAGAAATTCATGTAGCTAGCTTGTGAAACTAGCAATAGCTACATTTACTTGTAAAAGGATATTGAATCTACATGCTATTGAAAGAGTAGAATGTATATGAGAGAAATTTGGGTGTGAGGGGTAGTATTATGGATATAGTTGCCATGAGTAATATAAAAAAAAGAAAAGAAAAGAAACAAAGCTGAGAATTATTTTATTCAAAGTAACCTTGCCTTTTTTTCTATTAAATAAGGCATATGGAGTGAATGCTTTACTCTACTGTTGTAGTCAGCTCCACGTTGCGGGATGAATATCCAAACCAGACACACTTAATGGGAGTAAGAGGTTTATTTAAAGCACACAGATTCAAGAGGAAGTTCCATCAATGTGAAAAAACTGCTTCCACATCCAAGCAGAGAGAAACAATCAAACAGGCTGTGAAAAACAAGCACAAACTGAGTTAATAGCAGAGACCCACACAGAGCTCAAACCCCTCTCTTGCACTTTTGGGCTAGAATACATATCCATTGCCAGTAACATCTTAGGGCTGGACTCCAAGATCTTCCCCCAATGGCATCTCCCCTAGACAGGAGGCTGGAGATACAAATTCTAAGCTTTAATAAAACACATGAGTAAGTTCCAATCAAGATGACAGTTCCGTTCAAGATGGCCACCTCCTAACCATGCCTCACATCACAGGAAAGGAAAGGCAAGACATTTAGGGTTAAGAGGGTTTTCTAATGGTGGGAAGATTATAGTAGACCAACAGCAGGAGGGTGTGCAGAAGCAAAGTAGGGAATTCACTGATTCCCAGGCACTCAGGTAGCCCACCAGACTGCCCCCCGCCCCCCGCCGTCACCTCACGCAGCCATCCTAATTGCACTTCCAGCTACAGTTTCCCTACACTAACTGCAGGCTAAGTGGACCTAGGCCAACAAGCTAGTATTTGCTGCTTGCCACCCCAACCTAGGCTTTCCTGCCCCTGCAGTGCTTCATATTTGAACCCCATACTACTCACTACGACTGCTGTGCTGCATCCCCACTCTCCCCCTCCCCTGTGCAGACCCAGGCCAACAGACTAGCATTCATCTGACCTAGACTTTCCCGTCCCTGTGGAGTTCCACACCTAAAAGCCATCCCACTCCCCACTGCCCCTCCTTGTGCCCCTGCACAGACCCAAGTCAACAGGCTAGCATTTGTCCGGCCCCTCACCATTCTTGGATTTCCCACCCCCACAGAGCTGCACATCCCATTAGACACCCCCCCACACACACACACATGTGCAGACCCAGGCCAACAGGCTAGTGTTCACCCTACCAGGCTGCGATCAAGGTTTTCCAACCCCTGGGGAGCTCCCTGCACAAATTATATCCCACTTGCCACCACCCCCTCATACCTCCCCCTGCATAGACCCAGTTCAACAGGCTAGCATTTGCCATGCCCCACCTGGACCTAGGCTTTCCTGCCCACACAGAGCTCCACATGCTAACACATTCAATCCCAATCGCCACCATGATGGTACACAGACCCAGGTCAAGGGTAAAATAAGGCCTCCTCCTAAATTTAATAAGATTGCTTCACTGTGACGGACAGAACACAGCACAAAAGAATAACATGAAAAATCAAATGCAAGTAAATCCAACAAGATCGCCCAGCTCCACAATGGATTACATTCATCAAAACATACAAGAGATAATAGGATCAGAACCTCAAAATGAAGACACAAGCAATGCAACCCTGGCAAAGAAAATAGCAGAACTTGAAGAAAATCAACAAAGGGCCAATAGTTGTATGAATGCTCTTCTCACTAGATTAGACCTAATAGAAAAACCAGGAAGGGCTCCAAATACAGTTAAATGATCTGAAGGAGAGAGAAAAAAGAAAGGACCTCAATAACAAGGTAGCTAAGCTCAATGAAGGCATACATAAATGCAAAGATGAATTCCGAGAAGCACTGAAAAATCAAAAAATGATGTGAAAAGGGAACTCAACAGAGGGATGGAAACTGTACACAAAAAAGCAACAGAAAATACAAACCAAATTGAACAAGCCCAAAATGCTAAAGAAGCTGTCATGAAAAGAATCACCAAGTGGAGGATAGAAATTCAGAACTGGAAGACAAAACAGAAGAAACAGTTTCTGAGTCCAAGAGTTTCAATACGTTCAAAAATTTTTGTCAACAGATCATGAGGGAACTGTGGGATACCCTTAAATACCCAAACAATTGGATCAGGGGGATGGCAGAAGGGAAGAAATTCAGATGAAAGGCATGAAGAAATTATTCAACAAAATTGTAGAAGAAAACTTTCCCACTCTCTCAAAAGAATGCCCCATCAAGTTACAAGAAGCTAACAGAACTGCAAACAGACTGGACCAAAGGAGAAATTCTCCAAGACATATGATGCTTAAGACTCTAAACATAAATACTAAAGAGAAAGTCCTAAAAGCAGATAGGGAGAAACAATACATTACATATAAAGATAACCCCATCAGAATTTCTTCAGACTTCTCAGTGGAAAGCCTGAAAGCCAGAAGGGCCTGGAATGGAACAATTCAAAGTCTAAGAACTTATGGCTTTCAATCCAAACTACTCTACCCAGCAAAAGATCCCTCATAATAGATGGTGAAAGAAAAACTTTCCACAATAAAACTCAGCTTTGCAACTATATGAACACAAAGTCAAACCTACAGAGAGTACTTCAGGGAATTCTCCACACAGAAGAATCAAACAACCAACCTCATGGGCCTAAAAGAAACAGATCACAATAACCAAACTCAAAGAAGGTACAAAAAAACTACAAAGTCCAAGAAAACACCAAACGACATAAACCACCACAACATGGCAGAAATTAAATCAAACCTCACAGTTATTACCCTGAACATTAATACCCTTAATTCACCCATCAAGAAACAATATCTAACAAGGTGTATCAGAAAATTAGACCCTTCAATCTGCTGTCTTCAGGAAACCCACCTCACCACTAAAGACAGCTACCTCTTCAGGGTAAGAGGGTGGAAAATGATATTCCAAGCAAACAATAAGAAACAAGCAGGCATTGCTATAATAATATTGGATAAAATAGACTTCATACCAAACATAATCAAAAAATACAAAGAAGGCCACTTCTTACTTATCAAGGGAATGATCCAGCAAGAGGATATCACAATCAACAATTTTTAAAATATTTTTAATAATTTATTTATTTATTTATATTATTCTAATTTTACATTCATAGTGGTGACTCCATTATTCTCCTCCCTGTCCTCCCTCTTCCAAAGGGGCCCTCATCAATGGTAAATGTGGGTCATGCATTGTGGGGGTAGTCAAGAGTTATGGGGGATAGGCCAAATCTCTGTGATCCAAATGTCCATCATTAGACTAATGGATAGCCAAGATGTGGTATATCTACACAATGGAATTCTACACAGCAGTAAGGAAAATGACACAATGAAATTTGAAGAAAAATGGTCAAACTTGGAAAAGATCATTCTCAGCAAACTCACCCAATCACAGAAAGATAATCTTCTCCTGGTGTCACTCATCTGTGGCTCCTAACCTGAATCTTCCTGAGTTGCTGACATACCTAATAAGCATCTTGAGGACAAGACAATAGGGTAGGTAGGCCAGGAGTGGAGGGTAATGGTAGGGAGACACAAAACTGGACCCAAATGGAAATGGTACCATAAAATCCTATATCCTGAAAGATAGACTTAAAGGTTGAACCTTCATCAGTTTCTTAGAGGGACACCTGATTCACAGGGCCCTGGAGAGGGTATGATGAAGATTAACCTTAATCTTCTGCTTCTCTCTCTCTCTCTGCCTCTTCTCTCATTCTCTTTTATATTATATATCTTTTTCTTCCTTCTTTTCCCTTGGTGCTTGCCTATAACCCCCAGTACCAGCATGTGGTTAACATCCACAAATGAGCTGTTGATCAGAGACCTACAAGGTTTCCCAAAAGAAAACAGATTTCTGTCAGAGTACTTGATGACCCACCAAAGATTAAGGGTAAGACCCTACTGCTGAAGATACCATATGCTATTGGTACAGCACATGGAGTGACCTTGCTGGAATCTGAGAGTCCCCAGACAGTTAGCTTGTCTAGTACAAGAAGGTGCTACATGAGCAACTCAGGGAAAGTGACCAACAACTGTCCAAGAAATGTGTGATCTAAGCTTTTCAGCAGCAAACAACCTGACATGAGGCTCACGTGATACAATAGTGACACACAGCCATGGTGGGTAACCAACTGTTCTTGATTTGGCTCAAGTGGAATGGAACCCATAGCTGGAACTGGGAAACAAGTCAAAACCATATTCAAAAAATGAAACCACTCTCCAATATCAAGCTCTCACCAATCATGGGCTACAAGAGGGCCTATACCTATGAAATTCTCTCTAAAATAATATTGGTTATTCTATTTATCTGGTGTTGACTTCTCTCTCCATTGGACAATTTGCTTCTGTTTTTCTGATGGTCATAGAACCTGAGGATATAATTAGCTCATCACACCTCACCAGGGCCCCAGCTGAAACCAGAGTAATGGGAGAAATTAGCAACAGTGCTGCTTTCTTGGTGATTCTGGTAGCAACACAGGGGTGAAGGAGATAGACACAAAGAACCCCCATCTCCTACCAAACCAGATATCCAGAAACACAGAGGTTCCCAAGACCTCATCACTTAAGTAGACCTAAAACAAACCTAACATGGTTCAGGGAAATTCATGGAAGAGGGGGTGAAAAGACTGTTAGAGCCACAAGTTGGGACATTATGCACAGAGACATTGCCTATTCCCCATAACTGATGGCTACCCCCTCAATGTACGACCCACATTCCCCAATGAGGAGGGGAGAGAACAGGGAGGAGACTAATCATGGTACCAGCATGACTGTATACACACAATCTACATAACTAATTAAAAAATGAAGGGCTAGAGAGATGGCTTAGCGGTTAAGGTGCCTGCCTCCTAAGCCTAAGAACACTGATTCCAATCTCCAGGTCCCACGTTTAGTCAGATGCAAAGTGACACAAGGGCGCAATGCCACATTTGACCACAAGGGGGCGCACGCATCTGGATTTCATTCCCAGCAGCTGAGAGACTGCTGGCGCGCCCATTCTCTATCTGTCTCCCTCTCCCTCTGTCTGTTTCTCTCTGTGTCTCTCTCAAAAAAAAAAAAAAAAAAAAAGAAAGAAAGAAAGAAAGAAAGAAAGAAAAAAGAAAAAAGAAAAAGAAAAAGACATCATGACTCAATAAAAGAAAAAAAGAGCCTGGAAGAAAAAAAAAAAAAAAGAGAGAGAGAACATCTGAGCCTTTGTGGAGGACATACATTCAAACTACCACACTTACTATGTATAGATTCAAGAAAATGGGAGATATGTAGGTTAGTGAAGGTGTATAGATGTTTGATAGACATTTAGATGATAGAAATTGTGAAATACTTTTCCTATCCAAGGTGATCATTATTTATAAGATATCTACTTAGAAACAGGTATTGAATTATTCTTTAAATTTTTTGGTAGTTTTCTAAATAAACTAATATTTTAGTGAACTTTAAACACTCTAATATGAATTTTGTTTGCTTGAAGATTATATCTGAATTGTCTATCCTGACTACCTTATAGAAAAGATAGATAATTAACTAATTAGGAAAAAAAAAAGGAAAGCAAAAGAAAGGAGATGGAGAAAATTTGGAGAAACAGCTGATATTTTCTACCATTTTTTCAGTCTTTCAACCTTTTCTTCAGTTTAAGCTATTCTGGGATGTTTGCTTTTCATTCTCCATGTTGATGTGTTTTTATTTCTGCTCTTCTATTGACTTTTGGTTCCTATCCTACCGAAGTTCATTGCTTTCTGAGTCCTTCTCTCATCCTTCAAGAGGAAGCTGGGTCTTTATATACAAAATTAAGTGGGGACGCTAACAGGAAAATAGTTTTGACAAATGCATTTACACATGTGACCCAGCCATATACATGATTCCTTTTCCCACTTCACTTACCGCATCTTTCCTGTGCACACTGTCAGTCACATTCCAGCTGAAATCACAGTTGTTCCCAGAAACATTCTCTCCATTCAGTGGAGCAAATCAGTTTCACTGGTGTTCTCTATCAACTTGAGTGATCAGTAGGAATGACAGATTGGTTGCTTCAATCTTATAGAAGCAGCCTTCGAATTTATCTTATAAAAGTATCTCTTCTGCTAGTTCAGGGTGGCTCTCTGATGCAGGAATCCTATAATTATTAAAGTCTGCCTCAACATGTGAGTAGCAGAACAGCTTTAATACAATTACAAGCATTTAAAAGTAATTACCAGAGAACTGCATTGCAAATAAAATATCTATTGTGACTACCATACAAAACTGTACACACACACTGCCTTTCTCTCACAATCTCCATGTCATGCAGCTATCCATTCCTAACAAGATTTAATTACAAAATGAGTCTTTCCTATCTGTGGACCCACACTGCTTTGCTTGAGAAACACAGAAATAATACAAGTAGTGATGCTAGAAGGGATAGAATAAGCAACAGAGACAGTAGAGATGTAAGGTACCAGGGGAATACTTTTCATTCTATAAGTACATGTTATCATATAACATCAACCTAAAAATATATAATTTATAATTAATCAATAATTAACTCATTTTGAGAAAGAAAGGTGACTTTTCATAACATGAAACTGTCTTCTGTTGCTTTGTGAGTAATAGATCCATTTCAATGAGTAACACTTTAAGTTTTCTTGTTTGTTTTCATTTATTAAGTACACTTTGTCATTTCTTTAGGTATGTGCTCCTGTATATGTGGACACATAGGTATAATGTATCTCACATTTGTAATTAACCTTCATTAATTAATTGATCTTATATTTTATAGAAGATAAATTAAGGGATTAGTATGTATTCATTAAATTAATGTGAACATCCTCCTCTATAAATATAAGCTCCTTGGTTTATATTATAGAACAGTACTCTGTCCACATGTGCTATAAAGTTCTAGGACTGTGACTGATTGGATCTGAGATGAGATATTCATATAAAATAATCAATGGGTAGCAAATATTTACTTTTCAAAAAAACTATAAAATATCTCAGATTAGATCAGTAACTGTCATATTGATAACTATTTGAAGTGATAATATTTTGGCTAGATTAGGTCAAATAATATTGTTTCCCTATTTATTTTACTTTTTCAATGTGACAACTACAGAGCTTAAAATCTCTATGGTGACTTGCACTTCTGTAGTCCAGATAGGAAAGGCTGCACCATGCATCTATGCCAACATTGACAGAAGGCCTTATTCATTCTGGACAATTTCAGCTTCAGTGGAGATGGAGGTGGCACTTCCACTGACTGCATCACTAATTAGTCTTGAAGTTAGGGGCTACTGATGGCCACAATGGTGCCCACTGACTAAACATTTGGCAGAACAACTGCTGTTTCAGCTACTGAATAAAAATATTGAATCCTTTAAAGAGATCATTCACTTGGAGTGAACAGAGGACAAAAAGAGAAGAAGCCATTTTAAAAAAGGCAAAACACCAGCAGATATTAACCACTGACTATCAGAGCAAACAACAGCCTCGTTTGGAAGAATTTAAGCAAGGAAAGACAGCAAAGCAATTTGATAAATGATGAACTTAATACTAAAAATAAATGTATCATTTCATTTATTTCCCATTTATTTCGCAAATCAGTCGTCCACTGAAGCAGCTTTGTAGTTTAGCAAAAACTAGTCTTGTTCTTAAAGCATAATTTAGAGGAATTTTTGTTTTCTTTGATAGAATATTTTCCTCTATTGTTACTTTCATAAGTAGAATAATTATAACTGGTACATTATCATATTTTTCTCATCAGGGCTTATATTGCACTCTTTGAAAATAAATTATTCATCAGTGAATTCTTCCCATAACAGCTGATGACTTAGGAGCAAATACTTCCAACTACACAATACATTAAAAAATACCTATAGATTAGAAGATCAATGACTTGTAATAAAATATTTTTCTATAATAATATAAATCCATATTTTAATAATATCTTATCAAAATGAGGAGAAAACTGACACATCTCGTCAGTATCATTGAAAGCTAGCTCCAGTCTATCAGTCCTTTGATTAGGGACCATGGGGAATGTGGGAGTATACTTGTCATGAAAACATAATGCTTCCTTGGAAATGCTAATTCTTTTTGCCACTTGATCATCCCAAAGGCACTTCCAAGGGGAATTTCATTAAATTTAATATATATATATATATATATATATATATATATATATATATATATATATATATATATCATTCTTACTGGTGTTGGTAGAGATGATCAGATCTGAAATAGGGAACATATCAAAACAAATATAATTGTTACAAGACTTTGCAATGAGCTAGTCCACAATTCACATGGCCAAATTGTGTTAAAAATGTAGACAGAGTTATTGCTGCTTCTGCATGTCTATATGTACAATATTTTCTAATCAAAATAAATTCAATGAGGAGTAATTTCCCATGCTTTCTTTATCATAGAAAAATATTTTAAAATTCATTTTACACTTTAATTTTCCTCTGCCATGATATTAGAAATATTGCTACTTAAGAATAGTTGGGGCTGGAGGAATGGCTTAGCAGTTAAGGTGTCTGCCTGCAAAACCAAAGGACACTTTTTCAATTCCCCAGGACCTATGTAAGCCAGATGCATGAGGGGGCACACATGTCTGGAGTTCGTTTGTAGTGGTTGGAGGCCCTGGCATGCCCATTCTCTCTCTCTCTCTCTCTCCCTGTTTCTCTGTCAAATAAATTAATAAATAATACAATATTTTTAAAAAAGAATAGCTGGAAGAGATGTGTAAAGAAGGAATGGGGTGGACACTAGATTCTGTGCTTTGATGCTTTGCTTTGATACACCGCCCTACCATCACCTGCAACTTTTCACCAGTACAGGTGTACTAGAGTCTGGCCAAAAACTATAAGCTCAGATATGCTGCCTTGATATGTGGTTAAGCATGGGAAGTTACCGGACTAGAGAAAGAAGCAGTGCAACAGCGATTGGATAAAGAGAGAATTTGGGATTCTTTTGTACAAACATAAATGACCATTATGCCTTTTCATAGGAGACATTTTGCTTATTGGCATTCTCATATTCAGCTTGGAAAACTTTGTATGTATAAATTCAAAAGGTCATTGACCAGAGATGCTGATTTCTCTATGCATGTCCATTCTGGAAAAGTCTGTTCTACACAATACTTGTACAGAATAAGAAAGCTTTTTTTCCCTGAAAAAAAAAAAGAAGCTTTTTTTTTAAAAAAGAATTTATGTCTGTGTGATCCAGGCATTAGCTAATTTCAGAAGAAAGGAGCTATTTACCTGACGCTGCTATGATCTGCTGATAACCCATTAATTAATATTCAATCTCAAAGGAAGGGTAAAATGGTAAACATACCTTTATTATTTGTGCGGTTTGCAGATTCTTCTAAGAATGTGAACACGCCGTGTTTATTGTTTAAGTATATTTCCACAAGTGTTTGTTTTTCTTTATATCTGTGTATCCATGGGTCCATCATCTGACTATGTAGCTCTATCTACCATCTAACTCTCCATGGTAACCAATATAAAAAAAATCCATTCTAACACAGAGACCATAAATTTCCTACTCATAGATATCAAGCATAAACATTTTAACTAGCAACTTAGCAGTTTTATGAGAGATTTCAGGATGTGCAGTGGTTTGGGATCTACATGAGTTATTTTCCTTTGTCCTGTAGTGACAAATAGTAAAAACTGTTCATATTAGATGAATGCATAGTCAATGCCTTGTTTTATAAGAGATTAGCAGTTAAACCAGGAATGTTGTATAGTATTTTCCAGTTTTCTAACATGCACAATAAGAAGTAATGGCTTGGTGGGAGTTGTAAAGGATGTATAACCTACAAAAAGCAGCTTACTCAGTCAGCAGTGAGAAACTGGCATGGCTCCACGGTGTCACCCTTAGCAGCTTGAACAGTTCCCTTAATGTTCTAAGAACCTTATATCAGGCAAACCCAGGATTGGTGGCTTTGGTTCAGGAAAGAATTTCAGGAGTAGCAAGTGTGAAGCCTAGTTGGGATATTATTAAAACTAGAGAGATAAAGCACTCAGGAAAACAAGAAAAACAGACCTGAGAGCATGGTTATAGCCTTCTCAAAGAAGATTCATGATTAATGGGATTGGCATTAATCATACACACTACTTTGATAACTCTCTCTTTCTGATAAGAGAATTTATATGGTGACTCCAGAAGTGCCTGGGGTGGGGCTATATTCTGATAAGATAAAACCAGGAGCCTCTGGGGCTGTACCGTGGAGTTTAGGAAAGGACGTGTCTACTATCCTGAGTGAAGGACTCCTTTTCCTTCTCATGTCTCAAAATTTTCTCTTTCTATCCTGCCTTCATTATGGTTCTACTTACAACATTCTCTTAGGTAGCAATACAGGTCGCCGTTACTAGTATTCTTTCTTATTTCCAATCATTTTCTTGTCCTATTTCTGAATTCTCCCTTTCATGCTCACTGAAGAGTTTTCCCTTTCCTGGTACTTTTGTTCTGTAGGGTTCAAATAATCCATAATGATAGGAATTTTTTAAGGTCTGCTGTATAAAATATTGTTATAATTATATTTATATTTTATGGAGGAAATTTAACACTTATATTAATTAAGAAAGCTAAATATAAAATGTATTAAGTGCTATATGCAGAGCCTTTTATGCTATATTCTCCAAAGAAATTTTACATGATTTTTTAAACATTTCTTTCAAAAATTCTGAAAAATTAGTGAGTAACAGCCAACAAATTACATTTGTATTATTTAACCAGCTAGAATATGAGCAAAACCTGATAAATAAGTTTATCATGGATTGACCCTTGAGAATCTGAAATGTACTTCATAGTCACCATGCAGTGCTGATTAGTAGGCATCAACATAGGAGAACAAATACTCTATGTTTCTTAGAAAAAGAAAATAATTTTAATCAAATATTGCATTATTTATTTATTCACTGCTGCACTCTAATAAGAATAGCACTACTTTATTTCTCACTGATAAGTATTAGTGTATTTTCTAAATGAATATGTCACTAAATATAATAAAATTTAAGATATATTTGTAGATTGTATATACTTGAATTTTGCAATTATAATTTTAATCCTAATATCTACTTTCAGAAGAATGTGTGATTGATACATGCTTATATAAAGATGCCATGTTCAGTATTGTACCAGTAAGGAATTTGCCTTATATCTGTTTCTAAAACTAATGATCAATTAGCTCATTTTAGCATAATACCACATGAAGGCTCAGTCCTGTATTCTCAAATTCCATTTTCTGAAAGCAGCTTTCTCACAGGAAGAACTACTTAAAATTCAGGTTCATGCAAATTCCCAGTAGCAATCATCTTTTATTTGCAATATTTCTAGTGTACACATTAGTTAGTTTCCTATTCCAGAGACATTTTGACATCTTAGCATTATACATTGCTGAACGTGTGAAATTAACATAACATTTTTTCATATCTTTTGGGGGAAAATTATCTTTCATCTAAAGATCAGGAATAATGAGCATTTAGTTGAATGACATTCTATCTTATAGTCCAAAGTGAACCCAATTTGAAGGTCAATTTCTTCCTTTCTTTGTTAATAACAAAATAACTCATCCAGTTTGTGGTCAGATCACTAATGGAACCTCAATTACAGCCCCTACAATTGGTTCAAATTGATAACATTTCATTTTCAAGAATCAGCAACTGTGCAGGGGTTGTCAGATGCTTCTATTCATGTTCAACAGTAGCACTGATGTCCAGGTATAGCTATGAAACGATACTGCTTGAGTAGAGGTTCACAGAAAGTCAAACTCACCCAGGTGCTAAATGAAAGTGTAATTTCTCCATTCTAACACCAGATATAATGAATGAAATTACTTGATCAGGGAAGGAAAGTCATTTGCATCAGTGATATAGCCACAACACATAGGTATGTTGTCAATGCTTCAGTTAATAACAACACTCACCCCAGTACACATGTGCATGCAAACAGTTATAACTAAATTCGGTGGGTTGCCAAAAAAAGAAACAAAGTGAATATAGGAGGGTATGTGGTTCAGAATAAGGGGTTAAGCAGTAATAAAATGACACTAAGGGGGAGAATTGGAGGTAAATGTAATCAAAATATATTTTAGGGCTGGAGAAATGGCTTAGTGGTTAAAGCATCCTGCCTCCTAAGCCTAAGAATGCAAGTTCCAATCTCCAGCAGTTCCAATCTCCAGGTCCCACGTTTAGCCAGATGCAAAGTGATGCAAGGGCGCAATGCCACACTTCACCACAAGGTGGCGCACACATCTGGATTTCGTTCGCAGTAGCTGAGAGGCTGCTGGCGCACCCATCTCTATCTGTCTTCCTCTCTCTCTCTCTCTCTCTCTGTGTGTCTCTCTCGAAAAAAATATATTTTAGCATGTATGGAATTATAAATAGTTAAGCAAAATTGAATCTAGAATCATGAAATTTGCATATTAAATATTTTGTGGATATTTGTTAATATTTTTGTCATGCATAAAGACATAATGGGTAAAAGCCAATGTGTAGTTCACCACATAGTGATAAATGGTCGCCATCAAAGGAATTTAATATTTAACCAAGTGGCCACTTATATTGGATCACATATATTAATTAAAAAAAATTTTGCTTATGATAAGCCATCTAGAGTGATTGAACTATCACATAGCAAGAATAAAATCAACATGAACCACCAACATGAAGCATTCTGGGTAAGTAGACTAGCAATAGCATTGAATTTAATTGAGGAGAAGAGTTAAACCACATGTGTGTAAACACGATACAACTTCTTGGACCCCGTTGAGTCACTTTCTGAAAAGTGACAAGTAAGAGAAAAGCAAGCATTAGACTAGAAGTTGAGCTTATGACTTAAATAGGACCTACTCCAAGGTGGTTAGACGAGGAAGATAAATATTAAGAACTGATGTGTACGGACAGCTTGTCAGGGAATCTCTTTCTTATGAATCACTCTCCACCACCAATCAGCAAATCTACTCATAGATGAGTATGTTTCTTTAGAATTTCTAGCAAATCCAGTTCACCATACACAAACCAAGAGTGTTCCTTGGACCAGATATATAAATACGACCTATGAGCTTCTTGACTGCCAGAATCCACACCACAGCCCAGAGTGACTGAGTCAAGTCTGCAAATTAGGCAGCTATCCATGTGGTTCACAGTCCCCTGAAAAGTATGAGAGGCACAGGCCTAAAAACCTGTACTACAGGGGCTGGGAAAATGATATATATATATAAAGGCATTTGCTTTGCAAGAATGAGAACTTAAGTTTGTTCTTCAAAACCCACATAAAAAGCCTGTCATGGTCATACAGTCCTGTAACATCAGGACTGACAGAAGCAGAAACAAGATGATCACTGGGGAATCCCTAGTCCTCTCTAATAAAAAAAAAAAAATGCAGCTATAGACTCAGTCAGTGACTCTGACTCAGGGAAGTAAGTTGGGAGAAAGAGGAGTATATCCAATGTCTTTCTGTGGACTCTGCATGCATGCGTATGAAGTACACACACACACACACACACACACACACACACACACACACACACACACACACCACCCTACCTTGTTTACCTGAACTTTCTATCATATAATGTTGTTTGAAACCACTTTTTATTTGGAATTGCCTCTTTTATAGGAAGCCATCTAACTTACTTAGGTTTTTAGAAAACTCTTTTTTTTCTCTTTCCCTTTCTCTTCCTCTCTGCATGTCTCTCTCAACATTCTGTTGTAATTTTAATTTAATACTACTTCTAATCTAATTTGTAGTTATCATCTTCTTTGAGAAATATTGTATTTATGTTTGTATCATTAGTATTCAGCAGTTTACTTGTCATAGTGTTAAAAGGAATGTTGTTGATTGAAAACATCAAGATGACCTGCAAATCAGATGATTTACTCAGATATAACAAATAAATCTCAGTTGAGCATTATGATGACAAGAAGCCTCTTACTGATGCTCACTTGATAACATTAAAACTTAGCAAAATTATGCCATGACAATTATTATATTTTCTTTACTTGCTCACAGATTATTGAAACTTCTACATGACCATATTTCTTTTTTTTTTTAATTTTATTTATTTATTTGAGAGAGAGAGAGAGAGAGAGAATGAGCATGCCAGGGCCTCTGGCCACTGCAGCCAACTCAGATTCCTTCCACTTTGTGCATCTAGCTTACGTGGGTACTGTGGAATTGAACCTGGATCTTTAGGCTTTGTAGGCAAATGCCTTAAGTGCTAAGCCATCTGTCCAGCTGCAAAATTTCTGTTTTTTCGGTAATTGTTAGTTTGTATAGTAAAGGTAAGAAGACAATTATACTTAAAAAGAAAAATAAAGCTTAATGTGGCTGGAATGAAAATAACTTGAATATGTATTTTATATCCTCTCATTTTCTTACTGGTTTCTTATATAATTACTACTATAGTTATTATTTCCATTTAAAATGTATAGAAAATGGCTAATCACTATACTGGCTGAAAATTAGCTCTGCAATAATTTATATGTTCTAGTTATAAATATGTGATCTTATGCACAGAGTATAAGACAGCTGATTTCCTCCAGAGGATTTTTCTTGGCAAAATACATGTTTATTAAAACAAAATAGTAATTTCAAATGGTTACTAAATAAGTTAAAGTGACTTTTATGGGTTTTTCTCTCTATAGTATACAAGCATTTATTTTAATAATATATTTTAAATGAAATGCAACAAAAGTATCATCTAGGGCTGGAGAGATGACTTAGCAGTTAAGGCGCCTGCCTCCTAAGCCTAAGAATGCAGGTTCCAATCTCCAGGTCCCACGATTATCAAGATGCAAAGTGACACAAGGGCACAATGCTGCACTTGACCACAAGGGGGCGCACACATCTGGATTTTGTTCGCAGCAGCTGAGAGACTGCTGGCGCGCCCATCTCTATCTGTCTTCCTCTCCCTCTCTCTCTGTCTCTTTCTGTGTCTCTCTGTGTCTCTCTCCAAAAAAAAAAAAAAAAAAAAAAAAAAAGTATCATCTAAACACCAGGAAATGTTCATAGACTATATAATATACAATAATGACATAGCTTTGCACTAGGGCTACACCATTTATAAATAAGGATACTTTCTTTGTGGGATGGAAAGATGGCTTAGTGGTTGAGGTGCTTGCCTGCAATGCCAAAGGACCAAGGTTCAACTCCCCAGTACCCACACAAAGCCAGATGCACAAGGTGCCACATGTGTCTGGAGTTTGTTTGCAGTGGCTAGAGGCCCTGGCACATCCATTTTTCTCTCTCTCTCTCTCTCTCTCTTTCTGCCTCTTTCTCTTTCAAATAAATAAAATTTAAATAAAAATTTCAAAAAATACTTTCTTTTTATCTAATAGCTAATTTAGTTAGATAGATGTCACCATGTTTTTCTATTTCTTTAATACTACTTGGTTAGAAAACATTTTAGAAATGTGTGCACAAATTCAAAAATTAAATAGCACAAGTGGACTTGCACTGTAAATCCTTTCTCTCTCATCACTTTCCACTATTTCCAACATTTTGTTTTGCATTATGCTCATTGAAGTATTGTAAAAGTATGAGCTTAAACTGCTCTTTCTTCATTTAGGTGAAACCTTCTGAATATGTTAGGCAATAACTTATCACATTCCATTTCTCCTTTTGTCCCCATTTACGTAGTTTGTTTATAGTCTTGCATAATTGAACTTTACTCATGTTTCAGTTATTTTCAGTATTATTATTTGTTCTCTTACTTTTCTCCATTAAAATTTGCAGTGGATGTCATCCCAAATTCAGGATTATTATGAAGTGGAAGCATGTACAAAAGATAGAAGGATTGCTTTCTGCTATCTTTCTATTGGCCCAAAAACAGGACTTGTACTTTTAAGGTTGTAACTCTATTTTACCTGAAAGAAAGGTCAAAAGTCAATCAACCAGAGTCAACTTTAGATCCTTACCAGCCTGTGGACTATACTAGAGCAGTCCACATAAGAAACCTAACAATGGACCTTTGTCTAACTGCAGCTTTCCACACATATATGTTCTTTACAGTTTCCTTCCTCTAAGACTCAAGATGACTTACTTTCATATATAATAATTTGATGTTTTAAAGATGAGAGTTCCAGTCCTTTCTCTGAGAGATTTGTCCTTAAGTTTTGCCATATGCAATGTGTATATATGACATACACATATTCAAATATGTCTGTTTGTATTTCTCAAGGTAGAAGAAAAATTAGATTTTCCTTACTTACATCACTTACATTTTTACTAGTCTTTATGATATGTGACTTTTCCACTTCTACATCATATTCCTTATTATATTTATAGTATAGCTACTATTTTTGTCATAACTATACTTGTCTTGATCCACATTTTCAGAGCTTTGTCTACTTTATCAATGTTTTGGGGAATGAGTTTGGATTGATACACTCAATAATTGTGTATCAGTTACTTTTTCATTGCCAGAACAAAATGCCCAACCAGAAGAAGCTTAGGGAAGGAAAGGGAATATTTCAGTGTACAGTTTTAAGAGGAGGTATATCATGTAGGGGAAAATACTAGAGGAGCCGATAGCTAGTGTTATATTTTCACATTAGCAGGGAGGAAGTACAAGAAGCAAGCAGGGCTGCGCTATAAATGCTTAAGGTCCACCCCAACGTGACATGCTTCCACCAACTAGGTTCCACATCTTAATTATCCATACCATCCCAAACCAACTAACCAACAGCTCTGGATTAAGTATTAGAACACAATGAGTCTATGGGGACCATTTTACATTCAAATCACCACATATGTCTTTGTTGGATTAATTCTTTCCTTTGATAGTAATAAAATTTTGCTTTTTGTTTGTCTTCTATTTATCTAGATCTCCAGTGAATTTTCCTCTTTGGTCACTTATAAGTTTTTCTCTTTCCTTCTGCAAGTGAACCTTTGAAATTTTTTTCACCTGACCAGCAGCTTGATATGAGATATGCTGGTATGTGCTTTTGTCCAATCTATCCTCCTAAGAAGCAGACAGGGAATGACCTAATATACAGACAGGGCTTGATGAATAGCTTGAAAGAACAGGTAGAGGTCTTGCCAGCAGATAGTTTATGAGTTTTACTTTTGCTGTGTATACTAGCAACAGAAGCCCCCAGTCTCCATAGTATGATAAATACTTTTAGTTTGTCTACTTTCTTGTTTTCTTTGTTATTAGAAAATACCAGGGGGCTTACAGATCTTAACGTAATTACCGGGAGAGGATGGAAGATAGTAGAAAGATGGAGAGAGGACACAAGCACTGATTCTTTCATAGCTTTTTATTGGCTCCTTCTTGTTCGGATTCTTCCAAACTACTTCATCCAGTACCAGAGATGCCAACATGAACACTTTGTCAGAGTTACTACAGAAGTAGCCCTTCCTGTCTTATATGGCTAACATAATATCAATCACACTCAGTTTCTCATCAAATATGAAATGCCCATCTCTTGTCTTCCTTTGTAGTTGTGTTGAAATACCTTGTAAACTCAAAAACCTCTCTTCTTGACACTGTTACAAGTATATATTGCTGGTTCTCATTTCTTTTCTTATTCATGGGGTCTTACAAGAAACAGAAAACGAACACATTTTTGTAAGCATTTTGAACCTAAGGTCTGTATCAATTATTTTATTGACATATTAATATTTTTCAATTGAATAAACAACACATATCTCTGAGGTATGCCATATATATAAAATATGTTTAATATGTGTTATGTAACTATTTCTTTTGGATTGAAATATACCCTCCTGAATCCTGAAAGGTGGAAGGAGGATCATAAGACTCAGGAAGCTAATGAAACATAAGAGGATCAGGAAGCACAAGAAATATATAAGACCTAGGAAGCTCAACATTTTCAAAACTCATGGGCTCATCCCTGAGAATGTAGAAGCAATAAACAAATGCTAGATAAAAGGAGACTCTTTTGAGGAGCTGCTTATAAATGCTAATGAATGCCAGTGACACTCTATTTGGGAGTCTTCACCCTTGCTGAGGTAGGGCTTTTCTATGATACAAAAATGCACTGCCTTTGAGTCCCCCATCCTCCTAGAGGCAACTACTCTTCCATGCTTGTGTATGTTACCCACCAAAAGTTACTACTCATCAAACTAGTGGATAGACATCTGTTCATATATTCTTAGGAAAAATCATGCAACATAGGTTAATAAAAATAGACTATGATGCACTGTGTTATATTTTAAATATAGTAGCAGGTAAAACTTGTATGCTGATGCTGTTTTATCCATAGGGCTACTAAAATCTAGGAATCTATGACAAGTCATTCCTGTACCATAAACAATAATAATAGTGAAAGTAATTTTTTGTTTGTTTTTAAAGCAAATATCAATTTTATTCTTACTTCCATAAACACTAACACACATGATATAGTACTATTCATATTCATACATGACTAAAATATTCAAACCACCTTGGAAGGGAAGGAAGACACCCATTCTCATTGTTGCAGTCAGGTTCGCATTGCTGGCAGAAATCACCCGACTAAGAGCACCTTGTGGGAAAAAAGAGGTTTGTTTTGGCTTACAGGCTCGAGGGGGAAGCTCCATGATGGCAGGAAAAATGATGGCATGAGTAGAGGGTGGACATCACTCTCTGGTCAACATAAGGTGGACAACAGCAACAGTAGAGTGTGCCAAACACTGGCAAGGGGAAGCTGGCTATAATACCCATAAGCCCACCCCAAACAATATTCTGCCTCCAGGAGATGTTAATTCCCAAATTGCCATCATCCAGGAACCTAGCATTCAGAACACCCAAGTTTATGGGGGACACCTGAATCAAACCACCACATTCCACCTCTGGCCCCCATAAATGATAACCATATATGATGTAAAATGCAATGCATTCATGCAACTTTAAAAGTCCCCATAGTTTTTATCAATTCCAATGATGTTCATACATCCTCATAATCCAAGGTCTTTTAACTGAGCCATAATACCAAAATCAAGCCCCCCAAAAAACCCATAATGGCACAGAATAAACATTCACACTGCAAAAGATGGCATTGGGCAAAGCAAAGAAATATTTAACCAATGCAAGATTTAAAACAACCAGGGCAAATGTCATACTCTGTAATTCCAATCCAACAGCTAGTTAGTGATAAATCTCCAAGTCTGATAATTCTGACCAGCAGCAAGTCTCTGGAGTTCCAATTCCGCCCCTCCAGCTAGGCTACTCACAGTCCTGGAAAACTTCATCCAGGGTCTGCAGCTTTCCTCAGAAGCCATCTCATGGTCCTGGCATCTCCACTGGGTCTCCACTGGGTCTCCACTGCAACCCACGGTCCATCCTCATGGCCCCATGGGCTCTCCATGCAGGCATCCAGCAAACCTGCTTCACACTGCCCATGGCCATTTCCAAAACACAAGACCGCGTTACAAACTCAATGACCCTCTCTTTCCTGCATTTGTTTTACTCCATAATACCAGGTAGGTGCCAATTTGTTAATCCAGGGGGGCAATAAATCAGACTTTGAACAACAGGACACTCCTTCAGCATTCAGGCCCCTTCAAAAGAGTCTGCATTCTTCCTGTTGCCCCATTGCAGGTCAGTTGGCCCAATTTCAAAGGTTGTAATCTCTCAACTGCAGCTGAACGGGTAGAGTTCACTCAAAGATTTCACTTTTTTCTGTGTCATATCTATCTGCTCACACCAGTTCATCTCTACGCAAATCAACCCTTCACAACTTCTCAGGACACAGGCATAACAGCAAACTTATCACACAAACTGCTAGCCCAGTCCAAGTAAAGCTCTTTCTCACCCTCATAAGCCAAACCTCACAGTCCATAGTTCTTACTGCATTCAGGTCTTTCAGCTCTGACCAGAATAGTCTATCAAGCTGTACTTACAGCACTGCAAAGCATCTCTTAGGCCAAGATTTCAAATCCTTCCACATTCCTCTTGAAAAGGCCAAAGCCACACAGTCAGGTGTCTAGCAGCAATCCCACTCCTCGGTACCACTTTACTGTTGCAGTCAGGTTTGCATTGCTGGCAGAAATCACCCGACTAAGAGCAGCTTGTGGGAAAAACGAGGTTTATTTTGGCTTACAGGCTCGAGGGGGAAGTTCCATGATGGCAGGAAAAATGATGGCATGAGCAGAGGGTGGACATCACTCTCTGGTCAACATAAGGTAGACAACAGCAACAGAAGAGTGTGCCTGAAAGTAACTTTTGCATAAAAATTAGGCATACATTGTGCAAAGTTCAATGAGTGTGCTTGTTCTTCTTTTTCTCTGGGGTTACTCTTTCCATGAGTTTCATGTGAGCACTATTTCAATGAAAGGTCTTTTTAAAGATCTTATAAAATAGGAACCCATCTGCATATTAGGTTGACATAGCTAAGAACATTTTACAGGTAAAGCACGTGAAAACAATAGTATCACTGACTTGCATGATTTTATACTGAAGAAAATGAAATGGAAACATTTCACATGACTGAGGTCATAGGAAGTAATTACCCATGGTAGGTAAAAAATATTTACTTTCTAATCAATAGGGAAGGTGAGACACAAACTTCTCTAATAATCATATCTCTTTGGCCTCTAAGAGAAAGATAAAGAGCATTAAAAATGAGTATTCAACACAAACATAGATGCAAAGAGTCTCAGTAAATACTTTCACACTTAATTCAAGAGTGTATCAAAAAGATCATTCACTATTATCAAAATTGCTTCATTATAGAAATATGAATATTTTACAAATCAATAAATGTAATATATTACATAAATTGATTCAAGAATATAAATCATATGATCATTTCAAAGGATGAAGTAAAACTTTCCTAAAATATAACTTATAATTATTAGAACACCAAATAAACTAGGAATAGAAGGAACATCTCAATATAGCAACAAGGTAGTATATGCAACAAATGTGTAACCACCATTATACTAACCAAAGAAAAACTCAAAGGATTTCCACTAAATCAGAACAAGATAAGGGTGTCCACATTGTTCATTCTCATTCAATATACTTCTTATAAACTTAGCTAAACAATTTGACAAGGAAAGGAATTGAAAGGATACACATAGGAAAAGAAGAACTAAAACTCTCCTTATTTGCAGATAGTACCATTCTTTATATAAGATACACTAACAATCCATCAGAAAACTTAAATTTCTTAAGAAATTAACACAAAGAAATCAGTAGCCTTTCTATACCATAATTACAAACATACTGAGAAGAAATCACTGAATCAATCTTATTCACAATTGCCTCATAAATACCAGGAATAACCCTAACAAAGAAAATCAAATAACTCTACAGTGAAAATTTTGAAATATTAAAGAAAGAAACTGAAACACACTAGAAGATGTAAAAAACTCCCATGATTATGGATTGGAAGAAATAATATTATGAAAATGACCACCTTACCAGAAACAATCAACATATCCAAACAATCACAAAATTTAAACATCATTATTCATAGATATAGAAAAAAATCATAAAATTCATATTTGAATTTGGTAGCACAAAAGACCTTGGATAGTCAAAGCAATAATGATCAAATAAATATTGTAGGAGGTATTACCATACCTAATTTTAAGTTGTATTGTGGAGCTATAATGACTAAACTGCATGGTCCTAGTACAAAAGCATCCATGTATATAATGGAATAAAATAAAAGAGCCTGTCATAAAGGCACACATCTAAAGCCACATGACTTTGACAAGAGGCCAAAAATACACATTGAAGAAATGATAGCCTCTAACAAATGGTTTTAGGAAAAATAGGTATCTACAAATAGAAGAATAAAACTAGATCCTTATCTCTCACTCTACAGACTAGTCAACTATGAATAGATCAAATACCTCAGTGTATAACCTAAAATTTTAAAGGGAAATCCCTGTGAGATATTGGGAACAGTCAATACTTTTCTCATTAGGGCTCCTATTGATTAGAAAGAAGGATAACAATTAATATATGAGACCCCACAAACTTAAAATTGTACAGCATGAGGAGCTGTTTATTGAATGAAACATCAATCTTGAAAATGGTAGAAAAATGTTCACTAGCTATACATCTGGCAGTGGATTAATATCTAATATATGAAAATAACTCAAAAAACTAAATAATGCAGTCAGTTCTAGTGAACAGTCATCTTAAAAGATAAAATACAAAGTACCAATAAACATATGAAAAAAAATTGATTTCAGAAGCCAATAGAAAAATTCTCATCAAAACAACATTGAAAATTCATCTTATCCCACTCAGAATGGTAGACATTAAGCAAACAAACAACACATATGAGTGAAGAGGCAAAAACAACCCTTACCAACTGGTGGTGGGAATATGAAGGAGTCCAGCCACTATGAAAGTCAGTATTGAGTTTCTTCAAAATGCAAAAAAAAAAAAGGGGCTGGAGGGGTGGCTTTGGCTTTGGCTTTGTGGTTATGGCACTTGCCTGCCAACTCAAAGGACCCAGGTTTGATTCCCCAGTGCCCATGTACAGCCAGATGTACATGGTGGCAATATGTGTCTGGAGTTCATCTGTACTGGCTAGAGGCCCTGGTTCACCCATTCTCTCTATCTTTGTTTTTGTTTTCTCTCTCTCTCTCAAATAAATAAGTAAAATACATGTTTTAAAAAAGTAAAAATAAGCCGGGCATGGTGGCGCATGCCTTTAATCCCATCACTCGGGAAGCCAGAGGTAGGAGGATCACCATAAGTTCAAGGCCACCCTGAGATTGCATAGTTAATTCCAGGTCAGCTGGGGCCAGAGTGAGACCCTACCTCAAAAAACCAAAAAAAAAAAAAAAAAAAAAAAAAAAAAAAAAAAGTAAAAGTAGATCTTCCACATGACTCAATTATATCACTCCTAACTCCTGGATATTTACCCAAAGGCTCCAAGTCAACATACCACTGGAATATTTTGTGTATAAAAGTTTAGTACAGTATCACCCATAATGCCTAAATTATGGATAAAAACTAGGTGCCCAACAACAAAGTTAAAGAAATTATGTGTGTGTGTGTGTGTGTGTGTGTGTGTGTGTGTGTGTGCGTGTGCATGTGTGTGTGTGTGTGTGTGTGTGTGTTACCTAAAACTTTTAGAAGAAAAGTAGGGAAAACTTGATATTGTTTGCAGAAAACAGATACAACTAGTGACAATTCTGTTAAGAGAACTAAGCCAATCTCAGACAGATATATGTCATTTTTTTCCTCTCTCATTTGCAATTACTGAATTTTCTCCAAATAAATAAAATCATTAAATGAAAGTAGAAGTAAAACTGTCTAAGAGCACAAAGTTAATTGATAGCAAGAGGGGTTGTATGAAAAGGAAAGTTAGTTGTAGGCAAGGAATAAACTCAATATTTTATATATCCATGAATAATAACTTTTAAAAACCTAAGGCTTAGTTAGTGTGGTAGTTTGAATATATGGTCCCCCAGTATATTTCGTGTTTTATTAGTTTATAGTTTGCATCTGCAATCACCTTGCTAGAGGCAATGTCACTGGGGGCCGGTCTTAAGGTGTGCTGATGGTTTGAGATTCCATTGTAAAGATATGCAAAGTGTGCCTAATGGGAGTTCCTGAAGCTTGCTGTGGTTTTGGGCTGTAGCTTTGCTCTGTGTGCTGTGCACCTGGTTGTTTTTTTTTCTCTCTCTTGCCTGGTCCTGTGAGAGCAGGCCGCTTCTCCTACCATTATGGAACTTCCCCTGGATCTGTAAGCTTCAATAAATAATATCCTTTCCTCCATAACTGTGCCTGGTCTGGAAGTTCATCTCAGAGAACCTTAGGCTGTCTGCTACAGTTAGAAACCAACATTTCTTCACAGCAGAAATTTATCGTTCTCTTCCACATGTGAAGCAACTTCGGCACAGAATAATAGAAGTAGCTTAGGGTGTATAAAGACTATGGTGAAGAGGCCCATATATTTACATTAGGTATTTCATATTCTAATTAATCCACTTAGTTTTTCAGATTAACTATTCTAGAAATCAAAAAAAAAAAAAAATCACTATGTTTAAAAATATAGCCCAGACTTGGTGACACATGCCTTTAGTCTCAGCACTCAGAAGGCAGAGTTAGGAGGATTACCATGAGTTTGAGGCCACCTTGAGACTCTACCTTGAACCCCACAGACACACACACCCACATAAACATATATATGGGTGTGTGCATGTGTATGTCTGTGGGGTTCGAGGTAAAGTGTGTGTGTGTGTGTGTGTGTGTGTGTGTGTGTGTGTAGAGAGAAAGAAAGAGAGACAGAGAATTGTAAAAATGCCTCAATGGTTAAAGGTGCTTGCTTGCAAACCTGTAAGGTCCAAGTTTGATACCCCAGTACCCATGTAAAGCCGGATGTACAAAGTAGTTTATGCATCTGGAATTTGTTTGCAGTGGCAAAAAGTCCTGGTACACCCATTCTCTCTCTCTCTCTCTCTCTCTCTCTCTCTCTCTCTGTGTGTGTGTCTGAAAGTAATAAATGAATAAAAATATATACTTTGTAAATATCCAGATGTAGAATTCCTGTGCCTTTATGACTATAAGCAATGGATATATATATCCCAGAATGCAGTAACTTAACATAATTTTCAAAACTTCCTTTTATAAATAAACTATTTTATAAAACTGTATTTTTATCTATTATTTATTATCAGTACAACACAAATTGTGTGTGTTGGGTTCTGATTATCAGAATTATTTCTGATTAAGGATAACTTATTAAATATGCTTCCTATTCCAACCATTGAGCCTATCTCCATAGTAACCTGGCATTGTAGCCTATATCAGCCTTCTGCCTTCTTTCCTCCGAACATAATCCTCCAAGTATGTTCATACATTCATTCAATTTACATTATTAGTTCACCCTATACATGGCACAGTGGTGTTTTTTTTTTCAAAGTGTTTGGTCATTCAGGTCAGAATCATTTCAAACCTTATTTCAGTCAAGTTATTTCACAGAATAAATTTGTTCAAAGCTATCTGCTGGAGAATGTTTGCCAGCAATGTCAGTGCTTATCAAGTTAGTGCCTAAACTTTCATATCAGCACACCAATATCTGATAGTCAGTAATGACGCCATGACCTCTCGCTACTAAGATTTCCTGAGGCTCATTGCTGAAATAAACTGTAGCATTGGATACACCTTTACTTTAGGCAGAAAGCAGCTAGAAACAGATCTAAGTTATTGGAGGCATGAAAGAGAAAATGACTTGAAAATAGAGGTCAAAGAACGGATGAAATATCCTGAGACAAACCTGACAGAGTTGCAAAGATGTAGTCAACTTGTGATTCTGTAAGACCTGACCCCTGGTTGGGTAGATTTTTGAGGCATGGGATACCTCTAACGGATCTATAAAAAACGGAGGAACCATTTTCCAGACAATGTCTTTCACAGGATTTGCTGCAAAGTTGAAACTTAAAATAACAGGAGAAATCATGCAGCTACCACGGTTGAGTGATTGCTCAAATCCTGCTCTCAGAAAAAGAGAGAGTGAGAAGATTTGTCTTGAACACAGTGGTTTGTTCATTTCATGAGGCTGTATGAGTGAAACAGTTATCCTCAAAAATTAGCTTATGTCAGAATCAGGAACTTGTTTAAATGCAAATTTCTTGGTCCCATTCTACATTCTCTGATTTTAGTGAATTGGGGCAAAATGGAGACTTTGTCTTTCTAACAAGTTTACAAGTAAAACTGTTGCTACTGGCTCAGAGATGACTCTTTGAGACCTACCAGAGTAAAGTGACAAATGGATGTTATTAGAATTTCACTCTAGCCATAAAATAAAAATCGATTTGGAAAGTTAGAAAGATCATTAATTCTGAAGCCAGAAAAACCTACAATAGATTTGTAGATTTGTCATCATTCAGCTGCTGACAACTTTCACCTCATACAGCCAGAATGACCTCAAAGTCAAGAGTCCAGTTCCTGATGTCAAAGCTTGTGCTTTCTAGATGAGTGAAATAACTCATGCAAAAATGTTTAAGATATTTCATCCAATGTATTAATATATCTCATACTGGTTGAAATGGTGCTATCAGTATAAAAAGCCTGAAGCCTGTGCATTAAGCAGTTATGAAAAAAACCTAGATCTAATGAATTTGCGGAGAATAACTGTGCTTTGCTACAGTAGCTAGACAGAAGAGTAGGCCCATGCTGGCTATAACTGTCCCACTGACCCAAGCTGCTACATGTTATGTGCTTCCAATACCAGCTCCTCCAGCCTAAAAGAGGAACCTAACAACAATGAAATCCTGTCTTCTTTTCCTTTTACTAAAAGTTAAAATTAGACATCCATTGTCTAATTAATTAACTTCCCTTCACTTGCCACCTTCACGCTATTGCTCAGTGGTCTCCTTTGGAACATGTCATCAGATTTTGGCATCACTATACTTCATTTTCGGTACTTATCTGTCCTCTCCTTGATTCTTAGGGCTGTTTCTTTATACATAATTCTGGGATCATCTTAGAGACTCCATCATTGACTCATGTGCTCTAATGAGGAACTCACTTGATGCTCTTAGAACCAAGGATGATCCCCTTCACTCCAGCTCTTATCCCATGATGAAGCAGCAGCAATGACAACACATATTGCATATTTTTTTCAGCTGAAGACAATCCTCTGGTATATGTTCCCATTGGCTTTTACTCCTATCCATTAGAAGCATTCCAAAAAAAAAAAAAAAAAAAAAAAAAAAAAAAAAACTACACAAACAAAAATGGTAACAAGTTGCAACAACTCATCAAAATATAGAGTATTTAAGCTTTCTGAAAGGAGCATTTTTAATGTACTCTGAGCACCAATGACTGTTTTATGTAGAGAGAAAAGGCTGAAATAACATTAAACGAGCTGCCCTAACAATAGTTTATCAAAATCCAATAGAAGATACAAAGGCCACGTATGTCAGGAACTGATATAACTTTGTTCCTGGCCATTTATGCCAATCACACACACACACACACACACACACACACACACACACACACACACACACTACAGGATCCTGGATTGCAGCAGAATTAGCCATCATATCATAGATATAACTTTTGACAAATGTAAAAATATTTTAATTACTTGAATCTCCACAATGTAATTCTTAGACAAATCCTGCATATCTACATGTGGATGGATTTAATAGGCAGACCTTCCAGTTTTTATTCAGCCATTAGCTATTTATTTATTTATTTATTTATTTATTTATTTATTTATTTGAGAGAGAGAAAGAAAGAGACAGATAGATAGAGAAAGAATGGGTGCACTAAGACCTGTAGCAACTGCAAATTAACTCCAGATGTATGTGCTTCTATGTGCATCTGGCTTAACGTGGATACTGGGAAAGTGAACCTGGGTCCTCAGGCTTCACACACAAGTGCCTTAACTACTAAGCCATCTCTCCAGCTCTAGCCATTAGTGCTTTAAATTCTATAATTTCTTAAATTCAATAACTTAACTATACCAAATACATGGTAAAGAACATTTCGGATGACTCTCCTCTTGAAGCTTAGCCAATATAACTCCAGAGCCATGTCCCAGAAGAAATGGCCATTAGATTTCATAAGGGTTGCGTTACCATGAGCTTTCTTCATTTGAACCATAGGAGGTGGTTAGGTGGGTCAGACCAGATTGTGAATAGTCAAAGGAAGCTATGCATGCACTTTCTGCAGTTGATGCATATGGTATACTTCTAAAGAGTGACTGATGACTAGACCGTGTCTTCTCTTGCTTCTACCATCACCTTTTCCAGGATTTTGGCAAGAAAATAAACAGGCAAAAATATGAACACTATATAAAACTGTCCTGAAATGACAGTCTCTGCTGTCAACATTTTAGTGCTACCTTGGCTCCACAGGCAACATGTTTAATATAACACCGGAGTGTCAGATATGGGAAAGGGACAAAAGAGTCTCGACGGAAATAGGGAGACAGATGTTTGATGATCAGAATGTATCTGTTGGATAGGCAGTTACCAGGATATGTACTAGGGATATAGGCTTCTATTTTCTGCTCCTCATGAACTCTGGAAGGATTCATGGGATTAAAAGAAATAGCCTCTATGAAGAAGTGCTGGAACCTATCACAGTCCATCCGTTCCCCTTAGTATTTTCCAATAAACCGTACTTGAATTTCCCAAGTCAGTGGAGAACTGTACCTCTGGACAACACTGTGCACTCTTCCCTGCTCTACCACATCTACATTGCTAGTAATCTGCTTACTAAATCATGCTTTGTACATTGCTCTCTATCACAGCAATGTTCTTTACTGTGTTCTGTATGAAGCCTGTTTCTAGAAGTAGGGAGGATTTATTCACTTAGTATAACTTTTACTTTATTGCCAATACTATTAATTTGTTACAAGTGAGAAAAAAATGTTAATACAAAATATAAATGTGTATATTGATAAAGGAATTTGTCCGGTTGCTATGTAGATTAGAGTAAAAGATCCAATAAACCTCACTGTGCAACTTTCCATCTGGGCTACTCCCATCACAGATGTAGGACAGCCATGCATAGCAGTAAAAACATGTTCATGAAACTGAACAAAATTTTTATTTTGAATTTCCTTATTTCTGACCTATTTTATATTGGATGTTTATTGTAAAGTATTAACATCCATTTCCTTTTCTATTAAGAACAGAACACAGCATGTTTTTTGTAATTAAAAGAAGAATTTCATGCAGTGGAAATTGTAACAAATATTTTAGTATCTCATTTATATACATTATACATCTGCAACAAATATGACAATGTTGTGCATTCATATGTATAAGATCATATGGTGAGAAGCATCAGGATATGTCAACCTAAAATATGTCACATTTTTATAATGATTAAGCTAAAGGAAATTAACAAAAACAGATAGGAAAATTTTCCTGGCCTTTTGCCTTTTACCTGTAAGCAAAATATAAATTGCTCTGTGAAAGAATCCCCTGTTTTATACCATGAAGAGAACCACCTTTATTCCTGGAGATGGAGGTACCATGAGAAGGGTCTGCATGAACTAAACTTTATTATACACTTATCTTCCATTAATTTGTCTCAGAAATTTACCTTCCCACAATTTACCACTCTGCAGAAGATTATAAAATGATTTATTTTACCTTCCCACTTCTCATAATTTATTGTCTTTGTTAAAATGGTATGTAAACTCCAAAATTTAAGCACCTCTGTGGGTCTTAATTTCTTTCCTATAAAGGCCTCATGTCTGTAAAAAATTATTACATTAATACTCAATACAATTATTTGCCTTTTGATCTTCCTATTTATCTTCCTTTGTGAGTCTAATTTTCAATCCTCAGGCCTGAACTCAAGGAGGTATAGGAATGATTTTAGACTTGGTTGCAATTAAATAAGGATGTAATAAGAGCTATTTAATAAATGATAATTTTACTTTGCTATTTTCATTCTTTTTGTATTTTCTTTTCACATATAAACTGTGAATGTCATTGTATTCCATTTCAAATAGCAGAATACAATAACTTTAATATGTACTGATTCAGATCACTGACATTTTATACCATAACCTTTTGTTCTCCTAACTGCTACATGACAAGCATTTCTGTTTATGCAGTACGAGTGAACTAGAACAAATCTCCGTATAAACACTAAAAACATCAAACACATACAGAATAGCTCCTTTTTAAAAGATGTCTTCAATTGTTTGAATATCATGATACTTCTTGAACTTTAATGTGAACCCAGTTCTGTTTTCACTTTTTAGAAATATCTTTGGTACTTTGAAATATCATGGCACGTTCCTCTGATTTAAAGACAATGTCCCAAGATCAAGGTGTTGAGAAAAGGTGACAGAGGAGTGCTCAGCACTGAAATATCTCTAACACACCTTCCAAGGCTCAGGGTCCATTGCGGAAGGGGTGGCAGGAAGAATGTAAGAGCCAAAGGAAGGGTAGGACCCTTTACAATGTGATCCTCAAGACACAAAATGCCTGGATATCCATGACCTCACGGTGCCTGACACTACCTACATAAGATCATCATAATGGGAGGAAAAGATCATGACATCAAAATAAAGGAGAGACTGATTGAGAGGAGGAGGGGATATGATGGAGAGTGGAGTTTCAAAGAGGAAAGTAGGGGGAGGGAGTGAAGTACCATGGGATATTGTCTACAACTATGAAAGTTGTCAATAAAAAATAAAAATTTAAAAAGACAATGTCCAACCACACTATTTTAATGGTGTTTTTTTAAACAATTAAAATATTTCTATTTTAGTCCTTCATTTTTTTCTTGTCTTGGCATAATGTGTCAGTTACTTTCACATCACTGTGAGAAATTGCTTTACATAAGCAACTTAAGGGAGGAATGGTTTGTTTTAGGTTATAGTTGAAGGCATACAGCCTGCTATGGTGGGCAAAGCATACCATAAAAAGGGAGAGGTACCTGGTCACATTACATCCACAGTCAGAAAGCAGAGAATGGATAAGAAGCCTCCAGAAAGGCTCCAATGCATAAAGGTTCCACAACCTTCTAAAATCATACCATGATCTAGGGATCAAGTTTTCAAACACATGAACTTGGGAAAGACATGGCATATTGAAACCACAACATATAAGTATCCATTGTATCTGACAAGAATAAACCCCTTAATTGATTAGCTGTCATTATAAGTAATAAACATATTCATGTTAGACTAGATTACAGGTAAAAAGAAGTATGCTAATAGTATTACTATTCCATCTTCTACTTCAAAGCACTAAAATTTGGTAAACTTCTTTCTACATATTTATGAAGAACACATGGTGTAGTTAGTAACATTTTCTATTTTGTTCTAGAAGTCAATCAAATTAAAAAATAAAATCCTTCCCCTGTAAAACTGGAGAGATGACTTGGCATTAAAGGCACTTGCTTGCAAAGCCTGACCATCTGGATTTAATTAACCAGTACCTCATGGAAAGTCAGTTACACAGAGTGGCTTATGCTTCTATAGTTCATTTGCAGTAGCAGGAGGATCTGGAGCACTTATATTCTCTCTCTTTCTCTCTCTTGCTCTTTTTATCTCTAATAAATAAAATAACTTACATACTAGTTCAACTTTTTAAAATTTAAAATAAAATTTTAAAATGAAGAAAATAATATCAAGAGAATTATTAGGGCAAAAGTATAATATTGAAAGTATTATTCCAAAATCCCACATGATAGTAAGTGATTTTCTATTTAGTATGTACCCTGAGCTATAATTGCTCATTAAATAAAAATATTTATTACATATGATATGTTGTGAATTCTGTAGTTTTTCCAATTCCCATTTTTCAAAAGAAAACACTGAAAGGTTTTGGTAATTGGTTGAATAACACAGAACTAAAACTGAGACCCAAATTTACCTAGAGGTAACAGTGCTCTTAAAATTGGTATAGTTCTCTCTTGAAATCATAAACTTGCTCAATTTGCACTCAAAATTGCACTTTTCCTTTTATTTTAATTTCTTGTCATTACATATTTGTACATTTGTATGCATATGTGTGTATACACATGTGTATGTGTGTTTGTGTATGAGTGTAAGTGTGAGTGTACATACCATACATGCAGAGGACAACGTTTGTGTCCAGTCTCACTGTTCCACGTTACTTGAGGCAAGATTTATCTTGATGTCTCTCTGCCTTACTCTGCTACTGTTGTTCTTTTTGATGAGCTTTCTGAGAAGTTACAAGAAATTTTCCTGTCTATGCCATCAGAATGCTGTGATCACAGAAACCCCCTATGACTTCAGACTTTTTTAAAGATGGGTTCTGAGGATCAAGCACACGTGTGAAGGATTGAGTGGTAATCACTTCATCCACTGAGGCATCTCCCCAGCCCCACCTTTTACCATCTTAAAGTCCAGCCTTTCTTCATTTTGCCATAACTATACCTACAATGACATCACATATACTTTTATTTCTTCTCTTTGCATTTGAAGTGTAAATTCGTCAAGTTGAACAAACTTTTCTTTCTCTCCTTTCTTTTTCTTTTTTTCTTTCTTTCTTTCTTTCTTTCTTTCTTTCTTTTTCTTTCTTTCTTTCTTTCTTTCGAGAAAGGGTGGGGGAGGCAGAGAGAGAGAGAGAGAGAATGGGAGTGCCAAGGCCTCTAGCCACTGCAAGTGACCTCCAGTCATATGCACCAACTGGTTTACCTGGCTTACGTGGGTACTGGGGAATTTAACCTGGGCCCTTAGGCTTAGCAGGCCTAAGTATCTTAACTACTAATCCATCTATCCAGCCAAAACTTTGTGGTTTTGCTTAATGGTTTGGTTTTGAAAATATCTAACACTTTTACATTCAAAGTAAAAAATAATCTAATTATCTTCTTTTCCAAGCCTGCCCCTCTTCTTTAGTGAGAGTTAAAGCAGCTTTATAACTCATATCTTATATCTTATCTTATAATCTCCCATTTATTAACAATGTTGTGGATCCAGTGGTAAACCTGAGTTGTGTGCCAAGAATGTTCTGATAGCTTCATTTTTGGATGTACTTTCAATGCTTTATTTCCTAATGTATGTTTCAAATCACTGTTATATATTCCTCCTTAAAAGAATGAATGAAATTGATTGTTTTATTAAATGTATGCATTCTGGTTGTGTGCATAAAGAGTGGTGCTCACACTGTTGAGGCTAGCAGTTAAAACCTCCCTATCCAGGTCAATTGAACCCTCCCTTCCTACCTACTTCTGCTGTCATGTTTTTCAGGCATGATTCCCTAAATATTTTATCTAATTCCTCTTTTACTGACCTCATTTATATTATTTCCCTCAGCCCTTCTTCTCGTTCTGTAGTACACATCCCTCATCTTCTGTGGAATATTTATCATTATTTAAGACAATTTTGCACACTTTGGGCACTGTTATAATATTGTTCCATTGAATAAATTAAACTAATAAATAATATACATATATATGAATAAACATATTCATGAATATAAGTTGACAATTGAAAACATGGCTCCTTGTTAAGATAGGAATTTATTGTCAGTAGGGCAGTTATGATTTTTCAAAGCACTATAAAATTCTTCTATTTAATCATTACCTGGAACTTTATATTATTATAGTTCACCATAGGTTATTTTCTCAAACAAGTGTGTGAGTGTGTTTGTTTGTTTATAGGTTTACCAGTTGGTTTTGAAATATTGTCTCACTATTTAGTTCACACTGCCTTGCACTCATGATGCTCTCAGCATAGCCTCTCAAGTGCACATTTACCAACATGCTTAGGCACATGTTAATTTTGAAAGTTTTAGAGAAGGAAATAAAGATATTGTGCATGTCTGTATATATATATATATTTCACCTTATTATATTTAAGATTAATAATACAACTGCCACATTACACAGACTATATGTGAAAACATTACTCTGAAATTTAAAGCTAAGTTGAAATGAGAAATAAACATATGCAGGGGCTGGAGAGTTGGCTTAGTGCTTAAGGCACTTCCCTGCAAAGCCAAAGGACCTTGGTTTGATTCCCTAGAACCCACATAAGCCAGATGCACAAGTGGGTGCATGCATCTGGAGTTTATTTGCATGGCTAGAGGCCATGGCATGCCCATTCTCCCTCTCCATCTCTGCCTCTTTCTCTCAAATAAATGAATAAATAAACCATATATATATATAAAGAAATAAACACATGCAGAAATAGAGTACACTCCAGCAGACATAGTCAGTCCTGCCATGAGGACCCAGTCTGTCTCAAGTTCCAGTTGAACTGACATTGCTATATTTACATTTCACATGGCACCAAATGGCCACAGCGATTTAATTACTAAAATAATCATGGAGGTGGAGAGATGGCTTAGCAGTATACCTGCAAAGCCTAAGGACCCCAGTTCACTTTTCCAGGTCCCATGGAAGCCAGGTACACCAGGAGGGGTACGTGTCTGGAGTTCATTTGAAGTGGCTAGAGACCCTGGTGCACTCATTCTCACTCTCCCTCTCTCTCTTTCCCCCTCTCTCTGTCTGTAATTAATAAATAAGCAAATAAAAATAAAAAATCAGTATATTATTCAGTAAGGATAACCACTGAAAATATCCCCTGGCATCTGTTTTCCCTCACCATTAGTTAAATAGTAATTATGAAACTGATGATTTCTCTAAGTTTTATCTTTAGGCATAGAGATTCTCCATTGGACATTGCCTTCCTTCCGTCAAACATTCTTTCAATGTTATATTTTACTCTTTACTAATTAGTTAAACTAGTTTGCAACTGTGCATTCTACTTTTAGATCCAGGGCAAAATTACCTGAAATGAGACATTTCAGTAGTCTTAGGGTTTCCTGATTAATGGTGTATTACATGTGAAAATACAAAATTAAAACATGGGATATTTTCACATGTGTTATCCAGGGGACTCAGGAAGCATTTACAGAAAAAAAATTACTTAAGCTCAGGCAGGACGGCCTGGGTGACATACTGGGATTTTATTTGAAGTTCTAGTGATATTTAATCTAATTGTGCATGCATGCATGTGTGTGTGTGTGTGTGTGTGTGTGTGTGTGTGTGTGTGTGTATGTGTGTGTGTGTGCAGTGTGAGTGTGTGTGTGTGCATGTATATATTAGTGTAGTGTGAAAGGCCGAGAAAAGGAATTTTATCTAGTTATACAATGGCACACAGTTTTTCTGTGATACCCATTCATATGGTGCATCTCAGAAAAATCACTATTTGACACTGTGACACAGAATATTAACTGCAGTAGAGCTGCACAAGTGCTCAAACTTGAGTTCTATTTCTCATTTGTTTTCAAAAAAAAAAAAAAAAAAAAAAAAACCCCAGAACCCTGATTTTGTGAAGCAGGTTATGATTACTGGTAATCTGAGGCCTCGCTAATTAGTGTTAAACTATGAGTAATGCAAGGGTTACTGACAGTAAATAGAGTTTGGTGTGATGTCTTACTTCAATGCCACACTGAAGGAGAGCTTAGGGGATAATCAAATCACTGTATAGACTATACTTTCTGAAAATTAGGTTAAAACCTTTGCTAGCACTTTAAGGCCAGACTCATGCTTTCATTTGTCTTTGAAATTCTAATCTTGTTTGTGGAAAGTTTAATAACATTTTTCTCACGCAGTCACTTTCAAAGAACATTCTCAGAATCAGCCTATGCCATAGCTTTTCTCATTGTTCAATTTCTTATTTTAAGGGGCATTCATGTTCTAAGCAAGCCATGATTCCATACTGCTAATTAAGAGTTGGGGAGGACTTCCATGTAAAATGGTGGCATAGGAGCCATGCCAAACCAGCCCAGGGAGGGATTGAAGCAAAACCACTGCAAAATACACTCTTCTTCTGAAAAGTGTAGGAGTATAGGTTTTTCTTAGACACAGTAGAGAAGCAGTAGAGACCAGGATCCACCAGAAAGGAGGAAAATGGCCAGAATCCCACTGAGGAGCTCTTGGCCCCCATCTGTGGCACCCTGATCAGCATAATCAGCATGCCTCTGCCTCGCACCACCTGTCAGCCATGCTGAGCAGCAGCATAAACCAAACAAGGGGACTTTCCAACCTCATCAGCCTTCTTCCAGAGTCAAGAAATCTAAAGAACCACAAACCTCCAGCACTCAGCCCCTGGTGGCAGTGCATCCAGCAAAGGTGAACAGAGCTCCAGTTCCACAGCACAACACGGTGGCATCGAGGTGGGAACAAAGCATTGGTGAGAATGGAACCCACACCAAAAAATAACAAGACTGACTGACAAAAAATTGTACACAGGTCTGCATTGGAAATGCTAAAATTTCTCTTTCCATGTCAGGGAGGGTTATGGGTTATATATTTTTGATTGGCTTTACCATTTTCAAATAAGCTGTATTTGGGGATTGAATGTTACTGCCTTTAATGCTTTTAGATTTATAGGGCATTTGTCTTTTGATTCTGTCATTATTGAGGGAATGGTCTGATCCAGATCCAGATCCAGGCTGACCTGGATCCCAATTCAGAATAGAATTCCCTACCTCCTAGCTGACAGGATTAAGCATGTAGAGCAACACACACCCTTAGGGGTTTTGGCTTTATACGATTATCTGCTTGTTTTAATCCCCACACTTGTATAATCTGTGCTGGTTTTTATTGAATGTGTATATTGCTCAGTTGCAGGTTATAATTTGCCAGTAAATTGTTCCACCCAGTCCACTAGAATATTTGCTTAGCAAGAAAACTCAACACCTAGGATTACTTCTTCAGTTGGATTGTGGTACAGGAGCTACACTTGGCACCTTAAACTCATATTATGAAAGTATATAAAGGATTGCCACATCTAAGAACACTGCATATAAGTATAAAACCCAAGCATCAAATCAATTCAGGATGCAAAAGCAGCTACATTATAATACAAGAAACACAAAGAATCAAGACAATGCAATCCGATCAATAATTATAAATCCATCAGAAATGATCAGCAATGAGACTATTTTAGATGAAATACCTAACAAAGATTTAAAAAGAATAATTCTATCTATACTCAAAGTAGTGACAGAAGAAATGAAAGGATTCAAAGGAGGAAACAAACTCCTGAAAGAGAACACAGAAAACCAGATTAATGAAATAAAAAGGTCATTACAGGACATGAGTAAGGAAATGGAAATACTGAAGAAAAACCAGGCTGAAATCCTAGCTCTGAAGAACACAGTAAGTGAAATAAAAAAAAACTCTATGGAAAGTCTCACCAGTAGAATGGATAAAGGAGAGAACAGAATATCTAAACTAGAAGACCAAGTGGCAGACCTAATACAGTCCAACAAAGAGAAAGACAAGTTAATAGAAAGGTATGAATGAGAATTCCAAGATACCTGGAACACTATGAAAACATCAAACATAAGAATTCAGGGTATAGTAGAAGGAGAAGAACTTCAATATAGAGGCCTAGCAGATGTTATCAACAAAATCATAGAAGAAAAAATTCCCCAAATTGGGAAAGAAATGTCAATGCAGATATAAGCTTTTAAAAGACCAAACAGACAAAACCTAGAAAGAACCTGTCTTTGCCATGTTATAACTAAACTGCTAAACACTCAAACAAAAGAAAGTGTATGGAAAGCAGTTAGAGAGAAAAAGCAAGTGTCCTTCAAAGGCAAGCCCATCAGGATTACAGCAGATTACTCAACACAAACTTTAAAAAGCAGAAGGGCTTGTAATGAGGTATTCCAAGTTCTGAAAGATAAAAACTGCCAACCAAGATTAGTTTACCCTGCAATGCTATCTATCGAAACTGATGGAGAAATAAAGACATTCCACAACAAAAACAGGCTAAAGGAACTTATGATAACTTAATTAGCTCTACAGAAAATATTTTAAAGGAATCCTTCACACTGAAGAGAAAGCAAAACACACACTGGAGGAAATAGGAAAAAAAAAACCATATTCAACAGTTAAGACAAGCGAGTAAAGAGAAAACAGGGAGCACTACAAAAGAAGAATGGAGAGAATAAATACATATCTTTCAATAATAACTCTTAATATCAATGGCCTCAATGTCCCAAACAAAAGACATAGGCTTGCAGATTGGATTAAAAGGCAGGATCCCACTATCTAGTGCCTCCAGGAAAGTCATCTCCAGTAAAGGATATATACCTTCATAGGGTGAAAGAATGGAAAACAGTATTTAAAGCAAATAGGCCTAGGATTTGCTATCCTAATGTCTGACAGAATAGACTTCAAACCAATATTAGTGAGAAAAGATAAAGAAGGTCATTTTATACTAATTAAAGGAACACTCCAACAACAGGACATTACAATCCTAAACATATATATACCTAACATGGGGGCTCCCAGCTAACGCTATTAGAATTAAGGTCACAGATAACACCAAACACAATTGTAGTGGGTGGCTTCAATACTTCACTCTTATCAATTGACAGGTCATCTGGGCCAAAAATAAACAGAGAGACATCTGGATTGAATGATGTCATGGAACAAATGGACCTAACAGATATATAAAGAACATTCCATCCAAATGCTGCAGAATATATATTTTTCTCAGCAGCACATGGAACATTCTCTAAAATAGACCATACATTAGGACACAAAACAAATCTTAACAAATATAGGAAAATTGAAATAATCCCTTGTGATCTATTGACCACAATGGTATTAAACTGCAAATCAACAACAAGAAAAACTATAGAGCATACAGAAATTTTGAGACTAAACAGTACACTACTGAATGATGAATGGGTTACTGAAGAAATTAAAAGAAATCAATCAATTCATAGAATCAAATGATGAAGAAAATACAACATACCAAAACCTTTGGGACACAATAAAGGGAAATTTAAAGCTCTAAATGCTTATATTAAGAAATCAGAGAGCTCACAAGTAAACAATTTAATGCTTCACCTTACGGCCTTGGAAAAAGAAGAATAAGGAGAACCAAAAATCAATAGACAGGAAGAAATAATAATTATTAAGGCAGAAATTAATAAAATACCAAAAAAAAAAAAAAGTCCACAGAATCAATGAAACAAAGAGTTGGTTCTCTGAAAAGATAAACAAGATTACAAACCCTTAGCAAATCTGACCAGGAAAAAGAGAGAAGAGACAAAAATTAATAAAATTAGAGATGAAATGGCACCATTACAACAGACACCAAAGAAATTCAGAAAATCACAAGGACATATTTTAAGAATATATATGCCTCTAAGTTTGAAAATCTGAAAGAAATGGATGATTTCCTTGATTCATATGACCTACCAAAGTTAAGTCAAGATATGATAAAACATTTAAATAAACCTACAACAAGTACAGAGATCCAAGCAGTTATCAAAAATATCCCAATTTAAAAAAGTCCAGATGGATTCACTGGTGAATTTTATCAGACCTTCATGGAAGAACTAATACCACTGCTTCTCACACTTTTCCATAAAAAAAAAAAAAAAAAAAAAGGTAGGAATTCTATCAAATTCCTTCTAAGAAGCCAGCATCACTCTGATACCAAAACTGGACAAAGAGAGAACAAAAAAAGAAAATTAGAGACCAATCTCCCTCATGAACATAGATGCAAAAATTCTCAACAAAATATTGGCAAACAGAATAGAAGACTATATCAGAAAGATTATTCACCCAGACCAAGTAGGCTTTATCCCAGAGATGCAGAGATGGTTCAATATATGCAAGTTAATAAATGTAATATACCATATAAATGGTCTGAAGGACAAAAATCACATGATTATCTCAATAAATGCAGAAAACGCATTCAACAAAATCCATCATCCCATCATGTCAAAAGTATTACAGAAACTGGGAATAGAAGGAATATATCTCAACATAATAAAAGCTATTTATGACAAGCCTACTGCCAACATAATACTAAATGGAGAAAAACTTGAAGCTTTTCCCCTAAATTCAGCAACAAGACAAGGGTGTCCACTTTTCCCACTTTACTTAATATATTCCTGGAGGTCTTAGCTACAGCAAAAAGGTAAGAGACACTCATAAAAGGAATACAAATTGGAAGGGAAGAGATCAAATTATCATTATTTGCAGATGATATGACTCTATACATAAAAGACCCTAATGACTCTACCAGCAAACTGTTAGAACTGATAAACACTTTCAGCAATGTAGCAGGATACAAAATAAACACACAGAAATCAGTAGCTTTTCTATATATAAACAACAATCAGGCTGAGGATGAAATCTTGGGATCTCTCCCATTCACAATTGCCTCAAAAAACAAAAAGTACCCTGGAATACACTTAACAAAGGAAGTGAAGGATATCCACAATAAGAACTTTAAAACACTCAAGCAAGAATTTGCAGAAGACACAAGGAAATGGAAAGACATCTCATATTCTTGAATTGGAAGAATCAATATTGTGAAAATGTCAATCTTACCAAAAGCAATCTACACCGTTAATGCAATGCCCATTAAAATTCCAAAGGCATTCTTAACAGAAATAGAAAAAAAAAATCCTAAAATTTATCTGGAAGCACAAAATACCTTGAATAGCCAAAACAATTTTGGGCAACAAAAATCAGGCTGGTGGTATCACCATGCACGATTTTATGTTATATTACAAAGCCATAATAATAAAACCAGCATGGAACTGTCACAAAGACAGACATGTAGATTAATGGAACAGGACAGAGCACCCAGATACTAATCCAGGCAGCTTCAGCCATCTGATTTTCACAAAAATCCAAAAAATATTCATTGGAGAAAACATAGCCTCTTCAACAAGTGGTGCTGGGAAAACTGGACATCTGTATGTAGAAGGATGAAAATAGATCCTTGTCTCTCTCCATGCACAAGAATCAAGTCAAAGTGGATCAGGAACTTTAATATCAGAGCTGAAACTCTGAAACCGCTAGAGGAAAAGGTAGGGGAAACCCTTCTACATATTGGCATAGACAATGACTTTCTGAATATAACTCCAATTGCTCAGGAAATAAAGCCATTAATCAACCACTGTGATCTCATGAAATTACAAAGCTTTTGTACAGCAAAGGACATGGTGAATAGAGCAAAGAGACAACCTACAGAATGGGAGAAAATCTTTGCCAGCTATATTTGACAGAGGAATAATATCCAGAATATACAAAGAAATCATAAAACAGAAAAATAAGAAATCAAATAACCCAGTTAAAAAATGGGCTATGGAACTAAATAGAGAGTTCTCAGAAGAAATATAGATGACATATAAACATCTAAAAAAGTATTCTACATCCTTAGCCATCAGGGAAATGCAAATTAAAACTACTTTGAGATTCCATCTCACTCCTGTCAGAATGGCTCCATCAAGAAAACAAATGACAATAAGTGTTGGTGGGGATGTGGAAAAAGAGGAACACTTCTAGTCCGTTGGTGGGAATATAATCTAGTTCAGCCATTGTGGAAATCAGTGTGGAGGTTCTTGAGAGAGCTAAAAATAGATTTACCATATGATCCAGCTATAGCACTCCTAGGCATATATCCAAAGGACTCTTCTAACTACCTTAGAGATACTTGCACAACCATGTTTATTGCTGCTCTATTCACAATACCTAGGAAATGGAACCAGCCTAGATGTTCCTCCACAGATGAATGGATAATAATGGTGTGGTACATTTACACAATGAAGTTCTATTCAGTGGTAAAGAAAAATGCAATTTTGAAATTTTCTGGGAATGGAGAGAACCGGAAAGGGTAAAGCAGGCTCAGAAAGCCAAACATTGCACATTCTCCCTCATATGTGGATCCTAGTTACTAATGTATAGGCTTGTGTGTGAGATGGAACCAAAAACTGGTAGCAGAGGCCAGTAAACTAGAAAAAGGTTGTTAGGAAGGGAGGAGAGGGAAGGATTTAATGGGATGGTATTGTATATATGAAAGTAGAACAGATTACAGGCAGGGGAAAGCCCTAAGGGTGGCCAGGGGAAGAGAATGTGTGAACGAAGGGAGGGGGGAAGTCAATCAAAGTTCAAAATATTCCAAATAAGACTTATGTAAACCTACTTTTTTGACTAATGGCACATCCAGAAGCTATAGATTGTTGCTAGAAAATTTTCAGTGCCAGGGATGAGATACCTTCCAATGAATTGTTGGCCAGGGAAGTCCCTGTTGCCTACAAAACATTAAGGCTATTGCTAAGGCCCTTGGTTTCCCTTGAGAAACAGATGGTAAGACCCTATTGCTAGAAACCTCACTTGCCTAAGCAGCAAAGTCACTGAGAAATCTGGCTGGTGATGAGCTGAAAAACCTCCCTGTAGACCAGCCAACTGAAAGGTGGAAAAAGCTGAACTGCATGCAGCCATATGGGAGACAGAAGTCATCATAGGTGAAAACAGTGGACACTGGAAACCTCAAGTTTGGCCTAACATGCCAAATGACCGAACGGGTGCAATAGTGGCATGTCTGTTCTGGGGGAAACTGAATGCTCTCTAATTGGACTAAAGGCCCCTCTCTGTGGGAGGGAATACATACCTGGTACTGGAAAACCTAATCAAAAGACTATAGCAGGGAGGTCATGAACCTTAGGGGTATAAAACCTGCTGTTCTCTGGCTAAATGTTTATATTATTCCCACCAAACTGCCCTGAAAACACTACACTTAATGTTCATATTCACATATTAATGCTACTCTCACTTCTGGTTAGAGAAGCTTCTCTTTTCAGATGGCAATGACCACTGGGATGACCCAAAAGGTAACATAGTGCTGAGAAAAGACTGAGGAGTGTCCAGCACTAAAACATCTCTATCACACCCTCCAAGGCTCAGGGTCCATTGCGGAAGAGGGGGTGGAAAGAATGTAAGAGCCAAAGGAAGGGTACGACTCTTTACAATGCAACTGTCCAGACAGAAATTGGCCTCAATATCCATGACCTCGCAGTGCCTAGTGATACATTCGCAAGACCCTCATAATAGGAGAAAAAGATGATGACATCAAATTAAAAGAGAGACAGAGAGATGGAGGGGATATGTTGGACAGTTGAGTTCTGAAGGACAGTAGGAGGAAAGGAGGGAAATATCATGGTTTATTGTCTGTAAATATAGAAGTCAATAAAAAACAATTTAAAAAATAAAAATTAAAAAATATATATCCCTGAAGTTGTCTGGACTTGAGGCCATAAATATCAGTCTGCTTGTAAGTTGAACAGTGTCATTTCTGTGGGTTCAAAACAAGCTGTCCACTAAAGTATGCCTAAGTTTGTCAAAAAAAAAAAAAAGTTGGGAAATGACAGGTGGGAAAAAAATGAAGCTAAGTGATTTAGAAACAGTCTCTAATGTATACAGGTAAAATGACTTCTTCCTCAAGACATAATACTTGTGAGTGATTTCCAAAGATTCATAACAGAAAAAATGTCATTCGTCCATCCTCATCTCCTATGACAGTATTCAGTTGTAGGTGATCTCTGCCAAAGTACCATCCTAACCTTATATATTTCCACATAAAATCCACTTTCACAGAAAATCTCAGAAAAATGTACACTCCATCCTTCCACATGATTCAGAAAAGATGTGCAGGTGACTCCTTTGTGGGGTTTCATATATCCCTTCCCTTTCCATCATTTTTGAAATGTTCCTTATTAGTGAATATGCTCCCTATTTTAATAGTCTAATAGTTAGGCATGGTTGTGTACATCTTTAATCCCAACACTTGATGGGCAGAGGTAGGAAAATGGCTGTGAGTTTGAGACCAGCCTGTGACTACAGCATGAATTCCAGGTCAGACTGGGCTAGAGTGTGACTCTACTTCAAAAACAAAACAAACAAATAGTCTAAATATAATTATCTTCTTTATTATTCATACATTTATCTTTCATAACTTCAACAAAGTTAAAATTCCAGAGCAAAAAAGAATTCCTAATACTTGTATAAAGATAGAATTTATAAGGCTGCCTTCATGTCATAAGACCATAGTTCATTGAACTGTGACATACAGAAACTTGGAAAATATATTCCTCCATGTGTGCATTTGTGACATTAGGAGCTAAAAGAAAAAAAAAATGTGTGAAAAAAGAAGAGTGAAAAATTTTAATATATTAAAGTAATATCTTAGTTCTTGAAATATACACACTAATTTCCAACTTTAATGAGCTTTATCACAACTTAATGTACTTATACAGAAAAATTAGGGGAAATTTTTGCCAACTATAGTGATTTTTGACTACATTTCTTTATAGGTCTCTGAAAGGCATTATGAATATGAAAGTTTCTTGTACAGTTTTTGGAAATCTAATCTTAAAATATGTCTCTTTGTTAAAGTATATATTATTAGTACTTGACATGAAGGAGAAACAAAATAGTGGAGAGTACTGTAAAAATTCACTGATTTTAGTAGAAGTCATGAACTATACTGTCCCTTAACATTTCCTTATTAAAAACAAATTCTCAACAACAATGGAAATTTTCAGAACATCCACGTAAGAATAAATTGTGTTTGTAAAATGATTCAATAGACCTGTAAAACTATTAACACAACTCAATATCACTAAACTTTACGAACCTGGTTGACATAATGAGAAGAGCCAATGTTTGAAAACATCTAGTCTAGTAGACTAGATATGTCATTTATTTAGTTGGATTGTTCCTTACACATTGTTATTGGTTATTGAGCTTGCTGTAGAAATGTCTAGGGAACATTCAAGGAACGTGAGTACAAAATCCTTACCCTTACAGGACAATACCATGGGTCAATGTTAAAAAGATAAACAGTGAAGAATACTACATGACGATTGCCAAATCGTTGGTACACTAGACAAAGTAAGAATGAAGTGAAACACTGTCATTTAAAAATTTTTTTTCTTTATCTATTTTTGGAGAGAGAGACAGAGAGAGGCAGACAGAGAGAGAGAGGGAGAGGGAAACAGATAGAGATGGGTGCACCAGCAGTCTCTCAGCTGCTGTGAATGGAAACCCAGATGCTTGCACCCCCTTGTGGGCAAGTGCAGCATTGCACCCTTGCCTCACTTTTGCATTTGGCTAACCGTGGGACCTGGAGATTGGAACCAGGTTCTTGGGCTTAGCAGGCAGGCACCTTAACCGCTAAACCATCTCTCCAGCCCAAAACACTGTCATTTTTAAAATCTTTTATTATTTATTTGCAAAGAGAGAGAATGAGAGAATGAGAGAGAGAGAGAGAGAGAGAGAGAGAGAGAATGGGTCCACCTATACCTCCTGTCACTGCAAACAAACTCCAGATGCATGTGCCACCTTGTAGTGGGGAATTGAACCGGAGATTTCAGGCTTTTGAAAGAAAGCACTATTAACCACTGGGTAATCTCTCCAGCCTAAGATTCTATCATTTTGTATTGATCAGGGAATGACACCAAAGACTATTATCTGCTCTAAATCATAGCATGACAACCTAGGGAGAGGAAACATAAACACTTCTTGACAGGGAAGGATTTGTTTTGTATGAACCCAGGTGAGCTCCAAAGAACAGTGTTCTAGATAATGAAAGTGGGAAGTCAAAGCTCTTGTTAAACAGTTAATGTAATACATATGTTCAGAGGTCCTTAGTTAGGTCAGAAGCCCACCTCCAGCACTGGAATACTGAAAATGTGATTCTCTAGGGAGGACTGGAGTTTGCAGCAGTCTGTTCAGGATGAACTTGTAGCTTGAGTCTGTCCCTATACTTTCTTTCTTTTCTTCTTGTTTTCTCTTGAAATTCAGCATCTAGTGAGCAATATGTAGAGCTAGCTTGAAACATAAATGGGTATGTTTTGATGGAGGGTGGGCTACTGACTGAAGGAAGACCCAATCATGCAAAATCATGGAACTGGGGTAAATATGTCTGTTATGTACTGAGTCTGGATAGAGGGAAGGAAGTGCCAATGAAAGCAAGCTCATCAAAGACTCTTGCAATACTGAAAGTGCCTAAAATGAAATAAGCTCACCTGCATATTCTGTCAATTTATGACTGAGGATGTATTTACTATGTACAAATCCACTGCTCCACACATCTATACTAAATAAAATATGTATGTATGGAGAGAGAGAGAGAGAGAAAGAGAGAATTAGATTCCATAAGGACTCTAAAATAATAAAATGGGACCTCCCCTGGAAGGAGTTGAACAGCTGGTGTGACTCATTATCTTGAACTGGAATTATCTGCAGATTACTTGGATGCATGAGGGAGCATGACAGTGGAATGAGGAGCAGTCCGGGTGATCAAAGAAAAGGCAGGCTTTAAGGGTTCTTATTTTTCATAGAAATTGTTATGCAACATCAATCCCTCTGTGTTACACGTATTATCACCCAGATCCAAGAAAATAGGACACTGACATCAGGTCACGATGATAGGAATGATGCAGAATGAGAGATCATGCTTTAAAGTTGCCACATGTAGATGATAACAGCAAAAAAAGTATCAAGCAAGTTATAGTTATAATTAATCATGATCATCAACTTCACTGGATTAAGAGATACCTATAACATCATTCAAAAACGCTCTGACAGGGCTGGAGAGATGGCTTAGATGTTAAGGTACATGCCTGCCTGCCAAGCCTAAGAATGCCTGTTTGATCTCCAGGTCTCACATTTAGCCAGACACATAAGTGACATAAGCATGCAATGCCACTCTTGTCCACAAGGGAGCACAAGCATCTGGAGTTCATTCACAGCTAGTGAGAGGCTGCTGGCACACCCATTTCTCTCTCTCTCTCTCTCTCTCTCTCTCTCTCTCTCTGCCTATTCCTCTCTGTCTCTGTTGCTCTCTTTCTCTCTGTCACTCTCAAATAATAATAAAAAAACTAAAAAAAAAAATATTCTGATGTGTCTGTGAGGACATTCACAGAGATGATTAACATGTGAGTCAATGAACTGCATGTGGCAAGGAGACCAAGCCTCAATCTGGGCAGCACTTGTTCAGAACAAGAGGGACTAATGATGCAGCTATAGGCTAGGGCTGAACACAAAACCTATTGAGAATTTTCTGATCTTCCCCCAAGACAATCTCAAGCTCTAGAAGAAAGGACTATACTTCTAAAGAGGGCACAAACAGAAGAACCTGCAAAAGCCAGGCTTGCTCACTTCCTCCCAGTTTATGCCCACTACAGTGAGCATAACCATTTTCCAGTCACTTCTCTATAAGTCCACATACTTCATTAAACAGAAGCATTAAAATACATTTCCTTTGCCACTGAGTCTTTATTTCTACAGGCCCCATGTCACATAAAATTCACATGTTCTGTGATTGAGCTGTCTTTTGTTACAGAGGCTGCAATCATGAGCCTAGAGAATCCTGACAAGAATTTCTTTTCTTCCTACAGCAGTAATGATTAGGAAGTTTATACTGTACATAGCAGCATTAGCAAGACTAAAGCAATTTACACACTATGCCAACCATTAACAAGTATATTTCTAATTGGAAATCATCTTTTTTGGAGCTCAAGAGTTTTAGAATATTCTTAGAAACAACTATGTTTCTTAGAATAGACTGCTTGAAACTGTGTTTGGCTTGTTAATGAAAAATTATGACACTTACACTGATACAATTATCCAGATATTTCAAATATCAGTGTTTCCTGTCATTTTCACACCACCACCAATCATGTAGGACAATGTGTTCTTTATACGTCAGTGAGGCAAAGTTGGTTCACTCTTCAGACACCATATGTTTGTGTTTGGGTTTGTAAAATGAACCTAACCTAAGCCGTTGCATTTGAGACAGGTAAATCTTCCCTAGGTAGCCATTCTGTATGAGCAATGGGGTTTTAAAGAAACGGCTTCACCCCAGGCTTATTTGGAATCTCCCCAACAATAGTGCTTCAGCTGCAGGTTCTGTGAACCACCATGTAGTGCTGGCTCATGCAGCCCCTTGTGTGTGTCACCACTATTTGAACCCCTTCTATGACAAGCATCTGTTACCAATTCTCTTTCAAAGAGCATCTGCTACCAAGAGAAGCAAGCTTTTAATGTGTTGATTTATTATCTTCCAATAGAAGGTTTTATTGCTTGTATTTGAATATTATATTTAAGGTGCTTTTGTGATTACAGATGTTTTACATGTAAATTGCTTTATATTAGAAAAAGCTTTTTCCCACTATTTTTAAGGCAACTTCAGATTCATGTATTTTACATTTTAATATCTTCTGCATAGCTGAGAGCGCATGGATGGCTCTCTGTCTGTAATGGCAGTCAGAATGAGCAACAGCATCTGCAGCTGTTAGTGTTTCAAGGAGAAAATTAATGGTGGGTGCGTGCTTTTTTTTTTTTTTTAACTTTACAAAGGAAACAGCCTTTATTAATTGCAAAGGGAGGCTCTGATTGTTGTTTTACCCCCAAAAGGGACAGAAGGGGTCACTATAAAAAACAACTTTCTACTCTGTAACCTTTGTAAACCAGAAAATTATGTCAGTCAAGTTTTCATACTTTTTTCTCACTTTTTTTTTTTTAAATTCTGTCTAATCAAAATGTGGAATCTGCAGTACTGTATGTTCTTTGAAATAATAGCACCACCTACTGTCTATTACTGTACTCATTCATCAAGTTAAGAAAATGAGAGGTGGAGGAGAAACTGCACTAAATCACTGAACTAGTTACTCGATACACAACATACTCCTGAAAACACACAGGAGAATATGAAAGCAAAACTAATTGAGCTAAATGTTGTGAATTGTTCTTTTTCATTAGGCAAACAGTATTAAAATTCACAGTGAAAGACAATGTCTACCTTGTTATGGTCAGTATTAATTCAGATTTTCAGAGTCTTTATCTTATTCTATATTCTTTTGGATGAAAATAAAGGGTGAGAGGTCTGCTCTTAAAGAATTCCCTTAAAGCAGTCCTTATCATTTCTTCCCAAGTGCTGCTGTGTGCCAGGCCCCTGTCCGGGAGCCCTGGTTGTATGACTACTTACACAACAGACTGCTCACTGTCCTCCAGCCTTTCACCCAGTAGATGATGTTATTTCATTAAAACTCTCAACTATCTGGATAAATGGTCATTGAAAGTTAAGTCCCAGGACTCTCATAACTGCAAGCCACTAGCTATTTTAGGAGCACAGTGGGAAATTGAGACATTCCCCAAGCCACCTTCAAGCTCATTTCTTTCAACAAGCACAGAGCCAGTTGTCATTCTTCTTCATAGATTTCCCTAACTTCAAAGTTCCCCCAGAGCTGTCTTACTTCCCACACATCTCTTGCAGGATGGGTATCATCCTTTCACTCTATGAAGCTAGTAGAAGAGCCTCTCTGAAGATTCTATATTATGAAGGCTAAATCCCTCTGTGAGAGAAAGAAAATAGTGTTGCCAACAAAAGAGTCTCCCACACTGAAGTATAGGAATTGACAAAAAGAGCATGGCTTTTGTAATGGGTCAGCATGATTAGCATCTGTGCACATAAGGCAGTGTAAAATGACCACAAAATCTAGTCAGAACTTCACACAAATTAACTAAAAAAGTAAAAGAGGATCATTAAACCTCTCATTTTCTTGAGAGAAAAGGGGACATACTTTGTGGGTTTTCTCATCTATGCCTATAAAGATTACTTAGCTTATTCTTAAAGTAAGCTAATGCAGTACCCATGATCAGACAGCACATGAACTAGCATCATAAAATCTAAAGTTCAAGCTTTTCAAGCCTATTGTACTCTCAAGAACCCATGCTTAAAAAGGCAACATAGTGCTGAGAAGAAGGGATGGAGGAGTGCCTAGCACTGAAACACCTCTGTCACATCCTCCAGTGGCTCAGGGACCATTGCGGAAGAGGGGGCGGATAGAATGGAAGAGCCAAAGGAAGGATATGACCTCTTACTATGCAGCTGCCCAGACAGAAATTGGCCTCAATATCCATGATCTTGCAGTGCCTAGCAATACCTTTGCAAGACCCTCAAAATAGAAGAGAAAGATGATGTCATCAAATTAGGAGAGAGACTAATGGAGAAAGGGAGGGGATATGATGGAGACCGGAGTTCTAAAGTGGAATGGGGGAGGGGAGGGAAATATCAGGTGGGGTTTTTTTTGGTATGTAAGATTAAAAGTCAATAAAAAATTAAAAAAAAAAAAGGAAAGTAGAATAGACAGCAATCTTTCTTCACAGAGAAGGTTTCATCTTGTTTCCTTTACACTAACTATGGAAGTTCAAATCACATTAAGAAGTATTATGCTTCACAAACAATTGGAGGTCATAATCTGGAATGGTTCAATTGTCAATGTCCAAGTCTATGACTATTTAAATAGATTTAACAGGTCTATAATATTTTTCACTTGATTTTTGACAGATTTCCAGTTATGTTAATAAGGCAATGACTTAGATAAAGGTGCCAACCCTTTTGTAAAGGGAAAGAGTTAGAATTCTAGGAAGGAGTTCTCTTTCATAGATATAAAAGGTTGCTAATATGATATGAAGCATAGAAAAACATTATTAGATAAGCATGACTATGGTATAATAAACTTTATTTACAGTAAAAGACAAGGTGTCTGTTAGGTCTACAGGCCGTGGGTTTTACAATCTCTGTTAGAATGTTCTGTGGGATGCGTTTTTAACCTGTAAGTAATGGCAACAAAGCAATAGGGTTTGCTCCTCTATGGCTGTTTCCATACTTCCTAGATTCTCTAGCAAGCACTTCTGCCATGTGGCCCCTGAAATTATCACAGTTGTGTGTTTCTTGCTGTAGCATCCTAGCTCTCTGAAAGCTCCATGAGACTCTTCTTAACCCTAAATTATGGCACATTAAAATTTGCTTATGTGATAATGAAATGCCTTGCTATTGACTTGGTGCATGTTACAGATGAATCTGTTACACACTTAATAAAGACATGCATTTTGTAACCTTCCCTAAGGAGACAGAAATAAATGTCTGTTTACCCCAGATATAACACAGTTGATGGAACAAGCAAATTATTCCAGCTAAGTCTAATTTAGTGACCTGTTGCGTTTATTGGGGTTACTTACAGGAATTCTGGTAAGGGCTTACTTACAGAAACAAGGGTGATATCAGGCAGTTGCATTACTGGAAAGCCCATGCAACCCTGGGTCGCTACTCACAAAAGCTGCCTCCATGGAACTCTCCACACAACTTGCATGCATCACGGTGGCATCATGGTGGGTTGGAGTCTTCTCTGCCCAGCTGTTTTTGTTGCTTGTTTATCCTTAGAAACAGAGCTTATAAATATTGTAATGTTCAAGAGTTTCCCGAGCCTTGTAAATTTAATTTACCTCTTGAGCCTGGTAAATTGTTTATCATTTCTGAACCCCCATCCTTCCTCTGGAGGGGATGTTTCAGTTTGGGGAAGTAGCCATACAGAAACAGAATAGTCCATGTGCTAAGTAAAATATGGCAATCATAGAACATCTGAAAAGTAAGAATTTTACAATGTTAAGCAATAAAGTTATAGTAAAAATGAAGCCTTAAGAATGTATAGTGCTACCATATTTTTCCTTTATTATTTTCTTCTTAGATTGTTAAAATAAAATAAGTCAAGTTGAGAGGCGGGTACAGTTAGGGTGCCTGGATTGCTGAAGGTAAAAAAGGCAGGAAAGTCTGCACTTGCTAGAAATTAAAGATGCTCTGATTTCTTATCTCTTGCCTAATTCCCTAGACCTGTTTCTCCACAAACAATCAGGGCCCCTCCTGGGAGGGAGGTCTTTCACAGGTTTTAAACATTTTGATTGGGCAACTTCAGCACCTGGAATTTGGGGCCTGGGCTAGCCTCTTGCAGAGCCAGCCCCTAGTCCTAACCAACAAGCTGTCCTTCTGTTTCACCTGAGCCCGAAGACACCCCATGACGATTAGGTTATAAATACCTTTGCATGGGAAGGGCAGACTCTTTGACCACTTGGGAACTTTCAGCTGTTGGTGAGTTTTTCCTGGGTTAGCTTGACCTGGGCCTAGGCCCAGGCCCAGCAGGGAGGGCCCCCTAGCCCTTAATCTCGACATGGGTTTTTTTTATCCCTTCTAGCTCCCCACATGGCAAGACTTGAACTTTCTTTTCTCTCTTCTTTCTGTGTTTTTTTTTTTTTTTCCAGGCTCTCCATGTGGGATCTCTAACCGTGTGGGTGCCTTCCCTTTGCTCTGTATTTCCCTCAATAAATATAATAATTTAATAATTATCCTTCTCAGTCTACCTTCTTATTCAAGTCCTTGATTGAAATTAGAAACAAACCTAGAGTTTGGAGTTCAAGGACTTTCCTGGAGCCCTAACACCCCATTACAAAGTAGATAAATATTTTTGAATTATGGAAATTAAGTGAGATTCCCATGATCACATAGCAAATAAGTTAGACTTTAACTCAATGCCTGTATTTCCAATATACTTCCCACCACAATATAGTGCTTTCAGCCACTAATACCATTCTATATTAGCATGGTGGATAAAATCTGTACTTAAAATCCACAATTATCTTCTAGAAATGTTATTAACATCATTAGTAACCAGGAAAGAACCTCCATTTTCCTTTATTACACCCTATATGGGAGTGCATTAAAGAAAAAAAAAATGAATTTGTTTACAATGAACTGTTAGGGCCATTTTACTTTTAAACAAATACAATAGATTATCAATTGGCCAATAAACCTCTTTCTTTGAGTAAGTTATATTCTTTGATAAGAAAGTCCAAAGTAACTTTATTGGCCCAATGAAGATGGAATCAAACACTAGTCTCATGCTGCTTTTAAAGGAATACTTTATCCCCTGCAATCATACCTATCTACAGAGACAAGCTTCTCTAATTATCTTGTGTTTCTCAGTAAATATTAGTCGTGTCCAAAAGTGCAGCAGATTGCTGAGCTTTACATTACATTAGGAAGATGTAGTTTGTTATCTGAGTTCTGTTTCTTTCCATTGCTCCTTTTTATACCTTTGGAAGATATATAATGAAGTTAAGAGGAAGAGACTGAAATTCTCGGCATTTCCAACTCCCTTCAGGACTTGGAAACCCTTCAGACACAATGGTAAATGAGGCTGAGTCAGACAAAGAATGAAAGTGCTCTCTGTCCTTCCTTTGGTTGCATTCTTTCTAACCTTCTCCTGATTCTTTTTGAAAAAAGGAACATGTTGGTACAGGAAAAAAAAAAGTGACATATGCAATACCTCCTTGGGAGGACTCGGATAATTCTTTTGATACTTGCATATAAAAGTATTTCAACATGTTTTTGCTATAATGAATGGAAATGTATTCTCTCCAAATCCTTTTAACTTTCAGCTTAATGGGAAGATTCAGAAACAAAGTGAAAGACTAAGAGCGAGTAGAAGCTATAAACTAAACTTTCAGGTACTGGTCTGTAGCTTTATGTCCATCATCGCTCATATATCAATGGGCTGGCTCCTTTATGCCAGTCAGCATATTTAAGGTAAACATTCTGTATCCTCATTTTGCATGTATACTATCCAAGGCCTGAAGAAATTATTTGCTCTATCTCTCTTAGCTGATGAATTGCAAAACTGGTATTTAGATAGGGGCTCTTTTGAGTCCAAATTATATAGTATTATTTCTTTGATGCAAAAACATTGTCAGCTGATCCCACCAAGCCAGGGAATAAAAGATTTCCATGTTTCAAGACTTGAAAAATGTCTTATACACTATAGTGTAAAATGCTGATAACTAAAAAGCTGAAAGGAAAAGTTTGCTCATTTTTATATCAAATGATGCTTTCTTAAAAAAAAAAAAAAGGCTTTCTCCAGGCAGACCATCTCCTCACTAAAGGGTAGATGGAAAATTTATCCCGCCACTGAATGCCATGCTTATAGACTTCTTTGAAAGATATATAGTCTAAGCCAATACCCAGTGACTTTACCAATATGTTCACCTTGAATGTATAATAAAGCAAACAATGAGCCAAAGGGTGTCATATTATGTTGTGCTTCTGACTTCAGGACCCTGAACATTCTTTTGCAGAGTATCTTTTTTTTTCTTTTATTTTATTTTATTTTATTTTATTTTATTTTATTTTATTTTATTTTATTTTATTTTTTTCAGGTAGGGTCTTGCTCTAGCCCATGCTGACCTAGAATTCTGCAAACTCGTATGATCATCCTGCCTCTGCCTTCCAAGCACTAGGATTAAAAGTATGCACCACCAGGGCTGGCTTAGTATTTTTCATTCAACTACAATGTTCCCATAGGACCATCCACTGTCATTATTTCTTATCTTTGTGACAGGTAAATAATTACATACCTCCTAAAGCTGTTGCAATCAATTGATTAACCTGGCCCTGAAGCCCTTTAGAATATGCCACCACAATCTCTCCCTCCATCATTGGATAAAAACCGCTGCTAAGGCTGCTTGCAATTAGTACTAATGCCCTGAGATACTCTTGGTCTGCACCTCTCCTTGCTTTGCCCTTCTGCTGCTGATCCCTCTTTCAGCAGGGTTGTTGTGGCAGCAGCTGTTGTATGAAACACATTGCTTGCAGTGTGGAGTCATCCCCTCCATCAAGAAAATTCAGGTACAAAATCATTTAGAAGAGGAGAGGAAATATTTACTTGCAAAAATGAAAAGGAGTCAGCAATTAAAAGGAACTGGCCTCGTAAATAAGGAACATAGAAAATTTTAAAAGAAAAAAAAAGAACATAATACCTCCCAGGTTACCAAGTATATTTTTTCTTCTAAAAGTTTCTATTATTATTATATTCAAAAAGATGATGTCATATCTTCAGTCAGCAGCATAGAAAACTCAGAAGTAAAATTATTTTTGTGAAGAGGTTATGGTTAAATTTATAGTACAAGATTTTATTTATTTTGGAGACCAGCACAATGGAAAATTAAATGTTAGTTTTGGCTAATTTCAGAGTATAGCATACATTTCTTTCTCAGTGTGCATGACATCAAGTACACAGCATAGTTTGCAGGACAGTGTGCTGGCCATTCTTCCATGGTTAATATTCTCTGAACCAGTTCTGAATAGATTGCATGCTCAAACAGGAATGGTAACAGCCATGTTATAGCTCTGTCTTCTGTTTGTAACTGAATATCCTCCTTCATTGTCAGAACGCTTTATAGTCATTTATAGAATCATTGGCAGAGAGTCAACCATGGTTTTGGCATCGCTTATACTGTGCCCAGAAAAGTTGGGGGCTTACAGTTTATTTTGCCTTATCTTTACTAGAAAGACATTTCTTAGGATAATCGAGGTAAACTTATATTTCTAAAACCCATTAATATTTGATTTAACTGCTTAATTGTGTCTTACAAAGCCCAGATCTATAGCCATATGTGACCTGATGTTTGGTCAAGACCTTCCATGTAAGCACTCTGTCTCATTAAGGTTGAACACCTATGATAACCAAGTTTCAGCCAGTCCTATATCCCATTAAGCTGGAATTGTAACGAGTGCATCTTTTTTTTTTTTTTTTTTAAACACAAGTGTGGTGTGAAAGTGGTATTCATTCAGGATACACTGGACTTCAAAAATCTGAATTTTGATCTCTTCCCAAACTTAGTGATATCACACTCAGGTATTTAGCCCAATTGTCCTTCATATCTGATTTTTTTAAGTTGCACAATACTGAATTTTATTTTCTCAGTGTTTTAGTACTGACTTTCCAGAAAACAAGTGAAATTTATAATAATGATACAGTATCATAACATCCAACATATTTAAGGTTTATATCATGATATTGTATAAAATGTAGTCTTTATTCCATTTATCAAGTTTGGAGAAAGGTCATAGTCACTGGTACCTAGCATGTGTTGTGATCAATACTTTTATTGTTTGAGTCTAACATGTTTCCCATTTTTTGATTACTTGTTTTCTGATTTTAAGGCTATGGATCCCTTTAAGGGAAGAGTTGGGAATTCTGGCTAACTGACTCATATTATTGGAAGTGAGTCATTGAGGGTTCTATCCTGAGGTTTTGGCTGTAGTCTCTGCTTCCTGTTCCATCATTAGGGGCTCTACCATCCCTTTCCTGCCATTATGGACTTAAATCCCTCTGAAAACATAAGTGAAAATAAAGCTTTTCTCTCTTAAGATATTTTGGTCACAACAACACAAAAGCATACAACATACATACAAACAAATACAAATTAAGCTAATTGTTCCCCTTAAGTATCATTTATGTTATTGTGTGAAAATTCAGAATGTAATTACATGTCACCAATCCCATTTCTATAAGTGTTAGACTTTTAAGGAATAGTATCTTTAGATGTTTATGTATTATGTATGATTTTTTAAAAATCTAACTTCATATCTCCAGAGGAAAAGAAAAATCTTGCTGTAACTTTGTGAGATCAATTTAATATGTTGATGTTAAAAATTGGCACAGTACCTAGGCTCTTAATCATAAATGTTTTTTTTTTTTTTTCAGATATGTCCTTAACATTTCCCAGAGGTATGAATTTCCAGCTCATGTAGACTTCATCTTTTACTTAGATTTTTGAAGAGGCAAATGCTAAGCAGGATAGTAATTTAAAATTTTTTATCATCAAAGACACAAAAGTAGAGAAAACTATGTAATGAACCCCTGAGCACCCATCACACAGCTTCAATAATGATCAGCAATGATTTCTATCTCTTTGCCCACTCTGTCTTTCCCTTGAGCACAAATTATTTTACCAGGTGGTGTTAGGAAGATTTTCTCCCTTATGTGCTATGGATATGTTCTCAAGCTTTTCAAAAATATTGGCTCTTTAAATATCATCAAATATTTAGCATTATTAATTTAGATCATTCTTAGGATAGCCAGAATTAAAACTGAAATGTAAATGATTTTGTTATATAGGCACTTTCCACATGAAGATTGGTGTGACCAAATGCTGAGACGGATGTGTAGGTAAGTTTTGTTTTTTTTTTTTTTTTTTTTTTTGTTAGTTTGTTTGTTTCAAATACTTTCTGGGGATGAAACATAAGTTATTACAAGTGGTAATATTATACAGAAGCTCAGGCAGGCACTGCCACATTCTGCTTAAGAAAATGTCTTTTAACCATAACAACACAGAGGAATAGCTGAAAAGACCATGGCTATTGATCTAAATTCCTGCATTTAAGTAAACACCACTTTTCTCTTATCCCTCATGCTATACTGATGGTGCTTTTCTTACTATCTATAAATTAAGATTCTGAGAATTGGGCTGGAGAGATGGCTTAGTGGTTAAGGCATTTGCTACAAAGCCAAAGGACCCAGGTTTGATTTCCCAGGACCCATGTAAGCCAGAAGCACAAGGTGGTGCATACAACTGGAGTTCCTTTGCAGTGTCTCTCAGCCCTGGCACACCCATTTTTCCTCTCTCTCTCTCTCCATTTCTTTCTTTCTTTCTTTCTCTCTTTCTTTCTTTCTTTCTCTCTCTCTTTAAAATAAATGAAATAAAATATTTTTTTATTAAAAAAAAGAATCTGGAAATTAAAAACTGAAAAAAAAACCCTCCTGTAATAATCTTAATTATCAACTTCATGTTAGATTTAGAATCACACTAGAGACAAATATCTGGGATTGAGGAAGTTTCTAGATTAAATTAATTGAGGTTAGAATTCTTATTAACTGTGACCTACACCATCTCATTCACAGGCTGGGTGTTGACTGAAAAGATAAGCAAACAATTTTTAAAAATGGGAGAAATCAAACTGAGAAAGAGCATCAAGGCTCTTTGCTACCTGTCTGCATTTTGAATGTAATCAGCTGCCTCAAGCTCCTGTTGCCATGACTTCACCATGATGGCCTTGTGACCTTAAACTGTAAACTGAAATAAACCCTCCCTTCGCTTGCATCTTGTCAGGTCTTTCAGCACAGCAAGGAGAAAAGTAACAAATCCTCCTCACAAACTAGTTTCATGTCACTGCCTCCTCCTGCTCTACAGCTTAGTCATTCTGAACTGCTCCTAATGCAGGCCACTCCTGCTGTTCTCCACCGTCTTGCACTACTCACATTTGTCTGACAAATAAGATTTCCTCAAACACAGATTTGTAATGTATAACTTGTAAAATTGTGGCTTTGGGAGGGTACTGAAACATATACTTGTAAGAAATTTGAAAAAGAGCAAGAGGGATGGGATCAAACTCAGTCTGGGACTTCTGACATTATATTACAGGGAACAGAAACTTTGCCTGACACATTTGTTTACCCCATATCTTAGTTCCTGTCCTTCATATCATTCCAAAGATAAGCTAATGTTATTTAGATATAGAGTATAGTGAGTATATAATTATTACTGTGTCTCAGTATTTCCTACAAATTTCTTACAATGACTGTGTTTTTGATGATATCTCAATGATAAAATGTAAAAGGTTTCTTGACTATAAATTAGTACAGGCAACATGAAATGTAAAAGATTTTTGAATAATTATGGAGTATGCTTATCTATATACAAATTTTGCTTAGGAAAAGGAAATTTCTGGCGTGGAAAGCTGTTTTTGGAAAAGTAAAATATCTTATGGTCACAGCTAATCTAGAGCTGGAAGAACCAAAAAAATCCATTGTCATGATTGCTGAAACACTACTTCTTCTCAACCAAATGAATATCAAAATGAAAGTAAGTGGAGAAATCACTGGTCTTCAGGTTAGTGTTTATTATCAATAAGAAGAGTTTTAAGTACTCTAGCTAATGTGATTTCTGCCATTAAAAATAATTTATTACTCCATTGTATAAATAGTTGTCAAGATTTTATACAATGAGTCAGATAATTCTTTGTCTAATATTAATACTAATAATAAAAGATGTAAAAGATGTAAAAATCTCTGTAAAAGATGAGATTTGAAATACACTGAATAAGAAACTACCTTCTAATATTTCTTCTTGCATAAAATGATTGCTGTTTAAGAAAAAAAATATATATATATGATGTGATAAAAATCTACATGTGGCAAAGTGCCCAGGTAGCTATTTATGTGTGGCTGCCATATTGTCAATTAATCATGTATGAGCTCCATGAATTTATGAATTTGATATGAACAAATTGATCATGTCATCATTATATCTACATCAAAACAGATCCAATAAATCAAAGTATTTAATTATAGGTTTTTCCAAATACAAGCTTTCTGCTAGGTTGGAAGGTTGATAGAATGCCTTAATGTGGCTAGGGAAGTGATTGCTTCAGAAGTGGGGAATCCACATAGATATAGCATGCATAGAAAAGCAGATCAAACCACAGCTTCCAGTTAAACTTTACTATGACTAGCCCAGGCACAGGAAGCAAGAAGAGCAAGAATAAAGTGACAGATTTTATCCCAAGAGACAGGCTCTATGGAATTCCTACAAACAAGTATTGTCACAGAGTTGAATTTCTAGGTCAAACATCCGTGTCAACAGAGGCTAGCAACACGATAAACTTCAGTCTTATAAGAAAAACAAAAGTCAAAATTTGGCAGCATGGATTAGTTAAGAAAAAAAATTACAGATCAATTAATTGTCTGAGGAACAGAGAAACATTCATACATCTCATGATAGAAAAGCAAAATAAAAACTCCAAAGCAGACCATAGAGAAAATTGACATGCTGTTTCACATAATTTTTAAACAACAAATTCTCTGTGGGTGGTGGGTGTACAAAAGAAATTATTTAGAAAGTTTGCTGATTTCTTTGATATAAACACTTCTATCAAAGCTGAATTCAATCTAATATTGTGTTATTAACTTGCTCATAAACTAATTTGGAACTGTTAACATTTGGCTGTTGTGAGTCAATAAAAAAAGTATCAGCATACTATCTTTACATGGATAAGTCCATGTGATGTCATTTATCATTTTACTCATACTTTTTGTTAATAAAATGATCAATTTTTAACATTTGTCTCAGTTCATTATTTTTAATTAATTTATTTATTTTTATTAAGAACATACTTTGTATGGATACATCAAGTGTTGGAACCATCTTCTCTCTCTTCTCTGTCCCCATTCCTCAGCCGACCCTCTTCAGTGGTGTTTCTGGTATTCCCCATGGAATTATGTGTTATGCGCTGTGGGAGCCACAGTCAGTTATTGGGTGAGGCAGTGTCTGTGGGCATGAAATTCCTACCTGTGGATCTTAAAATCTTTCTTTTCCCTCTTCCACAAAGTTCCCTGAACCTTGGTGGGTGTGTTTAAGTCTATTTCAGTGATGAGCTCTTAGGAGCCTCTGGATTTCTTATTATACATATTTTCTGTGCACCCAAGCTGCTACTATCACTATGCACAGTGCTCCAAGTTTAATGCAACATTTTTCTGAAAGATAATAGGTTGTATTCTATATAGATAATCAGTGAATAGCTTTAAATTACACATTACTAATAATTCAATATGAGGATTCATGTATGTGTCCATATTGACAGATTAAATATAGGCACAAATATTTCATTCTCCTTCTACTTAAAGTTGAATCTAAATCAGTTTTCCTTGTATTCAGATAGGAATTAGTAACTTGCTTGACTACAGGAAATAATTAGTAAAATATAGTGGGGGAGCTCACTGATGAAACCTAGGAGCTCCTGCAAAGCCTCTTGGAATACTTGTTGTTTGGGACATGGGAGAAGACTCATTAGGTCTCCATTTTAGAAGACCAGTAACTGTCAATGGCATGCTAGATGGAAGCCAGACACAGAAGTACTCCTAACTGTTCCTATCTCAGTTCTTTAGAGGCCATGGACGTCATGAGACAGAGCTGAGCCTTCCCAACTATGTCTTGTCTGAATTCAGTACCCTCCAAATTATCAGATACGCTACTTATAATTAGTGATTTATAACTACTTATAAATTAGTAATTTTTGACCAGTTCAGGCTTGATGTTCCCCTCTTGTTCCATTGCCAAATCTAAGAAATTCAGTGGGTACTGATCACATAGAATGATCATTAAGGGGAGGAGAAAACAAGTTCATTTTATGGAGTGGATATAAATGCAGTTCACTTCCCAACAGGTTGCTAGGTGTTTAGAAGGATATGTTTACTGCTCAAACTAAGCAGTGTCCAGGGAGTTAAATCATTCACTATTCTTACCTTCTTCAAGTGTACAGGGATTAGGCTACAATTATTACTCAGCAAAGATAACTAGAATTTCTTATGTTTCAATATTCACAATTCAAATACTCTGTATTTTGTCATCTGCTGCATATTTCTGTTATTGCATATACTTGAGAGGGATGAAAACAATGAAGAAAACTGAATGAAAAGAGGCAATATGTTAAAATACTTAAAGGCAATAAGATACCATTAAAAATTGAAATTTTAGGGGCTAAGGAGTGCCTCCTAAACTTTGTTATGTTTCCTTTACTTCCTGTGCACTATAAACCTCCCTCTTCCCTCAAGGAGGAATTTTAAATTCAGAGGTAACACTCTTCTGAACTTACCTTGAAAGAGTTAATCCCTGGTAGGATATTTTCCTTGAAGAGGTGATGATAGAAAAAGGATGTATGAAGGAGAACATCTTACAATTCTGTGCTTTTTTGTTAAAGGTTAGAGCCACATTTAGATTCCTAAGTCTAGATTTCATTTTTAAACATTCTTTTTTACTGACCTTTTAATTCTACTGAAAAAAAGACAATTTTGAGTTTGGCAGTTTTGTTCTTCAGAATCTACCCACTCCCTTGACTTTTATGTAAGACTTAGAGCCTCTTAAGAGACCAGAATATTTCTGTTTTGTTGAAGCCTCTGAGTTGTTTTCATTATTTCTGGTGATTATTCTGCCTTGGGCAAGAAAGTTCTCTAAGAAGACCCTTTAAAAGGAGTGCAGTGTTAACGGAGAGAAAATGGGAATGCCACCTTGCCAATGATACGGTGCCTACAGTGTTGCATTACCCAACAGCACTTGTCTTGATACAGGTAGGAGATGATAAATGTTGAAGTTAATTTTAAATATCTCTTGTGTCATCTTCTACAAATAATGGTGGTAGTAATTTATAGTAAATTACTGATTACTTCAGTGTATATTTTAAATTATTTTTCTCAGATTCTAAGAAGTCTCAGAAATTCATTTGCAATAATATTAATTCTAAAGTGTACCTGTTAGAAAACTAACACCATCAAAACAACTATTACTTGAATACCTGGTTAAAACCTATTTTAAGAATGCCAAGAAAAACTGGAATTGATTGTTTAATTAATTAAATTAATTGTTTAATTATGTTTTATAAATCCCCTCTGCAAAATTTGCAAAGAATATAAAATAATATTTTTAAAAGTTATCACAATATAAACATTTACGTCTTAGATACACACTTACAAAAAAAAGGGGGCAACTACCTTAAAGAAAGTATAATAGAGACTACATGCTTTTGATATTTAAAATCAAGGGCTGGAGAGATGGCTTAGAAGTTAAGGTGTTTTCCTGCAAAGCCAAAGGACCCATGTTAGCCAGATGCACAAGGAGGTGCACACATCTGGAGTTCGTTTGCAGTGGCTGAAGGCCCTGGCATGCCCATTCTCTCTCTTCTTCTCTCTGTGTCAAATAAAATAATAATGAATAAATAAAAAATAAATGAATAAGATTAAAAAAATGTTCAAAATGAGAAAAATAAATTAAACAAATGTTTATTCATCTAAGTTGATCAAGTTTCCAGGTGACTTATTTTATATATAGATTATAATTTTAAACTAGTTTTTTTTTATTATTGTTATTTGAGAGAGACAGAGAGAGAGAGAAAGGCAGAGAGAGAGAATGGAGGCACCAGCAGCCTCTCAGCCACTGTGAATGAATTTCAGACACATGCGCCCCCTTGTGAGCAAGCATGGCACTGCATGCTTGTGTCACTACATTTGTCTGAAAGTGGGACCTGAAGATAGAACAGGTGTTCTTAGGCTTGTCAGGCAGGTTCCTTAACCACTAAGCAATCTCTCCAGCCCTAGTTTTTTTTTTTTCCATGGAAATATATTCTTTTATACTTAATTAAAAGCATAAAACTCAAAAAATGTTATTTTCTCTATATTAGCAATAATCCAATACTCAATATTCATCTTTACTTCCCTCTATTTCTTCTTCATCTGTTTTTTTTTAAAAATATTTCTTTATTTATTTATGAGAGAGAAAGAAGCAGAGAGATACAGATAGAGAGAATATGGGAGCATCAGAGCCTCCAGCCAATGCAAATGACCTCCAGATGCATGCACAGCCTTCTGTATCTGGTTTACATGAGTCCTGGGGAATCAAACCTTTGACTTTGCAGACAAGTGCCTTAATCACTAAGCCATTTCTCCAGCCCGTCATCTTTTTTTTTTTTTTTTTTTTCTGTTCTCTTTTGTTTTGAAGCAGGATCTTGCTCTGTAATCCATCTCCTGCCTCAGTCTCATAAATAGTAAGATTACAGTCATGAACACCATGTCCACATTCTTCTTTCTCTCTTCCTTTTCATTACAAAAATTATTGGAATCAATTTTATTCCAAGAAATATGAGTTTAAAATATAATACTTGTGTTTATTTAGTATAACTTAGTTAAAATGGGAGATGAAGATTTCTGAGCTTGCTTTAGTAAATAATTATACCATACCTTACTATGTTGATAAATAGGCCAGTGAGAACATAGCTTATGGGACTAGAAGAAATTCTCTGTGGTCTGTCATAGATTTTATGTGCCAATAAGATTTGTATAAAGGCTTTCTTCTTACCCTCTTCACAAACCCCACAATCATCTAAAACCTATACTCTTCTTCAGTTTACTTAACTATAGTTTATCTTTAAATATCCACTTAAACTGTTAAGACTTTCTTTAGGAAAAGTGTATATGATATACAGACATCCAGTTTTCTTTTTTATACGATACTAGCATCTCCCAGTAGTTTTGCTGTTGTTATTGTTGTTTGTTGTTGTTGCTCTTGTTTGTTCTCTTGTGGTTCTGTGAATTCCATGGGTTCTTCTATAGGACTTGCTTCCATTAATAATAATTAGTTTGGTTGTTTTCTCTAGATTATTGCTCTGAGAATTTGGCTGTTGCTGTGCAATCTCAACCCTTTCATCATGTGTCATTCTTATACCAAGTTTGCATGTTTTATTATAGACCCCAAATAAGATTTAGAAGGAGTTAAAAAGAATGCAGAGGAGGGATGTCAAGAGTAGGAAATGGGAGAGGGTTTTGATCAAAATACATTATATACATGCATAAAAATTTCAATTAAAATAATGGGACTTATAACTAAGTAATGAGCACTGTGCCATCTTTTGCATGATAAGGTAATCAATGAATAGGGATCAGAAATACTTTTGAATATATTACTAACCAACAGTATGGGCTTCATGTTTTGTAACGGCAAAACAGGTGTATATCCAAAGCACCCTCTCCTATAAAATGGAAACAAGGAGATTTGATCCTATTCAGAGCTTCTATATATGTTTATATAGGGGTGGGCCTAAGCATGATGTGCTATGAAATGTGTTCTGAGCATGCTCAGCTAAGGTCATAATTTATAAAGAAGATAGAAAAGACATTGTTGGGTATATTTAGCTCAGAGTTGTGGAACACATATGTAAAAGATTAAAGCGATGGACAGAAGTGCCTCTGGTAGTGCTCCACTTGCTCCATAAAATTTTAGCTGAAAATAAAGGAAAGTATACTTGGAATATCTGCCCCTCAAGGTGCCTGCTTTGCTTTGTTGCTATCATAAGGAAGGAAAATTGTGAAGAATTCTTAAATGGATGAAAAAATTGGCTTGAGGTCTCCTTTCCCTCTCTAGTCACAAGTCTCTTCATTATTTTGTTTTAAAGTAGATTCATATTTATTCTATGAAGAAAAACCCTGACATGCTTTGGCACCATGTTTTTCCTGCAGCTATTCCATTCATTAAGGAAAAATGGAAAAAAAAATTTGGACTTGAAAGAGTTGTATTGAGGGGTTTCTGATTAATAGTGCCCCCTTCTTTCTACTTGCACTGAGCACAAAGAATTTCCCTTGAGTTGTCCTTGAGCTAACAGCTACAGACTTCAGATTTTCAAAATAATTCCTACAGCAAAACATGCAAGGAAATAGGTCCTGGCCTCACTTAAAAGTTTAAAAGCTGCACTTGAAAAATGGAACCATATCAAGTGGTTTCTGAAGGCCTGGAGACTCACTTGAGGTAAAAAGTTTAAAGGTTGGCATGTATTAAGAGTCTAGGGAAAAAAAAAAAAATCTCAGTAAGGGGCTTCAATAAAAGTTGGAAAAAGAGAGGTGATCCAGACAAGATCAGAAAGCTGAGGAGATGAGTGGCAGGAAACACTCGGTGGTCACAAATCAAAGTGAAGAGGAAATTGTTGAAGATATCTGCTGATTTTTTAACCCTTCAGATGTCAAAAGACAAGTATATCAATGTGAACAAAATATTTTTAGACGACAGATAAAAGCACTAATGTGCATATAATTAGCATGTGAATTAGAGCTCCTTAAACACTGGGAAAACCCATCAGGTTTAGTTAGCATCTTTAATTTTTGGGAAACATCCTGGGACTGCTTTGTAAGTATGGCTTCTTTATCATAAATTTTATTTTACTTCTTGAACAATATATTTTATGAAATATTGACAGATATATTCATGCCAAATTTTACTCTATGTCCTCTGGTAGTATATTTTTGGTTTAGTAAGGATCCTGTACCTCAACATCCCCTAAGTAGCCATGATGACAGGCAGTGACAAAAGAACCAGGTAACAATAATGCTTTAATTTTACTCACAGCAGAGAAATTCAACCTCTAAGAGCATTGAAGGATACTCTTTTTTTTTTTTTTTACTAGTTATGCTCATAATGTGAATATATTAATGTTGGTGCCTTAGATAGACTCCTCCCTGTCCTCCCCCCTCCAAAGGGACCCTCCTCCTTGGGGAATGTGGGTTGTGCATTATGAGGATAGCCATAAGTTATGTGGAAGAAGCAATGTCTCTGTGGATAATGTCCCAACTTGTGGCTCTAACAATCATTCTGCCTCCTCTTCTGTGAATTTCCCTGAGTCATGTTGGGTTCATTTTAGGTCTACCTCAGTGATGAGGTCTTGGGAGTCTCTGTGTGTCTGGATATCTGCTTTAGTAGGAGTTGAGTGTTCTCTATGTCTCTCTCCTTCAGCCTTGTGCTTGTTTCAGGTTCACTGAGAAAGTTCCATTCCCCAAATGCTGGTGAAGCTGTGGAGAACAAGGAACCCTCTTTCACTGTTGGTGGGAATGTAAAATGGTACAAACACTATGGAAAGCAATATGGAGACTCCTAAAAAGGATGACTATAGACTTACCAACAGATCCAGTTATTCCCTTACTGGGCATTTACCCTAAAAGCTCCAAGCCTCAGATCAGAGACATTTGTGCAAAAAAAATTTTAGCTGCTCAATTCATAATAGCTAAGATCTGGAATCAACCCAGATTTCCATAATTACATGAATGGATAAAAAGATGTGGTATATCTATACTATGGAATTTTACACAGCAGTAAGGGAAAATTACACAATGAAATTTGAAGAAAAATGGTAGAACTTGAAAAAGATCATTCTCAGCAAACTCACCCAATCACAGAAAGATAATTGTTGCATGGTCTCACTCATCTGTTGCTCCTAACCTGAATCTGCCTGAGATGCTGACATACCTAATAAGCATCTTGAGGACCATAAAATAAGGAGGATGTGACAGGATGAGAGGATAAGGTTGGTGGGAGGGGGGCACAAATTGGGACCCAAATGGAAATGGATGCTCAGTTTTTAATTCAATTTTTTTCTAATATATATTCTTTAAAAATGTATGCTCTATGTATATATGATGTATAAGCAAGGCAGAGAATAGTTGTGAAAAAGCCTTTGTTTTGGAAATAACTACTTTGCTTCCCAGCTCAGTCTAGACCAGGGACTAATCACAATATTGCTAATAGCATATGACATCCACCAACATTTTCTTTGTGAGCATTAAAACAAGCAATGTGTATTAAAGGACAAATACAATGTCCTGCACAAGACAATTATCAATAAAAACTGATCCCTCTCACTCTGCTCATTGTCTTTTGAATAGAAATATACAGATAAGATTAGATTATATACTAATCATCACAATGCACAAAGATGATTCATAAAATGTAATAAAATTCCCTTGAAATATACAACTGAATTCTTAAAGAAGCTGTAGCAGACAGCTTTAGGTTTGCTGAGATGAACTTCCAGACCAGGCAGAGTTATGGAGGAAGGGATATTATTTATTGAAGCTTAAGATCCAGGGGAAGTTCCATAATGGCAGAAGTAGCTGGCCTGCCTTCACAGGACCAAACACAGAGAGCAAAGCCACAAGAAAAACCACACAGCACAGCACGCCTCAGGAACTCCAACTAGGCACACTTTACATATCTTTAGATTGAAATTCTAAACCTACCACCACACCTTAAGATCTGCCCAGTGACATTGCCTCCACCAGGTGTCTGCAGATGCAAACAACAAACTAATAAAACACTGAATATATTGATGGCCATCTATTCAAACTACCACATTCCACCCCTGGCCCCCAATAGATTTATAACTATCACACATTGTAAATTGTATGCAGTCCAGTTTCAAAGGTCCCAAAGTCTTGACCAACTTAAGATAGTGTGTCCTATAAAATCAAACAAGTTAAATACTTTCAACATGTAAAGCCATAGAGTAAACATTTTTAACTGGTATAAGGCATAGCAAGGAGAGACTAGAACACCATCAGCAATAATCAAATTTCTGCAGTTCAAGTTCAATATAACCCCTAGACTGACAGTCTCCATGTTTTCCAATTCCACCCCTCCAGCTGGGCAGAATAGCCAGGGAAAACTTCCATCCCAGGCTAAAACTGTACTCCATGGTAGCCCTTGCACAGTCCTGGTATATCCAAAACATTTTTAGGTCTCCATGCAAACCATGGTCCATCTTCCAAAGGCTCTTCCAGCCTATAAGGGCCTTACTCCCTACCTCATGCTGCATTTCAGCAGCGGCTCCTGGAAGCGTGTGCAATTCATGACCACTCCACGCATTTTTCATGCTTCTGAAACTAATACCAGGTGTGCAGGACACAGCCATATTCTTAATCCAGGGATGACATAAATCATAGCCTTGAAAAGCAGGTTCCTTCTCCAGTCAACTCTTTACAAAAGAGTGTGCATTTCTAACAATCTTTCCTCAGGCATCTCTCCATTGTTTTAATGTAAAGCAGTCAGGCCACCTTCCTTCCACATCCCTTAAGATTGCTAATGTGTTTGACAATAGCAACTCCAGTAACCTAAAATCAGTCTCAGTGCCTGTAATTTTAATTGCTTGAGGTTTTCCAACTTAAAATCTTAAATATCTCAGTCCAATATCTTTAGCTAAACACATCAGTCCATTACATATTTAACCTTGATCAAACTCTGGGCAGCAGAATGCAGCCATCCCTTATGTCAGTATCCCAGTTCCAACAAAGTCCTCTGCAGTCTTTCCTTCCCCTTAGAAAGCTCATAAGCCAAGCCTCAAAGTCCAATACTGTCTGCATTTAGCATTCTCAAACTCTCATCAGCATAGTCCATAATACTTGGTTTACCACACCAGAAGGCATCTTAAGTTGCAAGCACCAAGTCCATGCCTGTTCCTGCAAAACAAATGTTCCAAAAGACAAAAATCCATATGGTTAGGTTCATCTCACCCCACTCTTGGTACCACTTCTGCAGCAGACAGCTTTATGTTCGCTGAGATGAACTTCCAGACCAGGCACAGTTATGGAGGAAGGGATATTATTTATTGAAGCTTAAAGATCCAGGGGAAGTTCCATAATGGCAAAAGTAGCTGGCCTGCGTTCACAGGACCAAACTCAGAGAGCAAAGCCACAAGCCAAAAGCCACACAGCACAGCACAACCCAGGAACTCCAACTAGGCAAACTTTGCATATCTTTAGATTGAAATTCTAAACCCACCACCACACCTTAAGATTTGCCCAGTGACATTGCCTCCAGCCACGTGGCTGCAGATGCAAACAACAAACTAATAAAACACTGAATATATTGGTGGCCATCTATTCAAACTATGACATAAGTAAAGAAAGGATGGAAAGAAATTACAAGAGGGAATCAAAATAGAATTATAAATGTGAATTTGTACTAGAAGTGTAATAAAGAGGTAGTAGAGATTATATATTAGGAAAAAAATAATGGAAATATAGCTCCTGATCTCCTTGGAACTAATGAACCTTATGGTTTGAAAGAGTTGGGGGCTCCAAAGCAATGCATATCGTTAGGACTCTTAAAGTACCATATCACCTGAGAAAATGTTACCTAAACATGACAAATGTATATTCTGGCACAAAGAAGACTAGAAGAAACTTTGAATGTTGTCATAATTCAAGTAAAAAACAAGTCTCTCTTAAGAAGTCTAATATTTAACAAAATACTGATAATTCAGTAGAAAAGAAACCATCATAGTAGATACAGAGGAAAAAATACCCTAAAGATAGATGTGGGTAAATTCTCCAGAACTCAGCATCAAGATAGACCAATTAAACATGGGAATGGTGTTTAATAGAAACAGAAGATACTGCATATTTTTCCAGTAGAAATGAAAAAAATAAAATGAATCAAATAAATCTGTAACCCATAAACAATTATGGGTAATGGAAAAAATTATTTTCACACTAATGCAATATCCACTTCATCCAACAAATTGTCAAGGAAATACATTCTGAATAACTTCATTAAGAAAAAGGAAATTGGAAGCCAAAACAGATGTTAGATACCAGGAGGAAGGGTGAACACATAAACTCTTGCCTGTGTAGATGTGTTTAAAGATACATTAGCTATTTTAACAATCATACTTATAATCTGTTTTAGTTTTAAAAAATAAGGAAATATGATAATGTAAGGATGTTCCTATTAACAATGAAAAAAATCTGTGTACATATAGTTTAAGCAGAAATTAAACAAAATATATGCAATCATTTTGAAAGTAATTGAGTAAAAAAGTAAAAAGTAACTGATACAAGAAAAAAATCTGAAAATGAGTTATTCTGTTGTGGGTCTTTATCGTTTCCTGGGGTCGTTGGCCACCAACATCCTGGGCGAGGGAGGGGGTAGTTGGGGGAAGCAACAGGGTCCTGGAGCAGCAACGAACATGACAGGCAATGAACAGCTAGGAGACAATCTGATGGACAGCAATCATTTATTCAAAAGGGGAGTGGTTTTATAAACCCTTGGGAAAGGTTGGAATGGCATATGCAGACTATATGGTGATCAGATGCATAGTTTATGGGCTGCTATCTAAGTGGCGGAAGAACTAGTAACTTCAAAGCTGAGGGGGGAGGAGTTGTGAGAGAGATAAGGGTAATGGTAGAAGGCTGTGATTTCAAAGCTGTGGGGGAGAGAGATGATGGAAAGGCTACATGACTTCAGACACATAAGGGTCTCTTGGGCAGCTAACCCCAAGGTCAGGAACTGTGGGGGACAAAGTCTGACTTATGGAAAGGTCAGAGCCTTTTGGAGTCCAGGGGGAGGACCTCACCTGTTCTGCCCACTCTGGGCAATGACAGGGCACACTAAAACCTACAATGTGGGGAAGGCCAGTCACCGTCACCAGAGGCTTCTGACGATAGGGCCAGCTGCAATCCCACAGCCCAGGGTCCCCGGCCATGTCCAACAGTTCAGGCCAACCTCCTAACAGTCCCAGCCAATTTTTAGCAATGCTCAATATTCTGTCACAATTAATTCAATGGAATCAGTTAATATTAGCAAAAATACAAGAAAAGAAATTGAGAGCATTATCCCTTATTTATTTCACAGGATGTGAGTAATAAGATACTGATATCAAACAAGTAAATGACGTGAAAGTTGGAATTATTATCACACCTCAAAAACCTAGATAATGTGTGAAATAAGATCAATGAAATTTCAGTGATACATACAAATCACCAGCCTAACAATTATTGATAACTAAAATGTAAGAACATAATTACCTGAAGCATTTAGTAACAGAATTTTAATCCTTATAATATTGAATATCAAAATTAGCACCTTAATAAGTATAATGATATATGTAAATTAACACATTTTTTAATTTGAGAAATTAACACATTTAAAAGAAAATTCCTTAATGTAAAACCTGAACTAAACATAATCATAATTAGAATTTAATTTACAATATTTTTTCAAAATTTTATTTAAACTTACCCTGAAGGACTAAAAAGGAAAAACAAAAACAAGATAATTTCTCAACATTTACCACCATATGATTATCTGTTTAGAAACTTAAGAAAGGTGACAATAAGAATTGATATCAGAATTCATCAATGTTTTTGGATAGAAAAATGAACAGTTAACATTCAGGAAATGAATACTAAGAGTGTGGTATTAAATATGGCTAGTTGCCCAGGTTTTGAGCACTCATTGAAAGTAAAATCTAATTTTTCACCTCTTCAGTCTAGTAAGAATGTAATGATGGTTATTTCACAAATAAGATATAGCATAATTGACACAAGCTTGAGAAAAAATAAAACTAACAGAGTTTTCCTGTAATCTACTAAATTTCTTCACTAATGGAATATCCCTAGAAAATATATTCATGAAACTAATCACTGCTGGGCATGAATAGCAGGAATTTGTATTGTTTTTACTAAGGGCCTGTCCTGCACAGAAATTGTACCTGTTGTTACATGTAGTAAAAGTGCATTTCCGTAGCCAAAGAGAATGATCTGGACAGACATGCTCTAGCACACTCTTTATGGTTTGAGACTCCAGTCTTTGCATCCTTGATAAGATGAGAAAAAGTTTGCATTAAGGGATATATACTGAATTGTGTTCTTTTCAATACATATGTTGGATCTGTAAGAAGCAATGTGATTTCATTTGAAGATAGAGCCTTTGAGAAGAAATTAGCATTAAATGTCATCATGAAGATGGGCTCTTCGTAGAGATAAGTTTCCACAGTGCTTCATCACTTGTCACGTGTCACTTGTTTTTATTCTTGTCTCTCTCTCTCTTCCCCCATACATTTTGGAAGTACAATGTGAAGTCACAGCAAGAAGGTGGAAATCAGCAAGCCAGAAAGCAGTAGTGTTTGGGAATCAAATCAATTGACACCCCCATCTTGAATGCCCTAGGCACTATAACTTCAGTAAGTAAATTTCTGTTGTTTGAGCCATGCAGTTGTGGGTGTGGTCAACTATGGCAATGTGATACATATCTTGTATTTATGTGAATCTTATTTAATAACCTGACCCTGTGTGTGAATTCCCATGGCCTGCCACTTTCCAGGCCAAAACCTTACAGGAATGACTTTTCCTGCCTATTGAGATCTCCATGGGAAAACTGCCACATGTAAGCTTGCATCGAGAAAGTCCAAGCAGGTTGCATCAGCCTGTAGTCCTCCCCAACTAAGGCGTCCTCTTCTGTGAGTACTGACTCATCTACGTCATCAGAGGATTTCCATGAATGCTTCAGGAATAAAGAGAACTGTGCAGGCAGGCTCAGAATGAATATCCAACCTTCCAAATCTTCAACTATGATGGAATTGTTGTTGGCCCCTGAGTCTTGACATAGTTCCTTGGCCAACAGTAGAAAATCAGATGGACCACAGACATAGATAAAATTGAAGGACAAATTCAAGAAGTATAAGATTAAAAAAATATACACTTCAACAGAGACAAGGACAAGGGATATAAGGTAAAACATTAAAAGGAATTCTTCTGTTTTAAAAATATTTTATTAACTTATTTTTAATTATTTTAAGTAGCATAGAAACTACATAGAAAGCAATGAGCTTCAGTATGTCATCCCCCCCCACCCACACACACACATAAGACTTTATACTTCATTTTTATTCATCCCATGCCCTCACTGCCATCCCCCCATGCCCTCGGACCTCTTTTTCTTGTCCTTTCCTCTTCACAAATAGCACTTTACATACTACCGTCATATCACTGGTGTTCTGTTACTCTCTCTTTTCTCCCTTCTCCACCTCTCTTTTAATGTCTCTTCCTCTGGGCTAGGGATATAGCTCAGTGACAGAATACTTGCATAGCATCCATGAGGTTCAGCAACATACACACACAGATATGTATTTAATATATGCAAACATTAACAAATATGTTATAGAAATAAATATATTTGTACAAAATATACTCAATATAATATATATTTAAATATAGACTGTATATGATGGAAATATTAGTTATTTTTCTATGTATGGTTTATACTACCTAATATAATTACATAAAATTCCACACTTTCTTGCAAATTTAAAGACCTTATTTTTTTTTGTTTGTTTGTTTATTTTTTGAGGTAGGGTCTCAATCTGGTCCAGGCTGACCTGGAATTAACTATGTAGTCTCAGGGTGGCCTTGAACTCACTGCGATCCTCCTATCTCTGCCTCCCAAGTGCTGGGATTAAAGGTGTGCGCCACCATGCCCGGCTAAGACCTTATTTTTCATTATGACTGAATTAAATTCATATATATATATATATATATATATATATATATATATATATATATATATATAACATCTTTTTCATTAATCTATTGATGGAAATCCAAGCAGGTTCCATGTTGTAGGTGTTGTGAATAATGGAGCATTAACATGGATGTTCAATTGTCTCTGTGGCATATTGATTTAGAGCTCTTCAGATATATAACCAGAAGTAGTATAGCTAGTTTACATGATATTACTATTGTTCGGACATTTTATGAAGTTCCATGATGGCTATAACAGATATTATTCTTCCCAGTAATAAATATATATTTATCTTTCTCCATAGGATCCTCAACATTTATTATCATTTGTTTTTTAGAGTTTTGTATTCCATAAACAAGATTTCTGAGAAAGCTTCTAACTGGTAAATAGGTAGAATTTCAAAGCAGTTGTATTTTAACTTTTTTAAAATAGTTATGTACATACTAAGTGTGTAAACAGCACATGTTGATACCATCCTTATCCTCCTCCTTGTCCTCCCCCTCCAAAGGGAACCTCCTCATTGGGGATGTCAGTTATCCCCATGTAGAATGTGGAAGGTTCATAGTGGGGGTACAGATAAGTTATGGGAAAGAAGCAATGTTCCTTTGCCTAGTTTCCCAACTTGTGGCTCCAACAATCTTCCCCCCCTTCCATGAATTTCTCTGAGCCATGTTGGGTTTGTTTTAGGTCTACTTCACTGACGAGGTCTTGGGATCCTCTGTGTCATTGGATCTCTGGTTTGGTGGGAGTTGAGTGTTCTTTGTGTCTGCCTCCTTCACAGCACTCTTTCTCATTTCCCCAATTACTCTGGTTTCAGCTGGGGCCCTGGTGGGATGCAATGGGATGATCCTTTCCTCAGGTTCTACATCCATCTAAAAAAGAGAAGCAGGGCTGGAGAGATGGCTTAGTGGTTAAGGCATTTGCCTGCAAAGCCAAAGGTTCAACTCCCCAGGACCCATATATGCCAGATGCACATGTCTGGAGTTCATTTGCAGTGGCTGAAGACCCTGACATGTCTATTCTTTCTCTCTCTATCTGTCACTTTCTCTCTCTCTCAAAATAAATAAAAATAAATAAAATTATTTTTTAGAAAAGAGAAGCAGATTCTCCAACAGAGTGATGTCAACAATGGCTACATGGGATAACCATTATTATTTTAGAGAGAATTTAATAGGTTGTAGGCCCTCTTTTAGCCCAAGATTGGTGGGAGCTTAATACTGGAGAGGGAACTCATTTTTTGATTATAATTCTGACTTGTTTCCCAGTTGAGCTATGGGTTCCTTTCCACTGAGTGGATCTATTAGCCAAATCAACAGCAATTGGTTACCCACCATGGCTGTGTGCCACTATTGCACTTGGGTGAACATCTCTTCAGGTTGTTTGCTGTTGAGTTGCTTAGACCATGAGTTGCTTGAACAGATGTTGGCCATCCCCCCCCCCACCCCCAGTTCACTCATATAGCACCTTTTGACACTAGATAAGCTAACTGTCTGGGGACTGACTTCCTTCCAGATTCCAGCCAGGTCTCTCCATGTTCTGTATCAAGTGCTCTGACAGAAGTCTGTCTTCTTATGGGAGACCTTGTAGATCTCTCTTATCAACAGCTCATTGTGGACATTAACTGCATGCTGGTACTGGAAGTTACAGGCTAGCATCAAGGGAAAAGAAGGAAGAAAAAGATAGGTAATATAAAAGAGAACAAAAAGAGAAAAATACAGAAGATGAAGGTTAGTATTCATCATACCCTCTTGAGGGTCCTTTGATTCAGGTGTCCCTGAAAGAACCTGTTTCTCAAGGATGAAGGTTCAAACTTTTAGCCTGTCTTCCAGGATATAGAATTTTATGGTATCAGTTCCATTTGGTTCTACTTTTGTGTCTCTCCCACCCTTACCCTCCCCTCCCGCCCCACTCTTCCTATTGTCCAGTTCTCAAGATGACTATTTGGTTTGTCAGCATCTTAGGCAGATCCAGATTAGGAGCTACAGATAAATGAGACCATGCAAGGATTGTCTTTTGTGATTGGGTGAGTTCACTGTGAATGATCTGTTCCAATTTCAGCCATTTTTCTTCAAATTTCATTGTGTCATTTTTCCTTAGTGCTGTGTAGAATTCCATTGTGTAGATATATCACATCTTGGTTATGCATTCATCTAATGTTGGAAATCTGGGTTGTTTCCAGTTTTTAGCTATTATGACTTGAGCAGCTATAAACATGGTTGAGCAAATGTCCCTGAACTGAAGCATGGATCTTTTAGGGTAAATGCCCAGTAAGGGAATAACTGGGTCTGTTGGTAACTCTATAAGCATCCTTTTATAGGAGTCTCCATATTGCTTTCCATAGTGGTTTTACCATCTTGCATTGCCACCAACAGTGAATGAGGGTTCCTATTTCTCCACATCATTGCCAGAATTTGTTTTCATTTGATTATTTAATGTTTGCTGTCCTTAGTGTGGTAAGGTGGAATCTCCTAGTCATTTTACTTTGTTGCATTTCCCTGATGGTTAGGGATGTTGAACATTTTCTTAAGGCTCTGTATGCCATTTGAATTTCTTCCTCTGAGAACTCCCTGTTCAGTTCTGTGTCCCATGTTGTGAGTGGGTTATTTGATTTTTTATTGTTTAGGTCTTTGAGTTCTTTGTAGATTCTAGAAATTAGGCTTCTGTCCATTGTACAACTGGCAAAATTTTTTCTCCCATTCTGTGGGTAATCTTTTGGCTCTACTTATTGTATGTTTTTATATGAAAAACTTTTCAGCTTCATGAAATCCCAATGGTTGAATGATTATTCCATTTCCTGAGCTTCCTGTTTTGTTCAGGAAGTCTTTTCCTACTCCTATATTGTGGAAAGTTCCTCCTATTTTTTCTTCCAGTGGTAGCAGTTTCTGGTCTTATATTGAGGTCTTTGATCCATTTGGACTTGATTTTTGTGCATGGTGAGATGTGTGGATCTAGTTTCATTTTCCTGCATATGGTTATCCAGTTGGTCCAGCACCATTTGTTGAAGATGCTGTCTTTTTTTTCCAGTTTACATTGTTAGGGCCTTTGTTAAATATGAAGTAGCTGTAGTTATTTGACCCAAAGTCCAGGTCCTCTGTTCTTTTCATTTGGTCTATAATCCTGTGTTTATGCCAGTGCCATGTTGTTTTTGTCACTATGGCTTTGTAATATAGGTTTAGATCAAGTATGGTGATGCCTCCAGAAGTGTTTCTTTTGCTGAGGATATGCTTGGATATCTAAGACCTGCTGCCATTCCATGTGAATTTTGAGATCATTTTTATTTTTCTATCTCTGTGAAGAAAAATGCTGGGATTTTTATTAGTATTGTAGTAAATCTATATATTGCTTTTGGTAAGATTGTCATTTGCATAATGTTAATTCTGCCTGTCTAGGAGCATGGGAGGTCTTTCTATTTTCTCAAGTCCTCCTCAATTTCTTTCTTGAGTGTTTTTATGTTTTAATTATATAAGTCTTTCACATCCTTGGTTAATGTTATTCCAAGGTATTTTTGTTGTTGTTGTTGTTGTTGCTATTGAAAATGGGACAATGTTGCTAATTTATTTCTCTGTATCTTTGTCTTTTGCTTATAGAAAAGCTAATGATTTTTTGTGCATTGATTTTGTATCCTGCTACTTTGAAGAAATAATTAATAACCTTTAAGAGTTTTGAGGTAGGGTCTCACTCTAGACTAGACTGACCTGGAACTTACTCTGAAGTTATAGGCTGGCCTCAAATTCACAACAATCCTCCTACTAATACCAGCATTGGGACGAAAGTCATATGCCACCATGCCCACTAGAGTCAAAGCAGTATCAATTATATTTCCCTAATGGATAAAGCGGTTGTACATTGCTTTGAAATATTTTTGACTAGTCGTTTTTCTCCCTTTGTGAACTATGTATTATGTTAATTAACCTACTTATTAGTTTGATAATTTATTTTTTTGGTGTTTAGTATTGATTGTTATATGCTAGACATTTTCTAGAATTAATCCTGTGTCTGATATATATGTGGCAAAGACATTTTCCATTCTGTTTGCTGTCCCTGATGGCTGTTTCTTTAACTATGTAGAAGCCTTTTTAGTTCATTGAATCCCATTTGTCAATCCCTGGCATTAGTCCTTGTGCTGTTGGAGTCTTTTACAAAAAGTCTTTGTTAAGACTTTTTGTTTTGAAATGTTTTATATATGTTTACCTCAATCAGAGTTTGGGGTCTTACATTAGAGTCTTTCATCCATTTGAATTGATTTTTGTGCATGGTAAGAAATACAGATCTAGTTTCATTCTTGTATAGGCAGATTTCTAGATTCCCCAGAATCATTAGGTAAATAATCTTTCTAAATTCTAATGTATAATTTTTTTATACCAAGGTTAAAAAAAAATGGGTGGCTGTGGCACTGTAAGTTTACTTGGTTGTCTATTATATTCCATTGATTTAAGCCTGTTTGATTGCAAATAATATACAGTTTTCACTACTATGTTTCTACAGTGTAATATGATGTCAGATATTATGATATTATCAGCATTCATCTTTCTGCTTCAGATTACTTTGGGTATTTGGTGTGTGTGTGTGTGTGTGTGTGTGTGTGTGTGTGTGTACATGGTGTGCACTTCCATGTGAATCTTAGAATTTTTCTTAATAGTTCTCGGAAGAAAATAATTGGGTCTATTCCCATACCATCCTGAAGGCACTGAATCTCATCTAAAAATGTAATTGGAATTTTGATGGGGATTTTTTTGAGTCTGTAGATTCTGCTAATGACTTTATTCTTACAATATTAATTTTGCCAAGCCAGGAGCATAAAGGGACTTCTTATGTTCAAATGTCTACAATTATTGCCATGGTTTAAAATTTTCATTTCAGAAATCTTTCCACACCTTGGCTACATTTATTTCTAGATATTTTGTTAATTTACTTTTTTTGAAGTTATTGTGAGTGGAATTTTCCCTTTGATTTTTTTTTTTCTCAGAAAGTTCGTTTTTAGTGAACTGAAGGGTTACTGATTTTGCTAGAATAATTTTATTTATTTATTTATTTATTTATTTATTTATTTATTTATTTATTTATTGTGTTTTTCAAAATAGAGTCTCACTGTAGCCCAGGCTCACCTGGAATTCACTATGTAGTCTCACAGTGGCCTTGAACCCACAGTGATCCTCCTACCTCTACCTCCTGAGTGCTGGGATTAAAGATGTGTGCCACAAGACCCAACTTAGAATTTTTTTTTTTTTTTTATCCTGCTACTTTGTGAAATATGTTTATGAGCTCTAAGGGTTTTCTAGTGTTTTAAAGGAACACACTATATGTCTCAAAATAAAGATATTTGGACTTCTTCAATACCCATTTGTAGCAATTTTGGTTTTTGTATTTCTTCTTTTTTTATCTCTCTAGCTAAGATTTCATACAGTACAGAGAGTGCTATTAGAAAGAGTACATGCCATCATCCCATTCCAGATTTTAGAAGAAATGTTTCCAGATTATTTCTTCCATTTAATATAATGCTGGATTTAGGTTTGCTATATATATTGTTTACTATGATACTTTTCTTCTTTCCCTACTTTCTTTAAGGATTCAATTTGAAGGTGTATTAAACCTTCTTAAATGCCTTTTCTGATCCCATTGACATGATCATGGGATTTCTTTCCTTAAGTATTACCTTGTATCTTGAAATAAAACCATGTTGTCATGGTGCATGATCTTTTTAATGTGTTCTTGAATTCAATTTAATTAATAATATTTTCATCTATAGGATCGTGAAAATCAGTCTACAGTTCTCTTTCTTTTCTTGAGTAATCAATTGCTGGGATTTTAAGGTCAGGTTTGCTTCATAGAATAAGTATGGCCATGTTCGCATCCTCCTGTATTTTGTGGCTCTATTTGAGGAGTTAGATATTAACACTTTCTTGAAGGTTTGGCTGAATTTGATAGCAATTCTTCTGTGATTTTCCTGGTAGAGTGAGTTTTTGTTGTGTCTTCTATTTGTTTACAGTATTTATTGCTTTTTCACTTAATTTCTCTAAGTCATATCAATCTCAGTGTTTATCAATTTCTTCTATATTTTTCCCACTTTTGGAATACAAGTTTTCTAAATGTTCCTAAATAAAAAACTACATTTTATTGAAACATGTTGTACCATTCTGTTTCTTGTCTAATTTTATTAACTTGGGTCTTCTTTCTTTTTTTCCTTGGCTAGGTTGGCTATGTATTTGTCAATATTGTTAACCTATTCAGGGAACTCACATGATGACATTTTATCTGTGTGTGATTCTGTTAGCTTCATTTCTTTAATTTCTGTCAGAATTTTATTTTTTTCTTCTTATCTGTTTTGGCTTATCCCTAGTATTCTCAGACTTTGAAGTTGTCATAGCTAGCCATGACTCCAACTCATCTGTGAAGGAAAAATTAGCATCTGTAGCAGACAGCTTCAGGTTCGCTGAGATGAACTTCCAGACCAGGCACAGTTATGGAGGAAGGGATATTATTTATTGAAGCTTACAGATCCAGGGAAAGTTCCATAATGGCAGAAGAAGCGACCTGCTCTCACAGGGCCAAGCAGAGAGAGCAAAGCCCCCAGCCACACAGCACACAGAGCAAAACTACTGCCAAAATGTCACAGCACACTTCAGGAACTCCTACTGGGCACACTTTGCATATCTTTACAATGGAATCTCAAACCCACCATTAACACCTTAAGACCAGCCCCCAGTGACATTGCCTCTAGGGAGGTGATTGCAGATGCAAACTATAAAGTAATAAAACATTGAATATATTGGGGGCCATATATTCAAACTACTACAGCATCAGATTCAAACAAAAATATCAAGCAAATAGAAAAAAAAATATTTAAAATATTTACTTGAAGCAAAACAGATGAAGTAAAGGCTATTGAGGTTAGTGTGAATGCAAAGTAGAAAATGAGTTAAGATTTACAAAATACATTTTTGAATTTTTCAATGGAAAAATGAATAAATTAATGAATGTTCCCCTGAAGACAAGGATGCATATTTTGCTAAATTACTAAAGTTTAAATGTCAACAAGAACCTAACATTTGAACATGAATAGAAATACAATTTATCCAGTATAGATTTCTACCATGTGAGAATGTGAGTGTAAATTGGGCAGATATTCTGTTTCAAGAATATTTTAAATTAAAACTTGTACTTGACATATACTAATAAATGCTAACAGTATACATTATGAATATGCACACAATGGAAAAATATGCTTAGTCCAAATAGAAATTAACTCACAAGAATGTGAAAGCTATCAAGTTGCAACCTCTGGATAAATCTTATACTTTGCAATTAAGAATAAGGAAGATGATGTAGAATTTCAGCAGTTGATGGTATTTGTTTGAAAAGCCTAATAGCCCAGATTCAATTTTGCAGTACCTATATAGAGCCAGATGCACAAAGTGGCACATGCATATGGAATGGACTTAGTTTGCAGAGGCAAAAGTGCCTGCTGTGCCTGTTCCCCCCTCCATCTCTCTCTGTACTTATAAATAAATAAATATATATATTTTTTTAAGTTAAAAGTAAGACAGGTTAAACAATAGCCACAGCCCATGTTGTAAGTAAACATGAAATTCAAGAAAAGCAGTTATTATCAGAAAATCTGGATGATTGATCAAAAAGAATTGTGAAGATGATAACTATGACTAAAATTAGGTATTTTTCTCCCTAAATTGTTCTTTAAAGTTATATTTTACCGTTGACAACAACTTTAGATATATTTTCTTTAAATGATCGCATTTTAACACAATCTACAGAATGAAAAGACTGTATATTGACAGGAAAAGATAATCTATGCTTTCATCTAGCTGATGAGGTTGTGTTAGTGACTAAGCAAGGCAATCTCCTTCAGAGGCAGACTCCTCTGTTAATACAATTTCAAAAGAAGCTTTTATTTCTAGCTAAAACTTTATAGTACTAGCTAAGCATACCCCTAGGTAATTTTGTCCATAATTTGAATCTTTTATATATGTGATTCTTGACTTTGAGCTAAACATAGAAAAAACAAAAAACAAACAAACAAACAAACAAACAAAAAAAAAAAACGTATCTTCTATCCATTTGGAACTATGACCTCAACTCAGCTATTTTGAAAATGGACCTGCTCTTAGATGAATACTTGTAGGTCTCCCAAATAAAATTCTTCCACTTCCTTTGTTTTGGAAATTTCTTCTGTGGTATCCGTGCCTGTCACATGTAATAAATCTTTATCTGCTCTTTTACATCTTGGCCGACCTTATTTTGGCATTGCAGATTAATTTCTCAGCTCTGTTTAAAAGACATTAATTCCAACATGAGGGCAAAAGCCCCATTTTCCTAAGTTCCTCTTATTGGCCCCATCTAAGTCTAAATACTCCATTATTCATTGAGTATTAGTTTACAAAATTAACATCTCTCTTCTTATGTGGTAACCTTAAACAAAACTGATAAAATACAATTTAGATTATTTATAATTTGGAGAAGTAAGTAAATATTTAAGATTGAACTTTAAAAATAGATGGGTAAAAGGACAAAATTTATTTGAGAATAAAAATAAAAATGTGGAGTCCAACTCCCTGATCTGGGTTCCCTTTGCCAGACTGTGTGCAGGCAGAGGGTATGGTAGGCATGGCATGATTCGGCCAGACCCCTGTTTCCTGGCTCCACCCAGTTCCCTGGTCATGTATGGCACAATGCAGGTTGGGCCCTAGCCAGACCTCATGCCAGAAGAAACAAGGAAGTGGCTTCTGTGGACGTGACATTCTGCACAGGCCTGGTGTGACAACAGCTACAGTCCATGCTCACGAGAAACCTGCTGCGAGATGACCTGCCTGGAGACAGGCTGTCATTGGTCACAAGAAGGGGACCACACCATACAATGATTGGCCAGCCAAACCCTTTAAACCCCCTACACTTCCTTGAATAAAGGAGTTTGCAGCAGCTTGCCCTCTGCCTGCTTCCACCCAACTCTCAGAGTCTGTGTCATGACTCCATGCCTCTCACCCCCCACCCAGCAGAGACCCTGCCATCCCTCCTGGATTGGCCCTAGGAGTGACCTCAACATAGTCAGAGTTCCCTGCACTGGACTGTGTGCAGGTGTGCACAGCTCCCTGTGAGTAGACCAGACCCCAGTTTCCTGGCTCTTCCCAGTTCCCTGGTCTGGTTATCCTGCACTGGACTGTGTGAAGATGTGGCATGGAGTAAGTAGGCCAGACCACTGTTTCCTGGATCCTCCCAGTCTCCTAGTCCTGGTAGGTCCCATGGGCATTACTTGGAGAGGCCTGGTCCCTATGTGGGCTGTGGAATCAGGCCTTTTGCTCTGGTGGCCTGACTGGCCACTGGGTACCAATATCCCTGTTCACCTGAGTCAGAATGTGCAGCAGCCAAAGGACAAACCTTGCTTCCTCCTCAATGAAATAAATAGTCTTACTAAAATGGGTAGACAACAATGCAAAAAAGCCAACAAAAGTCAGAAAACTGAGGGATCTCCATTAAGGGTGCCTAGTCCTACGATGTAATCCTCCTCCAATGAAATCATAGCAAAATCATCAGGGTCATTGAAGAAATTAGAAAGGACATCAATAAATTCATAGACTCAATTGATGATGAGAAAACAACATACCAAATTTTTGGGACACAATGGAGTCCTAAGAGGGAAATTTATAGCTGGAAGAGCTAATATTAAGAAATTAGAGAGTTCACAAGTAAAAAATTTCCTGCTTCACCATAATGCCTTGGACAAAGAAGAACAAGGCATACCAAAAAACAATAGATGGGAAGAAATAATAAAGAATATGGAAGAAATTAATGAACTAGAACCCCCCCAAATAAAACAAATCTAGAGTCAATGAAACAAAGAGTAGGTGCTTTGAAAGAATAGAGAAGATTGACCAGAAGAAAGAGAGAAGAGAAAAAAAAATTAATAAAATTGGAGATGAAAAAGGCACCATTACAACAGAAAATAAAGAAATTCAGAAAATACTAAGGACATACTTTAAGAATATGTACACCTCTAAATTTGAAAATATGAAAGAAATAGATGATTTCCTTGATTCATATGACCTACCAAAATTAAATCAAGATAAGATAATTCATTTAAGTAGACCTATAACTAGTACACAGATCCAAGCAGTTACAAAAAGTCTTTCAGACGGGCGTGGTAGCACATGCCTTTAATCCCAGCACTTGGGAGGCAGAGGTAGGAGGATCACCATGAGTTGGAGGCCACCCTGAAACTACATAGTGAATTCCAGGTCAGCCTCGGCTAGAGTGAAATCCTACCTTGAAAAATCAAAAAGGAAAAAAAAAGTCTCTCACCTAAAAAATGTCCAGGCCCAGATGAATTTACTGGTGAAATTTACCAGACCTTCATGGAAGAACTAACACCACTGCTTCTCAAACTTTTCCATAAAATAGAAAAGGAAGTAATTCTATCAAATTCCTTCTGTGAAGCCAGTATCACCCTGATACCAAAACCAGACAAAGACAGAACAATTTTTCCATCACGAATACAGATGGAAAAATTCTGAACAAAATATTGGCAAACATGCCTGAAATAATTTCTAACACATCTGAACATAGTTTGGACATAGATTGCAAGTCTCTGGCCTCTTCTGATTCACATTCCTCTTATCATTTTTCTGCAATGCAATCAGGCAAGGAAATTGTAGTTGCGTCTCACACCAGGCATGATGAACTGTGTCAGTGTTGTGTGCTAGCTCATCTATCTTTGAAAACAAACTACTGGTGTGATATCATTTATGTCAGCAAGAAGGATTGAAGTACTTCTATTCCTTCTTTCTTTATTTTCATACATATAAAAACTATTTAATATATTTTACTATTTAGGATAAATTCAATAAATATCAGAAATAATTAATTTTTTAAAATAGTGTTTTAAAGAGGTGTGTGTGTGTGTGTGTGTGTGTGTGTGTGTGTGTGTGTAGGCACACCAGGGTTTCTTGCAGCTATAAACAAAAGCTAGTCAAGCTTTATTTGTATGGGTTACTGGGGGAATTGTACCAAGCCTGACAGACTTTGCAAGCAAATGCTTTTAATAGTTGAGTTGAGTCCAAATTAGTCCTTTAAAATTATTTCTTTATTATCATCATCAATTATGATATTTCATCCAAATTATAAAACATAGAGTATGTGAATTAGTGTATGAGAATCATTTCTCCAGTAGAAATTACTTTCAAGGTTTATACTCTGAGAATACAGAAGGCTATGGTAACACACTATCAAATGATTAGTATCAATAAAGCAATACTCCACACAGGAATTTCGAGAACAAATTGGCCAAACTCAAATAGACAGCTGGTATGGAAAATGGTAATTTTTATTTTTTATAAACAGATTGAGAATCCATTGAGCCTGTATGTGTTTAGGCTGTATATTAAAGTGATCCTTACATAGTTATCCCAAAATTTAAACAAATTCTCAAATCTTTGTCAATGTGTTCTCCCACTCTAATATGAGGACAATTTAATGCAAAAGAAACATGTTTAAGACATATTAAGTAGAAATCTTTCTGGCCCTGTATGAAAGCATTCCTGCATGTAGTTGCCTTGTCATCCTTGATATTCTGCTACTGGATCAATAGTTCAGGATTCAAATACTGGCTTCTCTATTTTTAGCTGATTGATGTTGCTCAAAATATATTACAATTTCTTGATCATGCACAAATTAGGCATAATAATATTGAGCATTATACAGACATCTTATGAAAATAAATGATTAATGGCCCGGAGAGTTTGCACAGTGGCTAAAGGTGCTTGCTTGCAAAGCCTAATGGCCGATATTTCATTCCCTAGTACCCAAATAATGCCAGATACATGAAATGACACGTGTCTGAAGTTAGTTTGCAGTGGCAGGAGGCCATGGTGTGCCTGCACTCATTCTCTAAATCTGCCTCTTTCTCTCTGTTTGCCTCTCTTTCAAATAAATAAATATTATTTTTTACAGAAAATTAGATTATTGAATTTATATAGTAAAGACAATTGCTGGCTACTAGTATTGTGGATTATCTGAAATTACATTAATTTCCTCCATTTTGGCGTCCAGAAAAGTTATATACATTCTTTACAGACCCAGAGAGTATGAGTCATAGTCCATAGACCTGTATGAACCTAATGTATTACAGAAAAATTACATTTTTATTAAGTATCCAATGTTTATCAGTCAAGAGGTAAGAACCGTGTGTATATTTATATTTAATACATTTTTACTTAATCTACTGAATAAAGTGCTATTACAACTTTAACCTTAGAGAGATAATGAAAGTCCACAAACTAATCACATTTCATCCAAATTTGCATGATAAGTGCATTGTAAAGCTGGAACCTGTACTGTAGCCGGCGGTCTGATGAGGACCCTTGGGGACGTGGCGAGTTGGCGCATAGTCAACGACACTCCGGGAGTCAAGTAGGTGGTGAAAATGGACTCGTTTATTCAGGAATGTACATGCTTTTATATCCCCCCAAGGTTCTCCATTGGTCTCGTGGTGGCTGTCTGTGGCGTTGTCTCTTGCTGAATGATCCTTGAGCCCCCTCTGATGGTGATGTCACTGGGTACTCAGGCAGGGTTTACTTTGGCACCACAGGGAAGTACCTGCACCTGCTTTGTTGTGTCAGCCACATCCAGCTGCACCTGTCAAATTTTTAACTGCCACACTGTACCAGGTTCATTCATTGTTTGTGCTCATAATTACTCATGTTATACCACTTACCAGTGACACAATATCTGCTGAAAGGAAATGGCAAGAAATTAACCTGAAAACTAACTATTATGAATTCTAAAACTGTTCTGTAAATCCACTCTTACATAAGATATCAGCATAAAGACTAGAGAAGCACAGTTGAGACTTACTGTAAAATTAAATTAATTTATATTAAGAAGTATAGTTTAAAGTTTTTTATTTACAATTCTTTAATTATGTTTGTGTCTTTTCTTGACCCTCTTGTTTTCTTTAAACCTCTGTTAAGGATGAAAAACAAAAGTGTATAAGGTATTCTGGAAAAAAGCACAACAAATGAAAATTCTGAAAGTCATTTGTAGTTTGAGAATGATGTTTCTCATTTTTATATCCCAGCTCATTTTTTTTTCTATCATTCTGAGAAAGTTCAGCTTTCCTTAACATTGGGAAAAATGATTTCCTAATTTCACCATCTTATCCTTATTTTTCTCAGATGTTTCCTGTTTCTGTTTCCTGAGACAAAGTTTAATGTCTAGTAAGCTTTCTATAAAATGTGCTTCAACATACTATTCCTTAAGCTATGTTAGAAATGAGCTCTGTGTACAAAGAAACTAAACCAAATGTAGCTTTGTTCTCAGATATTCCTAATGCAAACTTACAATTTCTCACTTAGTTTTGCTTGACCTAGCAATTGTCAATTTGATACCATAGAGACTCTTCTTTCATCTGTGGCAGTGGTTCTAGATATCTGCCTCATCCCATCCCCTACTTACTGCCACCTTGGTGTTCTAATGTAACTGTATATTATTCATTTGGGGCACTTTATGAAGAACTGAAAAATAAGAGTAGAAAACTAATTAACATTTGTCTGAAATGCAGCTCAATTTGTGACTGAATCTAAATCTAAACTATCCAATAACAAAGGGGGATTTTGTATAAGAGAAGCGCACACACACACACACACACACACACACACACACACAGACACACACACAGTAAATGTAAGAAGTTCCTGGATCAAGATTGTTCAATCCTCACATAGTTATTTAGGCTCTGCATCTTATATTCCTTTTTCTCAGACATGTAGTGTAGTGCTAAATGTGAGTACAAATATGATTAGTGGTAGAGATAAATAAAAAATAAATTCAAAATTTAAGTAATATCTAAGTATATCTTTTAGGTCAACCATTCAACTCAGATGGAACAAATTGCAAAGAATAATTTATTGTAAATACATTGATTATTCTATTGACTGTCTATTTCCACTTAACATGCAAGGAATTGGAAGGTTATTGTTCCTATCTTCACCACAAGAAAAAAGGACAACTAAGCTAATATTCAACAACTTTTCTTAGATATATAATATAGTTATGTCACAAGCAACACTGCTGTTCATAATGTTACAGGGTCAGGCACACAAGAAGACTCCCAGCTCATCCAAGGTAGCCCATTGCTGGAGCTAGTGCCTAGGGAAACACAACAGTAACTGGTGAGTGGTAGGTGGCCCAGTGTGGATAAGCTTGAGAAGTAAATTCTTTAGGAGGACCTTCATCTCATTACCTCTCAGAGTGAAACATCAAAGAAAATTTTCTTTGTGATTCTGGCCAAAGGAGAGCTAAAGTTACCATTTTGGAATAAGAAAGAATATTTTGTCCTTTAAGAAAGTTACCTCAAGGTAAACTATTTACCAGTGTGTGGAATATAAGGGTTTATCAGAGGTTTAATGACCTGAAGATAGTAACTCTTCAATTCTAGCCTTCTCAACTCTTCCCTGTGGAAGAGTAGAGTCAAAGCCATTCTGGAAAAGGTAAATGGCAAAACTTCATGATTTTGTGAAGTCAGGATGAATGCATATGATTTTAAAGTGCCTCAAATCCACTTTTCCCACTCACAAAGCAAAATATACTCACCCATCATTTTTTTTTTTCTGATCCTCCAGCATTTGCTGTGTTGTAGAACACTTGACCTAGTAATGGACCAGACCTCAGTCCAGGTCTTGGATTGGCTTACAGGTGTCTCTCCCTCCCTCTTCATTCCCTTCTTCCTGTCCTTCTCTTCCCTTCTACCTCCCCACTCCTTGCACTCCCTACTTTATCCCATTTACTTTATCCTATTGTTTTTATTCTTTTATTTCTATTCACTAGTTGATCATGTGCCAATTTTCCCATTTGCTCTATTATATACTCCTGTATTTCTCTGAAATCAATAACTAACTAAAAATTTCATGTTCTTTGTTTTTCTTTTATGTGCTGCATATTAATGTCTTATGTGACCATCACATAAATTAAATTAACTCTCCTCCCCATCAGAGTTCTTCCAAAGAGTGTCCCGCTTGTATTATGGCCATTGAAAATTAAAAATAAAACTCATTCAGAACAAATTAGAAGAAAATAATAACAGGTGTTCAAGGAAAGGAGAGAGAAGTAAGTAGGTTGGACACGGGAAGTTTTTACACTACTGTAATGATTCTATATTACATTACAATAGTTTGTAAATATAACGATACATTTATGAAAATCTACAGAATAAAACATTCAAATGTTGAACCCTAATTCTCCCTATGAACTTTACTTAAAATAATAAAATAATAAATTCATATTGAATCATTAATTGTAATGAGCTTCCACATTAAAGCAAAATGTTAATAATATGTGAAACTGTGTGGTAACAGTAGTGGTAAAGGGAAGATAGCATATGAGAATTTAATGTAATTTCTTCTCAGTTTTTATATAACCCCAAAATGTCTCCTTAAAAGGTCTGTCAAAATGTAGTACCAATGACAAAGGGATCAAACAAAATACTGTGTAAATACTATGTCATAATACATATAATTCCATAAAGTTGATGCCATAAATTCTGCTAGTATATTTTTAGAGGACTTGATAAGCTGATAAATTGACTGTAAGTTTGACTGAATTAGATGCAAAGAAGACAGGAATAAACCAAATAAGAATCCTAGGATATAATCAAATAATAAGTGGGATGTCTTCTTAAACACAGAAGAGAGTAAATTGTACTACACATTTCCAGAATGATTAAGCAGAAAAGATATTTTTGGGAAATTATAAAATAGAAAGATTGCTGCAGGAAAGATTAACTATATATTTGGATCTTGAAAACAGAATAGAATAAAGATAGTATGTTAAAAATAATGGCTAAAAGGTTTCTAAAGTACATGAAAAATATCAAGATAGATCAATAATTTGATGAACATCAACCAGGAAAAATATAGACAGGAAACCAACACCTAGATGTACCATAATGAAACTGCAGAAGGGAAGAAAGAATAAGACAATAAAGTCTGTGAATAGATAATGGTTCAAAAATATTGCTCATTTGTGATTCCATGAAATTAATAAACTTAAAAATTCAATAAACATATAAAATTATACCTGTTCACACCATAGCTATATTAGTTACTTTTCACCTGTAACTGTCAAAATAGCAGGAAAAAGATGTTCATTTTAGCTCACATTTAGATGATATATTCCATCAGGACAGGGAAATTATGGTGACAGGTTCTTGAGGAAGCTGGTAATTTCCCATCAACAATCAGGGAGCCGAGAGTAATGAACACTGGTATTCGAATACTTTTCTTGTTTTTCATTCCATCTGTGAACTGAGAACATGGTATGGAGCTACTTACTGTTAAGGTGAACTTTTCAATATCAATTAACCTAATCTAGACACTTCTTCATATATAGATATACAGAGATTTGTTTCATAGGTGGTTGTAGATCCAGTCAAGATAACAACTGAAATTAATCTTCTTCACAAGTTGGCCCTTTTCTTTTTTGTTTTTAAATTTATTTTTTATTAACAACTTAGTTAATTGTAGACAATATCCCATGGTATTTCTCTCCTTCCCCCTACTTTCCCCTTTGAAACTTCACTCTCCATCATATCCCCTCCCCCTCTCAATCAGTCTCTCTTTTCAGTTTGATGTCATGATCTTTTCCTCCTATTATGATGATTTTGAATAGGTAGTGTCAGGCACTGTGAGGTCATGGATATCCAGGCCATTTTGTGTCTGGAGGAGCACGTTGTAAGGAGTCCTACTCTTCCTTTGGCTCTTACATTCTTTCTGACCCCTCTTCTGCAATGTATGCTGAGCCTTGGAAGGTGTGTTTGAGATGTTTTAGTGCTGAGCACTCCTCTGTCACTTCTTCTCAGCACCATGGTGCCTTCTGAGTCATCCCAAGGTTGCCATCATCTGAAAAGAGAAGCTTTTATAACCATAAGTAAGAGTAGCATTAACATATGGGTGTGGACATTAAGAGAAGTGCTTACTGGAAAGTTTGGTGAGCATAGTATAAACATTTAGTGTGACACCAGCAGACGTTACACCCCTAGGGCTCATGACCTATGACAGGGGTAGTCATGGGCCCTTTTCAATTTAACATCAAAACTTTTCTCTTTTAAGTTATGACTTGCCAACCCTATTAAAGCTATAATGCTCCATAGGCTCATGGCCATCTCTTAATGCAAGATGCATTCAGTATAACTTCAAAACTCCCCATAGTTTTTTGAGTCCCAACACTTTCAGAAGTCCAGAGTCTCTTCTAAGACTCAAAGCAATTGCTTAATTGAAAACCCCTATAAAAATAATAAACAAGGAGCAGGGCGTTGTGGTGCACACCTTTGATCCCAGCACTCGGGAGGCAGAGGTAGGAGGATCACCAAGAGTTCGAGGCCATCCTGAGACTACATAGTTAATTCCAGGTCAGCCTGAGCAGGAGTGAGTCCCTACCTTGAAAAACAAAAAAATAAAATTAATAATAATAATAATAATAATAATAATAATAATAATAATAATAAAACAAGGGCTGAAGAGATGGCTTAGGAGTTAAGGCACTTTTCTGCGAAGCCTAAGGATCCAGGTTCTATTCTCCAGGCTCCACATAAGCCAGATGCACAAGGTGGTGCATGCATCTGGAGTTCCTTTGCAGTGGGTAGAGGCCCTGGTGTACTCATTTTCTTTCTCTCTCTCTCTCTCTTTCTATCTCCCTCCCTCTGATAATAAATAAGTAAAAAAGATAATAATAATAGTAATAAACAATTTAAAATATTTCCATTATACAGTGGTAAACAGTAAACATTACTATTCCTAAAGGGAGGAACAGAGACATACCATAACAAGAAAGATCAAACCAAAGTCACATAAAAATCCAGCAAGAAAATACCCCCACATGGCAGCTTTGTGCAGCCTATGGGGCTCATTGTGGAATCATCTAGTGTCCAAAGGACTTGGGTAGACATGCTATTCCAGTCATGCTGTCTGCAGCATACATAGCCTCTCTCTTGGGATATCTCCAATCCATGTCTGCAGTTTTTCTCTGCAAAAGCCCCATGGTTCAGTATCTCCAACACCGTTAAGTTTCCATTAAAACTAAAGCTTCATCTTCCTTCTTTTAAATGAGGTCTTCTGGAGCCCTCCTTGGAGAGAATCCAGGAATGCCACATACTGCCTGAATTTGATGGCTTTCTGGAATCTTAGTGTAAGATTTCATGGCTCCCTGGGCTTCACATTGTTCAGGCCTATAAAACAAGTGCCCTGTGGATGACACTGCCAAGTTCTGCATCCAGCTTGGGTTGGATCCTGACTTCCATGGGCTATAATTAAATAAGCTGTGTGCATTCCAAGCTGATGCTGGGGAAGCACTTCCTTAGTTGGTTGTTTTCAAGCAAGGAACTCTTTGAGTGGCATTCTGTTTACAGTCTATCATTCAATTGAACTTACATTTTCATAATAGGGAACCTCCAGTGGGTGTGCTTGTGCCCTCATGGAATCTTTCTTGTCCCAATATTGAGTGCTGGAGTTCTTCTTAATGGCATTAATCTCTTTAATAATTACAGCTATTTTTGAAGCTGCCTTATCTATAACTTTGAACTCATTCACAATCTTTTCTTCACCAAACTACATATTTCTCACATCTCTCTGCTCTACCTATTGCACTCTCTGATTACAGATGTGCATTTGAACAGTGAATGGGAAATATGACATAACATCTCATAGCACAGCCCGACACAGGATGGTCTTATTTCCTCTACATATAAAATAGCCTGTTGTTTTGATATCAGTATAATTCAACTTACCAGGACATAGACAGATTCTTTCTAGAATATAGCATGAACTACCTGAAGCTAATTTTCTGACAGAGTTCTTTTTTGTCCACTGAAACATGATAAGGTGGACCTCCACTGTTGTCTATTTTTTCTCAGCATTCTGGTTTTACAAACTCTTTTATATTCTTCCCACAAAATAGTTGCACAAACCTATAATTCACTGTTCAGATTTATGCCAGTTGCAACTCCATTTTTCAGTACCAGTTTTTTGCATTTCTTAGTTTTCTTGTTGGTGCAACAAAACACCTAACAAAAAACTTTAGGAAGGAAGTGTTTATGCTTATAAAAAAGACAATATTATCATAACTTGGTGGAATGCAAAGTGTTTTAGACAGAATAAATATTCTTTTAATTTTAAAAGGAAGCAAAATTATATTTCATATATATTTTTTTAAATTGCAAATATAGGCTTTTTGCTCTGCCTTCCTGATTGAATGGTCCTTGGGTCCTCACCTCCCAAGGGAGCATGTGCAGAGTGAGAAGGCCAAAGCCTCCAGTTCATCCCCACTTCTAAGTTCCCTGGTCCTAGTACCCCTAATCCTGGCTTGGAGTAACCTGGACCCTATGTGTGTGTTGAAGAAGCAGGCCTTTTCCTATGTCTTCCTGATTAACCCATCCTGGGTCCCCAACTTCCAGATCCCCTGTCCTGGAGGGTACTTGCATGAAGTGAGTAGGCCAGAGCTCCTAGTTTTTTCCCCAGTTCCCTGGGCCCAGTACCCTTCCTGATGGGTTGGGGTGGTCTTGAAACTGCATGTATGCTGTGGAAGCAGGCTTTGTGCTCTGCCTTCCTGATTGACCTACCCCTGGATCCCCAGATCCAATATCCCCTGCTCTGAAGGAAGCAAATGTGGAGTGAATGGTCCAGAGATCCTGGTTTATTCCCCATCTCCCAGTTCCCTGATTCCAGTACCCATGCTTCTGGCTTGGGGTGTCTTGGACCCTGCATGTATGCTGTAGAAACAGACCTTTTGCTTTGGCTTCCTGATCCTTCAGTATCTGGATCCCCAACTCCCTGTTCCCCTGAGCCAGAGGGTAGATAAGCCACTGTTAGAGCTGACCTCTTGCTGCAAACTACTCAGATTCCCAACCCCTGGTTTCCCAATATTTTGTTCCCCTATTCTAAAGAGTACATGTAAGTGGAGTCAGTAAGCCTTAGCTCCCAGATCCCCACCTCCCACTTTCCCAGGAACCTTTGATGCACTTGAAACCACCACGACTTGTGCATCTGGGATTATAATTCCATCCTACTCCAAGCAGTTCACATTTAAAACAAAATAAAATAAAATAAGAAGAAAGAAATAAATAAAGAAAGAAATACAATAAATAAAATAAGATCAAAGCAGAAGTTAATAAATTGGAAACTAAGAAAACAATTAAATACAATGATGAAATGAAGAGCTGGTTCTTTGAAAAAATAAACAAGGTTGACAAACCTTGAGCCAATCTGATCAAGTAAAAACAAAGAGAAGTTAAAAATGAAATGGGAGAGTTCACAACAGACATCATTAAAATTGGAAGACTTACCAGGACTTACTTTCAAAATGTGTATTTAACAAAATTGGATAATATGGAAGAAACCAATGAATTCCTAGATACACACAACCCACCAAAACTAAACTCAGAGCAGATTAATCTTTTAAACAAACCTATCACATCCATCAAGATTGAAAAGGTAATCAAAAATATTCCCAAAAAGAAAAGTCCAGGACAGGATGGCTTCTCAATCAAATTTTATCAAATCATCATTGCAAAACTGAAACTAATGTCTCTCAAACTGTTTCAAATAATAGGAGAACAGGGAATCCTCCCTAACTCCTTTTATGTAGCGAACATCACCCTAATACCAAAACCAGACAGGGATACAACAAGAAACAAAAACTATAGACCTATATCACTGATGCACTTTGATGCAAAGATCCCGTACAAAATGCATGCAAACTGAATTCAGCCATGCATCAAAAGCATTAACTACTTTGATTAAGCAGGATTCATCCCAGGAATGCAGGGATGTTTCAACATAAAGAAGCCAGTCAATGTAATGCACTACATAAACTTTATCACAAGAACCACATGATCATTTCAATAGATACAGAGAAGGTCTTTGACAAAATACAACATCACTCCATGAACAAAAGACTGGAGAGTTTAAATCTCAACAAAAATAAAAGCTATATATGAAGCTCCTAAAGCCTAAACAATAATGAATGGGGAAAGACTCAAGGAGTTCCCATTGTACCACTCAAGAACAATTCAGGGGTACCCACTCTAAACAGTGCTCTTCAACATAGTACTAGATGTCGTAGCCCAGCAAAAGACAGGAAAGTGAAATAAAAGGGATGCAAGTTGGAAAGGAAGAAGTCAAGTTAGCCTTATTTGCAAATGACATGATCTTATACATAAGTGGCCTGGATGTCTCCCATCTCAAAACTTCTGAAGGAGATTACTTCCTTCAGCAATGTGGCAGGATACAAAATCAACACACAAACATCATTTTCTATATGCAAAGTGCAAATATACAGAAAAAGAAATCAGCAATGCTGTTCCATTTTTAATAGCCACAAAAAAATCAATTACCCTGGCACAACACTAACCAAAGATGTGAAAGACCTATACAATGAAAACATAAAAACACTCAAAAAAGAAATTGAGAAGGACTTGAGAAGATGGAAAGATCTCCCGTGTTACTGAATAGGCATTATTAATATTGTGAAAATGGATATTCTACCTAAAACAGTATACAGATTTAATGTAATACCAATAAAAATTACAGCATCATCCTTCACAGAGACAGAAAAAGTTATCTTGATCCTCATACAGAATGGCAGCAGACATCAGGTATCCAAACATATTCAAAGCAAAAGAAACACTGCTGGAGGTATCACCATACTAGATCTAAAGCAATACTACAAAACCATAGTAACAAAACAACCTGTTAATGGCATAAAAACAGACATATAGACCAATGGAACAGAATGGAAGATCCAGCCCTTAGGTCAAAAAACTATAATTGCTTGATCTTTGATGCAGGTGCCAATAACATAGACTGGAGATAAGACAGCATCCTCAACAAATGGTGCTGGACAAATTGTATAGCTACTTATAGAAAAATGAAACTAGAACCACTCAGCTCACTATACACAGAAATCAAGTCCAAATGGATTAAGGACCTCCATATTAGACCTGAAAGTTTTCAACTACTGAAAGAAAAAAACAGGAGGAACTCTTATGATATAGGAGTGTGGAAACACTCCCTGAAAAATACCTTAGTAGTCCAGTAAATTAAACAATCAATGAACCAACAAGATCTCATGAAGCTAAAAGCCATTTGTACAGACAAATGTGCCATAAGCAGAGCCAATAGATTATCCACAGAATGGGAGAAAATTTCCACCAGCCATACCACTGACAAAGTACTAATATCTAGATTCTACAAAGAACTCAAACAACTAAACAATAAAACATCAAACAGGTCTGGAGAGATGGCTTGGTGGTTAAAGCGCTTGCCTGCTAAGCCTAAGAACACCAGTTCCAATCTCCAGGTCCCATGTTTAGCCAGATGCAAAAAGTGATGTAAGGGTGCAATGCCACATTTGCCCACAAGGGCACACGTGTCTGGAGTTTGTTCACAGTGGCTAAGAGGCAGCTGGTGCAATTTCTCTCTCTCTTTTTCTCTCTCACTCTCTCAAATTAAAAATAAATAAATAAAATAAAATAAAACAACAACAAAAAAATCAAATGACACACACAAAAAGTGGGGTAGAGAATTTACTAGGGTGTTCTCAGAGGAGGAAATTCAAATGGTTAATAATACACCCTTAAGACAATATTCAACATCCCAAATCATCAGGGAAATGCAAATTAAAACAATATGAAATTCCACCTTACTCCAGTAAGGATAGCAATCATTAAAAAATCAAATGACAACAAATGTTTGTGAGGGTGTGAAGAAAGAGGAACCCTCGTTCACTTTTAGTGGGAATGCAAATGTGTACAACCACTATGGAATTCAATATGAAGATAACAAATCCAGTTATTCCCTTTAACCTAAATGTTCCATGCTTTACTACAGAGATTTTTTCTCAGCCATGTTCATAGCTGCTCAATTCATAATAGCTAAGAACTGGAAGTTGTAGTACATATATAAAATGGAATTCTACTCAGCAGTAAGAAAAAATAATAGTATTAAATTTGTAGGAAAATGGATGGACTTAGAACACATCATACTCTGCAAGCACAAACAATCACAGAAAGACAAATGTCACGTGTTCTCACTCATCTGTGCCTCCTAACATGGATCAGCTTGAGTTGTTGGCATACTGGATAGGCAACTTGAGACCCAGACAATAGAGACAGAAGTGGTTGGAGAAACAAGAAGGGGAGTTCAAGAGAATTAAACACAAAACTAATCCCTATGAAAGTAGACTAAATATTTTACCCTCAAAAGAAGTATGGGTGGAGGATCTGAAAAGAAGAGACCTAGAGAGGTGGGTTGAAGCCTAACCTTAAAAAACTTTTTGGCTGTGGCTGTGGGCTGGAGGAGTTTACTTAGAGGTTAATGCACTTGCCTGCAAAGCCAGGGGACCCAGGTTCAATTCCTCAGTGCACACATAAGCCAGATGCACAAGGTGGTGCTTGTGTCTGGAGTTCATTTGCAGTGGCTAGGGGCCCTGGTGTGCCTATTCTCCCTCCCTCTCCCTCCCCTCCCCTCTCTCTCTCTTTCAAATAAATAAATAATAAGTATATATTTTTAAAATATATATTGGCTCTGACCTGTAACTCCCAGTACCAGAAATTGGTGCTACCCACATTGAGCTGTTGATCAGAAATACCTATAAGGTCTCCAAAACAAGAAAGGCTTTTATCAAAGCACATAAGGTAAAAAGTAAGACCCTATTACAGAAAACCTCATATGCTGGTGACACAGAACATGGTGATACCTGGCTAGAATCCAGAAGAAAGCCAGTCTCCAGACAGCCTGTCTAGTGCTGGAAAGCATTACATGAGCTATGGGCCAAAAGCGTCCAACAATGGTGCGAGCAATCAGAGGACTAAGCTTCTCAGAAGCAACCAACCTGACAAGATGCGCATACTAGTGCAATGGTGGCACACAGCCTTTGTGGGCAACCATTGGCTTTCTGAGTGGCTAAGGTATTTGATCAGTAGAAAGGAACTCATACCTGTGCTGGGGCTTTTTTCCCTCACCACCAGCAGGTAGAGCAAAAGAGAGAGAAAACCGGGCCAGCCGTTTCTCTTGAGGCTGAGCGAGAAGACGGGTGTTGGCGACTCAAACCCCTCCCCCCACTAAAACACCGGGGAGAAAAACCACATTGAGTCGCGGAGAAACGTCTAAGGCGGAACTCTTCGTTTATTGTCAGGGGAGATATTTATGTGCTTTGAGGAAGGGGTGGGAAGAGGGGATGATATTTATATACTTTGAGGAAGGGGGCGGGAAGAGGGGATGAGAGAAAGGTATAAGGGCCAATATACTTTGAGGAAGGGGGTGGGAAGAGGGGATGAGAGAAAGGTATAAGGGCAAATATACTTTGAGGAAGGGGGTGAGAAGAGGGGATGAGAGAAAGGTATAAGGGCCAACAGTATTTCATCACGTCAGCAGCAGCTGGGTGGAGGCAGTTTCAGCTTAGGTGCTGAGTCAAGGGCAGGTACTCAGGCTCGACTAGGCCTTACCGGGAGTAGGCCAAGATTGGCTGGGCTAACCACTCGGCTTCACACTGGGCAGGGCCCAACATACCTGGAACTAGGAACCTGGTCTGAATGCTGTGGAGCAAAGATTATGCTCCCCAATGACAAGTGCCCACTAGTCTTTGTCTAAAAGAGGGGCTACATCCATCAAACTCTCCCTAAATTAATAAAGCTTATCCAATTTAACCTATACTGACTTCACTCTCCATTGGATAATCTGTTTTTCTTTTTCAGAAGGTAGCAAAACCAGAGGAGATAAACCACCCCTCACATCTCAGTCAACACCCAGGCAGAACACTGTGGAGTTGGGGAGATGAGCAAGAGTTCTGCTTCCATGGTGAACCTGACAATAAATGCCAGGATGAAGGAGACAGATGCTAAGGATACTCAGCATATACAGAAGAAGAAATCCAGAGGCTCCTAAGAGTGCATTCCTGAAGTAGACTTAAAGCACACTTACCAACGCTCAGGGAATTTTGTGGGAAGGGGCGTGGAAAGATTTTAGGAGCCACAGATTGTGTTATCATGCCCAGAGTCATTGCCTCCCCCAATAACTGACTGCTGCTCCCACAATGCATATCCCAGAATCCAATGGGGAATACCAGCAACCCCACTGAGGAGGGCCCCCTGTGTAATGGGGGCAGTGAGGAGTGGAAACATGGCACCAACACATAATGTATCCAGGTCCAGGGAGATGCCTCATCAGAAAAAGCACATGCCATGAAAGACTAGATATTTGAGTTCAGATACTCAGACCTCATGTAAAAGCCAAAAAGTGTGTTGGATTTTTGTGATTCTAGCATGCAAGATATAACAAAGAGATGTGAGAATTTTCCAGAAGCTCACAGAACAGCTTACCTGACACATGGAGCACTGAATAATGAGAAACCCTTCCCCAAATGAGGTTGATGGGAAGAACTGACACACAAAAGATGTCCTCTGATGTCCACTCACTGTGACAACTGCATAACTACACTCACATTCATGAACATGCACTCCCACATCATAAATACACATACATACAAATCCTGAAAATGTGTTAATCCATAGATATACTATTGAGAACATATATAAATATATATGAGTATGAGTAAGTGTTTGGGGAAAAATATGTCTCATATAGTACAAGAATCAAAAATATACATAAGAGAAGAATGCAACAATTCAGCAATGAAAATATACACCCCAGTTGTAATGTGTAAAAGAATTGAAAAGTAATTATAACTGAAGATTATATATATATATATATATATATATATATATATATATATATATATATATATATATATATATGCATATATGCACTACACTCATGAAATGAGCTTTGCATCATTTGTCATCAAGATAATTAATTACCATATTAATAAAATTTAGAAGAAAATAAACCTGACAACACCAAACGTTGCCAGATGCAAGAGAATACTCTTGCTTAGAAGAGTAGAAAAAGATGTTAAATTTGTATTTACTCTACAAAGTAACAGTGTTATAAACTGGTATTTATATAAGAAATAAGTAAATATAATCACTAAAAGGCTCTTTCAAGAATATTCATAGCAGTATCATACACTGGAAACTACCTTGTACTCAAACAGTGCCATAGAGATACAACTGCTACGTGTCAATGCCAAGTGCTATTATTAAGCAATGAAATGAAGACAGTGTAGGTACACATTTGTAAATGAATGTCAAAAACATACATAAAATCTCAAATGCATTGACTGAGCTCTAATTAATTCTATATTCAAAATATAAATATTAGTGTTTAGGAACAAAATGTATAAACATCCATAACTTACTTTGAAATGTTTTGTACTGTGAATTTTGTGTGATGTAAACCTAATAAATGTGAATTGTGTCATAGCAAAGGTGCAGATATCTGTGTTGAATGATAAATTCTACATTTAAATATATTTGAATATTTTCCATGATGAAAAAATGGAAAATAATTGCAAGGACCTGTTGCAGTCAGGTTTGCATTGCTGGCATAAATCACCTGACCAAGAGCAGCTTGTGGGAAAAAAGGGTTTATTTTAACTCACAAGCTTGAGGGAAAGCTCCATAATGGCAGGGGGAAATGATGGCATAAGCAGAAGGTGGACATCACCCCCGGGCCAACATAAGGTGGACAAGAGCAAGAGAGTGTACCAAACACTGGCATAGGGAAACTGTCTATAACACCCATTAGCCTGTCCCCAACAATACACCTCATACAGGAGGCTTTTGATTTCCAATTGCCATCAGCTGGGAACCTAGAATTCAGAACACCTAAATTTATGGGGGACACCTGAATCAAACCACCACATTCTTCATATGGCCCCCATAAACTGATAATCATCCATAATGTAAAATGCAGTGCATTCAGTATGACTTTAAGAGTCCCCACAGTTTGTATCAATCCTAATGATGTAAAAAAAAAAAAAAAAAAAAATCCCCGTAATCCAAAGTCTTTTAGCTGAGCCATAATACCATAAAAATCCCCCCCAAAAAAAAAAACCCATAATGGCACAGAATAAACATTCACACTGCAAAAGATGGCATTGGGCATAACAAAGAAATATTCAAGTAATATAAGATTTAAACAGAGCAAACATCAAACTCTGTAGCTCCAAGTCCAACAATTCTAGTCAGTGACAAGTCTCCAAGTCTAATAATTCTAACTAGCAACAAGTCTCTGGGGTTCTAATTCTGCCCCTCCAGCTAGGCTACTCAGAGTCCGGGAAAACTTCATTGGGCCTGCAAAGGCAGCTCTCCTTGGCAGCCATCTCACGGTCCCAGCATCTCCACTGGGACTCCACTGCAACCCATGGTCCATCCTCATGGCTTCATCTGGTCTCCATTCCGGCATCTAATAAACCTACTTCACACTGCCCATGGCCATTTCCAGGACACAAGACTACATTGCAAATTCAATGACCCCATCTTTCCTACATTTCTTATACTCCACAATACCATATAGGGTGCTGATTTGTTAATCCAGGGGAGAATATAGCAGACTTTGAAGCACAGGACACTCCTTGAGCAAACAGTTCCCTTCAAAAGTCTACACTCCTCCTGTTGCCCCAGTGCTGGTCAGCTGGCCCAATCTCAAAGTTGTCATTTCCATGCCATATCCGTCTGCATACACCAGTCAGTTTCTATGCACTGCAATTCTGCACAAGCTCTCAGGACACAGGTATAACAGCAAGCCTCTCACACAAACTGCTTCTAGTCCAGTCCTGACAAAGCTCCTTTTCACCCTCATAAGCCTAACCTTAGAGTCCACAGTTTTCACTGAATTCAGGTCTTTCAACTCTGACTTACCAACAGAGTTGTACTTACCACATTGGAAGGCATCTATTAAGCCTAGATTTCAAATTCATCCACATTCCTCTTCTTGAAATTCAGCTCCAAAAGGCCAGCCACACAGTCAGGTGTCTAGCAGCAAATTACACCTCTCCTTGGTACCAACATTACTGTTGCAATCAGGTTTTCATTGCTGGCATAAATCACCCCATCAAGAGCAGCTTGTTTGAAAAAAAGGTTTATTTGAGCTTACAGCCTTGAGGGGAATCTCCATGATTGCAGTGGAAAATGATGGCATGAGCTGAGGGTGGACATCACTCCCTGGCCAACATAAGGAGGACAAGAGCGAGAGAGTGTGTAAACACTGGCATGGGGAAACTGATGATAACACCCATATGCTGGCCCCCAACAATACACCACCTCCAGGAGGCTTTGAATTTCCAATTGACATCAGCTGGGAACCTAGCATTCAGAACACCTAAATTTATGGGGGACACATGAATCAAACCAGCAAAGAAGCCAAGAACCAGTCTATGAAAAAAATGGACACCACACTTTGAGCATTGCTTACACATTGCTGAGAAGTATCTCATCAAGAAATAATGATGAGCCAGGCATGGTGGTGCACGCCTTTAATCCCAGCACTTGGGAGGCAAAGGTAGGAGGATCGCCATGAATTTGAGGCCACCCTGAGAACACAGAGTGAATTCCAAAATTCCAGGTCAGCCTGTGCTAGAGTGAGACCTTACCTTGAAAACCCCAAAAAAATAAAAAACAAAAAAGAAAAAATGATGAGACAATTTGTACTATAAATGAGATAATGCATGATTTTAATGTAGCATACACAGATAGTAAATTTTCTGATAGGAATTTATATATATATATATATATATATATATATATATATATATATGTATATTTAAATGATAAACATATAAAAATTATATGAAATTAAAAGCAAGCATTTAGAATCAATAAATTAGATACTCAATCACCGACAAATCACCAACAACTAAGAAATGACTTAGAAGACCAATCTTATTCATAAATTTTAAAAGATAATACTAAGCAAGAGAAAGCATAAATAAAAGCATATCAGATGATAATTTCTATGAATACAATCATAAATTGATTATATCCAGAGTAAATAAAATGTGAAACTAAAACCTAATAGAAAAATGAGAAATAATCATAAAATAGCATTTTATTCAATGAGATATTCAAGATATCTAACCACTGAATATGTATCAGTTTTCCCTAGTAATATAGGAAATGTAAATGACAATTGCAGTGAAATATCATCATACCACTTTCATAATGAACAAAAATTGAAATTTTTTTGTAGAACCAACATTGATATTTATGTGAAGCAATTAGAAATTTTCATATGCTGTTTCTGGTAATGTAATTATGCACAAATTTTTAAGTTAGCACATTATATTGAACTCAAAAATGTAGTAATTTTCTGTGTCCAAGAAATTCCTTTCCTAAGTTAGTTGCCTAACAGTATTGGAGGTATATGTACTCCAAAAGATACATCCAAGAGATACACAGCAGCATCAATTAAAATACATCAAAGATTAAAAATATAAAGAATATCATATTGATGTAAGTGGCATAATAGGACAGAAAATGAAAATGGACTATAGTACTTGTAAATACAATATTAATCTTACAGAAAAACGATGTGCACTTAATGGAAATCAACACCACAGAAATTATATATATAGACTTGTGTGATGCTAGTACCACTTCAATGGGAGTAGATGATGTGGAGTGTTTGTTTCGCACAAATTTCTTTGCTTGGTACTTTACATTCATCTCATTTCTTCCTCACAGTAATTCTACAAAGTAGTTGTTATTGCTTCCATTTTACAGATACAAAAATTCAAACCTGAAATTTGAAGTCACACACACACACACACACACACACACACACACACACACACATCTTCAAAACTCGCATACAGTGGTCAGGGCATATATTTAGATTAAAACATGACAAATCAATCCATAAAGATTTCATAGCATGGTTTCATAAATAATAAATAAATAAAAAGAGAAATTGAACTTATGAATGAAAATAGTAGGAAGAGGTCACATGGAATATAGGAATCTGGATGATGTATATTTAACATGTGTATTACTTTATAACCAATCAATGAACTATACACATTTGATCTTTCCTGTATTTATGTAATGTTTAAAAATAAAAATTCAAAACATTTAAAGCAGTAATCTTTGTGTAAAAAAAAAAAAAAAAAAAAAAAAAAACATAGCTGGCTGTGTAAAGCATCTACAAGGATGCCCAGAGCATAGCCAGTGAGAGACAGGTACTGTTTTCAATAGCTCCACCTCCTTGCTGTGTGATGTGGGACAACTTTAGTTTCTTTTGCTTTAACTTCCTGATTATATAAGTGGTGGCATGCTCATTCCTAGAGTATCCCTTTAGTTTTAAATGAGTTAAACCATTAAAACAGAATAATTCTAGCACAAAGTAAGTGAGTAATAAATATTTGGAATGGACGTTGTTACACTAACACTAACAGAGCAAAGGAAAGTGATACAATTGGAAAATATGTTTGGCACATAGATTTACTCCATAACTATAACTAAAGAAAATAGTTAATCAGATGTTAAAGTGCATTAGGAAAGACTTTTTCAAGACCTTACTCACATAGCTGCTTTCCGGATTCAGCAGTTGAGGAAAGAATGGGCTCAACTCCAAACACATGGATAAGTGGGCTTTATAGCCAAAGAGGAGGTGAAGGATAGTAGATTAAAAATTACTAGCAGGGGGCTGGAGAGAAGACTTAGGGGTTAAGGCGTCTGCCTCCTAAGCCTAAGAACACTGGTTCCAATCTCCAGCGGTTCCAATCTCCAGGTCCCACGTTTAGCCAGATGCAAAGTGACGCAAGAGCCCAATGCCGCACTTGACCACAAGGGGGCACACACATCTGGATTTCGTTCACAGCAGCTGAGACACTGCTGCTGTGCCCATCTCTGTCTTCCTCTCTCTCTCTGTCTCTCTCTCTCTCTCTCTGTGTCTCTCTCCAAAAAAATAATAAAAAATTAAAAGTTAAAAAAAAATTACTAGCAGGAACTTTCATGAATAAAGAGGATTGTGCCAAAACTATTTTAGTAGGACTGAATGTTGTTGTAGAAGGCAATGGCAGTCAGACATTATCTAGCAAATGGCAGAAGATCAGGAGCCCTATATTATTTACTTCTCACTGTGATAAAATTCCTAAAGATGTAACTTTAAGCAAGGAAATATTTTTTGCTCATGATTTAAGAGTATGGTCTGTTGTGCTTAGAAAGAAATGTCAACAAAATTGTGGTTGTGGGACTTGTTTGCATCCAGGTAATTCAAGAAGCAGAAATGGGAGCTGGAGAGAAGAATCAGTGGGTAAATCCACTTACGGTGCAAGAGAAAGAACCTGAGTTTGGAACCCCAGGACCGATATAAAGCCAGACGTTGTAGCATGCTTCTGTAATTACAGTGCTCATACAGTGAGTTGGGAGTTCAGAAAATCCCTGGAAGCTCATGGGCCAGCTATCCAGGCATTCACAGTGGTGTATAGCAAAATATTATGCCTTAACAAAGGTGGAAGGTTAGAACTAACACCCAAGGTTGACCTTTGACCTTTACATGTACACAGTGGTACATGCACATGACACTCACACATATGAACACAAACACATGAACATACACACACACACACACACACACTCACTCACCTACAGATTCAAATGAGACACATATGAAAGAAGAGGCATGGCTGAACTGTAACCTTCCAAGACAACCCTAGTAATGGATTTTCCCTGTAGAGTATGAACTTTCTAAAGATTCTAAAACCTCTCAAAGCAGCAACAGCTGGGAACAAAGTGTACAAACCCAAGAGCCTATGGGGGACATTTCACATCCAAACCATAGCATATTGCTTCTGTTCCCAATGGCCATCTGAAAAATGCAAAATCCATTCTACCCAAATTCAAAAGTCCCATATTCTAAAATCCTAATTCTAAAAGGTCTTCTGAGGCTCAAGGCAATCTCATAATTCTGTTAGGTCAAGATGGAGTTGCCATGGTCAGAAGAATTGTAACACAGGCATAGGGAAGTGGATTATCCACATGCCTCAAGGAACCACCTGATTATTCCCCCTTCCCTTGCCTAACAATGCCTCAGGTCTTGGTTTCCTGACCCCTTATCTCATAAGTCACATGGTCACTGTTCTGGTGTCATGCACTATTTTAAATGATTAATGTAATGATCTCCCCCAAAGGAACTTTTCTTTTCAACTTAATGAGTTTTTTTTTTTTCATTCCTCACCTTCCCCCAACTGAAACAGCCCTATAAAGCCCACTACCTGAAAACGAAGGTTGCCTGTGCTCCTCTCTTATGAGTCAGCCCTGGAAACTTGTGTTTTTCCCTAATAAAAGCTTTCATCTTTGCCTCAGAGTGGTTTGTGTGGTTTTAGTCACTCCCAAAATTTACATATGGTGCCATGACAGGAGGCTCCCAGTTACCCTCTTGCACAGCCAGACCTCCTTTCCCTCGACCAGAGCACCAAGCTGCCACTGACCCTCTGAAGGCTTTGGACTATCTCTGCCCAGTGCTGGCTCTCACACCCACCACATTTTGGCCTTACTCTTCCTCCTTTCTTCATCTCCTCCCTCCCTCTTGGTAAGTGTCTCTCTCGAATTAGCCTGCTCTTGGGTTTATTTCCTCCTTGTGTAAGCTCTGTCAGCCAGGCCATACCCCTCACCTACTTTTGGGCCCCAACCCCAGGTCTCAAGAAAAACATATTCTTGATACCTTGGATCTGTTGCTCTCAGGTGTACCCTCGGGGTGACTTTTGGATCAGTTCCACCTGTCTCAGGTCACTTCCTCCCCCTTCATCCTCTCCCTCCACTTCCTGAGGTCTCATCTTTCATTGCCTGAGACACTCACCCAAAGCATTTGCATCTACCCCATTTCCCAAGAGGGCATGATAGTTCTTAATACCCATTTCATGTTCCAATCTATCCCTGACACCAGGTACAAACTTAAATGCCTAGAAAAGGAATCTTAAACTTCTCAGGGAGATCTGGTTGACCTGGCATTTAAAGTTTTAATAATAGAGAGGACCAGGAATGGACTGAAAGGGTTGCCAGAGACAAGCAGTTCCAGATCCTGGCTGCAGCCCTGAGGCTTCCACCAAGGAAGATTTTTTTTGGGGGGAGAGAGAGAGACAGAGGGAGAGGAAGACAGATAGAGATGGGCACGCCAGCAGCCTCTCAGCTACTGCAAACAAAATCCAGATGCATGCACCCCCTTGTGGTCAAGTGCAGCATTGTGCCCCTTTGCATCTGGCTAAAAGTGGGACCTGGAGATTGGAACTTCTGGAGATTGGAACCAGCATTCTTAGGCTTAGGAGGCAGGCACCTTAACCACTAAGCCAACTCTCCAGCCCCCAAGGAAGATTTTGGAGCTGCAACATTCACCACCAGAACCATGCTTCACATGTGGCCACACCAGTCACTGGGAAAAAGCCTGCTTCAAGCCTACATCCACTGCCAGTACCCTGTCTCCACTGTGGACTTGCTGAACACTGGAAGGTCAACTGTCCTTCTCTGCCTCAACAAGGTAGGCCAGCCCCTTCCCCTCATCACCCACAAGAGCCAATAGCTAGTCTTTTGGCCTGGAGGCTGAAGATTAATTGTGCCATGGGACTGTGGTCCCCCTATCATATCACAATATATCTCTATGTCACAATGGAGGAGCCCAGGGTCCCAGTCCAGCTGTCAGAAAGGCCCATTTCATTTGAAATGGATATGGAAGTCTGTTGGTCAGTTCTGCCATCCTACTGGGGTAAGACTTTTCCCTTGAAGATCTCTTTGTAGGGTATTGACAGTCTATCACACTCTCCACATATCACCCCCCTTAACTTGGATAGTTTGGGACACTCCCCACTCCCATTCATTTCTTGAAATACCTTCTTATCTTATTCCCCTCCTGAGTGAAGATCTTATGCAAAATCTCTCTCTCTTTCTGACTTACAGCTCAAACTCAGTCTTCCTCCTCATGCCAGCCCCCTCCATTACAAAGGATCCAAGTTTCCCCCTCTGTGTCTCCGAGGTTGATCCAAGGGTGTGGGACGCTTCCCTGCCAGCACTAGCCTTTCACCACATGCCTGCCATCATCAGATTCAAAGACCCCACATCATTTCTTTGCCATCCTCAATACCCAATCTCACTTAAAAATCTCCAAAGACTCAAACCTATTATTTCTCACTTGCTCCAAGCCAGCCTCCTTCACCCCACTCATTTCCCTTGCAATACTCCAATCTTGCCTTTTATCAAACCTGATGGGACTTACCTTTAAGGAAGAAATCCTCTCTTTTCTTGGCTTTTCTGGGTTCTTTAGAATGTGAACTCCAAACTTTGCCCTTCTGGCAAAGCCCCTTTATGACCAAACTAAGGGAAACCCTCATGAACCCCTAGACCCTAAGTCAGAGACAGATGCTGACTTCTCCCACCTGCACAATGTCCTCTTGGAAGCTCCAGCCCTTGCACTTCCAGATCTTCAGCAGCATGTTTTTTTCTTTATTCAACAGAAAAGGGGTTATAGCATTGGGAGTTCTGGATCAAATGAAGGGTCCATCCTTTGCCCCTGTAGCTTATGTTTCTAAACAACTAGAAACCTCTGTCCGGGGCTGGCAACTGTGCCTATGTGCTCTTGCTACAGCTGCTCTTCTGGCCCAAGAGGCACAGAAATTCACTTTGGGGCAACAACTCACTGTCCTTTTACCCCAGAGGCTTAAAGATCTACTCTCAGACTCTTGCCTGTCTGCTCTGACCCCATCTAAAATTCAACTCTTTCACATCACTTTCTTTGATAACCCTGACATCACATTTGATTCTTGTCCTCCGCTATCCTCCTGCCTCTACCCAAATAACTTACACACTCCTCATTAGAGACCCTAGAGGAACTCACCTATCACAATCCTAGAATCTCTCTATTCCCTCTCCCCATCCCCAGTCTCACCTGGTATGTAGATGGCAGCTCTTTCTATTAACTCACAGGGTTCTTGGATAGCAGAGCATGCTATTGTCTCAGAAAACCAAATAATAGATACTGGCCCGTTGCCTAAGGGGAGTACATCCCAAAAAGCTGAGCTGGTAGCTCTCACTAGTGCCCTAACCTTGGTACAAGGCAAGACAGTTAACATCTACACTGACTCTAAGTATGCTTTCCATATTCTACATCACCGTGCTGCTATCTGGAGAGGGGCTTCCTTTCAGCTAAAGTAACCCCCATTACTAATGGCCCTTTATCTTAAACTGCTACATGCCTCCTATCTTCCTGCAAAGCGGCTGTCATTCACTGTAAGGGATACCAGGCTGTAACCTCATTTGTCACCAAGGGAAACTCGTTTGCAGATACAGTTGTCAGAGAATCCAGCCTCCAGAGAACATACTCAGCTTCAGCCTTTTTCCTTGCCCCTACCTCCTTCACTGCCTCATACACTCCAGAACAATACCAAACTCTAACAAAACTTGGTACTATCCTGGGACCCCAAGGCTGGCTACTCTTGGGAGACTTCTACTGTTTGCCTGATCTCCAAGATACTACCATCCTCACCCACCTACATAATCTATCTCATGTGGGAGCCCAGCCTCTACAAAGATTCCTGACCCTACTTCCTTTCCATCCTTGCCTCCTATCTAATCTTTTCTGTGACTCACAAAACGTTTTCTGGTTTGCTCACTCTGCTCTAAGGCCTCTCCCCAAGGTGGAATGTGTCCCCTTCCCTCTTTCAAACCCCCCAACCAACACAGGGGCTCACTTCCTGGGTGGACTTACAGATAGATTTTACTCACATGCCTACTCAGAAAAAGACAAAATACCTTCTCACTATAGTGGATACTTGCTTGGGGTGGGTTGAAGCTTTTCTTATGACTGTAGAAACTGCAAATACAGTCACCTATCACATACTTGAGTCTATTCTGCCCTGCTTTGGCCTTCCCCTTGCCATTCAACCAGACAATGGACCAGCCTTCATTTCCAAGGTAATCCAGGAGATATCCAGAGCCCTTGGAGTAGAAACTTCATATTCCATACAGGCCTCAGTCCTCAGGCAAGGTAGAAAGAGAAAATAGTATTTTCAAAACTCACCTGTCTAAACTGACTTCCAAACTTCACGTATCCTGGCCCAAGCTCCTCCCACTAGCCTTAGACCAAATCAGAGACACTCCTTGGGCCCCTTCCTTCCTTAACCCTTTTGCACTCATACATGGGCTCCCCTTCCAGTTAAACAACCTTCTGCCACTACCAGAAACTCCTCTCCATGGGTACTTACCAAATTTTGCCTTTATCTGGAATCTTTTATCTGGAAACATGCTGACTGTCTTCTTCCCCATCCATCAGAGGGAGCCAAAACTCTCTCATTTAAGCATGGAAATCAAGTCTACCTTAAGCTGTCTTGCCCACAGGGACTCAAACCACTGTGGACTGGACCTCATCTGATGGTCCTAACACTCCCTTGGCCTCAAAGTTTCAGGGCATCCCCAATTGGATCCACCTATCACAACTCAAAAGAGTCAAGCCACCTCAGTGCTACCTTCCCTCATACAGGGATAAGTACACCTCCACCCCAATAGGCCTTCTCAAACTTAAACTCTCTCATGCTCCCACTCTTCTCCTGATCCCAGAATGTTCCTCATGAATAATAATGCCCTCTGCCTTCTCTCTCTTGCCCAAAGCCCTCTATCCATTGCCTCTGAGTGGCATCCCCCCACCCCCTTGTGCCTGGCATTTTGATATCATAGATGTTGACAAGGATAGAAAGCTCCTAAATTCTTCCTTCTGTCCTATCACAAGGTGTGAGGAGCCCTTTTCCCTCACCATCTCTCTTTTTTTTTTTTTTTTTTTTTTTGGAGAGAGACACAGAGAGAGACAGAGAGAGAGGGAGAGGAAGACAGATAGAGATGGGCACACCAGCAGCCTCTCAGCCACTGCAAACAAAATCCAGATGTGTGCGCCCTCTTGTGGTCAAGTGTGACATTGTGCCCTTGCGTCACTTTGCATCTGACTAAATGTGGGACCTGGAGATTGGAACCAGCATTCTTAGGCTTAGGAGGCAGGTGCCTTAACCACTAAGCCATCCCTCCAGCCCCCTCACCTTCTCTTTATCAGATGTTGCCAGCAATTGCCCCAAAGCCAGCTCAGTATAGAGATGGTATAAGAGAAGTCTCTGATTCATTCAGGACCAAGTTGTAACAGCATGCTATACTGGCACTGTCAGAGGGTGCTCACTATCCATCTCACCACTCTGTTAGTACCACTATTTTCACCCAACTAAAATCTTATGGCATTCAACCACTGCAGCTCAAATTTCAGAAGGCACTCATAATTTTTTCTATCAAAGACCCCTGGGACCAAAAGTGAGCAGATGGCATGCCAGGGGTGGCAACCCAATACATTATGGGCTCTCACTGTGGGGGCAAATAGAAATATTTAGATCCATTCAAAATGCCCCCAAGACCACCCAAAATTCCTGTTTTCAGGGTTCTCTAGAGGAATAGAACCACTAGAATGAATTTTGTTAAAAAGGGAATTTATTGGATAAGCATATGGTAGCTGTCAGTCCACATGGCTAGATGCCTCAGCAGTCCCAATCCAGTCCTGAAGGTCTGTAGGCTTCCTGATGAGCCACTGGTCTTTAATCCATGTGGGTCTTCAGTTGGCATTGGTCTTCAGTCTGCACTGGTCTTCAGTCCATGCTGGAAGGCAGCAAGCAGCTCCAGCAGCCCAGTGGAAGGAAGGGGCTCTTTCACCCACAGCTTCCTTATATAAAATTCCCATCTGAGAGTGGCTGCCCACTTTGGGGGAAGGGCTCACTGTGGGGGAAATACTTCCTCCTTCAGTTAATCCTTCCTGGAAGCATCTTTGGAGACCCACTTGATAGGGATTTCTCTGGATTACTAAACAGAGCATTAACAACACCTTAACCATCACAATGCCCATATCCAGCCTGTTATAGACATCAAACAGGCTCATAGTATGCTCCAGGAGGATCTGTGTGATCTAACCTTCTCCATGAACTCTTGGATGTCCATCCTTCATTCTTCTCTCTCCTTCTAAACCAATTCAATCTTACCACTGCCTGCTTCCTGTGCACTTCATTCTAGCTGCCCCTCATTACTGCACTTCTGCTTCAGATACTCCCTGTTTCTGGCATCCTCTCTCCAAACTCCCTATACTACTTTATTTTCTGAACTGCCTTGATTGCTGGCATAAGGACATCTCTCCATGCTGATCAGGAGCTTTCAGGAATAACTCTATTGTTAAAATCCACACCTTACCTAAGGAAATTCATTTTTGGTGTGACTCTACACTGTATTCTTGCATCTCTCTGAGAACACACTTGGGACCTTGCACTTCGATCACTTTGGTACCTAGCATCACCATGTATACAGAGAGGTAGCATTCCTTCTTCCTAAGGAGGCTAATCATTACAAAAGATCTGTCCACCTGCCTGTTATGATAGGGGTAAACCTGGTGGTCTCCATAGCTGCCACAGGACTGACTACAGGAGGCCTGAGCCATAACATAATCTCAGGTTGGCTGTGCAGGACACAGCCACACACTTAATTCAGGGATTAAATAAATCATAACCTTGAAAAGCAGGTTTCTTCTCCATTCAACTCTTTCCCAAAAGAATTTGCATTTCTATCATAGTCTTTCCTCAGGCATCCTTCCCTTTGTTTTAATGTAAAGCAGTTGGGCCATCTTCCATAAGATTGCCAATGGGTTGACAATAGCTGCTTCAGTAACCAGTTTCAGTGCCTATAATTTTAACTTGCTTGAGGATTTCCAACTTAAAATCTTAAATCTCTCAGTCCAGTATCTTTAGCCAAGTAAATAAGTACATAACCCAGTTCCAACAAAGTCCTCTGCAGTCTTTCCTTCCCAAGCCTCCAAGTTCAGAAGCTGAGCCTCCAAATACAATTCTCACTGCATTTAGCATTCTCAAAAATCTCATCAGAATAGTCCATAGTATTTGGCTTACCACTCCAGAAGGCATCTTCAGTTGCAAGTATGAAGTCCACACCCATTCCTCCAAAACAAAAGTTCCAAAAGATCAAAATCTACATTGAAGAGTTAACAGATTGCCCTGAAAACTAGAGGGAACTAAAGAGTTAATAACAAACTGTATGGTTAGAAGGCCATAAAGAATGGAGACATCCAGTCTTCCCTAGACAATTCTGCTAAAAAGCCTATTCTGAACAAGTAATTTCAATGCTCTATCTGCTTCCCTTATACCTGCAGCTGATTCAGTCTGTTTGTCTAGGATCCTCCTTATAAGTATGAACCCTTGCCTGACTTACTGCTTCAGCCTTCATCCCATTTGAAGGCTGCTGCCATTTGTTGTACCTCCTAATAAACTGTAGAGATCAAGTCTAGTGTTCTCTTTTGCTTTTGTCTTACACTTTCCTTATACACACATGGTCAGACTCATCACATCCCACATTCTGGTCCCAGTTTCTGTAGTAAACAGCTTCAGGTCCACTGAAATGAACTTCCAGAACAGTCATAGTTATGGAGGAAGGGATATTTATTGAAACTTCCAAATACAAGGGAAGTTCCATAATGACAGAAGAAACTGCTCTGCTTTCACAGGTCCAAACACAGAGAGAAAAGCTCCAAGTCCCAAATCCACAGTACACAGCACACTTCAGGAACTTCAGGCAGTACTAGGCACTTAGCATATCTGTAGGTTGGAATTCCAAACCCACCACCACACCTTAAGATCTGCCCAGTGACACCTTCTCCATCCAGGTGATTGCAGATCCAAACTACAAAGTAATAAAACACTGAATATACTGGGGGCCATCTATTCAAACTACCACAGCATCCCATGGTTGATATCCTAGGTTTTTGACATCTTAAATCTTCATGTCAACTTAGGTTTCACCCTCACAGCTTCCTGAAAAGACCACACAGATCTCCATGTGAGATCCAACTTTGCTACTTGTTGTCTGGCCTCAGCAAGTTTCTGTAACCTTGATGCAGATCCCCAGGACTCTCTAACTCCTATGATATACATGCCTACAAAACCAGTACTAAGTTCCACTGCTAGTTAGAAATGCATCTTGCCCCCTTTATATCACAGCTATAGTAGTTTGTGTGTATCTTCATGCCTGAGCCTGGGAAAACTATTCATAAGTAGCTCTGTAAGAATAATGGATCCTCTCTTTGTGCAGGTCCTCTCTTTTAAGATAAAAGGTATTTTTTTTTTTTTTTAATGAATCTGCATTGTTATACCCTAAAATGTGTGGTGGGTGGAGTTTTTCACTTAAAGCTTTTTTATTATTATCTTTGCAAAAGTGTGACCTTCTCTTTATGAAAAATAGCTAGTCTGTCTTCTATAACCTTGCCTGAAACTTTGTTTTTAATTTTGTCTCATAGTTTGAAAGGACATAGCCCAACCTATCAAGGGAAAGCTTGGTGGCAGCTTCATCCATGGGGGTAGGAGCATGTGATTGAGACCCCTCACCCCCTCACATCAGGGCAGATCAAAAAGCACTAACAAAGCAGGAAGCAGGATCAAGCTGTAAAACTGAAAGCCTAACCCTAGTGTCCAATTTCCCCTTGTTATGCCCCACCTCGTAAAGGTTCCATAACCTTCCAAAATAGTGCTACCAGTGGGGAACCAAGTAAAAGCACCAGAGCTGATGGAGGATGTTACATCTTCAACCCACAAGCCATATCCCACACAGAGCTCTATCAGATAGCAAGGGTGGAAGATTGTTGTCACAGCTTCATTTTTCACAGAGAGGTACACCTGAGGAGGCTATGAGAAGGTTCAGGAGCCTGAGTAAATTTAGTTTGTTACAATGTGGCACCAAAACATTGCTAATAATGATAATACTATTATCAATCATAATTTTATAGATGAAATCCTAAAAGTCAAAGGAATTAACTACCTTTCTGGAATCACTCAGATAGGAAATATAAAGAGCAAAAATTCAAAAGTTCCCAAACTCTCAAGCTAACAGTAGTGTATAAAATGGGGCACTCAAAGGTGAAAAGTCAGAATGGCAGCGGAGACACTTTTCCTATCCTAGTCAAACAAGTTGGATAATCACAGTGGGAAGAGCAAATAGGGGACAGCTGACAATCAATAGGGTTTGAAGGGAAGTACCCAGTGGCAGCAAGGAGGGATTGAAGAGGTGTCCATGGTCTTTAGGTCTGGGTGCCTGGAAAATGACAGAACCATAAACTAAAACAGGAATTCTAGAAGAGACAACACATTTGTTCTGGTGGCTTGAAAAAATTCAGTTAGCAAAGTGTCAACATGATGTCAACATGCTTGTCATTTTCCTGAAAACTGCATTAAACACAACATCATGCCATAAAGCCTGTGCGTAGTAGGGCAAGCCAAGTGGTGCTCTCAAGCAAACTCATCAGGAAAAAAAGGAAGGTAAATACTGCAGTTTGAAGCTGAACAGGGAGGATGCTGATGCAGAGACATTTGCTCAACCATGTTTATAGCTGCTCAATTCATAATAGCAAAGTGTCCATCACTAGATGAATGGATAACAAAGATGTGGTATATCTATACTATGGAATTCTACATAGCAGTAAGGAAAAATGAAATAAGGAAATTTGAAAAAAAATGGTCAAACATGGAACAGATCATCCTCAGTGAGCTCACCCAAGCACAAAAAGATAATTGTTGCATGGTCTCATTTATCTGTCACTCCTAACCTGAATCCATGTGGCATGAGGCCAAACCTAATAAACACTCTGAGGACCAGAAAAGAGGGAGGGTGGGATGGAGGGAGGGTGGGATGGAGGGAGGGTAAGGGTGGGAAGGAATGAGAGAGTGGGAGGGAGGACAAGGGGGATACAAATTGGGACCCAAAAGGAAAAGATACTATAAAACCCTTTACTCTGAACAACAGACTAAAACATTGATCCTTCGGCAGGCCCACAGAGGGAACACCCGAACCACAGGAACCTGGAGAGAACATCATGAAGGCCAACCTTAATCTTGTCCTGCTTCTCTTTCTCTTCTCTCTCTCCCTCTCCTCTCTATATTCACGTTCTCTTTTATATTATCTATCTTTTTCCTCCCTCACCTTCCTAGGTGCAGACTTATAACGCCCAGTGCCAGCACAGGGTTAACTTCCACAATGAGATGTTGATCTGAGACACCTACCAGGTTTCCCAAAAAAAGACAGACTTCTGTCAGAGTTCTTGGTGACCCACCAAAAGTTAATGGTAAGACCCTACTGTCAAAGACAGCATATGTGTGTGAGACCAAACACAGAGAGACCTGGCCAGAATCTGGAAGAAGGTCAGTCCCCAGACAGTTAGCTAGTCTAGTACCAGAGGGTGCTACATGAACAACTGGGGGAAAATGTCCAACATTGGTCCAAACAACTTGCAGTCTAAGATACCCAGCAGGAAACAACTTGACATAATGCTCATACAAGTGCAGTAGTAGCAAATAGCCATGGTGGGTAACCAACTGCTCTTGATTTGGCTAATTGATCCACTCTGTGGAATGGAACTCATTGCTGGAACTGGAAATAAGTCAAAACCATGTACAAAAAATGAGCTCAGTCTCTAAGATCAAGATTCCACCAAATGTGGGCTAGAAGAGAGCCAATGCATATAAAATTCCCTCCAAAACATATATGGTCATCCCTTCTATCTAGTACTAACTTCTCTCTCCGTTGGAGAATTTGTTTATCTTTTTTTCAGATGGACAATGAACCTGAAGGGAGGATCAGCTAACCACACCTCACCAGGGCCCCATCTGAAACCATAGAACAATGCAGGGGAAGGGCAAGATTACAGCATTCATGGCGATCACAACACCAGAAAAAGGCTGAAGGAGAGAAACACAGAGAACATCCAACTCCAAGTAAGCCAGATATCCAGAGATACAGAGGCTCCCAAAACCTCATCACTGAAGCAGAACTAAAATGACCCCAATGTGGCTCATGGAAACTCCCGGAAGAGGGGGCGGAAAGATTGTTAGAGTCACAAGTTGGGACATTATGCACAGAGACTGGGGCCTACCCCCCAGAACTCTTGACTACCCCCACAATGCATGACCCACATTCCCCATTGATGAGGGTCCCTTTGAAAGAGGGAGGACAGGGAGGAGGACAATGGAACCAATACTATTAATGTAAAATCAGAATAATATAAATAAAAAAATAAAATAATAATAAATATCAAAAAAAAAAAAGGTGGAAAAGCTTTGCTGCCTTTGGTAAACTCCCTCATAATGAAGCTTGGGGCAGTTTAGAGACTCTTGAAAAATCAATAGAGATGAAAGGACATAAGATACTTCAGTCAGGATGGAAAGAACACCATGGCAAATTTTGCCTGTACTGTATCTTGTTCGAACTTCGTGAGCCTGGGAATATGAGTTTGGTATAGAGTGGTATGGATCTGGAGGCCTGGCTCCAAGAAGGCAGCTCAAAGATTTGCCTAGGAACAAAGCTAGAATCCTGCTAAGCTGCAAGGCAGAGCCCAGGTGCAAAGCAATGAGGAAGCTAAATCACTTAGGCAAAAGCAGGCAGATGGGGAGGAGAGATGAGGATGCAACAACATGTAGAGACATTTGTTCGGCTCTGGTCTGGAGCTTCAGACTGTCTTTTTATAGGAAACAGTGGGACTTGGCTAGGGTTGATAAGGGAGTTTGTTACAAGAACTGATACCTTTCAGACACAACAAAAATGGGCAGAGAATTCCAGGGTGACAAACAGATGCACAGATGAAAGGGGAAGAAAAGGAAGAAGAGAACTTACTTCTTTCTCAAGCTAAGTAGGAAGCCAGAAAACATCTTTGTGAATCTTTTCCCAAATTTATTATGTTTTTGCCCCATCTGGCTGCTTTGTAAATCTCAACTCTTTTTTTTTTTTTCTTGTTTAAAGAAATGTTATCCTGAAATCCTATCTTTACAAATGACACTTTCTCCCAAAGAGCTCTTACTCCCAGATTTGAAAGCTGGCATATGGCTATTATGAATAGGAAGAGGGAAGTCATGACTATTTCCATATGATGTGCATCTCATAGATATCATAAGATTTTCAACTCCCCCACTACCAATCCTCCATCTTTCATCAGGACCAAATTCACAATGATGAAGAAGAAAAGAAAGCAATTTAACCCTCAATGGGACTTCATATAGCTGCTATAAAACATTGAATTCTGTTTTATACCAAGTAAGCAGTAATAACATAGGAACAGTAAATATTGCTAACGGTATGGTGGAAATAGTGGAAGGAAAGATGTACAGAATAAATCTGGGTAACAATATATATGCTACAGTGGGTTTTCATCATGGATTCCAAAAACATGCACTATCCTTTGCAAAGAACTTGTTACAGCTCATTTTCTCTCTGTGTATGAAACTCCATCCAAAGATGAGCATCTGCCAAGCCTGCAAAGTATAACATTTATAATATTGTTTTCATCCTTGACTGAACACATACAAATCACAGAATCTAGTTAGATAAATGGTATGTGTGTCAGGGGGAGGAGGATTGTCTCAAAGCCTTTGCTTGTGCTCTCCTAGCCTCTTTTTATTATTCACAGAATATTAGTAGGTTTTGCTGAGAGGGTAATTATGATTAAGACAAAATAAATTGCTGGAACTTCTCTTCAGGTGGGTCTAAGAAAGCCATGCAATGAAAAGGGTATTATAGTGCTATACAATTTTCACATTTTTATTTTAAGTATTTCATTATTATTACATAAGAAGGTGAAGTTTCAGTTTTCTTCAACTTGGAGCTTGGAATCACAAAGCCTGAATAGATGCATTTCGTAGTATTTTAGCTCAAATTCTGTTGTGTGCTCATTTGGGTTCCAGTTGAGGAGGATGTTGTCAGCTAGACAATTGAACTTTTCTGACTTTTCGTGTGAACTTGGGCCTGTTTCTACTGCTTGGCTCTGCTGCGTGACTCATGCATACTGTGATCTCTGCATATGGTTTTAAACGTGTGATTCCTTTTCTATGGCACGTTGTTGCTTCTTACATTATATTTCTCAAGAAAGGTATCTCTTGATTTGTTTGGAAGGCAATAGAATAAGGATGACTAGGAATCTTGAAAAATATTTATTACTGCAGAATGTTACTTAGAATCCTTGTGTTGTGGATTCTCACTGTAAGTCTTGTTTCCCTGCACTGGGCAGCACTTGGCATACCCTAATTGTGCTTGGGGGAGCTATTGCCAAAGGGCACACATGAAACTGAAAAGATGTCTCGGCAGTTAAGGGAACTTCCTGTGCAAAAAAAAAAAAAAAAAAAAAGGGAGTCTAAGGAGGCCTGAAAAACTGCTTGGGTTATATTACCAGTACCCACATAAACAGCTGGGCATGGTCACACATGCCTTTAATACATGTTAGGCAGGTGAGCAGAGACTGCTCTTGCCAAAAGACCAGCAAGCTTGAGGATCAGTAAGAGACTCTGACATAAATGAGAATGGGCAGAATAAAAATGAAGCAGGATACTAGGTTCTTTGACCACTACTGGTGAGTGCACCCCATCACAGGCCAGCTCATGTGGGGTGGCATGAGCACAAGGGCATACACCACACACACATACACACCCCATTAAACACACAAGCAAAGAAAAAGAGGTCACACATTTGTAGCCCAAATCCCACTCTATCCTTTTATTTTAATCTATGAGATCATAAATGCCTTATTTTTCTCAAACAATTTCTTCATTTGAAATCTATAGATGAGAATCCCAACTTGGAAGGATTATTTCATGGTAAAATGTACTGATGTCCAGGAAACATCAACTCCAGGGCTGCATTAAGTAACCGGTCCTCAACACATTACAGTTATTTTATTGTAGTAGTTACTTAGCAATACTGCACTGTACTAAATAATTATGGCTTGGGATCAGAATTGCTACAAGCACAGTTGAAAATAAGCTCAGGAATGACTCTGTTGCTTTTACCCACTCAGCATGCTCTTATAAATTGTAGCATTTTCTCATATGGATTTCCTACAGGGCTCCTCCAGGGCTTCATTTTCTTTTTCTCTGCCATAACTCAGGGCCATGAGGAAAAGGTAAAAAGCGAATAACACATTATTTTACAGCAGAGAAGCAACTCAGAAAGTCTCTCATCCTATTAGAGTATATAAACGTGTTTTCTGATAGTAACACTCATATGCTTTTCTATGATGCTCTCCATACATTCTATATGTCATTCTGATTCTATTGAAGTAATGCAGAAACAGTTGCATGTGAGCCTCAGAGCACTTTTCAGAGCAATGTTTTGTGTAAACTGTCAGTTAAGTTCCCATTTATCTTACCAGATAGCTTCATTTTGGGTTGGCAACTTTTCTCTTGAGCTGTGTTTTTCAATCTCCATTGTAAATTAAAATCACTGGAGATATTTTTGAAATACTAGACTGTAGCTGAGGACACCTAAACCACTACTGTTTCCCACATCATGAGCAAATATACCACAGTCTCTAGATGTAAGGTACAAAGATTGACATAATGTTTTCCTGGGCATTTTTAATGTGGACAGGGGAATTAAAAAAAAATGCTTGTTGGGAATTCATCTAGCAGCTAGCCGAACTGATCAGACCAGCCTTATAGGTTAGCTTAGGTGAACATGACTGGTGATTGACAATTTATATGATCTTTTGGGGCATATGACAGACAAATATGTATTTATTGAATATATATCCCTGAATTTATCATTCCTGTCCTCATATCTTTCAATTCTGATGTTTTCCCATGCTGATACTAAATTCTCTACAAGTTCAATATTAAATTTATTGCAATATATCAATAAGTAGTCCAGATGTACATTGTAATTGATATTTTCCAATGTTCAGAATACTAGAAAAGTAGGCAAATATAAATTGACAACCAACTACAGGTCATGGGACATGAGAAAGCTTGTAATAATTAGTAACTAAATGATGTAGTGAGGAAATCATGTAGAATAAGGATTAGAGTTCAATTTCTAATCTGTCATTAAAAAAAAACAAATAGGGACTGGGGAGATTTATCTATGTATCTGTGCTTGCCATGCAAGCAGGAGGACCTGAAATTGGATCTTCAGTATACCCATAAGATACTGGGTCTGGTGGGTTATTCCTGTAATCTCAGCACTGGGAATGCAGAGACACTGGAGCTCCATAGTCGACTAGCTCAATCAGTGAGTTCTAGGAATAGCAAGTGTAACAGAGAGCTTCAGGTTCACTGAGATGAACTTCCAGACCAGGCACAGTTATGGAGGAAGGGATATTATTTATTGAAGCTTACAGATCCAGGGGAAGTTCCATAATGGCAGAAGAAGCTGGCCTGCTTTCACAGGACCAAACACAGAGAAAAAGTCACGCAGCACAGCACACTTCAGGAACTCCAGCTAGGCACACTTTACATATCTTTAGAATGGAATCTCAAACCCACCACCACACCTTAAGATCCCCCCAATGACACTGCCTCTGGCCAGGGACTGCAAATGCAAACTATAAACTAGTAAAACACTGAATATATTGGGGACCATCTATTCAAACTTCCAAAGCAAGTGATACTCTATCAAAATTTAAGTTGAAGATCAATTGAATAAAACACCATCATTTGTCTTTCAAACACAGCTGTACACACATACAGACATGTATACATATACAATGCAAAAATAAAAAAAGATAATGTATATGTATGCTTGTATATATTACAGTTGCAAACATACATATAACAACAGAAAGACTTATATCTACTATTCTGGCACACATGGCAGTGGACAGGAATATTCAAAATTTTGCCCTTGTGAAAGTTGCTGGACCAAAAGAGAGGTAAATAGCATTCTTTCCTCTGCTGCCCCCAAATAAAACATTTTGCATAGCAGTAAAGGAAGCTGTGGAATACTTAACAATAAACAAGTGCATGTGTCTGGCGTGGGGGTACATGCCTTTAGTCCCAGCACTCAGGTGGCAGACGTAGCAGGATCTCCATGACTTTGAGGCCACCTTGAGATTACATAGTGAATTCCAGGTTAACCTGAGCTAGCGTGAAACCATACCTCAAAACAACAACAGCAATAATAATAATAATAATAATAATAATAATAATAATAATAAATATAATTAATTTTTAAAAGTTGATGGACTAGTAGGGGTATTCATGTAAGGGGCTGCTTAAAGAAATAACATAAGTTTGAAATACAAATAAGAGTATGAACACAAACATGCTACTATCTGGTGGCCAAAATATCCAAGTAAGAAGAAAACTGAAAGCAAAGAGAACAGGAAAGGAATAATCTCAAAATGTTAAAGATATAGAAAGAAGGATGGTACATCTGAAGGGTATGGATGACAGATGGTTGATGAAAGATTTTAGCACCATCTTCCACTAGATGGACTGCAGAACACCACAATTAACTCATTCAAGTATTTGTTACATGTCACAGTCCATATGTATGCTCTGGTAGTTTGATTCAGGTGTCCCCCATAAATTTAGGTATTCTGAATTCTAGGTTCCCAGCTTGTAGAGATTTGGGAATTAACACCTCCTGGAGGCAGTGTATTGTTGGGGGCAGGCTTATGGGTATTATAGTCAGTTTCACCTTGCCAGTGCTTGGCACACTCTCCTGTTGACCACCTGCTGTTGGCCAGGGGGTGATGTCCATCCTCTGCTCATGCATCATTTTCCCCCTAGCTGCTTTTGGTTGGGTGATTTCTACCAGCAACACAAACCTGAATGCAACAGCAATGTTGGTACCAAGGATTGGTGCCATTTGCTGCTAGATACCTGACTGTGTGGCTTTCACCTTTGAAGCTGATTTTCAAGAGGAATATAGATGAATTTGAAACCTTGGCCTAAGAGATGCCTTGCAATTCTGTAAGTCCAGCTTGATGGACTATTCTGGTCACAGTTGAAAGACTTGAATGCAGTAAGAACTATGAACTGTGAAGTTTGGCTTATGGGAGAAAAAAGGAACTTTGTCTGGACTGGGGTAGACACTGTTTGTGTGAGAGGCTTGCTGTTATACCCATGTCCTAAGAACTTGTGCAGGGTGTAGAAACAGACTGGTGTGTGCAGAGGAATATGGCACACATATAATGAAATCTTTGGGCCAAAGCTACTGCATGTTTAGCCATAATTGTATGAGAGATTATAACCTTTGAGATTGGGGCAATAAGAAGAATGTCAACTCTTTTGAAGGGGTCTGAATGCTCAAGGAGTGTCCTGTTCTTCAAAGTCTGCTTTATTCCCCCCTTGATTAACAAATTGGCACTTACCTGGTATTGTGGAGCATAAGAAATACATGAAAGAGAGGGCCAATGAGTTGGCAATGCAGTTTTGTGTTTTGGAAATGACCATGAGCAGAGTGAAGCAGATTTACTGGATGCCTGCATGGAGACCTGATGGATCCATGAGGATGAACTGTGGATTGAAGTGGAGACCCTGTGGAGATGCCAGGACCACAAGATGGCTGCTAAGGAAAGCTGCCAGCCCTGGATAAAATTTTCCAGGACTGTGAGTAGCCTAGCTGGAAATGCAGAATTGGAACTCCAGAGACTTTTTGCTGGTTAGAATTATTGGACTTGGAGACTTGTCACTGGATAGAGTGGTTGGACTTAGAGCTACAGAGTTTGATGTTTGCCTTGTTTAAATCGTGTATTGCTTTAGTATTTCTTTGTTATGTACAATGCTATCTATTGCAATGTGAATGTTTATTCTGTGCTATTATGAGGTTTTTTTTTTTGGATTTTTTTGGTATTATGGCTCAGTTAAAAGATCTTGGACTATGGGGATATATGAACATTATTGGAATTGATTAAAAAAACTATGGGAATTTTTAAAGTTGGATGAATGCATTGCATTTTACATCATGTATGGTTATCAGTTTATGGGGACCAGGGGCAGAATGAGTTGGTTGGTTGGATTTTGGTGTTTCCCATAAACTTATGTGTTCTGAAAGCTAGGTTTCCAGCTGATGGAAATTTGAGAATTAATGCCTCTTGGAGGTAGTATATTGTTGGGGGTTTAGCTTATGGGTATTATAGCCAGTTTCTGCTTGCCAGTGTTTGGCACATTCTCCTGTTCCTATTGTCTACCTGATGTTCGCCAGGGGGTGATGTCCACCCTATGCTCATGGCATTGGTTTCCCTGCCATCATAGAGCTTTCCCCCTTCAGCCTGTAAGCCAAAAGAAACCTCTTTTTTCCTACAAGCTGCTCTTGATTGGGTGATTTCTCCAAGAAATGCTAACCTGACTGCAGCATGTGCACATACAACAAACTTGCACACTCGAGCAAGCATGTGCACACACACACACACACACACACACACACACACACACACACACACACTGTTGCCATTGCCTTTCTGTTGCTAGGACAAGCACTGGACTAGAAGTAGCTGATAGGAGGAAAGAGATTATTTACAGCTTACAGATTCCAGTGGCAGCTTCATCATGGCACATGAAATTTTATCACTTCCCACATCCCCAGCAGAGAGGTTGAACCAACAGTTGGAGCTCAAATCAGCTCTCTATACACGTAGTACAGCTGGACTAAGATCTACCTCCTGTGGCACACTTACTCCTGCAGGGATTAACCTGCTGAAGACTAACTAGAAACTTAATCAAAAATACCCAAAGCTATGGGGGACATACATTTATATTCAAACCACCACAATCTGCCTCTGGATCCCATAGACTCACAATGAAAATTGCATTTAGTCCAACTTCAAAGGCCTCCATAGTCTTTCCGAAATTTAACATTCTTCAAAAGTCCAAAGTCTCATGTGAGATTCAAGGCTGCCTCTTAACTTTGAGTCCTATAGCATCAAAACAAAGTTACACACTTCCAACATGTGATGGCACAGAGTAAACATTTTCATTGCAAAAAGATGGTTTTAAAAAAGGAGAAACTGGACCAATGCAACCATCAATAATCAATAATCAAAAGATAAATAATATCTGCTGTTCCAAGTCCAACATCTATAACCAGGGATGTAGTACCGACTTTCAATACACCCCTTCAGCTAGCTTTGTACAACCTTGGGAAATCTCCTTTCTGAACTAGCAGGTCTCCATGGCAGCCATTTCATGGTCCTGGTATGTCCAAAACACCCTTGGATCTACACTGCAAACCATGGTTGATCTTCATAGCTCCATATGATGGTCTTACTGGGTCTCCATATAGGGATTTCAACCCTGCTTTACATTGTTGCATCTTAGTGTCTCCTGGAACTGTGTGTACTTCAAGACCCTCTCTCCTGAAATCTCATGTTTCCAAAACCAGTACCAGGTACAAATTTAAAAATCCCAGGGTGTTAGGGGGAAATAAATCTTGACTTTGAAGAGCAGGATATTCCATCAGTCTTCCTTCACTCCAACTCCTTTCAAAAGAATTTGTAATCCTACTATCTTGAGCCTTCTGTGGTTCACCCTCAGGGCATCATTTCCATTGTCCCAAATGCAAAACAGTTGACCCACCTTTAATGACCATAATCTCCTTAGAAATCAAAGCTCAAGTAACCTCAATCCAGTCTCTATGCCCAAACTTATGACTTGCTTGAAATTTTTTCTCTGATAAACTGTGCATGTTTAATATCTTTCTGTACGATATATTCTTCCAAGCATGCCAGTCCATTACTTACAAATTCAACCTTCATCAAACTCTGGAAGCATGGTAGAAGAATGCAGCCAGCCTTTCAACCAACAGCCCAGGTCCAACAAAGTTCTCTCTTTACCCTTTGAAACTTCATAAGCCAATCATCTGCAGTTCACAATTGTGCCTGCATTTAGCATTTTCAGACTCTCAACGGGGCAGCCCATAAAGCTCTGCTTATGCCACCACAAAGCTTCTCCAGCTCAAAGTACCAAATCTTCCACATTATTCCTGAAACTCCATTCCAAAAGACCAGATTCACCACAACAATGATCCCACTTCTTGGCAGTTTCTATTGCAGTTAGCTTTTTGTTGCTGGGGAAAAAAAAAAAAAAAAAAAAAAAAAAAAAAAAAAAAAAAAAAAAAAAAAAAAAAAAAAACACTTGATCTGAAGAAACTTATGGGAGGAAAGGGTTTATTTCAGTTTCACAGATTCCAAAACAAGCTTCATCATGGTAGAAGAAGCTGGATCATTTCATACATCTACAGCACAGAGTCATAACCAACAGACAGAGCTCAAGCTGGCTCTCTACATACCCAGTAGGCTGGAATCAAAATCCACTCTAATTATACAACTACTCAAGCAGGCTTTGCCTGATGAAGACTAAGTAAGAACTTAACAAAAATATCTAAGGTTATGGAAGAATTACATTTACTTTCAATCACACACCACCTTTTCATTTTTTTTTTAATTCCAACCAATAACTATGTACCACAAAATGTATTATGGTTCCTTCAAAGTGCGGGGCAGTTGAACAATTGATATATATATATTTTTTTGTATGAATGAAGCAGTGATAGTGAGATTCAGAAATTAGACTTCATGGATTTTAGTTTAAAATAAAGAATGTTCACATCATTGGATTGTGACACACAAGAGCACTGTGGTCTAATACATTTTGTTTTAATAACATCCTTTATTGACCTGTTAGTGTGGTTTATAACATTTGTGTGTACAAATGTTGGCTGGGAGAGGAAATTAATGAGTTGGAGACCAGTCTGGGCTGCAAAGTGAGCTCTACATAAAACTTGGATACAAAAAAGATACTGCTAGTTAAAAATCACCAGCCAATCCCTCTTTGTCTATGGGAAATGAGAATGAGAAGGTGGAGAGTGGGAGGGGGAGGAGAGAGAGGGAGCTTCCTGTTGTGGTTCAGATGAGATGGATGATGCTTTGATGCTTGGTGGACTGGTCAGCATCATGGCAGATGTGATAAAGCTTAGATGCTTCTCTAGATACTGGTTGTTAGAAAAAGAATGAAAGACAAAGTAGGAAAATCTCAGTCATAGAAGCACACCACATTTCAACAGTGGAATTTCTGGAAATGTAAAGTGTCCCTCTTGCATTGGGGAAAGGGGGTTATTATCCAAGGAGGGGGGATGGGAGAATTATTAGCAAGTGTGAAGACAGCAGACTTCTTGGAACTCCTTCTTCCAAGATAACCAGCCAGGTATCTGTCTCCTCTGGGATTTTCAAGGTAGCAGGGTCTGTCTCATGATAGCCTTTTTAGAGGATAGACTTCTTGACCTCTGCCAGTAGTATTCTAATTCCTTCCCTGGTGAAGTTAGAAATGTCTAATACATTTACTGGAAGTGTTTGAGTTGACACAGATCAATAAAGATGTCAGGGAACCCCAGTATAAATTTGGGTACATTATGTTATAAATAAGATTTAAAAGTGACCTTATTAGTGAGAGCATCAGAGAACAAAATACAGATGCAGAACTAACAAGGGCCTGATTGAAAAGCCTAGGAGATCCATCATCTGCAGAGTCACCAGAGGCAGAAGAGCCAGGAAAAAATGAGGAGTCACTTCTATGATAGAAAATCAGAGTCTAGTATTGTAACACAACACAACCACAGAGAGTCTGGTCAGTTGAATAACTGTATTGAGAGTTTCTGGAAGAAGAAATAAGTTGAAACTAAAAAACTGATCAATGGTTTTGCAAGATGTTAATGTTAATATAAGATGAAATATTTGAGCAGAATAGTTTTAACTGTATACTGGAGAAAGAACGAAGATGGTGGCCAGTCTCAAGTAGAGTTCTTAGCAAATGCTTCCTAATAAGCTGGCTATAGGAGTAGGGTCTCAGGTCTTATCTCTGGTCTGAAAGAAGAAATTTTGAATGTGTTCCATCAACTTTACAAGGCTGAGACATCTTTTTGAGACCATGTGTAAAAGTTTCTCTCTACAATCTGGACTTGGATGCAAGTATCTACTGCCAATAATAGTACTCAAATGTCCCTCATAAACTGAGGTGTTCTGAATGCTAGGTTCCCAGCTGATGGAGATTTGGGAATTAATGCCTCCTGGAGGCAGTATATTGTTGGGGGCAGGCCTATGGTTGTTATAGCCAGCTCCCCCTTGCTATTATTTGGCACACCCTCCTGTTCCTGTTGTCCACTTTATGTTGGTCAGGTCAGGTCACCCTCTGCTCTGTAAGCCAAAGTAAACCTTTTATCCCCCCACAAGCTGCTCTCAATTGGGTGATTTCTGCCAGCAATGCGAACCTGACTGCAACACTAGGCAAAAAGGAATGCTTCCCCTCCCCCCCAAAAAAAAATTCTGTCAGTATCTTTCTAGTACTTGAATAAGCAATGATATGACTAATCAAAATCAAATTTATGGAAAATATCCCCTAATTCATTTTCACAAGAGGACGAAAGAAACTTTCCAAACTTTAGTCCTCCACCTCAGCAGAATATTGTAATTACTTGGGGATTTTTCCAAAATACTAATTCCCAGGTCTTATTCCCAGAATAAGAGTCTCATTTTATTAGTCTGGAATATAATCTGGATTTTAAGATATATTAAAAGTGGTACATAGGGAGTCCTTGAGTTTGATGATCCTCAGTAGCACACAGCACACACACACACACACACACACACACACACACACACACACACAAATAGAAAATGGAAAAGCTATAAATTGACTATAATATGCCATTAAGGTTGAGAATCTTCATAGTAAAATCAGAGTTTTATGCCCAATGTTACGAAAGGAGGATATTCTTTTGTAAAGGACGTCCAGTGTCTCCTTAGTTGCAGTTCACAGTTGTTTTTGTCTTGCCATCTTGCCTGACATTTAGTCATTTCTTCTTGCACAGACCTCAATTCTCTTGCTACTTAAAGGCAATAATACCTGGAAAAGGAATGATTAAAGAATGATCAATGCATAGCACTTATAAAAAAAAAAAAAAAAAATCTATACTTGGCTTTTAATATAACTATTCCCTTGGCTGTGCATGCAATAACAGCTCAAGGGAGACTGTGCAAAACTCTGCCCTGATAGCTTTAACTTATTAATGTGGAAGTTATTTCCTTAAATTCTCTAGTGGTGATTTGTAAAGCAATTCCTTCATTCACTTTACTGTAGGCTGTGTGTATTTAATCCATTATAGTGCTTTTAACATTTAATTTTAAAAATGTACTTTTAAAAACTTTCTCTAATTATAGTCTCTTCACTGTACATGTGAAGGTATGTCCAGCAAAGTAATGTCAATAAGTGCAGTAAAGAACATTTCATTAACTTAAGTAAGGTTGAGATTTTGTTGATGCTTTTGCCTGTGCTTAAATTTTCATTAAAGTCCAAAGAAGAGAGAAAGCAAATAGGTCTTCTACCTGTATTTATACACATCATTAAGCTAGGCTTAAAATGTAAATGTAACAGACAGTGGAGAATATATAGGGTCTCAGCACTTTGAAGTTCTTAAGGATAAAATAATGCTAATTTAAAAAAATTCTAAATTACAGATGGGTATATCATTAAAGAAAAAAATAAAGCTGGATATGGTGGCACATGTCTTAATCCCAGCATTCAGGAGGAGAGGTAGGAGGATTGCCATGAATTCGAGGCTACCCTGAGACTTCATGGTAAATTCCAGGTCAGCTTGGGCTAGAGTGAGACCTGCTTCAAAAAATAATAATAATACATGGAACCGGACAAGTTAATAATACAACCACATTACAACCACATTGAAAAAGGTGCTGGCTTTGTATTTATCTTCAAAGCCCTGAAGAACAGGCTACAAAGTTCATCTCTCAACCACCCTCATGATGATAATTAGGGTCACAGTGCCTCAATACCATCACAGAGAATCACCATCAGACATCCACATCATTGCAAAATACATTCTGATTATATATTTGACTAAAGTTCCAAATTAAGTAGATGTGCCATAGAGGTTCACTGGATGCCAGCTGCAGCTAAGTCCTCCATGATGACTGTGTTCATGTTGTCACTGCAAGCAGTATGTTCCTTATTTTTTTTTTCATGTGAAAACTCAATTGTGTTGGCTCTGTCAGAGTTGGTACAACTATAAAAAGGTTCATTTATTAAATATATATGCAGACTGAAAATGCATTCATTGTAAATTAGGGGTATTTATGATTTTCCATAATTATAATATTCATGTCATCTAATTAGTAAATTCCCATAGACTTTTGAAAACTAAGTACAGCTTATGAGATTTCATGTTGAACATGGATTCTGTACAAAAGAAATGGAATGTTACTTTCCAAAACAAAGAACTTCTCTAACATAACCACTGTTAGTATAGAGGAACAAAATGCATAATCACAAAAGGGTATTTTACCCACAGGGTGTGTGTATGCATATGTATATATACACATACACATACATACACACACACATATACATACATACACACACATCCTATATATAAATTTTTTTTTAGGTAGAGTTTCAGTCTAGCCCAGGCTGACTTGGAATTCACTATGTAGTCTCAGGGTGGCCTCAAACTCATGGTGATCCTCCTACCTCTGCCTTCTACCTCTGCTTCACAAGTGCTGGGCTTAAAGGCATGTACCACCACACCGAGCACCACATAGTATTTTTAAAGGAATAGTTCTCTATACTAAAGAAAATGAATGAAATAATAGTATAGTTTAAATAATTTTTTGTTGATTTTAGCTTGTTCATATAATTAAACATGGTTAAAAGAACTTGTTTAAATAGATTAGGATTCTTATTTGTTTTATTTCTTATTTATTCAAGGTAGGGTCCCACCCTAACCTAGGCTGTCCTACAGTTCACTCTGTAGCCTCAAGATTATTTCAAACTCATGGTTATTCTCTTACCTCAGCTTCCTGAGTGCTAGAAGTAAAGGTGTATGCCACCAATCCTGGCTAGATTAGATATTTTATATGTATAATTTACATAGCTGTAATTATATAAATATAATTTTTTCAGAACACAAAAGCAATATAAAAATTAATACATGCATATTAGAAAAATATAACCACATAAATATGGCAAACTCTTATGTAAAAGCCTTTTTTAGTTTTATTATTTGAAAGCAGAGAAAGAGAGATTGAAAGAGTGTGATATGGAGAAAATAGGCATGCCAGTACCTCTTGCCACTGAAACTGAACTCTAGATGTATGTTCTACTCTATGAATCTAGCTTCATATGGGTACTGGGGAATCAAACTCTGGCTGTTAGGCTTTGAAAGCAAGTGCCTTTAACTGCTGAGTCATCTCCCCAGCTGCTACTTATAGTTCTTAAGACTTTGGCTCATCTCATAAGTACTAATTACACTTTCTATATATTCAGTACTGGCCAAGGAACTACATAATGCATTCAAAAATACCAGACAAATAAATAGTAAATGAACATACAGTATGATATGTTTTAATGATATAATCATTTTAATGATGAAAGAAATACAAGCGTCCTAAATCACAGGTTCCTGTTTAAATAACAGTGAAGCAACGGCTCAAAACTGGTATAAACTTCAGCAGAGAAAAAGCTTAATTCATTTAAGAATACTTATCTGGATAGTTACTTTGAAAAAAGATGGAAGTTTTGGAAGCTTCTCAAAATGATAAAAATAGTTACCATGCAACCAAGCAACCCTACCCAGTTCTTATAATTGAAGGGAATTTTAACATTTATCCATGCAAAACTTTGCAAATGCATGTTCATAAAAGCATTGTTTCTAATGGTACAAAACAGAAGATATCCAAATATTCATTACTAGATAAATGAGCAAATTAAAAGTACAATATATATCTCCAATTGAATATTATTTGTCCATATAAATGAAGTACTAATGTATGATATAATATAGAAACGCCTTGAAGACATTATGTTAAGTGAACTAACCTAATCTCTCTCTCTCTCTCCTTTCTTTCTCTCTCTCTCTTATCTCTCTCTCTCTTACACACACACACACACACACACACACACACATGAAATATGACCCATTGTACTCAAAATATCCAAATCAGTAAATTGAAAGTAACAGCAATAACATAGTACTGGCACAAAAGAGACACATAGACCACAGCATAAAATTAAAGCCCAAGGGATAAGGATAACTACATCTGTCTGACATTTGACAAAGAGGTCAAAAATACACACTGGAGAAAAGACAGCATTTTTAGCAAATGGTACTGGAGAATTGGATAACTATATGTAGAAGAATGAAGTTAGACCCTTTTCTCTCACCTGTAAAAAAAATCAACTCCAAATGAACCACGGACCTTAATATAAGACCCAAACTCTAAAATAACTAGAAGAAAAAAAAATAGGGGAAATACTCCAAGATATAGGCATAGGGAAATACTTTCTAAATAAGACCCCAGTAACTGAGAGAATTAGACAAACACTCAACCATTGGGATATCATCAAACAAACAAACAAAAAAAATAACTCTGTTATACATATAAGCAAACCATCAACAGACTCAAGAGACAAGCTGCAGTATGGGAGAAAAATCTTTGCTGGTTATATTTTCAACATTTAATGTCTAGAATATATAAATAACTCAAAAAACTAAGCAACAAAAAATCAATCAACCCACTTAAAAATGGAACAGCAAATTAAACAGAGTTCTCAAAGAAAGAAAATAAAATGGCCAATACATATCTAAAAGGATGTTCAACATTTTAGTCATCAAGAAGCTGCAAATTAAAATGGCTTTGAGATTCAATATTGCTACAGTCATCAAAAATCAGATGAATACTGGCAGGGATGTGGGAAAAAATGAGCCCTCAACCACTGCTAGTGATAATGCAAACTTGAATGACCACGATCAAAATTAGTATGGAGACTCAAATGGAGACCCTTGTCCCCATTACCTTTGCTTAACAACTTTTACCTTTAAAAATTATGCTATAAATCAGCAGGCATGGATTAGTCAGATAAATGCACTAGGACATCTGCCCTGAAAGACTCCCATGAAGTGATAACTAGATCATGTAACTAGGTGGCAAATTAGGTCCTTCCCACAGAAAGACAGATTGACACATTTGTCAGGTCATTGTTTAAATGGCCAAAATTAATGTTTACATCTTTCATTCTCTCATATTACTTCTTTAAACACTTCATTACTAAACTTTTGGACCTGTTCCTTCTGTTATTTGAGCTGGTTTTATCATGCCCCTCTAATTAAGGGAGAATCTCTTCTAAATTGAGTTAAATTTATAAAACATTTAATGGATTATCTCTCTCTCTCTCTCTCTTTCATTCTATACCCAAACCTAGAAGAGAAAAGAACTTTAAAATCACAACATTTCCTTGTCTTACTTGATTGGCCATATGGCCTCTTTGAACACTATTCTCAAAATGATTATGATAGGCCATCACTCTTAGTCATAGACACAATTAGTCTCTTAACTCTCATTAAGCCATGAGCTAACAAATGTGCCAGAATCTTTCCTAGAAAATTCATTGGGAGGAGTAGACACAGTTCTCTCAATCAACATAAGGGTTGGGTGCAATCTTGAGACCATGCCCAGAGAGTTTCATCAAGGTTGAATTGGAAAGTAATGGACTGGTATGCCTAGTGGAAAATATAGAACTGAAATATGTATTATTTATCACAGGAAAAAATCTAAGCAAGTTTGAAGTTAAAGTTTCAGACACAGAGATTGATTTTAGAAACTGTTAAGTGGTTTGTCACCATTAAGAGTGGGCCAACTTCTGTGCATTGAAACAATAGAAAATATGTTTGAGGGTGAAATCTATGTAGGAAAAACTCAATGAGTAGGAAGGCAAATTCTTTTGAAAGGACATCACTTAAAAGAGGAATTCTGAAGAAGTAATGGTGCTCTTCGAGGTCAAAGTTTATCCCTCTCAGGATTATCAAATTTGCATTGCCTCATATCCTGTTAAACGGTATTGAAAGCATGAAAAAATGCAGGGAAGTAGATCATGAAGTGCACATGGTCCCAGGAACTGAGATGTGTCATGTGAAGTGGGGTGATGTCCCTGTGCAGAAGCCAGTGAGTCCATTGTCAGCAACTGAATAAGGAGTCACTGCTGAGATGTAGTATGTGAAACAGGGTTGTTGAAATCCATGTATTGGAGACCAGAAAAGCCATTGTGTGGAGCTGTGAGGATGGACTATAGTTTGCAGTGGAGACCCAAAGATGTTTTATTATATGAGGACTGTGTAATGGCTACCATAGAGAGAACATGGTGGAAGACAGAATGTTTGCCCAGGCTGTGACCAGCCTAGCTAGAAGGGCGGAATTAGAAAATCCAGAAACTGTCATCACTAGTTGTAGATATCAGACTTGAACTACAGATGTTGGATATTTACTTGTTTATTTTTACTCTATTGTTCCTGTCTCTCCTTGTTATGCCTTTTTCACAATGGACATAGTTATGATGTGCCACTATAGGCTGGAAGTTTGTAACTTTTTTTGAGTTTACAGGACGTAGAATTATGATACAGCCTTAAATCTCAGATGAGACTTTGAACTCTGAAGCACTCTAAAAGTTGGTAAAGCTTGTGGGACCTTTGAAGTTGTACAGAATGCAATTTTCATTGTGAGATAGTCATAAATCTATAGGGGCCAGGGGCAGAATATGGTAGTTTGAATGTATGACCCTATAGTCTCAGGCAAATTTAATTAAACTTCCTACTTGAGCTGCTATCAGGCAGACCCCTGATGCAGGGGGTGCATCACTGGGGACAGATTTTGGAGTTCAGCCCTAAGGTGTCTGGAGAGAAGATTTTGGAGCTCTGACTATTTGTGCTTGTGATTCTACGGTGCTGGTTATTGGTAGTGTCTCTCTGCTTGCACCTATGAAAGGAAGCCAGCTTCTTCCAAAACAGGTGTTGTTCTCCTCGAAGTTGTAACCCTGGAACAAACTCCTTTCTCCCATAAACTCTTTCTAGTCAGGTGTTTGTCCCTGCAACACAAAGCAGACTGAAATAATTGTCTCCCTGGGCTGTTTTTCACCCTGCAGCTATTGTAGGTTGACTTCGGGCAGCCTGGCTTGTTATTATTCTATGTTTCATGCTCTGTGGAAAGTTCAGTTTTAAACCATAAGTGCCCTTTCAAAATGGTGAGCAGCCACAGCCCATTTAGCCAGGGAAAGTTCTCCATTAACTTGTTTCACAGTCTAAGAAATACATCCAATTGGATTTGAAGCTTGTGAAGAACTCAATGTTTATTCTGTTTATATTATTTTAAGTCTCATTATATAAGTGCCACTTTCTGCTCAAATCACCTTTTTAATTTTATTTATTTTTTTTATTTTAGAGAAAGAGAGAGAGAGAGAATTGTAATGCCAAGGCCTCAGCCACTGGAATAGACCTCCAGACACTTACTCCACCTAGTGGGCATGTGTGACCTTGCACTTTCCTCACCTTGGTGTGTTTGACTTACGTGGAATATGGAGAGTCGAATACGGGTCCTTAGGCTTCACAGGCAAGCACCTTAACATCTAAGTCGTCTCTCCATCCCTCAACTCGCCTTTTTAATGAGATTTCTTCTTACCTTCTCCCCACTGGGAAGTTGAGTTGCTGGACTTGTGTTGGACTTAGATTACTTTATTTTTACTGTTTCTTTGATCTTTTCATCTGTTCTATGAAACTTTTTGTGTGTTTTTGACACTTATCTATCCTTCTCTGCCTGCTGAATCCTTATTCTTCCTAGCTCATCCTGTTTATATTTCATGCTTTTTTTGTGTGTGTGTGACACAGTGAGTTTAATTATAGATGCTTGCATGAGCATGGATGTGGTGGCTTGTTTACGGGAACAAGTACAGCATTCCAGTTGTATATATACTACACCTCTAAAGAACATGACTCCTCCCTCAGCAACCATTACTGCCACAGTCATTACTAACAGGGAATGGTGAGGCCTCATGAGCCCTATCCAGATTCATGATGGAATGTTGGTGAGCGCAGTCTTTTATAGAATATTTTCTTTTATATTTTATTGACAACTTCTATACTTACAGTCAATAAACCATGATATTTCCCTCCCCTTCTTCTTTTCCCCTTCATAACTCCACCCTTCATCATGTCTCCTTTATCTCTCCATCAGTCTCTTTTTAAATTTGATGTCATCATATTTTTCTCCTATTTTGAGGGTCTTGTGAAGCTATTGATAGGTAATGTGAGGTCATGGATAACAAGTCCAATTTCTGTCTGGACAGTTTCATTGTAAGGAGTGATGCCCTTCCTTTGGCTCTTACATTCTTTCCGCCACCTCTTTCACAATAGACCCTGAGCCTTAGAGGGTTTGATAGAGATGTTTCAGTGCTGGACACTCCTCTGTCCCTTCTTCTCAGGATTATGTTGCATTTGGGTCATCCCAGTGGTCATCGGCATCTGAAAAGGTAAGCTTTTCTAACCAGAAGTGAGAGTAGCATTAATACATGAATATGAACATTAAGTGTAGTGCTTTCAAGGCTCATGACCTCCCTATTTGGACACTTCTTAATGGATCACAGTATCAACTTCTAACCAAGAACATCTTAACAAGAAGTTAAAGAAAAAATACTGTTTAAGAAGGTAGAATATTTTGACTCTGAAAGCAGTGGCACACATCTATAAACCCAGCATTTGAGGGACTGAGAAATAAGGATAGTGAGTTTGAGAACATTCTACACTATATAGTGAGACTTTGTTACAAAAATAAGATAGATGATGATTACTTAACTAAAAAAATGTTTATGATGATTTAACATGACAATGTGTTATGCTGAGATAATTGTTTATATAATCACATGAATCAGTGATCCCTGTGTGCTATTTCTGCAAAAAAGCATCAGTCTTATCAAATATCTTGTATAAAATACAGAACAGGGATGTAGAGATTGCTTAGTGGTTAAGGTGCTTGCCTGAGAACCCTAAGGAACTAGGTTCAACTCCCTGATCCTATGTAAGCCAGATACACATGTATCTGGAGTTTATTTGCAATGGCGTGAAGTCCTGACACTCCCAATCTCATTCTCTCTCTTTCTCTATAAGAAAAAAATATTTTTTAAAAATAAAATACAAACTATTGGACTCAGTGTTGTACCATCTGAATCAGAGGCTCTGTGCTAGATCAGCTCTTGTGTTTTAGGAAGCCCTTTGGGTAATGTAATGCATGTTGGAAATGACAAGCACAGCCCTAAAAGAATGGGTAGCAAGTAATCAGGTTGCCATCCCACAAATAAAAAGGTAAGAACACAAGGACAAGTGCTAGGAGTACAGACTAATGTAGCTCATATGCCATATGTTTTAGACTGGAGTTTGAGATATGGAAGCAATTTCTTCAAAGTAAAGATTAAATTGAGCACACAGTTTTATCAAGCAGATTGGGTACACACTCAGAATTCATGAACCACATCAGAACAGCTTTATACCACAGACATTTCACAGCTTAAAGAAAATTCCAGAATTTACTTGAAAGAGATATATCTATAAAAAGACTCGTTTCTAACAGTCTTTATTCAAATAAAAAACTAACTGATTGAAATAACTTTAGTGCTTATTTTGAAATATGTTTAAATACCATGTTGTCATTTTATAGTCTTCTTGTGATCAAATGTTAATACAAAGTAATTGAAATCATAATCATCATCTAATTACATTTTATTTATACTAATACTATGTAATCATTTTGATGAATATTTCCTGAGTCTTTAGATCTTTAAAGTTCCAAAATTTTCTGTGTAACATGGGTGACCTGTGAAAATGATAATATGAACAAAGAGTTGCTATTATCCAAGCTATGACTGTCAGTTACCAACAGAAATCCTCTGCAAGAGATCAGAGGGAGAGGAGAAAGAATGCCAAGATTACATTTTACACCAACCTATAATGTGATCATCTAGGTGTGTTTGCTTCCTTACGCCAAACATTACAACTCCTTCATGGCTCCTTCTCAAGAAGACAAATTGTTTCAAAGTTCAAAAACCCATTCCCTGTTCTTATGTTTTGAGAATACTACTCGTCTATGCTACTATGAGAACTACTATGAGTACTACTGCTCTATGGTTCATATTTTCTCTAAACTCTGTATTTTTTGCAAATGTTATCTTTATTAAATTCTATTCAAATTACACAGTCTAATTATGGCTTCTAGAAGTTCTTTGCAGAATCTGATGGTTTGCAAATAACTATCCTAACAGTATAAAGATACTTATTCTATCACAGATTTACAAATTCAATATAATTTTATACCATGTTTTTATGGTGTCTCAGTTTATTATGGCACAGTTGTTGCACAATTGTGAATAAGCCAGACATGACCCTGCATTGAAGATGGAGATAATATTTCTGACAGAAGAAAGGATATGTTCAAAAAAATGGAAAGGTTGAAGATTGGAAGGAATGAAGAAACCATGAGACCTGTTCCATTAATCTTCATAAATTTAATGTGCTTGAGAAATTTGGTAGAGAGTAGTTGCAAGGGAATAGATGCTGTTGTGTATCACTACCACTATTACTATTGGTATGAAGTGTACGCTAAATGCCAAAGAGAACTTCAGCAAGAATGGAAAGAAAAGAATATTAGAATATGCACTCAGAAATAATACCTTCCTTTCAGATTCACGTTTTGAGAGTTAAATTGTAAGAAATTTATAGTTTCAACAGGTGGAAAGAAAAAATATTCAATTTGGAAAATTATTTTCTCTACTTGTTAAATTTACATAAGGTTTAATAATTTTAAGATAAATTCTCATGGCAGTTGTGATTTCCAGAGTAATAAACTTTATTTTAAGTAATATGCACTTATTTGTATATATTATTTATCAAAAAACCATACAATAATATTTTATTTAAAAATCCCCCAAAACATGAATTTTCAAAAGGTGTAGTATTTCAGAAAGAAAGTATGTATATATTATGATAATTTTAAGCTTCTATAATTTCAAGTTCAAAATGTAACTTTTTCAATATTTGAAATTTTAATTCAAAAATAGAACTAAAATCATGTTTCAGAAACTGAGAAGATGAATTAAGATATTTAGAAAGAATATTTCTAGAGCAGTTTAATAACCCTGAGAGTTTACCTAGGCCTGGTATGAAATGTATCAAATTTTGTTTAATTTTGAGTTGAAGAAGCTTCCACAGAATAAGGCAATTTATAACTTAATTTAACATTTCATATAAGGTTGAAGTACTGTAGTACTGTCTAGATTAAAGGACAACACTGTGTTGGAGTCTGAAGCTTGGAGTCCATTTGTCAGGCAGTCAGGCGCGATCACAAGCTGGCAGATAGCTCAGTAGCACTGGCTGACACTCCACAGACATGTACTAGATTTATATCTGTTTTGTTACCCCTGATTTCAGAGACTGCCTATCTGCTGTGTATCTGGTGAAGTCCTCAATCACAGAAGTAAATATATAGTGCATTGACCAATAATTATAACACTTGTAACTCACTTCATATTTGTAATAAAACTGATGTGATATTCTAACTATACCTTAATCAAAACTATATATTGAAAAAAAGCTAGAGAGAAAGTTAAGCAAAAATAATATTGAAAATATTTGTTTAAGTTACAGGGCTGGAGAGATGGCTTATCGTTAAGGCACTTGCCTGCAAAGCCAAAGTTCCCACGTTCGATTCTGCAGGACCACATAAACCAAATGCGCAAGATGGTGCACACATCCTTTGGAGCGGCTAGAGGCCACACCCATTCTCTGGCTCTCTTTCTTTCTCCCTAACTGGCTCTTTCTCTCAAATAAATAAATAAAAATAAAAATAAAAAAACTAAAAAGTTACAAAAAGTATGGAGAGTTAAAAGATGCAAGTATATATAGTATCATATGTATGACATTTTAAGTTAGATAATTATGTGAACTTTTAGTATACGTTAAATATACATAGTAAAACTACAAATGATATAGAGAAAGACTGACATTATATTATGAAAGTTACTTTTTTTCAAAGCTATTGACATTTTCTTTCCCTTTGAGTGGTAGGTAAACACACATAGATTGTATTTATTTTCTTACTTTTGTTTTCTCCCATTCTGTGGATAGTCTCTTGGCTCTGCTTATTATATGTTTGTGTGTGAAGAAACTTTTCAGCTTCATGATATCCCAATGGTTCAGGAAGTCTTTTCCCACTCCTATATTGTGGAAAGTTCCTCCTATTTTTTCTTCTATTAGTAGCAGAGTTTCCAGTCTTATATTGAGGTCACTGATCCATTTGTACTTGATTTTTGTGCATGGAAAGATGTGTGGGTCTAGTTCCATTTTTCTGCATATGTTTATCCAGTTTGTCCAGCATCATTTGTTTAAGCTGTTGTCTTTTTTTCCAGTCTACATGGTTAGTGCCTTTTATGAACATCAAGTAGCAAAGTCTGGATACTCTATTCTGTTCCATTGGTCTATAATCCTGATTTTATGCCAGTATCATGTTATTTTTGTTAGTATAGTTTTGTAGAATAACCTTAGATCAGGTATGGTGATGCCTCCAGAGATATTTCTTTTGATTATGATATGCTTGGATATTCAAAGCCTTCTACAATTCCATATGAATTCTGAGATAATTTTTTTTCTGTGGAGAAAAATGTTAGTATTTTATTGATATTGCATTAAATCTGTATATTGCTTTTGATAAGATTGCCACTTTCACAGTGTTAATTTTGCCTATCTAGGAGAAATTTTTTAACATAGATGACACTCACCTAAGAAATTCATAAAATACATGTAATGTATGTGCGGGTATTTAGCAGTAGTTATATATTGCTAAAAAATAAATAGATCTCCACAGTAAGGCAACATAGATTAGCTATGATTTCATTCATGCTAAATGGCAAGCATGAAGGCCATGAAACTAGAACTTTAATGTGTAGTTATTCTTAAACACAAAAATGCTGGTTGATAATGTTTTAATGGAGTCAATAGATATTTCTTTGATTTTTGCCTTTTTTTAGATTATTTCAAATCCCAAGATTTCCACTTATTGTAAAATAGCCTGCTTCAGTGAAGATATGACAAATAATGTAAGGAGGCATTGACTTTCAAATGGAATGCTCTATCTTCTAGTCTGCATAAAAATAGCAGCAATTTAATACAGAAAATGTAAAACAATGTTTATAAAAATTCTGGACCACTTTTTAAAAGCAGAAAGAAAAAATTAAGGTTTTCTTGTTTGTACATCAAATGCAAGCCACAAAGTCATCCCTTTGTTATCTTCAAATAACATAGTTGCCTTCAGAAGCCTTTTGAAAGGTTGCTGGTTTTGGTAAGGAGCAACAGGCCTTCATCCAGAAGCAAAAGTTTGTGTCAAGGATAAAATGAGTTTTTAACTTTTATAACAAATCAAACCTTGCATTTAATTAGTAGTCATTTATGAAATATATAAAATGGACATATTGTGGTTAGAAGTAAAATTCTAGATAACCAGAAAGGGCTCAGGCAGTGCCCAGGAGCTGATTTTGTGGCGCTTAGTTTTGGCAAAAAGCAAGTCTTATTGTGTAACCAACTAGGATGCCAAGCGTTATGGTGAGAATTTGTAGCAAGAGAGTAAGGAGAAACTGCTTGCTGATTGATTAGAATAGTAATTTTAGTGTTTGTTCAGCAGAAATCCAGCATGCTTCTTCTAGGTCATATGTAGGCAGAGTTTTATGTTGTGTTCAGGGGATTTTTGGACTTGGGAGATCAAAGGGTCACTGACTGGACGAGCTGACTTCTGCCCATGTCCATTCTTGTAAAGCTGGTCCTAAACCATACTTGAGTAGATAATGCAGGTTTCCTCAAGGAAGACTTGAGAGCTTTGTTATCTAAGAGGACTACATCAAGGTATGGCTGAGCCTTAGCAGAGACTGCACTATGAGATTTCACATGAGAAAGCTTGATTGTATTGGGGTAAATCAAGATGCATGTTTATTTTTTTTCCTAAACTCAAAGAAATAAAATTTGGTATAGCATTTCCTGTCATTTAATTATACTTATAATGTATAATTACATTTTCCATCATTTCTCAAAAGCTCTTAATTCAGAAAATATACACATAACTACACAGAAAACATTAAAAATGTTCTTCTCATATCTAACTCAGTTTATTTTGGTAGTAGGAAAAGATTACTATCATTTATTAGGTACTATTGTAGAGAAGATGAAACTCTTTCTAGTTCTTTTTTGTATCTTTTAAAAATGGTACCTACATATTTTCTAAAATTGGGGACTATGAGGAAAGTGTCTTGTGTAGCTTATTTTTCCTGAGTTGTCAATCAAAATAAAAGTCATCTCTTAAATCACACCATGGAAGTATTAAATGAGCTTGTCATACACTATCTAAAAATTCAATAAGTCTACTGAAAGACTTATTTTTTTTTGAAAAGTGGCTTGTCAGATAAAAATTTCTAGCTTTTAAAGTATTGTGAAATATAAGAACTGTGTAAAATAGACCATCTACTTATTTCTGTTTAAATGGAACAATATATACATTAGCAGAAAGATGATCCTTTATCTCAATTTATTATAAAAGAAATAGACATGTTTAGTAATAGTTTAATATAAATTATTCTATGTTTCTTTAATTAATCATGAATTATGAGACAGCTTCTTTCTTTTATTTCCCTCCTTTCTTGACCAAAGTATCCAGAGAATTTTCTACAAAACCATTACACTGGTGATTTCAAAGGATGTAATAGACTTTAAAGACATTATCAGAGTTAAACAATTGTCTCTGAGATAAATGAATAATTAGTGTTTAGAAATAATCAAAGACAGGAATACTCTATCTCTTTTCTTTTAAATATAACAGGAAATTAGGAAATGTTGTTTGCCATGTTCCCTATCAATCTTCAGCATGGCATTACATCTTGAATTCCCCTTTGAATTCATTAGTTCTGCTTTAATTTAATAAGTATGTATTATGCACTGTTATCACTTTAGCATTGCAGTTGCAGACATTAATGACAATGGAAAATGGCAGTGGTAAGGGGAGAGTATGACTCTAGAAGCAGATACATGTGTTTTTGAAGCAGCCACTGATTTGCTGATTATAGGCCAAAATGAATCTGTTTTCTCACTGGTAAAATAAGTATTAATAATAGACATTCCAGAAAAAATGTGGAAAATAGTTCAGTGGGTAAAATACTCGCAGAAGTATGAGTATCCAAGTATGAAATCCCAGTACCCTCAAAAAATGCTGCCTTGGTTGTAGGTGTCTGTAAATCCAACACTAGGAAAGTGGAGATAGAGAATCTCAGGAGCACACTGGCTAGCTAGTCAAACTGAATTGGAGAAATCTAGAATAGAGAGATCTCTCTCTCTCTCTCTCTCTCTCTCTCTCTCTCTCTCAATGTCTCTCAAGGGAGGTATCACTGTAGCTCAGGCTGACATATATCCTCCTGGCTATACACAAACTCATAGCAACCTTCCAACTTCAGTCTCCTTAGTGCTGAGATTAAATACATATGTTACCAAGCTTTGCCCCTGAGACCCTGTTTCAAAGACAACAAAGTGACACCCACCGTGGGGCATGATGGCCCACACCTTTAATCCCAGCACTCAGGAGACAGAGGTAGGAAGATCACTGTGAGTTTGAGGGCACCCTAGGACTACAGAGTGAGATCCATGTTAGCCTGGGCTGGAATGAGACTATATCTCAAAAACAAAACAAAACAAAAAAGTTACACTTGGGCTGGAGAGATGGTTTAGTGGATAATGTGTTTGCCTCCAGAGCCCAATGACCCTGGTTTTATTCCCCAATACCCACATAAAGCCAGATACACAAAGTAGTACGTGCATCTGGAGTTTGTTTGCAGCAGCTAGAGGCCCTTGCATATCCATTCTCTCTCTGCTTGCAAATTAATAGATAGATTCATAAATAAAAATTAAAAACAAATAAGAAAATAATATTAAAAAAAGTGAAGATACTTTAAGGAAGACAAGTAAAATCTGCCTCTGGCCTCCACATAAATTCTCCCATGTGTGTGTGTGAACACACACACACACACACACACACACACACACACACACACACAGAGTTTTAAAGGAGACACTCCACATGGCACTATGATTGCAGTATCAGGGGTTCAATTGCATTTAAGAGAAATGGGGTACAGAAGGGAAAATTGAAGCCAGAATGAAGAATGTGCTTTGCAAAAAAGTTTCTATTCCATTCTTTAGGCATTGACACATTTGAAAATGAATAACTTCTTTATGTACTTTGAAATGGATGACAAGTTGAAAGGTTAGAAAAATATATCAATATACTTCCAAAATACTGCATAACACATCACAAAAATAAGCATATACATATATGTTATATTATCCAGTATCATTTTCAATATTTTTGCCACTGTTCCACTTGATTGTGGCAACAATGACATTCAAACTTATTTTTCCTATAGAACCCTCTATTTAGATGAAATATTAGCCAACAGCATAAATACATCAGATAAAAGTAGAGTTATTTCATTGAAGATGAAAGTAAATTAGAGGGCATTTTTGGCTGCAAAGTAACAGATCTCTTCCTTCTATGAATTTCGATAGTACTCATCATCTGTATCTCCTACTTCATGACAAATTGCATCCTCCCTTGAATTTTCTTCTTATCTATATGCCTCATATTACTTCAAGCTGTGAGTTCTTTGTGACAGGGACAATGGCTTCTCAAGTTCCGCAGCTCCCTCAAAATAACATATCCAACTATATCTTTCTCATAGTACTAATTTCCCACTATGTACATGTTTGCAAACTAATTGACTATGTTAGTGAATATGATTCCTTACAAGTAAAAACTCAATTCACTTTTATAGATTTTTATGATGTATTCCCTTGGGGTCCTTAAATCCACACATGTGGGAGGAAAACCCATAAAATGATTTGTGTAAGATATATCAAAGTAATACCTTTTAGGAAAATGAAATGTGTATAGCTTTATTGAATGAATCTCTACAGAAAAAGCATGATATTGATAATGTTTGTATATAATGCAGTCACATTTTTAAAATATAGTAAGTGCTTTGGATATATTATGGTTCAGATAAAATTCTGTTTTTACTAATTGAAATGTTTATCTTTCAGTGAAAGTATGACTGTCTTCCTGTCAAACCCAACCAATTTATTGTTCTCTAAAAAGAGAGAAGACTGGTACAATTAAATTAGTATAAGTAATCAGACATTAAACTAAAATGATGAAGGTGTGGGCTGAGAAAAATAGAAGATTCAAGAAATACATTCGCCTTTATTCTTAACTCTATGTTGAGATAAACTAGATGTATATCTTATATGCAAAACTGTCAGGATTATCATAACTCTCTCTATGCTCTCAAATTTATATAAAATTAAGGTTTTGTAGCACAAAGAAATCACCAAATGCTTATTTCAATTATATAAATCCAATTAATAAAAAATCATTAGGAATGTTCTAAAGATTTATTCTGAATGGTGATCTATCGTGGAAAAATATGCTATGAGCTGAATATTGTTCTTCTTCTGTAATTAACTTTACTGGAACTTGGTTAATCTTGATTATTAACACGATTCAATTTTGAAATAACTAAGAAATTTTAGAGTATACCTCTGAGAGTATCCGTGATGATGTTTCTAGACAATCAGATCATGGAGATAATACTTAGCTGGAGATGTGTTATGGTGGATGGGTATCGAGGCCTGGCCTCTTACTGTATGCCTTTGTTTTGTATTTTTAGTCACCATGAAGTAAACTGATTTGTTCCACCATGCCCTTCCCATCATGATAGACTACTCTGAATCCATGAGACAGATTATGTAATTCTTCCATTTAAGTTGTTCAATAAATATTTTGGACCACTAGCACCTCCCCCCTCTGCTTGCTCCTATTTGCCACTCACTTATGCCAGCCAACTCTCTGCAGTGTACACTTACTCTGCCTCCTGGTTCTTTGTAAAAATACATAAGATTGAAATGGAGAGGTCATGATAGACATCTGTGTAATTGGAAGAAGCATCAGCACATATTTCCAAATCCTCTACTCCACAAAGTTGGGTAACCTGGAAGAAATGGATGAATGTCTAGATACATGCCACCTACCAAAACAAAGTTCTGAGAGATAAATCTCCTAAACAAACCTATTATAACCATCAAGATTGAAAATGTCATCAAAAATTTCCTCAAAAGGAAATGTCTGGGATCTGATGGATTCTCAGCCAAATTCTACCAAACCTTAATTGGAGAACTGAAACCACATCTTCTTAAGCTCTTTTATATAACCAGAAAACAAGAACTGCATCCAAACTCCTTCTATGAAGATAGTATCACCCTAATACCAAAACTACAGACATACATACCTGATGAACATCTTAGATGCAAAAATCCTGAACAAAATCCTTACTAAACAAATTCAATAAACAATCAAAAACATCATCCACTTCCATCAAGCAGGCATGAAATTATTCCCAGAGATATGGAGATAGTTCAACATATGGAAATCAATTAACATAATATCCCACTTAAATAATTTAAATGAAAGAACCACATGATAATTTCAATAGACACAGAAAAGGCCTTTGACAAAATACAACATGACTTTATGATTAAAACTTTGGAAAGAATAGTCATGAAGCATTTATAGCTCAACATCATACAGGCTAAATACAAAACACCTAAAGCCCAATCATAAAAATGGGGAAAAGACTCAAGGAGTTCCCATTGAGATTGGGAATAGAAGAGCTGCTCACTCTTATCATTGCTCTTCAATATAGTGCTAAAAGTCCTAGCCCTAGCAATAATACACAAGAAACATGTGAAAGGAATACTAATTGGAAAGGCAGAAATCAAACTAGTCCTATTTGCAGATAACATGATCCAATACATAAGTGACCTAAAAGACTCTACCATAAAACTTCTAAAGGAGATAAATTCTTTCAAGAAAATGGTAGGATACAAAATCAACACACAAAAACCAGTACCATTCCTATATGCAAAGGACAAATATACAGAGAAAATCAGCAAAACTGGCCCATTTTCAATAGCCATGAGAAAAAAATCATATACCTTGGAATAACACTAACCCAGGATGTGAAAGAACTATATAATGAAAACAGAAAAACACTCACAAAACAAATTAAGGAGGATGTGAGGAAATGGAAAAACCTCCCATGCTCCTGGAAAGATAGAATTAATATTATAAAAATGGCAATTCTACTAAAAGCAATATACAGAGTCATTGCAATGTTAATAAAAATTTCAGCAACATTCTCACAAAGATAGATAAAATAATATCAAAATTCATATGGAATGGCAGATGGCCCATATATCCAACAATATCCACAGCAAAAGAAACACTGCTCAAGATATCACAGTGCTCAGTCTGAAGCTCTACTATATTACAGAGCCATGGTAACAAAACCAGCATGGTACTGGAATAAAAATAGACATATAGACCAGTGGAACAGGGCTGAAGACCCATCCTTTAGTGCATGTAACTACAGCTACTTGATCTTTGACAAAGATGCTAACAATGCACACTGGAGGAAAGACAGGATTTTCAACAAATGGTGCTGGACTAAATGGATCACCACATGTAGAAAAATAAAACAAAAACTATCTTCTCACCATGCACAAAAATCAAATACAAATGGATTAAAGACCTCAGAATAAGACCTGAACCTTTCAAAGTACTCAATAATAAAACATGGGGAACTCTCCACAATATATGAGTTGGAAATTAAACTATCAGGGATCTCATGGTGCTAAAAAGCTTTTGTACAGAAAAATATACTATAAACTTAGCAAACAGACTACCTATAGAATGGGTGAAAATCTTCATCAGCTATACCACTGACAGAGGCCTGATATCTAGAATCTACAAAGAACTCCAAAATCTAAGCAATAATAATAATAATAATAAAGCTACCCACTCAAAAAAATGTGGCAGAGAGCTGAATAGGGGATTTTCAAAGAAGAAATACAAAGGGCTTAAATACTCACCTAAGAAAATGTTCAAGATCCTTAGCCATCAGAGAAATGAAAATTAAAACAACTATGAGATTGGACCTTACTCCCAAAAGGATGGCAATCATTAAAACACTAAATGACAATAAATGTTGATGAGGATGTGGGGAAACAGGAACCCTAATTCACTGCTGGTGGAGAGCAAACTTGTATAAGCACTATGGAAATCAATATGGAGACTACTGAAAAAGGTAAAAATTGAACTATCAACTGACTCAGCCATTTCTCTGCTGGGCGTCTACACTAAAGGCTCCACTCTTCCTTCACTGCAGAGACATTTGCTTAACCATGTTTATAATTGACTAATTAATAATAGCTAAAAACTGGAATCAATCCAGATGTCCACTGTTTGAGGAATGAATAATGAAGATGTGTTATATATAAACAATGGAATTCTACTCAGCACTAAGAAAAAATGTTATAATAAAATTTATAATAAAATGGACAGACTTGGAACAGATCATACTAAATGAACTCACACAATCACAGAAAGACAAAATCTACATGTACACGCTCATCTACAGTTCCTAAAGTGGAATAGCTTGAGTTGTAGGCCTACCTGATAGACAGCCAGAGGGACAGACAAGAGTGATGGAAGGGTTTGGGGGTGCTGAACAGGAAGGAGGCAGGAAGCTACACAAAACCAAATTCAAAACGATTTGGTACCTTAGAAACTTTCTGCCTGGATAGCAGACTAATAGACATAAGCCTCAATAGAAGCATGGAGGGATTATCTGTTAAGAAGGGACCTGGAGTGGGTGGGATGAAGCTTAACCCTAAACCATTTGGCTGTTTTGCAACTCCTGGTACCAGAAATTGGTTACAATTCACATTGAGCTGTTGATCAACGAAAACAGGCTTCTCTCAGAACATTTGATTACCCACATGAGGTAAAAGGTATGACCCTATTGCTGGAGACAGCATTCTACCATTGCAGAACACTGAAAGATCCAGCTGAATCGGAAAGGAAGCCATTTTCCAGATGGTTAGCCCATATAGTGCTGAGAAACACTACTGGAACTATTGGGGGGAAATGGCCAACAATGTTGCGAGTAAACAAGGAACACTGCTTTATGAAAACAACAAAACTGACAATATATACAGCCCTGTACAAGAGTGGCACACAGCCTAGGTGAGTAACCAATGGCTCTCTGACTGGCTATGAGTTCTGCTCAGTGGAAAGGAACCTGTAAGTAGAACTAGGAACCAAATCAGAACCCTACAGAGAACAAAATTATGGACTACAATGAGAAACTCCCACTACCCTTTGTCCAAAAGAGAGCCTACACCCATCAAAATCTCTCTAAATTAACAGTGCTTATCCACTTTAGCCTATCCTGATCTCAATCTCAGTTGGAGAATCAGTTTTTCTTTTTCAGAAAGCAGCAAGAAACAAGGACAACCATAATCTACCAACACGACAAGAGTAGATAGCTGACTCCCTGACAGGAGGTGAGTCACCCCTGATACAGCAGCCAGGGCTCCTGTGAATCAACAGAAGAACTGGCGAGAACAGCAAGGGTTCTGCTTCCACAGTGAGGCTGATAACCTTGGCCAGGATGATGGAGACAGATGCTGAAGACACTCAAAAAACACCGAAGCAGAAATCAAGAAGCTGCTGAGAACTCAACACTAAAGACGAATTAAAGCATACCCACTAAGGCTCATGGATGCTTACAGAAGAGAGGGTGGAAAGAATGTAAGAGCCATAGGGTGGGAGGGAATAGCCAGAGATACAGCTCTCTCCACAATGACTGCTGCTCTCACAACTCATAACCTACAACTCCATGGTGATTTCCAACAATCCTACAATTTAAGATGGCACAATTAATCAAGTATTGTCTGAAAAAGTTAACAAGAAAAGTGATAGCAATTAAAATTATTGTACTTACATTTCAAATTTTGTTTATACACATTAGCACTTTATAGATACTATACTGCATTTGGAAATGGTAATTGTCATTTTAGATCATAAATGTGATGTTTTTACTATTTGTCTAAACTCTGTAATTTCTTCAGTGATATAGTCAGAGGGCATTTTCTTCACGAAGGGATTTAATGATGTTTGCTGCTCTTCAGAGAGTGAGAGTTTACAAATATAATATGGGTATCTTATCTTTTGAAACTATGTATTTATTTATTTTAAATTTATTGACAGTTTAAAATATGTGAACATACTGTAATTAGACCATTGTCTCTTTCCATTGCTCTTTTTGTGTCCCTCCTCCACCCTGAATCAATGAATCCCTCTTCTTTCTTAGTAAGATTTTTTGTATCTTGATGTCTCATTTATGTGTGTGTGTATGTGTCCACCTCCCTCACCTGTGTCAAAAGGTTGAATAATTCAATATTGTGCATGATTTTTGTTTTTAGTGACCTCCACTATGAAGTCATCAATGCTTGGAAGGTCACAGGACTTAGGGGGAAAGATACCACTGCTCCTTGGCTAAATGGGTATATTATACATCAAATTGCCCTCTAAATGTTCATGTTTATATGCATACATTAGGGATGTTATTATGTTTTGATAGAATACCTTGTTTTTTGAAGATGATGATGACAAGTGGAGAGACCCAAGTCTTGTCAAAATGTTTACTTCTTGATGGAACTTTAGTTATAAAGAAAACAGTACAGCTAAACAATAAATGTGTTTGATTTATTAAAAAGATTATGACTTTGTATTCCAAAAAGGAAATATGAGACTTCTTTTATAAAATGAAATGGTGGTAAAAACATGAGACTGAGACTGCAGCAAACACACATGGGATACTCTCTGAGGACAGTAAGGCTGAAAATACTCCTACTGGAAATGTAAAGTAATGACAATTTAGCAAAATTTAAATACTTAACTCATGTGATACACTTCTGATATCATCCTATGGTGATATTATCTAGATGCTTACAGATAAACAAGTATTCCATTAAAATGTTGTGTATAATGATTTTTTTAAAATGGGAGCACCTCAAAATATGTGAGTTGAGAACTTGTCAAATAAATATAATAGATATAATATATATTATAAATATAATAAATACCATGTTGTATTATTTTGTTATCTTTCCTGGGACAGTGAGAACAAATGTCTCTTCAACCCAGATAGAGCACTGACCACAGGCCAGAACAATGACTACACCAAAGTCCAACTAGATGAAACAATGAATTTATTTATTCTATGATTATGAGATAGGAGTTATTTACCCAGAACATGGATCACATAGAGGCCACTGCCTCACTGAGAACCCCCCTGCAACATAGGGGATGATGCATGGAAGCTGCATCTCTGTACTTCACTGCACACCATGCAGACACACAAGCTAGCAGCAACGTCGTCTTCCAGCACTTGTTTACTTTTCCACAACCCTGGGGAGGGGTCTTGTGAATTTTATATGTTACAGGAGCTTTCTAAGACCTGTGAGTTGTTTACTTCCTGAATCTCATGAGCCTCCCTCCTCCATCCAGGATGGCCTGTTTCAATATGGAGTAACATTTTATACAACAAGTATTATTGTTGATAACACGATCTCTGTTTTAAAGTTTTTGGGAGGGAGAGGCATGGGTATGTGTATGCACTTTTGTGTAGAGTGTGATATGTGGTGTGGTGTGGTATGAGACATGGTATGTGTGAAGCATATGAAAATGCGGGTATTGAGGCCTATACACAGAAATATGGAGGCCACAGGCAAATGTCAGGTCTACTCCTCTTTTTACTTATTCTCCTCTTTCTTTGAGTCTTTCACTGAATCTAGTACTGTCCTTTTTTTCTGTTTTTTACAGTCAGCGAGCCCCAGTGATTCTCTGGTCTCCACCCCCTATAGGACCAGGGTTACAGTCATGCACGAGTCCTGCTCTTTATCTGGATGCTTTGAAATCAAATTTGGGTAGTCTCAGCCCCTTGTGCTTGCACATCAAGTGTTCCACCAAACTACCATAATCTCTTTTTATCTTTACATTTACCATGTAAACTGAATAGAATTATTACCCTTATTTCTGTATATGAAGGACAAAGTTGAGCATCAGAGGTCACACCATTGATAATGAGTGGTTAGGTAATTCTTCTGTTCATTATTTCAATGATATGTTTAAGTGCTTACATTTTAGTAAGTCTTACTTAAATATGTAACATCAAGGAGAGAAGGAAAAGGCACTACAAAAAATGTGTTTGGGTCATTGTTTAGTTATTGTTGAGAATGAGTCAGGAAAGAACAAGGAACTATTCTTTAAAGGACATTGGCTGATAAATCATGAGTGAGCAGTTTAAGGAGTGGCATAAACGATGTAGATAAAGTCTCTCAGACCAAATGAACACCGTGTAAAGGCCAGCTAGAGTTGTTTAGCAAGAGCACAGACTTCAGACCGAAGCTCTTTGTCTAAAGACACCAGAGTACTGATTTACAAAATGAAGGAGTTCATTATAGACAGTATACATCATATAATTTGTTTTGTCGGTTTTAGAAATGTGAAAATTTATACATGTGTATATATTTTAAAATCTGCAAGCATTTCTGGATGGACAACTCTGTTTGCCTTTGAAATTCCTAACATGCCAGGCGTTGAATTGCTCACTTCCTGTGACATGTAGCTCTCAATGCTGCCCCTGGGCTCCTTCAGGTAATGTCTCAGAATTCATTTGTAACTATTTTTTCAAATCAAAATTTATCTTTCTCTTCTGCTGTTCCCATAAATTTTACTCATGGACTGGAGAGATGGCTCCTTGGTTAAATATGCTTGCTTGCTTACAAATGTTACACATCTCAGGCTTTTAGCCAATGCCTTAGACTGCTCTAGACAGGCTATGTTTAATTTTTAGTATTGATGGAGACATGTCTTCTGTCACCTTATGTTCTGTTCTTCTTAAGAAGACACAATGTCAAAGTTACTTGTACTCCATAACTTAAGTAAAAGCATATCTTCACTTTATAAGCAGTTTTGCTTTCTCAAAGTATGTGCATGCCCCTCGATATTGCCAGCCAGGGAAAAAACAGCCACCAAGATATTCTCTTGAGTTTATCCAAGTATCTGACTCAATGGCTGTAATATTCATCGTCTTCTTCTAATGGTCCTGAAGCCCTGAGTGCTTCTGAGCTGCTGCTTTTCTCTCTTATGTACAATACACTTGCTTCTAAAACAATGAACTCAGAATTCACAGAATTTTCTCCCAAAACTCTTAAACAGTATAAAAGTTAGTGATTTCATATATATTATGATCATGATCATAGTAGAAGTTTGATTTCTTTTGGCCATCATGTTTTAAATATGTATTTTCCTTCATTGACATCAATTATAATTACGTAAAAATGGGCAAAACTTCACAGTTTTTACAACATGGATTGAAGAACAAGAATAGTTCTTATGGAAAAATAATAAAAATTATAGGTCTTAAGGAGAAACTTGGCAATTAACATGCTGCAAAAGTAGAAAACATGGTCCTGGTTCTCACTATCATGATGCAGACCTGGGAGCATGGCTTTCCACACATTATGTTACAGGTGTACATTTCAGGAAAGGAACTCCATCATCTTACTTCACTCTCTCCTTAGCCATTGTCAAATAACCTGATTGCAGTGGAGTGAGTCAGTACAGGGAAGATATAGCCAAAAAGATTTGAAGATATGGACTTATTGTGGCCCTTTCTGCATCCGTCCTTTCAAAGACTCCACTATGGTGTATCCTGTTCTTCTGGGTGGACCATCAGTTGGTGGCAAGAGGAATGTTCTAAGTAGCTTAAAGTCCAGTCAACCAAGTGTGGGTTCTTGAAGTGATTTTCTGACAAATCTGCTATCACACCAGCATTCATGGAATTTCTGTGAGAGCTCAGCAACTTTACCTACTATAAATAGACAGAAAGCTGTATGGAATTAATATCAAACACATAAGTAGGTCAGAACAATCTTTTCTGGGATAGAAATTTTTAACCTTTTAGCAATGATGAATCTTATTAAGAACCTGCTGAAAGCTTTATGTAAAATCCTGAAATAGGAGAGCAGACAAATTTGCCAAGCCTACCAAATTGTGCAATTTCAAGGGTGACTATGACATATAATTTTATTTCACATTATATTAAAAATTATTAAAGGAAGAAAAATATAAGTGGCTACATATGCTAATCATAAGCTCAAGTTTACCCTTGGTAAAAGTTAATTTCAAATGTTTATTATATAAATAGCCTGTATTCAAATTTTGTAAACTATTTGTAAAGTAAAACTCATTCTAGTTGTGATATTTATTTCATTAATTTTATTACATCACAGTGAAAAATAGTATTAGTCTATCTTAAACTATAATTTTGAAACAACATATCTTAAGAAAATTTAAAAACACACTGAAATGTAGAAGATTGATTAATAGTGTCCAGGGTAGATCATTTCTAGTCCTCAATTAATTGAACAATTCTAAATTATGAAAAAAATGATAGTGGAAATGATTCTCTGTGTTAAAAGTACATACATGCCAATATTTATGTGCTATTCAGTTTTGTCCAACTGCAAGTACCAAGGCATTTGGTCATTAATCTTTGGATATTAGTTATTTTTTTAATGTTTACAAATTCAATTCACTATGTCTAATTTTCTATGAATGTGCTTCCTTTGATTTCTCTTTCAAATCGTTTTGAATACTTTGTTGGTTCTTTCAGTAGCTGTGGAAGAGAGTTGGAAGCCTACTTTGATGCCTGTCGCAGCCTGACTACTATTAGATTCCTCTTCATAGATGAAGCTCTGTTTCTTGACACTGCTGCAGAAAGGAATTTTAGCTTGCTTGCTCTCTCTCTCTCTCCCTGTCTCAAATAAATAAATAAATAAATATTTTTAAAGGGGCTGGAGAGATGGCTCAGCAGATAACAACACTTTCTTGCAAAGCCTGAAGAGCTGGGTTCAATTTATCAGTACCCACATAGAACAAATGGCACAAGTGGCACATGCCTCTTGAGTTTGTTTGCTATTGGAAGCAGGATCTGGCCCCCTATCTCTCTGTCTATCTGTCATTTATCTATCCATATATCTTATCTATGTATCCTCTATTATCATCTCCTATTCTCTCTAAGATACATAAATAAATAAATATTTAAAAAAAAAAGAATTATAGAGTCAGGCATGCTGGTGCATGCCTTTAATCCCAGCCCTTGGGAGGCAGAGGAAAGGAGGATGACCATGAGTTTGAGGCCACCCTGACGATACATAGTGAATTCCAGGTCATCCTTGTGCTAGAGTGAAACCCTACCTCAGAAAACAAACAAACAAAAAAATGAATTTTAGGATGAGTCCATATGAAGCAAAGTTTATTAAGAAAGAATTTTAGTTAATGGCAATACCAACCTGAATGTGCCCAATCTCATCTGATCTTGGAAGAAAGAATTTTAGTGTAGATTTAAGCATGAATATTAAGGGAGAGAGAAAAAGAAAGAAAGAGAGAGGGGGGAGGGAGAGGGAACAGTGTACACCTAGACATGGTTGGTGCAACCTTCTCAAAAGACAGTTATGGGTATATGTCATGACAATCACTATAGATCCTGAGTGCACAGCTGGATAAGACTGTAGATGAATTTTCTCCCCTAGTAGTTTTCACAGCACCTTCTAGCATGAAGAAAGCTCTTCTGCAGGGAAGAAAAGCCCAGCCCATTTCTAGCCTGGTTTATTTTCATAGTGCAACAAAAGTGTACAGTGGTGTCTTTAGCAATATGGACTTATTATCTAGTTTTGGTGGACAACCTAGATCATTGGCCATAGCCAATATTGGTTATAAGGCCTTTGAAGCCTCCCTGACCAACAACTCATTGGAAAGTATCTTATCTCTACTATAGAATTTTCAATTAGTACTCTATGGCTACTGAGATCATCTTTACCCAGCTTTGAAGGAAACTTCATTTCACATTGTTTTAAATTCATATTTTAAGTTGGCTTGACAATTAGGAGGTTTACATAAGGCTTATTTTCTTATGTTTGGGACATTTTTCCAAAACCCAATCTCTCCTTCATAGCCCCATCTCTATCACTGGTTAAATGTTTTCTCTTCCACTATTACCCCATGTGGCGGTTTGACTCAGGTGTCCCCCATAAACTTATGTGTTCTGCATGCTAGGTTCCCAGCTGATGGGTATTTGGGAATTAATGTCTCCTGGAAGCTGTGTATTTTTAGGGGCAGGCTTATGGGTTTTATTGCTAGTTTACCCTTGCCAGTGTTTGGCGCACTATCCTGTTGCTATTGGCCACCTTATGTTGGCCAGGGGGTGATGTCCACCCTCTGCTCATGCCATCATTTCCCCCTGTCATCATGGAGCTTCCCTTCAAGCCTGTAAGCCAAGATAAACTTTTTTTCCCCCAAACACTGCTCTTGTTTGGGTGGTTTCTGCCAGCAATGTGAACCTGACTGCAACAATATTATTGGTACAGAGAGTGGTGTCATTAACCAAAAAAACCTGCTAGAAACTTGAATGTGTGGCTTTGGCTTTTTGGAGGTTATTTTTAAGAGGAAAGTGGAAGGATTTGAAATCTTAGCCTAAGAGATGCCTTGCCATGCTATAAGTATAACTTGATGGACTATTCTGGTCAGAGTTAAAAGACCTGAATGTAGAGCTGGAGAGATGGCTTAGCAGTTAAGGCATTTGCCTGCAAAGCCAAAGGACCTCAGTTCGATTCCCCAGGACCCACGTAAGCCAGATGCACAAGGGGCGCATGCATCTGGAGTTTGTTTGCAGTGGCTGGAAGCCCTGGCGTGCCCATCCTCTCTATGTCTTACTCTGCCTCTTTCCCTCTCTCAAATAAATAAATAAAAATTTTTAAAAGTAAAAAAAATAAAATAAAATAAAAAAAAAAAAAGACCTGAATGTAATGAGATATGGACTGTGAGGTGTGGCTTGTGAGGGTGAGAAAAAGCTTTGCTTGGACTGGACTAGAAGCAGTTTGTGTATGAGGCTTGTTATTATGCCCCTGTCCTGAGAATTTGTGCATGGTTGTATTGCATAGAAATGGACTGGTGTGAACAGAGGGATATGGCACAGAAATGAAACCTTTGGGCTGAAACTGCTGCCCATTCAGCTGCAATTAAGAGATTACAACCATTGAGATTGTGCCAGCTGATCTGAAGAGACACAACAGGAATAATGTAGACTCTTTTAAAGGGGTCTGAATGCTCAAGGAGTGTCCTGTTCTTAATAGTCTGCTTTATTCATCCCCCAATCTAGATTAACAAATTGGGACCCTACCTGGTATTTTGGAGTATAAGAAATGCAGGAAAGAGAAGGTCATTTAGTTTGCAATGAAGTCTTGTGTTTTGGAACTGGCCATGGGCAGTGTGAAGCAGGTTTGCTGGATGCCTGCATGGGGACCTGATGGAGCCATAAGGATGAACTGTGGGCTGCAATGGAGACCAACTGGAGATACTGGGACCACGAGATGGCTGCTAAGGAAAGCTGATGGTCCTGCATGAAGTTTTCCAGGACTGTGAGCAGCCTAACTAGAGGGCTGGAATGGGAACTCCAGAGACTTGTTGCTGGTTAGCATTATTGGACTTGGAGACTTTTCATTGACTAGCATTGTTGGACTTGGAGCTACGGAGCTTGATGTTTGCCCTGGTTGTTTTAAATCTTGTATTTGTTAAATAGTTCTTTGCTATGCCCAATGCCATCTTTTGCAGTGTGAATGTTTTTTTCTGTGCCATTATGGATTTTGGGGAGATTTTTTTGGTATTACGGGTCAGTTAAAAGATCTTGGACTGTGGGAATGTTTGAACATCACTGGGATTAATAAAAAAAAATGGGGACATTTAAAGTTGGACTGAATTCATTGCATTTTACAATATAGATGGCTATCCGTTTATGGGAACCAGGGGCAGAATGTGGTGGTTGGATTCAGGTGTCTCCCACAAACTTCAGTGTTCTGAATTCTAGGTTCCAAGCTGACGGAGATTTGGGAATTAATGCTTCTTGGAGGCAGTGTATTATTGGGGGTGGGCTTATGGGTATTATAGCCAGTTTCCCCTTGGCAATGTTTAGCACAGTCTCCTGTTGCTACCTGTTGTTGGCCAGGGGGTGATGCCCACCCTCTGTTCATGCAATTGTTTTCCCCTGTCATCATGGAGCTTCTCCTCAAGTCTGTAAACCAAAATGAACCCTTTTTAGCTGTACTTGGTTGGGTAATTTCTGCCAGCAATGCGAACCTGCCTGCAACACCCCATGGAGCTTCCCATCGAGTCTGTAAGCCAAAATAAACCTCTTTTTTCCCACAAGCTGCTCTTGGTCGGGTGATTTCTGCCAGTAGTGCGAACCTGACTGCAGCAACTACTCAGCTCTCTCATTAATTAGTAAATATGTGTGTAAACTTCATTTTATATTTCTGGATTTGAACCTTATCTCTAAACAATTCTTAAGGAAACCCATGTTTTATCAACAATAAATATACTTTTGAAGCATATTACATATGATTCCATTTTTGTGGAAAAGTGATCTAATTGGACAGTTTCTGTTTAATTACATAGGCTACACATATAGAAAAAAGGGTAGAATTTCTAGGTTTTTTAAATTTAAAACAAGAAAGATTCATATTCTAATTGTAGGATTTACTAAGGTTGCCTCCTAAACTTACATACATTTAGCTAATTGCAATTTTCTTTCATATTTTGTTTTTATGGAAAAAAAACATAATTTACTCTCTTCTAAACTCAGTGAGAAAACATACCTTATTTGAAACAAGGATACTCTAGGCACCACTGACTTTGGATATCATGAGGTATTATTCCAGAGTAAAATGAACCAAATAAAAATTGTATACATAATATATAGTTGGATACAATACATATTTATTGGAAGATAGTACTTATTTTAATTTGTACTATTAATTCAATTGCATTAGTATTCCCTTTTTGCCAAGTTACCGACCATTTTATTTAACTTCACAGTTGAATATTTCAAAGATATTACAATAAAATAGAAATAGGACAGTCAGGTGACTCAATGGAAAAGCTATGTCTTTGTATACTGATATGTAGCTGCACAGGTGACTGGACCCTGAGAATCAAAAGGCAGCTGGTGTGAATGTAACAGGGATGTCATTCTAGCTGTCATGGGGATTCAAGCTACATACCCAGAACTCAGAGCACAACAGCTTTTGAGAAGTATGCTAAAGTAAAAAATTAGGGTTTGTTGTTATTGTTGTATTTTAGTTTTTTATTATTTATTGATATTTTATAAAAAGATTACACTCTTAGACTCCCTTTTTCTCACTACTATTCTGCTAAGGGTCTTCTTTGGTGGGGTTATTTGCATTCATTGTGAGGATAAAAAGGCCACAGTCAGTGTCTGCAGGGTCAGAGGACAAATTGGACCTCAAGCTATTCCCACCCACCTTTGACAGAATTTTTGGAGTTCAGAAAGAGTCCTTCAACTTGAAACCCTGAGTTCTTTTGCCAAAGAATGCAAATAAAACAAGACTGAGAAGTACAATTATTAAATTATTCCTTATTCAGGGAAGGATGGAACCAAAGGAAGGGAAATGGATACGCCCATGTGTTCTGAGAGTCCATGAGGGAAGTGATCATAGATAGGCCTAAAACATGAAAATGGATTTTGAGGGGAAAGAAAAGAAAGTTCAGAGAGCTCCTGCTATGCTGAGGACAGCAGGGGTTAGAGAGCCCATGTGGGAGTAGGGATCAGAAGTCTCCCCTTGTCTCCTCCTTGCTAATCTTAAATAAAGATCAATGGAGATTTTCTCTGTAGCCAATTGGTTTCCTGTCTCAGGGAATCTGACTTGGTTCCCAGAACCAGATATGAGTTTATCCCCACTATGTGGGTTTCATGTCCAATCTGTGAACAGATGGTTACCTGCATTGGCTGTGTGCCATTATTGCACAGGTGTATACTTCTTGCTCAGCTGGTTAATTTTGTAAGTGGCAGAATCTCCTGCTTATTCAATTTTTTGGCAACCTTTATTCTCCAGTCACTCTCAAAGCACATTCTAGCACTATGATGGCTAGTCAGGAGGGAACTGGATTTCTTAATTCCAGCATGTCATTTAATGCTCTATGGCCATAGGCTGTGGTGTATTCAACAGTAGGGACTTACATTTAGCTCTTACAGCTAACCAAGTGTTTTTGGCAATGTCCTGTATTATCTGGAGATCTTGTGTCTCCCTGAACAACAGCTTACTGTGGAAGGGAACCCAATTCTGGCCCTGTGATTCACCAGCCAGAACCCATTGGCTTTAGGGTTATGCTTTTCTGTGTTACTATGCTTTACATGAGTATTTTTATCTTTTGATTAAAAATTCATCAAATGAAGTATCAATTTTATTGCCTGTTTTCTGTGGAGCAACTGCTTCTTTGAAGAAATGGTTTATGACAAGGTACAAATTCATTTGTGTTGTTAAAAAAACAGCTTCAATGAAATACTATCATCCCAGGTATTTTTCCTCTCTTCATTAAAATCATTATCACTTCAGAGATTGAGGTAGAGATATACCAAAACCCCAGATGCCTCATACATGTCCTTTGCAATTCATGAAGAAAATTAGAGAAAATATGTGCATGTGAATTAAGGTCTACAACAGGAGGCATACTGACACTGATTAATTGCAAACAAAACCCATATTCACTGGAATGGCAGTTGTATGCAAATATTAAAAACCAACTAAAGAGGACCTGAAATGACATTTTACATATAAATTATTTTTTTAAGAAATACATATAACAAATTAAGATAGCAAGACTTGGAGAAACACAAGCTAGTATAATTTACTTGTGGGAAGAAAAGTTCTGTGAAAGAGGATAAGGGACAGTAATGTGGGGTGTATGTAATCAAAATGTACACACACACACACACATAGATAGATAGATAGATAGATAGATAGATAGACAGATAGATAGATAGATTAAAATAATTAAAAAATTAAGAACTGACAAATAGTAGACCAAATAAAAGTTATAATATATCTTTAGTTTTTAAGTCTACCTTCATGTGTAGACATGTATACATATATATTATGTGCCCATGCTTTCATGTTATGCACATCATACAAAACTGGGTCATAAGTTACTGGTCATATAAATAGAAATTATGAAGACATCTCAAATGTCTCTTGTCTTATAGTGTAATTGTAGTTTTAGGGGAAATTCTAGCTGTTTCAGCCCACAGCAAGCAAACTTGACCATCTATCCCAATATTTCAATTAAATATTAATTATTGGCATTAATTAATTAATGTATCAAAATAGAAGATAAGAAATGTGTAAATTTGATCTTGGTTAGGGTGTTATCTGGTTGATCATTGGCAAAATTCTGAAATCGTTCTCAGGACATGATTGTTCATGGCTCAAGGACACCTACATCATCCAAGAGACTTTTTCTGTCATTGGTTCACAACAAAAATAAAAGCTGAGGTATAAAAGCTCTTTAAACAAAAACAGTTTATAAATAAATACCATATTAGGCAAATGTCTCCCAATAGATTCAGGAGTTTATTAAAACTTCTTGGATTTCCAGCCACCTGGCTGGAGGAAATGTCACAGAATAATACAGCCCTAACGTGTGCTGATGGATTTGACATTCAAATCTAAAGATATGCAAAATGCCTGGAGTTGCTGAAGTGTGCTTGTTTTGTGATGTGGTTTTGGCAATTTGGTTTGTGGTCTCTCTCTCTGTCTCTCTCCTTAATCCTTTAGGAGGGGGCCAACTTGTTCTACCATTACAGAACTTCCCCTAGATCTGTAGGCGTCAATAAATATTCCTCCATAACTGTGCCTGGTCTGGAAGTTCATCTCAGCGGATCTGAAGTTCGTTACTACACCATCATTGCCCTCCTCCCTGCCACCATGTCACCGACTGTCCTCCTTATTGGGATTTCTGGTATTCACCATGGAGTTGTGAGTTCTGAGATGTGAGAACATCAGACAGTCACTGTGAGGGAGAAGCAATGCCTCTGGATAGTCCCTCCCACTTTTGGCTCTCAAAATCTTTCCACCCAATCCTCACAAAATCTCCTGAGCCATGGTGGGTATGTTTTAAGTCTCCTATGGTGCTGCACTCTCAGGAGCGTCTGGATTTCTCCTTTCATATGTGTTGAGTATCCTCAGTGTCTGTCTCCATCAACCTAGTGTAGGTTGTCAGGCTTTCCATGGAAGCAGTATTCTTGCTCATCAGACCAATTCCTTTGTGTTTTCACCTGGGCAGTTTGTGAGGGGTCATCTATCTTGTCTTGTTGAAAAATTTTGGTTTTCCTTGGTTCTTGCTTCCTTCTGACAAAGAAAAACCTATTCTTCAATGGAGAGTGAGATGAGGATAGGTTTAAGAAGATAAGCATTATTAATTTAAAGATATATTGATATGTGTAGTGTAACGAGAGCTTCTTGCTGGAGCCCATAATCTTGGTCTCCATAGGATTCTGACTTGGTCCCCAGTCCTACTTATGGGTTCCTTTCCACTGAGCAGATCTCTTAGAAAATCAAAAAGCCTTTGATTAGCCATCTAGGCAGGGTTCCATCATTGAACTGGTGTGTATTATTTGGCTTCAGGTTCTTTGCATATAGCCTTTATTGTGTTGAGATATAAACCCTCTATGCCTATTCATCTCCAGCATTTTGATCATGAGATGATGTATGTTATCAAAGGACTTATCTGAATCTACTGAAATGATCATGTGGTTCTTATGTTTATGTTAATTATGTGATGTATTATGTTTATTGATCTCCATATGTTGAAACATCCCTGCATCACTGGGATGAAGCCTGTATAACCGAGGTACATAACACCTATGATGTGTTCTTGAGTTCTGTTTGCAAGGATTTTATTCAGGATTTTTGCATCCAAGTTCATCAGGGATATGTTTATATTCTTGTTGTATCTCTTTGGTTTTGGCATTAGGGTGAGGCTAGCTTTATAGAAGGAGTTTGGAAGCATTTCCTGTTTTCCAATTGTGTTAAAAAAGCTTGAGAAAGGGCAGTTTCAATTCTTCCATTAAGATTTGGTAGAATTTGGCTGAGAATCCACCAGGTTCTGGACTATTCCTCTTGGGGAGGTTTTTGATTATATTTTCAAACTGATGAATGTAATAGATTTGTTTAGGATACTTATCTGCTCTGTGTTCAGTTAGGTAGGTGATATGTGTGTACAAATTAATCCATTTCTTCCACATTATCCAATATTGTAAAATAGATATTTTGGAAATATGTCCTGATGATTCCTCTAATTTTATTGATGTCTGTTGTTACCTTTCCCCTATCATTTCTAATTTTGTTAATTTGAGATTTCTCTCTTTTTTGCTTGATGAAGTTGGCCATGGATTTATCAATATTGTTTGTTTTTTCAAAGAACCAGTAGTTCATTTCATCATTTTTTTTTTTTGTTTTCTTAGTTTCCAATTCATTAATTTCTGACCTGATCTTAATTATTATTTTTTTTTTCCATCTGGGACTCTTAAGGTTGGATTTGATTGTTCTTGTCTTTCAAGTGCCTTTATGTGGATGGTTAGGTTTTTTTTATTTATTTATTTATTTATTGAGATCTCACTGTCTTTTTCATAAAGGAATTTAGTGCTATGAATTTTCTCCTTAGAATTGCCTTCATCATGTCCCGTAAGTTTTGGTATATTGTGTTTTTATTATCATTCAGTTCTAGAAATTTTACAATTTCCTTTTTGATTTCTTCCATGACCCATTTATTTTTAATAGTGTGTGTTGTTCAGTCTCCAGGAACTGGTATAATTTCTGGTTTTTTTTTTTCCTGTTAATTTCTAGTTTTAATGCATTGTGGTACAATATGATGAAGGAAATCAAATCAATTATCCTTAATTTATAGAGGCATAATTTATACCCTAATATATGGTCTATTTTGGAGAAGATTCCATGGGCTACTGAGAAAAATGTGTGCTCTGTAGAATTGGGGTGGAATGTTCTGTAGAGGTCTATTAGGTATAGTTAATCTATGGTATTATTAAGCTCTATTGTTTCCCTATTGGTTTTTTGCTTGGATGAACTGTCTATTGATGATAGTGGAGTATTGAAGTCCCCTACTATGATGGTATTGTGATTTATTTCTGGCTTGGTGTCATGTAGGTTTTGTTTTATAAAATGTGGTGCAGCTGTGTTTGATGTATAGAGATTCATGATTGTGATGTCTTCTTGTTGTATCATTGCCTTGATGATTAAGAAGTGGCCCCCTTCATCCTTTTTGATTAATTTTGATTTGAAGTCTATTTCATCAGATATTAATACCACCACACCTGCTTCTTTCTTTCTTTCTTTCTTTCTTTCTTTCTTTCTTTCTTTCTTTCTTTCTTTTTTTTGGAGAGAGACAGAGAGAGAGGGAGAGGAAGACAGATAGAGATGGGAGTGCCAGCACCCTCTCAGCTGTTCGAACAAAATCCAGATGTGTGTGACCCCTGTGGTCAAGTGCTGCATTGCACCCTTGCGTCATTTTGCATCTGGCTAAACATGGGACCTGGAGATTGGAACCACTGGAGATTGGAACCAGCATTCTTAGGCTTAGGAGGCAGGCACCTTAACCACTAAGCCATCTCTCTAGCCCTCTTTCTTTTTTTTTTTTTTCCATTTGCTTAAAAAATCATTTTGAACTTATGAGAGTTTTTGGATTCCCAAGCAATTTCTTCTGTCTTCTGTTCCAGATCTGATAATTTTTCCTCCACATGATTAACTCTGTTCATGGGGGTTTCTAGACAGGCTTTTATAAGCTCTATTTGATTTTTCTTTTCTTTTGCATTTTTCTGTATTGTGTCTATCCCTTTGATAAAGTACAATTAGTAGTCATGGTTGGATTTTCTTGACACTTCATGAAAATTTTTCTTTTCATGTTTTCATTAACTTTAATCAGTTGGTTATTGAGAACCTCTGTTTACTAACTCACCTTCAATTAATTTATCACTCCTTTGAGGTCTCTCTTGTTTTCATCAATTAAATTAAGCCTAGTGAAGAAAGCTGTGTGCTGTAAGATATGATTCTGTTGCATTTTATTTATGAAATCCTTGGTTTTTTGAAGATTTGCTTCCAGTTCAGTGACTCATTTGGTTAGTGTCACATAGTTTCTTGCACTTTTATTTTGGGATTCTATTTCTGTTGTCTACTGTATGTTTTCATTGGAGACTTCCAATTGTGGATCTAGGCAATCTTGGTGGGGATTTCTCAGTTTGCTTTCTTTTTTTTTTTTTTTTTTTGTTTGTTTGTTTGTTTGTTTTTGCATGGAAGTCTACCCATCTTGCAGTAAAATTAAAAAGTATTTGTCCTTGTAGGATCTTGTGTGAGTGTTCTTTGGCTTTGAAACAGATTGAATGAAATGGTATTATATCCATGGATGTGCAGGTTGTAGACATTGTAAGTATGCCAGTAGTTCTGGGCTGGTGGCTGATAGAAAAGCTATGATTGGAGGTCTGGAATCTTCTAAGACCTTGATCCCATGGGTCTTTGGGGAAGTAGCACTTGCCCTGCTCTCCTACTATACCCAGCCAAGCAGGTTGTGGAGGACTCACTGATTCCCCCTTGAAGATGATTGTCATATATTTCTGTGCTTGAGGGGGTAATGAAGGTTGCAGGGCTCCATAAACCAGATTGGACCATCATCTGCAGGGTTAGCCATTGTGGGGGCATTGGTGTACTGAGGTAGCCAGGAATCAGAGGAGGTGGTAGAGGACAGAATGATTTTCTGAGGTTGGTTATGGGGGTGTGCAGGTGGCCACAGGGTCAGAGGACATGGTGGGATATGGGGGGTGCAGTGGTGGGGGATCTGAGTGTCATGTTTCAGGGGGTGCTGTATTGTAGGAACCCACAAGAATGGAACAGGTTGAGTTGGAAGATTGGGCCCTGACACCCACACTGTGTGTAGCCACTCTGTGGGTTGGTCCCCTATCTGAGTACAGGAGGTATTGGGACAGTTGTTGGAACCTCCATATATGGGGTTCCAAACAAGCAGGTAATCAGAATTTCCTCACCCAATCATGGGTCAGGCTCCAGACACTCTGGCAATCCTCTCCTGGTCTGAGTTCACAGTCCCCAGTCAAGGAGGCACCTCACTCAGTCCCAATGCATAGGCCTCAAACATACAGGTACCTCACCCTGTCCCAGCACACAGGCCCCAAGCAAGCCAGCTACTCTCTCAGTCTAAGCGCACCTCTTAAAATATTTTTCCTACGTTCCAGATATAGCTTCCTTTGTTTTCTTTGGAATATGTTCTCTGAAGGCAAATAAGACTGGAATGAACCATTAAAAACAATGACATCAAAAGTTATTAGCATAGAGCCAGGTGTGATGGCACATAACTATATCCCCAGAACTCAGCAGGGATAGGAGGCTCACTATGAGTTTGAAGCTAGCATGGGACTAGAGACTGAATTGCAGCCTGGGCTACAGTGAGACCCTACCTCAAAAAATAATGCTATTTTCAGGGAAATGTTATTATTAAGAGGATTAAAGAGAAAAAGAGAAATAATTTCAGAAGAAAAAAAAATGGATGGTAGTTTTTTTGTTGTTGTTTTTTTTCCTAAGAGGTAATGGATTACTCCAAAGTGGAGACACAAAGCAGAAAGAACAAAGTCCGCATGCTTAAGCACATTGCAGAAGGCCTGAGAAAAGTCACAAAAAAGATTTGAGAGATAAAACTTAATGATGGCATGGAAATATTTAACTTTACTAAAATTAACAGTTGTTAAAATATTTTCTTAGGGTCATCTTAGTGCTGGATGTTTATTTTATTAGCCCCAGAAATCAGTGGGAAGATGTGAAAGAGTCACAAAAGAAATCCCAGTTAACTTTAAGTTTGGCTTATGGGGTTCTCAGCAACAGAGATAAAATGGAGACAATCCAAAAGACCCAGGGGAAATGATCACAGAAGCAAGAACAAGCTCAATTCGTACCTTAGCCTTGGGAGTTATGCACTTCTAAAGCAGACAATAGCCTGCTATCTCAGAAAAAGCTCAGCCTTAAGAAAGTATTCTAAAGGGACAATGGTTGTCATAGCTGGGAAACCAGGATAAAAGGAAAGAATTATCTTCAGTGGGGTTGTAAGAAGCAAAGCTTTGTCCTCTCTGCAAAGAGGGAATTGCATCCACCTCCAGTGATGGATGCCCATAGAGACTGCTGCTGCCCAAAGTTCCCGGATTGCCCAACTCCGATAGCTGCAGATGTTCATTAATCCACCTATGGTAACTCTTGCTGTGACAGGTAAAAAGTGTGAATTTTCTTTCTAAGGCTAGGGCTTTGTTCTCTGATATAATCAATAACCCCTGAATCTTTACTAAATGAATTAATATACTAAAAAAGTTTTGATGGGAATGTGCAAAAAATCCCAAGCAGTCATTGTTGTCAGCCTCAGCTTTGGAAGATTCCATATACGTGGCCTGGTTGAAAGACACAGCATCAGGAGTCTTCATCTAGACCCATAGCTTACTTCTCCAGTACACTCTGCAACAGATTTGCATCTTGGGTGGTTATAACCCATAACAGCTTTAGAAGCTCCAGGAGATAAAGCTACTTCCTTTCCTCAATCTAGTATAAAGGACAGGTACATTCTGCCAAAGTTTGACAATCAGATCTTACTGATGCTTCTGTGTCAAGAATGCAAATATATTCTCTTATTTGCTTACACTTTCTCAGCATAGATAGAGACCTAACTTACCCAGACTAAACACCAAACCAAACAAAACCAAAAAACAAACAAACACTTAAAATTTACTCTGCAATAAGATCTTTACGTTTTGAGTCTCTACAGCCTTGAGAACATTTTAAAGTCAAGCTTGCTTAACGAACTACTAAAAATCTTAATGACTTAAACCCTCTATTCTAACAAGGAAAACAGGATGTCTTAATTTTTTCAACGAAAAGGTAAGTCCTATTTAATCTATTCTTAGTTATAATCTTACTTTTTGTTTTGGTCTTCTTCATTGTTTTAATTTTGGCACTGTTGGTATAATATACACTCTAATATTACAAACTCACACTGTTTCCCTTTTTGCCTATTCTGTTGGACTCCTTCACAAAACCATTCTTTGGGATTTTGCCACATTTTCAACAGATGCTGCCCCTCAAAAGCAAGGTATACAAGGTCAACTCTGTCGGAGTAGTCATGGCCATGGCTTTCTTGGCTCTTACTTTTCTCGGGTCATTTGTTGGGATAATTATGTTACACTTTTTTATTTTGTATTTTTGATCTTTTAGTGAAATTTACATCTTCTAAAATGTAGCAGTTTTAAACAAAATTCCTTCCAATGTAGAGATTCCTACAGGGAAACAATATCCTTCTTTCTTCCCAATTGGTCCAATAGAAAGAGTGTTGGTGAATGTCCCTTATCAGTAGAGAAGACATTACAAAAGATGACTGATCATGACTCACCTCCTCCAAAACATTTCTGGAACCCCAGTTCTCAGGGGAGAGTTGTGGAAGAAGTGTAGGGTGGAGACTTAGGTAAAAACTATCATGAGAGAAAGCAGTGGCAGAAAGACTGGAAACCCACAACTCAACTGAGTACTACATGTAACAAAATACAGCACATACAAAAAAGGGCATGCATTCTGCAAATGATGCAGTGGTTTTCAATACTGGGATGTAAAATCATCAACAATTTGTACATGTGCCTCTGACCTTCCGACCTTTCTTTCAGTTCTGGTCCATTTCCACTCTTGGAAAGTATCTTTTTCCTGCATAAACTGTCTGTTTCAACCATTGTCCAGGAGTTCCTGTCTAATTTCTTGTTCTGGGACACAAAAATCCGGAAGCGTGCCTATGGGACCTTAATAATTACCTATAATAATTGGGCTTTACATGGGTACTAGGGAATCAAACCCAGGCTATCAAGTTTTGTGAACAAGTCCTTTTAACTGTTAAGCCATCTCTCCAAACTTGTACACTTAGAATGTTTACATAAAATAAAACTTTCATACTTTTTATCTTGATAACCTTTGCTTGTCAATTGAGCTAATAATTCCCAAATAACATTCTAAGAATGAAAATGAGGAGCTTTTTCCTTATATGTATTTCTTTACAACTCAACCTTTAAGAAACAGCCATTTTCTATAGTATTTATAATTACCTTCAATTTGTGGTGGGAGAGGGGGAAGAAACATCCAACCAAAAGAAGCTGCTGGGGGAGGAACAATTATAAAGTATTTATAATTCTCTTGAAAACTAATATTGAATACTATATATATTTAGTTTATTTTTGCTTATAGCCTCAAGGGGAAACTTCATTATACCAAGGAAAATATGGTAAAGCAGAGGCTGAGCATCACATCTTGCCAGAAATAAGGGGAACTGGGCTATAACACTCATAAACCCATGTACCACAATACATCTTCTCCACAAACTGATAGCAACTATTCAAAATGCATGAGGTTTGGGGACATCTCATTCAAACCATTGCAAGAGCACTCTTTATGGTTTCTCTGACTGCTTCTCAAAAGGTATGTAAATTTTCAGAATGATGTTTATTATCATGCGTGATTTGACCTGATGGAAACAGGTACATGGAACATGAAGGACCAATTGTGTCAAGGGTATTAGTTAGACCTTCCCAAACCATATAATATAGAATTTGGTATTAATTACATTTGCAGAAATTTCTAGTCTGGAGCTCAATAACTTACTAAAAATTATTTTTTGACCATACGCTTGTTTTGTCTATTAAAAATAATCTGAGGTCATACTATTTTCCACTCACTGTTTTAAGTGCTAAGAACAAAAGTGATTATGTTAGAAGTGTTCTTTCTGTTTAAGAAGAACAAATAAACATTTATAGTCACTTGATAATACAGTTTACAATAGATTGCTAAGGGAATATGTAAAAGCTTAACATTTATGTTAATAGTTTGGAAAAGGACTGTCCAAGGGGAACTTCCAGTAATTTATTGCATAATTATTATTTGTGTTCTATCTAAAGCTTATTAGTGCATTCTACTAATATATACTGGTATACATTTATTTTACCAGACCCTAGAGAAAAATTTTCTCTGACAAAGAGTACTTGCTGAATCTTAGGAATGTCAGCTCCCTCACATATTTTGTCTGCCTCTATACTCAAAAAGTAAAGTAACAGAGATATGTAGCTATAGAATGCTCGACTCTATTATTATGAACCTGCAGACCCAGTCATCTTTTAAGGTGTCTAGCTGTCCAGTAACTCCTTAAGTAGACAGGAATATATATATATATATATATATATATATATATATATATATATATATATATATATATATATATATATATATGGCTGTATCCTAAATCTTTAAAGTATTTATAATTCTCCTGAAAATTAATATTGAATATTTCATACATATTTTTCTTTGCCTAGATGGTCCTTGCTAAAATATGTTTGGGGTTTTAAAAATTCAAGACTTATAAAGCATGCGTATCATCCTAAATAAACTCTCACAGGCATATTTGAATCTTGAATGTAGATGAATTGTGTAAGAAATAAACACATCATTATCCTTTTTTGTTACTGAATGTATATATAACTAATTGATGATTTATTGTATTTGTTTATTTATTTGAGACATAGAGAAGGAGACAGGTGGGGGTGGGAGGAGAGAGAAACAATGGTCATGCCAGGGCCTCTAGCCACTGCAATGTACCCCAGATGCATGTGCCACCTGATGCATTTGGATAATGTGAGTACTATGGAATGGAATCCACGTCCTTAGGTTTTGTAGGCAAACACCAAACTGCTAAGCCATCTCTCCAACCCATAATTGATTACTTTAATAGATTATTTTACCCTATGAAGAGCATAAATAATGCAAGAGATCATAGATACTAATAAAAAGTCCTCAAGATACAACTGAAACAAAATAGAAAACAAAGTATAATCCTTAGGCATATTTCACTAAAGTTCTAGTTCTTGCAAAATTTAATTAGAGATTTTAAAAATGTTTTATTTATTTATTTATTTATTTATTTATTTATTTGAGAGCAAGAACGAGGAGAGAGAGAGAGAGAGAGAGAGAGAGAGAGAGAGAGAGAGAGAGAATGGGCATGCAGGACCTCCAGCCACTGCAAACTAACTCCAGATGAGCATGAGCCCCCTTTTGCATCTGGCTTATGTGGGTCCTGGAGAGTGGAACTGGGATCCTTTGGCTTTGCAGGCAAATGCATTAACCACAAAGCCATCTCTCCAGCCCTAATTAGAAATTCTTGATATTTCTTATTCACATCGTATTTCACCTGTTCTGGGCTGGAAAGATGGCTCAGTGGTTAAAGGTGCTTCCTTGCAAACCCTGATGAGTTCACTTTCCCAGTACCCATATAAAGATAGATGCACAAAGTGGCACAAACATCTGGAGTTCTTTTGCAGTGGCAAAGGCCCTGGTGCACCCATTCTCTCTCTCCTCTCCCTTTCTCTTTTGCTTTCTCAAATAAGTAAAAATAAATTATTTAAATTTAAAGCCTATTCCATGTAAGTTATTTCTTTTTAATGATATACAAAATACATACTTCCTTTCATGAAGATATTACACACAAAGGTAGGCATTATATATCTTCCAAATCACACAATGATCATATTTATGTGTGAATTTGGGGGCAATCATATCTCTAATTATATCATTGTTTGTGTTCCAATATTTGCACTATGGATCCTATTGCTGTGAGTGTTTTCACTATGTAAATATTTCACAGCACCTCTCATTGTTTCAGATGAGATCACTGGCTACAATGGAATAAACCTGAAACACTGCGGTATGCAGATTACATTCTGTTCCATTGGCAGCAGCAATAGAAAAGAATGAGTGTTGGCAATACTGAAGGAATTTTCATATGTTAAAACTACTGTGTAATTTTTTGCCAAATGAAACATTTCCTTGTATTAATTTGTACTCTTTTTAAGCCTATTTTAAACAGTAGTGAGCTATTTGTGATTCATTTTTTTCTTTGTAAAATTTGTCTTGTTTTTATCAATTTCAGCGATTCTTAAAATAATAGACTTGTCTTATTTATTGTTAATATTTAACCCAATTGCTTTTAAAGCAAGATTATAAATATAATAATTCTGATATGATTTCCTCTTTTGAATTTCTGTGAAGCTGACATTCCCTCCAAACAAGGCAAGATTTCTTTTCTGTAATCAGTAACAGAATGGAGGTAAATAATTACTGTAAAAGAGTGTTAAAAATGTAGAGTTGTCAAATTGTGTTACCTGAATTTACATTTTTGCTTTTTTAGCAAGATAGAAAGTTCTATTTGACAGTAAGAAATGAAAAAAATTCAAAAGATGATTTGGGGTATTTAATTGTATCATATTTAATTCTAGTTTCTAGGGTTTTACCTTCAAAGCATGGCATCTTGAATAGAAGGTAAACTTGCCTTGGTTCTATAATTTATAGCTGATTGTAAAATACAGAATCTTTTGATAAAAATTGTTAATATTTTGGGTTGGAGAGATGGCTTAGCAGTTAAGGCACTTGCCTACAAAGCCAAAGGACCTTTGTTCCATTCCCTAGGACCCACATAAGGCAGAAGCAAAAGGGGGTGCATACATCTGGAGTTTGTTTGCAGTAGTTGGAGGCCCTGGCACACCCATTCTCTCTCTTTCTATCTCTCTGCCTCTTTCTCTCATATAAATAAATAAATAAATAAATAAATAAATAAATAAATAAAGCTTAGATTTTAAAATGAAGCCATACTGAAACTGACTGTCAGATATGGGGCAAATGAGAACAAAAGGAGGGTGGTAGTTGGTCTGAGATAGATCACCATGTCTCCCCTTAGATTCAAAATACAATGCTTGGGAATATTATCTGTATGTTTAGGGAATATCCTTAGGGAATGGGACCTTTTTCCCCTACATTCACTTCCTATGTATGGCTAGGTACTGCAGCAGGAGGGACAAAGGAGGAGGTAACATCAAAGTGAACTCCCCTCATAGTCTAATCAGAGCTGTAGTAGATCTGTGTGTTTCATGTGATGCACCAGGAATTCATTGTGTTTTCAAGAGGAGGAACCAATTAGCAAGGGGAATGTGGAGGGTGGTTAAGACCACAGCTGTATATAGGAAGGATATCCCAAGCTCAGTAATAAGTGTAGGAGGAGCAAGCTAGGCAAAGCTTGCCACCTCACAGCAGCTCAGTGGAGGTCAAGAATCCCGATGCTTCACCGACTGGTCCCTATGGAGAGGATATTGGGTGTAAGATCAGAAAATCTTAGTTAATATGCTCCTGCACAAATACTTTACATATCACCTTGTCTCACAAATAAATAACATATTAGGAAACCAAATCCTATCAAGAACTTTAGGATGTAGGTAGCTTAAAGAATAATGCCACAATTGCAACTTTTTAGGCACTACTTTGAGATAGAAGGCTGGATATATGAGGAATGCAGTGTCCCAGTAAGTGAAGAAAGGGTTGAGTATTTGAATTTGATGCATGGTAAGCACAGCTTTTCATAAAGTAGTTTAAAATCTATAAACAAAACAATTTGTAAGTCTTAGGAAGAGTGTGCCTAAATTGTTTTTAGATACGTGTTGCTTGTCCATTTGAGTGATCTACTGTGCTGAGGAGAGGGCTGTGTACCCAAACACATTTTTTTATTAGAGGGAACTAGTTAAATTCAAATTGAAACAAGCAGTGAAGTTATTTACACCATTATGGTCTTTGTTGCAGTCAGGTTCGCATTGCTGGAAGAAAACACCTGACCAAGAGCAGCTTGTGGAAAAATAAATAAATAAATAAATAAATAAAAATGTTTATTTTGGCTTACAGATTCAAGGAGAAGCTCCATGATGGCAGGGGAAAACAACATCATGAGCAGTGCATAGACATCAATATTAGACAGACACAGCAATAAGAGAGTATGCCAAACACTGGCAAGGGAAAACTGACCATAATACCCATAAGCCTGCCTCACCCCCATAATACACTGCCAGCAGGAGGCGTTAATTTCCAAGTCTCTATCAGCTGGGAACCTAGCATTCAGAACACCTAAGTTTATGGGGGACACCTGAGTCAAACTACCATAGTCTTCTTTTTCTACGAAGACTTGCCTATAATGAATGAAATGTGGGTGGTGGAGGCAGCCTTGATTATTATGCCAAATAGTAAACTTTGGGGCTTTAGTGGTACTTAAATTCACCAAACTTACAAAAGTAACATCAAACATAACTTCTACAGAGAATAAGATTTACCTCCTATCATACAGAAAAGCACCAGACACCACCAAATTAATTTCTAGCTGTGCTTAACATGGCCACCAGAGTGGGAGGTTTTTTTTAAAGCAAGTTAAATTCTGCCCATTCTTTTATATATTTATAATTTCTCTCCTCTTCAAATTCTCAGTATCCACTTGGTATACTGTTGTTTTTTTCTTATTCTTAAGGCCGTAGATATCCCTTCCTGATGATATATCTATAAAATACTGAATTAAATTCAATATACTTCTTTTCACTTTGGTGTATGTAGAACTCCTTGCTGTCAGATCATTTATTTGGTAGATACTGTATTATTTCAGTGGCTACCTCAAGAATATATGTGCATCTACTTGATATAATTTTTCTATCAAATAGAAAGATTGACATGCAAAACTTCATTTTGTAAAGGACTAACTACTTAGAAACACACCATCCATCATAGAAACACGTGCTAACATATATGACACTGGATAGTAGCTCTTCAATATTTTTAGGTTTTGATTTGTTCCCTTCAGTTGCAGTTCACTTTAGTAAAATATTGAATTGGAGTTCTCAGAGCAAGGTAGATTGCATTAAATAATTATACCCATCCATCACCTTTCCATAGTTATATAGTGCAACACAGTGAGCAGCACAGTACCGAGAGGGAGGGAACCCTGGCTTTCATCTTAATTTTGTCACTAAATGATTGTGTAACTCCATATATCACTTAGTTACCTTAAATTCCAGCTTATTTATTCATCAGTTGAAGGACTGAGAGTAAAGACTAATGTCTGTCCCTTCTTCCTTGATGGATGATTGAAAGTCAGGCAGCATCTCCTGCATGAGGCAGTTAGATGTGAAAAGTCTATTTTCTCCTATGTATTTTCCAGTTACTAGTGCTAGGTCTGAAATATTACTGATTGTGTACACCCATTTATCAAGTTATTTCTGTCTATCCACTCAGTTTCTCTCTACAAGCATTTTATAGGAGTCTGTCTATAAAACACTCTGGAAAAAAATTTTCTTTGAAAAAAAGTGCATTGAGCTTGTTATTAAAACAATGAAAGTTGTTTGGGAGCTGGGAGGAACTGCTAATTAAATTATCACATTCACTGTACTAGCTCTCCAGGACGATAACTTATCTCAGAATGATGCTTGTTTACTCAAGTGCCAGTAGTTGCAAGTTAGGAGACAAGAGTTAATTAACTCTGACTAGAAATATTGCTTACAGTGACTCTCAGAGAGAATGACGTTGCAATGGTTTAAGATGCTTCTGGAAAATGGTGAGGAAATCAATATTTAAATGAGAAAATGTCCATAGCATTATAAATACTAAATAAAATAGTAAGGAGAACATTGCAAAGCACAAAGCTAAATTAATCTCTAGATCTTCCTTTTTATTATTTTTTTTTTCATTTTGAAACCTGGAACAAATAAGTGTGAGAGTTTATTCCTGCCCACTGCTTTGAACCTCCAGCATATATTTTGTTTTCAATTTATTTCACTTGTATTTGCTTTATATTTCAAGCCAAGGGGTTGAATAGCATCAAACTCCATATGCAATAAAATGAATATGAACCCACTATTGTCATTTAAGAGATAAAGCCTAAATAATGTGTCTGACCAACTCTTTTTTTAAAAATGTAATGTGTGTATGTGTGTGTGCATGCACAAGCAGCACAGATGTAAGTACAGAAGCATGCATTCCACTGCCCATGATTGGAGGTTAAAGGACAAATTTAGGTCTGACCGCACCTGTCCACCACATGTGAGGCATAACTTCTCCCTCTGGATTTTCTGCCCTTTGCTGTGCTTGACGTGAATGGCCAGAAATTCTACTCTCTCCATCTCTTTCTCAGCATTAGTGAGCATTTTGGAATTACAGATGCCCACTAAGGTTCCAAGCTATTTATATCAAATTTGGGTACTCCAGCTTGAACAGCAAGTACTTTATTCATTGAGCTATATCTTCAGTTACCTCATTTTTTTTTGAAATTTAATCCTTTATTATTATTATTTTTTATTGACAACTTCTATACTTATGTACAAAAAACACATGATATTTCCCTCCCCTCCCCCATTCCACTTTAGAACTCCATCATATCCCTTCCCTCTTTATACCTCATTTTTTAAAAAGAGAATTCCACGATCTGAGTATCTAAATCGTGTTCTGTCTGATACCATTTGTTTACAAACTTTCTCACAGCTCCAATGGATGACAAAGCCAGTGATAGTGGGCAAGACTAGTGATGGCTATCACAGTGGTATGATCAACAGTGTAGTCCAATGTGTGCTCTGGTGCTCTGTCTGCCTCAGGCAGGACAAGGTGCCTTTTGAGAGCAATGATGTATGCTGTGGTTTACATATGATTAGTTTTCTGAAAGTTCATGTATTTTGCCTTCTATATAACATTGTTGAGTGCTGGCAGAAGATTTAACTTAAAACAAGCCAAGTGGGTCATGGAGGCACTGACCTTAGGGGGAATGAATATGTATCTATTGGCAGAGGGTAGGGCTGACAGATTGGATTTCTTACCAAGAGAGTTATTATCTATAAAACAAGATGTTCCCATGGGTTTGGCTTTTTCTACACATGCTCAACTGTCCTCCTTGTATAAGCCACTGCCATATGATAGCATCCACTTTGAGCCTATCACCATGATCAAAGCAGATGCCAGTAATACCCTCTTGCAACACCAGAATTTTGAAATATATAAAGCTATGTATTAATTAATTAATTTGCACATGTGTTCTATGTGGGAAGGCTTGCCAAGGGTCTTGTGCCTGTGAAGAAATTTTACTTTGGGGGTCTGGCTTTATTAGGGGGGTTAAGGAATTGAACCTGGCTGACAAGCTTTGTTAGCTTGCATTGTTAACTCATGAGCCATTGCCCCAGGGGTTAAAACACTTCTTAAAAATAAATCACCAGCCTCAGATATTTGGTGTTAGCAATACAATGTCTTTAGGGTAATTTATTATCTTTTTTGAAGTGACATCTCATTGTAGTTTTTAACACTTTTGGTTGACGCTTTTTATCCATTCACATGAATAGGGTAATGACAGTAAGTTCCCATTATTTTCATTTATTCCCTTCCTTCATCCCTGTTCCATTGAATTCCTTCTTCTTTCTAGCTAGTTCCTTTTCAATGTTCATGTATTCTTTATTGCTGTTACCCATCTTCCATGCTGAAATGTTGACAGGCCCAACATTATGCAGGTGTTGTTCAGGAAATGACAGTCATTTTGAGGTCATAAATGCAACCACCAATTAATGTCTAGAAAGAAAGGTGACATTTCTTAGATTATTTCTATCACCTCTTCCACAATGGTCCCTGAGATTTGGAAGGTGTTAGAAAAACATATTTAGTGGTAAGCATTTATCAGTCATTTATTCTCATCACTTTGATGAGTTTTTATTCTCCTAAGTAGTTACCACCAACTCAAAAATATTTAAAGAGCTCCTTGATGGACACAAAATATCCATTTAATCAAACAACAATAGTGCCTTTCCCACTATGGCCTAAGATCTTCCTAGCCACAAGCTTTTGATTAGGTTTTTATGTGGCTCTCAAATCCAATAAGAGTGCAGTTGGTTATCAACATAACAACCATGTCACTATTGTACTACTGGATCATCTTACCTTAACAGTTGTGTAGCTTAGAGGCCCCACTGCTGGCTAATACTCCTAATGATGTCCAGAATACTGCACAGCACTTTCTAGCTCTGTGACAGCTAGTCAGCAGGGAGGAGGTCTCCAGCTCAGCTACAGCTTGCTTTCTGTGTTCTGCAACTGAAGCATGTGGTGTCTTCAGTAACAAGGTTTTATCATCTAGTTTTTGTGGGCAACCAAGAGCATTAGCAGTATCCTGTGGTTGTTTTGTTTTGTTTTTTAGAAGTGTGTCACTGTAGCCCAGGCCGACCTGGCACTCATTCTGTAGTCCTAGGCTGGCCTCAAACTCACATCAATCCTCCTATCTCTGCCTCCCAATTGCTGGGATTACAGGCATATGCCACCATGCCAGGCTTTCCCTGCACTGTTTTGGAGGGTTCAGTGGCCTTGCTGACAAGCAGCTCACTGGGAATATTCCACCTTTCAGATAATTCAAATAGTCATTTTCTTCTTTAACTCTACCATTATTGTTTGAGACATGTCAGAATTTCTCATGGTTTATGAGCTGAGAGATTTTCTCCCTGTGGTTTTATACTGTTATTCAAGGTTTATTTCAATTTAAAAATATTCATAGGAAATAGGAGTATAAAGGGGATAACATATACCACTTTTTTCATCATCTTGCAGTCATGATGATCAGCAAGGTAGATATAAAGTGAAATTTGAAATGATTCTGAAAGCAAATAAATACTCAGAGAACTTTTTAAATAAAGATGAATAGACTCAGAACTGAGAGAAGAGATAGACTAATTCTTACTATGCCAAAGTACAACTTCACCCAAACCATTCTATAATAACACAATTCTACCAATAATGTCAAGTGCAATCCCTCCTGTACCCCCCCAATGTCCTCTTGCTCATGATTACTTGTTTCAACTCAGAATCTATACTGTGTATTTATAGTGTCTCCATGTGTTCCATTTCACTTGTGGTTTCACCTTTAAGTTGTCTTGAATGAAGACTTTCCTTTAAGGAAGTGTAAATGCAAAGAATTTGGAAGGGCTCCATCTATTCTCCACAATGCTGGGAATTCTGTGCTGCTGTTACTCTTAAATTTATTTTAATTCAGATTATCTCCTATGTGAATATATGTGTTGTACTGAATAAAAATACCCAAGTTGATTATTGTATCTTTCCATAATAAAGATATTCATAATATTGAAATAAATAATGTACTGCATACCCCAGTATGTGTGCAAATACACCTACAACTAGATCTGCACATATATCAAGTCTTACTTGATATGAATTCTGTTGGATAAAAGAGCTGTATTTCACATAATGGTTTAATTTTCACAGAAAGGTTCTGAAAAGCATATAGGACTTGATATTAACATTTTTGTATTTAGAATAAAAGATTTTAAGTCCTCTGACTACACTGGTATTCTGAAGGAAGTTATACTTTAACATTTTGGTTTTGAGCAGAGATGCACTGACCAATTTACTCAACACAGCTTCCAGTTATGAACTATCACAAAAAACAACATTGATTCTGTGCACTGTTTGGATGAACCACAGGTTTTCCTTTGTATTTTATGCCAAACAAGAGTTACAAGTAGTCAATGTTCTCTACGTGTTGTTAGTATTGAGTGTGGCTCATTTCTGCCTACTTCAAAGAAGTCTTGTGAATAGCCTTTATTTTTTTTTTTTCCTTGAAGGTGTTTTGCTGTTCTATCTCTCATTTCTTACTGCAATTTGAGTGAAGGATAAATACACTCCTTCAAAAGTGTAAAGATGCAACTTCAAAAGAATGATTTTCTATTACTGCTTCTCCATCAGTTATCCACCATAACCCTAAGTCACCCTGCATTTCTTATGAAGGAGCACAGTGAGATTGTATTTGCTGCAATTTATTTAATAATGTATATTTGCCTGAGTTACTTGTTACTTTCATGATTGTACAATTCAAGTTATATATCTTTCTATTTGCAAATATTGTTTTAAAATAGAATGGTGCATACTTTACAAAATAAATTTAATATAAATGTATGTTTTTTCCTAATATTTTCACTTCATGGGCCACCTAATAATATTTTAGTCAGTGCTATACTTCATAAAACAGTGTCCTCATAATGGTACAATGAAGCTAAACATTCCCTACTACCCAACAGTATCATATTGTAGTGAAACCTATTCTATATGTGTTAGTAGTGACATTGAGGAAAACAACCTTACTTTAAAGACAGTTTGAAAATATATCACACATAATTAATACTACATAACACTTGACTATGAAATAAATAACTGTTGGTGCACATAGTTAGTGCACTACACTTTAATTATTATTTTAGAGTATTCTACTTAGAAAAAATATTCACTATAGAAGTTTGCCATGTTATAGCAGCAGCCACACATATCTCATTCGAATTTTATCTCTTGACTGGTAAAGAGAGCAACTCACAGCTAGGCATGGTGGCATACACCTTAATCCCAGCATTCAGCAGGAAGAGACCCAAGGATCACTGTGAGTTCAAGGCAAGCCTGAGATACATAGTGAATTCCCGGTCGGTCTAGGATAGAGAAAGACTTTACCTCAAAAAAAAAAAAAAAAAACATATAATAATAAGAAGAAGGAGGAAGAGGAGGAGGGGGAGAGATCAACTCAGGAGGAGGGGGAGAGATCAACTCAGATAGTTGATCTATTCAACCAGGTTTGTGTAACTAGACTCCATGATGTTGACACTGAGACGAAAGTCACCTAATGATACATTTTTTTTCATACCATATCTCTATGATTTGTTAAGAATATAGGTAAAATTTTCTGGAACCAATCAAATTCCTTAAGTGAAGGGTAAGTCCATGTACTTAACTTATTTCTACTGTCATTATATAGAATATATATGTTCTAAAACTGTAAATGTCAAGAGGCTACAAATGTGTCAGATTCACTTTAGTTCATAAAATAATAAAGAAAACTGTAAGATGTTAAGACTAGTTCAGAACAGAGTTCAAGAAACAGAGATTTACATGGTTAATCAGCCACAGTATTGCCCAAAACAGCTTGCAATTATATGTGAAACGGTTCAATATATTACATGGCAATAAACATTAGCACTTATACTTTCCATCCTGGATAAAAATGACTTTGCATTAGTACTAAATAAGAATTAGCTGTCTAGCTCTCTATTAGGAAATGTTTGTGCTAATATCAAATATTTGAATGTAAGATGGTGATGCATATAGGAACAGCTCCTGTAGGGAAGCAGAGGAAGCACCCAGACTCATCTGCGGAAATGGTGGTTGCCCTCTGCAGGCCCACAGCTTTCGTGGCCACAAAATGTAATGCTGAGGTTGAGGGAAAGATTCAATTTTGTGTGTAGTGGGTTGAGTAGGGAATGTATCAATTCCATACCAGGGAGGGAAAATTTTGGCAGGATCCAAAGTGAGACCACGAGAGATGAAACTGCTTCTTAACAGATGAAACGTGTGTAGGGAGTCTTCACCTAACTCATGCGTGTGAAACATCTTTCTAAGCAGAGCCAGGACAAGCACATCAGATGTGAGAGACAACACCATAGTGTGGGCACAAAGGCCACCAGAAATGTAAAATAACCCAGAAATGGGAAGGAAGGAGGAAAAGTGAAGCAAAATTTAAAAACCCAAGAAAGAGTGTCAAACCAGACTATAACTGACTTGCATATCTGAATTGGATAGAAATCAATCACTGTACTATCTGGAAATCAATCACAAAAATGAAAGTCAAATTGGCTTGGAATGTAACACTTCATCAAAGAATTAAAGAAATAAATTATAAACAGACCAACATTTGTCACTGTTTTTGTAATTATTAAATATGTATGTGTATATTATACTCATTAAAGTATGGTCACAAAATTAAATTATAATCCGGATGTACTGGCTCATGTCTTTAATCCCAGCACTTGGGAGGTAGAGGTAGGAGGATTGCTGTATGTTCAAGGCCACCCTGGAACTACAGAGTGAGTTCCTGGTCATTCTGGACTAGAGTGAGACCCTACCTCAGAAAAACCAAAAAAGAAAAGAAAAGAAAAAAAAAAAGTGTGATCTCTTTGCTGTGTATAGTGGTGCATGCTTTTAATCTCAGCACTCAGGAGGCCAGGGTAGGAGGATTAATGTGAGTTCAAGGCCAGCCTGGAACTAGACAGTGAGTGATAGGTCAGCATGGGCTAGAGTGAAACCTTACCTCAATAAAACAACAACAACAATATTATAGTTCTGCTTCTGGTGTCATTTTACCTGATATTATTTGGATCTGAAACATCCCCAACTACTCATGTGGTAAAGGCTTGGTCTCCAACTGTTTGCACTACTGAGAGCTAGTGGAAACTGTATGAGGTAGAATCTAGTGTAAGGAAGTTAGAGCACGCCTGGCATGCCCTTGAAAGGGATACTGGACCCCTTGTTTTTCCTGTCTTCTGTTTGCTTCCTACCCACCATGGAGGGAGCAGTTTCCTTTGCTAAGTGTTCTCATGATGTTATGTCTTACAATAGACTCAGGACAATAGGGACACCAATCACGGACTGCAACTTTTGAAACCACAAGTCAAAATAACTCTTTTCTCCTTGTAAGTTAATTTTCTTCAACATTTTGTCACAGTGACAGAAAGCTGACAAAAATAATACCTGAAACTGTGCATATACTAATTTTCTGAAAAAAAAAAACGGAAAGGGAAGTTAAAGAGTCCTCATGTTCTGTTGTGTCTGCCAAATAATTTAATTAGAAATATTTAATTAGAAGTCTATTCTAATGCATAATAGTGGGTGAGAAATGCTAGACAAAAACCAAATGAAAAGCATTGTAACTCAGAAAGAATTACATTTGTACTAAATCATAAGGAGGTTTAACATATGCCTGAGAACAAAGATGAAGCTAACAGAAGATAAAGATACAGAAAAGAGACTATTTAACATTTAGAACAAATTATCACACAGCTAAAATGTAGATTTGAATTTCCTTAATCTCCACAATTCATGCTTGCCTTTAAAAATTAATTTCCCAGTGTTTTACTTTTTATCATACCTCCACATGCTCTGCTTTTAGGTCACAAATCTAAATAAACAAAAAGTCCTATTTTCAATTGGTCTAAGTGATGAAGAATGATGTTTTTCTTTCCACATAGGTTAGGCCTTATTATATTAGTAGATGAGTATTACTTTCTGTAATTTGAGTCAGAACTTGCTGTCAGAGAGGGACTCTAGGAGTATATCGCTTAGCTACACAAGATTTAAAATTGATGATGATAGCAGTAGTTTATAGTGAGCTAAACTACAGTTTATTCATGTTTTCCCTTGGTTTGAGCATTGAGTAAATTCACAATGCTGTTTGGTCATTTTGATTATCTCCTTCCCGAACTGTTTCATCACCACAAGGGAACTACATCTAAGAAAGAGTTTTCTCCTATCCTCTTCCAGCCACCAGCACCCATGGAAACCTCCACCAGGGGTGGTGTTATATCTTGTTCCTTTACTTTGTACAGTGCTTCCACAGCCCATCTGTGTTGTGTGTCAGTACTTCATTTAAGGGCTGAATACTGAATCATAATCTATTCTATGGATATACTCATGTTTTTTTCCATTTATTTGTTTATGGACATTTGGATTGTTTCTATATTTTGGCTATTAATAGAAGTATGAAAACTACTTATGTGCACCTTTTTAAAAATATTTTTATGTTATTTATTTACATATTGAGAGAGAGAAAGAGGGGCAGAGACAGAAAGAGAGAGAGAGAGAGGGAGAGAGATAATGGGTACACCAGGACCTTTGGCTACTGCAAAGGAACTCCATACACATGTGCCACCTTGTACATCTGGCTTACATGGGTTCTGGGGAATCAAATTAGGGTACTTTGGCTTTTCAGGCAAGTGTCTTAATGGATAAGCCATCTCTCCAGCCCTGTGTGCACCTTTTAAATAACTATTTTCAGTGGTTTTGGTAAATACAGACAGGTAGAACTGTTGGATCCTGTGATAATAATATGTTGAACATGGTAAATGAATGTCCAGATTCTTCACTACCCACCCCCAAATCCTGCCCATTTTACATTTGTGTCTGTAGTATATGAGACTTTCAGTTTATCCACTCCTCAACAATACTTGTTATTTTCTACTTTGTATAATTTTTTTAATTATACCAGTTTTCCCAATTATATTTTCTGTGCATTTCCTAACAGATAAGGATGCTGAACATGTATCTCCCTGGGAGATTGTTTCAAATCCTTTGTATATTTTAATTATTAAGTTGTGAATCTTCTTATTGTTTGTAGTTTATATTTTATAAAATTTGGACATGGGAGGAAGTTGAAAGTTATCTTTAAGTTCAGTTCAGTCTTGCAAAAGAGGAGATTGTATTAGATGAATGGATAACTAAGATGTGGTATGTCTGCATGATGGAATTCTACACAGCAGTAAGGAAAAAATGACACCATGAAATATGAAGAAAAATGGTTGAACTTGGAAAAGGTCATTCTCAGCAAACTCACCTAATCACAGAATGATAATCATTACATGGTCGCACTTGTCTGTGGCTCCTAACCTGAATTTCCCTGAGATGCTGACATACCTAATAAGCATCTTGAGGACCAGACAATAGGGAGGGTGGGGTGAGAGGGGAGGTTAAGGGTGCGGGGGGACACAAAACTGGACCCAAATGGAGATGGTATCTTAAAATCCTATATCATGAAAGACAAACTAAAAGGTTGAACCTTCATCAGGTCCTTAGATGGTACACCTGATTCACAGGGCCCTAGAGTGTATGATGAAGACTAACCTTAATCTTTTCCTGCTCCTCTCTCTCTTCCCTCATTATTTTTATATTACATATCTTTTTTCCCTTCTTTTCCCTTGGTGCTAGCCTGTAACCCCCAGTACCATCATATGGTTAACATCCACATTGAGCTGTTGATCAGAGAGATGTACACAGTTTCCCAAAAGAAGACAGATTTCTGTCAGAGTCCTTGATGACCCACTAAATGTTAATGGAAAAACCCTACTGCCATAGACACCATATGCTGTTGGTATGGAACATGGAGTGACCTGGCTGGAATCTGGAAGAGAGTCGGTCCCCACACAGTTAGCTTGTCTAGTGCCAGAAGGTGCTACATGAGCAGCTAGGGGGAAGTGACCAAGAACTGTCCAAGCAACATGTGATCTAAGTTTCTCAGCAGCAAAAACCTGATATGATGCTCACCCAAGTGCAATAGTGGCACACAGCCATGGTGCGTGACCAACTGTTCTTGATTTTGCTATCAGATATGCTCAGTGGAATGGAACCCTTAGGTGGAACTGAAAAACAAGTCAGAACCATATCCAAAAAATGAGCCCACTCTCCAATATCAAGCTCCCACCAATCCTGGGCTACAAGAGGGCCTACATCTATGAAATTCTCTCAAAAATAATAATGGTTAACCCATTTATCTGGTGGTAACTTCTCTCTCTGTTAGAGAATTTGCTTCTCTTTTTCATTTGGATGCAGAACCTGAGGAAAAAATCAGCCCATTGCACGTCACCAGGGCCCCAGTTGAAACCATAGAGTAATGGGGGGAAATGAGCAAGAGTGCTGCTTCCTTGGTGATCCTTGTACCAACATAAGGGTGAAGGAGATAGACACAGAGAACTCTCAACTCCTACCAAACCAGATATCCAGAGACAGAGGTTCCCAAGACCTTATCACTGAAGTAGACTTAAAATGAACCCAGCATGGCTCAGGGAAATTTTCAGAAGAAGGCAAAGAAAAATTGTTAGAGCCACAAGTTGGGACATTATGCACAGAGATATTGCCTGTTCCCCATAACTAATGGCTACTCCCACAATGCACAACCCACATTCCCCAATGAGGAGGGTCTCTTCTGAGGGGGGGAGGGTGGGGGAAGCTAATGATGGTTCCAGCATGACAGTATAAACACTATGTACATAATTAATAAAAATAAATAAATAAATAAAGGAGATTTTGAACTAGGAGGTTGATAGCATCACCAAATTTACCCAGTGATTACTGAACCTGACAATCATAAGCAGATGTCTTGTCTGCTAGGTGATGAACCTGTCCCTATCCATTTCCCTTTTATCATGTCATAGTAGTTTTAAGTGAGCTGACTGTACTTAGGACAACCTGCAATACTCCTAGAGTAGTGATGATTGCTATAGACAATTGTAAATGCTTTAAAAAGATATACATACATTTTGATACAGAAACAAGATCTTAGGGTTTAATGAAAGACAGAACATATATATATATCTCATCCAATACATGAATATGAAGTTTTACTATCCTTTTGTGATTAAGTTAATTACTCATTTTAGTACTTTTCTAAATGCTGCAAACAAAAAGCAACTGACCTAACAAAAGCAACTTAGGGAGAGAAGGTTTTATTTCAGCTTGCAGTTGAAGGGAATAGAGTCCCTCATGGCATGTATAGCATGTTGTCAGGAACATGAAACCAATGGTCACAGTCCACAGTGAGGACCCAAAGAATGACTAAAGCTGCTGTTCAACAGAAGCTCTCCTTTTTATGCAGTCTAGGACATCCAGCCCATCCAATAGTGCTGCCCACATTTAGGGTAGTTCTTGTTAACTCAGATAACCTAATCTAGATCCCTCATAGATATACCCAGAGATTTGTTTCCATGGTGAGCATAAATCTAGCCAAAGTGACCACCTGGACTAACTAGCACATTACTAAAGGAAATTTAAAGCCATAAATATACTTTAATGATAACAGCTTAAACTCAGAATCTAAGATAACTATAAAACAAAATAAAAGAGGGCATTCTACCATTTGTTAAAAATACACACTATGTTTGGGTGTGGTGGTGCACATTTTTAATCCCAGCACTAGGGAGGCAGAGGTAGGAAGATTGCCATGAGTTTGAGGCCACCCTGAGACTACATAGTGAGTTCCAGGTCAGCTTGGGTTAGAGTGAAACCCTGCCTGGAAATATATATATAACTCAAAATCAGTATCCTATTATTATTTATAATATGCTCAAGAGCAATTTTGTTTAACTTTTACATATTTATTTACAAAGCATGAGTGAAAAACACAAGAAAAAAATTAAATGTCTAAAACTGTTTAAATAAAGGATTGATAGCTCTTCAGAGACCAGAATTCTTTAGAAATGGTATTAAACGGAGTACGAGTTAGTCAGGCATGTGCCCCTTATGGCTCTAAAGCCACCTTTACTGTTCCATATCAATCAGAATGTGGAGCAAACATCAGAAATAGTGAGGCCAAAGGTCTATATCAGCCACTGAAATGGGAGATAAAAGATGCAGCTAATCAGATGCTTAGATGGTCCCAGAACCAAAGTATGTATTAAGGATGAAAGAACTCAGCTGTTTTTGACATAGCAAACAGAATAGAGCATGACCTTTAGCAGGAGAGATGATGCACTAGGCCCACAATTCTCAAAGGTCGGGGATTATAAATGAAGTAACTCTGGTAAAAATACAGACAGGAGTAAATTGTCTTACTGCCTTGTGACCAGAGAAGTATACTGGCCCTGGTATTCTTTCCTGTATGAGACTGTGCCTCTTTAGCTCCGCTTCCAAACAGCATGGAAACTATTCCTTCCAGACTTTAATCTCATTTTCATAATGTTAACATAATGAAAATTCATTCTTCCTCTTACATGAGAAGTTTTCCTTTGGGTGCATGTGTGTGTATGTGTGTGGTGTATGTATGTATAGTGTATGTACATGTGTGTGCTCATGCTTCATGTCCATACCTGCCTTGGCCAGGTGAGAATGATGGATGACTTTCTCTATCACTTTTATGTTTTGTTTCCTTTGAGATGGAGTTTCTTATTGAATGTGAAGCTGTCTTCTCCCTCTCCTGTTCAGACTGGTTAACAACCAAGCCCCAAGAATTATCTTATCTGTATCTCCCTAAACAGGTGTGAAGTTACAGAACAGAAGTGGGTGGTCATGCACACCTTTTTTATACAGGTGGTAGAGATCTAACACAGGTGGACTCAGGCCCTTTCTGGGCTTCATGCTTATGTGACAAGTGCTCACACTTGCTGAGCTACCTCCCCAACCACATCAGCAATTTCCTTGAGCTTGCTTTTTTATATTTTGTTTGGTTTTGTTTTTAAGGGGATTATGTGGCATCTTACCTAGGTGATGAGGGACAGGGGCACAGTGAACAAGGGAAGCTATGTACTATTGCATGTGATTTGGAATGCATTTGCAATCACATTTCTTTTGGTTAGAGAGCTAATTTGCCTTGAAGACAAGACATTAAACTATGCACAAACTGCATTTCCCATTGGACTCCTATAAATTTGTTCCTAAAGGGCTGGAGAGATGGCTTAATGGTTAAGCGCTTACCTGTGAAGTCTAAGGACCCCGGTTCAAGGCACGATTCCCCAGGACCCATGTAAGCCAGATGGACAAGGGGGTGCATGCATCTGGAGTTCGTTTGCAGTGGCTGTAGGCCCTGGTGCGCCCATTTTCACTCTCTCTCTCTCTCTCTTTACCTGCCTATTTCTGTATCTCTCTCTTTCAAATAAATAAAAATATATTTTTAAAAAATGTTCCTAAAGTAAAAGGCAGGATCATTAGTTTTAAACAATGGGCTCTACTTACAAAATATGAAATATGTTTCCCCTTGGTATCTGGTAATATGAAAAAAAAATGTGTATTTTGTTTCAGAAATTGAGATTTAGACACATTTACTTTATCATGGAGAATGGTATTATTATATATATATATATATATATATATATATATATATATATATATATATATATATTTAGCAGGCATTATTTTATATTTAGTTTTAAGTAGTTGTCTTATGTCCAGTTGGTAGCTCTAATTCACACACATGCCATTTACATCTCCTTGAGTCTTCTCCATTTGCCAGATTAGTTCTGAAGGGACATACATAAAATTTCATGTAAAGTTTGATAGCTCAGCCTTTGTTTCTTAAAAATTGTGGAGCAGATTCAGCTATAGCAAATAAATTCCCACAACTGGACTGATATTAGCACTGGACAACATGTTGACCATAATGTATGAAAAGAATGTTGTTGAGAAATGCAGTTATCTCTTATACCACTACACAATGCTATGTCTTTCATTGCTGCCTGGAATTCCCATATCAATCTTATGACATCTCAGTTACTAATAGCATGGTAAAGCAAGGCTGCTCCACCATTCATTAATTCATATCTGAAGCAGCAACCCCTTACCTTGCTCTGTTAGAAACACCTGTGAACTCACTGGTTCACCAAGACTGGTTGTGGTACAATTGTTCTTTGGTCTGACTTCTGTGCCTTATCTGGGATTGAATAGAACTGTGTTTGTGGATTCCCTAGGAAAGGTTTTATGCAATAAAGGTGAGATTCTAAGATATTTATGAAATGAGGAAGAAAATGTTGTGAAGTTACATACACTGAATAACTTGCTTAATTTCACAAATTAAAAATTGAAAAGAGCTAAAATTTACTACCATGAAAGTTAATTATTCAAGTTGTAGGTCTTTAAAAATGTTTGAAATTATTTTGAACATTTGTAGATTTCAGAAAGCCTGCCTAATTATGAGAGTGGTGGGTTCTATTTAGCTTATTTTTACATTTGTGAGAAGGAATTGTGTTCCTTGCCATTGTTGAGGTGTGTGAGGGGGTGAGAAATAGCAATTATATGTTTCTTAGATTAGGCTTTCCATTTGTGAGATTCCAGAAGAGTTGTTGAAAGAGTCTATGGATTGGCTCTGAAAGAATTTATATTTAGCATGATCATTACATATCAACACAATAGATATTCACGTGATATCCTACATGAACATAATGCAAGAGAATTAAAAATAAGCTATTCAATTTCATCTAACCTTTATAATTTTAACATTTTGTCTTTTAGAAACTATGGATAAATATGTTCAGATTATTGTGAAATTTAAAAACTTAAGCTATTCTAGTTTACCCAAGAAACTTTATTTAGTTCATATTCAGCCATTCCAAAATGCAAATTGGAGAATGACTCAGGCAACGAAAAATGGAAGGAAAGTTTTTGCTATACAAGGATTCTATTTCTGAATATCATAAAAATGCAAGAAGAATGAACAAAGATGAATAAAAATAATAATAGAGACTGGAGACATAACTACAATAGTTTAATATTTGCCTAGCAACAATAAGACCATGGGTAAAATAGCTTAGTTATTGATTCAGTTAAGTAACTCTTTAATGGATATTGTGACTCCTATTTTGATGGTTCCTCAAGGAGCTTCCATCCTATTTTGCTGGAAGGAGGCTGTGCTGATGCATGAATCCTAAATAACAGACAATTAACTCTACAAATGTGTTGTAATTTAGTCTTTGGTATGTAGTGCAAATCCTTATTGTATGTTGTATCTTTTTTAAAATATTTATCTTGATGATAGCATATACATCCATCAAACTTTTACTTGTTTGATAGAACAAACTACGCTTTTGTTTCTTGTTAAACAAAGGAGACACTTATATTATCTCTATTTACATAAAAGTCTAAAGCTGGGCTGGAGAGATGGCTTAGCGGTTAAGGCGCCTGCCTGCTAAGCCTAAGAAAGCTGGTTCCAATTTCCAGCGGTTCCAATTTCCAGGTCCCACTTTTAGCCAGATGCAAAGTGATGCAAGGGCGCAATGCCTCACTTGCCCACAAGGGGGCACACACATCTGGATTTCATTCAAGCAGCTGAGAGAATGCTGGTGAACCCATCTCTATCTGTCTCTCTCCCTCTCTCTCTCTCTCTCTCTCTCTGTGTGTCTCTCTCCAAAAATAAATTTAAAAAAAAAAAGTCTAAAGCTATAGAAGCTAACTACTTCATGTTAAGTCATTGTTAATAGTTAAAAATTCAGTGACTCAGGCTAGGGAAATGGCTTTGCAGTTAAGGCATTTGCCTGCAAAGCCTAAGGACCCCAGTATAATTTCCCAGGACCCACTTAAGGCAGATGCACATGGGGGCAAATGTCTGTAGTTTGTTTTCAGTGGCTAGAGGCCCTGATATGCCCATTCTCTCTTTCTTTCTATCTGCCTCTTCCTCTTGCTCTCTCTGTCAAATAAATAAATGCAATATTAAAAAATATATTTTAAGAAATTCAGTGACTTTTGGACTGACCTTGTCTTCTTTCTCAAAAATCACTTTCTGATGTGTATTATTCAATGTCTGATAATGGTGTTTCTTCCATTATTTATTTATTTATTCATTTCCTTTATTTATTTATTTATTTATTTATTTATTTATTTATTTATTTATTTTAATTATCTATACTAGAAGAGATGTTCAGGGCCATGTAAGTGAGAAGCAAATACCAAGCTAAAATTAGCATTAAATTCTAAGATCAGAGGGGTATATTGCCTTCTTGCTTGTTTAAAGTCAAGATGAGGCTGTACTGGTCTCAAGAGAAAATGGCTATGCAGTGAAATTAAGCTAAGAAGTCAAAAAATAACTCAGAAAGATCTCAACATAGAATAGTACAAAGGAAAAGTAGTTACTACATCCCAAAATATGTCATACAACTCATTAAAATGTGGCTGAAGCTGAACAATAAAGAAGGATATTTTAGTAAAAAGCACTGATCCCCACTGCACCAATAAACTTCACACCTCACCAAAGTTTTGGTGTTATGTAACTATCCTACACTCAGAACTTAGGGAAGGAAGGCTCTTGGAGAAAAACAAAAGAAGAAATGAAAGAGTGAGATCCAAAATTTGTGTTTAAATTTTGTGTATTAATTTTTGTCTAAATTATTGTCATTCATGAGTTATAGGCTAATAATTCTATGTAGCAGTAAGGAAAGATGAAATAACGAAATTCGAAAAAAATGGTCGAACATGGAACAGATCATCCTCAGTGAGCTCACCCAATCACACAAAGATAATCGTGGCATGGTCTCATTCATCTGTGGCTCCTAACCTGAATCTGCTGAGATGCTGCCAAACCTAATAAGTACCCTGAGGACCAGACAATAGGGAGGGTGGGGTGGGGGAGGGTAAGGGTGGGAGGGAGTGAAAAGGTGGGAGGGAGGCTAAGGGTGGGTGGACGCAAATAGGGACCCAAAAGGAAATGATACTATAAAATTCTACATTCTGAACAACAGGCTAAAACATTGATCCTTCAGCAGGCCTGCAGAGGGAACACCTGAACCACAGGAAACTGGAGAGAACATCATGAAGACCAACCTTAATCTTTTCCTGCTTCTCTCTCTCTCTCTTTCTCTCTCCCTCACCCTCTCTGTCTCTCTCCTCTCCTCTCTGTACACACTTTCTCTTTTATATTGCCTATCTTTTTCTTCCTTCACCTTACTTGGTGCTGACTTACAACTCCCAGTACCAGCATGGGGTTAACTTTCATGATGAGCTGTTGATCTGAGATACCTACAACATTTCCCAAAAAGACAGATTTCTTTCAGAGTTCTTGATGACCCACCAAAGGTTAATGGTAAGACCCTATTGTTGAAGACAGCATACATTGTAGACAAAACATGGAGAAACCTGGTCAGAATCTGGAAGATTAGCTAGTCTAGTGCCAGAGGGTGCTACATGAGCAACTGGGGGAAAATGACTGGCATCTTTCCAAACAACTCACAGTCTAAGATACCCAGCAGAAAACAACCTGACATAATTCTAAAACAAGTGCATTAGTGGCACACAGCAATGGTGGGTAACCAATTGCTTTTGATTTAGCTAATAGAGCCACTCACTGGAATGGAACTCATTGCTGGAACTGGGAAATAAGTCAAAACCATGTACAAAAAATGAGCCCAGTCTCCAAGATCAAGCTCCCACCAAATGTGGGCTAGAAGAGGGCCAATGCATATGAAATCTCTCTAAAATAACTATGGCCATTATATCTATCTAGTACTAACTTCTCTCTGTGTTTGAGAATTTGCTTTTCTTTTTTAGATGGATGCTGAACCTGAAGGGAGGATCAGCTATCACACCTCACCAGGGCCCCAGCTGAAACCATAGAGTAATGCAGGGAAAGGACAAGAATACAGCATTCTTGGTGAACACGACACCAGAAAAAGGCTGAAGGAGATAAACACAGAGAACATCCAACTCCTACTAAACCAGATATACAGAGACACAGAGGCTCCCAAAACCTCATCACTGAAGTAGAACTAAAATGATCCCAATGTGCCTTGGGGAAATTCGCAGAAAAGGGGGCAGAAAGAGTGTTAGAGCCACAAGTTGGGTCATTATGCACAGAGACTTGGCCTATCCCCCATAACTCTTGACTACCTCCACAATGCATGACCCATATTCCCCATTGATGAGGGTCCCTTTAGAAGGGGGAGGACAGGGAGAGGGCTAATGGAGTCACCATTATGAATGTAAAATTAGAATAATATAAAGAAAAATAAATTATAAAAAATAAGTTATGTGATAATTCCCTAATACTTTCTGAAGATTATTTCTAGAGGCAAGAAATGTCTTTAATACATGGAAGTTATAACCTGAGATGGAAGTAGGTTGAGAGGAGACACTTAACAAGGACTTGACTAATGATCCCTCAACATTAATAACTTTACTCACAACCAAAAACTTGACTACATGTAATAATGTTTTTGATTTTTAAGAAAAAAAATATTTTATTTAATTTATTTGAGATAGAAAGATAGAGGGCAAAAGTAGGAGAATGTGTGTGTGTGAGAGAGAGAGAGAAAGAGAAAGAGAGACAGAGAGAGATAGATAAAGAGAGAGTTAGAGCAAGAGCCAGGACTTCCTGCAACTGTAAATTTCAGATGCATGCACCACTCTGGCTTTACATGGATACTGGGGAATCAAACCTGGGCTATCAGGCTTTAGAAGCAAGGGTCTTTAACCACTGAGCAATCTTCATCCCAAACTATTAATATGTTAATACACACACATACACAAAAAATTCTTATTGAGGATGTAGTTTGAAGACATGCTATGTAATGTTACTCAACTTCACAACAAACTACCAATCTTTGCATTTTGAAAGTAAGACTCTGGGCTGGAGAGATGCCTTAGTGGTTAAGGTGCCTGCCTCCTAAGCCCATGAACACTGGTTCCAATCTCCAGCAGTTCCAATCTCCAGGTCCCATGTTTAGCCAGATGCAAAGTGACGCAAGGGCGCAATGCCCCACTTGACCACAAGGGGGCACACGCATCCAGATTTCATTCACAGCAGCTGAGAGGCTGCTGGTGCACCCATCTCTGTCTTCCTCTCCCTCTCTCTCTGTCTCTCTCAAAAATAAATAAATAAATAAATAAAATTGAAAATAAGACTCTAAGTAAATATATAATATTTGTTTGTATAAAACTTTTCTGCCTCCATAGAGGAAAACTTGTTAGATGACTTACAAATTAGAGAAACAACTTCTTCCTCTTTTTCTCCTTCTCCATCTTCCTCTCAATGGTATATCTGTGTGTATGTGAAGTTCAGAGGAAAACTTCCAGGTGTTGGTCCTTGCCTTCCACCTTGTTTGAAGAAGGATCTCTTATGACTCACTGCTGTTTTTCCACCAGGCTATCCAGCCCAGAAAGCTTTTGGAATAAGAAGAATTCTTCCTGTCTCTCACTGTACCAGCAAAAGGTATATGTACTGTACTCTAGAACAAAGACTGTGCTTCAAATGCCAACTACAGGAAAAAAAAAGTTTAAAAGAGGAAATGTAATTAATTAACTGAGATTCACCAATTAAATTACTGTAGCATAACAGTAAATGACAGTGCTCCTGCTTCAAGCACCTATACTTACTGTAGTTAAATGGCTTTTTAAGTACTAGTCATATTTGAACTCCAAATCCAGAGAGGACAATGCATGAGGACATATGCTGTAATACCAATTGAGTGATTTAGAACAGGTTTGAGGAGAAACACTACTTTCTCAATGTTTACTAACTCACAGTTGGATTCTGACTTATGTCCCAAGACAAATAATGTATTACTTCATGATTCTACATGTCACCAATAAATTAACTGGCATTAATAATTATTATTGGGCTTTAGAAATGGCTTAGCAGTGAAGGTGTTTGCCTGCAAGGCCAAAGGATCCCGGTTCAATTCTCCAGGACCCACGTAAGCCAGATGCACAAAGGGCTCATGCATCTGGAGTTCGTTCGCAGTGGCTGGAGTCCCTGGCATGCCAATTCTGTCTCTGTCTGCTTCTCTTCTCCCTCTCTCTCTCTCTGTGCTAGAAAATTATTATTACTATTATATACTTGGGCTGAAAAGAAAGAAATACTGAATCTATACTAGTCACATGGATGGATACTTGAATACTCAATCTGGATTCTCAATTTCGTGTCCTAACACTACCATAGATGAGCTTCTGGAAACCTTTGAACACCCTGAAATTAAATACACACATTTATTTATTTACTTGAGAGAGAAAGAGGCAGAGAGAGAGAATGGGTGCACCAGGGCCTCTAGCCACTGTAAACAAACTACAGATGCATGTATCACCTTATGAATCTCATTTACTTGGGTACTGGGGAATTCTTAGCCTTCACAGGCAAATGCCTTAACTACTAAGCCATCTTTCCAGCCCCTAAATACACATCATTATTGCCAACATTGATGCTTCTTTTGGGGACAAATAATAAGTGCTTCAAGTCCAGTTATAGTCTCTAAAATATAACTCCAGGTTTCAGTTTCTTAATTTATAATGTGAGGGTAAAACTTTTATCAATTTCATGTTTTGTTTTTGTTGTTAAAATTTAACTTTTACTACAGAATTTAGGATATAAACAAACACATAGTAGACATATAATAGTTGTTAGTTACTATTAACACTAGTTATATGATGAGAGATGTTATAGTAGATAAAATCAATAAATTGTATCTATATCCATAAATGTGAATGGTTCAAAAAATTACATTGATAATATTTTGAAAGGATATATTAGGTGAGACAGCATATATATTATTTAAATGCTTGAAAATAATGTTATGTATCATTAATGGATGTAAATATATAAATAAAAACATGCAAATAGGCATAAAACATATAAGGGTGTGGTTTGAATCAAATGTTCCCCATCAACTCATATATTCTGAGTGCTTTGTCCCCATCTGGTGGCAATGTGGGAGGTGGAGCCTTGCTGGAAGAGGTGTGTTATTGGGGCAGAATTAGGGATATTATAGCCTGTATCCCCTGTTTGATTTTGGCTCACCCTCCTCCTGCTGTTTTCTACCTTCTGTGGTAGAAGTGATGTCTATCCTGTGTTCATGCCCTGCTTTCCTCTGACATCATAAATCTTTCCCTGAGACTATAAGGCAAAATGAAACTTTCCTCCCATTAGCTTTGACCTAACAATGAGAAGGTTACAGCCAGGGGGATACATATAAAATTGGAATATTTGACCATCTTAAAATAGATGAAGAAAAATCCATAAAATTGTATAAGAATATTTATTTTACTCTTCATTTCTTTTTATCAAAACATAATATATTTGGCAATTAAAATATTAATTTACTTCTGACCAAGATAACTGCATTTTCTACACTCTAGAATTTTACTTTCCTTCATTATTTGCAATTGCTTCCATAGCTCTTAAAAGTGGTTTCATTTCACTGTTTTAGTTTTTAGTTATATATATATATATATATATATATATATATATATATATATATATATAGTTAGTTAGTTAGTTAGTTAGTTAGTTAGTTAGTTCATGTGCCTTACCTGACTGCATAGTACAAAATAAACTCTAGTACTGAAGTATTTTTCATGTTACCATAAATATTTTGATAAGTATTGACTCCATCAATTTAGTACTAGTGCCATTTGAAAAATGCAGCAGAGGACATACTGATGCTTCCCTGACAATCTCTTTTCTTTCAAAGCTTCTATGGTGCCTTATTTGGGGATATGCTATGTCTCTTCTAAAGATTTTGACAGTTTGCCTCCATAAATAAAATGGACACTTCTCATAGCTTATGATAAGAAGCTTGAATTGTTCAGATTGGGTGTTGCCAAGCATTTTCTCTAAAGGATGATGTACTAAATATTTTAGTCTATGCAGTCCATATGGTCTGTGTATAACTCTGCTATTATAGTATGTAAGTAAGCATGCCAAATATGCACACAAAAGGGAGTAGTCATATGCTTACTGTTTGAAAAAAATATGATAGGCAGTAATTTCTAGTTCTGATGCAAAGTCTGAGCATAATATCATCATTAACTTTGTCTTTATAAAGCCCTATTTAAGAGTTCATGTTAAAAATATGACTTATCACAGGACTAGCATGTCAGGAAGAGCAACCGTATAATTAAAGTGCTAGGACATAAAGACATTGTATAAGTTCAACTTCCAGAAATTGAATTCAAACCTGTGGGCTCAATCATACCTGTCTCTGTGTAAATTCTAAACACTGTTAAACTGAGCATCATGGACTGAAAAAATGTCATGTACATATTGCTACACTTAGATGCTAAATGGGTAAATTTCCCTTTAAAACACACCAGCTTTGCATTTGCAGTGTTCTCCTAGTTCCACATTCTGTTCTATGTTTCTTTTGTTTGTCATTTTTTTGTTTGTTTTGAGAGGTAGTTTCTTGCTCTAGCCCAGGCTGACCTGGAATTCACTCTCAGTGTGGCCTCAAACTCATGGCAATCCTCCTACTTCTGCCTCCTGAGTGCTGGAATTAAAGGTGTGTGCCACTACACACAGCTCTTTTGCCATTTTTTTTTTTTTTTTTGAGAGAGAGAGACAGACAGAGAGAGAGGGAGAGGGAGACAGATAGAGAATGGGCGCTCCAGCAGTCTCTCAGCTGCTGTGAACGAAATCCAGATGCGCGCGCCCCCTTGTGGTCAAGTGTGACATTGCACACTTGCGTCACTTTGCATCTGGCTAAACTTGGGACCTGGAGATTGGAACCGGGTTCTTAGGCTTAGCAGGCAGGCGCCTTAACCGCTAAGCCATCTCTCCAGCCCTCTTTTGCCATTTTTTGATCTGCATCCTTTCACTATAATAAAAGTATTGGTAAGTATAGTTCTTTCTTGAATTTTATCAACTACTTTAGCAACTTAGGAGATTTGAGGGTAGTCATGCAAACTACTGAATTTGTAGCCAATTGATCTGAAGTGAGCGTGGCACTGGCAGGACCATGACTTATAACATGCGACTGTGGTTAAATAGATTTAGGAATCTGGAGGCCTGTGTCTACAGTTTCAAATGTAGCTTTGAATAGCCAGTATTTCCCCAAAAACACAGTAATATAAAGACACATAGAATTTTACATCACCCTTTAAACAGAAATTCTAAAACCAATGCTTCTTCCTAAGGTTTAAGTATAGCCATTGTATCCATTACTTTCTTGTTGCTGTGAACAAATACCAAACAGAAACTATGTATAGAGGGAGAATGGTTTAATTTGGTTTACCAAATTTTGTTTCAAGAGGAAATTTCATCATGGTAGGTAAGTCATAGTAGTCCTGAATGAAAAGCTGGCTTCACATTGCCTCAGCAATCAGAAAACAGAGTGAGAACTGCAGATGGGGCCAGCTAATAAAACCTTAAGGTCAGCCACCAATAAGCCACTTCTTCCAGAAAGGATCCACCTTGTAAAGGTTTCCACAACCTTTCCAAACAGTGCTACCAGCTGGGGAACAAGTGTTCAAATACATGAGCCTGGGGAAGACATTATATATTCAAATCACAATAGCTATGATTACAAAATTCTTAAAGATATTAAAAAAGAATAGGACAGTGGAATGCTGCCTAACTGATGATAAATATTGAAAAAGACATGGCCCTTGTACTCTTAGGTTAACACAGTAATTTATTCCTTTAGATAAATGTGAGATTCTTACATGCCCTGAAGCCAGTTTTGGTAGAGGTGAATCTGCTACTAGTGAATCGCAAGGGGGATGCTAGCTCAAATAGAAGAAGACAAAGCAAGCTTTACAGAGGCAGGGAACAAATGAGAATAGAGTGGAGTATAAGAAGCAGAATGACCAACTATCTGATTAGTGGTGGTGTACAAGTAAAATATTCAATTGTCAGACAAAACAATGAGTTTAAATATGCTAATTCATCTCACAAAACAAGGTGAGAGATCGGTGGTATTAAATTGGAAACAAAACTTGATAATGTAACAAGGGTGCAATGATGCCATCCTATGCTACTCAGGCTTCCTTCTTTGTATCCTCAGAAGGCTCACTTTCAGTCCTAGATAAGGGCAGTGACCAGAGGCTTATCTCTGTACACTCAAGGGAAAAGCAGGTGGTATGGTTCACAGGTTAGGTCCTCGAGAATTTTTATTGTTGAATCAAAGAATTGAAACTCATTTTCTAGAAAGATGACACAGGCCTTAGAGACAGCATGATAAAGTGAGATTCAGACACAAGGGACTAGAAATTCCCTGATTAAGTTAATTTCAGTGAAATCCACTCCCTGGTTCTAGTGACGGGGAAATACCCATTTTAAAATCAACTACTTACTTAAATAAGATCCAGCCTTTAGTTACCTAATACCGAGTAAATTTAATTAACCTAAAATTGGATAATAGACTGAGTTAGCTAGATAAATATGGTAACAAAGTCATGAAGGGGGGAAAAAACTTCAATAGCAGTAGAAAAAAAATGCTAAATGCTAGACAGAGTCTTGGTAAGTTCAATGAAATATAAACAACTTGAAATGGCAGTGTAAAGTAGTAATTGCTAAGAAATAGGGTTGTAAAAAGTTTAATCATGAGCTGGGCATGGTGGCACAAGCCTTTAATCCCAGTTCTTGGGAGGCATAGGTAGGAGGATCACTGTTGAGTTTGAGGCTAGCCTGGCATTATATATGGAATTCCAGATCAACCTGGCCTAGTTCAAGACCTTACCTCAAAAAGAAAGAAAAAAGGTTTAATCATAACAAACTTTGGTTAAAATTGAATGTTTAATTATCAAAACAATAAAATTATATAAATGTATGCTTAATGGATAATTTTTTAAAAATATTTTATTTATTTATTTATTTGAGAGAGGGAGAGAGAGAAAGAAGCAGATAGACAGAGAGAACATGGGCCTCTAGCCACTGCAAAGAAACTCCAGACACATGAGCAACCTTGTGCATCTGGCTTACAAGGATACTGGAGAATAAAACCTTAGTCCTTAGGCTTCACAGTCAAGCATCACTAAGCCATCTCTTAAGCCCCTTAATGGATAATTTTTGCATGTGTGTGCATGTGTGAATATAGAGTATGTTTATGGTGTGGTGTCTATGATGTGTGGTGTGTAAACATGTGTATTCAGATGCACGTACAAGGAGGCCAGAGCATTATATCACATGTCCTATTATTGCTCATCCAGTTATTTCCCCGAGACAGTCTCTCTCTCACCCCAGAGCTGCTGTGTATCTTAGAGATTATCTAGTCTTTGCCAACCACCCTCAGACTAGGGTGACGGATATGTGAGGCTATATCCAGATTTTTACATGGATTCTAGAGAGTATAATGTACTGAGTGCTGACCCAAGACCACCAAGTAGATGGTAGGATAATAGATGCCCAGGAGCTGGCACTCTTAATTGCTGAGCCATCTCGTTAGCCTAATGGAGAGTAGTTTTAAAAGATAAAAAATACTTGCACTTTTGTGGAAATATGCATTAATGTGATCAATATTTGATATAATACTCAAAACAGGTATGAGGGATGGTAAGAAGGGGATGGAAAGATTTTTAAAATATTTTTAACATTATTGTACTGGCCTATAAATAAAATCCTGTGTAGTTTCATTTCTGCACTTATATAATCCTCCATTAAGTTCCAAAGCATAATCAATTAATATTTTATTTTCTTCAAATTTCAAGTTGTTGTTCTATTGCTCTGTCTTTCATTCTGCCTGGAAAGGTTCTATTCTTCATTTCCACTAACTTATTGCCAGACCACTCACCATGATGGAAGAAAACCTTATTAACTGAAATAAGATTTGAAGGCATTCATTTTCCACATTATTTTCTATTTCAAGTAGCATAGCTATTCCAAGTTAAATGTAAATCTTATGACCTCACAAAAGGAGCATTCTTGAAGTTATACAAAGGCATAATAATAGCAAAGTTCATGGAATAATGAATACCAATATTCTTATAGGGAAATAAAAGGTCTTTTTAAGAAAAAAAAAAAATGTATGTCAGGCAACTTTGTTCCCTTAAGTGACCTCTGGAGATTCCTCTGAATGCTCTTTGTACAGAGATTTTTCTATTCATTATTAAATTAATTCTGAAATTTCCCAGATTCTTTGTAATACTGCTTGACCTACAAAAAGGATTGAAGTAGTTTCTTTTTCCATTCTGAGCAATTGAGAAGGACAAGATTTGTGAAAGTTTCTTTTCTTTTCTTTTCTTTTTTTTTTTCTTTTTTTTCTTTTCTTTTCTATTTTTTTTTTTTTTTAAGAAGGAACTAACTACTTATTACAGAGAGGTATGTGAAGAAAAAGGCCAAAATATTATGGTTTCTGGTTTTATTTAGTCATATGAGCTTCAGTTTTTGTAATCTGTTGTGTTTACCTGAACAGTCAGAATCCTGTTTGTTTGAGCTGGGACCATGGCTAGTTGAAAGCTGTCAAATCACAGAACACATTTCTTTAATTCGGTCTAAGTTAGAGAGAGAGAGAGAGAGAGAGAGATCAAAAACTCTTCATAATTAGCATGCAAAAACCTTAAAGATTTTATTTTCATTACTCCTGTGGTAGATAGGCCTACAATCTGGGAGGTTGTCCTTCCCTTATAAAATGACTTTTATTATTCCTTGATGGACATTTTACCCAAATAGTGTAATAAGATAACTTCTTAGTTGAATTAAATTAAACCTTTCTAGAAACCATGATTTTTTTTTTTTTTTCTGATTGAAATAGTTTCATCTCAAAAGCTAGCCATTTGACTAATGGTCTTACCTGATTTTATCATCCTGTGGAACAATTAATATAAAAAATTTCTCCAGGTGTGGTGGCACATGCCTTTAATCCGGGTGCTCCAGAGGCAGAGGTCGGAGGATCTCCTTGAGGTCAAGGCCACCCTGGTACTACATAGAGAATTCCAGGTCATCCTGGGATAGAGGGAGACCCTACCTCGAAAAACAAAGCACACACACACACACACACACACACACACACACACACAAATACTACATTTCTTCAATGCCGTCTATATGATGTAGCATGTTCTTTCTATTCATTCTCTCTGTGTTTACTTAGTACGCACAAAACGTGATAAGAAGGAAGCAATATTCTCATTCACAGATTGCATATGAGATGACCGAGACATTGATGGTTTAAATGAGTTGTCCACCATTAACTAAATTTTAAGTGACAAAATTAGATTCAAGCCTGTGTGTTCAGCCCCCTGAGCCCTGGCCTGCAGGGCTTTTGTTTTGATGATTCATGCATCCATTCTGGATAGCACAGTCAGGTTAAGGAGTCATAGAACTCTGTAGAACATCACTCTCTATCTGCTTGTCACTGCATCAATCTCATTAACCTCTCAACCTCTCAGAGAAAAGAAGCTTTGGAGTCTATAAATTTTGATGTCTTGAAGTAACAAACTTTTTAACCATTGTCTTGCATTTGGACTATTTACTTGACATAGGCAAATACTAGAAGACAATTGGCCTGACTGTGTGCGTCTACTCTTGTTAACTAAGGGAAATATTTCAGCCGTGGACTACATAGTCAACCAGCTGCATTCACATAGCACACCTCAAGATGAATTTTTTTTTTTTTTTGTAATTTGGTGACTACAAGTCCTCTTAACCACATTTTCAAATGTCCACATGCTTGAAGGAACATCTGTGAAGTTAGCAACAACACTTTTATTCATAAATGTGGTGAAAACCCCAAGTTTTATATGGACAGTACAAAGCTTCACAGTAGAAAAACCTACCAAAAGTATGAAGTCACCTATGAATCACCAGAAGCAGGCCATATTTTAAGAGCAGAAAATGACAGTTATATTTAGGATTTTGCTTCTGTTTCTTGGATTGAGCCTGGAACCCAAGTCTCACATATACTAGGCAAGTGTTTTACTGCTGAGTTACACCCTGTATCACAATGTATACATTTATTTATTTATTTATTTATTTATTTTTTATTTGTTTATTAGAGAGGGGGGTAGAGAGAGAGTGTGAGATTGGGCACGTCAGGGACTGTAGGCACTGCAACCAAACTCCAGACACATGTGCCGCCATGTGCATCTGGCTTACCTGAGACCTGGAGAATCAAACCGGGGTCCTTAGGCTTCACAGGCAAATGCCTTAACCACTAAGCCATCTCTCTAGACCCAATGTATACATTTTTTGTCATACAAAAAAGTTGTTGTTCTATGACAATACTAGCTGTATTTTCAGGCTGCTTTAGAATTGTGTCTTTGCTAAAAATGTTTCTTCAGAAATCAAGTAGTTGTTCATTAATGTAACTGTGCTATTTTATAAAAGATATTACAATGTCATCAAACCTTTCTTGCATGACATTATGAGCTAACAGTTAACTCTTTTTACATCTTGAATTCATTCTTTCTTTTCCTTTCATGTGGGCTAGTGCTTCTAGTTGACTTCTCTGTCTGAAATCTCTCTACAAATCTGTCTTACTTTCTGGACGTTGAATCTTATAGTATTATTTCAGGCTTTAAAATATTTCAACCAAAGCTTAATTGCTTGATAGGATACCGTGGTCTCCATTTCAGTCAACAAGCACACCTTTTAGTTTTTGCTTTCTCCAGGATTCACTGTCTAAAATTCTGTGGGGATTTTTCTTCATTTCAAGGATCATTGAACAATATGAAGGCAACAACATAAAATAGGCCAACTCTCTTGCTGAATTCCAAACAAGGCTGTGAGGTGTCCATGAGTTAAAAGTCATGTAGGGAATTTTATAAGCAGGATTATAAAAAGTTATACAATTTTTAGAAAGTGACAAGGAATGAGAAATTCAAATATATAAAACATACCTGCAAAATACAACCTCAGCCAGCTTCATTACATTTTACTCAAAATTTAAACTTCAACAAAGACATAACTTAAAATGTTATTAGAATGTGTACTTATATCAACATGTCATCATTTTAAAGTTTTGCATATGAAATTAAATGAAAAATTGAACTCTACAAAACATATTCACTTATAACAGCATCAGCAATGTTTAGGAAGTTCCGTTTCCACACACACATTTTAGAATGTAACATACTAGTACATTTTTTGATATTTTCTAATCTTAGAAGTAAAAACATGGCAACTTATAGTATTTTTAATTTTAAATTTATCAACTGTGAATGAAGCTGTATATAGAGGTTGTATGTTTATGATTTATTTTGTATTTTTCTGAGTTATATTTCTATCTTCTATGCTCTTCCTTCTCTTAGAGCAGCATTCTTTAATGTATTTAATAGATCAGCCTAGTTTCCATAATTAATTAGCATTTATATAGATTTACATTTTTATTTTTATATGGTTCAGTTGAGCAGGTATTTCTCTTTGATTTCTGTCTTTGGGATTATAAATAAAATATATTTTAATATCAACATTTAGAAGGTTTTTCTCTTAATTTTTCTTCTAGACTTTTAGAGTTTGGTATTTTACATTTAAATCTTTGTTATATCTAAGCCAAGGATTGGAAAACTACAGCTATGACATAAATCTAGGCCATGTAATTAGTTCATAGATTACATACAGATGTTTCATACAAGGGTGGCAAAGTTGAGCAGAGTGAGAACATTGAAAACTGAAAATGTCCCTATTAACTGTCCCTACATAAAAAATAGTTGTTTGAATTCTGTGATTTTTTTTGGGGGTGGGTGGGGGGTTCAGGCTTACTGGGAATTCACTATGTAGTCTCAGGGTGCAGGGTGGCCTCAAACTCATGGTGACCCCCTACCTGTGCCTCCCAAATGTGGGGATTGTCTAAGAAAATATATTATCCTAAAGAGCTTTAACGCCATTGAATGCTATCCTTTATCCAGGTGTTGGATAGCGCCCTTTATATTAAATCTTTAAGATGCTTTTGAAAGGGAACAAACAGGTATCAGAGGATTACAAACACTTACTAGAGTCAGCTAATCAAATACCTTGTATTCTTTTATGTGAATAATGACAAAGTTTTTGTTTGTTCTTTTTCTTTTGGGGGAAGGTCTTCCTTCAGTTCTAAGAGAATGCCATAAAGCCCATGTTTTATTTATTCCTTTTCTTCTACTCAGGAAATCTCAAATGCTTGACATGAAGTCAAAGCTTCCTACTTCCTGTGATGTAACATAAGAGGAGTGCAACTTGTATGTGCAGCACTGCCACATAGCTAGAAGTGTCTCTCTCATGTCATATCACATATCATGATCTATTTGGTTTCATGCATATCATTAGTATTGACACTGGCTAGCCAATGGATACTTCCCCATCTGGTAAGGGATTGAGAGATATGAAGATGGATTTACAGAAGCTAGACTTTGTTAGCTAGCCATGCTCCCTCCAAAGTTGGGGTGGATCCTGACTAGGTTGCAGCTGTCTTAAAAAGGACTCATGGTTTTGTTTTGGAAAATCCCTCTCATTTCCTCCCTTCTTGGATTGCTCTTCAGAGAGTACAGGCACTATCTACTTCTGTATTCACAACTGGATCTCACTACTTGGATCATTTCCATCCTTCCTCTGTGATGACAATGTGTGTGCGAGAGAGAGGGTGTGGTTTTGGCCAGTAAGACCTGTCTTCTTGGGGAAATTGACTAAAACTTATGTCATCCTACCAGTTAGGGCACCCTTTTGGAGTCCCCAAAGCTTCAACGCCATCGGTCTCATTGGATTCAAGCTGAAGCTATTATTTCATTCTTGAATATAAAAATGAATTCACTACTCCAAGCAAGCACTTCGAATTGTTTTATTAATAATCATACAGAGTTGATGAAGAACTGTTAAAATGCCTTCTTGTGGCTCTTCTTGACATCTGTAGAATTGATTACAACTGTGACCTGAAGTCTGTTTTGGGAGGAATCAGTCTGTTCTTCTGTGATGTAATAATTTTTTCAGGGCAAATATATATTTTTCATAAGAAACTTCAAAAACATGTGGTAAAATATGTACATCAATATAAAGCCTCCCCACAATTAATGATCATTGAAGCAGATTTTTGAATAAATATTTGTTACCCAAAAGCTTGTTTCCATATATGATTACAAGAAATCTGTATATCTGAGGCTTCTGCAATTAAAAAATAGGTTTAGAGCCATGCTAATTTAGGCCTAGCCTTAACTTAAAATCTATCGATCACCTTCTTACTATCATAAAAAGGGTCTGAATTCAAAGCTCAAAGCAAACCCACATTTTCACCAGAGGAGGATGTCACTGGTCAATCCTTGACCAGCTTTCTCTTCTATGTAAATCAGGGAGGAAAAAAGTTAAATGTGGTATATTTTAGTGCTTTTGTAGTATTATAGAAAATAATTATTCATTTGTACAATCTCCAGGGGATATTTATGGCTACCTAATACGAGGTATCCGCTAAGAAAGGCCCAAGAAAGTGGAAGACTGGTAAACTAAGCTGCAGTCCACAGGAAAAGAAGGAAACAGCTTGTCAAGTGAAGCACAGCTCTTTAAAGGAGCAGTTAAACTCTGTGGTTTCCAGAAAGCCTGGCAAGGTCTAAATGGCCGTTCATTGTGCGGAACTCATCTCGAGTTCATTTGAAAGGCGAAGCATCTGAAGGTGCGGTGGCCTTTCCAACCCGCAGGAACTTTGATTGCGCCCCGACTGCGAAGGAGAAAGAAGAGTCGCCAGCTTGGCTTCTATAGCACCCCGGGGTCCTTTGGAAAATACTCCACTCATCCAGCCTCAGTCTGGGAAAGGTTAGAACAGATACGACTCAAGGCAGGGGTCTAAACTAAACGACCTCCGGAGTCCTGCTCTGCCTCACGGGTCTTTGATTTTGAACTGAGGATGCGCAGCCTGACTTTAACTAGGGCATCCCGAGAGCTCACATCCTGGCATGAACTTGGCCTTCACTACCATGGCGCAGAGGAAACCGAGTGGGATAGAGCTAGTGAGCCAGAGACCAAGTGAACCATAAACTTTTTTTTTTTTTTTTTTTAAGGGAACGCTTTCATAGTTTCCAAAAAAAACTGTGTGGCATGATTTATGATTTTCTTTCTTTCCCTCCCTTCCTTCTTTCCTCCCTCCCTCCCTCCCTTCCTTCCTTCCTTTCTTTCTTAATGGCACCCATGTTCACAAAGTAACGGGGGGGGGGAGGTAAAATTGTTTCCAATAATTCTTTGATCAAGGCCGACACACTGAGGTTGATTATAACTCATGGGTCAATATTTTACAATAAACCCATAATTGTATCATTAGGTGCTTAAACACATGGATTTAATTAACTTTGCAAGCTTAGTGAATGACAAATTCTTGATCGTTTAACTCAATTGGTCTGCAGATTTGTTTGTTTGTTTGTTTGTTTGTTTGTTTGTTTCATCTTCCCCTAACCTTCTGGAACCTTCTTACTGGAGAAGAAAAGTCAGATGTCACTAAGGATACTGGTACATGTGTGATTTCTGTGGCTGTACATGATGCTTCTTTAATAGTTTACATGATCATCTGTTTCACTGATTTCATTGACAGCAATCCAGAAATTGAAGTCTTTTTGAGTCAGAATTGCACATTCCAAAGCTATGTACTCTCACTTACTAATAACTCTGACTTTTATGTGTAATGAGTCACTTTGCCAATGCAAGCTTTTATCAAGGTAGAATATTGCACCCTGTTGTTTCACCAATGTTCTTCCTCAGAGGTGACACAAGCCATGCCACTATGGAAAGGAACTTGAGATGAATACTAAGCTGCTATTTTGCTGTTGAAATAGTTTGAAAGCAGTAGGATCTTGCATTTCTTTCTTCTTTGTTATGTGTTAACAGGAGGATTGGTTGGGATTGGAGCTGGTCTTTAAAGTTTTGTTCAAGCATAATGCTCACGTCTCTGATTTCCTTGCAACACTCATTTACACAGTCACAGACTTTGGGTAATTTTTTCCTTAGTCAACTGCTTTATGTAGGTGACTCGATCAGGCACACTACCGATTTGAAGCCTGGGTTCACTTGTGGTTCTTTATGCAAATGGATATTAGCCTCATAGTATGAGTTTTATGTCTCAGAAGGGCTGATACAGGCTTCCTCTTCATGGCTGTTGTAAAAAAATAATGCCACATTAAATCAAATTCACATAAATCAATATACAGGCTAATTGAGTGGTTCAACTATAAACAAACTTTTTCTTGTGAATTCTTTTGGAAAGCACTTGGAAATGAACAGAAATTTTATTCTGTATTGCTTTCTAGATCTATACAAACTATACCGAAAGGTGAAAAGTATGCAACTTGGTAGAATGAAAAAGATCACATTAAGCAAAACAAGATTTTGGATATTTATTAAATCATTCATTGTAATAACTCTGGTTAATTTGTGGCTTCACTCTCTCATTATGCCTTACAATTAGAAATGGTAAAATTTATGAATCTACATTTAAAATGTATTTATCTACCTAGTTTATTCATTAAACCCAGTGTTCTTATATTAGTGCATGGTTTTGTTAAACTCTTCTACAGTGTCATTTCTGAGAAACCTAAAATTAATCCCATTAATTTATAAATGAAAAATGGAAAGACTGGAGAAAGATTGTCTACTAAAGATGATGAACTATAAATCTGTTATGAAAATTGAAATTAGGACCGTAAGTTAACAGCCTTTGAGGTTAGCATATTCCATTGAAATGATGGTAAATGCTGTAAAGCTAGTTTTGTCTTGTCACCAAACTTACTGGCAAAATTTAAGGGAAAATTACATACAATTCATGAGGAGAATATCTTGAGAACCATAGAAGAGCCACCTGTTTTTCTTGAATAAAGTAATGTCAAATGTATGTCCAGGGCAGGAGAAATAGCTTAGGAGTTAAGCATTTACTTTTGAAGCCACAGAACCCGGGTTCATGCTCAATTCCCCAGTACCCAAGTAAGCCAGATGCACAAGCTGGTGCATGCATCTGGAGTTTGTTTGCAGTGGTTGGAGGCCCTGGTGCATCCATTTCTCTCTCTCTCTCTCTCTCTGCCTCTTTCCTGTCTGTCGCTCTCAAATAAATAAATAAAAATAAAAACAAAACTTAAAAAAATGTTATATGTGTCCATCTAACAAGCTATTATATTTGTATAGAATTTTAACTGACACAGCTGTGTTGAGTATTGTGCGATACCTCTGTGATAACATGCTCACAGAGGGCATTTTTCTCCCAGAATCAGAAATACAAATAATAGTGGGCAAATGTTTCTAGAATTCACTATTCTTCATAAATTCTGAATAAATTTGATTTATATTCATTCATTGCATCATGTAGAGTGTCTGCATCAGAGAGCACTTTCAATATGAGAAACAATAGAAATCAATTTAAATCAGAACAGAGCCTCTGGACTCAAGAATCAAAGCACCTCAGTTCATTTTGTTCCTGACCTAAGAAAGCAACACTTAAAGATGTATGTTTAGTTGAGATTATTAGTGAGAAAGAAATTTTTGCCATCTCCTCTCACTTCTTCAGTCTCAGAGAAGAAAAATCATATAATCAATGCTTATGCTTATAATTAAAACTTCCTTTTTATCCTTTTGTCAAATGTCTTCTTATATGTCATCATTTCTTTAAACAATAATAATCTTTGAAAATCCATCAAAAATTTTCCTTTATTTCATGCCAATCTCTGTATCCTTGATTCTGGTATTAATTCTTGTAAGGCAGTATATTAATTTAAACTGCTTGGTGTTATTTAAAGAAAATATTTAACTGTGAATATGAGTTTCCTTCTCCCTGATCATTTGTGAAGTGTGATTATTTAAGAACCACACATTGTGTAAGATATTATTGCTGTTGATAGCTTTGTAGTTTAATTATTTGAGGTTCAGATATCCTCTATGGGAGAAAGGGAGATTTATTAAGAAACATGCTGTTGTAAATTAAAAAGGCCTCCAGGTAGCACATTTTCACAAGCTGACCACTCACACATTTCATCAGATCAAGCCATGTGGCTAGTATGTACGTGAAAATCTGTTAGCCCCACTGATTTGCTTCTATATCTTAATTGTCATTTCTTTAAAAAAATTCAGTACATAAATTCAGTTTGTACTCCTATCACATTAAATGTGTACCCTAATATGTCTGCGTATGCTACATGCCCATTAGTATCTTATAGACTGACTAAGGAGAGTTGTGGGGATTTGGTTGTTGTTGAGAAATTTTTGTTTTAGTTTGCATACTTTTTAAGACAGACTCTCATTCTGTAGCACATGCTGGCCTACAACTTACTATGTAGCACAGGCTACCCTCTTGCTTTGGCCTCCTATCTGAGAATTTTTTTTTTTAAAGTACAGCCATTATATGAGTTTTAACAAAATGTTTGAGGGCTGGAGAGATTTCTTAGTGGTTAAGGTGCTTGCCTGCAAAGCCTAAGGACCCAGGTTCAATTTCCCAGTACCCATGTAAGCCAGATGCACATGGTGGTGCATATATCTGGAGTTCATTTGCAGTAGCTAGAGGCCCTGGCATGCCCATTCTCTCTCCCTCTCTCTCTTTCTTTCTCTCTCCCCTTTCTTTTTCTCTCAAATAAATAAAAAATATAATATTTTTTAAAACATTAAAAATTAAAAAAATGTTTGGCTTTTGAAAATGAAAGGGTTTACACTGAAATACTCAATAATGAATTGCTAGTAATTGATTAAAAAATTAAAATTTACTGGGATCTTCACAGAACTGCCACTGTTTCCATAGTAACTTAGATGAACAAGGAAGCAAAGATACCAGTCAGTGTATTGATAAATCTGACTAATGGTATTTGATTCATCTTCACTTTGGTGTGGGTGGATATAGTCCAAGGACAGGCTTTTATTGCACACTGTAAATACATTGAGCCATGGTGTAAAGCTGGGAAGTAAATGATAAGCATTTTCTTCTATGTATGATTTTTTTTTTTTTTTTTTTTTTTTTTTTTTTTTACTGTCTGATATCTCTGGTAGAAGAGACAGTTGTGATTTAGATTTCAATAAGGAGCAAGATACAGGACAGTTTGTGTGAAACAATATTATTGTGGTAAAATCTAGGAACACTAATTTATTGGTATCATTTTAGGTAATGTAATCTTATGAAAAGGAATATAGTTAATAGTTTTATAGTTCTATACCAATGCTTGACTCCTTCAATAAGACTGCAATCCTCAGAGAAGTAAGAATGTTAGACAATTTGTTTAAAAATGAAATTAGGTAATTAATTTTAATAAGTAAAACAGATGAAAATTAGTAAAATACAAATAATCCAAATAATACTTTTGTCTCTAAAGTGTGCCTTGCAAATGTCTTCTGGTGTCTGCATGTCTGAAGGCTCATGTTGTTTCTCCTGCTCTCCAGTTTGATCAGAACACAGTTATCTTTAGGATTATTGTGAACAAGAAGCAAAATATTTAAAATATCCAGTCACACTCCTAGTCCAGACTCTTCTGTAGGCTTTATTTCATGCTCATTGTGTTTCTGTTTTTACTGTGAGATGCTTGTTTTGTTTTCCCAACTTAATTACTTGATTATACATTCAGCATGAATTCTGCTTATATTTTCACACTAATTATTATATACATAAAAGCTCTCCTTTCAATTAGACTGAGCTCCAAGTAGTATCACAGACACACATAGTGTAAGGTAAGTTCTCATTGAAGGGCATTGACTATCAACTAATCTATGAAAAACCATAAGTTCTATCATTCATATAAAGTTATAACTAAGTCAACAATAAAGAGATTTTAAGTTCATTTTAATTAATTTGTCTTCCTCAGAATACTATTTTAAATAGCATTATTTTATGTTTTGTGTGTGAATTTTTTCTGTTGTGGAGTAGGGTTATCCCTATGGACCAAAAGAGAAGGTACTTAACACTAAAATATTAAGAAGGATTTAACAAAACACAATATTTCAATTTTGATTCATTAGACTTTCTAGAAACCTTACCATAATTTATGTCACTGGGAACTGATGAAAAATTTACAAATTATATATATCATCTATATCTATACTATACCTATATCTATATCTATATCTATATCTAATCTATATCTATATCTATATCTATATCTATATATACTGAAATTGTACCATACCTTCCAAAATCCTGTTAAGAATATATGTATTCATGTATTTTATATTTCATTGAAAATTATTCTTTTACATTACTTTTGTTAACATGTGTATGTGTGTGGGAAGACATGCATATGTGTGTGTCTATGTGTGTGGATTCCAGAGGTCAAGCATGTGTATCATCCTTAGGAAAACTGTCCATTTCCTATGAAACATGATTTCTTTAGTGGCCTTTACTCATCAATTAGGATATACTGTCTGGCCAGCAAACTTCAAAGATCTGCTTGCCTCCATCTCCCTAGCTCTGAGATTAAAGTCTGGGAATTGGAATTCATGCACTCATAATTGTAAGGTGAACACTTTACCTACTGAACTATCTCCTCAGTTTTCATTTTAAAACATTTTATCAGGTAGTATTCTTGGAAATGGCTAATGGTTATATTTCATATTAATTAATCTATAGTTTTTTTCAAGATAAAAACCAACTAGTTCCATAGGTATTATTCATTTAACTATCATTCTTTTCAGTATCTGTTAAAATAATAATATGCAATAATAATTGAAGGTTTTATTTACTGTCTTACAGAATCTCCCATTGTCAGGTCAGTTGCATTGGAAGCATCCTTAATTCATTGTCAGCTAAAGTGTCACAAAGAGATGTGAGATTTTTTTTTTTTTTGGGGGCAGGCTCATAGGCAAATAAGATATGAGCAGCCTTGGGGTTGGAGAGATGGCTTAGCGGTTAAGGCTGCAAAGCCAAAGGACCTTGGTTCCATTCCCCAGTACCCACATAAGCCAGATGCACAAGGTGGGGCATGCATCTGGAGTTCATTTGAAGTGGCTGGAAGCCCTGGCATGCCCATTCTCTCTCTCTCTCTCTCTCTCTCTCTCTCTCTCTCTCTGCCTCTTTCCCTCTCTCAAATAAATAAGTAAAAATAAAATATTTTTTAAAAATGATATGAGCAGCCTTGTCCAAAAGTTTAAGAAAAGGGGGCCTCTGGGATTTAGGGATTTTTAAATTGGATTAAAATTTATCTAAGATATTTTCTCTTATCATTTTTAAGGGTCAGGTTAAGTGAGAATTAAATGGCCTCATGCCAGTACTAATTTTCTATAGCACTTGTACTATATAGTGTTTAATAATTAATACTAACAATGATCCTAATAATGCTAATTTTGTACTTGAGCAAAGTACTTTTACTTCTATATAGTCACTTAGTTTTCATAAGATAGGCATAATGTTGAGAACCTATTCACAAGTTTGTTATAAGGATGAAGTAAAACTGTGTACAGAGCACCTAGCACACTGCCTAGCATATAAACCAATTCATTATTATTAAAACCTGTTCATGAATTATTCATTATAGCCAAACTTTGCATCTTTAAGGTCCTGGATTGTTGTTGGTATTATTGTTTATCTCATTTTTTAAAATTTTCTTTTAAAGGAAAAGTTGTTCAATCCAATCCAAATATATATATATACACACACACACACACATAATTAGGAGGGGTTCGTCTATGTGACTGATTTGGATGGGTCTCTAGATTCCCCTGGGGAAAGCCCTGTGCATGGGAAATAGAATTTTTCACAACAAACATATGTCCCTGATTCCCCAGCCTCCCTTTTCATGCACGATTCTCTGCCAACTGTTGCTGCTATTTGGCTCATGTTCAAGATAAACAAACATCCTCATTGATTCAGGAGTCTCTCTCTGATATTACAGACAGAAAAAAAATGGGTGAATCTTGATGAGTCAGTTTATTATTTTAAAAAACAAAATTACCTTGAGGCACTCACCTCATCTATTTACTTCAGAATTTCTACCTTTTCCATTCTAAACCATTGATTACTTGCAGCTGTTTATGTGGTTATGAACCGATAAGGTGCTAATTTATTCTACATAACACTTAGGATTTTGCTGTGTTTTTCATTCTTCGTGTTATTTATGAGAGAGAGTCAATGAATTCCTCCTCCTTGAACTAATGATTCTCCACATAGAATTCCTCCTACAGCATTTAGCTTTATCTGTATATGCTGCTACTCCCCAGAGTTTTGCCATGGTAAGGCTTTTCTTTGTTGAGCAGAATGTTTAACCCTGTATCAGTTTAAGTATCTCACTTTGATACATTTATTCATGCCTAAAATATAGTCTTGATAAATTCTTGAGCTTAATTCCCTTTGAATCTTTTTTCATTTCTAAACTCAAGAAGAATGTTTCATTTCATCTCACAACTACCCTGGCACCTTCATGCCCACAGTTCTGAAACTGAACTTTGCTCTTCTCGTTGGTTTGTTTCAAATGAAGCTTTAATACCATGTGGTGAAAAGGTAGCATCCATTGGTCATAACACTAATATTGCAATGTACTTGCTTATCCCCCATGAATCACCCTCACAGCACAGCTTCTTCAGTCTCTTATAAAAACCATCATTAACAGGCATTAGTTAATGGGTGCTGTTGGAGGGGATTCATCTCTTCTGTGGCATAGGACTGATAATGCTTTGAAGGAGAGTATAGTGACCTTGGGGAGTAAGAGAAGGTAATGAGGAGTGTATATTGATTAAAGTGTAATATACATGCATGAAAAAAGTCAAATATATAAATAAGTAATGGAGAAAGCCCTCATCCTTCAAATTAACCTCATCAGTTATGTACAGGTTGCTAGAAAGTATATTCCTTCCCTTAACTTTCTCTGTAATCATCAAGAAAAGTCTAATAGTATCCAAATGAAAACTATCAGAAGCAAGTTAGCAAACTTTAAATTGAGTATTCAAATAATCATCAGTATGTTGACACTTGAACATAAGCATAAGATATAGCTCCTTCAATAATTACATATAAACAAAATCACCAGCAGTTCTTAGCATTTTAAAGCAAAATTCCTATTTTTATACACATTAATTTACTGATTTTTAACCGAGGAAGTTTGGTTTTTGAATTAAAAAAAAAAAATTGTCAAGATGGGATTGATCCCAGGGCCTATGGTGCAAAAATTTTACCAAGAGAGTGCAATACCTTTTACATCTTTTATGGTTTATTGTTCATTATTAGCACTCTCACATGCATTTCTCAATGGTCACTCTTTCCTTGTGTCAGTCCACACATTTGCAAGGCACTGTATCCAAATAGCCAACCTAGGCTATGCTTTTTTCCCCACAATTTTTGAGATATAAAAGTAATAAAGGGTTTTCTTTTTCTTATTAGGTGTCCACAGATTCATTATCACCTTTTCAGTCTGATTTGCAATGACAGCTCATTCCACTCACTACAAATGCCTTCCAATTTATCTGTCTGAGCATAAAGGTCATCTTTTCCTCCATGCTACAAAGAATATCTTATCCTATCCAATCTAAGCCATGCTGGTTTCCTGCTTGGAAATGAAAGAGAAAATCCCTATTCAAATGAAATCTTATCACAAAATGTCCTTCTTTTCCCCATACAGCTTCTTCCTTTTCTCTTTCTCTTCCTCCTCCTTCTTTGTCTTGCAGGGTGTTACTTACATTGAAATCTTGATCCTCCTACCTTTGCTTCCCCCCAAAGTGCTGGTGTTGCAGGCTTGAACTAACAAGCTTGGATTTACTCACTTTTAAACCAACCAGAGTTCCAGTAGTAACAGAATAATGTTATTTTTGTTGTTTTCCAAATTCTTTTCTTTAGCATGAAATAGAAAGACCAGGTTTGGATTGCTCTAGCACCCTGGTACTAGATGTTCAAGGCTTAAATTTAAAAAAAAAAAAAAAAAAAAAGATATTGGTCTTATTAAAAAAATGGAGTACTCAGGAAGAGTAATAAATGTCAACTCCAAAGGAAAGATGAATTAGCTTTCATAGGCATGACTCCATGAAATAAACCCATTTTATATCCCTTATTAGATTATCACATCATGATCAAGACATTTCATTTTACATTATCCCATTGCACTTAGGTTTTAGCCAAGAACACCATCAATACTTGTCTTTATCTTCCCATTTGAATGTCCTGTTGGAACAATGCTTCCAAAGAAGAAAAAGATATACCCTTTCATGACAATTGGTCATGGATATACTGAAGCTTGGATGTCCCGACGATTTTGCAAATTTCATTAAACATCACTCTTTTACTGAAAAAAAAAATCTTGTTAACTATTTCATAATAGGAAAACTGTAAGTTCTTTTCATCCAAGTGATATAATAATTACAAATATTACCTACATTTATATATACATGTCATATCTTGTTTCATTGTATATGCTTAAGCATTTAAACAGACGGCCAAATGCTTCCCCATCTTCTTTCCACAGATTTGTGAAGGGATCCCATGTCCAAGTTAATTCTTTGCAGCCCATTCTTTCCTTTTGACCCAATATCCTTTGTGTTTTTACTACCAGTATGTTCCCAAACTTGTGACCAGTCCGTTTCCTGTAGTGACATCATAGTCCTAGAACAGTTCTAGTGTCTGGAAGTGCTGCAACTGGACACTAAGTGTACACCTCCCTTACAGAGTGTCTTTCCATGCAAATCAAGAGGCTCCATTCACAAACAGCAGAGTATGTGACTAGATTTTGATATTTCCCCTTAACCTGCAAATTCTTAGACTATCAATAAGACATGCTCTTGGTATTCCTAAACACTAAAATTCCCTGAACCTTGGAGCTATTTTGAAGGCTGTGGAGCCTTTAGGTAGTAGGAAATGACTGGTAGCAAGACTGTGGGCTCCATAACACTACATCTGTGGAATTTTGAATGTTTCTCTGTCACAAAATCTGATTCTCTTTTGAATATTTTAAAATCCTGAACAAATGCATGCTGTGTTCTTTGTTCATAGATCATGTGAATATAAACACTGTTACAAATTTAACTTGGTGGTTATAGATTTGTGGGTTCCTTGTCTATACAGTAACAGGAGACCACCCATCAGATGGGACAGTATTGAACTTGCAGTTCATAATCCCTTGAGAAATGTTTGAATCCATCTGTCTACAGAGAAGCCCCATATTTTAAATTCAAGCTGAAACATTAGGGAATATATATTCAGACTATTATGTAGAGTCCTGGTTAGTACCTGATAGGAGGCAGTTCCAAACCAATGCTTGATGGAATCTGGGCCTATGTCTAGTCTCTACCACCTTATAACAAACTGATATCCCACTCCTGATAATGTCTATTAATATTTTGGTAAATTGTTCCTGAGTTATTATGTATACATTTAAATCAATTACAATTTTATATTCTTAACTATATAGCCACATGAACATACATATATGTGTGGGAGGTGCTTCAGCTCAGAAATTTTGGTCTTTCTCTAACACCCAGGTACTGAAATTTTTAAGTGCCTCCTAGGTAAGCTTGGCTTTGATCTGTTGGGCACTGATAAACATTCATTTGCAATGATTTTAAACCACTGCATCTGCCTCGGAACCACATGACTATTGCACAGCTGCAAAGGCACATGCCTGCATAGCACATTAGCAAAATATTCCAGTGCAGAATCTTTGTGGTGTTCCAAAGAAAAAGTTACACCTGTCAGAAGCTTGAGAGATTTCCAGGAGCCTATGAAATCAGCTTTATAAATTGGGAATTACACAATGTTATGGAAGTATTTCCTGTGATAGTGTAGATATTGTTTAAACTTTTAACAGGGTTGAAAGTTCAAATAAAGAAATTATGTCAGAAATAAATGAACTAGAAATCTACATGTTGTCACTGAAGAAAATGGTTCCCCACTCCCAATCCTACAGTTGCACTCTGCTCAGACATCTTTCCATCCCCACCTCACTAATCCTCTCTAATTTCCTATAAGGAAAGATTAATATGAATCAGAGAGGAGATTTGAATTTATTTCCTTGGAAGGAGCTACAGTTTTTGTAACTATTCATGTTTGTTTTTAATCTTTCTTTTTCTTCTCTTTCTCTGGTTTCTAGATCCCTCTACCTTTCTTCTGGCATGGATTATCAATCCTTGTGAACTCCCTGGGGGACTCCATACTTGCAAAGTATGGGTAATTGGCAATGTCATTGAATAAAACAAGCATTCTTTATCTAACTATGTACTGACTGTGGGTGTTAGGGCCTTGAAATATTTCTAATACATCTATAAGGAGGAAATTAAAACCACTGGGCATGAAAAACAATGTACTTATAATCTATGCAAATATTCATTAACATTTTATTTGTTAATGGGCTGAAGAGATGGCTTAGTGGTTAAGGAGCTTACCTGCAAAGCCTAAAGACCTAGGTTTGGTTCCCCAAAACCCATGTAAGCCATATGTACAAGGTGATGCATGTGCACAGAGTCTTGCATAAATACAAAGTTGCAGTCATATCTGGAGTCTATTCAGTGGCTAAAGGCCCTGGTGCACCAATATAAAATTTTTATTTGTTAAAATTAATCATAATACCTAAAATGAACTCAACATTTCTCACTGAAATGCATGGGAGAGGGGTTGAAAAGATTGTTAGAGCCATGAGTTGGGTCATTATGCACAGAGTCATTGCATCTCCCATATAACTAATAGCTACCCCCATAAGGTAAGACCCGCTTTACCCATGGGGAGAGGTCAGGGAGAAGTTTAACAATGGTACCATCATGGCTGTATATATACAAAACTAAGAACAAAAAATTAGAAGAGATATGGACTGGAAAGAACAGATTCAATGGAAGTTGGAATTGGGAGGGGGGAAGTAGGATCAATGGGAGGGATTTATCATGGTTTATTGTCTATACTTACAAAAGCTGTCAGTAAAGGTTTTTTTTTTAAATAATCATAATAATTTTGCTATGATCTGAAGGCTTTTTTCCTCATTCTGCCCATCCATATCATTCTGCTAAACATATATTCTTTAGCTCTTATCTTGTCACTTCAAATTTATTTGAGAAAACTTTTGTAAATGCATTTCCAAGGAACTGAAAAAAAGTTTCCAGAAGTAAATTACACAGATGTGTGTAATCATCTCTCTCAGGGATTACTGTATAAAATAGCAAAAAATAATGCTTATTATAGCAAAGAGTCTCCAGGAAAGAGAATGACCTTAAGCTGTGATGGATTTGTCAGCACTGGTATCACTAATGCCCTAACACACCACATAACTAGAACAAGACTCCAGGCATATCATAAATATATTTTATCGAATATATTTGTTTATTGATTTTGAATGGGACAAGCCACATTTGTTATATTTTCATGTAAATCTTGTAATTCTTGTAGAACTAGTGACAGACAGTATTTTTTTCTTTCACAAGAACTCTAGCCTCTAAAGTAGGCAACAATATTAGAATAGTTTGATAAATAGACAAGTAGTTATCATCCATAATCGACAACAGTGCTCTTGTGTTATGTTAAAGGGCAGGAGCTATCCTGGCTTTTCTAAAATCTCACAATTCAGAATGACCAGAGTTGTTTCAGTACCAGCAACAGAAAAGTGTAAACTTTGAGAAAAGGCGTTGATATCTAGAAGGTGTGACCAAAAAGCCCTGGCTTGCCACTTAAGGGGGAATTATATAATGTCTATGAATATGCATTTTGTCTGTAAAATTTTATGAATTCTCATTTTAAGGAGATAAAGGAATACATGTGAAGGTAAAATATATCTTGGCATGTATTGCTTTGGATAGTACAGGCCATCAAACACCTGCTAGTTAATATTAGTCTCTTCATTTCCACACAGTGCACACTTCTGTTTGGTAATAGTGATGCAGTTTTTTACCATGTCTTTTTCACATTATTGACCAACAAAGACAAAGATACCACTACTCTTTCACAGCATGCATTCCTATACAAAAAGCAAAGGTGTGGGCATATGTGTAACTGGGCTTAGAAATAAGAACAAAAGGGGCTGAGTAGATGGCTCAGTGATTAAAGGCACTTGTTTGTAAATTCTGTGGGCCTGAGTTCAGTTTTCAAGCTGGACTCAGAATGTGGAGCATGAGAATGGTGTTCATTTGCAGTGGCAACAGATGTTGGTGTGTGTACTCCCCCCCCCACACACACATAAATAAACATTTTTTAAAAAGCTAAGAAATAATATAAAATACTAATTTAAAAATTAAAAGAGGGCTGGAGAGATGGCTTAGCGGTTAAGGCACCTGCCTGCTAAGCCTAAGAACGCTGGTTCCAATCTCCAGGGGTTCCAATCTTCAGGTCCCCCATGTTTAGACAGATGCAAAGTGACGCACGGGTGCAATGCCACACTTGACCACAAAGGGGCGCACCCATCTGGATTTTGTTCACAGCAGCTGAGACTGCTGGCGTGCCCATCTCTATCTGTCTTCCTTTCCCTCTCTATCTGTTTCTCTCTGTCTCTCTCCAAAAATAATAAGTAAAATTTAAAAAAATAAATAAAAATTAAAAGAAAATCCATTATGAGTCATCTACTGATATCAAAAAGTAAAAACAAAACAAAACAAAAAAAAACTATTTTGTGAAAAATCTCTATGGTCATAAATTAGATGAATTAAATAAAATGAGCTACTTCATGAAATAGCAATAACTTAAAACTTGCCCAAAAAGAAGTTGAAAAGAGACAATGAACAAATATTCTAAATCACAAAATACAAGACCTATGTATGTTCACTGTGTATTCAACCAGGTATTTAAAAGAGACATTATTCTAGTACTCTATAACCTTTCAAAGAATACAAAAGGAGAAGAGGTGATTTCTCACCCATTCTCTGAGACAAGCTTTTACTGAATATCAAAAGAACATAAATCACACAATCAAGGAAATCTAAAGCTCAATTACTCTATTAACATAAATGCAAAAACCTGAAACAATATATTAATATATGGACTCCAGTATATATGTAAAGTAATATATTTTATGACTCAGAGAATGGTATCGAGTAAGCAATAGTGGTTCAACATTGATAAGGAAATTGTTTATCATATTGATATATAAAAATGAGTCCCGTATGACTGTATCATTAGATACAAAAAAAGCAAAACTCTCATCAAAGCATATATGGAAGCTTTTTAAGCTGATAATGAATACTTATAAAACTTCAACACTTAACACATTTTGATATTTTTTGATATTTTTCTTTATTATTATTATTATCATTATTAACATATTTCATATGGATATATCATGAATTGGTACCCTCTTTTCTCTTGTTCCTGCCCCCATTCCATTGGGGATGCTCTTCAGTGGGCTTAACATATTTCATTTTAAGAAATTAAATATTTCTATGTAAGACTAAGAAAAAGGTAAGGTTTTTCCTCACCACTCATGTTCAACATTATCTTGGAAATCTTAGCAATAGCAATAAGGTCAGAAAAGAGAGAGCAATAAATACATATTTGGAAGGAAATAAAATACACCTGTGATTGTTCATGGATGATAAGATGGCTTAGGTAGAAAATAGTTTTAAAATGTCAAAAACTGCTCTTCAAAGTAATAAGTAATTGTAGAAACAATTTAAGATACAACATTAGTATGCAGAATTTATTTCCCATGGGATGCACACATTATTATTATTATTATTATTATTATTATTATTATTATTATTATTTTAGCTTTCTGACCAAAATAGGGCAAAGCAGCAGCAGCAGAGACATTGTTGTAAAGCTTGACCATACCTTGGTCAACAACTTACTGAGGTGAACCACCAGTCTCTTATGAAAGACAACAAAGAAAAAGGAAGGGACAGGAAGGCTATTCCATGTTCTTGGAAGGAAGAATGACTATTGTCACAACATTAGTCCTTACAAACTTGTTAAGTAGGCAGTTTCTCATAAAAAAATAGACTTCGATTAATCAAAAGTTGTGGTTCTACATATTTACCTAAATCAAGAGAAATTTTTGTTCACACTAAAACCTGTATGTTAGAGTTTCTTCTTTGTTCATGATTAATAAAAACTGGAACCATCCTAGAAATTCTTCCAAATGTGAGCTGGGCATGGTAATAGCACCTGTAATCTACCACTTAGGAGGCTGAGGAGTAAAGATGTTGAGCTCAAGTCTGATCTGAGCTCTGAAATGAAACTCTGTCTCAAACAAAAACAAACAAACAAAACAAAATAAAGTAGTCCATAACTCCAAAGAAAAACAATAAAGGTGACTAAATAGATTGCACTATATCTATAAAATGGAATAATGTCTAAGGACTAAAAACAAATGGGCTGTTCAGCCACAAGAAGGTATAGAGAAAACTTAAATGCATACTACTTAGTGAAAGAAGCAATGGAAATCTACAAGCTAGATGACTCCAGTTATATAATGTATTGAAGAGACAAAATCATAGAGACCACAGAAAGATTGCCATGGGATTCAGTGAAGAGCAGCAGAGAGGAATAAGCTTATAGAAGATTCTTCATGTGAGAAACACTTTTGTAAGATGCTGGAATTTAGATATATGGCATTATAAATTTCCAAAAAGCTGTAGGATTATTCAATCCAGAGAATGAAATCCAAAGCACATTATGGACTTTATTTAACAATTAGGTATCCACTCATCTGAGAAAATAACTGGCATTTAGCCCTGTTTACATAGTGATCATCGAAGGGTGCTATGCTAAATATTTGCATAGAACTACTTTATGTATGATATAGTATCTTAGTAATGTTATGTTTAAAAAGTCATTAGGTTCCAACTAAAGACCCAGGTATAGATTATTCTCAATTCTTTTGAAAGTATGACTTCATCAGTTAGCACAGTAATCAATAGTGTGATGCTGCCCTCCTGAGAACAGTGCCACTTCAACAACAGTGCTGCTGATGTGAGGTCAGGGGCATATACAAGTTCTCTGCATTTTCACCTTCTATGGGATTCCTTCAATGAAAATAACTTCATTTTAAAAATATTTAAAATCTAATAAGGTAATAATATAATTTCAAGTCCACTGTAGCTTGAAATTAAAATTGCTGGAAATAGGACTGTTTCAAACTAAACTAAACTCTTTTTTGTGGACACAAAGTGAATCACAATATTATGCCCATCTATGTTGTAAGTCATGAAAACCATAGTGATGCAGTGTGCACTATAAATTTTTCATTGCTATTATCCTAATAAGAAATTTAATTAGATGAAAATTCTTACAATATTATAAACATTCTCATAAAGGCAGATCCCTTTCTATGAGGAACATCTTTAAAAAAAAAAAAAAAAAAAAGCAAAGATTTGGTACAAGCCAAGGGTGAGATCCTTTTACTGGTTCCTAAGGCATGACAACAAAGGCCAGGTTGGAGATTTTGCCACAAGGCTTAAAGTGACATTAGTTGGGCTGGAGAGATGGCGTAGTGGTTAAGGTGATTGCCTGTAAAGCCAAAGGACCCAGGTTCAATTTCCCAGGACCCACATAAACCGGAATCACAAGATGGCACATTTGTCTATAGTTTGTTTGCACTGGCTAGAGGCCCTGGCGTGCCCATTCTCACTCTATCTGCCTCTCTCTGTGTGTCTGTCGGTCTGTCTCTCTCTGCTTCTTTCGCTCAATCTCAAATAAATAAATAAAAATAAAATATTTTTAAAGTGACATTAGTTATCAGTGATAATATTTATGTTTCCCTTTCATTTAATTACATTGGAATATCTTAATTTAGCAGAAAATTCTCTTCTAGTAACTTATGAGATAAGACTTTAGCATTCTCTATTGAGCCACAAATATCACTATTATGGACCCAAAAGGGACAAGAATTGGAAAAAAAGAAGATTAATTATTTGACCTTTCCCTAACTCCTAATTTATAAATTATGGTTTGTCTGATGCTGTCCTAGTTTTTGAAGAAATAGTATTAGTTAAAAGTACAATATACACTTAGTTTTTATAAAAATAGTATGTAAAGCATTGGCATCTGACCTCTTCACTCTTTTAATTTCTATAATCAGAGCAATTATTTTTTCTTAAATAAAAATAAGATGTATTTTGAAAAGATTTTCTTATTGATCCTTGTTGCATTCTTATATAAAAATATTTTTTTTCCATTTTATATTGAGGAAACTGAAGGATAAAAAGGTTAAATCACATGAGAAAAGTTAGAAAACATTAACTGGAAAGCAGATTCCCAAGTTTAGTAGTCCAGACCTAGTAACTTTCTTTTTTAATTTTTTAATTTAATTTTTTATTGATAACTTCTATACTTACAGACAATAAACCATGATATTTCCCTCCCCCCATTCCCTTCAGAGCTCCACTCCCCATCATATCCCCTCCCTTTCTCCATTAGTCTCTCTTTTAATTTGATGTCATCATCTTTTTCTCCTATTATGAGGGTCTTGTGAAGGTATTGCTAGGCACTACAAGGTCATGGATATCGAGACCAATTTCTGTCTGGGCAGTTGCATTGTAAGGAGTCCTACCCTTCCTTTGGCTCTTCCATTCTATCCGCCCCCTCTTCCACAATGGGCCCTGAGCCTTGGAGGGTGTGATAGAATGTTTCAGTGCTGGACACTCCTCCGTCCCTTCTTCTCAGCACTATGTTGCTTTTTGGGTCATCCCAGTGGCCATCACCATCTGAGAAGAGAAGCTTCTCTAACCAGAAGTGAGATAAATCATATCTGTGATTGCTGGTGACTGTGTACTCTTGTCTCCTACCATCCTTTTGAGACCTTGTTCTCACTCGCTCATTTCCCCCACATCCTCACAGTTTTTTTCCATCCCAAAAGAAGCTAGACCATTTACATTTTCATACACCTGTTTCATTTTGTGGGATGGCAGGTTAGGTCACTCTCCCAGGAGACAAGACAGAAAGAAGATAACCAAACCTAACCACACTGCCAATCGAGCCTTTAGGCAAATTGAAGGATGATCTTTTCTAAGTAACAGAGACTTGTGTTGGAGGGCCTGTGCAGGCAGGACCTCTCTCACTAGCTTTAGTAAATGAGATGCAGCAGTTGTGAGGTGAGTGGAGCACAGAGGTTGAGATGTAGGCTAGACTGCTCAACAAGGCACTTCCTGCTGTGGAAGGAACTCTTGAACCTCACACAGAACATGATCAGAAATGCATACAAAGGGTCTGTCTTCTACTTTCAAAGTTTCTTTCTGCTTTGTGTGATTAACCAATATTTTATAATTTCTGCATACAGCGTAACATAGATTTCTGATTTACATGTAAAGGGATAATCTGTTTGTTAGCTAACTTGCTAAAGTAGTGTTAAAACAATGACATGAGAACAATAGGTGACATTGTTTATATTTATCTATAGTTGAAAAGGCTGGCTGCAATGACTTGGAATGAGAACTCTACCATACAAGAATTGTCCCTGTTCTAGAGCTAGGGATGACTGGTGTGTGTGTGTGCCACTAGTTCTGCTTCATCTCCTGAAAGCAAAGCCAATGTTTGGAAATGTTGCATTCAGTACTGGAAGTTGGCTATCACTTGGCCAGTAGCCCCAGAGACGAGTGACATTTCACTGTCAACAGATGGTGGCAGAAATTGAACAATATGGAATTTAACTCCAAGGGAATTTTACTGAGGCAGGTTAGAGTTATTCAATTATATTGTAGTAGAAATTAGATTCTGCCAAAAATGTAGGGAGTAGATTACACTTTTCATCATTCACCTTCAACCACTCATTTCTGAAGGTCTTGTCCTCATATCTATTACAGAAAGCTTTCACATTTCCAAGCCATAGAGGTCAACAACAGCCTTAATGATCCCAATCAGAAAATATGTTACAAAATGCTGCTTAGATTGGCTTAAATATCTTTATTTTTTGATTGGAAATTTGCTCATTAGTTCACCTTATCTCAGACTAGTATTAAAATTAGTTCAGTGATGTTGGTTCCTTCACTCAAGACTTCCAATAGGCATACCAATAACTTTAGTATGTATTACATTATCTCTGTCATTTTGATTTTTTGAGGGACAGATGCCAAGGTAAAATTAGATTGCAAGTTATGTATTAAGTGAGGCATTACTGAAAAGCAGGAGTAAATAAGGAGAAGGTTTAAGGCCATAATGAAGGACTAGCTCTGTCAGTGGAGAAAGTGAAGGAAAGGTTAGGTAGTAGTTTCAGGCTGCATCACAGATCTGGAAGTCAGTCAAGGCGATGGGAACCATCCGGCCAAACATTCTCAATGGAATCTCATTTGGTAGCAGCAGGAAATGATTGGGAAGAAACAGGAAAATGGTGGTATTGATAATTTCAATTACCTCTTCACTTGACAACTGATCATATTGTCTTGCTGTAGAAGAATATTGTTAATTATTATTTATTCAAACCTTCTTTTATGTGTTTGGATAGTGGGTTAAAATATTCTACATATGATCATTTACTTATTTACTGTCCTGATGAGTTTTATTTTATTTTTAAAAATATTTATTTATATTTTAGAGAAAGAGCAAGAGTGAGAGAGAGAGAGAGAGAGAAAGAGAGAGAGAGAAGGGGGAGAGAGAGAATGGGCACGCCAGGGCCTCAAGCCACTACAAACGATCTCTGGATGCATGTGCCACCTTGTGCATCTGCCTTACATGGGTCCCTGGGAATCAAAGCATGGTCTTTGCCTTTGCAGGCAAGTACCTTAACCACTAAGCCATTTCTCCAGTCCAGAGTTTTATTTTTATTGTTATTGTCACGTCAAGTGAGTTTCTTGAAATTTTCCTTTCAAACAACTGCTGATGCTAATGTACACATTAATTTAATGCCTCATTAACTAGCATGAATTTTTTTGGTTTTCTTACATATCACAATTATAAAATTATAGAATCTATGAAAATAGTAAGATTAAAATGGGTTAATTTCACTATATAAAGTAATAAAAATTAAATATTCATTTTTTAAAATTTCTAATATTCAGTACATTGCATAGTACCTTCAGTATGATTTTATAAAAGTAGTGTATTTTCCTTGTTTCTGATTCAACAAATTATGCTGTATTGTGTTGATATTAGCCATGCTGATTTGCCAAACATATCTATATCTATATCTATATCTATATCTATATCTATATCTATATCTATATCTATATCTATATCTAATCTATATCTATCTATCATCTATCTATAGTTTAAGAAGCCTTCCTATTTCTTGGCTATCTTATATTTGCCTTTTGATTATTAAGTACTTAAAGTATAATGCAAGTATGTGAAATATAAACTTCATAAAGGTAATTGAGTATCCACAAAACAAAACAAAACAGTCTATGCAAATATTAACAAGGTCAAACTAAAAGTAACTGCATGGCTCCACTTGGCCAATCATTACCCCTCCTTTACCCCAAAGGTTGAGCTCCAGTCTCAATGCTGACATATTTTTTCCTCAACATTAGTTTTGAAAGATTCATAAACATAACTGAGTTCATTTTATGGCATTATAATATCATTTGCATAAACATAGTACACTTTGTATACCTCATTTACTTTTGATGGATATTTGGAGTATTTCTAATTTGAAGATATTATAAAATATGTCACTGTAAATATTATTTTCCTTGTCTTTTTCTTTTTTCTTTCTTTTATTTTCCTTTCTTTCTTTCTTTCTTTCTTTCTTTCTTCCTTCTTCCTTTCTTTTTATTTTTTATTTTATTTTTTTTGAGATAGGGTCTTGCTCTAGCCCAGGTTGACCCCTGGAATTAACTATGTATTCTCAAGGTGGCCTTGAATTTATGGCAATATGGCAATCCTCCTGCCTCTGCCTCCCAAGTGCTGGGAGTAAAGGTGTGTGCCACCACGCCTGGCTATTTTCCTAGTCTTAAAAGACATGTGCATAGCAAATACACATCTGGGAATGGAATTGCCAGTTCATAAAGAATGAATATGTTCAGATCTAGTAGTTACATTTAAATGCTTATCTTCATAAACAGATTGTAAAATTTACTCTTCTACCAGCACTTTATGAGGATTCCAACTGCTTTGTTGAACCAAGTATTACTATTAAAGCTAAAATATTCAGGTAGCATGAAAGAATTAACAAATACAATGAAAAGAGAAAATTGTCAAGAATATATGTTTATCCTGTATATGCTGTACTCAATGGCATAACTGCAAGCATAGGAAATAAAAGTAATCAAAATTAATGCTGTTGAAAAATTAGCTATTGTGTGGTGACATTTTGCCATATGTCTCATAATCTAGTGTATTGGAAAGCCTACAAATCAATTGAACCATAGAAATTTTGAATAGCAAGATTATTATTTGATCCCATAGATATATACACATGCACACACATATATGTGTTTCTATGTTACTAAAATATTGTCATACATATCTGCCTCAACTATATCTAGAAAATGGACAAATTAATTTGAGGCATCAAATATATGTTCCATTCCATCATAAAACACTAATTAATAAGGTAAAATAACATTGATTATAAACTTTTTTTTTTTTTTTTTTTTTTTTTTTTTTTTTGGTTTTTCAAGGTAGGGTTTCACTGTAGCTCAGGCTGACCTGGAATTCACTATGTAGTCCCAGGGTGGCCTCGAACTTGTGGTGATCCTCCTACCTCTGCATCCCAAGTGCTGGGATTAATGGCGTGCGCCACCACGCCCGGCCTAATTATAAACTTTTTATGATCAACTGTGGAAGAAGAGTAAAGTCAATAATAAATTTTTCATGATGCTCAAATTTTTATATTTCATCACTGTGGTAACTAACATTAATAATTCCTAAGTAATTATTTAGGAAATTTCTTAGTAATGATGCATAATTATATGTAGCAAGATAAGGAACCTTAGTGATTTTTATTTACTTTCTTGTTTTGGTCACAAATGTGTCAGGCATTGCAAATGATTATTCAACTTTATTTTGTCACCTCAGATCTAGTTTATCTTGGAATAACACATTTTCAGAGACATCCAAGAATATGTAACATGAAGACAGATTTTCTTTATATATTACACATGTACAATATCTTCAGATACAGATATATTAGATCTTAGATAAAAAGCAAGTGACAGGTTATACTTTGATATTTTAATTGAATGAATACATATGCACTTCCTTTTTATTGCAGCAAATATATATAGTGGCCATGCATAAAACACTTTTTGAATCTCCAGAGTAAATTTCTTAGACTTACTGAAGATTCAGATAACATAGATATCTACCACAAGATAATGGTTGGAAGCACTTAAAGGAAGTTATTTCTAAGTAATCTCACCACTTTGTCACTTAACAGTTTTCCCTAAAACCTCAAGCCTGAAATAAATTCACACCAAAAATCTGAGTCAGTCCCTTCAAACTAAGTGTAGTTTCACGTGTCTATAAATATATGTGTAAAATTGTGTATATAACATATAGGATAGAACAGAACCATGATATGTCACCTTCTGAATGAAGCCTTTCCTATTAGTCATACTGTTTTTGAAGAATCAACATGGAAATATAATTCACATTTTGAGTGCCAGTTTACACACACACACAAGCACACACACACTACATATTCATAATCTGCTGAGCCATCAGATATACACACTTCTTCATGTTAAATAAAAAACATATATATATATATATATATATATGAACAATTTTCTATTGTCTTAGTTTGTTAACAACTATGCTTACAAGATTTATTTATGGGTGTGTATATTGGTGCATGTATTCATGTGTGTGGATAAGCATATGGATGTTAGAGGACAATCTCTGGTGTCAATCCTCAACTTCCACCTTATTTAAGGCAGAGTTTCTTATTGTTGCTAAGTAGCATTATGGACTGGTTTCTCTGTGAGCTTCTGAGGACTCGTCTGTCTCAGCTGTTCCTGTCATTTTAGAAGGGCTAGGATTATGGACACATACTCCCATGTCTGGATTTGGTGTGGGCACTAGTGATCAGAACTCAGGTCCTCAAGATTGCATAGCAAATGTCTTATCCACTGAGTCATCATTCCAGAAACCTAAGTAATAGGAAAACTTTGTTACTGAAAAAAAGAGAAGTTCAGTTAGTTTAAGCAAATTCCATGTATCAATGTGAGAACAAATATTTTCATGAATATAAACATTTTGTTGGAGCATCTGACCACATGTGGACAAACCAGACTTCAGTTCTTAATCATTTTCTATATTCATTCAGGAATTGTTTAGTCTCTTTTATTGTGATCTCTTTGGGTATATAATGTGAATGATAAAAATGTTTCTATAGAAAGTTAATCTACATCAAAATCCAATAAATTACTGAATTTAATCAGAGACTAAATAGGATGATTTTCTTCCTTTACTTTTTTGCTATTATTCAGATACGGTTGTTATTTCATGACAGATGTTCTTAATTTTTTTTTTTCATATTAGCTAATTTCAACTTTAAAAAAATATTTTATTTATTTATTTGAAAAAGAGGGAGAGGGAGGAAATAGGAGAGAGAAAGAATGGGAGTGCCAGGGCCTCCAGCCACTGCAAGCAAACTCCAGACATATGTGCCACCATGTGCATATGGTTTACGTGGATACTGGGGAATAGAACCTTGTGCCTTGTGGTTGTTTGAATAGATGCCTCCCCCAATATATTCTATGTTATATTAGTTTGTAGTTTGAATCTTCAGCCACTTGGCTGGAGGAGGTGTAGCTGGGCAAATCTTAGGGTTCAGCCCAAAGGTGTGGTGGTAGATTTGTAATTCCAGTCTAAAGATATGCAAAGTGCTTAGAGTTCCTGAAGTCTTGGTCCTTAAGAGGGGGCCAACTTCTGCCATTATGGAACTTCCCCTGGATCTATAAGCTTCAACAAATATCCCTTCCTCCTTCCTGGTTTGGAAGTTCATCTCAGTGACCTGAAACTGTCTGCTGCATGTCTTAACCACTAAGCTATCTCTCCCGATTTGAACTTTTGAGAAGATAAAGTAACTCTGTTATTTCAGATCTATATTCCTGTGACTTTGTTACTATATACATTTAAAAGCATTAAGTTCCTTTGATGACCTTGGAACAAAATATTTGAAATAACTAAAACTCTCCACCTTAGAAATGGTTTTACTCAACCCTAGCTGAGAGCTAATGGAGGTTTATGAATTATTGAAGTTATTATTTACTCAAAAAGTAAATCCCATGTTGCACAATTATAGAAACCATTAATACTCTTTGTATACTTATTATGAGGGAGGATAAAATGTTCCTTATCATTAAACCTAAGTACATTTACATGTGCACAATCTTCTTATTTTAAAACTGGTTAAACTCAGCCAGCATTCTGTGTTCCAGCTATGAATTTTATTGTTAGCATTTTATTGCTGCGTGCTATAAAATTCCATAAGCTGCAGAACTACTAGCTTGGGATTTGCTCTCCTTGAAGCAATAGAATCCAGATGGTATATAGTGAAATTTGATGCTGGCTTCTTAAGGAGAGAAGAAACTTTTTCCTTACTACTGATTTGGCTCACACTAACATTTCTTACAGTTAGATTGGAGCCACATTATTACTGCTGGTCAATGAACTGTGAACTGAACTGTTATTTCTTGGAAGATGCAGGCAAGAACTTCCTACATCTCTGCCCCTTCTCTAAAGGCATAAACTTGGGCCTTTATCACTTCAGATGGCAGAGTAAAACAATGGAGAAAGACTGAGTGACCTACACTGCTTTGTACTAATACCACAGCTTACCAAACTTGCCCTAACATGTCATACTTTAGAATTAATGTGTTCATGTCTCTTGCTTATTTTGGTGAGGGTTATAAAGAGGATGAATTTTTAAATTTAAACAAGGCTCTGCCAAGAAATAATTGACTAAAAAAGCATATTTAAGGCAAGATAAAATCATTTTCTCCATTTTCATAACCTAAGTAACTAAGAATCCTTGAAGAGTGAAAATACACAGTAAGAAAGCACGCTGGTATGTAGCTTTGGGTACACATTTGGATAGATAAATCCTTTAATATGTCACTAATCTGAAGTGTAATTAAAAGAAAACACCGGGAAAGGGAACTGTCACATTCATTCTTGCAAGGAAAAAGCAATTTTTTTCCTTTCCACAGATAAAGACCTTCAGGAACAGAGGAGCTAAGGAATTGGGTAAAGATCACACAATTACAAAAATATCAGTGAGCCCTACATGTCGAGTTAATTATACACAGCGCCAGTAGGAATCCACCTGAGCCAGAGCACACCAAGCTCCTTTGAACTTGCTGTAGCAAGTAACAGCTCTGGTGTAGGGCTAATATGAAACACACAGAGAGAACAGATGTGCTTCCAGAGAACATGCTGTTTTTATAGGCACTAATGTTTCTCTTAAAATAAATATAGCCATTTAAAGTCTTTGAGTCATGACAGGAGAAGTGGCCCATGGAGGTGATAGAGCAATTAAGGATCCTGTGGGAAAAGGAAAGACATGGAAGAGGTTTTCTATAAAGCAAATCATGGACATTCAGATGAAATTGTTCGTAAATAGTGGATTGAAAGCTGTCTGAAATTGCTTCAATAAACAGAGGTTTCCATTCTACACTGGCCATTGTTCAAGCTGGATCTCAGGTGAGTACAGAAGATCACAGTCCCAGTTCAATCCCTGTTCATTTCCATCACTTTTCTCAGTCTAGTGTAACTCACTGATTTGTCTCATAACTCTGTGTGCAAACATATGGGAAAATTTTAGAGATATAATTTTAAAAATTATTTCTTCATGTATGGGGGCACAGGGAGGGGAGCATGCCAAGGCATCTTGTACAAATGAACACCAAACACTTGTGCCACTTTTTCAGTCTGGCTTACAATGTTTGCTTGGGAATTGAATACTGGTGGGCAGACTTTCAGGCAAAACCCTTTAACCCCTGGAAGATCTCTTAAGCCCCTAAAAGATATTTTTCAAATATGAAATAAATCTTAGTGACTTTTAGATTTAAATTCTGGGTCTGTTTGTTAATTGGGTATCTTTGGTTAAGTCTTTTAATTAATTGAAAGCTATTTCATTATTTTTCAAACAGAAATATTTATTCTTTCTGATAAGGTTTTGATGAAACTTAAAGGTTCCTAATTTTGCAAACTCTCAGTCATATAATAGCAGCTCAATGTTATTGTTAGTTCTCCTACTTATCATACATACTTTTTTAAATGTGATGCTAGGGATCAAACCCAGACCTTTAGACATGGTAGAAAATCTCTACCACTGAGATATATATTCTGGGTTCTGAAAGAAGGCAGAACATAGGGTCAGTTTTAAATGGTCATTGAGTCAAACCTTGAAGTAATTTTTAAAATACAATGCTATGATTCTGAAAAGTACACGGTGTTTTGACAGAGACCCTAGTGAGATATATTTTGTTTTGTACATCTTTGCAGGTATTTTAGTATTTCATTGAGAATTTAAGATTATATTTCATATTAGTTTGCTATATCTACCTGTATATAGAAACTTTTCAAGATAAGTTTAATGTATTTATTCTACTCATATCTACTTTTGGATGTTTAAAATATACCTGAGATTTAAAATGTCCAAACCAAACATGTTTTTCCTCCTCCATCAATAAAACCCATTTTCTCCTTAATCTTTGTAAATGTCAATTCCAGCCTACTATTTGTTTAGAGCAAATTTTACCCTCTTTCTCTCTTCCCCAAAGAACAAAATAAAATTTTTTTTTTTTTCCAACTATTTTCAAAATATATGGAGTCTTAATGCTTTCTGCTAACTTCTGCCCCAGTAAAGCACAGATCATTGCTGGATTTCATACATGTCAATGCAATGGCCAAGTAGTTATTGCTACTTCTTTGGCTTCTCATATAGTATATTCTCATATAGTGTATTCTCAAACAAGAAATCAGAAGATTATTTTAAAAACATGATTCAGATTATATCAGTCCACTACTTTAAAAAGTCTCATATGTCTCCCTCATATTTAGTGTAAAAGCTACTGTCATTGCCATTGCCTAAGAGACCTTCATTAATCTGGTCCTCGTTCACTCTAAACTTTCTCTTCCTCTCCCAATTAGTCCAATCATTCTTCATTCCTTGAAAAGCCTATGAAAAATAATCTTTATCCCAGGGAAGTCCTGAATGCTTTTTCTCACACTGATACAATATTTTTCCTCCCAATTCCTCTATTCACATATTGTTTTACAGGTGCCACTCCCTGACCATGCCCTGTGAAATAGCAACAGCAACAAAATCCCATCCAAGGTTTTACAATTTTCAAACCCAGCTGTATGTTTCTACCTAGTACTAATCACAGTTGCAATGTTAGATATTACCTGCTTTTCACTTAGTCTCTGAAACCTCTGATTAAAAAATGTATTTACATGTATTTTATTGATCCCTATCTCCTCAGTATCTGGAATAATATTAGGTCCACATATCTTGAAAACATATTCACTGAATGAAAAAAAAATAGGGGGAAGAGAAATGATTTTACTTCCTTTCCTGTGTCTGCAGATTCTAAAGAGAAATTTACGTTGGAGGTCAAGATCCATTTTAACATAGTTTCTAAGATTTCTTTGTGTGTCAGAGAAGGAGAAGAGAGGCTCAAAACTGTTCTCCACATAATATTTAGAATAAATTGAGCATTGAAGAAATAATTGAGTCATAGCAATCTGCCAAGGTGCTTTGCTGATTCTGCAATGCACAACCCACCATATAAAGTGGGCACTGTAGTTTTCAAGTCTAGATTATTACCTCATTGTGCATTGTTACCTGGAAAAACAATACGAATTTTGTGTCTTTAGAAACAAGAAGACTACTAATTATTTTCTGTCCTGGTATAACTTTGCCAAAGTCAATAGGGATTATTTATCTTTACAATAGTAATCAAAAGTATTAAAAAATATTATTGGGTACCCATATGTAGAACTAATATAAAAATAATAGGAATGAACTGGAGAGATGGATTAGCAGTGGAGGCGCTTGCCTGTGAAGCCTAAGGACCCAGATTTGATTCCCCAGATCCCATGTAAGCCAGCTGCACAAGGTGTCACATGTATCGGGAGTTTGGCTAGAGGCCCTGGTCATGCCCATTCTCTCTCTCCTTCTCTCTTCCTCTCTCTAATAAATAAATAAATAAATAAATAAATAAATAAATAAATAAATAAATAAAAATTAAAATTTTTTAAAGTAGAAGAAGAAGCATTAGAAAGTAAATATCTTATTTTTCCTCTATGTGCCGAAAGGATAACTATTATTTTTTGAGTGCCTATTATGCTGTAGGTTGTTTAAAAATCTTATTCCAATTCTGCTTGGTTCCACAGTTATAATAAAGTAATATGAGGCAGGAAACAATCCTGCATCTATCTGAGTAGCAGCCTGTGAATTCTCATGAAAGTGCTGCATTGTTTTAAGAAAATTTTGCCTGTAGCATTCCTTTAAACTTAATGGAATAATTGGCTTCTCTTTACAAAAGACCACCAGAAAGTATGTTAGAGAACATACTGTTGATTCTCGAAATGAAAAATTGCTACACCTGCACACAACAAAATAATCCGCAGAAGTGTGTCCCAACACAGTAGACCAGGGCAGAACAATTCAATCTTCTGTCAGGGATAGCCCAGCCATCACTTTCATCTCTTTCAAAATGTAGAATTATGTAAATAAACTTTGAATTACCCCTCATTGTTTCATAGAATGAGTTGCAGAGTTCCTGCTAAAGCAGAGAGTGAACTCTACAAGACACTCATTAATTTTAAGGGTTATTGCAGTCATTAGTTTCCCTCAATTCACAATTGCTTTAAGTGAGTGGAAGATATTTGAGTTTCTCAGGTTGTGGTACATCTCCATTTGTCTTACAATGCAATGCTTTATCATTCTACCTGGCAGGTACTTGGCTGCCTCCTTGCACAGCATTTGGCAGTGCTCACAGGGTAGTAAGTTTTTCTTTCAAAAGAGTTGCTGATATCTTGATCCTATCAGTGTGATGGAATTTTTTTTTCCTTAGGGGTATTTAATAAACGTTAAAAAAAAAAAAAAGCTAGCATGGTTAGCACTTCATTTGAATTCTTCAAGACAATTCACATGCCATACTTTATGTGTACAGGCTATTTCTATTTCCTGAGCATTCCAGGTTATATCTTGGATAATGTCAACAACTGTATCAGTCAAGCACTGCTTATATATTGTAAGGTTTGGGAGTGACCACAACCACACAAACTACTCTGAGGCAAAGATGAAAGCTTTTATTCAGGAAAAGCAGGAGCTGCCAGGTCTGGCTAACAAGAGGAGCACAGCCCACCTGAGTCCCCAGGTAGTGGGCTTTGCAGGGTCATTTGGGAGAAGGTGAGAAAAGGAAAAGTACTCCTTTGTTCTTTACATTAGCCATTTCAAAAAGCTGAGGTGTGAGACCAGAACCATAAGGGGGCAGGAAACCATGACTCGGGGGCGCTGTTAGGCAAGGAAGGGATAATGGCTGGGCGGTTTCTTGAGGATTGTGGATAATCCACTTCCTTATGTCTCGGTCCCATCCTGCTGTCCTTGGTGACTCCGACCTAACACATATTATGTTTGCACCTAGTCTGTGTTCTCTGCCAGAGAAATGTGTGCATTCTCATTTCACTGAGGAAAATAAAGGAAGCTCTAACAGACTGTGACTGGCACCAGGAGAACTGGCAAGTTTCCAAGCCAGACCTGTCTGCTACAGGGCCTGCATTCAGAGTCATGCACTTGGCCTCACTGAGACTTAGGGTTATTTGTTATTCATTGAAATTAAATAAAGCCTGCTTCATTTTATGTACATTATTATGAAGCTAAAGTTAAAGTAAAACCATTCATTTTGTTAACAAGTGAAAGATGCTCACAGTATCAAGGAGGCTGACATCAGATTAAAGAGTGGCATTGATTAGGCTGCTCATAGAGCTCCATGAGCTGGAGCATTACGCTGGCGCCGGCACAGCGCCCATCATCTCCCTGAAAACTGTGCACTTGTCTTGCCGCATGCTAAGAGAGCAATCGAGAGAGAGTCCGCATTTGGCGAATGAAATTGCTAGTTAAAAGCCTTGCATTGTGAGAACAAACTCTCATAACATAATAATACACTACGAGTAGGCCCCTGTTCCCAAAAGTTACTAGATCCTGCTTTTTCTCAAATTACCATTTTTATGGATTTTACATACGTAGCAGACGGCTTCAGGTGATGGGATCTGATCGGCATGGCTCAGAATGGTAATTGTACTTCAGCAATGAATATCCATGACTAGCACACTGCTATTCAGTTTTCCTGTGAAGTGGGAAAGCTAAACTCAGTGTCACATATTGCAAACTACAAAAATAAAATTTTGTTAGCATAGTAATTTTGAGAGAAAATAACTTGGCTAAGGCTTATTCAAGTTTCTTACCTGGGCTAGTAGTACAATTTGAGGGTTAAGTGTGAGAGAGTTTCATGAGTTACTTGTGTCTTTCTTATGTAAGGAATGTGGAAAGACCTTGGAAGAAAGTTACCATGCTGAACACAAAAACTCATTACCTGACAGCACCAAGGGAAACTAAACTTATTTTTAAAAATATTTTATTTATTTATTCATTTAGAAAAAGAGACACAGAGAGAGATCCAGAAAGAGGCAGATATAGAAAAATGGGTGTGCTAGAGTCTCTACCCACTGAAAACTCCAGATACAAGTGCTACCTTGTGCATCTGGGGTTCTTTGGTTTTGCAGGCAAGTTCCTTAATGACTCTGCCATCTCTGCAGCCCAGAAACTAAGTTATGATTGAATGCCAACAGGTGAGATGCATATACAAATATAATTCATTAATTTTAAGGGTACAATTTCATTAAATGGTATATACTCATAGAGTAATCAAAATGCATACTATTTCATTTTATTCCTATACATTTCTTCTTGTTCCTTGGCAGTTTATCCTTATATTATTCCAGACACAAGAAGCCAACTATCTGCTTTTCTTCACTATAGGTTACTTTATTGATATTATATCTGTACATAAGTGGGGTCATTTATCATATACTCTCCTGAGCCTGTCCTCTTTCACTCTGCTGATTAATTTTGAGATTTATTCATACAGTTGTATGTACCCACAGTTAATCCTTTTAATTTTATCATCTACAACTCTGCATGTTATTTTTCCATTCAACATTTAAGAGATATTCACTATTTGGACAGCTATTTTCATCTCTTAATTATGAACAAAGTGATAAGGAACATTTAATTCTCTCTATATATATGTGTGTGTGTGTGTGTGTGTGTGTGTGTGTGTGTGTGTATTCAATGGAAGAAATATCTGACTATAGAATAGCAAGGAGAGGGGAAACTATTAAGAAACCATAAAATAATTTTCAAAAGTTCCTGAAAATTTTTCTTGTACCCTAAACTTGGTATGACCAGGAACTGGGGATATGGATCAGTGTTTTAAAGGCATTTGCTTAAAAAGCCCACTGACTCAGTACCCATGCAAAATCAGAAGCACAAAGTTGCACATGTGTCTGGGGTTCCTTTGCAACCAGAAAAGACCCTAGCAGCCTCTCTCTCTCTCTCTCTCTCTCTTGCTCTCACTTTTATTCTCTCATTCTTGCTCCTTGAAAATAAAACAGTATGAACAATGCTTGTAATTTTTGTCATGCACATATGTACATCAAGATGTTGTTATGATTTAATTATTATTCAAATATTTTATTGAGATCTATTACACATATAGAGTCTAAAAATGATTATGAGGATGGGAAAGACTGCATAGTGATTAAAACACTTGCCTGTGAAGCCTAAGAACCCATGTTTGACTCTCCAGGTCCCACATAAGCCAGATTCACAAGGTGATGCACCACAAGGTTGCACATGAGCACAAGATGACACACACATCTGTAGTTCAATTGCAGTGGCTAGAGGCCCTGGCATGCAATTCTCTCTCTCTCTCTTTCTTTCTCTGTCTCTCTCATTAAAAAAAAAAAAAAAAAAAAAATCCTGAGATCATTCAGATAATTAAGAAAAGTAAAACTAAGGAAAACATGTTGGAATAGATGATACCTGCATGGAGGAATGGTGCAAGCATCTTCAACCTATGGTGGAGAGCCCCAGGCCAAAGGGATGGCAAGGGCCAAGGCCCAGAGGCTGGGATTTATTTGGGGTGTTCCATGAAGACTAGCATGCTGCTTGTGTGTGACAAAATTTCCCTACCACTTCTGTGTCTGGGATGAAGAGGAGCACACAGTACTATTTCCCATGGTTGTCATTCTTTGACACATATCTGCACTTCCATGCCCCATAATTTACCCCACATATAGGACTTCCTTTAACCTGTTTCCCTGTGTAGACCTGATAGTGATAGATGCTTTCATTTTTCTATATCTAGAGAAGTATTTTTTTTTCCTTCATTTATTTTAAGATTCTTGCTGAGTTTGGACATCAGTATTGACAATTTCCTTGTGACAATGTAAAATTTTGCTCAAATTCTTTATTGCTTTCACAATTTCTATCAATCACAGTGATGTTATGTTTGATTCCCTGTCCCTAAACATGCGTCAATCTGGTGCTTCTATGATTTCTCTGTAACAGGAGCAATGTACTACTATGAGGAATGGAATGATTTCCCTGTTGTCTTCATTCCCGATGGTTTGTTGTGTTTTTATGGTCTGTGGACATAAAGTTTTCACCTAAGTGGAAACAATTTCTTCAAGCTTCCTTTCCCTCTACTTTTTAGGATCTTTGATTGTTTGTCCACTGAACCTCCTCTTCGTTACAGCTAGTCTCACCTCTATTTTGATATTATCACCTTTTTGACCATTCACTACCATGTTGATGAGTCCAGTGTTGCATAGGTCTTGTGTGATAATGACAGCTGCTGTGAGGACACGAATGCACAAGCCTCCGTATCTGGAAGACAGTGCTCCAGAGTGCTTCGCCCTGCTGTTCGGGTATTACATTTCTTCTGCCACATTTTCTTCAGTATTCCTTGAGCCTTGGAGTGTGTGATAGAAATGCTTCCTTTACTGCTAAACACTTGACTGTTCCCTCTCAGGACTTTGACAACTTTTGATTCTTCTCAGTAGTCACCACCATCAGAAAAGAGAAGCTTCTCCAACCAAGGGTGAGAGCTGTGTTCAAATGTAATATAAATATTTAGAAAACAATTTGGTGGACATATTATGTCTATTCAGTCTAACAACAATAGTAGCTTCCCACTGGGGTTTTTAACTTCTTAGTCATTGGTTTTTGAGTAGGTTTTTTGTACCAAGCATGAATTAACACCCATGGAGCAAGCCTTATATCCAATCAGAAAACAGTTGTTTAGCCCAATAACAGACATGCTACCACTGCACTAGTGGACATTATTTATTGTATCTTTCTAGTGTAAAGAATGGCTAAAGTCGCATGTGCAAATATATAAGTGTTATAATGTTTTCCCTTAATTTTAACATTTGGCAGCTAGGTTAATTTTACTTACCAGTGACAATGCTTTTTGTAAGTCTTTTTTCTATTTTGTGTATCTTTGCATCTTTCATAACTAATGGATGTCAACCATTATTATTATTTTTTTACCTTTGTCTCATTTTAATGTTTAAACAAACAAGATATACATATTTATCAATGTTTTTCAAAGACTAATATACTTTTTTTTTAATTAATGATGTTTCCTATACTTTTGTTCTGTACATTTTCTGGCTTTGCATCATTTATGTTTGTGACTCATTTCATTGCACTTCATTGTGTGTGCAATGTTTAGAGAGGATAAGATTTCATTTTTACTTTTTATAAAACATTTATAGAACATTTTTAGTCATATAGTTTAAGTTCTAGCATAATTTGTTGAAGGGTTTTCTTCCCCCCTTTATTGTTTTTATATTTCCCCTCCAAAAAAATCAATTGGGTATAAGTATATGGCTCTATTCCTGGACTCTTTTATCAGGTCCATTTATTTATATGTTTATCTTTTACTCTTATCATAGTGTGCCTATTAGTGCAGCCTTACATTAAGTCTTGAGTTCTGATGCTAAAGTAAGTAAAATTTAATTGAGTAAAAATTATTTCAGCAATTGCTATGTGTATCTCAGAGCAACTTATGAAAAGTAGTAACACTTGGCTCTTTTTACTTTATGTTTTATGCAACCTAACCTTTTAATGATTTTTTTGTTTCCTGAATATTTGATTATTGTCTACATAGTAGCACCATAGTTAAGTAAACAAGATTTCCCTCTGAATCATGCATACTAGTAAAACTATTCATAAACTGAGGAATTTCATTTGGCCAAAGCTTATGTCTACATTAGAAAACATTACCAAAATACCCTAAACAATATACAAAACGAAGGGAGTATGAAAAAACAAAATGCAGTTAAAATTTTTCTCCACTATTACTATTCCTTTGCCTTTTCACTTGTCTCATTTCTCCCCTAAATTAGTGCCCTTTCTGCTTTCACATCTGTATATATGTGTATGTGCAAATAAATGTATGTATATGTATGTATGTCCATACATATCACAAGAGACACACATATATATCACATACACATGCATATATGTACTTATATGTGTATATATGTATACATGTATGTATATAAATATATATATATATATGTACACAAGACAAAAAATACAAATACACATATATTATCTTAAATAAAATTTAATAAATTTTAATAAATAAATAAAATAGAGGAAAGAAAATTCATTTCTTAATATAATTTAGGAGTATTCATTAATTTAATATTATTTAATATGCAATTTCATTTTTGTGGCTTATAGCTAAACTAGAACTTTTTTTTATTATTTGAGAGACAGAAAGAGGCAGAGAAAGAAACAAAGAAAGAGGGAGAGAATGGGTGTGCCAGGGCCTCCAGCCACACTGCAAATGAAATCCAGATACATGTGCCCCCTTGTGCATCTGTCTTACGTAGGTAATGGAGAATTGAACCAGGATCCTTTGGCTTTGCAGATAAATGCTGTAACTGCTCAGCCATCTCTTCAGCCTGATAACTTTTAAATTCTAAATGTCTGTAGGCTTTTTGAAGTATTTGGGTGTTATGATCAAGTATGTTTAAGTGAAAAAATAGACTTGATACATTATTTAACAAGTCTATTTTTTTTTCACTTCAGGTGATTAGTAGGAAATAAGAAAGATCCTTGTAGGTTAGAATGATTTCAAAAGAAAAAAAATATTATTAAATAATGATGGAAAATTTTGGTAGAAAGATGTAAAGGTAAAATGAAGTTGTATAGGGTGTTTTATATAACTTGTGTTGGGGCAAAACTGGGGATGTGGTGATGAAATAGTGTACATGGTAATAATGAAATACTAGTCTCATTCAAGTGAATAAAATAAGTGGCTTGCTTATCCTATTTCAATATATTTATACAATTCAGAAATAATTCCACAGATTTATACATTTTTGTAGTGTGATTTAAAATAAAAATTCTAACTTTAGAGTATAGAGCAACTATGGACAAATATAGACAGAAATTTGATCTATAGGCATTATCCACTGCAATTTCCCAAACAGTACAAAAATATTCTCAAACAAGTACAGACAAGACATACTCATTGCTCATCCAGATACCAAGATTTTACTGCCCTGTAAATGTATCCTTCCTTGTTTGTATCCACTACTTATTGATTCTGCATCTCATCACTTATCCTGAATGGGATGATTACTCTCCTTCATTGTCTGATTTTGGAAAATAGTTATATAAGTCAAATATCTTTTATGATCAGACAATTAACTATATGCCCCGAATTCTGAAACTTGGTTGACATTCTCCCAAAGATTGCAATGTTGTGTTCTGCTAAACATGCCATAGAGAGATGCACTCAGTACTCTAGCTATAGCCAGAGCACTTCAAATCAAGGAAGAATAATTCCCTCCATTAATCTGGTCACTAAATATATAGTAACGGAGCAGAAGTCAGCAATTGTTTTTATGATAATTGCATTCTGTTGTTGATCTGTATATTTAGATAATTCAGTACAGTAAAAAGTCCATAAACTTTGCAAATATGCAAACTTAACTCTGCTGAACTAACACTAGATCTGGGACAAGAATTTCAGCTGAGTTCCAATGTTTTTCCCTGTAGAATGGAGATAATACCTTATACCTTATAATATATAATATACTATTATAAGAATAAATGTAGCTAAGGTATGCCAGTTACATTGTATCTAGTTAGGAAGAAAGAGTGAACAGAAAGTGGGTCCAGGTTTTAAAACAATGTCTTCTTCCAAGGAAACACTTCCTCCTATAAGGATCCTCTTCCTGAAAGTTCGACAGCCTTCCCAAATAGCACCACTATCTGACCACTAAATGATCAAACATATGAGCCTATGTAAGACATTTTACATTCAAACCACAAAATTACCTCCTTGACCCCTATAAGATAATTATACTCTCGGGAGGCAAAAATGTATCTAGTTCCCATAGTCGTCATGCTTCCCAATGCATCTGAAAAGTCCAAAGTCTTATGAGAATCAAAGCAATCTCTTAAGTGTGACATCTTATAAAATCAAAGAACAAAGTACTTACTTACAACACACAAGAAACCCTACTATTTCAAGGGGTTATAACAAAGAAACAATGAATCAAAGCAACACTAAGATCCCAAAAGGAAAATACCAAATCATGCAGCTCACATTTGGGCATCTTGGACTCACAATGAAACTTCTGGGCTCTACAAAGCTTTGGGTGGCCCAACGCTCCTAGCTCTGCTGCTTGTAGCACACATAGTCTCTCTCTTGGTTGTGATCTATTCCAGGCCTATAACTCCATTTGGCAGGTGCCCATGGTCCTGACCTTTTCAACATGCTGGTATCTTCATTCCAACTTGGGCTGCATCTCTGTTGCCTTATTCAGTGGCTTCCCAGAGCTTCCTTTCAGGGACTCCAACACTGCCAACTTTGCACAGCCTCAACAGCTCTCTGAAACTGTAGAGTAAGATGTCATGGTTCCCTCAATCTTCCATTCCCCATACCTATCAAACTGGTACCATATGGATGACACTGTCAGGTTCTGCTACCAGCATGGCCCCATTGGACCTCAGTTATAGGAGTCTATATGCTTAAAATAGAGAAGCACTTCCATAAGCTACTTTCCCTAGGTCTCAGGAGCAGGGAATTCCTTCATTACTCCCCCTTCACACCTTCTCCTTTCAAAAAAATTTACATTCTCATATGGGTGAGGTCTTAGAGTTTTACCCTCAGGCCACTTTTTCTATTGTCCCATTGTAATATGTTTCTCCTTAATGGTGCTAACCCCTTTAACAATTAAATCATTTTTTCTCAGCACCAGCATACCCTCTATGGGAAATTTCAAAGTTTTACTTTTCCTTGCTGAATGACACATGTTAATATGCATTGGCACTGTGTGTTACGACCTTTCACTGTAGATCTGAATTAAGAACATTTTACTGAAGCCATGCCACAGACTCAATACTGTTCTACCTTGAAATTTCTCCATCAAAGAAATTAGTCCATTACCAAAATAGCTGCTTAATACCTGCTTACAGCATGGCAGGGCTTCTCTAGTGCAAACTTCCAAACTCTTCCACATTCTTCCCACAAACCTGTTCCAAAGGTCTACAAACCCCATAGTCAGGTTCTGACATAGCAATGACTCCACTCATAGTACCAGCTTCTGCATTAGCTACCTTATTCATTGCTGGGACAAAATATAGGCAAGACTCATCTTAAGAGATGAGGATTTATTTTGGAACATAATTTGAGCTGATAAAACTCCATCATGGCAGGAAAGGCATGCCAGCTAGGGTACTAGGCAGCTGGTCACATTGTATTTGCAGTCAGTAAGCAAGATAGATATAAAGTTGTTCCTGGCTATAAAACCTCAAGGCTCACCCATAGTAACTCACTTATTCTAACAAGTTTCTACCTTCTAAAGGTTCCACAACCTTCTAAACATCACCAACAGTGAAGGCCAGGTGTTTAAATTCATGAGCCTATGGAAGCAAACCACTTCACTGAAAATCACATTATGGCTATTGAATAAATATGAAAGAATCTCTCTTCTACTTTGATACACTTATAAACAGCTAGCTGCAACAAAAGCTCAAACAGATATTGATTAAAAAAAAAAAAAAAAAAAAAAAGAATGAACAAAGCCAGCATTGATCATGGAGAGAGACAGTTTCCACCTGCCTCATACTGATCCATAAATCACCACCCTGGGCACAGAAGTCAGCTCACATCCAGTCAATGCACTGCCGGCTGGCCCACAGTATGCTGGCTTGTCTGCAAAGACAGCTGAGGCACTTGTCAAATGCCTTTCCAGATGCACTATTTGCTGGGGCATTTCTCTGATCTAGCAGTCTGGTAGCTGTATCAAAACAGAAAATAAATTGAGTTTGTCGTGTTTCATTCACTGACATCATGCTGTGCCCAAATGTTACATGCTTTCTTTTATAACTGTTCACAGACCATCTGTTTTGTAATATGGACTAGATATTTTGGGATGCTGACATTAGGTGCTATAATCTTGGGCAATGTTCATATTTACCTTTTTGGAAATTGGGCAATTGATCCATCTGTAGGATTCTGGTTCTTTCTATTGTTTTCTTGCTGGAGACTTCCAATGTTCCTTAAAACATTTCTAGTTTAAGGAGAACTTTACAGCTAAAGATTATTCTCCCTGCACAAGAAAATGAGGGACTTGGGAGATAGTTCTGTGGATGAAGTGCTTTCTGCTTAAGCCAGATTACCAAGCCCTAGAAACCCAGAGTCACCATAAATAGTCAGAAGTTGGGGCAGGCTTCTGTAATCCTACTTCCGCAGAGGTAGAAGAAGAGGACCAACTCCTGAATATTGTCTCCTGATCTCCACATGCATGCCTTAGCTAGCACTCATGCACTACAGTCACACACATGGATACACACACACACACACACACACACACACACACACACACACAAACATACAACATCAGAGAGAAACCCGAGAGAAAAAAAGAAAAAATATGAGTGTAATTAGAGTTGCAGTTAACACAATTCAAAATATAGATCTGATCCTTGTAATCTTCCAAACTCTGGGTTTAAATCCTTAGTTTATTTTGCATATGTTCTGTTATCATCCATTCTTCAATGCATTTACATTTTTGCTATTAAGTACCACTTACATTTGATATCATAGCTTAAAAATTCTCTCTTGTAGCCAAAATGTTTTTTTTTTAAATCTATAACAATACTGTTCTTAGTGGGACCACTTTGGATTCCATCTGCTTTCCATTTATTTTCCCCAAGAAAGGAACACAGGTCCTTTGAACCACAATTGCTTATGCAGCTTATTCCAAGAGGAGCTACACTTTCCTTCATGATCTTGACAATTATTTTTCTTTTTTGTTTTTAATTTTTAAAAACTTTTATTTATTTATTTATTTATTTATTTATTTATTTATTTATTTATTTATTTTAGAGAGAGAAAGAGAGAGAGAGAGAAAAGGGGATGCCAGAGCCTCCAGCCACTGCAAACCAACTCCAGATGCATGTGCCTCCTTGTGCATCTGGCTTAAGTGGGTCTTGGAGAATCGAACCAGGGTCCTTTTGGCTTTGCAGGCAAACACCTAAACCACTAAGTCATCTCTCTAGCCCTATTTTTATAACATAGTAGATATAGCTGTAACATGGGAATAATAGTTTTCCTTGAGTATTGAGAATTCTCAAATATGATCTATTTTTGTTTTTTCATTAGTATGCTAATTCCCTAAACTCAATTTTATCAACCAGTTTTTGGTCAGAATATCCATATAAATGAATCTCATCAAAGTCCTATATTATCATAAGAACAATATTTTTAATTATTAACAAATATATTGATTATTGCCTTTGTTCTGTAGATGTTTTTATTTTTTAAAAGATTTTATTTATTTATTTATTTATTTATTTATTTATTTATTTATTTATTTATTTATTTATTTGAGACTGAGAGAGGGAAAGAGAGAGAGGGAGAGTGAGAATGGGCACACCAGGGCCTCCAAACGAACTCCAGACACATGCACCCCCTTGTGCATCTGGAAAGCCAGATGCACTATTTGCTGGGGCATTTCTCTTATCTAGCAGTCTGGTAGCTGTATCAAAACAGAAAATAAATTGAGTTTGTCATGTTTAATTTACTGACATCATGCTGAGCCCAAATGTTACGTGCTTTCTTTTATAACTGTTCACCTTGGAGAAGCAAACCAAGGTCCTTAGGCTTCACAGGCTGGTGACTTAATCACTAAGCCATCTCTCCAGCTCTCTATAGATGTTTTAAAACATTTTACATATATTTCCACCTTTTTATTCTACCATACACACAACTGTATTCAACAGAGACTCACTTTTTTAATCTTTCAGTCTACTAAGGCTTCACAACGTATAGCAATGAGACTCAAGTAATAATCTGTTACTCAAAGTGAGATAGATTCCACATACATATGTCCCAAAAAGGAGAGTTTGTCATGTTTTGATTATTTTGTTTTGTTTTGTTTGTTGAGGTAGGGTCTTGCTTTAGCCCAGGCTAACCTGAAATGCACTATGTAGTCTCAGGCTGCCCTCAAATTCATGGCAATCCTCCTAACTTTGCCTCCTGAATGCTGGGATTAAAGGTGTGTGCCACCACACCTGGAAATTTCTTATTTTTAACAGAATCTAAATATGAGCATATGAAACCCCTAATAACTATATCACTTGATTTTTCTTCTTCTGTTTATGACTGAAAATTACTATGTTATTTTCCTACACTATTTATGTATGTTTTATATTACATAATTTTATGTTTACTATGTTCAAAAATGATGTTTTATTGATATGTATGTACTACTTTGATTCTAGTGATATTCTAGTTGATTTTCATTATTAATTCTGCATATATCATCTTTGATTTTCATGCCTATGAATTTTTATAAAGTGTGGGAAAATATTTTTAACTGCTAGCTTTCATTTGAAAAATTGCTTCAATATCATCCCCTGTTTTCTATTACATATATATACATGATACCTCTAGATGTTTTAAATTTTTGAATTATTCTCCTGAATTAACCATATATTCATATGCAACATATTTTATCTCAATTTTTAGCTTTCATGTCTGTTTTGTGTGATATTGAGAAATTAAACTAAACTTTGTATGGAATATATTTTATAATTCATAATTTAAATGTTCATATATGTCTCCAAAAAATAGCGCTTAGTAGTTTTACACTTAAACATAGACTTAGACATACTTTTTCTATGGCATTTTAATTCATTTATATTTATTTTGATTACTTATTTGGATCACTTTAATCTTTACTGGGGGATAATTCATGCTTAATAAAATCCAATAATTCTATCTGTGTGATTCAGTAGCATGTGAAATATTGGAAGCTTGTTGTCCTTCCAAGTTCTCACTGATAATTTCTAAATGTAATGCTTAAATTCTTATTTCTATTACCACATACTAATATTCCTCATTATAATCATATAAAATTTGTCTATTTTAGTCTGCTTTGAATTTAAGTACACTTTTAAGTACATTAATATTTTATAAGACTTTCCTTTGTATTACTATTTAACATGATATGAACATGGAAACATTTACCTATATAATTTTATTTTTTAATTTGTATTTACATGTGTGTGTGTGTGTGTGTGTGTGTGTGTGTGTGTATGCTTGTGACAAGTCTCTTGCTGCTGGAAATGAATGCCAGATGTTTGTACTCACTTTTCATTTGGCTTACATAGTTGGTTTGAGAATTGACCCCTGGGCCAACAGGCTTTGCCCATTTACATTAGATCCTTACGTGAGGCTAGTTCTAATATCTTACAGGTAGCTTATGGGTATGGCAGCTTTCCACTAGAACTTTACTCTGGAGCTATTTGGTTTTTTGTTTTGGTTTTTAGCTTTTCTAGGTAAGGTCTCACTCTTGCCCAGGCTGTCCTAGAATTCACTATGTAGTCTCAGGGTGGCTTTGAACTCACAGTGATCCTCCTATTTCTCCCTGCCGAATGCTGGAATTGGGTGTGCACCACCACGCCAGGCTGGAGCTATTTCTAATGGCTATGTCTTAGTAGAATCTTGTTCTGATAGTTGTTTTGTTATCAGGAAGTACTTTTTCCTATTTGCCATTTGGTTTTAAATTTTAATATGCCACTTGGTTCCAGAAAAGTAGACATCTTGTGCAACAAAGTAACAACTTAGGTAGACAGTTTTTCATGCCTGCAAATTGGCACGTTCTGATTTCCTCTTTGGCTTAAGTACAAGCCATTTAGTTACAAGTACTGTTATGATTGAGGCTTTTAATAGCACATGGTGACGGCTGGCTTGTGAGAAAGCTTTTGTTCTCTTGACATTGTTTACACCTTCAGTTTTGGATGCTGTACCCTCAAGAGGCTATCTTTCCACTTTCTCTCATCAATCTTATATCAGTTGATACATGTAGCTTGAAAGAGGGAGGTGAACACAGCAGCCCTGTATCCATGGATACTTGAGAACTGTCAATTTGTCTCATCTCTCCAGGCTCTTCTGATACCATACATGTCTCTTCTCTACTCATAAGGAGTGATTCTGCGCAATGACTCTTAGGATTTCTCAAGGCTTTAAGGCATTGATGTAAGGTTCTTGGTTCCCTATAGATAAAATCTTTGCCCTGTGGAAATGATGACAGAGAAAGGTGTGGAAGTACGTTTTGCTCCTCCTAACATGGCCACTTCTTTTATATTCATGGATTGGTACCAAAAAGAACACTTTATTTTCTTTGACTCTCCAGTGGAGATAATGGAGAGAAAAAAAAATCTTGACCATACCTTAAGTCTCCCAAATTCAGTGGCCCTCAATTACTCAAACTTTTGCCAATATTAGACCAACCGCTTATAACTCTGACCTTGCAAAAGGAACTCTTGTTATTGGTGTCTTATGAAATCTACCATAAATAAAGTGTATAAGGATTCTATAGATGTTGGTGTTTGCCTATCCTTGGATTCTGAACCAATTTACTATTTGGTATTTCTTGTTTTAGGTTTGAGAAATTTCATGATTTTGCATTTTCCAGCATTTTTTTTTCTTTTATGAGTAGTTAGCATTTTTTTTTTTCCCAATCTGGCTAGACTGAACTCTGACTCAGCCTATACTACATAGCAGAACCATCAGAAAGAAAGACAGAGATGGAAGAGGAAGAAGACAAAGATGAATAAGATAAGAGGGAATAAAAGGAATGTAGAAAAGAAGGCTAAAAGAAGGAAGGAAAGGAACAAAGGAAGGGAGAAAGAAAGGATTGATAAATATAGTACCATGGGTAGATCATGATAAATTTTAAAGATTGCACAATGAATTCAGTCCTTATGTAAATTAGGAAAGATGTGTTATAAAGGGAGTGATAATGATACCTTTGTCAATTTACTGTTAACTTATTGTTGACTATGTTTCCTGATGAAGGAAGCAATGCAGAAATATTTCACTGGACCATATACCTGTCCCCATTTCCTGGTTTTCCTAATGCCCAAATGGTGAATGAATTCGTGTCTATTTAAGTTTTTGTTTTATCATCTATGAAAAATTTTTGAATGATTTTAGAAATAACATTTATGTACTTGGAAGAATAGAGTTAGTAATTACATGTGATGTGTTTTTAGAAAATTATATCATCAACTTTATATTTTTTAGAAACTCTGAATCAAAAAATATATGATGGATTTACATTTAACTTCTTCTGTTTTTCCAGGGACTATGATGGGCAGTTCAGGGGTTACTCAGATAGAGAGGGCAACTGGCCAATTATGGCTTCCATTTTAATTTTTTAGAAAGATTGATGGAAAAAAGGCAATTGAATATTTAAGATCCTCTTAATAAGAATTTAGCTCAATTAATAAAATAAAATAAAGTAGTGCTCAGAATTATTACTTAACTATTATATTGTGTTACTTTTCCAGGGAAAACATGAACAGGGCCTATTCCTTTCAGATACAGCAGACCAAAGAGAAAGATTTCATTCATCTAGCTTGGTAAAATGGTGAGTTTACTGGGGTTCTTTATAGAGATATTAGTGAAGAATTGCTTACAGCAGCATGAATGTCTCAGGCAGCTGCATCATTGGAAAGCCCACATGATTGTAAATGATGATTGCAAAAGGCAAAATTCCTGAAAAGAAAAGGAATAGACAGATATGCATGTATGTATATGTATATATGTATGTATATATATATATATATATATATATATATATATATATATATATATAGAGAGAGAGAGAGAGAGAGAGAGAGAGAGAGAGATATATTTAGTGAGAAGTGATAATGTATATACCATGACTGCTACACAAACAGCTACAGATAGTCATGTAGTCATGTATTCTCCATCCCGATTTGAAGTCATTTAAATTTCTTGAAGACAATTCATCTAATTCCAGAAATATGTTATTAGGTAGTGAAGTTTACAGGAACTACTTTTTATTCTTTGAGGCAAGCCCAACAGACTGCCTTTTCCTTTTTTTTTTTTTTTTTTTTTTTTTTTTTTTTTTTTTTTTTTTTTTAATGTGGGAGAGAGAGAGAATGAAAATGAGAGAGGGAATTGGTGCTCCAGGGCCTTCAGCCACGGCAATCAAACTCTAGATGTGTGTGCCCCCTTGTGCACATGTTCAACCTTGCACACTTGTGTCACTGTGTGTCTGGTTTATGTGGGCCCTGGAGTGTTGAACAGGAGTCCTTAGGATTTGCAGGTAAGTGCCTTAACTGCTAATCTATCTCTTAAGCCTGGACATACTTATTTTTTTTTTCTTTTCACTATTTTAATTCATTCAAATCAAATAAGGCCAAATAATTGCAGATTCTCCATTCACTTAAGAAACAACTCTGATGTTGCCACCAATCAGAGTACTCTATCACTCTTTATCTCAAAGAGGGAGAGAGTTGTAACTTCATGGTCCATTGTTAATGGGTTTTTCCACTGTTGTAGTTAATAAAGTGAGTTTCTTCTACATGTAAATTAATGTTTCTGAATTAAATAGATCAAAAGATTACTGAAAGTTCAATGATGTCTTAACATGTGTGTAACCAACTATATATATATCTTCATTATATTGTGGTCTGGTAAACTAAGTTTTATTAGAAAACTTGTAATTTGGATTGGAGAGGTTAATTCTTTAATCTCATTACTATTAGTACAAGAAAACTGTATCTTGATTTAATAGGTTTCTACTGCTATCTGGTTTCCTAAGTTGCCAACCAAGACTACTATAGTCAAGACACATAAATAGATAAATAGATGAGTGTTATTTGTAAAGAACAGAGATTTGAATTCTAGTCTTATATATTCTTCCAGATAATTACTTATTTCTGGTCAATTTGCTTCATAATTTCTATTTAATTTCCTATTTAGCTAAAGCAATTTTTTGAACTGCCCAAATCATTAACTTTATTAATCATTAATTCTAAGAGCATAACACAATTCAAAAAAATGTACACCTTAAAGTGATATTGTTAATCAAATATAAAGAAATATATTTTCCACATGGGATATTGTATGATTCTGTAAATAAATAATATTCTCTTTCATAGCTGACTGAGAAAGATATAATTTGATAAAACTACTTTCTAAATACTAAACTGAAAAATACATCTCACAAATGAGTGGGATACTATCAGCAGGAAATTGTTACAAGATTCATAATTTTCCTGAGAAGTTTTATAATCAATGAAGGCATAGCCAACTTTCTTGACACTCCAGGCCATAAACATCCATTTTTAATTTTTCTCAAACTATAGTCAATTAGCTTTAAGTAAAAGAAACAGAGAAAATCCATTATGCAGGTGTACCCATTATGAGTCATCTTTTTTAAAGGTCATTTGGGATGGGGGAACAAATGGCCTCATCTGACAGTTATGCTTATAATTAATGTCAAGACTAATTTTTTTTCATAAAATATCTCAACATACCAAAGCCTTAGAGTCTGTGGTAGTGCGATTTTGTCCTTAGCACAATATTTATAGAGCATCTATTATATGCAAACACTGGAATTTAAAGATGTCATACTTGCCATACTCAAATAATCAAGAGTTATTCTTGAATAGAAATATGTCATCCACCCAAATAATTCAGAAAGGTTTCCACTTATGTAACAGTACTGAAAACATCACTATTTTTTCATAAATTTAAGTCAACTCTTAGTACCAGAAAGTTTAGGCATTTTTGTTTTACCATGCCTCAAGAGTTCTTTTAAATTAGGGATTTCAGAAAACAATGAAAGGGGCTATTTATGAGGACAAAACTATTAGAAGAAAACTGACAAACAGGTTTATTTAATGGATATAAATTGCCATCTTTTGAAACAGTGGCTGCCCTTTAGCAATGGGTAATTACAGTAAAGGACTTTTCTGACACAAAACATGGATTACTATTACAGTTATTTATGTTTTTTTTTTTTTAAAAAAATGGTAACATGAAATTCTCAATCAACTTACAATGCTGGCTAATATTTAAGTTTTGTTTTTTCACTTTTGGAATTTTTCTTTCTTGAGAGATGCCATTCACTTCCAGGTATTTGACTGACATAATGTACTAATAAGAACACCATACATATGAAACACTCTACAACCTATTTTCTGGGCCTTTTCTCAGAGCTGAAATTCCATAGCATCATCTACACATTCCTACTTGTATCTCACTAACATTTCAGTCAAGACTAATATAAAAAACATTCATGGTTCTCCTCCAAACATTCTGTGTTATTTACTTTAGTAAATTTCCTAAGATCATATTAGCTATCCCCAATGACAGCCCTTCATCTGCGGTCATTGTCCTTGCCTTAAAAATAGATTTATTATGATATTTCCCAAATGTTTTCTTTCTTCTTTTCTTGATATACTTATCTACTCTTGTTTGGAACATTGCAATGATAATCTTGCTTTCTGTTTTTAACTGAATGAAATGCTGTATAATTCTTCCATCTTGATTTTTCTAGACTGGAAAATTTATCATATTATTTTACTACTTTAAATTCTTCAATAGCTTCCTATTTCTCCTAGGAAAATGTGCATGCAGTATTCTGTACTCTGGGGAAATTTCTGTTAAAGACAGTGAGTCTAATTTCAACTAGGGCCATTAAATTTTCTCTCCTTATATCCTTATTCACTATCACATTACACTTCATCCATATCAGAAACTTTGCTATTCCTGAAGACCAAGTGGTCCTCAAAACTTCTCTGTTTATCTACTTAATCCTACTGTAATATTTTCCTTTCTCTTTATTTAATACATCTACCTATCTCTAATTATTTACTAAATTCTGCTTAATTAACTTCTACCTCACAATGTTAAAAAGACTGATAATCTGTAAGAGAATAACAGAAGAGCAATGTGCTTTCCAGGATAGTACAACAGAAAATTCTGTTCTTTAGGCCTTCATACTATAATGTTCCTTCCTTCATTTTGGCACATTGTGAAAGTATAAAATACTATTTCAAAAACATTGGCATAAGATGCACAAAGTAGTGCATGTATGTGGAGTTCATTTACAATGACTAGAGATCCTGGTGTGCCCATTGTCTCTCTATTTGCCTCCATCTGCAAATGAATTCCAGATGCATGTGCCACCATGTGCATCTGGTTTACATGGATACTGGGGAATCAAGCCTCAAACCAGGGTCCTTAGGCTTCACTGGCAAGCAATTAACTGCTAAACCATCTCTCCAGTCCTGGTACAGTCCTTTTCTGAAAACGTTATTCCACAGGTATATACACAGATGTATAAAGTGCTGTACAGACTGTACACACTTGTGCAGAGGCTAGAAATGGACATCAGGTATCTGCCTGTGGTGGTTTGATGAAATATCCCCATAGCCTCAGGTATTTGTGGTTAAGCTTCTTACTTGGTCCCTGGCTGGTGGAGTCTTTGGGAAGTGAAGCCTTGCTGTAGGAGGTGTGTTGCTGGGAGTGGACCATGGAGTTGAGGATTCCTGCCCTACAGTGGTTCAGACCCAGGTTTGTGCTTGCTTTTTACTCTCTGCTATGGATGTATGATGAAATGTGCCAGCTTCCTCTGCCATGATGAAGCTTCCCCTAGAAACTATAAGCCTGAAATAAACCCATTCTTTCCACAAGCTGCTCCTTGTTGGGTGTTTTTTTCCTAGAAAGGAGAAGACAACTATAATAGAAAGTTGGTAACAGTGGAGTGGGGTCAGTACTGCTAGATATATGACTATGACTTTGAGCATTTTTGATATGATTTGTGGGAGAAATATGTTAGGATTTGAAAACTTGGTCAAAGAAATACTTTGCAGTGCTATAATCAGATTTTGATGGACCATTCTGGTCATAGTTGAAAGACTTAAATGTAGAAAGAACTGTGAACTGTGAGGTTTGGCTTATGAATGGAAATGAGAACTTTGCTGGAACTGCAGTATGATTGAAAAGCTGGCTACATTTTGTTCACCTCCTAAGAATTTGAGCAAAGTTGAATTTTAAAATAATGGGATAAAATGCTTGACAGAAAGTATAGAACAGAAAGATTTAAAATATGTACAGTTTATCACAGAAATAAATTTAATAAGTTTGAAGTGATAGGCAAAGATACTTGACACATAAGCTGTAGTTGTTAAGAAGATTACCACCAATAAAGGTAGGCTAATTGATTTGCATTCGAACAATAGAAAGATACTCTGATGGTAAAACCCAACCCATGGAAGGCTAAAGCTAGTAAGAATGGAAATTCTTTTGAAAGGAGGATGGCTGAAGAAAGAAGAATGCTGAAGGAGTATGCTAGTCCCATTGTAAAAATTTATTTTCCTCTTGATTTACAAATTTGTCTATGATGCACTCCTACCCATTTTGAAAGAATGAGAAATGCAGTAAAGAAGGTCATGAAGTGGATTCAGTTCCAGGAGTCATTAAAATGTGGCAATGTGAAGTAGAGATTGAAATCCCTGTATAGTGGATGAGTAATGCCATTGTATAGAGATATGAAGATGAACTGTGAATTGCAATGGAGACCAGAGGAGTTTAGAAACACCAGAACTGTGGGGTGGCCACCAAGGAAAGCTTCTAGCTCTACCTTGGGTGAATCTGCCTAGAAAGCAAGTAGCACAGGAAAATGGGAAAAAAGTTGTCTGCTCAAATGTATATTTTCTCATGTTATAATTTGTTTATTTATTAGGTGATGAAATTTTTCATATGGGTAACTATTGATAATTTGTATTAAATTATACACAGAGTTCCATTAGTCTATTTTGTAAGATACCTTACACACATAAACACAGATACACAATTCAGTGAACGATGCTGCCAGGTGGGTGTGTTGAAGTAGTGGATCTAAGATAATGTTTCATGAAAGACTAATTGATGGCTACCTGGTAGAAGTACTAAGGAAAACTGGAAAGCAGTAGTGAGCCTGTTCATCCTCCATGGAGTTACTTCTTCTGCAGTACTGGACAGGTATAGGTTTATTGGTATTTTCAAGCTTGTCTTCTCTCTCTAATTTCTACCTAGGCACCCTGTGCTTGACTGTCCTGATGACTCAGTGATTGTGAGCTTAAAACTAGACATTTACCTGTGAATCCACAGAGGCAGTAGCTGTACACTAGCAGCTTCCCTTGGCTCTTACCACAGTCCCTCACTGCAATCCCATTTCAAAGCTGACCCTTTCTCAACTTTAGTTTTCTGCTTGGAAGTCCTTTTCTGAATCTAGTCCCAATCTGGGCCTTTAATTCCACAACTTCTCCATCCCTGCTTTATAATGCTTAGGTTGATTCCATCACCATAACTCGCTTTGAATCATATATATATATATGTGTGTGTGTGTGTGTGTGTGTGTGTGTGTGTGTGTGCATGTGTATAATCTATACCTCTGTGATAGAGCCAAAGGACATGATTTCAAAGGTGGTTATGTGACAAATCTGTTATTTAGGCATCCATTGACTATTATGGTTCCTTTGAATCTTAGTTTGCTTGTTTACTTATTATTTACTTTATTTTATTTTTCTTACCGGGGAGAGAATACTTCCACCAAAAGATTATCAATGAGTCCATCAAATTGGAAATTTAGTCTGCCCAGATGGACATTTTGAAGGTCTTCAGAATTGAAAGAAAAGATAACCTTGGTTTGGATTTTTTATTATCTTTAATAAATATAAGTGTTTCTTTACAGTGAGGGTGGAGAGACAGGTAGAATAGCAGATGATGCTTCCAGTAACTTGGTTAGGAACGTTCAGTATTTGGAACTGTTGGCTAATAAGGTTTGAATCACTAGGAAAAAAATCCAATAAAATGAGGTGCTGGCTAAAAGGAAAAATCTGTATGTATAGAAAAGGTCACTCAAGCATCAGATAATAAGTAGAGCCTCAAGATAAGGTGAAATAATAAAAACTTAGTGGCTAGTGACTTTCATTTTCTTGATATCTCTTCTCTTGGCAAAATTTTACATCCAGTGTGTTAATGGTAGTATCTCTAAAGTTAAGCTAACCAATAGTTTACAAAAGATTGAATAGGAATGATAAACTCATAGATAAATGAATATGTAGGCCCTAGATTCAGAGCCCTGAATTATACAAATGACCTAAATATGTTGGCTATTTTGTATTAGTGGGGATGGGATGAATGTGTTTTTAACTTGTTGTAAGAATAGGTCAGACTCATTATGTAATAGGGGCTTTCTTTTGTTCCTCTAACCTTTGGGTATGAAAATAAATGAATGCCTGTATTTGGAGAATGAATAAGACATTGACCATGAAATATGTGACTTAAGTCTAAGTGCCCCTCAGGCTCAGCTCTCTTCCTGATTTGACGGAGTGTTTCCTTATTTTCATCTATGGAAACTAATAAAGAGAAATCTCTAATTTCCATAAATCCATATGATTTGCCTAAGAAAGATGCAATGATTAAAAAAAACAAAAACAAACAAACAAAAAAAAAAATGCCTGAGCACTAAATACATTTAAGGAATTTGAGTATAATTTACTATAGCCTGGCCCAAAAATCTACACCAAAAGTCTAGTGCTCATGGTCCTGGGATAAAGAACACAAAGATAAATTCTGACCAAATTCTTCCTGCTGGACTGTTTTCTTTTCCTAAATTATCTTTTTTTTTTTTCTTACCTTTATTTTCTGAGGCCAAACATTTTATGATGAATAACCTAGCTCTGTACTCTGTTTCTTTTCTGTGAGTTATCTAAAATTAGCCAATGTTCCTTGGACGGTTTTCATATTTGAGTACACGCCTTTCTGTGTTGCTTACTTTGAAAGCCTTGCCAACAACATGCCCCCTTATTCAATGTTACCCATTTGTGTGCCTCTTAGGCACTGAAAAAAGGAGCATGCATGGATGAGATCTTCTGTTTGCCTGGTATTTGTATTACCCTTGAAGGAGGACATTTATTTAAGATCTGTATATAATTTAAAGATAATTGCCATATTGGGAAAGTCAGACACAGTTGTGCTTGACATTTCAGCTATATTGTGGTTTTAATGTAAAACCATAAAAGGCATTTTACAGTTATCTTTTGAAAATATAAATAATTGAGGTTTTAATTCTTATACATTAAAATGTACATATGTTTGTGTTTAAATGCAAGAGCTATTGAGATATAGAATATAATCGGTAGTATATGATTCCTGAAAAATATTTCTAGATATATATAGATATATTACTATGCAGACTACCCCTATGTTTCCATTGCTACTTAGTATAGAAATTTTACTAAACATAAAGATTATAGTCAAAATCACACTTTTAAAAATGTTTATTTATTTGTTTATAAGACAAAGAGGCAGATAGAGAGAATGGGCATGCCATGGCCTTCAGCCACTGCAAATGAACTCTAGATGCATGCGTCACCTTGTGCATCTCGCTTAGGTGGGTACAGGGAAATCAAACCTGAGTCCTTAGGCTTTGCAGGCAAGTGTCTTAATAGCTAAGCCATCTCTTCAGCCCCAAACCATACTTCTATAAATTACATGCTTATAATTTAAATTTAGCCATCTTACTATAAGATTCACAAAGATTTTTTTTCCCTTTATAAGGTAATTTCAGCACATAATTACAACTTTATGTTTCTCTTAATGTAATAAAAGGATATTCCCATGTCTTCCATATTTATGCACTTGATGAAAAAAATGGCTATTTTTTTCTAATCACATAAATATAATTTTGAGAATTTTAATTCTTTCCTGGCATTTTGGAATCCAAACTTTTTTTTTTTTCCCTTCATTGGCAGAAGATACTGGACTAATGCTTCATGTAGAAAGAAGCTTTGGTTAGTCCCACTCCCCAGGGTTCTGATCTATTAAGTTTCCTACACTGTTTGAGAAAGGGCTGGGAAGTGTTTGGGTGACTTCAGTCCTAGGTCAATGATGCATGCTCCTGCATAAAGACCATTCCCAAAGCACAGGGAAGAGGGGTTTCAATGACACGTTCACCAAGATCAAAAAAGCTCAGGGTGCTGAGAAGAGTTTCTTCCAAAGCTGTGGAAGTTGAAGTCTTTTTCCAGGAAGCACTCCCTTCACCTAAACAGAAGCAGAATGCAGGGCCCAGATATAAATGGGAGATCACACTGGCAAAATAAAAAAATATTATGCTTTGTACTTCTGAGGATTTAAACATCACGACTATCTAGCACATTTTTTAAAACAGTCATCTTTTAAAGTTTTATTTTTATTTATTTACTTATTAGAGACAGAGAAAGGGAGAGAGAGAGAATAGGCACACCAGAGCCTCTAGTCACTGCAAACGAACTCCTGATGCATGTACCACCATGTGCATCTGACTTACATGGCTACTAGGAAATTGAGCCTTGAACCGGAGCCCTTAAGCTTCACAGGCAAGTGCTTAATTGCTAAGCCATCTCTCCAGCCTCTATCTAGCAGATTTTTTAAAAGTGTGTTTTATCTCAAAACAAGAAGATTGCCCTGGACTGCTTCAACAGAGAGCATTATTCTGACATTGAAATCTAGGACTTTGAAAATATTTGCTCCTGAAACCCCACCACCATCTTTTCTGAATGCTCAGTATTTGCCTTAAAGCAAGAGTGTTGTATGCACAAAGTCAGAGTTCCTTGCAAGTGAAGTTGGGATCCAGAAGAAGCAAAGCTTTCTGTTTTCTATTTTCTACTTTCACCTTTACATTTTAGTAAGCTCTCTCAAGGATAGGGTCATAAAAACTAAAATTGAAATTGCACTCGCAAAGCTACCTGGACCTTAAATCTCTGAAGGGATAATAGCATTTGTGACATTAGCTATACACATGTTTGTGAAAATTCCTCATCTTTTCTGAAACTTTCCCTTGAAAAAAATTTCTCCTAGTCTTCCTACTCTCTTATTCTGTCCTTAGACATTAGCATGCAAATTCATCACACGGAGTGTCTCCTTCCACATGAAATGTGGCACTTTGGAAGTATTACTTTTTTCAATACTAGGTATTGACAGATGGTTATATCAGCATTAGAAGTGGAACTGACTGGGTGAGACCAGCCTTTTTTATTTTCTTCTAGATGATGGCAGATTCCCTTTCAAATCCTACCTGCTGTGCAAATACTACAAAAGATTGAATGGATGAGAATGAGAATGCCCTGAGCATGCTGCTATTCATCCTTTGACCTCCATCCTCAAGGGCCTGTCATGTACAAATTTGACTTTTGCTAGGAAGTTCCATGTTCCTGTCCATCAAATGGGAAAGTTAATAGGCCTGAATGAGTTGAGAAGTGTTTAAGCAGGGCTGGAGAGATCTCTCAGTGTTGAAGGCACACTTGCTCGCAAAGCCTGCCAACTAGCATTCAATTCTCCAGTACCCACATAAAGCCAGATGCCCAATGAGCCACATGCATCTGGAGTTAGTTTGCAGTGACTGGAGGCCCCTGCATGCCCATTCTCTCTGTCTTTCTCTGTTCCATCAATATCTACTTGCAAATAAATAAATATTTTTTTAAATGTTTGAGTGATTCTTCATCAATGGTGTAAGCAAGAGGCTGGGGGTATTGTCTACTGGTATAGTACTTGCCAGGCATGTGCCAGGCCCTATGTTTGATCTCCAGCACCAAAGGGAAAAGGATGTGTTGTACAGAATTGTCTTTTCAATACATATTTTTTGGGCAGTCTGGTGAGTGAAAACAAACTTTATTGCTTTAGAAAATAAAAATATGTTGCAGAATGTAACCATAGGTGCCACATAGGACAGCGAAAAGCATCTTCAATTCAGAATTTGAAGATACAGGATAAAATTATAAAATGATATTGTAATTCTTTACCTCTTAGAAACCAAGTGCCATATTTTTCTCGGCTTCTGTTTCCTCATTTTACCTTAACCAGGTGGAAATATTCATTATGGTCATGAGTCATCCTGTCTAATGTGTCTTCTCCACACAAAAGGAAATTTCAACCTTCCTTATCCATAAAGGACTGAGATTAAGTGAAAGTAACATTTACTTTAATATACTGCATTTTAATTTGAGTTAAAAGAACATGTACACATATACTTTCTCAAAAATTTTCCTACAATATTTTCTGAAATCCCACAGTAAGGAAACTCAAAGGTAGTGATTTAAGAAAAGAAAAAGAGAAACTGGATTAAGTGAACTAAGGAAGACTTCATAAGGAAACAGGACTAAGTGTTTGCCTTAGGCTCTTGGTACAATTTTGTAATCTTAATGAATGAAATAGCTACTATGACACTGACAATGAGGGAAAAAAAAATGTTGGCCATGCTGGAAATACAACTCAATACACATTGACATTGACTTTTGCCTTCTGCTAAGTGAAGTAACAACAATTAAACAATTAACCTATTATCATAACATAATTGAGAGTATCCCAGTATATAATTTATATGAAAGAGACCACTGCAGTGTCTGGAACACATCAAGTGCTCACTGGCACCTCTAGAAGATGGAAGGAAGGCATAGAACCAAAAATACAGTATGGTACTAAATGTGACCTGTTCAGAGAAGGATGCAGAAAACAGACTGGTTTAAACTTACTCATTTTAGATAGTGAGCTATTCAAAAAGAAAAACTATTGTTTTTTTTTTTTTTTCTTTTTTTCTTTTTTTCTTTTTTTTCTTTTTCTTTTTTTGTGGCCAGTCTCAGGGTAGCCTCAAACTCACAGTGATCCTCCTACCTCTGCCTCCTGAGTGCTGGGATTAAAAGTGTGTGCCACCACACCCAGCTAGTATCTTTGTATTCTAATAATTTGACAGGGAAGTGGCAGCCACTGAGTAGTTTTAAGATAGGATGTGTCATTGAAAGGCTAAAGAAGAATTAGAAAGTTAGAATTTTCATCCCAAATCTCAACCTCATGGATAGTAGAAGGGCTGAAGATTAAATTGATCAGTAATATCCAATGATACTATAAATTGTTTCAATGTAATAAAGTCTCCACTGAAATCCCAAAGGACAGGGTTTAGAGAGATGTAGTAGCTGGACACAGTGCTTCTTGGAAGGAAACCCATTGAGATAAAACACGTGTATACTTCCCTGTATCTCAGTCTATGCACTTATTCATCATTGGTCTTGGTAATATGCTTCACAATCAAAACTCCTAAAATTAGATTAAAATATTTGTCTGGGGTTTGTAAGCTATTCTGATATATACATGGTAGGTCAAAGGTACATGTAAAATAACCTGGGATTTGTGATTGTCATCTTGTATAAGGAAGTAGGGGCATCTTGGGTCACCTACCTGGTATATACTGCAGAAATATTTAATTGATTGATTGCTGATCATTGTGGAGTGAGAACAAACTGTAATTCTTCTACATGATTCAGTTTAAATTTATAGACAGTCTAAGATCATATTAATTAATTTGTTAAATTAGGTAATATAAAAAAAAATTCTCTCAAATATCTGGGGTTAGAAGAGCATTTATTTTTCAGTGATAGGTGTCTGGTACAGGTTGAGCTCAGTTTATTTCAGTTCTGTTTTACTTCCATGATGGAGATTGGAAAAGCTCTCTTGTGGCAGAGAGAAGAGGGTTGGTCACATTGTGACCAGTGCTAGAATCTCCATTATGAAGGCCTGGGGCACTTTTCTTCACTTTTCCAAGGTCAAAGATAGTCAGGGGCAACATGATGTGTACTCTACAATAGGATGTGCTTCAGTCACATACCAGTAGAGTTTCCTACAGATAAGGAAACCACTGAGAATAAAATCAGAACTGATCCTGACCATAAATATATTAGTTTTCTAAAATGTAGTATATAATTATTCTGCCATTTTTGTCAATGAAAAATGTATCCCAAAGGTAGTGTGTCATTTTCACCACTCAAAGTCCGTGTTGTATCCCAGATGTAACAAAACTGCAATTATATATCATACTCACTTGTTCTCATGTGGAACACTTGAGAGGTAACCATCCATTCCTCCCATATCTCAGTCTCCTGTCATTCTCTGAGGCTCCCTCATGGTATTCATATTAACATTAGAAACATTTTGTGGGTTTCACACAATCTAGATTTATTGGTAAGATTCTATGTCCTTCTAATATATGTTAAAAGGTATATGGCATGCATCATAGTGACCTTGCATTTAAGGAATTGTCTCGAGTAAGACACAGACTGTGTAATGGATAAATCAGTCACTGTAAGGTGTCTTTGGAAAGCATGGCTATCATTACTGCTGAACAATGTGTTAGCTGGATTTCAAGCACTCCTTGTCTGCAGGTAATATTATAAAACCGGGATCTGAGACATGTTTGTTTTTATTGTTGCACTATATCTAAGTCTTCTTTTATCTTAAGGAATCCAGTACACCAGCAAGATGATGCTGAGAGGCTAAAAAAAAAAAAAAAAAAACTGACAAGATAAGAGAGTTTATAGTGGCATTTATATAATTGTGCCAACAGAACTCATTTTCAGCTGCTGATGTGGGAGCCTGCTTCAGCGCGGTAGCTAGGAGACAGGAAAGGCAAACCTCTGCGTCTTTCTGGTGCCAACCCATGAGCTATTCGTGCTTCACAGAAAGCACTCCAGCCAGGAATTTGGACTTACAGTCACACAGATGTACTTCCTAAGCCCATAATTATTTTTGAAAGATAATTAATGGGACATGGGACTGGAGATCAAATGATCTCTATTCGGTTTTAACAGGAATCAAATTTATAATGAGAAAAATTCTCCTCTTTTAAAATGGATACATTAAAGATATTCCCAACACTCTGTTTTTACTGATCTTTTAATCTAAAAATGGAGTTCATAGTAGAGTAGCACCTTGCATTCTCCTCTCTTCACTCAAGAGAAAATCCTGCATTAGTGTTAAGGGAGATGGTTCTGTGGATAAAAGTGCTTGCTGCGCAAGCATGAGGGCTGCATTTGTCCTAAATACACATGTCAAAAGCTGGGTGTGGCTCCACATGTATCTGTAATCCCAGCATTGAGGGAGGGACAGAGACAGTATGGTGACTGGATTTCACAGGTCAACAAGCCTAACTGAAAAAGGATGAGCTCTGGATTCAGTGAGAGACTGTGTCTTAAAGAATTAATGTGGAAGATGAACAGAGGAGTGTCCCTGCTCTCTTCTGGTCTTTGCACACATGTGCACAGAGCATACCCATCCAAACACACACATGAATACACCACACACATATATGAAAATAGACACACATACTACCACCATCACCACCACAGACATCAAAATTATACACTAAACTTATGCATTTAGTAAGATTTTCCTAGACGATGTTACAGTGAATTCCTATCTAAAAATTTGAGGCACTGTTCCCCCTCCCTCTGCTAGTCAATATTCTTTCTCTTTCAAATGCAGAGCTGTGTTTTTGATATTTTGCCCAATTCCCTCTGATTTTATTCAATATAATCTTGATTATCTTTATGAGCTTTGTTCTCTTTGCTCCATGAATATCCTTTATTTTCATGTTATTTTAAGAACTTAAGTCTATTTACTTATAGTCCTTCCATTTGCAGAACTTTTGGAGAAATGCTTTCTCACTTCTTCTGAGTTAAGATACAACCTGCATGCCTAAGCAGCCTGGCAATTGTCCAGAGCCCTGGGTAATTCAACTAAGTACAAGGTTTACAATATCTCCTTTTAAAAACTGGAGTCCTAGACAAGGGGGATGCTCAGTGGATAAAACACTCACCAAAAAGCTGAGCTTCTATAATTCCCAGTACATTGATGAAGGAATGGGAGGCAGAGATAGAAACTTCATGGAAGTTGGTGGCAGATGCAGCAAAGAAAAAAAGAAAAAGAAAAAACAGCAGCAGAGCACGAATCCAGAGAGAGAAGCTCTGCTTCACCTGAGCTGGAATGGCAAGGACCAACCTGAAAGTTGTCCTCTGATCTCCACATGGGTATTATAGCATACACTTGCATGCATGAGCACACACACACACACACACACACACACACACACACACACACACACTCACACGAATATACACATAAACATCAAATTTAAAAATATTAGTTAAAAAAAAAACAAAACCCTGGAGTCCTGAGGAAAAACTCATTAGATGAAGGGTGCATAGAAATAAACTAATGACCACATGCTCCATTTTCCACTGTGATGCCAGATCTGAAAGAACTTTGCCAATGTAGTATCCAAACTTTATAGAGTACTGTCTGGACCACAGTGATTTCTCAATAAATACTTGCAGTATGAAAGGTGATAAGATACAAAAAGAATATGGTATAGTACTTTTTAAAGTTATTATTTATAATTTACTAAGTTAGAAGGCCATAAAAATAGTGTAAGAGCATGAATTTTATTGTTTTGTAATGTACTGAATATTCTCAGTTTCTGTACAAGAGAACTGTTATTATCTTTATTTTCCACTGAGTAGAAACTGACCTTATAAATAAGGTATGGTGGCACATGCCTTTAATCCCAGCACTTGGGAGGCAGAGGTAAGAGGATTGCCATGTATTCACAGCCAGCCTTGGACTACAGAGTGAGTGACAACCCAGCCTGAGATAGAGTGACACCCTATCTCAAAATAAAAATAAAAATAAAATAAAATAAAATAAAATAAAAATAAAATAAAATAAAATAAAATAAAATAAAATTTTAAAATAAAAAATAAGAAATTGTTGTTGTTTAAAATAAAACAAAATTAAAAACTTAATTTACGGGGCTGGAGAGATGGCTTAGCAACGCTTGAAGAAAAAGGACCCCAGGACCATTCTCCAATAAAACCTGAGCTTATGAGATTTTAACTTGCTAGCATAAAATGCTGGAGGCCCTGGCACAATTCTTCTCTCTCTCTCTTTTTTTTGTTCTCTCTATTCTCAAATAAATAAATAAATAATGAAAATTCAAAAAAAAACTTAATTTACAATAAAAAGGCCAGAAGTTACAGGAGGGAAAAACATGCTCCTTTTCATGATTGAAACATAAATAAACCTTCAGAAAAGATCTGCAACTAAATGCCAATGATGGCCATCTTGTTCTCTACAAACTTCCTTCCCATCTCTGTTCCCTTTTTTTAAAAAGGAAAGTCCCCATTTATCCAATTCCCATCTGCCTCCTTTAAAATTCTCCTTTCAAAAAACTATTATAACTAATTGACACACAGTGCTTATTTTACTCATTGTGTACTTCTTTGAGGTAGGTGAACACAAAAATCCAGTCTCTGTGGAATTCAAAGCACCAGTAAGAAGGTCGATGATATTTATGTATAACAAACATCTGTCTATGGCACTGAAGATGTCCTTATGTGTAGTCATTCTCTGCTAAAACAAAAGTTTAAATTTACTTGAGAAAATGCTATACAAAACGATGATTATGACCAAATAATTTTGATTTTGATTCCTTAATGTCTATTCTTCTAGTCTTGCCTTTAACAAAGCTCATAATACTGAAACACATCACATGTAGAAAGCAAAGTCATCTTCTATAGATAACTGCTGCTTGATTATAAGCTTCCATTAAAGAAAAGTTATGTATGCCTACGACATATATATATATATGTGGCTATATTATTTGTTATATAGAAATGTTATTTTTTAACATCATAATTTTAATACTTGTAAAATGTTTACTATAATATAAACACACACTTTACTAGCCCACTATTGTTTTTACAATTTTATAAGACTGAAATATTCATCTTTATAGATAAATCCACTTACCCAATTATTACTTTTTTTTATTATTTCCAAGCAGAGAGAAGAGAGACAGACAGTGAGCAGAGAGAATGAGCATGCCAGGGCCTCCAGCCAGTACAAATGAACTCAAGATGCATGCTACAATTTTTACATCTGGCTTTACATAGGTATTGGGGAATTGAACACCAGTCATTAGGCTTTGCACGCAAGTGGGTTAACTGCTAAGCTGTCTCTCCAGCCCCTGACTATTTCTTTAACATGCATTGCTAGATGAATGGTACATGGAACACATTAGAAAATGTAAGGTTATTTAAAAAATAATAGATTAAAAATAGTGTCAGATCAAATGTATTTTGGTGTGTATATAGAGGTATTTATACAAAAATGTCTCCAATATTTTCTTGTACTTTTCAAATTATTGCTTCCAGACTTTTCCTAGAAAAATTAAATGACAGTAATGTAGGCTCACAAAAAATAGTAAAAAAAAAATGGAAGAATGATGAATAAGTAAATAAATAAATAAATGAATTCTGTTCACATTGATTTATCTTTCTTTCTGCCTTCTCTGCCCAATTGGTATAGACCTCCTTGTTTTAATCACCAAAATAACACACATAGCCTATAACTGAAATTCTTCCCGTTACCTGCTTGCTTCCAAACTGCATGTTTCCACAAATGGAAAATTAGTGACATAAAATCATTGTTGTTTGTTGCAGTCAGGTTCACATTGATGGCAGAAAACACCTGACCAAGAGCAGCTTGTGGGGAAAAAGGGTTTATTTTGACTTATAGACTTGAGGGGAAGTTTCAAATGGCAGGGGAAACAATGTCATGAGCAGAAGGTGGACAGCACCTCCTGGTCAAGATAAAGTGGACATCAGCAACAGGAGAGTATGACAAACACTGGCAAGAGGAAGCTGGTTAAAACACCCATAAGCCCACCCCCAACAATATACTGCCACCAGGAGGATCCAATTCCCAAATTGCCATCAGCTAGGGACCTAGCATTCAGAATAGCAAAATTTATGGGTGATGCCTGAATCAAACCTCCACATTCTACCCCTGGTCCCCATAAACTGTTAACTATACATGATGTAAAATGCAATGAAGTCATTCAACCTTCAAAGTCCCCATAGTTTTATCTTTATCAGTCCCAATGATGTTCAAACACCCCCTTAGTCCAAAGTTTTCTAACTGAGCTGTAAAGAAGAATGAAAGAAGAAAGAAAGAAAGAAAGAAAGAAAGAAAGAAAGAAAGAAAGAAAGAAAGAAAGAAAAGAAGAAAAGAAAAGAAAAGAAAAGAAAAGAAAAGAAAAGAAAAGAAAAGAAAAGAAAAGAAGAAAGGAGAAAATCATAATGGCACACACACACACACACACACAAAAAAACATTCATACTGTAAAAGATGGAATTGGACATAACAAAGAAATATTCAACCAATACAAGATTTAAACAGGGCAAACATCAAACTCTGTTGCTCCAGGTCTAAAAACTTTAGTCAGTGATGAGTCTCCAAGTCCCATATTCTAACCACTGACATGTCTCTGGAGTTCCAATTCCACCTGTCCAGCTAGGCGGCTCATAGTCCTGCAGAGCTTCAGCTCTCCTTGGCAGCCATCCCATAATCCTGACATCTCCATTGGGTCTCCAATACAACCCACAGTTCAAACTCATGGCTCCATCACGTCTCCACACATGTAATCTAATAAGCCTGCTTCACACTGCCCATGGCCATTTCCAAAATACAAAACTGTGTTTCAAATTATATGACCCTCTCTTTCCTGCATTTGTTATACCAGGTGGGCTACCAACTTGTTAATGGGGGGGGATTAAAGTACTTTGAAGAACAGGAAAAACTCCTTCACCATTCAGGCCCCTTCAAAAGAGTCTGCATTCTTCCTGTCCCAATGTAGGTCAGCTGGCCCAGTGTCAAAGTTGGTAATCTCTCACACAATTGTAGGTGAATGGGTAGAAGTTTTGGCTTAAATATTTCATTTCTGTGCCTCTATTCTCACCAGTCCATTTCCATGGGCATAAAAGCAATCCTCTCACACAAACTGCTTGTAGCCTAGTCCAAGCAAAGCTCTTTCTCACACTCACAAGCCAAACCTCATGGTCTATAGTGCTTACTGCATGTAGGTCTTTCATCTCTGACCAGAGTGGTCCATTAAGCTGTACTTACAGCACTGCAAGGTGTCTCTTAGGCCATGATTTCAAATTCATCAATGTCCTCTTGCAAAGCAGTTGCAAAAGGCCAAAGCCACTCAGCCATGCTTCTAGCAGCAACAATCTTTCTCCTATGGTACCAATTTTAAAGTTGGAGTTAGGTTTGAATTGCTGGAACAAAACCCAACCAAGAGCAGCTTGTGGGACAAAAAAAAAAAAAAAAAGGTTGTTTTGGCTTGTAGACTTGAGGGAAAATTCCATGATGGCAGGGGAAACAATGGCATGAGCAGAGGGTACACATCACCTTCAGGCCAACATAAGGTGGGCAATAGAAACAGAAGAGTGTGCCAAACACTGGCAAGAGGAAAATTGTTATAACACCCATAAGTCCACCTCTAACAATACACTGCCTCCAGGAGAATGCAATTCCCAAATTGCCATCAGCTGGGGACCTAGCATTCAGAAAAACTAAGTTTATTGGGGACACTTGACTCAAACCATCACACTGCTTAAATTTTATACTGAAGTTTTATCACCCTCTGTTGGGGAAAAAAAGCTGGTGTCATTATATAAGACACACACACTCTCTCTCCTCTCTGTGAACATTTTAACTGAGAATTTCTTACATTCATTTTGTATTAAAGAGAGTTTTAAATAGAACATCTGACCTAGTCTATAAGAAAAAAAAAAAAGATTATCACAACCTTTGTGATACTGTCAAAAGCTCTTTGGGACTCCAACATGAGAGTTGCCTATAAAATATTTAGGATTCTTTTCAGTGTCAGAGGAGTAGCTAGGCAGTAGCCATAGAGGCCAAAGGAGAAACCTCATGATTTTCAAATCTTTTTCACTGGCTTTTGGATCAATACCCTTGAATTCTGAGAAATATTTCATTTCTCCAAAATTTTTCCTCATTAGTCATCTCTGATTTCAAGCTCTCAAGACTGCAGTAATTTTACAATGGACTGTATTAGTTTCTTTTGCTTTTTGGAATTAAAAGATGAGTTATGTGTTGAATGGTGAGGTAAAAATGGAAACAGATTGCTTATCACAAGAGAGCGCAGACCATAACATGTCCCCTTCTTCCTGTCTTTCAGAAGAGGGTCAGGGTCCCTGATCTTTTGCCAAGTCAGACAGAATTCTTCCGCTTATATTTAATTATTTTTAGGAAGAAAATGTTCTTGCCACATCAAAATAACTTCCTTTATTTTCTACTACATATCACACAGCAGGAGAAATCCATATGTAAATCTAATAACTAAATAAATTAGAATGCAGACATCCCTGGAAGTGGATAATAGTTATTTTTTAGACATATGCTTAGAGATATTTGGTGTGAATGTCTTCCTAGAATCTGTTTTTGTTAAATATGAGCACACATTTATTTTTCTGTAGAAATGAAAATATATTTTAAAAAACCTTATTCTTCCCTCAGTGAAGTCAGTAATACCAGGCTGATATCTTGTAAGAAACCTGAGAAAGTCACTTAGGATTCTTTTCTTACTGATGTATCATGTCCTTCCCAATTTTAAAGACAGCACTGAATAAGGAGCAAAACTGTTGAGTTCTCATCTCAAGTAGTCTATTCTTTACTGAATATAACTGTGAAAAGACATTTAAAGTATAGCCTTGACAACTTTTCAGATTTATTTTCATTTTAATGTAGCATTCTTTGGTGTGATAACATGTTTAGTCAATATCTGTTTTTATTCCTTCCTAGAATTCACCCATTCTTTGGATCACTGCATTTAATCTTCCTCTGGAGAACTACCCCTCTTTGGGTCCTTACCATGTTTGGCTAGAGGGATTTAAGTCACTCTTTGCTTCACAGGGAAATATTCGATCATCTGAGCAGTGTTGTATCTTGTTCAAAATGATTGTTCAATGACAAATGAAAAATGCAATCAAAATAAATGAGAAACAAGATATTGACTGGGAAATTTATACAAGTATTCCCATTTTATTCCTTGGGGGTTGAGGTGGATAATTTGTGAAATAGAATGGCAATCTTTGAACTGTAGATTGGAACAACTTCATGAAACCAAAAACTCAACCAAACTGAGTATGGACTGATGAAACCAATTCTGATAGTCTTCATTTGAGTTCATATATCCACCCCTGATTGAAGATAGAATACTTGGGAATATGGCAGTTATATCAACCAAAACTCGCTTGTTTGTGGTAAAGCCAATTATCAGTTAAGGTTTCTTGAAACAAAGAAAAATACATATATTACAAGCATAAGTCAGTTTGCCTCATAGCAAAATGGTAAAATATCTCATAGAAATCAACAAAGGGGGGAGTGGAGAGAAAGCACAGTGGTTAACAACACTTGCTTGCAAACACTTAAAACCTGAGTTCAGTTTCCCAGTAGTCATGTAAAACCAGATGCACAAAGTGGTGCACGCATCACGAGTGTGTTTGCAGTAGCAAGAAGCTCTGAAGTGCTCTTTCTCTTTCTCTCTCTCTTTCTCTCTCCTTGCAAATAAATCATAAAAATATTTTAAAGCACCAGGTGTGGTGGTGCACACCTTTAATCCCAGCACTTGGGAGGAAGAGGTAGGAGTATCGCCGTGAGTTCGAGGCCAGCCTCAGACTACATAGTTAATTCCAGGTCAGCCTGGACCATAGTGAAACCCTCCCTCAAAAACACACACACACACACACACACACACACACACACATATATATATATTTTAAATCAGTGAAGGAATGATTTATTTTAGGACACAGTTTCAGTCCATGATCACTTGTTTCCATTGTTTTCTGGGCTTGTGCTGGCTAGAGTGGGCTTTTTTGATTATCTCTCCAACATCATTTTTACCCCTTCTCTGTTATGTCTCCTCCATGGAATGTGAATGCATTGACTCATTATAGACTCTAAGAAATACTCTCAGACATGCTATGCCATAAGGCTGAAGGTATGGCTTTGAGAAATCTACTAATAAGCCCATCAACCTTCATTTTGGTCCAGCCACAAAAGTTGTGTAAGAATAAGCATTTCAGCAAAGTTTATCAATAAGACATAAAGGTAGCATTTCATAGGGAAAAAATATCTTTCTGACATGTTTACTAAAAAAGAGGATCACTTTTGCTATGGAGAGGGAAATGTGCATCAGAGTTAACTGTACATCTTGTTAATATGAAGCAACAGTGTTTACATGAAGCTAGAATTATAGAAATAATATAAGAAGACTCAAAAGAGTGTGTTTTGATTACATCATTGGCTATCTTCACCAATTTTCCCCTACCCTAATATTTGTTTTAACCAAAGCATTTTTTTTTTAAATTTTGGAAGCATGTTTATCATTATATAATTGCTAAAGCTCTGATGCAAAATTTGGTGGTTTATGTTTATTAATTAGAATTATTTTAGATCAGCTTCCTGATCACAAATGCAAGAAACAAGCATAAAAGGGATTGATGTGTCCTTGGAACAGAACTTGGACAATCCTAAAGGGGAAAGTAGCACTCAGAATCATAACCTGGGGAGAAAGTCTTAAAGTCCTAGGAATGATGTTCTGAAATGAACAGCAACAAAACTACCCCAGTATTTACTCTGCCCATAACATTTCATATGACCTTATTTAATCCTTGTAACGACCATATGACATATACATTATGATCTTCATTTTTACAGACGAGAACCTCCAAGTCTCCATAACCTCCACAGAAGAAAGTGGTAAAGTAAAACTTCCATCATGCTAGAGGAGAAAGATTCTTTCTTTGCTATATACATTTTATTCCCTTCTGCATTTCACTATGAGGATTAGGAATCTTCATATATATAAGTATTATTTTTACTTTGCTCTGTGTAAGTGTGTGTGTACTTAAACACACACATGCAACAACCCAAATGTTTGGACACACACATGCTATGGCAAGTGTGTGGAGGTCAGAAGGCAACCTTAGGGTACTATTCTTGACTTCCTTCTTTTTGGTAAAAGGATTCTCATTTTTGTTTGCCCCTGTGAATGTCAGATTAGTTGACCTGTGAGCTTGAGGGTTCTCCTGTCTCTCCCCTTCCACTGTCATAGGTGCTCAGTTACAGATGTGTGCACTACTTGTGTTTGGCTTTATGTGGGGAATGGGATTCTGAATTCTGTTCGTCAGGCTTGGGCAGCAAGTTCTTAAACACCTAACCATTCTACAGGCTTATAAGAATGTGTGTCCAGGAACATGCACTTGATGTATACAGGAAATTTAAATACTGGAAATTTTTATAAAAATGTTAAGTGACATTCCAGAAAGAGAAAATAGAAAATCCAAAGGCACATAGATGTGTGAGGACCTGATATTTGAGATAACCATCCATAGTTCTAATCTTAATGTATAAGCTGCTAAATACAGAGAAGTTGCTAATGACTTGAGGAAAGCAGAGAAGGGTTAGTTCATAGAGTGCTTTTCAAGAGGCTTTTTTTTTTTTTTTTTTTTTTTTTTAGAATCATCTGTAGGTGACAATTGTTCCCCAGGATCTTAATGAAAACAGTAGGGGCTGGAGCTGTAGCTCAAGTGTCAAGTACTTATCTAACATGTGCTTAACCTGCAGCACCACCAAAACAAACATCAAACAAACAAACAAACAAACAAACAAGAAAAGGTGGAGACAGGAGCATAAGGAGTTCAAGGTCATTTTTAGCTATATAGTAAATTTGAGCTGACCAGAGTAACACAAGTCCTGCCTAACATAATATAATATGATATAGTAAAATAAAAGGGCATGTGAAGGAAATGCCATCAAAGGCATGAGAATCTTTTCTCTGAGCTACAAACCCCACAGCACATGACAATAAAGACATAGAAAAAAAAAAAAAAAAAAGAAAAGAAACCTAAACCAGCCTTGTCTTGGCACTTTTTGATAAGAAATGAACAAATATAAAATTATGCAATTCTATATATCCAATTTTATTTTTATGCCTTTGTGAGTAAAGGCCACATGTGATGTTAGAATATTCATAGACAAATCTTAGCTATTTTTTTAAAAGTCTTTATATAATTCTAATATCTTTCTTAACAAATTTACATGAGATTGCTAAGAGAAGGACTAGCTGATGAGAACACATGAGAATATCTTTGTCTGAGACCAAGTAACTCAGGGCGTTAGGTTTCTACTCAGTGTGAAAGCTGATTCCTTGGGCACTACTCTCTAGACACTTGCTGGTGTAGAGATGGATGATATTAATTTCAGATTGAGAAATCCACTAATACTGTCCTGAACTCTGAAAACAAGGTCAGACATTTGTTCTAGCTGTTACCCTCCAGGAAAATACATGTTTATTTATGTATCTGCCTTGTGTTCCTTTTGTATTTTATCTTGAGATTATTCATGAATATTTTTATGAATCAGAAACATGCTAAATATTCCCATGTTTCCTATGGTTTCTAAGAAAAGAAGAGTGTGTGTATTTCCTTAGTTTGACTAGAAAGCAAACTATTCTCAGGAAAGCATGATTTATGAGGTATATAATTCAGGTTGACGTATGTTTATGGCAATTGGTCAGGGTGGCATTTAAGCTTTTAAAGTTCTTATTGTACTCACGCTTGTAAAGTGGGTGACATGTCTTCAAATGCCTTCTAACTTCCTTTCACTCCCAATTATCCCGTGGTGTTTCTTCCCTCTCCTTGTGAATTCATTCTAAAGCAAGTAAAGGTCCTTCCAATATTTGGTGGAAGTTATCCACAAATTGTTCTAGATCCTGCTGGGCAATGAAGTCTCTGTCCTTGAAGAGCTTTAGTATAGATGAGGAGACAAATTGTTTCAAAGAAAACTAATTATTACAAGAGGGAAAAGACAGTACTAGGCAGGTATTATGTAGATTCCTGGCCAGAATTTTTCAGACCTCTACCAGGAAACGGCGACATGGAGCAATCAAAATGTATATCCTGCATTACACCCCAATCCCCTGTGTCGCCAAAGCAGAAGCTGAGAGAACAGAGATTCAGAAATGCCCAAGACCTTAGAGCTAGGTGATGGAGTCAAAGATTGCATTATCCTCAGAGACAGGAAGCCAAAAAGGAACTATCTTTGAAAAGAAAACAAATGTCTGAAAAACAGCTCAGATGGCATCAACATCCTGTTCAAAATATGTCCATGACTTCTTGCTGAGTTTGTTTGAGCAAAGCTATTGCCTTTACTCTCCTTTCTCCTAGAGAATGGTGACACAATACTTAGTGAACTGTATTCTCTATCCTGGAACTTAGTGTAAGTAAAGTCAGGAGAGTGGCTGAGTTCTTTGTGAAATAGAATGATAGAGCAAAGATGAATTATCAGGAAGTGCACACTCCAGCCTTCTGGGATGGCATTAATGGAAAAGCTGAGGGAACAGCCGCATGTACACAGGCCACTTTGCAATGTATGGCTCTTTGCAGTGTATGGTAACACACAGGCATTCATCAGGCCCTGGAGAGGGACTTGTGCACTTGGTCTGAGGAATTCGTTCCTTGGCTGACAAGTTACCAATTGTTCTGTTTTACGACCTGGTACTGAGGTTTCGTTGCAGTGTAAGATGGCAGAACCTGAGTTGTAATCCTAATGTGACATACAAGCACTGATTGACTGAGACAGCATCAGAATCCACTGTAGTGGAACAATCAGGAAGCTTAAGCAAATTCTTGAGATCACAGCTGTGAGACAAATGGCAGTCTGTGGAAATGAGGGAATCATGTGCGCTCTGCTTTCATCATTAGGTTCTGAGACTATAATCCTGTAGTTCTTGCTGTGACCCCTGATAAGCCATTATCCTCTGGTTGAGGCTTTTGTGCAGGGTTGAGTCCATCATCTTCAGTGTAGTGAGTTTCTCGGAAGCATTGGAGTAGCCAGCGCAAGCAAGAAAGTCTTCAAAAAATTAACCCTAAACTTCAAGAATCAAAAAACAAACATATGATTTTAAAAGTGCTACATTTTGGCAAAGAAGACAGAATCATCCAAAAATAAAGGAATATTATTCAAAGAATTACAAAGTGAATGAGCATGTCCAGGGCTAACGAGGCCAAGGGAGAAACAGAATACTTAATCAGATTAAAAAGGGATATTTGCAGGACTAAATGACTTTGAGCTAAGCAAAAATGAAGCACCAACCAAAGATGTAAAATGCAATGATAAATACTAATGAGCACTTTGATAAAGTTTTGCAATCAGGAACCATATTTAAAGTTAAAAAATGAACACATAATAAGAAAAAAAAAAAACTTAAAGAGAGAAAGCTAAGGACACTAACTTGGGCAGAAGCAATTGTAGCAAAGATTTTTCATTTTTTTCTAACAATATATTCTAAGTCTTTATGAAGAGACTTCTGAGGTTGGAAAATATTAAGATTATTAGAAATTGTGTTTTTGCCAAAGAGTTTCTAGTTTATGTGAGGGAATGGGCATTGGAGTTAAAATATTTCAATGAAGATTTATAGTAGAAGATAGTTTTCATTTCATTAATACTATTTTCATGATTCTACACTTGAATTCATGAGAAGACCTCCAACCATGATTTTCTCATCACCAAGCTAATCTGAGGAAATTGCAATCAGGCAAAATCACTTCTCCATGATCCTACCTACTTCATCTCGAACCTACCCTTCTCCTCCCACATCAAAAATCTGTTTTTTTCCAAAATATTATTCACACACATCTCCCTTTGTCCCTCAAACTCTAGTCACAATGACTGTCACAAAGTCTATGACAGAGGAACTGCATGGGACCTCATTTATAACTACTATATGTTTTAAAGGTGTGAATCATGAAAAAATAATTGAAAGTTTCATTTGTTAATTTGCGTATGATTTACAAATTATAAAAATACACAATTAGAATTTTACATATACAAATGTAATTTTAAATTTGTAGTATATTTGCACTGTATCATTCCGTTAATAAGAAAGGAAAGTGTGGTATAGGAAACTTAAGAAAATTGTTAATATCACATGAAAGGTGAAGAAGGTACCATCTCTAACAGCTAGCTATCTCTGGTCCTCTCATCTAGGTGTCTGACCTTCTCTGTTGATATGCAGCTGAGTATGGCTCATTTATTGGATGTAAAACCATCTTATCTCAGAGTTTGAGCTTTCTGTCTTTGATGGATTCTTTTTTTTTTTTTTTTTTTTTCCATTCTGGGTATTTCTATTTTGAGACTTAATGGTCTTTTCTAAAACATGCTCAGGCAATACTATTGCAAATAGGTAGCCTAGGGACTTGAGTGCCAATGTCAGTCACAAGGATAGCTTTGGAATGTAGAGGTAATATCTAGCAGAATGAATCATTTTACTTCCTTCATATTCAGTTCAACACATGCACACACATAACTACAACTCATTTAACACAAAAAAATTCATCATATTGAACAGAAAGCATTGATGCTGTTTCTTGCTGTCTGACTACTTGAATCCTTTGTTATACCATTAGATGTTCCCATAACATACCAAAGTCTTATTAATTTATAACTGGAACTCAGGCAACATTAGCTAGAACCGTAATAATTACATTTAGGAACTGGTATATGATCTAATTCACACCATCATTTTTGTCAACATTGAAAACTGCCAAATGTTAAAACACTTGATGGCTTAGTTGATGGTTTTCTGTTTTTCCAGCTTGTAGGCGATGGGCTTTTGGCTTACAGAATTCAGTACTCATGAATATGTAATGAAGTTTTTATATATGCCATTGATTTATCTCAGAGTTTCCAAACTGGATGTGGTATGCACTCTTCCAATTCTAGCACTTTGGAAGCAGAAATAGGAGGATTGAGAGTTTCAGGCAAGTAGAGGTCAGATGTGAGGAACATTTCCTAATAGTTCAGTGATATTCTTTATTAGGGTCTTTTTTTTTTTTTTTTTTTTTTTTTTTTTTCCATTCTGCTTGCTGGAGAACCGACATGTTGCCCTGATATAAAGCAACTATTTTTATTTTAGTATTTTTGTATTTTGTCTTAGAACTCCATTAAATGTATTAGAACATGAAAAACTGTTTTTCCCCATAGAGGAACTTACTGTCTTAACCATGCAACCTTGTCATTTTTAGGAAATGGGATCCTCCTTTTGTTTTATTTTTATTTACTCAAGTCATTCATTTTATTTTGGTTTTCCCCCTATTATATGTCAGGAACAAGTCTGCTTCCTAAAGAACACAAAGGAAACTAATTGATTTATCTCTAGATCCCTCATATCTCATTTCTATAAAGGAACTATTAAAGACCAAGAAGTAGAGACCAAGAAGTGGAGAGGCCACTAAATTGAAGAATACTGATGCATGGGCATACAAAATCAAAATGTTTTCTCCCATTATGAGACAAAAATAAGTTTGTATTTCATTCACATCACTGTTATTTTGGAGATTATATTTTAACTAAATTTGGAAGCAAATGTCTAATATATACCTAATTTGGAGTTATTCTGCTCCTGAATCTCAGGAATTTGATAGACTGATGTTTATCTTTCACTTGCACATCCCAAAACATCATTCAAATATATATTCCATTTAAGTTGTAGGAAGGAAATAGCATGCATGTCATAGCCAATTAATTCAATGATGTATCAACATCCTTAAAAGGACAACTGAGAGCTCTAGCATCATCATACAGTCACTTCAGCAACACACACATAGACATTTTCTTTTGAAATTTACTTACATTGGTGGGAAAGCTATTCTTAAACAACAATTCAAATTATTATATATTGCAAATTTTCATCAATCCACCATTTTGATTATGATTTATTTGAAAAAAATTATAATTTAAAAACAAAGTGAATTTTGGCATATTCCTGGTGCGAGGAGCACATGTTTAGGGGAACAGACATTCTAAATTGAGGAAGACAATGTCCACTAGTAATCAGAGCTGAGTCCTTTGAAATAGACCCCTTATGCCAGTATCATCCTCAGCCTTCATCACATGTTCTGCCTTCTAAATAAACTACTGGCCATTAACCTTATAAACTTGTTTTCTAAGTCACTGTCTTGGTTGATAAATGCAGTTAAGGGCAAAATGAAGCAAGATTATTGAATAATAATCAGTACCTCCAGAATGAAAAATAACCTACTTCCTTTTCAAAAAGATGTGAGAAGACATTACTCATAAATAATTTTGCTTCATTTTGCATATCAGAAATTTTTCTTTTAAATCCAATGTGGTGAATTTTGTTCATAGATAAACCAAAAAACCTTGACTCTGTAAGAAGACCTACAGCATTTCCTTTGACTTCAGTCTTGGGCCTCAACCAGTTCACAGCTTTTCTATATCTGGACTTTTACACAAGAGTGGAAGAACAGAGAGTCAGTGGAATTCACTTTGATTTCAATCATCTCCACATTAAAAGAAGATACATAAATATCAAGTGTTTTTCCTAATATCAAAGCATATGTCCAATACTCACCTGAAAAACAAGGAACCATAAAAGCTCAAAGTGATGACAGCTAAAAAAAAAAAACCATTGTAGAAGAATGATGGCTGGAACCAAGCAGTGCCAAGCCGTGACATTTTACAACAATCTTCTCAAGGCACAGTGATTTGGAATGTACAAATAACTCTGGACATTTAATTAGAGACCTGGATTCCAGTCCAGTTCTGCACCTGGTTGGTGATAAAAAGCTTAAAAAATCTTATTAAAGTCCTAGGAACCTTAATTTTTTTTTTAACCACATAAAATTGGTATGACACAAAAAATTTAGTTGTTTCTTTTATTTTAGAAATTAAGTTTTATAAATATTTTAACGATTACTTAAAATAGAATAAGCATGTAAATGCTCCTATTTTAATTATTGAATTGATGCTTTCTATGTAATAAATATAATAGTAAATCATATATTTCTCAAGTGTACATATCCAAGCACACATAACCTGTTCTTCACCTTTTCCTACAGATCTTCATCTTGCATCCAAGGATAGTATAATTATATACTGCTTCCTGACTTGATATTCTGTTTCACTTGAGGGACAATAGCCTTTTTCATCACTCCTAATTCATCTCATTAACTTCTATAGCAATTTCCACACCTAAGCAATGCTTCTTCCCTAAAAATCATCTTGAAGAAAGAATAAACACTCTTTCTTCTATCGTGTCCATTGATTATATGTTTCCTCTGCCAATTACAGTTATGAATCATGTTTGATTCAATATTAAATTAGGACTATACTAGTCCCTCCAAACCTAGCACTGTGCATTACACACAGAAAAGGTTATTGTTTATGGATGAAATTAAAATCATTGCTCATTGTGATTTTGAATGAACATATTTTATATGGTGATATTTGTTATATTTATCTTAATAAACTACTCTGAAACTATACATATGCTCATTTTATTCTTTTAGTCAATTTAGTACAACAGTATAAAACTGTTAATTGCTGCTCAATATCAGTCATTAGATTTAAAAGTTCAATACCTGTAATACTTTATCATTCTTATGGGAATATATAATTTGTTTCTTAAGTAGATTTATATATGCAAGCTTTCAAATTTATTTTTTATTTATTTTTAGTTAATAATCTTATTTATTTACTTGCAAGGAGAGAGAGAGAGAGAAAGAGTGTATGGCATGCCATGGCCTCCTGCTATTGCATATGAACTCCAGATGCATGTGCCACTTTGTGCATCTGGCTTTATGTGGGTACTGAAGAATCAAACCAAGGTCATCAGTCTTAGCAAGCTAGCAATTTAACTGTTGTGCTCATGCCCTCAAAATTCTAAGTATAAGATAAGAGTTTAATGAAGACAATCATATTTGTGATGAACAGATTAAAACCAATTTTATAAACTATCTAAGTCCTCACAAGCCAATATATATAAATCTCATAATTTATGAAAATTCAGTGTGTTGGCTTGTGACCAACTTGCCTGTTAAATTTCTAGGCACCTGTTGTCTTATTACATAGTATTCTACTTTATTATTTATTATTATTGTGAATGGGATAATTTCTTGATTCCTTTCTCAGTGTGTTCATTATACAGAAATGCTTCTGATTTTTTATTTTGACTGTGTCATGCTCTTTGATAGTGTTTATGAGATCTAAATGATTTCTGGTGAAGTATTAGGAATAGTTTCAGTCTTTCATATTGCTAGCAATCAGGCATAATTGTACTTCTTCCATTATTATTCACATCTCTTCTTTTTCTCACACTTCTATTTCTTTCTTTTGCTTTATTGCTCTCTCTGACTGAGCAGTAGATTGTATGAGAGTATATTATTCCTGACTTTTAGTAAAAATGCTTTCAGCTCTTCCACATTTAGTATATTGTTAGCTTTAGATTTATTATAGATAGTCTTTATTATGGTGTCATATTTCTTTTGTTCTTTGTTTATTTCAAGTTTTTTAAATTTTTTTTTATTATTATTTTTTTGGAGAGAGACAGAGATGGAGAGGGAGACAGATAGAGAATGGGCACGCCAGCAGTCTCTCAACTGCTGTGAACGAAATCCAGATGTGTGCGCCCCCCTTGTGGTCAAGTGCAGCATTGCACCCTTGCGTCACTTTGCATCTGGCTAAATGTGGGATCTGGAGATTGGAACCCAATTCTTTGGCTTAGCAGGCAGCCGCCTTAACCGCTAAACCATCTCTCCAGCCCTCTTTCGAGTTTTAATCATCAAGGAATGTTCATCACCTTTGATATGCATTGATTGAGATGATCATGTGATTTGTGTCCCTAGTCTATTTACATGATGTATTACTTTTTGTTTTGTTTTTTGAGGTAGTGTCTCACTTTAGCCCAGGCTACCCTGGAATTCATTATGTAGTCTCAGGGTGGCCTTGAACTCTTGAGGATCCGCCTACTTCTGCCTCCCAGTGCTGGGATTAAAGGCATGCGCCACCATGCCCGGCATGTATTACTTATTGATTTGTTTATTTGTTATTTGTTTATTTTCATGAACTTGAAGTTGCCTTGAAAATATTTTAATAGATTTTGCACCCATGTTTATCACAGCATCTGTGCAGATATTACTTCGTTTTGGGTTGTTGTTGTTGGTTTCCTTGCCTAGCTATGGCATCAGGGTAATTAATACTAGCTCTGTAAAATTAGTGTGGTTGGGCTGGAGAGATGGCTTAGGGATTAAGGCGCCTGCCTCTTAACCCTAAGAACACTGGTTCCAGTCTCCAGTGGTTCAAATCTCCAGGTCCCACGTTTAGCCAGATGCAAAGTGACGCAAGGGCGCAATGCTGCACTTGACCACAAGGGGGCGCACAAATCTGGATTTTGTTCGCAGCAGCTGAGACACTGCTGGCGCGTCCATCTCTGTCTTCCTCTCTCTCTCTCTCTCTCTCTCTGTCTCTCTCCAAAAAAATAATTAAAAATAAAAGTTTTAAAAATAAATTAGTGTGGTTGTGGTCCTTCTAATTCTGTCTTAACAAATAGTTTGAGAAATATTTCAGGTCTGATAGGATTTCAGTGAATCCATCTGATCTTGGACTTTTTAATAATTGGGAAGAATTCTTACTAATAATTCAATCTTAGCCGGACGTGGTGGCACACCCCTTTAATCCCAGCACTCAGGAGGCAGACGTAGGAGGATCATCATGGGTTCAAGGCCACCCTGAGAGGACATAGTGAATTCCAGCTCAGCCTGCACTATAGTAAGACCCTACCTCGAAAAAATAAATAAATAAATAAAAATAAAATATCAAATATAAAATAAATTCAATCCCATTGCTTATTATAGATATGGTTAAGTTGTATATATACTTTTAGTTTGGGTTTTAGTAATTTTGGTAGATCATAAATGTCTAGAAATTTATCCCTTTTTTATAGTTTTCCAATATGTTAGAATAGGTTCTCAAATTTTCCCTGATGATCCTCTGAATTTCACTGATACCTGCTTTAATGTCCTCATTTTAATACCTATTTTCATAAGTATACATTTTCTATCTTTTCTGGGGTTTAGTTTGAATGAAGACTTGCCAAACATGTTTATTTTTTCAAAGGTCAAATTTGGTATTTCATTGATTTTTTGTACATTTCTTTTAGTTTCTATTTCATTGATTTCTACACTGCTTTTCATTTAAAAAAATAAGTTTTGGTTGGACTTTTGCATTTCTAAGACTGTGACATGTAATTAAATTTTTAAAGTTTTTTCTAAAACATTTTTATTGACAACTCCATTAATATAAACAATATACCATGTTCAGAATCCTTTCTTAGCATCCGCTCTATTTCCCTTCTTGAATCCCCACTCCATTGAACCCCTTTTTCTGTCCAATTAGTCTCTTTTCTATGTTGATGTCATTAGCTTTTTTTTTTTCTTCTATTATGCAGTTCTTGAGTAGGTACTGTCAGCCACTTTGAGGTCATGAATATTAAAGCCACTTTGTGTCTGGAAGGCAGTAAATTTCTCATATTTTTACAGAGGCAGAAAGAACTTTGAACTTTCCTCTTAAATCTGCATTTGTTGTATCATACGCATTCTTTGAAGTTAGTATTTTGTTGTCACTTAACTCTTTTCACTTGCTTTCACTTTTTTTTTTTTTTTTTTGGTGTTTTGAGGTAGGGTTTCACTCTAGCTCAGGCTGACCTTGAACTCATTATGTAGTCGTAGAATGGCCTAGAACTCAGAGTGATCCTCCTACCTCTGCCTCCCAAGTGCTGGGATTAAAGGTGTGCGCCATCATGCCCGGCCCTTTTTAATTAATTGTTTTATTTTTTTTTTTTGTCTCACTTGTTTTCCATTTTAACACTTGTTTCCATTTTAACACTTTCAGTCTTTGCATATCTTTGCCAGTGAAATCTGTCTCCTTCAGAAACATTTTATGTATTTGTTTATTTATTAATTTGAAAGAGAGTAAGAAAGAAGCAAAGGGGCGGGGGAAGACAGAGGATGAAGAATGGGCATTTCAGGGCCTCTAGACACTGCAAACAAATTCCAGATACATGTGTTGCTTGTGCATCCGGCTTTATGTGGATACTGGGGAATTGAACTTGAGTCCTTAGGTTATGCAGGCAAGTGCCATAACCACTTAGTCACCTTTCCAGCCCCAGACCTGTCTCATTCAGATAAGAAGTGTTGTTTATTTATTTATTTGCAAAGGAGAAAGAGAGAGTGACTTTGATACTGGGCACACCAAGGCCTCCTGCTGTTGCAAACAAATTCTAGACACAATTCTAGTCTTGTGCATCTCACTTTATGTGGGTACAAAGGAATCAAATTTGGGCCCACCAGCTTCTGCAAGCAAGAGCCTTTAACTGCTGAGCAACCTCCCCAGTCCCCATCTATATATTTTAATGCCTGATACACCATGGGACTTAAACTCATATTCATATTTGCAAATTGACTTTTTCCTCTTGTTAGACTTCATAGTGATTTTCTGCTGACTGGCTTTCTTTTACTGCATGGGAAGAAGTCATATGGAGATAGAGTCCAAAATATAATAGGATGGGTAATCTTCATTATCAACTACACTGGATCTAGAATTACCATGGAAAATCACTTCAGAATACATGAGAATATTTCCAAAAAGGTTTCACTAAAAAGGGAAGACTCGCCTGAATGTAGGTGCCACCATGGGTTGGGATCCAGGAATGAATAAAGAAAAAGTGAACTGAATACCATTAAGCATCTCTCTCTGCTTCTTAAGTGCAGATACAGTGTGAGCCACTGCCTCAGGTTCCTGTCACCCTAACTTCTCAACCACAATCGACTGTACCCTCAAACTGTGAGCCAAAATAAACATTTACTACATGACAGTATATTTGTCAATTTTTTATCATTACAATAAAGTAATTACTACACATAGATTATGATGTTGTAGGACTTTCAAGATAGTATGCAAAATTCTGGTGGTCATTTAACTGAAACTGTAAAGGAAAACAATAGAATGAGGAAGAAATAGTATCTAAAATGATACTGATTTCTAGCTTCTGGTCAAGGGCATCCTCCTAATCATGATTCAGTGTCTGGGGTGATTCAGGCAAGATCAGTGTGGCTCCAGTTTAAGTAGGTCTTTGCAAACTTCCAGTGGGCAACATGGAGGGGCACATTTGGGAATCTGCAGATTCCCACACTCTCAGGTAGCCCATAAGACCTTCATGTCCCCCCAACCACTTGCCCCTTCTGCTGCACCTCTGACTTGATAACCAAGTTATCTGCTGCACTCCCTGCAGGCCCCAGTGCCTGTGGTCTGAGCACCTTTCCTGTCTTGCAGAGTCCCTGCCCCATTGCATCTGTCAGTGGCCTACATGCCTTCCCTGTCTCCCAGAGGCCTCCACCCCAAAGTGTCTGTAAATGGATGGAAAATGATATTCCAAGCAAATGGATAAAAGAAACAAACAGGTGTTGCTATATTAATATACAATAAAATAGATTTCAAACCAAAGTAATCAAAATTGACAAAGAAGGTCACTTCTTACTCATTAAGGGAATGATTGAAAAAGAGACCACAGGAGCACCACAGTATAGTAAACAAAACTTACTTGACAACACCTACATCATCATAGTTGGAGATTTCAATACTCCACTATCAGCAAAAGAGAGATTATCCAAACAGAAAATTAATAGGGTGTGGGTCTTTACCATTACCATTTCCAGAGGTCATTAGCCACCAACTTCTTGGGCAAGGGACAGAGGAGTTGGGGGAAAGCAGCAGGGTCCTGGAGCAGCAGGTGAGTGCGATGACAAAGAAGTGACAGGCAATGAAAACCTGGGAGACCATCTGATGGACAGCACTTGTTTATTCCAAAGGTAAGTGGGTTTATAAACACTTGAGGAAGGTTGAGGTAGCACATACAAACTACATGATGATCAGATGCATAGGTTATGGGTTGTTATCTAAGTGGCAGAAGAACAAGTAACTTCTAAGCTGTGGGGGGAGGAGTTGCAAGAGAGATAGCACAAGGCTGTGACTTCAAAGCTGTGGGGGAGAGAGATGGTGGAAAGGCTATGTGACTTCAGCCGCATAAGCATCTCTTGGGCAGCTAGCCACAAGGTCAGGAACCGTGGGAGGCAACGTCTGACTTATGGAATGGTCAGAGCCTTTTGGGGTCTAGAGGGAGGGCCTTGCCAGTTCTTCCCACTCTGGGCGATGACAGGGCACACTACAACCTACAATGTAGGGAAGGCCAGTCATTGTCACCAGGGGCTCCTGATGATAGGGCCAGCTGCAACCCCACAGCCCAGGGTCCCTGGCCATGTCCAACAGTTCAGGCCAGCCTCTTCACAGTCCTAGCCCATTTTTAGTAATGCCCAACAATAGGGAATTAAGAGAGCTCAACAATGCTATACATCAGCTAGAACTAATGGACATCTACAAAACATTCCATCCCAATTCTACAGAATACAAATTTGTCTCAGCAACCCATGGACTATTCTCCAAAATAGATACTATATTAGGCTATAAAGTATGCCTTCCTAAATTCAGGAAAATTGGCGTAATTTCCTGCATCTTATCAGGTCACAATACTTCAAAGCTAGAAATTAACAATAAGAGAAGCTTCAGGAATTCCATGAGCTCCCGGAGACTGAACAACATAGTCTAAACAATTAATCACTAGTGGAAGAAATCAAAAAAGAAATTGTAAAATTTCAAGAATTGAATGACAATAAGAACACAACTTATCGTAATTTATGGCACACAGTGAAAAGAATACTAGGGGGAAAAATTCATAATATGATCTGCCTTCATAACAAAAACAGAGGGATCTCAAATTAATAACCTAACCATCCACCTAAAGACAATGGAAAAACAAGAAGAATCCAACTCAAAATACTCCAGAGGGAAAGAAATAATTGAGATCAGAGCAGAAATTAATGAATTGGAAACTAAGAAAACTGATTAAATGAGCATATTCTTTGAAAAAATAAACAAGATTGATAAACCCCTGGACAAATTGATCATATGAAAGAAAGAGAAGTCTCAAATTAACAAAATCATAAATGAAAAAGGAGAGATCACAACAGACATCAATTAGTAGAATCATCAGGACTTACTTGCAAAACCTCTACTCCACAAAATTGGATAATCTGGAAGAAATGGATGAATTCCTAGACGCATACCACCTACCAAAACTACATTCAGAGCAAATTAATCTCCTAAAAAAATCTATCACAGCTATAGAGATTGAAAAGTTAATCAAGAGCCTCCCCCAAAATAAAAGTCCAAGACCAGATGGCTTCTTGGCTGAATTCTATCAAACCTTCACTGAGGAACTGAAAACAATTTTTCTCAAGGTGTTTCACATAACAGGGGAACTGTGAATCCTGCCGAACTCCTTTTGTAAAGCTAGCATCACCCAATAGCAAAACCAGATAGACATACAAGAAAAGAAAACTATACATCTATATCCCTGATGAACTTAGATACAAAGATTTTGATAAAAATCCTCACAAGCTAAATTCAGCAACCCATCAAAACAATTGTCCACCTTGATCAAGTAGGCTTCATCCCAGGAATGCAAACATGGTTCAACATATGGAAGTAGGTCAACATAGTATACCACATAAATAAACTTAATCTCAAGAACCACATGATCATTTCAATTGATGCCGAGAAGTCCTTTGACAAAATACAACATCACTTCAAGATAAAAATGCTGGAAAGAATAGGAATGGAAAGTTAATACCTCCACAAAATAAAGCCTATAAATTTGAGGATTTGAGAAGATGGAAAGACCTCCCATGCTTCTGGATGCATAGAATTAATATGAAAATAGCAATTCTACCAAAACAATATAAAGATTTAAAGCAATAAAAATAAAAATTCCAGCATTATTCTGTAGAGGTAGAAAAGAATAATCTTAAAATTCATATGGAATGGCAGTTGGCCTCAGATATCCAAATATATCTTCAGCAAGAGAAACACCTTTGGAAGTATCATCATACTGATCTAAAGCTATACTACAAAGCCATAGAAACAAAAATAGCATGGTACTAGCACAAAAAAACAGACCTTAGGTAAAGTAGCTACAGCTACTTGATTTTTGACAAAGGTGCCAATAATATACATTGGAGAAAAGACAGCATCTTCAACAAATGGTTCTGGAAAAATTAGAAAAATCACATGTATAAAAATGAAACTAGTCCCAATCCAAATTGACTAAAGTCTTCAATATAAGACCCAAAGCTCTTCAAATACTGAAAGGAAAAATAGGAGGAAGTATCCATGATGTAGGAGTGGGGAAGGACTTTCCAAACAATACCCCAGTAGCTCAGGAAATTAAACAATCTCTCAACCAATGAGATCTGACAAAGCTATAAAGCTTTTATTTATTTATTTTTTAAAGTGTTTCAAGGTAGGGTCTCACTCTAGCTCAGGCTGACCTGAAATTCACTATGTTGTCTCAGGGTGGCCTCAAACTCACAGCAGTCCTCCTACCTCTGCCTACCAAGTGCTAGGACTAAAGGTGTGTGCCACCATGCCTGGCTCTAAAAATCTTTTGCACAGACAAACATACCATATGCAGAGCCAATTGATTATCCACAGAACGGGAGAAAATTTTCACCAGCTATTCCACAGACAGAGGCCAAATATCTAGAATCTACAAAGAACTCAAAAAACTAAACAATAAAAAAATCAAACAACCCACTCCAAAAATGGGGTAAAACTAGCAGGCAATAAAGAAGCCATAGAGGTATTCTGTCTCATTAAACTCGACAACTTCCTTGACTGATGTATTACCCTTATCTCAGATGGCCTTGAAGGACCAGAAACCATTGGAATATCCTCCCTAAGACAATCCTGGCTGAAGAAGCCTATTCTGAACAAGGACACAGATGGCTATATTTCTTATCAACTACACCTGGTACAGTTTGTTTTGTAGGATCCTCCTTATACTTTTAAACCCCAGCCTGGCTCAGTGCTTCATCCTTCATCCTGCAGGAAAGCTGATGCCTCTCACTGTGTCTCTCAATAAACAGTCTGTCTGTAGGTATCACATCTGGTGTTCACTTTTCTCTTACACTTCCTTACATGTAATAGCTAAGTAGTGGAATCAACCCATCATTAGATGAATGGATAACTACTGGAACACAGCCTTTGTGAGTAACCAATAGCTTTCTGATTTGATAAGAGACCTGAGGAGATAAACTACCCCTTGCATTTCAGTCAAGCCCCAGCTGAAACCACAGAGGAATTTGGGAGATGAGCAAGAATGCTGGTTCCATGGTGAGCCTGACAATCAGTGCCAGGGTAAAAGAGACAGATGCTGAGAATACTCAACAACTACCAAATAACAAAGCAGAGATCCAGAGGCTCCAAAGAGCTAATCATCGAAGTACACTTAAAACCCACCCAACATAGCTGAGGGAATTTTATGGAAGAAGGTGTAGAATGATTTTAAGAGCCACAGGTTGGGACATCATGCCCAGAGGCATTGCTACCCCCTAGTAAATGACTGCCTTTCCCACAATGCATAACCCATACCTGCAACCCTGCTGAGGAGGGTCCCCATAAGAATGGGGGCACCAACAGGGAAATGGATGGTACCAACACATGTTGTGTCCATACTATATCCATAATAAAAAAAAAAATAAATAGAAAAATACTGATATGGTGGGTTAAAGAGAGTGTCATGCTCCCTCCAAAGTTAAATACATCAGGAGTCCCAAAATGTGAACTTAATTGATTTAGGCTCTTTGCAGATATAATTAAGGTACAAGTCTCAACATGAAATCTTCCTGGATTAGTATGGGTCAGTAAGTCTATTCATGGCTGTCCATATAAGAGATGCAAAGCAAGAAGAAATAGCAAAGAAGGAAATATAAAGGTAAAGATAATTTCAATGGCATATCTATTTGGCTAGGAATGTCATAAATTACTCAGCACCACCAGAAACTAGGGATAGATGTATGGAACACATTTTGCATCAGAGCCTACCAACTTACTGACACCTGTTGCAGACTTCTGGCCTCCAGAACTGTGAATGGATAAATTCCTTTTGTTTAAAACAATTGAATAAGTGGTGAGTTTCATGTGGGAACACAAGCACATTAATCCAGTAATAAATAATTTGCGACATTAATGGAGTATTTAATTCTCAGTTTCAAAATAATTACAAATAGAAAAGTACAGTCAGCACATGACAACCTATGGTTATACTCACTGTAAAAGATGTGCATACACAAGTATTGTATAGCAACTTCCTCCAAAATGAAGCATTCCCTCTGGGGGGAGGGGGAGAAAGGAAGCTTACCAGACTCAGAAGTCAACAAGTGTGTCAAAAGGGTACAAGACTCTTCCCAAAGGCTATATATAGGGAAATGACTGCTAGGTATGAGATTCTCCAATTGAGATAACTGCAAGTCATGTAGCATGCTGATGGCTCTCAGAGCAGCTTAACTGCCTGCAGGTTGTGCAGTAAGCTTGAGAGATGCTGCTTCAGTGACTCATTGCCTGTGCTGGGTGGGCTTTGTAGTGATGCAACCATCTTTGAGTCATCCATGTTCCTGTAAGCAACCTCTCACCCTGCTCTGCAAGAAATCCCAACAAACTTTTTGGCTTACCAATATTGAGTTTGGTGTAATAATAATTTTGGCCATTGGCTGTGCCCTATCTGGGGTGAAGAGAAGAATTTTCTAGTCTCCAGAAGGGGAAAATAAATTCCCTCAGTAAGGAAACACAAGGCCATTAGCTAACTAAATGTCCAGATCCTGGGGAGAGGTTCCTCTTTTCATTTGGTTTCATGTTGAACATCTCCTCCTAAACCTTCTGTTCTCTGTTATTATTTTTTAAAGAATCATTTCAGTCTTAATTGTTCAAAACAGAAATATATAAAGTCTCATTAATTTCATCTGTTTTTCTTAGGGAAAACTCATCTGTTTTTCCACTTGTTTAGGGTAAGATATTGGGTATATAATTAATCATTCCATACCATGGGTCAATATTGCTTTAACAAACTAAGCATCCATGAATAGTTATTTTTAAGACAGTGGTGTCAACGTCAAAATCCTCACACAACATTGGGGAACCTGATCCTCAGTTAGACTCATTGTACCAACCTATCACTTCCCTCTCTTATTTACCTTCCTCATCCTTGCAAATTGCAAGTTGTACACTGTGAACTCTGAATGTGAATGGAGAGCAGCAGCTGTATTTTCTGGTCACTAAAAATGCTCCAAGGACTATTGACAGAGACCCACACATGCCTGGACCTCACAGTTTGATTCCACGAGTGCCCTGAATGGCTCTATGAGCACTCCTCTAAGAAGAAAGTTTCATCTTTTTAGCATTGTGATGTTCATTTCTATTTTCAATGTTTAGTCATAAAAATCACTAGGTTAGGCTCCAGTTTTAGTTTTCACAGGCTTCTATTAGCTAATTCAGAAATTAGAGTTACTTATTCTCTTACTCTTTTATTTTTTTTTTTTCCTGTCTGGTTAGTACATTAGAAATCCACATACTAAGCTGGGCATGGTGGCACATGCCTTTAATCCCAACACTTGTGAGGCAGAAGTAGGAGGATCACTGTGAGTTTGAGGCCCTTCTGAGACTACATCATGAATTCCAGGTCAGCCTGAACTAGACTGAAACTCTACCTTGAGAAAAGAAAGAAAAAAATAAAGAAAGAAAAAGAAAACCACATGCTAATGTCTAAGTAGATGAATATAACTCTTATAAGAGTTGCTGGATGATCATAAATGTTGTAACTCTTTTTGCTCATATGAACTTTCCAGTTCTTTTTTTCTTTATTTATCTCTCTCTATCTCCCTCTCTCTCTCTCTTTCTCTCTCTTTCTCTATCTCTATCTCTGTCTGTGGTGTGCTCCAATATAAGTATGTGTGTTTATATGTTTGTGGGTGCAATTTGCATGTGTGTATGAAGACTAGTAATCAACATTAAATGTCTTCCACAATTGTTCTTTCTTAGTCACTCTTCCACCATAGTATAGTGGAAGGGTCACTCACTAAAGCCAGAGCCCAATGATTTGGCTAGACAAACTATCCAGCAGGACTTGAAGATCCTCCTGTCTCCACCTTCCCAAAGCTGGGATTATAAGAGTGTACTACAATCTTGGCTTTTATGTGGGAGAATATTATCTAAACTCAGATTCTCATACTTGTATGGTATCATAGTCAGCTTCACATTGCTGGGATGAACTTCTAAAACAGGGACAGTTTATGGGAAGAAGAGATTTATTGAAGTTTAGATATCCAGGGGAAGTTCCATAATGGTGGTAAAGAGAAAACCCGCCACCAAAAGCAAGAGCAGAAACCTATAGCCAAACAGCAAGGAACCCAGGCAGAACTTTAGCATTCTGCATTCCTTAGGCTGAAATTCAGATCCAGTAACACCTTAGGCCTGGATACCAGAATCTGTCCACAGTGACACATCCTCTAGCTAGGCAGCTGGAGATTTAAGTTACAAGCTTTAATAAGCTCTTGGACCTATTGGGGGGGGGGCATACATTCAAACTACATTTGGGAAGCAGCTTACCCAGTGAGCTATTCCCCAGTTCTCTGTTTCTTATATAATGAAAACACATCATTAATCTCATAAAATAGAGGACAAACAGAACAGGGCTTCATTTCTCAAATGTTGTAGTTACCTTCTTGCTGTTGGGGCAAAGGATCTACCTAAAACAGTTGATGGAAGGAAAGATTTTATTTTGGCTTATCATCTTGAGGGGAAGCTTCATGGGATGATGGCCAGGGAAAGCATCACATGAGCAAAGAGTGGGCATCACCTCTGCCACTGCACAGGGAAGACAGCAGCAGGAGATTGAGCCAAACTCTGGCAAGGAGGAGTTGGCAATAACACCTGAAAGCCGTCCCAGACGACATACCTCCTTCAGCAAGAATTACCACCAAAATATACCAGCTGAGGTCCAAGCATTCAGACTATATGAGTTTTTGTGTGCCATCTGAGTCAAAGCGCCACATTCCACCCTTGGCCCCCAACAGATCATAACCATTTCAGGATATAAAATCCACTCAGTCCAACTTTAAAATCACCCATAGTTTTTATTATATTCAACAAAGATCAAACAACTCATTCATCTAAAGCCTGTTAAACCAAATACATAATGGCACAGAATAAATATTCAAACTGTAAAACATACCATTGCAAAGAACCAATCAAGATTTAAAACAACCAGGGCAAACATCAAAATCTGCAGTTCTGTGCCTGACTGGCATCCTGATCCTGTGATGAAAACTTTGGGTCTCCAATTCTGCCCTAACCTTTGAGCCGCTCAAAGTCTCAGGAAAACTTTGTCCTGAGCCAGCAGCTCTCCTTAGCAACTGTGTCACATCCTGGCATCTCTAAATTCCCAGATTCTCTACTGCAAGCCATGGTTCATCCTCACATGGAACTCAAACAACCCTGCCTTACATCACATACTGACCATCTCCAAAAGAATTGCACTGCAAATCAACATTACCCTTTCCTGCATTTGTTATGCTTCCCAAATCAGTACCTGGTGGACTTTACTGACAAATTGTTAATCCAGAAAGGAATAAAACCAACTTAAAATGCAGAAAAATGCCTTCAACATTCTTCCTTCAGATTCCCTAATTTCAAAAGAGTTAACATTATTTTAGCTGTCCCATTGCAGAACAGCTGACTCGATCTCAATGTTAACAATTGTAACTGAGGTAGGATGCTGTCTCCTGACCAAAACTTCAATTTATCTCTGTGCCATATCCTTCTGCACTGTGTCCTGCTTTTACTTTTAGATTTAGCTTTGTTTAAATTCTCAGGACACAGGAAGAGCACAGCCTGCTTCTCACAGAAATTGCTTCTAGCCCAGTCCCAAGAAAGCTTTCTTCCCCTCGTATGCCAAGCCTGAAGAGTCCAAAGTTATTTCTGCATTTAGATCTTCCTTGTCTGACCGGAATGGTCTATGAAACTCTGCTTACAGCACAGCATGTAATCTCATAGGCCAAGGTACCAAATTCTTTGATATTTTTAACCTCAAATCAGTTGCAAAAAGGCCAAAAGTCACACACTTAGGTTTCTCATATCAAAACCACACTCCTGTAGTACCAATTTTCTGTTGTAGTTAAACCTCTTATTGCTAGGACCACAGTTCCTTAAGCAAGTCTCCACCTCCCAAAATGCCATCACCTGGGTTCCAAACATTCAGAACACTTGAGTTTACATGGCCCATCTGATTCAAACCATCACAATGAATACAGAAATGTATGTTTCTATTTATATTCCCTTTCACGTTAGAGAAAACACATGGTTAATTAAAACAACCCAAACAAACTACAGTGCAATGCACTTATATTGTGGATAACCTGCATATCAACTCACTTAAAATTTTCCTTTCCAATTGATATAAAATGAAGAAAGTCTCAGTATTATAACATAATAAATTTACTTTTGGTTTTCCTGGATTATTCCAAGAAGTTATACTTCTATTTAATAGATTAAGACACTTTTTAAATGACTTTAGTGTCACAAATATTGGTTGCCATTTTTATTAACTTTGCTACATCTTTTTACAATTGTGGTTATTGGAGAGTACATTTTCACTTTTTTTTCTTTACAACAGGAGAATATATATATATATTAGCTGTATATGGAAAGGATTTACATTTTTCCTCATCCATTTATTCTACATAACATATATTTCTATAAATAAAGCATTTTACAATATAAATTTTTATTTCCCATCTCTCTTACTCATAAATCTGTTTCTTATTTTATTTCTTTCCTCAGTTTAGGAACCTCATACTTATAGCAAGGCATCATTTTTTAGTCAGAGTCTTAGAATATTCTAGAAATTCATATTCACTTGCGTACAAATTCTAGTTATTGAAATGCATATATACTCAGTTTCAAATGTCTCTTTACCTTTGGACATAAGCAACTGTCCTAATACAGTTTTAAATTTTTTTACCTACTGCTTCATCCTAATCATACTAATTTTATTCAAACACTTTTGACCTTCTGTGAGTTGTTCATAGCTTGAACATTTTATTGTCCAATGAACTAAACTATTCTTATTATAAGCTGGACAAAGTCATCACTTCCTAAAAGGAAAGATTCATTTAAAAAAATCCTCAAAATAATTGATATTTTATAAAGCCTTCTATTCTACATTTGCCCACTAGGTAAGTACTAAAACCAAGAACAAAGGAGTCATCTACATGCTTTCCCAAATACACTAAACCACATAATAGTTTTAATAGTGCCACAAAGAGTAATTGAGATTTAATATCACATTATGGTCTGAACCTTTATTGACTTTCTCCCAGCATAAACCGGCAGAGATATTTCTTTATAATGTGCAAATGTTCTGTTGCTTCTTATGTTTTTTTCAACTTTACTCTGGGCAATGATTCTGTTATTGCAGACAATCTGCTGGTAACATTTATGCCATTCAAACCATTTTAGGCTTAACAAATAAATCTATAATCCATCACTCTTCCTATTTTTCCTCTGATTTGAAAATTCTAGCAGGCTTATGCCTTATTTATACAGTATTGACAGAGGTCATTCCCTTTCTGCAGCTTTGGACATTTATAAATTATAGTAAGCAGAGTTGTGTAATGAGATATGCTGAGAAAGGGAATCTTTAATGGGAATTTGAGATGATTTTACTCAGAAAATCAGGTTGTACATTTATATTACAAAAAGCAATAAAAACTTTCTTAAAACCTAAAATATATTTAACTAGATTTTCCCTTGAATTCCCACTCTCATTGCCTTATTTTATTGCATAGCATTTTTAATCAATTTCTCAACCACAGAAATCCAAGGATAGAGATTCTTAGCACCTTCTTCTCTCTGATGCTACTTTCTACAGTTAATTTTGGCATCGGTCTTAAAATACTTTGGCAATACTGCAAAGATTTTATATCATATCCATAACATTTTAATCTATTCTTAACTCACCTTTTTTAATATTTGCAATGGTGGACACATTTTCAATTCTGCCTACAATGTAGATATACTAAATGTAGATATTGAATAAATAGGAAAGTAACAAAAGTCTCAAGAATTCAAAGATCCTTAGGCACTAAAGAAAACAAGAACAATAGAGTTTGTGGATAATGGGTGATGTTAGGGTAATTCCTCAATGAGTCAACTTTCAAGAAGCTACTGAAAAATGTTCAAAACATTAGCACTAGGTTTTGAAACATATAAATGAGTCACTTTTTTAACTTCAAATTATTCCATCTCCATACACACACACACACACACACACACACACACACACACACACACACACATATAAATAATTTATTTATAATTTGAGCATTGCAGACCATTTTAAGTGGGCATTATAAATTGTAATAAACTCCTATGTTTTACTGTTCTAAAATGCTCTAGATTCTAGTGATGTGCAAATAGAAAGCTCTAAAGTAGAAAGATTAATTTCAGCACAAATAAGTTATCTGTTTATTTCGTATAAGCAGGTCATATCTTAAGGAAAAATTATATCACTGAGATTAGAGATAAATAATTTATTAGATTGGCTATATTAATAAATTATTTGCTTCAGAGATTCCATCTGTCATGTGACAGATCAGTTTTTTCCTCCAATCCCAAATGTCATTCTCTTGTCAGTCTATGACAGTTACCAGTGTTAGATATTCCTTCCAAGAACAAATTATTTTCGAAAATAACAGCCCATCTTTTTATCCAATTTGCAGATGATCTCTGCCTATGTTATCATTTACCTACCTAGTCTTGAAATGATCTATTTCAAAAGACAAAATTTTATAGATCTTAAACTTGGAGAATAAACTAGACTTTTAAAGTGATACAGAATTCAATCAACAATGCCAAGTGCCAATTCAGTTTGAAAAATCCTGAATAATGGGCTACAGAGATGGTTTAGTGCTTAAGGAACTTACCTGCAAAGCCAAAGGACCCAGGTTCCATTCCCCAGGTCCCACGTAAACCATATGGACAAGGTGGCACATGCATCTGGGGTTCGTTTGTGGTGGCTGAAGAACCTGGCATGTCCATATTCTCTCTCCCTCTGGCTCTCTCTCTCTCAAACAAATAGAATTTTAAAAGAGTTTTAAAATTTTTGAATCATACCATTGGGAGTCTTCAGAGATAAATGATATAATCTGAGCATTTAGAAAAAGTACGATTTGTTTGGAGTAAGAATTATCTACTATCATATATTTATAACTTCAATTTTAAAAGACTTTTTAAAAATCATTGAACATTCACTAAATAAATAATATTTATTATTGTTCTTATAGTTTTTTTAAGCAAAAAGCAATACATTAAGTTTTCTTGTAATTGAAACCTAAAGAGTTAGTATCATATAGGTAAAATAAAAAGGCTAAAAAAGCAATGACTTATATATATTAAATAAAATTGTAAAATACTAGTTAAAAATATTAATGATCAGTATGCAGGATGAAGCCTTCTACAAATTTATCTACACAGATTTAAGTAATAGAATGGTTTACATTTATATGTTCCAATATAGACAATATGCAATAAATTACATGTCTTCATTATGTAATTATAAATATGAGCATATATAAATAACTATAACTTGTAATCTCCCTGTAGCAGACAGACTCATGTCATTGTGAAGAACCTCAGACCACACAGAGTTAAGGAAGAAGGTGTTTATTTTAAGCTTACAGTTCCAATTCCATAATGGTAGAAGAAACTGGCCCACTTTCACTGGCCCAAGCAGAGAGAAAAAAGTCCCAAGCCACCACTAGCACCAAAAAGAAACACAGTTCAGGGACACCAGGCTGAATTCAGGCACTTTGCATTGTCTTTAGTGTGCAATTCCAAATCCACCCCCACACCTTAATGCTGGACCCTAGGATCTACCCACAGTCAGCTGGATATCCAAACTTTACTAAAACTGGTATATCAGGGGACATCCATTCAAGTCAGCACATCCCACCCTGGCTCCCCATAGATTCAAAACCATCTAACATTGTAAATTTTATTCACTCTAATTTTAAAGGTTTCCACAGTCTCTATCAACTTAAGATAGTTCTAAAATCCCAAGACCCATCTTATATTTAAGATAGTCTCTGAATTGGTAGTCCTGTAAAATCAAACAAGTTATACACTTTCAACATATAAAGGCAGAGAATAAACCTTTTCAACTGTTATAAGGCCTAGAACAATGCAAACTCAAAAACCATCAAATAAACAAACTTCTGCAGTTCAGGTCTGATATAACTCATGACTGACAGTCTCCAGAATTTCCAATTCTGCACCCGACAGCTGGCCTGAGTAGCCAGGGCAAACTTCCATCCTGAGCCAACAGCTTCCATGGTAGCCCTTGCACAGTCCTGGTATAGCTAAACATCCCTGCATCTCCATGTAAACCATAGCCCATATTCCAATGACTTTTGCAGCCTCTTCTTGAGGGTTATCTACCTTGCATATATACTATGTCTCAGCAGCAGTTCCTGAAACCATGCACTTCATTAAGACTGCACGCAATTTATTAATTATGGCAATAGTTGGTATGGAAATATCACTTGTTTGTACCATTCTTTTCCCCATCCCTGCCCCCTTTAAGAAGGGGCACCTCCTCATTGGGGTCACAGGTTATGCCAATGGGGATTGTGGGTTATGCATTGTGGGAGCAGCAGTCAGTCATTAGGGAGAAGCAGTGCCTCTGGGTATGATGTGCCAATTTGTGGCTCTAACAATCTTTCTGCCCCCTCTTCCACAAATTTCTCCAAGCCATGTTGGGTATGCTTTAAGTCTACTGCAGTCATGGGCTCTTAGGAGCCTCTGGATCTCTGCTTTGGTAGGTGTTGAGAGTCCTCAGTGTCTGTCTCCTTTACCCTGGCACAGCCATATTCTTAATTCAGGGATAAAACAAAATTTAACCTTGAAAGGCAGGTTCCTTTTCAAGTCAACTCTTTTCCAAAAGTTTGCATTTCTATCAGTCTTTCTTCAGGCATCCTTGCCATTGTTTCAATATAAAGTAGTTGGGTCATCTTCTTTCCAAATGCTAACGTATTTAACAATAGCAGATTCAGCAGCCAGTCTCTATGCCAGTAAATCTTAAACTTGTTTGAGTTTTCCCACCATAAAATCTTAAATATCTTAGTCTCATATCTTTAGCCAAGCATATCAGTTCATTACAAATTTAACCTTTATCAAACTCTTTGGGTCTGAGCAGAAGAATGCAGCCAGACCTTATGCCAGTAGCGCAGTTCTAACAAAGTCCTTTGAAGTCTTTCTTTCCCCTTAGAAGGCTCACAAGCTAAGCCTCCAAGTTCGTAAACAATTCTCTCTGTACTTAGCATTTTAAAACTCTCATGAAAATAGTGCATATTACTTGGCTTACCACTACAGAAGCCATCTTCGTTGCAAGCACAAAGTTTCCCATTACTATAGCACAGAAGTTCCAAAAAAACAAAATCTGCATGATTAGATTCATCTCAACATTCTATCCTACTCCTCAGTACCAATTCTGTAGCAGACAGCCTCACATCATTGGGATGAACCTCTAGACCAGACTGAGTTATGGAAGAAGGGGTTTATTTGAAGTTTATAGATCTAGGGGAACTTCCAAAATTACAGAAGAAGCTAGCCCATCTTCACAGGTCCAAGCAGAGATAGCAAAGCCCCAGTCCACCACCAGCACCATATCAAGCACACTTTAGGGACACCAGTCAGAACTCAGACACTTTGCATATCTTTAGACTGGAATACAAATCCACTCCTACATCTTAGGGTTGGACCCTAAGATATGTCCACAGGAAGCTGAAAATCCAAGAAGCTTTAATAAATCTGAGTATATTGGAGGGCATCCATTCAAGCTACCACCCACCCCAAATCCAAAATGCAGTAAAAGGGAAGAAATGCTAGAAAAAAATGGTCCACATTATCTTGGGTGATAGGACTATAGATACATTTCTTCTCTTTCCTTGTTTTTAACATCTAAAATAATTTGTGATAGACAATAGACAAGCATACTATGCATCAGGTGGTTTTAGGTTTGACCTACCTGTGCTGACGTTTCTGTAAGCAGGAATTATGAGCCTCCACAGTGACCGACATGTAAAGAAACAAAATGACTTCTCTAGTAGAATTTTTCTTACAGGACTTATTAAATAAAAGCAATATTTTAGATTTCTACACATTTCAACACTTTTGGGAAATATAGCCCAATATTATTTTCATAATATTGTTTTGCCCTGGATAATAAGTATAAACACTGTTATACAGTTTAGAAATTCTAACTCAGGTTAAAAGATCCCAGAACAAAAATTTAGTAAATGTCAGAACTGAGCTTCAGACTTTAATTGTGTACAAAAGCTTTTTATGCATATACAATCTCTTATTGCATGAGTATCCTTTGACCTAACTGCATGTTGGACAAGTCATTAAAGGAACCTCTTTATACAATAAATTTACAAGCAAAATTTTGCCTAAATATAGGTACAATTTTACATGAACTCTAAAAGAAAAGTCTCAATTGTTTATTTCAAATGATGCATCTTATTTTTAAGATAAACTGAATGATTTCTGAAGTGGTTTCAACTCTCAAGTGCTTTCTGTCATTCTTCTGTGTGTTCCCCATGACAGAAACATAAAGGTGAGATGCGGTTGGAATACAAAAAAATAAAGGTTAGTACATATTTTCATGACTGACATTATTAATGCCTATTCTAATAAAAGATATATATTGGAACCATGCCTTTCTACCTCCAACCCTAAAGAGAACTAATTTTCAAACATTCACAAAGAAATTTATTTTGAGACCTTCTAAATACTTAAGCAACTACATGATCAAATGCTCTTATTTTCAAGGATGAAACATTCTTTTTCATTTTCTGTTTTATAAATAAGATAATTTCAATCCAATGTATTTAATGAATCGCCAGTATATGACTAAATATCTCTCTGATTTAAAATGCTCTATCTATAAAAATTGTTAGCCAATATTTTCTAGAGAAAAACAAATATACCATATATGGTATAAACAAGAAAATACAGGCATTAGTTGAATCACTCCTTCAAATTTTATTATTATATTTGGATATTTGGCTGCAGCTGTAGTAGAAGTAGCTAATACACTATCCATCAGTGAAATGAACTATTGAAGGGAAAGGTACCAGTATTAGTAAAAGTGAAGACAGGAAAATTGTGCTAGTTGCTAATTTTGACAGCTAGGAAGGACTTAACATATATTTGTCCTCCCCTGAGAAGCTACCATTTTCTCTTTACTCTGAATTCTTTACCATCAGAGAAATTCATTGGTTATTTATTATCTTGGACTATTAGTAATATTTTAATCTATTCTCTTAACTAATTCCACTGTCTGAGAGTATATTTTATTTGTATTTCTTAAGGTTGTATTTCAAAACTTAGATACTGCCAAATGTTTTCTGAATTTTTTTACAGGATTAACTAACTAAAGGTGTTTAATGGCCCTACTGGAGCATCATAGATACTTATCTTTTTATTTAAGCATATGCATAAAAAGGTACTGTTGACTATTTCCTAGAATGTAAAGATAAAGATGATATGATAGAGCTGTATAAAGGAATTTGTGTGAAGAAGAGAGGTCTTTACAGAAAATGGTGTATTTTTAAATTCTCTGAAGGAAAACAATTATAAACAGATCTATGTAGGAAACAAAATTATTATGTAAACAGATAAATTAAAGTCTAGTGACTTCCTCAACACTTTAATAGTACCTCCTAATTTCAGTTTCAATAAATCATGAATGGGGTCTGTGTCTATTGACCCGAGGCCTCTTCAGAGATTTAAACAAGGTATTGGCAGATGTCATAGACATTTTAAGGATCAGCTATGGTTAGGCTCCCTTTTATATCCAGCTAATTAGAGGGTGGACCTGTGAAAATTGTAAAACTGAGCATCTTTGCTCCTCACGAATTCTGAACTCAAAAGCAATGGTTTTTCAATGATAACTAGAGACAGTGTAAGGAGGGCAACACCAGTAGTCCCATTCAACTTATTAAAGATGGAGATACCCTATATCTTTTAAATATTCAAGGCATTAGAATATAATCATGAATTCATACCAACATTCAAAAAGAGAGTATTACCATAGGAGTAAGAAACAGGAGCATGTGACACAAATCTACCACATTATTTCATTAGGATGCTGTACAACAGGGAACATTTGGATTAAAATGGCAAGGGAATGGTTGGAAGAAACTCTCCTTTTGCTAAAAATTTAAATGTCCAATCTAAAAAGTTATAAATATGATATCAACCACAAAATTACAAAATAATTTTATTTAGGTTTTGTGCTAAAGTTTACATATGTTGTTGTAAGCCCTTGGAGTTGTTTGAAAATAGACAGGATTATCCATGCTTTACAGATGGATAAATTATAGTTCATAAGAAAATGACTTCTTCAGCCCCATTAGCTATTGACATGAGCAAAATTCAAACTCAAACTGCCATTCCTCAAAGCTCCCCAACTGAAAGTAAATACAGAACACAGCCAATGTAAAATTATATCATTTTACCTTTAGCATAATGTGGGAAATATATCTGCTATGTTTTTCTTCTTATTTATGTCATAATGCAAATTCATTATAAGATGTGATTGGATGGAGAGACAGCTTAATGGTTAAGGCACTTGACTTCAAAGTCTAATGACCCAGGTTGATTCCCCAGTACCCATGTAAAGCCAGATGCACAGAGTGGCATATGCATCTCAAGTTCATTTCCAGTGGCTGGAGGTCCTGGATCAGCCATTCTTGTGTGTGTGTGTGTGTGTGTGTGTGTGTGTGTGTGTGTGTGTGTCTTCTTACTCTCTCTGCTTGAAAATAAAGAAATAAAAATATTATTGAAAAAATGTGATTGTTCTGGAAAACATAGTACATTAAGCTTTTATTTGTATCTTGATTCTTTACTTGGAATTTGTTCTTTATCTTTTTTTTTTTTTTTTTTTTTTTTTTTGTGGAGAGAGACACAGAGAGAGACAGAGAGAGAGGGAAAGGAAGACAGAGATGGGCACGCCAGCAGCCTCTCAGCTGCTGTGAACAAAATCCACATGCATGAGCTCCTTGTGGTCAAGTGTGGCATTGCACCCTTGCATCACTTTGCATCTGGCTAAATGTGGGACCTGGAGATTGGAACCACTGGAGATTAGAACCAGTGTGCTTAGGCTTAGGAGGCAGGCGCCTTAACCATTAAGCCATCTCTCCAGCCCTCGTTCTTTATCTTAATAGCCAAGATTTTTTTAAGATAAGCCAGTGATATTTCACTTAAGATGTTTGCCCAGCCTGTGTGTGTGTGAGTGTGTGTGTGTGTGTGTGTGTGTGTGTGTTTGCACGCACATGCACTTACTGAAGATACTAGTCAGCTCTTGACTCATACAATGGGAAGAAACAGCACATATCTAAGATTTCTGCCTCGAAACCATTCATTTCACCATAATTCTGACATTATTGAACCTCCAGTGTATGGCTGCCATACATCAATATCTATATCTTACTCACAGTTATATTATCTATCTGTGGATATAATTAGACTCATCTCACAAACATATATTGTCTACTATCTACTATTTCATTATACTCATGTTTGTTTGACAAGTGACCATATTATACATTTGAAAGTTTCATAGTATACATTCTTCTCTAGGCTTAACTTCATTTTCTTTCTTTCTTTTTTTTAATTATTGTTTTTTATTGACTTTTATACTTACATACAAAAAAACCCACCTGATATTTCCCTCCCCTCCCCCCATTCCACTTTAGAACTCCAGTCTCCACCATATCCCCTCCCTCTCTCCATTAGTCTCTCTTTTAATTTGATGACATCATCTTTTTCTTCTATTTTGAGGGTCTTGAGGAGTATTGCTAGGCACTGCAAGGTCATGGATATCGAGGCCAATTTCTCTCTGGGCAGTTGCATTGTAAGAGGTCATACCCTTCCTTTGGCTCTTACATTCTTTCCACGCCCTCTTCTGCAATGGATTCTGAGCCTTGGAGGGTGTGACAGAGGTGTTTCAGTGCTGGGCACTCCTCCATCCCTTCTTCTCAGCACTATGTTGCCTTTTGGGTCATCCCAGTGGCTATCGCCATCTGAAAAGAGAAGCTTCTCTAACCAGAAGTGAGAGTAGTGTTAATATGTGAATATGAACATTAAGTGTGGATTATTCTCAGTGAACTCATCCCATCACAGAAAGATAAGCATCATATGGTCTCACTCATCTGTGGCTCCTATCCTATATTTGCCTGAGATGCTGACACACCTAATAAACATCTCAAGAACTAGACAATGGGGATGGTGTGGCTGGAGGGAGGGCAGTGAAAAGGGGGGGGACTAGACCTAAATGGAAATGCTATCATAAAATCCCATATCCTGAAAGACAAACTAAAATGTGGAACCTCCATCAGGTGCGTAGAGAGAACACCTGATTCACAGGGACCTGGAGTGGGTATGATGAAGACTAACCTCTATCTTCTGTTTTTTTTTTTCTCTCTCTCCTTCTTTTTCCTCTTCTCTGTTTTTTCTTTCTTTTTCATATTACCTATATTTTTCTTCCTTCTTTTCCCTTGGCACTTATCTGTAACTTCTAGTACCAGCATGTGGTTAACATCCACAATGAGCTGTTGATCAGTGAGACCTACAAGGTTTCCCAAAATAAGACAAATTTTTGTCAGAGTACTTGATGACCCACCAAATGTTAATGGTAAGACCCTACTGCTGAAGACACCATATGATGTTGGGATGGAACATGAAGAGACCTGGCTAGAATCTGGAAGAGAGTCAGTCCCCAGACAGTTAGATTGTCTAGTGCCAGAAGGTGCTACATGAGTGACTGGGGGGAAAAGACCAACATCTGTCAAAGCAGCTCATGGTCTAAGCTACTCAGTAGCACATAAGTGCAATTGTGACACACAACCATGTTGGGTTACCAACTGCTCTTGATTTGGGTAATGGATCTGCTCAGTGGAATGGAACCCATACCTGGAACCTGGAAACAAGTCAGAACCACATCCAAAAACGATCTTGCTCTCTAATATCAAACTCCCACCAATAGTGGAATACAAGAGGGCCTACACCTATTAAATTCTCTCTAAAATAATAATGGCTATCCATGTATCCTGCACTGACTTCACTCTCTGTTGGAGAATTTGTTTCTCTTTTACAGATGGACACAGAACCTAAGGAAAGAATTAGTCCATTGCGCTGCACCAGGGCACCAGCTGAAGCCATTGAGTTATTTGGCAAATGAGCAAGAGTGCTGCTTTCTTGGCAAACCTGGTACCAGCACAAGGGCAAAGGAGACAGACACTGAGAACACTCAACTCCTACCAAAGCAGATATCCAGAAACACAGAGATTCCCAAGACCTCATCACTGAAATAAACCTAAAATGAAGCCAACATGTCTCAGGGAAATTTGGGAAACAGGGGGTGGAAAGATTGTTAGAGCCATGAGCTGGGTCATTATGCACAGAGACATTGCCTCTACCGCATAACTAATTGCTACTCCCATAAGACAAGACCCACATTCTCCATGGGGGAAGGACATGCAGAAGGCTAACGATGGTACCATTATGGCCGTATACACACTATACACATAACCAATAAAAAAATACATATCAATTGCCCTTGCAAATGTTAATAAAAAATGTTGAACAAAATACTAGTGGAACAAATTTTAAAAATATTAAAATAATTACCCATGAAAACCTAGGAAGATTTATTTTGGAATATAAGGATAGTTCCAAATACAGAAATCAATCAATGTATATTTTACCTTTAAAGAATAAAGGAAACAATTTGACATAGGAAAAGGATATGGCAAAATTCAACAAACCTATTTCACAACAAATATTCAACAAATGAATAGAAGGACACTGCCAACAATAATAAAAGCAATATATGAAAAGCCAAAGGCTAAAATCAAATTTACTGATTAAAGATTGAAAGCCTTTCTTCCAGATCAGAAAAAGGCAAAAACAACTTATGTCTATTATATTTAACATTTAACATTAAGAGTACTAATGAGAACAAAAAGAACCTAGTACATTTAAAAAAATCTTTACAGGTTATGAATATCAACAATCAAAACTTAGTTGTGTTTAAATAGAATATTCAGAACTCAAAAACTGTAAGCAAGAAAATAATTCCATTTATATTATCAAAAAGTATTGAATACTTAGGAACAAACTTATTCAAATACATGAAAGAGTTGTAACTGAAAGAAATCAAATGTTGTAATAAAATAAAGATTATACCCACAAATAGAAAGACATCCCATGATCATTGATATAATTTCAACATTGTTAAAAAATCAGTAGTAAGGTGGGCATAATGGCACACACCTTTAATCCCAGCACTTGTGAGCAGAGGTAGGATGATCACTGTGAGTTCAAGGCCACCCTGAGACTACAGAGTGAATTCCAGGTCAGCCTGAGCTAGAGGGTGACTGCTTCAAAAAATAATAATAATAAAAAAATCCCAAATGTTCTATAAAATCAATAAAATTCCAATATTTTCAAATATTAAAAAAGTTCTAAAATTTATATGAATCTCAAATGATCTTCAATAGCAAAATGAATATTAAGAAAATAAAAATTTTGGTAGTCTCAGATTTTTTATTGCAAAAATTACACTAAATCTATCTTTAAAGTATGATTTATTTTGAAAGCAAACATACAGACCAAGTCTCGACATATATCATTATATAGATTTTGACAGTCACCAGAATAATAGTATTAAGGGATGAATTATTTTAGAATTAATTAAGTCAGGAAGGTGGATTTCATAGGAATGGAATTAGTGTCTTAGTAAAAAGAAACTATGGAGATACATCTTACTTGTTTACATTGTGTGAGGACATAGTGAGAGGGCACCATCTACAAATGAGAAAACTGGGTCTATTCCAGATACTGACTGTTTAGGCATTGATAATGGACCTCAAAACTATTGCAACTCTGAAAATTAATTTACGATTTTCATAAGTTATCTACATCACAGCATACTAGTCTGAATTGACTAGGATAATAATCATTAAGGAAATGTAAATGAAAACCACAATGAAGTTCTGTTCCACACTAATTATGTCTATCAAAGCACGTGATTTTTATCACATCAGAATAACAACTGTTAGTGAGGATGTGGAGGAATTAGAGCATAAAGATATGGCATGTACAATATAAATGATGCAGGACTATAGGAAATGGTATGCTGGTTCCATCAAAAACTGATCACATAGCTCTCACATGATCTAGGAATTTCACTTCTGTCTATATGCACAAATGAGAGTGGATAATAAAATAAATTTTCTGACATCTGAAGTTATAAGCATTAGTCACAGAAGCAACAAGGGGGGAAGGGTTGTAAGTAATTAATTAGTATAGATTCAGTTCAAGATGATGAAAGTTTAGAAATGTGGTTACATAACAACATAAATATATTTTATGCCACAAAACCATACATGGGAAAATGACTTAAAGTGGTCAATATTATTTCATGCATAGTTACAAAAATGTAAAATTCATAATTACAAAACCTATGATTAACTCAAAATCTTCAAATCTAAAGGACACAAAATATTGATACTTCAATATTTCACTTATTCCCAGGGGAAAAAAAATTGTAAAAAGGGAGGAGGTTTTCAAACATCCTTATTCTTGAAATAGATACTTATACTATCATAATAAAAATTATGTACTTCTTTGTGGGTTTTTTTCCTAGGTAGGGTCTCACTCTAGCCCAGGCTGACCTGGAATTCACTATGGAGTCTCAGGGTGACCTTAAACTCACTGCAATCCTCCTACCTCTGCCTCCCGAGTGCTGGGATTAAAGGTGTGTGCCACTAAGCATGGCCTCTTCTTTGTGTTTTTGTAAGTTAACATAAACAGTTATTTTCTGTTTTTACTCAAGTAAAATATTTATGCATAAAATATAAAAAGTAAATGAGAATAATAAAACTATTACACAATAAAAAAGTGATTGAGACAAGTTTATCTGACAAAAAATGATAGCTTATTTTTAACAAATAGACTTGTAAGAAGAGAGGAAAATATTAGAGAAAAGGTTTGTAAACAATCCTACAAATAAGAGTGAAAAAGAGATTTAGAGGTTAAATTAGAAATCACTATGTTGAGGTCTTTGGGTTATAAGAGAGACTTGGTGGTAGATCATTTTCTAACAGGAATAGTTAGAAAAAAACTGTACAGTTTTATTCCATAAGAAAGTTGTCAGATAAACCCACTAATATTTAAGTGGTGATCCAGGGAATCCACACTGAACCATCCTTAAAACAAACAAACAAAAAACTCCAAATCAGTACAAGATCAATGAAACTTAAATAAATGGAGAGAAAGGTCATATTCATGGCTCAGAAGACATAGCAACATAATGTTGCTTTCATTAAACAATTTATCAAAAAGTACAACACAATCTTAATCAAAGTCCTCATATCATATCCTTGAAAACTGATAAGCTTATTTTTGAATTTATATGGCAATTGTTATAGTTACCTTCTTGTTGCTGGGATACAGTACCTGCCCCCAAAGAACTAAAAAGCAAGAAAGTTTTTTCTGGCTTACACTCTTGAGGGGAATCTTCATGATAGCATGGGAAATCATGGCATGAGCAGAGACTAGACATCACCTCTGCCCAGCAGGAGGAAAAGAGCAGCAAGAGTGTGAGCCCAGCTCTGCATGGGGAACTGGCTATAATACCTCTAAGCCTGTATCCAATAAACATAAAGCTACAAAAACTAAACAGTATGATATTGGGACTTTTTATGTAAATCTAAGAAATGGAGGAAATAATAGCCTTGTGACAACCTAGATTCACAGAGATAGTAATTTGGTCTATAACAAGGTAAGTTGCTTTGTAACACAATGATAAGAAGAGGGCATATGATATTAATGAATTATACTCAGCCATTAGAACTTCTATATAGAAAACAAATGGTTCCATATCTGCCTCTCACACCATAGATAAAATCAGTTTTCTTATAGTTTGGATTTTGAGTGCTACCTCTAGTGCTACTAAGTGCTATTAAGAACATGTGGAAAGTTTACTAGGCAGGGCCTATTGGAAGGATATGAGATCAATGGGTGGAGAATAGACCATAAATTGGATATTGGAATCCTAGCCCCTTCCTATCTGTTTCTTAGCTAGCCACCCATCATTAACTGTACTGGCCTTTTCTGTCATGACATCTACCTCTACCATGTTATACTAGATCAGGCAAACTCAACTCAAAGCAATGGAGCCAAGTGATGAATGAATAAATCCATGAGACTTTTCTGTTAATAATTTATTTATTCCAAGTATTTTGATAAAGGAAAAGGAAGTTAACACATGTTACAAATGTATGATGGATTTGCAGGCAAGTGGTAAACAATTAGCTATTTAGACATAACTAGGATAATAATCTCATGATCATAAACAAGTGATGCCCTTAAATAGGATATGAAACATACTATTTATTGATGAAGCAAAAGCCATTAAATGTAACAGCTTAGACTTAGAGAATGACAATGAACATCACACTTTAGAGTAGTTACTTTCAACACATAGATGACACGGCAGTGTCAGTGTATTAATGGAACATTCACAAGTCCATAGGAAAATCAGACTGTCATGTCAAAAGCAAAATAGGCAAAAACATTAATAGACACTTCTCAAAAGATGTTCAAATAACTTTGAAATATATAAAAATTTGTTCATTTTTATGGGACAGAGAAATGTGAATTCATGCCAGAATTGTTAATACTTCAGAATTTTACAATGCTGCCTTTTTGAGCCTGTGGAAAAATTGAAACTTACATTTGCTAATAGACATGATTTAAACTAACTAGTACAATACCTTTGGAAATGTTTAATAATTAAGTTCATCCTTGGAGAAGTTATTGCTAACCTCCTTTCTCTTAAACTATATACCCAGCACAAACATCCTCATTGGTTCACAAAATAGATGTAAAACAATATTCAGGGAAAGCACTAGTTGTAATAACAATCTATTATTAATTCAAAGCACAACTGGTTAGTAAATTGTGGCATAGTCATACACTATAACACCCCATATCAACAAGAACAAAACAAGCTTGCTAGAAACAATAACGAATTCATGTCACAAACAGACTTTGGAGAAAAACAAAGTAGACATAAAAACTATAGACATCCATGACCACATTTATGTGGGTATCAGAAGAAAGCAAATTTAGTGTACTATGTAAAAATTCAGACCAGCCATTTTCTGCAAGGGGACAGAGAAGTAAATGAGGTGTCTGCTAGAGAGCTAGTAGTGTGCTCTCTCTTCATCAGGGTGACATGGAAGGTAGTCTTTCTTTAAGCAAACCCACCAAATTAAGTGTATTATTTGAATGCTTCTGTATTATTTGACCTTCAAATATATTATAAACTAAAAATGGAAAGGTATCCATCTTTTGCCTTCCTGCTATTTGGAATATGAATGTGATGGTTAGAGCCTAAATCTGGATTGAGCTGGCAGGCACTAGACAAAATTGTTAGGATAACAAAGGATTAATAAAGAGGACCCTGGCTCCCAGATGACATGAGGTAGTGATCAATACCAGTCCTACACTGGAAACTTCAGAGCTTCTTTACAGGAGAAATTTATCCCATGCAAGGTGAGAAATCAGTGAAATATGTGACAAAAATCATCCTACCCTACCAGATAGTTCACACTGAGTACTTGTATTCTTTTTTTTTCTAGAAAGAAATTATAATAGAGACGTAAAAGATAGCCAGTCTAAATATCTTCACTATTCCCATTGGAGATAGTCTCCCATGCAGATTAAGGCAAAACAGGAAGATTTCCTTTATATTCACATCCCCAATGACACAAGCATTAAAAGGCATTTTGTTAATTGGACAATTCTACCCCATCATATTTCTTCTCAGGACTTTCACTCTCAGCATTCTCTGAAAGAATGGTGACTTTTCTGCTGAAGTTAGTGTAATTCCTCCTCTCACTTTGGAGAATACCCCTTAGCACATTAATATTTGTGTATTAGGAAACGTGCTCCAGAGACAAAATCAAATCAAATGAGCTTGGATGTTCATAAATTCTGACACTTCTAAGCTCTCCGAGAGAAAGTGCTTTATAATGAATAGCAATGGTTACATGAATTCTACCAGGAGACTTAAAGCTCTACGGTGCTTGAATAGAGTGAAATTTAGTTAAGTATAAAAAGCAACAATAATTAATAATTTTCAAATCCACAAGGATTCTAATTAAAATTTGATTTTTTAAAATCACCAGCTGCATGTATTCAGGGCTGATTTAAACCACCTAACCTTTGGCAATGTTTTTCTGTGTACTTTGATACACATATTGTTCACACAGTTTTATATTTCTCTCACCCTTATGACTTAAGGTGAGGGCCTTCCATGGTGCAAGAATGGAGATAGAAGAGTCTTCACAAAGGTGACTTTGAGATGAAGTGGATCACAAGTTGTTAGCAAGGTCACTGCCTCTTAAGAGAAGCAGATGGAATCTTCTAAAAATAAAACTAAAATGTAAAAGTCAATTACTGAATGGAGTTTTGGTATTTCTCTGGTCTTCATTTCTTTTGTAAATTTTTTTTAAATTTATTTATATTATTCTGATTTTACATTCATAGTATTGGCTCCATTGTCCTCCTCCATGTCCTCCCTCTTCCAAAGGGACCCTCCCATTTTGGCCTGATATATCATCTTGTATCTAGTAAATTATAATGACCTGCTAAAATATGAGGTCAATTAAAGAAAAATTCTGGTAGAAAACATGTTTTTAACATATGCTCTCTACTAGTACTTCCAGCGATACCTAACCCACTCCAACAGCTCACTCCAACTACCAGGATGACTTTTCCAAATGCAACCATGCCAAGTCCTCTTGCCAAAATTATTTATTGAATGATCTTTTTCCTTTGGACCAAAAGAATTTTTTTTTGCTACAATCATTCTTAAGGTACATTAATTTTAGCATGACATTCTTTGGTATATTATTAACATATATTTGAATGAGTTGAGTTAGAGGCCTTACTCAAATCTGTGTAATGTTGTATGTAATACTTACCAGGTTTACACATATTATTTCCTGATATTATTTATGCCCTGGATACATTTAACATTATGCTTTTTAAATAGTACTTTCAAAGGCCTTAATATGTTATTTCCTATTTTATCCATGTTTACTCCTAGCCTCAAATATTACTAACTCAGCCTTTCCTATAATGCAACAAAAATTGTATTTATTTTCCTAGGACATACACCAGTTCCCAATGTTGTCCTTTTCTGCTTTGATGAGTCTTGAATCTCCCCCGTGTCTGCCACCATCTCCATAGAGAAAGATCTCTGGCTAGAAGTGAGTTTAGCACTCACATTGATTTGACCATTTCTTCTGCAATATTCTCTGAGTTCTGGCAAGTGAGATAAAGATGATTTGTCTAGTGCTAAGCCTGGGCTTTCTCCTTTTGCCATTTTCATGAGTTGTGGATCTTCCCATTATTTACATCCATTTGTAAAAAGAACCAACTGGCATGTTCATGACCTTAACTGGTTATTAATATCCCTGGAGAATGCAGCACAGATCAACATTTTGCCATGAAGGATGGATAGAGATAAAAGGAATGAGACAACAAAACTGAGGATGCACTCCCTTGAAAAAGGAGGGTGCTCAAGGGGTAGAGTATAGGAGAGAGACACATGGAATGGGAACGCAATCAAATTAATGTATGCTATTTGTTTAGATTTCAAATATGTTTAAACTACTTTAAAACATCATCTGTTTTTGAATATATAACTACTTCTTTCATGCCTAAGGAGCTCAGATCAAGGGAAGCAATAAAGTGCTTATAGTTTATGAATTTAGATACCCAGCACCATGTAAAAGCCAGGCATGATGGTGTTCACCTGTAGTCCAGTGCTGAGCGCACAGAGACAGAATCTCCAGAGTATGCTGAATCAGTGAGCTCCAGGTCCAGTGAGAGACCCTATCTCAAAAGAGTAAGGTGGAGAATAATTGAAGGAGACACTCCATGTCAACCTCTGGCCTCCATATGTATCTACAAACACATGTTCTGAGTACAAACAACCCCCCCCCACACACACACATGCACATTTTTCACATACATACATATGCATTTCACATTCATACACAAAGAATACTCACATAATTGAAATATTTCCATAATCACTTTATTTACACTTCAGACAAGAGAACTCTTCTTCCTTTATGCCACTACTTTATCAACAAACTTCTAATTTAGTCAATCATCGTGATTTTTGATCTATATTTCTATACATATGAAAACTTTCTTGATTTTCTTGTACTTCTAAAGCTTAGCCTAACATTAGATACATAATGGGCCCTCACAAAGGTACTTGACTAAGTAAGATGGAAATATGTCATTCATCTGCTTTTCTTTTTCCTTTTCTCCCTAAGATTTTACCAAAATGTTATTATCTCAAGCTCCATCTACTGGTCACTTCTCTGAGCTACAGACTCGTAACTCCACAGTTTCTCAGGAACAGTGCAGGATTGTGCTCACAGAGTCCTTTTGTAACGGATTTCTCACAGCCATGTCATTCCTAGCAGGAACTCTAAGTGAAAGGATAAATGCCCCCAATTAAATAACTCACATGTCTTTAAAAACTGAACTTCTTTAGCAGGAGTAATTATTTAAAAGTCTTCAAAATTGTGAGCTACAGACCAGTTAAATAGGCCAGGATTTTACAACTTAATTAGACTCTGTGTGAAGAAAGAACATCTGAAGCTTTTCTGATAGCTGCTAGCTGATGGAGGATATCATTTGCATTGTTGGAATGATGTCTCTTAGAGCAGTGAACAGTATCCAGTTTCATGACTTCCAGACACATTTTTTATTGCTTTCCTCACAGGAACCTTTGTACACACCAAAGTAAATGCGGTGCCTTCCTCATTTACTATTAACCAGGGAAAGTGTAAATTTAAGATAGTTGTCTAAGCCACTGTTTCTAAATCAGTTACCTCCTTTTTTTTGTGTGATTTATTTAGCTCCGAGCTTACTTCTTCAGAAATAATGTTCTATATAGTCCCTTGACTTTCTGAAAAATCAGAAAGCTAAGTAATTTAAAAGTACTCTGTGGCTATGCATTCCATGTGACCTGGAAACCCTTGATGGAGCTCAATTAGTCTACAAAACACAGGATTCATCTTGGACAATAAATATGAGTGTAATCCTTCTTCCTAAATATACCTGGAGTCAACTTGCTTTTCTGTTCCTAATGCCACCTACTCTTCACATGTCAATTTAATCTTCTACTTGATAACTGCTGTCACCTGCTTACTTGTATCCTCACCAATTATTTTCTCTCACAACCCAATTATTCAATAATTGTGGTGTACTACTTAGCATCCTATAATCATTCTTAAAAAGCATAGTCCTCAAGCTGAAGTCCAAGCTCCAGGAGGAATCAGTTACATCACTCTTTTATGACCTCAGCTGGACATCATGTTCTTCCTTCTTTGTAAGCTCTGTCATTGTGGTGTTTTAATTCAGGTGTCCCTCATAAACATAGGGGTTCTGAATGCTAGGTTCCCAGTTGATGGAGATTTGGGAATTAATGCCTCTTGCAGGCAGTGTATTGTTTGGGTTGGCTTATGGGTGTTATAGCCAGTTTCCCCTTGCCAGTGTTTGGCACAGTCTCCTACTGTTGTTGTCCATCTGATGTTGGCCAGGAGGTTATGTCCACCCTCTCCTTAAACCATAATTTCCCCCTGCCATTATAAAGCTGGCCCTTGGGTCTGTAAGTCAAAATAAACCTTTTTTCCCAAAGCTGCTCTTGGTCGGGTGATTTCTGCCAGCAATGAGAACCTGACTGCCACAGCCATCTTGGTCTTTTCTAAGTTCACATAATTTTTCAGGTCCTTTCTCAAATCAGGCTTCTTGGTTTGCTCCTGTTTCTACTTATAAGACATTTTAGTCAAGAAATTGGTACCAAAAGAGTTAGAGTCATTGCAGCCTGGAACTGGTCCATATTGTTTGATCTTTTGGTCTTTTCAGGAAGATGATGGAAGAATTTCAAACCTTGAGGGAAGAGAAGCCTTACAGTCTGTGAGTAGAGCTTATGAACCATGCTGTTGAGTGTTGAAGCACCTAAATGTACAAAGAACTATGGACTGTGAATCTTGGATTATGAAGGAAAAAAGAACTTTTTCCAGACTGGACTCAAGGTAATTTGTGTGAGAAGTTAACTGCATTCTGCCTCTATCCTAAAAAGTTGAGCAGGTTTGAGTTAGATCTGCTCATTGGGAGAGAATTCAGATCTATTCCTTGGAACCAAGTCAGAATTCCATGGCCAAGAAACTCACAGACCTCAAAGAAAAGTTCCCATTGCTCTCTGGATATGTAGAATAGACATAAACATCCAAAGGGTGTTCAAATTTCTATATCAACACACTTTAATCAATGTTGCTCTCACTCTTGGTTGAATAATCTACTTTATTTTACAGATAACAGAGAATCCTGGGGAAATCTAAGATCCATCAATATGTCAATAAAATGTAGGTGACTGTCCACCATGAAATTTGCCACCTCTACTACATTTACTTGGGACAAAGAGTAATTGTAAAGAGGGCCAAAACGTGTGTTACTGCCAATGCTAGCCTGACAACCAGCTCTAGGGAAATGACAACCAATACCATCATAAAGGAAAACACACTGAATCAGAAATACAGACAGAGAGTTCAACATTAAACCAAACTGCTAACAGACTGCGAAAGCTCAAGGATAATTGTGGAAGAAGAGGTGGAAAGATTGTAAGAACCAGAGACTGACACTGTCCCTAATTGCTCTATAGTGATTTCAATAACCTTACTAAGGAGGGCCTTCAGAGAAATGGGGATGGAGGCGAGGGGATACAAGACTATAACCTATGTAAAAATAGGAAAAAAAAAAGGAATGGACTAGTGTGAGAAGATGTATATGGCACAGGGAGAAATCAAGGTTTTGGGCAGGAAAGATGACAACCTACTTCAGCTGCCATTTTTTGAGAGATTACCACCATTTAGGGAGGCTAGGACAGTTGTTCTATACTGGAGAGTAGGCATAATGCACTGTCTTGAATGGTGGCTTGAAGAAAGAATGCTGAAGGAGTTTTCTTGCTTTTCAAAGTCAGCTTTATTCCTCACTGGATTATCAAATTTGGTAAGCCACCTGGTAGTATGGAACAGAAATGCAGGAAAGAAAGGGTCCTTAGATTTGTAATGTGGTTCTTTTGAAAATGGCCACTGGGAGAGATAAAGCAGGGTTGTTAGCGTCACTGTGTAGAGACCTGATGGAGCCATGGCATGAACCATGGGTTGCTGTGGAAACCTGAAAATTTTTGGAGATGCCAGGAATATGAGACAGCTTCTAAGGAAGAGAGTATTGGCTTGGAATTTAGTTTTTCCTGAATTTTATGCAGCCCAGCTGGTGGGGTAGAATTTGAACCCCGGAGACTATGTTTTGGGTCCTGGATGGACACGGAACTGCAGGAGTGTAGATCCTGCATTGGTTCTTCCCTTCCTCCCTATGCCTATTACCATATTTGGTAATGTAAATGATTACTCTGTGTAGTTAAGTGATTGTCTTGACTTTCAGTTGACACCTTGGACTTTGAAATTGTGAACACTGTTGTGATTATATGGGTTGGGGACTTGCAAATTGGACTGAATTCTTTTTATATTTAGACAGTCATAAATTTGGGGGAAGTAAGTACAAAACATGCTGGTTTGAATTAGATATACCTCAAAACTTGTTTTTTTTTTTTTTTTTTTTTTTTTTTTTTTTTTTTTGGTTTGTCGAGGTAAAACTTGTGTTTTTAATGCTTAGTTCCTAGTTATGGCAATTTGGGAGGTGAAACCTTCTGCAGGAGGCATGCTTACTTACTGCTACTTTCCACCATCTACTGTGACAGAAGTGATGGCTAGCCTCTGCTCATTCCATTGTTTCCCCTGCCATCATGAAACTTTCCTTCAAGACTATAAGACACACCCCCCCACCAAAAAAAAAAAAAAAAGATTTTTCTCTTATCATTGGATGCTTTATCCTAGCAATGGGAATTCAGCTACAAAAATCTACTTCTACCCCTGTGGCCAACTTCTTATTCTTATTTTTCATACTGCAGTCTAAACTCCATGTCATTATTGATACTTTCTTTGTCCTCTAATAAAAGTCTCTTTGATTTACTGCTACTTCTGGAACAATGCAAAGAACTATATGGAATTTGCTTGAGAAAGAAGTACAGATTTAATGATTATTATGAGTGCCATGTTTGATACAGAAGCTCTTTTTGAAATCATCCACCTGTGAAAGTTAATTGACAGAAATCCATAAGCAAAGATTTTTAAGTACCTGAAATGTGCTGATTTTCATAATTTGAGCTAAAATATTTAATGTAGATTATATGTCTATGTCCTTAACCATAACATAAAACAATACACAAAAAATAATTGCCTCACAACCATGCACCTATCATGAAGAATATAAAATGTGTATAGAGAGAATTTATAAAACTTGACAGGATCTCTTAGGAATTACCCTTGACTAGTGTCCATCTTCCATAATAAGGCCCCAAAGTGTTGCTTGAGAAACCAGCATAGAAGGAGGGCTAGGAAATCAACTTATGAGTGATCCTTGCTTAAAGCATTCAACACTACTGTGTGTGAGCAGAAACTGGATCTTCTGCTTGAAGAAGGGAAACTACAAGTATTTACACTTATTACTCTGAAGGAAAGCTTCCTCTGGATTGTCGATATTTATGCTAGAGTAGATAGCCGGCCAGGGAGGCATGTAAGGTGATGCTCTGGCTCCTCATTTTATCATAAAACATGATCAGTTTTCATTATCCAGGGATTATATGTCATTCAAATAAACAATTTCTATATCCAATAGTTAGAGTAGAAAGATAAGAATGGTGTGGGTATGTAATATACTCTGGAACAAAATTCCTTTCTAGGAATTAAGAATTGAAAAAAATGTATTAACATTTTTTAACCAATGATGCTGATGGCGATATTGATAGTGGAGAAAGAACAGAAAAACAGTGCTTACTTTTTTAAAAAAAATATATTTTTTTATTTACTTATTTATTTAATTGAGAGAGAAAGAAGGAGGGAGAGAGATGGAGAGAGAAAAACAATGGGTGCACCAGGGCATCTAGCCACTGCAAACAATTTCCAGATGCATGCACCACCTTGTGCATCTGGCTTATTTGGGTCCTGGGGAATTGAACAGAGGTCCTTTGGTTTTGCTGGCAAGCACCTTCACCGCTAAGCCATCTCCCCAGGCCCAGTGCTTACTCTTTATGAAGTGCTTACCATCGTCTCTTACACAGAACTTTACTTCTGTTTTATCTCACATATCTACTAGCAATTGCAAGGGACAAGAACTTTTATACCCCATTTTATAGAGCAAGAAATTACAGTTCAAAAAGTTTAAGAAACTTGCCTCAAGTCATGATAATATATGTGAAAGCTGGAATAAAGTCCCAGGTTGACCCCATAAAGAATCCATGTTCCTTTCTTCCAAGAAATAATAGTAACACTAGAAAGAATGAGATTATATCAGTCAATGTTTACCATCACAATCTCAGCACCTGATCCCAGGATCTCTAAGTATATTATTGCTTCTTCATTAGGCAGGTCATACCTGGGAATCTTGATTGAGATAGGGTACCCACCATGAAAGCCACAATTTCATTGTGACTTTATTGGGTAAGTGATTTCTCTTTACTTTTGATGAATTATAGTTATTAGAATCAGCTCTCAGCCCAGCTGACACTCAAAGTGGAAGAACTTATGTCATAGAGTGTGAATGCAAAGAAGTACAGATCCTTAGGAGCCATTTCTGAAGGCACATGCAGCTATGGATGACAGGATCTCTCCTTTCTGTTGCTGTCAGTATTGCTCCTACATCAAAGCATAAGGTGCCTTGACTCCTGTTCATTCTTTTGTGCTCAGCAGAAGATCAATGGGGCAGTGATTACCTTGAACTCATTCACTTTCACAATGTACTTACAAGCCCCTGGATTTACTAATTTTAATTTCTCTCTCCCCTGTAGTTACCATTTTTATGAACTGATATATTGGTAGAACAGGATTATGACAGCTCAGTAGCAAAGCACATACTTATCATGTACAAAATCGAGATTTCAGTACCCAACACTAAAAAAAAAAAATGTTTACATGAGCAGTATATCCAAGTTACCTCCCCCTGAACCCCCCACCCCTCGCCAAAGTAGAGCCTTACTCTAGGCCAGGCTGACCTGGATTTCACTATGTATTCTCAGGCTGGTCTTAAACTCATGGAGATCCTGCTTCCTCTACTTCCCACATGCTGGGATTAAAGGTGTGTGCCACCACAACTGGCTCTAAGTCACTTCTTTAATGACTAAAAAATACTTGGTCATTAACTAATAAATAACATTGGCTACAAAGCCAAAATATTTTATTTTATTTTTTAATTTGGTAGTAGTGATTCCACAGAAGAGCTATATACATTACTCCTGAAAGCATGAGTGTGCTCATGGACAGCAGTCCACGTGAAATAACTCAGTATGTGTTGCCCTGTCGAAAATCTCTCACTAGGGTCCTTCACTTCAGCATAAACATTTCAGTGTGAGCTTTTTCAAATACTTCATTTTTCAAATACATAATTGTTATAATGAATTTCATTATATATTTTATACAAATATATTATTTATTTTGATCATTACTTATTTTTGACATCAAGTTATATAACTTTCCCTTTTCAATAAAAATAACAAAAAGGAAATTCAAAATATATAGCACTATGGTAAGATTAAATTTTAATTTTGTTATCCATGTTTTCTAGTTCCTTTGTTTGCTAGCTTTTAATTAAGAGGAGAACTTTATGCAACTTGAAAATGCATAATTTTGGGAGCCCCGTTGTTTTAATTTTGAATAAGTTACAAAAATGCAAGGATGTACTTTAAAAAGTGAAGTATTTTGTATAAGTTTAAAGTTAATGCACATCTAAATATAATATGGGAAAGATCTGTCCATCAGCTTGTGTTATAGTCACCTCTCATCATCATCATTACCACCACTTCATCATCATCAAAGGTTGCTGAAGAATGATCCTAGAAACCACACTAGTGAACCAGCAGTCAACTTTACTTTTCAAATAATAAAATAAAATAAAACTTGTTGTTGTTATGAAGTAAGATTGGGAAACTAGATAGTTGTGGAGCCAATTCTTTATTTCTGGGATATTTTCCAGACATAGGCTACTCTTAAAATATTGAATATTTAATTATCCCAAGCAACTATCTTTCCTTTGAATGCCAATAAAATGAAGCTTCACAGCAATTTTAATTACACTTATTTTCATGTACTAATATGACAAGATGCCAACTATCTCAAAATGCACAAATATATATATAAATTTTTAATGCATTCATTCTATAAAAGCTAATGACTTAATCTATATGAATTATTATGTTTGAATAAAGAATAAAAACAGTAAGATATGCATCTATAAAAACTCACAGTCCAAGTAAGGCAAGATTTACCCACAAATAATTTTCTTCTAGAAAGCTTTTCTAGGCAAAGTCAGGCAGAAAGTTTTCCCATCTATCAAATCACTGTTAGTATAGGGATTTGGGCAAGTTGTCGATTCTGTTCCATGACTACTGTTCAGAATTAATTTATTACTTCTAATGGTTTGTTAGCATATTTAAGGTTTTCTGTATGCAAGATCAGGTGATCTGCAGTCAGTAACTCCTCACCTTTTTTTTTTTTTTTTTTTTTTTTTTTGAGACAAGTTTTCACTATGTAACCTGGCTGTCCTTGAGTTTGGTAAGTAGCACCATGATGGTGTCAAGCTCTTAATCTCATGTGTTTTCCCTCAGAATCACAAGTGGTAAGATTACTGGCATGGGGCAGCATGCCCAACTCTAGGGATACTTTTATTTCTTTATTTCCAAATCATATAACTTGTATTTATTTTTCATATGTAATTGCTTTAAAACTTCTGGTGCTATATGCAATATGGTGGACATCTTTGTGTCATTCCTGATTTTAGAGGAACTTTTTATTGCTCTGTCATATTAGCTGTGGACACTTTACATATGACTTTTATTGTATTGAAGTACATTGTATGTCAAAGGTGTTGAACCTTTTTTTGGTTAAATTATATTTATTGTTATTTTTAACAGTTTCTTTTTTATTGACAACTTCTATACTTACAGACAATAAACCATGATACTTCCCCCACCTCCATTCCCCTTCATAACTCCACTCTCCATCATATCCCCTCCCTCTCTCCATTAGTCTCTCTTTTAATTTGATGTCATCATCTTTTTCTTCTATTATGAGGGTCTTGCAAAGCTATTGCTAGGCACTGTGAGGTCATGGATATCAAGGACAATTTCTGTTTGAACAGTTGTATTGTAAGGAGTCAAATCCTTCCTTTGGCTCTTACATTCTTTCCACCAAGGTGTTGAATTTTTTCAAATGCCTTTATGAATCCATTGCAATAAACATATGTTTTTGTCCTTTATTCTGGTAATTTTTATAGCATATTTATTTTCATATATTGAATCATCCTAGCATGTCATGGATAAATCCTTCTTGATCATGTAATATGGTTCTTCTAATATACTGCTCAATTTATTTTGCTGAAAAACATCTTAATGATGGGCTTCCAGTCAAGATGGCATCTGCCCAACCATGCTTCACCTCGCAGAAAGAAAGGCAAGATCTTTGGGGTTCTTAGGGGTTGCAGATCTTAGTAGAACTCCAGTGGGAGGGTGCAGAGGAGCAAAGTAGGGAATCTGCTGATTCCCACACTTTTGGGTAGCCCAGCAGTCCCCCAGTTTCCTCAAGCACCTGATCCAGCCACAGTACCAGCCCCTGTCCCAGGTACCCTGTCACCAGGTTCCTCCTGCACTTCTGCAGGATAGCATTCCCCCTCCTTCCCTTGTTTTTCTCCTCCTTGTTGCCACCTAGACTATACCCACCCACCCCCATAAACCATGTGACCCACAGCAGTCCCATCTCTTTGCCCTGCCATACCACAGGACCTGGCAGTCCCATCTACCCCCTGCTACCCGCTGACCCATCCCCTCACCCCTCAGCATTGCAGGACCATGCAATCCTATCTTTCCCCACTCTGCCACATGTTGCAACACCAGTCAGCTTTCTCCCATTGCCCCTCAGGCCACCTGACCACACAGTCTCATACCCCAAACCACCAACTAACAAGCCCCTTCATCAGAGTCTCAGTCCCCCATCAGAGCATAGTGTGCTCCTTCCATCTGAGCAGACAGGCCCCATTGCCATCAGAAGCCTAATCGAGGCAAACAGTAAAGGGAATAATCACTGAAGAGACTCCAAATGTAAACTATAGCTTCCTCTTGCATTAAATAAGATTCCTACACTATGATGGGCAGGCCACAGCACAAAAGGAATAACATGAAAAATCAAATGCAAGTAAATCCAACAAGGTTGCCCAGTCCCACAATGAAAGTCTCTAATCAAAACATCAAAGACACAATAGGATCAGAACCCCAAAATGAAGATACAAACTATACAGCCCTGGCCAAGCAATTAGCAGAACTTGCAGATCCTCAATAAAGTTCTAACAATTGTATGAATGCTGTCCTCATTAGATTATAACTACAAGAAAAGAACCAGGAAGGGTTCCAAAGGCAATTAAATGATCTGAAGGAGAGCAAAAAGAGGACCTCAATAATCAGCTGGCTAAGGTCAATGAAGACATAAATCAATAATAAATGCAAGAATGAATTCCAAGAAACAATAAAAAAATCAGAAAATGATGTGAAAAGGGAACTTCACAGAAGGATGGATACTACACATAAAAAAGGCAGTATAAAATACAAACCAAAATGAACAAGTCCAAAACTCTATAAAAGCTCTCAAGAGAAAGAAAAAAATGATCTCAAAATTCATATGGAATGGTAGAAAGCCTCGGATATCCAAACAGATCCTCAGCAAAAGAAACACCTCTGGAGGCATCACCATACCTGATCTAAAGCTATACTACAAAGACATAGTAACAAAAACAACATGGTACTGGCATAAAAACAGGATTATAGACCAATAGAACAGAATAGAAGACCCAGACTATGGGTCAAGTAACAACAGCTACTTGATATTTGACTAAAGTCCTAGCTATATAGACTGGAAAATGGACAGCATCTTCAACAAATGATGCTGGACAAAGTGGATAATCATATGCAGGAAAATGAAACTTGATCCACACATCTCACCATGCACAAAAATATCAAGTCCAAATGGATCAAAGACGTCATTATAAGACCAGAAACTATGCTACTACTGGAAGAAAAAATAGGAGGAACTTTCCATGATAAAGGACTGGGTAAAGACTTCCTGAACAAAATCCCAGTAGCTTAGCAAATTAAACAATCACTCAACCATTGGGATCTCATGAAGCTGAAAAGTTTTCTCACAAATATACAATAAGCAGAGCCAATAGATTACTCAGAGAATGGGAGAAAATTTTTGCCAGGTGTACAACTGAAGGAGGTCTAATTTCTAGAATCTACAATGAACTCAAAAACCTAAACACTAACAATCAAACAACCCACTCACAAAATGGAGCAGAGAACTGCACAAGGAGTTCTCAGTGGAAGAAATACAAATGGCATTTACATCTATAAGGATTTTTGACAGGCATGACCTCTTTGCATTTAGCCCAAGAATAGTGGAATGTTCCCTTTAGGTTCTATGATCTTACAAGTCATAGACTTTTGACTTGATTCTCAGCACCAGAAATGAATTCTCTCCGACATAAGAGATCTCATAGCAGAGAGAAATTGATCACTCCCATAACTTATTTGTCACTATTGCACTGGTGTATACATCTTGCCAGGATCCATTGCTTATTCAAACTGTTGGTGACTTTTGTCCCCCAGCAGCTCACGTAACACCTTTCAGTTCTATGACAGCTAGCCAGCAGGGAGGTGGCTTCTGTCTCAAATCTAGATTGATGTATTAATGTCCTTCAACTGCAGAAATTTGTAAATATCAATGCCCTACTCCTATCATAAAGATGTGCTTCAAAAGTATCCTAGACAGGGCTGGAGAGATGGCTTAGCGGTTAAGGCACTTGCCTGCAAAGCCTAAGGATCCAAGTTCAATTTTCCAGGTCCCATGTAAGCCAGATGCACATGGCTGCACATGCGTTTGAAGTTTCTTTGCAGTAGCTAGAGGCCCTGGTGCACCCATTCTCATTCTCTCTCTCTCCCTGTCTCAAATAAATAAAAATAAATCAGAAAAAAAAAATTTAAAAAGTATCCTAGACAATTCTGATTTATGAAGAGTTCAAAACCAAGTGTGGATACAGAAATATGGAAACAATAGTTCCTTATCTATTTTCCAATTAAAGATGGCATCTATCTCAACAGAGAAAGAGAGGAGGGGGAAGAAGAAATAAGAAAGGAGGGAAAGGAAGGGATGGAAGAAATCCAAAAACTACATGTATTTCAATTGTCTCAGAGTAAGAAAAGAAAAGCCAAAATGATCTCTAGTTATCAAGATTTTTAGTTCCTGACAGAAGAGGCCTTCCAACTTTCACTCAATAAACAGGCACCATATATATATATGTTTGAGAGAGACAGAGAGAGAGAGAGAAAGAGAGAATGGGCACGTCACAGCCTCTCAACTGCTGTGAACGAACTCCATCCAGATGTGTTCTCCCTCTCGTGGGCAAGTGTGGCATTGAGCCCTTGTGTCTCTTTTTGCGTCTGGCTAAATATGGGACCTGGAGATTGAAACCTGCATTCTTAGGGTTGGCAGGCAGGTGCCTTAACCACCAAGCCGTCTTTCCAGCCCTCAGTATTTTTATTCTACACCCTCCTCTAAAAGGCTTGTGTGGTAGTTTGAATAAATGCCCCCCAATAGATTCAGGAGTTTATTAAAACTTCTTGGATTTCCAGCCACCTGGCTGGAGGTGGTATCACTATGCAGATCTTAGGGTCTAGTCCTAATGTGTGGTGGTGGATTTGAAATTCCAATATAAAGATACAAAGTGCCTGAGTTCTGCCTGGAATTCCTAAAATGAGCTTATATGAGGTATGTTTTGGGGTTTTTGCCCTGTGGCTTTTCTCTATCTGTGTGATCTGTGAAAGCAGGCCAGCTTATTCTGCCATTATGAAACTTCTAGATCTGTAAGCTTCAATAAATTTCTTCCTCCATAATTGTGCATGTTCTAGAAGTTCATCTCAGCAATGTGAAGCTGTCTGCTATAGCTTGGATGTGATTTTCAACATTACAGAATTTCACATTTAGGACTGAAAGAATACTTATGTGACTCCCAGTTTCAAGATTGTCCTGAAAAGTGATAACCATGAGCAATGGAGAAACTGGGAAACATGCAAAAGCACAAAATCAAGTATGTACATAACTTTTAAAATATATTTTATTTATTTGAGAGAGAGAGAGAGAAAGAATGGGCCCGTCAGGGCCTCCAGCCACTGCAAATGAACTCCAGATGCATGTGCCCCTTTGTGTATTTGGCTTACGAGGGCCCGGGAGAATCGAACCAGGATCCTTTGGCTTTGCAGGCAAATGCCTTAATTGCTAAGCCATCTCTCCAGCCCAAGTATGTACATAACTTCTTATGTCACACATTCTTTTAATCCCTACATTTCAAGAATAGACACACTAAAAATGCAGATAACTGAAATATTTATCTGTGGCAGTTTGTCTAAAGACACCAATTCCTAATTATGATAATATAATTTTCCCTTATTTTAGAACTGCATATTCCAAGTAGTACATTGCTTAAGTTTTGCATGATATTTTTTCTTAATTTTTCAATATAATATTTTTATAAGTAAGTGAGAAATATTGTGTCAGCTTTTGCTAACAAAAATTCTTCCAGATTGAAATATGTTTTGTGAAGACTATTATTATCAGACAAAGCTAAGAAATTTACTTCAAGCTTAATGTAGATTCCTCAACAAATGTCACTTTTTGGAGTAGGTTTTCCATTGGAATTTTATCTAAAATTGGTTCTTGGATCCATAGGAAGTGAATAGTTGGATATGATATTGTCATTCTCATTATTTAAATAAAGTTCTCAGAGTAGGGCCATAACTAAACAGAATAGTTTGTGTGAAGAAAAAGTCCTTGATGGAGCCTTCAGTGTCTGTCAGTTCTAATCTTTACATTTTGTGGCCTAAACTAATAATCCATTGCCCTTGAAAGCTCCACTTGAAGAATAATCCCTTGAATAATATATGAGCAGGTGCCTACAATGTTTATATTCATTTAAAGTTTAAAATTCCTTTTGTGTATATGGTTATTGGATACTTAGCATATTGCTTAAATGGTATTAGTTATTTTTATTACTTATTTTAAATGAACACCAAAGAGATAATTTCAAGTAGGTTTTAGTGACACCTATCATTCAAGGTATTTTGGTCAGAATGACACACGTGTGTGATTTTCTATGCCTTATTCCAGATGGTTAGAGGGGCATTTTCTGCAGCTAACCTACCAAGTTCATCCTGCCCAGAAGCCTGTCTGTAGAGGGGCTTGCAGCCAAGGACCCAGCCTTTCTACCTGGCCATGGTCTTCTCACAGTCATATTCCCAGGCCACATCTATTTTCCATAGTTATCTTTAACATTGCAGGCAGCAGTGTTTATCATAGAGTTGTTTCTCTCTCTCTCTCTCTCTCTCCATATATATATATATTGTTCATGCTGGAGAATAGGTAGGGTGTCTTGCAGGCACCTTTCCATTGCTTCCCTTCCCACAACTCTGTTTCAACTTGTGATAATTAGCTCCTTACTGCTGGGATGAACCTCCAAACTAGACATAGCTTGTGCAAGGAATGGTGTTTATTTCAGGCTTACATATCCAAGGAAGCACACCTTAGGACCCACAGGCAGAGCTCAAGCACTCTGCATATCTTAGGCTGGAATTCAGATCTGCTCATAGTGACACCTCCTCAAGCCAGGCAGCTAAAATCCAATTTCAAAGCTTTAATAAACTCCTTAGTCTATTGGGTGTCATAAATTCAAACTACCACACAATTCAGACTCCAAAAACTGTCCATTCTTTTGTTGGGTCTTGAAACTCCACCTGTATGCTAGTTCACCAGTCTATCCAGTGGTGTTCTTTTCACACATGGGCCAGGGGTACTCTATATTTCCCATGATTTCAGTTTTGTTTAAGTTGTAGTGAAAGTGATTGAAAGCTTATTTCTCATTTCTGGCTATTCTGGTCCCTAGTGGCTCAAAATATCTCTCCCAGCTGTTCCCAGCTCCTAACATAACTCTTAATATAGTTTCAACTTGAGTTTTGATATAGTTCCCAAAGATCATGATAAAGCATTTCTGTGTTATTTATATGTTCAGTAGTAAGTAAAGGCACTTGCCTGCAAAGCCAGAGGACCTGGATTCAATTCCCCAGGACCCATGTAAGCCAGATGCACAATGCATATAGAGTTCATTTCCAGCAGTTGAAAGGCCTGGCATGCCTATTCTCTCTCCCACCTCTCTTTCCCTCTCTCTCAAATAAATAAAATATATTTAAAAGAAGAATGAAATTGTTTTTAGCTTGATGTCAGTGTATATGTACAAGTTTAGGAGATCATGTTTACAATATCCCTGTTGCTTAAAGAGTATAGTGACTGAATGTCAGCAGGATGGGCTTTTGTGCACTTAATGGAGTTACTCTTTTTCTTTTCCTGACTTTTTTTTTTTTTTTTTACCACATTCTGATTGGACCAATCTGGCCATTAGCAAATCAAGATCCTCCACTCACAGTGTTCCTTACTTTGCGTGATGTAAGCCTAACTGCTGTGTTATATTTGCATTCTGACCATATCTTTCCTCTTTCATCTATCTTCTTTTATTACACACCTGCTGGTGTAACAGACTAATGAACCATGTAGGACCCTGTGGTGGATGGTTTTGTTTCAACAAAGATAATGCCTGCTTCTGAAAGTATATGCTCTTCATCTTCTTAGCATTGATTTGTATCTTACTGGGAAAGACAGCACAATTTATGTATAAAGATTATTCCAGACTGGCATAGAGTTGTTAAGTCCCAGGAGACTTGTTCTAGAAGTCTCAGTCCATATTACAGAGACCAATGCTCACAAATAGGAAGCATAAATTGACTGTATGGAAAAAATGAGAGAGATAGATTAACAAATAGTTTTATGGAGGAAAGCTGTAACAAAACAGAATACTTTCTGAAGCAGAGAGTTCTCAGAACAAGATATGGAAGGTTCTGCAATTTCTTGGCCCTAGCATTGATTCAATGAGTGTTTATTGTAGTGTCTGAGATCTAATATGCAACGAGCATAAATGCCTTGGAAATAGCCAAAGTAATGTTTTTCCAAAGTGAGAAAGTTTTATTTATTTTTTTTTCTATTGTTAACATTTCACCCAGTAAGTGGCATTTATTGTGTCAAGGAGAGGCTGGGCCAGCTTTGAACAAAGAAAACATAATTTTAAGTAGATATTTTATATTTATAGCACTTAAATACATACAAATATAAGTAGGTATCCATATGGACACTGTGGTAATTTGAGTGAATGTCCCTCAATATATTCAAGAGTTTATTACAGCTTATAATTATTAGATTTCCAGCTACTTCACTGAAGATGTCACAGTGGGTGGATCTCCTAGGGTACAGCCCTAAGGTGTGTTTGGGGGCAGATCTGAATTCCAGCCTGAGGTATGTAGAATGCCTGAGCACTGCTTGCGATGATGGTGGTGGTATTTCTTTCTGCATGGACCTGTGAAAGGGGGTAAGCTTCTTCCCCCATTAAGGAACTTCCCGTGGATCTGTAAGCTTCAACAAATCTTGTTCCTCTTATAAACTGTGACTCCTTTTTCTCTCTCTCTCTCTCTCTCTCTCTCTCTCTCACTGTCTCCCTCTCAAAAAAAGGTAAAAAAAAAAAAAAAAAAAAAAAAAGAAGAAGTTAATCACCAAAAACCAGAAGTGTACATATGAGTATCTATGGGTTTTTAAGTGCAAAGTTCTCTTTAGAACAAGTTTTATTTCTCAAACATGTGTTGTGTGTAATTTCTTAATATTTATGGTTTTATTTCACTTTTTGAGATAATAATTGGAAAATAGAGTAGGGATAACAAGGATTGTTCACACTTTCTGTGCTCCTTGTTAGGATTACCGAGTTCTACCAATGCCTATAGAGTTGTTTCCTCCCAATTTAATCTCTGTCCTACAAACAGAGTTTGTGTTTATTAGCTGGTCTGATGATTTCTAGGAATTTGAATACTAGGATTCATTCAATTACCATAAAGTTTTACTCATTGACAATCTGGATGGGGAAAGTGCTTCCCTAAGGGGCTATTTTTCAGGAATAAATGCACAAATGCAGGAAGAAAGCATTAGGTTCTGGTCAGTACCTAGGATCACATACAGCTGAATGGCAACTGGAAAGACAAATTCAGACCATATTTTGCTCCTAAATAACCCTCTTAACTATCTGCCTCCCTTTCCAAAGCTCACTTGTCAAATGCACTTAATGGAGTTACTCTTTTTCTTTTCCTGACTTTTTTTTTACCACATTCTGATTGGACCAATCTGGCCATTAGCAAATCAAGATCCTCCACTCACAGTGTTCCTTACTTTGCGTGATGTAAGCCTAACTGCTGTGTTATATTTGCATTCTGACCATATCTTTCCTCTTTCATCTATCTTCTTTTATTACACACCTGCTGGTGTAACAGACTAATGAACCATGTAGGACCCTGTGGTGGATGGTTTTGTTTCAACAAAGATAATGCCTGCTTCTGAAAGTATATGCTCTTCATCTTCTTAGCATGGATTTGTATCTTACTGGGAAAGACAGCACAATTTATGTATAAAGATTATTCCAAACTGGCATAGAGTTGTTAAGTCCCAGGAGACTTGTTCTAGAAGTCTCAGTCCATATTACAGAGACCAATGCTCACAAATAGGAAGCATAAATTGACTGTATGGAAAAAATGAGAGAGATAGATTAACAAATAGTTTTATGGAGGAAAGCTGTAACAAAACAGAATACTTTCTGAAGCAGAGAGTTCTCAGAACAAGATATGGAAGGTTCTGCAATTTCTTGGCCCTAGCATTGATTCAATGAGTGTTTATTGTAGTGTCTGAGATCTAATATGCAACGAGCATAAATGCCTTGGAAATAGCCAAAGTAATGTTTTTCCAAAGTGAGAAAGTTTTATTTATTTATTTTTTTTTCTATTGTTAACATTTCACCCAGTAAGTGGCATTTATTGTGTCAAGGAGAGGCTGGGCCAGCTTTGAACAAAGAAAACATAATTTTAAGTAGATATTTTATATTTATAGCACTTAAATACATACAAATATAAGTAGGTATCCATATGGACACTGTGGTAATTTGAGTGAATGTCCCTCAATATATTCAAGAGTTTATTACAGCTTATAATTATTAGATTTCCAGCTACTTCACTGAAGATGTCACAGTGGGTGGATCTCTAGGGTACAGCCCTAAGGTGTGTTGGGGGCAGATCTGAATTCCAGCCTGAGGTATGTAGAATGCCTGAGCACTGCTTGCGATGATGGTGGTGGTATTTCTTTCTGCATGGACCTGTGAAAGGGTAAGCTTCTTCCCCCATTAAGGAACTTCCCGTGGATCTGTAAGCTTCAACAAATCCTGTTCCTCTTATAAACTGTGACTACTTTTCTCTCTCTCTCTCTCTCTCTCTCTCTCTCTCTCTCTCTCTGTCTCCCTCTCAAAAAAAGGTAAAAAAAAAAAAAAAAAGAAGAAGAAGTTAATCACCAAAAACCAGAAGTGTACATATGAGTATCTATGGGTTTTTAAGTGCAAAGTTCTCTTTAGAACAAGTTTTATTTCTCAAACATGTGTTGTGTGTAATTTCTTAATATTTATGGTTTTATTTCACTTTTTGAGATAATAATTGGAAAATAGAGTAGGGATAACAAGGATTGTTCACACTTTCTGTGCTCCTTGTTAGGATTACCGAGGTTCTACCAATGCCTATAGAGTTGTTTCCTCCCAATTTAATCTCTGTCCTACAAACAGAGTTTGTGTTTATTAGCTGGTCTGATGATTTCTAGGAATTTGAATACTAGGATTCATTCAATTACCGCCAAAGTTTTACTCATTGACAATCTGGATGGGGAAAGTGCTTCCCTAAGGGGCTATTTTTCAGGAATAAATGCACAAATGCAGGAAGAAAGCATTAGGTTCTGGTCAGTACCTAGGATCACATACAGCTGAATGGCAACTGGAAAGACAAATTCAGACCATATTTTGCTCCTAAATAACCCTCTTAACTATCTGCCTCCCTTTCCAAAGCTCACTTGTCAAAATCTCTGACCTGGACAAAATCTCCCTGATGCTCAGAATAAAGAAAGGCAGGCAGAATAATACTTGTTTAAATGTTATAGAAAATGTCTTTTGGGCTAGAGAGATGCCTTAGCAAAGGACCTCAGTTCAATTCCCCAGGACCCATGTAAGCCAGATGCACAAGGTGGTGCATGCATCTGAGTTGTTTGTAGTGGCTGGATGTCCTGCTCTCTCTCTCTCTCTCTCTCTCTCTCTCTCTCTCTCTGTGTGTGTGTGTGTGTGTGTGTGTGTTTGTCTGCCTCTCTTCTCTATCAAATGAATAAATAATTATAAAATATTTTTAAAAAGAAAATGTCTTTTGATATTCAGTATGTGGATCACCACTTGCTTGGGACTCATGTGTTGTGCTCTTCAGATTTATGAGCTTTGCTTAGAAGAAACCAAACTCTGTGAAGTAGCCCTTAAAGTAAATTTAAAAAAAAAAATTCCCTTGAGCTGGAGAGATGGCTTAGTGGTTAAATTCTTGCCTGTGAAGCCTAAGGACCCCAGTTCAAGGCTCGATTCCCCAGTAACCACGTAAGCCAGATGCACAAGGGGGCACATGCATCTGGAGTTCTTTTGTAGTGGCTGGAGGCCCTGGCACACTCTCTCTCTCTCACTCTCTCTCTCTCTCTCTCGCTCGCTCGCTCTCTCTCTCTCTCTCTCTCTCCATCTCCCTCTGTGTCTGTTGCTCTCAAATAAACAAAAAACAACAAAAAATTTAAAGAAAACATTCCCCAAAATTTAGAATCATGACACAAAGAATTTAAGTTCAATATATTTAATAATCTTTTACTTCTGATTAGGAGTTTTGCTTAAAGAGTAAAATCATTGATTTGTTATTAATGCAATTGGTTCCTCAAATATCAGGCTTTCTTCCTGAATGAGATATTTAAGAAATGTTCTATGGAGAAAGAAATTATAAAGGTTGCTGACAAGCTTTGTTTACAAGTCTGGGGAAGCATGCAGGGAAAGAGTGTGATGTTTAAAAAGGGTCATAGTGATGTAAGGTGAATTCTAAATAGCCAGTTGTGCTATCTTAATCATGTTAACTAACATTTCACAATGCAATTTTATAGTTACTTTGATGATAGGATATTTCTCCTCTCTCTCCCCCCACTCCCATCCTCTCTCTTTCTCTGTCTTTGTCTTGCATATTCCAGAATGGCCTCAAATGGATTATGTAGTCAAGGATGACACTGAACTTCCACTCCTCCTGCCTCTATCTCCTGAATGCTGAGATTACAGATATACACCAGCACACACAATTTTATCTAGTGCTAAGGATAAAACCCAGAGCTTCAGGAATGCCAAGCAAGAACTCTACCAATTGAGCTACATTTCAGACCCAGTCTTAGTGTATTTAACAAATTACATACAGCTTGTACTGAATTGTGTACTTTTATAAGCCTCAACTGAGGAACATAATTCATTCTGATATGATAATACTTAAAAGTGACTGTTCCAGAAAATCTTGTTTGTAAAGTTATTACACTCACAGCCATTGTTTTATAAGTAACAAAATCAAAGAATATTTTAAATTGAAAATATCAGTACTATACTAAAAATATCTGTAAAGTATTCTTCTGAAGTTTTCATTGAAGGTTTATTGCTGGAGAACTTAATAAATTAGATTTTTACCTATATATCAATGTTCCCCAGACAGAAGGGAGAATACAGACTAGTGGTAATGAACTCATAACCTTCTCTCTCTCTGTCTCCACCACTGAGTTAAAACTGTCATGAAATAAGCCCAGCAAGTCTGAAGCCTCTTACCTAATCCTGAGGAGCCTGAAGCCAGGTGGTGGATATGCTAGGTATTTCTAAAATGTTTGTATTGAAATCTTATCCCCTACTGTCATGTCATTAGGAAGTGAGATGGTTAGTTAGGCTATAAAGGTGCTACGCTTATGCTTATAAAAAATTTTCTAACACAAATTCCTCACTCTGTTCACCATGTGGAGACCCATAAAGACAGTTCTATCTATGAATCAGAAAGTAGGTCATCGCCAGTCATGAACTCTGCCAGTGCTGTGATCATAGACTTCCCAAAACCCACAATGAAACATTGTATATAATCCGTAAAGCTAGTGGCATTTTGTCACAGAAGCCTGATAAAATAAGATGGATTGATTGTCAACCTCCATGAAAGAATTTTCCTGGAGATTTGCAATCACTTTATCCTGGAGGATTATCCACTAAAAGTTCTCTTCAGGGGTATGAACTTTGGGAATTTCCAAAACACTGTACAGAGTTTTGTTTTAGCCTATATTCTTATAAACTTGTTTTTTTTTTTTTTCAAATACAATATGTTTATTTTGTTATTTTAAAATTCTTATCCTTTAAAATAAAATCTAAATTTTATCATAAGTGTTAAGTGCTAGTTTTTGTAAACAATCATATTGATATACTTTATCATTATTCCAGTTAGATTCTTTCAAATTGTAATACCTCTCTGTCTTTCTCTTTCTCAACCTAATGGAATTACCTTATCTAATTAATTCTTTGTCATCCAAAATTTGTGTTACAACTTAGCTTTTTCTACCTTTGTTTTAATTTGACTTTTAGTTAGTATTATTTAGGAATTAATTTTGGTTTTCATTTTTTTAAATCTAGGTTTGTTTAGTTTAACTCTAACCCTAAAATATACCTAAATAACAGAGTTGCTTCATTATTTTTCTCAGATGTCATTTTCTCTCTTATCCCATATAGTAGACTTTCAAGGATAAAACACCAATTTCTTTTTTTTTTTTCTTTTTTTTTTTTTTTTTTTTTTTTTTTTTTTTTTTTTTTCGAGGTAGGATCCCACTCTACCCCAGGCTGACCTGGAATTCACTCTGTATTCTCAGGTTGGCCTCAAATTCATGGCAATCCTCCTACCTCTGCTTCCCGAGTGCTGTGATTAAAGGCATGCACCACCACTCCTGGCTAAAACATTGATTTCTATATAGCTGAAATTGACTATACAATGTTTTCCTCTGAACAAGTGTCTTTAGAACTAACAATAGATCCAAAGATCCCATAAGTGGTAGTTTAAATGTGTGTCCCCCAGTAGACTCAGGGGTAAGTTTGATTTCCAGTCTCCTGGCTGAAGGAGGTGTCACTGGGGGTGGATCCTGGAGTCCAGCCTAAACTGTTACTGGGGGTGGATCTGAATCCCAGGCCAATGGTATGACAAGAAGTCTGAGCTCTATTGGGGCCCCTGCTGTTTGCTGTAGGTTTGGTGCTTACTTTTGTGTGTGCTGGCTGGTGGTGATTGCTCTGTTTGAATCTGTGAATAAGGGACCAGCCTCTTCTGCCACAATGGAGCTTTCCTGGATCTGTAAGCTGAAGTAAACCCATCCTCCTATAAACTGCACCTGGTTTGGATGTTCATCCCAGAAATGTGGAGCTGTTCACAACAGCATCGTATGATTTGTTAAATTTCTGAAGTCTCATATATTATTATATTTAACCATTTTATATAGAAGTTTGAGATTTGAAGTTCAACATTCTAATCTGTGGAATTATTCATGGAAGCGCCTACAGTGTCACACATCTCCACATGCTTTTTCAGACTTGCAAATAAATTAAGGATCACCAGTCATCTATAATATTCTACACAGAACATTTCTTCAATCATCTTCTTTCTTGCATACATAAAGCATGGCATCTGTATAATTGAGTGAATCTAGAACCAACAGTAAAATAACTAAAATAATCTTTAAGTTGGTAAAGTTTGTGTTTGACAAGCATGAAGGCCTGAGTTCAGATTCCAGCACGTATATAAAAGCCTGTAACATGTGACCGTTCTGGGATGTGGCACACGTGTATAATCCCAGAACTGGGGAGAGAGACACAAAAGGACCCACAATGATTGCTTGCCTATTTTTGTAGCTTAATAGGTGGGCTTTGGGTTCTGTTGAGAGATCCTGTCTCAAAAAATTTGAGAGTGACTGAGGAATAAATATGATGTCAACTTCTAGAGTCTGAACACATGAAGACATGAGCACCCACACTTATGTGAACATGGTGCACACACACACACACACACATGCCAAACCCTCCCTAAAATTATGTTAAATTATTTTCAAAGTTTTATACTTTGTGAAACTAAAGTGATTATATAAAATAATTTAAATTATATACCTTATTCATACAGATTTAGAGCATGTGGATGATAAAAGTAGGTTTTTTAATAAATTCTGTTCATTAAAATTGATTTTATAAGTTTAGATAGATGAAAAAAAAAAAAAAAAAAAAAAAAAAAAGTTGGGCTGGAAAGATGGTTTAGCAGTTGAGGCATTTGCCTGCAAAACCTAAAAAACTGGGATCAATTCCCCAGTATCCATGTAAAGCTGGATATACAAAAGTGATGCATGTATCTGGAGTTTGTAGTTGCTGGAGGTTCTGGCACACACATATTCTCTCTGTGTCTCTTTTTCTATGACTTTCTCTCTCTGATCTATCTTACTCTGTGCTTGCAAATAAATAAACAAACATATTTTTTAAAAACTTCCATCCATTTTATAGTATTTCCCACATATATGCAAGGGCATTTTATATGCTGCAATATGAGGCAAGTGTTTTATTAAGTGTTTATTAAAAACATATTTCTCATTTCTGGGGAATTAACTTAGTGTGTAATAACACTCTTGGTATAAGAATGAATACCTGAGATAACTTGAGATTGGCTGAGTTTGACCTCCAACACACATGTAAAAAGCTGGGCATTGCCAGGCATGGTGTCGCACACCTTTAATCCCAGCACGTGGGGGCAGAGGTAGGAGGATCACCAAGAGTTTGAGGCCACCCTGAGACTACATAGTGAATTCCAGGTCAGCCTGGGCTAGAGTGAGACCTCAAAACAAAACAAAACAAAACAAAACAAAACAAAACAAAACAAAACAAAAACAAAACAAAACAAAACAAAACAAAACACTGGGCATAGCCACACACACACACACACACACACACACACCTGTAACACCTAGTCCTGCAGAAGGCAGATAGTAGAATTGCTAAGGTTCATTGATCAGTCAGTCTGATAGAAAACATCAGCTCCAAATTCAATGAGAAGCTCTGTCTGAAGGAAATAAAATGTAAAAGAGACAGAAGAAGACACTATACATTGTTCTTTGGTCTCCATTTTGTGTGCTCACATGGCATATGAATATCAGCACACACGCACATGCACACAGTATACATATACAAACCACACACTCCATACTACACATATACACATGCCAAAAGATATATTATTCAAGTGTCATAATTATTAATATAATCCTATATAGTTTTAAATTTATATGTCTACTTTTGAGAAATTTCAATTATTTACATGGGGAAAATAGGAAATTATTATCACACTTTCTAGATTTATTCTCACACATTATTTTAGTTTGTTCTTTAATACCCAGTACATTAAAATGCCCAATAGAGAGATATTTTACTGCTAAAAGAATTCATAGTGTTTTTGTTTCTGTTTTTTTTTTTTTTTACACTTGATATTTTTATTGTCTACTTTAAAATACTCTTAGTAGCTTGCATGACAAGTTAATTAATCAAGTTTCGTGCAGTAACTTATAAGGTCATACTCTTGGATTTTTACCGGTTTCAAAAGTAATACTATCAATACATAATTGCACGTTGCCTCACAGTGTCTTAAATGTAGAATTACTACTCTAAGAGCATATCCTATTCTACAGGGCCATTTCTTCTTAAAAGGAAGTTTGATGCACACGTTTTTCTTCCCCCAAAAAAATATCTTCAGAAAATATAATATACTGAGATGGGCAAAATGCAGCTTTTGCTCTCTCTATATACATCATTAATGTCAGCTGTTTAAAAATGGATGTCTCTGAGCCAGTTTGCTGCATGTTTTATGGCTGCAAAAGTGCTTAATGGGGATGTAAGTCAGAGTGTGATTTGTTCCTGACACCAGATGCTGCCAGTGACATTATGTGGAGAGAGAATGATGAAAGGAAGCTGCCACATAGATTCTATTCATTAGGCTTTTCTCTTTAATCAGGTCACAGTTCATGGCATTCGGACGAGGCAGCACCACACTGAAACTGATCTAAAATTTTTCATATTTGATAGACAGTGAATATTTCACCTCATCATCATGGGGCTGATGAGTAGTTTACAGTTTGCTAAGGCAGAATTTGAGAATGAGAAGTTTGGGTGAATTTACAGACTAATTTCCTTTCAGAGATTAATTCTATACAAGAACACTAAAGTTGTCTTGTCACTTGTCAACTTGACTAGTAACAAATCTGATAAATTGATATATTTAAAAATGACAGCACTCAACTTCTTGAATTTGAAGGGTTTTCATAAAGTTGCTGCTAAAGATCCAGACCAGATTCTGATTTGAAAGCCAGTGAAAAATAATGAAAAGGAAAAACTTGTGATCAACCACAATAGCATATAGATGGAAATTGGCATACAGCTAAGAAGCTATCTCTTTTTAACACTATGCGATCAAGTCCAAATACATTAAGACTCACAGTTTTCTGAGGGAAGTTAATCCCTCAGCTAAAGGCATTGATCATTCTCTTCAGTTCATTTTTCCTTTCTAGGAATGTCAAACTCTTCTAATTAGCTTGACACTTAAATTCTCTCTGTCACAGCTTGGCATAGCTACCTTTCCCTAGGTTCACCTATGTAGCTTGCTAAAGAGAAATATCAGCTCTCTGTGCCCACACATCTTCTTTGTGTTGTTTATTTATTTTGGCCTTTATTTCCTATTAGGTTATTTAGTGTTATTTCTGGAACCTATTTTCTACCCACTTAGATTTAACAGTAAACTTGATTTTAAAAGTTAATATGCTTGGGAATTAAATCAAAATTTATATGATATATAAATGTGAGAGCTAAAACAATGCTCTTATAAAATATAGGAATAAGTATTTCTTACAGTACTAAAGAAAGTTATTTATTTGATATGACACCAAAATAATAAAAAATGGAAAATTAAGTTAGACATGATCAAAATTTAAACAGTGTGGATAACAGTATTGAGGTGCCTCAAATAATTAAAATGTAACTATTGGACTAGAAAGATGGGTTAGTGGCTAAAGCACTTGTCTGTGAAGCCTAAGGACACAAGTTCAATTCCCTAGTACCCATGTAACCCAGATGCACAAGAGGGCACATGCACCTGGACTTTAGAGGCCTTGGCACAAGCATTCTCTCTCGCACACTCTCATCAATCTCTCTTAAATAAATAAATGAATAATGCAATCATCATATGCTTCAGCAATACTACTATTTATGTATAAAATAAAAATATACACTAAACATGTTGAAAAGACAGTTTTACTTTTCTGTTTATTGCAGCATTGTTCACAAAAACCATATGTGCACATATGAGTAATATGTAGGCATAAAATAGAAGGAATCCTAGGGAGGAATCTGGAGGATATTTATTAAGCTAAATAAGCTGTTCACAATCTACATGTTTTCTCTGATATATTGGATGCAAAAGCTGACCTAAAAAAAGAAAATCCAACATAAACAGAATCCAAAATGGTGACAGAAGCTGCAAGAAAGGAAGGTTTGAGAGAGGTTAGTCCAAGGGCACAAAGTTTCAGTTAGAGAAGAGCAATAAATTCAAATGACCTTTTTTATGCCCAAGCAGCTAGAGTTAATTACAATGCATTGTACACTTGAAAATTGATCATAGAGTAGATTTTAAATGTTCTTACAAATCAAAAATGGTGTGAGATAATTCATATATTAAAAAACTTGGGCTGGAGAGATGGCTTAGTGGTTGAGCACTTGCCTGTGAAGCCTAAGGACCCTGGTTCAAGGTTCAATTCCCCAGTACCCATGTAAGCCAGATGCACAAGGTGGCACATGCATCTAGAGTTTGTTTGCAGTGGCTGGAGGCTCTGCTGCACCCATTCTCTCTCTCTGCCTCTTTCTCTGTCACTCTTAAATAAATAAATAAAAATCAACAAAATTTTTTAAAAAACTTGATTTAATATGTAAATAAGTATACACATATCAATTCATGACATTATATACCTCTAATATACATAGCATTACTTGCCCATTAATTTTTTTTTTTAAAAATTGTGCTGAAATTGAAATTGCTAAGAAAATTTAAAAGCAAACAGAATGAAATGAAATATTTACAAATCACAGAAGCTACTTATATCCAGATAATAAAGAAAGTAATCAATGATAAAATGTAATTAACATAATTACTAGTAAAATACAAGTCAGAATTATAATGAGGCATAACTCTACACACAGAAGGATGGCTACACTAAAATAGACAGATGATGAGTGCTCTCAACACTGGTAAACTGGGCCCTTTTTCTCTTGTATACTTTTCAAGTGTACAATGCATTATAATTAACTCTAGCTATTCGGACATACAAAATGTCATTTGAATTTATTGCTCTTCTCTAACTGAAACTTTGTGCCCTTGGACTAACCTCTCTCAAACCTCCCCATCCACCAGCTTCTGTCACTATTTTGCTTTCTATTTTTTCATTGCTGAGAAAATTGGAACAGAGTTGAAAATTTCTCAAAGTAGTAAACATAGAATTACTATATGGCCAGGCAACTCTATTTCTAGATATATACTTAAGAGAAATTAAAACATATGTTCACATACCAACATACAGTATACATGAATACTCTTGGTAGCATTGTTAATAAAACATCCAAACTGAAAGCAATACTATTGTTCACTAGCTGATAAATGTATTGACAAAATGTGTCATAATCATCAATTGAATATTAGCTAGCAATGAAAAGGGATGAAGTACTGATATATGCTATATCTTAAAATGTCACACTAATGTAACCATTCAGTAAATACTACAACTTATGGGCTAGGAAAATGGATCAGTAGTTAAGGCATTTGCCTGTGAAGCCTAAGGACCCCAGTTCAATTCCCCAGGACCAACATAAGCCAGATGCACAAGGGGTGCATGCATCTGGAGTTTGTTTGCAGTGGCTGGAAGCCCTGGTGTGCCCATTCTGTTTCTATCTGTCTCTTTCTCTCTCTCATAAATAAATAAATGAAAATATTTTAAAAAAATTTTTTAAAGACTACAACTTATACAATTCTGTTCACATGTCAGGTCTAGAAGAAAAAAATGTATAACCAGAAACTGAAATAGTGATTATCTAAAAATATCAGGAAGGAGTGGGAAAAGGGTGGAGATTTTTTGTAGGGTGATAAAAATTGTATAAATTTAAATTTCATCATGTTAGCACAACATAGAAAATATATTGAAAACTATCCAACTTTCTACTTCAAATGGCTAAATTCTGAGGAATGTGAATTATATTTCAATAATGTTATTTAAAATGCATACTTGCAACAAAAATTGTTTTTAATTGCTGCTTTAATACCTGAAACTACATTGATCAGTCTATATCATTTGTTCATGATCCATTATTGGTTCACAGTATTGATTTAGTTAATTCTACAAGAATTTTTATAAACATGAAATGGACAAGATGGAATGAGACGGAAAAGAACAGTTTGGAATTGAATAAGTGGAATCAGACAGAACTAGAGATGAGAAGGAAGTAATTGGAAATAAAAGAACCAGAGTAGATCAGTAGGCTTATTTATAACAAGGTGTATTTTATTTGAGATGGTGATCAAAAATGTGTGAAAAATACCACCCAGCCTATTCAGTTCTATTCCTTCCCCATTGCCAGAGTCTACCCTGCCAAAGGCAAATGGATAAAAATGATTGTATTTTAACATAACATACCATACTCTGTATAATTCCCCCTACATCCTTTACTTTTGTTAACAGTGACTGAAATTTCACTTTTATATTCTGTAGAGGATTTTGTGAGAGAGATCATTGTCTATCACAATTCCCAGAGAAATGAATCTAGACTTGAGCTGATATTTACAAGCATTGCATTAATTGTATAGACTAGACCACTTTAATCAGATGTCTGCACTCCTTTGTTTAGTGCAGCACTATTCACAACAGCCAAGACGTGGGGTCAACCTTGGTTTCCAGCAGAAGAGTGGAATACAAATACAAATACCACCCAGCTTTAACGCCAAAAGAATCTTGTCTCTGTGACAACTTGAATGAAGCTCGAGTGCATAAGTACATAAGTGAAGTAAGTCTGGCACAGAAAGGTAAATATTCACCTGAGAAATATGAAATATTTAAGCCTAGAAACAGACAGTAAAACTTACTTGACTTTACATTGTTTTGTCTTCTTTTTAACAAAATTAAATAAATTGGCTCTAGTGTCCTTAATATGTGACATGTTTGACTAAAACGATCAATATTCTTGGCTGCCTCACTGTTATGTACTGTATACCACATTTGAAACTGTCAAACTTAGTCTATGTTATCTGAAGGTGGTTTTTCTCTAATATGTACATATTTTCCATCAAAATGAGGATCATAAACTGATCTTTACCAAGGACTGCAGAGGCCTATTATCAAAGGCAAAGACCACAGAAGTAAGCTGCAAATTGGAGACAGAAATATTCAGAATTTCAACCATAGCCAGCTCTTCTTTAAATATATATATATATATATATATATATATATATATATATATATATATATATTTAATTAATTTATGTATTTACTTATGAGAGAGAGAAAGAAATAATGGGAGATGGGGTCAGGGCCCCCAACCACTGCAAACAAATTCTAGATGCATGTTCCACTTTGTACACCGTGGTTTTCAGGCTTCACAGGCAAGTGCCTTAAGTGCTAAGGCATCTCTCCAGCCCTATGCAGCTCTTCTTGATGATTCATAAATCAAACAATCAAATACTGAATGCTTGAGGGGGAAGATAATACTCCCTATAAATAGTTCAATTGCAAAGTCTTCCATGAGACCAGAGTTAGCATAAGGATGTAAGTGAAGCTCAGAATTTCTCTGGGACTGGAAGCTCTGGCTCAGCCTGAGCATACCTTTCTCTACAGACACTGTCAAGAAGTCAGGAGAAAAGTACAGAGTGGGAATATCATAAAAAAGCAACCAGAGCAGGCAAGATGCTCAGTGGCTCCAAACAAATGCTATGTCAAAGGAATAAAGACAACTATCTCAACTAAAAGCTGAAGTGGGATTTCTTTTGTATTTCTTTCAGCTAGCTACTTTTCATTATTCAATAATCATCAACAAGGTTTAAGTAACTCTCAACATACTTTTTTTTCCTGCATTAGAATACCTTAAACTGAAAAAGCAAAGGTCTTTCCCCAGTGGAATATCAGGATCTCTGACCCATAACAGTCTACAGAATAACACTATAAACACATAACTAAAGCGTTAAATGATTTACCTAGTTTTAAAAGCTATCTTCATAAGATTTACTCCAATTTAGATATTCTTCTAAAAATATCAGGATATCTTGAGGAAAAGGATATTCTCTGGATATCCAGGTCACCAATTTGTATTGGCCTATTTTTCCAAGGGTCAAAACTGAAAGCTTGCAATCACAAAACAAAATGAATTCTTTCATTTACCCTCTGGATTCTTCATATTAGCCTGTCTCTTGTTTTATACGTAAGAAAAAATAGCAAAAGGCTTAGGAGCTGAACAGAGCTGAGTTCCAATTCTATCTCACCCCACATCACCCACGCCACCTCAGACAAAACATTTAACTTCTCTGATCCTTCTTTTGCAGAATAGCCATAGAAGCATCTGGTTTGGTTTTATAGATCCATGTAGAGTGTTTAAATATTCATGAATTGGGTTAGACTCAACATTGTATATATCAGTTGAATTTATTGCTTGAGGGTAACGGTAAGCTGAATAATTTGTCTACATTTTATATCTTACTGATATTTTTCTCTTATTACCTTTTCTCTTTCAGATCTTATGTTAATCTTTAACCAATCACTAGCAGAAAAGTATTCTTGATTTCTCCTTGAATATTCTAGGTAATATGCAGAAATTAAATTTAAATTCAACACAAAATCAGTCTTCGGAACTAAGATAGAGAAGAATGAAAATCTTGTGGCCCCAAACCCAAGTTGTTGTGTATACCTGAACCACAGTTGTTCAGTTTGGCACCATTGATATTTCAGGATGGATGATTTGTTGCTGTGGGGATATGTTTTGTACACAATATTTACAAGATACCTGGGTTTTTCCCAATAGATAAAAGTTGTACTACACACAACTATAAGTAGAATTACTGTAAGTTCTATTCATAGAACTATACAGAAAATGGGGTATTTCAGGCTGAACACACTGAATGGAGATAGAACTGAGCTCCTAAGGAATCCAAGCCCTTTAAAGTTCAGAGAGCATACCTGTTGAAGAGAGACCTACCCATGACAGGAGAATACATTATAACTTGCAAGTAAGTTAAGTGTGATACTTCATTGATTAGAGGTCTAAGGAGATGTCTTTAGAACAAATCATTCAAAGACAGAAAGACAGCTAGCTACGGGAGGCCTTAGTTACTTTAAAGCAAATAAAAGATGCAGGTCAAAACAATCAAAAGAAGGGTAGATAAATTTAACAAAATGGAGAAGTAGAACAAAGCAAATACCTAAGCAGATAGCTGGGCCAGAATATTTAAGCTATAAGCTGCTGGGTATAGAGTGTGGTGATTAGGTTTCTCTTTGAAAATCAGAAAAAGATGTTTTTGATTGCACCCAAGTAAATTTGGGAGCCTGCAGTGGTAGCAAAAGAATAAGTGGATATAACAGTCAGTTTTAGATTATGGTTGAGCCTCACGCAGCTAGCCACAGATGAGTGAGGACTATTTATAGATTTAGTGAATGATGGAAATACAAGGCCTGTGTACATTGCGCATAATGGAGTGATAAATATTAAAAGACTCAATCCAGCTCTTGGATCCTTCTCTCATTAGCATGCATAGAACTCAATCATTTTGTAAATCTCTAGATATTTGCTTTCTTTTCCTAGGTCCGGGCACTTTCTTTTCCTGTCCTGTCTGGTTGTAGCAGCATTCCTGTTGGTATATACTGTGTATTCGATAATTCTATGTCCCATCAGGTCAAAAACTTCACCTTCTTCACTTCTGATGATGTCATGGAAAATGCTAAGTATTTGAAGGTGTCATACTAACATGCCTAAAATGAATAATGCATATAACAATTCCCCAAGTATGGCCATCTGTTGTAGCAAATGACAAGAAAAATTTGAGGGGTTTAGGAACATATCCGATGACATTGTGGGTGTGAAAGATCATTGTTATAGCACTAAAAATTTTATCAAATTGCTCACCTGGGTTTAATTTCTTGTGTTTGTCTTAATGGATATAAAATGATATTAAATTAAACAATGAATTTAAATGAGATTTAATGGGAACTTTCCATCTGCATATTTTGTCAGGGCAACTGTTATTGTTTCCCAAATTCTGTATTAGGATACTCACAGGAGATAAGAAAATAGATGAACAATAACCTCAGACTCTCAAAAACTTAGATATTTCAAGATGTCAGAAAAGAACCAGAGAGTCAGTCACACACATGTGTGAGCATGCGCACATGTGTGCGTGCACACACACACAAACACGATGTAGAAGATATATGGAAATGGGAGCAAGAAACCGGTAGTATAGAATCATGTTTTGCACACACACACACACACACACACACACACACATACATATCTCCACTATGAACTACTCAGATTTTATATATATATATATATTTATTTCATAATTAATATATGTTCACTAAGATGGACACACATATATATGTATATATGTATGTATATGTGTGTATATATATATATATATATTTACTATACGTCACTTGTATCATGTATGGAAAGCACACAAGTTTAAAATGGTTGGGGAATAAATCTTCTAGAACTCAGTTTTCACTGAAATGTAATCAAAGTGATATAAAGTTCGAATAGGGTCATTCTCATTAGATTAATGTTTCAATGTTAATCATTGCTTTGTGACAAATCTGACAAAACTAATTATAATCTTAAAGTTGATCCAGTAATTGGATTAAAATATTACAGTCAGCAAAAAACATCTCTTAGCTCTTTATTGCCTATCCTAAAAATATGTTTCTTTTTATTATTTGGTGTTTAAAATAAATTAAAAATACAGAAAGTAGCTGGGAAGACCCTTGCTTTACAAGTATGTTGATGTGAATTCAGACATCCAGAACTCATATAAAAACAGACACAGAATTGATTATAATCCCAGCCCTCTTGCAGCAAGGTCAGAACCAGAGACAGGAAAAATCTCAAGGTTTGCAAGACAGATAGCACAGCTATTTTCAGTAGTGAATAAGAAGATACCCTGCCTCTGACAAGGTGGAAGGTGAAGAATGACAATAAGGGCTGGACTTCGATCTCCACATGTGCACCATGGCATACAGGTGCCTACACACACACACACACACACACACACACACACACACACACACACACAGAACAAGATGATAAAAAACTCTCATGTGGAGTTCACAATCTGATCCAGCATCAGTTAATTGTAAGACATAATGAATATCAACAATATGGAAATGGTAATAGAAGGAAGATAGGAAAAGGGGGAAATAAGGAGAGAAAGGAAAAGGGCTACTGGATAACAAAAAGAAAGAAGGAAAAAAAGAAAGGTATAGAAATGTCTAGAGAGTACAGGAAGAGGGGCAACATGAATCAATCCCATAGAAACCTTCTTCTGGGATACCTTTCCGCAAGTCATTACCCTCAATAAGGGGATGGGGGACCAGAACAGAAGAGCTTCATAAAAGGTGGAGAAAGCATAACCCTACAACCATGGGCTCTGGATGGTAATTCAAAAGGCCAGGGAGTCCCATGACCCCAAGTGTGGCCCAGGTGTTTCAACTCAAGATAACTCCAGGTTAGGGAGTGCAAAGTCTGCAATTCCAAAGATAGCCTGACTTACATCTGGCACTAGTATTCTTGTAATTGTTATGGTCTTTTGCCTTTGAAAATGCTATACCCCTGAGCTTCTGAAGTTAAAGCATTTTCTGGCATGAACCCCTCTCTGTCACCAGCTTAAGAAAAAAGGACTCTCAATTGGCTACAAAAACCTAGTAGTCTGTAACTCTCTCCGATGAACAATGTATCTTGGGCAGGGGAGATGGCTCAGCTATTGAAGGTATGGCTTGCAAAACCTGTCAGCCAGAGTTTAATTCCCTAGTTCCCACATAAAGCCAAGCACACAGAAAGGCATGTGTGTCTGTAGTTAATTTGCAGTGGCAAGAGACCTTGGAATACCAATTCATCCTCTCTCACTCTTAAGTAAATAATGAAACAAACAAATAAGAACATGTATTCTACTTCTGGCTATACTCCCATAAATGTTGGAGATCAAATCCACACCTTGCATGCTACCACTGAGTTATATTCCCAGCACAAAAAGATAAATTTGTGATACCAGAATTTGCAACACATAATCCAGATTCTTCTGGACACTTTTTTTTTTTTTTTTTTTTTGATGTCCAAGCATCAAGGACTGGAAACATTTATCTGAAATCTCCCAGACTGATAATTCTTAAAGAAGTTAATGATTCAAATTGAAAACATTTAAAATTTATCTAACTTCCTACTATAACAGGGTGCTAGGGGTCCAGGAAAGTCCTTGAAGTCCAAACCTTAGGTTTGTTTCTAAGTTTAATCAAAGAATTGAAAAAAAAGAAAACTGAAAAGGATAATTATTAAATTATTATATTTATTGAGGGATGTACAGAATCAAGGAAAAGCACCCATATGGCTAGAGATCCCACTTGGAGGGTCTGTAGGGGGGGGTGGATACACAGAAAGAAAAGAGAGAAAAGAAAGTTTAAGGAGCCTCTGCCATGTCGGTAGTTGGAGTAGCTGAGAACGTATGTGGAGAGTAAAGGCTAGGGGGACCTCTCTACTCAGCCTGGGTTGAGCCAGGCCAGGCCCAGCCAAGGGAAAAACTCACCCACAGCTGGAAGTTCCCAAATGTTCAGAAAGCCTGCCCTCCTCTGGCAAAGTTATTTATAACCTTATAGTGGTGGGTTGTCTTCTGGTTCAGATGAACCAGAGGGACAGCTGGTTGGTCAGGGGGAGGGGCTGCCTCAGGAAGAGTTTAGTCCTGGCACCAAGTTCCAGGGGCAGAACTTGCCCAATCACAATGTTTAAATCCTGTGAAAGATCTCCTTCCCAGTAGAGTTTCTGATTGTGAAGAAACACTTCTAGGGAACTAGGCAAGAAATAAGAAATCAGATCATCTTTGATCTCTAGCAAATGTAGATTTTCCTGCCTCTTTTACCTTCAGGGGTGCAGTCACCCTAACTGTACCCCCCTTCACTACCCCTGATCCTATATCCCTAATATCTGAAGAGTAACCCATATCACATGGCTTTAACGTAAAGACATTTTGTCATGTCTACAATAGATTTGATCCTCATTTCTTGACCCCTTCTTTGTCTAGAATAGTTGCTTTCCTACTTTCATTTTTTTTTTGACACAATAAAATTAACTAACTCGGCTTGCATAATCATGAATGTGAAGAGGGTTATTTGACAGACAATGGGCAATTTACCAGTGGCTATAATACTGAAGAAAATATCTCTCCTTTCCTGAGCAACCATTAGCTACTAATAGCTCATCACAAAATGGTTGGGCCTTGTGAATCCCTACTCCATCCATGATGTAATATTGAATGTTCCAAATCTTATACAAATTTTGCAGTAAATTCATGAGGACAATAGCAATATAATATTCTGAAAACAGAATTCTGTAGTACATATCCCCTTCCTGCTCTGACACCCATTCTATGTCATTTTTTGTGATTATCCTGAACCATGGGGAGCCTACATAACACCAACTGGGTGATATTTGACCAGAAACTTGAAGACTTGGTACCTCCATTGTAATACTCTTTCTAAAGTTAGGTTTTAAATTGATAATCATTTAGTCTCAGTGAAGTTGGCCTCAAATATCATCTGAAAGTAGCTGTTAAAATTTGTTCTACTCTGCCCCTCCTGAATGCCTCTTTGATATTCTTGTCAGCTTTAGGTCCTATGCAGATACTCTGTCACATAAACCCTCAACTAAAAATTATTTAATTAGAAAGAGAATTTTTTATTTACTACTACAATTTTCCTGAAATTTTCAGTTTGTGTTATGGCTGAAAGATAGTCCATTATATACAAATAGCATGTTTTTGTTATCCATTCATCATCTTGGTTTAATTTTTATGGGTCATTTTTTTCTTAAAATTCATCCATTACTTTTATGAGTTAGGGAAGTATATATTTCTAAAGTGTATGTCCTAATGATTTTCTGAATTTCATTATTATCTCTCAAAATGGTTCCATTATTTAATTAGGAGAATTTTTATTTTTCATCTTTCCTTGTTATATATGTGTTTTGTCAATTTTTAGATCTTCTCTTTTTTTTGGATAGATTTTTACATTATTATCTCTCAAAAGGGATCTTGTGCTTCTTTGTCTTTCAAATAACCAATTCTTTGTTTCATTGATTCTTTGTATTGCTTTATTTTCATGTCTAATTCATTAATTTTGCCATCATCTTAATTATTTTTCCATGTTCTGGTTTGGAACTTGGCTTATTCTCATTTTTCCAAGGCCCTGAGGTATAACATTAAGCTATTCCTTTGAGGTTTTTCTGATTGCTTAAGTAGGGGCTTTGAGCTATAAAATTCTCTCTTAGGACTTCTTTCATTGTATCCATCCAAAACATTTTTGCATATTCTATTTTCATTAATATTCAGTTACAGTGATTTTATACTATCCTCACTGATTCCTCAATAACATGTTTATCATTCAGTAGTGCATGGTTTAATCTCTATGATTTTTTAAATGGTCTATAGTCTCTCTTGCTTTTGAATTGTAGCTTTTTTTGCATTGTGATCAAATAATATACAAAGAATTATGTCAATGTTTCTATATTTGTTATCTTCGTGTCCTCATAAATGACCTATTTTAGAGAAAGTTCCATGGCTTTCTGAGAGATATGTTTGGATGCATTGTTCTGTATATCTGTTAAGTCTATGGTGTCATTAAATCCAGATGTTTCTCTGTTTAACTTTTTTTTTTTTTTTTTTTTTTTTTTGGTTTTTCGAGGTAGGGTCTCACTGTGGCCCAGGCCCAGGCTGACCTGGAATTAACTATGTAGTCTCAGGGTGGCCTTGAACTCACGGCGATCCTCCTACCTCTGCCTCCCGAGTGCTGGTATTAAAGGCGTGCGCCACCACACCCGGCTTCTGTTTAACTTTTGATGAGATGATATATCAATTGATGAAAGTGCGTTGTGGCAGTTGCCCACTCTTACTGTTCAGTGATTAATCTGTGATGTTATCTATAGTAAAATTGATATTAAGAAATTGGATGCCCCTGTATTTGGTGTATATTTGCTTAGAAATGCATTATCATCCTAATTGACTAATCCCTTAATAAGTTATAAAACCACATTCTTTAACTATTCTATTTTTTATTTTATGATTACTTTGTCAGTTAATAGAACCACGGCTGTGCTCATTTCCTCACCATGTTTCCTTGGAATATGTTTTGCATCATTTTGCCTTAGGGTATCATCTTATCTTTTATGATCTGGTGCATTTCTTTCACACCAAAAATATAAAGATCACACATTTTTGTCTATTCTGAAAGTTTTTGGTCTTCACTGGGGAAATGAGACCATTTATATTCACAATGATTATTGAAAAATATGTATTTCTATCTTTCTATAATTTTTTTAAATTTTATAATGAGAATACTATAGGTTCCTCATAAGGTCCGATGTATCTATTACTTCTTGGTAGTGGGTGTGTTATACTTTGTATTACATTGTAGACATTTTTACTTTACTTTTTCATAAGCCAGAAGAAATGTAAATGATTTTCTCATTTTATTATTCTAGGTGTATAAACATTGTTTTCTCCATTACTCTGCCTTTTCTCAGATTTTCATCCTTCACATATGTTATTTCCAGGCTCCTCAGTGTTATCTCTAAAATGTTACCAAAGCAATTTTAATGAATCACAAATCTTTAAAATTGTTAAACAGAAGTATGTTTATAGGTTTTATCCATATTTGCCCCCTTTCTATGCCTACTTATTGATATTACATGAGATGGGAGAGGGCTAAGGGGCAGGCAAAGAGATACTGTGCTTTTCATTTCCAGCATTTCATTTTGATTTTTCATTATTTTTATCTCTTTACCAAATCTCTCTTATAAATCTTGTATCAACTTCATTCAATTTGAGTGTGTGTGTGTGTGTGTGTGTGTGTGTGTGTGCTTTTGAGATTCATTCCGTAGCACATTTTGTTTTTTTGTTTGTTGGTTGGTTGGTTGGTTTCTTTGAACTTTTTTTATAATCATTCTTTTGAATTCTCTATCTGGGATTTCATTCAATTCACTGTCACTGAAGGTCATTGCTATGGGATTGGCCACTGGGGGAAGAATTATGTTCCCTTGTTTTCTCATGCTTCCTATATTACTGCATTGGAATTTATACACTTGGAATTATGTAATTGTTTGGGTTTTTATCCAGTATATCATTTCATTTGAAGTATTCACAGTGTTCAAGTAGAGCATTGTTATTGTTGAGGTGCATAATTCAGATGTTGCATTTTCAGTCCCAGAGTTTTGGTGCCTGGTGTGGTCTCTGTCCTACTCTAGGAGTAGAATATTAGCTACAGGAGGAACCACAACTGCTAGATATATCCACTGTGCAATGTCATATGAGCCAATTAACAACTGTGGACCCATGATGTTTGGAGGATAAACAAGTGATAAATTTTAGGGTGACTGGGATTCTGAGTCTGCCCTTGAGCCTGTCCTTGCAGTCTGCACTTTGCTAGAGAATAGAGAAAGATCTGGCCTTTTCTTCTCTCTTCCCTAAAGGAGTTCCCTAGATATTTTTTTTTTTTCTGTACATAATCTAGATCCCTCTTTAGGAAGGTGTTCCCCTTTTCTAGAATTAAAATTCCTTAAAGGATTAAATCTGATTGGCATTGCAGTTGGTTAAACTTAGCCCCAAAACTTAAGAGTCATGACTGGTTAGATCAGTTCCCATTCAGAATCTATTCAAGACCCCAATTTGGGTTACAGCACAGGTTTACCTATCACATCTTCTCATGGGCACAAGTCTGAACTTTCTTTTCTACTCTTAATCTAATAAAGTCTCTCTAAATCTTACTCTCTGATGTGTGAAACTTAGTTCTCTTAATTCATAGAACAAGAATCTGGGGATATCCCCATTATTGTTGTGTTACAATATATTAGTGCAATGGCATAATCCCCAAATTATTGATGCTTGTGTATGTTGGTGTATTGGGGAGAAACCCCGAAAATCATGTATCCCAAAGATTTTATGAGGTATGTAAGGATTTGATTATTAATATTATAGGTAAGAGGGGATAGGGTAGGTTATGATAGTGACTAATCATAGGTCATCTTTGACAAAGATCGAGGTAGGAAAAGTCTCTGGAAGGAAAAGTGGGGTTATTTTTAGGATACACCAATTTTCATAGATTATTAAATGTATATATATTTATAGCTATGAGGTATAAAGAGGAGAAGGTAATTAAAAGAGAAAAATATAATTTAATGAGAGGGCAAGTATATGAGTTGTATTTTGGAAGAGTAGTAGAGAGTTTCTAATTATAGATTGGAGGGAGAAAGATCCAAAACAATTATAAAACCTAAGTAAAAAATAAACAAACAAAAACAAAATTATTCTCAAATATATATATGCCTGAGTACAAACTGTAAAAAATAGTCAATAAATTATATTAAAGTCAACATGATAAAAGTTTTCCATAACATATATAAATATAAAGGGCCAAATGTAGTCAAAATACATTAAATTTTAAAAATTACAAATGATGCTTTGATCAGTATTGTTTTTCATTTTTGGATGGGTATTTAATTATTTTTCTCCCTGTGATCTTTCATTTAAAAACCTACACTAATACAGCAGCTCCAACACACTTCAAATTCAAACCTACAGAACAAGATTTGGGGGATATATTGTTCTTTGGTAATTAGTTACTGGCCCACTTGTGTGGGTCCTCGCTGTTTCCGGGGGTGGTTGGCCACCAATGTTCTGGGTGCAGGAGGTGTTGGGGGAAAGCAGGGTGTTGCAGACAGCTTCAGGTTCACTGAGATGAACTTCCAGACCAGGCACAGTTATGGAGGAAGGGATATTATTTATTGAAGCTTACAGATCCAGGGGAAGTTCCATAAAGGCAGGAGAAGCAGCCTGCTCTCCACAGGACCAAGCAGAGAGAGAGGAAGCCAACCAGCCACCACAGCACACAGAGCAAAACTACAGCCAAAAGGTCACAGAGCACACTTCAGGAACTCCTGCTAGGCACATTTGCATATCTTTACAATGGACTCTCAAACCATCACCACACCTTAAGACCGGGCCCCCAGTGACCTTGCCTCTAGCAAGGTGATTGCAGATGAAAACTATAAAATAATAAAACACTGAATATATTGGGGGACATATATTCAAACTACCACACAGGGTCTTGGAGCAGGTGAGTATGATGGCGAATGAACCACCTGGGAGGCCATCTGATGGATAGTGTGCTCTCATTTATTCAAAAGGGGAATGAATGGGTTTATAAACACTTGAGAAAGGTTGAGAAGGCACATAGAGACTATAAGGCAATTGGATACGTAGGTTTATGGGTTGCTACCTAATTGGCTGGTGTTTGAAGACAGAAGTTGCAAGGGAGAAGCTGCAAGGAAGATAACAGAAATGGAGAGAAAAGGAACATGACTTAGAGTTGTGAGGGAGGAGCTGCAAGGGAGATAACAGAAGTGGTGGGAAAAGCTATATGACTTCAGCCACATATTGGATGGCTACAGCTGCAGAGAGACTGTTCATAAGGGTCTCTTGGGCAGCTAGCCACAAGGTAAGTAACTGTAAGGGGGCAAAGCCTGACTATGGAATGGTCAGGTGCTTTGGGGATAAAGAGGAGGTACCAGTTCTGCACACTCTGGACAAAGATAGGGCACACTACAACCTTGCCCAAGGACAGGGCCAACTCCATCACCAGAGTGGGTTCTTGATGATAAAGCCAGCTGCAACCCCCACAGCCCAAGGTCCCTGGCCATGTCCAATAGCCCAGGCCAGCTTCTTCACAGTCCCAGCCTGTGTTTAATAATGCCCAACACACTTAAACTGATTTGAGGCATAAGGTCCATCCTTGGTGCTCTCTAGACTTGGTTTGGCCTGGTATCATATAAAGGAGGGCCAAGAGGAAGTCTTTGGTTAAGCAGTAGTCTCTGTATCCCAGTGCTGGAATATGAGAAAGGGGAAGTTGGAAAATGTTGCTTGGTGGTACCCAGGGACCTCAGCTGGTCCCCATATTCTGCTTAACCATCTTTTCTTTCCACAGTTATGGTGCAAAGTGGGGAGTACTTCTGGGCAGTTTCCACTGTCCTAGTCTAGACAGTGAGCTGGCTGTGCATGCAGATTGATTTGATACACAATGGCTCTCACCTGGATTAATGAACGCACTAATAGATGATGACTCTTACAGGAAACAAGTTTATTGTTTACTGTCTTGACCATTTTCTTTCATTGGGTTTCACTCGTTACACTTCTACCATCTTACATGTAAGTATCCTGTTCATCATCTGAAATATTATTAACATTCTCTTTCAGAAATCTGTATGTTATATTACATGTAACATTATGAATAATGATTTACTGATAACTCCATGTTTTTAAGCCATCTTCAACTTATCATTGGCTTACCCCAAATTCTGTGTCTTAGATATTGTTGTGACCACATCTTAGTGGTCAATAAACATACATTGATGACTTCAGCTACATGTACTCTCCCAAACTATCACATTCAAGTATCTTATTATTTGTATACTAAAATTGTAATCTTAGTGCAGGCCTCATTTGTGATTCATTATTGCATATTACATAATATGTCAAAATATAATGTATTGGGGGGGCTAAAGAGATGGCTTAGCAAGTAAGTGCTTAACTGCAAAGCCTAAGGACTCAGGTTCAATTCCCCAGTACCCACATAAGCCAGAAAAACAAAGTGACATATGTGTCTGGAGTTTGTTTCCAGTGGCTAGAGGACCTGGCATGCCAATACTCTCTCCTTCTCTGCTTCTCTCTCTGCATCTTTGTTTCTTTCTTTCTTATACAAATAAATAAATATTAAAAATATACTGTGTTTTAAAATAACATTTCCAGAAAATTCTGAGCTATTTAAATTCAGCAGCCCTCATGCTAGGTAGCAAACAGTAATTCATTAGCATACACAGGATTTTATATATCAGTTTGGTAAAATAAAAAAAAAAGTTTCTTAAAGATTTCATTGTACTTAAATATGTATGTCAGAATATTTTAAGGCATATATATCAAAGGAAAACAGAATTTAAAATTCCATAAGGTAATATATTAGCAAGATTTCCAAAAAAAAAAAAAAAAGTTCTATGAAGAACTATATAGCCACCTCCTGTCTGGGTTTTTCTTTAGAACAGGATTCATGTCTTGATGTCCCCATATTATCATTCTGACTTATGGTTGGCAGACCTAGAGAAAAGATGCTTTACCTTGAATAAATTTAGCATAAATAATGGAAGGCTTTAAATTTCAACATGCAATGAGTCTTGAAGAAAATTGACAAATATATCTTGGTTTATTTCACAAAAAAAGATCTTCAAGTCTAAGAATTTTGCAAATTACTAGTTGAAATATTGAAGAAAAATTATAAGAGTTTAAGTAAATGAATAAATTTCCCCTACTCTCTCATCTGCTTTCATGTCACACATGAACAACAAAAGGAAAAAATAAAACAAAAGAACCTGTTGCTTATTCATAAATGTGATTTTATTTATCTCTATAAAACTATAAGATCCACAAATGGCAGCAAACATTCAATGTTTGATTTTCTGAGTCTCATTGAGCTTTCTTAATATGATACTCTCTAGTTGTATTCATTTTCCAGTAGTTTTCATAATTTGTAATGTGGTCTGAATAAAACTCTATTGTGCATGTATAGCATAATGTGTTTTATCCATTCATCTGTTGATGAGAAATGAAAGGGAAGATGAAGGATGTGTGTAGAGAAATGAATATCATAAAAGTCCATGACATATTTTAAAATAATTTGAGAAACTTTCAACAGTTATTTGAAAGGGAACAACTATTTGGACACTAGCAAAATGATTTCCTATACAGTTCAGACAAGTAGAACACTGTAAAAATGTCATACTCAGAGGCACAGAACTTTGTGCATTAAAGTATGAGGTCCCTAAAGGCAGAACTGAGACCCAACAAGCTAACCTGATCATGTTTGCTATGACCAGTGTTCAGATGACCAGAGTTTACATGGAGAAGGAAATAGGCTCAAGTGGTCTTGACTCAACTCACATTGCCTATTGCACCAAAAGCCCTGAGCAATGTTCAGCTGATATCTCAGGGTGACTTTGCTCTTAGTCCAGTCTTGCCCTTGAACAGGTCCTTGTGCTTCCTGGCTCTATTTCTAATGGTTTATAGTGACTCCCTGCCCTGAATTACCTAGCATTGTGATCTCATGAAAGGCTTTGAAATCCATTATATTGGCTTTAGGATTGTTCTATTGATGACTTATACTGGACTATACTCCCATTACTAAGTGATAACACATACCAGGTTCAGATTATCAAAGCTGCTATGAAATATAGCAAAAGATAGATTTCAAGTACCTGAAAATAGCAGCATAAGAAAGAAGTGTTTATTTTGCTCACAGTTCAAAAGTTTAGTGCAGGATGGCAAAGAAGTGTGCCAGGATTGTGATGGGAATACGCAGCAGCTAACACTACAGCCATGGTCAGAAAGCAGACAGATGGATGCTGGTGCTCCACTTGCTTTGTATGCTTATCTAGTCTGGCAACTTGACCCATGGATGGTGCCACCCTCATTCAGAACAGATCATTCTACCTCCGTTAAATCCCTTTGAAAACACCATCATAGAAATCTCATCAAAATGAGAAAGAAGATTAACCAACACAAGTCCACTCTTTTCAACTTGATAACCAATCATAACTTTCCATTCCTGGTCCTCAAATGCTCATATCCATCTCATTGTGCAAAATGCCCTCAGGCCAACTTCAAAAGTTCCTGTAGTCTTTAGCAATTCCAGCACCGTTCAAAAGTATAAGTTCAAAGCCTCACCTAAGACTCAGGGAATCACCTAAGTGTGAGCCATATTTGCTTTTAGTGACCTGGCTAGTCCTTTTATCTGCTTTTCCTTTTACTCATCCCTCTTGATTGCTTTCACATATTACAAACCCAATTCACACATTGCAATAAGCCAGGCAATACTCCAGAGGCTCTCTACCTCACAAAAATTATGCGCCATAATGATGATCAACAATAGCACAAAAGTCCCATACCGTCCCTGAAGTCCCTACTTCCTTCACTTCAGGAAATTCCCAGTGAACTGGGAATCAAAAAACACTTCTCGCAGGCCCAATTCACTCAGTAATTCCTGTCTTTTCTCTATTTTCTTCCAGTCTTTGATATTCATGGGGACCTCAAACAGTGATAGCCAAGTACCCTAATGGCATATTGAGCCAGGCCATTAATTAACTTCCCTTGTATTGCCTCAGGTTATACAGCCTTTATTTCAAGGAGGGATGCATAGTCATAAATACTCAGTTTCTCTTCTACCACACACATACACACACACAGATCCCAAACAATGATACCATGTACAACTTGGGCAGAATTATATACAATTTTCAGGGAAGTGAAGGAGGTGGTAGTTTAGAGCTCAGTTGAGTGTGTTGCTACATGAGCAGTCACAGCTGATGCTGATAAAGAGGGATGCGGCTGCTGGCTCAGAGAAAAGGGTTCTACAATGGGGTCAAAACAAAACCAGAACCAATAAGGGTAAATATCAATTCCTGAAGATCCATGTTCTGAATCTGGGATTCTTGATAAAAACACCTGAGCTTTAGTGGCCTTGAATAACCCTATCTCTCCATGTTTTTTACCTCAGCACATATAGCCTCTCAGGCCAGTTCAGTAAACATGCATGGTTTGGTGATACAGGATTTTGAGGCTCAGAACAGGTCTCCCAGAATTTTTGAACCCCAAGTTTTGGGTTCTGACCTACCTTTAAATAAATAAATAATAAAAATGGACTCAAGAAGGATAAAGCATGAATTATGTTTTTTAGGGGTAAATTACAAATTGTGGGGTCTATTTAAAGGAGATTGAGGTTTAGGAAGGGAGGTTAAACACATGGAAAGTAGGAAGCATGCTCTTATGTGGAAACATTGTATAGCTTATAAAGTTCATTTAAGAGAAATTGGGGTCTTTAGAAAAAGACAGGAACAGAGTTGCAAGCACATGGAAAGCAGACCTTAAATGTATATGTTGATGTATATCCACCATGTGCTTTCCTGTTGAGGGAAAGTATCAAAGCCAAGAACAAGAAATTCTGAGGAGAAATGAGTGATGAAGAGGGTACACTCATGGTTTCCCTGAGTTTAGAGTAAGTACACAGGGAGCAAGCCTAGAGTTGGTGAGAGTACTGTAGCAAACAGCTTCAGGTCACTGGGATGAACCTCATATTCAGAACACCAAAATGAAGATACAAGCTATGTGAATAGAAATTAGCAAAACATTCAGAAAATCAACAAAGGTCTAATAATTTTATGAATGCTGTCCTTGCTAAATTAGACCTACTGAAAAGAACCAAGAAGTGTTCCAAAGACCATTAAATGATCGGAAAGAGAGCAAAAAAAAGAGGACCTCAATAACCAGCTGGCTAAGCTCAATGAAGACATGAGTAAATGCAAGGATGAATTCCAAGAAGCATTAAGAAAAACAGAAAATGACAGGAAATGGGAACTCAAAAGATGGGTGGAAACTATACACATAAAAGCAGTAGAAAATAGAAACAAAATTTTACAAGCCCCAGACTCTATAAAAGCTCTCAAGAATAGAGTCAGCCATGTGGAGGATAGAAACTCAGAACTGGAAGACAAAACAGAAGAAATAATTTGTGAGTCCAAAAGTTTCAATAAGTTCAAACTTTCTGTGAACAGAACATGAGGTAACTGTGGGATACCCTTAAATGTACCAACATTTGGATCATGGGAATACCCTAAAAAAGAAGAGTCCAGGAAACGATAGCTTCTCAGCTGAATTCTATCACAACTTCATGGAAGAAATGAAAGCAATTTTTCTCAAACTGTGCCACACTATTTTAGAACAGGAAAGCTCCCCGACTGCTTCTATGAAGCTAATATCACCCTAATTCCAAAACCAGGCAGAGACCCCACAAGAAAAGAAAACTATTGGTCTGTTTCCCTGATGAACTTAGATGGAAAGATCCTGAACAAAATCCTCACAAACTGAATTCAACAACACATCAAATGTATTTTCCACCTTGATCAAGTAGACTTCATCCTAGGAATGCAGGAGCACTTCAACATATCGAAATCTGTCAAAGTAATACACCACATAAATAAGCTTAAATACAATACATAATAAAGGCTATATATAAAACTCCTAAAGCCCCCAAAATATTTAATGGCAAGAGACTGAAGGAATTCCCATTGAGATCAGGAACAAGAGAGGGGTGTCCATTCTCCCCTCTGCTCTTCAGCATAGTACTGCAAGTCCTAACTCAAGTAATAAGACTGGACAAAAAAAAGGGACACAAATCTGAAAGGAAGAAGCTAAGATAGCCCTATTAGCAAATGACATGATTATATATATAAGTGACCTGAGAACCTCCATCTCAAAACTCTTTGAGGTGATTAAAGCCTTCAGCAAAGCAGCAGGATACAAAATCAATGCACAAAAATCAGTAGCCTTTCTATATGCAAAACACAAAGATACAGAGAAATAAATAAGCAATATTGTCTCATTTTCAATAGCAACAACAACAACAAAAATAAAATACCTTGGAATAACATTAACCAAGGATGCGAAAGACCTATATAATGAAAACATAAAAACACTCAAGAACACTTCTGGGTAAGATGGCGGCATAGGAGCCATGCCAAACCAGATCAGGGAGGGATTTAAGCAAAACTATACTCTTCTTCGGAAAAGAGCAGAATACTTTTTCCAGGAAACAGCGAAAAGCAGGAGATGGCCAGAATCCCACTGTGGAGCTTGTGACCCACCCATGGCAGCCCACTCCACAGTGGCCCCAAGCTGCCGCCCAGAACCACTGAGCCACTGCAGCCACTGCCACAAGCCACCAGGACACCAACCCACCAGGTGTGCCTAGCACCAGAAATAGAGACCAAAAAAGGGGACTTTCCAATCTCATCAGTCTCTTCACAGAGCCCAGAAAATTGAAAACAGAAGTCTGCTGAGCTACTGAAAAAGATATAGGGGAACAGTATGAGCAACTACAGGTTTCCTGAACTCGCCCATCCTCCAACCATCAGAACCGCTGCGATCTGCCAGCATTCAGCAACTAGCAGCAGCATATCCAGCACCATGGAGGCAAGCTCAAGCTCTGTACCACATCACCAGCACCGCATCCAGCACAGCTGAAACAAGCTCCACAGCTCAGGGAACAAGATGGGCACTCAGCTGGCTGACAAAAAAAAAAAAAAAAAAAGGTACATAGGCCTACATTGGAAGTGCTAATCTCTCTTTCCAGGTCAGAGCAGGTTATGGGTTACATATTGGTGGTTGGCCTTACCAGTTTCAAATAAGCTGAATATGGGGTGTTGAATATTGCTACCTGTAATACTTTTAGATTTAGAGGACCTTTATCTTTTGCTTTTGTCATTATTGGGGGCAGGGTCTGATCCAGTTGCAGGCTGACCTGGAACACAAGTCAGAACAAAATCCTCCATCTCCTAGCTGTCAGGATTAAGGGTGTAGAGAAACACATACCCTTAGAGATTTTGACCTTATAAGACTGTTTGTTTTAATTCCCACACTTGTATACTCTGTGCTCATTTTAATTGAATGTGTATTTTGCTCAGTTGAGGTTTAGAACTTGCCAGTAAATTGTTCAACCAGTCCACTACAATACTTGCTAACAAGCATATTCAACAGCTAGGATTAATTCTGAGGTTGGACTTGGGTACAAGCGCTACACTTGGCAACTTAAACTGATATCCTGAAAGTATATAAAGGTGGATCAACACTCCTAAGAACACTGCAGATAAATAGATAACCTAAGCATCACATCAATCCATGATGCAAAAGTCACTGCATTATAATACAAGAAACACAAAGATTCAAGACAATGCAATCCCACCAAAAATTACAAATCCATCAGAATTGTTCACCAATGAGACTGTTTTAGATGAAATTCCTGACAAAGATTTCAAAAGAATGATGTTATCTATACTCAAAGAAATGAAAGAAGAAATAAAAGAAGAAATAAAAGGAATCAGAGAAGAAAACAAAGGAATTAAGAAGAAAACAAACTCTTGAACAAGAATACAGAAAAACAGCTTAATGAAATAAAAAGGTCATTACAGGACATGAATAAGGAAATAGAAATACTGAAGAAAAACCAGGCTGGAATCCTAGCTCTGAAGAACACAGTCAGTGAAATAAAAAACCCTGTGGAAAGTATCACCAGTAGAATGTATGAAGGAGAGGACAGAATATCTAAACTAGAAGACCAGATGGCAGACCTATCACAGTCCAACAAAGAGAAAGACAAGCTAATAGAAAAGTATGAATGGGAATTCCAAGACATCCAGGACACTATGAAAACATCAAACATAAGAATTTAAGGTATAGCAGAAGGGGAAGAATTTCAATCCAGAGGCTTAGTAGGTGTTTTCCACAAAATCATAGAAGAAAATTTCCCCCAAATTGGGAAAGAAATGCCAATGCAGATCAAGAAGCTTTTCGAACACCAAACAGACAAAACCTAGAAAGACCCTCTTCTCACCATGTTATAATTAAACTACTGAACATGCAAACCAAAGAAAGTATATTGAAAGCAATTAGAGAGAAAAAGCAAGTGACCTTCAAAGCGAAACCCATCAGGATCACAGCAGACTACTCAACACAAATTTTAAAAGCCAGAAAGGCCTGGAGTGATGTATTCCAAGTTCTGAAAGATAAAAACTGTCAACCAAGATTACTTTATCCTGCAAAGCTATCTATCCAAATTGTTGGAGAAATAAGGACATTCCACAACAAAGACAGGCTAAAGGAATTTATGGCAACTAAACCAGCTCTACAGAAAATACTTGCAGGAATCACTCATGCTGAAGAGAAAGCAAAACACACACAGCAGGAAATAGGAAAAAAAAATAAACCATACTCATGTAACAGTTAAAACAAGTGAGTAAAGTGAAAACAGGAAGAACTGCAAAACAAGAAAGATGGTGAGAATAAATACATACCTTTCAATAATAACTCAATATCAATGGCCTCAATGCCTCAACCAAAAGACACAGACTTGAAGACTGGACTAAAAAGCAGGATCCTACCATATGTTGCCTCCAGGAAACTCACCTCTCAATAAAAGATAGGAACCTTCTTGGGATGAAAGGTTGGGAAAAGGCATTTCAAGCAAATGGGCCTAGGAAACAAAAAGGGGTTGCTTTCCTAATTTCTGACAGGATATACTTGAAAGCAACATTGGTGAGGAAAGATAAAGAAGGTCACTTTATACTGATTAAAGGAACACTCCAACAGGAGGACATTACAATCCTAAACATATATGCTCCTAACATGGCAGCTCCCAATTTCATCAAACATATACTATTAGACTTAAGGTCAGAGATAACTCCTAACACAATAGTAGTGGATGACTTCAATACCCCGCTCTCATCACTTGACATCTGCATTAAATGATATCATGGAACAAATGGACCTAACTGATATGTACAGAACATTCCATCCAAATGCTGCAGAATATACATTTTTCTCAGCAGCACATGGGACATTCTCTAAAATAGACTGTGTAATAGAACACAAATCAAATCTTAACAAGTATAGGAAAATTGAAATGATCCCTTGTATGCTATCTGACCACAATGGGATTAAACAGCATATCAGCAACAAGAAAGACTACAGAGCATACAGAAATTCATGGAGACTAAACAGTACATTATTGAACGATGTATGGGTCATTGAAGAAATTAAAAAGGAAATCAAGAAATTCATAGAATCAAATGATGATGAGAATACAACATACAAAAACCTTTGATAAACCATTTAAATAGACCTATAACAACTACAGAGATCCAAGCAGTTATAAAAAGTCTCCCAACCAAAAAAAATTCCAGGCCCAGATGGACTCACTGCTGAATTTTACCAGACATTCCTGGAAGAACTAACACCAATGCTTCTCAAACTTTTCTAAAAAATAGAAAAGGAAGGAATTCTACCGAAATCCTTCTATGAAACCAGCATCACACTGATACCCAAACCAGACAAAGACAGATCAAAAAAAGAAAATTACAGATCAATCTCCCTCATGAACATAAATGCAAAAATTCTCAACAAAATACTGGCAAACAAAACATACGAATATATCAGAAAGATTATTCACCCCGACCAAGTAGGCTTTATCCCAGAGATGCAGGGATGGTTCAACATATGCAAATCCATAAATGTAATACACCATATAAATGGTCTAAAGGACAAAAATGTTATGGTCATCTCAATAGATGAAGAAAAATCATTTGACAAAATCCAACACCCCTTCATGGTGAAAGTATTACTGAAAATGGGAATAGAAGGGACATATCTCAACATAATAAAAGCTATTTATGACAAACCTACAGCCAACATCTAATACTAAATGGGGAAAAACTTGAAGCTTTTCCTCTAAATTCAGGAACAAGACAAGGGTGTCCACTTTCCCCACTTCTATTTGATACAGTACTGGAAGTCTTAGCCATAGCAACAAGGCAAGAGACACTCATAAAAGGGAAACAAATCTGAAGGGAAGAGATCAAATTATCATTATTTTCAGACTATATGATTCTATACATAACAGACCCTAAAGACGCTACCAGCAAACTGTTAGAGCTGACAAACACTTTTAGCAATGTAGCAGGATACAAAATAAACACAGAAATCAGTAGCTTTTCTATACACTAACAACAAACATGAAGAGGTTGAAATCAGGGAATCTCTCTCATTCACAATTGCCTGAAAAAAAAAAAAAAAAAAAACTTGGAATAAACTTAACCAAGGAAGTGAAGGATCTCTACAATGAGAACTTTATAAAACTCGAATGACAAATTGCAGAAGACACAAGGAAATGGAAAGACATCCCATGCTCATGGATTGGAAGAATGAATATTGTGAAAATGTCAATCTTATCAAAAGCAATCTACACATTTAATGTGATCCCCATTAAAATCCCAATAGCATTCTTCACAGAAATAGAAAAAAAAATCCTAAAATTCATCTGGAAACACAAAAAACCTCAAATAGCCAAAACAATTTTGTGCAACAAAAATCAGGCTGGTGGTATTACCATACCTGATTTTAAGTTATGTTGCAAAGCCATAGTAACAAAAACAGCATGGTACTGGCACAAGGAAGACAGGTAGATCAATGGAACAGAATAGAAGACCCAAATATTAATCCAGGCATCTACAGCCACCAGATTTTTTGACAAAAATGCCAAAAATATTCATTGGAGAAAAGATAGCCTCTTTAACAAGTGGTGCTGGGAAAACTGGACATCTTATGTAAAAGAATAAAAATAGATCCTTGTCTCTCTCCATGCACAAGAGTCAAGTCCAAATGGATCAGGGACCTTAATATCAGACCTGAAACTCTGAAACTGCTAAAGGAAAAGGTAGGGGAAACCCTTCAAAATATTGGCATAGGCAAGGACTTTTTGACTATAACCCCAATTTCTCAGGGAATAAAACCAGTAATCAACCACTAGGATCTCATGAAATTACAAAGCTTTTGTACAGCAAAGGACACTGTGAATAGAGCAAAAAGACAACCTACAGAATGGAAGAAAATCCTTGCCAGCTATACATCTGACAGAGGATTAATATACAGAATATACAAAGAACTCAAAAAACAAAATTATAAGAAATCAAACAACCCAGTCAAAAAATGGGCTATGGAACTAAATAGAGAGTTCTCAGAAGATGGAATACAGATGGCATATAAACATCTAAAAAAATGTTCCACATCCTTAGCCATCAGGGAAATGCAAATTAAAACCACTTTGAGATTTCATTTCACTTCTGTCAGAATGGCTACCATCAAGAAAACAAATGACAATAAGTGTTGGCATGGACATGGAAAAAGAGGAACACTTCTACACTGTTGGTGGGAATGTCATCTGGTCCAGCCATTGTGGAAATCAGTGTGGAGGTTCTTGAGGCAGCTAAAAATAGATTTACCATATGATCCAGCTATAGCACTCCTGGACATATATCCGGAGGACTCTTCTCACTACCTTAGAGATACTTGCATAACCATGTTTATTGCTGTTCTATTCACAATAGCTAAGAAATGGAACCAGCCTAGATGTCCTTCCACAGATGAATGGATAATAAAGATGTGGTACATTTACACAATGGAGTTCTATTCAGTGGTAAAGAAAAATGAAATTTTGAAATTTGCAAGGAAATGGATGGATCTGGAAAGGATTATATTAAGTCATGTAACCCAGGCTCAGAAAGCCAAATGTCACATGTTCTCTCTCATATGTGGATCCTAGCTACAAATGTATAGACTTATGTGTGAACTGGAACCAAAACTAGGTACCAGAAACCAGTAAGCTGGTAAAAGGCTACAAGGGAGGCAGGAGAGGGAAGGATTTAAGTGTATGGTATTGCACATATATAAGTAAAAGAACAGCTTACAGGGAAGGGAAAGGCCTAAGTGAGGCCATGGAAAAAGAATGCATAAACGAAGGGCAGGGGGAGGGTCAATCAAAATTCAAGATAGTGTGAATAAGACTTATGTAAACCTATTTTTTTGAATAATGGCACATCCAGAAGCTGTAGACTGTTACTAGAAAATTTTCAGTGCCTGGGATGGGATACCTTCCAGTGAGTTGTTGGCCAAGGAGGTCCTGGTAGCCTCAAAACATTAAAGGTTATTGCCAAAGCCCTTGGTTGCCCTTGAGAAACAGATGGTAAGACCCTATTGCTGAAGACATCTCTTGCCTGAGAGGCAAGGTCACTGAGAAAGCAAGCTGGTGCTGAGCAGAAAACCTTCTCCCTGTAGAGCAGCGAACTGAAAGCTGGAAAAAAGCTGCACTACGTGCAGCCCTATGGGAGACAGAAGTCATCAGTAGTGAAAACACTGGGTACTGAAAATTCAAGTTTGGCCATACAGGCCCAATGACTGAACGGGTGCAATAGTGGCATGTCTGCTCTTGGGGTAACCAACTGCTCCATAATTGAACTGAAGGCCCTCTCTATGGGAGGGAATACATACCTGGTACTGAAGAACCTAAGCAAAATCTATGGCAGGGGAGGTCATGAGGCTTAGGGAAAGAATGCCTGCTCTTGTCTGGTTAAATGTATATATTATTCCCACTAAGCTACCCTGAAAGCACTACGCTTAATGTTCATATTCACATATTAACACTACACTCACTTCTGGTTAGAGAAGCTTCTCTTTTCAGATGGCGATGACCACTGGGATGACCCAAAAGGCATCATAGTGCTGAGAAGAAGGGATGGAGGAGTGCCCAGCACTGAAACACCTCTGTCACACCCTCCAAGGCTCAGGGACCATTGCGGAAGAGGGGGTGGATAGAATGGAAGAGCAAAAGGAAGGGTATAACCTCTTACAATGCAACTGCCCAGACAGAAATTGGCCTTGATATACATGACCTCACAGTGCCTAGCCATACCTTCTCAAGATCCTCATAATAGAAGAAAAAGATAATGACATCAAATTAAAAGAGAGACTAATGGAGAGAGGGAGGTAATACAATGGAGATTGGAGTTCTAAAGGGGAATGGGGGAAAAGGGAAAAATATAATGTGTTTTTGTATGTAATTATAGAAGTTGTCAATGAAAAAATATGTGATTATGAAAAAAAAAAAAAAAAACAAATAAATTGAGAAAATGGAAAGACCTCCCATGCTCCGGGATACGCAGAATTAATATTGTGAAAATGGCAATCTTACCAATAATGCAATAACAATAAAAATCCCAACCTCTTTTTTTCAGAGATAGAAAAAAAAAATGATCCCAAAATGTATATGCAATAGCAGGAGGACACGGATATCCAAGCGTATCCTCAGTAAAAGATACACATCTGGAGGCATCTCCATACCGGATCTAAAGCTATATTACAAAGCCATAGCAATAAAAACAACATGGAACTGGCATAAAAACAGGATCATAGACCAATGGAACAGAATCAAGCACCCAGAGTTTGGGTGAAGTAACTACAGCTACTTGATATTTGACAAAGGCCCTAACTATATAGACTGGACAACAGACAGCATCTTCAACAAATGGTGCTAGACCAATGGGATAACCATATGCAGGAAAAAGAAACTCGATCCACATATCTTGCCATGCACAAAAATCAAGTCTAAATGGTCAAAGACCTCATTATAAGACCAGAAACTCTGCTACTACTTGAAGAAAAAATAGGAGGAACTTTCCATGATATGGAAGTGGGAAAAAGATTTCCTGAACAAAACCCCAGTAGCTCAGGAAATTAAATAATCACTCAACCATTGGGATCTCATGAAGCTGAAAAAATCTTTCACAGACAAACATCCAATAAGCAGAGCCAATGGAAGAAAATTTTTTTTGGCTATATAATTGACAGGGGCATAATTTCTAGAATCTACAAATAACTCAAAAATCTAAACAATAAAATGTCAAACAACCAACTCACAAAATGGGGCAGAGAACTGCACAGAGAGTACTCAGAGGAAGAAATACAAATGGCAAACACATACTTAAGAAAATGTTTAACATCCCTAAGGATCACGGAAATGCAAATTAAAACAACTATGAGATTCCACCTTACCCCAGTAAGGATAGCAAACATTAAAAACTTAAATGAAAACAAATCCTGGTGAGGTTGTGGAGAAATAGGAACCCTCATTAACTGTTGGTAGGAATGTAAGATGGTACAACAATTATGGAAAGCAATGAGGAGACTCTTAAAAAGGTTGACTATAGAGTTGCCAACAGACCCATTTACTTTCTTACTGGGCATTTACCCTAAAAGCTTCATGCTTCAGTTCAGAGAGATTTGCTCAACCATATGTATAGCTGCTCAATTCCTAATAGCTAAGAGGTGGAATCAACTCAGATGTCCTTCATTAGATGAATAGATATCCAAGATGTGATATATCTACATAATGGAATTCCACACAGCAGTAAGGAAAAATGACACAATGAAATTTGAAGAAAAAATGGTTAAAGTTGGAACAGATAATTCTCAGCAAACTCAGTCACAGAACGATAATCACTGCATGGTCTCACGCATCTGTGGGGTGGGAGGGGAGGGTAAGGACAGGGGGTACACAAATCTGGACTCAAATGGAAATGGTATCATTAATTCTTATATCCTGAAGGACAGACTAAAAGGTTGAACCTTCATTAGGTCCTTAGAGGGAACACCTGCTTCACAGGGCCCTGGAGAGTATATGATGAAGACCAACCTTAAGCTTCTCCAGTTACTCTCTCTCTCTTGCTCCCTATTTTCTTTCTTCTCTCTTCTCTCTTTTTCTTTTATATTACCTGCCTTTTTCTTCCTTATTTTCCCTTGACACTGACCTGTATGTCCCAGTACTGGCATGTGGTTAACATCCACAATGAACTGTTGATCAGAGACATACAAGGTTTCCCAAAAGAAGACAGATTTCTGTCAGAGTACTTGATGACCCACCAAAGCTTAATGGTAAGACCCTACTGCTGAAGACACCATATGCTGTTGGTATTGAACATGGAGAGACCTGGCTGTAATCTGGAAGAAAGTCAGTCCCCAGACAGTTAGCTTGTCTAGTGTCAGAAGGTGCTACATGAGCAACTGGGGGAAAATTACCAACATCTGTCCAAGCAACTCATAGTCTAATCTACTCAGCAGCAAACCACCTGACATGATGCTCACACAAGTGCAATAGTGGCACATAGTCATACTGGGAAACAAGTCAGAACCATATCCAAAATTCAAGCCCACTCTCCAATGTCAAGCTCCCACTAATCTTGGGCTACAAAAGGGCCTACACCTATCAAATATCTCTAAAATAATAATGTTTATCCTATTTATCTAGTGCTGACTTCACTCCTGTTGGAGAATTTGCTTCTCTTTTTCAGATGGATGCAGAACCCAAGGAAAGAATCAGCCCATCACACCTCACCAGGGCCCCAGCTGAAACCATAGAGCAACTGGGGAAATAAGCAAGAGTGCTGCTTTCTTAGTGAACCTGGTACCAGCACAAGAGTGAAGGATATAGACACAGAGAACAGTCAACACCTACCAAGCCAGATATCCAGAAACACAGAGGCTCCCTAGAGCTCATCACTGAAGTAGACCTAAAATGAACCCAACATGGCTCAGGGAAATTTGCAGAAGAGGGGGCGGAAAGATTGTTAGAGCCACAAGTTGGGACATTATACACAAAGACATTGCCTCTTCCCCATAATGGATAGCTACCCCCAAAATGCACAAGCCACATTCCCCAATGAGGAGGGTCCCTTTGGAGTGGGGAGGTCAGGGAGGAGTCGAAGGATAGTATCATCGTGTCTGTATATACACTATGTATATACCTAACAAAAAAATAACCAACCACAAGCAAGCAAGTACACTTCATGAACACCAGGCAAAGCTCAAGCACTTTGCCTATCTTAGACTGGAATTCCCAATCCACCCTCACACCTTATATCTGGACCCTAGGATCCACCCAGTGATCCCTCCTCCTGCTAGGCAGATGGATATCTAAATTACCAGCTTTAATAAAATACTGAATATATCCGGGACTATCCATTCAACCACAAGCTCCCACATGGTAGATTCAGAGATTAGAGAAAAAAATCATACATGTAATTAAAGTGAGAAATTGCTCCATACTATAAAATAGAGGCAAGTGGAAAAGTTTAGATCAAGAAACAATAAAGTGCTCTTCCTGATGGGTGGGGGTAAAGCCAGACTCGCGTATCTGAGCCACACAGATTAAGAACTGGAGAGACCCACACACCTAGGGTGGTGTGAGGGGAGAGGCTTCCCTGCCTAGCAGAGACTGCCTAAAATGTAAGCTAGCTTTCTCTTGTCCTCCCCTTCATTGGTACCTCCAAAATCTTGGGTCTCCATTGCAACTTTGTCTTCACCTTCACAGCTCTGTGCACCTGGCAAGTTGAACCCAAACAAAACACTTCCCAAGTGAGTCCACCTGGGAATCACTTCAGTAGCACTCTCAATCCTGTCAATTTCCTTCAAGTGAGTTTGCATTTTTACAAAATGTAGCCTTTAGTAGGTGTGGCTTTGTCCTCCCCCGCCCCAAGACACGTTCCTATTGTTCTAGTAAAAGGTAGAAATGTTTCTCCTTTTTATGCCAATTTCTGTAACTACAGCTGGTTTCTCTACACCCTCCTTGTCACCAAGCTTAAACTTACTTATACTCCCTTCCTCAACAAATTTATAGTTTTCATATCTTCACTTTCTCTCTCTCTCACTGTGAACTTGGATTAAAGCAGTGAGTGGTAACCATGGTATAGCCTGAATTTTATACTGTCTTAAAAAGTGCTCTGTCAGAAAATTTTCACATTAATTTTTAATTTAGTCTCACTCACAATTTCAGAACATGGGCAAAACCAAATCAGATTCTTTGACACAATGTATCTTGAATGTTCTGTAGTCTAATTCCCAATAGGCTTTTTCCTACCAAAGCATCCAAAGCTAGGCCTCCAATATCTGCTGCGTTTGCAGCATTCTGTTCTTCAGAACTCCCACCAGAAGGGCCCACTGAGCTCTGTTTAGAGCATTCTCATTCTTCCCTACTATGCAGAGCCAAACTCTTCCACAGTTCTCTTATGAGTAGTTTCCAAATCCTAAGAACTACACAGTGAGCATTTCAGAGCCAAGCCACCATCATCTTTATAAATTTCCAATATCAATCACTTTCCTCTCTGCTGTAGCAAAATTTCTGTGAGAAGAAACTTCCATCTAGTTACGTGGCTATAAATCCCCACCCTTCATTCAGAAGTGAGCCTAGCTAGAGATTACCATCTATTCTCCCATTGTCAATTGTCCCAAATAATATCTGTTTTGATTTTTACTGCTTTAATTATCATGTACCTCTGACTTGACTTTGGTCCTTTCTAGAACGTCCATTGGTTTTTATCTTTTACTTGTACTAATGCAGGAATTTCTGAATCCCCCTACCCTAAATAAATTGCCTTTCCACTTCTCTCCCACACAGGCCATTGGCTTCATAAAGACCTCTTGCCTTGTGCACACATACAACTAACTAATTCTTGTTGCTGTAGCATTTTTTGCTATGCTGATTTACTTTTGAACTCTTTTTCCATTTACACTGAGGCTGACCTATTACTTAACCACAATAAAAATCACCTGCCATTGAAACTTGCCTTCAATAACCTCCTCAGTTCACAAAATTATACTGTACTTTGAAGCAGTAATAATCTCCCAATTAGCACAAATTTAATCTTCACTTATTTTTTTCATTTGCGCTATAATTCTTTGTCTAACACAGAGAAAATGGTTATAATTTCTTCATAATATTTATGAGTCATTTCATGTTACACTCAATTAACTTTCAACATTCCCAATGTAATACTTACCAAATGCTTCACTATTGAACAGTTTATCTACTAGCCAAATGTGCACTTTAAAATCAACACTATTTATAGTGGGAATTCCACTCTGTTAGAGAAACTTTAATGACGTTTCTCTGGATTAATCATCACCTTCCATTTTTCATATGGCCAATGAAAAACAATCATTGCCTGAAAAGAAATCAACAAACACAAACTTCAGACAACAGATGTTAAGCATGTACAGGTGGTGAGGAGCTCATGGGACAGCTGATTGGATTTCAGACTTTTCACCTCATAGTAATCAGTCTAGATTTGGCCCATGGTTGACAGGTCACCCTACAGCTCTTAGAGAGATGCCAGGTGTGATAAGCTCTCATTACCAGCATGGTGGGCATGTGTTTCCATCACAGTGCTCACCCTCATGACCACATTTAGGGGAATCAGAGTCCCTGGATCCTGGAAGGTGCAGCTACCTGTCAAAAGTAATATGGGCTGCTATGCATAATAACATCAGCCTTCCAAGATTAATCTAGAGATGCTATTAAGTGGGCAGTGGCACCTCACTGTGACTTACTAACAGGTGATAAGTGGCATATTTGGAAATCATACGATGAATTTTGAAATAGTCATATCCACTAAGCCCATTAATTTATTTAACTGAAATAGCTTTTTCAGAAGGATAATTTTTTTATTTACATGAGACATTTCCTGAGCATTATTGAAGACATTCTGTTTAACTTTCCTGGTTGAATCTGAGGGACTCTGCTTTATGGAAGGTTATTGGGGATCATTTTTAAATCTTGAAAAGCACAAGGCAGGCAGAGCTCAGGAGGTAAATGCCTTCATAAACCACTAAAGATTCTGAGGAAAAAAAAACTAAAGTTTAGGCTTGCTGGTAAAAGCCAAGTAATACATGTCCAAGAAACTAATGCATAAATATAACTTGAATATTTTTAATTACAGGGATGGCTCTAATTGTCTTTGAATGCTCATAAGAAGATGCCTCACACAGTGTAAGAGCAAGATTATATACAATGATTTATTATCATTTTAAAATACTTTTACAAAGGAGAGAGATGGTAATGAATTTTCTTTGGCTCTCAGGACCCCTTCTGACACTGTCTGTTTTATAGTTCTCTGGATTCCAAATGCCTCAGAAGAAAGGTCATGAATATAGCTCCTTCCATGTCAAACCTCCACTTAATGAATGAAATTTATGTGAAAGAGGGGGTTATCAAGAATATATGATAGGATAACTTGAATATGTTGGTACTGAGCTGGGATATAGATAATATGTATATAATAGGGCATTTATAATTGTCTAATAATCAACATCTATCAATAAAATATCTAAGAAGCATTAAATATCTATATTCTCTCTAAAGAGCTCACAAGGGCTAATTCTTCTTAAGAAGATTTCTGAGTTTGATTGTCTTTACCCATTACTCCATTCTCATAGCATTTTATTCAGTATGTACATTAACAGGCAGAGGCCATTGGAGAAGATATTTCTGTTGTTGTGTAGTCTTACTCTCACAGGTAGTCATCAGAAAATAAGCAATGATTGGGAGAAGACTGGGTGTCTCTCTTGTGTCTGGATTTTGTCTCAACTGAAGAAAGATCTAAATTCAACATGGTTTTAATTCTAAAACAAGGTATAATGAAAGAACCATGAAATGTACCTGAAATTTATCTCTTTGATCTGGCCATTTACATGCAACACCATGCCCTTCTAGAGTGTACTGAAACAATTTTTGGAAAGAGGCTGCATTGCTGAAGAAATACTAAATCATTATGTACTTTGTGTCTTAGGAAAAAGATGTCAGCAACTCTCCTTGGAACCCAAGAATGCTTCCTTTTAAAATCAAAAAAGAGAATCTGAGTATCTCAAAGACTCCATTCTCAGAAAGTGTACCCACCAGAGATAAATGAAGCCAGGCTCCTCAACATTACCACAATGAAGCCCAGGAGAGCAGACTTAATTTTCTCATCTTCCTTTCCAACTCAGAGGAATTCCAACTGGAAGATGGGAATGTAATGGGAATTTGGGGGTTCCTTGTCAATAGACCAGTACACTAGTGCACCAACAAATTTAGAGTACCGTGGATTCTTGTCTTATAAATTTAAAGAATTAAAATCCACAGAACAGAGGGTAAGGTTTACAGAGACTTTATTTACAGGGGGTAGAGATCCCATATGGGAGTAAGGGAGGGTCTCCCCTTGTCTTGGCACAGCTTGGCCAAGAAGAGGGAAGTTTACCAGTACCTGGAAGTTCAGGAGCCAGCCAAGAGAGCCCTCATACCTGTTAAGTGTCTATTTATAACCTTATTGTTATAGGCTTCACCTTCAGGATCAGGTAAGCCAGCATGAGGCCTGATCAGTTCGGGATAGGGACTAGCTAAAGAAGATACCAGCCATGGTATAACCAACCACAATGTCAGGATCAAATTTCAATTCTAGGAAAGAGGAACTCCCTCTGAGGGAGGGGCTCAGGTTGTTCATGGAAACACACAGATTTAGGGAAATTCTTTAGGCAAAGAGATAAGAAAGTGGATCATTCTTTGATTTCTAGCACAGTGGAGTTGTGAGGATATTCCTGCCTTTATATTTTGGGGCAAAGTCACCCTAAACTACCTAACAAAGCTACCTGTTAGGTTTGAACAGGTCCCAAGATGGAGTCCCTGTGGATGACAAAATGGCTATGTGAAGAGGATGCAAGAACCAAGCTGACTACTTTCCTCGGAAACCATCTGATTCATTTTTCCTTTTACCCCTAGTTCACAGTTTCCTGTTTACCTTATCTCAAGAGCCACCTTACTTCTGTTCTAATGGCACACCTTACCTGCCTGACCACAATCTAGTGATTAACAGAAAAATTCCCCTGAAGAAACTCCCTTACCTAACTTCACAAATAAGCCTTCCATTCCCTCACCCCACTCGCTTATAAAACCTAACCTTTGCAAATCCAGAGGGGCTGTATGTACTCTTCTCTCATGACACAGCTTGGCAGCCCGTGCCTTTCCTGAATAAACTTTTCCATAAGAGTGGTCTTATGTGGTCTTGGTCATTCTCAAACCTTACAACGACTCCCTCTCAGGAAGTAAACACAAATTACTTTTAGTGATTATACATGTGCTATGGGTTACATATAAGCTGGAAGAAGATGTACAAAGAATAAAATATTAAATAATTTACTTGATGACTATAGTGGTTGGGAATGCTCAGAAAGCTATAGGATATATTCTGAATATTAGTGTAGATTGAAGAGAGATGTATAAGAGCCAAGTTGAATAAAATAGCTATTGGAAGATAAAACTCTTGCCTATTTGTAGCCTGCTGGATTCCAATTATTGAATCAAGCTGTTGCACATGGACGGAGAGAAGAACAAATTGCTGTGTGTTAGAGAACTGCTAGGGAATAAAGGAAAACAGAAGGAAACAAAGCAGGAGAAGGGCCACACAAATCTGTTTTCATCTCTTAGACCCTGACATCTCAGACAATCATGTGTAAATCAAGAGAATCTAGAAAAGCTGAATTCTTAAACCTGCAGAAACTCATATGTCTCCACATAACTCACACAGAACTTTTTAAAACTTAGCAAGCACAATAATATGGAAATCCAGACAAAATACAATCCTGCTCCCAGACAGAACTTCTGATCAGGAGGTTGGAAGTGGGCCAGGGGTCCTATATGTCTAATAAGTTCCCATACCTGTGGCTGTTTTTCCTTTATAGACAACATTCTAAGTCATCATTGCAGTTGCCTTCACTTGGGTGGGACAAAACACCCAATCAAAAGTAGATGATGGGAGGTAAGGTTTCAGTCTGAAGGGGAAGCTCCATCATGGCAGGAGAGCATGTCAAAGCAGAGGCTAGACATCGCATCTTGCCACAGGAGGTAGAAGAAAACAGCAAGAGAATAAGCTGAGCTCCTACTGACAAGAAGACCTGACTATAACACCCCTATATCCATGCCCAGCAATGTTACACCTCTGAAATTACCACACAGTGGGGACCAAGTATTCAAAACACTTCTGGTTGTGGGGGAATATTTCACATCCAAAGTAACATGGTCAGTAAGGCCAGAAGGATCTAAAAACTGGTGACCATCTACATATTTTTTATTTTCTCAATTATTAAAAATTATCAAAATTTATGAAGTTAGTAAAATATTTCTCTTTATATAGTTTTCCACATCACATAGGACAGATTTCCTTCCTTGTTTATAAAGTGTTAAGAAACTGGGTTAATGAGATCTAGTCAAATATAAAACAAACAAATTCAAGTCTGTAACAAAGGTCTCTCCTCTCTTTCATTGTCTAGTCTCCTAATAGTCTTTGGTGTGTGTTGTGTGTTTTCCCACCATTGCTTGTCCCAAACTTCCATTATTTTATTTCCTTAATAAGGCATTGAGAACATTGTCTTTATACCTCCTGTGCTTTCATGAGATCTAAAGAAAAAAATATAACTGAGAAATATCTAGTAGAATTGAAAAACACTGCATAACAATCAGCTGTATAATTTTCAAAAGTCTCACTTCTATCTATTTTATGACAGTGTAAAACTTGCAAACATTTGTCACCAGATGAAGAGAATAAAAACACATAACAAATAATCCTACCAGGCCTATGTCATGAAACTCTAGCACACACAAAGAAAGCAAATATCATTTATTTCTTTGTGTGAGGAAATGCTCAGGGACCCTTTGATCAGAAGTTGGGTGAGGTATGTGAGATAAAAGATAAAATAGAAAATTGTGATCAGCCTCCACTCACCACAACAGTCTTATCTGAAATTCTCTGCAGGGATCAGCTAATGCTTTCTCTGTTCTCAGCATGGAAGCAACAGAAGAAGCTGAGTGCTGGCAAGCATCCTAAAAGGTAGTCTCAGCATCTTCCTTTCCCATAGCAATCATTACCACTAACAATGGCTGAGGATTTTGCCACTCTGCACTTTGAACTCTTTGAAATAAAGTTCATAGACAAACATGCTAATCAACAGCATAAACCAGTAATTACATAATGATTCCAAACATTATGTGCCTTTTTTGCATATTGGATGGAAATTAGAAGAATAAAACTAAGGGAAGAATATTAGTCCATAAGTATATATATATATATATATATATATATATATATATATATATATATATATAGAGAGAGAGAGAGAGAGAGAGAGAGAGAGAGAGAGAGAGAGAGAGAGAGCGCGAGCGAGCCTGCTGGGTTTTTGACACAGAACATTCATGATTATCTATAAAGGATAAACTTAAGCCCCATTCTCTTAGAATGAATGTTCCTACTTCCCTGTGATATGATATTTGTGCTTAGGGCCAAGTATTTATAAATTGCTACTATTCTATTGTGTCTTTTCTTCCTTGTCACTTCTTACAAACATCACTTATTCCTACTACTATGGTTCTGTTTATTTTGGTACAGAACTAATGCCAGGCTAAAACCCAAGATGTACACATTCAAGGTAATATTTCAACCAGATGCTTACCTGACTGGTAGAAAGGTAAAGGATTCACATGGAAATCTACAACTGTTTTGTATAGCACACAGGTTAATTTCTCTTTGGGGAATCCAAAGATAGCCTGATAGATCAACTTCCTGCACTTAAATACACATGCGTATGTCTAATATGAATTCTATATGTTTAATCATAGGTCTATATTTTCCTACCCACATTTGATTTCAACTCCAGCCCTACCATGAATGGTGTAGCTATGCTATTTTTATATGACTCATATTGCTATTATGTACCCAGAGTCTTAATTCTCTGAAAAGAAGTCACATATGGGCTTGATTGTTCTTTGATATTATAGAAAAACAAAGAAAGTATCCCTTTGAAGCATGCTAAAGGTGTGTGGAAGAAATCATAACTGAAGTATTCCTATACTTTCATTTTAGCCTAAAGGCACTTTCATCTTTTGGATTGCCTCCTGTAATAGCTTTGTATAGAAAATAATCTCGTTATTCCTCACTGCTCATATAAAGTCTGTTCTTCACACAGCAGCATGAAAAATCTACTAAAAATGTAAATCAGATGGTATCCCTGCATGCTTCCAGTGCTCCATGATTTAATATCATACTTATGAGAACCTAACTTTCTTTACTGTGGACAACATAGTATATTCTTGTCTACTTCCATAATCTGTTCCTTCACCCTTATAATTTATTTTGTCACATTACCATTGATGTGGGGTTGGAGTCCTGGAAAGGATTATAGATTTCTATAAAGATGGAAGACACCTCTAGACCTGTGAACTCCAACTTCAGTTCCTTGTCCAAGTTATCAAAAAAAAAAAAAAAAAAAAAAAAAGAAAAGAAAAAGAAAAATGGACTCAGAGAAGAGGAAACTCATGAAATATGAGATTGATTTTAGGAAGAGTTATGACTAAGAGGGGGATAAAATGGGAATGCTGGATCCACTCAAAAGTTTTGCCTTTCCCAGTGTGACTACGAAAGAAGAGGGGTGATGGAGAAGATCTTCTTTATTTATTTATTTATTTATTTATTTATTTATTTATTTGAGAGAGAGAGAGAGAGCAATGCAGAGTGAAAGAGAGTAAGCATGGGCACGTCAGGGCCTCCTGCCATTGCAAATGAACTCCAGATGCATACACCACTTTGTGCATCTGGCTTTACATAGTCACATAGTTTTAAAAGGAGATAAACCTCTGGGGAAGGGGAACACACACACACACACACACACACACACACATGAGAAGCAAGCGGGAAAGCACCCAGAACAAAACACCCCCAAAAAGGCCTCCTCTCCCTTCCCAGCATGGGGACAGAGAAGATTCCCCTCACACAGGGGCTAAGAGAACAGCAGAAAAGGAGTCAAATGAGGCAAAAAGAGTCAAAAGAGCTGAAAAGGGGTATAAAAGTGTAAAGGGCTTAGAGAGCTAAGAGGAGTCGGAGTGCTTACAAAAACAGGGTTTATACAATGGTTTCAGGCCCATTTATATGAACCAGACATCCAAATAGAGTGATCCTCATCACCAGGCTCAGGTGTATAAGGAAGAAACCAAATTGGTTGGTGGGCTCGAGGCTGACTCAGGAAGTGCTAGCCCACAGATATGCAAAGCCCAGGAAATGTTGAGGCAAAAGTAGTAAGCTGATACTGTAGAATTGTTGCTTATAGCCATCTTGGATGAGACTGGATTAGAGACAGGTCCTACTCTTACCAGGGCAGGCAAGGTGGACAGTGAATCAGTCCCTAGCTAACTATCTACTAGAATAAAAACGATCTTGCTCTCAATCTGTATCAGCATTGACTTTGGTGCTCTTTTTTTCAATTTTTATTTTATTTTATTTTATTTTTTATTTCAGAGAGAAGAGAGAGAGAATTGGAGCACCAGAGCCTCAGCCATTGCAAATGAACTGCAGTTGCTTGTGCCACCTAGAGGACACGTGTTATTTAGCACTTGCCTCACCTTTGTACATCTGGCTTATGTGGGATCTGGAGAATAGAACATGGGTCCTTAGGCTTCGCAGTCAAGCACCTTAATGGCTAAATCATCTCTCCTAACCAGGTACTCTGTTTTGAACATGCCAATGGCAGTCCATTCTCAAGCCCTTGAACTCACTGTTTCCTATGTCTGGAACTTTCTTCCTCAATTGTATACATGACTCTTTTTCAATTCTCTCAGTTATCAATTTGTTTGAATATCAGGTCTTCAGAGTGGCCTTCTCTTACTTCTCTCCTTTAAAGAGAACTATTTTTTCATCTAATCTCTTACAATAATTTATTCTTTTTATAATTCTTTTTTTTTCAAGTCACTGCCTGAATTTATGTTTCATTTGCCTCTGTTGCTATATGTAATTGCACTAGTATACCATCTGAATTTGATGAATTAATCCACACCATCTTGAGCAGTCCATGGAACATAGTAAATACATAATACATGGTGAATCAATGATGAAGCAGGGAAGTATGTATGTCCAACAATGTCTAAGGGGTATTCACTGGTCTTAAGAACTAGAAAAAGACAGAAAATACATCAAAGTCCTTAGTCTGCCCACAAACCACCTTAACATTTACTTGTGAACTAAAACATTACATGCTCATAATCTGACTACACAGTCTCATCTTGAGAAGTGGTACTGACTCAATAACTGTGTTATTTCCTAAACAATACTCAAAGCCAAAATTCCTAAACAAATAAACATTTGAGACATGTCCCACATTGTGCTAGATGTCTGAACTCTCACATGTTTCCAAAAGCAAATGAGGTATAACATTACATTGTCTATCTGAATTAGTTCAGATTAACAATAATGTTCCTTCCCCTCTCTTTTATGAGAGCAATGGTAAAGTAATTTGCATAGGTTATATCAGATTAGATCTCTTATTAAAAACTATTATGTTTTTTAAAATTTGGGACAATATATTTGAAATAACAGTGAACAGGAACTGAGAAGCAACCCAAGTAAGCCAGGAGAGAAAAACTTGGGGCCTAGCTGGAGATAAATTTCATCAAGAAAGCTGAAGAAAGTTGGATAGGGAGACAGATGGTGAAGTTTACTATTATCATAGACACTGGGATTTAAAGAAGGAAAAAGAAAATACCCAGGGAGTCCAGATAGTTTAAACATAAGCTTTCTCATAAACTTGTGGCTGACACATGACTTGTTCACACTCATGATGAGATACCATATAACCCAAGAGAAACACCAACTGTAAAGGAAGAATGCACTGAGCAGAGATTTCAATTTATACTGGCTGCCAAGGAAGAAGTTTGATGGTCAATTCATGCCAATTTAAAGGACATTTGTGACCATCTCACTCTGTCTCCAAACTTCTCAGAAGAGCTGCATCTTGTAATTAAAACATATATGCCATAACCAAGAAATATTCTGTAGGTTTAGTAAAAAGATGGAAATAGAATAAGCTATATAAACTATAACTTAACATAGACCTTCATAAAATCAAAATAATTTACTAATAAATCTGAAAAAAACTTAATAGTTTAGAAGAGAATAACAAAATACAGTCTCTTTCTTTAACACAGCACTTGAAACACTTACACACAACAAAAGATATGCATATCAAAATTCTCAGGAAAAGGTAGTCAGTTTCAGTATGTAGGAAAATAACCAATAGAACAGACAGATAAAATTAATCCAAATTTTGGAATTAGCACATAATAACCACAACTCAACTATACTATTTCTAAATAGGGTGACCAAGTATTGTTTTGCCCTATTATAGTTAAAATCTAAAGCACCTGGCAAAACATTGAGACAACTGTTTTCAGACATTTAGCATCATCAGAGAACTGTGACTACCTGAGGAGCCTAAAGGACGTGCAAGTTCTCTGACTTCCTGTCTGCCAAGCATATTTTGAGAGCTCAGTGAATGAGAAGGCAAGCAATACCCAACATATACCACTATAGGAGATAGGCGTTCAAGGCCAATAAGATGTTCTGGATAATGAAGATGAGAGAGCTAAACAGGAAAAATGCCCAGAAAATTAGCAAAACCTCTCTTTTTGTTATATTAAGTTCTATACCACGATTTTGCAGAATGAAATTACATGAAACAAGAATGACTATGAATCAATCAATGAAATATTTCCCAGCTCTCACATAAAGCTGGGAGAACCTGAATTATAGCCCATGGAAGAAGACACCACTTGTTTGATGTCAACGTCATTACATTTTGAAGATCCACATCCCAGCTGCTCTACACTAGCGAGAATAGGTGACCGGGAAAAACACCTGGAAGTGGAATATAATATATAAATTGATTAAAATATGCAAACAGTGGCTGCAGAGATTGCTCAACAGTTAAAAGCACTTGATTGCAAAATTTACGCACCTGAGTTCAATTTCACAATATCCATGTAAAGCCAGATGCACAAAATGACACCCACATCTGGAGTTCATTTGCAGTGACAAGAGGCCCTGGCATGCTTTCTTTCTTTCTTTCTTTCTTTCTTTCTTTCTTTCTTTCTTTCTTTCTTTCTTTCTCTCTTTCTTTTTGTGTGTGTGTGTGTCTCCATCTGCTCACACATAAATAAATAATAAATATCCAAATACAGTATATAAACAAAAATAACAAGTATGCTGAATGGAAGAGACTTTGCATAAAACAACACAATGTGGAATATTTGTTTTATATAGCTTTCTATAACTATAAATTTAATGCATTGTGATTGGATTCATAAAAGCAGGTTTCCCAGACCAATATAAAAATAAGGAAAGGGGTGATTGACTCAGCTATCAAGGGTAATTTCTGAAGCTATGAAAAAATCCCATGCCATATGTATTATGATATTCCCATGAAGATTTGAATCTACCCAAACTCATTAAAGTATCCATTTAAAATGGCTTTGTTGTACTGGATTGTAGTTAAAATGAAATAAATGATCCATTTCCTGAAAGGCATTCAGAATTGTCAAGAAAAAGTGTATTTGCATAGAATTTGAAAAAGTCAAAACATTTGTAAAGTTCCAAAACATTTTTTACTTACTTTCCCATTGTCAAAGCAAATTATGATTATGGTACAAAAGGAGCAAAAAAGGGGACCAGCTATATGGCAGAGGTACAAAAAGTATTTTATATCAAATTTATGAGCCCAACTTTTATCTTTCAACTTTTCTAGGTATTTTGAGCACTGTGAAGGATACAAAACTTTTCAGCCAGCTGCCTGAGCAGAATATGTCTGTGTCTGACATGAGCCTGACTCAAGGTGAGCAGAGAGTATTGCCAGCTCCAAAGTTGCAAACAGCTTGCCCAGCTGAAGCCTGAGGCAGCCCTGCTCTATAGCCAGCTGCTCCTATGTTCTGCTCAAACACCCTTGGTGGCCAGGAAAGGCACGTTCAAATGGTCAGTAAATTGAATTTCCTCAAACCACAAACTCCTTCAATTTCTCCTATGTAGAAAAGTTTTTGCTCACTTAGCCAAATTTTACCTTTATATGTTTTCTTATTTTTATCAGACGCTTGAAAAATTAGTTTTGTTCTTATTTTTAGTAACTTGGTTTTTCTGCCTCCTTCCCCACTTTCACCCTCCCAACCCTATTATTTTTCTATCACTTATGATCTGCTACCTCCCTTACCCATTTTCTTTGAATCCTCTTTTGTTCCCCTCTCATGGGCCCATGTCTAGTTTCTTAGTTTCTGTATAGTCTCACTTTCACATAAACACATGTATATAAAGGTTCTAAGCTAGAATCTCCATATGAGAAAGAACATGTGGCATTTGTATTTGTGCTCCTGGTAACCTTACTTAACATATTTTTCAGTTCTATTCATTTTCCTGAAAATTTTATACATTCCTTTTTCTTTACAGTTGAATGGAATTCCATTGCACATATGTACCACATTTTCATGATCCATTCTCCCTTGATGGATATATGGTATGATTCCATTTCCTTACTATTGTGAAGAAAGCAGAAATGAAAATGAAAGAGCAGTATCTCTGAACTAGATTACAGAGACCTTTGGATATATGCTTGGGAGTAGTATTGTTGGGCTACATGGTAGTTCTATTTTTAGCTTTGTAAGAAACCATTACACTGATTTCTACAGTGACTATTCCAGATTTTTTACCTGGCTAGAATTCCTTACCAAAATATCATAATGAATCAATCCATGTCTTCTTAGAAGTTATTTCTTCATTATGCTATCCATGTGTACATAGCAACCATCCCAGTATATATAATGTTTCTGTCCCCAACTTAATGGTGAAAATCTTTACATATTAGCCTTTTTATATTGTGGATACATCCATCTTGCCGAGAAGATGAGATGCATATACTCCTTTTTTTTTAACTTTTTAAAAAAATTTTTCTATTATTTTTTTGGAGAGAGACACAAAGAGAGAGACAAAGAGAGAGAGAGAGAGGAAGACAGAGATGGGCACGCCAGCAGTGTCTCAGCTGCTGCGAACGAAATCCAGATGTGTGCGCCCCCTTGTGGTCAAGTGAGATGTATATACTCTTTAATTTCTTATTTCGTTGTCTTTTGTTTTTCAATGTAGGGTCTTACTCTAGCCCAAGATGACTTTGAAATTCATTATGTAGTCTCAGGCTGGCCTTGAACTCACAGTGATTTTCCTATCTTGGTCTCCCAAGTGGTGGGATTAGAGGCATCAGCCACCACACCTGACTATTTTTTAATAGACATTCAATTAAACACTCATTAATATAACTTCAGAACTCTAGATAAGCCAAAGACTTTACATTACAGTTTATCTCATGATAAGTTATAGTGGCAAGATTCAACAGTTCGTGGCATAGAAAAACAAACAAACACCACCAACAACAACAACAACAAGACAAAACAGAAATGTGAAAGTTAAATTTTGTCATTAGAAGTCTATGTTAAAGTTTGCTCTTTTTTCTGGGCCTGGGGATATGGTTAGCAGTTAAAGGTGATTGCTTGCAGTCTTCCAAGCCTGATGGGCCAGTTACAATTTCCCAGCCACCCACATAAAGCCGGTGAGACACTTGTTTGTAGCAGCAAGAGACCCAAGTGTATATACACACACACAAATTAAAAATTAAAAACCAAATATCCCTTTTTCTCTTCCTTATTAAAAACTAAAAAAACTAAAAAAAAAATCTAAAGATGAAAAGAAGCAATGGCTTTCAGAGCATGTTAAGAAGTCTCAATCAAGCATTCCTTAGCTAGCCCCAATCCAAATATCAAACTATATTTTTCTACCACTTTCACTATGTGGATAATCCAAAATGGGCTGTTCCAGGTTTCTGACTATGATGGCTAATCTCTGGTTATCACTTTGACAGGATTTAGAATGACTATGGAAATAAATGTCTTGACATGTTTATAATGGATTTTTTAGATGAGGACCTACCCCAAATATGGGTGGCACCATTCCATGGGCTTGGTTCTAGATGGCTGAGCCTACAACATTTATCGCTGTCTGCTGACAAGATGATGTGAGCCAGCCTTCTGCTAGTACTGTGCTTTCCTAGTCACAATGTACTCCCCTCAAAACTATACACCAAAAATAACCCTGTCTTCCTTACACTGCTTCTGGTTGTGTATTTTGTTATAGCTACAAGAAAGTAACTGCTACAGAAGATATGGTAAATACTACAAGTAGAGCTTATTGCACCATTCTGGTGAGAGTTTGGAAGACCAGAAGGCCAAGAGAAATGTGGGCTGTGGAAGCTCATCTCATAATATTTTAGAGAACAAAAGCTTTATTGGGAATTTGGCTAGGGGCCATTCCTGTGATATTCTGGCAATGAAAATAACTGTGTTTTGCCTGCTTCCTGTGAACTTGAACAAAGTTGAATTTAGAAGTAGAGGACTATTGTGTTTGTTGGAGGAAATTTCAAAGCAGAATAACATTGTATCTGTAACATGTAGTTTTTCAATCTGTCCTGATTCACATCCACAATGAAAGGTAACAAAATACAGAATATATGAAAAATAATGTTGGGAAGAAAAAGAAACATAAGCAAATTTTAAATCCCAGGCCAGGGGACTATAGATACTTTGGCTGTAGAAGGGATTACCATCATTAAAGATAAGCCAGCTATTCTGCACTGGGACAACAGCAAGGGCACCTGAACAGCAAGGTACAACCATTGAAGTTTCTAGTAAGAATGCGAATCTTTCAAAAGGAAAAGGTCTGAAGGAATGATTTCCCTACTTCCCAATATAGGCTGCAGCAACCATCGTGTTCTATGAGAACCAGGTTTCATTCTAACCTGGCAGTACAATAGGAAGCACTCCCCCCCCCACACACACACATGGTTCTGGCTTTGATGAAAAGATCACGATTCATGAGGTCATGGAGTATCTCACTATGGTTCCCGAACCCTACTAAACTTAAGCAACGTAAGGCAGAGTCCCTGTAAGGTGGTCCTGTGAGGCTACTTCATGGAGCTGTGAAGATGAGTCATAAGTTACAATACAGACTCCAGGATGCTGGAAACCCCAGGACTATGGGGCATCTGCCAAGAAAAGCTCCAGGTTCTGAGAGGATCCAGATCATAAGAGGGGCAATGCTCACGACTGCTGGGAGAGTGGAGTATAGATGATTCTCATAAGGAGTCAAAGATGCCAGGCATGGAGCTTCAAGATTCAAATTTCCCAGCTGGGTTTGATCTGATTATTCATTGTTACACAACCATTCTTCCCTTTTGGAAAGGGTACATTTATTGTTTTGCCAATGCATGTTAGAAGTATGTAACTCATTTTTTTATGTGATAGGATGTCACAGTTAAAGAGTTTGTCTGGATCTCAGAAAACTATACACTTACACTTTTGAAGAGTATTGAGATTGTTGAGTACTATGAGAAATTTTGAAAGTAGATTGAATATATTTTACATTATGAGATGACTATGAGCCTATAGGGAAATGGGGTACAAGCTTATGGCTTAAAAGCATTATGTTTGTAATATTCACATATACTTAAATATAAAATAATACCTGAATGTTACTCTGGGGTAGTTAAACAGAATTGTGATCTGTCTGAGACTAGCAAACAAAGCTAGAATGTAGTAAGATTCATAATAGGAATTTATGAATGTGGGCTCGTAGAACAAAAGCTACAGCAGGAGGCTTCCCTCTGGAAGCAAGGTGACATCTAGAACATGATACTACCCTTGGCAGGTAAAGAATCTCCCAAGAGAGTCCTGAGACACTTTTATCTCATTCTAGAAATAAGCCATCCAGTAAAATAAAAAAGAGTCACTAAAATGCTGAGATTTAAATCTACGTGTGATTACATGGTGCTTATAAACAGAGAGTTTTCTTTTTAGAGCAATTATCTGGCTGGCTGATTTTGATTAGCAGCTACCACATTTTTTAGAGAAGGATTTTCCATCCTGCTTTATGGTTCATCCACCTGGATACATGTTTTCTGGAGTTACCCAGAGGAGAAGCTGCTGTGGGGTGAGCTACGCAGAGGAGAGTTTTATTCAGGGTTTCAGTTCCCAGAGAGCTTTTACTTTACCTGACAAGCCTGTAATACTGATCACCTCATTCCAGAAGTCTTTCTGATTAATTTTGGTCAAGGGAAACAAAATCAAGTCTAAAAAGTTAGAGAAACAAAGACCATCCAAAATGTTGCTTATTTTCCACCTCATTCCCACCCGTCATTGTATCTGCAATTATTAAATAAGTACTACCTAGCTTTTGCATAAAATCAGTGGGAAATTCAATCATCTTATTGATATTTCTTTCATAAATATTTTGGTTGTATTCTTTATTGTTATTTATCATTTTTCCATCTGCCTTCTACCCATGTTGCCAGTTGCAAACAGCCACTTGTTTATTTATAGGGGAACTTTTATTGCTCATTTTTGTCAATATGTGTATGAATTGGCAAAGAAACATGAAGTGTAGACTTCACTTTGTCATCTTGAATATTGAAGTCAGAGATGTTATATCTGGATGTGCCCATTCTGACTGAGATTGCCACATAGACATACAGGACACACCATGTGCAAGTATGATGGGCATCTGTTAATCAGAAGTCCCTAAGTGCATCCACCATGTTTATGTACTATGCATTGCAAGAAGAGCCTCAAATGAAACCCCCTCCACCCAAAAATATTTAAAGACTTCTTTTCACCTGCCTGTTCTTTTGAATGTTTTTTATTAAGTGATGTAAAGCATCTACTGAGGTAGAGTTATACTGAGGAAAACAAACTTCTGATTGATATTCAGGAGATATATTATCAGAAGAAAAAAATGGTTTACTCCATAAGCTGTGCTATGAAAATTACATTATCTTTCCCTACCTTGCCAGTAGGTATTATGAATGTAATAGTTTGTTTCCTCTGGTTCTTTAACACTTCCTGCTCACCAACTTCTCTTTATTACTCTGAAGTCCCCAGGGAAAGGTCAACTACTAATGCAAAGAATATGAGTATTTGTAAGAAATTATATTCATGATGATGAGATGATAGCTCAGTGGAGAAAGCACTTCCTGCACAAGTTTGAAGGCCAGAATTCAGATACTCAGCACCCATGAAAATGCCAGGTGGTGTGGAAGTCCACTCTGTAATTTCAGCTCTTGGGAACAAAATATCCCTGGGACAAGCTGGCTAATTAGATTAGCCAAATCAGCGAGACCTGGGTTCACGTGTCAGAACCCTGGCTTAGTACACATATGCACTTCCACACATGAAAACACACATGTGCAGGCACACCACATTTATACATTCAAACTTCCCTCCCCAAAATTATGTACATTAGGACATCAAAAAATTGATTGATGTGTAAAGAAGAATAACAAGAAGGGCCTGGAGAGACGGGTTAGCAATTAAGGCAATTCCCTACAACGCCTAAAGACCTGGGTTTGATTCCCCAGTGCCCATGTAATGTCAGATGCACAAACTGGTGTATTCGTCTGGAGTTTTGCTTACAATGGCTATAGACCCTGTTGCTCCCCCTTTTTTTTTCTGTCTCTCTCTCTCCCTGTTCTCTTTCCCATTCTCTCTGTTTGAAAATACATAAATATATAAAATAAAAGGTTTTTTAATTTTTTTAAAAAGAATGACGAACAGATAATTCAGAATTAAATAGATTACACAAAAGATTACATTTTTCTATATATATATATATATCTTCTCTCTCTGTTGGAGAATTTGATTATCTTTTTCAGATGGACAAGGAACCTGAAGGGAGGATCAGCCAATCACACCTCACCAGGGCCCCAGCTGAAACCATAGAGTAAATTGGGGAAGGGCAAGAGTACAGCGTTATTGGGGATCACAACATCAGAAAAAGGCTGAAGGAGATAAACACAGAGAACATCCAACTCCTACTAAGCCAGATATCCAGAGACACAGAGGCTCCCAAAACCTCATCACTGAAGTACAACTAAAATGAGCCCAGTGTGGCTCAGGGAAATTCGTGGAAGAGGGGGCGGAAAGAATGTTAGAGCCACAAGTTGGGGCATTATGCACAGAGACTTGGCCTATCCCCCATAACTCTTGGCTACCCCCACAATGCATGACCCACATTCCCCATTGATGAGGGTCCCTTTGGAAGAGGGAGGACAGGGAGGAAGATAATGGAGTCACCAATATGAATGTAAAATTAGAATAATATAAATAAAAAATAAATAAATCCTATAAATAAGTCTTATAAAAAAAGACTCAAGGAAACTCTATTAGCATCCATAGTAGTAATGATATTTTGTGACTGGATAATTTTTGTTTGCTTTTCCTGTATTTTGAAATGGCATTTAATGAATATCAGTGACTTTTTAAAATTTGTTCTGTGTAGTATGTGTGTGTGCACGTGCCTGTGCCCATGCACAAATGTGTAGAGGCCGGAGGCAAATGTCTGCTGTCCTCATCTATCATTCTACTTTATTTCCCAGAGACACTTTCACTGAACCTGCAGCTCATTGTTCTTCAGTAAAAATGGCTGAGCAGAGAACACCAGTAATCCTCTTGTCTCAGCTGCCCTCATCCTGGGGTTAGAGGCATGCGCAGCAACACTCTTACCTGCCGAGCCATCGGCCCTGCCCCAGTATCAGTGACTTTTAACATATGTATTAATTATATAAAGAGTTGAATTTTACAGTAAAATTTAATTATTGACTGAAGTGTACTTGTCCTACACTTTTTCTCCTAATGTTCCTATCACAGATGATATTTTTATTCCTTTTCAAATCTATGAAATTTATATTGTAACAATATTTATATTATGTTTCATGTAATTGCTACCTTCCTCTTTTTTCCTTAAGATTTAGAAAACAGTAGCAGGTGAGGAAGTTCCTCTCTTCAGAACTGAGCCCAGTGTTGACTACATGATGGTTGCTGTTGAGTATATATGATAAATAAATGAAGTGGCTTATCAGGTTGCACAATCCTTCCAGTAGTTGCTGGACAGCCTCTAAGGACTTTCCTTTCACAATATCATGCTGTGAAAGTTTCCCATGAAAAAGTCACATTTATTGCACCTTGTAGGTAGGGATTTTTTCCTATTTGATTTTATCAAATGTTTCCCCTTTTTTAAAAGCCCTGACTGTTGCCATAATAGCAGCTTTAAGATAGAGATAACAACAAAAAAAAATTAGAAATTTCTAGTACACACAAACTGGTAACCACAGTGGTGGCAACTTATTCCTAGCAAAGAGTGAATATTTGTAATATGCCAACTTTTGCAAAAACAGGCATTTCCCTGCAAGATAAAGTAAAGTAGAAAGAAACATGGAGTATCTCCTAAATTCTTGAATACATTCATTTTGGTTATTTTTTTCTTAACTTTTATTATTTATTTTTACATGCATGTGTGTGAGTAGTGTAATGAGCACATGTGTGTACATATGTTCACATATGAGTGGGCACACACACATGATGCCATTCTCAGTTGCTCTCCACCTTATTTACTGAGGCAGGCTTTTTCACTGCACACAAAGTTCACTGATTCTGCTAGTCCAGCTAGCCAGCTTGCCACAAGAATCTTCCTATCTCCATCTTATGAGTTCTGGAATGACAGGAGCACATGAACAACACTGTTTGGCTTTTTTTTTTTTTTTTTTACAACTTGGTACTGGTGATATGAACTCAGGTTCTCATGTGTGTGCAGCAAGACCTTAACTGATTGAGCCAAACCCCAGACCTTGTTATTTTAGTAATGATAATAATGTTTTTTTTTTTTTTTTAATTTTCATTCTGAGTGCACTTTTTTTCCTTTTATTGAGATTCCATGCATGTGGAAAAAAATTACTGCTTCTACATTTTCTAAGAGGAAAATGATCACATAGTAGCATAACTCTGGGCCCTCTGGTCTGACTTCCTTGGTTTCAGAAATGCACTTTTCATTCCTAGATGCACAGCTACCATTTCCCTTCAATTTTCCTGAGAAAGCAGTGATATGCTGACTTAATATGTCATCTCCATGTTATATCTCCCATGTCTTTTCCTTCACATTTTCTTCTCTTGCTCAGATTATTGGAAATAGGATATTTTAGGCATTAAGAGTCAAGGATCACAGACTGTTCTATGATGGCAAGAAGTTCTAAGAATATTTACTGCAACATTCTCATTTAGTCTGTGTGAAAATTGTGGTGCTGACAAGGGAAGTTAGCTTTGCAAGGCATGCAGTGAGTTAAAGGCTTATTGTGTTATCACTAGCAGGTTCTGCTTTCTAGCCCACATGATTCTATTTGATTCTCATTGCCTGCCATGCACAAGAGTTTCAAGCAAATAAATTGGATCTGCTTTGAAAAAGAAATGCTACATACATAACTACAACTCTTTTCTATACTAGAGATTCAGGAATTTATCAAGAGAATGTGGAGTGTTTGAAGTAGATTCTATTAGATTCTTCTCGGTTAACTGATATCTGTTAGCTATTCCTTTCTTATTGTACTCCTAGTAGCTACCCCTCATCATCAACTCAGCTGAAAGTCCATTTTTTTGATACATGTATTTACCTCCTACTCACTCATCTAGTTTTCATTTTATTTTCTCTCTAAACATCTTTCTTATAGCACTTGCACCATCACTCCCACTTACTCATTTACACTTTTCTATATTCATGTTGTCAAATATCTGTTGAAAACCCATTATGTACTCCCAGAGTTGTAGGTGTTATGACACCATGATGAAAATGACAGAAAAAATATGAATTGCTCTCAAACTTCTGTTTAGTCAGAAAGTTCACAGCATGGACCCAGGTTCAATTCCCTAGGATGCATGTAAGCTAGATGCATATGGCACATGCATCTGGAGTTTGTCTGCAGTGGCTGGATGCCCTGGCTTACCTATTATCTGTGCCCTCTTTCTCTCTGTCTCAAATAAACAAATAAAATATTTTTTTAAAAAGTAAGTTCATTGCATATATTAAAAAAATAATTGCTGGGGGCTGGAAATATGATTAAGTAGTTAAAATCACTTGCTTATAGAGACTGAGAGACTGTGCTCAATTCCCCAGTACTACATAAAGACAGATGTACAAAATGGCATATGCATCTGGAGTTCATTTACTGTTGCTGGAGGCTCTGGCACACCCATACTCTCTCTCTTTCTCATTATCTCTCTCTCAAATAAGTAAATAAGATGATTAAAATTAATTTCTGATCTGAGAGAGTTGAAGGCAGAAAAAAATTACATATGTTATATTCCTACAGTATAGTGTGTGATTTGGAATTTAATAAATACTTTTTGAGTTAACCAAAAGTATAGAATGTAAGTATCATGAATGCAACCTCACTGGTCACTTGAGGTTATCATTTGAGATCAAAAGCAAAAGTAGTCTTAGGAAAAAAAATAAAGGAGAAGAAAAAGAATTTACAGAAGAGGAAAAACATGAACAAAAACAGAAAATGAAAATTAAGGACTCAAGCCTTAATTTAGGACATAGATAATGGCGATAATAGCTGTTAGAAAGACAAAAGTAAAGAAATAATGAAAACTTGAGAAAAATTATTTCTGTAAACTTTTATGTTTTATGTTTTTTATAATACAGAAGTTTTTTTTTTTTTTTTCTGTTCAGAGTATATTTTGTTGTTGTTTGCTGGTTTTTACATATTTTAAAATAGTATTTTAAGAAATACCTTTTAAATAGATGATAGGCATAGTGTTTTTATTCATAGGATCAAGCCGAGATGTAACTTGCTCTTATTTATCTGCAGTTTGACCTGGTAAAGGTTCATTCATATGATGAGCAGGTATTGCATGTACATTGCTTTTCTAGGATTTGGGGTGTTCTAGGTCTGATCATTCATATGTCCTTTCTCCATATTCTCTTAACACTCACGGCACAAAAACAAGGAGACAGCAGAAATAGTCCTCAATGAGCAAGAAAAGCCCATAATATAAATTGGCCTTCTAGGGAGAGAAACAACTAATTATTTCACATGTCCAGATAAAAGACAATGATACTAAATAATAAATAATGGAAATTTTTCATCCTTTGTTAAGAAAAGGAATATTTGTCTTTGTTTCCTTCTAGTTTCAGCTTTTTTCTTTCCAATTTAAAGACTGACTATAGAAGAGTAACCTCACTGAGCCACAGATTCTCATGATGTTTATATATCTGAAGGGACGTAAGTATAGCCAAGATCTTGCAGTATTCATGTCAGCATATGTGTAAGGACTTCACCATTGGACAAAGTGAAATATATGGGTAAATATTTGAACATATGAAGCAAGATGAAATTATATTGCTTTGTAGTATATTCACAGAATTCTTAATATACAACTGAATTCTTACAAGGTGTTGCTTAAACACTCTACCTTCACATGTTCATGAACTTATATTGAAAGCAGGCATTATTTTAAGAAACATGAGTGGGGAAGGCAAGAATATAATTTAAACTTCATCTTGTAACATTTAAAAGTAATTAAATTATAATCATTTTATGTATATTTCCAAGGAGAAGTAGCTTTGAGATAGTACACTGGAGAAATGCATAATGTATAAATAACTGAGTTGGACCCAAAACACTAATTTTTTGGGGAAAAAAAAGGCTTTGAATGTCAGAAAGAAAAATAGCTCATCTTCATTTGTTCAACTTTATTTAAGGCCCTAAAACTTCAATACAAATGTCTTAGAGAGGGAAAACTGCATGATTTTCCCTCTGAAAGAGTTTTAGGAGGAAAGAAAAATTATTCATACAAGATTAATGAGTTTAAGGAGAAAAACAAGTTTCTACTAAGAGAAAGATTACTGGTATACATATCTAAGGTTCAATAAATTTTCTGAGCTTGATGGATAAATTTCAAGGACAAAATGTATCAAAAGAGATCCTTGGCCTTAGCTGGGGGATTATATATCTCAATAAGCTGAATTTAACATTTGTTTTTATATTTCCATAATAGTTTTAACATGAGAAATTTACATGCATGAAAATAAATGACTGAAACACAGTTGGAGTACTTTTATTATCCACAGATTTATGCACTAGATCTTCTTGTACAAAAAATTAAAACTAAGTCAGGCATGGTGGCGAATGCCTTTAATTCCAGCTCTTGGAAGGCAGAAGTAGGAGAATTGCAATGAGTTCAAGGCCACACCGAGACTACAGAGAGAATTCCAGGTAAGCCTGGGCTAGAATAAAACTGTACCTAGAAAAACCAAATAAATAAATAAACAAATAAATAAATAAATAAATAAATAAATATTTTCCTACTATCAAAGCTACTATGAAATGATTTATTTTCATATTTTAGTTGACAATGAATCGGAAAACAAGTCAATTTAATATAAGATCAACATAATTGGAAAAGTAATGTGACTCTAAAAAAAGGGGGGGGGATGTTGTATTCTCCAAACACCAGCAAACACACACACACATCACACAGAATCATATATAATATGAAAGAAACAAAGATAAACCTGGGGTCTGGATAGATTACACAGTGCTTGCAAAGCTTGAGGACCTGAGTTCAATTCCCCAGTACCCACATAAAGCCAGATGCACAAGGTAGTATATGTGTCTGGAATTCATTTTCAGTAGCTGGAGGGCCTGGCTTGCCCATTCACTCTCAGACCATGATTTCTCTAGGGAATGTCTCATGAGTAAATATGCTAGCTCCTTAACCATGAAGACATTTTAGACTTTGGAATAAAGCATAGTGTTGACTAATACAGCTCAAGACTTTGGCCAATAGTCACACACAGGTTGAATGGTATACTAGTTACTTTTCAATGCCATGAGTAAATATCTGACCAAACGAAAATTAATGGGGCTAGAGAGTAGGTTCAGTGGTTAAGGTGCTTTCCTGAAAAGCGAAATGACCCACTATCAATTCCCCAGTACTCATGTAAAGCCAGATGTACAAAGTGCACAAAATTCATGCATCTGGAGTTTGTTTCCAGTGCCTGGAGGCCCTGGCGTGCCTATGATCATTCTCTCTCTTCTTTTTATCTCTTTCTGCTTTCAAATAAAAAAAAAAAAAAAATGAATGAATAATTAAATAAATAAAAAGCAAGTTGAAGGAGGAAAGAGTTTATTTTAGTTCAGTTCATGAGGGTAGAGTCCATCACAGCAGAGTGGGTTTAGTGGCAAGTGCATGAAGCAGTGACAGTTACTTTAAAGTCAGGAAGCAAAGAGCAAATAGAAGCAGGGACCAGCTATAAAACCTCAAGGCCTGCTTCCAGTGACCCATTTCTTCCAGAAAGGCTCCACCTTCTAAACACAACCTACGAAAAACAGTGCCTGCAACTGGGTCCAAGTGTTCAAACATATGCTGCAATGGGAGACATTTTACATTCAAGCCTCAACATTCAGTCCCTGGTCCCCTTAGGCTTTGAGGTGATCCCATAATCCAAATTTCATTCAGTCCAACATTACAGGTACTTGTAGTCTTCAATAACCTCCATAATATTCCTAAGTCCAAAGTCTCAGACTCAAGGTAATCTCTTAACTATGACAACCCATAAAATAAAATAAAAAATACATACTTCCAACATACAGTGACACAAGTAATCTTTTATGTTCTCAAATTGTGGAATGGGGACATACCATGAAAAGAATTAACCAAAGCAAGACAAAAAGCCAACAGGGCAAAGACCAATACTGTAGCTTAATGTCTAATATCTGGAACCTGTGGTGTAATTATCTGGGCTCGAGAAGGCTTGGGTAGCACTGCCCTCCAACTCTGATACCTTCAGTACACATAGTCTCTCTCTTTCAGGCAGGATCGACTTTAAGCCTATAGCTTTTTATAGTCATTATCTCATGTGCCTGGCATCTCTAACATCCTGTGGCCTCTACTTCAGCTCAGGATTCATCTCTCCCCCCACCCCCATTCAATGCCCTCTCAGGTGCTTTTTGTAAAGACTCTGACTCTGACTTGCATTATCTAATCTCAGCAACTCTCAGGAATCATGGGGCAAAATACCATGGCCTGCTTAATATTGCATGTTTCATGTCTATAAACCCATCGGGAAATGTAAACCCACAGGCAAGTTTGCCAAGTTCTGTTGCCAGCTTGGGATGGAGTCTGGCCCCTTGAATCAGTTATAGAAGTTTCTCTATGCTTGACCTTGACATTGGACAAATACTTCTCTAGGGAGTTGGCTTCAAGGAGCAGTGAATTTCTGGGGCATTTTACCATCAATCTTTCTTCTTTCAGAAGAATTTGCATTCTCATAGGAGAAGCTAGGAGTTTTGATGCATGAGTGCAATCTTGCCCTCAGCTCTTCTTTCCTATTGTCCTGGTACAGAACAGTAGGCTTCTCTTTAATGCTGATAATGTTAACAGTTCCTCACCACTAACAAATTTCTTGGAGGAACTTTCAAACATATTTCTTTCTTCACCAAATGGCACATATATGAAATAATTTTGCTTTGCTTGTTGCTTTCTTTTATTGCCATTTTGAATCAGAACACTCAATAGAAGCCACACCACAACCACAATGCTAGATTGTCTGGAAATTTCCTCTACCAAATTTGTGCATTATTTTAAAGAACAGTCTCATTCACGTTCTCAGGACAGGATCCAAATACTGCCAGACTCTTTGCCAGAATATTACATAAACTTCCTCTAGCCCAGTTCCTTTTAGAGTCCTTGTTGCCCTCTGAAACCTTACAAGCTGAACCTCCTCTATTATGCCTATTACCCTCAGCATTCTAGTCTTTCATATTCCCACCATAATGCCCTATTAAGCTTTACTTTATGCAGTTTCTATAGCCCATACTTCCACACTCTTCCACATTCTTCTTAAAAGTAGTTCCAAAGGCTTATGAATCACATAGTCATGTATATCACAGCACTGACCCAATACTTGGTACCAATTTCTGTCAGTTACTTTCTCATCGCTGTGAATATATGATCTACCAGAATAACTACATGAAAGAAAGGGTTATCTTGGCTTACATCTCCAACAGGTAGAGTCAACCATTGAAGGAAAGGCATGGCACTAGAAGGATGGAACAGAGTTGGTCACATACCAGTCAGAAAGCAGAAAGTGAACAGAAGGTATTGATGGGATATATAACCCCAAGGCACAACCCAAGTGACCCATTTCCCCTACCAAGGTTCCACCTCCTAAAGTTTCTACAACCTTTCCATTAGTTTACCAGTTAAACGCCACATGCTTGAACAGACTAGACAGCAGGAAATGTGTGCTTCATTTCCTCCAGTATGGTCCAAGGGGGATGGAATTTACATATAAACCACAAGATGTATACATCTATTTATTAAAACTGCTAATCTCCAAAATATTATTCTGGCTATTAGAGGTAAAATAAAAGTAAATTAAAATTTATTTTTGCTTGTTTTGAATTACCATCTAGAAGGGCCAATAAAACAAAAGCAAGATTCTTCTCACACATTTCATTAGTTAGTAAAGATAGTCCAGGGATTTTCCTTATTCATCCCCCAAGGAATTCAGTGTTACAGATGACACTATTTTATAGTGTAATTAGCTGCAATATGTAGCTCTCCTAGTTTGGCATCAGATTAACTTAACCAACACAAGTAAACTTTTCATGGCCTCAGACTTGTGGTGAAATCTTACCTTCTTCCTTGCATTTCTTTGCCCAGAAATGGTTGATTAGCTTATGAATCTGCAAGATGTCTCAGCAAGACAGTCGTCATATGCCTGGAATGGGAGAAGACCAGATACTGATAAGCAATATATACTAAGAGACTCAATTCTGCTGTGGGAAACATAAATGAGAAAGAAAGTCCCTATAAGGAAGTAGCATTTCATCTGAGAGTTGAATGATGTAAGCCATGTAAAAACCTCTGGAAGAGTATTCTTGCAGTGGGAAGAGAAGGGGCTCAGCAGGGGGAAAATGTGCTGGTATTTGAGGAAAAGAAAGAAAAAGGTGTATGTTATTCTCTGATTTATAACCTAAAAGAGTAACTTTGCATATATTTTGTATATTGAGTCATAGCAGAGCAAGAGTGAAATGAGAAGAGCTAACTATAGAGCTTTTAAAAGTATGCCAAATTCAGACAATGAGGAATGCCATAAAGTTCAAAAGAAGATAAATTATAAAACAAAGAGTACTTCATATTGCCAGTGGATCACTCATATGCATAATGTATTTTCCAAGGGCAGAATGCAGATCCATATAAACAAGCCCACTTATTAAAATCAGTAAACATAAACATAAACAAGCTAGAAGTATAAGACAAATCTAATGATTCACAATTTACTATTCATTTGGAGGAAGAGAAAGATGACCTTTCTGGTTCTGTCTCATTAAACATTACTGATGTGCATTTTATTAGCAGTACACATTTCCTGCAGTCTAATCATTAAAAGTGTGAATGGAAATGATCCACAGAACCCAAGCATCCAAGCATGATGATGATCATAAAAAACACATTTGCATTCCACAAAGATGAAGACACTTACAAGACAATAGGAACCTAATTTGACAGGCAAATATTCCTTAAGCAACTGATAAATTGCTAATTAATCCAACAGTTTGTGTCATTGCTTGGGAATTGTTGGTAAGTTATAGTTTTCTTAAAAGGATGTTTAAAAAAAGTATTTTATGTCATAGAAATGTTCTGTGACCTCTGATTTCCTTACCTAGGGCTTTTGTGAAATGGTACATGGTCAGGTACCTGATAAGAGAAGGTCTAAGTTTACATAAAAACCTGAAGGAGGCTTATCATGAAGCCAACAGTGGAAGACACTCCAATTTCTTTATATGTATTTTTGTAATCTGGTGTACCCTGAAAAGATTAGCATGCAAGCATAGCCATTCTAGCAAATTACCTTTAGATATTTGCTATCTCTTTTCCCATATGCAAAGAATAATTACAACAATCTTTCTAAAATTTTAATAAATAATGAATTATTAAATGTTTTAAAATATCTAGCTAAGTGTATATCATAGAATAGATACATATTCCTTTATAATACATTTCTGAAATTCCCAGGTCTAAACAACTTAAGGTTTGATTTTGCTTTGGTTTTGGTTGCTCATTAAATGATACAATCTGAGTTGATTTTATCTCCTTGGGTAAAAACCCCTGATCTGAAATGATATGCAGATATTTATGGTCCAGTTAGATAGCTATTCACATTCTACCAATGGGGCTATTAGAAACACAGCTCATGTGTGTCTCAGAATTCTGGAGTCCAGGGAACCTTGACAAGAACTATAGAGTTCTCTTAAGTAGTTCTGACAATTGTAGAATTAGCAGAGTGCTGTCAGATTGTCACCTGCCCTCACTTCTTAGTTCCTGTATTACAGACCTTATGTATGTGGTGATCTGACTGGAATAATTAGAACAGAAAGTGAAAAAGACCAGGGAACATCAAACCTGAAACCAGAGCCAAGGAAAGCAGCCCCTGGCATGATACAATAGTACAACAGGACATTTCATTTAATATTTGAGCCATTTAATATACTTTACTAAGTATTTAGACATATACAATATAGGATCTATTTGGGATCTTAGATGAAAATTCACAATTATTCAGAGTGGGTCTGAGCAATGACTGACTAAAACATCTTGACTTATGCTAATTTCAAAATAAAAGGTAATATTAGTTAGCATTGATCCCCTAAAGCATTATAGTGTGTCCTCTTTCCCCATCAATTCTTGATCCTATTAATTTTAGATTAAAGAAACTGCACCTACTATCATAACATAATATCTAACATAAATATTCTTTATATATAAATAACTTTGATGGTAAAATTTAGTTCTGACTTTGAAAATGAAACCTACATATCTTCAAGCCATTTTGACTACTGTACACAAACAAAATGAAATTCAACATTCTGAGAATGTCAATCAAAAATGAAAAACTCTGGTTCTTTGAAGAAATCAATCAACCCTGAAACTACTACCAGAACTCATTCAAACCAGCATTGTGAGCTTCTTAACAACTAAAATCAACTTAATTAATTCTTACAAGAAGGCTTTTAAAAATTGGAGATATTGACTAATCCCAGGGCCTTGTGCATTGTGGGCCACTGCTCTGCTACTGAGCATTTTAAACCAGGGTAGGAAGGTCAGTTTTCATTTATTGTAACTAGTCAATAGTTTCTCCACAAGTCAGTCCTGGTGGAACAAGTTAAATGTCTTAGAAGGGATCTTTACATTGAGAAAGACATTAAAAGGAAAGTCAGTTTGTCTTTATTTTACTATTGTAGAAATTTTATTATTTAGATAAGGTTTGTTTTTTCATATTGCATAAATATAATCTACATCTAGGTAAATAATCTCTAATTCTTCCATTTAGCCTTTTGCACATTAACACTGATAGTACAGCAAAAACACTGTTTCATTTATTGATTGAGATTGTAGTTTTTAATAAAATGAAAATGACCATTTCTTAAAGTCATCAGCCTATATGAAGTTCACTCTAGCCAAGAATAATTTTTGGCTCAAATTGTGCTTTGATTAATTAGTTTGTTACTGTGACACCCATCTAAAATATGCATCCTCTAGATAGATGTGTATAAAAAGAGTTGTCATTTTGATTGTATACTATGACAAGTAATCATTTTTATTTGTTATTTACAAGTATCTAATTGGACTTACACCAATTCTCATAATGATCCCATTGTGTACTACAAACAATCAAATTTTGATTATTTTCAGCTTCTGTCAATACAAAAAGGTCATATAAGAAACTACAGTAGAAAGCAATGATCACATTTTCAGTAAAATTGTTAAATAAATTGTCAATCACATTTTTCCTGTCCTTTTTGTAAAAATTCCTATGAGAAATTATTTTACAGTTTAATATGAGAAGAAATCTTATTCTGGAAGTTCTGGTGCTTCCAACTTTTTGATATTGCACATAGTTCTATTGTACTATGCATTTACTAAGTGAATAGGAAGACTATATGACTATATGACAGGTCACATAGAACTTTGAACAGATATCATAGTGATTTTAAAGAAACAAAATAGAAAAGTTACAAAACTAAGCTATATTTGTATTTATATCATTTTTGTTTTATATTCTTTGATTTTTGTAATTTTATTCATATTTATATTTACTGAATATTTGTGGTTTTGGTTTAAGTTACCTAATATATCTTATAGCAGAGGGTAACTGCAGTTTTCCATAAATAAACAAGAATAAAACTTTTATTTGTAATTTTGGTAGTGAAGGTATAGGTAAAGTAAGACAATGTTATGCATAATATAAGTTACACAGAATTTAGGATTCATTGTGGCTTCTTTTATTCAATATTTGTATATTGTTCTATACAGTTGAAGAGATTTTCTTGTAACTCCCAAAGTTCAGAAAAAGAAAATGAGAAAACTCACTCCAAAACAAGAAGAGAAAATGTATTTTGTGATTAATTCCTAAACAACCAAGTTTATTATGTCTGGTCCCCAGTCTAAGTTCCTTTTTTGTCTCATTTTATTTGTAAGATCAAAGGTATTATTAACATTTTCAGATGAGAAAAGTTATGTCGACTGAGATTAAGTAGTTCTGAGACATGGAAATGACTGCAAGCCAAAGCTGAAGTTCACATTCAGACACTCTTAACAGGAGGATATATAATTATAAGTATGTGTATTATACTTCCTCAAGTGGGATCCCTTAATTATGTAAAGTTATTTATATATAACATGCTAGTTATCAAATTTGAAACATAGTAATGTAGCAATAATCCACAGTCTAAATGTGGAAAAATATCATTGAACTTTATACATTCAAAATCATTCTTGGTCCATTCCTACTAGCCTAATATAATTGCAAATAAGAAAATGATGTCCATTGCATGTTTAATTGAAATAGTCAAATTTTCCTTTTTTTTTTTGGATTTATTTATTTATTTGAGAAAGAGAGAGAGAGAGAGAGAGAGAACGGGCATGCCAGGGCCTCCAGCCACTGCAAGCAAACTCCAGACGTGTGTACCCCCTTGTGCATCTGGCTAATGTGGGCCCTGGGAATCAAACCTGGGTCCTTTGGCTTTGCAGGCAGATGCTTTAACTGCTAAGCCATTCCTCCAGCCCAAAATATTCAAATTTTAGATATGGTTTGAACAGAGTGAGGATATGATCAAGTACTATTTACAAATTTCAGAAATCCAGTGAGACTTTTTTTTATGAAAAAATATTCTTATGGGAAAATCATAGATTGAATATATTTCTTGTTAGCTTGCTTTGTTGGTCTCACAACTATACTTCCTTTGCTTGTTTTTACTTCCCTTTAAATATATATTTGTAGTTTTTTTCTAATATTCCATGCATATCTACTACAGCCAGTAGCCCTTCATTTGAGAGAAGCTCGATCCATAATACAAATGTGTGCCAGGTAATAAATATCAATGTGTTTCTCATTAACTGACAATGATTTGAAATGAAAACTTTTGTCATCCAGATAGATACTGAGTAGTAACACATTTCATAGGTAATATGAGTTCAACAATTTTTCTAAAGAAAGTCACAGGTCAGCTTTAAAACATTATCTATAGAAGAAATACCTCATAGGAAACAATGTTTATTGAAAATGAATCCATAAAGTACCATATTTGTTTCTTATCCTGAAGATACAAAATTAGAGAAGTATAAAGAAGAATCAAGAGTAATGCTCTAAATCTTTAGCAAAGTTAAATAAATGTCTATTTGGCCACTAAAATACTATATACAGATTTTCCCCACTTTAATGCACTTTTCATATAGAAATTTTACTCACTATGTTTATATTCTCAGATGCTGTAAACTGTCGGACTTGTATTGACAAGGTACAAATGAGGCTGAGTTGGCTCTCACATACTTCTGACTGAGCAGTGGCTGTCTAGGAATATCCATCACTAATACCCCTAATGTTACCAGCACAGTTGTGGACCACATTCTTTCATCATTGTGTGTTACACTGATTGAAGACATTATTGGCTGAGCTGATTTAGTTAGTAGTAGAAAAATACATCATAAATAATAAACAAAGGTTCTATGACTTTCCTGTATAAAATAGCCTCTATAATCTATTTTAGCACTCTTTCTCCTGTATTTTAAAGACAAAATATTTGTAGTACCACAAAGCCCAAGATTGAAGACAATCACTGGGTCACAAAGACAGCCTTACAGCACTGTGGAAAAGTACCAGGGTCAGAAGGTCATGTTCTTATATCCTGTTGTTTACATATCCTGTTGTTTACATATCCTTTTGTTTACATAGTTGTTTACTGTTGAAAAGACAATCACTGGGTAGGCCATAAAATGGGAGTGGAACAGGATGTTTTTAGGCAAACAAGAATGCAGACTCTCCGGGAGGGGGTTGGTTTATATAATAATTCAATATCAAGACTGGGCCACACATAAATACACATTAGAATATGTATTATAGTGCTTAAGGACAGCCTGTATCCACCTGAATTACAAGCACTGTGGAAAAAAAAAAGGTACCAGGGTCAGAAGATTCATGATTCTTAATCTTATCCTGTTGTTTACATATCCTGTTGTTTATATCTTTTTATCCTTTTGTTTAACATATCCTGTTGTTTACTGATCTGAAACACCTACAAGAGACAGACCTGGGGCAAACGTAAGAACTTCGAAGACAGCGTGTTAGCCATAAAATGGGAATCTGGAACAGGTTGTTTTTAGGCAAACAATCTGACATTGGTCAATGTCAGTCAAGTAAGGTCAGCAGACTAAATCCTCAGTGGAATGGAACTCATTGCTGGAACTGGGAAGGGGGTTGGACCATGTACAAAAAAAAATATAGATCTAATTCAATATCAAGTTCCCTCCAAAACTGTTATCCCTTCTATTTATATTAGAATTTTTATCTTAGGATCCACACCTCACATAAATAGAAACACATTAGAATATGTGTTCCAGTAGTGCAGATATCCAGAGACACAGAGGATTCTTCCAAGGAGAACTAAAATGTATCCAACCTGAATTACCAACCTATTCTTTACACAAAAATTATGCACAGAGATTATCCAAAAACCTTGAGCAAACTATGCATGATAAACATTCTTATCCCTTTGAAAGTCAGAAAGGTCCATACTTGAATGTAAAGACAGAATAATTAAAAAAAGATTTGAAAAAAAAAAAAGATTTCAGCTCCCTATTACTGAATACTAATTTCACACCCTGAATATTAAGAAGAGAGTTCCTCCATGTGAGAGTAATTCTCAAACTTGTTAAAAACACACATTAAAGACAATGTCCTAAAATGACTTTTGGATAGATCTTCTAAAAAACATCAGATGAGCATGGTATCTTTGCTGATAATGCTGTTTGTTTGAGAAATGGTGAAATAGAAGGCAAGACAATGTCAGAAAGAATATTAGTCACTGCAGACTGAAAACACCTTCACTAGAACAATGAGGATGCTATGCCTTCTGGTCCCAAATGACAACATCAGAAGATCCTTCAGTGTGGAAGGAATATAAAATGTAGCACTGTTGTATATAGTTTGCTTACCTAATGAGACAATTAGTAGCACTGTTGTAAACATGAAAATTAGGTCTATGTATCTAAAGCAATTTTAACAAAAGAAGAAATATAATATTTCATTAATTCCATTATTTAAAAGATACAGGCAACCTTGTGATTATTTTACCATCTGGGAATATGTTATTTATTTAAAAATCTTGTCCCTCAATGCTGAAATTTTTCTTTTTCTTTTTCTGTTAAGCACAAGACAACTGTGATCAAACTTACTAGATTTGATACTCAAAAGTACCACATACAGAAATTTTATAACTTGAACTTTTTCTAAACTGAATCAATTTGTACTTAAAAAGATCATCCTGTAAAGAAGATGAAAAGGTAAATTACAGAATAGGCGATAATATTTTCAAACCACATTTTCAATAAGGAACAGGCAAATGGGAATACACACACACACACACACACACACACACACACACACACACAATGTGTGTATGTGGGAATGAAATTCATAGTAAAAGCAATCTAACAGGTGAAGGCAGAAGATAAAAGAGGTATCTCTCTAAAGAATATATATGATGGGCTGGAGAGATGACTTTGTGATTAAGGCATTTACCTGCAAAGCCAAAGTACCTCAGTTCAATTCCCTAGGACCAACCTTAGCCAGACACACAAGATGGTGCATGGGTCTGGAGTTTGTTTGCAGTGGCTGGAGGCCCTGGCACACCCGTTCTCCTCCTCCCCCTCCCTCTCTGCTTATTTCTCTCTCACTCTCTCAAATAAATAAAAAAAAAATTAAAAATGAGCCAGGCATGATTGTGTATGCCTTTAATCCTAGCACTTGTGAGGCAGAGATAGGAGGAATGCCATTGAGTTTGAGGCCACCCTGAGACTACATAGTGAATTCTAGGCTAGCCTGAGCTAGAGTGAGACCCTACCTCAAAAAAAAAAAAAAAAAAAAAAGAGTACATGAAAAAATATTCAGCATCATTCATCTTTGAGAAATCAGCATTTCAAACCATAATGATGAGTCATGGCATTTCTATTGGGTGGTTTAAACTTTGCATGGCAACTTCAAGCATTAGTAAGCACACCAATCATCTACACCACTGATAGAGTTATTGGAATATAGACTGGTCCAATCATTCAGGAAAGTATTTGGAGCTTCATCAAAAAAAAAAAAAAAAAAAAAAAAAAAAAAAAAAACACCCATCTATAGTCCAGTAATGGCACTCTTTAACAGTTATCCTAGAGAAAGACTTGTGTTCACACAGAAATCTGTTTGCAAATATTTATAGCTTCATTATTCATAATGAACAAATACTGGAAAGAACCCAGACATTTTTCAGTAGGTGAGCAAGCAAACAAACTGTGGCTCAGCCACACCATCTCCTCACCAGCAGTGTACAGAAAGAACGGCACACACACAACACAACCTGCATTAGCCACTGGAGAGCCACACTGAGTGAACAAGAGCTGATCTGATCTGGTCTGGTCTGGTCATACTCTGTATGATCCCAATCATATAAAATTCTAAAAATGACAAATGCAGATGATGAGAGGATGGAAGTGTGGTTTCCAGGGGCTGACAATGGGGATGGATAAGGTTTGTAATGTGACTGGCTGGAAAACAGCAATATGAAGGATCTTTGTGATAACAATGTACCTTCACTGTTTTGGTGACAATTACTCCCTCCAGTCTATTGTACTGTAGTTTTACAAGAGGTTGTTATCTGAAGAAATGAAAGAAAATGTGAGATCTCTGTATTATTTCTTACAATTGAATGTGATACTACAAATCTTCAAAAGCTTAGGTAAGGACACCTTTTTTTTAAAAAAAAAAAAAACTTTATCAGTAAATAATGCCTTTTCAACTCTAAAAATAACAAAGTGTAATCTCTTTTCCCACTTTATTCTTTCAATTTTAAATGCTATTCCCATGTGTTAAAAACGTCTGGGGTTGTTTTTCTTTAAGTTTTGGCTGAAGGGAGATGGATCAGCTCATGCATCTGTAATTAGATTAGTGACTGCTGTGCCGACATCAATACAATCAGATCTCTGCAATCCTGTCTCCTGACCCCAAAGGAAGAACAGTATTTTCTATGTTCCTTCACAGCAGACTTTTCTGGGTTCCCTCCAATCTTGAGACTCACTGGTCTTCACTGGTTTCACTGGTGCTTCAAAAACGAATCCGAAGACTTCTGAGGAAGATGGTGGAGCAGCAGCCACACCTGAGTGGATGATAAGAGTCAGTGAAGTGGCCAACTCATGGGAACTGTCCTGCCAAGAATCACTGACAAAAATGCTTGCTCATTATGCCACTGTCCTTGAGCCATTTCGGCACCAACTCCAGCAGCTGTACTTCTTGGGTGCATGCCGGGCCAACCACTGTCAATTTCAACATGCATAGCACTATGGAGCCCAGCGCTAAGCCAGCACATCTTGGTGGCTGGTTGGTTCTACCACATTCCTTCAGCCCCTTGGCTTTGGTAATTACACCCTTTTATTTACAGGAGGGCAGTTTTTATCTGTCTGAAAAGGCAAAGGGAACTCAGGAAGAAAATTAGGGTTATAGAAGTCCTTCACATCTGAAAGCACACATAGATTTGACTGGTGTACTGACATATGTTCTATTGGGATATGATCCCTCTCTCATACCTGAAAACTGATACAAAAGACAATACTGGGGAGTGGGAAGAACTAGAGGATCCCACTGAGGAAAAAAGCAATTGGACCAATATCTTCTATTTCACAGTTTGTGTGCATGTCCATGTGATGTGTGTGTGCACATGCATGCACGCATGTGTACATAAAGGTCTTGTGGGTGGGCTTCTTTGTTCAATTGTGTATATTTTGGCTATATGTTTCTTTTGTTTTGATTTATTTTATTGCATTTTGTTTTTGCTAATGTTGCAGTAGGTTAGTTCATATTTATACTTGATTTTTACATGACTGATTATAATTTTATACAATAATTTTTGTCACCTTGTTTTAACTTTTAGCTAAACAGAATAAAACTTCATGACTTTTCCTCACATTTCTTCATGTGCTGCTATTCTCTCTATACTCACTCACACATATATAATAATATCCTACATATATTGACCGTTCCTCCAACCAATATTTTCATTATTCATATGCACTACCTTTTCTTCTTCCCCATTTTTTTTAATTTCATACCTAAACACTGAGACACTTAAAATAATCTAGAGGCCACACTTTCACCAATTAGTATCTCAGAGTCTTCATCTCTGAACCTTAATGGGGACACAAGTTTATCTCAGTAGGATCTCCTATAGCAAGGCAAGATTGGGACTGCTGATGAATAATAAAGGAAAATCACCATGTCTTCCCCACTAAACAATTACAGGAAGCACAATTCTTAGTCAAGATTTCTAATAGGACTCACAGAAAATCAATTAAATTTGGGAAAAAAGTTTGAAATATGTCCCCAATATAAGTGTTTTCAAATCCAATCAGATTGCTAGAGGCTAAGGTCACTGGGGGCCAGTCTTAAGGTGTGGTGATGGGTTTGAGATTGTGCAAAGATACAACAAATGTGTCACAAAGTCTGCTGTGTGACTTTTTGGCTGTAGTTTTGCTCTGTGTGCTGTGGTGGCTGGTTGGCTTTTGCTCTCTCTGCCTGGCCTTGTGAGAGCAGGCCGCTTCTTCTGCCGTTATGGAACTTCCTCTGGATCTGTAAGCTCCAATAAATAATATCCCTTCCTCCATAACTGTGCCTGGTCTGGAAGTTCATCTCAGCGAACCTGAAGCTGTCTGCTACAGAAGTCAAACCAGAGATATATCTAAACCAACAGATTGTGCAAAATACAACAAATAAACACAAAAATTATTAGATTGCTTAGCTCTTTTTCTTTTTGGTTTACCTCTAACCTAAACTCCTACATCTGTTCTATTTTCATGTATACAGTCCTCCCTTCTATGAATTTTTCCTCCCTTACTCCCTACCCATGAATCTAATACTAAGCACTTGCCCTACCATTCCTTTCTCTTCTTTTTCTTTGCTTTCTCTTTCCACTCACACACAATAACCAAGATATTACATATAGTACTACCAGTGCTCCTTTACTATCTAAAACAAGGGGTGATTGTTGAGAGTAACATTTTTTTTAAAGAGAGAAAGAGAGAGAGAGAGAGGGAGAGGAAGAGAGATAGAGGTGGGCACACCAGCAGCCTCTCAGCTGCTGAGAATGAAATCCAGATGCGTGCGCCCCCCTTGTGGTCAAGTGCAGTATTGCACCCTTGCGTCACTTTGTATCTGGCTAAACGTGGGACCTGGAGATTGGAACAGCTGGACATTGGAACCAGCGTTCTTAGGCTTAGGAGGCAAGCTCCTTAACTGCTAAACCATCTCTCCAGACAGAGAGTAATATATTTTTATAATTAATTTATACCACATAGTGACTGAGGCTTCAGAGAGTATTCAACTCTCAGAAGAGCCTGAGGATAGAGAAATATGCCCTGAACATCAGCTTAACAGAGATAAACAGCACATTAAATTTTCTACAATCTTATCCTCTTGAACATTACAAATACCTCCACTGAAAAATGAAAAGTGACTTGAATTAAAAAAGAAAAACAGGGCTGGGTTGATGGTTCAGTGGCTAAGAGCACTTCTCATTTAAGTATGATGGTCTGAGACAGTTTGAGTTCTACTCCCTCAGATCCTGCATAAAAATCTGGGCATGGCTATGCATTTTTGTAACCCAGTCTGCAGGGGGCACAGATAAGATAAACCTTGAAGTTTGTTGACCAAAAATGGCAGCTCTCCATTGAGGGAGAGATCAACTTTTAAGCAAATTTTCAATTGAGCATAGAGAAGGGCAGAAAAGGTGATCTTGCTTTATAGGATATTAAAATTATAATATGTCAGAGTTTTATCTGTAGAGATGGCTTAGTGGGCATAAATTGTTTAGTCTACTTTTGTCATGAAATTTTTCTTCTCCTTCAATTATGACTATTAGTTTTCCTGGACATAGTAGTCTGGTTAGCAGCAATGGTCTTTCTGAACTTGAAATACATTATTGCAATCTCTGCTGGATTTTAACATACCCATCAACTGTTACCTGCTTTTATATGTGCTTGGTTCATCTCTCTTGCAGCTTTCAACATACATACTTTGTTCTGTGTATTTAGAGTTTCAAATATACTATAACACAGGGAATTCCTCTTCTGATCTCATCTATTTTGTGTTCTGTGTGCCTCTTGTACCTAACATTGCATGTCTTTCCCTAGATTTAGAAAATGTCTTTCTGTGTCTTGCTCTAGCACAGGCTGACCTGGAGTTCACTATGTAGTCTTAGGCTGGCCTCAAACTCTCTATGAGCCTCCTGACTCTGTCTCCCAAGTGCTGGGATTAAAGGCATGCACAAACATGACAAACCATGTAATACACTTCACAATAAAGTTAGACACTATCTTAGGATGAAAAGATGTAGAAAAGATTTTCTAAACAATATAAGCAGGAAACAAGAATGTTGCATTTTAAATACCTGAAAATAGACTTCAAACTCAACCTGGTCAGAAGAGACCACTTCATAACAAATAACAATTAAGGGAACAATACATCAAGCTGACATTATGGTTTATTTATTTGTTTTGGTTTTTTTTAAGGTAGGGTCTTGCTCTAGCCCAGGCTAACCTGGAATTCAATCTGTAGTCTCAGGGTAGCCTTGAATTCATGGTGATCCTCCTCCCTGTGCCTCACCAGTGCTGGGATTAAAGGTGTGTGACATAAGACCTGGCTGATATTATGATTTTTAACATACATACACTGAACAAGGTGCTCCTGATTTCATAAAACAAATATTACTAATATAAGTTCTCAAATTAATCCCAATATTGTAGGAGTGGCTGAGTTTAATGCTGCACCATCACACCTCACCAATATGAAGGCAATTCAAGCAAAATAAGAAAATTGAAATAACTTCTTGTGTTTTATCTGAACAGAATTGAATAAAGCTAGAAATCATAAGTAGGATAAACAACATAAGATATATAATCTCATGGAGATTTAACAGCCCAATTAACTCATAGGAAAAGATCTAAGTTAATAAAATTAGAGATGAAAAGGGAGATATTGCAATAGACAATAAAACTAACATCATAAGGGCCTATTTCATAAACTATATTCCAGCAAGTTGGAATAAATAAAATAAATGGATTAATTCTAGATGAAAAGTTAAACCATGGTGAGAAAACAACTTAAACAGACCTGTAAAATTCTACAAATTTGGAACAATAATAAACCTTCCAAATAAAAAAATGACCATATACAAATGGATTCACTCCAGAATTCTACCAGATATCTAAAGAATTAAAACCAACACTTCTCACATTATTCTATAAAATAGAAAATAGAAAAGAAAAGAATGTGCTGATTTCTAAAACAGATAAAAGCACAGCAATGACAATATAAAAATGTAGATCAATTTCCTTCACGAACATATTCAAAAATTTTCAATACTGACAAACTACATTCAAGAATGCAACAAAAATAGGATTTACCATATCAAGTTGACTTTATTCCAGAGATGCAATTATGGTTCAACATATTTAAATCAATAAGCATAATTCATCACATGAATGGACACTAGGACAGAACTCACATGATCATTTCAACAGTTTCAAGAAAAGCCTTTAACAAAATCACATATACTTTCATGCTAAAAGCCCTTGGTAAGGAATATATCTCAACTTAATTGTGGTAGCATATGACAAACCTAGAACTAATATCATGTTAAAGAGAGAAAAACCAGAAACATTCCCACTAAGATCAGGAACATAGCAAGGGTGTCTACTCTTCTGTTTAATTTGATCATGAGCTCTTAATCTAGAGAAATAAAACAAGAAAAGCAAATAAAGGGACATAAATTGGACAGGACGGACTCAATGTACTATTGTGTATAGATGATAGGTTACTATATATAAGAGACCATAAAGACTACCAGAAAACTTCTAGAATGGATGGACATATTCAGCAAATCACCAAGAAACAAAATAAAGATAAAAACATCAGCAGCCTTCCATTATACCAGTGGCAAACATATTGAGAAATCATAGAAACAATTTCATGCACCTCAAAAATTACCTAGCAATAAAACTGACCTAACAAAAGAAGTGAAAGGCATCTGATGAAAACTTTAAAACATGAAGTAAGAAATTTAGGAACATGCAAGTATAGCCACCTAAATTTTTGTTTACAAAAGTCTCAAAATTAGACATTACAGAAGAGACAGTGTACTCAACAAATGTTACAGGGAACACCAGATCATTATTTGTAGAGGAATGAAGTCATTCTCTTCTCCCTGCATAAAACCAACTCCAAGTGGATCAAATACCTTAACTAATGACCTGAACCTCTGAATCAATAACAGGAAACAATAGGCATAGTTAAGAATTTTCAAAATATGAATCTATTCACTCAGAAAATAAGGTCAACAAATGAGACCCTATGAAATTAAATAGCTTTAATAAAACAAAGGAAATTAAGGCTAATCTAAACAAAGATAAAATTTAAATTTCATTTAAAAAAATGAAATCCTACTATGTTTAAGGCAACTAAATAATATAATTGTTTTTGAGACAGAGAAAGAGAGAATGGGCCTCTCAGCCATTGGAATGAACTCCAGATGCATATGCCCCCTTGTGGGCAAGTGCAACATTGTGCCCTTGCATCACTTTTTGCATCTGGCTAAACATGGGACCTGGAGAATCAAACCGGTGTTCTTGGGCTTCGCAGGCAGGCACCTTAACCACTGAGCCATCTCTCCAGCCTAATCATATAATTTTTAAAAGGGGTTTGAACCCTAGAACCCTCCCATAGGTAGATAATGCTCCTCCCTGGAGTCATTGTTTTATTAAACAAAATTCCTAGTGCAAGTTGTGTGATACCTCCCTATGAGTTGAGTTATTGGTCAAACAGACACCCAAGCCATCCCAACCCCAATAACAGAAGATGTTTATTGTCATTATGTTTGGTTGCCAAAAAAAAAAAAAAAACTGCAATGTAAAATGCTATTGCTGAAGTCATCTCACACTTTTGTGGCAAGGCATGCAGAAATCAAGCTGGAACTGAACTTGGAAGCATCCTCCCTGTTGGCTAGTTTTCATAGTGCTGGATGGGGCTCTGCAGGCTTCTGGGGGAGAAAAGTCACCAATGGTTTTTATCCAGCTGTGGACTGTGTGCTACAATACCAACCTGCAGGCAAGATTCATTCACTGGTACAAGCACAGAACTGTATGGGGTTCACTACTTCCTCTCTGATTGTGTTTGAGGCCTGGTTCACAGAAGGAGATTCGTGTCAGTACTGTAAACTTGATGAAAAGCCCAAGAATGGGAAGGTTGTGGGTATGAAGCAGGAAGTCCACTGTTGTTTGCTAAAGGGACATGTTGTCACATTGGTAAATATTTCTGTTTCTACCCATAGATTAGTTCTGTTCTCAGGTTTGGTCAGAGAAGCTTCTTTTTATAGTGGGTATTAGAGACCCATAACTGTTCAAAATGCTGAGAATAAATGATAGTTGAGTGCTCAGCCCTAAAATTGGCTCAGGGAGCATTGTAGAACAGGAGGGGATAGAACATACCAGAGTTCCGGGAGGAGCGCCATGGAACCCTGTCTTCTGTACATGGAATAGTCATTGCCCTCAAACTAAGAGCAGTTCTGCTTACCTGCACAAGACTTCACAATATTACTCATGTCAAGATTCCATCATGGATGGTTCATGAGGGGCCTACCATCCCTGAGGAGCTATTGTCAGTTAATATTTGTTTATAACGAGGAGGCCATTTTATTTCAGTCCTGTTGCCACTGTTAATTGTTTTTACTTTAGTTTTGTTTTTTGAGACAGAGTCTCAAACATAGACTCACTCTCTAGTATTTATGACCCCACTTATGTTGATACAAGAAATCCTCAGGGGATCACAAAACTCATGAAATTAGGAAAAATACTAGTTGGGAAAAAGGAGGGATTCAGTGGGAAATGGGGGCAAGAGAAGATAACGGAATAAATGTGATAAAAATATATGCACATATGAAAATTCCAACAATGAAATAAAAAGAACTCTAATCCATTGCTGTTGGTGAAAAAGCTCTCATTTAAGACATATTAGCATTTTTTTCACTCCTAAAGTAATATAAATTTTAAACTAGTTTTACTTTGGTTAGGAACATCTTAATTTTATTTTTAATTAACATAAAAATACAAAAAGTTACATATTTTGGGGGTATCTTTAATGATTTGATACATGCATACACTATATAATGTTTACATCAGGATAAACATATTTATCTCTTCAAACATTTATCATTTCTTTATGGTGAAACTATGAAAAATCCTTATATTTTTAAAAAAATATACAGTATTTTATTGTTACCTATAGTCTTGGAAAGAGTCTCAAAGAATGACACTCTTTTATTAACTTTATCCTTAATGATGAAGTATTTTCTTGAGTTCTGTCATAAAAAGAACATATGCTACCTGAGATAATTTATTAGACCAGACTCATTATCTATATTAATCTGTTCTAAGGAATCTTAGCTAAAGTCATACTGGTTTTCAAATTCATATATTGTCATTTCCTTGAAGGCTCTTGAATCAGCAATCATATTGTTACAAATAAGCCCCTAGCATTTCTCCTTAAAAAAAAAATTATTGACAACTTAATTGTAGATAATATCCTATGATACTTCCCTCGCTCCCCGCACAAGATTTATATGTATGTATGTATGTATGTATGTATGTATGTATGTATGTATGTGAGAAATAGAGGGAGAATGGGTGCCTTAGGGCCTCTTGCCATTGCAGACAAACTCCAGATGCATATGCAATCATGTGCATCTGGCTTACGTGGGACCTGGAGAATCAAACCTGGGTCCTTAGGCTTCACAGGCATGTGCCTTAACTGCTAAGCCATCTCTCCAGCCCACATTCTTCCCTTTTTACTTAATTTTACTATCCTTTTCTTTTGTGATACATATTGCAAGGTTTTGTTTAACCATGTGTAATTTAGTTCCTCCTGAATAGGGTGTTTCCAAACACAAGCACATGATCTATGGACATACCAATATCATAGCGAATAAGTTAATACATATTTTTAAAAATATTTTTATTTATTTATTGCAAGCAGAAACAGAGAGAAGAGAGAGAAGACAGAGTGGGCATGCCAGGGCCTCCAGCCACTGGAAACAAAGTCCAGATGCATGTGCCCCTTTGTGCATCTGGCTTTATGTTGGTACTGGGAAATCAAATCCTGGTTGTTAGGCTTTGCAGGCATGTGCCTTAACTGAGGAGCCATCTCTCCAGCCCCATTAATACTTATTATTAATACAATACTTCATGTTGAGTGTATACAATGGGTCAGATCTCTGAATTTTTTTCCTCATAGATAAATTTCAGAAACCAATTTTACTTCTATGGGCCTGTTTTCTAGATTAAAAAAAAGATTTTTGGTAAAAATGACAGGCATATTTCATTTAATTTATCATCGTAAAATTTTCCTCCTGTCTCTTTTGAGCACCTTGCTCTGTGTGAATCCCAAATCATTTTACACAGGTGTAAGAGACAGTTCTGGGACCCATGCCCATGCCCATACTGCATACTTCCCCCTTTCATCATGCAACTTCCAGTTGAGGCTGGCAGTGCTCCAAGACCATGTGAAGAATATAGAAGAGGCAGATAGCTAATAAAACCTGGAGAAATTTTTGAGCAATGAAATTCAGAGTAGAATGAATAAATTCTTTCTCTTCATGAACAGATAACACAGAGTATTTAATTTCTTGAAATACCATCACAACCAACTGAGGCATCAGTTCTACATGGTGATATCCGGTTTGGTTATATATCTCCTATTCTCTTCTTGTGCTGCTTGTTTATTTACTATAATGGTCAGTTTTATAAGTTACCTTGACTGGGTTAGGGAATACCTGTAAAAGGTCAGGGTATATCTGGGGAGCTGTTTCTGGCACAGATTAACCTTGAAATCAATACCAGAGTAAAGCAGATTGGCCAAGCGTGATATGGGTAGACTCCATCCAAGTTTCCAAAGGATGGAACTGAAATGAAGGGAAGGGTGAAGTTTCTCTCCCTCCTTGATTCTTGGCATCCATCTTTTTTTGCCCTCAGCTTTCAGAATTCCAGGTGCTCAGGCTTTTTGACTCCATCATATCAGTGTTTTAATTTTTTATATACTTTTGAGTTCTAGGGGTTGTGGGAATTTGTATTCAGGTTGATGGCTCTCCTGATTATTCAGCTCATAAATGACATGTAGGACTTGTCCAGACACAACAACTGTTTGGAAAAATTCTTATAATAAATTCCTTCTTATATGTATCTGCATATATTTTATTGGCTTTATTTTACTCAAGAACTATGATTAATATACTTTTATTTCTATTATTTCCTATGATTGTGATTCTTAACTAAGGGGTAAAATATGAACCTTTGACTTGAACTTGGCTTTTTGGGTGAATCCATGATAAAACAGTTAGTCAAAGGAGTAGCAAAAGAAATCCTCAGCATAGGATTTTAGATAAATACCACCCACTTATACAATGGTATAATCAGTCCATTATAGGTGCTACAATAATAATATATGACTGAAAAAGGCTCATTTATCTCTAATTTTTGGAGGCTCAAAGGTTTGTTTGTGGTGTCAGATTATCTCTGATGATGAGTTTTTGGTAGATGGCATCACAGTACCAGTAACTTGTATAAGAACAGTAGGTTATATAGAGAAACAGGAAGCCATATTAATTCAGGGGTCAGGTCTCTCCATTTTATAATAATTTTTATGTGAACTCATTTTTGATCCTCTGAGGTCTATTTCAGTGTCTCCTGAGGATGGCAGCCCCATAAACTCACATTAAGTTCAACTTATTACAAGACTTCTCAGTGTTATTCCTGTGAATACTAACTTAGAACCCACAATCTGTTGAGATACATACTCAAACTATATCCAAGCCATAGTTTCCTTAACCCCAAGAATCATGTTTCATCTTACAGTGTGAAATATGTTCATTCTCCTTATAGTCCCAATGTCTTAAATTGTTTTGAAATCACTTAAAAGTTCAAGTTCAAAGTCCCTTTAGATATTCAAAGGACACTTTTTCATCCATGAGTCTTTTCTGTAAATCAAATTCAAATTATCAACTTTCAAGAAACTCTCCAAGTCAAAAGGGGAGAATGAAAACTGAAATGTGTATTAGGCTCAAGGCAAGACCAAAAGCCACCTGGTGGACTTTCTTAAAGTTCAAAGTAAAGCATTCTACTCCATATGTAGTGGGGAGATGAGCTCCCAAGACTCTGGGTAGCTCCAGCTGGACCATGCTTCCCAAGTTCATATGGCCATTGTGGTTGGTGTCTGTAAAAGACAGTGGTGATATACTGTGAAAGGCGGTGCCATTCTGAAACACTGAATTTCTGCTTATGTGGTTCCATGAGGCATTCTCTACTTCCAAGCAGCAAATTCCTGCCTAATTTTCTTTTCTGCTTAAATCTCAATGGAAGTTGCCATGACCCTGTCACTCTTGCCTTCCTCATGCATGCAGAATCAGCACTATGTGGGTTGTTAGTTCTGTGGCAATATGAGATGTGCCTGGCCTACTTATACCAAAGCTGTAGTAGACAAACTGCTTAGCACTTGACCAGGAAGCCAGAATGATAAGGTGGTCCTTGCAATGGTGTCCATGAAACACATACTGAGCTCAGACTTTGCCCTTCTAAACTTCTGATGGGTGGCTTTCCAGAGTCCTGAGATGACCATTTGTCCTCTTTCTAGCCATTTTATTGATTACCACAGGCTCATTTACATTTGTGCTAAAACTTTTAGCAAGGGTAGGATGCTCAACGACACCTTCATTGTGCTTTTCTTGGTTAGAAGGCACATTTATCAAATCTTTCTGCTGTTTCCTTCTCCTACCACTCCCATTGTAAATCTGACTAGAAATGAATAATATCCAGGTGATAACCTGAATGCTTTGCTGTTTTAATTTTTTTTTCTGTCAAACAAACTGAACTATAATTCTTGTTTATTATTTATTTATTTGAGAGCAACAGACAGAGAAAGAGGCAGATAGATAGAGAATGGGCATAACAGGGCCTCCAGCCACTGGAAATGAACTCCAGATGCATGCACCACCTTGAGCACCTGGCTTACATGGGTCCTGGGGAATCAAGCCTTGAACTGGGGTCCTTAGGCTTCACAGGCAAGCATTTCACCGTGAAGCCATCTCTCCTGGCCTGAACTATAATTCTTAAACTCAGCTTTCCACAAAGCCTCAGGACATGGACATAATATATCAAACGTCTTTGTAATGGTGTTGCAAGGAGAGTTTTATCTAGTTTCCAGTAAGATCCTCAATTCAATCTGAGACTAGTCCTCTACTCACATTGCCTTTGAGTTCTCACCAAGAAATATGCAGAATGTTCTGCATGCAGTAGACCAGGCTTTACGAGCCTGATCCTTCGTACCTTTCCAACTTGTTGTATAACCTAATTCCAAATTTACTTTACCATTATTAGGTATAGTTATGGGAAAAAAACCAAACCATTCAGTACTACTTTCTGAATTAGTATGTTTCATTGTTATCAAAAAGCATATGGGTTTAGGCAATGTATTAAAGGAGATTTATTTTGCTCACAGCTTTGAAATTTTATGAGCAGAAAGCCAGCACCCACTCACTTGTAGTGGATGTCACAGAAAATGACACCAAAATGACAGGAGCATGAGCAAAACCAAACCACATGAGGAACCAGAAAGCCACTAAAATGGTCAATTTCACTGTTTTTTTTTTTTTAAATCTATTGTTTGTCTGGCCTATTTTTTTCCCCATTACTTACATGAAATATAATTTATTCATTACAGAGGTTAATAGCATCCCCAGAGACTTAAAGATCCATCACCTCCCAGGCCTGACCCATTGAGGATAATGTTTGAAAGACACAAGTCCTTGATGTTGGTGGGGAACACCTTTAAATCTTATTCAAACTGAATCAGGATATAAAATAACTTCATTTTTTGATGGGATCACAATGAATAAGGACTTCACTTAAGAATTATTGCATAAAGTGCATATTGAAGGTCTAGTATGGGACTGTCCCTTCAATAGGCATGTGAACTATATATATGATATCAATGGTGAAAGATAAGGATGAAACAGCAGGGATCCAAAAAGATCATCATTTATTTTAGTTAACTACCTTGGAATAAACTCTAGAAGGTAACTACCAACTAAAGACAAACTATAGAAGACAGAAAGCCATTGAAAGTAACTCACTTGTTTGCTTTGCCATATTTACATGTAACCTCTATTGTCTTCAGGCTGGCAGTGTATGTCAGTTCTCAGGAAAGCCCAAGTTAACTCTTGTTAACAAAGGAGGCCACTCACATGATGTAGAAACACTTCTCTATACCGCTGAGAAACATAAACAAACATAAGAGTGAATCTTAGGAGTTAGAAACCCAGAATAGACTCCAAGGGGCTATAGAATGGTTTGTTTATATTGCATCTGTGCTTTCATCCATGGCTTGGGCATCAATATTTTGGCAAGGGCATATTCATTTTTGGCAATAGCTTCCTGAAGTATAGTTCTTAAGATAGCCAATAATGATAACAGACTTCCTGAAACAATACAGAGAAACTATCAGTAGAGTAAAGGGAGATGGAAATGTGATAATAAAATCACTATATTAGACTTGAAAACATACAACCTACTTATTATGTTTCCTAAGAGGCTGCAAAACATCTCATTACTAAGACTGCAGGCACTATCTTAGCATATTTACAAAGTTTGATAGTTTGTCCTTTGAAGCACAATAAAAGGGAGTTGCTGCTTTGATTTTGAGCTCCATTTATTGATAATGGAATGCTAGAGATTTCACAAGAAGAGGTAAGGTAAATACACATCCTGGTAAATGACCAACAAAGCTGACAAGCAGCAAGGGTTATGTGGTCCACAGGGATCTCTAGCAATGCACAGTAGACCATGACATTCATGAGAGTGAGAAAAGGTGCAGTCTACCTAGATGTTGCTAGTCTTTTGTGATGATATTAATTTAAGCCAACCAAATAAGAAGGATAAAGGCTAATGTCAGATGGAAGCTAGAATGCTTCCTCATGCTTCTACACTTATTAAGTCTTTATTTACTAGTTTTCCAGACAAAACCTAGTGACTACAGATGAAGTCAGAAGCTTTTGTGGAAGAACTTTGCAGTGCCACTACAAGTAAATATGATAGCTATTTTCTCAATCTTTCACTGCAGGAACTTAGGGCGATTTGTCAAAATAACATGCACTGAGAAAAGGGGAATAATCACACACTTTGAGAAATGTTAGATACAAGGTCTGACCGAAGACTGGTTCCAGAAAGCTGAAAATGCCATCATGAATCAGGAGTTAAAGAAAAGCTTAAGGAAACCAGATGACAAATGGATTTTCTGCCTCAGTACATTTTAACAAAGCATAAATGATTCACATTGTTCAAATGTTAAATATACTTAGCAGATATTATAATACATCTGTTTTTCCTTCTGTAGTAAGGACCTCTATTAGAATAGGCAAATCCTGGAATAAAACCGAAATGAAAAAAAAAAAAAAAAGGTGGAACTTCTTTTGTAAAAATCATGAAGAATTTCTTCACATCCAAACAGAAGCACTAAAGGAAAGAGGGATCCCAGTGACAAGTAAGGAATGTTATATAACCACCATATATATATATATGTATGTATTTTATTATTTTGGATGTGACATCAGATTTGCAGGTAGTTATCTGGCATTTTTCTTAATTCCCTGATGACATTGGTAAAAGAGGTGAGAGCAATGCATGTCACATGGCTGTGATACAGTATTCATGCACTCATTGTTAAATATCTTGCTTTCAGATATAACAGTGTCTTCATGAACATAAGCATCTTACAATTTCACAGAGCAAGGTGTTCATCCATACATGAAAAGCCATGTCAATAGGATATGGTGCATATGATATGTTCATACCCAGGCTGTCTCAGCATGGTATATGTCAAAAAGTCAGAGAGGAGAGATAAACAACCTGAAAACTCAACAGATTGATTGATACACTGGAAAATGATTTAGAAAGTGAGCTAATTTATTCCTGATTATACCCACCTACAAATACTGTGAAGGTAAGAAAGAGACCTCCTTAGTAGATCTCTGAGGGTTTTGTAGTTTGCATATAACACTTTTGGAATACAGCTCTAATTACTATAAGATGGCATGGTAATCTTCCTGATGCAGGAGAAAGTAAAAACAGTAGAAGCCCTGGCAGCCTTAGAAGGTGATCCCACTTAAGCCAAGTGTTTCAGCTAAGGGAATCTGTGTGGGAGTTCCTTTTGACTTATCCTTAAGACTAGAGTCACAATAAAGACACCTGTGGTTCTAGAATAAGACTGTACTTTTTGTCAGTGAAAGAAGAATAGACCATGGAAGCATCTTAACACCTGACCCTGCTATCAATATACTAAGTATTATAAGCTTTATTGTGTTATAGGTAAGATATTGAATATAAGACTAATTCATAATCCCAGGTTCCCTACCACTCTTGCATCATTGCCTATTTTCAATTTATTGCTATAAATTTCTCAAGGAGTGATAATACTCATATATTATAAAATGAAAAATCTCAATTTATTTCACTAATGTTGATTGAACCTAACACCAAATGGACTATTAACATACAGCAGCCTCACTCAAAAAAAAAAAAAAAAAAAAACAAAAACCCTGTGAAGGAATGTAATATAAAGAAATCCTTCCAATGGACAGACATTTGAGAATGTCCTGTTCTCATTGCCTTTATATTTGGAAGGGTAGCCTGATTTCATAAGTATAGTAATTCATGGGTAGGAGTAATTTAGTGGTTATGAAAATGTAAAGAGTGAGGTTTATGGGCCTGAAGAGATGGCTTAGTGGTTAAGTGCTTGCCTGTGAAACCAAAGGACCCCAGTTTGAGGCTCAATTCCTCAGGACCCACGTAAGCCAGATGCACAAGGGGGTGCATACATCTGGAGTTCATTTGCAGTGGCTGGAGGCCCTGGTGTACCCATTCTCCATCTATTTGCCTCTTTCTCTCTTTCTCTCTGTCTATTGCTCTTAAATAAATAAATAAATAAATAAATAAATAAAATTAAAATTTTAAAACAAATAGTGAGGTTTATAGATCAGGAAAGAAGGAGTACTGGAAGAAGAGGAACCTGTAGGGTTGAAGAGATGGCTCAGTGCTTAAGGTACTTGTCTATGGAGCCTAAGGACCTAGGTTCCATTCTCCAGTGTCCATGTAAGCCAGATATACAGAGTGGCACATGTTTCTAGAGTTCATTTGCAGAACATTTGGAGTCATCTGGAGGCCCTGGCATACCTATTCTCTACTCTCTCTCTCTCTCAAATAAATAAATAAATAAATAAATATACAAAAAAAAGTATAGATTTTTGTATCTTAATCAATTAGGAGATTATCTAATGTCTAGAGGAATCCTAACACTGATGTAATTGTGAGATTAATCTTGTAGAAGTAACAAGCCTTTTTTCTAGTGATATCAATCACAATGCAATGGGTCCCATAGGGTAAAAAGTGGTGGTGGCTTGGTTGAATGCTTCATATGTGATGTGCTAAATGGCATCATATAGTTGACAAGTACAGCTACCATGACTGCTAAATATTCATCCTTCCAGAGCAAAGGTGGTAACTCCATGCATCACCATTCTTCAAGTAGAACAGCCAGCCATTTAATAGTAGGGTTTTGTTTGGACTCTTACTAATCTCAACGAACATTCAACTCCTACCAAACCAGATATCCAGATACAAGGAGGCTCCCTTGACCTCATCACTGAAGCAGACCTATAAAACGATTCCAACATGGCTCAGGGGAATTCACAGAAGAGAGGGCAGAAAGATTGTTAGAGCCACAAGTTGGGACATTAAGCACAGAGACATTGCCTCTCCCCCATAACGGATGGCTACCCCCAAAATGCACAATCCACATTCCCCAATGAGGAGAGTCCTTTCAGAGGGGGGAGGACAGTGATAAGGCTAACAATGGTACCAGCATGACTGTATACACACTACCTACATATCTAATAAAAAATAAATGCAGTCGTTTTCTATATCAAACTGACATTTTCTATAATTACAGTATTTTTCCTATCCATCTCAGAATTGACAGCACAAGAAAAACTCTCAAAAGACGTACAGAATTTCTTAATTTCTTCATACAATGTTATATGCAGTATTTTCTCTGGCTAACAGATTTATTTTTGTATAACAGAGATAATACATAAGGTCCCATGGAATCCACTAGCCGTGCATGTGGACTCTTAGTTCACCCCTTCCTCTCATTCACTAAAAGACCCTAATTGAAAATATGACCTTCTGAACAAGGTGGCAAGACCCTATTGCTAAAGACACTACATGCTTCAGTTTCCAAACCTTGAGAAATCGAGCTAGAACCAAGCTGGAGGTCTCCTTTCTGCTGACTAACAGTAATATTGCTGGAAAGTGATATTCTACATGTTGGGGTAGAAAAAGCATCAGACGGTTTAATCAGCAGTTGGATCCCGCAAATGACACAATTGGCTACTCAAGCAAGATGTGTCACTAGTGCAATAGTAGCATGTCTATTATGGGGGTAACTATCTCCTTTGTAATTGGATTTGAGGCCCACTCCATGAGAAGAAAATCCTGTCTGAATCTGAAAACATAATCAAAAACATATTGCTTGGGAAATCAAAAGTGAGACTTACTACTGTTGTTTGCCTACATGAATATATTATGTTCACCAAATTGTCCTCTAAGTACTTATGTTTATGCCTTTACATTAGTGCTTTTCTCACTTTTTGTTGAGAAGTTTCTCTTTTCAGATGGTGGTGACTGCTGGAGAGATTCAAAACTTGACCAAAGCTCAGGAAATACAATACAAGTGGTGATAGAAAGAATGGAATATCCAAGGATGGAAAGGATTGCATTGGAATTCTGTCTCCCAGAAATAAAGTGTCCAGTGCATTCATGACCTCTCTGCAGCTGTCATTACCAGCACAAGGCCTACATAATAATGGGTCCATCAACAGCTTATTATGGATGATGGAGGAGGCAAAAATATAGAAGAAGGAATGTTAGGATAGAAGAGGGGCTTTAGTTAAGATGTATAAGTGAGAAGGGGGACAAAGAAGGGTGGTAGAATTTCTTAAAGTTCTTTAATTAAAAAATAGTAATTAGTAATTCCTTCTTTGACATGGTAATTGCAACAGCCTTTATCCCATAAAGGCAAAATAAATAAGGACTTGATCTCTTTGGAGAGGAAGTTCTGGGTTTCAGGCTTGTTTATAGACCTGTTGAGGTGCTACCTAAGGGTATGGCATTCTAGGTGGGCTGTTATTATAGAATTTTATGAATATCTGTACTCTTTAATATTATTGAATAAGACACAAAAGAATATGAAAAAGTCAGTTTTATCTATGATTTTTTTTTCTTTGAAAGGATTTTATGTCCATCTTTTCTTTCTAAAAATTATTATTAGCAACATATTTTATGTGGATACATTAGGTATTGGTACCCTCCTTCCCTTTTCCCTATCCCCATTCCATTGGGGATGCTCCTCAGTGAGGTAGCAGGTACATATGTCTTAAAAGCACTGATGATGTTAAAACACATTCCAGTAATAATGAAGATTCAGTACCATGGACCCATTAAGCTTTTCTATGCTGTTTTATTTTAATACTATCTTTTCCTTAATGATCATCATATCTAAGGATAGTTAAAAATAATTGCTTACATTTTAAGTGGAAAAAATAAAGTCTAATGGTCATTATTCTCTATCAGTATTTCTTTGCTTTTCTTTCTCAGAGCTCTTCCTTGAGAGAATGTCAAGAAAACCAATGTCAAGAGGTAAAATAATTCCCATCCCCAACCTCTCTTTCCCCTACTCCCCAAAGAAACCCCCCTATTCTTTTTTTCCTTTTATTCTCTGTCTCTCAACTGTTTTTCAAGAAGCCCTTCCTCCCCTCCTCCCCTTTATCCCTATTTCCCAGATTCATATCAAAAACTCTTGATGCTTGCTACCACGTACACTCATCCCAAGCTGTTCTGGGTTAGGAACTGCATGAGAAAAAGAACATGCAGCAATTGTCTTTCTGAACTTGTATGGCCTTGCTTAGTATGATTTTTTCCCCAAGTCCATCCATTGTCCTGCAAATTTCATTATTTCATTACTTCATGTTTCCTTACAGCTGCATAGAATTTCATTTTATATTTGTGCCACATCTACAACAGATAATTGTTTGATGATTGCCATCTGGGCTGATTCCATTTCCTAGGGGAGATGTTATACCTAGTATGAGGAGCCAAGTTAGAAGCCTATGGATAGGAAATGCATAGACACGAGAATGAACCTCCACTGTTCTTTGGCTAAGAAGAACGTGGATATACACACCTAAAGGTCTCTCAGGTAAATATGCTTTTCCCCTTTAATCCAAGCTAGACTCAGTTTGGTTGGAAATGTTTTGTCTTCTAGATGGCAGAGAATACTGAGAATACCTAAATATAAGTTAGCTGACTCACCTACCTTGAGACGGTCACCACCACCTTTTCTACTGGGGCCCAGGAGTCATTGCAGAGAAAGTGGCAAGAAGAATATTGCTCTCACTGCTAGCCTGAAAACAAGTTCTAGGGAAATGGCAATAGACATTGTAGTCACTCAAATCTCATCCAAACAGAAGTCCAGAGGTTACAGAGAATTCCACACTAAATCACATTTCTGACATGTCCTCCAAGGCTCATGGAACATTGAGGAAGAAGGAGCAGAAAGGCTGAGAGCCACAGGGTTAGGCGAAGTTAGCCTGAGGCACTTCCATGCAACAGAGACTGACTGAGGCCTGCAGGATCTCAAAATGAATACAAATAACCTCATTGAGGAGGGCCCTCTGTGAAATAGGGGCAAATGAGAGGGAATAGAAGAATATGACCTTTTTTGAAAAGATAAAAATTTGATTAAAATAACTTAAAATTAAAAAAAGAGATAGAAAAATTAGAAAAATTGTCATTAATAACTGGTCATAGTTCTATATTGCTATTGTAACAAATACCATAAAGTTAGGTGTTTAAAGAAACTTCCATTTATTCCCAATAGTTTCTGTGGATGTGAAGTCTTGTGGTGGTTACAGGCTGTGCTTGAATACTGCAAGGCTGCAGGGATAAAATTGAGAGGCTTTACCTTTCATGGAAGACCTGGGGGAAAGTTTAGCACCTCATTTATTCAAGTTGCTGGCAGAATTTATTTCTATGTGATTGTAGGACAGATGTCACATTTCTCTATTGACTGTCACACCGGGGTGTTTTTTTTTTCTCTTTTATAAACTGCCTGCACTCCCTGACTGATGGCCTCTCATCTTAGAATGCACTAGTGCTAGGTAAGGTCACTCTGAGTGCAAATCATTTCTACCTCTTCTTATGATAGATTGCTCTACTCTCTTTCCCAGTTTAAGCATACTTGTGATTACATTGGACCCATCAGAAAACCTATGATAATTTTTCAGTCTTAAGACCCTTCCTTGCCCATACTTCCATCTACAAAGTCCATTTGCCACGTGGTATAACATACACAGATGTATGTGTAGCAGCAATATGGGGACTAAAATTCTGTCTAACACAATTTGGTGTTATTTTTTCAATTCCCCAAATTCAAAGACCTTGATTTTATTTTATTTTATGGACATATTAGTATGTAAACAACACATGTTGGAACCATCCTTTCCCTTTTCCAAAGTAGCCCTCCTCATTGGGAAAGCAGGTCATCTCCATGGGAAGTGAAGGTCATGCATTGTGGGGGCAGCAGTCATGGGGGAGAGGCAATGTCTCTGTACATAATGTCCCAACTTGTGGCTCTAACAATCTTTCCACCCCCTCTTCTACAAAAAATCCCCTAAGCCATGTTGGCTGTGCTTTAAATCTACTTCAGTGATGAGCTCTTGGGAGCCTCTGGATCTCTGGTTTGATAGGTGTTGAGTGTCCTCAGTGTCTATCTCCTTCACCCTTGTGCTGATATCAGGTTCACCAAGAAAGCAGCTCTCTGGATCCATTTCCACAATTCCTCTGTGGTTTCAGCTAGAGCTGGGCTGAAGTGTGATGGGCCATTTATCTCCTCAGGTCCCACTCCCATCTGAAAAAGAGAAGCAGATTCTCCAAAGAGTGAAGTTGGCACAGGTTAAATAGGATAACCATTATTAATTTTGAGATAATTTAATGCATATAGACCCTGTTATAGCCCAAGATTAGTGGGAGCTTGATATTGGAAAACAAAATCATTATCTGGATATAATTCTGATTTGTTCCTCAGTTCCTGATATGGTTTCATTTCCACTTGAAAAGATCTGTTAGCCAATCCAAGAGCAGTTGGTTCCTCACCATGGCTGTGTGCCACTATTGCACTTGTGTGAGCATCACATCAGGTTGTTTGCTTCTGAGTAGCATAGACCTCAAGTTGCTCAGACAGGTATTGGACACTTTACCCCGGTATCTCATGTAGTGCTTTCCAGCACTAGATGGGCTGTCTGGGGACTGTCTCTCTTCTGGACTCCAGCCAGGTCTCTCCATGCTCCATGCTGAAAGTGCATGATGTCTTCAGCAGTAGGGTTTTACCATTAAACTCTGGTGGATAATGAATTGCTCTGACAGAAGTCTGTCTTATTTTGGGAGACCTTATGGTTCTCTCTGATCAACAGCTCATTGTAGGTGTTAACTTCATCCTGGTACTGGGAGTTACAGACCAGAACCAAGGGAAAAGAAAAAAGAGAAAGATAGAAAAGGGGGGGGAAGAAACAAGAGGAATTTAAGGTTAGGCTTCATCTCACCCTCTCCAGGGCCCTTTGATTCAGGTGCATCCCCTAAGGTCCTATTGAGGGTTCAACCTTTTAGTCTAAATTCCAGGATATAGATTCTCATGGTATCAGTTACCCCTCCCCCAAATCCCTACCATCCCTATTGTCCAGGCCTCAAGATACCTGTTAGGTATGTCAGCAACTTGGGCTGATCCAGGTTAGGAACAGCAGATGAGTAAGAACATGAGATAATTGTCTTTCTGTGGTTCTGTGAGTTCACATAGAATGATCTGTTCCAAGTTTGACCATTTCTATACAAATTTCATTGTGTCATATTTTTCTTACTGCTGAGTAGAATTCCATCATGTAGATATACCATATCTTGGTTATATATTCATCCAATAATGGGCACCTTGGTTGATTCCAGTTCTTATCTGTTATGAATTGAGCAGCTATAAACATGGCTGAACAAATCTCTCTGAACTGAGGCATGGAGCTTTTAGGGTAAATGCCCCATAAGGGAATAACTGGGTCTGTTCTCAACTCTATATTCATCCTTTCAGGAGTCTTCATATTGATTTCCATAGTGGTTGTACCAGCTTGTATTCCCACCAACAGTGAATAAAGATACCTATTTCTCCACATCCTTGCCAACATTTGTTTTCATTTGACTTTTTAATGTTTGCTATCCTTACTGGGGTAAGGTGGAATCTCATAGTTGTTTTAATTTGCATTTTCCTAATGGTTAGGGATGTTGAACATTTTCTTAAGTGTGTGTTAGCCATTTGGAATTCTTCCTCTGAAAATTCCCTATTCAGTTCTTTGCCCCACTTTTGGGGTGAGTGTTTGATTTTTATTGTTTAGTTTTCTGAGTCCTTTATAGAATCAAGATATTAGACTTCTGTCAGTGGTACAGCTGGAAAGATTTTCTCCCATTCAGTGGGTAATCTGTTGGCTCTACTTATGGTGTGTTTTTCTATGCAAAAGATTTTTAGCTTCATGAGATTCCATTGGTTGAGTGCTTGTTTAATATTCTTAGTTACTAGATTTGTTCAGGAAATCTTTCCCCACTCCTATATCATGGAGAGTGCCTCCTATCTTTTGTTCCAGTAGGAGAAGAGTTTCAGGTCTTATATTGAGGTTTTTAATCCATCTGGACTTGATTTTTTGTCTATGGTGAAATGAATGGGTCTAATTTCATTTTCTACATATGGTCATCCAATTTTTCCAACACCCTTTGTGGAAGATGTGGTCTTTTCTCCAGTCTACATTATTGGCACCTTTGCCATAGATCATGTAGTTACTTGACCTAAGAATTGGGTCTTCAATTCTGTTCCATTGGTCTACGCTTCTGTTCTTATGCCAGTGTCATGCTGTTTCTGTTACTATGGCTTTGTTATATAGCATTAGATCAATTATGGTGATAACTACCAAGGTGTTTTTGTTTGTTTGTTTGTTTTATGTTTTATGCTTGGATATCCAAGTCCTGCTGCCATTCCATGTGAATTTTGTGATCAGGTTTTCAATCTCTTTGTGGCCTCACAATCAATTTCTTTTGTCTTGTCTTCCAGAGGTTCTATCTTCCCCATGAGTAACTCTGTTAGTGAGGGGTTCTAGAGAGTTTTTTTTTTTTTTTTTTTTTTTTTTTTTTTTTTTATAAGCTCTATCTGATTTTTGTTTCCATCATGTCCATCACTTTTTTGAGGTACAATTTCAGTTCAAGTTCTGATTTTCTTGATGCTTCCTGGAATTAATTCATACATTTGATCAAGTCTTCATTAAGCTTAATCAATCGGTTGTTGAGATCTTCCATTTCTTGACTCAATTTCAATTAATTCGGAGTTATTTTGAGAGTTATAATGTTTTTTTTTTTTCAATCAAGTTAAGCCTACTGTCAAAAGCTGAGTGCTCTAAGAAATGTTTCTGTTCAATTTCATTGATACAATTGTTGGTTTTTGCTGGTTTTCTTCCAGTTCAGCAATTCTTTTTATCAGGGTCTCATTGGTTGTTGTGTTTTCATTTGGGATTGAATTTCTATTGAGTCCTCTATGATTTAATTGGAGGATTCCATTATAAGACTAGGCATCCTTGGTGGAGATCTCTCAGTTTTCTGACTTTTGTTGGCTTTTTTTTTTGCTTTGTGGTCTACCCATCTTGGGGAGACACTTTATTCTATTGGGGAAGAAGCAAGTTTTATCTATGTAGGATCTTCAGAGAGTGTTTTGTTTTAAATGTAAACTGGATTGTATACTGGTGTACAATGGAATTATAACCGCAGATACTCAGATTGTGGTGATTGCAGGTACATCAAAGGTACCTGGTGAACTGTGAGCTCTGGCCTACTAACTCCACTTGCACATACTCTTCATCACTTGGGGATCACAGGTTGGGGAACCAGGCACCAGGAAGTTGGACAACTGGAGGCAAGAGACCACCTCCTACAGTGGCCCATGCACCCTCTAACTCAGGTGGATAGGGATGTTGGTACCCTGGGGTCAGTCAGGCTACATAGCAAAGGCCTACTTCCACAGACCCCACACAGGGACCAGACCTCCCAAAATCTGGCACAGTGGGACTCACCAGGACCAGGGAACTGGAAGCAACCAGGGAATAAGGATCTGGCCCACTCATGACATGCCAACATGCACACCCTCTGGCTCAGGGTACCAGGACCAGGGAATGTTTTTTTTTGTTTTTTTTTTTTTTTTTTTAAGAGAAAAACAAAAGTGATTATAACATGGAGGGGATATAAAAGTCATGTAAAAAGAAATCTCTTCCATCTGGTTTTCTGGAGATTTTATGAGTGAAAGCAAGCACTATGGTAGGAATAATCAGAGTTGAGTAGAAAATAAGAAGAGGTTATAAAGAAATAAAAATTTAACTGTCAACCAAGAGTGCTATATACAACAGAAATATCTTTTAAAATTATCAGAGAAATAAGCACTTTTCAAGCAAAGCACAAGTTAAAGCAGTACATGACCTGCAAGTCTGCACTGAAAAAGATATTAAAGGAATATTATACATAAAAGAAGAAGAAAGACAGCTTTAATCACAAGAGTACAGGAAAAAGTAAATTCCATGAGAGGAATGGCTGAACAAAGGAGAGATAGGAAAGAAACCTCTTGTATGTGGTAGTTTATTTTTAATATATGGCCCCACAGGCTTAGCCATTTTTGATGAAACATCCTACTTGAGCCTCTAACAGGGGGTGTGTCACTGGGGTCTGATATGATTCCAGGCATACTAAGTGTTTTCAGAGCAGTTTGAGCTCTAGTGGTTTGTTCTTGTTATAGTTGTGCCTTTCTGGTTGGATCTGTGAAAGTGAGCCAGCTTCTTCTGCCATTGATGGTGTTTCTCTGAATGTTGTAAGCCTGAAATAAACACTCTTCAAAACAGACATAAGTGAAATTTGGAGAATCATCAGGACTTACTTAAAAAAACCTCTACTCCACAAAACTGGATAATGTGGAGGAAATGGATGAATTCCTGGACACACGCCACCTACCAAAGCTAAACTCAGAACAGATTCATCTCTAAACAAGCCTATCACAACCAATGAGATTGAAAGGGAAATCAAAACCCTCCCTAAAAGGAAGAGTCCAGGACTAGATGGCTTCTCAGCTGAATTCTATCAAACCTTTATTGAAGAAATGAAGCCAATTTTTCTCAAATTATGTCACACAATTGGAGAACAGGGAAAGCTCCCAACTCCTTCTATGAAGCTAGTATCATCCTAATACCAAAACCAGGCAAAGGTGCCACAAGAAAAGTAAACTACTGGCCTATTTCCCTGATGAACTTAGATGCAAAGATCCTGAACAAAATCCTTGCAAACCTAATTCAACAGCACATCAAAAGCATTATCCATCTGGACCAAGTAGCTTCATCCCAGGAATGCAGGGGTGGTTCAACATAAGGAAATCTGTCAGTGTAATAAACAACATAAATAAGCTTAAACACAAAAACCACATGATCATTTCGATAGATGCAGAAAAGCCCTTTGACAAAATACATCATTTCATGATCAAAACCTTGGAGAGACTAGGCATGGATGGTTTATATCTCAACATAAAAAAGGCTATATATAAAGATCCTAAAGCCCAAATAATACTTAATGGGGACAGACTGAAGGAATTCTCATTGAGATCAGGAACAAGACAGGGGTATCCACTCTCACCTCTGCTCTTTAACATAGTATTAGAAGTACTAGCTCAACCAATAAGAAAGGAGAAAGCAAATTGTCATCTAAGCAACTCAGCAGCAAACAACCTGATGGGATGGTCATACAATTGAAAAAGTGGCACAAAGCCATGGTAGGTTACCAACTGCTCTTTATTTGGCTAATCTGCTCAGTGGAATGGAACCCATACCTGGAACCAGGAAACAAGTCACAGCCATATCCAAAAATGAGCCTGCGCTCCAATATCAAGCTCCCACAAATAATGGGATACGAGAGGGCCTATACTTATTAAATTCTCTCTAAAATAATAACGGTTGTCCATGTATCTTGCACTGACCTCACTCTCTGTTGTAGAATTTTCTTCTCTCATTCAGATGGACACAGAACCTGAGGAGAGAATCAGCCCATTGCACCTCACTAGTACACCAGCTAAAGTCATAGATGTATTATTGACAGGACCAAGAGTGCTGCTTTCTCAGTGAACCTGGTACCAGCACAAGGATGAAGGGGATAGACAAAAAGAACACTCAACTCCTACCAAATCAGATATCCAGAGATGCAGAGACTCCCAAGATCTTGTCACTGAAATAGACCTAAAATGAACCCAACATGGCTCAGGGAAATTTATGGAAGAGGGGCAGAAAGATTGCTAGAGCCCTGAGTTGGGTCATTATGCACAGAGACATTGCCTCTCCCACATAACTGATGGCTACCTCCATAAGACAAGACCCACATTAACAATGGGAGTAGGACAGGGAGAAGGCTAATGATGGTTCCATCATGGCTGTATACACACTATATACATAACTAATAAAAAAGAAAAAAGTGCAAATTCAAAAAAAAAAAAATAGAAAACAAATGACAGCTAATGCTGGTGTAGATATAGGAAGAGAGGAAACCTTTATTTTCTGTTGGTGAGAATGTAAATTTGTGTAATAAATATGGAGGTCCCTCAAGAAAATGAAAAATAGAATGGCCATATAAGCATCTGAAGGAATCTCTGTTACCATACAACATACAGTCATTCATGTTTATAGCTGTACTATTCACAATAACCAGGAAATAGAATCAGCTTATATGTCTATAAAATGAATAGATGAAGAAAATGTGGTATAAATACACACAGAATCTTATGTAGTATAAATAAAAATGAAAACATAACATTTGTAGGAAAACTCAAGCAATTGGAAATTGTTATGATAGCTAAAATAAGACGGACTCAGAAAGACAAATACAACAAGCTTAACCACATGTGCAGAAGCTAAATTTAAAATTGTACACACACATGTGCATATGTGAATGTCTGTGTTTATGTGTGTGTGTCTGTAAGTCAAAAACTAAAAGCATCATTAGAGGGAAGGAAGAAACTATAAGTGAAGTAGGAAATGGAAAGAATATGAAAACAAACAGGGAATCAGAAGGTAATTCCACATAAGGGAAGAAATGGAATGAACTAGAGGGGAGAAAGGAGGCACGGAGGAGGGCAGTATATGGGGGAAAATAAGAAAAAAAACATGAATAATGACACACATATATGAAGAGACTCTAATGGAACCCATTACTTTATATTCTAACCTTTAAAAACTGAATAAAATTAAATTTTATAAAGGTTCCCTACAAAACATTGCTTCCTAGGTTCCAGTATTTGCACACATACTCCCTCCTCACATGCAATACTGGCCCCGCTTCAAAACTCTGAATAATAATTTTTTTGGATATTCCACCTTGAATACTCCAGGGTTCTGTCCCCAATGAAAGAAGCATTATTACTTTTCAAAGTAATTACTCAACTCAAAGAAGAAATCTGCCAAATCAAATATTTTGATTTGGGTAGATCTAAAGCTCTCATTATAAGGGAATATTATAGACATAATTACCACCAAAAAGTCTACTAGATAAAATATTTGGTTGAATCATCTGGTTAAGCAATGAAATGGCTGGCTAATGTGACTAAATTTTTATTGCTTAAATAAATGGTTTAATTGAACTAGTTGGACTTGAATGAGAAAATGTAGTTCATTGGTATGTTCTACATTAGATAAAACTGCACCCTGTATTAATCATGAACAAAGGATCAGTTGAACTTTCAAGATACAGTTTTTTTTTTTTTTTTTTCCCCAGAGAATCAAGGTAGCAAATATCCTGGCTTCAAATTATTAGATTTGTGAGTTTAACTTGGAATGCCTGGAGAGTCCAGGAAACTAAAAAGGAGGGGAAGAAGTCTTAAAGGTGTGTGTGGTGGTGGGGATGTGTGGATGCATAGTAGAACATATGTGAAAGTACATGGGTGAATATTTGCAGTGAAAAGGTTTTAGTGGGATGGGGTTGGAGAATTGGGAGAAAGAAGTGGGTGGATTGAGGGTTAACAAAAGCTGAGAATGTATGCAAAGACCAAATAGAAACATAGTGTTTTGGTATGCTAATTAAAAAAAATATTGGCTTCCAGGTAAGATTGTGCCATAGGAGTCACACCAAACCAGCCTATGGAGAGATTTAAGCAAATTCACAACAAAATACACTCTTCTTCCAAAAAGTGAAGGAGTATAGGTTTTTATCAGCCACAGCAGATAAACAGAAGAGACCAAGATATACCAGAAAGAAAGAAACCTGCCAGAATCCCACCAAGGAGATGGGGCCCAGATATATGTGCCTGCCTGGCCTGGCACCAAGCTGCAGGAGCAGAGACCAAATGAGGGGATTTTCCAATTACATCCTCCTCCTCCTCCTAAGGTCAAGAAACCTGAAGGGGAGACAGCAGAGACCAGCTGAGGAGCTGCTGAAGGGGATTCAGGCTGGGCCAGCTGAGCAGTTCCAGGCTTCCTGCACCCTCGCATTCCCCAACCATCAGAATCACAAATCTCCAGAGAACTCATTCAGACCCTGGCAGCAGGTCATTCAGAACAGCTGATCAGTACACCAGATCCACAGCACAACACAGAGGAATTGAGGTGTACACTCAGCATTTGTGAAATTGAAAGTTACCCCAAAAGTAACAAGGCTGACTAACAAAAAAAAAAAAGCAGGTGCATAGGCCTGCAGTGGAAGTGCTAATCTCTCTTTCCATGGCAGGGCATGTTATGGGTTACTTATTCTTGGTTGGCTTTACCATTCTCAAGTAACCTGTAATTGGGGATTTACTAATATCGCCTTTGATGCTTTCAGATTTCTAGGTCCTTTGATTTTTACTTCTGTCATTATTAGCGGCAGGGTCTAATTCAGATCCAAGCTAACCTGGAACACATTTCAGAACAGAAAGCTCTACCTCCCAGCTGACAGGATTAAAGGTATAGAGCACCACACACCCTTAGGGATTTTGTTTTACAAGGTTATCTATTTGTTTTAATCCTCACACTTGCATACTCTGTGCTGGTTTTTATTGAATGCATATATTGCTCAGTAGGATTTTAGAATTTGCCTTTAAATTTTTTCCACCCAGCCCACTCGAATACTTGAATAGTGGGAAAACCCAGACCCTAGGATTACTTCTGCTGTTGGATTGGAATACAAGAGCTACACTTGCACACTAAACTCCTACCCTGAAGGTATATAAAGTTGGATATCCACATATAAAAACACCACAGATTGTTAGAAAACCCAAGCATCAAATCAACTCAGGATGCAAAAATCGCTACATTATAATGCAAGAAACACAAAGAACCAAGCCAATAAAATCCTACCAAAGATTATAAATCCTTGAGAAATAACCCCCCAATGACACTGTCTTAGATGAAATGCCTGACAAAGATTTAAAAAAAAAAGTTTCATCTATACTCAGTGAAATCAAAGGAATCAAAAAGGAAAGAAAGGAGTTAAAGAAGAAAGCAAAATCCTGAAAGAGAACACAGAAAACAAGCCTAATGAAATAAAGAAGTCATTAGAAGACACGAGTAAGGAAAAAGAAATACTGAAGAGAAACCAGGCAAAAATACTAGCAGTGAAAAACACAATAAATAAAAAGAAGGAGGGAACAGAATATGTATACTACAGACCAGCTGGAAAATCTAATATAGTAAAACAAACAGAAAGATAAGCTAATAGGAAGGTATGAATTGGGCTTTCAAGATATCCAGGACATTATGAAAAGATCAAACATAGGAATTCAGGGTATAGTAAAAGGAGTAGAATTTCATTCCAAAGGTATGGTAGATGTATTCAACAAAATCATGGACAAATATTTTCCCCAACTTGGGGAAAAAAAAGCCATTGCAGATACAGGAAGCTTTTAGAACACCAAACAGACAAAACCTGGAAAGAACCCCTCCACACCATGTCATAATGAAACTACTAAACACATAAACCAAAGAAAATATATTGAAAGCAGTTAGAGGAAAAAGCAAGTCACCTATTAAGGCAAGCCCATTAGGATAATAGCAGATTACTCAACACAAACTTTATAAGCCAGAAGGGCTTAGATAGATGTGTTCCAAGTTCTGAAAGATAAAAACTTTCAACCAAAATTACTTTATCCTGCAAAGCTATCTATCCAACTTGATGAAGAAATAAGGACATTGCACAATGAAAACAGGCTAAAGAATTTATGACAACTAAGCCAGCTCTACCAAAAATATATGAAGGGATCTTTCACAATGAAGAGAAAGCAAAATACACACATCAGGAAACAGGAAAAAAATAAACCATACTCAAATAACAGGTAAAACAAGAGAGTAAAGGGAAAACAGGAAACACTACAAAACAAGAATAATGGCAAGAATAAATACATACTTTTCAATAATAACTCTTAATATCAATGGCCTCAGTTCAAACCAAAAGACACAGGCTTGCAGACTGGATTCCAAGGCAGGATCCTTCTGTTTGTTGCCTCCAGGAAACTCATCTCTCAATAAAAGATAGACACTGTCTTAGGGGATAAGGATGGAAAATGGTTTTTCAAGAAAATGGGCCTAAGAAACAAGCAAGTATTGCTATCCTAACATCTGACAGTATAGACTTCTAATCAGCATTAGTGAAGTCAGATAAAGAAAGTCACTTTATACTGATTAAAGGAACACTCTGACAAGAGGACCTTACAATCCTAAATATATATATTGGGGACTCCCAATTTAATCAAACAAACACTATTAGTCTTAAGGTCACAGAAAACACCAAACACAATTGGAGTGGGTGACTTCAATACTCCACTCTTATCAATTGACAGGTTAGAGACCTGGGTGTGGTGGTGCACACCTTTAATCCCAGCCCTCAGGAGGCAGAGGTAGGAGGATCACCTTGAGTTTGAGGCCATCCTGAGTCTACATAGTTAATTCCATGTCATCCTGGGCTATAGTGAGACCCTACCTCAAAAAAACCAAAAATAAAAAAATAAAATAAAATAATAAAATAAATATATAAATAAACAGAGAGACATCTGGATTGAATGATGTTATGGAAAAAATGGACCTAAGATATATCTACAGAACATTGTATCCAAGTGCTGCAGAATATACATTTTTCTCAGCAGCAGATGGAACATTCTCTAAAATAGACAATATATTAGGACACAAAGCAACTTTTAGCAAACAGAAGAACACTAAATAACCCCTTGTACTCTATCTGACCACAATGGGATTAAAGTACAAATCAACAACAAGAAAAACTACAGAACATACACAAATTCATTGAGAATAAAAAGAACACTATTGAATGCTGAATGGGTCATTGAAGAAATCAAAAAGGAAATCAAAAAATTCATAGACTTAAATAATGATGAGAATACACCATACCAAAACCTTTGGGACACAATGAAGACAGTCCAAAGAGGGAAATTTATACCTCTAAGTGCCTATATTAAAAACTTAGAAAGTTCATAAGTAAACAATTTAATGCTTCTTGTTAAAACCTTGGAAAAAGAAGAATAAGACAAACCAAAAATCAGTAGATGGAAGAAATAATAAACATTAGGACAGAAATTAATGAAATAGAAACAAAAAAGACAATCCTAAGAGTCAATGCAACAAAGAATTGGTTCTTTGAAAAGATAAACAATATTGGTAAACCCTTAGCAAATCTGACCAGAAGAAAGAGAGAAGAGACAAAAATTAATAAAATTAGAAATGAAAAAGGCACCATTACAACAGATAACAAAGAAATTCAGAAAATCTTAAAGACATACTTTAAGAATATATATGCCTCTAAGTTTGAAAATCTAAAAGAAATGGATTATTGCCTTGATTTATATGACCTACAAAATTAAATCAAGGTGAGATAAACTATATTAATAGACCTATAATAAGCAAGCAAATGCAAGCAGTTAAAATGTCTCCCATATAAAAGAAGTTCAGGCCCAGATGGGTTCACTGCTGTATTTTACCAGATCTCCATGGAAGAACTAACACCACTGCTTCTCAAACTTTTCCATAAAATAGAAAAGGAAAGAATTCTACCAAGTTCCTTCTACAAAGCCAGCATCACTGTGATACTAAAACCAGACAAAGACAGAACAAAAAGAGAAAATTACCAACCAATCTCCCTCATAAACATAGGTGCAAAAATTCTCAACAAAATAATGACAAACAGAATATAATAATATATCAGAAAGATCATTCACCCTGACCAAGTAGGCTTTATCCCAGAGATGCAGGGAAGGTCCAGCACATGCAAATTGATAAATGTAATACACTACATAAATGGGCTGAAGGACAAAAATCACATGATCATCTCAATAGATGCAGAAAAGGCATTTGACAAAATCCAACATCCCTTCATGGTAAAAATCTTACAGAAACTGAGAATTGAAGGAACATATATCATCATAATAAAGGCTGTTTATGACAAACGTACAGCCAACATAATACTAACTGAGGAAACACTTGAATCTTTTCCACTAAAATAATGAATAAAACAAGGGTGTCCATTGTTCCCAGTCTTATTTAATATAGTACTGAAAGTTATAGCAATAAGACAAATGTCACTTATAAAAGGGGTACAATATGGAAAGGAAGAGATCAAATTATCATTATTTGCAGATGATGTGATTCTATACATAAAGGACCCTAAAGACTCTAAAAACAAACGGTTAGAGCTGATAAACAATTTTAACAATGTACCAGTATATAAAATAAATACACAGAAATCAGTAGCTTTTCTATGTTCTAACAACAAACATGCTGAGGAAGAAACCTGGGAATTGCTCCCATTCAAAATTGCCTCAAAATAAATAAATAAAGTAATAAAGCACCTTGGAATCAACCTAACCAAGGAAATGAAGGATCTCTACAATGAAAACTTTAAAATACTCAAACAATATATTGCACAAGGCATTAGGAAATGGAAAGATGGTCCATGTTCTTAGATTGGAAGTATCAATATTGTGAAAATGTCAATCTTACCCAAAGCAATCTACATATTTAATGCAATTCCCATTAAAATTCCGATGGCATTCTTCATGGAAATAGAAAAAAAAAAAAAAAAAAACTAAAATTCTTTTGGAAGCACAAAGAACCTCAAATATCCAAAACAAATTTGAGCAACAAAAATAAGGCTGTTAGTATCACCATAATTGATTTTAAGCTACATTACAAAGCCATAATAACAAAACAGCATGGCACTGGCAGAAAGACAGACACATAGATCAATGGAATAAAATAGAGGACCCAGATGTAAATCAAGGATGCTACAGCCATTTGATTTTTGACAAAAATGCCAAAAACATGCATTGGAGTAAAGACAGCCTCTTTAACAAATGGACAACTTAAGATCTATAGGTAGAAGGATAAAAATAGATCCTTTTCTCTCTCCATGCACAAGAATCAAGTGCAAATGGATCAAAGGCCTTAACATCAGACCTCAAACTCTGAAGCTGCTAGAGGAAAAAATAGGGGAAACCCTTCAACATTTTGGCATGGGCAATGACATTTTGAATATAACCTCAGTGCTCAGGACATAAAACCACTAATCAACCAATGGGACCTCATGAAATTGCAAAGCTTTTGTACAGGAAAGGACACCGTGAATAGATCAAAGAGGCAACCTACAGAATGGGAGAAAATCTTTGCCAGCTATACATCTGACAGAGGATTAATATCTAAGATATACAAAGAATTCAGAAAACTATATAACACAAAATCAAATAATCCAATTAAAAATGGGATAAGGAGCTATATAGAGAGTTCTCAAAAGAAGAAATACAGGTGGCATATAAACATCTAAAAAATGTTCTACATCCTTAGCCATAAGGGAAATGCAAATTAAAACTACTTTGATATTGTCAGAACAGGTATCATCAAAAAAAAAAAAAAAAATCACGGGCTGGAGAGATGGCTTAGGGGTTAAGAAACCTGCCTCCTAAGCCTAAGAACACTGGTTCCAATCTCCAGCGGTTCCAATCTCCAAGTCCCACGTTTAGCCAGAAGCAAAGTGACGCAAGGGCGCAATGCCTCACTTGACCACAAGGGGGTGCATGCATCTGGATTTCGTTCTCAGTAGCTGAGACACTGCTGGCTCGCCCATCTCTGTCTTCCTCTCCCTCTCTCTGTGTGTCTCTCCAAAATAAAATAAAATTAAATTAAAATTAAAAAAAAAATCACAATAAATTTTGGCAAGGATATGTATATATGTAAGTAGATAGACAGATTGCAGGGAGTGGAATGGCCTAAGAGAAGTTGGTGAAAGAGATTGAGTACAAACAGTGCAGTGGGGAGAGTTAATCAGAATTCAGCACATTGTGAAGAAGCCACATGATGACTTTTTCTTTTCTTTTCTTTTCTTTTCTTTTCTTTTCTTTCTTTCTTTTCTTTTCTTTCTTTTCTTTCTTTCTTTCTTTCTTTCTTTCTTTTTTTTTTTTTTTATAATAGAACACCCAGAAGACATAGACTGTTACTATAAAGATTTCATTGCCAGGGATGGGATAACTTCCAGTGAGTTGTTGGCAATGAGGTCCCTGATGTCCCCAAAACATTACAGGCTACTGTCAAGGGTCTTGGTTTCCCACCAGGAATAGAGGATAAGACCCTATTGCTGAAGACTCCACATACCTGGGCTGTAAAGTCACTGAGAAATCAGACTGGGACTGAGCCGAAAACATTTTCCAGGTAGACCAGCTGACAGAAAGCTGGAAAAAGCTGCACTGAATGCAGCTTTATGGGAGACAAAAGCCATCAGTGGTGAAAACAGTGGTCACTGCAAGCCTCAATCATCACCAGCTAGGCCAAATGAGCTAACAGGTACAATAGTGGCAAGTCTGCTCTGCGGAAAACCAACTGCTCATTAGTTTTACTGGAGACCTGCTCTATGGGAGGGAATGCATGACTGGTACTGAAAACCTTATCAAAAGCCTACAGTAGGGGAGGTCATGAGCATTAGGAGTATAATGCCTGCTCTTGTCTGGCTAAATGTATATATAATGCTCACCAAACTGCCCTGTAAGCACTTTACTTAATGTTCATACCCATATATTAATGCTACTCTCACCTTTGGTAAGTGAAGCTTCACTTTTCAGATGGAGGTGACTACTAGAATGACCCAAATTGCACCATAGTGCTGAGACAACATGACAGAGGAATATTCAGCACTGAAACATATCTACCACACCTTCTAAGACTCAAGGTCCATTGCAGAAGACATGGCAGAAAGAATGTAAGAGCAAAGGAAGGGTAGGACTGCTTACAATGCAATTGACCAGACAGAAATTGGCCTTGACATCCATGACCTCGCAGTGCCTAGCACTATCTTCACAAAACTCTCATAATAGGAGTTGAAGATGATGACATCAAAATATAAGAGAGACTATTGGAGAGAGGGAGGGGATATGATGGAGTGTAGCTTTGTGAAAGAGAAAGTGGGGGAGGGGAGGGAATTATCATGGTTTATTGTTTGTAAGTATGGAAGCTGTCATGAGTTGTTGGCCAAGGAGGTCCCGGTAGCCTCCAAAACATTAAAGGCTTTTGCCAAAGCCCTTGGTTTCCCTTGAGAAACAGATAGTAAGACCCTATTGCTGAAGACATCTCTTGCCTGAGAGGCAAGGTCACTGAGAAAGCAAGCTGGTATGGAGCAGAAAACCTTCTTCCTGTAGACCAGCCAACTGAAAGCTGGAAAAAGCTGCACTGCACGCAGCGTATGGGAGACAGAAGCCATCAACAGTGAAAACAGTGGATGCTGAATATTCAAGCTTGGCCAGACAGGCCCAATGACTGAACGGGTGCAATAGTGGCATGTCTACTCTTGGGATAACCAACTGCTCCATAATTGGACTGAAGGCCCTCTCTATGGGAGGCAATACATACCTGGTACTGAAAAACCTAAGTAAAAGTCTATGGCAGGTGAGGTCATGAGCCTTAGGGGTATAAGCCTGCTCTTGTCTGACTAAATGTATATATTATTCCCACCAAGCTGCCCTGAAAGCACTACACTTAATATTCATATTCACATATTAACTCTACTCTCACTTCTGGTTAGAGAAGCTTCTCTTTTCAGATGGTGATGGCCACTGGGATGACCCAAAAGGCAACACAGTGCTGAGAAGAAGGGATGGAGGAGTGCCTAGCACTGAAACACCTCTGTCACACCCTCCAAGGCTCAGGGACCATTACGGAAGAGGGGGTGGATAGAATGGAAGACCCAAAGGAAGGGTATGACCTCTTACAATGCAACTGCCCAGACAGAAATTGGCCTCAATATCCATGACCTTGCAGTGCCTAGCAATACTCCACAAGACCCTCAAAATAGAAGAAAAAGATGATGTCATCAAATTAAAAGAGAGACTAATGGAGAGAGGGAGGGGATATGTTGGAGACTGGAGTTCTAAAATGGAATGTGGGGAGGGGAGGGAAATATCAGGTGGGTTTTTTTTTGTATGTAAGTATAAAAGTCAATATAAAAATAAATAAATAAATAAATAAAGTTTAAAAAAAGTTAAAAAAATTAAAAAAAAAAAAGTCTTAACAAAGATTCCTTGCATGGGTTGATAATAGTGCTGCAGAAGTCACAGTTTATGAACAGAATGCCCCCATCTTATGTGTGGTACCCTATGTTGTTCTTTTTCTTTTTCATTTTTTTTTTCTCAGAGTCTCCAGAGGCTCCCAATACAATACAAGCTAGTGCCATTGCTCTTATCTTCCTACCAGGACTAGATGGTAAGACTCTTTTACTGAATACACAACTCTTTTATTACATGATATGAAGACATGGTATGTATGGCACAATACAGGCCTGGTCCTAGCCAGACTGCATGGCAGAAGAAAACAGGAAGTGGCTTCTGTAAAAATGGCATTTTGTGCAGGCTTGATGTGACAACAGTTAAGGACTTTAAACTTATTTCCCCCCACCGGCCACTGACTCAGCGACCAGCCTTACTGAAGAGGATGATGCCAGATCCCTCAGACTACATACGGGACTTTAAACTTACCCCCCACCACCACCAACCAGCTATAAATTCCTTTCCAACTCCTTTGATTACATTGAGTTGCTACCATAAGGACACTCAATGCTACTGACTATGACGCTAGGGTGAACTCACCCACCAACCTATCCTACCCCAGTCCTCTTCAGGCTCTCTAGTTGATTCTCACTCGCTGGGACTGTTCACATGCCACAGAGCCACACCCACTTGGCCCTTCCATGCCTCTTAGGCAACAGCCTCATATGTATGGTACAATACAGGTCTAGCCCCTAGCCAGACCTCATGCTAAAAGACACACCAGGCCATACCCCTCAGGTTTTCTCACCAGGATGGTGGCCAGCCCATGATGGGTAAGATTCCATGAGATGGGGCAACCTAAGACAGGCACCATCACATGTGATGTTCCCTTGGGGCCTGGGTTCAACAATGGCTTTCCAAAAACCATACCAGGCCATCCCCCTCGGGTTTTCTCACCTAGGTGGCGATTGGCCCATGACGGGTAAGACTCCATGAGATGGAACAACCTAAGACAGGCACCGACACGTATGATGATCCCTTGGGGCCTGGGTTCAACAATGGCTTGGCAATAAACCATACCTCTCAGGGTTGCCAATAATAAAAACAAAAAGGAGGATATGTATGGCACAATACAGGCCTGGTCCTAGCCAGACTGTATGGCAGAAGAAAACAGGAAGTGGCTTCTGTAAAAATGGCGTTTTGCGCAGGCTTGATGTGACAACAGTTACAGTCCCATGCTCACGAGAAGCCTACTATGAGATGTCCTGTCCAGAGACAGGCTGTCATTGGTCACCAAAAGGGGACCACCCCATACAAGGATTAGCAGCCCCTTAAACCCTATGTGCATTGTGCTAAATAAACAAGTTTGTGGATTCTCGCTTCCGCTTTCACCCAACTCCCGGAGTCTGTGTCATGACTCTGCGCTGCTCACCCCAATTTGGCAGAGACCCTATTGTCCCTCCTGAGCTTGCCTTGGGGGGGGACCCCAACAATGGTAGAACTGATCTGGAAGCTTCCTTCCCTGATGGCTAGCTTTCATAATGCTGGAAGGTGCTACATAGGCTGCTGAGGAGAATAAGTCTTCAACAATCTTACCCAGCTGTGGACCCTGATTGCTGTAAGTACTAACCTCTCAGGCAAGAAAATACATGCTATGACTCTTACATTCTTTCTGACCCTCTCCATGATATTCTTGGAGAGGGTAAGAAAGATGTCTGTCCTATTCAAGGTTCCAGGGCTAAATACAAAATAGTCAATTATCCTCAGAATTTGATTACTTTAGAGTCTCTGCTGCCTTGTGCAGAAAGAAGTTTCTGTAGGCTGTTGCTGATAGACCTAAGTACCAGAATTGTGTCACCCCACACAATGAGCTATTCTCAGGGAGACCCCTGAAGCCCTCCAAACAATGTAGGCAATTGAGAAATCATTTGGTCAGTCCCCAGATCTAAATTGTGAGATCCTATTGCTGAAGATATCACAGGTTACAGTTGCAGGATATTGAAAGATCATGCTAGAACTGAGATGGAAGCCAGCTCCCTGCTGACTAGCAGACATAGTGCTAGAAAGTGCTATGTGAGCTTCTAGGGGATAAATGTCACCAACAGTATGAATAAGCATTGGATTCTGCAAGCTTCAAAATCAATAAACCAGGCAAGATATACACACTTGTGCAATAGTGGAACACAAGCTATTGGGGTAATCAATGGTCCTCTGATTGGATTGGAGACCCACTCAGTAGGAGAGAGTTCATATCTGATACTGCTGATACTGAAAATCAAATTAGAAGCCTACAGCTTAGATGGTCACAGACAGTATAGGGAAGCTTCCACTTTCTTTAGCTATGGTGGTGGAGTGAAGGTTAACCAATGCCCATCAAAAAGTATTTTAATAGCTATTTTTATACTCCTTTACCCATGCTATTTTTCTAGAGAGTGTAGTCTTTACAGACAGCAGTAGATACTGGGGAGACCTTAGACCCATCAGCATGGCAAGACAAAAAAGCAGACTCTTTAGGATGAGATGAGCCATCTCAATCGAATCTGCCAGAGCCCAAGAAACAATGCGGAGGAAGTGACAGATGAAAAGTGAGTGCTGGGCCAGACATGGTAGCTCACACCTTTAATCCCAGCACTTGGGAGACAGAGGTAGGAAGATTGTTGTAAGTTCGAAGCTACCCTGAAAGTACATACTGAATTCCAGGTCAGCTTGTGCTAGAGTGAGACCCTACCCCAGATCCCACGTAAGCCTGATACAAGAGATGACATATGTGCCCGAGATGGTGCATGCATCTAGAATTTACCCTGATGCACCAATTCATTCATTCATTCTTTCTTTCTTTCTTTCTTTCTTTCTTTCTTTCTTTCTTTCTTTTCTTTCTCTCTCTCTCTCTCTCTCTCTCTCACACACACACACACACTTTCTTTTTTTCTCTCTCTCTCACTATTGCTGTCTCTCATAAATAAAATTTTTAAAAATGAGTGCTGTTTTCACTGCTATTCTAATAATCTCCTCCAGAGTGATGGTGATAAACAATGAGAAGACTTAAAATTCATCCAAGCATAAAAATGGAGGGTGCTGAGAGCTCAACACTAAAGAAGGGTTGTATCCTCTAAGACTCAGGGAGCATGTGGAAGAGGAGGAGGAAAAATGTAAGAGCCACCAGGTGGGAAGTGTGCCCTGAGGCATTGTTTGTACCACAGATACTGACTAGTGCATGCATGTTGCCCACAGTGAATACCAACAACCCCACTGTGGGGGGTGCTTTCAGTAGAATTGGGTGGCAGGTAACAAAATAATGTAACCTAATGGGAATATGACCACATCTCCAACCATGGGCTTTTGACAAGTATATAGTGCCTGACATATTATACTTCTGCTGGCTTGTGGAAACATAAGGATCAATTCACAGGAGGGGACTAAGATAGGCAAATACTGAAACTAAAAGTAGGGACTAAGTTGGCCTGTCACATGCAATGGTTTCTTAGTGTCCAGCAATGTGCTAAAGATTTTATATTTCATTGGATGGTGAAAGTACCTACATAAGCCAGATGTACGTGGTTAACATAGTACTGAGATGGGATATGGTGAGATATCCTAGATGGTATTCTTTCCTCCTTTATTCCAAAATACACCAGGTTCTCATGTACTTACTGTATTTGGCTCTGGAGATGGATCTTTCCAGAGCTCTGGGGCTAACATCTTGCTCTGCTACTTGTTGGAGATGATCATGGAGAACTTTAGCAAGTATGAGGTGGATCAGAGACCCCGTTGTATAGCCAGAATAGACAACTTAAATTGCAACATAAAAATCAATTATCATTTCATCATATCTTTAGCTTAAGCTAATACAAAGAAAATTTTGTTTCAAATATAGTACTTTTTTTTTCTTTTTTAATATTTATTTATTTATTTTGGAGAGAAAGGGGATGGGTTTTCCAGGGCCCCCAGCCACTGCAAATGAACTTCAGACATATGTGCTACCATGTGCACCTGGCTTATGTGGGTACTGAGGAATCAAACCCAAGTCCCAGGTAAGCACCTTAACTGCTTATCCATCTCTCCTGCCCCAAATATAGTACTTTCTTAAGGAAACACTTGTGTCAATGGAAGAACAAAAGCCAGAATTATCTAAATACTATTGGATGAAATTGTGTCTGGTGGTCTCTGGGCATTTGCAGGTTTATGTCTTACTCAAAAACATGAAGATGCCCTCAAGTATGAAACACAAAAATGCTTTATCAAGAGCAAAACAAAAACACTGTTAAGTATGACTCCTTACAGTGCAAGTGTACAGACAGAAATTGGCCTTGATATCCATGACCTTGCAGTGCCTAGCAATACCTTTGCAAGACCCCCATAATAGAAGAAAAAGATGAGGACATCAAATTAAAAGAAAGACTAGTGGAGAGAGGGAGGGGATATGATGGAGATTGGAGTTCTAGAAGGGAATGGGGAGGAGAGAAATATCATGCATTTTTTGTATGTAAGTATAGAAGTGGCCAATAAAAAAAAAGAAAAGAAAAAAAAAGGGCAGCATGCCACTCAAGTGAAGAGTACTCAAGGGCTCCAGGAAGTAGTGTCAGGGTCTCTTATTAGTTTTAAGAGATGATGGGTTGGCTGCTGAAAATGTACTTTGAGGCAGTGCTCTGGTTTTGAAAATTTGGGTTATATCATGTTTTCTGTACTGTGCATATTATCAATGATGTCTCTGATCTTAATCATATGTATGCCAAGTGATTCATAAGCATAAGATAATAAGCAGGAGTTTTTCCCTAAACATTTATTTAAAGGTCAAAGAGCGCATTACTGTGCACACACATAAAACCAGCTCACACTGGATGACCCCTGCTATTACAATCCCAGGTATCTAAGAACATATTTGAACAGGTTATCATGAATTCTGCTCATTGAGGGGAGGCTAAAACTAGTTCATTGTTAAGAGCAGGATGTACTTCCAGCTCAGCGCATGTGGGAGCCCTGGGCTCCCAACAGGCTGCTAGGTGCATTGTGTTGAAGGGCATGTTTACTGCTCAAGTCAAGCAGTGCCCATGTAGCTAAAATGTTCTCTATGCTTCCACATCTCACTAAGAACAAATATATCAATCCATGATACAATTACATGGGACTAAAATGGTCATTTCTTACTTACTAAAGGATGGTCTTGAACAGTTTAGAAAATAAACTAAGTACACACAATTTCTTAAGTTCTTTACAAACATTACTGAGCATTAGATTTCCTTTGAAAAACAAGAGCCCTGTGAGAGAGTTTGAGAGATGGCTCAGTGGTTAAAGGTACTTGCTTGCAAAGCCTAACAGCCTGGGTTTGATTTCCCAGTACCCATGTAAAAACCAGATGCACAAAGTAGCACATACATCTGGAGTTCGTTTGCAGTGGCAGACGGTCCTAACATACCCAAACTCTTTCTCTTTTCACCCCCCTTGCAAATAAATAAATAAAATCCTTAAAAATAATAAAAAAGAAAAACAGGGTCCTAAGGCCACCCTCAGAACTTCTGATCCATAGTTCTGGTATGGAATACAACAAAGTATATTTCTAATAACTTATATTATGCTGTTATATTGATCCCCCCATTTTAGGAATCAATGAACTGGCCAGTGAGCCAGTCTAGCCTATGTCAGTTTTTAATTTATATTTTATATATTGTAAAATTATTTCTTTTTGTTTCTAAGGTAGGTCTCAATCTAGTCCAGGCTGACCTAAAATTCACTTTGTAGTCTCAGGTTGGCCTTGAACTCACAGTGATTCTCCTACTTCTGCCTCCTGAGTGCTGGGATTAAGCTCCCACACTCAGTTTATTCTAAAAATATTTAAGGGAGATAACGTTTTACATTTTTTCAGGCTTTATAAGAAAAACTTCATTTCTAGTCAAAAAAAGTTTGTTTCACCAGGGACCATTAGGAGTGACCTTATTTGATAACTCAAGGGCCCTTTATGTGGGAAGGAACAGTAAGAAGAATGACTGTTGGTGTCATTAAGCTGGCTTGCTCTCTCTCCTCTGGATAATGTGACACTTATCACTCTTCTGCAATTTTAGGACTGCCATTAGGATAATGTGGATTATACCTCACCAAGCCCTTATCTGGATGCTACATTTGAAACTATCACTAACAGAAAATGGAATCTGCTATAAAAGATGATGGAGAAGCTAGCCAGAGTCTTTTGAAAATAGATATCTGCCTTAGCCAGACAAAGAAAGATAACCCTAAATGTAGAACAAGTCAGGAACACAGGCAATTTCTTGCTTCTATCAGGACCATTACAGACAGTGAATCCAAAGAGGTCTGAAGCAGAACTGGTAATGCAGGTTGATATTATAATGAATATTTGTCATCTGTGAATATTTTACCCTTTGTGCTTTGTGAAGTCTTCAGACACAGTAATCTGAAAACTGTCTTCCTGAAGGTTGCTTGCAAGTATGTAGTCAAAGTTGCCTACCAAAAGACCTAGGTGGCTCTGTTATTATCACCATTAAAAATGCACATCAATATTTTCACGTGGAAAGAGAATAGGCAATATGCAAAAACTAGATAGCTATTATCCATGCCCTTGTAGATATTTAGTACAAGTTCAAAGATGAGCACTGGTTTTCAGATAATAACCTAATGAAGCACTTCAAAATTAGATGTTTTTGCACAGAATTGAAGAATGGCTGTTTTATAACAGTGAGGTAGAGGGATCAAGTCCTCCCTTCGGGGGGAGATTATAATTTTGATTACTGTCTAACATACTGGTGATGCTTTACCTTCCCATAGGCTCTTCCAATTAGTCTGTGGAAGTTCCCTCCCCCCCCAGGTGAAGCAGTGAAGGTAGGATGGGAGATGTTTAGTAAAGCTTATGGTTGTATGTTTCTCTGTTTTGATTCTACCACTGATAATATTATACTAAGTGTGATGTAAACCTAGTTGGATCAGAACATTGTTTGGCATCTCCTGAGGTTTTCCTAGAAGAAAGGCTTGTCACAGCAGAATAAATCATATTAGAGCTCCACGGAGTCAGAGAAGACATGTGACTGTCAGTCTGACTAGACTACATGTTCAGTCAGGTTGCCTTTGACAGACATTCAGCCATCTGGCCCATCTTTCCTAATGTCTGAATCAGGCAACTCTTCTACCAGATAATGCAGTCTCACAAAGATTGGGTTAGAAGATGACCTTAAGTGCTAACAGCCAGCACATGTGGAAAGCCTCATGGAAATCAACTATTCAATGTAGGCATCTGCCCTCAAACAGACAACTTTATGCATGGAACAGAAGGAAGAATATGGCTATTTTCCTTCTTTAGTGATTCAGAACTATCTGCAGAGTCAGTACTAAAAATGGTTAATGTCTTTCACCTTTCTTATAGGAGTGGCTCATGTATTAAAATGACAATCCATGTTATAACTTATGACAGATACTAGGTCTTCTCTGACAAATGTTCTTTCATCTCTAGACTAGTTCCCCTTCTTGAATTATTTCAATATCCACTTGGAATAAGAAAGGTGACTTGCCCCCTAACATCCCACCTCTGCTCATGCCTGTGAACCAAACAGTTATGCAATTCTTTTGTAAGTAAAATATGTGAATATAGGTAAGCTTGAAAAGACATTTTAGAGCCATCACTCCCTAAGGCCCGGTTCTGCAAGGCCAGAGATAGAAAGTCCCATGGTCAGGGCCTAAAACACATCCCTGTAATGATAACAGGTATCAAGAGTGCCTAACTGAGTTCTGTACATTTAAGGGTAACATCTGCCTTGATTCATCTATGTAAAGACACATGTTGAATGACATATTTCATATATCTTAGAAAGTTTAGTTTTCATGAGAATGTATAATTATGTTTCATGCCAACAGATATTACTGAAATTGGAATTTATCTAACCAATGGAGGCATTTCTTACATTGGTAGAAAATTCCTTTTGTTCTACTCCAGCTTTTTTTTTTTTTTTCTCGAAACATTAGTGTTATTAAGTATAGCATCTATACAGAACAGGTTCACTTTTCAAATAACCTCCACAGAAAAAGATTTGATGAATAAATAACATGTTTGACCTTGTGAAACTGATAAAAAAATGTGTGTCTCTTTGGTCCTTTACTTTGATGCCTCAATGTTTTATTTTTTTAAAGCTTGGTTTTATAAACCCTATGGCAAACTGGTTTTATATAGGTGTTTTTCATTATATCTAATATATTACATGGATATGTCCACACCTACTGGAAAAGGGAAAATCAAATAAACAAAGATGAGGGTCTAAGTAACCAGAATTCTTTAGTTAAAACAAGTTATACACATCTCACCATGCACAAAAATCAAATCCAAATGGATCAAAAACCTCACTATAAGACCAGAAACTCTGCTACTACTGGAAGAAAAAATAGGAGGAACATTCCACAATATAGGAGTGGGAAAAGACTTCCTGAACAAAATCCCAGTAGCTCAGGAAATTAAACAATCTCTCAACCATTGGGATCTCATGAAGCTGAAAAGATTTTTCACAGAAAAACATACAATAAGCAGAGTCAACAGATTGCTCACAGAATGGGAGAAAAATTTTGCTGGATATACAATGGACAGAGGCCTAATTTCTAGAATCTACAAAGAACTCAAAAACCTAATCAATAAAATGTCAAACAACCCACTCAAAAAACGTGGCAGAGAATTGCACAAGGAGTTCTCAGAGGAAGGAATACTAATGGCAAATACATGCTTAAGAAAATGTCCAATACACCTAATCATCAGGGAAATGCAAATTAAAACAATTATGAGATTCCACCTTACCCCTGTAAGGATAGAAAATATTAAAAATTCTAATGAAAACAAATGCTGATGAGGATGTGTAGAAATAGGAACACTCATTCACTGTTGGTTGGAGTACAAGACGGTACAACCCCTATGTAAAGCAGTACAGAGACTCCTAAAGTGGGTGCTTATAAAGTTATCAACAGACCCAGTTATTTACCATGCCTCAGTTCAGAGAGATTAGCTCAACCATGTTTATAGCTGCTCAATTCTTAATAATTAAGAACTAGAATCAACCCAGATGTCCAACATTAGACGAATGGATAACCAAGATGTGGTATATCTACATAGTGGAATTCTACACAGCAGTAAGGAAAAATGCCATAATGAAATCTGAAGAAAAATGGTCGAACTTGGAACAGACCATTCTCAGTGAACTCACCCAATCACAGAAAGACAATTGTTGCATGGTTTCATTTATCTGTGGCTCCTAATGTGGATCTGCCTGAGATACTGAAAAACAAAATAGGCACTTGGGGACCAGAAAATAGGGATGGTGGGGCAAGAGGGGAGGGTAAAGGTGGGGGTGCAAAACTGGACCCAAATGTAACTGGTACCATAAAATTTTATATCCTGAAAGACAGACTAAAAGGTTGAAGCTTCATCAGGTCCTTATAGGGAACACTTGAATTAAAGGGCCTTGGACAGGTTAAGATGAAGACTAATGACTAACCTTAATGTTCTCCTGTTTATCTCTCTCTCTCTTTTATCTATCTCTCTCTCTTTTACATTAGTTATTTCTTCCTTCTTTTCCCTTGGCTCTGGCCTATAACTCCCAATACCAGGATGTGGTTAACATCCACAATGAGCTGTTGATAAGAGAGACCTACAAGGTCTCCCATAAGAAGACAGACTTCAAGCCTGGTGTGGTGGTGCACACCTTTGATCCCAGCACTCGGGAGGCAGAGGTAGGAGGATCACCATGAGTTTGAGGCCACCCTGAGACTACAGAGTGAATTCCAGGTCAGCCTGGAGCTAGAGTGAAACCCTACCTCGAAAAACAAAAGAATAAAATAAAAATAAAAAAAAGAAGACAGACTTCTGTCAGAGCACTTGATTACCCACCAAAGATTAATGGTAAGACCCCACTGCTGAAAACACCATATGCTGTTGATACGGAACAGGGAGAGACCTGGCTGGAATCTGGAAGAAAGTCAGCCCCAGACAGTTAGCATATCTAGTGCCAGAAGGTGTTACATGAGTGACTGGGGGAAAATGGCAACATCTGTCCAAGAAACTCATGGTCTAAGCTAGTCAACAGCAAACAACCTGATGTGATGCTCACTCAAGTACAATAGTGGCACATAGCCCTAGAGGGTAACCCACTACTCTTGAATTGGCTAACAGATCCACTCAGTGGAATATACCTCAAAGCTGGAACTGGGAAACAAGTCAGAATCATATCCAAAAAATGAGTTTGCTCCAATCTTGGGCTACAAGAGGGCCTAAACCTATTAAATTCTCTCTAAACTAATAATGGTTATCCGATTTATCCAGTGCTGACTTCCTTCTCCGTTGTAGAATTTGCTTCTCTTTTGCAGATGGACAGAGAACCTGAGGAGAGAATTAGACCATTGTACCTCCCCAGGGCCCCAGCTGAAACCATAGAGTAACTGCGGAAATGAGCAAGAGTGCTGCTTTCCTGGTGAACCTGGTATCAGCACAAGGGTGAAGGAGATAGACACAAAGAACACTCAACTTCTACCAAACCAGAGTTCCAGAGACACAGAGGATCCCAAGACCTCATCACTGAAGTAGACCTAAAACAAACTCAACATGGCTCAGAGAAATTCATAGAAGAGGGGCAGAAAGATTGTTAGAGCCACAAGTTGGACATTATTCATAGGAACATTGCCTCTTCCCCATAACTGATCTATACCCCACTATGAACTACCCACAATCCACATGGGTCTAACGCACATCCCCAATGAGGTGGGTCCCTTCGGAGGGGGGAGGATAGGGAGGAGGCTAAGGATGGTGCCAACATGTGCTGTTTACACACTGATGATGTACATAATTAATAAAGAAAAAACACAGTGAAGGTTGCTCTTCTCAGAGGTATCCCACTTAAGCACTTAGATAATTTGTAATTTGTAAGGGATGAGTTTCCCATACTGTATTCTGTGGAGTGGTAAATTGATAAAGACCTCTTAAAGTTACTGAGACCATAACAGAAAGAAATGCATTAAATGCTATTTACATGTCTTTGTAGCTTGCAAATTTAATGAGGTTTAAGTGTGAAGAATAAAACTATTTCCACTATAAAAATTAAAAAAACAAATTTTGTAAATTGATCTATGTTTGATAAAAATTTACCACAATAACTAAAAGTTGAGAGCCAGATAGATGCGCACAGTTGAAAGTTTACATTTGAGACATTAAAAGATGTTCCTAGGTGTGTAGCTTCTCATTCTTTTTCCAGGAAATTTATTTTCTGGACAATTACCTCTATGGGGAACACCCAGGGCTGGAGGGAACAATTTTACAGAATCTTGCTGTTATTGAGTCAGCACTGCTAGCTACTAAATAACATGTGGCAGGCTGTGATTTATATGCACAAGCTGCAGTGTGCAGTCATCCTGGGGAGGACCTGGCCCTCTGGGTAGAAAGGCAAAGACGGTACATCAATTACACTAAAAGTAAAGCATCATGCTTCTTTCCTTAGTTCAAATGTGCTTACCTATTAAGTTATAAAAACCAATCATGAGCCAAGATACAAAGTCACCAGCAAACAATACCTCAATACACACACTCTACTCTTCAGTCCTGTCATGACCCCTGACATGATTGTCACACAGGTACAAAGGAACAAAGGGACCCAATGCCAACTGAAGTAACCAGGACCAAATGTTGTCTTCTAGCAAACAAGTCCTATGTGTATATTAAAGGAATGAGCATGTCTGTCCTGAGTTGTTTGTGTATAGTCAATGTGTATATATTTAAGAACCTAACTACATTCTGCATTTGGGGGAATGGTTTAAGCTTATCAGAACTTTTTGAGATTATAAATATGTACTGTAAAGGCAAAATTTATAGCCAGGCAAACTATCTTATGATGATCCATTCCCAAAGTTGTTGTCCTAAATCTAGAATTTGTCCACACATTTTGCACTTGCTCTGGATTCCATTTGGTTTTGATCAAATTTCAAAATTCTAGCTATTAAAAATGGCAGGTTTTAAATCTTTCTAGTGTTGAGACCAATTTTGTTGACTACTGATAAACTTAAATGCATTAACCCCTGTTGTGAGAGTAAAGACCTCCAAATGTTAGAATGGCTGAACAATAAAAGATTTTCTCCCTCTACTACGTGTCCACTGTGTGCCAGCTCTGCTCATTGTAGGTCCAAGTGACAAAGACCTCATCTTTAACACAGGCTTCATCACAGAGCATTGCACTGCCACAGACAGCAAAGGAAGTGCTGCTCTTTGGAGCTGAATAGAACCGCTGTGGAATCTTCCACTTACATTTTATTAGTTAGACTAATTCCATTACTAACTTCAGTGGAAGTATGTGTACATTTAATGGCTAACTTCTCAAATCTGCCTCTCAGAAAGTGATGCTCGGAATATTCATGGTACCATTACCTTTGTTCTGTTTCTGCTCACTCCTGTTACACAAGGAGAGGTTGGGCTGAATGGAGGTTTGATCTTTCAGTCTGTTAGTATGATCAAAGAGTAAATTCTAGTGTCACTCAGGGTTCAAGTTTTCATCAGTTCCTATTTGTGGGCCTAAGATAATGACAAAGCATATTGAAAATTTTACTAAAGACTTTCCAACTATAAAATAGTATTTACTCTTATGTTCTCATCATGTCTTTTCATGTGTCATCACATAGCTAGCTCCTTCCTGTTTTCTTCCATCTTCACTTCTAAACTAAAGACACTGGCAATACAACTTTTTCTATGACCTACACTCCGCACCTCTCTTGAGCTTAGTTAGTGCCATCCTCCTTGTTATCCAAGTTGTCTCCTCTCAGCTATTCCAGCACAGTGTCTCTTCTTTTCTATGCTAAATAGAGCTCTTCTGTGGAAAAAGACACTAATTGTTGCAAGTCCCATATGGAAGCTGCACGGAAACTGCTGTCTACTGTTTGGGAGCTACGAGAGCTTCATTAGGTCTTATGTGTTTGTTTGACAATCTCACAGCAGTAATCACGATGGGAAGAGAGGAAAAGTAAAATAAAGTGGCTGGATGTCACACTCTTATTTTAATCCCTCCAAATAAGAATATGCATTGTCTAATGTTGAAGTCTAAACGATTGTCTGATTCACACCTTTGAGAACTTTGTAGTATGGGGCTTTCTTTTAGATACTTCATCTCATCAGTTAATTTTATTGAAAATCACTTTCCTAACAGCTTTGCCAGAGACGCAGCATCTCTTGTAGATTGTTGTCACTGCCTTTACCTCCTCCACCTCCCTGAGGTTATCCCTCATCTAACCTGACAGGCTGACAAGAATTAAGTTGCATCTACACCTGTGAAGGGATAATTACTGAGAGGCAAATTTTACTTTCTTCTCTTTTAGCACTAGAGATGGAGATTTAATTTGAGTAAGGCTTTACCTTAGCCTTATGTTCTTAGCCGAGGCTATTGTGCTATCCATGACTTCTGTGAAGCTAGATTATACCAAGAAGTTTGAAGAAATCAGAGCACATTTTTTTTTTTTTTTTTTTAATATTTTATTTATTTATTTATGTGAGAGCAAGAGAGAGAAAGAGACTAAGAGAGAGAGAAAGAGAGAGAGAGAATGGGTGTGCCAAGCTGTCCATCCACTGCAAACTCGAGATGCATGTGCCACCTTGTGCATCTGGCTTACTTGGGTCCTGGAGAATGGATCCGGGATCCTTTGGCTTTGTAGGCAAATACCTTAGCTGCCAAGTCATCTCTCCAGCCCCAGAGCACATTTCTTTATGTTCAAGATTTTGTGAGAATAAACTAATTGAGACAGGTAAATCCTCTGGCTGTATAAAAGTATTAAAAGAAAAATCAAATAAAAGTCTGTTTGGTAGAAAGAATGTGGAGGAGGGTTTCCTCCTGAGACAAAAGCTTCATTAGAGGAGTTTAGTCTGTCATAGAATAGCATGATGGAGTCACCACAGCCAGAGAGGGCCTTGAGCTTACAAAAACTGAGGGGAGCTTCTTGTTTTTTATGTTTTTAGAAAAGGGGAGAAAGCCCTAGCCCACATGATTTAGCCTTTGTCCTAAGAACGATAGAAGCACTAGATAAGAGCTAAGGTCACAACTAAGGTTGCCTTGGTTTTCCCTGGCAATGGGGTATTGGGCATTGACTTCTGGCTCTGCTATGTATCCCACATGGAAGGAAGACTATTTATTTCTGCCTGGCCTTAGATCCTTGGGCCACAGACAGAGGGACCTCATAATGGAAGCATTGTTTGAGCATTGGTAATAGGACATCATTGATGAGCTTTCTAGAATAATATGAGACACTTCCTACTCCCACACAGTATATTAAATGGCAAAGGGATCCCCAATAGATAGGACTTTCCAAAAGTGCGAAAACACAAACATGGAGGGATATGAAAAAAGCATATTTTCTTATTTGGAACAAGGAGGCTAGGACAGACTACTTTTAAGCCTTGAATAAGTGTATCAGAAACAAACCACTGTGAATGAAGACCAGAAGCTTTCTCCCTTCTCTAACAGTTTTCAGAAATTTTCCTCTTTTTACAGAGTCTTGCTGTGTGGGTGGCCTAGAATTTAATCTGGAGCCCAGATTATTCAAATTTACAGTAATCCTCCTGTCTCTAACTTTGAAGTGCTGTGATAATAAGCATGTGTGAAAACTCCCAGCCCCCTTTCAACATTTTCTCCAAGGTTGTAAGGAGAGTACTATTCCATTTTCTCCTCCACACACACACACACACAAAAAGTATGGTAATTTACTATGACCTCTGATAGAAGCAAAGCCTGATTTACATGAGGTATAAATACAAGTGAATGAATTTTCCCCTTTGGAATGGTGTACTTTAAATTTAAAACCATAATTTACCAATCTCATCATCATATTCATTGGCTGAGAGATCATTGCATCCTCATATTCATTGCTCTGTTAAATCTAAGCCTAGCCAGAGAGTGTCTAGAAACCACCATAATTGCTATAAACCTTAAATGCTTTACGTTAGATCTGCCTTTACTAGTAAATACACATCCTCTGTTCCAGTTTGTTGTAAATATTTGTTTTAGCCCTATGGACCACTATTTTTTGTCTATATTTAGACTTTGGAAGATTACCATGCAATTCTACATCATAGAAAAAAAAACACTTTATTTCCCTTTATTTCCTATTTACTAAATTTGGATTAGCAAACAAGAGAGATTTAAAACCCATCTGTGGCCATAATATCATATTATATGACTAAGAACAACAAAAAAAAAAAAAGCCTTTGACTGGTTGCATTACCTTTAAATGCTTCTCATAGCCAGCAGCATCGAACTTAACATCTCATTCACAAATATATCATACAATTAACTCACATGAGGAGAGTCAATGGTGGAAAGTACACAAGACAATTCATAGTTTATTTTCCTCACAGAACACAGCTGATAGGTGTTTCCTATTGGGGAACATTATTAGTCCTGTTCTGAGAAAAGACATGATAGATATCTAATAAAAATGGCCAGATTTCTATCCCCCTAACAGTAAGAACTAAAGCATCAGGTCCTGATCTGGTGTTTATACTCAGAATATCATAATAATTCATTAATTACAGAAGAAACATCTTGTAAAAATAATTGTAGTATTAATGAAGAAAAATATGAGAATTACATGCAAAATTACTAAAAAGCCACTTATTTCATTAGGATAAAGAATATATGTATAAAGGTGTATTTTATATTACAAATGCTACACTAGAAACTACTTTTGCTCACTGACCCTGTAATTTTGTACTATAGATAATGCTGTATATAAACCTAGCAATATATGCATCTTTAACACTCACAATTGAACTACATCCTTTGAAACAGAACCAGAAAAAAATTCAGTGTTTCAAAAACAGAAGCATTGAAAACATGAAGCAAAGTAGCTTATGCTTGTCTTAATATTCAATCATCATTAAGATGCAGAAAATTTAAAATTGCATTGCTTTTATGTCTGCTTTTACCTTACACCCTGTGTCATAGGAATTCTGTTAAAGTGATGAAGTCTCACAGGTCTCCTGTTTTCTCTTCACCTTTCTTGTTATGAAAGGCATAAGACAAGAGCAGTCATTGATTGGGGAATTGAAGTTCTCCCATAAAAGATGAGTCTGTCCAAAGAAATACCATCAGTTTCCCAGCATACAGGTCAAACATTCCTTAATCTCACTTCTGTCAAGGGATTGCCTGACCACTCTCAGACAAGGACTGCCAGTATTACCTGCTCTGGGAATGAGACCTGTTGAAAATGTGAAGAAAGAGGAACAAGAGAACCAAAGAGCCGCAGTGCCTCCCTCAGACACACAGAGTCAGCACCAAATGAGCTATATTTCGATTTTACTGTCTGACATTTACCAGAGGGGGAAAAGATACATAAGTAATGAGGCAAAAGGGCATTGCAAGCTGGGTGTGTATTTTCCCATTACATTAAGAAATGTGCATAGCAAAAAATGCACTTTGCAAAATTAAAATTGAATTCAACCAGTACTCTGCATATTTGGCCCAGAATCCACAGCAAATCCTGGATTTATCCATGTTTATAGGAAACTGGTCATATGCCATGCACTGCCATAACTACATTACCCACTTGTTGTCACTGGATGAAGCTACATATCATTTAAGTTGGCATGTAAACACTGACAGCTGTGAGTGTGTCTCCTCAATGTCATTTTCCTTAATCACAACAGTTGTTGTCATTGTCAACAACCTAATGTTTCCCAGGATCATAATTAGTACTGTGTTCTCACCATTGTTTTACCTTGGTGATGTCTTAAGATCACACAGTGTGACCATCAATTGGTAAAGCAAACTCCTTATACACAGAAGCAACTGTTTCTTCCTTCCCATCCTCCCCTTCAGACTCTTGAGGCGTCTCATTGTCAGAGTTCACTTGTAAATGTGAACAGGTGGAAGGATAATTAATGTGGCTCTGAATGGATAAGTAGATGAGCCATGAAGTCAGACACTTTGCTCTGAAATGACTCACACTTGTTCACACACAGACAAACACATTTATTTGAACTTTATATTTGGTCTTAAGCATGCAGTGTGAGAATGAAAACTGCCATTTGTAGTTGAAAAGCACCTCTATATTATGGCATGGTTCCAAGAATTTAGACTTTCTTAATACTGTTTCATATTAAAACAAAACAGTACAAATGATGCAGCACCTGTATAAGGTGCTTAAAATGCCATTAACACCTGTAATTACACGGATAATTCAATTACCACAGCTAAGGCATCAGATTGTTCCATGCAGTTTGGAGATGCTGACCATGTTGGACATAAACTTATAACAGCAGTCTCACATGTAGTGGGGAATTGTATGCATCTTGCATAAACTTTTAAAATTAGCATATAACAAGTAGTGATAATTTCATAAGCTGTTGTTTTGAGTTTCTTCTGCTTCAAAAAGAAGGAAAATTCCACAAATGAAATGGAAATATAATCACATAGTACAAAGGTAGAATATCGAGTTCCATAAATTGTTCCTACCTATATGGATTCTGGCCTTGGTAAAAGAGAGGCAAGCAAACTCCCTGTAGCATCATTGTAGCAGTTACACTAACATGAGTTGCACTAAATTATGATCCTTTTTCATACAGATGGAGAAATGACAAATGTAGAGCTGTCTGCTAGCCTATTATATGGTCTGTGGCAGTGAAAGAAATGGAAAATGACAGGAATAAATAACATAATCTGATCAGTTAGTGCCACAAAGACTTCTGGGCTCTGCTTTGTGAGACAATCCATTGTCTCCAGGGAGCCACCTCAGAAAGATTGACTGATGCCACAGATAAGTTCAATACTAACGTTGGCTCCTTCCCACCTGGCTTCTGCCTTCCTTTCTCACTCCACAGTCACCTGTCTCTTCAAGTGTAACATCATACATTTGATCAATGGTAGGCTTGCCTGTCCTTAAGTGATGAAAATAATGTTTCACTACTTATCTACCTGGTGGATTTGTCTCCATTCTTTAGGATATTCAACAAGGACTACTTCTCTGAAAAATTTTGGTGTCTATGACAAACTCAGATGTATGTTCTCTGAAGTACAATAGTCTCTTTTCAGACATTCATTGTGTAAAAACTAAGAGCTAGGAGTGCTTAGAAGGAATTCAAATCCATGGGCCATCCAGGAAGTCTTCATAACAATAGGAACATTGATGATGGTCTCTGGTACCTGGATAGTGTCCTCTGTTGGAGAATGACAGAAGGATTTGATAAACAGTACCATTACTATGTGAGAAAGAAAAGAACAAAAATTGTGTCAAAGTTCTTTAGAGAAATTACCCAATGCTTCCTGGAAAGTACTTCTAACCCCCTTGAGACCGTCTTCAATGTTATAGGAATGAGATATCATAGGATTCCACTCAGTAAAAGACAGACCTTCCATTTATTTACTCAAAGCTCTAATCTCTCCTTTGCAATGTGTTTTGTTTTCATTTTAGAGATTTTTATGGAAATTGTGTGTTGAAGGTATTAAAATTTTAAGACCTGAAGCCCCATATTGGAAAGAGAGTAAAACAACCATCATCTCTAAGAGTTCATTGGCAATGACATACCAATCATTTGATTTGTTCTCTTTCATTTTTGATGTAGCAATGAAGTCTTGTACAAGTGTGTATTTGTAGGAAGGCTCTGAGAAAAATTAAAGCTGCTGTGTGGTAGTTTGAATAGATGCCCCCCAATATATTCAGTGTTTTATTAGTTTATAGTTTGCATCTGCAGCCACCTGGCTGGAGGCAGTGTCTCTGGGTGGATCTTAAGGTGTGGTGGTAGGTTGAGGATTTCAATCTAAAGATATGCAAAGTGTGCCTAGCTGGAGTTCCTGAGGTGTCCTATGCTGTGTGCCTTTTGGATTTTAGCTTTTGGCTTTCTCTCTCTTGCCTGATCCTGTAAGAGCAGACCAGCTTCTTCTGCCATTATGGAACTTCCCCTGGATCTATAGGCTTCAATAAATTCCTTCCTTAATACCTGTGCCTGGTCTGGAAGTCCATCTCAGTGAACCTAAAACTGTCTGATACATAAGTTCATACCAGGGAGTGTGCTGAGATGAACCTGACCATGTGGATTTTAATCTTTTGGAACCTTTGTTTTGGAGGAATGGGCATGGACTTGGTGCTTGCAACTAAAGATATCTTCTGGGGTGGTAAGCCAAGTTTTATGGACTATTCTGGTGAGAGTTTGAGAATGCTAAGTGAAGACAGTATTGGACTTCGAGGCTTAGCTTATGAACTTCCTAAGGGGAAGGGAAGACTGCAGAGGACTTTGTTGGAACTGGGCTACTGGCATAAGGGATGGCTGCATTCTCCTGCCAAGGCCCAGAGAGTTTGATCATGGTTAAATTTGTAATGGACTGATGTTCTTGGCTAAAGATATTGGACTTAGAGATTTAAGATTTTAAGTTGGAAAACCTCAAGCAAGTTACAGTCACAGGTACTGAGACTGGTTGTAGGTTACTGAAGCTGCTATTGTCAAACACATTAGCAATCTTAGGGAACGTGGCCCAACTGCTTTATATTAAAACAATGGAGAAGATGCCTAAGGAAAGACTGTTAGAAATGCAAACTCGTTTTGGAAAGAGTTGACTGGAAAAGGAACCTGCTTTTCAAGGTTATGATTTATCTTGTCCCTAAATTAAGAATATGGTTGTGTTCTGCACCCATGGTATTAGTTTTGGAAGCATGAAAAATGCGTGGAGTGGTCATGATTTGCACATGGTTCCAGAAGCTGCTGCTGAGATGGTGCATGAGACAGGGTGTGATGCCCTGATATGCTGAGAGCCTTTGGAAGATGGACCGTGGTTTGCATGGAGACCTGAAGATGTTTTGGATATACCAGGACTGTGCAAGAGCTACCATGAAGTGCAGTGTTCACCTGGGATGGAAGTTTCCATGGCTACTCTGCCCAGCTGGAGGGGAAGAATTGGAAAATCTGGACTGTCAGTCTCTGGTTATATTGAACTTGAACTGCAGAAGTTTGATGATTGCTGATGGTGGCTGAGTTTGCATTGTTCTAGTCTCTCCTTGTTATACCTTATACCACTTAAAAATGTTTACTCTCTGACTTTAATGTTGAAAGTATTTAACTTGTTGATTTTACAGGACTATCTTAAGTTGGTCAAGACCATGGGGACCTCTGAAACTGGATTGAGTACAATTTACAATGTGTGATAGTTATAAATCTATTGGGGAGCAGGGGTGGAATGTGGTAGTTTGAATAGTGGCCCCCCAATATATTCAGTGATTTATTAGTTTATAGTTTACATCTGCAGCCACCTGGGCTGGAGATAGTGTCTCTGGGTGAATCTTAAGGTGTGGTGGTGGGTTTCTGATTTCAATCTAAAGATATGCAAAGTGTGCTTAGCTGTGTGCTATGCTGTGTGCTTTTTGCTTTTGGATTTCTCTCTCTTGCCTGGTCCTGTAAGAGCAGACCATCTTCTTCTGCCATTATGGAACATCCCTTGGATCTACAAGCTTCAATAAATCCCTTCCTCCATAATTGTGCCTGGTCTGGAAGTTCATCTCAGCGAACCTGAAGCTGTCTGATACATGCTGAGATGTAACTGAAAACATTTAAATAGTATTACCCATTTTAGCAAAAGAAAGTGAATTACTAAACAGCTTAGTTGTCTAAGTAACTTAATACTGTAAACTTGAGTAAATAATTCATCTGTGGTACTTTATCAGGTGCTTTACTTCCTTCTAAATAGTATTGAAGGACAGGCTTAATGCCCCCTCTCCCCCTCAAGGAGGCTCACTATATAGTGCAAACTTGCCTAGAATTCTCTGCACAGCCCAATTTGTAATTCTCCCGCCTTTAACTCCCAAAGACTTTGATTACAGGTATGCCCCAGGCAAGGCCTGTCTACTTGGCTGAATGTGCTGAAGTGAACATGGTTTGTTTCTTTTTTAATTAATAGAAAAATGTTATCAGCAGAACATTTTATCTTTGAGACAGGGAGAGTTGTGATAGCATTTATCCAGTTATGCAGGTAGTAAAGCTATCAAAGGTAAAATGTAGGTGTCCATGTACAAGTGTCATGAGCTCTTCAGGGTACTTATGAGGCCATTCTGTTCCTGAGTGAAGACAGAGTTCTGGAGTCTGGTTAAGAGAACAAGTGCAGCAGCTTTTGAGTTCTACCAGGACTTGATAGATGGGTCCAGGAAGTTCTCTAAGCTCTAGGTATCCATTTGATTATTTTCTCAGAATGATAACCTAAGAATTAAGCTGGGTTTGTTTTCCATTTGCTCAGTTTCAAAGAAATCACAATGCCTCCTGGTTTGTCTGTCACCTTCTTTACACTATTTTCTGAAAGGGCTTGAGATTGAGCTTTGAAACAATCACAAAGCAATATATTTTTATACTTTGGGTTGAAATGGGAAACTGCTTCTGTTTTTATCACAGCTTGTATGTATGTGTGTGTGTGTGAGAGAGAGAGAGAGAGAGAGAGAGAGAGAGAACAGAATAACTTCCATGAATAACAAATAGGAACAAAAACAAAGCAAAACCAAAATTCAGGCTGGAAAGATGGCTTATCAGTTAAGGTACTTGCCTGTGAAGCCTAAGGACCTAGGTTCAGTTCCCCAGTAGCAACATAAGCCAGATTCACAAGGTGGCGCATGTATCTACAGTTCATTTACAGTGGCTAGAGGTCCTGACATGCCCATTCCATTTGCCTCTTTCTCTTTCTATCTCTCAAATAAATAAATAAAATTGATTAATTTTTTTTTTTTTTTTTTTAAACACAAAATTCATTTCCAAACTGTAGATATCTGCTCTACTGAGTTTAATCTCTCCTCCTTTCAATGGCTGTTGCTCCTCCTCACTTGTGGGACTGGCACATGCTGTTATTTTTATATCTTGTCTTCTCTCCTAGGAAAATTCTGCTCTTCCTTCAAGATGAGCTAATGACATTAGGCTGCATATTAAATTGATCATATTTGAATGCTCATAAGCATATTTCTTCATTTTCAGAAGGAGGTACTATTTAGAATTGCCATTACAAAACATCACAGACTTGGGGATTTAAAACAATTGGATGCTGGCTTAGCACCCTGCATGAGATGTCAAGTATGGAGCTATCAGCAGGGAGGCACTCAGCAGGCAAAAGAGAAAAACAAGCCCCTTTCCTCTCACAGCTTCAGATGACAATGGCCTTCCTTAGCTTTTAGCTGCATTGTTTTCTGCTCCATTTTCCAATTACCTTCTGTTCCATGTATGTCTCCCCAAACACCTATGCTTCCCATTTTTAAAGACACATATGATTGCAATTTAGACAACCTGGATAAGCTAGTTTTTCTCCCTCTTTGCAGCTTTGAATTAATCATCTCTTTCTGCCAAAGGAAACAATATTCAGTCTTTTGCCAAATAAGGTAAAATCTTCACAGATTTCAGGAATCAGTATACAAGCTATCTTTGGGAGAGTGCAATAATAAGCTCACTACATCATAAGTGCAATTTTAAAGATAAAGCAATTAAATTTTAGAAAGATTAATGAGCACACTCAAGATGACATGACTAGTCAAATATTTAATCCAGAATTTGAAACAGAACCTGTTTTACTTCAAAACTCAAGTTCTTAATCACTGGGTGTAATATAGTCTCTCTTCAAGGTTGATGTAGATGTTATTTAGTATGTCCTCTCCTTCCTATCCTGCCTCTTATACAATGCAGTGTGTGCACCTGGTTCTGTATATCATTCCTGCTACACTGTAAATTCACAGAAAAGCTCTGCCCTGTTTCTCAGTTTCTAACAAAAGGAAATGTTCCACAAACATTTGATATGTTTTTTCACTATGACCAAAGTAGCATCAAAGAAAGAATTTATGCATTTTTTTTTGCTTTTAATGTTTCCTTTTAATTTTGATAATTTTTGTACAATGTAATTTGATCATATTAACCCCCATTACCCTTTCTAGCCTTCCTTCCACATTTGCTAAAGCTCTTTTTTAAACTAGTACCCTTCTTCATTTCTGTATTTTTATTGTTGTTTTGATTCTTTTATTAAAGTTATCATTATTATTAATTTACACTTTACTATATGAACAAATCATGTGTTGATCCACTCCCCTCATGTTATCTTCTTATATCCCTCTAACCTTGTCCTATCCCACTGAAGGCCCCCCTCAGTGGAGTTGTTAGCATTCTGTGTCCCACTGAGTTTAATTAGGAATGTTTATAGCAGAATGGATGGTATGGGCTATTTACTGGCATTTGGGCAAGTTAATACTGGCTAAACTACTGAAGTGCTGCTGCTTTTCTCCCAGCAACCATTCACTGTCAGTAGTTCTTCACAGATGTGTGGGGTCTCATGAGCTCCTTTCTCATCCATGATGGAATGTTGATATGTGTAAGTCTTGTGCATATAGGCATAACACAACTGATATAAGTTCATGCTTGAAATGGACATGTCATATCTAGGAGTTAGCATTTCACTACATTCCATCTTCTAACTACTAAGGAATTTGAAACAGGACTTTTATTACTAATGAGTATCTCCATTCAAACTCGTGTGTGTGTGTGTGTGTGTGTGTGTTATTATTTTTTTTTCCTCTCTGTGATATTACCTGGCCCTGAGAGGAAGTAATGCCAATCTCTTGTTTAGAGTTAACAATTCAGCATACACTAATTCTTAGCACTTTGACATACTGTGATTCTCAACATTAACTGTTGCCCACTGCAATAAGAAGTTTCTCTGAGAAAGGCTAAGAGCAGTACTCGACTATGGGTATAGACAGAAATATACAGAAGGCAATTTGACATGTCTGTTTAGGAATAAACATACCTGATTCCCCACTCAGGTGTTTGACCTCTTGAGACATAGGTTTTCGACCAGGTTTACGGTAAAAAAAGCATGAATTCTTCTTTGGAGTGACCCTCATCTACAATCAGAAGGTGGTTGGTTAACCACATGACAATCATGTCACTATTGCAATTTTGAGTATATCTTGCCTGCAAGTCAGAATTGCAGCACACAGAGTTCACTACTACTGTGTAAGACTGTTGATGACTTTTCTTTCCCAGAAGCATGCATAACCTCTTCTGGTACTATAAATGGTAGTCAGCAGGGTAGAAACTTTCAGTTCAATTCTCTATTCTGAAACTGAAGTATGTGGTATCTGAACTTACCATCAAGGTCTGGTTGGAAGTTAAGATCAATGGCAAGTAACTGGATTTTTTTTTTTTTTAGGTGCCTCTGAGAACTTCCTGATTAATAAACCACAGGACAGTATCTCACATGGGAACTGGGATTTGTTTATTAACTTTTGTCTTCTGATAGCAGCATTATCCACTCATGAAGGGTACCTCCACTCAAAGTCCTATTTTTTGCAAGTTATATATTTTTTAGTTCATTACACTTAGCTTTGATTAACACTCTCTAAATGTCTTATCAACTTGATAAAATCAGGAATAACATAAAAAGCATTACTTCTTGAGCAAGCCTGTAAAGGTGTTTCCAGGAAGGATTATCTCAGAGAGGAAGACCTCACCCAGAGTGTACAGCCCTTCTGGTTGCAGCTTACATCTAGCAAGCTTCTAGAAAAATAAAATAAATAAAATTTTCAAAAAAGCAATATCTTTATGCCAGGCTGTCCTTGCTACTCACTGTTGAGTACATCTATCCTGTTGCTGCTGTACTTTACAGACATTGGAACACAGCTTCTTTAGCTTTCCACCGTGGGCTGAAAACTATCCACTTTCCAGGAATCTTCCAGGCCTTCAGTGCCAGATTTGAACTGCCATTGTATGTAACCTTCTGGACTAAGCTGTTATCAGATTCTGAGTCTCTTCTGCCTCTATATATCCATTGTATAACTATCAAGCCTACATAATGTAAGCCAATCTAATAAATTTTTATAATATGCATATTCATTGTACTTGATATATACTTTTAGCAAACACTAAAAACCTTTCTCCCATCCCTTTTCTTTTTACCATTCATGTTTAAACCTTACCCTCAGCATTCCTTGATACTCTCACATGAAGTTTACTAGTCCCATCACTTATATCCACTCCTCTACCCTATGGCTCATTTTTTGTTCCTTGCATTTACAAAAACTCATTTTAACTTAAACATAAATTTAAATAATCAAAGCTAGAAGCCACATATTAGAAAGTAATATAACATTTGTTTTTCTGGGCCTATGTTATCTTAATATAATATTTTCAATTACATCTATTTTTCTGAAAATTTCATAATTTCATTTTATTTGCAGCAAAATAAAATTCCATTGTGCATATGTACCATACACTCATAATAATTTATCCTCTAGAGGACAACTAGGTTGATTTCATATTCTAGTTATTATAAATGGAACAGAAATGAACATATAAGTGTACATATCTCTGTCAAAGTCTATCAAGTCTTTTTTGGTATATGCCTAGAAGTATTATAGCTGGGAAAATTAGTTCTATTTTTAGCTTTTTCAGAAATCTCCATACAAATTTCCACAGTGGCTGCACTAATTTACATTCCTAGCAACAGTGATTCAGGGTTTCCTTTACTCTACATCCTCATTAGCATTTGTTGTCATTTGCTTTCTTGATGATGGCCATTCTGACTGGAGTGAGATGGAATCTCAAAAGAGTTTGAATTTGGTCCATCTAACCAGGGTTCACCTCGCAGAGAAGGAAAGGAAGAACTTTAGGGTTCCTTGGGGTTTTTCTGGGTTTGCAGAGTCTAGTAGACTTCCAGTGGGAGGGCTCAGAGGAGCAAAGTAGAGAATCTGCTGATTCCCATGCTCTAGGGTAGCCCACCATTCCCCAGTCCCCTCAAACAGCCACCCAAGCTACAGTCCCAGCTGCAGGCTCCTCCTGCACTAACTGCCCACACCAGCCTAACTGCCCTGGCCTAGGTTTTCCTTCCACCATGGAGCTCCACATGTGAAAGATGTTTCACTCCCACAGCCCCCTGGCACACCCAGGCCAGCAGGCTAGTATTGCTAGTATTGCCCTTCCCTAGTCTTTCCTATCATTGGGGAGCTACACACATGAACACCATCCCACTCACAGCTCCTCTCCCCCATGTGTGGACCCAGGCCAGCAAGCTAGCATTACTACTGACCTAGGCTTTCCTGCCAGAGACGACCTCCAGAGACAACCTCTGTGGTAATTTGAATAGATGGCCCCCAATATATTCAGTGTTTTATTAGTTTGTTGTTTGCATCTGCAGCCACCTGGCTGGAAGCAATGTCACCAGGTAGATCTTAAGGTGTGGTGGTGCATTTGAGATTCCATTGTAAAGATATGCAAAGTGTGCCTAATAGGAGTTCCTGAAGTATGCTGTGTGGCTGATGGCTTCTCTCTCTCTCTCTCTTGCCTGGTCATGTAATGGTCTCCTGGCATTATGGAACTTCCCCTGGATCTGTAAGCATCAATAAATAATATCCCTTCCTCCATAACTGTGTCTGGTCTGAAAGTTCATCTCAGCGAGCTGAACTGTCTGCTACAACCTCCATGTAGGACTGCCTTACCACCTGCTGCCCCACGCTGTACTTCCTGAAGGCAACTCAGACCCAGGCCAGCAGGATATTCTTCACCTCTCCTTCCCCTTTCACACACACCTCCCCTCTGGGACCACAACCATCCCACCCCCCTTGTGCACCACCTGACTTGCAGCAGTCCCATATCCATGTCCTGCCTTGTCACAGGACCTGGCAGTACCATCCATCCCCTACTACATGCTTCCAGCTGACCCACTGTGCCATCCCCTCACCTCTCAGCATCATGGAACCACCATACATTCTCAAACTTGCCCCCTGTGCAGCCCAGCCACAACACCAGTCTGCTTTGTTCCATTTCTCCCTACTCAGTGTCCGCTCAGGCCATTGGACTATGCAGATCCATACCTCAAACCACTGAACAACAAGCCTCTTCATCAGGTGCCCAGGCCCTTACCAGAGCCCAATGGGCTCTTTCCTTCTGAGCAGGCATGCCCTATTGCCATCAGAAGTCTAATGGAAGCAAACATAAAAGGGAATGATCACTTAAGACACTTCAAGGCTAAACTATAGCTTCCTCCTAAATTAAATAAGATTCCTACACTGTGATGGGCAGACCACAGTGCAAAAGGAATAACATGAAAAATAGAATGCAAGTAAATCCATAAAGATTGCCTAGTCATGCAATAGATGTCTCCAATCAAAACATAGAAAATGGCTAGAGAGATGGCTTAGCAGTTAAGGCGCCTGCCTGTGAAGGCTAAGAATGCTTGTTCAAATCTCCAGGTCCCACATTTAGCTAGACACACGAGTGATGCAGGCATGCAATGTCGCACATGTGCACAACGGGTTCATGTGTCCGGAATTTGTTCACAGCAGGTGAGAGGCCCTGGCACACCTATTCACTGCCTCTTCTTCTCTGTCAAAAAAAAAAAAAAAAAAAAAAAAAAAGCATAGAAGAGACAACAGGACCAGAACTCCAAAATGAAGATTCAAGCTATGCAACAGTGACCAAGCCAATAGCAGAACTTGCAGAAAATCAGCAAAGGTCCAATAATTGTATGAATGCTGTGGTCCCTAGTTTAGACCTAATAGAAAACAACTAGGAAGGGTTCCAAAGACAGTTAAAGGATCCGAAGGAGAGTGAAAAAAAGGGGGACTCAACCAGCTGGCTAAGCTCAATGAAGACATAAATAAATGCAAAGATGAATTCCAAAAAGCATTATGAAAACCAGAAAATGACATGAAAAGGGAATGCGACAGAGAGATGGAAACTATACATAAAAAGGCAGTAGAAAATATAAACCAAATTGAACAAGCCCAAAACTCTACAGAAGCTCTAAAGAATAGAGACAGCCATGTGAAGGATAGAAACTCACAACTGGAAGACAAAACAGAAGAAACAGTTTGTGAGTCCAAAAGTTTCAATAAGTTCAAAAATTTTTGTGAACAGAACATGAGGTAACTGTGGGATACCCTTAAACATCCCAACATTCAGATCATGGCAATACCAGAAGACGAAGAAATTCAGACCAAAGGCACGGAGAACTTATTCAACAAAAACAGGGAAGAAAATATTTCCACTCTCTCAAAAGAAAGTCCCATCAAGTTATAAGAAGCTAACAGAATTCCAAACAGCTGGGCAAAATAAGAAATTCTCCAAGACATATTATTATTAAGACTCTCAACATCAATAACAAAGAGGAAGTCCTAAAAGCAGCTAGGGAGAAACAACACATTACATATAAAGCTAACCCTGTCAGAATTAGTTTAGATTTCTCAATGGAAACACTCAAAGCCAGAAGGGCCTGGAATGGAACACTGAAAAGTCAAAGAACTTATGGCTTCCAACCCAAACTACTCTACCCAGCAAAAGTATCTCTCATAATGGTGCCAGAAAAACATTCTACAATAAAAGTCAGCTTTGCAACTATATGAACACAAAGTCAAACCTACAGAGAGTACTTCAGGAAATTCTCCACACAGAAGAGTCAAATAGCTAACCTCAAGTACCTAAAAGAAGCAGATCACAATAACCAAACTCGAAGAATATGCAAAAAACTGTGAAGTCCAATGAAAACACCAAACCACATAAACCACCACAATAGGACAGGGATAAAATCAAATCTCACAGTTATTACCCTAAATATTAATGGCTTTAATTTACCCATCAAGAGATATAAGCTAACAGGGTGGATAAGAAAATTAGACCCTTCAATCTGCTGTCTTGAAGAAACCCACCTCCCTACTAAAGACAGAAATGTTCTCAGGGTGAAAGGGTGGAAAATGATATTCCAAGCAAACACAAATAATAAACAAGCAGGCATAGATGTACTAATATCAGATAAAATAGACTTCAAACCAAAAGTAATCAAAAAAGACAAAGAAGGACACTTCTTACTTTTGAAGGGAATGATCTAACAAGAGGATATCACAATCATCTATCTATATGCACCAAACACAGATGCACCACAATTCATAAAACAAGACCTACTTGACAACAAAACAGAAATAACCACCAACACCATCACAGTTGGGGACTTCAATACTCCACTATCAGCAATATTATAGATCATCCAAACAGGGAAGTAAGAAAGTTTAACAAAATCATAGATCAATTAGTCCTAACAGAATCTAAAGAACATTCTACCTTAAATCCACAGAGTACACATTCTTCTCAGTAGCCCATGGAACCTTCTCTACAAAAGGTCATATACTGGGTCATAAAGCCTGCCTCCATATATTTAGGAAAATCAATATAATGCCCTGCATGATATCAGCTCATAATGCTGTATTGCTAGAAATTAACAAAAGATGCACCAGGAATCCCACAAGCTCCTCAAAACTGAGAAACAGACTTTCAAACCATAAATGGGTAGTAGATGGTATAATGAAATTGCAAAATTTCTAGAAATGAGTGACAATGAGATGACAATGTACCAAAACTTATGGGACACAATGAAGGCAATCCTCAAGAGAAAATTCATCACACTAAATGCCTTTATAACAAGACAGAGAGATCCCAAATCAATAACGTAACCATCCAACCCAAGAAGCTCCAGATGGAAAGAAATAATAAAGATCAGAGCAGAAATGATTGAATTGGGAACTAAAAAAACAATTAAGAAAATTGATGAAATAAAGAGCTGGATCCTTGAAAACAATAAACAAGCTTGATAAACAAACAAACAAACAAACAAAAAAGAAGATGTTTCAAATTAACAAAATTAGAAATGAAAAAGGACATAAATGAAATTGACAGAATCACGAGGACTTATTTCAAAACCTCTACTCCACAAAACTGGATAATATGGAGGAAAGAGATGAATTCTGGTACACATACCACCTACTAAAGCTAAATTCGGAGCAGATTAATCTCCTACACAAACCTATCACAACCATCTATACTGAAAAAGTAATCAAAACCTCCCTACAAAGAAGAGTCCAGGAACAGTTGGCTTCTAAGCTAAATTCTATCAAACGTTCATGGAAGAACTGAATTCAATTTGTCTCAAAGTGTACCACAAAATCTGAGAACAGGGAAATCTCCCCAACTCCTTCTATGAAGCTAATATCACACTAATACCAAAACCAAGCAGTGATGCTACAAGGAAAGAAAACTATAGGCCTATTTCCCTCATGAACTTAGATGTAAAGACTCTGAACAAAATGCTTGCAAACCAAATTCAACAACATGTCAAAAGCATCATCTACCTTGATCAAGTAGCCTTCATCCCAGAAATGTGAGCTGGTTCAATATACGCAAATCTGTGTATGTAACACAGCACATAAATAAGCTTAAACAACCAAACAACTTTACTCCAGTAATGATAGCAAACATTAAAAAAATCTAATGAAAAGAAATGCTGATGAGGATGTGGAGAAATAGGAACCCTCATTCACTGTTGGTGGGAATAAAAGATGGTACTACCACTATGGAAAGCAATACAGAAACTCCTAAAAAGGTTTTCTATAGAGTTACCAACAGACTCAGTTATTCCCTTACTGGGCATTTACCATGCCTCAGTTCAAAGAGATTTTCTCAACCATTTTATAGCTGCTTAATTCATAATAGGTAAGAACTGGAATCAACCCAGATGTCCATCATTACATGAATGGATAACTAAAAGCCCATATTTTAGCAAGATTTTTTTTATTTTTATTTAAACTATTTGATGTAGAAGTTCTTTAGAAACTTTTACATAATAAAAGAAATTTTATTTATTATCACGATAAAAAAGCTACATGGAGGTCCAGGACATATGGCTTAGTGGTTAAGCACTTGCCTGTGAAGCCTACGGACCCCAGTTTGAGGCTCAGTTCCCCAGGACCCACATAAAGCTACATGTACAAGGTGGCTTATGCATCTGGAGTTTATCTGAAGTGGCTGTAGGCCCTGGCACACCCATTATCACTCTCCCTCTGCCTCTTTCTTTGTCTGCCTGTCACTCTCAAATAAAATAGACTTCTGGTTAAGATGGCATCATAGGAGCCATGCCAAACCAGCCTATGGAGGGATTTAATGAAAACCACAGCAAAATACACTCTTCTTCTGAAAAGTACAGGAATATAGGTTTTTCTTAAACACAGGGCAGAAGCAGAAGAGATCAAGATCCACCAGAAACGAGGAAAACAGCCAGAATCCTACTGAGGAGCTTGCAGCACGGAATCCACCTGATCTGCATGCTCCGCACCACCCACCAGGTGCCCCAAGCAGCAGCAGAGACCAAACAAAGGGACTTTCCAACCTCATTAGCCTCCTTGCAGAATCAAGAAATCTAAAGGAAAGTCAGCTGAGATCAACTAAGGAACTACTGATAGAGTTACAGGAGAACTGTGTGAGCAACTCCAGGATTCCTGAGCTTTTCCATCCCCCAACTGTCACAACCATGAACCTCTGGCATTCATCCCCCAGTGGCAGCACATCTAGTACAGCTGAACAGAGCTCCAGCTCCACAGCACAACATGGAGGGATCAAAGTGGGCAATCAGCATTGATGATGTTGGAAGCCATACAAGAAGGTAATGAGGCTGACTGACAAAAATAAAATCCATGTACATAGGCCTGCACTGGAAATGCTAATCTCTCTTTCCATGTGAGGACAGGTAATGGGTTATATATTTTTGGTTGGCTTTACCATTTTCAAATAAGCTGTACTTGGGGGTTGAATATTGATACCAATAATGCTTTCAGATTTATAGGGTCTTTGTCTTTTGCTTTTATCATTATTAGTAGCAGGGTCTGATCAAGATCCAGGCTGACCAGGAACCCAAATCAGAACAGAATTCTCTACCTCCTAGCTAGATTAAGGGTGTAGAGCAACACACAACCTTAGGGATTTTGGCTTTATAAGACTATCTGTTTGTTTTAACCCCACACTTGTATACTCTGTTCTGGTTTTTATTGAATGTGTATATTGCTCAGTTGAAGTTCAGAATTTTCGAGTAAATTGTTCCACCCAGTCCACTAGAATACTTGCTTAGCAAGCAAACTCAAGTATTACTTCTGTGGTTGGATTGGGGTACAACAGCTAAATTGGCACCTTAAACTCATATCCTGAAAGTATATAAAAATGGATCGCCACTTCTAAGAACACTGCAAATAAGTAGAAAACCCAAACATCAAATAAATTTAGGATGCAAAAGTCACTATATTATAATACAAGAAACACAAAGAATCAAGACAATGCCATCCCACCAAAAATTATAAATCCATCAGAAATTATCACCAATGAGACTGTTTTAGATGAAATACATGAAAAAGATTTCAAAAGAATGATTCTATCTATACTCAAAGAAATGAAAGAAGAAATTAAAGGATTCACAGAAGAAAACAAACTCCTGAAAGAGAACACAGGAAATCAGCTTAATGAAACCAAAAGGTCATTACAGGACATGAGTAAGGAGATAGAAATATTGAAGAAAAACCATGCTGAAATCCTAGCTCTGAAGAACACAGTCAGTGATATAAAAAAACTCTGTGGAAAGTCTCACCAGTAGAATGGATGAAGGAGAGAACAGAATATCTAAACTAGAAGACCAGGTGGCAGACCTAATACTGTCCAACACAGAGAAAGATATGAATAGAAAGGTATGAATGCGAATTCAAAGATATCTGGGGGACACTATGAAAAGATCAAACATAAGAATTCCGGGTATAGTAGAAGGAGAAGAATTTCAATCCAGAGACTTAGTGGACATTTTCAACAAAATCATAGAAGAAAAAATTTCCCTAATTGGGAAAGAAATGCCAATGCAGATACAAAAAGCTCTTATAACACCAACTAGACAAAACCTAGAAAGAACCACTCCTTGCCAGTTGTAATTAAACTACTAAACAAGCGAACCAAAGAACATATATTGAAAGCAGTTAGAGATAAAAAGCAAGTGACCTTCAAAGCAAGCCCATCAGGATCACAGCAGATTACTCAACACAAACTCTAAAAGCTAGAAGGGCTTGGAATGATATATTCCAAGTTCTGAAAGATAAAAACTGTTAACCAAGATTACTTTATCCTACAAAGCTATCTATCCAAATTGATGCAGAAATAAGGACATTCCACAACAAAAACAGGGTAAAGGAATGTATGACAACTGTACCAGCTGTAAAGAAAATACTTGAAGGAATCCTCCACTCTGAAGAGAAAGCAAAACACACACAGCGGGATATAGGAAAAAATAAACCATACTCAAATAACAGTTATAACAAGTGAATAAAGGGAAAACAGGAAGCACTAAAAAAACAAGAAGAATGACAAGAATAAATACATATCATTGAATAATAACTCTAAATATCAATGTCCTCAATGCTCCAACCAAAAGACATGGGCTTGGAGACTGGATTTAGAAGCAGGATCCTGCCATCTGTTGCCTCCACGAAACTCATCTTTCAATAAAAGATAGACACCTTCTTAGGGTGAAGGGAAGGAAAACAGTATTTCAAGCAAATGGGCCTAGGAAACAACAGGGGTTGCTATCCTAATATCTGACCAGATAGACTTCAAACCAACATTAGTGAGGAAAGATAAAGAAGGTCATTTTATACTGATTAAAGCAACACTTCAACAAGAGGACATTACAATCCTAAACACATATGCACCTAACATGTTGGCTCCCAACTTCATCAAAAAAATACTAATAGACTTAAGGTCACAGATAACACCAAATAAAATTGTAGTGAGTGACTCTCTCAGCAGTACATGGAACATTCTCTAAAATAGATCATATATTAGGACACAAATCAAATCTTAACAAACACAGGAAAATTGAAATAATCCCTTGTATTCTATCTGACCACAGTGGGATTAAACTGCAAATCAGCAACACGAAAAACTACAGAGCATACAGAAATTCATGGAGACCTAAACGGTACACTTTTGAATGTTGAATGGGTCATTGAAGAAATTAAAAAGGAAATCAATAAATTCATAGAATCAAATGATGATGCGAAAACAACATACCAAAATCTTTGGAATACAATGAAGGCAGTCCTAAGAGGGAAATTTATAGCTCTAAGTGCCTATATTAAGAAATTAGAGAGTTCACAAGTTAATAGTTTAATGCTTTACCTAAAGGTCTTGGAAAAAGATGAACAAGAGAAACCCAAAATCAATAGATGGGAAGAAATAATAAAGATTGGGGCAGAAATTAATGAAATAGACCCCCCAAAAAAATCCAAAGAATCAATGAAACAAAGAGTTGGTCCTTTGAAATGATAAACAAAATTGATAAACCCTTAGCAAATCTGACCAGATGAAAGAGAGAAGAGACAAAAATTAACAAAATTAGAGCTGAAAAAGGCACCATTACAATAGATCCCAAAGAAATTCAGAAAATCATAAGGACATGCTTTAAGAATATATATGCTCTAAGTTTGAAAATCTGAAAGAAATCGATGATTTCCTTGATTCATATGACCTACCATAATCAAATCAAGATGAGATAAACCACTTAAATAGACCTATAACAAGTACAGAGATCCAAGCAGTTATAAAAAGTCTCTCAAGTAAAAAAAGTCCAGGCCCAGATGGATTCACTAGTGAATTTTATCAGACATTCATGGAAGAACTATACCACTGCTTCTCAAACTTTTACATAAAATAGAAAATGAAGGAATTCTAATAACTCCTTCTATGAAGCCAGAATCACTCTGATACCAAAACTGGACAAAGACGGAATAAAAAAAGAAAATTACAGACCAATTTCCCTTATGAACATGGATGCAAAAATTCTCAACAAAATATCACCAAACAGAATACCAGAATATTTCAGAAAGATTATTTACCCTGATGAAGTAGGTTTTATCCCAGAGATGCAAGGATGGTTCAACATATGCAAATCGATAAATGTAATACACTATATAACTGGTCTGAAGGGAAAAATCATATGATCATCTCAATAGATGCAACAAAGGTATTTGACAAAATCTATTATCCTTTTATGTTAAAAGTATTACAGAAATTGGGACTAGAAGGAACACATCTCAACATAATAAAAGCTATTTATGACAAACTTATAGCCAACATAATACTAAATAGGGAAAAACTTGAAGCATTTCGACTAAATTCGGGAACAAGACAAGGGTATCCACTTTCCCTACTTCTATTTAATATAAAGCAAGCGGGTGCTGAGTAAAAAACCTTCTCCCTGTAGACCAGCCAACTGAAGCTGGAAAAAGCTGCACTGCATGAAGCCATATGGGAGACAGAATTCATCAGCAGTGAAAACAGTGGACACTGAAAGCCTCAAGTTTGGCCAGATAAGACAAATGACCCAACCGGTACAATAGGAGCTTGTCTGCTCTGGAGGAAACCAAGTGCTCTCTAATGGGACCAAAGGCCCGCACTATGGCAGGGAATACATGCCTGGTACTGAAAAACCTAATGAAAAGACTGTGGCCGAGGAGGTCATGAGCTTGCTCTTGTTTGGCTTAATGTATATATTTTTTCCCACCAAACTGCCCTGAAAGCACTACACTTAATGTTCATATTCATATATTAATACTAGTCTCACTTTTGGTCAAAGAAGCTTCTCTTTTCAGATAATGACCACTGGGATGCCCCAAAAGCAACAAAGTGCTGAGAAGAAGGGATGGAGGAGTGTTCATCACTGAAACATCTCTGTCACACCCTCTAAGGTTCACAGTCCATTGTGGAAGTGGTGGAAAGAATGTAAGAGCCAAAGGAAGGATACAACTCCTTACAATGTAACTATCCAGACATAAATTGGCCTCGATATCCATGACCTTGCAGTTCCTAGCAATATCTTCACAAGACCCTTATAATAGGAGAAAAAGATGACATCAAATTAAAAGAGAGACTAATGGAAAGAGGGAGGGAATATGATGGAGAGTGGAGTTCTGAAGGGGAATGGGGGGAGGGAAGGGAAATATCATGGTTTATTGTCTGTAAGTATAGAAGTTGTCAATAAAAAGAGAAAAAGAACACAAATAAAATGTAAAAAGCTAAATAAATCAAAAAAAATTAAAATAAAAAAAATCAACATGGATAATAACATTGTTAATGTTTTGCTTATATGACAACACTTTCAAAAAGTTAAATGTTAATTATTTATCTAATTATTTGTTCTACTTGATGCAAAATAAACAAAGTTTAAAAAAATTTGCTTCTAATATTTAAAAGAGCCAAGTGTCAGGTCCAATTTATTACATAAATTTATGATTTCTCAATAAGTAAAGGATAGGTGAGATCAAATGAAGGAGAAGATACTATAAAATGCATTTAACTTAAAATTACAGATTTTCTGTCTTTTTGAGAATGTCTAGGAGAATTAATGTAAGTACTTTAATAACATCATGCCTCATTGTGCTGGGATCATAAACCTGAAAACAGACTACCATTATCTTGTCAACTAAGAACCTAAAGTCTATGCATCTTTATGGGTTTAAAACTACAATCACCCCGTAGTCAAGAAAGTGACATCTAATGTAAGCAATGCACAAGTGAGATCAAGTGACAAGCAATGTTAACAAAGCCTAATTCAAGCTGTCATGTTTTACATGACATCAAGGGTAACATTTTCATATATACATGTTGGCAACATCCTTATACTACTTGGTAATGTTTCACATGCTTGTTTCCCTGATCAGATTTTTTCATACAAAGGAACAAAATATTTGTCTCTTATTGACCATTATCTAACATTCAGAAAGGTTACCCCTTATAAGAAAACAGAACTGTTTGATTATTAAGTGGACTTTTAGAGTTCTTTTATGTCTTAATTTTTATTTTCATGACCATTATTACTGCTAACCATTGTGACTGCTAAATGTGGCCCTTGAAAGAACAGCTTCAGGATTTATGTGAACTTTTAGTAAATAGAACACCAAAGATTCCCCACTGAATGGGCCACTTTAAGCAGAAACTGCATTTTAACAAGATCTTCAGGTGATTGCTTGCACTTTAAAAGTTGTGAATCCTTGCACTGAAAGAAATCATACAAGATTCATCTAATATGGAGAAAAAAAAAGTCATCTGTTTATAATGGCATAAAAATATGAGAAATGAGACATGACAGAACCTATGATTTTTTTGTCTGTATACTGATTGTAATAAATAAAGGGGCTCCTTGTTTCATTGCCATTAATACATACAATGCATTTTAGTCATAGTCTTTATAGTTTTTATTGCCTTACAAATTTTAAATTACACTCTACACTCTTACCTTTCTGATGTGTAGTGTCAAGATAAAGGGAATAGGTTTCTTGACCTTTTAATTATGATCCAACATTCTTAGGATCACTTGTGCTAGTTTGAAACTCTGAGTTGTTTTAAATAGTTGTATTCACACAAGAGATTTCATTTGCTTCTTTACCTTGAAGAAATGAAGAAAGGTTGAAAGTTCAGCTTTCATTTACACACACAATTTGAACTGAACACTCCAAAGACTGTTGGTTTTAAGGAGAAATATATCACAAGCATTGTAGATAAAACTGAATGATTTTGGTAAATAGGAACTCACGCCATTAACGAGATGAATATTTGTATCCATTTTTTATAAGCCTAAATAAGCTTGAGCATATTATTTCATTTCTGAATCATTTAGGATAATATGTGCATATATTTCTAAGCCTGCAACTGATACATATTTTCAGATAGTTTAGAAACATATTCTTTCAAGTGTAAGTACAAGATGCATATTGAATCTTTCCTTTAAAAACTATGCACATAGTCTCATTTTAACATTCAAGGAGGAAATAATTCTCAGTAAATGGTCATCTTTTCAGTTACGTGAAAGTGTTACTATTTATGGCTAAATATGCAAATTTGTCAATATGTGCCATTAAATATTTTATATATGTATCATATATGAGCTCCATTTCCCAGTGTTGAGGTTACATGGGTACATGTTTCATAGTAAATAAAGATTGCTCAAATACTCACCTCTTCACTCTTTTCTAGGAGTATGTTGTTTAAAATAGTATTGCCCACACTAAAAATGAGCTTTAAGCTTCTAATGAAACACAGCTGTGACTGCTGTGGAATTCAAAGTAGACAAATTTTTTTGTGCTAGACAAAATACCAGACAGGAAACATCATAAGGAAGGAAAAAAAAAAAAACCTTCCTCACAATTTCTAGGGATTTCTACTATGGCAACGAAAGCAAAAGAAGGAAAACTGGCTTATCACACATTGCAACTAGAGTCCAGAAGCAGAGAGTAAACAGGTAGTTGATCTGGGCAATAAAAATATTAAGGCCTGCCCCTAATAACTCATTTTCTCCAGCAAGGCTATACCTTCTAAAAGTTCTATAACCTTCTCAAACAATGCCACCAGCTGGGAACCAAGTGATTAAACACACGAGCCTACTGGGGATATTTTACATTCAAACCACCATGGCTAGCCAGTATTTATGTAATGATCTTTTAGACTATGACTTAGATAACCAAACAGGACAGTTGTATGTGGATGCTATTTTCATTATGAGTTGTCTAAGAGACAATTCTAAGATGGCATTTCTTCTTTGCAGGTGCAGAAGATCTTCTTCTCCTTCTGCTATCATCTGCTTATACCAGCAACCAGATGTTAATTATCACTCAACAGTTGTCTCCACTGTAAACTCTATTAATCCACAGTTTGAGTATTGAGGGAGTTATATGAAATATTATTATTACAAAATTATAATGGAATGTTACATCATCATTACCTTTGTGGAAAGGTTGCTATTATTCTATGAACTAGTTTTTGAAATAGACCTTAACTTTGGCCATTATGAAAAGAAACAGTTTGGATAAGAAAATGGAAGAATCAGACATTTGTAATATGACTTGTATTCTCAAAGAATGCAAGTCATAATATAAATATAAAGTAAAATGTCATAAAACCCCATTTAACCATATGGTGGGAAGAAAGGGCAATTCTGAACCTACACAAGCACACACACTCACAGGAGCAGACACTCTTTTTTTGTGAATTGTGAGACTGTGTTTGGATCTCATGGGCACTTCAGTGATATGAGGAAGAGAGGGTTTCAGATGCTTAGTTTGTGTTGACATGAACATAGTGGACTATTCAGTTAAGTCTTCTATTAGTGATGCCAATAAATATATAGACAATGTTATAGGTTAGATTACACCTCTCCAAAAAGACAACCCAAAGTTCTATTCCACAGTACCACTTTATGTCACTTTATTTAGAAACACAGACATTACATAGGTAGCCAAGTTTAAAAATAAGATCATTAAGTTCATGTCCATATCTCTGGTGTCCTTAAATCAGGCTGGGACAGTTATAGGTGGAATTGCAGCTCACCAATAGAGGGCTCACCTAGTTTGTGGAACGCTCTAAGACTGATCCTCAATATTACCAAAAAAAAAAAAAAAAAAGTTAGAGGGAAATTTTGACACAGACTTACATGAGTAGGGAATGCCTTGTGAAGAAGTAGGCAGAGATCACCATTGCATCTACAAGCAAAGGCACACCTGAAATTGCCAACACAACACGGAGGTGAGGCAAGAGACAAAGTATAGCTATTCCTTCCCAGTACTTTACAGAAGACAACCCTGCAAATATCTTGTTTCATAGTTACGATCTCCAAAATTGTGAGGTGGTAAATTTGTGCTGTGTAAACCGTACAATCTGTGTCCCTTCATCATGTCAGCCCTAAGAAGCATTGTGAGTACCAATCCTATATTGTAGTATTGAGTAGAGCTCTGGAACCTGGAAACTAGAGAAGCACAGGGTTGGGTATGAACAAGGAGTACCATATGAGCAAACAAAATTACACCTGAGTTTTTTTTTTTTTTTTTGGGGGGGGGTTGTTGTTGTTGTTGTTGTTTAACTTGCTAGTCTTCAGTCTTGACCAAGAAGAGAAGAATGAATTTGATTCAAAAAGGTATGCTGGAGTGCTTCATTAAATCTTCAGAGTGGTGTAAAAACGAAGACACTAGCATACTTATGGAACTGTATTGCACCCTTCTGAATATTACCTGATGTTCACAATTTAAATATTCAGTATGTTTGATAGATCTTAGGCAATGGTGGTTTCATAAAGTTTTTTATTGTCTCTCTGTTACATAAATAAAACATAAAAATATTTTTTCAAAGATATTACTTCAGTATACTAATAGACTCTTGTTGTAAATGGTTCAAAATACTAATGATTACTTTAGTTCTAATTATTCTTCAGAATGAAACAGTACTCAGTTCTAAATAGCTTAGTTCTAAAATAGCAGACCAGAAATATATTTCTTTTCATGAGAATAGTCTATTTTATCAGCTAGAGATACGTCCAGGACACCTACACTTTTGTGTCAATATTCACAAAGATGGCATCATTTGCATTTATTTACACACAAAGAGTGTGCATTCTGTGGAGTCTCCTCAGACATTTAAATACCCCTACTTGATGTTGACACAAGTCACTTCTCATAAACAACTTCTAGACCTCATCATTTGTCCCTGTGCAAACATGAAAGAGTAAGAAAATGTAATCCTACCCTGTGTTTAGAAAGCAGAGATTGGAAATATCTGGTAACAAGAAGTAATAGCTTTAAGAATGACATGATTTTATTTTCATGTATTTATGAGTTACAGAGCCATGACAGTCAGCCAAGATTACACAATTGGAAAATGATGGTTCTGAGAGGTGAACACCGATCAGCTTAACTCAAAAGCATTTCACAGTTATGGTATAGTGTGTTTATTCTTTACTTCTCACATTTAAGCCTTCTAGTGGAATTTAAATTAAACTTGCAGTAGAAATAAAGAGAAAACAAGTTAAAGACACAATGCAAAGAAGATGAATAAGCATAGGAAAAGAATCAAATTCTACATCTATGAGTGATTAACTTCTTTAAGATTTCAGTTGATTTAATTATCCGGCTGTAGTCTTTACATTTGATCTTAGCCAAAAGGCTGAGAAGTGAAGATGTGGTCTTTAACTATAATTGGTACCTTATATGCACAACATCTTTCAGTTTTCATTCTTACATAGGAAAAATATTTTCCTCTTAAAAATCACTATCTGTGCCTCACAGTGTTCCAGGTTTCTACAAAACAAATGGCTGTCTGCAGGTGTGCTTTTAGACGAGATTACATCAGACTTCACAAAGCCAGCAAGGTAGGAGTTGTGCACAAATGAGATCTCCAAGGAAAATCTAGACTCTGTAAGGAAATACTTTCATGGACTCAATATATAATATTTGGAGGTGATTAAAGAACAACTATAAAGGATGGCCCACCTTAGCAAGCTGTTAATATCCAGCCTTGTAGTCATGCTTTTAGATTAAAATAAACAAACAAACAACAACAATGACTGTGGATTGTCAGTTTTTGTGCCCATCCTCATTGGTAGAAGTTAGGTTTAAAAATAATAACAGAGCTTTGTTATTTGGCTTGCAGTAATATCCTTAAAAGGCCATTTTTTTTCTTCAGGATGTGTTTCCTTTTTGTGTTGGCTGACAGAATTGATCACTTTCTCTTACAGTTCAGCTGCACAAGTACATCAATTGATGAGATGCAATTTGAGGACAATGTTTAAATCCTGGCTTATAAAAACATTTGTTTCTAAATCACCTGCATATGGAAATGGAAAAATCAAATTCCTGAGATTCTTGCTTAATGCAAGAAGGCCTTTATAAAATTAATTTTTTAAACAATAGAATTCTTCTGTATATAATAGTTATCCTTAAATAGAAATTCAATGATGCCCACAGAGTTTTTATAGAAAAGCACACAGCAGACAACTGACCAGGTGATGTGTAAGTTTTGTTTCCATTGTCAGGGTCTATGATTCCACTAATAAGAGCAATGCAAGTCCTTAGTAAATACTCCACAGGATCTCAGCTCTTCTTCTTACAGAGCAGCTTGGCCATCTAAGAAAAGTCTTCAGTTGTTTCTATGAGCAAGAGATGAAGTTATGATCCCTCTGGAAGCAGCATCATTTTACTGTAGCTCCAAAAATGTCTGGGAAAACACTGGAGCTGGAAATGGAGTTTGGAGTCTTAGGAATAGATAATCATGTGACAAAATACAAGTGTGCAGGGACTGGAGAAGGGAATGTCATGTTAAATGAGAAATAGTGGGAGGTAGAAAAAAGAAGATTTTGAAATTTGGAGGATGGGAACATTACTGTCACGCTTCACCCAATTATTAGCCAAGCAATCTCAGGAGCATGCTGAGTAAAGGCTTAGAAACTCCTTTGCAATGCTGGAGAGATGGCTTAGTGGTTAAGGTGCATGCCTGCAAAGCCTAAGGACCCAGGTTCAATTCTCCAGGTCCCACATAAGCCAGATGCACATGGTGGTGCATGTGTCTTGAGTTTGTTTCCAGTGGCTGGTGGCCTTGGCATGCCAATTCCCCCCCCCCATCTTTCTCTGTGTAATAAATAAATAATAAATAAATAAATAAATAAATAAAGTCTTTTAGACACTTACCTAGCACCAAAGTGGGCTTAAAAAATAAATTAAGTCCACTAAATGTAAAGAATTCTACAAATTTTAGCCTATGAATGGTGACTTTCATGCAGGCTTGACAAATTTCAAAAAGTAGCTGGTAGGGGTAGTCAGATGCACAATGTACACGAATGTCTTCTTCTTATTCACAATTTAAAACAGCTAAGTACCTCTCAAATAAATTCATTTTGACTCCAGAAGTTTAAAAACAGATTGTTTAGGAGAAATGTGCCTATATTATTATGTCAAGAAACAGTTTCATGAAGGCTATGAATAAAGGAACCAAATAGTTTATTAAAAGACAAAAGGAAACTGTAGCATATTATTATTATTGTTATTGTTATTATTTTGGTTTTTCAAGGTAGGGTCTTGCTGTTGCCCAGGCTGACCTGGAACTCACTCTATTGTCCCAGGCTGGCCTTGAACTCACAGCAGTCCTCCTAACCTCTGCCTCCCAAGTGCTGTGATTAATGGCATGTGTCACCATGTCCAGCTATATTCATTACATAATGTATTTCATTTCAAAGAGAAGACTTCATCACAAAGGACAGAGTATGAATAGGAAACCATTACTTCTTACCTCATTTTCTCCTATCCACTTTCATTTGTTCAAATTCATCAGTGCCAGCAACAGTATACAGGCTAATATAGCAAACAGAAAACTTACCTGTTCATATACTAGACATATATACATAAATTGATCAACTTAATTTGAAATTGGTAAAATGTCTTTGTTAAATCAACTGTTTCCTTCTGTCTTTCCCTATTTATTCTCCTTTGTCATTCCCTAAATGAATGGGCCTTAATAACAAAATGTTACAGGAAGTATGAAATTGGCTTGCTATGATATAAAATCACTGTTCTTGCTGCTGGGATTAGCAATATGCATTTCTTTAGGTGGTGTGTTAGAACTTGGTTGGGGCCCAGAATCTATTGCATGGTGCTATAGAGGGTTTCTGTCCTAGTCAGCAGAATCTTGTATCTCTCATCCCCCTCAGACCTGCTCCAGGAATATCTGCTCTTCCATTTCCCATTGCCTAACTAATAATTTGGTGCAGGAGACTATCTTGACAACAGGATTACTGAGCCAATGTAGAAATCATGCAGAATTCATTAGCAGAAAACTCCAAAAGCAGAGTCTATTATGTATAGAATTATCTACTAGTTAAACACAGTCATAATTGAATTATTTTGTTTCTGTCTCTACAAGATCATTATAACTATTCATCTCATTATAATTCCCCATTAATCTTGTTTTCAATACTTACCCCTGTTTATGAACATTTAAACTCCATTACAATCTGTGAACCACAATGTCTTTTTAAGAACAAATATAATCAAATTGTATCTTGGCATTTGAACATCAATTATTGAGTAGGTTTTGGTCTTTGAGCTGTCTTTAACACAATCATTATGACAAATGGGATGTAGTTTTATCACAGTAAAACAGAACCTTAAAATAGCATTTATAACAACATTTAAAATTGTCATTGTTGGATTTGCTTCTTTTAAAATTGAGGCATATCTTATTTTATTGCACCATGAATTTATACACCTAAGGACAACGTAGGACCTGGGTGATTAAAAATGCACTTGCCATTCAATAAGGAGAAACTAAGGGAACAAATCTACTACTTATCATGTTCCTAACTCGATGATAGCTAAAGCAAGTTCCATGAGTTAAAATATGGTGACAATATCATGCACACACGTGCATTCACATTAGTTGCTTATAACAAACGAGTAAAAATAATTCATCTACAGTCATTTATCTGGCACTAGTTAACACTTGTTTAGCTCAGAATTCTATATTCCAGTTCAGTGATGCTTGAAATCAGTATTATTTCTGATTTTGCTCATATGTTATCTGTATGCTTGAATGTACTGCTAAATAGATTTGAATGTGAGCTATCAGTACTAAGTAGAAAGTTTCTTTTATATGATTAGAGCATCTTTCATGCCAGTCTCCCAAGCTGTGCAGGAGCACTGGGCATGTTACTATACCCTACTGCTACCTTTAAGGTCCTAAGAATTAAACAGCACTCTGCACTAGCAATCTAGATTACATAACAGGGAAATGAATTTCATTCATAACATGTTACATTAATGAATGGAAAATTATGCATGTTTAGCATTTTTGAAATAAAGCCTTGTAAACACTCATTTTGAACATCTTACAGTAGCTAACATTTAAGTTGCTATTGTCAACATTCACTGAAGACTGACTTCTGATTTCTTATTAATATCACCATTCACATGGTCACTACAGCTATTCAGAGGTAAATGATTTTAATTTAGTGAACTACTTCTCTGGCTCTGGGTTAAATGTCATTCAATACAGCACTGTGAGGATAAAACAATGAAGGAAATTCAAAGATAAAAAAGCAAATCAAACAAATTAGAAGAACTCAGCAGGAATAATATTTAATAGAAAATATATTATAGAATTGAAAAACCATATAGCATAAGGAATCTTAAAAATGGATTTGTTCAGCCCTCTACTTTTATAAATAAATAAATGAATAAATAAATAAATAAATAAATAAATAAATAAATAAATAAATGTTGGTCTCATTCCCTGAACAAGGCAGCGAAATAAAGAACAAGCAGCTAGATGTTGAAAATAAAATCCAGGTTTTTTCAATGAGAATTAGCCAAGTTGGTAATACACATTGTCCAAAGCCATTTAGAAAAATAAAAGTTAATCTTGAAAGTTTCAGTGGGTAACCTGACGGTTGACACCTGTTGCAGTCAGGTTGCATTGCTGGCAGAAATCATACAACCAAGAGCAGCTTGTGAGGAAAAAAGGTTTATTTTGGCTTATGGATTCTATTGGGAAGGTCCATGATGGTGGGCAAATCCGATAGCATGAGCAGGGGTTGGACAACAGCAGCAGGAGAGTATGCCAAACACTGGCAAGGAGAAACTGGTTATAATACCCATGAGCCCTCCCCCAACAATACACTGCTCCAGGAGGTATTAATTGCCAAATCTCCATCAGCTGAGAACCAGAATTCAGAACACCTAAGTTTATGGGGGACACTTGAATCAAACCACCACATTCCACCCTTGGCCCCCATAAAGTGATAACCATACATGATACAAAATGCAATCCATTGAGTCTAACTTTAAAGGTCCCCATAGTTTTTATCAATCCCAATGATATTCAAACATTCCCATAGTTCAAGATCTTTTAACTGAGCCCTAAAACTAAAATATCCCCCAAAGCCCATAATGGCATAAATAAACACTCATACTCCAAAAGATGGCATTGAGTATAGCAAAGAAATATTCAACCAATACAAGATTTAAACAGGGTAAACATCAAACTGCAAGTCCAACAACTCTAGTCAGTGACAAATCTCTAAGACAATAATTCTAATTAGCATCCAGTCTCTGGAGTTCCAATTGTGCCCCTTCAGCTAGACTATTCACAGTCCTGGAAAACTTCACCTGGGAATAGCAGCTTTCCTTAGCAGCCATCTCATATTCTGGGCATCTCCAATGGGTCTCCACTGCAACCCAGTGTCCATCCTTAAGGCTCCATGGGGTCTCCATACCTCATCCAGCAAACCTGCTTCACACTGCCCATGGCCATTTCCAAAACACAAGACCATGTTGGTAAATTCAATAACCTCTCTTTCCTGAATATCTTATACTCCATAATACCAGGTGGAGTGCCAATTTGTTAAGCCAGGGGAAAATAAAAAAAAATATTTTGAAGAACGGGCACTCCTTCAGCATTCAGGCCCCTTCAAAAGAGTCTAGATTCTTCCTGTTGTCCCAGTTCAGGTCAGCTGTCCCAATCTCAAAGGTTTTAGCCTCTCATATAATTGCAGCTGAATGGGCAGAAGTTTCACCCCAAAGATTCCATTTCTGTGCCATATCCCTCTGCATACACCAGTCCATTTCTACACCATGCAACCTTGCACAAATTCTCAAAACAGGGGCTTAACAGCAAGCCTCTCACACAAACTGCTTTAGCCCAGTCCAAACAAAGCTCTTTCTCACCTCCACAAGCCAAACTTCACAGTCCATAGTTCTTACTGCATTCAGGTCTTTCAACTCTGATAGTCCATCAAGCTGTATTTACAGCACTGCAAGGCATCTCTTAAGCAAAGGGTTCAAGTCCTTTCACACTGGGCTTGAAAATCAGCTCAAAAGGCTAAAGCCACAGAGTCAGGTGCCCAGCAGCAATGCCACCCTCAGCATTAACTTTACTGTTGCAGTTAGGTTTGCATTGCTGGCAAAAATCATCTGACCAAAAGCAGCTTTTGGGAAAAAGGGGATTTATTTTGGCTTATGGACTTGAGGAGAAGCTCCATGATGCCAGGGGAAAATGATGGCATGAGCAGAGGATGCACATCAACCTCTGGCCCACATAAGGTGGACAACAGCAACAGGAGAGTGTGCCAAACACTGGCAAGAGGAAACTGGCTATAACACCCATAAGCCCGTCCCCAACAATACACTGTTCCAGGAGGTATTAATTCCCGAATCTCCATCATCTGGGAACCTAGCATTCAGAACACCTAAGTTTATGGGGGACACATGAATCAAACCACCACAATACCTATAACTTATCTACACCATTTTAAGTGCATGCTGTTGTGGCTCCTAGCAATCAAAGACAATGACCTATCCCATTGGTTTAAAATAAGAAAATATTTATAGAAAAAGAAGTGGCATATGAAAGTTCTTACAAATCAGACAATGGTTTAAGGCAGAACTTTTGTTTTAAGACAAATGTGGAGTAATAAATGATGTCTAGTGGGAACTCAATCAATGAAATTTGCAGCATGGGTTTCAGTCCTTTTGATTACTTCCATTTTAATGTGCCTTTTCCATGTTCATTAGTTTGTCTTTGTATCCCATGTACCTTCAATTAAATTCCACCATATTAAAATTGTAACATTTTAACTAACCACATTTAAAACTGGATATTTAGCTGCTTGCTCTCTGTCACCAGATACAACCTTATCATTCCATTCGAACTATTTGTATTGTTGCTTAATGTATTTCCTGTTGCCAACTTTTGACATGAAGACCTTTGAATTTCTGTATCTCAACTTACATTAGGTAGGGGTAGTGCATAAAAGCTTAATGTACATTCTGGCTGTCATTGCATTGCATTCATTTTCTAAAAGGAATAATGATTCCTGTACAGGAAAGATTATTAATAATCTTTTTTCCCCTAGAATAGTAGCCATGGTATATTGCAAATGATCTCCCTTCCTATCTTAGTATTTTATTTTGTAATTTAACATTTTCAGCTCAGGATGATTCTAATCTTAAACTTATAATTTGCTTTGGCTAGTAGAATGTTAAGGATATTTAACCATACATAGAAGCATGAACAAGAGATTGGATTTTCCTGTTTCAAATCTAAGCCAGTGTAAGAAGGAGATGCCAAGGGTAGCCTGTTAGAGCAAGAAACATGTTGGAACTTAGTGGCACTAAGTTTTCCAACTGAGTTCAACAATGATTGACCAGCAGCTAAATGGCCAATGAACAGGTACATGAGGACAGTTCATACCAGAGACACTGTCCACTGACACCAACAAAGAAAAAGAATTTCAGGTATGCAAGCCATGTAACTTTATGGTTTCTACCCACTGACTTGGAAGTGGCTTGTGAAGTGCTATTAGAGCAATGAATTACTGTTCCAGTGGCTGGGAAATGGCTCATGGGTAAGAGTGCTTGCTGTGTAAGCAGAAATGCCTGAGTTGGACCCTCATTAAAAAAAAAAAAAAAAATCTGGGCATGAACATACATGCTAGTAACCTCATTCCTGTTCCAGGCAGGCAGGTGAGGGAGACAAGAGAATTGCTGAGGCCATCTGATTAGCTGGTCTGATTAAAAAATTGTGGCTCCATATTCAGTGAATGACTTCATTTCAGGGAGACAGTATGAATGAGTGATACTGGAATATATTCTATGTTGTCTCTGACCTCCACACACATTTCACATATGCATCTGCACACACATTTGCATAGACAACACACATATGTACGAAAAAAATGACAAAAAAATTATGAAGTGAGATGATATATTTTGGTAAGCTTTGAACTCAGGCAGTAAGGACAAGACAGGTAAGATATATGGCAAGAATTTTGCTTTTCATAGAAGGCTGGTAAAAGCAGCTGTTCATAATCAAATTTGGGTAATGAGGTTTATAGGCAAAATATCAGAAACATTTATTAGGCTAATATTTTCAGGATTTGAATATATATTTAAAGAAATGAGAGAAAAGGAAAGGGTAGAGAAGAGCTGATAGAGACACAGAAAGAGATACTGATGATGGAAAATTAACATAAAGAAAGAAACCAATTTGCAAGTGGGTAAAATAAAGCTATTACCCACTCTGTAAAGCATACACGATCAAAATGAGACATTTGTTAAAAGGAGAAATCAAGACAAGGTTATGTCTGAGGCTCTGGAAGATTTATAACCATTATTTGCTCTCTAGGAATCCTAGGAGTATCATCCCACAGAACACTGATTCCAAAATATCAGTAAAATTAATGTGTTAAATAAATGTCCACAAACTATATATGTTAGGTAAATCTGTCATACATTTAAATAGTACTCCAGAGTTGGAGATCACACAATTAATGACCTGGAAAAATAGTTTTAAACTGAGCAACAAGTATAGTAATTATTCACACATAATATCACAAGAGGACATAATCTAAGAACAAATTTAAAACGTATCATTTGGAAAAGAAAGACATTATTTTATAATAATTTATATGACCTAAAATGCTGTATGTTTTCTATGATGCTAAAAGAGCCATTTATTTTGTTTTAAATGTCTTTTATCTCCTTGGAGGAAATAAGCGCCAGTTCTATCCACACAAGCACAGAAGATATTTCGTCTCTGAGTAGTCTCAAGAGCCCTGGAGGACACATTTGTGCTGAATTCGGGACATGAGCGATGGCTGTAAAGGATATTTACAGAGTTTCTGAGATAAATAAAGATGAACCATTGGGAATCAGGCTAATCCCAGGAGTAGAACCACATTTGCAAGTATCTGTTTGTGTCCAGGGGTGGGCCACCTCCAATCTCATTATCCTTATAAAACAAAGGACAACAGGTATAAAAAATGTGCATCCTATCTAGAATATCACCTCATAGGGAAAAAAATGATATTTTATATCATTTTTAAAATATTTCTAAGTTTAAAGTCCCCAAGTAGCTATGGCATGAAAGCAAAGGCACTTCTCTGACTTTAAAATACCAATACCAAAGTTAAGATGGGTATCAGCAGGAAATGGAGGATCCCAAATACTATTTTATGTTTTTTCTTTTGCTTTATATCAACTCCCATCTAGATACAGATGTAACAAATAGACAACTTAAAGGGAAATAAATAACAGAAAAATCTGTTTGCACAAGTATCCTGTGTTTGTTCTTATAAGAAATGATCATAGACATAATCTAACTAGTATTATTCTAACCTTTATGTTTGTATAGTTTTAGGGTCTGTGTGAGAAAATATTTAATAAGGGGACAGACATAATTTTCACATTCCTTAATCCAAAAGAATACATCTAATTATCCCCTTTAATTAAATTAGTAAATAGCAAGTGTGTATTAATATTAACTAGGAGCCAGGCATAATTTTATGTTCCAGAAGTACAAGTTAGATTCATTTTAATTCTAATGAACATTAAATTCTGAGGTGCAGTCTAATAAAAATAAGCTAACAAAATGTATACAGTTGTATAGAGAATAAAAAAATAGGGGCTAGAAAGGTGGATTAAAGGTTAAGGCATTTTCCTGCAAAGCAAAAGGACCCAGGTTTGATTCCCCAGGACCCATGTAAGCCAAATGCACAAGGGGGAACATGTGTCTAGAGTTTGTTTACAGTGACTGAAGACCCTGGCATGCCCATTCTCTCTCTGTCTCAAATAAATTAAAATCAAACACTAACAGAATTCTATGATTAATTCTCCTGTGGTTGAACAAACTCACAGTATTAGAACAGTTAGGAAAAGGTTTTCTTAGTCAGAAAGCATAAGATCCCTTGAGGAAAACATGAGTAGTATCAAGATCTACAGGGAAAATATTCTCTTTTCAAGGAATCCTGGACTGTCTAGAACTTGTGGGAGGCCATTAGGATCTAGTAAAAGCCATAAGAAGCTAGATCCTGTAAGACTTTGCAAAGTTATTGGAAGACACTGTTTTTTATTATAAATGCAGTAGACCATTTTGGCACTTAGATATATTTTAATATTTATATATTACCAGGACTCTGCTTGTTTTTGCACTAGCATTTTCTTTATTATTTCTTCATAAGTCCTTTTCATATTATTTCTTTTTAAATTTTATTTATTTATTTGAAAGAGAGAGAGAGGGAAAGGGAGAGGGAGAGAGGGAGAGAACAGGGCCTCTAACCAGACTCATGCACCACCATGTGCATCTGGCTTTATATGGGTACTGGGGAATCGAACCTAGGTCCTTTAGCTTTGCTGGCAAGTGCCTTACCTGCTAAGCCATCATCTCTCCAGCTCCATACTATTTCTTTATAAGGCCTGTGTGGTAGTTTGAATATATGACCCCCAATATATTCAATGTTTTATTAGTTTATAGTTTGCATCTGCAGTCACCTTGCTAGAGTCAATGTCACTGGGGGCCAGTCTTAAGGTGTGGTGATGGTTTGAGATTCCATTTTAAAGATATGCAAAGTGTACCTAATAGGAGTTCCTGAAGTGTGCTGTGGCTTTTGGCTGTAGTTTTGCTCTGTGTGCTGTGTGCCTGGTTGGCTTTGCTCTCTTGCCTGGACCTGTGAGAGCAGGCCATTTCTCCTGCTATTATGGAACTTCCCCTGGATCTGTAAGCTTCAATAAATATACCTTCCTCCATAACTGTGCCTGGTCTGGAAGTTCATCTCAGCGAACCTAAAGCTGTCTGCTAAAGCCTGTAATAGTGTATTTAACATTCATTCAAACTACCTTTTTTGATCAAGCCAATAAGATTAACTGCAAGCTATAAAAACCTTCTTTATAAATAAAGGTTATACATCTTTTAACAGAAAATTTATGGATTTTTTGAACCATTTCACTTGTGATGTGTATTTGCTATGAGTTAGTCATTAAGTAAACTTTATATGTAATGCAAAGAGAAAAAAAAAAAAAAACCTTATGGATAAACTCTCCTTCTTTATTCTATGTCTGATGATGTATACACACATTTCAGGACATAATAAGTCTACCATTTTTCTTACTCTTTCACAGGGTAAGCTCCATCTCATTTTGTATTTCTCTTAAACTAGACTTTGCATGCCTCATCTTGACTCTTTTTAAATGCTGTGTCACCTTTCTTACCACAGTAAATACAAAGAAATAAAAAGGTAGTCCTAAGATAATTGTTTTCTATATTTGTCTTTGCCAACTACTCCCTTTTAATCTTTAATGTTTTCTATTATATTTTTATTTATTAAATAGACATTCCCATAATCATCTCTTTTCAAAATTTTTATTTTCCTATTTTGTCATTTTCATATACATATATCTATATATCTCTATCATCATCTATCTAGATTTACCTTATTGTCCCCAATTACCCTCTTATCCTCCTCGTTCTCCCAATAATAAGTAACACCCTTCTTCTTCTGCATTAGTCCCCATCTTACTTTCATGACTTTTGTAATCTAGTGAGTTATATTGGGCTTGCATGCATAATTTTAGCAGATGGTTAATTACTGTGGAATGGGCCACACCACCGAAGAGCCCAACTCTCCTCTCCCAAATCCATTAGCTGTCATTAGTTACTCTAAGAGGTATGGAGTCTCCTGTGCCCTTTCCCTGTCTGCAGTGAAGAACTGAAAGTCTTGATCACGTGCAGGAAACCACAGCTGGTAGGAGTTCATGCGAGTACTGGCCAGCCATGGCATGTCAAGAAGACAGCATTTACAATTCTCCTCCCCATCTTCCCACTCTTACATTCTTTAGAACCCATCTCCCATGAGATTTCCTGAGCCTGGCAGGGAGTGGTTTAGATGTCCTATTTGAAATGTTTGAGATGGAAACACAGTAGTCACTCTCAATAATTTTTCGAGCTAAGCATCTCTGCATTAACTGTTGGTGTTACAGTAAGAAACTTCTATGATCAAGTCTCCAAGCAGTACTAATATATGAGGACAAACATAAATATTTAGAGGGTTGTTTGATATGGTATAACTGCAGTAATAGGGGCTCCCACCCCAACCGGGATCTATGTACTTTTGGTGAGATTTGTTGTCCCACACATGAGATTTCACATATTGAGCAGGCCTCCAATGAAATCAGAACGTGCTGGTTAACATTCATGCTACTTTTGCACCAGTGGACATTTCTTCCCTTTGTAGATTGGTTGTTAGATACAAGAGTACACAGCTAGGTAGAACTGTTGGGCTACTATAAAAGCATTATAAACCAAGCAGCCAATAATATCTGCTATTTATCTGTAACAAGGAAGCCAGAAAATTCATGATCAAAAATTGGCAAATTCAGCATCTGGTAGTGTTGTACTTTGTGACTTAAACAGTGTATTCTGTCTCATCCTCAAATGAAGGAAGTGGTGAGGGGATCCCTGAGCAGTGATCTCAAATCTAAGGGCACCAACCTTACAACCAAATCATTGTGTAAAGACCTTTAAGATGGGGTTATCAATTTGAGGGAGTTGTAAACCTTCAGACCCATAGCCCATATAAAACATACCAAAGACTGTTTACTTAGTTCCAACAACTGTGACATTTCCCTCAGTTTGAGGCCATTTAAAAGCAGACTATGTATTCATATAATGAAATTGAGTATTTCTGTGAAGAAAGCTGTATGAATTTAGAGCAACTAATCTTTCCTTAATACCAACTTTGAATTCATCTGTTCTATATTTGGGTGACACAGAAGCTTAAAAGTAAGCAACCATTTTTGGGCACCTTACAAAATTTCAAGAAGCCATCCTCTCCCTTATGTGCTGGGAACTAGTACTGTTCTTGAGGGAAAGAATGCTGTAATGAGAAAATCTACCATTTTCTCTTTCATTACTAGATTACTCAGACCTAAAAGTCTAGATCAAACTGCCTATGACCTCAGCACAAACAGAGCACTTCAACGTTTGGATCAAGAGAATTTCTCAAAGAACAGCCATACTTAAAGCATCTGGGAAAGCCTTGGCTATGTGAGGATGTCAGAATTGGGAGAGAGGAACAGTGAGTATGTAGTTGGGATTTCCTACGAAGTATTAGAGCTGAGAGAGAGATGGTCAGGGGCAGAGCATCCACAAATCACAGTGAAGTAGATTGTGTTCATGGAGGAAGTGTGGTGTGGCAGTAGATGATGTCACAAAACATCTTAAGAGAGATTGAAAGATCATCTCTGCACATGACTCCCAATAAAAGAAAACATACAAGTCAAGTAAGGAAATTAAATTGAATGTGAGATAAGTTTTTACTTAAGTTCAGACTTGTCCACTCATACCTAGCAATATAATAATCACTATATGGAAGTAGCTGAGGAATGTATTCTGGTATGTCAAATAATCCCTCAGAGTCAAGGATGACAAATGCAATATAGCCTGTGTGGAAACCAGTGGTGTGCAAATAGAAAACTATTTGGGGAGTTCATTTTAAAAAAGTCTAGATTATTCATTAAATTAGTTACAGAATGTCAAAGACTTGTTTTCCAGAACAGAAGAATAGCCCATGGTGGGTTACCAACTGATCTAGATTTGGCTAATGGATCCGCTCAGTGGAATGGAACCCATACCTAGAAATGGGAAACAAGTCAGAACCATATCCAAAAACAAGCCTGCTCTCCAATATCAAGCTCCCATCAATAGTGGGATACAAGAGGGCCTACATCTATTAAATTCTCTCTAAAATAATAATGGTTATCCATGGATTTTGCACTGACCTCACTCTCTGTTGGAGAATCTGCTTCTATTTTTCAGATGGACACAGAACCTGAGGAGAGAATCAGCCCATAGCACCTCACCAGAGCACCAGCTGAAGCCATAGACTTATAGGGGAAATGAGCAAGAGTGCTGCTTTCTTGGTGAACCTGATACTAGCACAGAGGCGAAGGAGATAGACAAAATGAATACTCAACTCCTACCAAATCAGATATACACAGACACAGAGACTCACAAAACCTTGTCACTGAAATAGAGCTAAAATGAACCCAACATGGCTCAGGGAAATTCGTGGAAGAAGGGGCAGAAATATTGTTAGAGCCATGAGTTGGGTCATTATACACAGAGTCATTGCCTCTCCTGCATAACTGATGGCTAACCCCCATAAGGAAAGACCTATATTATCCATGGGGGGAGGACAGGGGGAAGGCTAATGATGGTGCCATCATGGCTGAATATATACTATATACATAACTAATAAAAACAATTGAAAAAAACATGGACAATAGTGGCTGGAGAGATGACTTAGCAGTTAAGCACTTGCTTGTGAAGCCTAAGAACACCTGTTCAAGGTTCAATTCCCCAGTACCCACTTAAGCCAGATGCACAAGGGGGTGCATGCATCTGGAATTCATTTGCAGTGGCTGGATGCCCTGGTGTGCCAATTCTCTCTCTGACTCTCTCTCTCTCTCTGCCTCTTTCTCTGTCTGTTGCTCTCAAGTAAATAAATAAAAATAAACAAAAAACATTGGCATTGAAACTTTCAGGACTCCATGGAATCTCACTAGGTACTTTTATAAGGTTTTGTTATAGTGGTGGTAGATTCATATGGGCACTTCACACTTAAGTTCTTAATATCCATAGAACATGTATCTGACTGCTGGGTATTCCTCATCAAGTTATAGTTAATTTCTTATTGCTGTGACAAAACACCTGGCCAGAAGCAGCTTATGAGAGGAAAGGGAAATTTTCATCATGGCAGGAAACATTGCAGATGCTGGCCATCACATCTTGCCACAGCAGCTGGAAGAAAGTAGCAAGTGTGAGCTAAGTTTCTTCACTGGCATCCTTTAATGAACTGAGGATGGGATACTGTCAAACTTAAATTCCTTAAGCTATAAATAGTTTGTTTTAGAGTAGAAGACAAAAATGGAATTGGTAAATAGGACAACTGATTGCATACTCCAGACTCACCTGAAAGTAAGCAGCCATTTTTAGGCACTTCACAAAACTACAGGAAGCCATCCTCTCCCTTATGTCCTGGGAACTGGCAGTGTTCTTGAGAAAAAGCATGCTGTAATGGGAAAATCTACCATTTTCTCTTTCATTACAAGATACTATATGGAGGGGGGTAAGGAAATAGAAGGTGCAATTGACTGCATTGCAGTTAATTATAACATATTTGAGCAAAATAGAAAAGTGAACTTTTTTTTATCATATTTGAATAGAGAATTGGTGATGCATCAGATAGCCTTTACAAATTCCTTATTCTGTCCATTATTCTGTATGTTTATCTACACTCATGACAGATTAGCAGATACCTAGGCCCAGTATTTCAATGGGAAAGAGAAAACACCAGTGAAGGTACTCAACAGTGAACACTGAAAGCTTTAAATTTGGCCAGCCAGGCCAAATGAGCCAACTGGTGCAATAGTGGCATGTCTGTTATGGGGGAAACCAGCAGCTCTCTAATTGGACTAGAGGCCCACTCCATGGGAGGGACTACATCCCTGATACTGAAAACCTATAACAGGGGCAGTCATGAGCCCTAGGGGTGTAACGTCTACTGGTGTCACGCTATATGTATATACTATGCTCACCAAACTGCCCAGCAAGCACTCCTCTTAATGTCCACACCCTTATGTTAATGCTATTCTCACTTTTGGTTAGAGAAGCTTCTCTTTTCAGATGGTGGTGACCTTGGGATGACTCAGGAGGCACCATGGTGCTGAGAAGAAGGGACAGAGAAGGGCTCAGCATTGAAACATCTTAAACACACCTTCCAAGGCTCAGGGTCCATTGCAGCAAAGGAGGCGGAAAGAATGTAAGAGCCAAAGGAAGAGTAGGACTCCTTACAACGTGCTCTTCTAGATACAAAATGACCTGGATATCCATGACCTCACAGTGCCTGACACTACCTACACAAGACCCTCATAACAGGAGGAAAAGATGATGACATCATACTGAAAAGAGAGATTGATTGAGAGGGGTGGGGATATGCTCGAGAGTGAAGTTTCAAAGGGGAAAGTGGGGGAAGGGAGGGAAGTACCAAGGGATATTGTCTACAATTAAAGATGTTGTCAAAAAAAAATTAAAAAAAAAAATAAAGAAAACAATAATCAAAATAAACATGGAGAATATAATCCTTTAACCATACATTTCATTTCATCTGATCTTTAAAAAATCAATTTATTAATTCTTCTTCATCCTCCTTGCATTCTGGAAATGACCTACATTGATTTTGCTACAACAGTAACATGGTGATATGAAAAATCAAATAAAGTCAATGAGTTTTGAACTATGTGTAGAAGGATTAGAGATGGAATGTTAATCATGTCTCAAATTCAAGATAAGAAATAGTGAGTCACTGACCTGTCTTTATTTCACTTTTAAAGTGAGATTTGGATTAAGTGATGATCAAGTATTTCCCATCTTAACTGTGTTTTTATAGTGGCCTAGAACAGTAGGAGATGTATACCCAAAAAGGAGACTGCTACTTGAGCCACAGCTATGCTGGATGACCAAACAATGGAACATACTAGTTACATGCTGTTTGAAATCATGCAGTCCTGCTATGAATTAATTCATTTTAACAGATTCTTTTATTCTCAGTGAAACCCTCTTTAAAATATCATAGCCTAGGGAGTGTGAGTAATTAAGAATGTATCATAAAGATAAATTGTTCCTGATACTTACAAAATGTGACATTGACATTCTAATATAGAATGAATACCTTCAAGCTCTTTCCTTTAATTTGGTTTTAATAAGACTCAAAAATGTCCACAAGGCATTTGACTGAATGAAAGATAATTATTTCCTAAACATTTCTGAGGATATTCACCCATTGAACAAATATTGGGCATATATTATTTTGCTTTTATAATCTAAGCACATTTCCAAATATATTTCATGGACATAATATTTCATATTCTTATATTACTATATATATATATACACACACATACATATGTATACATATATATATGTGTATATATATATATATATATATATATATGATATATATAACATATATAACATGTATGTGTGTGTCCATATATATGTCAAGAAAAAAAGATTAATATTTTATTTTATTATTTAACTAATTTATTTATTTAAGGGGGGGGCAGATAGAAAGAGAGAATGGACATGCCAGGGCCTCTAGCCACTGCAAGTGAACTCCAGAAGCGTGCGCTCTCTTGTGTATCTGGCTTACATGGGTCCTGGGGAATTGAACCAGGGTCCTTAGACTTCACAGGCACACACCTTAACCGCTACGCCATTTCTTCAGCCCAGGATTTTTTTTTTTTAAAGATATTTTGGTGTTTCTTTTAATCAGACTAGTTTTTCCAATTGGCTAAAATCTCCCTCTATGGATAATTTTCATCCACTTCAAAATCTTTTATTTCCTTTTATAGTATTGAGTTTGGCCTAATTGATTCATACTGTAATTCTAGTGTGGATATTAATCTTTAATGCTTAATTAAAATGAATTTGAAAAGTAAATTCATGGATAAGTAGAAAGAAAGATGTGGTGTATATGTGTGGTATGCATGTGTACACTCATGTACATATGTTGTGGGCTCTTGTTGCTATATGTACACAGGTATGTGCAAGCCTAGAGATTGATTTTGGATTTCTCTTCAGTTGCTTTCCACCTTAATTTTTGAGACATGTTTTCTCAGTTAAGCTAGAACTCATTGATTAGGCAAGACTAACTAGCCAATAGGCCCCATAGATCTTTTGTTTCTGCCTTCCCAGGGCTGGGATTACAAATGCATGCCTCCATGCCTGGAAAGTTATGCTGGGAATCTAAAGTCAGGTCCTGTTGATTGAGTGGTATGCATTTTATCCATTGTGCCATGTCCTTACCTATAAATGGAAGGTTTTGATAAAATATCTGTCCCAGGGGCTAAAGAGATGGCTTAGTGGTTAGGTGCTTGCTTTTAAAGCCTAAGGAACCTGGTTCTAGGTTCTATTCCCCAATACCCACATAAGCCAGATGCACGAGGTGGCACATGCATCTGGAATTCATTTGCAGTGGCTGGAGGCCCTGGTACACCCTCTCTCTCTTTCTCTGTTTCCATTTCTCTATCCACCTCTTTCTCTCTCTGTTACTCTCAAATAAATAAATAAATAAATAAATAAAAAATAAATAAACAAACAAACAAAAATATCTGTCCCAAATTCATCTTTAGTCTTTCCAGGTTTTCTGTATAGTTTTAAAATTATTTATTTTATTTATTTATTTGACGGAGAGAAAGAGAGGGAGGATGGGTGCACCACTGCAAATGAAGTCCAGATGCATATGCCACCTTGTGCATCTGGCTAACATGGGTCCTGGGGAATCGAACCTGGGTCCTTTGGCTTTGCAGGCAAATACCTTAACCACTAAACCATCCCACCAGCCCTTCTGTATAGTTTTAAATTCTGAAAGATAGTGTGGAGAAGAGAAAGTTAAATTGAAATGGCATGTGTTTTCTATGGATCCATTAACACTTTGTTAACAAACTAAAACTAATCCCTAAAGGAACGCATCCTTGTTAGACTGCTTTGATAGAGGAGAAGAGAAAATACAAAGTAGGGCTTTCAGTAGCATGAGAGGTGCGTAGCTCATCAGAGTAGAGACTTAGTATTTTGGGATCAGTATGAGGGAATCAGAGTTGTTGCCATGAGACAGAGTGGGGTTACTCATAGTAGACAAGGAAACTAAATAATGTGTGGTACATGACAATCATTGCTAGGCTACTCCTACACTAAGGTAGCTGCAATTTAGACAGCAGATCATCATGGAATTAAAGGTACTAAACCCACCACAATCACTTACTTTTACAATGCTACTAAGTAAAGACATCAAGAGCACTGCATGGTGGATAATTTTCCATAATATCCAGGGTGCTTTTTCTTTCTTTTTTTTTTTTTTTTTTAGCTAAATAAAAGTTTATGAGGAAACTTGATTTTTTTTCACTAGAGCATGAGTCAAGTTAGATTCGCTATATAGCAACAAAGTTTATTCTCTTTGAACATAATTCATTCTGTTTCATAGAATTGCTGAGTAATATTACCGTAACAAGGAATTTGAAGAGCTTTATAAAGCATGGGCACAGGAATTAAGTATTTGAACCTTAATTAAACCATTAGATCTAACCATCTGTCTAAAAGGTCTTCCTATAACTGTCCCAATCACTGGGTAGCTTATTGCTTTGATAATCTTTCTAGTGATTGAGATTGATTTAATACAAAGAAGCATTACCTCCCTTTCAAATGCTTTTCTATTTCTATAGAATCATATGGGAAAAGTCAGCAGAGTAGGAAGGCTTATCTATTTGCACAATAGTATAATACAAAACTCAAAATTTAAAATGACTCATGTAAAGGAAACAGATTTGGAATAGCCCATGCACATGTGAGAAATGAAGCTATTGGAAATTTCACAACATATACTTTTTTGGAAATGATAATATAAAGATGTATGACAAAATAAGAATTATGAAAGCAATATTATTATGTACAACACATTCAAGGAAGACTTTTTCTAGGGATGGAAACCACCTATTTCTGGTTTAACCATCATTGTTACTGGCTGAGAGCTAACATATTTCTCTGAAACCTTATGAAGTGTCAGAGAAATGTACTTCAAACTAATTGGAACCCAGTGAGCATAACAAATGCTGTGACATGGCCAGTGTTTCCAGAGCAAGCAGTGCAGGCATGACAGCAACTGGTTTCTCAATCTGGTTTTCTCTGAACCATCTCAACTCTTGAAGAAAAAAGTACCCTTGGATCTCTCATGGTTACAAATTAAATTTCAACAAAGACAAGGGAAAAAAGAAATTTTGGAAAGGCAATGAATTCACCAAAAATATAGAGAAAATAGAAAACTAAATATTAGTCATTGTAGAAACCTAATGTTGTGGATAAGAACTAAGTAATATTCAAAGAAATACAGACATTCAAAAAATGAAAGAAAAATAAAATAAATGCAAATACTTTCATTGATAAGAGTGGCTAGGAATTATCTAGGGCAAGGTAATTAACTATCAGAAGTTATTCTGTGCTAGTTATCTGAGGGTTAATATGTATTATATAGAAGTTAAACTCCAACTCCAATTATAATTGAATTTTGTCCTTGTATTTCACAATAAGAATATTAGTTGTGTTTATGCTCTATTTCCAAAGTTTTAATTCAATTTATATTATCAATACCCCAGCTAAATGTGCTGATGACAACAGATGAATCTAGGAAAAAAATAGGAGCAGATAAAGACTTCAGGCTCAGGAAATCTTTCTTGTTTCCTATTCAAGCCCTGCCCAGACCCCTGCTGGCCTGTGTGCTGACAAAAGTCTTATTAGCAAAGAAACTTCCAGGGAAAGAGTGATCAGACACAAGGAAAGCATGAGAGGTGGAAGGGCATGCAACTCTGACACAGAAATGAGGTATTAATGGTCATTTTCCTATTAGTAAGTAATTGTAACTTATGACAAATACTTAGACGCTTATTTGAAAGTATTCCATTACATTGAGATAATTTATGAAATTAAATACAGAAAAAATACTAAAATTATAGATGTAAAGTACTAAAGCTGCTTACATTGAATTTTTTCCAACTCATAAATTTATCTACTTTCACATCATTATGTCCTGTCCTCTAAATTTCTCACATTCTATTTTTTTTTCTGTGTGGGCTCTGTAATATTACATGGATATGCAAGACATAAATGTGGCAAATTTAGATGTTACATAAATATCTCAGTATAAGAAGATGGTATATAATCTGTGATATCTGTAGGCAAGCGATCAAACTATTTTCCAATGGAACATAACCAGATTTATGACTGAATAGTTCAAAGAAGTAATAGTGGATATGTGCTTAGGATTGGAAAATGTGGGTATTCAGGGGAGTATGACATTAAAGTAATATCTCTTCCCTGCATACGTGCAAATCCACTTATGCTTCTGGGGCCTCCTGCCTGTCCTAGGAGCATAGGATTATGCTCCCACATGCTATTATGTCATCACTTTTCCCCCAAAGCCCTAAGCTTTTGTAATTCAAAAGTAAGGAGTACATAGACATTCCTTCTCTCCATTTTTTCATTATATACATGCACCAAAGCAATAAAAATCCAACATTGTCTTGTCACCAAAATGTAGGTTGTTGCAGACAGCTTCAGGTTCGCTGAGATGAACTTCCAGACCAGGCACAGTTATGGAGGAAGGGATATTATTTATTGAAGCTTACAGATCCAGGGGAAGTTCCATAAAGGCAGGAGAAGCAGCCTGCTCTTCACAGGACCAAACAGAGAGAGCAAAGCCAACCAGCCACCACAGCACACAGAGCAAAAACTACTGCCAAAAGGTCACACAGCAGACTTCAGGAACTCCTGCTAGACACATTTGCATATCTTTACAATGGAATCTCAGACCATCACCACACCTTAAGACCGGGCCCCCAGTGACCTTGCCTCTAGCAAGATGATTGCAGATGCAACTATAACTAGTAAACCACTGAATATATTGGGGGACATATATCCAAACTACCACATTCCGCCCCTGGCCCCCAATATATTTAGTTCCTGGCCCCCAATAGATTTATAACTATCACACATTGTAAATTGTACTCAGTCCAATTTCAAAGGTTCTTACAGTCTTGACCAACTTAAGATAGTGAGTCCTGTAAAATCAAACAAGTTAAATACTTTCAACATGTAAAGGCACAGAGTAAACATTTTAACTGTATAAGGAATAGCAAGGAGAGACTAAAACAATGCAAACTCAATCACCATCAGCCATCATCAAACTTCTGCAGTTCAAGTTCAATATAACCAGAGACTGACAGTCTCCAGGTTTCCAATTCCGCCCCTCCAGCTGGGCAGAGTTGCCAGGGAAAACACTGCACTCCATGGTAACCCTTTTGCACAGTCCTGGTATATCCACAACATCTTCAGGTCTCCATGCAAACCAAGGTCCATCTTCCAAAGGCTCTTCCAGCCTATTCCTGAGGGTCTTCATGCCCTGCCTCATGCCGCATCTCAGCAGCAGCTCCTGGAACCGTGTACAACTCATGACCACTCCATGCATTTTTCATATTTTCAAAACTAATACCAGGTGTGCAGGACACAGCCATATTTTAAATCCAGGGACAAAATAAACCATAGCCTTGAAAAGCAGGTTCCTTCTCCAGTCAGCTCTTTCCAAGAATTTGCATTTCTAACAGTCTTTCCTCAGGCATCCTCTCCATTGTTTTAATGTAAATCAAGTCAGGCCACCTTCCTTCCACCTTCCTTAAGATTGCTAATGTGTCAACAATAGCAGCTTAACCAGTCTCAGTGCCTCTACTTTTAGCTTGCTTCAGGTTTTCCAACTCAAAATCTTAAATCTCAGTCCGATATCTTTAGCCAAGCACATCAGTCCATTACAAATTTAACCTTGATCAAACTTTCTGGGCCTGGATAGCAGAACGTAGCCATCCCTTATGCCAGTAGCCCAGTTCCAACAAAGTCCTCTGCTGTCTTTCCTTCCCCTTAGAAAGCTCATAAGCCAAGCCTCGAAGTTCAATACAGTCTGCACTTAGCATTCTCAAACTCTCATCAGAATAGTCCATAAAACTTGGCTTACCACTCCAGAAGGCATCTTCAGTTGCAAGCACTAAGTCCATGCCCATTCCTCCAAAACAAAGGTTCCAAAAGACGAATATCCACACGGTCAGGTTCATCTCACCCCACACTCCTCGGTACCACTTTACTGTTGCAGACAGCTTCAGGTTCCCTGAGATGAACTTCCAGACCAGGCACAGTTATGGAGGAAGGGATATTATTTATTGAAGCTTACAGATCCAGGGGAAGTTCCATAAAGGCAGGAGAAGCAGCCTGCTCTTCACAGGACCAAACAGAGAGAGCAAAGCCAACCAGCCACCACATAGGTGGACAAAAGACAAAAGTTTGCTAAGATGTCTTAAATATAATTCATAATTTGGTGAAAACTACCTTCAGCTAATTCCAAAGAATTAATTCCTCCGTGTTTATTTTCTATCTCGACATGCTCTATATCACCCTTACTAAGCCTTATTCACTCTCCCATGATTTCCAAGGATGCTTTTCTAGGAATCACAAATAGTACAGAGTATCTTTCCATGGAGTACTAAACACATGTTACTTTTTAATATGCTAACATGCCTGCCCTTTTTCTTTTTTTTTTTTTTTTTTTTTTTTTTTTTTTTTTTTGTGTGTGTGTGTGTGGTACTAGGGATATAACCCCAGACCCTGCACATGATAGGCAAGTGTTCTACCACTGAGTTACATTCTCAGCCCTGGGGTCCTAATGGGTTCCTTTGAACACCCTTTTGCAAGGTGAACATAAGGCAATTTGATAAGTGTAACCAATTTAATTAGTGCAAGCCTAGTAACAATGGAAGTTTCTTCATCCCCTAGAAAAATATATACATCACATATGTTCCTTAAAATCAGCAAAAACTGTTAAGGCTTTTTTTCTGGGTTTTAAGACAATCTAAACAAAGATCTTATTAGCCACTTGCACTGTTTGTGTAAATCAAGACTCAGTTCTGAGCCCAGTTACTGTGCTTGTGAGTGTCAGCTCTGGAAACCACAGTTTCACTGTATCAGAAGGCTATTGAGTATGTCTAGAAAAGATATAATAAGTTGAAAACACATTTTAAATGAATAAATAATATGGCACATAGAGCAATCTATTCATTGTGTTATTACTTCAATGCAATTTCAAATATCAAGTGATAATTTGTTACTTTCACAAAAGTTACAACTTCACCTATTTTCTAGCAAATGCATACTATCCAGAAAAGCAGTAAAGATCAATTAATCAAATAAATATCTCTATGAACATAGAAACTATATATACAGTTGAGTGAAGTATTGATTACTGCTAGAGAGAATATTCTTGCAGAATCTTTTAATGGCTCATTAATCTGCCTTTAAGTTCTGTCTGTATTTGAATTTTGGAGGTAGGTGAACACATTGCTCCATAAAGGAGCCAACTTTAACTGTAAAGGAGAGATTGTAACTCAGTCTCCTTTCCATGCTGCTGTGGGCTTCTCTCGAGCCTGCAGGGTGCCATTGCTATATTTGTCACATGATAGCATGGCCCTAACAGCATATGATACAGAAGATTCATGCTCAGAAAACCATTTTTATTATCTTTACTTCCAGGGTATAATTGATGAAACTAGTTAAAGCAATGATCATAAGACTTAAGCATTCACTTAAATGAACAATTTTGATCATTAGATTTTAGTCACAGTCAGATAGAAGTAAGAAGTTATGGTGTGCTATTGTCCAGTAGAGGAATATAGATAGTGATTATGTGCCATAAAAATAATTAACATTGGAAGAGTCAGATGTATGTTCCACCTGATTCCACAGTGTCCACAGTATTAATGTGTATGTATGTATGTATGTATGTGTGTGTATATATATATGTGTGTGTGTGTATATATATATATATATATATATATATATATATATATATATATATTCTACAAACATCAAAGGAGAGTACATATATGTATAACTTCTATGATTATATATATATATATATATATATATATATATCAGTTTATAAAAATAGAATAATTATGTTCTTAGTTGGAATCAATTCATTTTACAAATGAAGCAAGAGGATAGGACACACAAGCTTCTATGCTGACTCTTATGAGAGAATCAATCGTAACAAATAGGTTTTCTCATGACTATGATAATTTATTTAAACATTTAAACAAAATATGTATTGCACACTAGAAATACACTGTATGTAACAGAAATTTATTCACTAAATAAATGAAAGGTGAACCTTTTCTCCTGATAGATTATTAAAGAAAAATAGGCAATGGAAAGACTAAGTTATACTTTCATAGTTTATTTGGTTGGGAAGAGTAAGGAAGGAAAAAATACAGATAAGCTTTAAAATCAATATTTGTTTAGTAGAAAAAGAATTTTACAAGAAAAATATGAATGCCAATTTCCAGTGGATGACCCACAAGTTGAGATGGCATTTGTGACTAATTTCCTGATGTTACATAGATCATCTAGTTGCCCTTATGCTGAACGCAAACAGCTTATATATAAAGAATGTACCTTCTCAGTGGTTTTGTTTATTTGTTCATATACTATTTACTAATAGAGAGACAACATTGGCATAGAATTCACTTAGTCTGAAATGAATTCTACAGTCTAATCAATCTGTCCATAAGTCATTGTGGAGCTATTACAGGAAGTGATTTCAGGCATGGAAATAAAATGTAAAAACTCTGATAATATTTTTAAAAGATAACATAAAAGTGACACGAACAAAGTCCTAAAGAAGTTCCTTTCTCTTTCTGGCATACATTTTTACTTCTGTGATGTGAAGTTGTCTGAAGATCCTCCTTTCCTGATGTCCTATGATTCAGCATGTTTATGAAGAATTACTGTGTGTTTGTACTTTGTGTATTGCAGAATATAGAATATCCTTCCATGGAAGAAATGGCATTCTGATATTTTCTTTAGTAGGACAGGATCACCATTTCTGCTACAATCTTAAAACTGTCTGTGGTGCAGGGGATGGAAATTCCTCATTTGTTCCTATCCTGAATGTTGCATTAGACACATTGAGTGTGGCATGTCTGCAGTACATACATGGAAGTGATCGCTGAGCTATGGTGTGGCATCTGCTCAAATATAAATTGTTCATTTTGTAAAATTAGTTGGGTAGTCTCTTTTTCCACTGCCCTCTTTCTGAAAGTAAAAGCTTGACATGAAGCCCAAGTTACAAGATAACCTCAGGAAAGAGAAAACAGTTGAAGTGGTCTCTAGTGGGTAATTTGAGAATCAAAGAACACAGCACAAATCACTCAGAAAATTACTCTAGATTCCAGGATGAAATTCCTCTTCCTTTTAAATTACCATGACACAGCAGTAGAAGGGATAAATCCAAACCAGATAGTTTCCCTTTCTTAACCCATGGCTGGTCGTTAGGTTATTAATACCTGTGACACATGGGTTTATATCGGTTGATGAGACAAAAGGTGGGAAGAGCTTATGTATTCTAAACTCTCTCCCAGTCTTTACAATATAGCTTTATGCACAGACCTTTGCTAGTATAGGTCTAGATTTTTATAGTATACATACTTTAGAGTTGTATATTTGCCATATTATTTTCTGAGTTTTCTTGTGTGTATACAAGACAGAAACTGATACACTGGAATACAAAGGGAGGGTAAGGAGGAAGGGGAGAAGAGTTTATAAGAAGGTGGAAGAGAAGAGAAAGAAAGAAAAGTAAATAGACATTTTTAAGACTTTAAAATAATCCAGATGATTATACCTGGATTGTTTTCACTACCTAAATGACAATGCTTAAATAAAATGCAGTCATTAGTTTATATATCCCATTTGTAGAGCAAGAGTGAAGAAACTCTCACCTTGAGACTATAACTTTGCCTGGTGGTCTCAGAGTAATGAGAGGATTATTCTATTTGTCCTCCAAGAACTCCCTGAAGAACTTAACATGTCTGCTGCCATTCATGATGTGGACACTAGACTAAAGGTATGATATGTCACCCTCAGCTCATTTTGCCCTTGCTAAAAGGAGACTGTCAGACAAAGGGAGTTCTCTGCTTCTCCCACCTCTGGCTATATCTAAACCACTTTCCTGGAGGTGAAAGATTCAGTATATTCCATTACTGATAATTAACCCATTTTGTTTCCCTGAGCTAAACTCATTCCATGCTGCAGAGTTTTAAATAACTTCAGTGTTATCACAGAAGAAAGCAAAAGTAGTCAAGTTTTAACAGAATCATCTAAATATCCTAGGAAGTTTTTTTTTTTTTATTGTGTGAAAACTTTATAGGACTGTACAGTAATATGTTAATGGCAGTGACCAAGAAAACATTGTAAATAGTAAAGTAACATAAGACAAAGATTTTTCTGCAAAATATGAGGAATTAAAATATAAATTGAAAGTAGACAAAGCCAGCAAGTCTTCCATGTTAAAAGAGGGAGTGATTGGCAAAGTTAATGATCCAGGGAAGGTTTATCTGGAAATGAGAAAAATTTGAAATGGAGGCTACTGTGCCATGTATTTGTAACATTAAGACAGTCTGTAGAACCTGACTTCAATCCCTGCTTCATTGGTGACTTACTGGCTCACTGTCACTGTTGACGTGTGCTTTTTTTTTTTTTTTTTTTCTTTCATCTGGACAATTGTTTCCAGTTACATTAAAATGGAAAGAAAATGGTTGCAATAGTAGTTGGCACATGGTAAATTAGACCAATACATAGAATGGGTAATATAAATGATAAGTATAAAAAATAAACCAAAGAGGAAAAGTTTATATGTACTCATGTATTTGCCACTTGACAAAATATAGATTTTTCAAATTTAGTCACAATGGTTACTTCTTTTTCTACTGCCATTACCAAATGACTTCACTCTAGGGTGAGCAGAGATTCTCCCCTTGTCCTGAATAAGGATGATTTTCCTGCCAACAAGTGAGTGTCCTGCACTGCAAGTCTCTCATGTAATGTTGAAAATTGGCCTCTGCATGCTTTTTTTTTTTTTTTTTTTTTTTTTTTTTTTTGAGACAAGATCTCACTAGGTAGTCCAGGCTGGCCTCAAGCTGGAAGTCTTCCTGCTTCAGCTCAGCCTCTTGAGAGCTGGGATGATAGGCATGAGTCATTGTGCCTGGCTTCTTGAATCTGGCCTTTGTATTTCAGTGTACATTAACTGAAAGAAACTGACACTTCCCTCAGTTGATCACATAAAGACATCCAATGTAGATGTGCACCAAACAAATAGAGGTTGCAGTAAGGATACATAGCTATGGTAAAAAGCGTTCCACCTGGTTGTCTTACGCACTATTTGTTTTCAAAGATCCAATGTAGAATGATGCCTTTGGTTCTGTTTTTGATGTTCTGATGCTTTTCTTGAGCATTTACCCTCTCTGTAACAATAAGAACATTACTAAGAATGAAAATTTATTCACAATGTGTGGCAATGGTTCAGTGGCTAAAATGCTTGCCACACGAACCTGAGTGCCTAAGTTCACATCTCCAATACCCACACAAAAGCCAGATGTAGTAGCATCTGTAAACACATAGCTGGGGAGACAGAGACAGGAAGATTACTGGGACTTGCTAGCTAGCTTGTTTAGCTGAACTAGTAAGTTCCAGGCTCAGAAAGAGACCCTATGTAATAATAATTAATAATAATAGTAATAGTGTAAAGAGCAACTGAAGAAAGTACACTGGCATTGACCACTGGCTTTCACATGTATGCATACAAACATGCATACACACACACACACACACACACACACACACACACACACAAATACTCAAGTAAGCTATATGAACAAGGTGGCACACGTGTCTGGAGTTCATTTACAGTGGCCGGAGGCCCTGGTGCACCCATTCTTTCTCTTCTCCTTTCTCTCTCTGTCTCTCTCTCTTTCAAATAAATAAAGAATTTATCCACCAGATACCTAGATTAATAATTCCAAGTACTAAAGGGTTATTCAGATTAAATAAATTATGTCACTTATACTTTGGTATAGAAAACATTTAATTTGATATGAACAGTATATGAGTTTATATGAACAACATATGACTTAAAATTCATAGATAATTATATATATATTAAATGTCAGATACTTTTAAAAGTGTACCATACAAACACATGGGGCAACATGGTGCCAACAATTTTAAGAGACTCAAAGAAAACCGGACAGCATTACAACCAAATCCTGTTCTCAGGAATACTTAGCATTCTTATTTTGAAGTAACAAATAGCAAGTAGTATTAAAGATAGCAAAAGACCTCCTATCCTTAACCTCGTTGTTTCCTTTCTTGCTTTAAACTCTTGACTCCCACTTTTCATGAAGAATTCTAAATCTTTGGCCAGCATTAGGCAGAAAATAGCAAACACTCACCAAGGCCCTGACATTCTCCTGTGCTTTCTCCAGGTGAACACCTAGCAACATCTGCCTTCCTCCTCAGTGGGTGCTTGATTTCCAGGTTCTCAGAAGTATTTTCTGCTGAAGACTACGAGAGGGCTGGCATGCCCTGGGCATCAGCCTCCATTGCTTGGTTTCCAGTCACAGCTGAGCTTTGCTTCCCCCTTCAGGCCATACCCACTTCCATTTGTTACGATCAGATCCTGAAATCTACATGGGAAGCACTGAGACACCCAGCACCCAATACCCAGCACCCAGGGCACTGAGTTCCACCTATTCCTACCCTCGTCTTCAGCATAAATGAGGCTTCCTAGAGCACAGTGCCAGGATCTGTGAATAGCCTAAATACAATTAGGTGGAACATTTTTCAAATATTTCTAAGATCAGGCTTCAACATATTTGAACAGAAGGTTAGGAACACCACTGACTGACATTAGAAAGCAGGCCAAAAGGAGAACACTTTCTGTAATATTTAAAGGATTACAAAACACAATAAGCACTTTCCTAAACCCTTTTGAGATGGAGGCCTCCCTAGTGTGTGCTGTGCTGACTCCTTCTTTGACCATGACAGCGAGTTTTTTTGGTTTTTTTTTTTTTTTTTTTTTTTTTGGTGCCATAGACAACATGGTGAAAAGTGTCACCTTGGCACATTTCAGGGCTGAACCTGTAGATCTTCCGGGGGAGAGTTGAAATCACTTGCTAATATGAACTGTGACTCTGAATGAGAGGCTGATTCCTGTCAACATGTTTATAATTTAGCTGAACACTTTTTTCCCTTTTCATTGCAGCATAATTTAAAATTCTGTACAAAAATAGCTACTTGTCAGTTATGAACTAGACTGTCTACATTTTCACCTGATTACCAATATATGTTTGTTGTGCTGGAAAAAAAAAAGAATGGAAAAGTGCCGAGGAAATGTACTGAAATAAGTGAAAAGTTACATGAAGGTTATTGAATAAGTATGATGATAGGATTAGAAGTGTTTCATGGGAAGTGACATAAATTAGAAAGCAGCTGCCTCCCTCCTCTTCTGCTGTCCTTTGGGCTCCCCTAGGCTGCATCTTTATGTATGTACCAGCTATTCTCATCATGTTTCATAAAGGACTGAATATTTATACCCCTGAAACCACTGCAAAGGATAGGTATTTCTTGTTTGGTTATTTAAAGTAGCAATATTATTTTCTAGTCCCTACATCTTTGGAGCAGCTCCATAGGCTGGTATTTTGGTTTTTTTTTCATTGTGCCAAAATATTCTAGGGCTACCTTCTTCTAGCCCTGTATTTCTCATGTATTTCTGAGTAATTGCTTTTCCAAGAAAAAGACACTTTCATTAAAACTAAAGTGATAATGGCTACAAATGCAATAAAGCCACTAATTGATTAAAAATTCAGTGTCAAAATGAGTATAATATTGACTCAGACTTAAAAATGCAGGCTATATATTAGGCTGGTTGGTATCCTTCATGATGAAAGCCCTTTGTTAGCCATTATATGATGCAGAATGATCCCTTACTATTGTATAGGTTATGTGTTATACAAGGGTACCAAACTGAGAAAGCAAGTACAGACTGGAATCCAAATTTTACTTCACTATATACAACTCCATCATCTCATAATATGGATTGATTTTCTTAATGATACAAAGGATTTAAATATTTGACAAGGAAGTTACTCCCAGAGGTAAGTACACTGGGAGAAGATACGAATAATTTGTTTGTTATTCTCTATTTACAAAGGTAGCTGTCCTTGTAGAAAAAGCTCTTCCTCTGTCTTACAATTGGTTCTTCTCTCTTATTATTTTCACATATCACCAACAAGTCCAGTTTTCTTAAGCTTCTCTTGTTCTTGAGATGGGGAGGTAATCTTGGCAAAGCTCTTTGTTCCTATATTTTTCAGTAATTTATTTGAAGCATTTTGAATGCTTTAATATTTAGTTCATAATTATCTACATTTTAGTGTTTCCTAATACAAAAGCTTTCGACAGTTAATGGATTTAGAGACATTTTAAGCCTGTGTCTAGACATCATACACATGCTGAGAATACTGATTTTACCCTAGGCAGAAAGGCTTCTCCTTAAAATGGAGCTGCCAATTAATTAAATTATAAAGTCTAAGATATGAAAGTCCTGTGATTAACCCATGAACTACACTTATGCTGTAGAACCCATAATGCTATGAATGTTGGGCAGGAAACATATTCTTTCCAAACACTTTAACTGATCTTACCCAATATATGGACATCAGATAAATGTCCACAGGTAAGTGGGCACAGAAGACCACAGTTGATTAATTCATCCAGTCACTCACTTGTTCACAGTTTAGGAAACTGAGGTGCTATAAAGTCATGGCCACCACTGTGCTCTTCCAACAATGGAGTTATGCATCAGCAAGCTGCTCTGGCTACTGGGTTTGTCACTACTACATAGATCTGGGTGCTCCTGCAGCTGCTCTGGAAGGCAGTTTGTTTCATCATCAGGACATTCCAACCACTACCAGCCAAGTACTAAAGGGAGAGTTGAGGCCTTCACTCACCCAGCAGCAAATCACGCCAGTCCTCAGCCTCTCTTCCAACAGAGAAGCACACTGTAGCTGCACATAGATCAACCTCACTGCCCAATATAGACTTCCTTTAGCCTTTCCAGGTGGATAATCAGAAGTTCCCTGGTAAACTTTTTGTCTTGAAAATCCCAGACTTGTAGATTTAATTCTATGGTGCCTGGCAGGGAAGGCCTAGTCTTTGTGGCTCTTGGAAAGCCAATGGCCCTGACATAGCCTTGAGGTAACTTACCAGAGAGAAACTGGTTTTGAATCAGCAAAAAGGAACTAAAAGGAACAATATACTATTCATTGGGGAGGTCTAAGGGAATTCCCACATATAAAGATGAAGCAATAAGATGGGCTAGAGCTGTTTTGTGCCCAAAGGTCTCCTTAGAAGCAGTGTCCTTTCCTATACATACAGGTCAAAGCAGGAAAAACAATACAAAAACAACACCTAACCTTGATGTTTCAGGACTCCATCTCAAGACTATTAGACTTCCAGAGAAGATGGATTTGCAAATATGCTATGCAAATGTGCTTAGACTCTTGATTGTGAAGGAGTTAAATGGAATCCTGAAATGTTAATCTTTGAGTTGATGGGTGTGGAAGTTGTAAAGCTCTGGGCTTCCCTGAGCACTGCAAGTCTCTTATTCCTCTTAACTCCCTTATTCCTCTTTTTCTGAAAGCTATGTTGTTCTCCCCTGGTTTCACTGTGATTAATATGATATGTTTCTCTTACGATCTACTTCATCTGTTGGACCAGCAACCATGCTAATTCAAACATAGTCCTCCCTGCCAAGAAATGCTGGGTTGCTTGAAGAAGAAAATGTGTAGAAGAAGCTACAAGACCTGGTCAATATGATGCAGCAGGAAGATGGAAAGAAGGTATAAGGCTAGATGCCAAAAGTTCTGGATTAGGAAGTGATAAAGGAAGATTATGAAATGAATAGAGGAGAATATCAATATGGGAGCATGTAATTATAATACAACATTTATAATTCAGCATCTGTAACCACTTTAAAGGCCCCTGGGCTAGAGCTCATATACACTGGTTGATTTTTAGAGTCTTAAGAAAAGAGATGGTCCACTCTAAACACATATCATAACTATAGAAAAGATGAACAAATGAAAATGTTTCAGAAGAATGAGCATTCTCAAGTGGAAACCCTACCTAAAGCCAGAAAACCAAGTTAGGTAACCATGATGGGAGAAGAGGGGACTCTTATCCACAGTATTACCAGGATATGATGCTTAGAAAGGCACCCAAAAGCATTGCAAGTAAACTTGGGCTATCTTCTAGAGACAATTGTTGACCTCCCCCAACCAGAGGTGCTGCTGAAAGGTGGATTCCAGTTGAAGTGTGAAGGCATATTCCCAAACATGAATGGCTATATGTTGTATTTTATCATCCAAACCCAATAAGGTGTTCTTGTAATCATGAATGACATCATTAGAATTTGAAGGCAGCCTTGTCTTTTCTATCCCTAAAAACATGTCAAGCATTTTTATGAACCTAGACAATCTCCGTGAATTTTCAGAACTGTACAAGACACTATATATGTACACTATTTTTGCTAAAGCATGCTTGAGAAGGCAAAAGTAAATGCAAACATGGCATCTAGTTGCCAGACACATGCTTATTTATTTGATCTACAAAATGTAATGCAGCAAAATTTAATAACAATGTGAGGCATTTGTGACAAGCAACACAACTTTACAGTTACAAGAGAATAACAATCCTTTTGATCCATCTAACATATGACCATTTCCTTTTGAAAAATTGCTGTGTACCCTCAAACTCATATTTTGATAGAAGCCTCCAAGATGGGAGAAATGGCTGCATTCATTTTAAGAGATAGATTTAGTGGAAGTTTGGAAAGATTTATATTAGCATTTTAAGAGTACACAATTCTAAAGACAGTATGACACTATTGCCTTCTGGGTTCATTTCCCATCCTCTGGGCTCTTACTGTCACCTGGAGGCATTTTGCTATGACTATGCCCTTGGATTCTTGCTATCTGTTGCCCTGTGGGTTCACAAGAGGATTCTAGCATGATTCCAGAGATGAGCAATGAAAGAAAGTTATTCTTTTGTATCTATTGTCCCTGGCTATGGATTTTGCATTTTTATGTAAATCCATGTTCCTATGGTGGCTACTACCCACAGTCAAAACCCTTGTCAAATTGTCAAAGTCTTTTCTCTACGTGTGCCTTTGATTACAGGGATGGTCAGGATTTCTTATGTATTCAAAGATGTGGGGTCTTCCTTATGTCTTTTGCTTGTCTTACTGCCTGTGCTCATGTACTTAGCCATACAATAAAGTTCTCTGCCACCAAATAAACCTTTTGAATTGTCTCATTTCTTGCTGTGAATTACTCTCTGACCAATAAAATTGGTGAGCAGTTTTATGTTCTTTTTAGTACTTATGTTTTAAAATCTAAATGTATATGTACAATGGGGAAATAATAAGCTTTACTCTGGGACTTGGGAGAATTGAGAAATTTGTAATGCAATACTAGTTTTTTTGTTGTTGAGCATTGAGAATTTAGTAAAATTACACAAACTCCAATGATTTCTTTGGATTTCACTTCAATACTTATTCTTATAGTGAAAATGATTGAAGCAGGGAGTTAAATGGGGGACAAAGGTTTCAGGTGTGGTTCCTGGTTGTCATGGCGCTATGGCTTCTCAGTGTCCCAGGGGCATCCAGGAAATGGTGGAGTAGTGTCTTGAGTGGCTGTGAGTGCACCAGGATGAAACACCTGGGAGACAGCTTCAGAGAACAGCTCTCATTTATTTAACAAGGAACTGGGCTTTTCTAAGCAGGAGAGAGAGAGACAGCAGGAAGAGGGTCCCAAGGGGATTGGTGGGTTCAAAGGTTGTTTGCCAATGCTGAGTTGGTATATAGGGACATTCATTCCAGCACATAGGGAGAGGGTCAGAGGATCTACATAGTGGTGGGAAGAGTTATAGGCTATGAGTCATACGGGGATAAGGCTATGTAAAGATTGTTGGCTGATACCATATAAGGGGTTTCCCAGGTAACTGGCCAAAGGTCACAGGGCTTTGAATAAAGCATAAGTCTTAGCAGGACGTTCAGGTGCCATGGGCTAGGGGCCCGAGATTCATGCAGGGTCCAGGCTGCTGTGACCTATCCATAGCCTGGGTACCCTAGTCGTGTCTGATAGATTAGGCCTGCTTTCACCAGGGGCCCTGCCTGTGTCTGACATTTAGGTGCTGTCTTTTTTTGCTGGTTGTACCACACATCACAACATAATTTTTACTTGTCCCTTTCTTCCTATGTTTCTGCTTGGTGATACAGCATATGTTGTTGAATAGAACTAAAGTTAGCACGTTGAAATGCATTCAATTATTTAATCCTAAAATAAAAATAAACATAAAAGCAGCATCTGAAAGATAATCTCTTGGTATACTACCATATAACACATCTATTTCCTGTTGCTGTTCATTTGAAATATGGCTTAACCATAGCCCATTGCCCCATAGTAATATATATGCCAATATAATCTCTTCATTTTCTTTATTTCAAGCATTTCACTGAAAAAATTAAGCTGTGGCTATATTTAAAGTTGGCTAAATTAGGAAATTCTTGTCTAATTTGAGACTTTGGTTTTGATTTCCATCCAAGAGATGTTTTCTCCCTCATGTATTATGAAAAGAGAAGTAATTAAGTATCTATATATAGAAAGAATTGGTGTGCTCTTCAGACACATCATTTACTTTTACTCAGCTGCTCCATGGGAAAGAAGACAGATATAGCTTTCTGTGTGCACTTCTGCATCTGTGCTGTTTGTGCAAAACAGACACCCAGAATCTCTTGGGACCATTCCGTTAGAGTATCAAATAATGAAAACATTTTATCAAGAGAGAAATATCAGCCTCTGACAAGCTCATCTCAGTGATACCCTTTCAACCAAAGTATTATAGAAGAAAATATTTGGGCATATATCTTATACAGGCTTCTTAATATTATGCTGCTACTATACCAAGGATAGCCTGAAATGAGGCCCATTCACCCTCTAGGATAAGGGAGCACTATTATATTTTGGAAAAGACAATAAGGGCAATGCCATGAAAGCCCCTTATACTGTAGATGAAGAAAATAAGAGGTTAAAAACTCTCTCCACAGTTTTTCAGGCAACTGCATAGTCCCAGCCCTCTTATCTCTCTGAGCAATTATTCCAGTGCATCAAGCTGCCATCATTATTACCCTTTCATGGGGCTTAGTATCTTGTTTTATATTCTGTTACATAGTCTTTCAAGATTTTTAAAATATTTATTTACTTATTTATTTGCAAGCAGAGACAGAGAGAGAGAGGGTAGAGAAGAGAAAGATAGGGAAATGGACATCTCAAAGCCTCTAGCCACTGCAAATAGACTCCAGATGCACGTGCCACTTTATTCATCTGGCTTTTTGTGGGTTCTAGGGAATCAAACCTGGGTCATTAGGCTTTTCAGGCAACCACCTTAACTGCTGAGGCATCTCTTCAACCTTTGTTACAATTCATTCAACATATACTTATTGAGAACATATAATGTGCCCAATATTGTTTGGAACTGAAGACTTTATGCTAGTCATTGGAAACCTTGTGATAAATGAGAGGAGACATTATTGGGATGTGAAGTATCAAAAGGATAGGCTATTTTTTACTGTTATTGGTAAGGACAGCTATCTGTCATCATAGCTGCATAATAAGAATTCTGTAATGAATGGATTATATACTGATTATCTTGCACTTGTCAATTAGAAAAAAATAATACTTATATCTGGCAAAGTGTTCCTATTAGTGAAACTTGAAACCATGGCAAATGGTTAGATTAACCAAGAAGTTTTCAACTTGACAGAAGGAAAGAGGTTAACCTAGAACTCTAGAAAGTATCAGCCCTTAAGATACTGAGTCAGAGGACTGGAGAGATGACTTAGCAGTTAAGGCATTTATCTGCAAGCCAAAGTCCCAGGTTCAATTTCCCAGGAGCCATGTAAAGCCAGATGCACTAGGTAGTTCATGAGTATGGAGTCATTTGCAGTGGCTGAAGATCCTGGATTGCCCATTCTCTCTCTCTTTCTCTCTCCATCTTTCTCTCCTCTCTCTTCCTCCAATAAATAAATAAACTAATAAAACATCTTAATAAAAGATACTGAGCCATAAAACTATTTTCCAATGACAGGAAGAAGACTGTAGAAGATAGTGTGAACCACAATTGAGTCTTAAGAGCTTTTCTGAAGGTTCTTAGATAGTATTGACAAAAGAATGGCTCTGCTCTATCAGAGAAGGTTGTCCTTTTTGATCCAGTGCATAGCTTCATGATAGACACACATGTAATGGTGAGGGAGGAAGGAGACACACCCATGCAGCAAGTTGAAGAATTAACCCTGGCAATTAATAGGGTGACAGCTGTCACAGACAGATCTAAGGCAAGGATTTGGTTGTTTTGTTTTGTTTTGTTCATAGAGAAGAGGCATGACATTGTCAAGTAGCAGAAATGTCAAATAATTGAGGAGCTTTTTTATGTCTGTGATTTAGCATATGAAAAGGTATTGGCTAGAAAACCTTCAGTGCATTTGTAAAAGTGGAGGCCCAGGTCACAGTGGGATTAATTGTTCAGGAGTGAGAAAGTGGCAGTATCTGTTATTTTTCAAGAAATTAAACCTTAGAAAAGAGAAGCAATAAGAAGAAGATGTACTGGAAAGTTTCTTTTGTTAGAAGAAAGAGGACTAAGAACACATCCTGGATTGCTGTCATTGTTGTGTGTGTGCATTCCATGGCATGCGTGTGGAGGTTAGAGGACAACCTTGCGTGGTTGATTCTGTCCTTTCACCTTGTTTCAGACAAGGTCTCTCTTATTGCTTCCTGCTTAGAAGGCCAGACTAGCTGGGTCTGAAGACTGTGATTCTTTTACTCCATTTCCCATTGTCTCAGAGGCACTGAGATCACATGAATACTCCAGATCCAAACTTCAGATGGTCAGCAGGCTTGCTCAGCAAGCTATCTCCCCAACCCTGCATCCTGGATGTGGAGAAAAGTGTTTTTTCTTTCCTTTTCTGGAAACATTACTCGTTGCATTTCCTAAGAACTGGAAACTATAGATTTCTTCTAAATAGTGCATACCAAAATGAGGAAGGAAGAAGATAGAATAGATTCATAAACCTGTCTGGCCAGCCACAGCATCATAAAGCAGTTCACTGGCTGGACACCTTCATGAGTGGATTGAAATCTTCCATCCAGCTACTACCATCATGAACACTTCCAAACGTAATCATGATGATTAGTTCTGACAACTCAGTTCTGACAGATTGGAGCAGATTTGTTTTTGCAAAAGGACTCACAGCTGTAGAGAGATATTTACCAACAAAGAGTGTCAAAATGACATTGAATCATCAAGGTTGAAAAATAAATTATAGCTCCTTCACCTGAATCACTCATCTTTAACTGATTCCTGACAAATTAAATGGCCATTTTGAATGACTGCAAGATATCATGTACATCTGATGGATTTGCCTAAATTCCTCCAGTGAGTTGTAGGCTTCTTCGTTTTAGGAAGTCTCACTATGTTGAGTAAAAAAAAAAAAAAAAAAAAAAAAAAAATTTGGAGTCTCTTTAATCACAAATATAGGCTCTAACAATTCATAACCACTCTTTGTATAAAATTAGTTCTATTCTTGGGAATAGTAACTCTGTCAACACACAGTGAAAGTATTCTCAGCATGGACATATTATGTACAAAGGTAAGTTGGTAGACTGCTTAAAATTAGCTGCCGTTATTATTCAATGATGTGTCAAATGAAATGAGCTGAAATAGATTGACTCTGCTATCTGGTATCTGTTACACAGCAGAATTTGATGATAAAATTACAGCAGCTGTGGCTGGGCATTCCAAAACATTTCTATTGTGGCATCTGTAGGAATGAAGTATCTGGAGAGAATATGGATACAACCCACCATAGTTTGAGTGCCTGACCACCCACAAAACCCCAAGAATTAACAATCTCTGATGGCTCTTAGGTTTCTGTTGACAACTGGAAATTCTTTCTCCTAATATTGTTGCAGAAAGAGAAAGGATGTTCAGAACTTCCTTATTTTCTCAGGCCTTCATCATGGGTACAAACTCGTTTATTCCACAGCTTCTAGAAAAGAGAACATGGGCATCCTACCAAATCTCTCTGGAAAATTTTGGAACTTCTATGATGCTCCTTCACATCCTAGAAACACACCAAACTTCTGGCTATCCCAGTGATAAATATAAACCATCAACGACAAGTAAGACATCAGTTGAAATGGTATGTCACTCCCACGAGCGCATAACTCCCTTTGCATCTGTCACCCTTACCCTTCTCTTGGTTCTCTAAGGAAGACCATCTCCTCTGGAATAGTGTTCTATATTATCAGGGGTCAGAAAAAGTCCATGGCTTAGAAGCCTAATAGAGTTAAGTTTAGTATTAGGACTTCATTAATATGGTTCCTTATTACTTATTAAATGTATGCAATTTGGGGGTGATGATAGAATAGAGAATACTTTAGTGGTCTGCTCTTGTCTGCTGTGTGGATTACAGGCCCAAACCCTAGGTCATATGAGGCTGGATATTAAGATTTAACAGTCTCGCTCATAGCCCCTTCGAGAGTCAGTGGCTCACCAATAACAAATACTCTACACTAGCCACCTTGTCTCAAGTTGGGACTAACACTGCAGCACTCTGTATGTTCCAGAGCATCCAGTGGATGAGCTGATGCCGCTCACCAGTGGAGGTAAATTTCAGCTAAGCTTCTTCTGCACCACCTCTCCTTTAACATTCTGTCACTTTATCAAGAAGTTCTGCCTCAAGCTCTACTGCTAAAAAAAAAAAATACAACCAAGGAAAAGTGCCTACCACTGAGGACCTGTGTCAATCACATATGGATAAATGTTACATATTTTCAGTGGTAATCAGGGAGACAAGCAGCCCCAGGGAATCTGGTGTTAGCATGAACACTGTTATAATATCAGAAATTATAAGCTTTCTGCAATCAGTTAATGTTAAAGAACTGAGATATCAGCAAATGATAACCATTAATTCCCACAAATATTGAGGCTAAAATTGTCTAAGTGGAAGAAACTACTACTGTTAATGGATAAATGGATATATTATGCCCCCCCCAACTGCCTTCTAAATACTTTTTGTGCACATATATTAATGCTACTCTCATTTTTGGTTAGGAAAGCTTCCCTTTTCAGATGGAGTGACTCAAAACTCACCAAAATAATGAGAAGGAATGATAGTGGAGTGTTTTCAAGGTGCAGGGACCACTGAGGAAGAGGTGGCAGAAAGAAATGTTAAGTCCCCAAAGAAGGGGAGGGGTGCTTTGCAATACAGTCTTCCAGACACCAGGTGGCTTCCAGACACCTAGTTGCTATGATGCTACCTACACAAGACCTGCAGAACAGGAGGAGGAAAATGATGACATCAAAATAGAAGAGAGACTAGTTGCAAAGAAGGAATTCAGTGGAGAAGTTTGGGAGGGAGCAAAGGGATGGTGGTGGGAGAGGATTATGATCATGGTCTATTGTGAATATTTACAAAGGTTGTCAATAAAAAGTTAAAAATTAAAATATAGAATATTAATAATTACATTTTGGATCATGTGTTGTTATAGTTAAAGATTCCAACATCACTTCCTACTACTTCAGTTTCAAAAAAAAAAAAAAACTTCAGACTACAGAAAAAAACACACCCCATCTTAAATTTCATTTAGAGATGATTCTATGTTAAATCTTAGTGATTAGTATTTAAGATCACAAATAATGATTATCATTCCAGACCCTGAAAACTCTTGTCAAAGATGAAACCTCACAAAAATTAAATAATGATTATAATCCCAGACCGGGAGGCAGAGGAAAACTCTTGTCAATTCCAGGTCATGAAACCCTACCTCGAAAAACCAAAAAAATAAATAAATAAAAAAATTGTTTGTTTCACTGCTTCAGCACTAGTGGCTTACTGTTGACTTTCTCTAATGAGTTAATGGATAGTAATTATTAATCAGAATAGAATTTCAGCTATATGCCTTTCATTTTGGTAAAAATCACAGACACAGAACAAGTGCCATACTATGCAGTTATGTACATATTCCATAGTCTACATGCCATAAGTTGTAATGGTGTTTGGATTTTTTTTTAATTTTAGGAAAAATATTATATTGAAAACTATCATAATTTTTTAAAAATATATTTTATATATTCCACATGCGAAATATTTAGGAGATAGAGTTTCTAGGTCAAATAATATGAATATTTCTGACTCGTCTAGATTTAGTCATCTCAAAATTCTTTTTCATCATTCAATTCCATAGTTTGTGAAATGACTTAATTCTTCCCATCCACCACAACTTGCAATATTAATTGTAACAATCTGGTTGAATAACTCTTACAACTCTAGTTATACCTTCACAATTATCTCATTCCTTTTATATAGAATGGAGTCTCTCCCCCCTCTTCATTTGGTTACCTTAACTAACAGAATACAACAAAAGTAATCCATGCTACTTATAGACCACATCCCTGAAGCGGCCTAGCAGTTTCCAATTTTGATCAGGGAGAGCAGCCATCATGAAGCAGCCAGGTCAAAATACTAGGTAAAATCTGAGATTTTAGAAAATCTGAGATTTAAGAAGAAAAAAAAAAAAAAAACGCATAATGGTGTGACAAGTAAGAGATATGCTCTAACCCAACCTAATTACTCTGCAATGGGAATGGCCACGTGGGACAAATCAACTATTCACTCACATTTTTGAGCACAACATAAAGAATATAAATACAGTTGTTATTTACATGGAAATGCCTACCTGAAACTTTATCATTTTATTATTTTCCAAAGTGTGCTTGTTTGAATGTCCCCATAAACTCTGACATTTTTATTAAGATTGAGCTTGCAGCTAGAGTCTGAGTAGTCGGAGGCCTTCTAGGGAAGTTGCATGTCACTGGGGGCAGATCTTGTCATTTAGCCCTAAGGTGTGTAAAGAGGAGTTGAAGCTCTGGTGCTACTGCTTGCTGCTTGCTGCTTGCTGCTTGCTGCAGTTGTATCTCTGCCTGGATCCATGGAAGTAAGTCAGTTTCTTCCTGCTGTGAGGAAGCTTCCCCTGGATTCTACAAGCCTAAAATAAACCTTTTCTTCCCATAAGCTGTTTCTGGTCAGGTGTTTGTCCAGCAATGAGAAGTATGTGCAACACAGTGATAACAAAAATACATACTCTATATGAAATATATTTCAATAGACATTCATGAGTTTAAGTATCATCTCATATTGTTATTATCTTTTTTTGCTTCTAGTTATGGACTTGGCTGGTTGTAATGACATGCAATGTATTTTTACAAATATAGCAAATTATTCCTTTTGTAGTTATGGCTGAAATAATTCTATTCAACTTGGTATATTAGGGTTTTCCATTATTGGTTTTGGAAGAAAACACTTTTAATTTTCTTCTCAGAAGTTATGGGTAGTATACAGTGTGATAGAGAGAGAAAGATAGAGAATGATTTTCAGCACCTATGTCATGTTCCTTATAACTTCACATTTAGAAAAACAATATGTAACACTTTTACAATATTCTGCTATTCACAGTTTTGCTTTTAATTTATATATTATATTATATTAATTATATTATAGGTTAGTTAATAGACTCAATGTCATCTGTTTGAAGATACATATTTTTCATGCTTACCATATATTACTTTTACATATTAATAGACCTAGTTATTATCTTTATTGTTTTTTTTTAATTTAATTTATGTTTGGAGAGAGACATAGAGAGGACAGAGAGGGAGAAGGAAACAGATAGATAATGGGCGCGCCAGCAGTCTCTCAGCTGCTGTGAACGAAATCCAAATGTGTGCGTCCCCCTTGTGGGCAAGTGTGGCATTGCGCCCTTGCATCATTTTTGCATCTGGCCAAATGTGGGACCTGGAGATTGGAACCTGCTTCTTAGGCTTAGCAGGCAGGCGCCTTAACCGCTAAGCCATCTCTCCAGCTCTTGTTATTATTTTTTATATTTTATTTTTTGAGACATGATCTCATGTAGCTCAGGTTATCCTTGAGCTCATTGTATAATCAAGACTGGCCTTGAAATCCTGATCCTCCTGCTACATTCAATACTGGGATTATAGGCATATGCCATCATGTCTGGAATTTCTATCCTTATAAATTTAAATTTAAATTATTGTGATGACATTGTATTCATAGATTACTATAAATGCTAAGTATTTGTGTACTTGCCTTTCAAGTTTTTATTTATTTTACTATCTCCATTAGAATAAAGAGCATTTTCTTAACAGATCACACAGTTCTCTTAATAATTCATTTCTACACGAATTGTGTTTAATCTCTTTGTGTACGTTATTTTCTAAAATATTACTGGCTTCATATATGGTGAGTTAAGTACTGGTCCTTAGGGGAATGTAAAAAGAAAAAAAAAATCAGGATGTCAAGTGAATTTGGAAGGGTTTCTCTGAATCTTAGGAAAAAAAAAATGTAACAAAGGTTTCAACCTGGATTTCAGCCAACTCAGTGGGAAGGATGGTGAGGTGAAGTACACACAGAATTAAAGAAGTAAAGACAAAGTAGTGAGACTTTCCTCTCTTCTGAAACTGGACAGATGCAGATTAAAGAGGCTGGATGGAGTAAGGCAATGTATCAAGCAAGTTCATGAGGTTGAAGCCTGTTCTACAACTATTTTTTCAGAATTTAAAATTTAGTTAATTGTGATTAAATGAATCCCTAGATCTAAACTTTCTTTACATATGTACAATGTATTTTGATCTTATTTTCCCCAGTTCCCCTCTTTTAAAAATAATGTATTCATTTATTTGCAAGCAGAGAAAGAGGGAGAGAAAGAGATAGGATGAGAATGAGAGAGGGAATGGGCCTCTTGTCACTGCAAAGGAATTCCAAATGCATACACTGCTTTTCACATCTGACTTTATGTGGGTGCTGGGGATTTGAACCCACATGCCAGATTTTGTAAGCAAGTACCTTTAACCACTAAGCAATCTCTCCAGCTCCCAGTTCCCCTCTTTTATCCTACTCCCATAAATACTTTTCTTTTTCCCCATTAATGGTCATCTTACTTTCATTTTTTTAACCCATTCATTCATTATTTATGATTCAGGGAGTCCTTATATTGTGTCAGACTTGTATGAACCTTGAAATATGTTGAAATGTTTGACATCACTTAGCCAACCAGTTAGCCATTGAATTAAACTGAGCAATTAGTGAGATGACACAAAGCACGTCAAGTAGCCAATATATCCTTGACCATCCTTGTGGATAAAAATGGAATTAAAGGATCAACTCCAAAAAAAAAAAAGACTATACATGATGATATATTTCTGGACATTAGTCATGTGATTATTAGTATTTTAGCAGGAAAAAATGGCAGTTTTTCCACAGAAATGTGGAGTTGGAAGTTGTTCTAGCATTTAAAAAATATTTTATTTATTTAAGAGACAGAGAGTGAGGCAGATAGAGAGAGAGGGAATGGGCCTCTAGCATCTGCAAATGAACTTCAGATGCATGTGCCACTTTGTGCATCTGGCTTACCTAGGTAATGGGTAGTATGTTAAGGACTACGTCATCTCTCCAGCCCTATTCTAACATTTAAATTTCCACATAAGAAAGCACATTATCTTGCAGGAAGTTAACATAATTTTCCATTAGCATGCAAGGTATTTTCAATAAGATTTTCAGCCCTTCTGCAGCACTGAGAAAAAATACAAAAATAAATACATTAACATGAGATGGAATAATAAATGTCTTTTTAAAGATGAAATGGGGTGAAGGTATGTAGGGTGATGAATGTCAAGTTTGGTAGAAGTTGATGAAGATGGACAGTTATCATAACAGTTGGTCCAGGAAACTTTAGAAAGACTTCTCCTGGGTTTAATGTATTTCAAAAATCATATTGTAGGAAGCCTGAGGGAAGAGAGGAGATAAAAGGAGCTACGATAGAAACTAGTATCTAGGGTGTAAATGTCCTGGGAGAAATTGAATGACTTACTATTTGAGTGAGACAGCTGTGGGGGTGATCAACTTTGCAAGGCTGCGGGCTGTCACAGAAGTGTGACAAGTGCCATGTTTGATTTAGAAGGCTGTTGTTCATCTTGCTAAACAAGGTGGATTTTTTTTTTTTTTTTTTGCATATACAAAATTTATTCAAACCCGACCAATTAGGTTGGACTAAAATATGAGTATTTCTTAGAGAGTTTGCAGCTGAGGGGATGTTTAAAAAATGATGTGGAAGAATCTAAATAGCCCAAAGGAAACGTGCACTTGGGTCAGGAATGTGACCAGCTTCTCACTCCATCTGCTATGGATGACACTGACATGGCACTCCCAAACACATCCAAGAGAGAGTCCTGCAAATTTCTTCAGGTGTCATCAAACTCTCAAAAATGAAAAGTGATTTCAGCTATTTACCTACATTTAGGGACCAAAACTAGCAATAAATTAGGAAAAATGACAGTATGTTGCTAAGCAGAGCCCTTAAATCAGGTGGTGAATGTGACTATCTCAGAACGAGATGGACGTAGAAAGTAATCAGAAAGTGTCAAAACAAATTAACCTTTGGGGATCTTACTACTAATGTGAAATTGAAGCCTATAGCACTGTGTATACTTGTCAGGTCCCTACAGGCACCCTTTCATAGGTCATAATCAACAACAGGAATTCTTTGACTCAGATGCTCTGAGCCGAACAGTAGTCTTGAGAAATAGGCAGTGTGAGCTATCACTCTCATTTTCTCTCTCTTGTTAAAAAAAAAAAAAAAAAAAAAAAAAAAGATTTAAAATATCCATTTTCTCCTCTTCAAGACAACCATGGCTCAGAGCAAATAAAACAAGGGTGACCAATACCCCTGAGGTCTACCAAGAAGAACCTTCAAATGTAAGCATTGATACTCCTTCTCTAATAAGTGGGTTTCCCCTACGGTCAGGTGGCAATTATTCAGTGGCTCCCAGGATTTTCCAACCACAAACAAAATGGCAACACTTTTTCATCAGAAGTAATGAAAAATTCATAGCAACTAGGAATGATACTCAATGAAAAGAAATCCTTGATCTATAATGCATTGACATATCAGAATAGAAAATGTCTCATAACATTCTCTGCACTGTCTATAAATCTAGCATAATGCTGTCTGATGCAATTCACACATTTAAATACCTCTGCCTTCATATAAATTGCCTCTGCCCAGAAGTGATTTTGGTGCAAACAAAGGAAAAAAAAAATTAGAATAAGAGCACCAAGAGTCTTAAGAAAAGAAACTAAATTACATATTGATTAATTCATTAATTCCTTCAACTGACATGAGCAAAGGGCTGTGCCCAGAAATAGACCCCTTTGATGAAACCAGAGTCACATTTCTAAAGTCCATATTGTGTCCATCCATGGACTACCCACAGAGCAAAGAACAGCCTCTTCATACAATGTGGAACTTGTTACTAAAAGTGAATGTATAGGTGTAAAGTCCCCAGCTTTAACATAGACCCCATCCTTCTTCCCTGCTCATAAGTCATACTAATGTGCCCAACTGAGACGGAGCAGTTGCCTTACAGAGCCCATGACATCTGCATCCTTCTCACCCTGACATGTTACTACGTTTGCTCCTGACCCCAGATACACGACTTCTCATCAGGTTCATCCCAAGCAAGGACCTCTACCTAAGTCTTTGTCTTTCTTTCTTTCTTTCTTTCTTTCTTTCTTTCTTTCTTTCTTTCTTTCTTTCTTTTTTAACATTTTAGCCCTTTTTTTCCACAATTTTTTTTTAATTTTTATTTATATTATTCTGATTTTACATTCATAGTATTGGTTCAATTGTCCTCCTCCCTGTCCTCCCACTTTCAAAGGGACCCTCATCAATGGGGAATGTGTGTCATGCATTATGAGGTTACTCAAGATGAACTGGGAAATAAGTCAAAGCCATGTACAAAAAATGAGCTCAGTCTCCAAGATCAAGATGCCACCAAATGTGGGCTAGAAGAGAGCTAATGCATATAAAATTCCCTCCAAAACATATATGGTCATCCCTTCTATCTAGTACTAACTTTTCTCTCCGTTGTATTTATTTCTTTACTGGAAAGGCAGATTCTTTCTCTTAATATACCTGCCATAAATGAACACCCTTCTAATAATTTACCCCTGTCATATATGTGTGTGTGTGTGTGTGTGTTAGAGAGAGAGAGAGAAAGAGAGGGGGGGAGGGAGGGAATGCATGTTTGTATGTGTATACCAGGGCATCTTGCCACTGCAGACAAACACCAGACACATAAGTCACTTTGTGTGTTTTTGTGTGGGTACTGGAGAATTGAATCAGGTCTGGCAGGCTTTCCAAGCAAACGTGTTTAACTACTGAGCCATCCCCATTGCCCCTCTTTCCTTTCTGCATGACTCCTTTCCAGGGGTCAGGTTAGAAGTCACTTTTTTCTAGAATGTGATAGCCTAATATCTGATTATCTTAGCCTCTCATACTTCCCTTAACACCTCTTTCTTACCATTATTGGAAAAGCATCCCTAACTCACTCTTGACATTCTGATCATTGAATCACTCTTGCTACTCCTCCCCTTTATGTTCTTCTGAGCCCTTAGTTTTGCTTATATATGCTTCATCTGGACTGGGTAGAGTGCCTGGCAAACATCCCATAATATAGGTGCTGAATATGTAGTTTGTTGGTTTGTTGAATGAGTGCTTAAAATATAGTTCATGCATCTTCTTGGGGAGCCTTTATATGTTAAGTACTTTTAAGGCTTAAAATCAAAAGCTTTTACTACTGGAAGGGAGTTTAAAACATTAAGAAGCAAAGGAAGAAAGTGCATAGAGAAGGATGGGTTTAGCAGATCCGATAATGGGAAAAATTCCTAGGCAAGCCTGCATTGTGGTAAGGTGCTTCTGATGGATGATTGCCCCAACCAAGTCTCTGGAGCAGAGGAGCTCTTTGTGATAACATTATATCTCCTTTAAGATGTAATATATTGTTTAATGTGTGTGGGGGGGGCACCAGGTTCTCTTGTCACCAGTAATTTGCATTACTTTTATGTCTGGCTTACATGGCTTGGGAATTGAACCCAGGAAACAGGGTTTTGCAAGCAAGTGCCTTTAACCACTGAACCATCATCCCATCCCCAGAACATAATTTACTTTATTTTTCTGCAACCAACAGAGGAGGTTTTGGACTCACATGCCTACTTTCTTCTGCTTTTTAAAAAAGTTCCTTGACCTAATACTACTTGAAACCAGCACTTTGCTTGGAGTAGAAAAATCTTAGCTAGCGGAATATTCTTAGAACTGCATATTTTTTAGCCAGTGACATCAATGCATTGAGCTCATAATTTTAGAGTTATTTACATAGATGTACATGTTTTTTCCCTTGTCTTTCTCATGGAAAGGGTCAATGTAGTGTGTTTTATCTTTCTCAGACCACATGAACCTCGATTTTATTATGGCATTCTTTATTGGATAATTTATTTATATTTCAGCAGGACTCTGAGTGACCTCATAGAGCTCTACAAGTGTGTGTGTGTATGTGTGTGTGTGTGTGTGTGTGTGTGTGTGTGTGTGTGATAAAAAGTAGTGTTTCTTTATTGTTTCGAAATTTAAAATAACCATACCTGTGACTAGGGTAAGAAGACTCATCTCTTTCAAGATGTGATTAATATTTCTGAGCCTATTTAACTGCTAATACTTTCTGTTTTTTTTTTTGTTTGTTTGTTTGTTTGTTATTGTTGTTGTTTGTTTTGAGCAACAGCAATACTGCCGATAAACTTGAGCAAAAAGCCTGGGTACATGTGAGGGAGCAGGAGAAACTTACAAAGACTTAAAAACAAACCATGCCTAACAAACACACATTGCTTAGTTTAATCTTTTGTCCTCTGTTGCAATCAAATTTAAAAAGTATCATTTGCTCTGTATTAAGCTCACGTGGATATATGGACCTACTATTGCAATTCTATATGATTTGCTGTTCTAATCTGTTCTATTTCACATTTAATTTTCTCTGTAAATCATCAGATCTTTAATGGAGGATTAAGGGCAATGTAGTGTATTTTCTTATAATACTCTAAGATTACTGACCTATAGCCAGACTAACTTTTATTAAATCTCCTGAAAAGACTGTCTAGTTAAAGGCACATTTTTTAACGTCAGGGGCAATTTTCATACTTCTTCAATTTACTGAGTTTTTATGTTTCAGGAAATTGGTCTTGTTACTTTCGTGCACTTATTTGACATAGAGTCCACAGAAATATTGACTTTTTTTTAATCTGAGAAAGTTGAGACTGAGAAACTTCACTCTTTGCTCACTTCGTAAACTAAACCTAGATGTTCTCTGATCTAAACTATGAGTTTCTATGTGGGTTCTCAAACTTACCTTCTGTCATTGCACTTCTTTAATCAAATACATCATTACATTGTATATTTTCCAAATCAAATTTATTTTCCCCAAATTAGGAATGTGAGTTTGAATTATATGTTGAGAAAAATATTGTTTAAAAACAAATGTTAATGACCAAAATAGAATTATCAACAAATTTTGATTAAGATACATAAAACAGCAGGTGATAAAGAGAATTTCCATTTTGTGTAAATCTCATTAGCTCATGTTCAATGGCATAATAAAAAGAAAATACAAAGTCATTAAAGCATTCTCAATCTCACTGTTCCTAAGTGTCTGATAAAATAGGCAAACAAGCCATCCTTCTCAGAGAGCAATATTTCCAATCAAAACTACAACTAATTTTTTAAAATAGTTTATTTTTTTTTATTTATTTATTTATTTATTTATTTATTTGATTTATTTGAGAGACAGAGAGACAGAAAGAGGCAGAGAGAGAGAGAGGGAGAATGGGCATACCAAGGCCTACAGCCAGTGCAAATGAAGTCCAGACACATGGACCACCTTGTGCATCTGGCTTACATGGGTCCTGGGGAATCGAACTAAGGTCCTATGACTTTGCAGGCAAGTGCCTTAACCGCTAAGCCATCTCTCCAGACCCAACCACAACCAATTTTAATACTTTACAAAATCAGGGCCAAGAGATATATGTTACTCTTTAAAAAAATAAGTTGCCCAAATATGTACTAACAGTCGCTGAAGTGTGAAAATGATGTATCCCCACAGGAAAGGATTAAAATACCCTTATTGCCTAGGTGTGGAGCCAATTACTAATATATAAAGGTAGGAAGGAACCAGATGGAGATATACACTATAGATATTCTACTGAACAGATAAGTTCTGCTTAGTATGCTGAGTCCCTGGGAAAGTAGTCTAAACTAAAGAAGAGAATACAATGCACTATGTTGTAATACTACTTAAGGTAATTGCAGAGACAGTTTTCATATATATCAAATAATCTGAGCATATCCTCAACCATATTTTAAGACAATCAGTAAATCAGTAAGTTTGTAGTTAGTAGTGAGATAGTTTTATGTGTGTGTGTGTATATACACATAGGGCAAAACATGTCTTTAAGCCACTTATAGTTTGAGAATATATTACATGTCATAATACTCTGTATTTCAAATAGTTTGCTATTTATATTCTATATGAATGTTGATGTAATCACAATGCACAATACTGGTGTGGTAACATCAGTTAATAAATTATATTTTATTAATGAATATGTAATGCATTCTGATGTTTTAGTGAAACTTGCTTGAGTCTCAACCTGAAATCTAGACATGCCTCAATATCAGCACTCATGAATGGAAACTCTAAGTGGTGGTTGAGTTCTAGGGGATAAATTGAAATAAGAAATTAACGTAGAGAAGTAACTACTGTCACCAGAGGGATGGGTCATGGTTCATGCCACAGGTGTGGAGACCCAGAGATGAATCAAAGGGTACATCCCTGTGATGAGGTCAGGCCTTCTTCTTTTAAGGTGTGCACCACCATGCCTGGATAATTTATTATTTATTTATTTATTAGAGAGAGAGAGAGAGAGAGAGAGAGAAAGAGTGAGAGAGAGAGAAAGAGTGAGAGAGAGAATGGGCACTCCAGGGGCTCTACCCACTGCAAAAGAACTCCAGATGCATATACCAACATGTAATGTGGCTTATGTGGCACCTGGAAAATCAAACCTGGCTTCCTTAGACTTCACAGGCAAGCGCCTTAACCGCTAAGCCATCTCTCCAGCCCCTACATTTATTATTATGCTGCTGGATTTTAATCCCATGTCTTAGTTAGATGTCATTGGTATCATTTTTTTAAAAAAATGGTTTATTTTTTATTTATTTATTAGCAACAGACAGGTAGAAAAAGAGGAAGAGAGAGAGAGAGAGATAAAGAGAGAGAGAAAGAGAAAGGGCACACCAGGGCCTCCAGCCACTGCAAACAAACTCCAGATCCACACAGCACCTTGTGCATCTGGCTTACATGGGTACTGAGGAACCGAGCCTCTAACCAAGGTCCTTAGGCTTCACAGGCAAGCGTTTAACCACTAAGCCATCTCTCCCGCCCCGGTATCATTTTTTTAAAAGAAGTTTTAACAGCCTACCAAAGGTCATACAGGTGAGAACCAAAACCAGATCTTTTTATGGCACACACTTTTTGTTCTTAATTGCTAAGATTCATTGCCTCTTGATGCCATTTTAATTAGGCTGAATGGTTCTTAGGCTGAGTCTTAAAAAGAAAATTATACAGGATAATTCCTCATATGTTCTATGCTCACTATTCCTATGCTTATCTTGGTGTCTCATCTTCTGTAATATTCAGCCATATGCCTCTTGACTAGGATCATATGCTCATTTTAACCCCATAATACTTATACTGGCATGGCCCCATCTACATTAAAACCACCTTGAACCTGCCTGCTTACATCACATTGTGATATGGCTGGGAGAATTCATAGCTTTCATTTGTTTATCTTTTATTAAAAACATTGTTGTTTTGTTTTTTTAATAATTTAGGTAGGGCCTTCTTCCCTTATTATCTATTGTAGTCAGCTCCACGCTGCTGGGATGAATCTCCAAACCAGACACAGGTTATGGGAGGAATGGGATTTATTTCAGGCTTAATTATCAAAGGGAAGTTCCCATTTATGGGGGAAGAAGCTGGCACCCTTTCACAGAACCAAGTAGAGAGAGATAGGGAGCACAATCAGCACCACAAACCAGAGCTTGAACCTGCAGCAGCAGGATCCCCAGAGCTCACTCTACATTTCTTAGGCTGGAAATCAGATTCACCTCCAGTAACACCTTAGGGATATACCCCAGGATCCTACCCCAGTGACACTCTTCTACTCAGGAGGCTAGGAATCCAATTTCTAAGCTTTAATAAAACATCTGAGTCTATTGGGAGACATACATTCAAACTATCACATTATCCAAATACTAATATTATATTCACTGATATTGGGCTCCATGCTTGTTACTGAACAGTTGGTTTTCTTGTATTAGCATTTAAAAATGCCATTGACTAAGTAGTTTAAACACAAATGCATTATGTAGTTCTGAAGGGTGGAAATCTAAGATCAAGTTTGGATAGGGTTGGTGTCATCTAAGGCCTTCCTTCTTGGTTTGTAGCAATATTCTCCCATTTATTCATGTGGTCTTTTTATTTTCTATGTATTCTATGCTCTAACATCCACTGTATAAAGTGAATTTTAAGACCATATTTCTAAATATAATCACATTCTGAGGTTGTGGTTTTAAGATTTAAGCATATGGTTTTGGAGGAAACACCACCAAGTAGGTAACAGTGAACACTTTGGGCTTCTTCATGACAACTTCATTCAGGAAGAGATTCTAGGTTAGCACCATGTCTGCTTGATGTCACCTCTGACTAAATGTGAAATTATGGCTCTTCTCCAATATTTTTTCAAGTTTGCCCTAAACTAAGATTGAGCTGTGACCCTCATTCACCGTTGGTGGGAATGTAAGCTGACACAACCAATATGGAAGGCAATATGCAGACTCCTAAAAAGGATGACAATAGAGGTATCAACAGACCCAGTTATTTCCTTACTGGGCATTTACCCTAAAAGCTCCAAACTTTAGTTCAGAGATATTTGCTCAACCATGTTTATATCTGCTCAGTTCATAATAGCTAAGAGCTGGAATCAACTCAGATGTCCATCATTAGATGAATGGATAACTAAGATGTGGTATATCTACACAGCAGAAAGGAAAAATGACACAAAGCAATGTGAAGAAAAGTGGTCAAACTTGGAACAGATCTTTCTTAGCAAACTCACCCAATCACAGAAAAGTAAGCGTCACCTGGTCTTACTCATCTGTGGCTCCTAATTTGTATTTTCCCAAGATGCTGACACACCTAATCAACATCTTGAGGACTGGGCAATAGGGATGGTGGGGCGGGAGACCAGGGAAAGGGTGGGAGTGACAAAAACCTGGACCCAAATGGAAATGTACCATATATTCCTTTATCCTAAAAGACATACTAAAAGGTCGAACCTGCATCAGGTGCTTAGAGAGAACACCTGAATCACAGGGGCCTGGAGAGGGTATGATAAAGACTAACCTCAATCTTCTCCTGTTTCTCTATCACTGCCTCTTCTTTCTCTTCCATAGTACCTATACTTTTTCTTCCTTATTTTCCCTTGGCACTGACCTATAACTCCCAATATCAGCATGTGGTTAACATCCACAATGAGCTGTTGATCAGTGAGACCTACAAGGTTTCCCAAAAGAAGACAGATGTCTGTCAGAGTACTTGATGACCCACCAAAAGTTATTGGTAAGACCCTACTGCTGAAGATACCATATGCTGTTTGGATGAAACATGGAGAGACCTGGCTGGAACTTGGAAGAGAGTCAGTCCCCATACAGTTAGCTTCTCTAGTGGCAGAAGGTGCTACATAAGTGACGGGGGGAAATGACCAACATCTGTCTAAGCAACTCATGTTCTAAGCTACTCAGCAGCAAACAACCTGACGTGATGCTCACACAAGTGCAGTAGTGGCATATAGTCATGGTGGGTTACCAACTACTCTAGACTTGGCTAACAGATCCATTCAGTGGAATGGAACCCATATCTGGAAACAGGAAACAAGTCAGAATCATATCCAAAAATGAGCCCGCTATCCAATATCAAGGTCCCACCAATAGTGGGATACAAGAGGGCCTACACCTATTAAATTCTCTCTAAAATAATAATGGTTATCCATGTATCTTGCAATCTCCATTGGAGAATCTGCTTCTCTCTTTCAGATGGACACAGAACCTGAGGAGAGAATCAGCCCATTGCACCTCAACCGGGGACCAGTTGAAGCTATAGAGTTATAGGGGAAATGAGTAACAGTGCTGTTTTCTCAGTCAACCTGGTACCAGCACAAGGGTGAAGGAGGCACACACAAAGAACATGCACCTCCTACCAAATGAGATTTTCAGAGACATAGAGACTCCCAAGACCTTGTCACTGAAATAGACCTAAAATGAGCCCAACATGGCTCAGGGAAATTTGCAGAAGAGGGGACAGAAATATTGTTAGAGCCATGAGTTAGGTCATGATGCACAGAGTCATTGCCTCTCCCACATAACTGATGGCTACCCCCATAAGGCAGGACCCACATTACCCATGGAGGGAGGACAGGGAGAAGGCTAATGATGGTACCATCATGGCTGTATATATATACTATATACATAACTAATAAAAATATATTTTAAAAAAGATTCAGCTTGTGCCTGTGAAGAAGATGCATAGGAACAACTGGGCAGCCACTTTATTTCTCAGGCTGTGTACCTCTGGGGCTATGGTCCCAGAGTGAAAACATTTGAACCAATCATCTGTGCATACCAGCATGGTACCTTTCTCAAATAACTGAAATTCTAAAGAATAGGGTAAGTTGAAGCTATTTGGGGTGACCCTGTGCTTCTCTCCACCAATTCCTGCAGTGATGGTACCAGCCACGTGATTTATACTGTGAATATTTTTGACAAATGAAACCTCAAAAGATAGTATGTATCAACTGATTTCTAGTGTTTAATGAAAATGCATATGAAGATGACTTACACCTCATTACAGCAGAACAGGGTCTTGTTCAAGCTGATTGCTAGTACTTTACTTACTCTGTTATCAAGATACCTTATACATTAATTGTGGGCTCATGTTCTGAATAAAAATAACATTCCATACCTTACTACAGAAAGGTTTGGTAGCTGGACCTGTAGCTCTAGGACCTCGCTGATACTCGGCTGTGTTTTATTTTTATTCTGTTGCTCTGTATCTTTTGCTTTTATTAAAGCCATATATAGAATTCTTTAAATTGTAATGCCATGGGTACACACTGGAAAGCTGAATTACTCTGATGCTTACTTGCTGTTATTCTCATTCTGTTGCTTGGTATGCATTCAAGCTAATAGTTTGTACTCAGTAGGCTTTGAATGATTTGTAATAGAAATATTATTACTTACAAAAAAATTCCAATGACCTTTTTTCATGCACATGGTAGACATTTGGGAAATGGAAGCTAATAAGAAGTGGTCTCTGGTATATGCAAAACTTCCATTCTATCAATCAACACAGATGATAATTAGTTTTAAATTCTGTTCCCAATTTTCTGCCTTTGGAAATATTGTATTAATACTAATGATTTGTTTCAATTAATTTAATGATGACACTCTGGTGTATATAATTCTAATTATCCATATAAAATACCCACTAATGGCCATGTGAATGACTTCTGCTTTCTAGCTAGCTATCAGTATGAGTAGCATATTCTACAGTGCACTTCAGTGCACTGTATCTGACAGCAGTGCACAGATCATTGATATACACTTAGCTACATCCTCAATGAAAATGTTCCAGTAGTCTGGGCACCACTCATTCAATCATGTCTTAAATACAATCAACATACTACACAAGTCTGTCATGGAAGTCACTCAAATATGTCAGTTACAGTGTTATCCCTGGACTAAGAATGCATCACAGTGGTTGACAACTTGGCTAGCATATCCATGGCTCAGGGTTCAACCCTCAGCACTTTAATAAATAAAATGAAGCAACCACAAATTCTATTTTAATCATATCTTAAATTCTTAGTAGTTTAACTCTGCCAACATCATATATTACTCATTAGCTAGGTTGCTTGGGAGGGAGAAAAGAATACCATGGACTATTTATCATCCATCAAAACACTATGAAAAATCCTAAGCTCTTCCATATTTCCTTATTGAAGTGTTATACAAGTCATGAACACAGAGGCAAATATTGCAAAAATGTTAAAAATTAGACTGAAGGGAATTAAAGTAATACCATAAGCCAATTCTGTCCTTCTCTTTGTAATCTGAGTTTCTCTTCTCATATTACTCACTTATTTCCACAAAGATACATGGAAAGGCGTGCATGTGTGTGTGTGCGCACACACACACACACACACACACACAAAACTCTCCAGTAAGAAAAGAAACCCATCAAAGTGCCTATGGGTGCCAAGAAGGGAAAGATTTGTTTAATTGATAACATGAATAGTTTCTAAGTGTGATGATCAAATTTGGGACTGTACATAAGTAAGTAATACAGAATTTCCTGAAATGCTAAATATTTCCTATTTTCATTACCTATTTATCAAGTGTTACAGCGCAACAATGGAAGAATCATACTGCCTGGACATGAAACCACCAGTAGAGAGAGGTGAGTATAGGCCATGAATCTAGTAAGAACATCAGGTCTGTGTTACATACCCTTAAATAAGGATGACATTTTCCCTCATCAATCACAAATACTCTTGACTTTTATAAAGTACCAATAAAACTGTCTCTAAACAATTTTGAAGGGAAAACTGCCTTTAGTTTTATAGCTATAGAACTGTATTATTTCCTCTGTGATGTTCTCATTTTTATCATGTGCCTTGTAAATGTGATTTATTTCAACTAATATACAATAAACTGCTCATTACCTCAAATTATCAGTATAATAAACTGTTTACAGTATGTAACATTTGTAAAATACAAAGTAATGCATATGATTGATATCTTTGTACCATTTAACATTTTAAAATAAATGAGCTGAAGACAATAAAATGTTTCCTTATAAATGGATGCTTACCAGGAAAATTATATTTCTTCCATATGTAAATGAAGTGGGCCATAAGGTAAAATGGTAGCTCACTACTATACTAAATTTAACACACAGGAAGTTTTGCAAAGTACCATTTAGCAAAACGTATTTGTAGAATTGTAATCTGGTAGTCATTTTCTTATTTCTAGTGCATTACTAAACATGACCTCATCAATTATTATACTTTCTTTTCTTCTACCAAGAAAATAAGTATGTAAGCATGTTTTCATTGCTAACTGTTCTTGTTTGGAGTATATTTTAGTATAAGAATGCAGTTAAAATTTATAACCATAAATAAAAATTGTTTGGAATTAAGTTTCAAATTTGCATTTAATTTATATATTATTGTTTTTGTAAGCAATGTTTTTTTTCATCCCTCAGTGATGTGTGACTTTTTTGTAAAAAAAAAAAAAAAAAAACTTTTCATACTTATTCAAATAAAAACATAAATTATAAATTCAAAGCATTTTCTCTTACAATTCTGTGCCAGTATCTTGCAGCCCTGGTGTCAGAGCACATCTGTGATTCAAAGATTATTTAATTGTGGAGAAAGAAAGCACTGAATACTGTGTCAGTAAGGCCTGACAGTGAGAGACAATGTTGGTATCTCAGTCACCACTTACCTAAACTCTGAATGCTGGAGTGTCTTCTATTTAATTTCATGTCACTCATGGAGGAGACACTCAACTGGAGTTAAGAATTATCTCCTTTGTGAACTTTCAAAATTATAATGTCAACACTCCTCAATTTGGGTTGGCTCCACCAAAATGTCAAGGATTTTGTTCTTCACTTGCGGAAAATATTATTTGGTTCAGACTGCTTTGGATATCTTCTCAGCAATGGTACACACTCTGGTGTGCTCTCTTCTGTGACTTAAATATTTATTAAAATAAAGGGACTGTCCTATTTCAGAAAGAATGATTGATCTCAGAACAGCATTTCTTTTACGTCAGTCATCATGATGAAAAAGTTTTGGGTTCCTTGTACTCCAATACACCAATACTTTGGTGGTGTTCCTGGATCCTTTTCATATGAATTTGAAGAATGAAATCCATGGACCAGAAGATAAGGTTCAGAAATAGTTTATTATAGCTTAAAGCTTTAGGAGGAAGAGGTGCTTAAACCTAGAAGATAAGAGGAGGAAGCAAGGTGGAGCTCTTGCTCAGGGAGGTAAGCAGAGGATTAGGACGCCCTGGGAAAGAAGGTAGAGCTCTTGCCCAGACTGGAAATAGGAGATTTGAGAAGCCTATCTAGAGACTTAGATCTGTGTTTTTTTATGGCGAGTGGCTACAAGAAGATCGGGTTTACAGTTTTTTTTTGTTTTGTTTTTGTTTTTTCATGAGCCCCATGAATAGGAGGCTAGTTTAGCCAGTTTTACACCTGATGCCAGGAGTCTGGGGTCACGAATTTTGGAATTCTCTAAGAAAGGAAGGGAAGGACTCCCTAAGGAGGCAGAAATAAGGAAGGGCCAAATCCTTCTGATGTGTTTGACCTCTAGTAAAGTGTAATGATACAGATGATTTTCTCCTAAGGTGCAAGTACAATTCCTGCACTTAGCCAGGATAAATCTATTCACTTAGGGGGGTCCATCATCCCTAATCTGCCTACTCAATTTTTGTCTTCTACCAATTATATGAACTTTATTTTGAACCAAAAACATCAGTGATTGGTTAAAGTTCTATGGACTTAAGATTCAATATTTTGAATTATTGTATTCCTTCTTTATTTACATAAACATATCAATTTTCTTTGTAATTCAGTTCAAGTATCATTTTGTCTGGGTTATCCTGTCTGCCACCCAGAGATAGATAGGTAGGTGAGTAGATGATAGATGGATGGAGTAGACAGAGAAATAATCAATAGAGAATTCGTACATATGAATGTTTTCTATTCTGCGTGAAAACAATTATAATTCTAATAGGATTGAAGAGCCACAGTCACATTTTTCTGTTTGTAGATCCAGTCTCCCTTTACACAATTTAATACATTTAGTTCTTTTCATTATCTTCCTTAAGTTCCAAGAAAAGCAATAATATCACTGAGTTATTTCATGGCTTATCAACTTTAAAATGTAATTATGTATGTATATAATGATTGATTGATTCATTCATTTATGTGCGTGCACACATGCATTTGCTACAGAACACTGTGGAGATCAGAGGGAACCTCCAGTGATGGTCTTTACCTCCCACCTTGTTTGAAGTAAGGCCTCTCATTGTTCACCACTGCACTGTCATCTAGCTTGCCCAGGAGCTTCTGGGAGATTCTTATCTTCATCTTGTTCTAGGTGCACTGGGATTACAGGTTCTTGCTAAAGCATGTGTCTCTTTGTGAGGCTTATGTGGTTCCAAACTCACAAATCACAAAAGAATGTGATCAAAAATCAGATTCTATTTCCATGTGTTCCCTTGACTCTGGTCACTGTTTCTATAATAATGATGTCTATTTCTGTCATTACATTTTTTCCTAATTTTTTCACTTCCCACTTAGAAGCAAAATTGGCTAATGTTGTGGACACCAAAATTTAGAGTAAGGTTGATTATCAAATTCCAGTTATTTACAAAAGTCAAAGTTAAATTAAAAAGTTAAAAGATAATAAGCATTTTATAAATTGCCTTATTTAAACAATATTACTCGTTTTTTTTTTTTTGTAGGTTTTGTTCCATTCTATATTGTAAAATTCAAATCACTATTGAGGACTGTAGAAAGTATAACAAATATATTCTCTTTTTTGACATCCAATAATTGGTCAAAATCATTATTCATATAAGTTTACTTTATAATTGAGCCATGATTTTTATAAATTTACTTTTGACATTTTCACATATCATTTGCCATTTGATCATATGCAACCCATATTACCCTCCTTCCATTCCATTCTATTTCTTCTTCTCATTTGTTGTCAGGGGCTATGTCACGAGAGAGAGAGAACAACTTCCCCTTCTGCAGCAACCATCAGCTGTTATTATCTCATCAGGGAAAGGAATGGCCTTCTTAGCCCTCCCCTCTCTATGATGGAAAATTGACTAGCTTCATAATTATCCATAGCTAGTTTGAATTCATGAGTACAATTATTTTCTTTTGTCATGTCCAGACAGCAGAAATCCACAATGGTATCCCAGTCCTCCAATAATTACATTCTTTTCATCCCACATTCTGCAATGTTCCCAGCACCCTGAAGGCAGTGATGTTGAAACCATGACTTAATCACTTTTAATTGTGTTTAAGCATATTTGTTTTTTCCCTGCTAAATGTTGTTTTTACAGTGAATAATATATTTTTGGAAGGATAGGAGGTGCTTTAGAAAAGAATATAAAATTATCAAGTGAGAAAATGAAAACTTAACCAAGTATTTAAATGACATACAAATTCTTCATTTATGGTGGGCACAGGATAGTATTGCTTTTATTATTCAAGAATTATCTTGGGCAGGTAGTGTGGCTGAATGTTCTAAGAATTATCTCATATAAGGGCTGGAGAGATGGCACCAAAGTTAAGTATACTTGTTGTGCAAGTGTTAGGGCCTGAGAGGATCTGATACTGCCTGAGTTCAAATCTCCAGAACCCATGTATTTTGCTGGGCATGGCTACATGTGCCTATAAGCCCAGTTCCAAAAGGGTGAGGGGGATTCAGAGACCAGGGAATCATGTGGACTCACAAAAAATAGAGCGCTCTACTATCAGCAAAGGACTCTGACTCAAGATAAGAATGGCCAGGAAAAGAATGGGGTGTGTGTTTTGCTCTAGCCACAGCAGGTAAGTGTGCAAGTCCCTAGAAGGGACATACACACCCCATATTACATTATATTACACTCATTATGTTAAAATTACATCACACTCATATTTACATATAAACACAGCAAACAAAATTATTTCATACAATGCCTTTAATAGTTTCCAAATGAAACCCATTAGTTAATGCTTTTTCAGATTTTCCTATATATTTCCTCTATATTAGTTATCACTAAATAATTGATATTTTTTAGAGATACAGAGAAAGAGAGAGAAAGAGAGAGACAAAGACACAGAGAGAGAGAGAGGGAATGGGTATGCCAGCAGCCTTTTAGCAGCTGTGGATGAATTGAAGACGTGTGCGCCCCTTGTGGGCAAGCGCGGCATTGCTCCCTTGCATCACTTTTTGCATCTGGCTAAGGGTGGGACCTGGAGAATCCAAGGGGCATTTTTAGGCTTGAGAGGCAGGTGCCTGAACCCACTAAGCCATCTCTCTAGCCCAACTGATAACATTTTTAAAAGATATTAAGTCGATTGAAATCAGATTCTTTAGCCTCATGGATTTAAACAGTTTTCAACATGTATATTAAAAATTTAATTGAAAAACATAAAATTTAGCTTTGGAATTGTAAATTCAACATAAGTTTTAAATGTTATAGGATTTACTTAGTTTTTCCAATAATCTCTATTGGGGTGATAATTATAGTATCCCCAAAAGATGAGTTCAACTCATAAAATTGGAGAAATGCCATAATTTCTTATTATGAGACTGAAATGAAATCTTGTTAAAGTCATTTTATTCCTTCTAGAAAAACACACCATAGTCTCAAGCCAGAAAGGATGGATATGCAAGGTCATTTTGACTATGGAAAAAAACATTCTTTTCCATCTCATCACTAGGTGCATTCTGTGTCAAGAGTGTGACAAGATCACAATTTGATGTCCTGAGGTTTATAAAGTGGGGGATCTGGAGGAAGTCATAACTCAGAAACATGTATGAAATAGCAAAATCACTAAGGCTTGGTGAGTTGTAAAAAGTCATAGCCAGTGTGACGGACAGCTCCACTTAAATATCAGAACAAAACTTGCACATTTTGTGGAGAATAAGAATTTAGAATCATTATGGGGTCAAATAATCATTATTCAGTACATACACAGACATACACACACACACACGCACACACATGTTTAGTTCTTCATATGATGATGTAGCAAACAAACACGAACTTGATTTATTGTTTGGTTTTTCTTTTCTCCAAACTCACTTTCTTCCCTTTGCACTAATTATTCCATGGCCCATGTGGACTTAGACCAAACCTGAGTGTCCTCATGTCCTTCATGCCAATGGAAAGCTCCATTATGTTGATGAGGAAGGAATAAAGGGGATATATAATGAAATTAGAATGTTTTGTCTCCTACGTACTTCTTTTCAGAGTTGTAAAGGGCAAACTTCATATTCTAAACCCCACTGCAAACTTCTTGAAGTCAGAAGGCATTGTTCTATTTACTGTACACATTTTTTTTTTTTTTTTTTTTGCAAACTTCTCAGAATTGTGTGTTGGAACTCTAACTCCCAACATGCTGGTGTTTGGGAATGGTATCTGATGTGATGCAATTCGGCTTAGATGAGGTCACCATGATTGATTATTCCCTTGTAAGAAGAGGAAAGGCCCAGAGCCTTCCCTACCTCCACCGCATGCACACACGGTGAGAAGCCTCATTCCTGACCTGAAAACAGAAGCATCACCAGAAGGAAACAGTACCAGATTTACTCTTTGCAACCTTGGTTACAAACACCCAGTCCATGGCTCCATCAATGTGTTTTTCCTATCCAGAAAAAAAAAAAGCTATTAGAAGAATTCATATTTACAATCACAACTGCCCTATCTGTGCCATCCTCATGTCCATGGTGAAGCTGTGAAAGCTATGCCTGCCCAGGACTAGCCCTTAGATTCTCACGGCACCAAGTACATGTCAGAATTTTGAAGATTTGTCACTAACCACAGAAGCCATGAAACTGGACACTGAGCAATTTCAGAATAACCTCAATTCTTGCTTCTGCCAGTAACAATCCATGCCTATTGTATTCAGAAGAGAGTTCAGAAGAGAGTTAAAAATGAAGGGTCTGAGAATCACAAGGTAATGGAGGTAGAAAACCAGACAAATGTGCACAGCAAAAATTTATTGATAGCCGATCGATTGGGACCCAGCTCTGCCTCAAAACTAAGACTTGAGACTGTGCTCCCCAAGAGCTGGGGAGCAGGGTTTATAAAAGGAAAAACCACAAGCCAGTGTATGCAGCTGGGGGATACAGATAAGCAGAAGTCTCCCTTGGAATTTTTCTAAGTGTCAGCAGCTTTTCTGTTTTTGTCAGGGCGGGTGCTTACTTACGGGGTTTTATAAGCACATGTGGTTAGGTCAATGGAGCTTTGTAAGTATTTTGTAACAATTTCAGGAACTTCCAGGCAGGGGTGGGGGCATGTTACTGAGGGGTCTGGGTTGGGAAATAGCAGGCAACAAGAAAGAAAACAACAAAATGCAGTCGGCCAAGCTAAGTGGCCTAAGAATTATTCTTAGCAAAAGCAAGCAAGCATGATTACAAAAGCAGTTTTTGCAGTTAGCATCAGGCATAAAGTGGGACCTTACAAAAAGATTATAAATTGTGGGCATTGCACACTAAAGATTGATAGTATGTTTAATATAAGTTTCTTTTGTGTGAAATTTTCAGAAAAAATAGTTGATTTGATTGACTCCTTGTCTTGTTTAATGTAAAACAGGGCATCCACCTCTAGTTTTGATTTGGGAAAAAGGATCTGTATATTTACCTCTAAATTACAATTAAACCTGGTGTGTATTCCTAGTTCTTAGATTACTGGTCAATTTGTCTAAATAGGTCCATTCAGAACAACCACTCAGATGTACTATAACATACAAAATCTCTACCCACAGAGAACAAGGTTAATAAATAGCCTCTCCTGTGCTTTCTCTGCTAGAACAAGTTAACACCTCAGCTGCTTGTTCCTCAAATAGGTTCACCTAAGGCCATGCTTTCCTTTGGCTCATCATTTATTTGAGGTGGCTAGAAAATCACTCAATTTAAATTACAATATACGGTAGTACAGGGAAAGCTATTTTCTTAGCTTTATTATATTACAGAACCAAGATGGTCTAATCAATTCCAAACAGTTTTTAAAATCTTGTAGAATTGAATAAAAGGAAGAGGCTATGTAAAAGTCATTTAGATAGGCTTATGTGATATTTAAGACAGCCTTATTATTCTTCAACAACTATAATACATATCATTTTTATTTCATATGTAAAAGAGCTGTCAGTATTATATATTTACAGATCAAAATATAATAATTACACTTTCATTCTGGTTAGTGCTTGAATTACATTAAGATAAGTCCTGTTAAATCTTTTCCTTTTGTCCTTCGGGTGAAAGATAGGAATTTATTTTCTATTTTCCCTTTTCTAATTTAAATCAGTGAGTGCCTACATATTTTCTTCTATTTCTGCTTCAATAATTGTACTTATTCACTATTTTTTCTCCCTTTTCAGTGAATATTTACATAAATCTTAAGATTTTTCTAAGATTTCTCTTTCCTCTATAAAGTATATACTTGGCCCACATTGAAACAGTGGGAAACAGCCAGTCAATCCAGTGAATCACCTGTTATGATACAGTGACTGTATAGAACACCTATACATCTAACAATGGGAACTTCTTGAAAGTGATGTAAAATCTAAGGAAGAAAAGGAACTCTAGGAAGCTTGGGTTCCACCTGAACTTTGCCATCTACATAAGACACATTTAATTCTCATTTCCTTTTAAAATGTATTCTCCGTGTTAAAACAAGGGAATTTATCTAGAGTGAATTTTAGCACTGAAATTCTGTAGTGAAATTTTAAGTACCTTTGTAGCTTGTTTGAGAAATTGATTTGAATACTGGAAAAGCTACAATGTGCAAGGCCTTGTACTAGGCCAAAAAGCCTACCAGTATACTACAGTGCCAAAGTTGGATAGCACATGTATAATAGATTAAGGGGATTTATTAAATACTCTGTCTTTCCCCAGTCTAGTGGGAGTGTTGATAATCCTTCCCTTGGATATGAGTGGGCTCTGACTGGTCAATAAGAAAAGAATATGGTAATGTCTGTCCACATTAGTTTCCAGGTCTCCAAAGTCAGCTTGCACCATCTCTTGGAATGCTCACTCTGTAAAGCCATGTGTTGAGAATTAAAGAAATCAGTACAGAGTAGACTGTTCGAGCAAGAAATGCTATCTTCCCCTAGCCAGTCATTGTAACGGACTTCCTAACAGATAGCCAGCGACAACAAACCAGCTCTGTGAGAAAGCCATTTTGGAAATGTGTATTCTAGGTGCAGTTAAGAAATGCCAGAGTCTGCCTCACAGATCTGAGATGAGCATAGCCATCTGCATACTAAAACTGGTTAAGCAAATGATTGCAGTGTAAACAAGTATGTTTGGAGACCCAGCAGCCGATAATTGTCATCCTTCATAATTCTCATTGTGTTGCACATATATGTTTCCTTGTATATGATCAGAGGGAATGGACTTTAGGAGTTGGAAGTTGGAGGGCCAGGAATGTATCAGAAACTGCAGGACCAACAAAGGAACTAGCAAAGAATCAGTAATATTTGCCAAAACATCAAAAGCATACACTGAAAATGAGATGAATCTGTGACTAACTTTTACATTGTTGTCAATCCTTTATCTCACATATCATATGTCTGTAAAGCTGGTAATGAAAGTTGTGTTGACTGACTGGCTATAGTAGATAAATTTAACAAATGAAAAACGGAAGTCTGTTACCATATTTTAATTATATAAAAACAACTTTGAAGATAGAATGGCTATTTCTGCCTAGAAAGTAGGAATAATTAAAAGTCTACAGTATAAAAATCAATTTAATATGTGCCTAAATTTCAGAAATGCAAAATGTGTTAAATTATGTATCTTCTCAAATTGGATATCAAAATTCTCAGAACAAAACACTCAGTTTTTTTAATGTCATATGCTTCATTATTGTGTTATTCTCACGGATCTTAGCACAATGGTCATTTATATGGGGAAAGACTAGCTAAGAACTGTTCAAACTTGTTGGTTTGCCAGAGCTCTCAACTCAGAAAAATGCAGCATATTAGTACAGGGAAGAATGAGACAGCTACTCCCTTTGCACTCTCCTGCTATTCATGTTCCTCTACCCATGAATCTGGGCCCCTAAACAGGACCCTCTGAAAGCAGCATCACAAGGAAATCAACTGGCCTATACCTCTGATAATGGCAAGTATAAGTGCTGAAACCATCCTTCTGACTATTTTCTTCAATACACCTTCAACCTTAGCAGTCTTGATTGCTACTGGGGTCAGGTTTTATTTTTCTACATCTATGAACCTTTGATCTTAAATGCAAACTGACAGCATCATGTTAAAACTTTGTTCTGTTGCCTCAGTAGTTTCTTTTTAGTGAGGGGATAGCAAATTAAAATTGGGGACTTTGAAGACTTTTTCTTGAAAATACATTTTAACTTTACTAATATATTTTAACCTTAATTTTTTTTTTCCGTGTATAGTGCTATTTATTATATAGGATGCTAGCACAACATAAAAAAAAGTTTTTTTTGTAAACTCTTACAAGTATATAAGTGCTGATGTAGTGGCTGATCACAGAATCATCTCCCTCTGTAAGAATCCATTTATCATGTTATTATATTTACCTTTATTGTTATTATTTGGTAACAGCATTCATTGATTAGTGACTGGGACTTTAACTGTTTAGCTAGTAAGAAAAACCGCTGTTGTTTATCACTCCAAGTTTGGGCTATACTTATTGTCTCCTTTATTCAGCATCAATGCAAAGGTACTTTTAGCAAAAGCCTCACAGGATGAGATTTCATCTCTTTTTAAGGATTCATGTTACTTGTATATTAAAAAAAGTAATTATTGTATTGGTTTACTTTATATGGTTGATAATTCCTTATCTTTCACATAATTATATAATTCTGAGCAATTGATGTGAAGTATAGCATTTAGGAAGTATAAGGGCACTACAGCTGTTATCTATACTCATTTTTTCTTTGAGATTTTTTTAGCAAAATTCTATGCTATTTTTGCACAACAACCGAAATTATCTCATTCTATGTAGGTGTTTTTCTTCTGTCAGTGAGGAAATTAAACTAATTGACAATGATGTTGTCCTGAACACAATTATATCTTTAATTTAATTCTGGAAAAATAACATTTTTAATAAGATATGCTTCTCTTTTATAATAAAAAATATTGGTGTAAATATAAAATAATATGATTAGGTATTATTTCTTTTAAAATGTTTAAAATTGATAAATTTCGATGTCAACCCTAAACTCTTCTATAACATTCTGGAAAGGCATCATTATATTCAACAACATCCAGAGGGAATAATGCTGTGTTTAATCAGCCTTGCTCAGGAGATGGTTCAGATAAAGGCACTCACTTGCAAAGCCTGAGGCCTTGGTTCTATAGTCCAGGTGGAATTCCATAATACCCATATAAAGCAGGACAGAGGTTCATTTGGAGTGGCAAGAGATCTCAGCATGCCTATACGTACAAAAACATTTAAAAGAAAAGGATGAGGTATTATTCTCATACAACCTTTGTCAAAAATGCAATTATTACATTCACAGGTATTTAGGTGCTATGTTTACCAATAGATAGTATACTTTAAAATGGGAACACTCACAAAGAATAAAGAAATTAGGAAATTATTTTGCAACATAGTTTTGAAAAATACTTTAGAACTTGACTTTCAAAGAGCAATAAAATATTTATTTTTGGTCAAATAAAATCAGAAGTATGAAGTATATATGATGCATCTCTTGTGGAATTGCCATTAAAATCACATAGCACATTCACCATATATCACTATAAACCTTGAAAATGACATTAATCGGTATCTCCTGCATAAATTAATTGAAAATCCAAGGAATGATAATATTTTACACTTTTAAATTATTTTTACTTCTCACTTCTTATAATAATCAAGGTCAGTAATGTGTTCTCTATGCTCTAGTCTCCAAGAGCTTAGGGCCTGATTATCCTAATCTACATTCTAGACATAACTGAAAATTTGTTTGGTCCACATTTACACTACTTCACATTATGGTTTTATTATTATCAATGATCAGACAAGTGAAAATACCTCTCACTAAGCTACTTTAGATTATTCCCAAGTTGATGTAAACTAAAACTTATGTTATATCTTCAAGGCAGGATGAAAATATAAGGAGATTACAGTGATGGGGCTAAAAGCATGAGAGACAGGAGGGCCTGTTCTGAAATCCTATCTACTTTTATACCTGAGAAAGGCAGGAGACTAGAATTCAGATGCCACCAATAGAAGCCAATGGTCTGCCAAAATAAAATGTGTTTTCCAAAAGTATCTTGCTAAGGTCAGTAAATAAATTCACTCATTTAGGGTCCAGTGATGCATTTCCAGAGACATGTCAGTTATGGGTGCCCTGTACAGTGATTAGGCTGTACTTACATAAGTCCAAAATGATCTACATCCATCAGTCTTTTGTACTTCCTTCACATTCCTAGGTCAGGACAATACCCCTAATAAATTCACCTTGTAACTTTGTTTACTGATAATAATTCTTTTATTTTTTTAAAAATACTTTAATTTATTTGCAAGGAAAAAGAGAGAAAGAGATAGAGAGAGAAAGTGTACCAGGGCCTCTAGACACTGCAAACAACTTCCAGATGCATACACCACTTTGCGCATCTGGTTTTATGTGGGCACTAGGGAATAAAATCCAGATCATAAGGTATTGCAGGCAACCACTTTAACTGTTGAGCCAACTCCCAAGCTCTAATCCTTTAATTTTGAATTATGTTGCAATTACACTCTTTAGACAATATTACAGTAAATGGAGGGGTGATTTGTTGCAACCTTTGAAGAGTAACTTGAGAATCAGCAAGCCCATGTATACTCAGTACAAAGACATTTAATTGAGAGTCTTAAGAAGCCACACCTGCCCTATCAGGTATGCTTTTCTTTTTCAATCTCTCTTAAAATACATTTCTTCCTGCTTCTTAACCCAACTTTGCTTCATACTTGGATCATCCCGAAATTAATTCCAGCACTGAAGCTGTGAATCTCAGTTTTGACTGGGTGAGGGGCTCTGAAAAGGAAACTCCATAGGCTGTTGCATAGAGAGGAGCTGAAAGTGGAGCTGTATCTCTATCCCTACTGTAAACAGCATTCTAACCCTTGTCATAGTTACTATAAAACCCTACTTAGAATTATCCCATTTAAAGGGTAGGAGACAGCTGAGGATAATAAATAATGGATTTAGAATATGTGGAATAAAATAACATCTCTTAAATTATTAAAAGGTCATATTTTGATCCTCAAGGCTATCAGTTATAAATAGCACACTGCTCTTCCTTCTATGATATCAAATCACTTTAACCTGTTCATAAAGAAATTGGCTTGGGGTTTGCAGCTCACATCCCAATCCAATATGAGACAGTCTTGTTTTTCTATAAATCTTTATGCTTGATTGGGCTGCAAGATGAGTATCAGGATGAGAAATTATTTGGACAAAATCACATAAGAAGAAAATGAATACAAATTCATAACAAGGTTACTCTTTCGACATTGGTTTCTGTGGGCAGAAATCAGTTCTGTTTCCTATGACTTACCCTTCATTATGAAAAGATCTTTTGTTATAATTGAGAAACAAATTGTCTCTTGAAATATTATCTTTATCTTAATGTTATACCAATTTTGTATACATTACCATGAGCATTCCTTTGAGAAACAGCAAACTGGTTGTACATGAGAGCAACCATGGACTCTTTAGATAGAACTGATAGATTGCTCCCTCATACAGAAGGACTGCAAAGTAGAAAAAAATCACTGTTCTACAATTGACTCAGAGGCAAAGAACAAAATATTGTTTCATAGTCTGCCCATGTTAGTAAGAGGATAATATGGGTTCTTGAGACAGAATGTTATGTTACTGATATTTGAGAAAGCTGCACAGATATTTATTGATGGTGCTTTATTTGAAGAGGAAATCTCAAACATCAAAGACAGAGAAAAGTTTTCCATTAGAACAGGATTTCCAAGATGAAAACATGAGACATGAAGAGGTATGCACTGCTACATCTGGAACTGAACAGAATCTGCAGTTTAGGAAGTCAACATTTTGTTTGAGGTAATTTGAGTTTTGATTTTATATGAATTTCGCCTCAAAATTTCAAGATTTTAGTTATCTTATTCTTATGGCTCTATTTATTCCCTTGTCAATTTCCTTTAGTTCCAACAATGCCAAAACATGGCATGACAATCAGTACTTGGAGTGCAGATATTTATTTTCTGATATTGTAAGATCCTTACCCATAAATTACCTTATCTCTGCTTGCTTCTTTCTGCCCAAGAGACTTCATCCCTACATCATCTGGCTCTGTTTTCTTGATTGAGCTTTTCTTGATTTTGTCTGCATGTCTGGCAGGTCTCTGATTAATGGTTCATCTCATTCTCTCTAAGGTGTCTTCTAGCTGAACAGTTCTCAGAACTGTATCTCCTATCCCTCCAAAATTACATTCAATACTTAAATGGCTGCCTGTCCTTTTGTTTAGTTCCAACGTGTCTTCATCACAACTTCACACTGTAGCCTTACCTCAGTTACTGTAGACCTTTCATATATCACTTGGCTTCTTTTCCTCTCAGAAAAGTACAGTCTCTGAGATGTGTCAAAGGCAGTCTTCTCAGCTCACAAGAAGAATTTGTTAAACATCCAAAAGCTTGATGGTTGTTACTAGCTTCAACTACACCATGTTAGAAGTTATCAGGGATGGAGAGATATCTGTTTAAAGCACTTGCCTGCATAGCTTGAGGACCCAGGTTAAATTCCCCATTACCCACATAAGCCAGATGCACAAAGTGACACATGCATCTTGAGTTTGTTTGAAGTCACTAGAGGATCTGACATGCCCATTCATTCTCTTTCTCTCTAATAAATAAATAACATTTAAACAAGAATATAAAGGCACAGATTCTATCATCCAAAATGTCTCCACTCATCTCTACCCTTCCACTAAATCCTGTAAAGCACATTTTACCTTCTAGCCAGTTTATGAACACATCACAGCAGACTTTGAGGGCAGAGTTTTCCAATCAGGGAATAACAAAATTTGTAAAAACAATTTTTTATTAGATATGGACATATTTAGTATGTAAACAACACTTGTCAGTACCATCCTTTACCTCCTGCCTGCCCCTTTTCTGGGGATTGTGGGTCATGCATTATAAGGGCAGCAGTCAGTTATTGGGGAGGGGCAATGTCTCTTTGTAAAATGTCCCAACTTGCAGCTCTAACAATCTTTCCATCACCTCTTCTGCAAACTTTCCTGAGCCATGTTGGGTGCATTTTAAGTCTACTTCAGTAATGGGGACTTAGGAGCCTCTGGATCTCTGGTTTGGTAGGTGTTGAGTGTCCTCAGTGCCTATCTCCTTCACCCTTGTGCTGATAGCAGATTCACTAAGAAAGCAGCACTCTTGCTCATTTCCCCAGTTCCTATGTAGTTTCATTTGGGGCCAGGGCTAAGAGCTATTTTTCTCCTCAGGTCCAGCTCCCATCTGAAAAATAGCAGCAGATTCTCCAACAGAGAGTGAAGTCAGCACCAATTAAATGGGACAACCATTATTAATTTGGAGAGAATTTAAAGGGTGTATACCCTCTTATAGCCAAAGATTAGTGGGAAGTTGACAAAGAAAGTAGAATCATTATCTAGATATGATTCTTGTTTCCCAGTTCCAGATATGGTTTCCTTCCCAATGAGTGGATCTGTTAGCCAATCTAAGAGCAGTTGGTTACCCACCATGGCTGTGGGCCACTATTTCACATGTGTCAGTAACATATCAGGTTGTTTGCTTCTGAGTCACATAGACTTGGGTTGCTTGGACAGCTGTTGGTCACCTTCCCCCAGTAGCTCAGGTAGTGGCTTCCAGCACTAAATGGGCTAATTGCCTGGGAACTGACTCTTTTCTAGATTCCAACCAGGTCTCTCCATGGTCCATGCAGACAGAGCATGGTGTCTTCAGCAGTAGGGTCTTACCATTAACCTCTGGTGGGTAATCAAGTGCTCTGACAGAAGTCTGTCTTGATTGTTTTGGATATCTAATAGGACTCTCTAATCAACAGCTCATTGTACATGGAAACCACATTCTGGTACAGGGAATTACAGGAGAGCACCAAGGGAAAAGAACAAAGAAAAAAGACAGAGAAGAAGGAGAAATTAAAGGTTAGGCTTTGTCTCACCTTCTGCAGGACCCTTAGAATCAGGTGCTCCCCCTAAGATCCTCTTGAGGGTTCCACATTTTACTCTAACTTATAGGATTCTATGGTACCAGTTCAATTTGGATTCAGTTTTGTGTCTCCCCCAGACACCTTTCCCTTCCCCCAAGCCCTACCCTCTCTATTGTCCAAGCCTAAAGATACCATTCAGGTATGTCAGCAACTCAGGCTGATCCAGGTTAGGAACCAGAGATGAGAGAGACCATACAACAATTGTCTTTCTGTGATTGTGTGAGTTCACTTAGAATGATTTGTTCGAAGATCAACCATTTTTCTACAGATTTCATTGTGTCATTTTTTCTTACTTCCAAGTAGAATTCCATCATGTAGATAGATATACCACATCTTGGTTATCCATTCATCCAATGGTGGGCACCAGTTCTTAGCTATTATGAATTGAGCAGCTATAAACATGGTTGAGCAAATACCTCTGAATTGAGATGTGGAGCTTTTAGTGTAAATGCCCAGCAAGAGAATAACAGAGTCTGCTGGTAGCTATATATTCATCCTTTTCAGGAGTTTCCACATGGATTTCCATAGTGGTTGTACCAGCTTACATTCTCACCAACAGTGAATGAGTGTTCCTATTTCTCCACACCCCTGCCAACATTTGTTTTCATTTGACTTTTTTTTTTTTTTTTTTTTTTTTTTTTCCCGAGGTAGGGTCTCACCTCTGGTCCAGGCTGACCTGGAATTAACTATGTAGTCTCAGGGTGGCCTCGAACTCTCGGTGATCCTCCTACCTCTGCCTCCCAAGTGCTGGGATTAAAGGCATGCGCCACCACACCCGGCTCATTTGACTTTTTAATGTTTGATATCCTCACTGAGATAAGGTGAAATCTCACAGTTGTTTTAATTTGCATTTCCCTAATGGTTAGAAATGTTGAACATTTTCTTAAGTGTGTGTTAGCCATTTGGAATTCTTCCTCAGAGAATTCCCATTCAGTTCTCTGCCCCACTTTCAGACTGGGTTGTTTGATTTTTTTTTTTTTTTTATTGCTTAGTTATTTGAATTCTTTGTAGATTTGAGATATTAGGCTTCTGTCAGTGTTATGGCTGGCAAAGATTTTCTCCCATTTAGTGGGTAATCTTTTGACTCTGTTTATGGTACATTTGTCTGTGCAAAAGCTTTTTTTATTTATTTTTATTATTTTTATTATTTATTTTTGGAGAGAGTCAGAGAGAGACAGACAGACAGAGAGGGAGAGGGAGACAGATAGAGATGGGCACGCCAGCAGTCTCTCAGCTGCTGTGAACAAAATCCAGATGTGTGCGCCCCTTGTGGGCAAGTGCAGCATTATGCCCTTGCGTCACTTTGCATCTGGCTAAATGGGGGACCTGGAGATTGGAACTGCTGGAGATTGGAACCAGCGTTTTTAGGCTTAGCAGGCAGGTGCCTTAACCGCTAAGCCATCTCTCCAGCCCATGTGCAAAAGCTTTTTAGCTTCATGAGATCTTATTGGTTGAGTGCTTGTTTAATTCCTGGGTTACTGGGGGTTTGTTCAAGAGGTCTTTTCCTAGTACTATATCATGGAGAGTGCCTACTATTTTTTTCTTCAAGTAGTTGAAGAGTTTCAGGTCTTATATTGAGGTCTTTAATCCATTTGGACTTGATTTTTGTAGATGGTGAAATGAGTGGGTGTAATTTCATTTTTCTACATATGGTCATTCAATTTTTCCAATACCACTTGTTGAAGATACTGCCTTTTCTCCAGTCTACATTACTGGTACCTTTGTCAAAGATCAAGCAGCTATAATTACTTGACCTAAGGTCTAGGTCTTCAATTCTGTTCCATTGGTCTATGTTTCTGGTTTTATTGCAGTACCATACTGTGTTTGTCACTATGGCTTTGTAATATAGTTACATATCAGGTATGGTGATTCTGCCAGAGGTGTTTTTTTTTTTTTTTAATTTGTTTGTTTGTTTTGCAGAGGATGTGTTTAGATATCCGAGGACTTCTGCCATTCCATATGAATTCTGAGACCATTTTCTCAATATCTGTGAAGGAAGCTGTATTTTGTTTGGGGGGGGCGGTGTTTTGCGTTGAACCTGTATATTGCTTTTGGTAGAATTGCCATTTTCAAAATATTAATTCTACCTATTAAGAAGGATGGGAAGTCTTTCCATCTTCTCAAGCCCTCCTCAATTTTTCCTTGAGTATTTTAATGTTTTCATCATATAGGTCTTTCACATGCTTGGTTCTTGTTATCAAAGAATTTAACTTTTTTGTTGCTATTGAAATTGGAACAGCTTCCCTGATTACATTCTCTGGATAGTAGTCCTTTGCATATAGAAAAGCTACTGATTTTTGTACATTGATTTTGTATCCTGCCACTTTGCTGAAGGAATTTATTACCTTTAGAAATTTTGAGATGGAGACTTCTAGGTCATGTTATATATAGGATAATGTCTCCTGCAAATAGGGCTAATTTGATATCTTTCTTTCCAAATTGAACCCCTTTTATTTCTTTCTCCTGTGTTATTGCTTGGGCTAGTACTTCTAGAACTATGTTGAAGAGCAGAAGTGAGAGTGGTCACCACTGCCTTGTTCCCTATCTCAGTGGGAACTCCTTGAGTTTTTCTCCATTAGGTATTATTTGGGTTTTAGGAGCTTTATATATAACCTTTATTGTGTTGAGAAATAAACCCTTCATGCCTGTTCTTTCCAATGTTTTGATCATGAAGTGGTATTATATTTTGTCAAAGGCTTCCTCTGTATCAATTGAGATAATCGTGTAGTTCTTATGGTTCAGTTTATTTATGTGGTGTATTAGGTTGACTGATTTCTGTATGTTAAACGGTCTCTGCATCCCTGTGAGGAAGCCTGCTTGATCACGTTAGATAATGCTTTTGATGTGTTGTTGAATTTGGTTTGCAAGGGTTTGTTCAGGATCTTTGCATCTAACTTCATTAGAAATATAGGCCTAGAGTTTTCTTTCCTTCCTGCATCTCTGTCTGTTTTTGGTATTAGGGTAATGGTAGCTTCATAAAAGGAGTCAGGGAGGATTCCCTGGTCTCCAATTATGTAGAATAATTTAAGAAAAATTTGTTTTAGTTCTTCAATGAAGGTTTGATAGAATTTAGCTGAGAAGACATCCAGTCCTGCACTTTTCTTTTTGGGGAGGTTTTTGATTACCTTTTCAATCTCCATGGATGTGATAGGTTTATTTAGGAAATTAATCTGCTCTGAGTTTAATTTTGGTAGGTGGTATATGTCTAGGATTTCATCCATTTCTTCCAGATTATTTAATTTTGTGGAGTAGAGGTTTGGGAAATATGCCCTGAAGATTCTTCCAATTTAATTGGTGTCTGTTGTGATCCCACCTTTTTCATTTCTGATTTTGTTAATTTGAGACTGTTATTTTTTTTTGCTTGATCAATGTGGCTAGGGGTTTGTCTGTCTTGTTTATTTTTTCAAAGAACCAGCTCTTCATTTCATTGATTTTTTTTTAATTGTTTGCTTAGTTTCCTACTCAATAATGTCTGCTCTAATCTTCATTATTTCTTTCCATCTGGAGCTCTTTCCATTGGATTCTTCTTGTTTTCTCCAGTGCCTTTAGGTAGACAGTCAGGTTATTAATTTGGGATCTGTCTTTGTAATGGAGGCCTGCCTTCATTGTGTCCCATACATTTGGTAGGTTTGGTAATTTTACAATTTCTTTTTTCATTTCTTTCACGACCCATTCATTGTTAAAAGTGTGTTGTTTAGTCTCCAGGAGCTTGTGGAGTTCTTGCTGAATCTCTTGTTGTTAATTTCTAGGTTTAAAGCATTGTGACCTGACATGATTCAGGAAGTTACTTCTATTTTCCTGACTTTATGAAGGCATGTGTTATGGCCTAATATATGATCGGTTTGACTAAGGTTCCATGGGTTGCTGAGAATAATGTATATTCTGAGTTGTGGTGGAAAGTTCTGTAGACATCTGTTAGTTCTATTGGATCTATGATGTTGAGCTCTATTATTTCCCTGTTGATTTTCTCCTTGGATGATCTGTCTATTGATATAGGGGAGTAGTGATGTCTCTGACTAGGAAGGGAGTTGGTTTTCTCTTTCTGGTTTTAACAGTCTCCCTTTGTTTTTGTAGTTAAGAGTTTTAACTATGATGTGTCTTGGAGAGTTTCTTCTTTTGTCCTATTTGTTTGGTGTTCTGTGGGCTTCTTGTACCTGGATAGGCCTCTGTTTTGAAAGATTTAGAAAATTTTCTTTAGTAATTTTGTTGAAGATGTTCTCTATGCCTCTGGCCTGGATTTCCTCTCCTCTGGTATACCCATGATCCAGATGTTTGATAGTTTTAAGGTATCCCAGAGTTTCCTCATATTCTGTACACTTTATTATTACTATTATTATTATTATTATTATTATTATTTTAACTTAGCAGTTTGTGGGCTCCTGATCACATTCTTCTGTCTTGTCTTCCAGGTCAGAGGTTCTGTCTTCCACATGACTAACTCTGTTGGTGAGGGCTTCTAGGAAGGTTTTGATAAATTCTATTTTGTTTTCTGTTGGGTTGTTTTGTATCATGTCCATCTCATTTTCAGGTGCCATTTCAATTTGAGTTCTGATCTTTTTGATTCTTCCTGGAATCCATTATTGCATTTGATCAAGTCTTCATTAAGCTTATCCAACCAGTTGATGAGGTCTTCTGTTTCTTGATTCACGTTTAATTTATTCATATTTCTTTGGAGGGTTCTAATGTTTTCTTCAACCAAGTTAAGTGTACTGTCAAAAGCTGAATTCACTAGGAAATGATTTTGTTCAATTTCATTGATACTATTGTTGGTTTTTTTGATGGTTTACTTCCAGTTCAGCAATTTTTTTGATCAGGATCTCATTGGTTATTGTGTTTTCATTTTGGGAATGAATTTCTGTTGATTTCTCTATGATTTAATTGGAGGCTTCCATTATAGGACTAGGCATCCTTGGTGGAGATCGCTCAGCTGTCTGACTTTCATTGTCTTTGTTGAATTGTTGACTACCCATTTTAGGAAGACTTTTTTATTTTATTCAGGAGGAAGCAAGTTTTTACCCTTTGGCCTGTGCAACCTCTGCCTTGGGTGAACAGGGATGTTGGGATGAGGGGCCAGTCAGTATACCAGAGCAAAAAGGCCTGATTCCACAGCTCCCACAGGGACCAGGCTTTCCCAATCAAGGCACAATGGGACCTACCAGGACAAGGGGACTGTGAGGAGCCAGGGAACAGGGATCTGACCTTCTCACTGTGCGCTGTGCCCATCTGCACACAGTCTGGCCCAGGGAACTGGGAGGAGCCAGGAAATAGGGATCTGTTCTACTCACTCTGCTTCACCAGCCTGCATACAGTCTGGCTCAGGGAACCTGGCCCAGGGAACTGGGAGGAGCTGGGAGACAAGGGTCTGGCCTCCTCACTCCACATCACTGTGCCTTCCAGCACACCATCTGCTTGGGGAACTCAAACAGGAAAGCTTGGAGGATCCAGGAAACAGGGATCTGGCCTAATCAATCCCCACCACCTCTTCCGCCTGCACATAGACCTGTGTAGGGAACCCAGACCAGGGAAATGGGAGGATCCAGGAAACAGGAATATAAAAACAAATTTTAATCTAACATGTAAATAAACATTAATATCCCACAAGAAGCTTTTGGTTCTAACAAGAATGCACTGAAATATATCCTGAACCCAGTTTTTCCAGTACTTAGACACAACCAAATAGCCAGCACCACAAGCAAGCACAAAACCAGCAGCAAATAGCAGGGAAACAGGTGGAGCTCAGACCTCTCTGCATACCTTTAGGATTGAATCAGAACTGCCCTCAAACACAGTTAGGTCTGAACCCCAGGATCTATCCCTGCTGAAACCTCTCCCATCCATGTGGCTAGAAATCCAAGGTTTAATAAAACACCTAAGTCTATTGTGGAATATACATTCAAACTACCACATTCTACTCCTGGCAGCCAATAGACTCCTGACCATCTCACATTTAGTCCAAATTGAAAGGTCCTTATAGTCTTTGCCAACTTAAAATTATTGCAATGATACAAGTCTCATCTGATATCTAAGACTGTCTCTTAACCACAAGTCCTTTAAAATCAAACAAGTTACATACTTTTAACATATAATGGTACAGAGTAACATTTCCATTGCTATAAGGCATAACAAGGAGAGATTGACCTAATGCAAAAATCAATAACCGTTATCAAACATCTGCAGTTCAAGTCAGTTAACAATGACCCATGATCAGTGACAGTTTCTGGATTTTCCAGTTCTGCCCCTCCAGCTGGGCTGAGTGGCCAGGGAAAACTTCCATCATGAGCCAACAGCACTCCATGGTAGTCCTTGCATAGACCTGGTTTATAAAAACATTTTAAAGTCTCCATTGGAAACCACGACCAACTTCCAATAGCTTTACTGCCCACCTAAAGGCTTTAGAAAAATGAGCAAGCCAAACCCAAAGTACAAGATGGAAAGAAATAATCATGATCAGGGCCAAAAAAAAAAATCAATAAATTAGAAATGAAAAGAACATTTTTAAAAATAATAAAAATTAAGGGTGGTTTCTTCAGAATAATGGACTTGATTGATACTCTACTGGCCAGATTAATAAACAAAAAGTAGAGAAAAAACTCTCATCAATAAAATTGGAGATGAAAAAGGAGATGTTATAAGACACAATGAAATCAGGAGAATCATTAGGATATTTTTCAAAAACCTATAATCCACAAAATGGGAAAATCTGGAAGAATTAGATGAATTTCTTGACTCATATGACCTACAAAAACTAGATCCAGGAGAGATAAATTACCAAGTAGAGATATATCATTTAATGAGATTGAAGGAGTAACTGAAGGCCCACCCCCAACAACAACAGCAACACAATACAAGTCCATATGGATTCACTTCAAAATTTACCAAACTTTATGGAAGAAATAAAGCACTGTTTCTCAAGTGATTTCACAAAGTTAGAAAGGAAGGAATGTTCCTGACTACTTCAATGAATCCAGAATTTTATAAAGACAAAACCATACAGAGACATAAATAGAAAAGGAAAATTATATACCAGGGTTAAAAATCCTTAATAAAATTCTTGCAAATCTGATCCACGAGCACATCAATAGTATCATGCATTCAGGAAGGGTGGCACACAGCTTTTTGTTCTACAATATAAGTTTTGAGAGTATATTTTTTTTATATCTGTGAAGAATGGTGCTGGAATTTGATTAAATTTTCATTGAATCTGAATATTGCTTTTTGTTTAGGGGCCATTTTTATATTAATCCTGCCAATCCATGGACAGGGGATATCTTTCTGTCTGCTTGTTTCTTACACAATTCCTTCTCTAGTGCTTTAATGTTTTCATTATAGAAGTCTTTCACTCCATTGGGTAGGGATATTCCAATGTATTTACATTTTCTAGGCTATTGTAAATGGAACTGCTTCCCTGATTTCTATCTGTTTGTCACAGATTTAAACATATGTTAGTGGTTTCTGTGTGTTAATTTAGTATCCTTCCAGTTGTTTAAGTGAGGCATCCAGGTAGCTTAAGTATAGAAACATACCATCTGCAAATAAGACTCATTTGTCTTCTTCCTTTCCAATTTATATTCCCTTTATTTGGTTCTCTTATCTAATTGATTGACATAAGGCTTCAAATAATATGTTCAATAATAGTGATTAGAGTGGACACCCCTGTTTGGCTCCAGACCTTAGTAGAAATGCTTCAAGCCTTTCTCCATTTAGTATGATATGAATGTTAATGTGGTGGTATACAGCACTTATTATGTAAAGATATGATTCCTCAATCCCTAGTCTCTTTAGTGTTTTAATCATGGAGGGGTGCTATATTTTATTGAAGGCCTTTTCTGGATCTACTGAAATGATCATGTGATTTTCTGTCCTTAAGTCTATTTATGTAATGTTAATACATGCCTTGATTTTGGTACGGTGAACAATCCCTGCATCCCTGGAATAAAACCGACTTGATCAAAGTGCTTGATGCTTTTGTTTTGTTTTGTTTTGTTTTGTTTTTGAGGTAGCATTTCATGTTATCTCAGGGTGACTTGAAACTCACTCTGTAGACCCAGGCTGCCTAAAATTCACTGGGTCCTCTTATATATGCCTCCTGAGGGCTTGGACTAAAGCGTTGAGAGATTGTGCTAGAACTGAGATGGAAGCCACCTTCCTGCTGTCTAGCTCTCATAGTGTTGGAAAGTGTTGTGCAAGCTTTTGGTGATAAAAGTTATCAACTCTGTGAACAAGTGCTGGATCCTGCATAGTACAAAATCAACCAGCCAGGCAAGGTGTACCCATTGGTACTAGTGCACACAGAGCGTGGAGGCAATCAACTTCTCTCTGATTGGATATGAGGCCCCTTCATTGGGAAGGAATTCATGCGTGGGTACTAAGAACCAAGTTAGAAGCCTGTGACTTGGAATGGCATAGACCCTAGAAGGAAGATTCCACTGTTCCTGTCAAGTCTTCTAAATGTCTATGTTTATCCTGTTGGATCAGTGATGTTCCCTCTCACTCTTGATTAGAGAAGCTACTTTTATAGCTGAAATACTGGAGAGATCCAAGACCCATGAGAATGACAAGAAAAAAACTATTCAGCTAGCACAAAATGAGTCATCTCTATCATATGTGTCAGAACCCAGAAACCATACAGAAGGAATGGAAGATTATATATAAGTGTTGCCCTCACTGCTTGCCTGGGAACTTCTCCCAGGGAGATGACAGTAGACACTGAAGAGACCCGAGACTCATAAATGCAGAAAACCAGAGGCTGTTGAGTATTCAACACTGCAAGACACTTATACTATCCAAAACTCAGGGAACATTGTGGAAGAGGCACAGACAGAATATAACAGCCACATGGTGGGAAGGTATACTCTGAGGCATTGTATCTCACACAGACTGGTGCACACATGACCCCACAATGTTTACTGATAACCCCACTGAAGAGGGCCCTAGGTGAAATGGATGCAGAGGAGAGGGAACAAGAGTATCACTTAATAGAAGATGACATTTTGCAATATGTTCATGTAATAAAGCTCCCAATTAACAACAACAATAAAACTTGCAAAAATCATGACTTCATCCCAGACATTATGTACAAAGACTCTCCATGTCCCTCAGCATCATTGCTGTCAACCTGCTCCTCAAGTGAATCAGAACTCCATGGGATTTGAAAACCTCAGACAGATAAATTTCTTGCAATAACATGTATACTATCAAATGACAAAATAGAGTCTTTTGTTTTTATTTTATTTTATTTATTTATTTATTTATTTATTTATTTATTGGAGAGAGACACAGAGAGAGGAAAAAAAATAGAGATGGGCGTGCCAGCAGACTCTTAGCTGCTGTGAACGAAATCCAGATGTGTTTGCCCCCTTGTGGTCAATTGCGACATTGCACCCTTGTGTCTTTGCATCTGGCTAAAGGTGGGACCTGGAGATTGGAACCGCTGGAGATTGGAACCAGTGTTCTTAGGCTTAGGAGGCAGGCGCCTTAACCACTAAGCCATCTCTCCAGCCCAAAATAGAATCTTTTAGAAGACCCCTATCCCATCTTACATTGGAGATAACTATCCACTGTATTTCCACCACACTCATGTTCATATTAAACTGAATAATGATATAAGGCCTTTACTCAGATACATGATACTGATGCTTTTAAAAAATTTATCCAGAAAGAAGTTTCCAAATAATGGTATAAAAGATGAACACTGTAATATTCAAGCTACAAGCACCTATATCCATACTTAGATAGTTTTACTGGGTCTCTATACAGCATACCTTGGCCTCCAAAGTGTGGAAATTATAGGTGTAAGCCATAATACTTATCATCAAGAATTGTCTTAGACATCCAAATCATTGCTGTCTTGTCATTGGAAGGAAATGGGAAATCATCTTGATTATTTTTTCTAAAAGATTAAATTAAAATTCTCTCCTTAGAGAGCCTCATTTTAAAACAAGTAAAACCAAAAAAAAAAAAAAAAAAGAAAGACAGAAAGAGCTAGTTAATAAAGAAAATGGCAACATCAATGCTGTGACCCCTGAAGCTTAAGTAACAAGACTCTGTAAGTCAGTACAAGTTTTTTGCCTCCCTTTGACAGTTTAAATAAGATGTATATGCTGGTGGATGTCTCACATTTTAAATGATGAACCAGGGAGTATAATATATCAGAAGAGTGTTCCTCTGCAGACATTTTTCTGAATGAAGAATGTGTTCCTCAAAATGTGCTGCAAAATGTTAATGGTTTAGAGGCTTACAAATTTGAACTTTATTGAAATGTGATAATAATGAGAGGGATTATAAAATTATATACCGTTCTGTGAACAGTAGCAATGTAGCAAGAAAGCACAGAACACCGTGCATCATCTTGACATGAAGAGGGACCCCAGGCATTCAGCAATCAAGGGATGGCTACACTAACCTTTCCCTTGCTGGGGTTTCATACAAACCATAGCAACTGGGGGAAATTTAGCTTGACTTTGATAATCAGATTAATAGCTAAACAACAGACAGGAATGGCCAAAGGGAATAAGTAGTTTAAAATCTCATATTTTGTTGAGCTTTACAGTTAATGGATAGGTCACATTTAACCACCCTGCTCCCTTCTCTTCCTCAGCACTAATAAAGAGAATTGCCACTGTGCAGCATGCCAAGAGAAAATTCTATTGACATTTTGAAAGCCACTTTCTGCCATTTACAAAATGGACATGTTCTACAAGGAAATAGGAGAGCAACATATTTTCTCATAGCACATCATGTTTATTGGTTTCCTTGATGTTCACTTATGGCCTCTTACATGAAAGCACATACATTCTTACTTCTTTACGCCTGGACACATCATCATCACATTATATTTCTGTAGACTTACCACACTGGTTTCATGTAGAAAGCACTTTTTTAGACAGGGTCTCTATATAGCCTAACTATAGCCTATATAGGCTAACTCTGAATTCACTAGGTAGATGAAGTTGGCCTTATACTTTTGGTGATCCACCAGCCTCTGCTTTGAGTGCTGGGATTACAGACAAAAGATACCATGCCCAACCCTTTAAAATTTACATTTCTCTTTGTAAAATATTGTTCTTATTTTGATCCTGCTGGGGTTGAACTCAGGGCCTTGCACATACTAGGCAAATGTGTAGTATGTTTTTGAGCTCCATCCCCAGCCTAGAAACCAGTTCTTTTAAGTTTTCAATAACTTTAGTATTCAAAAGTTTGTTTTGAAGATTCACATTCAAGTTGCATATTACTTTCTGGTACAATGTATTAAGGGTTGGGATGACATGGTCTCCATAGAAGTCATAACTTAAATGATTCTTGTTAATTTTCGTATGCTTTAAATTTGACAAAAAGAAGCTTAAGGAATGATTTACTGTGGAGATGTCAATAACAGGCAAAAATGGGAGATATTCCTCTAGACAGATGGAGCAGGATAAATCCCAGTTGCCATTCTCTTTTTGTTAAGATATTGCCATAGCTTTTAGCTATCCATTATTTACCCTCACAAGAGTTTTAAGTTGGAAAATGAAGCCTGCCATTTATCTTCAATGCTAACTTAACAGAGATAAATGCAGCCACCACCTTCCACCTCCAAATGATTCAAGAGGGAGAGTCTGAATTACGGACTGTAACCTTGACAAGGTGTCTCATCACTTGTCTGAAAGAGTCAGTCTGTCAGCATCTAATCATGCACTGGGGAAAAAAAAATATATGTATGTCTAAAATACTCTGAATCTAGCCTAGAGAATGTGGTTTATATTTGAAGAGTTCTTTGACTGCTTGGTAACAGATTGCAGATTGCAGATTAATGACTGAACTCTTGAGAAACAGAGGAAACTGCTGATTTGGACTTCTGATCACCTATTTCTATAATGCTCTGTTATTACAGACATAACAGATTTGGAGACTGTTAATAATCACAGTCCTCGGCAGCAAGGTAACCACATTTTCATTCAGCTCCCTCCTTTGTTCCTGAGTGAATTCAGTCACTTAGGAGGGGTCATAATAGCCAGGGGTTTGGAGAATACATAATGAATTCAGAATTCACTCCTGTCAGTTCAGTTTAAATATACAATGGAGTTTATTTGTAACATGTTACAATTTTTTGTGAATAAATAAATCAATAAATAGATCAATTTACATATATTGTAAAACTTATATAAAGGGTTTAAGACAGAAAGATATTCTATACATATAAGACCCTGGGCTCAATCACCAATACAATGAGAGAGAGAGAAAGAGTGTGTGTGTGTGAGAGAGAGAGATTATAAAGGAGTTTATTTTTACAAATAACTATTTAGAGCTAGGTGTAAGTAACTGTGTTACAAATGTATAGTACTACCTTATTTCATCTTTGCAACATACAGAGATTATCACTATTATACACATTTTATAGGTGAGCAAACAGATATATAAATGTTAAAGAAACTTAGCCTTAATCAAACAGCTAGTAAATGGAAATCCAGACAGTTCAGCCATAGATGGCATACTATTCTTCCACTCCTGAGAATCCACACAAGAAAAAATTATGCTCAAACTGTTCAGTATTCACCAACCACAAGTATTTCATGGTAAAAATTCATTCTTCCTGTTCTTGCATAAAGAAGGAGACAGTTACTAATATTAACTGAATAACTACCACCATTGTTTAAGATAGATATGTGTAGTTTCTGTTTTAAATCTTAACAGCAATGTATGTAGACATTTATTATTGCATTTTATAATTAGGTAAAGGAGGATCAGAGATGGTAAATAACTCCCCTAAAGTTATGCTACTGGCAATTGCATATTCTAATCTGTATGACATGAAATTTCATTCTCTACCACATCACATTTTCTGAATATTTTTTATGATTGGCACATTTGAGCTGCTGACATCTTTAAGACACTTGCTTAAACCTATTTTTGCTCTTACCTCATTTGGTAATTTTCATGTATTCAGGTCCAGACCTAAGAAAAGTAGACAGTAAAAGTGCCATAGAGAAACAATTTAGCAAACTCCATGTACCTTGTGATGGTAAATTCTCTTGTCAACTTAATCTGACTAGGAATACACAGACATTTGATGTTACTTCCAGGAAGGACTGACTGAAGGAGGAGGTCCTTCCTCCAGCGTGAGCCCTTCCCCCAGAGTGGGCAGCTCTCCTGGTGGTGGGCTTTATGTAAGGAAGTTCTGTTCTAAGAGAAAGGAATCCCTTCTTCCCACCTGGATGCCTATGCTGCTTTCTGGTGAGTGCTTCATTTGCACATGCATCTATCCAGTTTGCATTCTTCATTGGCATTGCAACCAAGTTTTCAGTCTTCCAATGTGGACTGAAGACCAGTGACTCTCCAGGAAGTCGTCAGGCCTTCAGTACTGGACTGGGACTGCTGTGGCATCCAGCCACACGGAATGAGCAGCTACTGGGTTCCTTCACTGTCAAGCCTGCAGACTGCTATTGTTGGACTGCTGTAAGCTAATCCAATTAGTTTCCTTTCTACTATAATTTATTCTATCAGTTCCATTCCTCTAGGGAATTCTCAGTAGTAGTTTACACATGAATATTTTAATTAATTGAATAAATTGATATATTCAGTTATTTGAATAAACAAACCTGAGTTTATTAAAATATCTCTAATAACTTAGGTCCAGCGACAATGTTTGTCTTTGGCTGACATTTAATTAAAATGCAATTTTAAGTTCTTAGTGCCTCACTGAGGTGAGGCAACTTTCTTTTGTCTATGACATCCAAGGCAGCTGTGTTGTAGTTATCTAGTCATTACTGAGATAAATCACTTCATCAAAAGCAATTGATGGAAGGAAAGTTTTCATTTTGGCTTACAGTCTCAAGGGGAAGATGCACGATGGCAGAGAAAGCATGGCATTAAAAGAGGCTGGACATCACCTCTGCCATAGCAGGTGGAAAACAGCAGCAAGAAAGTAAGCTGAGTTCTGGCAAGGGGAAGCTGGGCTATAATAACCTCAAACCTTTCCCCTAACAACACACCTCCTCCAACAAGTCTCCACCTCCGAAGTGGCCACAACCAGGAAAGCAAGGATTTAGAACACATGAGTTTATAGGGACAACTAATTTGAACTAGCACAAGGTGGAACATCTGAGCTGCAGGGGAGGAGATAAGTTTCTGCACTCTGCATTGCACTGGCCCAGTTTTAACTTTCAGCCCATCCAACTGACTTGGGAAACATATGGCACCTTTCACTGCCTCTGTTTATTTATTTACCTGTGAATGAAGATTATAGTATATCTTCCATAAAGACCCAATGACTTTTAAATCACTAAACACATGACAGTTACTGTGCACTATTATGATTGCAGCATTAAGGCATTTTTACTTTATTTCCTCCTTGTGTTGTTCTTTCTCAGGTAAAGTAGGCAGCATGAGTTTCTGCTTTTGTTTGTTTGTTTGTTTGTTTGTTTGTTTTGTTTTGTTTTTCGAGGTAGGGTCTCACTCTGGCCCAGGCTGACCTAGAATTAACTATGTAGTCTCAGGTGGCCTTGAACTCATGGCAATCCTCCCATCTCTGCCTCCCGAGTGCTGGGATTAAAGGCGTGCGCCACCATGCCTTTGTTTTGGAGGAATGGGCATGGACTTGGTGCTTGCAACTGAAGATGCCTTCTGGAGTGGTAAGCCAAGTTTTATGGACTATTCTGATGAGAGATTGAGAATGCTAAGTGCAGATAGTATTGAACTTTGAGGCTTGGCTTATGAGCTTTCTAAGTGGAAGGAAAGAGTGCAGAGACCTTTGTTGGAACTGGGCTACTGGCATAAGGGATGGCTACATTCTGCTATCCAGGCCCAGAAAGTTTGATCAAGGTTAAATTTGTAATGGACTGATGTGCTTGGCTGAAGATATCGGACTGAGATTTTAAGATTTTAAGTTGGAAAACCTGAAGCAAGTTAAAAACAGAGGCATTGAGACTGGTTTAGCTGCTATTGTCAACACATTAGCAATCTTAAGGAAGGTGGAAGGAAGGTGCCTTGACTGCTTTACATTAAAACAATGGAGAAGATGCCTGAGGAAAGACTGTTAAAAATGCAAACTTTTGGAAAGAGCTGACTGGAGAAGGAACCTGCATTTCAAAGCTATGATTTATTTTGTCCTGGATTAAGAATATGGCTGTGTCCTGCACACCTGGTATTAGTTTTGGAAGCATGAAAAATGCACGGAGTGGTCATGAATTGCACATGGTTCCAGGAGCCGCTGCTGAGATGCGGCATGAGGCAGGGCATGAAGACCCTCAGGAATAGGCTGAAAGAGCCTTTAGAAGATGGACTGTGGTTTGCATGGAGACCTGAAGATGTTTTGGATATACCAGGACTATGCAAGGACTCCCATGCAATGCAGTGTTGGCCTGGGAACAAAGTTTTCCCTGGCGACTCTGTCCAGCTGGAGGTGCGGAATTGGAAAACCTGGAGACTGTCAGTCTCTGGTTATATTGAACTTGAACTGCAGAAGTTTGATGACGGCTGATCGTGGTTGAGTTTGCATTGTTCTAGTCTCTCCTTGATATGCCTTATACCAGTTAAAATGTTTACTCTGTGCCTTTACATGTTGAAAGAATTTAACTTGTTTGATTTTACAGGACTATCTTAAGTTGGTCAAGACTGAGAACTTTTGAAATTGGACTGAACACAATTTACAATGTGTGATAATTACAAATCTATTGGGGGCCAGGGGTGGAATGTGGTAGTTTGAATATATGGCCCCCAATATATTCAATGTTTTATTACTTTATAGTTTGCATCTACAATCACCTTCCTAGAGGCAATGTCACTGGGGGCTGGTCTTAAGGTGTGGAGGTGGGTTGATATTCCACTGTAAAGATATGCAAAGTGTGCTTAGCAGGAGTTCCTATAAGTGTGCTATGTGACTTTTTGGCTGTAGTTTTTGCTCTGTGTGCTGTGTGCCTGGTTGGTCTCTCTCTCTCTGCTTGGCTCTGTGAAAGCAGGCTGCTTCTCCTGCCTTTATGGAACTTCCCCTGGATCTGTAAGCTTCAATAAATAATATCCCTTCCTCCATAACTGTGCCTGTTCTGGAAGTTCATCTCAGCGAACCTGAAGCTGTCTGCTACATAAGGACAATTCATAATTCTGAGGCTTAAAACTAAACAAATGGACAGAAATTAATTCAAAGATTTATTACAATAAAATTTCTATGGCACTAAAGTTATTCTTCAAATTTAATAATAGCACACTTCAGAGAAAAATACTATATATATATATATATATATATATATATATATATATATATATATATATATTCAATAATGTGGATAAATTAGGAACCTAGAAATAGCAACAACAAAAGACTATTGAGAATTTGCACAAGAAAAGCAATAATGTACAGGACAAAAATATCTGCATCATGATTGCTGTATATTAAAATTCAGTGGTATCACCTTGAAAGACCTAAAGGAAATAAGGTTTGAACTGCATACCACTGAAGATGTAAGTCGAATAAAAAGGGCAAAAGATAAAAGATACCAAACATAAAAGAATTTGTATAATATACATCTTTGATTTATTCAATAATTTTTTATCAAGAAAATATTTACCAAGGGCCTAAGAATGTAGCTTAGTGGGTAGAATTCTTTCCTAGAACAGAAAAAAAAAAAAAAGTTTGATTGATTCCACAATTTCACAAAAGCTGATTTGGTGTTGTAAGTCTGTAATCCCAGCACTTGGAGGAATGCAGGAGGATCGGGAATTCAAGGTCAGGAAAGACGGCAGAGACCTTTGTTGGAACTGGGCTACTGGCATAAGGGATGGCTACATTCTGCTATCCAGGCCCAGAAAGTTTGATCAAGGTTAAATTTGTAATGGACTGATGTGCTTGGCTGAAGATATCGGACTGAGATTTTAAGATTTTAAGTTGGAAAACCTGAAGCAAGTTAAAAACAGAGGCATTGAGACTGGTTTAGCTGCTATTGTCAACACATTAGCAATCTTAAGGAAGGTGGAAGGAAGGTGCCTTGACTGCTTTACATTAAAACAATGGAGAAGATGCCTGAGGAAAGACTGTTAAAAATGCAAACTTTTGGAAAGAGCTGACTGGAGAAGGAACCTGCTTTTCAAAGCTATGATTTATTTTGTCCTGGATTAAGAATATGGCTGTGTCCTGCACACCTGGTATTAGTTTTGGAAGCATGAAAAATGCATGGAGTGGTCATGAATTGCACATGGTTCCAGGAGCCGCTGCTGAGATGTGGCATGAGGCAGGGCATGAAGACCCTCAGGAATAGGCTGAAAGAGCCTTTGGAAGATGGACTGTGGTTTGCATGGAGACCTGAAGATGTTTTGGATATACCAGGACTATGCAAGGACTCCCATGCAATGCAGTGTTGGCCTGGGAACGAAGTTTTCCCTGGCGACTCTGTCCAGCTGGAGGTGCGGAATTGGAAAACCTGGAGACTGTCAGTCTCTGGTTATATTGAACTTGAACTGCAGAAGTTTGATGACGGCTGATCGTGGTTGAGTTTGCATTGTTCTAGTCTCTCCTTGCTATGCCTTATACCAGTTAAAATGTTTACTCTGTGCCTTTACATGTTGAAAGAATTTAACTTGTTTGATTTTACAGGACTATCTTAAGTTGGTCAAGACTGAGAACTTTTGAAATTGGACTGAACACAATTTACAATGTGTGATAATTACAAATCTATTGGGGGCCAGGGGTGGAATGTGGTAGTTTGAATATATATTTAATATATTCAATGTTTTATTACTTTATAGTTTGCATCTACAATCACCTTCCTAGAGGCAATGTCACTGGGGGCTGGTCTTAAGGTGTGGAGGTGGGTTTGAGATTCCACTGTAAAGATATGCAAAGTGTGCTTAGCAGGAGTTCCTATAAGTGTGCTATGTGACTTTTTGGCTGTAGTTTTTGCTCTGTGTGCTATGTGCCTGGTTGGTCTCTCTCTCTCTGCTTGGCTCTGTGAAAGCAGGCTGCTTCTCCTGCCTTTATGGAACTTCCCCTGGATCTGTAAGCTTCAATAAATAATATCCCTTCCTCCATAACTGTGCCTGTTCTGGAAGTTCATCTCAGCAAACCTGAAGCTGTCTGCTACATAAGGACAATTCATAATTCTGAGGCTTAAAACTAAACAAATGGACAGAAATTAATTCAAAGATTTATTACAATAAAATTTCTATGGCACTAAAGTTATTCTTCAAATTTAATAATAGCACACTTCAGAGAAAAATACTTTATATATATATATATATATATATATATATATATATATATATATATATATGTTCAATAATGTGGATAAATTAGGAAGCTAGAAATAGCAACAACAAAAGACTATTGAGAATTTGCACAAGAAAAGCAATAATGTACAGGACAAAAATATCTGCATCATGATTGCTGTATATTAAAATTCAGTGGTATCACCTTGAAAGACCTAAAGGAAATAAGGTTTGAACTGCATACCACTGAAGATGTAAGTCGAATAAAAAGGGCAAAAGATAAAAGATACCAAACATAAAAGAATTTGTATAATATACATCTTTGATTTATTCAATAATTTTTTATCAAGAAAATATTTACCAAGGGCCTAAGAATGTAGCTTAGTGGGTAGAATTCTTTCCTAGAACAGAAAAAAAAAATGTTTGATTGATTCCACAATTTCACAAAAGCTGATTTGGTGTTGTAAGTCTGTAATCCCAGCACTTGGAGGAATGCAGGAGGATCGGGAATTCAAGGTCATCCTTGGCTACATAGTGAATTCTCGAGTTTGAGGCCAATGTGCTGAGATGAACAAGATCCTCTCCAGTGATTACCTGCTCAGGACTGGTAGATGTTTGAATGTACCCCAGAAGACTGACATCTTTTTGTTTGTTTTGTTTTTGTTTTGTTATGCTGAAAATCTTGTCTCATTATGCCTTAATGGAGGAGGTGTTACTGTGGGAAGATCTGATTTCTAGCCCAAAGGTATGTAGAGCTCTTGAGCTTTTCCTGAGAACTTATGTATTGACTGCAGTTTTTGCTCTTGCTTGTGGTGCTGGCTGTGTGGCTTGGTCTCTCTGCTTGGATCTATGAAAAGGGGTCAGCTTCTTCCACCATCAATGGAACTTCCACTGGATCTGTAAACTTCAAATAAATCTCTTCCTCCCATAAACTGTGCCTGGTTTGGAAGTTCATCACAGCACTGTGGAACTGACTATAACAGGACCCCTTCTGTTTTACAGGAACTTTGCTTTATTTTCTTCTCTTAAACTCTATAAAAAAAAATTTTCCTCTGTACTTCACTTTCAACAAAATATCCTCTCTAAAAAGAGAGAGAGAGAGAGAGAGAGAGAGAAGAAGAAGAAGAAGAAGAAGAAGAAGAAGAAGAAGAAGAAGAAAATTTACAAGGCTCCTATTATGAAGAAGGCATTATATTATTTTCTCCATGAGTAATTATTAGAAGAATCTTAATGTTGAAATTCAGTGCCTTAATATGTGAAGCAAACTAAATATATCAAAAGGTAAAATAGTTGGCAAAATGTACTGTAGGCAAGAATTAGTTCTATACATTCCAATGAAAGCTATTAATATTGACTACTAATTATGAATGAAAATGTTATGAAATAAAAAGCATGTTATAACTTTTGAGAACATAATTTAGAGACTATACATGGTATGCATAGTGTTAAAATATTAATTTATCCACTAAGAACAGGGAAGTAGAGAGAGAGGACGTGGAAAGAATACCATTGTAAAAATGGATCAATGAACTTGATCTGAAATTAAAACATAAAGCTATAGACTAAGGAATAAAAGTAGAAATCTTACTCAGAATGTGCAAACCCAGTATTTAATTCCCAGTATGTATGTATGTATGTATGTATGTATGTATGTATGTATGTATGTATGTACCAAGCTGTTATGTAAACCTTATTTAGGAAGGCTAAGAATGGTAGGATAGCTTCATGAATTACTTGAATGTCTTTTCTGAAAAGACTGCAAGCCCATTGAAGACTGAGTTTATGTACTGTTCACCTTTGCCACTACAGTAAACTTTAAAAGTTTATTGCCTATAATAGCACACTGACCAATGGTAGTCATGGTGATACTTATATTAGAGAAATATAAACTGGGATAGTTTATGATACTGCTAGGAAGTTCACATAGGCCTTAGGAGGAAAAGTACTACTGTTATGTGGATAAATGAATATGCTGTACCTATCAAATTTCCCTTTTAATAGTTATGTTTATTCCCACAGATCAGTGCTGCTCTATAACTAGAACTAATATGTGAATAATATGCAAGCAAGTTCAAAGCAGTATGGGATGAGCAAAGCCACTAGGCTATCAAAGACTGTGAAAACTATCCCAATTTTGAGAAAATATAGAAAAGTTCCCTAAAATTTAAAATTGGAAATTGAACCTTTAATATATATTCCCTTTACTAGAATGAAAAGTAGTACTTAGATAGTCAGCTACAGTAGTAGAAAGTCCTATGCAGGTGGCTGGAGGAGAATAGTCATCAGTGATCATCCCCAGAAGTGGACCTGTAAAGCTACATAGCCAGGCAAGGTGTGCCCACTGGTGTACCAGCAGCATGATTTTATGGGAGTAATCAACTCTACACTCTGATTAAATGTGAGGCCTGCTCCACAGGAAGGCATTCAAAGGGCAGCACTGAAAAGCCCATGAAAAAGCCTGAGAAAATCAAAAGCCTATTGCTAGAAAGCTAATAGGCCTTAGGAGGAAAACTACTATTGTTACTTGGATAAATTAATATGTTGTACCTATTCAGTTGCCCTGTTAATATTTATGTATATTTCCCCACATTAGTGCTGCTCTGACCACTGGTCAGAGAAGTTTCTTTTTGGAGAGTTCTGTAGATGCTGGGGAAGCTCAAAAATCATCAAAATACTGAAAATAGAAGCCTGTGGAGAGCTTAGCACCAACTGAGACATCTCTGTGTATCCCTCAAGGCTCAAGGTATACAATGGTAGAAGAGTGAAAAGAATATAAGTGCCAGAAGGCAGGAAGAGTGCTTTGGGACATTGTTTTCTGAACATGAAGTAGCATTTGCCTTTATGATCTCACAGTGATATTGTTAACTGCACAAAATCTGCATAATATTTGGTCTATTAACATTTGGTCATGAAAGACAGAGGAAAGAAGAACCAAAAAGACATCAAAATGAGAGACTAGTTGGAAAAATAAGGGTTTCAGAGGAAGGTGATAGGGAGGAAGAACAAAAAGAGTTAACAGGAGGAGATTGTAGTCAAAATATACCATGTACATGAATAAAATTTGGCATTACTTTTTTCAGAAATAAAAAAAATTCACAAAAGAAAAGAAATCTATTTCAGATGATTTTTTTTAAATGATTAGATATATGAATAAAAGACAATACATTGAAGAAAGACTATCTACAATAAAACTATCTACAATAAGTTTATACCCTTTAACTAAAAACATGAAAAGAGTAAAATTTAAAGCCACCATATTTGAGATGTCAAAATTAGTAGCTGAACTCTAGTGTCATCAAGTTGTTCAATTCAGCATAGAGTCAAATTTAACATTTTGCAAAATACACAGAGATTTTCAAAAAATTAATAGGTAACTATAGAGCTTATTAAATACAGGTTTTAAGGCTTTAATCCATGTCCTTTGAGGAATTTGCCTTATTTTTTTTTAAGTAAAAAGGAATTTATTAGAGAGCAAAGAAAACTAAAAAACAAAAATATGATGGGATCTGATGGCACAGATTTCAGACTGGACATTGTAAAATGACTCTCATAAGTTCTAGATAAACAGTTCATCTAGTCTTTATGAATATCAGATTCCAGGTGTCACCTGGTATGAAAAAGATAAATGCTGGGTACTGGGTACCTGGAATTCCACTGACCAGGTGCTAGTACTCCACCTATACCTGTTTGAGCCTAGGTGATTCTAAAAACCATTGTCTGTCTATCCTTATCTATGCCAGGTATTTAGAAACAAAAGAGTCAGTCTGGATCCTATTGACCATCCCTGCTCCCCAGTTGGGGACCCACTTCCCAGATTGCAGAGTGTATTGATCCTGGGTCCAAAGCCACCTGAAACAGATTCCCTAAAGCTGCTCTCATCTATATGACACCAGGGATGTTTCTTTATCATTACTCTCTCACAAGTGTGCTCTGTGAGCACTACAGTAGTCATTGTGAGCAAAAGGAATATGGGTGAGTAACAAACATGTGAACATGTGCTTTTTAAACACTGGATTAATCAGACTGTTAAAGTAAACATAGATTCCAGAACAAAAAAATAATTGCAATTATATCAGATGATGCCTTTTTTTTTGTAACTTTTATTTGGAACTTTAGTATATGAACATACTACAAATTAGTTTTTTCCCACCTAGTTATCCTCTTTTGTGTCTTAACTTTTCTAAAATTTCCTATGTCACAGTGATCTTACAGAAGAAGTCAGGCTGATCTTGACAAGCAAAAAGCTGAGACATTATTCTATCTGTTTATAAGAATATTTTGGTAACAATACCTATAATAATCCCAAGTTTGAAAAGATATTTTATCTTTCCCTGAAGCCCTAGAATTTGTATAGTGGGTCAGGCTGACCCAAAGGATACACTGGTTTTGTTTAATAGCCTGAATGTCCAAACAATTTAGTTAAAAATAGATAACTCTTAAAAAATGGTACATGGCTACCTTTAGCATCAGCCCCCATCGTAGTTGGAAACCATCCTAGGGCACATTAAACCCGGTCTCTGAACAATGTAAATAAATAAATAAATAAATGAAAGTTTTATTGTTGCCAAATTTTTATCATGCAAATTAGTAAAATTTGACATCTACTCATTTCATGAAGGAAAGGAACAAGGAAAACAGATCTTCTTAGATATAAAGCCTCAAGTTCATTTTTAGCTATCTGAGAAGTTATCATATTTATTCAAACTAAATTTTAAATTATTTATACTAATCCATTCCTTGAAACAAAACATTCCTTGAAAACAAAAGCAAAATAAATCCATTCTGAGTCTAATCAGAATGAAAGATTTTGTTTGTTATTCTCCAACATTATTGGAAAAGGGAAAAAGAACAGTTATCAAATTCTAAGAAATTGTGAAGATCCCTGTGGAAAAAAGTGAAAGAAGCCATGATAATTCTGAGCAAACCAATGTTCAAATCACTAACTTTGTCAAAAAATCCTATAATGAAGGAAGATAGTTGAAAGCTAGTTATTTTCATTCAGTTTCAGTTAGGGATTGAGGCCCAAAGAAAACCATGATGATGTCAGCTTGCTCTAGCAAAAAAAGAAAAAAAAAAAAAAAAAGGAAAAAGAAAGTCTTAGCAGAAATGGACACGTGTCTGATCAAGATTGAACTACAGCACTCCCTGCTACCTATAGTCTATCACACTATCTAATCAAATGGCTCAGGTGGGCTGGATCTAGGATCCACACACTAAATTTATTAGAGATGTTCCCCTTACATTCCTAAATCTGATGCTACAAAGGCTGCCCTCCCTCTCTTCTCTTGGTGGAGCCCTCCGTGTGAGTGTGTGTGTGTGTGTGTGTGTGTGTGTGTGTGTGCGCGCGCGCGCGCGTGTCTTACCCTGTGCTGCTAGGACACAAATGAGGTTGACATCTACCCTTACCCAGCCTGGCTGGGTGGGGGAGGGAGAGTATAGCATTGTTTTTTGATCTAAACCTTTCTTCTACTTTATAGTTTGGGGTAACTTCTCACTTTGATTACATACACGATGTTCCTCTGATCTCTGAATCTACTACATGGGACCTCTCACCAAGTCTAGACTGGCTACCAGTAATTACTCTAAACTCAGGGTAGCCATGAATGTAACCCTCTTCATCACTCATTTCTCCTCAGAATTTCTTGCTTTCTGCTGTGATGTAGTCACTCTTCAGGCAAGCCCATGACAGATGCCATGTGTGTTTTTTTCTAAGTCTCTCTACCTATACATCTAAGTTATATCCTCCACCTGCTTATGGCTCTGTACCAGTCTTTTTCTAAAGACCTCAATTTCTTTTAAATGATCCTTATAAACCACACAGTATTTTCACATGTGTGTTTCCTACTACCAACATATTTAGTCTGACTTCCTAGATCCCAATCTTTCTTAAATAAAATCTACAACTTAGGATTTCTCCATAAATAATAATTCATAATTTATCCTTCTTAAGTACTTCTTTATTAATTATTTAATAAATAGTTAATTAATTAATTTAGTTATTTGAGAGACAGTGAGAGAGAAAGGCAGACAGAAAGAGAGAGATAGTGGGTGCACCAAGGCCTCAAGTCCCTGTAAATGAACTCCAGATGCCTGCACCAGCTTGTACATCTGGCTTTACCTGAGTCCTGGGTCCTTTGCTTTTGCAGGCTATTGCCTTAACTGCTAAGGCATCTCTCCAGCCCCTGTCTTTATTAATTTTTTATTAACAGTAGGACACAACTCAAAACTTGGGGTTCATAAATTTCTGGGAGACCCCACCTGAATCCCCAAATCCCACATCAATATTATTTTATAAGTTCTATATTCTAAAAAAACCTAATATTAGACAAATACTAGCAAAATAGTGTCTGGATACAGGGGGCATATATAGCATTCTTAATAAAACAAACAAACAATTATACAAATTTATATAAATAACTTCTCCACATATAAATATATTTGCCTATCTGTCTTTATCTTTTCCATTTTGAATAGTTCAATTTTGAAAACCATGTATTTATTTATTTTGTGTATTGTGTGGTGTGCAAGAGTGTATGCATGTGTGGATATAGAAGCACTCACCCTACGAGCACACGTGTGGAGACCAGAGGAAATTATATCAGGTGAACTCCTCCTTTGCCCTTATACTTGATTGCCCCCAAACAGTCTTACTGAATTTGGAGCTGCCATTTTCAGGTCAGGCTGCTGTCTACTAAGCTGTAGAATGTCCTTCCTCTTGTTCAGCTCCTCTCAGCAGCAAGGTGACATGCATGTGTGGCCATGCCCAGCTTTTTATATGGGTCCTGGGGACTCATGCTCGCACAGCAAGTGTTCTGACCCCCTGAGACATTTCACCAGCCCCAGGAGTAGTTCAATGTTGAAGAAAGATACTAGGCAAGATTCACAATGTGGTAAAATAACTGAGTAACTTCAACATTTATTTAGTTTCCTAGGGACATCTGGGTAAGGCTTGATTATAGGGTGACATTATATTTACCCCAGATAAAAGTTTAATGAGAAATCATACCATGAGTTTTCTTGTTCATACTTAGTGTGACAAGTAGATCAGATACAATGGACATTTTACTAATAAATAAAAATATTTTTAAAACTATGATATTGAGTTATTTATCCTACATAAATGTTTAGAAAGGATAGTAGTAGCTTATCCATGTTGTTGCACAACACAACACAATATCAACTTCCAACTTATGCTTTTTGAATCTATTACAAATAGTAAGTAAGGGAGACATGAATTAGACAGAAGAAGCTAAAAAGTTAAATATATTTATTTTTATTAGTGATGTTTTTAAAAGAAACAAATGAGGAACTTTAAAGAATGTTACACAATAGTAGAAAGCTAATAAAATAAGATCTTTGTTAGTCTCAGGACACACACAAACACACAGAGAGAGGGTGGGGAGAGAAAGAACAACATGTTGGTGCAACTGACCAGCAGTAGAAGAAATTGAGCTAAATGACAGCAGTAAATATTCTGAAGACAGGGTTGGGGAAATGGCTGAGCGGCTAAGGTGTTTGCTTACGAAGCCTAAGGACCCCGGTTTGATTCCCAGGACCCATGTAAACCAGATGCACAAGGGGGTACATGTGTCTGGAGTTTGTTTGCAGTGGCTGGAGGCCCTGGTACACCCATTGTCTCTTTTTCTCTGCCTCTTCCTCTCTCTCTCTCTCTCTCAAATAAATAAATAAATAAATAAAATATATTTAAAAATTCTGAAGACAAGTAAGTGTCACTCCATTCCAACCTTAATCCACCTTAAATCAATGCTACCATTAATCATACTGAATAATTCTGAAATAGTTATAGTCCTTCCATGACAACCAGTGTAAATTGGCTAGTTGATCCAAGAATATGTTCTAAATTTCTGGCATCTTTGTGTGGGATTAATTCCCCAGAGGAAGATCACATATGAAACACAATCTAGATGTGGAAGTGCTCAGCAACCAGACTTCCTTACATTTGTCATCACTGTACCTTCACTTGGGCCACAGAGAACACACCCTACTCCACAAAGTCCTGAATAGCCAATGTGCAGTAAATGAAACCTTTTGTGAAGAAATGGCTAAAAGTTGCTAAGGTTCCTTCTACCTCTATTGTCAACATGTAAGAATAGTGGCTCAGAGAAAGCTCCTAGTCTCTAGCTTATGTTTTTCTTTTCTTTTTTCTTACTAAAGAAGATGTGAATTTCTGTTAAAATATAAACTCTGTATTTTATGTATCTTTAAATTATACCTCCAAATTCATCTCTCTCTTTCCACACACACACACACACACACACACACACACACACGAACATCTTCAAATTAGAGGTGGTAAATTACTATACCCAAGTGTGTGATCACAAAAAGTTATAGAACCAAGTAAAGCCAGGTCAGTCTAAACTTTGATGATGCCAAGGAGAACACATTTCACCTTGGCTCACGTTAGCCTTCAGAATATCAGACTCTATTGGAGAAACACATTCTTGAAAAGTTTGTTCTATTTCTTTTCAATGACATGTGCTAGGTATAAGAACACCATCCGATCTTTCCCCAACTCTTCCGATCACAGCCCAGTGATTCACTATTTCCAAAGATGGCATAAAAACTGAAAATTACAGTATTCATATTTGCAATTTCTTCATTCTTGCTCAGAATACCAAGCAGAAATATAGTTTATTGGACTATTTGGGCTATATTGCAACCAAGTAGGAGTATCCCATTAATTAAATAAGAGTACCTGGCTTCAAGTCATCATTTTTCCAAGGACACCTCCAGTTATATAGAAGATTCTTTGCCTCAGCATTCTGGCTTTAGTGAACAACTTGTTTGTTCACATTGAGGCCTAAGGTTGACAATAACTCAGAGTTCTAACAGAATGCTCCATGTACTCTATCTTTGCTGATGACCACAAAGCCTTGACCTTCACATTCTTTTCCTTCCACTTCTGAGAGACTCATGCAATGAACAAAGGAACTACCAAGTCAACTGTACCGTGGCAATTGTGAGCATGTCCTCATTTTTTTTTTTTTTTTTAGTGTTCCTTTAACTCTGACTGTCAGCCAGCGAATGGACTTTAAGAATGCTGATCCCATTCTCTTTTTAACTGACTTAACTAACAACTCCAATTAGATTTTATAATTAGAAGGAACATACTCAAAATATCCTTGCAAAAATCAAGGTCAGAGATAGGGCTCAGTAGAGAATGGTTTATAATCACAGATGAGGGTGAATTCAGCAAGCTTTAAATTATTTCCCTTTTCTAATTTCTCTTTAAATTATAATGAAAACCGTTCATTAGTTTTCCAATAAAAATGCCTATTTTAAGACATTTTCTAGGTACTCTGTACATCATTATTCAGTAGGGAAAAATCTTAAAATATTCTATGCACAGTCACTAAAATCTTTCTTAGAATATTTTAATAGCTTTTCTCTAGAGTCTTTCAGGATTATGACAGCCTGTAGAATGATTATGAACTTGGATAACAACCCCTAAACACCAGTTATGATAATAAAATGCCTTATTTCCTACCCAATATAACTACTAATTAGTTAATTTGAAATCAGACTGTATAAATGACTTGATTAGAATAACTTTGCTTCTCATGTATAGCACATGCCATTTTACAGAAATGATAGCCTCTAACCATCTTGTTGTCCTGAGGGCCATAATGATTCAAAGAGGCTACCCCTAGTTTTAAAGTCATTTGACTAACTAATAAATTACTTAAAACTGCATGAAATACAAAAAGTCTATGATCAAGAAGGTCAGAGACACCACAGAGGAAAGGGGGAAGCAATAAGGAATGGTGTTCCTCACTGTTCTTTGGATAAATGGTTATTTTATGCACATAAAATTGCCCTCTAAATGTTTATGTTTGTGCCCATATAAATTACTGTTATCCTCACTTTAGTTAATGGATCTTTTTTGCAGATGGTGTTAACTACAGGGGAGACCTAAGATTTATCAAAGCAATATAACTGTAATTTGAATGTTCAACACTGGATGAGACAGCTCTATCATACCTCCCAGGGCTCATGGAGCATTGTGGAGAAGGTGGCAAAAAGAATATTAATGCTGATTTTATCACTGGTCAGAGAAGCTTCTTTTTGGAGATGGCAGCGGATACAGGAAACACTCAAACTCATCAAAATGCTGAGAAAATAAGAGGCTATTGAGGCCTGGAAGGATGGCTTAGCACTTAAGGTACTTTCTTGTGAAGCTTAATGACCCTTGTTCAATTCTACAGTACCTACATAAACTAGATTTACAAGATAGTACAAATGTCTGGAACTCATTTTCAGTGCCTGGAGGCCCTGGTGTGCCCATTCTATCTTTCTGCCTCTTCCTCTTTCTTTCTCTCCCTCTCTCTCTCAAATAAATAAATAACAACATTTTTTTAAAGAGGCTATTGAGAGCTCAGCACTACATATGATGTCTATCATGCCTTCCAAGGCTCAAGGAATATTGCTTAAAGGTAGGCAAAAATTCTACAAGGTGGGGAGGCTTATTTCATGACCTCAGTGGATACCATTGCCTCTATAAGGGGTACAGCATTATGTTCATCACCATATATTATGATGGATGGAAAAATAAAATAAAAATAGAATAGGAAGGGGAAGGAGCTCAGTGAAAGAGGGTTGGGCTGGGAATAAAAGAGAGTAATGGAAAAGCATTATGATCAAATTATAGTATGTTTATGTATTAAAGGGCTCAATTAAAAAAAAGAAAGAAATTTGACAGGAAATGTTCTCTGTAGGAGACACATTTATATTGTCCTTTCCTTGGAAATAAATTATCTTATACAAGACATAAGGTGATCACATGACTCAGTAATGTGGAATTCTTGTTCTAGTGTCAAGAATTGTGAATTTGAAATAGAATCTGCATACATGACATATACAATCACTACCAACTCCTATTCACTATGTTAATGATAACTGTAGAGTCTTCCTACATGACAGTCTTCTATGAAATGATTCATTTGTTAGCCACTCGGATTGTAAGGTTTTTTTTTTTTTTTTTTTTGGTATTCTCAGTTATAACACTTAAGAGTATGTTCATGCTGTCAAGAGAGTCAGCGGTGGGACTAGAACAAGCAATACTATGGTGGGAAGGGAGAGATAGTGTATGTATAGATAAAAACAAAGTAAGATATTGACTGACATTCCAGGAAGCTTCTCTGGCATTATTGAGAAAGTAACCCCCAAAGACTTAAAAACTTAAGTGTACAACTTACACATAGCTGTAAAGGAATAGGACTATGTGTACATTCATGTTTAATTTATTAAGTTCCAACTAGCAAACTAAATTTCTTAGTTTCATTTTCAAACTTTCCTCTATAGCATACTCAAAATGTAAAAGCTTATAATTTCTAAACAACAGCATTGACAACTCCAGTGTTGATCATTTTGTGGAAAGAGCACACTGAATATAAGCATTTCTACGATAAAATTTCTACAAAGAAAGTTTATCTGTACCTTTGCCAGGCTTCCTAGTAGATTCTTAATGTGGTTTGATAGTCACAAATGAAAACAACCACTATGCTGCACTGTACAATAACAATATCACCTGATTTGTGTGATTTGTATTAATTATTGTTCTCATTACTGTGACAAACTACCTGAAAAAATCAAGAGGAAAATATCCTGTCATTGCATAAATTCTTAGTGGTGGTAGCTATTGAGCATACAGTGAAGCTGGAGTGCAGGGACATTTGTTTAGTAAGGTCTGTTTAATGTTTCAATGATCACATTATTTTTAAAGCTGTCTTTCCAAGTCTACAGAATTAGAAGGCTGATAATAAACTGGATAAGCCCACATAGTTTGTATGTGATCTATTTTATTTCTGCATAAATTCAACTACTCAAATCCATTGACTTAAAAATTACTATGCATTGACTTTGAGCTTCCCATACAGAGCCTGGGTATGTATTCTACTTTGTCATTCTAGGCTTCTGAGTTTCATACATACACATATGTTAAAATACACTTGTACTTTTTGAATAAAAAAACATCAAATACCAGTAAATAATGAGATATATAAATAATTCTTAAATAATATGCTTATACTTGAATGTAAGTTAATAACAACACATTCTTTTTTATTATTGGCATGTTTTGCAATAATATTTGAATTCTAAAAAGTGTGGGGTCTAAGTAGAGGAGGAAGATAGATACAGTGGTTACCCAGTTCTTAGGTTCCTTGTACAAGGATGTTTAATCTATTTTACCAGGATTATTGAATACATTCACCCTTGGCTATGGAGATTTCTAGTTCTTGTTTGGTGACTATGTTCTAGTAGTTGTTGAAGCTCTGTGAAAATGATTGAAAGTAAAATACTTTATTATAATCACATGCAAAACTTTCTGATGATGTGTGCTTTTATTTCTTCTTACAATAATGAAATTTTGACAATGTATTTTAATTATCAACTTGTAATTACTAAGTCATGCAGAGGTGCTCATCAAAAACGACAGAAAGTGCAACATTCCATCTTGTCACAGGCATTATAGGCAATGTGTTCAGAGTGGCAAAGTAAAAACCCATTTCTCCAGTGAGGTTTATCTAGACATTGACCATTCCCAAACAATGAGAAAAAATTTCTCATTCTGCTGAGGGTTCATATAAGAGATCAACCTGTTTATTTTAGGCTTGGTACAAAACTGGTCCCCCATGAAAACTGACAAACACTGGGTCAGTTTTCATTGTTAGAAAGCAACTTAGTAAGTGACAATAGTACTAAAGGTGGGCTTAGTTTCCACCGACATTTTTATTTTGGTCTGAAAAACTGTAAGATGAACGATAAGAAGCGATATGTATATATCTTCTTGCAACATTTGTTGTAAATATATAAAATTATAATAATAAGAAATAGTTAAATGTGTGACACTGTATAATATACCATAAACTGATGCAGTTGATAGAAATAATATGCTATGTATACACAGATGAAAGAAATGTATTTGAAAACATCACATTATAAGAAAAAAGCAAATTGTAAAATGTGAGAAAAGTAAGTAAATTCTGTAAACGAACATACTGTAGTGTAGAAATGCAGTTAGAAGAGAAATAAAACAGTATGAAATGCTGTTTACCTCAAGCAAAAGAGAGAGAAGAAAATAAGGGGAACAAAGTACAAAGAAACTTAAGTAATTTAGTTACAATTTGTTTCTTATAGTAGGTAGTCATTACAGCATGCTCTGCATTGTTTAAAATCAACTAATGACCACAAATGTCACTAGACTGGTTGTCTACAGAGACTATTCCATCAAATCAAGGGTTATCCATTCAACTGACTTCATATTGAACTCAGCCAGTATTCGCTGATTAATGTTTCAGAAATGGGTAATCACAGTTTCAAGGCTGAACAGAAGGATGTTTCTCTATATGTACATACATTTTGGCATACATACATATATGTGACATTTCTTCCATCTTCTTTTCCCCATATTGAATGTCTCCAAAATCACTTTCACTTTAGTAATACATCTAAAACTTCAAAACTATAATCCACATATGAGAGAGAACTTAAAACATTTTTCTTTCTGATTCTGGGTTTCCCTTATTTTGAATAATATTATACAATTTGATCAATTTTCATGCAAATTTTGTAATTTCTTCTTTATTTGTAACTGAATAAAATGTATTGTGTATATGTGCCATAGATTTTCTGGTGGATATCTAGGCTGATTGCAATTTCTTATATGTGAATACAGCAGCAGTAAACATGGAGGTGTGATGTATCTCTTTGACAGGTGATAGAATACTTTGGATATATATACCCAGGAGAGATACAGCTAGTCATGTGGTACTTCTATTTTTATGTTTTTAAAATATTTTGATTGATTATTTATTTACAAGTAGAGAGAGGAGGAGGAAGGAAAGAAGGAAAGAAGAAAGGAAGGAGAGAGGAGAGGAGGTAAGGGGAGGGGTGGAGAGGAGCACAGAGGAGAGAAGAGAACATAAAGAAGAGAAGAGAAAAGAAGAGAAGAAAAGAGAACATGGGTGTGTCCGTGTCTCCTGCCATTGCAAATAAACTATAAACACATGGACCATTTTGTGTATCTACCTTTACATTGGCACTGGGTAATCAAACCTTGGCTATCAGGCTTTGCAAGCAAGCACTTTTTACTGCTGAGCAATTTCTCTGAGCCTCTACTTTAGTGATTTTTTTTTTTTTGAGAAACTTTCACAATGATTTCCATAATGGCTGGAACACTTTATATTCCTACCAACAGTGAGTATGGGCTTCCATTTCCCGCATACTTATTAGCATTTGTTGCCTTTTCTTCTTTTTTATGATATCCATTTAAATGAGTAAGACTGGATAGATATAAGAATACTTTTAACTTGCAATTCTGATGGGTAAGGAGGTTGAATACTTTTTTTTATAATGTTTATTAAATGTTTGTGTGTCTTCTTTTTGAACTTTAGTCCTAATTTTATCTTGGTGGCTTATTTTCTTGGCATTTGGTTTTATGACTTTTTATATTTTAGATATTAATCTTTTGTCAGATGTATAGGTGGGAAAGATTTTTACCATTCTATAGGCTTTCTTCAATCTATTAACAGTGTTCTTTGCTATACAGAAGTCTTCATGACTTTCCATTTATTGATGGCTGGCGTCATTTCCTGGTCTACTACAGTCCTGTTCACAACATCCTTATCTATGCCAATATCTTGATGTGTTTGTTGTTCTTCTTCTTTTTTTTTTCCTTTAGCAGTTTCAGAGTTCACAGTTTCAGGTTTCACATTCCAGTCTTTGAACTAATTAGAATTGATTTTTGTGCAAGGTGAAAGATATGATCTAGTTTCATTGTTCTACAGGCAGATTCCCAGTTTTCCACATACCACTTGTTAAAGACAATGTTTTTTTTTTTTTTCCAGATAGTATTTGTGTTAATATTTGTAAACAATCAGGTGACTTTACTATGTGGGACAGTATGTGGGATTCTATCTACATACCCTATTATGTTCCATTGATATGCATGTCTGATGTTATGGAAATATAATGCAGTTTTATTCTGGTGGCTCCATAATATACTTTAAAATCTGGTATGGTGACAATTCTGGCATTACTCATTTGTTTTTCATAATTACTTTGATTTTCTGGGGCTTTTTTTCCAAATCAAATGTATCTGAGCTTTTTATTACATTTATACTATTTTTCTCCTATCCTTCAAAATGACTTAAATTATATACAGTTGGCAAGGATCACAGACAGAAACAAGCATACAAAAATATGTATATACTTCCCTGACAAATACTAGTCACATCCCATAGGCACATCATGAATGGACATCCTGGAGCATAGGTCCAACTGGAAGTTTCTGATAAAGACAACCTACAGACAAGGGTCTTTTTTTTTTTTTTTTTTTTTTGGTTTTGCGAGGTAAGGTCTCACTCTAGTCCTGGAATTCACTCTGTATTCGAGGGTGGCCTTGAAGTCACAGCAATCCTCCTACCTCTGCCTCCCAAGTGCTGGGATTAAAGGCGTGCACCACCATGCCCAGATTTTCTGGGGCCTTTTGTGCCTCCAAATGAATTGAATTTTGAGATAATTTTTAGAATGTATAAAATTGAAGTGAATTGGAATTTTGATGGAGGTTGAATTGAATTTGTAGATAGATTTTGGTTAAGATATCCATTTTTTACAATATTTATTCTTTTAATCCACAAGCATGGGGAGATTTTCCATTTTATAGTGTCTTCAATCTCTCTTGCTTGTTCAAAGTTTTCATTATATATATCCTACAGCTTTGGTTAAGTTTACTCCAACGTATTTTGTGGCAATTGTGAATGAATTGTTTTCCTGATCTCTTCCTTAGCTTGTTTATTGTTGATAAATAGGAAGGTGACTAATTTTTCTGTGTTGATTTTGTATACCACCACCTTTCTGATATTTATTAGTTCTATGAGATATTTCTGGAGCCTTTAAGGTCTTATGTAAAGAATAATATTATCTTCATTTAAGGTATGATGGCTGTCAATTGGATAGGGCTCAGAATCACCATTGAAACCAATCTATTGACAGGCCTTGTAGGGATTTTCTAGATAAGATGATTGAAGTATGAAAATCCACCATAACTGTGAGCAGCACCATTCTGTCAGGGTCCTGGATGATATATAAAAAAAAAGCTAGCTGATCAGTAGCATTCATTGCTCTGTTCTGCTTCCTCCAGCTCCTGCTGCCACACCTTCTGTGCCATGAAGGGCTAAAACCTCGAACTGTATGCTGAAACAAAGCTTTTCTCCCTTAGACAGAATTTTGTCAGGTATTTTGTCTCAGCAATGAGAAGGTAAGTACACACAAGGATACTTTGACTTCTTCCTTTTCTTTTTTAAAAGATTAAAAAAAAATATTTTATTTATTTATTTGAGAGAGATAGAAAGAAGCAGGAGAGAGGAGATATATATAGAGAGAGATAATGGGCATGCCAGAGCCTCCAGCCACTGCAATCAAACTCCAGATGCATGTGGCATCTTAAGTGGATCCTGGGGAATCGAGCATGAGACCTTTGGTTTTGCAGGCAAGTGCCTTAACCAGTAAGCTGTATCTCTAGCCCAACTTCTTCCTTTTTTAACGTGTATCCATTTTCTTTGTTTCTTTGTACTCTAAGACTTCCAGTCCTATACAGAATAAGATTAGAAAAAGAGACCATCCTTATTTCTGATTTAGTGATGGGTTCTAAGTGTTTCCCCATTTTGTATATTAGCTCCAGGTTTGTCATAGATAGCCTTTATCTTGTGTGGCATATTTTTTCTATCCACACTTCCTCAAGACTTGAATCATGAAAACAATGTTGGGTCTTATTAAAAATACTTTTCTGCATCAATTGAGATGATCATGTGGTTGCTGTCTGAGTATATGTATTTGATACAATATATTTGTAAGTTTGCATATGTTGAAGCATCCCTACACCTACTGGCTAATTTCAAATTGAACATGGTGAATGATCTTTGTGTGTTTGTGTGTTGGGTTGTAAACATGTGTGTATGGGTACACATGCACATGTATGTGTGCGCATGTGAAGGCAAGAAGTCAATATCAGGTATCTTCCTCTAATACTCTCCACATTGTTTTCAGGGACAGTGTCTTTGTCTCTCTGCGGCCAGAGATCACCAATTTGTCTAGATCAGCTAGCCAGCAGAAGGAGCTTTCTGTCTCATCTGAGATTACTGATGCACCCCCCACTCTCAACATTTGACATGGGCTTTGGGTATCTACCTCAGATTTTCATGTTTGTGGGTTTTCAGATGCACACCCCACTCTGAGCATTTGACATGGGTGCTGGGGATCTAAATCAGTTTGCCATGCTTGTTTGGCAAGTTTGTTTGACCCACTGAGCCACTTTTTACTCCTGAATGATCTTTTTGTAATTTGCTTTGCAAGAATTTTGTTGGGAATTTTTGTAGCTCCATTTGTTGGGGGAGTTTTTCTATATATATATATTTGTGTGTGTGTGTGTTTATGTGTGTTCATCTGCTTTGAATTTGAATCAGGGTAATATTTGCTTTTTGAAAAGAGTTTGATAGTGTTCCTTCCTTGCCTATTTAATGGAATAGTTTGAAAACATTCACACTAGTTCTTTGATGGTTTCCTAAAAGTACTTCAATAAATCAATCTGTACCTGGACCTTTTATAGCCAGGAGACTTTTTTAATGTTGCTTCCATATCAATGCTGTTATAGGTTTGCTTAAATGATTTGTCTTATCTTGGTTTAATTTGGTAGGTTATATGCATCTAGATGCCCATGCATTCCTTTTATGTTTTCCAGTTTAGTAGAATATAGGTTTTAAGTTTTAGTTTGAGTGTGTTGTTTACACACTGAATATGTACATTGCTAATAAAGAAATAAGGATTTTGTTTGTCTTAAAAAAAAACACTTTTTAAAATTAATTCTTTGTATTTTTTATTTCTTTTTTTTTAATTTATGCCCCAGTCTTTCTTCTTTTATCTCCAGATTTTTGGTTTGGCTTTTATTTTCTAAAATACTACAGTGTATCAAGTTATTAGAGATTTCTGTGATTTCTTAATATAGGCGCTTAGAACCATAAACTTCCCTCTTAGGATTGCTTTAATTGCATCCCATAGATTTGGGTATATTCGGCTTTCATCACCATTCCACTTTATGATTTTTTAATTTTTTTTTATTTCTCCAATGACCATTCAATAATTTTTGTTTGATTTCCATGACCATAACATATCATCAAAAAGACAAAATATAACAAAATATATGAGATTACCTATATCTATCATCTATATTCACATAAGTAAGTATTTCTTCCTTTGGTAGGATGGGTTTTGTATTCTTTCCCATCCTGTCATGTTCTTTGAAGCTAAATTCACTGAAAAGGTAAGTGCAATTTGCAGCCCCCTTTCAAACATGTAGAACCAGACTTGTGGTTATATGTTCCCTAGTGAAATTTAGACAACTTAATTTTAGAGTGAGTTTCTGGTTCCTGTGAAAAGCTGAACAATCAAATCTATCTTTTCTCTGTGTGAGTTGCAACTGGATACATTTGGTGTTGAGGATAGAGGGACCATTTGGAACCCTTGGCTTCAGCTTCAGTCTCAGTGTTCCCAGCATCAGCATGGGAGGAAATGAGGTTGTCTGTCATTGTCTTCTGGCTGTCATGGACTTCAACTAGTCATCAGATTCTGCTTCAGCTACTCTTGTTCTTATCAAGGCAATGTTGTAAAGAAAAGCATTTCCGAGCAGTGTATACTGCTTATTTGTTGTTGTTGTTGTTGTTCTTGTTGTTTTGTTTTTAATATGGTGCTAGGGATCCAAACTAGGGCTTCCTGCATACTGGGCAAACACTCTACTATTGATTATATTTAAATAAAAACATGTACTCAGGAATTGTCCCATATCTGAACATTTATGTTGTTTTCCCCAAATTTTACTGTTTTATATAAGTCTGAAATAAATATGCCTATAGCTAAATATTGGAGCATAATGTGAATTATATTCTGGGAATAAGATGATGAAAGTAGAATTAAATGCCAAGGTATTTTCTTTGTAGGAGTTGTAAAGCTATACCCCTGCTCCCAAATAAGATTGGTCATTACAAAGCACTGAGGTTGATTTTCATGATCAGTCATTAGAAAAAATTATGTGCACAAAGAACCATTCTGTAAAATTATTTACTATCTCAAAAAGTATAGGTTAACTGGTTTTAGGTAAATAACTTGAAAATAGCACAAAAAACAGTGTGAAAGAACACACTCAGTATATTATTTTCATGACAGATTCAGAGGCAATTAGCAGTACAGTCTCCATATCATATGCTTTCCAACTCTCATAGGATAAGGTAATTTTACAGTCAGCTTAAAGACTATATTTCTTAACATAATTGTCATATTTTTATTGTAATAAATTTTAAAATTCTCAGCTTCTCAATTTCAATTAATAGATATTAAAAGTCCAAAACATCTAATTTATTTCCTTAACTGCAGAATCTATCATAAAGCAGAACTTGGAAAAAAATTATATATTAAACTTTTCTAACTATAAAACAAACATTATTAACACTAATTTTGTGCCTAGATCTATGTAAAACAGTCATCTTGCATTACCTCATGTAAAAGTGATGGCAGTTATATCATTAATATGCCCATTATATGTTTGTTTGTTTGTTTGTTTGTTTGTTTATTTATTTAAGACAAAGAAAGAGGGAGAGGGAGAAAGAGTGAGAATGGGCGGGCTAGGGCCTCTAGCCACTGCAAACAAACTCCAGATGTAGGTACCCCCTTGTGCATCTGACTTACATGGGACCTGGAAAATTGAACCAGGGTCCTTAGGCATGTTCCTTAACCACTAAGCCATCTCTCCAGCCCAAACATGCCCACTACAGGGGAAGCCTAAACAACAGAGCTAAACCTGAGCTGTTGAAGACTCCATTTATATTTAATAACTTTGTTACTTCATCATTTTAAGTGTAATAATGGGCATGCTTATAGCTTACTATGTTATGAATCAGTGAAACTGTATCTTATCTTTTCAACATTCACTGGATGTCTAAAGTTTTTGCCCTTTACTTTGTACCTTCAAGTTTGGAAAAGAAGTAAAAATGTAAACAGAGGAGAGAGTAAAAAGGTCATGTCAAAATGAATTATTGTCTAGTATATTCTCAGGGAATCTGGTTGCTACAGTACACTTAGAAAAGTTTATAATCTACTCAGAGTCCACATGAATTAATGTTTCTCATTAGTAGGAATATTTAGCACAAAACATCTTTTTGGACCTATTCAGTTAAATCCTAAATCAGAATTCAGGACTAATGTGAATGTAGAAGGGAATAAAATTAATAAATAAATAAATTTAAATGAAAATTAAATATAAAACCTTCTTTTGGGTTGAATTGTGGTATTCTTGGAACTCCCTAAATATGTTGAAAACCTATTTGCCAGAGCTTGTAAATTTCATCATACATAGACATAGTCATTGCAGATATAATCACAATAAGATGAAGTCATTAGGTTGGAATCTCATACATCATGCTTTGCACTGTGTCTCCAATCAGCTGTCCCCAATAAACTTATGGGTTCTGAATGCTTGCTCCCCTGCTGATAACAATTTGGGAGGTGGAGCCTTGCTGGAGGAAGTATGGTGCTGTGGATGGACTTTGAGGTTTATTAGCCCCTAGCTTGCCAATGTTAGTCAGTTCACTCTCTTGATGTGTTTTCCAGCTGTGGTAGAGGGTGATAACCTGCTTCTGCTCATGCCATGTTTTCCCCTGCCATCCTGAAGCTTCCTCAAAGCTATAAGCCTAAATAAATCCTTTCCTCCCATCAGATGCTTTTGGTTCAGTGCTTTGTCCTAAATGGCAAGGTAGTGAAAACGACTTGTGTTCCTGTAAGTAAATGAGAAGACACAGACTGTCACAAAAACGTCATGTGGCAATAGAGTCAATGGCGGGAGTGAATGACTGTCACAGATGGCCAGCAACTCCTGAATCTCAGCAAAAGCAAAATAGTCTCCTTGCCAGAGCCCACAAAGAAAATGTGGTAATGCTAATACCATAATTTCAGACTATTTGCCTTTATAATTTAACATACACACACACACATGCGCACGCGCACGCACACACACACACACACACACACACACACTAAAACTTTGTTACTTAAAGCCACCAAGCTTGTGGCATTCTGTTATATCAATCCAGGAAACCAATCAGATCCTTCAGAGAAGCATCACATTGAGAACAAAGTCTTAGGCCCCAACTAGGAACAATCAACATAGGAATTCATTTTCCCAAAAGACTTAGTGTAAGTCAGCATTCTTCACTGAGTCTAATCTCCAATATTTATCTTCTATTTTGGAGCCAGGTTGTTAAAACACAGGTGGACATTTCCAGGTACTAAATGTATTACCAGTATAGTTGGTGTACAAACCTAAGGGAGTCATGGAATAAAAATTACTGGGTTGGGCTGGAGAGATGGCTTAGCGGCTAAGGTGTCTGCCTGCTAAGCCTAAGAACGCTGGTTCCAATGTCCAGCGGTTCCAATCTCCAGGTCCCACGTTTAGCCAGATGCAAAGTGAGGCAAGGGCACAATGCAGCACTTGCCCACAAGGGGGCGCACACATCTGGATTTCCTTCACAGCAGATGAGAGACTGCTGGCGTGCCCATCTCTGTCTCCCTCTCCCTCTCTATCTCTCTCTGTCTCTCTCTCCAAAAATAAATAAAAAAATAATAATAAAAAAATACTGGGTAATTAACAGATACTCCCAGTGCCTGCTGAAAAGACAGGACCACATGTCCTAAATTCAATCTCCTCTGTCTGTATCTCTCTCTACTTCTCTCTCTTCCTTTCCTTGTCCTTATCCCTTATCCCTGCTTTAGAACTGAATTGTGTTATTCATTCACTGTTATGAAATTTGTATAATTATTTATGTTTAATAATGCACTTATTCTAGTTGTCTCATAAAAATATGATTTACCATAATTAAGTTTCTGAGAGACTCAATTATACGTATTTCATTGCTCTTTGAGCTAGTATTAAGTTTTAAATTTAAGAATATATATAATATTATATAAATAAAACTATTACACATATAGAGTGTAGACATCTGCTCCTTTTAAGCAAATAATATAGACTGACTTTATTTACTCCTGTGTATATAAATTTAATTATCAATATAACTATGGGACTGCTTACCTTTAAGAAATTCAATCAAATCTTTTTACATTATTTCAGAAAAGGTAAATCTAGGAATAAAAACTATAATTGACATTAAAAAAATAACTATGTTGGACTAAATGCCTCCATTATACCAAGTATTTATGGAAATTTGCAGGTTATAAGAAGCTGAGGGTCCACAAAGTGTTTTTAAAAGAAAGCATCCTTTGCCTCATTTAGAAAATGTAAATGCAGCCACTGGATTCCAGCCCAACACCAGCTTTTTAAAATCTAGATTGTAGGACAGAAACATCTCTGTCAAATGGAAGGCAAAATGCAATATGTTGAAGCTAACAAGAAGTCAGTCTAGTCCTCATTTATTTCTGGAATAATTGGAAAAATTTGTACCCAAGAAGAAATGTGGGTTATTTCCTCTGTGGATATACTATGTGACAAGTCCTTTACTGTACGGCCATATAGCCTTAAAATAAAAACTTTATATCCTTGCTCTTATAAATCATCTCTGAGTTAAAATCGAAGAGAGCAGGTTATATACTTCAGTGGCATGGCACTTGTCTAGACACATGGGAGCCTTTGTTCAGTACCTAGCACCACAACACACATAAACACGCTAATGAAAATGGAAGCGATAAACCCATGTGTGAATATTTTATTCATTTTTCCAATACAAGATTAAAATATAAGCACTTCTTGTGAGATTTGTCTTGTTTCATTCATTTAGTTAGATGGAACTTTTCTTTTGTGTGTGGGGATGTAGTATATGTATGTGTGCAGATGCATGTCTTCATGCATACACATGTAGAGGTCAAAAGAGGATTCTCTGTGTCCTCTATTGCTTTTCCACTGCATTTCTTTAAACTATGATTGTTCACATTTTTCTGGTTAGACTGGCTGGTCAGAGAACTCCAACAGTCATTCTGCCTCAGTTCTCCTCAGGACTGTGGTTATAGGAATGCTCAACCACCCTCAGCGGTGGTATGTAGGTGCTGGGAATCAATTTAGGTCTAGGCAGCAAGTTCTCTTATGTACTGAGCCATTTCCCTAATCTCCAGATTATTTTTTTTTATATATACCAACATACTGAAATTCCACAAAAACCTCTGGTTGTTTAACAATTCTTTCCTATATGTCTGTTTTTCTTTCCCTGGTCAAGTATATATACAAAGCTAAATAAAAATGTGTGATTTGGTGGCTGGAGAGATGGCTTTGCAGTTAAGGCACTTGCCTGTAAAGCCTAAGAACCCATATTAAACTCCCCAGATCCCATGTAAACCAGATTCACAAAGTGACACCTGCACAAGGTTTCACATGTGCACAAGGTAGTACACATGTCTGGAGTTAGACTAAGGTGGCTGGAGGCCCTGGCATGCCAATTCTCTCACTTTCACTATCACTGTCCCTCACTCATAAAAAAAAAAAAAAAAAAAAAAAAAAAAAAAAAAGGCCAGTCTGTTGGGGCTGGAGAGATTAGATTGCTTAGTGGTTAAGGTACTTGTCTGTGAAAACTAAGAACCCAGGTTTGATTCCCCAGTACCTACATAAGCCAGATGCACAAGGTGGTATATATGTCTGGAGTTTGTTTGCAGTGGCTGGAGGCCTTGGTGTGCCCACTGATTTCTCTCTCTCTCTCTCTCATAAATAAAAAAAAATAAATAAATAAATAATTTTTTTAAAAGCCAGTCTGTTGGGCTTACCTCAAAAAAAAAAAAAAAGAATGTGTGAAATCTCACTATTAATCTTTTAAAAATGATTTTTGTTTTTATTTGTAAGTTAGCAGAATTCAACTTTCCAACACACAAAATTTAAATTTAATTTGCCACTTTATTATTTTCTCTAAAGACTCTTTCTGCTCCAGTTAATAATTAGTAATAGATTATTTCCAGATGTCCCTAATTTTGAGTCTCTGAGTCATACATAATTATCTTATAATCAGCTTGATCAAGCATGGAGAATGAATACTCAACTGCATTAGGAGAACTGGGGTGTGTATTTGATAATGAACTTTATTACCAGGGAGCTCTTCAAATTTGTAAACATTAAGTCCATGTCCTTTCCCACTTTTTTATTATATAGATATTAACTATATTTTACCACACTTGAAAATGTAACTCCAGGTACCTATATCCAGATGGTTTTAACAGGGATGGATATGTAAGGTACATGTATTATCAGTTCCAAGTCTTCAAATATTTATTAATATCTGCAGAAACTAATTTTAATGGCCTTTTGTTGGATATAGTACTCTCTTCATATACTAGCCTTCTCGGATATCCAAAAATGACAGGGCAAGCTCTCTTTCTGTTGTTTACTGCTGAGTTTGGCAGGGTAGGTATACTGTGAGCTTCTGGATGATTCTCCTGTCTTGATATTCTGTCTCACCGTAGGTAACCTGAGTTATAGCTGCCTACTATAGTGTCTAGTATTTATTTATATGGGTCCTGCGGATTTGAACTCAGGTACTCACTATTGCACACCAAGTGTTGATTCATGGAATAATATCTCCAGGTTAGGACGTTTGCTTCTTTCTTTGTACCTCTCATTTTCATCTCTTTCTAGCAGCAGGTTCTTTTGTAGAACTAATCAATTCTCCAAAGAGTGACAGTGAGTTTTCTCATTATTTCTCAATGTTATCACACAATTATAATTAATCAATTAAAATGTAAACTTTTATAGAGATTCCATATTGAAAGAAATTCATGAAGTTCTCTAGAAGAAACAAGCACAGTACTCTAAGGAAAGAGATCTTTCTAAGAGAAAAGAACTTAGGTCAAGGTCCACTCATCAAAAGTCTCATTGGTAAACATAACGTCATGACTACAAAATAATATAAGTCCTGCTATATGAGAGAATGCCATTAATAAAAAAATCTCTCATTCAGGGTTATATTTCACCTATCTTAATATATCATCATGTTTATAAGTGTTCCAGTATCTATAGGTAAAGTTATGCTTAAAATACAACTTATTCCAGGATCACTATATTTCTTCTCATGGACAAGATGACATTTCCGAGAACAAATTCAAAGAGTTTGGTAGACGTGGCCTATGTCATGAATCCTGAGAATCATTCAATTCTGATGAAGTCTTGACAGTACTTCTAGACCAAGGGACTCTGACCTTTACTAGTGGTGTCATAGGAATTTGTCCCACTAGGCAATCTCGCTGCCATAGTCATATACATCCACCTTGTCTCCTTACCTGGCTTTAAGAGAACCAGCCTGTTGATCCAGGATTTATTCTCCATCTCAGGTTTTACCCACATGTCTCAGTTCAAAAATCTCATTTATGGCACAGATATAGGCTAGCTATAGGAGATATGGACAGCTCTAAACACTGCCATGTGAGCTTGTACAATCCATTGGTTAAAAAAAATTACCTAGCATATTTGAGGCCTGACTTCTACCCTTTACCCTGAATTGATGGGGTTGGGGAAGGTAGGGACGAAAAAAAAAATCTTAAAAGCTGCCAAGGACAATGACACTTAAGATTTTGTAACACAGAGATGAAGAGTTTTGATGTGCAAATGGCAAGGTCCTATAGAAAACATTTAATATAGTTTTCATAGCTCTTATAGTACATGATTTGCCTCATAGCAACTGGTGTCTTTGCTATATTCTACCTTAAAACAGTCTATTTTATTTCATGCTCCCTTTTATTCTATCTGCAATTTCACATTTTCTGCCAGCTTGCTAGAAATATTTTTTTACATGTAATTGCCCTCATTCTTATAATTATGTCCTCAAACCTCTCTCAATTGTTATTTTCAAGCAAGCACCTTCAACTGCTGAGCTATCTCCCATCCACCATGGCTTGTTATTTTTAAATTCAGTTATCACCGATGAATGTCTATGTCAGCATTCTGGCTTCTAGTACACATTGTCCCATCATAGACAACACTAATAAGAAGTGACAAAAACGATGTAAGCTCAAAGATATGTCCCAAACATATACAACCAGACCTTCTTATTTTTCTATTTTTTTAATATATTTTACTTTTATTTATTTATTAGAGAAAGATAGGGGAGAGATGGGGAAAGAGAGAGAATGGGCATGCCAGGACTTCTAGCCACTGCAAACAAACTCCAGATGCATGTGCCATCATGTGCATCTGGTTTGTGTGGGTTCTGGGGATCAAACCTGGGTCCCTAGACTTCCCAGGCAAGCACCTTAACCATCTCTCCTCTCCAAGTTTTATAATTTCTTATTCAGTCTAGGACATCGTATCTTCATGCTATGACTGAAAACCCAAATAATGGCATAACACCACATATGTTTTGCCTATGCCCCAAGAGTTTCGAAGTTCTCTATTCTCAAGTTGACTTCCTGTGAAGATCTTATTGCAGCTCTAATAGCTCACAACTTATATTCCACTACATGCTGTCACCATACACAATAAGAAAATTACAGAAGCTTTTGAATAAGTTACTTTCTCTTTTGTGGGAAATGTTATATAACTAAATCTCTAGCCCTTCTAAATGTATTTTTTTCAATTTGCCATACATAGGGATAGCACATCATTTCCCTCTCATTCATACATATTCTTTTAAAATGCTTTTGAAGACAAACCAATAGTAAGTGGTAATATTTATATCACACTTTCTACATGCTACATACCATTTTAAAACCATTGAATTTATTAATTTAATACTTATCATTCTAATTTCATGAATGAGGGTAATAAGGTACCGAAAGTATGAGTACATTAATTTAAATTACATACCTAAGGGTGGAGATGTACTTCCTGTGCAATCATGAGGGCTGAAAGAGAACTGAGAGTGCTCACATTTGAACATTCAGACCCGAAGTAAAATAGCTGGGCATGGCTATGTGCACCTATAAACCCAGTCTCACAAAGGGGAGTACAGACCAGGGAATCACCCGTGCTTGAGAAAAACAGTGAGTACTTAAGTTAGTAAAGGACTGGCACAAATTATGTTCCTGTGTATCACTCTTTTGGCATAACAGTGATACACAGGAACATACAAAGTTCTGCTCCAGCCACCACAGGCAAGTATCAAACTCTAACAGGTGAGTGCATGGGGCACCACAGGGGCATATACATGTGTATATACCATACTCAGCATACTATACACACACACACACACACACACACACACACACACACACACACACACACACAACATAAATACATACCCACAAGCAAAAAATACATGTATAAATTATATACCTAGAAACAAGCAAATCAGACCTCAAGCAGGTAACTTGTATTTAAAAGTCCATGTTCTTAAACCACTATACTAAAATAACTCACTGCATTTCCATAGAATCAATGACTATAGAAAAAAAAAACTAAAGAAACTTAAAATGTTATAACTTTAGTCAAAACAACTTTATAAAAGTAAAAACCATTTTAAGTAACTTATGACTTTTTCTCCTAAATTTATAGTGCATAGTCTATGTCCTCCTAAAATGACTCCACAAAAACATTAGTATTCTTCCTAAATTTTTCTTTGCTATAGAGATGAGGTTTACAAAGAAGACATTGCTGGTATAGAACTCTCTGGCAAAGAAACCACAGAGCAAGAAAGAAACTGCCTTGTAACAACCTGCCTTCTCAGCCTGTATTCTGAACAACTGGGCCACTTGTTGATGTTCTTCTTCATTTAGAGAAACAGTGAAATAGTTACTACTGATGTGCTCCTCAATTCTCAGCCTACCTACCATTGTTTATTTTATTTTTTTGGAAAAATAAAAGAAATTTCATTCTTACATAGGTCCACAGACCCAAGTGTGGCTACTACTCAAAACTTGTTTTTATTTGTTCTTTTTTACTTTTTGTTTTTCCATGATCTTTTATCGTCCCCCCAACCTTTGGCATTTATCACTTTTTAATTCAATACTAATCCTACTTCTAGTTTGATGTCATTTGGGGAAATCAACTGATCTATTTTAAATACTTTATTTATTTATATTTATTTACTAGAGACAGAGAGAGAGAGAGAGAATGAATGGGCACACCAAGGCCTCTAGCCACTGCACATGATCTCCAGACACATATACCACTGTGTGCATCTGGCTTACATGGGACCTGGAGAATTGAATCTGGGTTCTGCTAAGCCATCCCTTCAGTCTGCAATACACTGATTTTAATTAGGGTTACTTGTGTGAGCAGGGGTTGGAGTTATCTGGCAAAGGAAACTTCCGAGTGGCTACAGCACTGAAGATGATGCCTCTTTCTCACACAGCAACCATTGACTATCAATAATTCCTCAGGAATGGGCTCATGAGCTCCTTCACCATCCATAACAGAATGTTGATGAGCCAAATTTTATGCATGTTTGTGCAGGTAAACTCAGCCATTATAAGCTCAGGAATGCAATGTCATGTCATGTCATGTCATGTCTGAAAGACAACATTCCACTGTTCTCCTTGCCTTCCTCCTTTGGCTCTTCTCTGCTCCCTCTTCCACAATGTGTCTTTAGCCTTTGAATGGGTGATACAGATGTCCCATTTACTACTTTGAACTTAACAGTCACTTATTCTCAGCACCTTGATGAGTTTTGAATCTCCCCATTAGTCAACTTCCCCCGCCAAAAAAAAAAAAAAAAAAAAAAAAAAAAAAAAAAGCTTCTCTGACCCAAGATGAGAGCAGAACTACTTCAGTTTTATAAATGTAGGTATTTAGTAGACAGTATGATGGGTACAAAAACATGAATTTTGTCAAATAATAGTAGCTTATCTGCAAGTGCCCATGGCCTCCCCAGATGCAAGCCATTGCCTGTTTTCAGCACCAGGCATGAATTCCCTCCTATGGAACAGGGCTCATGTTGGTTCAGATAGCAGTCAGTTATCTCTATAGCAGTCATGCAACTACTTCACCAGTGGGCACAGTTTGCCTGGCTTGTCAGTTATGTAGACTATTTTTCAAAACTGAAATTAAGTGAAGTCTTCTTTGTTGTCAATGTTAGCTGAAAATCATCTGTGTCTCTCACTTGGACTTGAAATACCTTATGGTTGTCTAGATGTAATATGACAGGCTGGCCAGCATTTATGTAACATATCTTTGTTTCTATCTGTAGGCTCACTGAGAAAATCAAGATTATATGTAATATGCATAATACTGAGTATTTATATTTTTGGAGAATTGAGTGATTTATTTTTATAAGAATTGACCATAAAAAAATATTTATATTACTTTTCAAAATTAAAATGGCTATAGGATGAAAAATACTTATATTACAAAAAAAGAATAGAACATGTAGCAGTCAAGTTTGCATTGCTGGTAGAAAACACCTGCCAAAAGCAGCTCATGGAAATAAAGGTTTATTTTGGCTTACAGACTTAAGTGGAAGGTCCATGACGGCAGGGGAAAATGGTGGAATGTGCAGAGGATGGACATCACATCCTGAGCAACATCAGATGCAAAAGCAACAGGAAAGTGTAACAAACACTAAGTAGAAGAAGCTGGTTATAACACTAACAAGCCCACCCCACAAAACACAGTGCCTATAGGAGGCTTTAATTTACAAATTGCAACCAGCCGGGGACCTAGCATTTAGAACACCTAAGTTTATGGGGTACACCTGAATCAAATCACCATACTCTGCCCCTGGGCCCCAGAAATTGATAACCATACATGATGTAAAATGGAATGAATTCATCCAACTTTAAAAGTTCCCACAGTTTTGAATCAATCCCAAAGACATTCAAATATTCCCCTAGTCCATGATTTTTTAACAGAGCCATATAAAACCAAAAAGACCCAAAAAAAAACCTCATAATATCACAGAATAAGCATTCAAACTGCAAAATATGACAGAATAGTCCATCAAGCTCGACTTACAGCACTGCAAGTCATCTCTTAGGCCAAGGTACCAAATCCTTCCACATTCCTCTTTAAAATCAGCACCAAAAAGGCAAAGACACAGTCAGGTGTCTATCAGCAACCCCACTCTCAGTACCAACTTTATTGTTGCAGTCAGGTTCGCATTGCTGGCAAAAAAATCACCCAACCAAGAGAAGCTTGTGGGGAAAAAATGTTTATTTTGGCTTATGAACTCTAGGGGAAGCTCCAAAATGGCAGGGGAAAATGATGGCATGAGCAGAGGTAGACATCACCTCCTGGCTAATAGTAATATGAGCGACTTGCAAGGGGAAACTGGCTATAATACCCACAAACCTACCTCCAACAATACAATGCCTCCAAGAGGCATTAATTCCAAATCTCCATCAGCTGGGAACCTAGCAGTCAGAATACTTAAGTTTATGGGGGACACCTGAATCAAACCATCACAAATACCTTCTGGAACTGCATGCATTTCATGATCTACTTTTATGCTTTTATATTCTCTAACTAAATACCATGTGTGCAGCAACACTGCCATTGTACTAATCCAGGGAGAAATAAATCTTGACCTTGTACCTTCAGAATTCTTCTTTTCAGTAGTCTCCTTCCTGTTCATTCATCCTTTCCTATATGGCCATCACCCTCTGACAGCTTTTCCATTGTTTCAATGTAAAGCAGTTGGCCCACCATTAATGGTGGTAATGTGTTTAACAATAGCAGTTTTAGCAACCTAACACCGTTCTCTCTGCCTGTAACTTTAAAGTTGCTTGGATTTTTCCAACTGGATACCATACAGTTTTCAGTTCTATACCTTCTGCCAAACACACCAGTCTGTTGCTTTTCAATTCAACATTGGTCAGATTTTCTGATCATGGGCAACAGAACACAAACAGTTTTTATGCTAGTATTTTTTTTATGCTAGTATTCCGACAAAGTTCTCTGCAGTCTCGCCTTCCCCTTTGAAAATTCATATGCAAAGTTCCAAACACAATTCTTTCTGTATTTAGCATATTCAAACTATCACTAGAATAACCCATAAAATTTGGCTTAGTTCCAAGTACTAAATTCTTCCACATTCATCTAGCACACATGTTCCAAAACACTAAAATCCACATGGACTCATGACATTAACACCTCAATTCTCTGGTACTAAATTCTGTTGTAGTCAGCTCCATATTGTTGAGATGAACATCCACCCAGATGTTTATGGGAGGCAAAGATTTACTTTAGCTTACAAATCCAGGGGAAGTTACATCAGTGATGGAATAACTTGGCTTTCTCAGATCTAAGTAAAGGGAAATCACCAACAGCTATCAAACACCCAAAGGCAAGCAAGCATAAGCCTCAAAAGTTCAAAACTGCTCTCTCTACAGCTTAAGGACCAGGATTCAATTCTTAAGTACACACATAAAGTCACATGCACAAACTATGCATCCATCCAGAGCTTGTTTTTAATTTCTAGAGATCCTAGTATGCTCATTCTCTTTCTTTCTTTCTTTCTTTTTCTTTCACTCTTTCTTTCTTTCTCTCTATCTCAAACGAATAAATAAAATTAAAAAAAAAACCTGTGTCTTTAGAGCCATACATTTACACTCTCATTTTCAAACTACCACACTAATATAAAGAGGATAATATTTCTATGTATCCAAATAGATTCTACATGCTGCGTTAAGTAGGAATTAAGAATTGGGGGTGACTGGGCTGGAGAGATGGCTTAGTGATTAAACACTTGCCTGTGAAGCCTAAGGATCCTAGTTCAAGGCTTGATTCTCCAGGACCCACGTAAGTCAGATGCATAAGGAGGCGCATGCATCTGGTGTTCGTTTGTAGTGGCTAGAGGCCCTGGCGTGCCCATTCTCTCTCTCTCTCTCTCTCTCTCTCTCTCTCTACCTGTCTATTTCTGTGTCACTCTCTTTCTTGAATTAATAAATAAATAAAAATAAAATATTAAAAAAATATTAAAAAAATATTAAAAAAAGAATTGGGGGTGATTAATTCTAGGTAGAAATATAAATGAAGCAGAATGAAGTCTTGAGATATAACAAATTAATACATGGATACTCAAAGTTGATATAATATCTAGTTTAGTATTAATTTTGAAAATGATAAAAACAGGGCTGGAGAGATGGCTTAGCAGTTAAGGCTCCTGCCTGCTAAGCCTAAGAATGCCGTTCAATTATCCAGGTCCCAAGTTTAGCCAGCTGTAAAGTGACACAAGGGCGCAATGCCACACTTGCCCACAAGGGGGTGCCTGTGTCTGGAGTTCATTCACAGCAGCTGAAAGGCTGTTGGTGTGCCCATTCTCTCTCTCTCAAAAAAAAAAAAGTTAAAAACATCTTTTGGCTTATCATTTTATTATTTGAAGATACTCAAGTAATTGGAATTAATTTATATTATTCATTGAATTCTAAGATGATAGTTGTTAAAGAGTCAAATATTGTCCATATTTAACTGGTTTATTCATTAATGAGTTGCTTTCTGTTATGTTAAATTGATTCCATTAAATATATTTTTGACAGGACAACCTCAAATTTTTATTTTAAAAATACTTTCATTTTTTCAAGTAAATCTTTGTAATGAAAAAATGCAACAAATATTTTCATCACTTTAATTTTGATTTTCATGTCATAGCATAAATAAAATCAAGTTACTAACACTAATAAATTCTCATTTCTACAGACGAGAATGAATCACATGTCAAACAAAAATATACTCATAATTATGTCTATTAATCTAAAATCTCTTCTAATTATGTCAGATTTATACAAAATTTTCATTATACTTTTATATTAGAGGTAAAGCTTCAACACCCTTTTTGTCTTTAACTGTGTGTTTTATTAGAAATGTGTCAGCAAAAAAGGCAAAATATATTTTAACTCTGAATCTTCTAGAAGCTACAGTAAGATATAAAAATTATAGATGAAATCAATTTTAACACTAATACAATATAAATAATATAAAATTAATGTATATAAAATATAAATGAGTAAATTCATAGTTAACTACTAAGCATTCAGAATTTATCATGCATTATGCAGTTATAATATATCTTATTACAATGGACAATATCATCTGCTCAGTAGCTACCTTGTGAGTAGTGGCTACTATATACTACAATGTCACTCTTAGACAAAACTAGTGCTTAGAACTGTTTTCTATAGTCATCTCATAGTAATTGATAATCTTGATGTTCTAGCTTTTCTCTTACTATTGTTTTCTAATTTTGTTTAATAATTATCAGAATTATACCAGTTTTCCTACAGTTGTTAAGACTTTCTCTGTTACCTGATATATGCTCTATTTCAAAGAAAAATATTTGGCCCGCTAAGAAAAAAAAAAATTGTATTCTGCTGTGTTTGCATGAAACAATTTGTTAATGTTTACTAGTCCCTTTGATCCATAATTTCATTAATTTAGATGTTTTGTTTCTTTGTTATTTTTTGCCTAAATGATCTGCTCTGATGAAAGTGTAATATTGAAGTACACATTATTTTGTGGGGCTAATCTGTGATTTTACTCCTCAGATTACTTGTTTTATGAAATTTGGTTCATATGTTTATATGGTGGTTTGAAGCATATATTCCTCATAAACTCATGTGCTCTGAATGCTTTTTCCCTAGCTGATGGCAATTTGGGAGGTAAAGCCTTGATAGAGTAGTCATGTTGTTGCAGGCAACAGGCTTAGGGGTATTACAATCAACTCTCTCTTGCCAGAACTTGGCTCATTCTTATGCTGCTGTTTTCTACCTGCTGTGACAAAAGTGATGTCCAATCTCTGCTCTTGTCATGCTTTCTCTTGCTATCATGAAGCTTCCCTTCAAGACTGTAATCCAAAATAAGTAAATAAAAAAGTTTTATCCTATCATCTACTTTTGGTTGGGTAATTTAGCCCACCAACATGAAGATAGCTATAACAGTTAAGAATTAAAATGTGGTCTAGATGGAGTGGTTCCTCAAACAACATGAATTGACTTCATTTTTTTTTTTTTTTTCTGACTAGCTTCTTTCTATTTCTATTTGGTGGGAATGTGTTTATGTATCATTTCACCCAAAATAATGACTGTCCTTTATGGTAAGGTGCATTGCTTGGTGACAACCAATAGATATATCCTCTTCTTAAATCCAATTGACTAGTCTGTGTCTTCTGATAAAACCATTACTATTTATGTTTATTATAGAAAGAAACAAGGGAAAATTATTGCCCTGTTTATTGGGTATTCTAATTGCCTCTTGTGTCTGGATAGATGTCTCTGTTAATTTGGAGGAATAAATTTTCTGTTATGATTTTATTTAAAAACATTTTTATATCTTTAGAATGGTATCCTTTGTTATGGTTGATGCCTGTGATGCTTAGATTTGATCCTTTCATAGTGCCCCACATATCTTGAATATCTTGCTAACACGGTTTTATTTGTCTTTGTCCTTGTTAGAATGTTAAAATTTCTCCACTCTCCAAGTTCTGATATTCCAGCCACCTTTTGTTTTTTGATTCATTCTATTTTTGTGGCTTTCCTCTGACTTTTTAAAACTTAGCTTACTATGATTTTTATTTACATTATTTCAGTGGTTTTTTTTTTCATAAGTAGTTCTATCTAAGTACTTAATTCTTTCCATGTCATAGATTGACCCCTTTATTTTATTTAAGTGCTAATGTTCTACTGGGATTCTTTCAAAAGTTATTTTATTCCTTGAGTTATTTCAATGTACTTATTATTTTTATCTAATTCACCTACACTAATGGCCATTATTATGTGGTTAGAATTTTTGGAGGAATTACATTGTCTTGGTTTTTCAGGTTCCTCATCTTTTTGTTGTGATTTATACATCTGGAGCTAGGTCTTTGTTCAAAATTATTTATCTCTTATTTATTTTATCTCACCAGTATTCTTTCAGACAAAGTGTTTATACTGTTCAAGAGGTGCTAGGTTGATATTATCACCCAGGTGATGAATGACAATTAGAGTCCTCATCATGAAACTAGGCAGGGGAGGGCATGTGTCTCTCAAGCATGTTGTGCTTAGTATGAAGGGTGAGTTTGAACCAAAATAATGTATTTTAATCTTAATTCAGTTAAGCACTCATACAACCACATTAGATTTCTCAGTTCAATTAATAAATAAAAACAGTTTAGAGAATACTATTTCTGATGGTTTGTACTGACAGGACCTAGAGTATCCTAGCAAGTGAGTTTCTGGGCATGCCTGTAAGTGATTATTTTTATATTAGATTAATTGAGGTGGGAGAACCCCATTAACTCTGGGAAAGGGCTAGGTTCCTGGACTGCATAAGAAAGAGAAAGACAGCTGAGAGTCAGCACTCTTTGATCACTACTTCCTGACTGTGGTTTAAATTTGACCAGCTGCTGCCTCAAGTTCCTTGTCACCGAGCCACCCCCACCATAGTGGATGGTAGTCTTGAACTATAAACCAAAATAACCCCTTCCTCCTTTAAGCTTATTTTTGTCAGGTATTTTGTCCCAACAATGAGAAAGTAACTAAAACAATACTTTTGGTGATATTTCATAAATAGCAAATAAATACCAGGAAATTTTAGCTATTAAGGTAAATAAAAAATATCTCTGAATATACAAATATGTATTGATTGTTAATATACTTTCACAAAAATCACAAAGATGGGAAATTGCTTTAATTTGAAATCAAAAAAATTATGAAATGCTGAAAAATTATTCAGTGGCATAATGAGTATCATTCATAACCAAGACATGCAGCCACTTTTTATATAACTGGAAAAAAAACTGGAAAAACTATAATGAAATTCTCCAAATCAATTTCCTGAACTAAAAGAGAACAATTTCTTATGAAAAAATGTGATTATCTATGTAAAAGCTGCCAAAACATATAATAGTAAGTATTCCTTGCTGAATGATTACTTCTAATCTCTCAGACTAGCTTCTTAATCATCTGGTGAAATTAGTTTACTCTGATATCACTTTATACTTCAAAGTGTTCACTGATTTCATTGCTAAGTACACATAAATCATCCCTCTAATAGTATTTGTTAGGATCTTTCCCCAAACTAATATCAAGAATTGCAAATTTATATGCATAGGGTACTAGAGCACAGAAGAAACAAAAAGGAATGTTTTTAAAAGTAACAACCAACTATGATCCTGCTATGGCCAACTATAGAGAAGAAATCAGCACATTTCAAGTGTTTGTGACTAATTATCTATGATTATTTATTTATTTATGTGGGTTAGAATGAAACGACCCCCATCGATTCATGTGTTTTGAATACTTGGTCCCCATCTGGTGGCAATTTGGGGTCTTTCGGTTTGTACAAGTTTGTTGGAGGAGATTTGTCTGTAGGGACAGACCTAGAGGCATATTAATTCAGCTCTTTGGGTGCTCAGAGCTCAGCTTACTCTACTTCCTTGGAACTATTATGCCGATATGATGCCCTGCTACCTGTCATGCCTTCTCGCCATGATGAAACTTCCCTCTGGAATTGCAGGCTGAAATTAACCCTTCCCTCCCATCATCTGCTTTTGGTTCAGTGTTTTATCTCAGCGACTAGAAAGTAACTACTACAATTTGTACTATTTTAGTCATTGGAAACCCTGTTTCTATAAGTCAAATTCACTTAGTTTACAATTTCTGGTAGATAATTTCTGTTTTGCTTTAAGATGGAGGGTCTGCTGATAACTGCCCTTCATCCTGCCATTTCTGCACATAAACATTGCCAAACAGACGAAACAGAATGGATATAGGAAATCAAGACTGTTTATATCTGGTCTTGGCTCTTGTGATCCACTGAGGCAAACTTCACTTCATAGATCTTTGGAAGACAAAATGTTAGTGTCTAGCTATATAAACCAAAAATACCAGTGAATGAATTTTTCCAATTGATTCTTTTCCAAAATATATAACTATTTTGTAGTTTTATGTAGTTCATTATATTAGTGTTTCTTTGTGAAAATAATTGAATAAGTTAGTTTTATAATCTAAATCACTGGAGAGTTGATTCAATTGTTTTGTGGAGACACAGTTCTACTTCATCAAAAAATCTCAGTACTATGCCATAAATAGGCAAACTTTTATTAATTCCATGGCTATGAATATCTTTCCTTTGAGTAATTTGACATTTTTGTGAATTCTGATAGTAACCTTAGTTTCATACTATAAGATCCAAAATTTCTCACTTTCATCTTAAGCTGAATTTTCTACTATGGGTTGACCCTCCTGAACAGTAGCAAGTTTATCTTTATTTATTTATTTATTTATTTATTTGTTTATTTATTTATTTATTTATTTATTTTAGTGACCACACAGATTCTAACTGTGAAGCAGAAAGACAGATTAGAACTTTTATAAGTTTTGTTGTTGGATATAAGATATAAAGTAGTTTAGACACATTAAAAGTAGAAATGTAAGGCATCTTCCTCTCCAATCTGCCTACAATCACTTTTATTTCAACATTTAGCTGCACTATCCTTTTCCTCACACAGGCTCAGTTAGCTAGGTGTTAGTTGTAGCAAATGCTGACCATGACTTGAAATAAAGGTGTCTGACTCTTAAGGGAGCCTTTTGTATACAATCTTAGCTGGGCTGATTCTCTGCCTCCCATTGACCCACAGTTTTAAGGACACAGGTTTATTATTTCTTAGGGTCAATTGTTTCATGCAGAACCTCAGTTCTTTTACTCAAGACTATTTTTGAAAGACTCCATGGCCTGCTACATTATCTTTTTTATGTATACAATTTTTACCCCAATTATCAATTACAACTTTTAGAATTACTTTAATATTTATAAACCTCATAAATGCTCATATTCTACATAGAGGATTGTACATTCTAACAGTTTTATGTAGATTATATATATATATATATATTAAAAAAACACATATACCTATTGCAGTCAAGTTCATATTGATGGCATAAAACACCTGACCAAAAGCAGCTTGTGGGAAAAAAGGGTTTATTTTGGCTTACAGACTAGAGAGGAATTTCCATGATGGCATGGGAAAATGATGGCATGAGCAGATGGTGGACATCACCTCCTGGCCAACATCAGGTGGCAACAGGAGAGTGTGCCAAACATTGGCAAGGGGAAGCTGGCTATGATACCCATAGGCCTGCGCCCAACAATATACTGCCTCCAGAAGGTGTACTGACAACACAGCATTCAGAACATCTAAGTTTATGAGGGACACCTAAATCAAACTACCACAATATCCTAAGGTCTTTTCAGCCATTATCAAGAAAAAAATACAGCTAAGGGGCTGGAGAGATGGCTTAGCAGTTAAGTGCTTGCCTGTGAAACCTAAGGACCCCGGTTCGAGGCTTGATTCCCCAGGACCCATGTAAGCCAGATGCACAAAGTGGCACATACATCTGGAGTTTGTTTGCAGTGTCTGGAGGCCCTGGCGCACCCATTCTCTCTATGTCTATCTGCCTCTTTCTCTCTCTGTTGCTCTTGAACAAACAAATAAATAAATAAATAAGCAAAACAATTTAAAAAATATATAGGTAAGGTGAACAAATTAGTGAGATATTTGCTGAACCTAAAATGGCAAAGTAGTGCCATTTTTTAAATATATATCTTCACTAACAAACTATCTGGCATGCCAAAACCATCCATCAATGAAGGCTCATCCAGGTAATCATAGGTGAGCTCTTCACATAGTTGTAAAGAAGTTCAATTTTTGTTGGTACAAAAATATGCTAATGTTGTTTCATTGTCTCTCAATGCATATTTTTACATGTACTAGTAATAATGAAATCAAAATCAAATGTCCATTTTCTTCTTCACCTTACAATTTACTGATTATTGTGATAGGTTAAAATTTGGAAACCAGAGGTCAACTAGTTTAAAAATGACTATTTTCAAGGTACATACATTTTGATTGAATATTTAGATCTTGCCAAAATATGCACATTCTTATATCAACATATATGGGATAAAAGCACACATGGTAAAAATATGTTTTTTTTAACATAGTGTGAAGATTCAAAGTTGTAATGGATGCATGTAGTCATCTCAGTATAGAGAATTCAGACATAAATATTGTGAGACCATTAATATTCATGACTGAGTATAATATATGTAATATTAGATAAAAACTATAATCTTCATGTGCTATATTTGATTTGATTTTGAAAACATGTATTCCATTTTCATTATAGCAATTTTTTTAGCTTAAACATCAAATTGATTATAGAAAGAGGAAAAATATAAATTTAACTCTGAAGTAAAGAGCTGAATATTTTATAGATGTTTTTATTGGTAAATAATATCAAAAACTTGATATACTGAGAATCATTTAAAGTGTTAGTAACTTTTTCATAATTCAGGTATCACAAAATATGTCTTGTTTTAAATTTATTTCAATAAAAACTATGGTAACTATATAGAAACTTGAATACAAAGCTAAAATAGAAGATGATCTTTAGAAATGAATACTATAGTTGAGGTATATGTTTGACATTGATCTCAATATTGTTGATGACGACACTAATTATTTCCCATGCCTTGATGTCAATGATGTTTAATTTAGAACTCCATTGTATATTCCTGTGATGATTGTTTTTTGATACAAAATTCCACTTTTTAACAATTTCACTGAAGGCAAAGAGCATTTCACAGAACTCCTTTCTCTCTGCTACCTAGCACAACTCCAAACAAAGACTAGATGATTGGAAAGTATGAGTTAAACTAATTGGTTGAAACTTTGAATAATTCATTCAATTATTAATAAAATAAACAAGAGTACAATTGCTATGCTAAAAACATCTTAATGGAAGTATATTTTTCTACTATGAGCACAAAATGCAAGACTTTTATGATTGTTTCACAATATTACCATGATATTTTTAAAAGCTTTCAGATGGAGACTTTTAGCTGATTTCTTATTTTATTTATTTCTTATTTATTTAATGCTTTATGTATTATCTATTTATTTGAAAGAGAGTTAGACAAGAGAGAGAAAGAAGCAGATACATATAGAGAGAATGGTTATGCCAGGGCCTCTAGCCACTGCAAATTTGAGATGTTTGTGCCACATTGTTCAGCTGGTTTACATGGGTACTGGGGAATCAAACCTGGGTTCTTTGGCTTTACAGCCAAGTACTTTAACCAATAAGATATCTTTCCAGCCCCCTTTCTATAATACTTTTGATGTGTATATGCTATTACTCTGCAGGCAATTATTATCTACTAGAGGTTAATTTTTAGCCATGGTAACTTGATTATCATAATAAACATTGAATTTAAAATCTAAAAATAAATTTGCCAAAATGTATAAATTTAATTGACTACCAACTGGCAGGGGGATATAATTTTGTATTTAAAGATTCTTCCTAGGTTCAAAAATCTGTATTTTCTTTGTGCAAAAACTAGTCACATTTTCAGATATTTTACCCATCACTGAATTATATGGGGTACATATCACTTGCTTAAATTATACTTATATACTTATTTTGCAAAATGTATTTATTTAAACACTGTGTGCATGTGTGTATGTATACCCTCCTTTAAGTGTTCAAGTTATTCCCATTTTCTGTGAACCATTTATATAACGTGAAGCCAGAATCTCTGATATGCCCACTGCAAATAAATGTACTTGAGATTTCAGGGAAAGCCACAAGGTCAAGGCTCTGGAAGACAAATCTTAGAGCCAAGTGTAAATTGATTCAGAATCTCCTGATAACTGGTTGTTGTCATGGCATAGATATGAGAAGATAGATGTTTTTTTCAAAAAAATATCCTAAAACTTCATGGATTTTGAATGGAAGGTAGTATAAGGAAGGATAGTCCCCCAAAACAGATGAGAATGTTGATTTAGAAAACAACAAATGTATGTAAATTGATCAGTTCATTTCACAAAGAATTTTGTAATTTCATGAAGCACTGAGGAATAAGTAATCCACTCTATCCCACCTGTAGCAGACAGCTTCAGGTTCGCTGAGATAAACTTCTAGACCAGGCACAGTTATGGAGGAAGGGATATTATTTATTGAAGCTTACAGATCCAGGGGAAGTTCCATAAGGGCAGGAGAAATGGCCTGCTCTCCACAGGACCAGGCAAGAGAGCAAAAGCCCCCAGCCACACAGCACACAGAGCAAAACTACTGCCAAAAGATCACACAGCACACTTTAGGAACTCCTACTGGGCACACTTTTCATATCTTTACAATGGAATCTCAAACCCACCATTAACACCTTAAGACCAGCCCCCAGTGACATTGCCTCTAGGAAAGTGATTGCAGATGCAAACTATAAAGTAATAAAACACTGAATATATTGGGGGACATATATTCAAACTACCACACCATCCATGGATCTCTGATTCTCTGAAAATAGAATGGCATGTAATAATGTTGTAGACTGGCATACATTTGCAGGCTTTTAGAGGATGGAAGGACAGACACCATCACCTGTCTTCCTGGTTACATTGATCAGGAAAATATCACAATCTAGTATATAAAATGCGATATGAAGGGAGAAGGATAGAGATATCAGAGCTATTTTCCCCTTCCTTAAGAGTTAATCTAGCCAGGCATGCTGGCGCACACCTTTAATCCCAGCACTCGGGAGGCAGAGGTAGGAGGATCGCCATGAGTTCAAGGCCACCCTGAGACTACGTAGTGAATTCCAGGTCAGTCTGAGCTATAGTGAGACCCTACCTCGAAAAACCAAAAAAAAAAAAAAAAGAGTTAATCTAGCTGAGCATGTCAGCCACTCACCTGGTAAAGAAACTACCCCTCGAGTAAAGACATGCTAAGGAGGGGGGAGAAATAGATACCCCTTAATGAAATAATGTACACATACACCCCAGAAGTCCCTCCTCAAGGCTGGTGCTCAGATTCCTCATTGCAGAGCCTGCCCAATTTTCTGAGTTCCAACTCAAAAAGCACAGCTTTTCCATTTCTCCTTTATCTCTCGTCTCTCATACTAGCTGAAATCATAAGCATGGTTGTCTTGACTCTTGGGATTTTTCAACTTTTTCCTCAACAAAAGTACTTTGCTTTTCTCATTCCTGGTCTGTGTGCCTACTTGGGGTTTGGAAGACAAAAAGCCCTCAGCAGTAAGAAAATCTGCAATAAGAACTCTCATTTCCTTCTCTCCAGATGCTTTATTTTCATATGAGTAGAGGACTAGATGTAGTCTGATGAAAACTTCCAGAGCTTTCATATTTTACTTAAAAATTTTGAACAGGAAAATGTGGAGAAAAGGCAAGAAACAATGAACATTGGAATTTAATCCAAAGTATTTATTCATATTAACCGCAGAGGTTCACAATTACAATTCCCTTCCATTTGTAACATTGCGGTCAAATTCTGCACATTGTATACTAAGTTCAAAGATTGTTTTGAATCCTTCTTGGCCATATGAACTCAGAGACAGTAAAAGGCTGATATGATGTCAGAGGATGAGGTCATAGTGTTCAGATTCTTATACTGTTAACTTCTTGGTTTCTTGACCACAGTAGATTAAGCACACAGATAATGAGAATTAAGGCTAATAAAGTTTATTGAGCATAGTTCCAAAGTGCCAGTAATGCAGGATTTTGGGGCCTGGGTGATACAGGATTTGGAGGACTGGGAAGAGTGTCCCAGACTTATTAGCCCCCAATTTTGGGTCCTTATTTTTAACAAGGAATTGATAAGAACAGACTCAATAAAGATATATTACAAATTATTGAGTTTATTTAGGGAGAAATCATAATTCATGAGATTAATTTAGGGAAAATTGACATCTAGGAAAAAGAAGGCTGGAACAACTTCACACATATGGAGGACAAGATCTAGAAGCCCATGCAAAATGATTTAGAGGAAACACACACACTCACAAAGCATAAAATCATCAGCCTTGTACCTCCACATAGGAGAAAGTTAATAGATTAAGTAGGATAACAGAGGGAAAGCACCAAGCAGAGACCAGGAAATTCAGATGATAAATGAGCAATAAAGTCAAGAGAGTTATAAATCATACATGCAAGCAAAGGGAGAAGTTACCCCAAAGCATGATGCAAATGCAAGGCCATAAGGGAAAAACCCAGGCGCAGAGGGAGGGCTCTTGCCATCTCTGCAAAGCTGAGGTCAAGAGAGGTACTTACACTTCTCCTGAGAGATGAGACCACAGGGCAGAGGGAGGACTGAGATCAGCATGGGCAAACATTTATAGTCAATTAAGAATTGATTTTGTCATCAGACTAAGGTATGTAAGGGGAACACCTGATTAGTTAACAGATTCACAAGAGGTATTGTGTTGGGGGCGGGGAGGTTACCCAGAGACTAGCCCAACTAGATAGTGTGCTAGACTGTGGAAGCAGCAGGGGGCACTGTAGTCATTGTGGATGAAACTAGATCAGACACCAGTTCCAGTTCTGCCAAGGTAGGTGGAATGACATCTTGTTTTCTCTTTGGGCTCCTGTTCCTAACTAAACTGTCTAAAATATCTCCTCTCTCCACAGGAAGAGATTAAGTTGCATAAACATGCAAGAGGCCCCAGGCCTATGGACCCCAAATTTTAGGTTCTTAATGGGATTAGCAAAAAATTGAAATCATGGGCTGGAGAGATGGCTCAGTAGTTAAGGTGCTTCCCTGCAATGTGTAATGACCCCTATTGGATTCCCCAGAACCCACGTAAAGCCAGATGCCCAAAGTGGGGCATCCATCTGTAGTTTGTAACAGCTGGAGTCCCTGATGCCCCATTCTCTCTCTCCCTGTCTCTCACTTGATCACTCTCTCTTGCTCTTTCTACTTACAAATAATCAACTAAAATAATAAATAAATAAATAAATAAATAAATAAATAAATAAATAAATTGAAAACAATGATCTCAGAGAAGAGGAAATTATGAATAGTTAGGTTTATTAGGGATAATTAGAATTCAGAGGGAAGGCTAGCTGAAAGGTTCAAGCCAGAAGGGAAGTCTCCCCTTTGCCCAGGGGAAAAGGGAGGTAGATGTGAAAGAATCACCTTCATAGAGAAATCTCCAAGGAAGAAGTCTTTGGAGAAGGTGCATAGACACTGGTGGACAGCAAAGCATGAGGGCCCAAGCCACAAGCTCCCCTTCGCCTTCACATTCACATAGGGAGTCAGAAAAAGTGGAGAGGTAGGAGAGTAAAGGGCTAATAGCCTAGAGAAAGATCATATATGAAACAAGGCAAGAAAGCACCCCAAAACAAAACAGGCAAATGCTCAGACAAGAAGAAATCCTCTCCCACTTCCTAGCCAGCAAAGAAAGGTAACAGTTTAACAGAACTAGGACCAGGAGAGTAGTAACCAAGAGAGTTCCACACATATGCCAGGCCCATTTATGGATTAGTCATCCCATTAGGATGACTGTCATCATCAAGCCCAGGTGTGTAAATGAGAGACCTGATTGTTTGGTGGACACAAGAGCCTTACCCAGGAGGGGCCAGGCCACTGCAAGTGAGCCAGGCCTGGGAAGACTTGAAGGAGAAACAGGAAGCACTGCTGAGTTCTTGCTTGCAGCCATGTTGAAGGAGACTGGATCAAACAGGGATTCTAGCCTCCCAGGGCAGGAAATGTGATATTTATGTTCTTAGTTCTTTGTCCCTGGCTGACTGCCTTATAAAATTATATCTTTTTTCTGTTCTACTTTCATCAGGGCAAGTATACTTAGGATGTTGGCCACCATCCACAAAGGAAAAAAAAAAAAAGAAAGAAAAAGAACAAATTAAAAGTTACACTTTCTGAGTTCAAGCTCAGAGAAGCAGGCAGGCTCCGCAGTGAGCATCAGCAGACAATTGCAAAGAGGGAAGACAAGGTGTGGATTACGTACATTATCTCACTAAGGGTTAACCAGTGTACCTCCTTAGCCTGTTTGTAGGTCAGGGGTGGTCATTAGACCCTATGAATGAGTAATAGACTAAACTGGATTAACTGATAAGGGAGAGGACCACAGTCTCCATTTAGATGTGGAGAAGAAGATGGATTTTGTTCCTCTAGGGAATAAAAAGTGACCCTTCCCTAAGCAAAAACTAAACAAAATGTCCTGTGCTTCCATCCTCATCCCTTTCACACAGATTTTTTTTTTTTTTTTTTTTTTTTTTTTTTTTTTTTGAGGTATGGTCTCACTCTAGCTCAGGCTGACCTGGAATTCACTATGTAATCTCATGGTGGCCTTGAACTCATGGCGATCTCCAACCTCTGCCTCCCGATTGCTGGGATTAAAAGTGTGAGCTACCACGCCTGGTTTCACACAGAATTTTAAATCCTATGGAGAAGCAATTATGTTGTCTCCCTGGTCAATATCATTGAAAGATTGATTGACGAGGGTTTCTACTTCACTGACCTCTAAGTCTGCTAATGTCTGTTTAGCTATTTACCAATAGCTTTTTATCTCTGACAGTGTTAACATTACTATATAGATTTATCAATTTACTATTTCATTAAACCTATAGGCAGCTTTACTCTTTCCTTCTGAAACTCAAAGGACTTCTCTTGGGAATCACTTTGATATTTTTAACAGAAAGATGCACAATGACCAATTAGCAAGATTTTATGTCATATAAATTCACTGTTTTAAGAACTTCTGAATTAAATTTTTTGAATTTTTAAATTTCCACCAAAAAAATTAAGTGCTGAACATACCATGATACTTTGTAAAAATATTTAATTTTAATATTATAGTAGATAAATTTTTTAAGACCTAATATGGATTTGAGGATGACTTTGAGAACAACTAAGACATTCTTTATTCTCCATTGTGCTTTAAGCTCAGGAGTTAGAGTGCATGATGCTCACTGCCACAAAAAATTTCCACTGAATTAGTTGTCTTCAGGTTCCTGTCATATCAAGTCAGAGAATGAAATCCAAGGACCACAGAAGATGGGCTTTAGAAAGATTTTGTTGCACTGCTTAAGAGAAGGAAAGAAGACAGATCTCTTCTATAGCAAAGGGGATTTTGACAAGGTAATCCACATGGTCACTCAGATCTGGGTTACATATTGGAATAAGACTTCACTCGTGGGGGATTCAGCTGGTCAATGCCATTCCCAGGTCAGGTGTCTAGGTGCCTTGTATTGTTAGTCAGAACCTTACCTCTGGTTTCCAGGGAAGGGGTGCTTCTTTCGGGAAGAAGAGATAAGGAGAAATCAGAAAATTCTGACATTTCTGACCACCAGCAAGGTGGAGAATGTCATGATTCGTATAGGGAGAAGAGATATGGAAGAGCTAGTTACTCTCTTAAAAGCTTCAGGACTTTCCCCACTTTTAGCCAAGAGGAAAAACAATCAAAACACTGTTTGGGGGACTCTGCGTTCCTAAACTGCCTAATTCCTATCTTCTATTCTTCATCAAAAGGATTAGGGCTCCACATTCAAATCTAAATATAAACACAATTACACCATGTTTTCACCAACATGTAACTAACCCAGGTGGCAGTAGAGGAACAATCTTCCCCTCTGAGGTTACATAATGGAAGGCGATTTGTTTTCTCCTTTTGTGTGGGTTATTGTTTAACAGATGAAATCTGACTGAAGCACTGTATGGTTAATAGGGCCCCCTTGAAAGTAAAGTAAAAGTGGTTTAAGATGAGAAAAGTTGAGTGTATGGGGGAGAAATTTCCTCTAGACTGTGAAGGGGGATTTGCATTTTTTTCCCTTATCTCTCCACTCCCCCATAAGGATTGAACAGAGCTACAACCTTACAGGAAGCCAGAAATGTCAGGAGGGTCTGGTCTTTGCTCATCTCTCCATTACTAGAAGAGAAGATTGTCCCATTTCCTACAAGAGAATATCATCCCCTTTCAAGATGAGATTTCCCTCTTTCTGGAAGAGGCCTGAAAGTCTACGCCCTTCCAAGAAGCATCAGGACACAAGGAGTGGGCCTGAACCAACCAGCTCAGCCCCCATCCAGTGATTTCCAATAAAAGACCCCAAGTAGAGTTACCAGGTAAGCTTTCCTATCTCCAGTACCCTCTCCTGCCTTACAAAATGGAGCCTTCCTTCCTTTCCTTCTCTTAAATTCTTTTTTAAAAATATATTTATTTATTTATTTATTTATTTATTTATTTATTTATTTATTTCCGAGAGAAATAGGGAGCGAGAGAAAGAGAGCATCAGGGCCTCCAGCCACTGCATACAAACTCCAGTTGCATGCACCCCTTGTGCATCTGGCTTACGTGGGTCCTGGGGAATTGAACCCAGGACCCTTTGGCTTTACAGGCAAATGCCTTAACCACTAAGCCATCTCTCCATGCCCTCTCTTAAATTCTATAATAAAATCTTTCTAAACTTTACCCTCTGCAGTCTGTGGATTTCATTCATCAAACATAAGACAAGCATCCATAGGCCATGGACCCAGTAGAACTTTTGTATGGCTGTAAACACCCGACACCCTAACTCCTGGGTCACATCCCAGCCAAGAGCCAAAAATGACTACATCACTTACAAAGACACCCCAAACTCCCATACCATTACTTCAGAAACATTAAAATAGCAAATCGATGATAGCACTTTTCAGAACTGATTCCCTTTATTCCTGTTACTTTATGAAAACCAACCTCATCAGACTTTAAAATATGCTTTTTATTCCTTCTGTGGAAGTACTGCATTCTATATTGTCCCTGTGGAGCCACCGTAAAATATTTCTGATAAAACTGGCTGGAGGAAAATAAAATGACAAATGCTAGGTATCAGTTCTGAGACTGTGGAAAAGACTTGGTCTTAACTCCAAACACTGCTGCATTGAAAGGTATGGTAGTTTGAATATATGGCCCCCAGTATATTCAGTGTTTTATTAGTTTATAGTTTGCATCTGCAATCACCTTGCTAGAGGCAATGCCACTGGGGCTGGATCTTAAGGTGTGGTGGTGGGTTTGAGATTCCATTGTAAAGATAGTGTGCCTAGCAGGAGTTCCTGAAGTGTCCTGTGTGACTCTTTGGCTGTAGTTTTGCTCTGTGTGCTGTGTGCCTGGTTGGATATTTTCTCTCTCTTGCCTGGTCCTGTGAGAACAGGCCCTTTCTCTTGCCATTATGGAACTTCCCCTAGATCTGTAAGCTGCAATAAATAGTATCCCTTCCTCCATAACTGTGCCTGGTCTGGAAGTTCATCTCAGCGAACCTGAAGCTGTCTGCTACAAAAGGCAAAAACAATATCAGAGAAATTCATGATAAAAATCAGCTTAAAAGGATATTGGTACGAATTTTCTTCTTATTATGGGAAACAGACTCCTTTCTCTCAATTTATTCCAACTCCATTGAGCAGTGTGTTTTCAACATCTATAGAGTCTTCTTTCTTGTATCATTGGTTTGCCAAAGTAGATAGGATTTACACATAAAACGGATTCCAATGGAAATGGGATTTGTGTGTGTGAGATTTCTGTTGGTGACAATCCTCCAGTCAAAGTTGGTATAACATCCTTAGAGTCTGTCTGTGCTATCAGTGGTGAATAGCATCTATCATGTGTTTCAATCCATTAAGCTCTAAAAGTGTTCTGAAGAGACTCTGAAGTTCATCCAACCTACTTTTATCAACCAGTTTTTACATATTTGCAGGACATTGCATATTTTTACTTTTTTTGATCTTAGTAACAACTGCATTGTCCATCTCACAGCAGGTATTAAGAAACATTCACACTTAATAGTACACTCTAACACCTTTTAGGTGTTATAAAGAAATAAATTAAGATCCAGAGAAGCCAAATAATTTTGCTGTTGTCAAATTGTGTGAATGAATGAGCAAAGAGTTGGACAAAAACAGGTCAGTGTTAATTTATTCCACTGTGGATCAACCCTTTTTGCACATAATTAATTAATTCAAATCTAGACAATTCAAAGCAACTGCTATAGCCTTCTGTCTGTGTTAACTCAGAGAACTGTTGCTATCTCATTGTGCACAGTAGGTTTTTGACTTCAAGAATGGACATATACATGAGAAAAATAGAACTAGATTTGGAGTTAAAATGAAGGTTTAGCAAGCTGCCCCTTTGTGTCTATGTGAACCCTGATTTCTCATTCTATAAAATAAAAGGAATAATTCTGGCAATAATTAGAAATTATTTCTCATATGCATTATTATATGCCCTATGATTTTCCCACAAGAATAAAAACGAGGCAATTATGTTATGGAATAAGTCATATCTTTACTAATAAAATTATTATTTTAATTATATTATATATATTTCCATATAAGTTAAATTCATAAAATAATTATATGGTAGTATGTGAGACAAAAACACAACCTACCAGACTTACAAACATGGAGTAGCACTTACTAAATTTTAAACATACAAGTTAATTTATGATATATATTCCTCAAAGGTAATTACAAATAAGAATTATTAACACTAAATAGGAACCACTCTGAGATTCTCTTTCCATCTTCCTCCTATACTCTAAGCAGACTAATTACACATGCTTCATTACAATCCAGACCCAGACCCATGAGTGTGGTTAACAGTGTATGATGTGTTTTGAGAGCAAAAGCTCTTGGTACACAAATTAACACAGCACCAGGAGCCATTTAGCAAATTACCTGTCAGTGCCTGCCCTGGCACCAGGATGCCCCTTAAAGCACAATGTCCACATCAGTGATCCAAAAACCTCAGTCCCAGAGGTTGTTTCCTTCATTGGGATGCAAGCAGTGAACCAGCCCTTAGAAATAGCAGGTGAATGGAGAATATGCAGATGAACTTTTGAGATGTGAGTTATTCAGGGAAGAAAAAATTCACCTGACTTAGTAAATGGCTACTAGTTTCAATTTGGATATTTCAAGCTTTTATACCATTTTTACTTTCTAAGTAAAGATTATGTGCTTACTTTAGGCCCCTGTTATATTCTTTCAAATATGAATAATCTGTATACAGAAATAAATGATTTCAAAGAGTTACCTATTGTCTTTTACTTTTCTATAATTTAGATGACCTCTAATTTCTTTTCTAACAATTAAAATGTTTAATTGACCTTGATAAATTAAATTGCAAAGTAGGAAGAATCTTATAAGTATCTTCAATGTAAAACCAAAAATAGACAAAGTAGAATGAAAAATGACACAGAATAAAAAGGAAGAAAGGAGGTTTGAAGTACCTAAAAATATTCCAGAAGTGTACAGAAATAATTTTATGAAATTCTTGGGGTGTTTTATGTTAGTGCGGAATGTTTTGTAGGAAAAATGACTTAGTATTTTCTATAAATAAAACACTTCAGTAACTCAAACAGAACTTCTTCATTAAAAAAAAAAAACTTTTAATAGACCTTTTCATGATTCTTATAGTGAGACTTTGCCATGATAAAAGATTTCCTTTAATTTCTCCCTCACTTGTTTGAGGCAAGGCAGTAAGCAGATAGGCAGTGTTAGGGGATAGGGAAGATAAATAATCAACATATCAAAGAGTGAGCCAATAATGGACAAAATGAAACAAAGATACAATAAGGATAGAATCAGCAAAGTCCCTAACTCATAGGTTCATGAAAATTCTTTCCCTTTCATGCAGCATTCAAGTGTCCAGTAAATTTCATCTAATTTTCTTCTTGGTCCCTGGGATGGCTTATTTTAGTTGATCTCTCTCTCTCCCCATCTCCCCATCTCCCCATCATAAGGGAAAAAACTCAGGCAACATATGTAGGGTAAATGTTCCACACACTACACATACAACCTTCTTCTGATTTTATTTGCCCTTATACTCCCAAACCATTCTTAGCAAAGAAAACAGAAAACAGAATGTTTGGTAAATTGAGTAGATTAGAAAATAAAGTCAAAAATACTTTCAGCAATCCTCCATAGCAAAGAATAATTTGTAATTGGAAAAGGACCATACGTCAAATGGGCGTTTAATGGGGTAAGCATATGATTTGGGGGATTTTCCAGTGCTTATGGACGAAACCAGGAAGACACAAAAGAGCAGTATGGGTAAAAATAAATTTAGAAGATGACTCTTTGAAATTATAGAGCATTACCCCTTTATTAGAATCCCCCCAAATGTTCTGGCCTCTTAGACTTTGATACACCAAACACTAATGCTGGTATGCATCTCCCTTTTAATATCTTGTGACTCCTATGACATTGAGCTCAATTAGAAGTCTAATAGTCAGATTCAAGTTTTATTTTCTAATTTTAAATAGTATGCTTATACCTGAAAGGGGTATTTCTTTTTTTAATAAATATTTTATTTATTTACTTGACAGCGAGAAAGAGGGGGAGAGAATGGGCATGCCAGGTCCTCCAGCCACTGAAAATGAACACCATATGCATGCACCCTCTTGTGCATCTGGCTTACGTGGGTCCTGGAGAATCGAACCATGATCCTTTGGCTTTGTAAGCAAACACCTTAACCACTAAGTCATCTCTCCAGCCCCTGAAAGGGGTATTTCTTTGCCATCTAGTGCCAAAGTTCATTGTATGTCATTTTATGCTGTAGTGTTCTTGAACAAAGGACATGAAAAAGAGGTAGGAGAAAAATCAAAGAAACATAAAAGTTCAGATGAGTTGTTATGTACCATTTTTCTGATTCTAAATCTGAGTTAGTAATTTCTTCCAGATAATTGGATGTGGGATTGAATATAAGATGTCTCCTGAACTCTTTGAGGGGCCATTTTAATTACTCTTGTGATTTATCACCCACTGGGATAATTGCAACGACTCAGCAAACTTGCACACTGGAGATATGAGAAATTGCTGGTTGTGAGTAACAGGTGATCCACATTAATCATGTCTAGAGTTTGTCTGTAGGCTTGCACCCCATGAAGCTTGTGCCCCATATAGTAAGCTATAATGAGTTAACCTTGAACTATAACTCTGCAGATTAGAAATTGTGGTATCTTTTTCTTTCTCATCTTGGTTACATGTAAAAATCAAAACTATTTTTGTATAAGACTATTCGGGATAAAAGTAAATAAAGATAGTTCAGAAAATATCTGTCCTAAGTTTTAGTATTTTTAAAATTAATTTTATTAATTCACTGATTAAATATATTAGTGTGATTTGTGGTTCATTTTTTATTTTATTTATTTGTTTGGAGGGACATGAATGTTACAGTGCACATGTGCAGGTCAGAGGACAACTTCCACTATCTCTGTTCTGCCTTCTTTGAGACAAGGTCTCTTGCTATTGCAAATTAATTGCCAGACTGCAAGTGAAAGGTGGACTAGCTTGCTTGTGAGTCTCAGATTCTCCTGGCTCTACCTCCCATTGTTAAAGGAAGATTGAGATCACGGATGCATGTGTCAACTTGCATTTGGCTTTGAATGGGTCCTGGGGAATTGAACAAGGGCCAAAAGGCTATGCAAACAAATGTTTTTAATGGCTAAGACATCTATCCAGCCCAATTATAACTTTAATTTGTTTTATCACTATTTAAATATTTAGGTTTCATTGTGGTGCCTTTCAACAAATTTTGTTTCACTTACCCCCTCTTCTCTCAATTTCCCTTCCTTCCTGTATTCTCAACATCACCCAGCCTCCCTTCTGCTATCATATTGCCAGAATCCTCTTGCTTTCGACCCTTCACAATCCTTCTTATTTCCCTCTTGGGATCTTCTCTCTAGCTTTACAGACTATGCCTACTCTCATCATCTATTAATATACATAGATATATTAAAAGTTATAATCCACAAATTAAAAAGATCATGTGATGTTTCTTTTCCTGGCCCTGGGTTATCTTAATTTAGTTCAGTATAATGATTTTGAAATTCTATTCATTTTCCTACAAATATCATTTTTTTCTTTAAAGCTGAATAAAATCCTATTGTGACTATATCACATTTTCATTAGCCATTCATAAGTTATTATTTACAGAATGTCAATCCACATTACTAATTTTTTAAGATTTTATTTTTATTTATTAATTTATTAGAGACAGAGAGAGGGAAAGAGAGAGAGAGAGGGAGAGAGAGAGAATGATAATGGGCATGCCAGGGCCTCTAGCCACTGCAAACAAACTCCAGACAGTTGCGCCCCCTTGTGCATCTGGCTTATGTGGGTCCTGGAGAATTGAACTGGAGTCCTTAGACCTCTGAGGCATGTGCCTTAGCTGTTAAACCATCTCTCCATCCCCACATTACTAATTTTAAATAAAATTTTGGCATCACTGTCTTAATTCTAAGCACCATGTTTTGCATTATTAGTTACACATTTAATATTTATTAATAATTGGTTGACATAATAAGCTAAAAATTTATCAGTTCATATGTGTGATTTCTGTAACTTTATCATTGCTTATTATGGTAGTTTGATATATGCCCCCCATAGACTCAACTGTTTTACTAAAACTTGTCTCTTGGGTTTCCAGCAGCCTGGATGGCAGGAGGTGCTACAGAGGGCAAATACTGGGATGCAGCCCAAAGGGGTATGTTTGGGGGCAGATCTGAATTCCAAACCAAAGGTATGCAGAATGCAGTCTGAGCTCTGGGACTCTGTATGCTGCTGGTTGGTGTTTGCTGTCTTTGTTTTTGTTGGCTAAGTCTTTATTTTTTTTTTTTTATCTCTCTCTCTCTCTCTCTCTCTCTCTCTCTCTCTCTCTCTGCTTAGATATATAGAGTGGCTTCTTCTGCTATAGATAGAATATCCCCTGGATCTATAAGCTGAAATAAACTGCTTTTTCCTATAAACTGTGTTTGGTTTGGATGTTCATCCCAGAAATGTGGAGCTGCCTACAACACTTATGATGTACATGACTAAAAGCATTGTCTCACTCATATATCATGATTCTTTTATAAGGATACATGGTAGAAGTTCTCATAAATTCATACAACTATAAAAACTTAAAATACCAACAATAAACTCTTTTTGAAATAGTGACATATTGGAATCTCCTCATTGATGCTTTGAATTCCTTTGAGGACCATGTTGAAATCTTTATTTCCAAATTCAGAAGTTCAAAGATGAATCCTTATTTTAACTATGGCATCTGTTGCAGCCAGGTTCACATTGCTGATAGAAATCACCCAACCAAGGGTAGCTTGTGGAAAACAAAGAGGTTTATTTTGGCTTATAGGCTCAAGGGGGAAGTTCAATGATGGCAGGAGAAAATGATGACATGACCAGAGGGTGGCCATCACCCCCTGACCAACATCAGGTGGACAATAGCAACAGGAGAGTGTGCCAAAAACTGGCAAGGGGAAACTGCCTATTATGCCCATGAGCCCTCCCCCAACAATTCATTGATTCCAGGAGGTGTTACTTCCCAAATCTCCATCAGGTGGGAACCTAGCAAAGTTTATGGGGCACACCTGCATTCAAACCACCACAGCATCTCAAGAAAATTATGACATACATGACCTTTATTTTCTTATCCCACCCAGTATGATGCCAACCTTCAGTATCTGCACAATGCATCATAGAGTTTGAATACAGAGCATTAACCAGTAACCAAAAGGAGCAAATAAAATAAAGCAAAGTGTTTGATTTACCATTCAGCTTGGAAGAATGGTAAGTGGTATGTTCAGCAATTTCTTTCAGCATTTCTTTGTAAATGAGCTAAAGAACTTCTAGGTCTGTCTCTAAGATCCCAAACAAGACAAGAATGCCTACTCTTGCCAATTTCATCAAATGTACTAGGAATCATAACCAGAATGACTGAACAAGAAAAATAAATGAAAGACATCCAAATAAGAAAGAAAAATCCTTCTACATATATGATCATGTTGCAGAGAACACAATGTACACATAGAAAACCATAAAGTGTCTAAACATTAAAAATTAAATTCAATAAAATAGGGTTAGTGTACAAAATAAACATAAATTAAGTAACATTTTTGTATACTAACAATGACTTTTCCATAAAAGAAAAAAAAAACTATTTCATTAACAGTAACTGTAAAATTAAAATTAAATTGTTAAATATATATTTAGTCAAACAAGTGTAATATTTACAAATAAAAATATAAAACATTGAAGAAATAAATTTTTAAAATTCCAAATTAACAAAAATACTCTGTGTTTATGAGTTGGAACTAATAATATTATGAAAATGCTTAAATATCTCAATGTGATATAAACATTCAAACACTCCTTAAAAATTTCTAATGAGGGTTCCGGTTAAGATGTCATCTGCCCAAGCTTGCCTCACCTCACAGGGAAGTAAAAGGCAAGACCCTTAAGGTTCAAGGGATTTTTAAAAGGGGTTGCTGGATCTAGCATGCTTCCAGAGGGAAGGGGTAGAGGAGCAAAATAGGGAATCCACTGATTCCCATGCTCTCGAGTAGGGGCCATCACTGGTCAGGCCCCTCCCTATCCTGCCAGAGCCCCACATCATGGCAGGTCAGGTCCTGCCAGGCCTGCCTGAGCCCCATCACCAGTCAGGTGCAGCCCTAGCTGACCTAAGCCCCATCACCAGTCAGGTGCCACCCTTGCAGGCTAGAGCTCCACGCGTGCCATCACAGGTCAGGTACCGCCAGGCCTACCTGAGCTCCATCACTGATCAGGTGCCACCAGTGCTGGCCAGAGCCCCACACACCATTGCAGGTCAGGTCCTTCCATATCCTGCTTGAGCTCCATCTCCAGTCAGGTGTGCCCTTGCTGGCCAGAGCCCCATCACCAGTCAGGTGCAACCCTTGCCGGCCAGAGCCCCATCGCTGGTCAGGTGCTGCCCTTGCTGGCCAGAGCCCCATCACAGGTCAGGTGCCTCCCTGGCCTTCCTGAGCCCCATCACCAGTCAAGTGCCACCACTCCCTCTACAATGGTAGGTCAGGGACCCAGGGCAGTAGACCAGTGTTCCTGCCCTAGCCTTCTTCAGCCCAACTAGGGTGGTTGCAGTCCCCTCCCCCTCCCACCTCCAATAGTGGACCCAGGCCATCAGGGAAGTTTCCCCAGCCCCAGCCTTTCTGAACTACAGGGGCCATCTCCCTGACACTCACCACTGCCCCCTACCCCGCCCCAGTACAGCAGAATAGCATCCCACACCCTAGGCTTTCTGAACCATTGTGATGGGCAGACCAAAGGGAAAAAGGAATAGCATGAAAACCCAGATTCAAGTAAATTCAGCTAGACTCTCCAGTCCCATAATGGATGTCTCTAATCAAATCATAGAAGAAACAATAGGATCAGAACCCCAAAATAAAGAGACAAGCTATGCAACCCTGGTCAAGCAAATAGCACAACTTTCAGAAACTCAACAAAGAGCCAAGAATTGTATGAATGTTATCCTTGCTAGATTAGGCCTAATAGAACCAGAAAGGGTTCCAAAGACAGTTAAATGATCTGAAGGAGAAAAAAAAGGGTCCTCAATAACCAGCAGGCTAAGTTCAATGAAGACATAAAAAATGCAAGGATGAACTCCAAGAAGCATTAAGAAAATCAGAAAATGATGTGAAAGGGGAACTTGACAGAGGGATGGAAACTATACATTAAAAAAGCAGTAGAAAATATGAACCAAATTGAATAAACTCAAAACTCTATAAAAGCTCTAAAGAATAGAATAATCCAAGTGGAGGATAGAAACTCAAAACTGGAAGACAAAACAGAAGAAACAGTTTGTGAGTCCAAAAATTTCAACAAGTTCAAAAATTTCTGTGAACAGAACATGAGGGGAATGTGGGACACCCTTAAGCATCCAAACATTAGAATTATAGGTATACCAGAGGGGGAAGAAACACAGAAAAAAGGAATAGAAATTTTATTCAACAAAATTATTGAAGAAATCTTTCCCACTCTCTCAAAAGACAATCTCATCAAGACACAAGAAGCTAGAAGAACTCCAAACAGACTGGACCAAAGAGAAATTCTCCAACACATTATCATTAAGAGTCTAAACATCAGTCACAAAGAGAAAGTCCTAAAAGCAGCTAAGGAGAAACAACACATTACATTAAAGGAAACCCCATCAGAATTACCTCAGACTTCTCAGTGGAAACCCTAAAAGACAGAAGGGCCTGGAATGGAACACTGCAAAGTCTAAAAACTTATGGCTTCCAACCCAAACTACTCTACCCAGCAAAAGTATCCCTCATAATAGATGGTGAAAGAAAACCTTTTCAGGATAAAACTCACCTTTACAAATATATGAACACAGCGAGTACTTCAGGGAATTCTCCACACAGAAGAATCAAATAACCAATCTCAAGTGACTCCAAGAAGCAGACCACAACACAATAAAAAAAAAAAAAAAAAAAAAAAAAAAAAAAAAAGTACCAAACCACATAATCCACCACAACATGGCAATATGGCAGGTACTAAATCAAACCTCACATTTATTTCCCTGAATATTAATGGCCTTAGTTCACCCATCAAGAGACATAAGCCAACAGGGTGGGTCAAAAAACTAGACACCTCAATCTGCTGTCTTCAAGAAACCCACTTCACCACTAAAGACAGACACCTCCTCAGGGTAAAAGGGTGGAAAATGATATTCCAAGCAAACACAAATAAGAAACAAGCAGGCATAGCTATACTTATATCAGATAAAATAGACTTCAAACCAAAATTAACCAAAAAAGACAAGGAATGGCATTTCTTACTTATCAAAGGAATAATCCAATAAGAGAATATCACGATCATCAATCTTTATGCACCAAACACAGGTGCACAACAATTCATAAAACAAAGCCTACTTGACAAAAAAACATAAATAACCACCAATACCATAATAGTTGGGTACTTAATTACTCCACTGTTGGCAATAGACAGATCATCCAAATAGAAAATTAACAGGGAAGTAAGAGAGCTCAACAATACCATAGATCAATTAGACCTGATGGATATCTACAGAATAATATCCCAAAACCACACTTTACACATTCTTCTCAGCTGCCCATGGAACCTTCTCTAAAATAGATCATATACTGGATCATAAAGCCTGTCTCAATATATAATACAAAACCCCAGTAGCTCAGGAAATTAAATAATCACTCAACCATTGGAATCTCATGAAGCTTAAAAAGTTTTTCACAGACAAACATAAAATAAGCAAAGCCAATAGATTACCCACAGAGAAAATTTTTGCTGGATACACATCAGACAGAGGCATAATTTCCAGAATCTACAAAGAACTCAAAAACCTAAACAATAAAAACTCAAACAACCCACTCACAACATGGGACAGAGAACTGCACAGGGAGTTCTTAGAGGAAGAAATACAAATGGCAAACACACACTTAAGAAAATGTTCAACATCCCTAAGCATCAATGAAATGCAAAATAAAACAACTTTGATATTCCATGTTACCCTGGTAAGGATAGCAAACATTAAAAAAAAATCTAATGGCAACAAATGCTGGCAAGGTTGTGGAGAAATAGGAACCCCATTCACTGTTGGTGGGAATGTAAGCTGGTACAACCACTAAAAAGGATCCTAAAAAGGATCACTATAGAGTTACCAACAGACCCAGTTGTTCCCTTACTGGGCATTTATCCTACTAAATGCTCCAAGCCTCAGTTCAGAGATATTTGCTCAACCATGTCTATAGCTGCTCAGTTCATAATAGCTAAGATCTGGAATCAACCCAGATGTCCATCATTAGATGCATGGATAACTAAGATGTGGTATATCTACACAATGAAATTCTACATAGCAGTAAGAAAAAAAAATGACACAATGCAATTTGAAGAAAAATGGTCAAACTTGGAACATCATTCTCAGCAAACTCATGCAATCACCAAAAGATAAAGTGTTTCATAGTCTCACTCATCTGTGTCTCCTAACTTGAATTTGCCTGAGATGCTGACATACCTAAGAAACATTTCTAGGATTGGACAATAGGGATGGTGGGGAGGAAAGGGAGGATAAGGGGGGGACAAAAAGTGGACCCAATTGGAAATGGTACCCAAAAATTCCTATAACCTGTAAGACATACTAAAAGACTGAACATTCATCAGGTGCTTAGAGAGAACACCTGAATCACAGGGGCCTGGATAGGGTAGGATTAAGACTAACCTCAACATTCTCCTGTTCCTCTCTCTCTCCCCTCTTCTTATTCTTTTTCTCTCTTTCTCTTTCATGCTGCCTGTATTTTTTTTTCCTTCTTTTCCCATGGCCCTGACCTGTAAGTCCCAGTACCAGCATGTGGGCAACATCCAGAATGAGCTGTTGATCATTGAGACCTACAACGTTTCCCAAAAGAAGGCATATTTCTGTCAGAGTATTTGATCACCCACCAAAGGTTAATGGTAAGACCGTATTGTCAAAGACACCATATGCTGTTGGGATGGAACATGGAGTGACTTTGCTGGAATCTGGAAGAGACAGTCCCAAGATAGTTAATTTGTCTAGTGCCAGAAGGTACTGCATAAGCAACAGGGGGGAAATGAACATACTCTCTAAGCAACTCATGATGTAACCTACCCAGCAGTAATCAACCTGACGTGATGCTCACATAAATGCCATAGTGGCACACAGCCATGGTGGGTTACTGACTGCTCTTAATTTGGCTAAAGGATCCACTCAGTGGATCAGAACCCATGCCTAGAACTGGAAAACAAGTTAGAACCATATCCAAAAATGAGTTCACCGTCCAATATCAAGCTCCCACCAATAGTGGGATACAAGAGGGCCTACACCTATTAAATTCACTCTAAAATAATAATGGTTATCTATCTACCTTGCATTGACCTCATTCTTCGTAGAATTTGCTTCTCTTTTTCAGATGGATATAGAACCTGAGGATAGAATCAGCCTTTCCCACTTCATCAGTATACCAGCTGAACCCATATAATAATTGGGAAAATGAGCAAGAGTGCTGCTTTCTCAGAAAGGGGTGAAGGAGATAGACACAAAGAACACTCAACCCCTACCAAACCAGAGATCCAGAGACATAGAGACTCCCATGACCTCATCACTGAAATAGACTTAAATGAACCCAACATGGTTTAGAGAAATTCACAGAAGAGGGGGCAGAAAGATTGTAAGAGCCATAAGTTGGGTGATTATGCACAGAGACATTGTCTTTCCCCCATAACTGATGGCTATCCCCACAATGCAAAACCCACAATCCCTGAGGGGGGAGGCAGGGAGAAGGCTAATGATGGTACCATCATGGCTCTATGCACATTATATAGATAACTAATAAACCACAAATAAATAAATAAAAAATTGTAATGAGGGCTGGAGAGATGGTTTCATGGTTAAGGTGCTTGCCTGCAAACCTAAAGGACCCAAGTTCAATTCCCCCAGTACCCACATAAGCCAGATACAAAAGGTGAAGCATGTGTCTACTTTGTTTGCAGTGACTAGAGGCCCTGTTGCACCCATTCTCTTTCTCTCTCAAATAAATAAATAAGTAAATAAATATTTCTTTTAAAGCTGATGTTATGAAAATTAGAAATTTATATGCAAAATAAGGATGTTAGACCTTTGTATTACCTACTTTGTCATTGCTATGAACAACCTGACCAAAATCAAGTTAAAGAAGGAAAAGATTTATTTTGGCTTAAAATCCTAGATTAGAGATTATCACAACAGAGTTGGTATTGTGGCAAGAGCATCAAGCACACTGGTCACATTGCATCCACAGTCAGAAAATAGAGATAGGAAGTAATGTTGTACTATAGACCAGCCTTCACTGACTCACTTTCTTGAGCAAGTATCTACCTCCTAATGATTCCACAGCCTTCCCAAACAAGGCCACCAGCTGGGGGCCAAATGTTGAAAACAAGTGAGCCTATAGGGAATAATTTATATTTAAAGCATCAACCTTTGACTCATACCATATACAAATATCAAGTCAAACTGGATTAAGGCTTTAAACATATTATTTGAAAGCAATGTATCAGGATATGTAAGGTTGGGCCAGGAAATGATTTTATTTATTTTTTTATTGACAACTTCTATACTTACAGACAATAAACCATGATATTTTCCCTCCCCTCTCCCACTTTCCCCTTCACCACTCCTCTCTCCCTCATATCCTCTCCCTCTCTCCATTAGTCTCTATTTCATTTTGAGGTCCTCATTTTTTTTTTCTCCTATTATGAAAGTCTTATGAAAGTATTGCTAGGCACTGCAAGGTCATGGATATCAAGGCCAATTTCTGTCTGGACATTTGCGTTGTAAGGAATAGTACTCTTCCTGTGGTAGTTTGAATATATGTCCCCCAATATATTCAGTATTTTATTAGTTAAAGTTTGCATCTGCAATCACCTTGCTAGAGGCAATGTCACTGGGGGCTGGTCTTAAGGTGTTAATGGTGGGTTTGAGATTCCATTGTAAAGATATGCAAATGTGCCTAGCAGGAGTTCTTGAAGTGTGCTGTGTGACCTTTTGGCTGTAGTTTTGCTCTGTGTGCTGTGGTGGCTGGTTGGCTTTTGCTCTCTCTGCTTGGCCCTGTGAAGATCTGGCCGCTTCTTCTGCCGTTATGGAACTTCCCGTGGATCTGTAAGCTTCAATAAATAATATCCCTTCCTCCATAATTGTGCCTGGTCTGGAAGTTCATCTCAGCAAACCTGAAGCTGTCTGCTACAGTAACTCTCTCCATTAGTCTCTATTTCATTTTGAGGTCCTCGTTTTTTTCTCCTATTATGAAGGTCTTACGAAAGTATTGCTAGGCACTGCAAGGTCATGGATATCAAGGCCAATTTCTGTCTGGACAGTTGCATTGTAAGGAATAGTACTCTTCCTTTGGCTCTTACATTCTTTCCATCACCTTTTCTGCAATGGACCCTGAACCTTGGAGGGTGTGATAGAGATGTTTCAGTGCTAGACACTTATCCATCCCTTCTTCTCAGCACTATGTTGCCTTTTGGGTCATACCAGTGGTCATCACCATCTGAAAAGAGAAGCTTCTCTGACCAAAAGTGAGAGTAGCATTAATATATGAATATGAACATTAAGTGTAGTGCTTTCAGGAAGTTTGGTGAGAATAATATATGCATTTAGCCAGACAAGAGTAGGCTTTATATCCCTAATCTCATGACCTCCCTTGCCATAGGCTTTTGATTAGGTTTTAAGTACCAGGCATGTATTCACTCCCATAGAGAAAGTCTCCAGTCCAATTAGAAAGCAGTTGGTTTCCCCAATAGCAGACATGCCACTATTGCACTCATTCAGTCATTTAGCCTGTCTGGCCAAACTTGAAGCCTCCAGTGTCCACTGTTTTCACTGCTGATGACTTCTATCTCCCATAGGGCTATACGCAGTACAGCTTTTTTCCAGCTTTCAGTTGGCTGGTCTATAGGGAAGAAGTATTCAGCTCAGCCCCAAGTTGATTTCTCAGTGACCTTGCCACCCAGACATGTGAAGTCTTCAGCAATAGGGTCTTACCTTCTGTTTCTCAAGGGAAAACAAGGGCCTTGGCAATATCCTGTAATGTTTTGGGGGCAACAAGGTCCTCCCTGGCAAACAACTCACTAGATGGTATCATATCCCTGGTACTGAAAATTTTCTAGTAACAATCTATGGCTTCTGGATGTGCCATTATTCAAAAAGTAGGTTTTCATATGTCTCATTCAGAATATCTTGAATTTGGATTGACCTTCCCCCATCCTTCTTTTATTCAATCTCTTCCCCTGGTCTTCCTTAGGTCATTCCCCTCTCTGTAATCTGTTTTACTTACTTATATGCAATACCATCCCCTTAAGTCCTTCCTTCTCCTCACTCCCTTATAGCCTTTTTCTAGCTTACTGGCCTCTGCTGCTGATTTTTGGAGGAAATGATTTCTTTAATGTGGCCTCGAAACTATATGTAACAAAAGCAAAAATAAACAAATAGTATTTCATCATAGTAATAAGTTTCTAAACAACAAGGGAAGCAACAGTGCATAGAAGTCATGAAATTAGCACTACATTTCTAAACTATGTGTCTGATAAATGATGAATATCCAACAACACAAGTTTAAGTAATAATTAAATTAAAAAGTAAGGTGAAGGAATGGAAACACCTTTTTCAAATGAAATAATATATACAACAAACATTCATATAAAATGCTCAATATTACATGTCAGGGAAAACCCAAATTAACTCTATAAGGAGATATCACCTCACAAGAGATTAAGTTATTGTTAGAAAGACAAAAGATAACAAGTGCCAACAATTCACTTAAGTGAAGAAAAGCAATCCTTTGAGTATTATTGGTGAGAATTTAATGAATACAGACATTATGAAAAACAAAATTAAGTTATTTACAATAGAATTATCATGTGATCCAATAATCTATAGCTGGGTATAAATCTATACCTCAAAGAGTTACCTGTACCCCTGTGTCATAGTAGCCTATTTGTAAAAGCTAATACATAGAATCAAACCATCTGTTTCCATAACTGGATGGGTTGATAAAGAAATATACACCCACCCAAAAGATGGTATTTTACCTTTTAAAAAAAATAATCCTGTAGTTTATGATATCATTATGAACATGGAGAATATTATGTTAAATGAAATAACTTATGCACAGTAAAATTGCTTACATGATCTCAATTATATGGAGAATCTAAAAAAATCATAGTAGTAGAGTAGATGGTATTCACAAGAGGATAGAATGGACAAGGATAGGGAACATATTAGTGAAAGGATGCAAAATTTAAGTTAGACAGGAAAAGTAAATTCTGAGAGATTTATTTTGGTTTAAATTAGAATAGTCAACAGCAGTATATTATGTACTTGAAATACTCTATTATAAATATTTTTATGTTTTATCACTATATAAAACAGTATAGGGTAGTATATAAGCTAATTAGCTTGATTTAGCAATTCTACAATGTATATACCCATCAAAACATGTTGTACAGTACAAAATTATAATTTATCAATTTAGAAAGTTTCTTACATTTTAAATAATGTAAATACATTGTGTACACAATAGCCAAAAACAAAGCAAATAAAATAACTTGAAAAGGTAACAATAATTTGTAGAACTAACTTAATATGCTCCTTGTCTGCATTACAATTGATATTTCCTACAAATGATAGCTAAAAGAACAAAGCATATTTTGTCCATGCACTATGTTGCATTTGTACAGTGTTTCTCCTTGGAGAAAATTGCTGTGATGTCTTGAGAGGATCCTATTTGTAAATATGAGTATGTACATTTAAGGGAAGAGCAGAGTGATATGCAGTAAGAGCTGTTTCTATCTAAGTCTTTGCCTTTCCTAGTTTAGGATTATGCAATGGCATTGGCTGGAAGTTTTGTGTGTATGTACCCATTGACAAGTAGCCTCATGTGCCTAAACAATAACCACAAAGATGGGAGTGAATAACAATGTTAAAAAAAATCTCCTTGTCATATCACACCAAACAAGCAGACTAGGTGAACAGTGAGTTGCAACTTTTATAGTAATGCCCCTTTGAGAGACATCCATTTTAAATCAGCCTGGAAACAAACCAGCGAAATTCCTTGGATGAACTGGGCTGAATGTATACACAAGTTTTTCGTCTTTACAATGAAAATCTTCATTCCTTTATTTTTTACTGAAAGAAAATATGAGGGCCATAACAAGTAGTATAAGAATTATCAATTGTATATGATGTCACAGAGACAGACATCTTCACAAAGTTGGCCGGGAGGCAAGAGTTTGGGAGAGAAAAATTAATGTCCTGGAATCTGACAAGCAGTGACCCCAATTAGGAGGATGAGTAGTGACATTTAAAAACTTTTGCTTTATATAGTCCATACTAACATTTTATCAACAATATTTACTGAGAACACACCATATATTGAATATTATATACCCTGTAATAGAATGAAATGGGAGCTGCAGAATGTCTTCTGAGTTTATGAAACATTGCTATGAAGAAAAATTCCTTCATATGTAGAACTTGGAGTAAGAGGCAAGTGGAGGTCATTCCAGATGCACAATAAAGATGTCATGTAGAAGTAAAAGAAGAAAAGCTCATAAGGCAATATCTATGTTGAAAGACAAAACCCTTTGAATCCAGTGCACAAAGCATGCCTAGTATGTATCATTGAGTACATTACTGGTCTGGCTGAGAAAACTGCAGTTTTCAAACTGCTAAGTGTATGTAGAAGCATACTGGGTAATTGATGTCTAAATTCAGAGACCTATTTTAACTTTTATGTTTGTAAAATATCCAGTTTCCTTTTGAAAGCATTGAGAAAATACATGTAGACAAGCATTTATGATTGTGGATATTTATTTATTGTAGGAAAAATATTTATTGTATTGTACATTACAAATATTCATATTCCTTATACTAAAGAAAAGAAATATTAAAGTCATAGCCCACTACAAAAGGAGTTAAGTTTTCAAAAAATCCTTTCATCTCTTGTTATAAAAATCGCAAAGTCAAATAAGGTCACACTCATATCTAGCATGACTGTATGTTTTCCTAGACTTTTTCAAATGTAATTGTATTCAAAATTACTAAATATTCTTCTTGTGATAATCAAACCTTGGAGAAAAAATAAGAGCAGATATCCAGTTATTTCTATAATTACACATTCCATGGTAAGAAGGCAGTTGGAAAAACACTGCTGTCATAACTGCCAACCGAAAAAATATTAGTTTCTGCAGCTGCTAAATTTTATTATTCCTAGAAAGACATAAGAATTAGATAAATGTGAGACAAAACCTTGCATTCATACAGCTGTTTCAGGGAGATAAAGAGATAAGAAACAGGCTTCTGTCTGGTGAGAGCATCTAGAAAGAACATCTTGACAGTCATAATCATCTTTCTGACATGAAATGAAACGTGGAGACTCCTCATCTCAACCTCTCCTTAAAAGAAATAATCCTAGGGTTGGAGAGATTGCTTAGTGGGTAAGGTGCTTGTCTTTGAAGCCTAAAGACCCAGGTTCGATATTCTGTGTCCCATGTAGGCTAGATGCACAAGGTGGTATATGCATCTGGAGTTTGTTTGCAGTGGCTAGAGACCCTTGCATGCCCATTCTCTCTATTCCTTTCTCTCTCTCCCTCTGTCTCTCAAATAAACAAAGGAATCATAGTTGGAAGGAAGTTATCATTTTCAGTGAAAGATCCAAAGGCAATTGTTACCGACATACACCTTGCTAGCTAAATTCATGTATTGTCTTATAGATGAACACTAATACATTGTAGATTAATATTAGAATTAGACAACTTTTGTCTTTGTACCCAATTCATTTTTAACCTGGCAACTGCCTATCCTAGTTGTCATTAGTTTGTGTAAAACTAAATTTTCTGAACAAGCCTAAGACCCTGGTAGGAATAATAGACAGCTGGATCATGCTACATCTTACTTTTACAAATTAATTGCTGTTGAGATAGCTATGAGTCCAAATGATAGATAATGTTGGAGCTTCTGTGTGATTGGGTAAATTGCCTTTAGGAAAGGAAAATAGTGTCAACTTTCAGGGTTTTGTACTATAAGGTTGTATGGATGTCTATACTACTTTCAACTATACAACTTAAGGAGGAGGGATTTATCTCAGCTTTCAGTTCAAGGTTGCAATCCATCATGGAGGGGAAGGCATAGCGGCAGGAACTTGGGGCAGCTGGTTACATTAAGTCCACAGCAAGAAAGCAAAGAGTGATGGATTCTCTTGCTCAGGTCGTGTTATCATTTTTATTTAGTTCAGGACTGAGCCCATGGAATAGTGATGGCCACAGTTAGGTCGATGTTCACATGCCAATTAACCTAATCCAGATAACTTCTCACAAGTGATTCTAGGTTCCATCCAGTTGCCTATCAATATAAACCATTACAATGACCTTCATTCTTGTTATATGACATAATCATGTTTATAGCAAGGGAGAATCAGAGAAATACAAAAATGAAACAGAGATAAGCAGAACTAAAAGTAAGAGAAAATAAAAATTGAAGAAAAGGAGACAGAAAGAGTTTTAATGTCACCTTTTCCACTAGATACCTTGTATCAAATAGAGAATAAATAATGATTAATTCTGAGATTTCTAGATATATTGGCAAATAATGATCTTTCACTTTTGAAACCTAAATTCAGGTTGTGTTGAGCTTCTAGATTTTCCAGTTAAGTTTCTTGTATTTGATAATTGCACTAATTTCTACTTATGAATCTTATCCCTAGCAAGTAAATTACTTCTTTCAAACCTAGGTGTTAGGAAACCTGAATTTCATGCATCCAAGTTCATAACTCAGGTAACATTGTGATAACTAGCTTTCTTCATTTTTTATATATCAGTTGCACACCAAATAGCAGTTCTAACCTTAAGTCTTCATGTGTATATCTCTTAAGTGTCACTGAATATGAATATCAGGATATGTAATGATTTGTTCTCAATTTCTCTAAGTGACCAAAAGCTCAGAACACTTAGGAAAATTCTTCTCCCATATCTCTTTTCATCCCCATTTCAATACTTAAAATAGCTGAAATTGGTTCAAGCAGTAGAACTTCCCTGATAGTTTTAAAATGCTGCTTGTAAATCCTCGAAGGGTGGATATTCAACATGTTTCATCATAATAATTTAATGGTCACTCAATAGAAATCCAAAAATGTAAATGGAATAGAAAGACATTATAATTATACAGTCTATAACTACAGTAAATCAACCTATAATTAACTTGCTTTCATAGGGAAACACTACCAAAATAAAAATGTAATTGTTGACTTCCATTTTAGGTTCAAAATTCTGGGAACCTTCAGACATGTTTAATCCATGGAAAGAAATTATCAGGGAGATGAATAATAAACAAGTGATTCAAAAGTCAAGAAGCTTTGCAACAAATCTTGACCATCTCAGAATTTCCCTAGATAGAAAATGTTCATCCTATAGCATATAATCAGTTCCAAACACTAGAAAGTTTTATTATCACAGACAGACATCCACACTTCCAAAAATGATAAAGTCTGAAGACCAGATAATAGGGAGGGTAGGGTGGAAGGATGGGGGCAAAATTTGACCCAAATGTAACTGCTGCCATAAAATTCTATATCTTAAAAGACAGACTAAAAGGTAGAACCTTTATCAGGTCCTTAGAGGGAACACCTGAATCAAAGAGCCCTGGAGAGGGTATGATGAAGACTAACCTTAATCTTCTCCTGTTTTTCTCTCTCTCTTTTCTCTCTTTGTCTTTTATATTATCTGTCTTTTTTTTCCTTCTTTTCCCTTGATGCTGGCCTATAACTCCCAATACCAGGATGCAGTTAACATCCACAATGACCTGTTGATCAGAGAACTACAAGGTCTCCTATAAGAAGACAGACTTCTGTCATAGCACTTGATTACCCAGCAAAGGTTAATGGTAAGACCCTACTGTCAAAGACAATATATGCTGTTGTTATGAAACATGGAGAGACTGGGCTGGAAACTGGAAGAAATTCTGTCCCCAGACTGTTAGCTTGTCTAGTGCCAGAAGATGCTACAAGAGAGCCTGGGGGAAAATAGACAATATCTGTTCAAGCAAATCATGGTCTAAGCTGCTCAGCAGCAAACAATGTGATTTGATGCTCACTCACCAAAGTGCAATAGTGGCACACAGCCATAGTGGGTAACCAACTGCTCTTGAATTGCCTAACTGATCCACTCAGTGGAACGGAACCCATAGCTGGAATGGGGAAAACAGTAAGAATCATATCCAAAAAATGAGTTCACTCTCCAATATCACTTTCCCACCAATCTTGGGCTACAAGAGGGCCTACACCTATTAATTGTCTCTAAAATAATAATGGTTATCCCATTTTGCCAGTGCTGACTTCATTCTCCATTGGAGAATCTGCTTCTCTTTTTAGATGGACACAGAATTTGGGGAGAGAATCAGCCCATTACACCCCACCAGGGCCCTAGCTAAAACCATAGAGTTATTGGGGAAATGAACAAGAGTGCTGCTTTCTTCATGAACCTGGTATCAGCACAAGGGTAAAGGAGATAGACACAGAAAACACTCAATTCCTACCAAACAGACATCCAAAGACACAGAGGATCCCAAGACCTTATCACTGAAGTAGAACTAAAACAAACCCAACAATGCTCAGGGAAACTCACAGAAGGGGGGGGAGGAGATTTTTGAGCCTCAAGGTGGTAAACTATGCACAGGGACATTGACTCTTCCCCATAACTGATCAATACCCCCACTATGAACCATCCACAATCCACATGGGGACACTTGACATAAACAATGAGGATGGTCCCTTCAGAGGGGGTTTAGGACAAAGAGTAGGCTAAGGATGGTACCCACATGTGCTGTTTACACACTGAGTATACACATAACTAATAAAAATAATAATAATAAAGAGGAAAAATGATAAAGTCCTCAATACAATATACTTCTATTTCCCATGTGTGTGTGTATGTATGTATGTATGTATGTCAGTCAGGTTTCAATCACTGTGATAAATATCTGAGACACTCAATTTATAAGGAAGAAAATTTTCTTTGGGCTCATGGTTTCAAAGTTCATCCATGTTCATTTGGCACCCTTCCTTTTAGTCCCTTCACAAAATGATATATCATGATGGAAGTGCATAGCAGAGGAAAGCCATTACTTCAAGATGTCTGGGAAGGCTGAAGAGATGGCTAAGAGGATTAAGTGCTTTCTGCACAATCTGGAATGCCTGAGTTCAAGCCCCAAATGTCATGTAAAAAGCTGGAAGCTGTGGTGGGCTTTTGTAATCTCAGCACACTGAAGCTGACACTGAAAAGGGAGGTGCTAAGTGGAGATGGACTTTCCTCAGACAGTCACTGACTGCCCAGAAAACAAGAGGAGAGTGAGAAACCCTGCCTCAAGTGAGGTGAGTTGGACTTCCAGGTAAGATGGCAGCATAAGAGCCACGCCAAACCAGCCCAGGGAGGGATTTAAGCAAAACTATACAAAAATACACTCTTCTTCTGAAAAGTACAAGAGTATAAGTTTTTCATAGACACAGCAGAGAAGCAGGAGAGACCAAGATCCACCAGAAAGAAGGAAAATGGCCAAAATCCCATTGAGGATCTTGCGGCCCCATCCATGGCAGCCCCTGATCCATGCGATCTGCACGCCCCCTCCAGGTGTGCCTAGCAGCAGCAGCAGAGACCAAACAAGGGGACTTTCCAACTTCATCATCCTTCTTGCAGAGCCTAGAAATCTAAAGAAAAGTCAGCTGAGATGAATTAAGGAGCTACTGAAAGAGATACAGGGGAATGGTGTGAGCAACCACAGGCATCCTGAACTCTCCCATCCCCCAAACATCAGAACCACAAAACTCTGGCATTCAGCTCCCAGAGGCAGTGAAACCAGCACAGGTGAGCCAAGCTCCAGCTCCATAGCACAACATGGATCGATCAAGGTGGAAACTCACCATTGGTGAGATTGGAAGCCACACCAAAATGTAATGAGGCCAACTGACCAAAAAAAAAAAAAAAAATGAGATTGAGAGATAGCTTAGCAGTTTAGGCGCCTGCCTGCTAAGCCTAAGAACACCAGTTCCAATCTCCAGGTCCCACATTTAGCCAGATGCAAAGTGATGCAAGAATGCAATGCTGCACTTGCCCACAAGGGGGCGAATGCATCTGGAGTTCATTCACAGTGGCTGAGAGGCTGCTGGCGCACCCATTCTCCATCTGCCCCCACAAAAAAAACAAGGGGTGTTGAATATTGTTGCATTTAATGCTTACAGATTTATAGGGCCTTTGTCTTTTCTTTTGTCATTATTACAGGCAGGGTCTGATCCAGATCCAGGTGGACATGGAATCCAGTTTAAAATAGAATTCTCTACCTTCTAGCTGACAGGATTAAGGATATAGAGCAAGACACACTCTTACGGATTTTGGCCTTATAAGACTGTTTGTTTTAATCTCCACACTGGTATACTCTGTGCTGGTTTTATTGAATGTGTATATTGCTCAGTTGAAGTTTAGAACTTGCCAGTATATTGTTCCACAAAATCCACTAGAATACTTGCTTAACAAGCAAACTCAACACCTAAGATTATTTCTGCAGTTGGATTGGGGTACAAGAGCTACCCTTAGCACCTTAAACTCATATCCTGAAAGTATATAAAGGTGGATCACTACATCTAAGAGGATGGCAGATAAGTAGAAAACCCAAGCATCAAATCAATTCAGGATGCAAAAGTCACTACATTATAATACAAGAAACACAAAGAATCAAGACAATGCAATCCCACCAAAAATTATGAATCTATCAGAAATGATCACCAATGAGACTGTTTTAGATGAAATACCTAATGAAGACTTCAAAAGAATGATTCTATCTATATTCAAGGAAATGAAAGGACTCAAAGAAGAAAACAAACTCCTAAAAGAGAGCAATGAAAACAAGTTTAATGAAATAAAAAGGTCATTACAGGATATGAGTAAGGAAATACAAATATTGAAGAAAAACCAGGCTGAAATCCTAGCTCTAAAGAACACAATCAGTGAAATAAAAAATTCTGAGGAAAGTCCCATCAGTATAATGGATGAATGAGATAACAGAATTTCTAAACTAGAAGCCCAGGTGGCAGATCTAATACAGTCCAACAAAGAGAAAGACAAGCTAATAGAAAGGTATGAATAGGAATTCCAAGATATCTGGGACACTATGAAAAGATCAAACATAAGAATTCTGGGTATAGTAGAAGGAGAAGAATTTCAATCCAGAGGATTAGTAGGTGTTTTCCACAAAATCATAGAAGAAAAATTTACCCAAATTGGAAAAGAAATGCCAGTGCAGATCGAAGAAGCTTTTAGAATACCAAATAGACAAAATGTAGAAAGATCCTCTCCTGGACATGTTATAATTAAAATACTAAACATGCAAACTAAAGAAAATATATTGAAAGCAGAGACAAAAAGCAAGTGACCTTCAAAGGGAAGCCCATCAGGATCACAGCAGATTATTCAACACAAACTTTAAAAGCCAGAAGGACTTGGAATGATGTATTCCAAGTTTTGAAAGATTAAAAACTGTCAACCAAGATTACTTTACCCTTCAAAGCTATCTCCAAATTAATAGAGAAATAAGGACATTCCACAACAAAAACAGGCTAAAGGAATTTATGGAAACTAGACCAGCTCTGCAGAAAATACTTGAAGGAATCCTTCATGATGAAGAGAAAGCAAAACACACACAGGAGGAAATAAGAAAAAATAAACCATACTAAACAGTTGAAACAATTGAGTAAAGGGAAAAGAGGTAGCACTAAAAAAAAAAAAAAAAAAGAAAAATGGGGAGAATAAATACATATCTTTCAATAATAACTCTAAATATCAGTGGCCTCAATGCCCCAACCAAAAGACACAGGCTTACAGGCTGGATTAAAAGGCAGGATTCTGTTGCCTCCAGGAAACTCACCTCTCAATAAAAATAGAAACCTTCTTAAGGTGAAAGGATGGAAAACAGTATTTCAAGCAAATGAGCCTAGAAAACAAGCAGGCATTGCTATCCTAATATCTGACAGGATAAGATGTCAAACCAACATTACTGAGAAAAGATCAAGAAGGTCACTTTATACTGATTAAAGGAACACTCCAACAGGAGGTCATTACAATCCTAAACATATATGCACCTAACATGGGGGCTCCCAATTTAATCAAACAACACTATTAGACTTAAGGTCAGAGATAACACCAAACATAATTGTAGTGGGTGATTTCAATGCCCCATTCTCATTTCTTGACAGGGCATCCCAGCCAAAAATAAACATAGTGAAATCTGGATTAAATGATGTCATGGAACAAATGGAGCTAACAGATATATACAGAACATTACATCCAAATGCTACAGAATATACATTTTTCTCAGTAGCACATGGAACATTCTCTAGATTAGACCATATATTAGGACACAAATCAAATCTTAACAAATACAGGAAAAATGAAATAATCCCTTGTATGCTATCTGATCACAATGGGATTAAACTCAAATCAGCAACAAGAAAAAAACTACAGAGCATACAGAAATTCATGGAGACTAAAAAGTACACTATTGAATAGTGAAGAAATTAAAAAGGAAATCAATAAATTCATAGAATCAAATGATGATGAGAATACAACATACCAAAACCTTTGGGACACAAGGAAGGCTGTCCTAAGAAGGAAATTTATAGCTCTAAGTGACTATATTAAGAAATTAGAGAGTTCAAAGGAAACAATTTAATGCTTCACTTTAAGGCCTTGGAAAAAAGAAGAACAAGGTATACGAAAAATCAGTAGATGGAAAGAAATAATAAAGATTAGGGCAGAAATTAATAAAATCGAAACAAAAAAAAATACAAAGAATCAATGAAATAATAAGTTGCTTCTTTGAAAGGGTAAACAAGATTGATAAACCCTTAGCAAATCTGACAGAAAGAGATGAGACAAAACCCAATAAAATTAGTAATTAAAAAGGCACAATTACAACAGATACCAAAGAAATTCAGAAAATCATACAGACATACTCTAAGAAATATATATGCCCCTAAGTTTGAAAATCTGAAAGAAGTGGATGATTTCCTTGATTCATATGACCTACCAAAATTAAATCAAGATAAAACCATTTAAATAAACCTATAACAAGTACAGAGATCCAAGCAGTTATGAAACATCTCCCAACTAAAAAAAAAAAAAAAAAAAAAAAAAACCCAGGCCCGGATGGATTCACTGCTGAATTTTACCAGACATTCATGGAAGAACACACACCACTGCTTCTCAAACTTTTTCATAAAATAGAAAATGAATTCTACCAAACTCCTTCTATGAAGCCAGCATCACCTTGATACCAAAACCAGACAAAGACAGAACAAAAAAGAAAATTACAGACCAATCTCCCTCATGAACATAGATGCCAAAATTTTCACAAAATATTGGTAAACAGAATACAAGAATATATCACAAATATTATTCATCCCAATCAAGTAGGCTTTATCCCAGAGATGCAGGGATGGTTCAACATATGCAAATCAATACATGTAATACACCATATAAATGGCCTGAAGGACAAAAATCACATGATCATCTCAATAGATGCAGAAAAGGCATTTGACAAAATCCAACATCCCTTCATGGTAAAAGTATTACAGAAAATGGGAATAGAAGGAACATATCTCAACATAATAAAAGCTATTATTGACAAACCTACGGCCAACATAATACTAAATGGGGAAAAACTTGAAGCTTTTCCACTAAATTCAGGAACAAGACAAGGGTGTCAACATTCCCCAATTTTATTTAATATAAATATAACAGAACAATAAGAAATCAAACAACCAATTTAAAAAATGGTCTATGGAACTAAACAGAGGGTTCTCAGAAGAAGAAATACAAATGGCATATAAACATTTAAAAAACTGTTGCACATCCTTAGCCATCAGGGAAATGAAAATTAAAAGTACTTTGAGATTTTATCACACTCCTGTCAGAATAGCTACCATCAAGAAAAAAATGACAATAAGTGTTGGCTGGGAATGTAATCTGGTCCAGCCATTGTGGAAATCAGTGTGTAGGTTCTTGAGACAGCTAAAAACAGATTTACCAAATGGTCCAGCTATAGCACTCCTAGGCATATATCTGAAGGACTCTTCTCACTACCTTAGAGATACTTGCACAACCATGTTTATTGCTGCTCTATTCACTATAGCTAGGAAATGGAACCAGCCTGGATGTCCCTCCACAGATGAATCGATAATAAATATGTGGTACATTTATACAATGGAGTTCTATTCAGTGGTAAAGGAAAATGAAATTTGAAATTTGCAGGAAATGGGTAGATATGGAAAGAATTATACTAAGTGAGGTAACCCAGACCCAGAAACCAAACGTCACATGTTATCTCTCATATATGGATCCTAGCTACAAATGTATAGACTTGTGTGTGAGCTGGAACCAAAAATTGATACCAGAAGCCAGTAAGATAGAAAAAGGCTATAAGGGAGGGAGGAGAGGGAAGGAATTAAGGGGATGGTATTGTATATATGCAAGTAGAAGAACAGATTACAAGGAGGGGAAAGGCCTAAGTGAGGCCAGGGTTACAGAAGAGTGTTACAGAAGAGTGGGGAAGGGTCAATCAAAATTCAAGAGATTCTGAATAAGACTTATGCAAACCTACTTTTTGAATAATGGAACATCCAGTAGCTATAGATTGTTACTAGAAAAATTTCTGTGCCTGGGATGGGATACCTTCCAGTGAGTTGTTGACCAGGGAGGTCTCCATAGCCTCCAAAACATCAAAGGCTATTGCCAAGGCCCTTGGTTTCTCTTGAGAAACAGATGGTAAGACCCTATTGCTGAAGACATCTCTTGCCTGAGAGGCAAGGTCACTGAGAAAGCAAGCTGGTGCTGAGCAGAAAACCTTCTCCCTGTAGGCCAGCCAACTGAAAGCTGGAAAAAGCTGCACTGCATGCAGCCATATAAGAGATAGAAGTCATCAGCGATGAAACAGTGGACACTGAATGTGCTGTAGTTTGGTCCTACAGAGGAAACAAAGTTTTAATTAACAATTATATTGGACAAAATGTTGTATTTGTTACAAATACAGATCTGTTAACTGAGGGTTTTTGCCTCCTCAGTAGATATATATGCTGGGTGAATCATTGGTAAATAGGAAGTATAAGAAGTGTATAGCTGACAGTCTTTCTCTAATTTCCATAACAATAATGTTTCTGCAGATTGATTTGAAAGAGTGAGTTCTAGAGAATTCAATTTGAGAAATGATAGTTCAGTGGCAAGTATGTGGGATTTTGAATATGAGTTAAGTTCAGGGTTTATTATTGTCATTTCCTAGCTATGGAAATATAAATTACTAAACTAATTTAAAATATCCTTAATAACAGTCCTAATATGTAAGTAAGATAGGAATAATAAAACTACACATTATTATGTTCTAAGGACCAAATAACAATAACATGGATGAGGTGCTTATTATAATGACATATATTTCTAGTTGAAATGATCAAATCAAATGTAACATATTTGTATTATTGCTGGAACGTAACTTTTTCTACTCATATGTACCTGGAAATCTTTTTCTTTCCCTACCAATTTATACTTCTTTATAATTTAAGACTAAGTTCCAAGAGCATAAATGAATCAAACTCAAGCCAAGAGGTGTTTAAAGATGCCCTTAGGGAAAGGTGGCCTTGTGAAACTTCCCATGGCTTCAGTTATTTCCAAAGCTAACCAAACCAAGCTCCTTCCCTTCATGGACCAGTGTTTGCTTTTCCTCACTCGACAGTATTTCCAGAGTTGATCTCACTAATATATCCTTGGTCAATGAACAAACTTACTCTCCAATATACATTCCAAAGGCTGCAAACTCCTTTGAGAGCTTTTTTCACTCTTGCAAAAGGTTTTAGGGAAATTGTGTTTTTTCTCTGGCTGTTTTCAGAAGCTCTCCCTTTGTTTCAAAGACAATTCTGTTTAATTTTGGTCCTTTGTGCTTGTGCAATAGCAGGTTTAATTCAATCAAGGGACAGCTCTCCTTCTCTAGGTTATCAACTACAGCCAGAGTGAAAGGCTATTGTCTGCCTATGGACCTGCCTTGCACAATTTGCATGCTGCCTAATTCTAATTTTATTCTATTGTGGGACCACATTTTACCTTCTTCTCAACAGGAAGAAAGGGCAACCCAATACAGCAGTGTCTCAATCAATGCAGAGCCACAAAAAGCATGTCGAAACTAAAGGTCATAATGTGAACTCAAAGGCTTTAAAAGTAATCAGCAGAGAAAACTAAAACATACACAGTGTTTTATCTTCTTGCCACTGCATTCTCTTCACTCTCTCCTCCTCATACAGTAACCTCATTCTCAAACTACACCTACCTATCAGCATGATAAGTCCCTATTTGTAGCAAACTGAAAACAAGCCACTACAATAAAGAAAACAGTCACAGAATACAATTCAGCAGGTGAATAAAAGGCTTTTGCCAAATGAACAAAGGTGTCAGCAAAATGGAGAGAGATGCAGTATAAGAAAAAGAAATATGCTACAGGTTTTATTTCTTATTCCCAAGATCATTTGACACTGAGATGTTCTACTGCAATCAGCATGTAAAGCAGATAAAATTACATGAACAGAAATAGTCTGAAAAAGCATAGAAATAGATTTTAATCCCAGCTACAGTCACCAAGGGATCATTTCATAGGGAAAATGAAACTCCATCCAGTTAACAGCCTAGGAAATGACAACTATTTCATTTTTCCTGCACAATGGCACCAATCATTTACAGATGTTCACAGGCCAAGGGCCTTTTGCACATCAGTATCACATTCAAGGAAGGTAAAATAGTAGGCATGTTCATCCAGAATCTTATATGTGGAAAAAAAATTAGAGCTAATGCATTAGAAACAATTCAATCTCTAAAACTTCTGTACTTTAAGCCTAAACTATGACCACATTTAAGATACAGTATCAAAACTACTTTGTAATTGATAGATCTATTTTACAGCAAAGGAGTAAAGTTAAAATATTGATAAATCGATTCTGGAAGCATATGCTGAGCGTCTACTGCTACATTAAGTGATGAAAGGTCACTATGTGGGAGACTTAGTCAAGTATCTTTGTTTTCACATGCTGACCTCTTCCTGAGTCAACACATTCAGTCTACACCAATCAGCTCTCTCTTTCAGGCTCACCACAATAAGATTATAAATAGACCCATATCAGATTAGGGGGACCCCTACTTCCATGGGGACTCTCTACCTCCAACTGCCTTCCACATAACATGAGCTCTCTGCACTTTTTCCTCTTTCTTCCTCTTAATCTAATGAAGTCTCTAAGTCTTACCTCTGGTCTAAGGATTTTAATTCTTTTGAATTCATAAGATGAGGGTCCGAGGATACCCCAAATTTATTTGTGCATTGGCATATTGGCAATGAACCCCCAAAAACTCCTGTTATAATTGCATAGTAGTGTTTCAGTACTCAGAGAGATTATATATTCATATCACTTCATTATAAATTCTGCCAGTATTAGTGAGATTACTCATTTTAAAGTATATAAGAGAATTTGAATTAAAACAAGGACAACATACTACTTGTACTACAATGTATCAGGCTTGGTCCTCAACATTAGATATATAATGTTATATGTACATTTTGCAGAGAAATGGACATTAAAAACACAAAGAAACAGAGAAAAGGAACAAAGATGTGGACAAGGTTATGTTTATGTCAATTAGAAAGATTCAGCTTTTTATGATATCAGTCGTTCTATGATCAGTTATAATACTGTAAGGTAAAAATATCTCTCCCTAACTTACAGAACATCCTCTGTGGCTTCTTGTCTCCATGATGCTAATGAACATTTTTCCCATCTCCAAGGATCTCATCACAAATGATTAATCATTATTTCAATGTATCTAGTTCAATGAAGCTGAGTTATATCACCATTTCTATTACTATCACCATATCTGTTATACAAAACTAGAAAGATAGTTTGGTTGTGATTACTGAAGAATGGCTCCATAACCTATGTACTCAAGCATCACAAGACTGTTTTGATTTTTTATTTCATTGTATTAGATATACTATTTATTTATTTTTAAAAATTTATTTATTTATTTATTTATATTATTCTAATTTTACATTCATATTGGTGACTCCATTATCCTCCTCCCTGTCCTCCCCCTTCCAAAGGGACCCTCATCAATGGTGAATGTGGGTCATGCATTGTGGGGGTAGTCAAGAGTTATGGGGGATAGGCCAAGTCTCTGTGCATAATACCCCAACTTGTGGCTCTAACATTCTTTCTGCCCCCTCGTCTGTGAATTTCCCTGAGCCACATTGGGGTCATTTTAATTCTACTTCAGTGATGAGGTTTTGGGAGCCTCTGTGTCTCTGGATATCTGGCTTAGTAGGAGTTGAATGTTCTCTGTGTTTATCTCCTTCAGCCTTTTTCTGGTGTCATGATCACCAAGAAGGCTATACTCTTGCCCTTCCCCCACATTATTCTATGGTTTCAGCTGGGGCCCTGGTGAGGTGTGATTGGCTGATCCTCCCTTCATGTTCATTGTCCATCTGAAAAAGATAAGCAAATTCTCCAATGGAGAGAGAAGTTAGTACTAGATAGATGGGGTGGCCATGATATTTTGGAGGGAATTTTATATGTGTAGGCTCTCTTCTAGCCCACATTTGGTGGTATCTTGATCTTGGAGACTGAGCTCATTTTTTGTACATGGTTTTAACTTATTTCCCAGTTCTAACAATGAGTTCCATTCCACTGAGTGGATCTATTAGCCAAATCAAGGGCAGTTGGTTACCCACCATGGCTGTGTGCCACTACTGCACTTGTTTGAGCATTACGTTAGGTTGTTTCCTGCTAGGTAACTTAGACTGAAAGTTGTTTGGACAGATGTTGGCCATTTTCCCCAGTTGCTGATGTAACACCCTCTGGCACTAGACTAGCTAACTGTCTATGGACTGACCCTCTTCCAGATTCTGACCAGGTCTCTCCATGTTTGGTCTCACACATGTATGCTGTCTTCTACAGTAGGGTCTTACCATTAACCTTTTGTGGGTCATCAAGAACTCTGTCAGAAATCTGTCTTTTTTGGGAAACCTTGTAGGTGTCTTGGATCTACAGCTCATTGTGAAAGTTAACCCCGTGTTGGTACTGGGAGTTATAAGTCAGTGCCTAAGAAGGTGAGGGAAGAAAAAGATAATATGAAAAAGAAAGTGAGTATAGAGAGGAGGTGGGGGGAGAGAGAGAGAAAGAGAGAGAGAGGGAGAGAAGAGAGAGAGAGAAGCAGGAAAAGATTAAGGTTGGTTTTCATGATGTTATCTCCAGTTTCCTGTGGTTCAGGTGTTCCCTCTGCAGGCCTGCTGAAGGATCAATGTTTTTTCTTATTTTATTTTATTACTATTATTATTTTTTTCCAAGGTAGGGTTTTACTCAAGCCCAGGCTGATCTGGATTTCAGTCTGTAGTCTTAGGCTGACTTCAAACAGCAGTGATCATCCTCCCTCTGTGTCCTGAATGCTCATATTAAAGGCATGAACCACTGCCCAGCAAATATTTTTACCTAATTCCAAAGTCTGTGTATGTGGGGAGGGAAATGAATGGGCCTTCTATGGCTTGTTGCCACTGCAAACAAACTCCAGACACATGTGCCACTTTGTGCATTTGGCTTTAGGTGATTACTAGGGAATGGAACCCAGTCCATCAGGCTTTGTGAACACATACTTTTTACCTCTGAGCCATCTCCCAGTCCCATGTTTGTCTTATTTTTACTTCTTATTTCGGTTACTATACAGAGTAACAAGTTTAATTGTGACATTTTCATATGTATTTTGTTTTTGTTGATCCTCTTTCTCCTTCCACTCATTTTCTCCACCTCCTGATAGCCCCGTTTTCTTTCTTTCCCTTCTGTTTTCATGTAACCTATATTCTATTACCTGCATTTTACTTTCTTTTTCCTCCCAATCCCCCCTTAACACTTCATTTTTCTCTCTCATGGTCCCTTTCTAGTTCCATGACCCCACAGATATGCTCACATACACAAATTAAAATGCAGGACTTGCAGATGAGAAAAAACAGGCAGTACTTTTCTTTCTGAATCTGGAATACTTTGCATAGTATGATAATTTCTAGTTCCATCCACTGTCCTATGACTAACATAATTTAATTTTATTTGTGGTTGAATAAAACTCTATTTTGTGTATACACCATAATTTGCTATCCATTACTCTGAGTAAAAAATGTTTCCGCTAGTTCTTATTCTTGGCTATTCTGAATAGTGTGACTAACATGGATATGCATGCAAGCACCTCTGTACTAAGATTTAGAATACTCTTTGGGGGAGGAAAATTTAATTACTGATTAAATATCATTATATTTTATAGATTTGCTTGAGTAGTTAATATCATCTTGATTTAATTTTAGTAGGTCATTATGGTGGTTTGATTCAGGTATCCCCCATAAACTTAGGTGTTTGGAATGCTAGGTTCCCAGCTGATGGCAATTTGGGAATTAACACCTCCTGGAGGCAGTGTATTGTTGGGGGTGGGCTTATGGGTGTTATAACCAATGTCCCCTTGTCAATGTCTGGCACACTCTCCTTTGGCTATTTTCTACATTATGTTGGCAATGGGTGATGTCTACCTTCTGCTCATGCCATTTTTCCCCCTGCCATCAGGGAGCTTCCCCTCAAGTCTGTAAGCCAAAATAAACCCCCTTCTTTTCCCCAAAGCTGCTCTTGGTAGGGTGATTTGTGCCAGCAATGTGAACCTGACGGCAACAGTCATATATGTTTAGGATTTATGCATCCTTTCTAGGTTTTCCAGCATTCTGGGATACAAGTTTTCAATGGAGTCCCAAGTGATTCTATAGATTTCATTGGATTCTGTACTATCAACTACATTTTCATTTTTAATTACACTACTTTTAGTCACTCTCTCTCTCTCTTTTTTTCCTTTCCCTTAGTTTGGCTAAAGGTTTGTCAATCTAGTTTATCTTTTCAATGAATCAACTCTGTTTCTATATATTTTTGTCTCTATATTTATTACTTTCAGCTGTAATATTTATTACATTTATAGTCTGCTGTGTGGGGATTCTGCTTCTCCAGGGTTTTTAGAGTTGTGAGGTGCTGGACCAGGTTATTTATTTGAGATGTCTATTTTTTTTTTTTCATATAAGCACTTGTAGCTATAACCTTTCTGTTTAAAACTTCTTTATCTGGGCTGGAGAGATGGCTTAGCAGTTAAGGCTCCTGCCTCCTAAGCCTAAGAACCCGGTTCCAATCTCCAGGTCCCATGTTTAGCCAGATGCAGTGACGCAAGGGCACAATGCCGCACTTGCCCACAAGGGGGCACACACATATGGATTTCGTTCACAGCAGCTGAGAGACTGCTGGCACGCCCATTCTCTATCTGTCTCCCTCTCCCTCTCTCTCTGTCTCTCTCTGTGTCTCTCTCCAAAAATAAAAATATATACATATTTTAAAAACTTCCTTATCTGTATTCCAGAGATTCTGATATGCTCTATATTAGATTCTAGAAATTTTTCTTAAGTTTCCTTCCTGATTTCTTCAGTGGTTCACTGTTTATTCAAACACACATTGTTGATGTGACTTGGATAGAGTGTTTGCTCAATGTGCACGCAGCTCCAGGACCAACCTCATCTTTGCATTAAACCAGGCACAAAGCAGCTCACATAGAGAACTCAGGATGATTGAGAGTTCAAGGTTATACATGGTAACATAGTGAGTTTAAGGACAGACTGAGAGACATGTAGCATTGTCTCAAAGAAAGCAAAAAAAGTATATTATTCTCTTTCTCCACGTATTTGTGTAATTTCTATGACTTTTCTTATTGATTTCTAGTGTAATTGCACTGGGGCTTGATAAGAAACAATGGATTTTATTTATTTATTTATTTATTTATTTATTTATTTATATAGGTTTTCTCTGTGGCCTATAATGTGAACAATTTTGTGGAATATTTCATGGGCTACTAAGAAAAATATGCACTACCTATCTTTTGAATGTAACATTCTATAGGTACATGTCAGATCGCATCAATTTATAGTGTATTTTAACTCTGCAGGTTTTGTGTGTGTGTGTGTGTGTGTGTGTGTGTGTGTGTGCGTGTGCTGATTTTTAGATTGTAAGACATATCAAAAGATAAGAATGGGGTATGGAGCCGGGCATGGTGGCGCACGCCTTTAATCCTAGCACTCAGGAGGCAGAGGTAGGAGGATCGCCGAGAGTTCGAGGCCACCCTGAGACTACATAGTTAATTCCAGGTCAGCCTGGACTAGAGTGAGACCCTACCTTGAAAAACAAAAAAACAACAACAAAAAAAACAAAAAAACAACAACAACAAAAAAAAGAATGGGGTAAGGAAGTCTATCACTGTAATTGTATTAGATCGACATGATTTTTAAAAATATATTATTTTTCTTTAATTATTTGAGAGAGAGAAATAGGCAAGGGGACAGAGAGAAAGAGACAGAGAGAGAGAGAAAGAACGGGTGTGTCAGGGCCTCTAGCCACTGTAAACAAACTCCAGATGCATGCGCCCCCTTGTGCATCTGGCTTACGTGGGCCCTGGGGAACTGATCCCGGGTCCTTTGTTTTCACAGACAAGCACCTTAAACACTAGGCCATTTCTCCAGCCCCTACCTGCCTTTAAAATATCTTTAGATGTTTTATAAAAGTTTTATAGTTTCCCTTTGTTTGGTAGCTTAGTAGCTTGGTTTTCATTCCTTATTTTTCAATCTTTGTGTTTCAAATTGAGGTTTCTTACAGACAACATAGAGTTAGAGCTTGTTTATAAATCACTTTAATTAGTTTACCTCTTCTAATTAGTGAATTGAGGTCATTACATTGAAAGTTATTTTCAGAAGAGTTTATTATTTCTTATACTTTTATCAATTGTTTTTTGGTCTGGTTGAGTTATTGATATTTTTTCCTTGTACCCTCCTCTTAGTATTAAGGGTTTTCTGGTTGACTGTATTGGGTGCAATGGATTCTTTTCCAGCTCTCCTATGCTCATGTATTTCTTCTAAACGAAGGTCTGCTTTTCTGTGCTACTGTGAATGAGAGTGTCTATTTTCATTCTCTGTGTACAATATTCCTTTAAAGGTAATTTCTTCAATGTTGACATGAATGACATTAATTTTTAATTTGTGCTTTTGTTGGAATATTTAACATCAATCTCAAGAAATAACTTTGTTGGGTACAACAATTTTGGTTGACTTATGTTCAGGGTTCGACATATATAATTTTATGCTTTCCTGGCCTTTAGGGTTACATCCTGAGAAATGTGGGCTATCAGATACTATTCCGATTGCTTGCTTTTTTTTCAAACTTTTTATGTGACTGGTCTCTCCTCAAAACTTGAATTTTGATTTATGTTTAACATCTTGACTATGATTTGTCATAGAAATACTCTTCTGCCATCTATTTGAGTTCTGAATGCATCCAATGATATAAATGGCAATTTCTTTCTCTAAGTCTTAGACATTTTTTCTGCTATTATTTCATTTAAAAAAATGTCTATTCCTTAGTAGATGTTATTGTACCTCCTCCTTCTCCCCCACCTTAGGCTTTTATTGTTGACTATATCCCAGGGTTATTAGAATTTTAGTCATGTTCATTAAAATTTTCCTTCATGTCTGACCCTTGTCTTTAACTCCTGAACTTTGTTCTTCAGCTTACTCTTATCTTTGGATGGAAAATCCCACTGCTTTTTTGTTTGTTTGTTTGTTTTTGTTCCTGCATTTTCAAATTTTCTGTTTGGTTCTATTTTAGTGTCTCCACATTGCTTTTGAATTTATTCTACAAGTTATTGACCATTTTGTCCTCCTTAATAAATATATTTCTGGCATTTCTGTTGCCTCATTACGTTTGTTTTCTGGCATTAAAAGTTATCATGGAGGGAAGGCTGCTAGTCTTACCTATGATGGGGGAGGTTTGAGTCCTAAGGATGTAACACCTGCTGGTGTCTGGTTAAATGCATATATTATGCTCAACAAACTTCCCGGTAAGAACTTAGTTCATACCCATATATTATTACTACTCTCACTTTTGGTTAGAGAAACTTCTGTTTTCAGATGGCAGTGACCTCTGGGATGACTTAAAAGTCACCATAGGGCTGGAGAGATGGATTAGCAGTTAGACACTTGCCTGTGAAGCCTAATGAACCTGGTTGGAGGCTTGATTCCTCAGTACACATGTAAGCCAGATGCACAAGGTGGCCCATGCATCTGGAGTTCGTGTTTTCAGTGGGTGGAGGCCCTGGTGTGCCCATTCTCTCTCTCTCTCTCTTCCTCTTTCTGTCTGTAGCTCTCAAATAAATAAATAAAAATAAAAAAAATTAAAAGTCACCATAGTGCTGAGAAGGAGTGACAGAAGAGTATTAGCACTTAAACATCTATCAAATCTTCCAAGGTTCAGGGTCCATTGCAGAAGAGGTGGCAGAAAGAATGTAAGAGCCAAAGGAATCTTACTGCTTACAATGCAATCTTCCAGACACAAAAAGACCTGGATATCCATGACCTCACAATGCATGGTACTACCTACAGAAGACCCTCAAAATAGGAGGAAAAGATGATGACATCAAAATAAGAGAGAGACTAATTGACAGGGGCAGGGTATATGATGGACAGCTGGATTTGTGAAGCAGAAGATGGGGGGATGGAATTAGAAGGATTTACTTTCCATAATTAAAGAAGTTGTCAATAAAAAATAGTCAAGTAGTCTTTTGATTCTTGGGTTAGTGTCTTTCATTTATTCATATTTTGGCTACAAATTTCATTAATTTTGGAGGGTTTAGGACATTCCTGAATACCACCAAGTCATCTTCAGTGTATAGCAACAATATGTTTACTATGGAATCACCTATACAAGATCAAGAAAAAGTAACTGGGCCAATCCATGGAAGTGGTCAAATAGGCTGTTGTGTAGCAGATTCCTCCAAATTGAAATATTCTCTCCTAAAGAGGAAGGGGAATCTGAATCAGGAAATCAAGGCTGGGAGATCTGAAACTTAAAAATCACATAATCACTCCCCAAGGTTTTGTTAATTAAAAACTGAAACAGTCCTTCCTGGGGTCCCCGGGGGCAAGAAGGAAATTCCAGAGTCTCATGAAGTCACCAAGTCTCTGAAAGGGTTGCTAGACCCTGCCCTAAAGCGGAAGACTCTCAGATTGAACTGCCTGCAAGTCCTGAAGTGTGCTGGAGATTCTCCTACTATTCAAGCTGCATGCAAGTCTGTAGTGAGCTCCAGAGACACAGCTTCTGGGAGTCATCACCTACACGGGGGTTGATTTTTAGATGATACAGCTGCCTTTGAGTCATTTATTGCTCCTGTAAGCAACTCTTCACCCTGCTCGGTAAGTGATCCCAATACACTTATTGGTTGACCAAAGCTAGTTTTGTTCTTTGTTCTGTCATCTTTGACCTATCTAGGGTGTAGACATGTGTTTGTGTCTCCCCAGGGAGTTTTTCCTGTGACATATGCTCAAAGAATAAGATCTAACACTCTGGTCCATTCCTAATATCCCACATGAGAAAACCAAGCTAGGAATTGGAGGAGAAATGTAGAATGATGGGGAGTGCCAAAATTGAAAGTAAAACTCATCATTGCACCAAAGTCTGATGATTGGTGTGAATTAACAAATCAAATTAACTTGATTCATACATAATAACATTCTCCAGTTAATTTAAAGAAATACACTGTCTTTGATTTCCAGTCTTAATATTGTCTAGTCTAGAGTCTCTGACACTTTCTTTTGACCCTGGGATAGAGGGACTATTGCTTAGAGCCATTTACCTACTTTATCTGTCAAGGGAATATGCCAGAAGATGCATAGAATAGACAGGATGAGCAAGCCGCAGGCACATTCCCAAGTTTTATCTCCCAGTCAGCACTTCAATGTAGGCTGCAGCTCCCTCATCTCCAGCCAGGCCCTGGAAGCACCATGACAGGTAATTATGAGTGCTAAATAGGCTCACGGCTTTGTCATCTTCCAAAACTGCTTGCAAAGCATGCAAACTCCACTTGCTGCCATCTCTCTACTTCACATCCAAGACAAATTAAATGCATTTTTATTTAGAGTTTTATATTACACAAAAAACTTTGTGACTATTTTTCTCTATTCAGAGAAATTTCCTTTGCTCGTTATAATGGTTGCTTTTCTTGCTTTTTAATTTTTTTATAACTAAGCAATTTACTCTAGCTGGCCAATAGTCAAGGTGACAACAATTAATTAAAAATAAAAGATAGAGAGTCTTCAGATCCAGAGAGTCAGAATAGACACTTTTTCATTCATTATGCTGCCAATTTTTTTTCCAGAAGGAATTTGTTTGTTAAGCTGCCATGTTAGATTAGCTAGCATGTCTATTTCTTGAGGTCTGTTTATTTAGATAGAATTTCAACTCAAATTTCTCTACCACAATGCTGTAGGGTGGGGAGATATTAGTATTTTAAACAGCTGAGAAATATGTAACTCAACCAGAAGTACAGTAATGCTCTCTGTTGAAAGTTTTACCAAGAGAAGTTTTATACATCGTTTCTTTTATAATCCTTCCTTCATATTTGCTTACTTTATAATTTTAAGTTGAATTGTCATTAATGACATACTTTTATGGCCTTCACATTTTACTCAACTTGTGAAATTGGGTTCTCATAGTTGTCAAACAGATTTTTGTTTCATTATGTTCACAGATAGATTACTACCCACCCATCTTATGTTTTATTTTGTTCAAATTCAACTGTTGAGTCCATTTACTTGCTCAGTAATTTCATCATATAACTCAGTACTCCAATGGACAAAATCAGTAAAGCAATGAAAATGTTGTCAATGCTAATCTGTGGAAAGCTGCTGATCTGAAGCACATAATTGAATGATAAATGATGACTTTTTTTCCCTAAGGACTTTCAGTTACTGTGGCATACCCTGGTTCAATGTGAAAAGGCATAAATCAGATTTGGTGTTCAGATGGAAGAGTGAGAAGAATAGGAAGATTGTGGATATCAGACATATAACTAGGAGGAATCTCACAATTTTGTTTGCTGCCTGAATATTAGATGATTTATTTAGCTTCTCTGAGAGAACTGGTTATATGTGATTTGCAATTTTGCATTTGGAGAGTTTCATCAAACTTGTAGAAGGGTTAGAAAGCTCAAAATTAGTTAATATCAACAATTGTTAAAGTGGAAAAAGTAGAGCAGGTAGGAATGAGAAGAGTCATGGTATGTTGACTGAAAAAAGCAAGAGAATGCTACATTCACGTGCATCATAACAAGTAGTGAGTGACTGAGACAATTAAAATTATAGGGTTTCATGGACTAAGAAAGGCCAATATCCAAATCTTCTATAATTTAAATGTATCAGAGCATATATTTTCCAACAGACTGAAATAATTATTAATGCCAAGATATACTTCATAATAATAATGGGGTCACATAGAGAAACTTCTATTGAAAACATGAGCAGCCCTAATGGAAAAGAGAGAAAAGATTTCAAAATGGTGACTGCCTTAAAGGATACTGTATAGCAATGGTTCAAGGGAGACCTCCAAAAAAACATAGGCCACATCATTGTTCTTTGTCAAATGCTAAGTTTCCTGACAAGTTTCCTAGAAGCACTGTGCTGAAGATGGAGCACTCCATAGTCACTTTGTCATGGGGGTAGACCCCCCCTCTGACACACACACACACACATTACATCAGTGTAAGCAAGGAGTTTAAGAGATATAAAACATCTCTTTCTGAAAACATCCACCCATGGCACTTAAAAAATCATGTCTTTTGTTTTTTTGTCAGATAAAGGCAACTTCAGAACAAGTCAGGCTGCTATATCAGATCTAAACAAATGATCCATCCATTCTGATCTTGCCCAACTCCAAATACTAACTGCCTGCTGGGCACCTTTTTTGTTTTGTTTTGTTTTAATAACATTTATTTATTTATTTAAGAGACAGAGAGAAAATAGGTGGGTCAGGGCCTCAAGCCACTGCAAAGGAACTCCAGGAACATGTGCCACTATGTGCATCTGGCTTATGTGGGTCCTGGGGAATCAAATGGAGGTCTTTTGGTTTTACAGGCAAATACCTTAACCACTAAGCCATCTCTTAAGCCTATGGCCGCCTTTTCTAACAGTCAGAAGAATACCCATCTTCAAGTATAAGACATTACATACTACACAAGCTTACAGTGATTTTCAATTCTATCCAGCAGAAATAATTTATTCCATTATCTTACTTCCATTCTTACTTCTTCTATTCTCTTTTTGTTATTTAATTGATGATTGTTGATGTTAAAAACTTGTTCAGAGTTCTTTAATAGAAGCTGTGGAGAATGTCCACTCTACTTAAATATTTACTTCCTGTTAGCCAATTTCTGCTTTCTTGTACAGCCTTTATACATTATTGCAGGCTGAACTGTGACCCTCTACTCCTAAATTCAAATTCAGCTTTTGAAGTCCTAATCCCCAGTACCACAGAATGTGACTCCATTTGCCTTTTTTGGAAGTTATTAAGTTAAAGTAAGCATATTAGGGTGAGGATAATCCAAACCAAATTGTGTTTTTCATATGAGATTTTATATATATGCACTATATAATAGAAAAACCATGTGCAGACATGAGAAGAAAAAATACAAACAAGCTCTGGCCTCAGAGAGAGATGAATCAGAGGAAACTTTTCTTTGTCTGCTTAGCTCAAGAACGTTTCCTGTTCAGAGTAAATGAACCACTGTCAATATTTCTGGTGTAATACAAGGTCTATATGAATAGTATTGGGAAGACATCATCAAATTTCACTTTCTTAAAAGTGAAAGATCTATATAGAAGCATGAAAAGAGTTCACTAAGGACAAAAATTAACTCTAAGTTAAAAGCATGGACTCAACCAGATCAGAGGTTTTTCCCTCCATAGTGTTGTAGACTGTTTGATATTGCAAAACACACATACTCTGTTTTCACCATTTCAGGCATATTTGAGTTCTAAAATAAAATAAACCTTCCCAAAATTTCCTGGCTAACTTCCATTCTCATGGAATTACTTGTATACCAGTCATGGGCAGTAGTGTACATCTTAACCAAGGAATAAAATCTTTAAATAGAATTTGGCACTTAGTGGTAATAAATGAAATCAGTATACTCTGAGCTCCCTGGAAAGACTTCTTGTTTGCACTGGAAAAAATGATTGTAAGTAATGTTGCCTTTAATTCTCTTGTAAGAATGCTTTTTCAGGAGTCTTTAAAAAGGTCCTGCAGAACTGAGCTCAGCATTTTCTCAAAGTATTTATAGACCTCTTCTCAATTCAGGGATATGAGTGGATGATCCTGTGCTTTGTCTTCACTTTATGTTATTTAATAAAATGTCATGTGCAAGTTGAATGTTTGCAGTGCTTTCAACAAGTGCTTAATTCAAAAGTACAAAGGAAAACTAACTCTCCATTTTCAAGCTATTTTTTGAAAACAAAACTAGGTTATGATCCATAAAATCAACTTGTTTAAAGAAAATGCAGAAGTCAGTATATTAAATAATATACTTTCAAAATTGCCCATTGGTTGTGTTTATTTAATTGTGCACCAACATTTCAAACACACACACACACACACACACACAGGCATATATCTATGAATCAACAGGTAGTTTATCTATGAATCAACAGTGTTTTATAGTTATACAGATCTGCAATCACCTGCTAGAGGCAGTGTCACTTTGTTAAGGTGTGTGGTGGGTTTAATTCCATAATAAAATATGCAAATGTGCCTAGCAGGAAAAAGTGTTGCTGACCTTTGAAGTTTTGCTCTGTGTGACCATGGCCACAATTTTGTCATCTGTTTCAAACATAGAAATAAAAATTTTCCTGCCTTAATGGCATGATCTGGCTTCAATCTTTAATCCCAGCACTCCATAACTGTGCCTGGTATTGGAGGAGTTCATCCATGAACCTGAAGCTGTCTGCAGTTGGCATGAACAGAGCAATCTCTACAGACTAAACTTTGTTAAGATCAGCCTATAATTAGGGGTGAGATGCTGCATCACAGAAAGAAAGAAAGAAAGAAAGATCCATTTCAAACATAGAAATAAAAATAAACCAGGCATGATGGCTCACATCTTTAATCCCAGCACTCAGGAGGCTGATATTGGAGGAGTGCCATGAATTTGAAGGCTTGGAGTTGGCCTGGGCTACAGACTAAATCCAAGATCAGCCTGTGCTAGGGTGAGATGCTGCATCACAGAAAGAAAGAAAGAAAGAAAAAGAAAGAAAGAAAGAAAGAAAGAAAGAAAGAAAGAAAGAAAGAAAGGAAAGGAAGGAAGGAAGGAAGGAAGGAAGGAAGGAAGGAAGGAAGGAAGGAAAAGGAGAAAGAGAAGGAAGGGAAAGAAAAGAAAAAAGAAAGGAAAAAGAAAAAAAACTATGAAAATGTACGCTGCCCATCAGTAGCTTAAGGAGGTTAAGACATCATAAGCACAAAGCCCAGAAATGACAGGGACATGTTATACTTTACCAAAAATCTACCTGCTTTTCTGTTTTCATTTTCCATGTTTTATGTATATTTTATGGAAATTCATTTTATGACATTAAATTTGAAGTATTGATTTCAAGTTTTCATTAGTTATACCTTTTTATATTTTACACAGAAACATAATATATTAAGAAATATAGTTTTATTTAAGAGTGACTGTAAACCTTTCCAAATAGATTTACTTTCAAGGTCATCAGACGAATCTCAATGAATAGTTTTTTTTTTTTTTTTTTTTTTTTTAACAGCAACTCAACTACATTTGAGCTGTGGTTTACATAAAAATACAATTTTTAGAGAAAAATCATCATTTTATCTGAAGTGTTTCCAGGAATAGATTGTTGCCCAGTGATCTATCCCACAGATGATGACAGAAAAACTGAATATATTTAAACGTAAGGAATGACACTTTCTGCTAGTCAGTGACTTAATTTTCACCTTAGGTGTTCCACTGGAGATGAGGGCTTGAACACTGGATATCTTCACAGCAGTTATGTTCCAGGAGAGCAATCTTTATCATTTCTCTGCTACTGCCTTCAAATTACACAGAGCACTATGTGGGGATGAACTGTAATATATGGCTACAGCCCTAACATGTGTATATGGCTTAGTCAGTGTAATAAAATGAGAATCCTGTGCAGGTAATCATTATTTAAACCACAGTCCTATAGAGATAGGCCACACACTACATCTGCTCATTTCACCCTTTCTCATAGAGATGCACAGACACATAATTGTGACATGATGTGCTTCTGCACAGAACTAGAGACAGATATGGATTGGAGTTTGCTTACTGAAGGGAAACTGCTATACTAAGTGCAAGTTCACACGCTTTGAAATTCAAATGCAAGAAAAACTAGACCACAGCACAAACACATTCATAATCTCACTTAATAACAGCCCATAGCAAACGGCATTCTAGGAGTGGTTGATTCCATGACCCCATGGTGTTAACAAGACTATTTCTGTTCTCTTACCTCTGTTAGGGCAACAGCCTTATCCTCAGACTCCAGATGCTTCTGGACTTATTATGGACTTATGTTCAAATATTCTTTTACTAAATTAAAAAAGATCACAATCCAAAAATGAATCCAATCTACCAACTATTGCAGATAAGTAAGACTGTGTATGTAGTATACCAGCTAATTACCCTCAAGATGAGGAAGCTGACTGTGGACTATGGCTCAGTGCCACTGCTCTGCATCTATATAGCCTTGTATGTAGATATAACTTCCTATTACTAGTTTCTGAAGGGCTCTAAATTCAAAGTATATATTATTTTTTAACATTTTTTTCATGAATGTTTGCGTGTGTGTGTGTGTGTGTGTGTGTGTGTGTATGCATGCATATAGAGGTCAGAGGACAACATGGAGATGTCTGTAACACACCTGCTTTGAGATACCATCTCTTGCTATTGCAAAGGCCAGACTAGTTTAGCTGACCATGATAATTTGGGGTTCTTCTGGCTGAAACTCTCACTGTAGGATCTTTGGAATCATATATCCATCACACTAATTTGTGTCTAAACATTAAGTGGATGATTTGGAGGATAAAGCTGGTGTTGGTAAGCTTTTCAAGCAAATGCCTTTAACTACTGGACCATTGCCCCAGTCCTGAATATGTTTTTTATACCATCACAAAGTTGACAACTTTTAAATCAAACCATAAGTCACTGTCTGCTCGTAATTTTTCTTATTGTTATAACATACCTGTTATGGAGTAGTAAAGCAGAATCATGCCTGCTCATAGCTGGGGAAAAGTGCCTCAGTATAGAATACTAATTGTGTTCTTTGATGTAGTGAGTTATCTAGTGAGCCTATCTTAATCACATCTCAACTTTTCATATAATACAAGAAAGAAGAAGAATATTTTGCCTGTATATTTTAAAGTTACTAAGCTGTGTTTCTAGAAGAGTACCAAGAATAAATACTTGAATGATTTCAAGGTGACTATGAATGAGGAGCTTTGTCAAGTACTCAGTTCAAGCAATCCATATCCTGATTTGTGGATATATAGCACATTAGCCTCTGGAGCTATTTTTGTAAATTTCTTTTTCTTTTTCTGTATGTGGGGTATGCATGTATGCATGTATGCAAATCTGTATGTGTATGGGAATATGTATGTGTGCCAATGTACATGCATGTTTGAGAATGTATGTGTGAAGGACAGAAGAAAATTGGTGGTTCGAATGTAAAATGAGCCCCATAGTACAATATATTTGAATACATAATCCCAAGTTGGTGGGCCTAAGTTAAAGGGTTATGAAATCTTTCAGAGGTGGAAATTTGTTGGCATAAATTGGTCACTAGGGTTAGACCCTAATGTATTATAACCAATTAGATACTATATTCTCTCTTTTCTCTCTCTCTCCCTTCACACCCTCCTTGCTCATATGATATGACACCATTTCCAGGTCCATACTGCAGCGGCTTCCATGTTATGATATATTCTATCCTAGGGAACTATAAGTGAAATTAAAACCTGTTCCTTTCATAAGCTGTGTCAGGTCCCAGCAATGAGAAATCAGCCAAAATGGAAAATTGATACCAAAATTGGGGCCATTACAGCAATAATCTGATCATGGGGTTCTTGGTCTTTTGAAACTGGTTTGCAGAAAAAAAAGAATATGGGAGGATTTGAAACTTTGGACTACAGAAGCCTTATAATACTGTAAGAGGAAATTAATGGGCCATTTTGAAGAAAGTTTGGAAGACCAGAAGCCCAAGAGAAATGTGAACTGTGGAGGCTTGACTCAAGGGGTTACAGAATAGAAAAACGACTCTATCAGGGTTTGGGCTGGAGGCAATTCCCAGAATAGCCTATCAAAGAATCCAGTTGTGTTCTGTCTATGTCCTGCCAAGTTGATTGAGCTGAGAATTTAAAAATAAAGGACTAATATTTTGCCAGAAGAAATTTCAGTGCAGAATAGCATAGAGTCTGTGGTATGGCTTCTCTTAGCTAGTCTGACTCTGATCTACAATGAAAGAGAACAGAATGCTGAGCTGAAAGACAATAAAAATATAAAGTTTAGCATAGAAAGAAGTGTGAGCAATTTAAAGTCCCAGGCATAGAGACTACAGCCACATAGGGTGTGACTGTTAAAGAGGTTGTCATCATTAAGATAAGCCAACTATTTTGCACAGGGACAATAGGAAGGGTTACCTTGAGATTGAGACCCAACCCATGGCTCTAGCTGATAATAATTCCTTGGAAAGGAAAAGATACAATGAAAATTTCTAAAGGAGGTCTCTGCTTCTCATGGCCAGAATAGAGTCAGCTATAGCTCTGTTCCATGGGCTCCAGGTTTCACCCAGATCTGGTTGAATTGGCAGCATTGTCCACATGATTTAAGTTTTCTAAGTCATGAAGAATACAATTATGTAAGTGGTCATGGAGTATTACACCAAGCTTTCATAGAGGTGCTGAGGCTAAGCAATGTGAGGTAGGATCAAACCCTAGATAGAAGGACCTGTAAGACCAATAGGTAAAGCTGTGAAGATGAACTATAAGCTTCATTAGAGACTCCAGGATTTTAGAGATGTCAGAACTATGGGACAGCCATGAAAGAAAGCTGTGAATTTGGGGCAAATTGTACTCCCAAATGGAACTGAATCTGCTGGTAGTCCAGCTGGAGGTACAGAACTACACAAAACATTTGGAGCCCAAAGAATTTTATCATGAGACACAGATACCAGACATAAAACTATAAAATTTGTGTTTTCCCTGCTGGTTATCCATTTGCTTTAATCTAACCTGTCATTGCTGTTTTTTCATTCTTCCTCCTTGAAATGGGAATGTTCATTTTATGCTATTATCTGATAGAAATAGGTAACTTGTAATTTGATTTTATAAGAGACTGCCTTGAGCCTCAAGTGAGATTTTTGGACTTTAAACTTTTTAACAGTGTGTGAGTTAAAGGTTAAGGGACTTTTCAAAGTTAGACTGAATGCATTTTGCATTATTAAATGACCATAGAATGTATGGGGGTATGGTAGTTGGAATGTGAATGTATGTCTCCCATAGGCTGGAGTATTTTTTTTTTTTTTTTTTTTTTTTTTTTTTGGTTTTGCGAGGTAGGGTCTCACTCTGGTCCAGGCTGACCTGGAATTAACTATGTAGTCTCAGGGTGGCCTCGAACTCATGGCGATCCTCCTACCTCTGCCTCCTGAGTGCTGGGATTAAAGGCATGCGCCACCACGCCCAGCTAGCCTGGAGTATTTTTGATTAAGTCTGCAACTTAAGGCTCCAGCAGTGAACTGGAGGAGGTGTAACTGTGGGGAAGGACTTTTAGTCCAGCCCTAAAGTGTGGAAAGAGTTAGCTTGAGCTCTGACTATTTGAACTTACTCTTGGTTGTGTCTCTCTGCTATGAATACATGGAAGTGAACCAGTTTCTTCTGCTCTTATGGAACTTACCCTGGAATCTGTAAGCCTGACATAAACACTTCTCCCACAAGCTGCTTCTGATTGAATGTTTGTCCTAGTAACAAAATAGTAATTGCACCAGTGGGTTAGGGGTTGAATGTGGAAGTTTGAATATAAATTGAACCCATAGGCTCAATGTGTTTGAATAATTAATCTTCATCTGTTGTATTATTCTGAAAGGTTGTAAGATATTCTTGGGTGAGGAATTTGGTCACTAGGAACAGTCCTTGATGTGTTATAGCTCACTTCACATCCTATTCTCTTTCTTTTTCCTCTCTCTCCCTTCCCTGCTGATGTAATGATATGATACCACTTCCCATTTGGACCTGGCATGCCTTCCCAGCAATATAGGACTCTACCCTGTGGAGGTGTAAGTAAACTTAAGAATATTTCCTTCCAAAATATGCTTCTGGACTGGTGTTTTGTTCTAGCAATGAGAAAATAGCTGACAATAACTGTGGATATTCTTTATCAGGCACACCATTACCTCTTTTTGAGATGGGATATTCCTTGGCCTGGATTTTACCAATTCAGATAGAGTAGCTGGCCAGCGAGCTGCAGAGATTGCTTGTCTCTACCTTTACAGTGCTGTGATAAAATAGTTACATACTACTTTGTCATTTCATATGGATACTGAAAATTAAACTCATTAAATTCATGTTTACTAGGGAAGCACATTATCAACTGAACTATCACTCCAGACTCAGAGAGCTGTATTTTAAAAGCTCCAAGCCTCAGTTCAGAGATATTTGCTCAGCAATGTTTATAGCTGCTCAATTCATAATAGCTAAGAGCTGGAATTAACACAGATGTCCATCATTAGATGAATGGATAACTAAGATGTGGTATATCTACACAATGGAATTCTACATAGCACTAAGGAAAAATGACACAAAGCAATTTGAAGAAAAACGGTCAAACTTGGAACAGATCATTCTCAGTGAACTCACCCAATCACAGAAAGATAAGCACCACATGGTCTCACTCATCTGTGGCTCCTAATTTGTATTTTCCCAAGATGCTGACATACCTAACCAACATCTTGAGGACTGGAAAATAGATATGGTGGGGTGTGAGGGCAGGGAAAGGGTGGGGTGGGAGACAAAAACCTGGACCCAAATAGAAATGGTACCATAAAATCCTATATCCTGAAGACATACTAAAAAGTCAAACATGCATCATGTGCTTGGAGAGAACACCTGAATCACAGGGGCCTGGAGAGGGTATGATGAAGACTAACCTCAATCTCCTGTTTCTCTTTCTATCACTCCCTCTTCTCTCTCTTCTTTCTCTTTCATATTACCTATACTTTTTCTTCCTTCTTTTTCTTTGACACTGACCTGTAACTCCCAATACCAGCATGTGATTAACATCCACAATGAGTTGTTGAACAGGGAGACCTACAAGGTTTCCCAAATAAGACAGATTTCTGTCAGGGTACTTGATGACCCACCAAAAGTTATTGGTAAGACCCTACCGCTGAAGACACCATATGCTGTTCAGACAAAACATGGAGAGACCTGGCTGGAATCTGGAAGAGAGTCAGTCCCCAGACAACTTGTCTAGTGCCAGAAGATGCTACATAAGTGACTGGGGGAAAATGACCAACATCTGTCTAAGCAACTCATGCTCTAAGCAACTCAGCAGTAAACAACATGAAGTGATGCTCATACAAGTACAGTAGTGGCACACAGTCATGGTGGGTTACCAACTGCTCTTGATTTGGCTAATGGATCTGTTCAGTTGTATGGAACTAGGAAACAAGTCAGAACCATATCCAAAATGAGCCCACTCTCCAATTTCAAGCTCCCACCAATAGTGGGATACAAGAGGGCCTACACCTATTAAGTTCTCTCTAAAATAATAATGGTTATCCATATATCTTGCACTGACCTCACTCTCTGTTGGAGAATCTGCTTCTCTTTTTCAGGTGGGTGCAGAACCTGAGTAGAGAATCAGCCCATAGCACCTCAACAGGGCACCAGCTGTAGCCATAGAGTTATAGGGGAAATGAGCAAGAGTGCTGCTTTCTCAGTGACCCTGTTTACTAGCACAAGGGTGAAGGAGATAGACACAAAGAACACTCAACCCCTACCAAACCAGATATCCAGAGACACAGAGACTCACAAAACCTCATCACTGAAATAGACCTAAAATGAACCCAACATGGCTCAGGGAAATTCATGGAAGATGGGGCGGAAAGATTGTTAGAGCCATGAGTTGGGTCATTATACACAGAGTCATTGCCTCTCCTGCATAACTGATGGCTACCCCCACAAGGCAAGACCCACATTACCCACGGGGGGAAGGACAAGGAGAAGGCTAACGATGGTACCCTCATGACTGTACATATACATACTGTCCATGTACATATACATAACTAATAAAAATATATTTTAAAAAAGAAATAAGCTATATACAAGAAAAAATAAATCAATAAGGCTTCCAGTTTTTCATCCCATCATAGTTGCCGTGCTTGGAAATTACATATGAGGACAATTTAACATAAAGCCTGGCATATACAAAGGTACAAATCACCTGCTCCAAAAGAGCTAAAAAAGGAAACAATAATTACTGTTTTGTTACTAGCCTATGAGCCTGAGAGTGCAGTACTTAGTTGCAGACCTGCAGCTAAGGGTCTATACTTTCTCAAGGAAGACAAATGTCAATCTCTTCAGTACGCTCAATTATCAAGTAAAGATGTTCAGGAGCACCTACTGAGACTTAGTAATTTAGAAAATAAGCATATTGATCTAATGCCAGTAGATTTGACTTCTGAAATAAGTCAGGGACTCCTGGGCCATCAGTCATCACTGTCACTCTCCACTTAGCTTAGAGAGGCAGGGAATACAGGAGTGTTAACATTTTCTGTGGAGCCTAAGTCTGAATAAAGCAGTATGACAGTTTACAAAGGGTTTTCTTCTGAACTAACAAAAATATATTCCACTTATTCAATTTGACTTGAATTTTAGAGTAAAGTGATTCTTGACTGTCTCTTAATTGATATATTCATTAGTGTTGTTAATGTATTTTTAAACCTGTGAAGTCTATGGTCAATACCATTTGTTGCTCTTTCCATTTGAAAACATTCTCTACCTTCTTTATAAATGGTTTAGAATAAATTTTCTGTTCTCATTCCTTTAGGATACATTTTATGATTGATTCCTAAGCCAACAAAGTACAAGCTGATACTTTAATATAAACTGTTTCCCACACAATGACTCATTCATGATTTAATTCAATAGATCTAAAATATGTTTAAGGCCTGTCTGGCTAGCTTCCTACAAAATGCTGTAATCATTTTTCTAACTCCTTCTTCTTTTTCTTTACTATTTTTAATCTCTTTATTCATACTTCACCAGTACAGCAAAGATATTTCTCTTTCCCATTCCATATGTAATGCAAGATATGAATATTAAAAGGTAGTGATCAACAGTAGATGGATGGATTAAATTTGCCCTCATAAAGACAAACTAAATGAACTTTATATTTAAGTTCCTTCATCCATTAATTCTGCTTGCTATTTTTTTAATAATATGGTAACTTTGGTTTTAGTGCATAAATTATGTTTTTATCTATTAATAAAATATTCATTTTTATTTCTGTGCATGGGTTTGCAGTTGTTTGTGCCCCATGCCTACATGTGCAGACATCAGAGGCTTCAGATGTACTCCTCTATCATTCTGGAATCTTATTTCCTTGAGATGAAGTCTTTCTCTGGAGCTGCCGATTTTCTGTCAGGCTGGCTCATCAGCAAGTCCCACAAGTCCTCCTGTCTTCAACTCCCCTCAAGATGGGAGTTACAGATAGGTATTCATGACTACACTTGGCTTTTTATATGTGTGTATCAAACCCAGGTCCTCATTATTGTGCAGCAAGTGGTCTTATCCATGGGAGCAATTACCTTCTAATCAGCTTATGGGAAGAAATGGTTTATTTCCGGCTTATAGTTTCAAGGTGAAGCTTTATCATGGTGGAAAAAAAGCAAGTGGCTCATATCACATCCACAGTAAACAGAGAATAGCAAATATGAAGAGGATTTTTATACACACTAGGTTAGACTAATCAACCTTAAGGTATACCCCTAGTGACATACCTCTTACAACAAATTTCCTCCTTTCAAAGGCTCCAGCAGCTGGAGACTAAGTAGGCAGCTTACTCATAAACACTTGAAGCTATGAGAGATATTTACATCTAAACAACCACAACCTCTATGATTTCCTTCAGCCTCCAATTAAATTCAATAAAAATAAAATAATTCATCATTTTTTGAAACCTAGAATTTGTAATATGAATTATATATACACACATATATATTCTACAGCATATGGTTGTGTTTAAGAATTATTTTTAGTATTACAAGGTGGATTTATCCTACTAATTAAAGACTGAAAATTTTATGTGCAAATAAAGTATAATTGATAGAAGTAAAAGAGTTAGAGTCCTATAGAAAAATGAAAGATAATATCAAAACATGTGAGTTGCTGAAAATATACTATAACTTAACTTTATTAGTGGCTATATAACTATATACATTCACTGAAATTCATAGAGCTGTACACCTGTGTAAAAAAATGTACATAAAGGTTAGAAAGATAGCTTGGTGGCTAAGACTCTTGCCTGAAAAGCCTAAGGTCCCAGGTCCAATTCCCTAGTTCATTTGCAGTGGCTATAAGCTCTTAGATGCCCATTCTCTCTCTCTTTCTTTCTCTCTCTGCCTCTTTCTCTCATTCTTTCTATATCAAATAAATAAATATTTTAAAAATATGTTAAAGGGCTGGTGAGATGGCTTAGCAGTGAAGAAACTTGCCTATGATGCCTAATGACCCACATTTGACTTCCCAGGTAGCACATGCATCTGGAGTTCAATTTCAGTGACTGAAGGCCCTAGCATGCCAATTCTCTCTCCCCCTTCCTCAATCTCTCTCATAACAAAGACCAGTCTGTTGGGCTTGCCTCAAAAATATATATTAAAAATTTGTATATAAAACTCATGTATAAAAAACTTCATATTAACATATTTAAAGCACAGTTTTATAAAGTTCCTTTGAGTAGATATCAATAGCCACACCACTAAAATGGTTCCTCAATAAAAGGTGAATAGCAAATTATATTTTAGTGATGTTATGATTCCTATGATGTATGAGTTTCTATCTGTAAAATATGCCACTATTATCTTACGGACTCAAGGTTCCAGTTACTAAAGAGGCACTGGGGGCTGTTTGAACAGAGACAGAATGGGTACAACTGTATGATTATATTTCATAAGCCCATTGCCAAACTGGTTCTAAAGCTTCTTCCATAGATTACCATTTGATATGAAACTTTTATTAATAGTTCTCTTTGGATCAAGGAGCTAGAACCAAAAACTAGGATGGAGATAATTATTGGGGATAATATTATGATTAATGTGATTCATTAAGAAGCCACAGAAATTGAGTCAGCTCATGGGAAGACCATTAAAGAAATATTCACATGCACAAGAGATCAGACTGCTCTTTTATTTGAAAGGTAATATCAGACAGAAAGAAGGCAGATATTAAGACAATGAATTGAAATGCCTATTTTGCCACCTACATTTATGTCATTTTATTACCATGGTAGTTTTCAGGAGAAACACACATACAACATATCATTCAATCTACAAGAATACACACACACACACACACACACACACACACACATATATTACACATATACATATATATTTTTTTCCCTTCACACATTAATTCTGAACATAGTATGTACTCAAAAACTGTGAATTTTTATTAATATTACATTAAGTATCCTACTTTTCATAATTGCAACTAATTGAATATATATATACATACATACATATATATATATATATATATATATATATATATATATATATATATTATACATACATATCAGAATTTTGTATATGATAAGTAACAAACCACCTCTTAGATGTTTAGGTTAAAAAAATATTTCTTGGGCTGGAGAGATGCCTTAGCACTTAAGGCGCTTGACTGCAAAGCAAAGGATGAAGGTTTGATTCCCCAGGACCCACATAAGGCTGATGCACAAGGGGCGCATGCATCTGGAATTCATTTACAGTGGCTAGAGGCCCTGATATGCCCATTCTCTCCCCCCCCCTCCCTCCCTCTCTCTCTCTCTCTCTCTCTCTTTCTCTCCCTTCTGCCTATTTCTGTATTGCTCTCTCAAATAAAGAAATAAAAATAAAATATAAAAATATTTTATATTTAATAAGTTCCTTGATATGATGGGCAGTTCTTAAAGTATTTATGATGACCAGATGGTCTCTGAGAAAGTCCTTCATTAGGGTGGCACTAGTTGTGGGTTTTCAGGCTTATTCAGCAAGCGAATATAGTGGTGTCATTTTCAAAGAGGTATGGTAAAACTGGGTAAAGCCTCTAAATTCTAAGCTTATATCTGCCATAATATTACTCCTGCATATAATATATACTTGTTCTTTCTTTCTTGATGTTTTCTCCTTATATTCTTTAGTTTTGATAAATATTCTCTTGCTTCTTGGCTTATAATAACCCCAAAATAGATTTCTAAAAATATTCAAAAATTATAATTCCTGTGTATTGTGGCTGATCTAGACAGAATAGTGTTTATAACAAAACACTCAACAAATTCATACATATAACATGTTAATTTATCAAACATTTCACTTCTCCACTGAACATAATTCCTTATATGCAATTTTTTTTTATCTCCACTTACTAAATCATGGTTATTTCTACTCATGAAATAATAAATTTTCAAAAGGCAGATTAAATTTCATTTTATTTTTATCTTCATTGACTGGTCCATTTCATATGGAGGTATTAATTTGTTAAATGAATCATTTTAGTGTTCCCTTTATCAAGAGAGAAAAATGAGTCTGCCATATTATCAAAGGAACCTAAGTATAGAGATAAACCTTTTTATTTGCAAAGAGATTACATTTGGGGATGGAGGTGAGTTTAGCAAGCATTCTTTCTAGAATGAAGAACAGCCCAGGGTCAAAAACACACGGGTAAGTGGGCAAAGATGTATCATTTGTCTGGTATGAGCAAAGTGTCTGCTAGACTATTAAAGAGAGTTGAAGACAGACACAAAGTCATAAATATACTCCAAAATGCCTCAGGTTCAATAACCTACTTCAAATCCATTTATTATTTAATTAATGATAAATAATGAGAGATAATTAACTCTCATTGCCTGTTAAGCCTGTTGGACTAGTTAACCTTTACCATGATAAACAAAGACATGAAGAAATTTAACCAAGGGCATTATTCTTTATTTTGGCTTATTCTGTTTTAATCACAAATACATGCAAAAACATTGCTATGTTATTCAGTTTAATCTTTCATGCAGGGAAGAGTGCAACAATTGCTGATGTGGTTCATATTAAGTCTGTGCACGTTTTCATATGAGCACACTCATGTTGATAATTTGGCATTCAGAACTTTGTGTACCTCTCTATTAGGTCAGCATTTACAACCAGGAAAATCTGTGAGTTCTCACAGAAAAAGCATGATGTATGTTAGAAAACAAAGTAATGATTGTAAGTTTTATCATGAATTGATGACTTACTTAACATGCAGGGCATCTAATATGTTGTAAGGAGCTCTCTCATGTCAAGTCCACAATTTGTGGTATCTTCCCCTGCACCCTTCTATTACCAGATAATCTGTGGAAAGTGATTCCCTGCTTCTTCCATGCTGGCTACTTTCAATGAGGTTGCTGGACAAAACACCTGACAAAAAGCAGCTGATGAAACATCTGATGGGGAACATCTGATTCGAACCACAAGAGGACTCTGGCTGCTTAGGCAAAGCCAAATGTAATCTAATTCTATGTATAAGCCTAGTCATTTTAACTTTTGTACCAATAATTATTTCTTATAGCCAAAAGGGAGAGATGCCAATATTCGACTCTGTGCTTTCTTCTCACTTCCCATGCATCCTGATTTAACTTAATTCTGGTATGTCTGTCTATGGCCATTATTTCATGCAATTGTCTTTATGTGTTATTTTTGTGTTATAGAAAAAACCTGAGTAACAAACTGTATGGCCACTTCTTTTACACAATAAACAAAACTTACTCTTTGCTATTCATGGAATGTGCCCAGTTTTAAAATGTGTGCATATATGCAGTCTTCTTGTACAAATAGAAATTTATTTAGGATAATTTTGTACTGCTACTGCCTTTTGACAAATAGATTTTTGAAGGTTCTCCTCTTAGCCAAGCTGCACTAAGACACGACTCTGAAAAAGGGCCACTCAAAAAACCGAGTAGGGGATGAGAGAGAATTATCATGGCGTATTGTCTATAATAAATTAAGCTATCAATAAAAAAAGTTTAAAAGTTACCCAACTTACAAGTTAACAAAGACATCTTAAGTTTTGCAGATGACATTAATGTGTTTTGTTGCATCAAAATTATATTTTTTCTTTTACAACACATTTTGGACAGTAACTTCTTTCTGCATGTTCAGCTTTAAAAAAGAAAAAGTAATTTTAAAAAATAATATTTTCCCAAAGCTGGAAATCCTAGATAAAATGGATAGATTTATAAATGCATATCACCAAATTACATTAAACCCAGAATATATAAATAACTTAAACAAACATATAAGGACCAAGAGACAAAGAAATCCTAAAGGGAAAGAATGATTCTGCAAGTATCATAAACCCCTGATCTAAAATTATGCTATAGAGCCATAGAGATAAAGGTGGCATGGGTATAACTAAGCTAACTATATTTAAAGGTTACCAAAATTCCTCAGTTCAAAATTCAATTCCCTGAGAGCTAGAAAGGTGACTCAGTGGTTAAAGGGGCTTGCTTGCAAAGCCTGTTGGTCTGGGTTTGAACCCCCAGTACCCTTGTAAAACCAGATTCTCAAAGTGGAACATGCATCTGGAGTTCATTTACAATGGTAGGAAGCCCTGTTAAACCCTTTCTATCCTTCCTATCTCTCTCTCTTAAATGAAAAACAAACATATTAAGTATTTTAAAAACTTCAGTACCCTCAGATAAATTCTCAATTTGGTTTTGATTCCAGGTTTTCTGTTTACAATAATAAACTTTCCATTTTTTTTTTTTTTGTGTGTGTGTGTGTGTGTGTGTGTGTGTGTGTGTGTGTCACTGTGTGTGTAGTATGGTGTTTGTGAAGTGTGTTGTATAATCACACGTGGAGGCCAGAAGAGAATACTGGGTGTCCTCTCTTATTGGATAGCATGGAGGTCTCTCCATCAACCCTGAGCTCCTGTGTACTCCTCACAGACTAGGGATACAGGTGTGCTTGTCCATGAACAGCTCATTATGTGGGTTCTGAGAAATAGACCTTGGGAATCTCTGGCCAGGGAGGCCTTTATGCTTAAGAATAAGCACTGCTAACCACTGAGCCATCTCCCCAGCCTTGTTTTTAAACTAAGGCTGTAAATATTGATTGGCTCTTAGTAACAATTACAGAAAGATTGGCTTTCAGAGCCCAGAAAATATTACCAAGGAAGTGGCAGATTAAAGATGATTATTGCTCTTATGGCTAGACAGAGAACCTCCTCCAGGTAACTTGTGGTAGAACTGAGGAGACTTAAAACTCACAAAAGCAGAAAGTAAGGAGCTGATGGAAGCTTCACACTAAATGAGACTTATAACGTGCCCATCAAAGCTCAGGGAACACTGTGGAAGAGAAGACAAAAAGAATATAAGAGTCATAGGGTAGAAAAGTGAATTCTGAGATATTGTTTCCCAGGCAGAGACTGACTGCTTCATTCATGAACCCACAGTGAATACCAATAACCTTGCTCAGAAGGACAATCAGTAGAATGGGAGCAGAAGAGAAAGGAAATAGGAGTGTAGCCCAATAGGAATATAACCAATATGTAAGATATTAATAAGAAAATACCTTGTTTATAAACAATGGTTTTATTCTTATCTTTTACTGAATGGACCATTTGAAACTTGACTAAGGATGGGGTATGGCTCAGTGGTTAAAGGCATTTGCTTGCAAAACGTGCTAGCCCTAAGTTCAATTCCCCAACCATGCCATATGAACTGAGCACAGAAAGTGGCACAAATATCTGGCATTCATTTGAAATGACAAGTGATCCTGTGTGTGCACACACGTGTACACATGCACACAGAGATAAATAAATAAAATAACAAAATAAATCTTGGTATTATAAGAGCCTTGAAACATGATGAACTGATTCTAGTGTTTCTACTAGAAGACAAAGAAGACTCGGTGACTTTATCAGGTAGCAAAGTAGCATCATCTAAAGAGTCCTTGCAGCCAGGAGAAAAAGGATTATATCAGGTACTTCTAAGAATCCCCTGTGCTATTCAGCCTCAAGAGATGAACTTTTTAATATATATTTTTTATTTATATTATTCTGATTTTACATTCATAGTATTTTTTGATTCATACTGCTCACCTCAAACACATTCATGAGGACTTTCAAAATGCTGGGTAATACTCATGTTCAATTAATATGTTAATGACTGAGTCTCAAATAAATAAACATTTTTAAATTTAAAAAAACATGCAATAATTTAGTTATTGTGTAGTTTAGTTATTATTGTGGGTGCAGACATGCATATGGGGGTCAGTGGTCAATTTTTAGGTTAGTCCTCGACATCTGCCTCACTTTTGTAGGCACGCTTGGATTATAGAAACCTTGAACAGTTTTTTCCTTTTGTGTGAGATCTGAGGAGCTAAACTCAGATACTCAGAGTTGCATGGCCAGACTATTATCCATTGAGCCCTCTCCCCAGCCCATAACTAAAAATTTCCCTTTGTATTGAGAATTGTAATGCATGAGCCTACTGTAACTTGCTAATGATCCTCTCACATTATCCTCATTAGTCTCCTCCATAACCCCAATTGTAGTGAAACCACTGCTTGGTCCCTCAAGTTCTTCTTCTATTTGGATATCTCGGTTTTTTTTTTTTTTTTTTTTTTTTTGAGAGATACCCAGAGAGGAGAGGAAGACAGAGATGGGTACGCCAGCAGCCTGTCAGCTGCTGCAAATGAAATCCAGATATGTGCACCCCCTTGTGGTCAAGTGCGGCATTGTGCCCTTATGTCACTGCATCTAGCTAAACATGGGACCTGGAGATAGGAACTGCTGGAGATTGGAACCAGTGTTCTTAGGCTTAGGAGACTGGTGACTTAACCACTAAGCCATCTCTCCAGCCCATCATTTTTTTTTTTAAAATCCATCTTTCATCCGTTGTGCCAAAATATTGATAGCTCAATAGGGCACATGTCTTGTGAAGGTAGTTATTTCCAATGTGAGGACATGAATACATTAGTCCCTTCTTCTCTGGAGAATAGTATCTAAAAGTAATTCTCTCCTTCCTCTGGCTCTTACATTTCTAACTAACTATTTTTATTTCTTAAACTCTTTTTATATTTAGGTATTTAAAATTTTAAAGATTTTAACATTTTATTTAGCATATTTTAATGATAAAAATAATGATAATGTTTCTTTGGTAAAGCTACAAATGAAGATGATCTTATGTTTTATTATGACTTTTTGCTTAGCCAGGCCTCCTGCTTTTTGTGAACCAAGTCTTATGTTTAAAAAGATTTAGGTATTTTCACTATATTCAGAAAAGAATCCCTGCATTATTTAGTACAATTTGGATTAAAAATTTAATTTTTTTAAATTAACAAATACTTATTTTAAATTTTTCCATGGGAAGTCATTTTGAGGCTACCTCTGCATTAAATCTAAACTCTTAGAGTCCAAAACAGATCAATTTATTCCTATTAAGGAAAAAAATAGTTAAATGGTTTTCAACAATTAGGTTACTATATTTCTGTAGTTATTGCACAACCAATTAAAGTCTCTTAAAACGTACCCAACTGTCTAACAACATTAAAGCAATTTGACTTCCATTAATCCTGTGAGGAGTACCCCAAATTTTTGGTTAATTCTTCCTGCACCAACCTATAAAAAATCTAGTCTCCAATAATAACATTCATGGGGTTTTATGACCAGGTTCAATTCCGTAGCTACTCACTTAAGTAAGACAGAGATTTGTTTGTAGCAACAAGAGATCTTGGCACCCACATAAGCACCTATATCTGTACAAATAATTACTTTTTAAAAAAGGAAAAGGAAAATAAATAAAACCCAGATCATAATAGCTAACAGATTTTATATTATCCAAGCACTTTTTCTTCAAAGAACAAATAGCTTTACCAGCTATTTCTTTCTCCTAAAACTGCTTTCTTGCTTTCTCTCCTAGGTAGTTAGACAGGCATTACAGGCTTGGAGGACATTGTAATGAGACCCTTCCCTCATAGTCAGCTTTGACATGCCTTGAGATCTATAATGATAGCTTTGAAAAGTGAGGAGGTTAAGGTTGGAGAGATGGGTTAGTAGTTAAGGCACTTGCTTGCAAAGTCTAAGGACCCATGTTCAAAACTCTCCAGATTCCATGTAAGCCAGACACACAAAGGTGAGGCAAGCACAAGGTTGCACTAGGTGGAGCAAACATCTGGAGTTCGAATGCAGCGGCCAAGGCCCTGTCTTGACAGTTCTTTCTCTTTCCTCTCCCTCTGTCTCTCTCTAAAATAAGAAAACAATTAAAAATAAAATAAAATAAAGAAGAAATTGAGGAGATTGAGGTCGTAGAGCTTGGTTGAGGTCTATTAATGGAAATTCCTCCTCATCAATAAATTAGAATATGGGTTCTACCTCTATGCCATGTAGAGACATGACATTCTAAACAACCAAAAACACAAGAATTAAGCCAACTAACTAAGCATGTCAATCACTTGGGCATGAAAACACCCCTTAGCCTTCAGCTGATTCACCTGTACACATACTATGGAGATGGAAAGAATAATTATCATCTTAATGAGATAATGTGCTTAGTCCTCCAAAAGCCCCTTCTTCAATGCAGTTGCTTCTAGATCTTCCATGTACAACTATCAACTTGTCTACTTCTAACTCAAAATATATAACTTTTCTTCCTCCATTACCTCTCTTCTTCAGTTACCTGCCATATCCTAAGTATTCTTGCCCTGACATTGTGGGCTTTCTCACTGTTTTCTCAAAAAAACATTTTCTTTCCTCACTCCTCATCATCCATGTATGTAATTAATTCTTTGTAGACAAGGACTTGATTGTGCAAAAATCTGTAGTAACTACCACATCTATATCAAATCCTAGAAATGAGGCTAACTAGCACTGGAGGCCATTAAACAATATTTGGCCTTCATGAACATAAAAAAAAAATGTGATGGCTGGCCAATAGAAGAAACTGTAAACTGAAATTCTGAAAAAAACCATATCTATGTAAAAAATATTCTATAATAATGGGGTATTCCATAGGGGAATCCAAGCAAGACCATATAACACTGCTTTACAATAATGTCTATTGAGGTATATGACATCACGGAACTTGGGTCCTTTGAATTCTATTAATAACCAACCAAGTAGCCCAAGAGGTCACATTAGCTTGAGAGGTCACTTTTCTTCCCAGGGTCAGAAAAAGCAGTCACATACCCCACCTTCCAATCAGTAATTAAAATACACTATTGTACTCCTTGGTTTTATAGGTTGTTAACTATGAAGGAAAGACCAGTTCCAGTATCTTCTAGTTCTGCAAATATATAATGATCTATCTAATGTTGCCATCATTTTCACATTTTATAAATGAGGAATAAAATGTACAAAGATTAAAAAGCATGAAGATACCATATGACTACCATGTAGTAGAATTAAATTTACAAGCACAAGTAGTTTGAGTCCAGAAGTTAACTGAAGCCAATTTAGACTGCTGTCAGTGGTTCACAGTCAAAAGTTTAACCTAAGACACCTCTCTTAATTTAATAACAAATAGATGATTTTTCCCATTTTTATTGAAGAAAATAAAACTTTAAAAGATTAAATAGGCAAAATTACTTGCTCTAAAATTTTACATCTGGCATAGAAGAAGCAAGCCAAATATTTAAATTCAAAATTCTGTTGTAGGCATGAATTCTTTCTGTTCAGTCATGTTGCTTCTTTTTACTCTGTGAAAGGACACACTATTCCCTATATGTAAATGAAGCTTCTGCTTTTAAAGTCAAACTGCTTACAGGGAAAGAATAGGCAGAAATAAATTACTCCTTTTAGTGGTGGGAAATTTTGTGGGGGAAAAAAAAGTTACCTTATCCATGTAAAAATCTAGTTCTAAGTCTCTGTCTTGGTGAGAGAAACAAAGGTAGTTATAGATAATACAGGAAGGCATTTCTTGTCAGAAATGCAAATGGAGAATGATAATCACAAATACTGAAGTTAGGAAGGATTCCTATGGGTTAGATAGAGAAAATTCTTAATACTCATTTATTTCATGTTTCATAACAGAATGTTACAAACTGGGTAATTTATAAAGAAAATAAATATAGTTTCTAACAGTTCTGGAGATTAAAAAGCCCAAAATCAAGATTTTTATCAAGTATTAAGGACATTTTTACAAGGGCAGTCCATGGGAGAAAGTGGTAGATTATGAAAGCAAGAGTGCAGGAAGGAAAGGAAAAAATGCTTTTATTATAAGTCTACTGTCATGATAATTAGCACCCTCCTTGAGCTCTCATGAGGTAGTTGCCTCTTCTTACAACCCACACTGTTGTATCAGATTATATAACCCAAGATGAACTTTGGGGGATCCTTTGAAATCATGGGATATATTTAGAAAGAGGAAAGAAGATGGTGGAGGGAGAGAGAGAAGACAAAGAGAAAGAATGAAAGTCCAGAGGCATCTAGGTACTGTACTAGCTCTCCTTCATTCTTATATGCAAGTTTAACTTCAGAGATTTCTGTGGACTAAATATGTGTTGAGAGTCAAATTTCCTGTGCTAAAAAAATGGATGGAGAGTTATGGGTCAGTTAAGAGAACCTAATAGACAACTATTGGATATCTGCCTCATTCTGTTAATATGTTCTGCAGTTTAGGCTTTTCATGTATAGATGAAGAAATTGAGGTTCAAAATATTAAATTATTAGCCCAAAGTGATAGCCAGAAAGCAGCATATCCAGATTAAAATATATGCCTTTCTTACTCCAAATTTACAATACTATATAAGTGGGTCAAAATTTAAGTCGACTCAAAGCACTGCAAAAATCTGCTGTGTGCTGACTTTTTGTCACATATTCTTTTGCTACAGTATATTGTTCTAAACATTAAAACTGGCAGTTTTCTAAATATGACTTCTGACCTTCACAGTATGGTTCCACTATACCTACATAATCATATCAACCATTTCTTAGCACTACTAGGCAACATCCCAGCAGATCTCTGGAACTGTCTATTATGCATAAGCCATACATGTTTTCCTAAGCATTAGCTTTGACAAGAGCCCCTACCTGAGTTTTCTTCTTCCCTCACATTCACATTCATACTCCTGATCTTGGGAACCCCTTTTGTGTCCATATTTTTAAATCCCTTGTTCTTTCTCACATAGATTTATGTTTTATTGACCAGCTACTAGATTGCTCATATAGACAGAGTAACTCTATTTTATATTTTATGTAAACTTAAGAAATAGCTTTTAAGAGAAAATTATACTCCACAAGATATGCTCATCATTTTAGAAATAAAGAGGGAAAGATAAGATGCCTACATGTAAGATTTATCTATTATTTATTTCACTTAGAGCCCAGGGTCATGGTATCACTATAAATAAACATAATATGTTATATAGGTAGACATCAGCTGGCTTGGAAATCATAAGAGGAAGGGTCCTACCTCCCCTATCTCTAATATGAAAGGGAGGAGATTGAAGTTAGCAGAGCCATGGTTTCCTACTTGAAGGATCAATCCAACAGAGCTGCTCAATTACTCACCTGTCCAAGAGATGACACATCTCTTAAAGACATGGTCAAGAGTTGTAAATAATAGTTATCCTCTCAGTGAGATAATACACCATCCTACAGAATCCCCAGCCTTTGAGCAATAGTCCACAGATGCCCATTGCTGGACTCCTTGAGACTTTTCCATCTATTTCTCAAAGACAACCTCTATGCCTTAATCACCTTTCATTGTCTGCATGCTTGTTTTTTTTTCGGTTTTCCAAGGTAGGGTCTCACGCTACCTCAGGCTGACCTGGAATTCACTATGTAGTCTCAGGGTGGCCTTGAACTCATGGCAATCCTCCTACCTCTGCCTCCCAAGTGTTGGGATTAAAGGCATGTGAAACCACCCCCAGGTGTTTTTTTTATTATTATTATTTATGTATATAGTATATATACAGCCATGATGTTAGCCTTCTCCCTGTCCTCCCCCATAGGTAATGTGGGTCTTGTCTTCTGGGGGTAGCCATCAGTTATTCTGTACAGGCAATGACTCTGTGCAAAATGACCCAACTAATGGTTCTAACAATCTTTCCACTCCCTCTTCCATGAATTTCCCTGAGCCATGTTGGATTCATTTTAGGTCTATTTCAGTGACGAGGTCTTGGGAGTCTCTGTGTCTCTGGATATCTGATTTGGTAGGAGTTGAGTGTTCTTTGTGTCTATCTCCTTCACCCTTGTACTGGTACCAGGGTCACCAATAAAGCAGCACTCTTGCTCATTTCCCCTATAACTCTATGGCTTCAGCTGGTGCCCTGTTGAGGTGTGATGGGCTGATTCTATGAGGTTCTGTGTCCATCTCAAAGAGAGAAGCAGGTTCTCCAATGGAGAGTAAGGTCAGTGCAAGATACATGTATAACCATTATTATTTTAGAGAGAATTTAATAGGTATGGACCCTCCTGTATCCCATTATTGGTAGGAGCTTGATATTGGAGAACAGGCTCATTTTTGTATATGGTTCTGAATTGTTTCCCATTTCCAGGTATGGGTTCCATTCCACTGAATGGATCTGTTAGCCAAATCTAGAGTAGTTGGTAACCCACCATGACTGTGTGCCCCTACTGCACTTGTGTGAGCACCACGTCAGGTTGTTTGCTGCTGAGTAGCTTAGACCATGAGTTGCTTAGACAGGTGTTGGTAGTTTCCCCCCAGTCATTTATGTAGCATCTTCTGGCACTAGACAAGCTAACTGTCTGGGGACTGACTCTCTTCCAGGTTCTAGCCAGGTCTCTCCATGTTCCGTCTGAACAGCATATGGTGTCTTCAGCAGTAGGGTCTTACCAATAACCTTTGGTGGGTCATCAAGTACTCTGACAGAAATCTATCTTCTTTTGGGAAACCTTGTAGGTCTCACTGATCAATAGCTCATTGTGAATGGTCTTGACAGGAAAATCCAGACTGAATGAAAATCTGAAACATTTTGGAGGCCTCACCAATGTATTTTAAAAATATCTTAAGCTATAACTTTTTTGTTCTATTTCTTTGAAAACTTCATAAAATTGTTACCATGATGGAACATTGTATTTTTTTATAAACTGAACCTATATCTCTGGATTATCAGCACTAATATTTGTATCTCTTATTCCCTTTGAGGAGAAACTGTTTTCCACCACATTGGCAAAATACAACACCCTTGGCAAGTTAAGGAAATGTGTTTTAAAAAGTGCCAGCCCACTTGCCTGGTATGTATGTATGTATGTGTGTATATATATTTTAATATCTATGTCCCATGAATGATGAGCAAAGAATTTCGATTAAAACAGTATTATATTCACAGGTTTCAGAGCAATTCAGATTAGAGTATTTCAACTTGCTTTGAGTGTAAAATTTAAGGGAGCATGCACTAAGCACTTCCAGAAGCCACAGTACCCACATAAGCCAGATGCACAAGGAAGTACATATGTCTGGAGTTCATTTTCATGGCTGGAGGTTCTGGAACACTCATTCTCTTTCTTTCTCAAACAAACCAACCAACAAACAAATAAATAAAATATAAAAATATTTTTAAAAAATAAATTAAGTTCCAGGTATAATTCCAAGTAACTAAAGCCACTTGACTTCTGACAAAAAAGCCAAAAACACACATTGGGAAAAGATAGTACTTTCAGTAAAAGGTGCTCAAAAAAACTGGATATCTATGTGCAGAAGAATGAATCTAGACCTGTATTTCTCACCATCCACAGATATCAACTCCAAATGAATCAAGAAACTCAATGTAAGAACTGAAACTCTCAAATGACAAGAAGAAATATTAGAACACTTCAAGATATATGCACAATGAAGGACTTTCTGAATAGGATCTGTTATTCCAGGAATAATGCAATGATCAGCAAATGGGAACTCATGGAACTATAAAGCTATTGTACAGCTAAGGAAATTCTTAACCAGGTCAAGAAACAGCCTACAGAATAAGGGCATGTCTTTCAGAGCCACATATCTGACAGAGAATTGATATCTATAAAGAACTCAAAATATAAGCAACAAAATTCCAGCAACCCAATGCAAAAAATAGGCCAAGGAACTACACAAAGAATTCTCAAACTTTAAAACACAGATGCTCAATAGGTATTTTAAAAAATTAACATCTGTAGCCATCAGGAAAATGCAAAATAAAATGACTTTGAGATTCTATCTCACTTCAGACAGAATAACTACCAGCAAAAATTTTAATAACAACATATGCTGGCAAGAAGGTTTATCCACTGTTGGTAGAAATGTATATTGGTGTAGCCATTATGGAATGAATGTGGTGGTTTCTCAAAAAGCTAAACATAGTTCTACCATGTGACTCAACTATTCCACTCCTGGGCATGCCTTAACCATTCTACCTTTAGTATAAGATACCCACTCATCCATGTTTATTGCTGCTCTATTCATAATAGATAGAAAACATGAATGGATAAGGAATATGTAGCATACAAGATATAATTTGTAATTTTATTCATGTTATAAGGAAAAATGAAACTTGTAAGAAAAGAAAAGGAATTGGAAAACATATTAACTGTACCCAGACTCAGAAAGACAGATAATACTTAGTGAGGTAACCCAGGCCCAGAAAGCCAAACGTCATATGTTCTCTCTCATATGTGGATCCTAGGTACAAATGATTGGACTTCTATGTGAGTAAAAATAAAACTCAGTAGCAGAAGCCAGTAAGCTAGAAAAGGGATATAAAGGAATAGAAAGGAAGGGAGGGGGGACTTAATGAGATGTTATTGTATATATGTAAGTAGAAGAACAGATTAATGGGGTAAAAAGGCCTAAGTGAGGTCAGGAGAAGAGATTGAATAAAGGAAAGGTGGAGGGAGGGCTAATCACAATCTAAGAGGATATAAATAAGTCATATGGAAACCTACTTTTCTGGACAATGAATACTCAGAAGCAACAGTTTATTACTGGGAAATTTTCAGTGCCAGGGATGGGATACCTTCTAGTGAATTGTTGACTAGGGAGGTAACAGATACCCCAAAAACATTATAGGCCATTGCCAAGGCCCTTGGTTTCCCATCAGGAATAGATGGTAAGACCCTACTGTTGAAGACTCCACATACTAGGTCAGCAAGGTCACTGAGAAATCCTGCTAGGGCTGAGCTGAAAGCCTCCTCCATGTAGACCAGCTGACAGAAAGCTGAAAAAGGCTACACTGCATGAAGTTCAATGGGAGAGAGAAATCACCAGTGAAGGTACTCAACAGTGAACACTGAAAGCTTTAAATTTGGCCAGCCAGGCCAAATGAGCCAACTGGTGCAATAGTGGCATGTCTGTTATGGGGAAAACCAACCACTCTCTAATTGGACTGGAGGCCTGCTCCATGGGACGGAATACATCCCAGGGCTAGTCATGAGCCCTAGGGGTGTAACGTCTGCTTGTGTCATGCTAAATGTGTGCACTATGCTCACCAAACTGCCCAGTAAGCACTTCTCTTAATGTCCACACCCATATATTAATGGTACTCTCACTTTTGGTTAGAGAAACTTCTCTTTCCAGATGGTAACAACCTTGGGATGACTCAGAAGGCACCGTGGTGCTGAGAAGAAGGGACAGAGGAGTGCTTGGCACTGAAACATCTCAAACCCACCTTCCAAGGCTCAGGGTCCATTGTGGAAGAGGGAGCGGAAAGAATATAAGAGCCAAAGGAAGAGTAGGACTCCTTACAACATGCTCCTCCAGACACAAAAATGGCCTGGATATCCATGACCTCACAATGCCTAAAACTACCTATACAAGACCATCATAATAGGAGGAAAAGATCATGATGTCAAACTGTAAAGAGCGACTAATTGAGAGGGGAGGAGATATGATAGAGAGCAGAGTTTCAAAGGGAAAGGGGGAGGGGATGGAGGGAAGTACCATGGGATATTGTCTATAATTAAAGAAGTTGTCAATAAAAAATTAAATAAATTAAATAAAAAAATAATAGTCTCAATAGTAGAGACTAGGAAGCTAGAATGCAAGCATAAGAGGGAACATATTGAAAGGGCTTAAGAGGAAGAGATAGTATACAAATAAAAAAAAGGGCTAGAATACTGTGGATGGAATGGTCGAAGGGGGATAAGACAAAGGGTTTGGAAGAGAGTAGGTTACAAAGGGGCATTAAATAAAACTAAACATTTATGACTAAGCCATATGGAAATCTACTTTGTTAGCTGACTAAAACAAAGTTTTAAAAAGTGAGAGAGCTTGGGCAGAAGAATCCTATAGGGCTGGAAAATGGGAAACTCCCAGTGTCAGGGGTAGGATGCCTCCCAAAGAATTGTTGGTTAGTGAGGTTCCACAACTTCCCTCCAGACAATACAGCCTATTTCTAAGGCTTTTGGTTGCCCCCCATAACTAGAGTGTAAGAATCTATTGCTGAAGACATCACATGTGTCAGTTATAAGACACTGAGAAATCAAGTAAGAACTGAGTTAAAGTGTCCTTTCTGGATGGCTGTCACAGTACTGCAAAATGCTAAGAAACATGTTGAGGGGAGAAAAGTCATCAAGAGCTTTATTCAGCAGTGTACCTTATAAACAACTCAAAGGGGCAGCCAGTCACATGTTCCCATGGGTGTAATAGTGGTATTACTGAAATATTCAGTTTTAATTACTGAGTGACCTTAGGGAAACTTCAGTTTCTGATAAAAAGTCTTTGAGAGTGATTTGGAATTAAGTCTGTGGGAGTGAGCAGGGGGCAGAATGAGATCTTTGTATGTCTTTATTTTGAGCAAGAACACCATGCTATAAATAATTTATCTGAATACATTTAATTGAATTATCTAAGATTAAAGTAGAATAATATCTGAGAAGCATATCATAACCAGTATAAGAAAAAAAACCTCTTCTCATATGTTTGCCATTGTTATATAAGAGGGGTACTGATTTTTGTGTGTTAATTTTGTATTATGCTACTTTGTTGAAGGTGGAGTTTTCTCCCTAGGGTCTATGACTTCCCAAGCTGTAGGATTTTGACATGTGTTCAGTACCATACCTGAATTCCCTCCTACTTAGGCCCTAGGGAGAAAGTTACTATTGATGTTTGCTAAATAGATATGTTGCTTTTATCAAATTATCTCTAAATATTCATGTTTATGCTGTAAATTAGTGCCTCTATCATTTTTTTGTGAGTGAATCATTTTGCACTTGGTGCTAACAACTGGGGAGACTCAAGACTCAAAGTGCTGAGATGTGACAGCTAAGGATTCAAGGACAAGTGGGACATGTCATGCATACCTACTGAGGCACAGGAAACACTGTGGAAGAAATGATGGTATGTAAGATCCAAAAGATGCTTTGGACTATGAAAGGGGCTTTGGAATATGAAATGACCATTGTATCCATGATCTCACATTGTCTATTGTTACCTCAACATTATTGGTTCCAACACCACATCATCATGAGTGATGAAGACCAGAAACAAAATTGCGAAAATAGAATAGGGACTTGGTGTAAATAGACAAGGTTTGGTGGAAAGGCACTAGGGGAATAGGCAACTAAGAAAGTACAGTGAATGGTGTGCCCATTCTCTGTCTCTCAAATAAATTTTAAAAGTTACAGAGAAAAGAACTTGTTTCATGTCTTTAAGAAAACTTCAAATCACATGTACACATGTGTGCACACACACACACATATATGTCATCTATTTCAGGAACAAAATAATATGGTTCAGTGGATCAAAGTACATTATGTACATAGATGAAATTTGTCAAAAATGTTTTTTAAACAAATGTAGATTTCAGGATCATAGAGAGTGTTTTTCTACCCATGCTGTCTGCTAGTAGCAACATTAGGGAATAGAATGGTTAGTTTTGCTACAGAGAAATCACACAAGCTAAGATTGACTAGAATAGTTTATAGAAATAAGCCGCACTTCCAATCCATGGAGTATTTTATCTGCAGCATTATATACAAAAGGCACATTCATATTAACACCACCTCAGCAGCATATGCACAGTCTTCCTACCCCTCCTCTGTCAGGACAGTAATTCCTGTTCCATCTTAAGCTGCTAACATAGGTTAGATGTTGAAACTATACCTGCCAATTTGGAAATGCCTTTCCTTAAGAAAATACTTTTTCCTTTAGTGATCTTTAGGGCACTGAAACCAGGAAATATTTCTGTAGAGCTACTGGTCTTCATTCCACATTAGAAATTTAATAAATCTTGTTTCCAATGTTCATGAGATAGTGCAACTAGAGAGTAGATTTATGCACCAACAAGTAGCACAGACAGCCATGTAAGTAGCCTTTTATTCACTGGGAACTTTTTAAAAATATGTTTTATTTATTTATTTGAGAAGGGAAAGAAGCAGAGAGAGAAAGAATGGGCATGCCAGGGCATCCAGCCACTGAAAACGAACTCCAGATGCATGCGCTCCTTGTGCATCAGGCTTTCAGGGGTCCTGGAGAATCAAATCAGGGTCCTTTGGCATTGCAGGCAAACACCTTACCCTCTAAGCCATCTCTCCAGCCCTCTTGGAATTTCTTTTACACACTCCACTAGCAAAAGGGCTGCCCACTCTGGAGGAAGTTCCTGCACTCTCCATCAATTTTTCCTGAACATGCCATCCCAAGCCTACCCAAGAGGCATGTCTCTTACTTGATTCCTAATCTGATTAAGCTAACAACAGAAATTAACTGTCATATTTACAACAGTTTAGCCTCCATCAGTTGCTTAGCGAATGGTTCTTTGAAAATACATTTGAAGGGGATGGTGCAGTGACTTAGCCATGCAAGGTTGAGAACCTGTATTGAGACGTCAAAATATACATAAATGCCCGATGGGCATAGTGGCCTGCCTGTAATCCTAGTGATCAGGAGGCAGAGACAGGGTATTCCTGCGTCAAGCTGGCTAGCTAGACCAGCCAAACCCACAAGCTCTGGGTTTCATGACAGACTCTGAGAAAATTAGGTAGAAAGTAATGAAGAACAATACCTGAAGTCAACATTGATTTTTCACATGCATGCATACATTTCTCCCACACATATATGACAATGTATACACATAGGCACACACATAAGAAAATACATTTAAAAGTCATTTCTGTAAGATCAAGTCTGGTTTAGCAGTTATCCACCTACTTCAGTCACTGCTGGGAAAGGGGAGGCATGTTTTGGTAACATGCTACTCTGAAATCTTAACTCATGAGAACTAATTAAATTAATTTTCTGACACATAGGTTCCGATTAGATTGTTTTCTTATGCATTGGCTGTTTAAGACAGTACAGTTCTAAATTAATGTTGTCAGATCACAACTGCTAATTAGAATAAGAAACTGGCCAATTCCCAATCAGAAAACTGTTCACTTAAAGATATAAAAGTCAAATATTGAAGGTAATGAGTTACTAAACATAGAAAATAATTGTTTCCTCAAATACTAGAAGGAATATTTTAGGACCCTATAATAGTAATAAATATGCTAATGTGGAAAAGAAGGGAGAACATGTGGACAAGGAGGGGAAGAAGGATAATGGGCAGCAGCAGTGATGTCAATGACTACATTACAAAGGGACAAAAATAACAACCAAGAGAGCATAACTCCATGTGCCAATGTGGGGAATGTCAGTAAAACCATGTGAGAGATGTACCTTAAAAAGACTGTGAGGCAGGCTGGAGAGATGGCTTAGTGGTTAAGGCGCCCACCTGCAAAGTCTAAGAACTCCAGTTCCAATCTCCAGGTCCCACGTTTAGCCAGACGCAAAAAGTGATGCAAGAGCACAATGCCACACTTGCCCACAAGGGGGCGCACACACATGGAGTTCATTCACAGTGGCTGAGAGGCTGCTGGCATGCCCATTCTCTCTCTCTCTCTCTCTCTCTCTCTCTCTCTCTGTCTCTCTCAAAAAAAGAAAAGACTGTGAGGTTTCCTGGATGAAAGAGTAAGCACATAGCTACATCACTGTAGATGTATTTTCTGAGCTGAATTTTTGTATTTGAACTTCATTTAACGGCAAGTTCACCAATGACATAGATGAATACAAAATATGTCAAGAAGACTTCACATATCAAAAAGTTACCGAGGTGCTGGAGGGATGGCTTAGAGGTTAAGGTGCTTGCCTGCAAAGCCAAAGGACCTATGTTTGATTCCCCAGGACCCATGTGATCCAGATACACAAGGTGGCACATGCATCTGAAGTTTGTTTGCAGTGGCTGGAGGCCCTGGCATGCCCATTGTCTCTCTGTCTCTCAAATAAATAAATAAATAAGTTACAGAGAAAAGAACTTGTTTCATGTCTTTAAGAAAACTTCAAATCACATGTATACATGTGTGAGTATACACACATACACACATATACGTCATCTATTTTCATGAACAAATTAATATGGTTTAGTGACCATGTAGGCTTATTAAGCTGAATATTTTAAATAATACAACCTCATAATGACACTAAAAATCTAGAAAAATGCATAATTTTCAAAAACTACTCATATCATAAATTAAAAGCATATGAATTTGGGCAAATACAGTCTAGAAATGAAATTAATGAACTGAGATTATACTAATATTGGAATTTTCATGTAAGAACTTTAAAACACAAGTTACAAAATGCTTAAACAAGAAATTGCAATGAAGGGCTGAAGACTTGGCTCAGTGGTTAAAAGTACTTGGTGCACAAGCTTGACTACCAGAATTCAGATTTCTAGAACTCATTGAACATAAGTAGGACATGTTTCTGTAATCTCACACATATCTGTGACAATGGAAGACAGATCATAAAAATCACAAAGGTAGTGGGCCAGCTAGTCTGGCATTCGTAGTGACATCCCAGAGAGATACTGTCTCAAATAAGGTAGAAGGCAAGGACTGACACCCGGAGGTTATACCCTGACTTCCAAATGTATGCACTTTGATGTGTGTATGCACCAATGCATGTACATGTACACACACACACACTGCATTTGTAATTATAACTGAAAAATAAAAGTAATTTGAAAATATAAAGTATGTAATTTATATATAATATGAAGTATATTTATATAACTATAAATTTTATAACTGAAAAAACATTAACAATGATAAAAAACCTCAGTAGGCACAATATACAGTAGAATAGAAGAGAATGGAAGAATAATTGGAATAATAATACAAAAAGAGAGACTAAAATGAGACAAAAATATACATGAAAAAAATGAAGCAGAACCATAGGGTCTTATGAAGACTATTGTGAAGATTCTGTCATGTTTTTATCAGTATATACAGGAAGAAAAAGGAGAGGGTATGTGGAACTTAAAACAATCTTTGAACTAATAAAGTAAAAATATCCAATTAAAGCCTGGCATGGTGGCACATGCCTTTAATCCCAGCACTCTGGAGGCAGAGGTAGGAGGGTCACCATAATTTCGAGGCCACCCTGAGAATACAGAGTGAATTCCAGGTAAGCCTGGGTTAGAGTGAGACCCTACCTCGAAAAACCAAAAAAAAAAAAAAAATCCAATTAGTTTAAAATAATTTATACCATGAAATATTGTATTATTTTAAAGTTATTGCTTTGGAACCAGAGAAAATTTCAAATGTGATTAAACCAATGAAATCCACTCCAATATATGCCATTATCAACTTGCAAAATATGAAGATAAAAATAATAACTTGAAAGGAATGAGAAAATGACAACCTATGCATAATTCAAATGACAAGTGACCCTTTCTATGTCAATGGAGGCCAGGAGAAACTGATTCATTGAAATGGTACATATATATCATTAAATAGCAGAATATACTTAAAAACACTATAACATGGAGTAATGACTCAATGCTTAAAGGCACTTTCTTGCAATGATGGAAGGCCTGGGTTTGATTCCCCAATCCCCACATAAAGCTCAATGCACAAAGGGGTGCATGCATCTATAGCATGTTTGCAGTGGCAGAAGGCCCTGTCATGCCCATACAAACTCACTCTCTCTCTCCCCCTCTATCTCTTTCTCAAATAAATAAATATATTTTAAAGATCAATAGGGGGTGGAGAGTTAGCTTAATCATTAAGGCACTAGGCCGTGAAGCCTAATAACTTGGTTTCAATTCTCCAGTACCCTCATAAAACCAGATGCAAAGTGGTGCATGCATCTGGAGTTTGCTTATAATGGCTAGACACCTAAGCATGTCCATTTTCTCCCTCTCTCTCTTTGCAAATAAGTAAATAAAGTAATTAAAAATATATGTAAATAAATAAGGGAAATTCATGGAAGAGGGGGTGGAAAGATTGTTAGAGACAGAAGTTGGGTAATTATGCACAGAGACATTGCCTCTTCCCCATAACTGATGGCTATCCCCACAATGCACGACCCACATTCCCTTATGAAGATGGTTCCTTTGGAGGGGGGAGGATAGGGAGGGGGCTATCGAAGGTACCAACATGAATGTATTCACATTATGAGCATAACTAATAAAATAATTTAAAAACACTATAGAGAGATGTGTATAATAAACCACCCAGTTGTAACATATCACTTGAAACCAGAGTACTGGGGAAAGGGTAAGCACCAATCACATTCCTGTCTGTTTCCATTTATCTATCATTTTTGAAATGACAATTATAGTGTTGGAGATCATGGCAGGGGTTGCATGTGGTTATAGACAACTTGGACATGACTAAAGTCATTAAAATTAGTAATTTTGGGAGGGGAGTAGACCAAGATAGCCTCAAACTTATGATATTTCTGCCTTAACTATTTCCAAGTGGTAGGATTAGAGTCATAAACAACCCACTGTTAAAGAATTAATGTTAGAAATAACATTTTGGTAATGAAACAGTAATATGTCTTGATTATAGTGATGGAGGAACATGAATCTACCTTACAGTAGATAATGCATATAGTGCTATATAAATATATCCATCATTCCAACATTCAGGACAAAGTTTTAATATTGTACTCTGTTTTATATAACAATTAACTATGGGAGGATTCTAACTGAATAATATTAAGTTATTATACTTTCTATTAAATTCACTGTGAAGCTATGATAATTTTAAAACAATTTTTTCTGTTTTTTTCTTGTTTATTTTACTCATATGTGAGGGAGAATTGGCACACCATGGCCTCCAGCCACTGCAATTGAACTCCAGACATGTGCGCCCCCTTTTGTGCACGTGCGACCTTGCATGCTTGCATCACTGTGTGTCTGGCTTACATGGGACTTGGAGAATTGAACATGAGTCCTTAGACTTTCCAGGCAAGCACCTTAACCACTAAGCCATCTCATCAGCCCTGACATATTTTTTTAAAGAACAAATGATAAAATAACTTTAAAAAATATTATTTTCCCATGAAACTGGATTAAAGTATCAAATATGACAATAATGTTATGAGAGGCAATAAAGCTAAATATAATTAGAGAAAAAGTATGAGTTTAAGAGACCATGAAAATTAAATATGTATAAACTTAACTATAGTAGCAAAATTTTATTTAAAATATCTGTAAGTGTATATGTGTGAATTTATCTGTGCAAAATAGCAAAATGGTAATAATTACTGCTTCTTAATAAAAAATTAATTTTTTGAAGTTTCAGTTTTATGTAAAATAACATATTGAAAGTTACCAACTGAATGACCTGTTCACCTCCCGAGAATAACTGTTTTCTCCATGAAGAGCTTTGAAAATAGTTTTATGATCCACATCAAAGGCCTCAGGACAATTATGGTTCTTGTTGCTCAGCTTATTCCTTATAATAACTGAATATTTAATTTAGCTCACTTCTAAGAGATACTCAGCCTTTGATTTCTAATTTCCATCCACATTTCATCTTGGCAATTAACTATCCTTATGACACTGAGCTCACTGTATTGGTGTGCACAACTGTGGAGATTAAAAAAAAAACAACAGGGATCGGGGACATGGCAATTTTCAAGTTTCTGCATAAAGGCATATTTTGCAAGTGAACTGAATTAAGGAAATAAGTAACATGGCTTCAAAATATATCAGAACTTAGTTTGATCTCATAAACAGTAAGCAACTGTTACATATCTGTTGAAATAAGTTTCAAAATTCTAGTCTTGAAAGAAATGGAAAAAGTGAACATTCAAAATAATATGTTTGTCATTTTTCCTTGATTATCATCTTAAAACATCCATTTCAATAGTTCTTTGACTACCTAAGACAAAGAAAACAATTAAAATACAGGATGTCTTGAAAATTTCATTTGTAAGTCTTTTAGAATTTTTTTTTCTGGATGATTAAATCTTCTGATAAAGTAGTCAACGAAATCATGTTTTTCTTCTGGTACTGGAATTCCCAGTGATTTGACAATATAAACTGTGGATTAGCAAAAGACATTAGATAAAATTATGTCACAAGGAATCCACCTTTTTTTCCCACTTGATTCTTATAATTTCTCTATCCCCACCCACTTTCTCCCTCCTTTGAATCTAATGAAGTATTTTATGTATGTTGCCATAATAACTCATAAAAGACACATATGAGTTCCCTTTTGGGCTGGCGAGATGGCTTAAGGCATTTGCCTGCAAGGCCTAAGGACCCAGGTTCAATTCCCCAGTACCCACGTAATCCAGATGCACAAGGGACACATGCATCTGGAGTTCGTTTGCAGTGGCTAGAGGCCCTGGTGTGCCCTTTCTCTGTCTCTCTTCTATCTCTCTCTCTCTCTGCTTGCAAATAAACAAACTTTAAAAAAATTTTAAAAATGAGTTCTCTTTTATTTTATTTGATATTTTTCTGGTCTTGTGATTTTTTTTTTTTTTTTTTTTGCCTGGTCCTGGTGTCTGAGCCCTGGGCTTTGCACTTGCTAAGCAAACACTCTACTAATGAACTACATCCATAAATCCAAAAGTATAGTATTAAAGATAGTTGTCCCTTCCATCCCATTATTCTTAAAGTCACATATACCAGATATTTCCCATTAATTTTCACAGGGGCTAACAAGCTATACCCTATAGTTGGAACTTGAACTAATACCCTGTAAAGAAGATGTCCATCTCTGAGAGGAAGAGATTGAAAATGATGGCTCAATCACTTTGCATACATTCTGATGAGTTCTAAGTGAATTTCTTCTTTGGATGATCTATCCTTTCAAAGCAAGGCATTTCATTGTGACTATCACTACAGGGTAACCTGTTCCCTGGAGATTTTATGCTAATTAAAATAATGTATCTCTTCTAAGTTGGAGAGGTCCATTTGGTTGACATGTCTACTTAGTTTTGGAAAACACATTAGTATGTGTAAGATATCATACTATTAAGTATTTGTTGAGCACTAACAGCTATTAATTCTCCAAAATATAGTTAAATGCTGTTGTATCCCAGAAAAGTTTTAAAAACAATCTAAATCTACACCTATAATAACATTAGCTTGAGCTTACAGGACTCAGAGATTTAAAATAAGATGTACCATTTGGATCATAGTCTCCTCAAACTATTTATTTAGTCACCCAAGAGGTTTCTATCCCTATAATTGGAATCATTTCAATTCTCTCCATGAAACTTAAATATTTGTTTTGCTGCCCAACTTTAAGAGAACTGCTAGGAAATACCCTCTAGTGGTAAAATAAAATTGTTAAAATGTTTGGTATGCTAGGACTCTTTGCTTTAATTATGGATTAAAGTATAATAATAATGATGGGATACAGATTACTCTATGACTTTAATTTGTTTATAAACAGGCAAAAAGCCTTCTGCAAGACTGACAAAGCACAAGTAATACAAAATAATTTCTCAAGCATATAAAGATATTGCTGTGGTTTGAATGCATAAGCTATAACATTGACAATGAAAGTTGTATTGAATAAAACATTTGTTTTTCCAAACAAACATTCAGATTCCCCTTCTGGGCTAACTGGTCCATCTGTACCTTCTCTGTGGAACTCCATATGTCTTCCAAGCTCAATGTTTGCAAGAACTCATTCAGAATATGAGGCATAAATGGACTTAATTTGCTGTGATTCTGCATGATGGTATTTTATTTTGAAACATGGTTTAGGCTTGGGAATTGTTTAAGTTCTAAAAGAATGTGGGCGGGTGTGAGAAAATCAAGGTGAGGCTTGTATGCTTTGAAAAAAAATGATTAAAATAGGGCATGGATGCCTAAGTTCTACCATCTGCTGAAATGCGTGCACAGTTAAATATACAAGGTTACCTTTCAGACATCATTTATTTTAGCAATCCAGTTAGCAAAACGTTATTCACTGTCCTTGATGCTGAAAACACCAATATAGGATGTGACTTCTTTGAGAAACTTAAGCTGTAATATAGGATCATATCAAATATTGAAAAGCAATATTGTTTAAAGAACTACAACTCCATATATATTCTAGTTTCCTGCAATTATTCATTCAGTGGTAAAATTAATCACTGTGACATTTAAGTCAATGTTTATACATGAAACAAAATATATTCTGCTTACCTTTCTGGATAGAAAGCTGGAGACTATACCAAGAGAAAAAGAATAGAAAACAATGATTTTCTGTTTCCCATCATTTCTACTACTACTGAATAAGTTATTTGTCTTTATCTGGTCAAACACACCCTCATATTCTTTTTTTTTCTTTTTTATTATTTATTTATTTATATTATTCTAATTTTACATTCATAATGGTGACTCCATTATCCTCCTCCCTGTCCTCCCTCTTCCAAAGGGACCCTCATCAATGGTGAATGTGGGTCATGCATTGTGGGGTTAGTCAAGAGTTATGGGGGGGTGTAGTTATCATATCTCAACATAACAAAGACTATATATAATGTACTTAAAGCCCATATGATGCTCAGTTGGGAAAATATTGGAGAATTCCCAGTAATGTTTTGAGTAAGACGGAGTGTCCACTCTCCCCACTGTTATTTATCATAATATTTGAAGTCTTAGATGGAGTAATAGGACAAGAGAAAGAAATTAAAAGGACACACACTGGAAAGAAAGGTGTCAAACTATCCTTGTTTATACGTGATATGACTCTATGCTTAAGAAGCCTGAAAGACATCACCACAAAACACTTAATGCTGATACTCTTTAAGCAAAGTGGCAGCATATAAATTCCACAAACAAAAATCAATAGCATTCATATTTACTGATGCCAAACATACAGAGAAAGAAATCAGGGAAGCAGTTTAGTTTACAATAGCATATCTTAGAATATCTTTACCCACGGAATGAAGGACTTCTTAAATGAAAGCATTAAAATGCTGAAGAAATAGAGGAAGACATAAGAAGAAGAAAAGATCTCCCATGCTCATGGAATAAAGAGTTAAAGAGTTACTATTATGAAATTGGCTATCCTACCAAAAGCAATATATAGATTCAATGCAAGTCCAATCAAAATTCTAGTGTCATACTTCAAGTAATATAAAAAATAGTTTCAAAATACATATGGAAGCCCAAATGATCTCAGAGAGAGAAAAAAAAGTCCTCAGCAAAAAGAGTACAGCACATGTAACTTAAGCATGCTTTAACATATCTACTGCAAAGTCACAGTAATAAAAACAACATGCTACAGGCACAAAATCAGACACATTGATCAATGCAACAAAATAGGATATCCAAGTTTAAGGTTCTCTCTTCAGCCACCTGATCTTTGATAAAGAGGCACACTGGAAAAAGACATCAGCTTCAACAAATGATACTGGAGAAAGTGCTAACCACACATGGAATAATGAATAAAAATCCTCTTCACTCACACTGAACAAAAACTACAAATGAGTCAAAGACATCATAAAACCTGAAAATTTGAAACAACTGGAAGAAAAAGCAGGAAGAATATTCCAAAATATAAAAGTATGAATAAGAACACATAGGGCTGGAGAGATGGTTTTAGGGGTTAAGGCACCTGCCTCCTAAGCCTAAGAACGCCGTTTGATTCTCTAGGTCCCACAATTTAGCCAGACACAGTGATGCAAGGGCATAATGCTTCATTTGCCTACAAGGGGGCACATGCATCTAGAGTGTTTTCACAGCAGCTGAGAGGCTGCTGGTGCACTCATTCTCTATCTGTCCCTCTCTCTCTCTCTCTTTCTCTCTCTCTCTCTGGCTCTCTGAAAGAAAGAAAGAAAGAAAGAAAGAAAGAAAGAAAGAAAGAAAGAAAGAAAGAAAGAAAGAAAGAAAGAAAGAACAAACACAGTAGCCTAGGATAAAAAAAAAAAAATCAACCACTGGGTTCTCTTGAATCTCTAAAGTAATTGGACAGATGTGCAAACTCTCGAGATTGTCAATAGACAACCCACAGAATGGGAGAAAAATTTCCCCAACTATGCATCCAAAAGAGGATTAATATCTAGAATATAAAAAGAATTCAAAAATTAAGCAATGAAAAAAAATCATTCAAGCAACTCAAAAAATGAGGGAGAGAACTGAACAAAGTTCTCAAAGGAAAAAAGAAATACAACAAATGCTGGCAAGATTGTGGGGAAAGATGAATCCTCATTCACAGTTGGTAGTACTGCATACTTATACTGCCACTACAGAAATCAGTGTTCAGATTCCACAAAAATCTAAAAATACAGATATACCATTTCCCATCTATGCAACTCCAGGTCATATACCCTACAGACTCCTCTTTATCTTAGAGATACTTGCTTAGTCATGTTTGTAACTAGCCCATTATATGTAAGAAGTAGATTCAGCTAAGATGTCCATCAAGTGATGAATGGACTATGGAGATGTGGCACATATGCACAATAGAATCAGTAATAGCAAAAAAATGAAATTTGCTGGAAATGGATTGACCTGGAAAAATATCATACTAAGTGTTGCAGTCAGGTTCATTCTGGAAATCACCTAACCAAGAGCAGCTTATGGCAGGGGATGGAGAAAGGTTGATTTTGGTTTACAGACTTGAGGGGGAAGCTCCATGATGGCAGAGAAAATGATGACATGAGCAGAGGGTGGACATCATCCCCTCACCAACATCAGGTGGACAACAGCAATAGGAGAGTGTGCCAAACACTGGCAAGGGGACACTGGCTATAAAACCTATAATCCTGCCCCTCAAAATACACTGTCTCCAAGAGGTGTTAATTCCCAAATTTTCATCAGTTGGGAACATAGCATGCAAAACACCTAAGCTTAAGGGGGACACGTGAATCAAACTACCACACTAAGTGAGATTAAACAGGTTTGAAGAGACAAGTTCCACATATTTTCTCACATGTATGCATCTAAGATTTGGCAGTTTTATTGTTTCAGTAGTACTAGTAAGAAAGCTAGAATGAGGATTATAGAGAGGAGAAACAGGAGGGATAAGAAGAGGGGATTGTACACAGGCAAGTGGAGGATAGGGTCAGATGTTGAGGAGGCAGGGCTAAGGGGAGTGGTTATGTATAGAAAACTAACAATGACATTAATAAGTACCATCAAAATCTTCCTTTTTGTAAGATAATAAAACATATAACTTAAAGAGAGAAAGAGAAAAGGAGGAGGAAGAAATTGAGAAGAAGGAAGGGGAAGTGGAGGAATTGTTTGTTTGTGTCAAAGCACCAGCAAAGGTAGAAAAAGCTTTATCTTAAAATCATATGCTGTTGCTGTAAATCCAAGTGCCAGAACTGAGTTACTGAGTTACCAACAGTGAACTGTTGGTTATAGAGGCCTATGAGACCTCCAAAATAATGCAGCACTTGTTTGTCTACCAGAACTAAAGGGAAATTTTCTATTGCTGAAGACACTACAAGCTGTGGCTTAGGACATTGAGACATCATGCTGGAACTGAGGTTGAAGCCAGTCAGCTAGCCATCCTAGTGCTGATAAGTGCATTGAGAACTGCTGGAGGGTAAAAGTCACACACAGCGTGAACAAGCAGGGGATCCTGCAAGCTACAAAGTCAACCAGCCAGGTAAGATGTCCACACAGGTGCAATGGTGGAACCCAGACTATGGTGGTCATCAACTGCTCTCTGATTGGATATGAGGCCCATTCAGTGAGAAAAATTCACAACTGCTACTGAAAATCAAGTATGAAGCCTGTAGCTTGGACAGTCACAAAGCATAGAGGGAAAATTCCAGTGTTCCTTGGCTACAAACAGAGGCTATGCCTGTCAAAAAGTCTTGTAAATGTCTATATTTATCCCCTTTGGTCCATGTTGCTTTCATTCTTGGCTAGAGAATCTGCTTTTTACAGATGGCAGAGAATACCAGAGAGATGAAACCCATCAGAATGAAAAGGAAAAAAGCCAACTGCCTACTACAAAACGAATCACCTCTATCACATCCACCAGGGCCCAGGAAACAGTACAGAGGAAGTGCACTCAATATGAGTGCTGCTGTCATTGTTAGCCTGAGATCCCCCTGCAGAAATTTGTTGGTAGACAGTGAAGGGACTGAGATGTCAATACTATATCACAGTCAGCCTCATGTGGCACAGTTATGGGAGGAAGGGGTTTATTGAAGCTTAAAGATTGAGGAGAAGTTCCATAATGGCAGAAGTAGCTGACCCGCATTCACAGGTTCACTCAGAGAGAAAAGCAAACACCATCAGCACAAGCATGCAGGAATTCAAGCAGAACTCCAGCATTTTGCATATCTGTAGCTGGAAATTCCAGTTCCACCCCCAAACACCTTAGGGCTGGATCTATGATCCAGCTTGTAATGTGGCACCACATTACAAGCATGAATAAAACTCCTGAATCTTTGGTGGCATTTATTCAAACTATCACAATGCCATCCAAGTTTCAGGGAACACTGAAAGACTGAGTAGAAGAAAAGGAAAGAGCCACAGCGTGGGAAGTTGTACTCTGAGGCATTGTTTTCCCACTCACAGAGACTGACTAGTATATTCATAACCTGACAGTGTACACTGATAACCCAACTGAGCAACGTCGGCAATGGAATGGGTATGGGGAGAGGGGTCAAAAGGGTATAACCCTTATAGGAATATGATTCATTTTATATTAATATGATTAATATAAAGTTTTGAAAAAAATATTAGAGCAAATCAAAACAATTCCAAAATAGCCAAAGGATTCCAGTGGTAGTCTTTATCTTACCATTTCCAGTCCGTTTATGACAACAATTAACATTGCCGGCCAGTTGTGGTGATACATGCTGATAGGAAATTGCTGAAGAGGTAGGAGGATCAGGAATTCAAGGCCAGCCTTGGCTACACAGTTTTTTTTTTTTTTTTTTTTGCTGTTTTTACAGTTCAGTGTAGTGGTTATCAGATTCATCCAATATTCCCTTTCAAAAACAAAAGGTCATGAGTCACAGAAAAAAATATAAAGTATCTACAGGAAAAGAACTGGGCTAATATTCTAAGCCCATTTCAATCAGCTATAACATTTTCCCTAAAATTTTGTAATTTTAGGAAAAAGACAAAGAATTTGGAGAAAAACACATCAAGATGCATAGAAGCTGGAGACTAAGAACCTCAGTTCATGCCAAACTAAAAATTTCAAAATGGAGTCTACAATTATGGGGAAAAGGGAGATAGAGAAGAAACAATGGCTAGAACACATGAAGCACAAAAAAACTTAAATAATTAATATAACAAACCCATGCTTGTTGTGTTAAAATTAACTAAGCTGGGTATGGTGGCACATGCCTTTAATCTTAGCACTCGGGAAGCAGAGGTAGGAGGATTGCCATGAGTTTGAGGCCACCCTGAGACTACATAGTGAATTCCAGATCAGCCGGGGGTAGAGTGAGACCCTACCTCCGAAAACAAAAACAAAAACAAATAAACTACAGGGATGAGGAAATGGCTTAGCGGTTAAGGCATTTGCTTGTGAAGCCTAAGGAACCTGGTTTGATTCCCCAGGACCCACATAAGCCAGATGAACAAGGGGGCACACACATCTGGAGTTTGTTTGCAGTGGTTAGAGGCCCTGGTGTGCCCATTATCTCTTTCTCTCTTCCTCTCTCTCTCTCTCAGATAAATAAATAAAATATTAAAAAAGAAAAAAAATGATAACTACAATTGAGAAAAATAATTCATGAAAAATGAATGAGAAAGGACTAGAGACTGTCTTAACCACAAAGGGCGTGTAAACCAGGACCCTCTGGAGAACCAGCTTCGACTGTTAATGATAAATAACTGTCAACCTGAATAATAAAGAAAATAAACCACTGTCCATGACAATGTGCAATGAAAATGCTTTAGACAAATTACCCTATGGGTAAATATCAAGAAATAAAATGATCCTAGAAGAAAGTGCTGAGATGTGAGAAGAAATAATGAGTAAAGGAAATGATAAATAACATGGAACCTATATGTACATAAACAAATCAATGAGCTAATTATAATGGTACAAGATAAAATGAGTACTTTGAGTTATTAAAATTATAACATTGCAGCTTCTAGGTTACATAGCAAAAGGATAGAAATCAAATACATAACTTCCTAGTTACTAAGAAAACCAAATAAAGTAGGAAAAAAATGGAAAACATATTTCATTTAAAAATTATACATAAAGCCAGATAGATAACACAGTTATTAGAAAATGAATCCAAATATATAATCAAAATAATTTTACCAAATTATTTAGCTTATTATTTATTATATGACTAAAACCTAATTTCTTTCCATAAGAGACATGTTTAAATGTATGGTCAAAAAACCTGAACTGGGAAAGATTTGTAAAAATCATATCAAGTGAATCCTATCAAAAAACTTCTTTTGGCTGAGCGTGGTGGCACACGCCTTTAATCCCAGCACTCAGGAGGCAGAGTGAAGGGGATCACTGTGAGTTCAAGGCCAGCCTGAGACTACACAATGAGACCCTACCTCAAAACAACAACAACAACAACAACAACAACAACAACAACAAAACTTCTTTTGTAGGGGATGGAAAGATAGCTTAGTGGTTAAAGTGCTTGTCTGTAAAGCCAAAGGACCCAGTTTGATTCTCCAGGACCCACGTAAGCTAGATGTACAAGGTGGCACATGGGTCTGGAGTTCATTTGCAGTGGCTGAAGGCCCTTGTGTACCCATTCTCTATCTGCCTCTCTCCCTCCCTCTCACTCTATCTCTCAAATAAAATAAATAAATATTTTTTTTAATTTAAAAACCTTTAAAAAATTTTAAAAACTTCTTTTGTGAAAGACATAGATTTGAGACCAAAAATGTAAGTATTATTTAATAAGGGATTACTATATATAAATGAAAGATTCAACTTATCAGGAAGACAAACTATATAAGCAAAAATTAACAGTTATTGTAATGAGGAGACAAGTTTTCAATCGAAATACAACAATTAAGCTGAGCGTGGTGACTCACGCCTTTAATCCCAGCACTTGGGAGCCAGAGATAGGAGGATCAGCATGAGTTCAAGGCCTCCCTGAGACTACATAGTGAATTCCAGGTCAGCCAGGACTACAGTGAGACCCTACCTCGAAAAACCAAAAAAAAAAAAAAAAAAAAATTAAGATTCTTGTCACGGTAATAAGAACAAGTACACAACAAGTTAAACATAATTCATAAACTTGCTCTTATGAGGTAAGGTCTCACTCTAGCTCAGGCTGACCTGGAATTCACTATATTGTCTCAAGGTGGCCTTGAACTCACCATGATCCTCCTACCTCTGCCTCCCAAGTGCTGGGATTAAAGGTATGTGCCTCCACGCCCAGCTCTGAAAGAGATTTTTTTTTTTTTTTTTTTGGAGAGAGACACAGAGAAAAAGAGAGAGAGAGAGAGAGAGAGAGAGAGAGAGAGAGGGGAAGACAGAGATGGGCGCGACAGCAGTGTCTCAGCTGCTGTGAACGAAATCCAGATGTGTGCGCCCCCTTGTGGTCAAGTGCGGCATTGAGCCCTTGCATCACTGCATCTGGCTAAACGTGGGACCTGGAGATTGGAACCTCTGGAGATTGAACCAGTGTTCTTAGGCTTAGGAGGCAGGCGCCTTAACCCCTAAGCCATCTCTCCAGCCCTCTGAAAGAGACTTTTAACCATGATTTAAGACACTTTGAGAATTTTCCCCATAAGAAATATTATTGTAAGTCCAACAAATTTTAACTTATTGGTACATATATGTGTATATAACATATATATTTTCTGACAAGTCTGTAGGTCATTATTCATAGATAACAAGGTAACAGCAATATTATTGAAATTAATGAATATTTATTAATGCCTACAGATATAATATCAGTATACTAGGATATAAGGTATGCAATATATATGTTTCAAAATATCAAGAAATATGAGAACATATTTATGTATTTGGGGCAACAGAGGGTTTTATAACAAGATGAAAAGGAAATTCATCTAACTAATCACACATCAAAATATGCCATTTGTGAACTTCAAAGTACTTGGTGATAGACGTTTTCACTTCAGTGTATTACAGAATTTTGTTATAGGTTAAAAAAATTACTCAATTCATGCAATTTTTGCAGTACTAGAGATGCCATGGAAAGGCATGGAAAAAAAAAGTTAATACATAGCAGATGTTTGTGTAATTGTGGTAATATCCCAAAGGATTGTTTTGATTCCTGAATAACTTAATATAACTGAAATACTCAAAAATGTACCTGAAATATTGTCAATATCTTATGAATATTAGGCATGAAGATTACCATCATTATAACAGAAAAATACAGAACTATATTTTGTTATACCTAACACACTTAATGTGTATTTTGTATTACTGTCAAATATTACTTAATATTCAGTTGTGAAAGGTTGTTCTTTAAGTCCATTGTTCTGAGAAGGGGACTACTTCAAGCAGTAAATACATCCTGTGTTGTTCTGTATGGTTTTTTTGCTGTTGTTGTTGTTGTTTTTTGTGGGGGTGTTCTGAGGTACAGTCTCACTCTAGCTCAGGCTGACCTGGAATTCACTATTTAGTCTCAGGGTGGCCTCGAACTCTCGGCGATCCTCCTACCTCTGCTTCCCGAGTGCTGGAATTAAAGTGTGCTCCACCACACCCGGCCCCTTCTGTATGTTTTAACTTAGTATTCCTTTGCTTTCATCTCAAAAGATATTTAAAGATAACCCCCTACTTTGTGTGACCTACAAATTGAATCATCTCTTTGTCCATGGAATTCTGAATATTTTTTTTTCAGGTAAAGTATTTATAAACCAAAATATACACATTAAATTTGTTCATTGCTACATGGATAACACTTCATCAATTTCACATTTTGGGAATGGAACTAAATAATTTTATTTTTAAATTCTGAATTGAGTTCCAATTCCAGTCACAATGCAGCAATGAGAATTATATTTAATTCCTAAACAAATATAAAACAAAAAAAATGAATAGAATCCAACATTTTCTTGGTAAGATAAACACTGGATAATACATGGTTTTCAGAAATTTGAGGTAATTTTCATTTAAAAATATGGCATATAGTCTTTCTTTACCTACTTGTCAAAAGATGATACATATTTGTGATATATCTATTGTCTTCTGTGATTTCTGAATGCTAGGAGGGTTCTTGTGGTAAGATAATAAGAAGCCACCCTCATCATTTATTACTAAAAATAATATTGGAAATTCAAATGTCCCAATGTCTTCCCCAACAGGTGACTTATTTACAAACATCATCACTGCTGGAGTCACTCGCCACCATGTCCAGAAGAAACTCAATCTTTTTCTCTAAGTATTTGTCAGAATCCTGCCTGTCTAATTACATCAACCTGTTTTGATTCATATTGTATACACACTTGAAGACTTTTTTTTGAAGTTCTATGAGTCTGCACCAGATACTAGTAATGTACACCCAACCATACAACCATCATGACCAAAATGTTTAAAAGCCAAGAATCATACTGATATAATGAAGATATACATATTGAAAATGTCTTCTAATTTTTCTGACTACATTTAGCCCTATTAATATTGTTTTAATTGACAGACATGACACATTATATGGGAGAACTTTCTCCATAACAAATGAGTAAATATCTATCCTATTGTTCCAGTTTTTAAACCCATCACATGCATTTTACAGTCAGTATTTTCAATAGTCATGTACTGTGAAAGTTCACAGAAAAAAATAATATATAGCAATAAAATGAATGCATAGTAGATGCTGTGCAGTTTTATTCTTAAACTTCTTTTCTTTGGCAGTTGTCATATCTTACACAGTGCAATGGAGTGAGCCCAGAAAACTCTCCATCTATATTTCATGTTTTATTCATATTAACTTAAAAAGCAACTAGCTTTCAAAGGGTTAGCTCCAGAGGAAAAAAAAAATTATGGACTCTTTTAAATTATATTAACATGGCCAGGAGCTAAGAAGTTTAGTTATATTAAGCATAACCTAAACCAAATTCAAATATGTGCCTGATAAATGCCCATTTCCTCAGTAAATGCCTTTTCTAATTTTCTTATATTTTAGAATTCAAACATAGTCACGATGATGATCAACTTGAAGGGGATAAATTGGTGCCAATGTCCTTTTATACTTTTGTTCTAAACACTTAACAAAGAGACAAAATATTAATAGTTAGTGACCATAGAAGGAATGATAAATTCCCCATCACAATTGTATAACTGACTTCAGCAAAGCGTGTTTTGACATGTGCTTTATAAAATCATGCTTTAATAAACTTTATTCACTTTGATCAGCATATGAAGACAGTCTTAATAACAACTTATTTGGCTCAGTCCCTAACACAATAGTCCTAACAAAAATACATAGTGCTTTAGCCAACTAGAAACATAGTAAATACTTTTATCAATAAATTATGGCATTTTGGGGTGGTTTGTGGGTTTAAATATTGGCACTAATATGATACCTACTTAATACCTATAGTGGATGATGTTAGAAACTTTTGCTGAAGCATAAGACTTAAATTTCTATAAAAGGGGTGACTTCATAATAACTCGATTCCAGATGATGTTGTTCATATGGTTTCTCCTCTGTGCTCTACTTTCTTTATGAAGGCTTCACTGTGAGAAACTCTGCCTTCCTACTGCTAAAGTGATTGCTAAAGTTCCTTTATTGCACCATCTTGTTCATATGATTTGGAAATATTAAATCTGCCTCCTTGTTACCGGTAACAACAAAACACATTTAAATCTGTTACTGGCCAATTTAGCATCATGTGGTTCTCTCATCTAAGCACCTTCATCAAAGCTTTGCAGCACTTAGGAGATTCTGCATGAGTCCTGCATCAACCCTCGACCCAGAATTAAGGCACCATAAGAAGCATGTGGCCCGATCTATAGGTTGGTGTCTTTATAAAGCCCAAAAGAAAATGACATTGGACAACAAAAAGTAAAATAAGAGTACAGCACAGGACATCTATGTGAAGAAGAGAAAGAACAGACAAATAAATTAAAAATGTCCTAAATAAGAAAATAATATTCTCAGTAAAATCAAGATATAAAGAATGTTTCTTGTTCTATATGTCTCGTAAATCTTGATGGTCATCAACACTTTCGATTTTGAAAGTTTTCTGTAATAATTTCATTGACTGTATGGCTTACACCTACGTTCTAACTTTTCTATTTTTGATGTTCTGTCTTTCAGTTTATCCATTCCTTTGATGTGGCACTATATTGAGCTATTTTACTTGACTTACTGAGTTTTCCTTTCTTAAATTTAAAAAAAATCTTTTTAACTTTTGTTACATTTCTTGTACTGACTTTATTTCGTTCTGTTATTTATGACCAAATGTAGAAAAATAAAACTAGACCCACTTATCTCTACATATACAAAAATCAAGTCCAAGTGGATTAAAGACCTCAATATAAGACCTGAAACTCTTCTCCTACAAGAAGGAAAAAAAAAAAACAGGAGGCACTTTCCATGATATAGGGGTGGGGAAGGACTTCCTAAACAAAACCCAGTAGCACAGGAAATTAAATAATCACTCAACCAATGGGATCTCATGAAGCTCAAAAGCTTTTGCACAGACAAACATACCATAAGCAGAGTCAATATATCACCCACTGAATGGGAGAAAATCTTCACCAGCTATACCACTGACAGAAGCCTAATAACTAGAATCTACAAAGAATTCAAAAACTAACAGTAAAAAAAAAAAAAAAAAAAAAAACATACTCCAAAAGTGTGGCAGAGTACTGAAAAGGGAGTTCTCACAGGAAGAATTACAAATGGCTAACACAACACTTAAGAAAATGTTCAACATCCCTAACTATTAGGGAAAAGCAAACTAAAACAACCACGAGATTCCACCTTACTCCAGTAAGGACAGCAATCATTAAAAAATATAACAGCAACAAAAGTTGTCGAGGATGTGGGGAAAGAGGAACCCTCATCCACTGTTGGTGGGAATGTAAACTTGTACAACCATTATCGAAATCAATTTAGAGATTCCTGAAAAGGATGAACATAGAGCTGCCAGCAGACCCAGCTATTACCTTACTGGGCATTTATCATAAATGCTCCATGCATTGATACATAGACATTTGCCTCAACCATGTTTATAGCTGCTCAATTCATTATAGCTAAGAACTGGAATCAACCCAGATGCCCTTCACTGGATGAATGAATAACAAAGTTGTGATACATTTATGCAATGTAATGCTACACAGCAGTAAGAAAAAAAAACAATACAATGAAATGTGTAGAAAAATGGACAGACTTGGAACAGATCATAGTCAGTGAACTCACATAATCACAGAAAGACAAATGTCTCATGGTGTCACTTATCTATGGTTCCTAACTTGGACCTGCTTGAGTTGCTGTGATACCTGATAGGCAACTCAAAGCCCATACAATAGGGGTGTAAGGGTTTGGGGGATGGTAGGGGAAAGTGAGGGGAGGAACAAACACAAAATTAAACCCAAAATGAGCTGTTGCCATATGTTGTAGTCAGGTTTGCATTGCTGGTAGAAATTACCTCACCAAGACCAGCTTGTGGAAAAAAGAAAAAGAGGTTTATATGGGCTTACAGGCCAAAGGTGAAGCTCAATGATGGCAGGGTAAACAATGGCATGAGCAGAAAGTAGACATCACCTCCTGGCCAACATAAGGTAGACAATTAGCAACAGCAGAGTGTGCCAAACATTGGCAAGGGAAAGCCAGCTATAGAACCCATAAGCCCAGCCCCAACAATAAACTGTCTCCAGGAGGCTTTAATTTCCAATTGTCATCAGCTGGGAACTTAGCATTCAGAACACCTAAGTTTATGAGGGACACCTGAATCAAACATTCTGCTGCTGGCCCCATAAATTGACATCCATATATGATATAAAATACAATGTATTCTGTCCAACTTTAAAAGTCCCCATAGCTTTTTAATTAATTCTAATGATGTTCAAACATCCCATAGTCCAAGGTCTTTTAACTGAGCCATAACACCAAAAAAAAAAAAAAAACCCAAAACCGGTAATGGCACAGAATAAGCATTCACACTGCAAAAGATGGCATCGGACAAAGCAAAGAAATATTCAACCAATACAAGATTTAAACAAGGCAAACATCAAACTCTGTAGCTCCAAGTCCAACAACTCTAGCCAGTGACAAGTCTCCAAGCCCAATAATTCTAACCAGCAACAAGTCTCTGGAGTTCTAATTTCGCCCCTCCAGCTAGGCTACTCACAGTCATAGAAAACTTCATCCAGGGCCGGCAGCTCTCCTTGGCAGCCATCTCGTCGTCCCAGCATCTCCACTTGTTCTCCACTGGAACCCATGGTTCATCCTCATGACCCCGTGGGATCTCCATGCAGGCATCCAGCAAACCTGCTTCACACTGCCCGCGGCCATTTCCGAAACACAAGACCATGTTGCAAACTCAATGACCTTCTCTTTCCTGAATTTCTTATACTCCACAATACCAGTAAGGTACCAATTTGTTAATCTAGGTGGGGGGAAGAAATAAAGCAGACTTTGAAGAATAAGATACTCCTTTAGCATTCAGACCCCTTCAAAAAAGGCTACATTTTGCTGTTGCCCCAGTACAGGTCTGATGGCCCAACCTCAAAGGTTGTAATCTCTCAATTGCACCTGACACCTGACAGGGCAGAGTTCACCCAAAGTTTTATTTTTTTTTTTTATTTTTTCTGTGTCATATCCCTTTACGTGAACCAGTTCATTTCTATGCAAAGCAACCCTGCACAAATTCTAAGGACATGAGCATAACAGCAAACTTCTCATACAAGCTGCTAGCCCAGTCCAAGCAAAGTGCTTTCTTACCCTCATAAGCCAAACCTCACAGTCCATAGTTCCTTACTACATTCAGGTCTTTCAGCTCTGACCAGAATAGTCCATCAAGCGGTACTTACAGCACTGCAAGGCATCTCTTAGGCCAAGGTTTCAAATCCGTCCACGTTCTTATTGAAAATCAGCTCTAAAAGGCCAAAGGCACAGAGTCAGGTGTCTAGCAGCAAATGATAGAAATTACCTGACCAAGAGCAGTTTGTGGGGAAAAAAAGAGGTTTATTATGGCTTACAGGCTCGAGGGGGAAGCTCTGTGATGGCAGGGAAAACAATGGCATGAGCAGAGGGTGGACATCACCCCCTGGCCAACATGTAAACAATAGCCACAGGAGAGTGTGCCAAACAGTGGCAAGGGGAAACCGGCTATAAAACCCATAAGCCCACTCCCCACAATGCTCTGTCTTCAGGAGGCTTTAATATCCAAATCTCCATCAGCTGGGAACCTAGCATTCAGAACACCTGTGTTTATGAGGAACACATGAATCAAACCACCACACCATGAAAACATTTATCATTGTAGATATCCTAAAAGATATACCTCTCAAAAGGAATAAGGGGGGGCACCTGAAAAGTAGGGCTTTGGTGAGGGAGGGATGAAGCCTAAGCACAAAAGCAATTTTTTTTTTTTTTCAGTCTGTGGCCTGTAACTCCCAGTACCAGAGATTGGTTGCTATCCACATTGAGCTGTTGATTGGAGAGACCTATGAGGTCGTCAAATTAAGACAGCTTTCAATCAAAGCACTTGATTATCTGCCTAAGGCAAAAGCTAAGACTATTGCTGAAGACACTGTATGCTGCTGACACACAGAATGGAGAGGCCTGGCTGGAACTCAGAAGAAAGCCAGTTCCCAGACAAATAGCCTGTCTAGTGCTGGAAAACACTACATGGCCTACTGAGGGAAAATATCCAACAACAGTCTGAGCAACCAGAGGTCTAAGCTACTCAGAAGCAAACACCCTTATGCCTTATGTAATGTAAATGCCAGTGCAATAGTGACACACAGCCTCAGTGGGTAACCAATAGCTTTCTGATTGACTAAGATATCCACTCAGTGTAAAAGAACCCACATCTAGAATTGGGAACCAGATCAGAATCTTATGGAGACAAAGATTATATTCTCCAGTGTCAAGCTCTCACTAGTCTTTGGCAAAAGAGGGGTTACATACATCAAATTCTCCCTAAATTAATAACGTTTATACCATTTAAACCATTCAAAAATCTGTTTTTTTTTTTTCCCCCAGCAGGTAGCAAGACCAGAGGAGATAAACTACCACTTGAAGTTTAGCCAAGCCACAGGTGAATACACAGAGGAATAGGGGGACAAAGAGTGCTGCTTCCATTCTGTTCCTGATAATCAGCACCAGGGTGTAGGAGAGAAATCCCAAGTATATGCAACACCTACCGAAGGAGAGATCCAGAGGCTTCTAAGAGATCATCAATGAAGTAGACTTAAAACTCACCAACCTGAGCCAGGCGTGGTGGCGCATGCCTTTAATCCCAGCACTTGGGAGGCAGAGGTAGGAGGATCGCCAAGAGTTCGAGGCCACCCTGAGATTACATAGTTAATTCCAGGTCAGCCTGGACTAGTGTGAGACCCTACCTCGCAAAACCAAAAAAAAAAAAAAAAAAAAAAAAACTCACCAACCACTGCACAGGGAATTTGCAGGAAAGGTAATAAGAGCGACAGGTTGAGACACCATGCCCAGAGCCATTTCCTCCCTGCAAAAAATGACTGACTACTGCTCCACAACGCATAAACTACAACTCCATGGGGAATACTTACAACCTTACTGAGGAGTGTCCCCAACGGAACGGGGGCAGGGATGAGGGAAAAGAGGGTACCAACACATGATGTACCCATATGAAATATCTTGTTAATAATGATAATAAACTCTAAAAACTCTCCAACAAAGAATGAGAGCAGCATGGATTAGAGGGGATAAGCATAATTATTTAAAATATATTTGGATGGGTATAGTCACTCTTCTTGGCCAAAGACTAGTGACAGCTTCTCTATGGAACCTGTGATCATATCTGTAGGATTCTGACTTGGTTCTCAGTACCAGCCATAAATTCTCTCCCACTGAGTGGATCTCTTATCCACTCAGAGAGCCATTGATTACCGGCATAGGCTGTGTGACACTTTTGTACAGATGTATATATCTTTTCTTGCTGGTTCGTTTAGTAGCTTGCAGGATCCCCTGCTTGTTTATACCGTTGGTGGACATTATCCCCCAGCATCTCACATAGTGCTTTCCATCACTGTGAGGGTTAGCCAGCAGGAAGCTAGTTTCCTTCTGAGTTCCAGTGTGATCTCTCAATGTTCTGTGTCTGTGGCCTCTGGAAAGTTAATGTTACTTTTTTTTTTTAATCAACTGTTTATTTTTTAGGATTCTCTAGAGGCAAAGAACTGGATGAGTATGTATAATAAAGAGGATTTATTGGATTACCTTGCAGGATGTAATCAGGGCAGTCCAACAATAGCTTTCTGCAGGTGTGAGAATCAAGAAACCGAGTAGCTGCTCAGTCCACAAGGCTGGACGCCTCAGAAGCCCCACTGGATTCTTGGAGGATTCCTAAAACAGCCACTAGTATTCAGTCCACATTGGCAGGCTAATGAACCTCAGTTCCAATGTCCACAAAGAAGAGCTGAAATAGAGTACATGGATAGATGCATAAATGAGAAGCAAGCGCAGCCAGGAGAAAAGGGTTGTGTTATCCCAGGTCTTCTTTACGTTTAGTAAACACCTCACAGACCCTCCCAAATGGCATGTCACTTACCTAATTACTAAACTGATGAAACTGAAAATGGTGTTTAAATATCCCAGCTATATTCTCTTATTCTCTGAGGTGAAATATTTGCAAAATTGAAGTGAAGCTAGATTGTAACAAAGTTGAGGCACATAATTCAAAATCCAAACTTCAGTTCATATGCTCAGGATGCCTGAATGGACTCCTATTTTACTCCCAGGGTAGAACATTGTCTGCAGAAACAACCACAATTCCTGGATAAGCCCACTAAGCCAATGTCATCTGAGCCAGTTAAAAACAGTGGTTCCTTTAAGTTCAATAGCTAGTGTAGGATAAATGAATGAGGACAGTATGCTGTACACTAGGATATTAGTGTGGAAGAGATGTATTCTGAATAAGGATAAGGATTAGTAATAGATTGAGAAAAAAATTAAAGTGGGAAAAATATCTAGCATAGAATAATTGGGATACCCTATGCTGCAGAGTTTACTGATTCTTATAGCTTCAGAAAATTGTAATTACGAAATAAAAGATGACAGGATAAGGAAGAAAGAGGGAAAGAATTAGAATTGAGAAGAGAAATGTATGGGTTTTGTATAGTGAGAATGGTAGAGTGCACAACAGTAGAATGGGTAGAGTAGCATGCAGAACTAACATGTAACCTACCCGAGCAATATGCAAGACTGCCAGGTGTGGTGGTGCACGCCTTTAATCCCAGCACTTGGGAGGCAGAGGTAGGAGGATCGCCGTGAGTTCAAGGCCACCCTGAGACTACATAGTTAATTCCAGGTCAGCCTAGACCAGAGTGAAACCCTACCTCGAAAAAAAAAAAACCAAAAAAAAAAAAAAAAAAAAAAAGCAAGACCATTGCCAGACCTTATTCAAGAGAAGAGGTAAGAATGAATAAAATCTTAACAATAAAAAGATAAAGTGTAATCAAAGTATTATACTACCTGCTCTTGCCACAGGTTCCCATTGACCTTGTGAAAGCTCTGGGAAGGATCCTATCCCAGACGCCTGTTATCATACTTCAGCCTCAGGCCCACAGAGGTGTATAGGGCCCTTGGTCCCACTTGGCTCCAGGATCTGCCAGTTATTCCCTCAGGCTGTTCAGCAGTGATGCCAGTGATGGAGGAAGGGAGGTGTAAGCTGCTGTTCTGCAGGTCTCACAGACTTTAGCCAGAGCTCTGTATACTGGCACTAGGCTCTGCTTCAATTTCTTCAGTTCCCGGGCATCATGGCCAATTGTGGATCCATTCCCTGGTCAAGCAGCTAACTGTCCTTCCAGTACTAGTAAGGCTACCCTTTTTTGGCAGGTTTCATGATCTCATCAGAGCCATGGTGCCTACAACTTCTTGATTTAATTTAGCCAAGTATACTTTAAGATAACCCTATTTAGGGTATTCATTTTTCTCATAGAAATAATTATTCAAAGATTATTTAGTCAATGAAACTATCATCATTTTAGACATAAGAAAACAGAGGAGAGAGGTTGTGCAACTAAGATCAAGCTTACACCACTGGGACATAGTCCAACCAGAATGCTAAAGCAGAAGTGTCTATGATAAACCACTGGTAACTATTTTGTAGAGTCCAGGCCTCTATGGTTTTACCATACTGTAATGTTTTGTAGTAAACTGTTATTTTTTACTTGCCTAAGTTATCTGTGACTTATTACCTTAAATATTTATGATTATTAATTATAATTTTCCTCATATTGTAACTAAAGAAGTTGAAATCCAGTGATGTTAAACATTTTATCATCAACATAGATCTAAGGTTTCAGAGTCAGGATCTCATACCTTACAGGATGATATCTCTAGGCTCACAGCTTCAGGTGAAAGTTTCTGCTGGGGGTTTCACACCCTAATTTCTTCAAGGGGAATTAGCTTAAGTGAGAAACAGATTGAAGGAGATGAAAAGAGATGGACTGTAAAACTAGGCAGATGTGTGACTAAACTCAGTATCTATAATTTTCTCTTTCAAATGTCCCTTGGATTGTTGCTTTCTACTTTAATTGATTTCCACACCAATGCCTGAATTTCATGACTGACCAAAACATTACATAGTGGAATAGTGTTGGAAAGGAACAAAGGATAGATAACACATGATCAAAGATCATGTTTAAAAGAAAGACAGGAGCTCTATTATCCTTGTGCTGGTAATAAAACTATTTTATTTTAACACTCTTAATGGAATAATCAATTCAGACATATAGAAATATAAGTATAGGTTAATATTAGCTAAGTATTCTTCAACAGCCCACAGAATATAAGACTGAGGACCTTGTCTACCACATTTATATTCATAGTGCTTGTGACAAGTAGTAGGTACTTAATTATTAAATTAATTAATTAATTGATAAGTAAAATTTGAAGATTTTCAAATACTTATACATCCCTGTTGTTGAATTGAAAGAATAGTTTACCTTACCTGATGAATTATATATAAAATTTTTTTAAATATCTATAGAAATTATTTTCATTACTTTATACACATGAGATGTTGGTTAAATTCCTAAAGTGCTCTTTGCCTACATTTCTCACTAATAAAATTTAAAATATTTTATATCTTATTAAACATAAAAATAATATAAAATTAAGACAAAATGATTTTTGCTTATAGTGCTTCTGAGGATTAAATAAACTAATACAGGTGAAGTATTTAGAACATTTCCTGGTGTATAATAAACATACAACCCAGATTAATTATAATAATATGAAAACATATAAGACCCTAAAATAATTAGCTATATATTCTAAAAGTAAATTTTTCTGTTATTATTTATTATTATACTTTGTATGGATACATCATGTGTTGGTGCCCTCTTTTCCCTCTTCCCTGCCCCCATTCTTCTGGAGACCCTCCTCAGTGGGGTTGCCGGTATTCCCTATGGGATAGTGGGTAATGCATGTGGGAACAGCAGTCAATTATTTTGTTGGAGATGGACTGTCTGTGGGCATGATGTCTCAATCTGTGGCTCTCACAATCTTCTGTTCCCACTTTGGCAAATTTCCCTGAGCCATGGTGGGTGAGTTTTAAGTCTATTTCAGTGATGAGCTCTTGGGAGCCTCTGGATCTCTCTTTTGGTAGGGGTTGAATATCCTCAGGGTCTGTCTACTTCACTCTGGTGCTGATTATCAGGTTCAGCATAGAAGCAGCACTCTTGGTCATCTCCCCAATTCCTCTGTGGTTTCAGCTGTGGCTTGGCTGAAGTGCAAGGGGTAAGGGAAAGTTTATCTCCTTGGGCTTCACTACCTTCTGAAAAAGAATAGATTTCCCCATGGAGAGTGAAGTCAGCATAACTTAAATGGGAAATGACTTATTAATTTAGGGAGAATTTGATGTATTTAACTGCTCTTTTAGCCAAAGACTAGTGAGAGCTTAACACTGGAGAGCACAATCTTTGTCTCCTTGGGTTACTGATCTGGTCCCAATTTCAGATATGGCTTCCTTTACTCTGAGCAGATCTCTTAACCAATCAGAAAGTTATTGGATACCCACCAAGGCTATGTGCCCACTATTATACTGGTGTGTACATCCTGTCAGGATGTTGGTTTCTGAGTAGCTATTGGCCACTTTCCCCCAGTAGCTTTCCAGCACTAGTGTTTGGGGACTGGCTCTCATCCAGATTCCATCCAGGTCTCTCCATGTTCTGTGTCAGCAGCAAACAGTGTTTTCAGGAACAGAGTCTTACTATTTCTATCAGGCGGGTAATCAAGTGCTTTGACAGGAATCTGTCTTGTTTCAGGGACGTTGTGGATCTTTTCCATCAACAGCTCATTGTGGTTAGCAACGAATTTCTGGTAATGGGTATTACAGGCCAGACACACACAAAAATATTAAGGTTAAGTTTTATCCCACCTTCTTCAGAGCCCTTCTTTTCAGGTGTTCCCCATTTCTCTTGTTGAGGGTTATTTCTTTTAGTCTATCTCCAAGGAAAAAGGTTTCTATGGTACCAGTTCATTTCATATTTAGTTTTATATTTCTTTTTTCCCCCAACCTCCTCTTCCCCTCACCCCAAACCCTTCCATCCCTATTGACTGGCCTTTGAGTTGCCTATCAGGTATGTCAGCATGTCCTCATGCTAAGCCACAAATAAGAGGCAAAAATTATCTAAAAGGACATAGACATTTATTGTCAGTAATTTAAAACCACACAACAACAATAATTTCAAGACAAATATGGCCTCACTGATGGATTTTACCAAGTATTTAAATTAGGATTAAAACTAGTCCTCAATCTGATCTAAGAACTTTAATAGTGTAGAACATGTTATTTAATGAGGCCAGCATCTAAACCTGATAACAAAGACAAATACATTACTATTGTTTCTGAATGAAAATAAATGCAAATTTCTACACAGAATATTAGCAAACAGAATCCAACAGAACACCAAATGTTCATACACCATGATCGAGGGGTTTATTCCTGGGAAATAAAAATAATTCAATGTGAAGATGAATATGTGCTATACCAAAATTAATAAGATGACGTATAAGTTCATACAATCATTTCAATAGATATAAACAAAGGTAATTAAAATTTGATACCATATATTTATAATTATATATAATTTTGGCCAACCTTTATATACATGCATATAAAGGTTGACATAATAACATATCAAAGGCTATGTGTGAGAGGCCATAGCGAACATCATACTGACCTTTCAAAACTGAGAGTTCATCTTCTACGTGCAAGGATAAGACCAAGGTATTCCAAATTTCCATCTTTATTTGTTATAATATACTAAAACACTAAGACAATTAAGCAAGCAAAGTAAATTAAGGAAGTCTGAAATAGAAAGGAATATATATGAGATATCTATTTGACATGGACTGATCATATATACAGGCACACTCAAAGATACCACCAAAAAATATCAAAATAAATGAATTCAGTAATGTTACACGGTATAAAAACAGATCCCCAAACTAATTTTCTTTCTTTACAATAATAGATGGTTTAGTAAACAAATCAAGAAAGGAACCACATCTACATATTTATAATCAATACAAAAATAGTGATAAGTTGAACCAAAGTAGTAAAAGACATATACAGAAAATTATGGAACACTGATGAAAGAAATTAAAGAAGACACAAATAAATGGAAAGACAGCCTGCATAAAGATTAGAAAACTATATTGTTTCTATGTACAGGTTCAATGCAATATGTATCAAAATCCCAATTGCATTCTTTCCAGAAATGCTAAAAGTAATTTTAAACCTCACATAAAATTGTAAGGGACCCAGAAGATCCCCCAAAAAATTGAAAAAAAAAAGAAGAGAAAAGGACTGGGGAAATAGCTTAGCAGTTAAGGCTTTTGGCTGTGAAGCCTAAGGACTCAGGTTTTAGTCCCTAGGACCCACATAAGCCAGATGCACAAAGGGGTACATGTGTCTAGAATTAGTTTGCAGTGGCTGGAGGCCCTGCTGCACCCATTTTATCTTTCTCTCTGCATCTTCCTCTTCTCTCTCTCTTTCTCTCTCTCAAATAAATAAATAAATAAATAATTTAAAAAGAGCAAAGCTAGAGATATTAAATTGTTTCATTTTAAAATATAAATATATAAAGATAAAGTTTGAATTTTATAATACAAATAAAGTTATAGTAATTAAAATAGGATGATATTGGAATAGGTTAGATATACAGATTAATGGGGAAAAAAAGATAGAAAAAGTACCAGGAACATAACAAGGAAAGGATAGCCTTTTCAACAGACAGTGTAAGGAAAACTGGATTTTCATGTTAAAAAAAAAAAAAAAAGGAATGAGATGGCTACATAATGCATAATAATTCTTTACACTAAAAAAGAATGTAAATATAATGATTGAGCATAATAAAATTTCTAGAAGAAAACAACTGGAAAGCTTACCATGGTTTTGGACAATGATTTGCACACGACAGCAAAAGCTTGGACAATAAAAGCAATGACAGATGAGTGTGTTCTACATCAGACTAAAAACATACATTAGTGGGACATCTGGGTAAGATGGTGGCATAGCAGCCATGCCAAACCAGCCCAGGGAGGGATTTAAGAAAACACAGCAAAATACAATCTTCTTCTGAAAAGGTCAGGAGCATATGTTTTTCTTAGACACAGTGGAGAAGGACAGACCAAGATCCACCAGAAAGTAGGAAAACAGCCAGAATCCCACAGAGAGCTTGGGGGCCCTTATCTGCATGATCCATGCACCCAGCACCACCTACCAGCATGCAGAGCAGCAGCTGCAGCAGAGACCAAATAAGGGGACTTTTCAACCTCATCAGCCTCCTTGCAGAGTCAAGAAATATAAAGGAAAGGCAGCTGAGATCAACTAAGGAGCTACTGAAAGAGGTACAGGGAGACTGTGTGAGCACCTCCAGGCTTCCTGAATTCTCCCATCCCCAACCATCAGAACCATGAACCTCCAGCATTCAGCATACCCCGCCTCTGTGGCAGTACATCCAGCACAGCTGAACAGAACTCCAGCTCCACAACACAACACAGAAAGCTCAAGGAGGGCACTCAGCATTGGTGAGATTGGAAGCCATACAAAAAGGTAATGAGGCTGAATGGGGAAAAAAAAACAGGTACATAGGCCTCCATTGGAAGTGCTAATATTTCTTTCCATGTCAGAGCTGGTTATGGGTTACATATTTTTGGTTGGCTTTACCATTTTTAAATAAGCTGTACTTGGGGGTTGAATATTGCTGCCTTTACTGCTTTCAGATTTATAGGGCCTTTGTCTTTTGTTCCTGTCATTATTGGGGTCAGGGTCTGATCCAGATCCAGGCTGACCTGGAACCCAATTCAGAACAGAATTCTCTACCTCCTAGCTGACAGGATTGAGGGTGTAGAACAACACACACCCTTAGGGATTTTGGCTTTATAAGACTATCTGTTTGTTTTAATCCTCACACTTGTATACTCTATGCTGATTTTTATTGAATGTGTATATTGCTCAGTTGAAGTTTAGAATTTGCCAGTAAATTGTTCCACCCAGTCCACTAGAGTACTTGCTTAGCAAGCAAACTCAACACCTAGGATTACTTCTGCAGTTGGATTGGGGTACATGTGCAACTCTTGGCACCTTATACTCATATCCTGAAAGTATATAAAGGTGGATCACCACATCTAAGAACACTGTAGATAAGTAGAAAACCCAAACATCAAATCAATTGAGGATGCAAATGGCAATACATTATAATAAAAGAAACACAAAGAATCCAGACAATGCAATCCCACCAAAAATTATAAATCCATCAGAAATGATCACCAATGAGACTGTTTTAGATGAAATACCTGACAGAGATTTCAAAAGAATTATTCTATCTATATGCAAAAAAATGAAAGGATTTAAAGAAGAAAACAAACTCCTGAAAGAGAGCACAGAAACCCAACTTAATGAAATAAAAAGGTCATTACAGGACATGAGTTAGGAAATAGAAATACCTAAGAAAAACCAGGCTGAATTCCTAGCTCTGAAAAACACAGTCAGTGAAATAATATATATATACTCTGTGGAATGTCTCACCAGTAGAATGGATGAAGGAGCAAACAGAATATCTAAACTAGAAGACCAGGTGGCAGACCTAATACAGTCCAACAAAGAGAAAGACAAGGTAATAGAAAGGTCTGGATGGGAATTCCAAGATATCCAGGACAGTATGAAAAGATCAAACATAAGAATTCAGGGTATAGAAGAAGGAGAAGAATTTCAATCCAGAGGCTTAGTAGGCATTTTCACCAAAATCATAGAAGAAACTTTCCAGACAGACATGTAGATAAATGGAACAGAATAGAAGAGCCAGATATTAATCCAGGCAGCTACAGCCATCTGATTTTTGACAAATTGCCAAAAATATTCATTGGAGAATAGATAGCCTCTTCAACAAGTGGTGCTGGGAAAAGTGGATATCTCTATGTAGAAGGATGAAAATAGATCCTTGTTTCTCTCCATGCACAAGAATCAAGTCCAAGTGGATCAGGGACCTTAATATCAGAGCTGAAACTCTGAAACCGCTAGAGGAAAAGGAAGGGATGCCCTTCTACATATTGGCATAGGCAATGATTTTCTGAATATAACCCCAATTGCTCAGGAAATAAAACCACTAACCAACCACTGGGCTCTCATGAAATTACAAAGCTTTTATACAGCAAAGGACACTGTGAACAGAGCAAAGAGACAACATACAGAATGGGAGAAAATTTTTGCCAGCTATTACATCTGACAGAGAATTAATATCCAGAATATACAAAGAACTCAAAAAAACAGAACAATAAGAAATCAAACAACCCAGTTAAAAAATGGGCTATGGAAGTAAATAGTTCTCAAAAGAAGAAATACAAATGGCATATAAGCATCTAGAAAAGTGTTCTACATCCTTAGCCTTCATGGGAATGCAAATTAAAACTACTTTAAGATTCCATCTCACTCCTGTAAGAATGGCTACCATCAAGAAAACAAATGCCAATATGTTGGTGAGGATGTAGAAAAAGAGGAACTCTTCTACACTGTTGGTGGGAATGTTATCTGGTCCAGCAATTGTGGAAGTCATTTTGGAGGTACGTTGAGACAGCTAAAAATAGATTTACCATATGGTCCAGCCATAGCACTCCTAGGCTTATATCCCAATGACTGTTCTAACTGTCTTAGAGATACTTGCACAACCATGTTCATTGCTGCTCTATTCATAATATCTAGGAAATGGAACCAGCCTAGATGTTCCTCCACAGATGAATGGATAATAAAGATGTGGTATATTTACACAATGGAGTTCTGTTCAGCGGTAAAGAAAAATGAAACTATTAAATTTTCTGGGAAATAAAGGGATCTGAAAAAGGATTATATTAAGTTAGGGAACCAAGCTCAGAAAGCAAAATGTCACATGTTCTCTCTCATAGGTGAATCCTAGGTACACATGTATAGACTTGTGTGTGAGCTGGAACCAAAAATTGGTAGCAGAGGCCAGTAAGCTATAAAAAGGTTGTAAGGGAGGGAAAAGAGGGAGGACTTAAGGAGATGGTATTTTATATATGAAATAGAAGAACAGATAACAGGCAGGGGAAAGGCCTAAGTGAGGCCAGTGGAATAGAATGTGTAAAAGAAGGGTGGGGAGAGGGTCAATTAAAATTCAAGATATTCTGTATATGACTTATATAAACCTACTTTTTTGAATAATAGCACATCCCGAAGATATAGATTGTTAGTAGAAAATTTTCAGTTCAGGGGATGGAATACCTTCCAGTGAGTTATTGTCCTGGGAGGTCCCTGTTGCCTCCAAAACATTACAGGCTATTGTCATGGCCCTTGGTTTCCCTTGAGAAACAGATGATAAGCCCCTATTCCTGAAGACCTCACTTGCCTGAATGGGAAGGTCACTGAGAAAGCAAGCTGGTGCTGAGCAGAAAACCTTCTCCTTGTAAACCAGCCAACTGAAAAGTGGAAAAAGCTGCACTACATGCAGCAATATGGGAGACAGAAATCATCAGTGATGAAAGCAATTGATACTGGAAGCCTCAAGTTTGGCCACACAGGCCAAATGACTGAACAGGTGCAAGAGTGGCATGTCTGCTCTGGGGGAAACCAACTGTTCTCTAATTGGAAAAAGGCCTGTTCTATGGGAGAGAATACATGCCTGGTACTGAAAAACCTAATCAAAAGTCTATGGCAGGGGAGGTCATGAGCCTTAGGGGTATAAAGCCTGCTCTTGTCTGGCTAAATGTATATATTATTCCCACCAAACTGCCCTGAAAACACTACATTTAAGGTTCATATGCATATATTAATGCTATCCTCACTTCTGGTTAGAGAAGCTTCTCTTTTCAGATGGCAATGACCACTGGGACCCAAAAGGCAACATAGTGCAGAGAAGAAGGGATGGAGGAGTATCCAACACAGAAACATCTCTATCACACTCTCCAAGGCTCAGGGTCCATTGTAGAAGAGGTGGTGGAAAGAATGTAAGAGCCAAAGGAAGGGTGTGACTCCTTACAATGCAACTGTCCAGACAGAAATTGCCTCAATATCCATGACCTTGCAGTGCCTAGCAAGACCTTCACAAGACCCTCATAATAGGAGAAAAAGATGATGACATTAACTTAAAAAAGAGAAAGAGGGAAAGAGGGAGGGGACATGACAGAGAGTGGAGTTCTGAAGGGGAATGGGGGCAGTGGTGGGAAATATCAGGGTTTTATTGTCTGTATGTATAGAAGTTGTCAATAAAAAATTAAATAAAAAATAAATATAAATAAATATAAAAAGATACACTACCAAGGAAACAATGAGCACACAATTTACTGAGTGGTAAATATATATATATGGAGAGAGAGAGAGAGAGAGATTTAGGAAAATAAGTCCAAGCACATATAAGAAATTAAGCAACTCAATAGCAAAGAAAATTCAAATAATTTTTTGAAAATATACAATGGACTTGAATAGAGATTTCTTCAGAAGTACAAAAGTTGTTTCACATCACTAATCACCAGGAAATTTAAACCAAACTGCAATAGGATCTCAACTTGTACTTCTTAAAATGTATTTCTGTGAAAACTAAAGTGTGTGGTGATACTGTGAGAAAACTGGAAACTTGGTATGCTGTGTGAGAATGGAGAATGCAACAGCTCCTCTAGAAAACAGGATGAAATTTCATCCATAGTTTAAGCATAGAAGTACCATATAACCCAACAATCCCTCACCTAAGTGTTTATCCAACAGAATTGAATTGAAGGTCTCATGAAGTATTTGTACCCTCATAGTCTTTGTAGTATTTTTTAAACTAGCAATTTTAACAATCTAAATGTTTACTGAGAGTTAAATGAATAAATAAAATATTGAATATGCATACACTGGTATATTATTTAACCTTTTACAAAAGAAATTTTATTGTCAACTACATGAATAAAACTTTAAAACATATGCTAACTAAAAATACAGATATTTCAAAATACCATTTAAATAAGAAATACAAAACTAAAATATGTATAAGCAGATAGAGTTATTAGAATAGGGTAGGGGAGTTGCTAGTCAGTGAATGTAAGATTCAAAATATATAAAATAATTAATTTCTAGGTGTCTCTTATAACATTCTATCTATAATTGACAATACTGTACTGTAGATGTAAGAATTTATGGGGCTGGAGAGATGGCTTAGCAATTAAGCATTTGCCTGTGAAGCCTTAGGACCCTTGTTCGAGGCTTGATTCCCCAGTACTCACATAAGCCAGATACACAAGGTGGTGCATTAATCTGGATTTTGTTTGCAGTGGCTGGAGACCCTGGTGCGTGCATTCTCTCTCTCTCTCTGAATGTCTGTCACAAATAAATAAGTAAAAATAAATAAAAATTAAAAAATAATTTAAAAATAAAAATATAAAGTAAAAACCTATAGCTAAAAATGATACTATGTAATGCCAAAAATATATATGTATATGGGCCAGATTTAACATGAATTAATTATAAATTATTCTTTAAAATGTGATGTGTTGCTATAGGATTGTATGGTCATACTGCCTTCTGATTATTTATGTTTAAATCACAGATTAATATTGCTGTTGGCCAGTAAGACTTTTCTCACAATGGGTGATAGTTAATGGAGAGTCAAACCTGGTCAAAGTGCTAAAAATAGGGGACAATTAAACCAGGTGTGTTGGCACACGTCTTTAATCCCAGAAATTTGGAGGCTGAAGTGGGAAGATTGTCATGAGTTCAAGGCCAGTCTGGGACTACAGAGAAAGTTCCAGGTTAGCTTGGATTAGAATGAAACCCTACCTCAAAAATAAAATAAAAATAAAACAAAAAAGGGAGTGTTGGGTGCTCAGCCATATATGAGACATCTATAGCTATTATACCATCAAGACACAGTGCATATTTCAGGAGATGGAATACAAAGAATGGAAGCGCTATAATAAGAGTGCTTTGGAATGGTTGTCTGGGCAGGATGTGGCCATCACACTCTTAAATTCACAGCAGCTGTGATTACCTGCACAAACCTGTACTTGTTAGAGAAGGGGCTCATGAAGTTCTGCATCTCCCTGAGTAGCTAAAGCTAGTTAATGGCTGCTGCAGTAGGGACATTATTTTCATCCATGATGAAATGGTGGGAATAAGGGCTTCAGCAAGAGGGGAGAAGATAAGAGAGAATAATGGGTGGTCTACAGAATCAAAATATCATAATGTATGTATATATATTCATATATGAAGTAGTCAAAGATAAATAAAAATAATATTTAAAATATGATGCTAATTTTGGGAAGGTAAATAAATGATTGTGAAATAGAGATTAATCAGAAATCTATTAAAATACACCAGAAATACCTGTCATATCTTTTTAAACTTTCCTTATTTAATTTTGGCAATTTCATAATACATATATATTGTATATTGCATTTTGATCATATTTACTCTCTGCCACCCTTTTCTCTTTCCCTTCTATGCTTACTAAACCACTTCTTCCCAATCAGACTGTCATACATACTTAGTTTGTATTAATCCTTCTCCCTTACTGTTCTTACACATATCACTGATCTGCTGGCCCCCTTGCTCTCTTCAGTAGTCTCTCTGTTCTGTTCACATTTATTTTTTCTCCTAGTTGTTCTTTCAGTCTACCTTATAACACTGTTTTCTTCTTTCATTGTCTCCTTTCTAGTTTCAACAACTATTGATATACACATGTAGACAGGTAAAAAGTAAATTAAAACACCTACATCTAGGAGGAAATAGGTCTTGTTTCTCTTTGTGTGGCTGGATTATTACACTTAATATGATCATATTCAGTTCTATCTGTTTTCCAGCAAATGCAAAGTTCCCATGTTCTGGCTGTGTTGTTTGATTTCTAATTATTTATTTTTATACTTCTTTGTATGTTTTGGATATTACTCCTCTGTCAGACACATAGCTGTCAAAGATTTTCTCCCATTCTGTAGGCTTCCTCTTTGTTCATGTCAGTGTCCTTTGCTGTACAAAAGCTTTTAAATTTCATGAGGTGCCAATGGCTAATTAGTTGTCTTACTTCCTACGCAACTTGGGTTCTATTCAGCAAGTCCTTGCCTATGCCTATATGTTGACGTGTTTCACCTACTTTTTCCTACAGCAGTTTCAGAGTTTCAGGTCTGATATTGATTAAGGATTTGAGGTTCAGGATGGGTACTCCAAATTTATGAGCCCCAAGTTTTGGTACTGTCCTCCCTTAATAAAGGATTTATAAAGGTGAATTCAAGAAGGATAAATTATGAATTATTAACTTTATTTTGGGAGAAATCACAGATTCTGGGCTTCATTTAAGGGAGACTGGGATCTAGGAAACATGGCTAGAGCAGAGTCATAAACACTGAGAAGCAGGAAACATGCCCTCATGTGGAAAATACTGCATAGTTTATACTGTTCCTTTAACAAAAAAAAAAAAAAAAAAAAAAGAAGAAAGGTTTGTTTTAGGGAAAGAATGAAGGAGAGCCACAATCACATGGTAGGGGTTGGGGGTTAAAGTGAGGCTTTCAAGAAAAGTCTGAGTTAGAGCCATAAGTATATAAAGGGTTCTTCATAAACTCATTTAAGAGAAACTGAGACGGTCAAGCAGAGATTGGAGTAGAACCATAAGCACATGGAAGGTAAAATTGAGGTGTATATGTAGGGAGACGTAGAAGGAATATACATGGTATCCATACATGGTATCAGCCATGTGCTTTCCAGTGGAGGGGAGTTAAGAGGGCCAATGGTTAAGCTCAAGGAAAGATAAGAGGGCAAAAAGTGAGGCTCAAAGAAGAACAGGAAGGCAAATATCAAAGCAGAGACCAAGAAATTCAAAGAAGAAATCAGTAATGAAGAGAGTTACACTCATAGTTACCCCTAGTTTAAAGAAATCCCACAGGTGGCAGGCCTGAAGTTAGTGAGAGCACCCACGTGATAGATCTAGAGTGCAAGGGAAATATACATGTGCTAGATTCAAAGACCAGAGGAAAATCATGCTTGGTATCAAAGGGAGAAGTTCCCCCAAGGTATGAAAAAGATGCAAGTGCAGAATTATTCAGACAAAGCAACAATATTAGGCTATCCCTCCCCCCACCTAGCCTGGAGAAACCAGACTCATGAGTATCTAAGTAGCACAGAGTAAGTCCAGGAAAAGCCCACAGAGAGAAAACAGGGTCAGAGGGAAGATGAGAGCAAGGGGAAGACCTGATTGGTTTGTAGATCTGCAGGGCAAACCCTGGGGCCAGCCTACCTGGGCCATCTATGTAGGTAGAAAGCTAGACTGTGGATAATACATCTGTCTTGATCAGACATGAGTTCCATTTCTGCCACAAGTTTCTTTCTTGTGCCAGGGTGAGATGGTGTGTGGGGTGTCATCTGCTGATTCTCACTGAGTCTTAATTTCTAACTGAAACTGCCTAAAGGAAGCTAGCTTTCTCCTATTGTCCTTCAATATTAAGACCTTTGATCCATTTGGAGTTGATTCTTATATGTGGAGAGAGATAAGGATCTATTTTCATCTATTTCCATCCGTCTACATATAGATATCCAGTTTTCTTTATATATTTTTTCCAAGGTAGTGTTTCACTCCAGCCCAGGTTGATGTAGAATTCACTATATAGTCTCAGAGTGACCTCAAACTCATGGTGTTCCTCATGCCTCTGCCTGCCAAGTGCTGGGATTAAAGGTGTGTGCCACCTCTCCCATCTAAAAGGCACTTTTTTTCCAGTAATCAAAAATCAGGTGGCTGTATCTGCCTGTTTTATATCGATAACCTCTATTATGTTCCATTGATCTACATGTATGTTTCTGTGCCAGCACTATGCTGATTTTGTTACTATGCCTGTTACTATATATGTTAAATCCATGTATGCTAATGCTGCCAGTTTTATTTTTGTTGCTCAGAATTGCATTTGAGCTTGGATTTTATTTTGTTTGTTTGTTTTGTTTTTGTTGTTGCAATTGTAGCTTGGTGATTTTTTTTTTTTTTTTTTTGCTTCCAGATTAATTATAGACTTGTTTTCCCTTGAGTGAAGAATGCATTGGAATTTTGATGGATATTGCACTAAATTAGTAGATTGATTTTAGTAAGACAGACATATTCACAATATTGATTCTTCCAATCCATTAATATGGGATGTCTGTCCATTTCCTAGTGTTTTCTTCAATTGAGTGTTTTAAAGTTTTCATTATAGAGATCCTTCCCTTTCTTGATTAGGTTTATTTGTTTTAAGACAATTATGAAAGACAGTGTATCCCTGATTTCATCCCCAGCATGTTTGTAATAGCTATATAAGAAGGCTGCTGATTTTTGTAATTCACTGTTTTTTTTTTATTTTATATTTATTCTTTTGAGAATTGTCTATTTAGTTCATTAGTTTATGTGTTGATTTGGAAAATTTTACTTTTCATGGTTAACGTGTGCTGTCCTTTATACATTCTAGGTACTACCTGGCAAAAGTGGGTCTATCTTTCTGTAGACTGTCTCAACTGCTGATCATTTCTTCTGTTGTATTTCATCAGAGTCTGTTGTAACAACTCCATTTTTCTATCTAATTTAGCTAGAATCTTTTGGTTGTTTTTCTTAGTCAGTGTGACTGGGTATCTGCCAAACTTGTCCATCAATGCAAAGAACCAAATCTTTGATTCTATGTACCTTTTCTTTTAGTCTCTATTTCATTAATATTGGCACATGTCTCCACTTACTGTTTACTATAGTTCGGTTTCTCTTTTCCTGATTTTCTAGAACATTGAAGTATATTATTACGTATTTTTGAGATTTGTCTAATCAGAGTTATAAATTTTCCTCTTACAACTATCCTTGCTGTATATTAAAGCTTCTCATAAGTTGTGGTATAATTTTTCTTTGATCCTTAGATTATTTTAATTTCTTCCATAATTTCTTCAGTGGGTCACTGTTTTCAAAAGTATATGTTTTCAGTCTCTTGGTGTTTGTATAGTTTCAGGTTTCTCTTGATAGGTACTTTATAGCTTTATTCCACTATGATCTGATAAGATACAAGGAATTATTTTTATTATTCTTTGTACTTTTGTGGCTTACGTTGTTGTCCTGTAATGTAATCTGTAATCAATATATCAGAAAATTCTGTGGCCTAATGAGAACAATGTATATCCCCTATATCTTATTTCAAGAATGGAACATTCTACAGATATTTGTTAGACCAGTTTTGACTATGGGATATTTAGTTCTGAAGTATTTTTGCAGATTTTTTGTTTGGAAGAATGGGATGTTGAAGTGGGATCTTATAGTTGGTTTCTCCTTCACCTGAATTTATCTTTTGGATCAGTCTCCACAGGTAGGGTTTGGCGCTAATATCACAGTAATGTACACAAGCTTAACTAGAACATACTTTCAGATAAGAAGAATTTCTGCACCTCAAGTTCACTTCCTACCTGAATTCCTCAGTGTGAAGATTCCTGCCTATAAATCATTCTTTCCACAAGTAGGGCTCGCTATAACTGAGGCTCTGACACACCCACCCATGTTTGCTCTTTGTGTGCCTTTCAAGTTGCACTGCATACTTCTCACTATCAGATGCAGCTTTTTCAGGCAATGGTGTGGGAGGTGGGACACATTTTATGGTGACTATATCCTGATCTCAGCTTTAAATTCTGTTCTCCATAGCCTGCTCTGCTCCAGTCTTCTCTCCACATATCTTATCCCAGCCTTTGATTGAGTTTCTGTAACTCAGACCTTCTTTCTCAGGCTCTCATGGCACTTATCCCCAACAGCACTTAACTTGGCAGGTGACCCAGCCAACATAGGGAACCTAAAAAATTCCATGTTATTGAAAAATGTGACTCATAATATTGTGATGATTTGCAAAACTTCAGAGAGTTTTAAAAACACGAGAAACGAAGATAACTAAGAGATGAAAAAAGAACTTGAAATAAACATTAAAGTCAAAATTATTGTGTAAAAGCATGTATTTTATTGGATGTAAAATATGACATTCTGCAGTGAAATCTGAAGGAACCGTGTCATGGGCTGATGATGCCCATCATGGATTCTGAATTGACTGCAAAGCAGATAGCAACCATTGAGTTTAAAATCCAACAATAAATAATTTGATCAAAGTTTATCTTTCTGTGAATTTGACTATATCAAGGTTGTGATTTATATGTAAAAGTTACCCATTGTGGTAGTTTGAATATATGTCCCCCAATATATTCAGTGTTTTATTAGTTATAGTTTGCATCTGCAATCACCTTGCTAGAGGCAATGTCACTGGGGGCCGGTCTTAAGATGTGGTGATGGTTTGAGATTCCATTGTAAAGATATGCAAAGTCTGCCTAATAGTAGTTCCTGAAGTGTGCTGTGGGTTTTGGGCTGTAGTTTTGTTCTGTGTGCTGTGTGCCTGGTTGGATTTTTTTCTCTCTCTGCTTGGCCCTGTGAAGGTAGGCCGCTTCTCCTGCCATTATGGAACTTCCCCTGGATCTGTAAGCTTCAATGAATAATATCCCTTCCTCCATAACTGTGCCTGGTCTGGAAGTTCATCTCAGCAAACCTGAAGCTGTCTGCTACACCCATGCAGGATCATTGGAAAAAAGGGTGAAAGGTTATTTTTTCCTTCTAATTGAGGAAACAAAGTATATTTGTTAGCATGACTTTTTCATTTATTATACAATCTATATGTTTGAACTACCTCAAGACAATAATTCAAATATAACTGTTGACTAAAAGTATTTTCTTTCTATTTTCTATAAAGATAGCAGTTATATTGGATCACAAGTCTGATATGCTAGCTTGGGGTTTTGAACAGTTAGAACTGTTAAGATTTGGGGACACTTATATGGACTGAAGTCCTAAACTGACTGAAAAGGAAAAATATTTTAAAAAAGTGAGCCAATATCCACAGTAATCAACTCTCTTTCCTTCCTGACTGTAGATGGAATGTCATCAGCAACCATGCACTGGTTCTCATGCCTAACGTTGTAGGAGAAATAGGAGAAAGCTAGGTTCTTTTGGGAAGTTTCTGTTAGTAACAGAAGTCCTAAAGAGAATCAGGAGATGCCATCCCACATGCCAACCTGCCTTGGCATGAGTTTCCCTTAAATATATCCCAAAATTTGTGATTCTTCATAAATAAACTCAATAACTCACAATTTAACCTTCTTAAGTCTATTTATCAATGTTATGTTAAAAATAGGACAAGAGGGGCTGGAGAGATGGCTTAGTGGTTAAGCACTTCCCTGTGAAGCCTAAGGACCCTGGTTCAAGGCTCAGTTTCCCAGTACCCATGTAAGCCAGATGTACAAGGGGGCAATGCATCTGGAGTTCGTTGCAGTTGCTGGAGGCCCTGGTGTACCCATTCTCTCTCTCTCTCTTCCTCTCTCTGTCTGTTGCTCTCAAATAAAAATTAAAAAAAAGGGGGGCTGGAGAGATGGCTTAGCAGTTAAACGCTTGCCTCTGAAGCCTAAGGACCCCAGTTTGAGGCTCAATTCCCCAGGACCCACATAAGCCAGATGCACAAGGGGGCCACATGCATCTGGAGTTCGTTTGCAGTGGCTGGAGGCCCTGGCATGCCCATTCCCTCTCTCTCTATCTGCCTCTTTCTCTCTCAGTCTGTCTACCACTCTCAAATAAATAAATAAAAATAAACAAAAAACAAATTTAAAAAAAAAATAGGACAGGGCTGGAGAGATGGCTTAGTGGTTAAGGCGCCTGCCTCCTAAGCCTAAGAACGCTGGTTCCAATCTCCAGCGGTTCCAATCTCCAGGTCCCATGTTTAGCCAGATGCAAAGTGATGCAAGGGCGCAATGCCGCGCTTGACCACAAGGGGGCGCACACATCTGGATTTCCTTTGCAGCAGCTGAAAGGCTGCTGGCGTGCTCATCTCTGTTTCCCTCTCCCTCTCTCTCTCTGTCTCTCTCCAAAAAAAAAAAAAAAAAAAAATAGGACAGGACCCAAAATCGGGGTTTATAAATATGGGGTTCCCTCCTGAACTCCAAAATCCTGCATCACCATTATGGTCTATATCCCTTTAAACCATGAGTTAAAATAAACCTTTTCTTTCAGTTGCTTTCATCAGTAACTTCATGTCAGCAATGAATAAAGGTAATGAATATACGATGCAATAGTGCAGACAGTACTGTGTTACCTTAAAATTATATGTGAAAAAAATAGCTTAGCCTATGTATTTAAAGACAAAATAATAGTGAGAATCCACTGGGCTAGACAGTATGTCTACTAACTAATAATTCAGGCTTTTATTAAAATACTCAAAAGAATATAGTTTTGTTATATTATTGAACAAAACTTGATAAAATCTTTCAGATCCTATGAGACAGTAAGAATTCTCAGTTAATAACTATGCTATAAGGATTGTGCTGGTATTTAGGTCAGCTATCCCAAGGTAGCTTGAAATTTGACTTTGCTATCCAGACACAATTCTGCATACATACAGCTGCACATGTCACTGGGAATATACAGAGTATTGCTCTGATCTGTAAGGAAGTGACTACATTTATGTCAATTGACATTAAGTAATTTATGGGCAGAAATTTAAAAAAGATATTTTATTTATTTATTAGAGAGAGAGAGAGAATGGGCACACCAGGGCCTCTAGCCACTGCAAACAAACTCCAGATGCATGCACCAGATTGGGCATCTAGCTTATGTGGTTACTAGGGAATCAAACTTGGGTCCTTAAGCTTCATAGGCAAGTGCCTTAAATCACTAAGCCATCTCTCCAGCCACAGATAATTTTTAGACTTTAAGCAACTGTTCCTTTTTTCTTCAAGGTCATTGTTATGGCAGATTTCCAAGAATGCTTTTGAGCAGATTCTTAAGAAAAACTGAGATATTAAGATTTAAGGTTTCCCATAATTCATGTTGCTTTAAATCCCAACACATTCAGCCAGTGAAACTTAGCATAATGCCTGAAATTTCCAGACTATGAATAAGAAATTTAAATAGATGTTTACTTTTAGGTGCTGAACTGATTTTTTTCTCAATATTCTTCCCCCCTAAAAAAAGATTAATTTAGACTGTTCTCTTTGTGTCTATCCAATTCAAGATGGTTGGTTAGGTTTTAGCCATATTTAGGTAGCATTTTTTCATGTTTCCATGTTAATGATTAATAATTTTTGAAAAGTACTCTCTTTTGGCTTTTTAACTCTCCTTCCAATCTGACAATTAATTCTTGAAAGGATCTGAATTTATCAAACTGAGTAAAGAAAGGCTTTGTCCCAGTGTTGGGGAAAGGAAAATATGAATTTTTAGCATCACTGAGGATGTCAGCTGGATGGAGTCCAGGATAGGAATCATGGGTAGATGAGGAAAAGTTATTTTATTCTGTCAATCCCAGGACGCTTATTTTCCAAGGCCTTAGTGTTGTAGTATTCTACTCAGAGACTTATAGTCCTAAACCCAGAGCACCAAAGACCTATTGCTTCAGGCTTTAGAAGCCAGATATAGATGGCTCTAAGCACTCAGATTGTAGGCGTAGTTGTCTGGGCTTTAACCACCAGCACCAGCATTTGGCAGATCTTATAATCTTTGGCTTCTGACAGCAGTGGGTACTGGTAGCCAACAACAGTGTGCAGCAGAAATCAGTACCTTCCAGTTTTATAATTCTCAATACACTTACAGTTCTTTACCCTACCATCCTGGAATAATCAGCAATTTAAAGTGAGAAATGTGACAGCTTTCAGACCTTAGGTGTCAGAGTCCCAATTCCTGACTTTAGCTAGTGTTAAAGCTCTTAGGCCTGAAGTATCTTGGCATATTGGTATTTCACTAAAATTTTCCAGCAATCAGTACCCACAGCCTCTCATCCTAAGTTCCTCACTGCCTTTCTTTTGTCCATCATCTGTGTACCCCATTTTTTCTACCCTGGGTGTTCTCTGTAATTCTTCACCAACACTTTCGGGTGCTAATGATACTGTCATAGTTGCCCTCCCCCTTTTCTAGAGCTATCTGCTCCTACTGTTGCTTTCCTCTCTTGGTGCTACAGGCTCACCCACCTCTATGAATCACAGAAATCAAAGTATGCAAGAAAAGATCACTTGAGGGAAGCCTCTTATAAAACCTAACGTTGCCACTGACAGTGTGAACAGAATTTCCTGCTTATGGAATCAGAAAAAAAAAAAAAAAATGTCTAACCAGTTACATCAGTCCCTCATCAAATTAATGACTGTATTTGTATTATTCAGGCACCTTCTTTGTTTGCAAGAAACTGTGCCTATGGGGGAATAAACACTTAGGAAACTTAGTGAATTCTTTCTGTGTTCTGTGATCACAGTGGAATCAAACAGTTCATGAAAACAATTTACATACACTTCTGAAAAAATAATTTTGAGATAGCACCTACACATTTTTCCAGTTTCTTAAGTGGTAAAAAATGGTAAAACATAGTTTAATATCACCACTAGAAATTCAACATGAACAGGATTCATCAATTTTCTTCAAATGTTTATTCTTTTTGGACTTCACCTGTGTGTATATTATTATCACCTGTGGGTTCATATGTCCCCACTAGAGTCTAATATTGCATAGTTACAAAAAATAAATAAATAAATAAATAAATTAATAAATTAATTAATTAATTCTGTGTTGTCTTCTATTTCACATGTACTTCCATTTGGTTCTTATTTTTCTATTCTCAACATTGGACATATTTGTCTCCTATTTGTAAACGTTTGTTTGGTTCTTTTTTATTACTGAAAAGCAGGCATTCTAGTGTGTGTGTATACATATGTCACAGTTTGTGTACACACTTCGTTAAGGAAATCTGGGCTGATTACAGTTGATGTGCATGTCCATGTGTAAGGCTTACATATAAATATAAGTACACTCACACAATGTAGTGTAATTACTAAAAAATAAGAAGGCAAACCATGAAAAGACATGAGTGGATTAAGCCACTATGAGAAGCATATATACTGTACAAATATCAATAATACAATATTATGGAAAAAGAAAAACTAAAGAGACAAAGTAAAACTATAAAACATTGTCAGGAATTGGAGTTGGGGAAAAAATGAAAGAATGGGCCACAAAGGATTTTTTAGGATAATGAAACTCTTAAGTATGGTACTGTAACGATGTACATGCCATTATATACCTTTCCAAACTAATAGACTCTAGAGCATACATAAAATATGCTATGGGTTAAAAAATATTCATTTATTTGCAAGGAGAGATAGATAGAGAGAAGAGATGCAGAAAGAGAGAATGGGCATGCCAGGGTCTTTAGCCACTGCAAACGAACTCCAGATGCATGTGGAAGGCTGTGCATTTGGCTTAACATGGGTACTGGGGAATCAAAAGTGGGTTGATAGGCTTTGCAGGCAGGTACCTTAACTGCTAAGCCATCTCTCCAGCCCTGCTATAGGTTTTGAGTGGTAATGATATGTAAATGTAATTCAATAATAGTAAATGCAGTACACTGTATAAATCTTTAAAAGTTTGAAAATTTTTCCACTAAAAACAGCCAGTTTTCTTTTGGAGGTAGTATCTTTAAAGTTATAACTTTGACAGATCTAGGAAAATTCAGATGTCTATTTCACCTTACTGTTAGTTATTGAGAGAAGTCAAATTTGTAAGCATATTTTTATAAGGTACCCTTACTGCCTTTTCAATGGCTTTTGTGTCTATAGTAACATCCCTATTTAATTCCTAACACTAGTAATTGTTTCTTTTCTCATTACACTTTTAGTCAAATTTACTGAAAGTCTATTAATTTTATTGACCTTGTGAAGATTCAGCTTTTTGTTATATTTAATTTCTATTCAATTCATTTTTTTTTTTCATTTCAACTCTCATATCCTTTCTTCTTGCTTTGGACTTATTGTGCTCTTCTTCCAGCTTGTTGAAAAACTCATGAGCTTTTCTTGTCCCTGATATAAATGTTCAGTGGTACAAAGTTCTCACTCAGTTCCTTAATTGTGTTATCCAATTTTGAGGTGAAACTTGGCTACCCTGATGCTCACCTAAACTGACTGATGCCAGTTGGCAAGAGAGAGAGCACTAGTACTGGTTCCCCGTCCCTGCTGACCAAGTGCAGGCCAGAGGGAGAGAGCACTGGCACACATTACAGGTCCAGACCTCAATGCACCCACACTGAAGGACCAGCTTGAGAACACAGAAGGTCTAGCTGTGTGTTTTGGACGCACCTTGGATGCCCCTTCAAGGATGACTCAGCATCAGTACTCTACATCTCACCTTCTCCCAGGAGTGGCCTTAAGAGCAGAGTATCATAGCAGCAATGTTTTTATTTTCTTATTTCTTACTTCCTTTCTTTCTCTTTATCTCTCTTTTTTCTTTGGTTATTATTAGTTTGTTCACTGTTTGGGCAATCTATATATAGATGTATGTGTCTGCTTAATTATATTTTTCTTTTAATTTTTTTATGTTTTGTGGCATCTGGAATTTTTCTGTATGATTTTCATACCTAATTTATCTTCCTAGTTAGTTATTCCTTTTTTAGTTGTTTATTTATTTACATGTGGTGTGTGTGGTGGCGGGGGGCATACCACAGCACTTACCTCTGCAAACAAATGTCAGATGCTGGTGTGTATGATTAGGTGGCTTGGGCCCACAGACTTTGTAAGCAAGCACCTTTAACCTGAGAAATCTTCTCAACCACCCTATTTGTTTATTCTTTACAATGACTTCCAACTTTGAATATTGTTCACCCATTAGTTTTAAGCTATACCTCAACAAATTATACCTACATGATGATCCCTAGAATTTCTAAGCCTCTAAAGATATTCCTTACATTTATTTTCCTAAAAGTGTCTCAGTATGACCTTTCATACCTCCAACCCAAACATCTTCCATGTTATCTCACCTCTTTCCTTGATTCCTCATGATGCCTTTGCTCTAAAATGTCTGAGTCTCTCCTCCAAGTAGTAACAAAACACTACTGTCTCTGGAGCATAATACAGACACATGTATAATGCAGAGGTATTCTGCAGGTAGGGCAAAACTGATAAGTAAAGCTGATCAGTAAATGGTGATATGACAGTGACTCCAACAAGATAGCTGCAAGGAATGCAAATACTGGTGAAGTGGATTTTAGCACCCAGCACAGAAAATGGATCAAATAACAATGAAAAACTAAGGTTCATAGAATACGAATCAACAAATTCATCACTTCCCTGTGCCAGCCCTCCAACTCCCCTATAATGAAACCAAAACCACGGAGATAGGGGAAATATAAAAAAGGCACTCAGAGTATTACTTCTGAAAATCAAGGAAATCAAAATACTAAAAAATAATCAAGCAGGAATTTTGAAAAGAAAAGACATAATCAAAAAATCACAACAATGATTATCACTAATAGACAAGACCAAGTAGAAGAACAAATTTCAGATATGTATGACAAAGTTGACACAATAATGATGTCCCACCCCTGCCCCCCACACACACACACACTGGACATGACCAAGAGTTCCAAGAAACAAGAAGCTTGGGATACATTAAAGAGATCAAACCTGAGAACCATGGGGTACAAGCAGCTGAGTTAATCAAAAGGAATAGACAAGAACATCAGAATAACATCCAATCTTCTTTCAGCAATCCTAAAAGCCAGAAAAGTATATAATAATATATTTCAAACCCTGAAAGTAAATCACTGCTGCACAAGAGCACTATACTTAGCAAAGTTATCTTTCAAAAATAATTGGATAAATAAAGATATCTTACAAATTAAAGTATAGAAAATTCCTAAGGATATACTATATTGAGGACTACTGGAAAACAGTCACAATCATGAGAAGACATGTAACAATATCCACAAGAAAGGACAAGTAAGGACCACTGCAAAAAATTGGAGAGTGGGGCTGTAGAGATGGCTTAGCAATAAAGTGCTTGCATGGGAAGCCTAAGGACCCAGATTTGATTCCCCAGAATCCATGTAAGCCAGATGCACCAGATGATGAATGTATCTGGAGTTCGTTTGCACTGGCTAGAGGCCCTGGAATGCCCATTGTCTCTCTCTCATAAATAAATGAATAGTTTTAAAAAAAAATAGGAGAGGGAAAAGAATCAATCATTCCCAATACAGCAAGCCAGCATACTTCCAAAACTAAGAGGATAGGAAGAAAAGAATATTAGTCAAAGGTTTCACTACTAGCTTTAACTGCAAATGGTCTTAACTTACCAATAATTGAGGGATTATTCCAATACCTGCCCTTTACATGTATATGTTTATACTCTTGGATCAATGTTGCTCTTACTCATGGTTAGAGAACCTGCTTTTCACATATGGTGGTGAATACTGGGAAGAACCAAGACCCATCAAAATGACAAAAAGAAAAAGATGAGTGCCCAGCACTGGATAAAGTCATCTCTATCACACTTCCAAGGGCCCAGGAGACCTTGTAGAGGAAGCAGCAGATCAAATATGAGTACTGTTGTCACAGAGACAGAGAACCTTCTCTATGGAGATGGTGGTAGACACTCAAAGCTCATAAAAGCAGAAAATTAGTGGCTTCTGAGAGATCAGTACTAAAGGGAAAATAACATTGTCTCCAAGGCTCTGGGAACATTGCAGAAAGCAGGGTTTTGAACAATGGACACGCTGCAGGGTGGGAAGGTTGTTTTGTGAGGGACTGTCCTCCAGGCAGGGACTGACTGGAGCATTCATGACCCTAAAGCAATAACTGATACCATCACTGAGGAGAGTGCTTAGTGGAATAGGGGCAGGGAGAGAAGACAAAAGAGAATAACCCGATGGGAAAATGGCCAGTTTACAGTTTGCTTAAATTTTAATGTTATCAATAAATAAATACATTAAAAACTAAATAAGCTTAAGGTCAGAAATCACATGATCATCTCAATAAATGAAGAAAAGACACTTGACAAAGTTCAACATGTTTTCATGATGAAAATCCTCAAGAACTTAAGAATACATGGAACATAACTAAAACTAATAAAGGTTATATATGACAAAGCTATAGCCAACATCAAACTAAATGTGAAAAAATATAAATATTTTTCCTATAAAATCTGGAATAAGGCAACAGTGCCCACTATCTCTGTTCTTATTCACTATAGTGCTTGAAATCTTAGCTAGAGCAGTAAGACAGGTGGCAAATATATTTTTTAAATAAAAAGAATGAAAGAAAATTACCCCTTTCTGCAGGCGTACATGCACATAACATGATTCTTTTTTTAAAAAAAAAATTTTTTACTTTATTTATTTTTGGAGAGAGAGAGACAGAGAGAGACAGACAGAGAGAGAGGGAGAGAGAAACAGATAGAGATGGGCGCGCCAGCAGTCTCTCAGCTGCTGTGAACGAAATCCAGATGCATGCGCCCCCTTGTGGTCAAGTGAGACATTGCACCCTTGCATCACTTTGCATCTGGCTAAACGTGGGACCTGGAGATTGGAACCGGCGTTCTTAGGCTTAGAAGGCAGGCGCCTTAACCGCTAAGCCATCTCTCCAGCCCATAACATGATTCTTTATTTAAGAAATCCCATAGATTCTACCAGAAAAGTATTAAACTTAGTAAGCACCTCCAGCCAATTTTTTTGGACACAATATCAACACATGAAACTTCCTAGCTTCCATGAATGAACAGTGAATTGGCAAAGAAAGAAATTAACAACAGTGTCCCATTCACAACAGTTCTCAAAACAGTATGATTCATAGCACAATGAGTCACAACAGTATAATTTCATATCACAATGGATATGAAAGATCACTATAAAGAAAACTTTAAGACACTGAAAAAAGAAATAAAGAGACATACCAGATGATAACAAAACCTCCATGCTTCTGGGTAGGCAGAATTTTTAATTTGAAAATGGATATACTATCAAAAGTAATCTTCAGATTCTATGAAAATTCAATCAAGGTCACAATGATATTCTCAACACTAGAAAAAAATCAAATAATTCATATGTAAATAAAAATAACATGAATAGCCAATTCCATCCTAAGTAGAAGGAACACAGTTAAAGTTATCATAATCATTGATAAAAAATAACAAAGAACCATAGTGCCAAAGGCAACGTGGTATTGTCACAAAGAAAGATACGTATACCATTGAATTTTTCAACAAAAGCATCAAAAATATACACTGGAACAAAAGCCTATTCAACAAATGGTGCTGGCAAAATGGATACCAACCTGCAGAAGAATGAATATAGATACTCCTTTTTCACTCTGGACAAAGATCAATTCAAAATGGATTAAATACCTTAACATAAGACCAGACATGCTGAAATTACAGAGAGAAAAATTAGAGCACTCACTTGAATTCATAGATATAGGTAATAACTCTCTGAATAGGATTTCAATAGCATAGGAAATAGTCCCAATCCTCAACATATGTGGCTGCATGAAATTTAAAAGTTTCTGCACCACAAAGAAAACCATCAGTAGATCAAACACAAACACTACACAATGGGAAAAAAATTTCAGCTACACCTCATAGTGGTTTGAAATCAAGAATACATAAAGAAAATTAAACACCAACATAAGAAAATAAATGGGCTAAAGAAAGGAATACATAGTTCTCAAGAGAAGAAACATAAATGACCAATAAATTTTAAAAATGTTCAACATCCTTAGCTATCAGGAAATTGCAAATTAAAACCATTTTGAGATTCTCCCCCTAGTCAGAATGATTATCATCAAGAAAACTAATGGGAAGTAATGCTGGTGAGGTTGTAGGAAAAGGAGAACTCAATGTTAGTGGGAATATAAATTATATGGCCACTATGGAAATCAGTTTGGTTCTTCAAAGAACTAAAAATTACATTATCATGTGGCCAAGCTAAACCACTGCTGAGTATATACCCTCAGGACTCTATACATTACCACAGAGATGCTTGGATATCTGTATTCATTGCAGCTGTATTCACAATAGCTAGGGAATAGAACCAGCCCAGATACCTATCAACCAATGATTGGATAATAAAAATGCAATTCATATACACAATGAAATTTCATTCAGCTCTAAATAAAAATGAAATTGTACTACTTGCAGGAAAAATGGATACAGATGAAGAAGATCATAGTAAGTGAGGTAAGCCAGGCCAATAAAGACAAATATTGCGTGCTGTCTCTCATATATGGATCCTAACTTGAATGTTTGTGCACATGTAAATAAAAAAAGATGAGTAAGGGTATATAGACTATGAATCTATTCAGGAGACTATAAGAGCAGGGGAGAGATGAGGAGAAAGGAGGAAGGACAAAAGATCATATGTGACTAGAAAAATGAAAAAGACAATATGGAAGGAGAAATTAAAATGGGTAGGGGAGAGAAAAGAAAAGGAAGAGAAACAAAATTATATGACAAACTCCTGTAATGAAACTTAATTAGGTATATGTCTGTATACTAAATTATTATTAAATGCATTGTTTTGTTAGTATTGCTTATGAGAGAGAGGGAGAGCAAGACAGACAGAGGGAGAGGGAGGAGAGAAAGAGCAAGAGAGAGAGAATTGGTGTGCCAAGGCCTCTAGCTACTGCAATCGAATTCCAGGAATGTGCCCTACCTTGTGCCCATGTGTGACTTTGTGTGCTTGGGTCACCTTGTGCATCTGGCTTACACGAGACATGGAAAGTCTAACATTGGTCCTTAGGCTTTGCAGGCAAGCACCTTAACCATCTCTCCAGCCTTGATTTTTTTATACAAACTTAAGTATTATTTATTTGATCTCAGACTTTATTTGGCACTTGGATTATCTAAACATATTTTGCTTAAATTCCCCATATTAAGCAATTTTAAGCCATTTATTTTATTGGTTATTTAATTCCATCATAAACACAGAATACAGAAAATAGTTCTTTAGGTTTCTTCATTTTTTTTTTACTAGTTTAAATATTTTTATTTATCTATTTGAGATATAGAAAGTGAGGGAGAGAGAAAATGGGCAAATTTAGGGACTTTGCCACTGTAAATGAGCTCCAGATGAATGCTCTACTTTGTGCATCTGGCTTTATGTGGGTGCTGGTGAATCAAACCCAGGGCATCAGGCTTTACAAGCCTTTAATGGTTGAGCGATCTCTCCAAACTATTTTGGGTTTTTTTGAGGTCAGTTTTATAGCCCAGGATATTTTATATCTTGGTAAATGTTCCATGAGAAATTGAAAAACAGTATAAACTGTTGTTCATTACATGCCAATTACTTCCTTTTTCATGTTGATATTATTCACATCATCTATGGAATCAGCCTAGTTTTCCTTCTTGCTGCTAAAGGTGGAATACAGACATCTCCATATATATTTACACATTTTCTCTCCTCATTTTAGTTTTATCATTTTTAGCTTCATATATTTAGAGATTCTGTTGTTTGCTATGTTGATTATGGAAAGACGTTTGATGACTGACTTAAATAATGCTAACATCTGCTTCACCCTAGTACTGATACTTTATCTCACTGAAGTTTTGTTTTCTTTGTTTCTGTTATGAAAGATTATTTGCCTGGCGTCCTACAAAGTTTGTCTTGTCTGTTACAAGACTTTGGGGTCTTACTTATGTATTTCATTTTAGCATGAAGTCACTCTTTTTAGTTTAAAACAAGAGTCTTGCTACCTTTGTGGTCCATGGTTCTTTCCAATGATAATTTCCAATGTCGATTGTCAAAGATTTCTCAGTGTTATTTTGGTGTGCTTGCTTCCTCTGGCACAGTGGAGCTCCTAGTATCCCCTGTTGCTGCTGAATAAGAGAACTAAGAGATTTCCATGCCAGACTACCAGTTGACTGTGAGTATGTGCTAGATGTCCAGACTCTGCCATATTGAACATAAGACCAGGTAGCTAAAAACATTCTGTGCTCTTCTACAAGACTGAAGGGAATGTATTATAAACTTAACTGGGTTTTCTACCACTTACCCATAGATTAACAAAGTAAGATAAAATAGAAATACACTAGGGATATTGCCATATGCCTTTCTCTGTCACTCCTTTCATACAACCTCACCACTTCTGAATGTATAATACTACCGAGTTCTCTTTCCATTCTATATGCAATTGTGATTGTGTTGTACCCTTCCCCTTGAAATACCGTATAGCAAGAAAAATAGAAAGGATAAAAAAAAATGAGGCTTGCCCTTTTATTTTTATCTTGTTTAGGCTTAGATAGGAAAGCCTTCATTTGTAAATTGTTCATTTCATAAAAACTTAATTTGGTAACCCAAAACTTCAGATTATATAGATCCTTAAATCTGGGGATATTGTTTAGAAAGATAAAGTGAAAAATTGCATTTCGAGCTGGAGTGATAGCTTAGCAGTTAAGGTACTTGCCTGTAAAGCCAAAGGGCCTAGGTTTGATTCCCCATTGCCTATGTAAGCCAGATGTACAAGGCAGTGCTTGCATCTGGAGTCTGTTTGCTGCAGCTGGAAGCCCTGGCATGCCCATTCTCTGTATCTGCCTCTCTCTGCCTCTGCTCCTTTCTCTTTTTCTCTCAAATAAATAAATAAAAACAAAATATTTTTTTAAAAATGCATTTCTAATACAAATATCCATTCAGCATTTTTCTAGAGAAATACAAAGTATATTATGATGGGTACCGAGCAGGTCAATAACTAGGAATGCATAATAGACAACTAGAAGTTAAAAGATTTTAATTTAATGCAGTCCCACAATATCTGTGATGGTTTAATGAATATTGTATTATTTTCACTCATCTTTATGTATTAAAATGTGAGTGACAAGCAAAATGGAAGCCTACATTTGAACTTTATTCTAGTGACAAACTGAGCATCAGAATCTCTGGAATTGGATCCATTTAGGTTCTGAAATGACCTTGTAAGATCCTGAGTACAGAAAGGAGTGTGTAGCACAGGGGCAAGGAGTGACTATGTATTGATCCTATGAAAACCTGACAAGGTGAGAAACATTGAAAGCATGTCGTATAAATGAGTAATTGTCAAATTTATATTAAAAAGTAAACATTTTAGTATAACAGGCCATACTCTTCCACTGTAACTACCCAACCCTGATGCGGTAGCATAATAGCAGCCATAGACCATTTGTAAATAAATGTTTGTGTTTGTGTTCCAGTAAAACTCAGTGAGTAGGCACTGAAATTTAATGTAGCATGCCATGAGTTTTAGTTTTCCAAACATAATGATTATAAACACTAATCTTAATTATTTAATCATTTATACAAAAGAAATAGACTACATTTGGCTTACAGACCCTAATTTGCCAACCATTGTTTAAAGCCTTATCACACTGAATCTCTGCTATATCCACAAAATCCATTCAAGCTGTATTTCAGAGGCTGCCATGTATCTTTTTAAGGTACTCTAACCAACAGTTTTTTGTCACCATTTCTATGCAAAGACATAAAACATACATATTCACTTATATGCACGCATATTCATTTCTTGCTAGTCCAACCAGTTTGTTAACTAACAAAGTAAGCACATGCCAAGTGTAAAGGAACGCTGAACTTCAGTTGTAATAGTTTTGTCACTCATTTATACACTCTCAAGTTGTTCTTTTAAGTTCCTGAAATACTAAACTCAGCATTTTGTTACTGAGAAGGAGGAACAAAATTTGGATTCTGCTCTAATAATCTTTCCACCCTGTCTTCCATAAAAAGCCTTGATCCATGATGGGTGTGTTTTAACTCTACTTCAGTGATGAGCTCTTTGGAGCCTCTGCATCTCTGCTTTAGGATTTGTCAAGTATCCTCAGTGTGTGTCTCCTTCACCCTGGTGCTGTTTGTCAGGCTCATTATAGAAGCAGCATTTTTGCTCTTCTCCCCAATTTCTCCGTGGTTTCAGCTGGGCCTTGGCTGAAGTGTTAGGTTTTATTTTCTCGGGTCTTGCTGCCTTCTGAAAAAGGAAAACATGTTCTCAAACAGAGAATGAAGGACGTCAGACCCAGAGGCATTGTCCCCTCCCCCCACAATATCGGACTGCTGCTCTCACAGTGCATAACCCACAACCCCATGGAGAATACAAGAAACCCCATAGAGTTGGGCTCCCAGTAGATTGGGAGCAGGGATGAGGGAAAGGATGGTATGTACACATGATATATCCATACTAAGTATGTCCATAATACAAAAAAATAAAAAATTAGATTGCCTTCATAGAGTATAAGTACTTTGAAATCCCTTCCAAGTTAAAACTGTCTCAATAAACATGGATGTCCTCTTTCTCAAGCAGTGCATCTTTCTTTTTACTGAAACCCATGAAAATCAATTTCATAATATAATTCTCAAATTCTGATTTCTTTAATGGTAATTGGTAAACCAAACTAGTGACCAAATATATTGGACATAGGCAGGTAGATTCAGGAAATAAGTAATTTTGATTACACAAAAGTATCCTTGGGTATACACCTTAAAAATACATAGACAAAAATCACAGGCAAAAACAATTAAAAATATAAATAACTAAATAATAATAAATAGACTTTAAAAGTGGGTAAGTGAACAGAAAAGTAATGCCTAGGCAGAACTGTTCTGACAGTGAGGCAGTCTTTCACATTTGCTCCTCACTGTTATGTCTGTACTGCTTTTCATGCTTTGCTGCATCAAAGATGAGCAGGTTAAAGGCCTGGAAGCCCAGCACAGATCATGGGCAGCCTCAGGGCAAAAGTCTGACTTGTCAGCGACAAGTATTTCACCCTTAGGCTTCAGATCAAAGCCAAGACTCAATGTTTCAGTTTTTAAAAGATCAATACTACCTGAGAGGGAGGAAAGGAAACACATTGCTCCTGAAGTATCTCCTCCCCACTCTGGAGTTATTGAATTTTCACCTTGTATATATTTTTCAGTTGCTGAACTGTTTGTACAAAATGCATAGATGAGTAAAATCAACTATCTCCAGGAGTCTTTCCCAGGAAGAAAGCTTCTGAAACAAGCTGTCTATGGTTGAATAAATGACTATTAAAATAAGTCAGTCACCATCTCTCTACAGGGGACACCCTGCATCAGCACAAATCAGCACCATGTTGGGAGCTCTGATTTCCTGGTCAAGATGGCTGGAGAGGACAGAATAGCCACATCAATTTCACCCATAGCATAAGTCAAATGGATGCTTTATCTGGGCCTTACAGGAAATTAAAAAAAATAAAAAATAAACAGGGAAAAATGTAATCCAAATTTTCTCAGGTATGGTAATGCTTCCAGGTTAACTTAGAGAGTATTATCAAAGTCATACAGAAAAGTCTTTTCCCCACTTCTCAGATGTACTACCTAAATTGTCTTGGTGAAATCAACTAACACTTAAATTGTCAGTTTCTTCACCTGGGAAACATTAGTACCAGATTCCTGCCACATTAATATAAGTGATAAACCCAAAACGTGAGTTACACTTATTCATTAAGTGTAAAAGAAAGACAGTACATAGAAAACAATCATGTATTCTAAGTAACAAAACATTGTCCATTGCTTTATTTTAAAATGCATGCAAGTTATGCTAATAGAAGTACATGTTTTCTGCTCTGGATTAAATCATACTACCCCTCTCTATTTTTCTTTTTTGTCTTAAGCTTTTTCTTGGCAAATGAGCATTTTTATCCTCAGGTGTTATCAAGCATTTTCTCACCTTGTCTTTTAGTAAAATAGGGAATACCGAACTAAGTTAAAGTACTATTGTCACTAGAATCCTAAAGAAAAATTGTGCCTGCAAACCAATACAATCTACCCCATGGAGGCATGAAAATTATTCATCAAATCTATGAAAAATACTATTGAAAATATTTTGCTCTATTCTGCATTCCAGTATGTATAAATTTAATAAGTTTACAAATAGCATATAAGAATAAAGTAAATATCAAGAAAGTTCTAGACCCAAATTATAGACCCAAATATCTTATGTTCTGAAGAAATGAAACAATGTAACACTCCTGATTTTGCTATACAATCAACAGTCTGATGAGTCTGCAAACATACAGAAAAATAAAATAATACTTGGTAAGAAAATATATGAACTTTATAGGACTGGGGAGATGGCTCAATGATTATGAGTGCTTTCTGTGCAAGCATAAGGGGGCCTGAACCCACAAAGAGGAGCAGAGACCAGGGAATCGTCATGGCTTGTGAAAAATCATCAAACTCCACTATAAGTAAGAGGGTTCATGTAAGAACTGAAAGAAGAACAAAGGAGACCTGATGCTAGTGACCCCTTCATTCCTCGGCCCTACCCACAGGAGCAAGCATCTGACCACAGCCAGGGCACAATGATATGCATACACCACACTCATCCCACCACATCACAACACACACACACACACACTCACACACACTCACACACACACATGAGAGCACAAATATTAACTTTATGAAGCAATGAAAACTCTACTGAAAGAAAATCTAGAACTTTTAGTATAAAAATGTGGGCTAGAAGATTTACCCACATTATGCAGTGACTGTCCAGAGTCATAAAAACAGAAAATATAGACAAAGAAAGTAGAAACACAGCAGAACAAAAAGGAGAGATAGGCCATGTTAAATGTGTAGAGAAACAAGAGAGGTGGACCAACAAAAGGGGGAAGAAACAGCACAAAAATGTAAGATGTATGACTCCTTGGAGAAAAGAAGAGAAGCAGAATCCTCATCCAAAAAGCAAGCCAAACAGCCCTGGTAGAGATTGGCAATCCAACACAAAGAGCAAGGCCACGGTTCTCATAGGTCTTGAATGCAGGTGGCAGTTCTGTCAAGACAGAAACTCCATGGCATGGGTTATTAGTGGAGGAGTCCACATTCCCACGCCTCTGTTTCAGAGAGTAATGGTCAGCTGTCATATTGAGATGACTGAGCTACCCTGGACATAATACCAAGCAACAATTACAAGTCTCAGAGCCTAGAATATACCACAGCCCTTGATGGGTGATGGCTAACTAAGATAATTTTAGATCAGGAGAGGGATATCCATAGCCACAAGGGGAAGCTCAGAAGGAGTGAGGTAAAAGGCCCCACCCTTGGTATCTAGAAGATTAGAAATAGAGGTCACTTGGAGGCTGGAACTCAGCGAGATGGATGATTTTTTTTTCACTCCATGTAAATCTGAAGTTCAAGTATAGTGGACATTCTGTGACACATTCTACCTCCTGAAAAATGTTCAGTACTGAGACGGATCAGAAAGCACTGATTAGTATCACCTAGTTACAGATCTCAATGTTCTGCCTGCCTACTCATGGCAACACTTATTGGTTTACACATTAGCCACCTCAAGATGTAGAACCTTGGGAGATTCTAGAGTGAGTGAGAACCTTCCTGGCCCACAAACCACAAACCAAGGACAAGGCTGGCCCTGTGTCAAAGATGGAAGCTTGTCGTCATCACAGCACCACAGAGTCACTGAATCTTGACCACTTAAGGCTCAAGAACAGGTCATACTGAATGAATAGAAGATTCTCCAACCTCAACTGACCACTTCTTCCAACTGGCAGGCTCCAATATTATAGAACTGAGAAAAAGCTCACTAATGTGTTATTTTGGGGTTTTGAGGTTTCGGTCTGTTTGCTTGGTTGATTTTTATTTATTTATTTATTATTTTACCTCATATTTTCCCTTCTCCAATTTATCATCATTTTTTAAAGTATTTTATTTTTTCTTGGCTGGAGAGATGGCTTAGTGGTTAAGGCATTTGCCTATGAAGCCTAAGGACCCCAGTTCGATTCTCTAGGTCCTATGTAAGCCAGATGCACATGGTGGCACATGTGTCTGGAGTTCGTTTGTAATGGCTAGAGGCCCTGTTGCACCCATTCTCATTCTCTCTCTATCTCTCTTTCTCTACCCCTCTCTGTGTCTCTAATAAATATATAAATAAAAAAGAAATCTTTAAAAAGAAGTATTTTTATTTTTATTTATTTATTTGAGAGAGAAAGAAGCAGAAAGAAAGAGGCAGAAAGAAAGAGGTAGATAGAGAGAGAATGAACATGCCAGGGCCTTCAGACACTGCAAACAAACTCCAGACATGGGTGCCACCTTGTGCATCTGGCTTACATGGGTGCTGGAGAGTCGATCTAGGTCCCTTGGCTTTTCAGGAAAATGCCTTAACTGCTAAGCCATCTCTCCAGCCCCATTTTATTTTTAAAAATAGCTTACCTTGTAAATTTTCTCTTTTTATATAACTTTACTTGTGTATTTTTATTATGCAAGCAGTTTTTTAAAGTCCTTAATATTTTTCTTCATTTTAAACCTTGCACTATTATATTCTGCATATTTCTATTTTTAGTTAGCCTAGATGTTTCTTTACTTCATTTCATCTCTACTTTTACTCTAATAATTTATAACTTACTATACATCATTCACACTCTGCATTCTTTTGGCCATTTCCTTTACTGTGGTCACTGGTGGGTGGCATAGTAGTTGGCATTAATGAATTTAAGTTGTAGTTATATCGCTGCTTTAGTTAGAGTTGGTTGCTCTCACAGCAGTTTAAATTCTTCTATCTGAATGGTATGAGGAAGAAAGTTGTCAAATGAGAGCTATTCACTAAGGAGATGACTAAGTGAAACTGGAAGAGAGATATCCATCCCAACAGATGTGTAAAGCAGAACACAGCAATATAAGAAACATGAGAAAGCAAGGCAAGATGGCTCCTCCAAAAGACCATAAGTCCTCATTTACTGAATGCAAAGATACTGAAATGGGAGTGAATGATAGAAGTCAATAATGCTAAATGAATAGAAGCCAAAACAAACAAATAAACCCATTATAGCTATTCTCGTATCTGAAAGAGTAGGCTTCAAATACAAATTAGTCAGAAAGCCACTAAATATTAATAATTAAATAATAAGATTTAAGAATTGTAAAAATATGTGAGATGCTTTGAGACTCCCAACACAAAACAAACACTAATGGATATAAAATACAGATAACTTCTGATATAGTAATCATAGATGGCTTCACTATCACACTCATCAATACATAGACCATCCAGACTAACAACCAACAAAGCAACTTCTGAGTTAGTCTGTAATATAGTCCAAACGAATTTAAGAAGACATTTACAAAGTATTCCATCCCAATGCTGGAGAAAACATTTTTTTTTATGAGCAACTCATGGAACATTCTTTACAATACACTGAAATAATACTGTAAGTAATAAATAAAATTTTAATAAATCTGAAAGGCCTGAAATAATTTATTACCTTATCAAATCATAGGAAAATAAAATTAGAATTCATTGCAAGAAAAACTACGGAAACTGCATAAATATATGGAGAGCAAAGAATGCACTCTTGAATGTCCCCCCGTGGGTTATTGATGAAAGCAGAAAGTTAAAAGTTCCCAGAATTGTACGAAAATGAGATGATAACTTTCCAGGACCTTTGGGATATAGAAAAGTCATTTCTTCCTTCTCCTCCCTTTCCTCTTGTTTTTCTCCCCTTCCTTCATATGCTTTTCCTTCTTCTTCCTTTAGTGTGTATATGTTTTGTGTGTGTGTGTGTGTATGTGTGTGGTGTACTGTGTGTGGTGTGTAAGTAGGCATGCATGTGTGCAGATGAGTGTGCCCCATGCACACCCATGCAGAGAATAGAAGAAGACTTTGGATATTTTCCCCTCTTACTCTTTTGCCTTATTTCCTTGACATTGAATCTTTTATTAAACCTTAAGCACACTGTTTAGACTTCATGACCATCAATACCCAGCAATTATCTTGACTCTGTGCCTCCCCTTACTACGGGGGTTACATAAATATATGACCATGCCTGGATAGTTATGTAGGTGCTGGAACTGAGCTCAGGTCCTCATGCTTTTGTAGTAAAGCAGTCTTATATGCTAGATACTAGCTCCAGAAAAGGTATTTTACGAGTACAAATTACAAGATGGTTCACTGAGACTGTCTCCATATTAGACAGTGCCTTGGCGCCACATAACACTTTATACACATAATTACAAGGCATATATGCAGGGAGCGCTTGACGCCATTACAAGACCTGGCTCCTCCATAAGCCTATCCCTTGGGCGCCTGGTGATGGCAAGCTGGTCTGGTGATGGCAAGCTGGTCGCAACCAATCAGTAAACGCCTTGTAGCAGTACACTCTATAAAAGCAGCTGCAGATTTGGCCCCCCCCCTTCGCCATCAGCTTTCCTGTTAACCAAGGGCTCTCCAATAAAAGTGTGATACAAGAAGGACCTTCGTTTGTGGCCGTTCCTTTCCTGCTGGTTGGGAAGGGTCGCTGCAAAGTGGTGCCGAAACCCGGGACGCCGGGTGTCTTGCGGTCGCCAGGCGGGGGGCCGAAGAGGATCCAGAACTTGACACACGGAGAGGAAGGCGCCGGTAAGTCATCCCCGGGCTTGTCTTCTGATTGACACTGATGGAAATCCATCTTGTCCTTGCTGCCCTCGCTTGTTGCTGTCTGTATTGTCTGGGCCTTTATCTCTGCTACCAGTTGTTCTCACTTTTTTATAAGGAAAGGGGTATTTGACTCTTGGGCGCGATAGCGAAAGTAAAACCCTGGTAAATAACAGGGTCTTTCTCAGCTTGCGCCTCTTCCTGGTGGTAAGTTCGCTGGTAGATAACAGCGCACATCATGGGTAATACTCAAGGTGCCCCGGCAGCCATTGATCATTTTTCAGGGTTGATAAAAGCGCTTCTTAAACAGCGTGATATTCAGATTTCCACTGTCACAATTAAAAGGATACTTAGAGATATGGATTTGGCCGCCCCCTGGTTCGCGGTTTCAGGAGCCCTCACCATCTCCTCCTGGGAGAAGCTGGGCCACGATCTGCGGGAGGTGGAGAAGGAAGGAAGTCTAGGAAAGGGCACGTTGCCATTTTGGCGGTTAGTCCATTCTTGCTTGAGTAGTGGCAGACATGCAGACATTATTGGGGAGGGCCAAAGGGCTCTAGCTCAACATCAGGACAGTCTTTCAGAATCAGACACAAGCGGGGAATCAAATAATAGGCCTAGAAAGAAACAGTTGGAAAAAACAGAACAAAAGAGACAAGAAAAGGAAAAAAGCCTAAAAGAGGAACTTGAGGAGATGGGCGAGGCTTGCTCAGGCCCACTCCCTCGGAAGGGGCACAGAGGCCCCGGAGGATTATATCCTCCATTAGAGGAGTTTGCAAGGTTACATGTGCTGGAGGCAGATGATGAGAGTAGCTCAGAATCGGACTCCCATCAGGAGGAGGAGACTTTTGGGATTAAGGGAGAGGAAGTGGAAATTTTACCGGAAGTAACCCATAGAGAGGGGAGCTGGCAGGCACAGTTACCGTTGCCGCAACGCCATCTGCTGGGGGGTAATAAGGTTACAGGAGGGTGTGGCCCCGTGCAGCCCTCGGCCCCTCCACCATACGTTCCCGTAAGAAATAAATGCCATTTTATAAAAGACAAAACGTGGTCAAAGCTAGCTTCGGCTTTCCCGGTCTTTGAGGATCCTGCTACTTATCAGAGGAGGTATCAGCCCATTCCCTATGAACAACTAAAGGACCTTGTGCAGGCGGTTAAAGATTTTGGCCCTGGGGCAGAGTATAGTGATGCCCTCTTGCGTAGGGTCCTGGTAACTCCTTTGACACCCACTGATTGGACGGAGCTGGCGAGAGCTTGCCTCTCGAGGGGTCAGTTCCTGGAATTTAAAGTGTTAGTCACTGACTCTGCCCATACCCAGGCCAGAAAGAATGTTGAACAAGGACACCCAGCCTGGACGGCGGAGATGCTCTTGGGGCTGGGTCCACATGCGGCAGACCAGACTACATACCCCTGGGATGTTTATACACAGATTAATGATATTCACTATAGGGCATGGAAGGCTCTCCCTAATAAGGGGGAAGTCACTGGATATCTGACAAAGATTATCCAGCGGCCCACAGAGCCTTTTGCGGATTTTGCTGCTCGTATGCTGGAGGTTGCAGACAAGACCATTGGTTCCGCTGAACATACCATGCCTTTTATTCAGCAGTTGATTTATGAGCAATGCACTATTGAGTGCCAGAGGGCAATAAATCCAGTTAGAAAGAAAAATTTAGAGGCTTGGATTAAGGCCTGTCGCGAGATTGGCGGCCCGCTGTCAAATGCAGGACTAGCGGCGGCTGTTCTTGCTGCCACCAAGTCTCGGCAAGGTCAGAGTTCGAGGGGCTGCTTTAATTGTGGTCAACTTGGTCATTTTAAACGCCAGTGCCCACAAGCCAGCGACCCAAAATTTGTTCAGAGGGAGGAACAAAAACAAAAGGCCCCAGGGACTTGCCCGAGATGTAAAAAGGGGAAACACTGGGCTAACGAATGCAGGTCAGTGAGAGATATCAATGGAATGCCCATACCACCTCTTCAACAAGGACAGGGTTCAAAAAACGGGATGAGGGGCCCCCGACCCCAGGGCCCTCAAATATATGGGGCCATTCAGGCGCCAGTTCCGGCGACGGCGCTGTCGCCCCCTCAATCCGAAGAGCCACCTCAGGCCCGCAGGGCTGGACCTCTGTGCCGCCGCCGGACTGGTCCTGACTCCTGATATGGGAGTCCATGCCCTGAAACGGATGTCTGTGGGCCCTTACAATCAGACACCGTGGGTCTTCTTTTGGGGCGCCTCGTCAACACTGAAAGGATTGATTGTTTTCCCGGGGTCATTGATCCAGACTATAAGGGCATCATCAAGGCCCTATGTCACTCTCCTTATGGGGTTGTGTCTATTGCCCCGGGGATCGATTGCCCAGCTGTTGCTTTTATCCTCCCTCCATTCTTCATTCCCGCAAGAAATAAAGAAAGGGGACATGATGGTCTTGGGTCCACTGGTGTGGACCTAGTATGCCTGTCTTTAGAATTAGACCAGAGACCGCTTTTGCAGTTAACTATAGAAGGGAAAATATTTTCAGGTTTAGTTGATACTGGGGCAGATAGAAGTATTATTCAGATGAATTCTTGGCCAAAATCCTGGCCTCTTCAGAGATCTTCTCAAACTCTGCAGGGCCTGGGGTATGCGGAGACACCGCAGATGAGTGCAAAAGAGTTGACTTGGTATACTGAGGAAGGACAAAAGGGCAAGATACAGCCTTTTGTACTAGCTGTCCCAATTAATTTATGGGGCAGGGACGTTCAGTCCCAGATGTGCCTTCGTCTGACTAATGATTATTCAGAGGCTAGTATAAGAATGATGAGAATGCAAGGCTATGTCCCTGAGCGGGCCTTGGGAAGCGTCTTCAGGGGAGGGCAGAACCAATTATTCCAAAAGAGAAATTGGACCGTCATGGATTGGGTTTTACGTAGGGGCTGTTGAAAATGAGGCTTCCACGGTTACACAGGTGCCCATACCTTGGTTAACCTCGAAGGCGGTGTGGGTTCCTCAATGGCCCCTGTCACAGGAAAAGTTGGAAGCCGCTCAAAAATTAGTCCAGGAGCAATTAGATCTTGGTCACTTGGAACCCTCTGTCTCCCCCTGGAACACCCCAATATTTGTGATCAGGAAACAGTCAGGCAAATGGAGATTGCTTCATGACCTAAGAGCAGTTAATGCTCAAATGCAGGTCTTAGGGCCTGTCCAGAGGGGCCTACCTGCGCTCTCTGCCTTGCCCAAAGGCTGGCCAGTGATAGTTCTAGATATCAAGGATTGTTTCTTTTCCATACCTCTTTGCCCCCAAGATAGGGAACGTTTTGCTTTTACGCTCCCATCAATTAACCATGAGAGGCCGGATGCTCGTTTTCAATGGCGTGTGTTGCCCCAGGGAATGGCGAATAGCCCCACTATGTGTCAGCTATTTGTGGACTCCGTGCTGATTTCTGTGCGTCAAGCGTTTCCTTCTCTTCGTATGATTCATTATATGGATGACATTTTGCTGACTGCCTCTACATTGCCTCTCCTGCATGCTGCTTTTGAGATGGTCATTAGAACCTTGGAAAGTAATGGATTAATAATAGCTCCAGAAAAATTCAACAGACGGACTCGATTAAATTTCTGGGTTCTGTCGTCAGTTTACATTCAATTAGGCCACAAAAAATGTGCATCCGCACTTCTCACTTACATACTTTAAATGATTTTCAAAAACTTTTGGGGGACATCAATTGGCTGCGAGGATTTCTTCATGTGCCTCGATCAGAACTGCTGCCACTCTTTTCAATACTTAAAGGCAACCCTGATGTCACATCCCCTCGTGAGCTCACACAGCCTGCCAGTGAGGCCCTTAAGAAGATTGAAGAGGCGCTTGTGAGAGCGCAACTTGATCGATATGAGCCTTCAAAGCCGCTTCTCCTGTGCATTCTTAAGACTAGGAATGTTCCCACGGGGGTGCTTTGGCAGGAAGGACCCCTATTATGGCTCCATGGACATTCCTTGGGAGCCCGCACCCTTCAATACTTCCCACAATTGGTAGCTCAGCAGGCCTGCTTAGGGCTCAAATATTGCTTGATGCACTTTGCAAAGCTCCCTGACAAGCTTATAATCCCCTATACTAAAGAGCAGGTAGAGGTTTTAGCTGGTACTGTGGATGATTGGGCCATTCTTATGTGTGCCTTTCCAAATGTCATAGACAATCATTATCCAAAGAGTCCTATTTCTCTTTTGTTGAGCACAACTTAGTTTATTTCCCAAGAATTACTGCTCAGGATCCTATCACATCAGCCCCGACCATCTTCACTGATGGGTCAAAATCTGGCCAAGGAGCGATTTGGTACTAGGGTCAAAACCTGTGGTGAAAATGTTCAGACCTGAGTCCCCAAATTGTGGAATGTATGATTGTTTTAGAGGTTTTTCAGACCTTTTCCACTCCTTTTAATCTGTTCACTGACTCTCAATATGTGGCCAATGCAGTTGCTGGCCTGGAAATTGCTGCTTCTGTTAAATCTGCTAGCACAATCTCTAATATTCTTCTACAGCTTCAGTCTTTGATCTTGCAACGAGACTGTCCCTTTTATGTCACCCATATCCGTGCACACTCGTTGTTGCCTGGCCCTTTGTCACAAGCTAATGATTTGGTGGACAAGGCCACGAGGCTGGCCATGCTTTCCTTAGATGATTCCAAGGCCTTAGCCACTGAATTTCATAGATTATATCATGTCCCTGCAAATACCTTGAGGAAAAATTCTCTATCTCAAGAAATGAGGCGCGAGACATTGTAAAATCTTGTCAGTCTTGTGTTACTTTTCTGCCCTCCCCTCATGTGGGTGTTAATCCCCGAGGCCTCCGTCCTGGTGATCTTTGGCAAATGGATGTAACTCATCTCTCCTGAGTTTGGAAGGTTGAAATATTTACATGTCTCAGTGGATACTTGCTCGGGAGTTATCTTCGCCTCGCCGTTGGCGGGTGAGAAGGCTTCTCATGTAAAAACCCACTGCCTGGAAGCCTGGGCAGCGTGGGGAAAAGCGCGCCATCTAAAAACTGATAATGGCCCGGCATATACATCTACTGGTTTTCGGGCCTTTTGTGCGCAGATGCAAGTTGCCCACACCACTGGCCTGTTTTATAACCCACAAGGCCAAGGCATTGTGGAGAGAGCCAATAAGAGTATTAAAGCCATCTTATTTAAACAAAAAGGGGGATAGCAGAAGATGCAACCCATAGGGAGAGGGTTTCCTTAGCCCTCTTCACCCTTAATTTTTTAATTTTGGACAATAATGATAAGTCTGCAGCTGACAGGCACAGTCAAGATGTGGCCCAGGCACCCAGAGAAGTAGTGATGTGGAAAGATGTCCTAGATAACAAATGGAAAGGACCGGATCTTGTTATAATAAGATCCAGGGAGCTGTTTGTGTTTTCCCACAGGACCAAGAATCACCTCATTGGGTTCCTAGTCGGTTGGTGAAGGCGATCCGATCTTCTCCAGAAGATGCCTTGAGACTCAGAATAACCACGAGGACTCAGAAAAATCGAGTATGGATGGGCCTCTGGATGGTGACCCTCCAGTACCTAGCAAGTAGCAAAGGAGAGCAACGCTGGGGAATAATGTCAACATTTCCCCTTCCGATGCCGGTGATGTATAATGCCCAGGTTTTCCCACGCCTTTTTACTACTAATAAAACATTAGGGCTTGCCTATTTACCCCAAGATGATCATATAGAACCGGTAAGGGAAAATAATAGGACCTTCTTTCTTAAAGGCAGCCTCTGTTTTTCAATAGTTACTAATGTTACAAATGCATCTTTAGAGCATCCCTGCATTATGTTGTTTAACCATTCCTATGCCTTTCTCAAAAGACCGCTAAAGTTACTAAGGACAATAATAATTATAGGAGATATGAAGCCAATGCCACTGTGCTTTATGCCTGGTGGCCTCTGACCAATTCATCAGACCACACATGTAGTCACCCCCTTGGCAGCCAAAAATAGCTCCCTTTGCAGAGGGGCGCCCATACAGGGCTCTGCATTTCCCTGGACAGGTTGTCAGGCGCGCAGAACCACGCTGGTCAGGGGAGAAGTTTTTTACGTTCGCCCCTTGAGGGTCAAGGAAAATCCATGGATCCATGGAGTTATGACATCAACCCTTTGATCTGTGGCTGCTCTGCGGCCGTAATGGTAGCTGTGCTGATCTTACACCCATGGCAATGCTCTGTGGGGGAAGTACTGTACAAAGTCGTGTGTGGTGGTATCATAGTTCAGATAGTGATAAAATTGAGTATTCACCTGATGAGACAACGAGGACAAACATTGAACCTACCCCAGTCTGTGTTTGGGCCGCTTGTGTGGGTGGTCAGCAATGGCACTTGGACATGACTTCCAACACGACATGTTCAAATGCTTCATGCTTTTACGCTCAGTGCTGGAATGCTTCTGCATTCCCCATGGCAGTGGTAACTCGAATGCCCCGCTTTGTCCCCGTTCCTGTTGATGCTCCAGGTACTCTGACTTTGTTCAGGCAAAAAAGAGATTTTGGAATTTCTGCTGTCATTGTCAGCATAATTGCTACCGCAGCGGTTGCTGCATCCCTGACAGCTTCAGCCCTGGTGTTATCAGGCCAGGTTCAGGCGGCAGAGGCCATTAATGACTTGTCTGCGACGGTTTCCATTGCTATGGACACACAAATTTTAGCCAACACCCAAATTCAAGGGGGTCTTATGTTGGTTAATCAACGATAGACCTTGTTCAAGAGCAAGTTGATGTGCTATGGCAAATAGCACAAACTTTGATGCGAGCGTAAATATCCAGGTCTGTGTGTCACATCTGTCCAATATGAAAATTTTACCCGAGCCGCTAATCTGTCAAGAGCCCTCTCTCAATTTTTGTTACAGAATTGGACCTATGACTTCTTTGAAAACAGACCCTCCGGGAGCTGAGGATTGCTATTGTCCAGGTCAACTCTACGCGCTCGATTTGACCCTGACGGAAGGGTTATCTACCTGGATCTCTTCTGCTTTCTCCTACTTTAAAGAGTGGGTTGGGGTTGGATTGTTTGCAGTATGCTGCTTTGGTGGATGTGTACTTTGCCTCTGGTTGATTTGCCGCTATGCAGCCCAGACCAGGCGGGACAAGGTGATCATTTCTCAGGCACTTGCTGCTTTGGAGTGTGGGTCCTCCCCAGATTTGGCTATCGGCCCTAAAGAGCACCTAGTTTCCCCTGGCCCTTGCACCCTTAGGGCTTGAAGTGCCCATTGCACAAGGATGGGCAGAGGATTGGTGTTGGGAGCACGACATTCATCACGCCAGGATGCGAGACAAAGTACTGCACGTGGGGCGAGCTCTTAGCAGCTTCATGGAGGGCATGTCTGATTGCATATGGGTTGGTACTGTAATCCCATCTCTGAGGAAAGGTACTGGACAGGTGTGACACCAGCCTGGCTGGCCACTAGGTCTGGGGTCATCACAATGTCCTCTCGAGCATCAGAGATCAGACCTCTACCCTCGCCTGTTGCGTTTAAACAAGAAGGGGGAACTGCAGGGAGCCGTAAGCAGTCGCCATTACAAGATGGCGCTGGCTCCTCCATATTAGACAGTGCCTTGGCGCCAACCGTATCTAAGGTATGCGCATGCGCTTGACGCAACCTGTCCCAAGCCTATCCCGTGGCGCCTGGTGATGGCAAGCTGGTCGCAACCAATCAGTAAACGCCTTGTAGCAGTACACTCTATAAAAGCAGCTGCAGATTTGGGCCTAGAAGAAATGGCCAGACATATAATAGACCCATCAGCTTTCGCCATCAGCTATTCACTACAGATGAAGATAACATTACAACAGCTACCAGTGAAATTAAATGGATAATCTGGGAATATTTTGAAAACCTAGATATCCCCAAAGCTAGAACATCTAGAAGAAATGGCCAGACATATAATATTTACCAAAATTAAACACAGTATATAAACAACTTAAACATATGCACAACAATTAGTGATGGTAAAGTAGTAATAAAAATAATAAAAGATAATCACTCATTCAATATAGTGCTTCAAGCCTTAGCTAGAGTAATAAGAGAATAAAATAAAATAAATAAATAGAAACTAAGAAGTCAAAATATTCTTATTTGCAGATGATATAATTCTATTCATAATGACCCGTCAGATTATAACAAACACCTCTTAGATCTGGAGAAGATTATTAGCAAAGTGGCGGGATAAAAAATTAAACTACTTTTTACATGCCAATAACAAATAGACTACATAAGAAATCAGGGAAACAATTCCATTCACACACACACACACACACACACACACACACACACAAAACCTCAGAAAAAGAAAATGAAAATTTTATAATACTCAAGAAAGAAATTGAAAAATACTTCACTAGCCAGAAATACAAATCAAAAGTACACTGAGGGCTGGAGAAATGGCTTATTCTGTAGAATGCTTGCCATATAAATGTAACAACTTGAGATTGGGTCATCTTCACTCATGTAAATGCTCAGCTGTGATGGACTCATTGTAACCACAGTGCTCAGGAAGCAGAGACAGGTTATCCACAGGGAAAACTATCTTGCTAGACTAGCTGAATTGACAAGATCTTGTTTCAATTAAGAGATCTTATCTCAATAAATACGGTAGGAAGTGATTGGCAGACCCAGTGTTGACTTTGGACCTAAACATGTATAAAAACACATATTCATACACCCAAACATGTGCACATGTACACACATTGCACACACACACACTCACACACACAAGCAAAACAATTGTCTGAATTGAGATTTCATCTCACCCTAGTCAGAATGCTAATAATTAAGAAAACAAGGGCTGGAGAGATGGCTTAGCGGTTAAGGTGCCTGCCTGCAAAGCCTAAGAACTCCCATTTGACTCTCCAGGTCCCACATTTAGCCAGATGTAAAGTGACGCAAGGGCGCAATGCTGCACTTGCCCACAAGGGGGAACACACATATGAAGTTCATTCACAGCAGCTGAGAGACTGCTGGTGCACCCATTCTCTCTCTCTCTCTCTGTCTCTTTCTCTTTTTTTCTCATCTCTCTCTCTCTCTCTCTCTCTCTCTCTCTCTCTCTCTCTATATATATATATATATATATATATATATATATATATATATATATAAATGTTGGTGAGAGCAGAGAAAAGGGAAGAATTTATACATTGCTAATAGAAATGCAAACCTTCCAATGAGTATGGAAATATGTATAGCAATTCCTTTAAAAAATTACTATATAACCTAGATATACCACTATTGGGTATTTATACAAAGGACTCCAAGTCAACTTGCTGCAGTACTATTCATGATAGCTAAGTTATTGACCCAACATAGTTGTCCATCAACCAAGGTATTTGTGGTAGTTTGAATGACTGTTCCCCAGTAGATTCACAAGCTTTATTAAAGCTTGTAATTTAGATCTCTAGCCATCTGATTGGAAAAGGAGTCACTGTGAGTGGATCCTAGGTCCAGCCCTAAGATGTTTTGGAGTAAATCTGAAACTTCCAGCTAAAGATATGCAAAGTGACTGACTTCTACCATCAAGGGTTCCTGGAGTGTTCTTACTTGTACTGATGGTGTTTTCTTTTCTTTCTGCCTGGATGTGTGCAAGTGGGTCATATTCTTCTGCCAATGCATTCCCCTAGATCTGTTAGCTTCAATAAATCCCTTCCTCTATAAACTGTGTCTGGTCTGGAGGTTCATCCCAGAACCTGAAGCTGACTGTAACAGAATTTACCAGAATGTGGGGAGTTACTGAGGTGAATTTGACCATATGAATTTTGGTATTTTGGAGCTTGTGTGCTGGAGAAATGGTAAACTTGGTGCTTTCAACTAAAGACACCTTCTGGAGTGGTAAACCAAGTATTATGGAGTATTTAGATGAGAATTTGAAAATGCAAAGTGCAGAGAGAATTGTATTTGTAGACTTGGCTTGTGGAATTTCTCAGGGGAAGGAAAGACTGCAGAGGAGTTTGTTAGAACTGGGCTACTGGCATGAGGGTTGGCTATGTTCTGCTGCCTCGGTCCAGAAAGTTTGACCAAGGTTAAATTTGTAATGGACTGATGTAGGACTGAGAGATATAAGATTTAAAACTGGAGTAATTAAAACAAGTTTAAAATTTATTAGCCAAGAGACTGGTTTTAGGTTACTGAAGTTGCTATTGTCAAACACATTAATAATCTTAAAGAAGATGGCCCAAATGCATTACATTACAATAATGGAGAGAATGCCTGAGGTGATTCCACCACAGAAAGACTATGATAGAAAAGTATACTCTTTTGGAAAAAGAGTTGTCTGGTAAAGGAACCTGCTTTTCAAGGTTATGACTCATTTTGTCCCTGAATTAAGAATATGACTGAGTCCTGAACCCTTGGTATTTGTTTTGGAAGCACGAAAAATGCATTGAGTGGGTCTGTAAGTGTACACAGTTCTAGAAGCTGTTTCTGAGATGCAGCATATAAAAAAGATGTGATGACCCTGAGGAAGATGCTAGTAAAGCCACTAGAAGATGGCCTATGGTTTTCATGGAGACACAAAGATGCTTTGGATATACCAGTACTGTGCATGGGCTACCAGAGAGCTCTGTTGGCCTAGGATGGAAGTTTTCCATGGATATTGAGCCCATCTAGAAGCGTGGAATTGGAAAATCCAGAGACTGTCAGGCACTGGTTATATCAGACTTGTACTGTAATTGATGTTTTCTTAATGGTTATTGAGTTTGCATTGTTCCAATCTCTCCTTGCTTTGCCTTATAACAGTTGGAAATATTTATTCTGGGCCTTTATATGTTTTAAGTATATAACTTGTTTGATTTTACAGGATTCTAAGCTAAGAGACAATCTTAAATCTCAGATTAAACTTGGGATTTTGGTACTGTCTTAAGTTAGTATGGTGGCCTCTGAAGTTGGACTAAATAGAATTGAGAATGTCGAATAGTTCTGAATCTATTTGGAGCCAGAACAGAATGTGGTAGTTTAATAGCTGTCTCCCAATTGATTTAGGAGTTCTATTAAAGCTTGTAATTTAGATCTCCAGCCACATGGTTGGAGATCACTGTGGGTGGGTCCTAGGTACTGCCTTAAGGTGTTTTGAGGTGGATCTAGTATACCTAGCTAAAGATATGCAATATTCCTGAGTTCTACAATTAGGAGTTCCTGGACTGTGCTGGATTATGCTGGTGGTGATTGCTTTTCTCTCTGTATGGACCTGTGAAAGTGGGCCAGCTTCTTCTGCCAATTTTGAACTTTCCTCCTATCTGTAAGCTTCAATAAATCCTTTCCTCCATAACTGTGCCTGGTTTGGAAGTTCATCCCAGCAACTGAAGCTGACTGTGACAGAATTGCTAAAGAATCTGTGATAAACATACACAATCCGTATTTACCTATCCAGAAAGAACAAAATTATCTCATTTTTAGGAAAATGAATGCAACTGGAGATTATCATAATTAAGTCAGACTCACAAAGAAAAATATCATGTTTTTATTTTGTTTGTGGATCTTAGATTTTATGTAAATACATAAAACCATGTTGGCAGATATGACATGAAATATGAGCAAAACTGTCTAGAGAAATTAAGGAGACTATTAGGTGTGGCAGCAAAGGAGAGGGTATGGAGCAATAAGGGATGAGGAATATGTTCAAAATAAATTATATACTTGTATGAAAATATTCTTATTAAACACAGTTCCTTACACAATAAGTTTATGACAAAAACACATGTATATGTTGATCTAATTGGTTTTATTCCAGGGATATAAGAATTGTTCATTAATCAAGGTTGTTATGCAGCACATAAATAGAATCACAAAAGGTAATCCTTGGATAATCTCAATGGAGGCAGAAAAGACCTTTGTCAAAGTTCAACATGTTCTCATGACAAAAGCACTGTAGAAATTAGGAATGCCAGGAACATACCTCAACATTAAAGCAACTATATACAACAAATCTATAGCCAACATTATACTGAATGATGAAAGACAGAAAGTATTTGCTCTGTCATCAGGAATATGGTAAGGTGTTCATTCTCTCCACATTTATTCAATACAGGGCTTGAAGACTTAGCTAAGGCAGTAAAGCTAGAGAAAGAAACATAAGGGGCAGAAACAGGAAAGGAAGAACTGAAAATATCGCTCCTTGCATACAATGAGATCCTGTACTAAAGAGACCATAAAAATACCACCTAAAAGTTGGATCTGGTAAAGAAACACTTCTGACAAATTTTCAGCATACAAAATCAATTTTCAAAAATCCGTAGCTTTTCTATATGGCAATAATAAACTTTCTGAGAAAGAAATCTGGGGGAAAATCCATTCATAATAATTTCAAAATAAATAAAATACCTAGAAATGAATCTAACCAAGGATGGGGTAGTACTCTATAATCACAACTTTAAAACAGTGAAGAAAAATAATAGTGAAGAAGACACTAGACAATGGATTTACCCCTTTCTCCAACACACATGCACGTGTGCACACACACACACACACACACACACCACTCATGCTAAAGGAGAATTGACAGAATTGATTGGCTAAATTAATATTCTGAAATGTGTAAATTACTAAAATTGCTCTACAAATTCAATGCAATGCCATCAAAATTCCAATCAAATTCTTCAAATAAGTAGAAAATCATCCTCAGGCTAACACGGAGCAACAAATATAAAACCCTATAGCCAAAACAGTCCTAGGCAGAGAAAGGAGAATGCCAGAAAGATAACACTATCTACTTTCAAATTACAGTAAAGAACCATAATATGCAGACACTGTTAGGCATCTATATGGAGTTTTCTCAAAAAAAACCTTATCATTTTTATTTTCCAAAAAAATAGCCAAAGAGATATGTGACCATGACAAAATTTTTTTTTTTTGCTTTTTACTTTTTTATTATTAGTTATCTATGTAATGTGCATAGAGCCATGAAGGTACCATCGTTAGCCTACTCCCTGCCCTCCCCACTCGGGGACTGTGGGTCTTGCATTGTGTGGGTAGCCATCAGTTATGGGGGAGAAACACTGTCTCTGTGCATAATGACCCAACTTATGTCTCTAACAATCTTTCCGCCCCCTCTTCTACTAATTTCCCTAAGCCATGTTGGGTTCATTTTAGGTCTATTTCAGTGACGAGGTCATGGGAGTCTCTGTGTCTCTAGATGTCTGGTTTGGTGTTGAATGATTGAAATCTTCCTCTTCAATGAAAACCCCAGGATGCCTGTTGGAGTGGTAAGAGAATTTTGATGCATCTGTTTACTAGCATGTCTCATCTTGATTCTGATTAAGCAAATTAAAGGAAATGGTCCTGGCTATGGCTCAGATTACTGCCGCCATGCCTGATGGATTAGACAGTCACCAAGAGCAGTTAGCCCAGGTGTGGGAGCCTCCTCTTCAGGGTTTAATTGCATTCTAATTCACTTGACACCTGAGTGTGTTGCAGTCCTATCTTGAAGAAAAGTTCCAGAAAGTAACTATTATTGTTGGGGAGGACAAAGAATAATAATTATGAACTAAAGTGCCTTATAAGCTCTAAAATCACTTTTGAAGTACAACATTGCATAGATAAATCCTAGATGCCAGGATGAAGAAAAGGCTAAATAAAGTCCTGGAAAGAGGAGTTTTGCTTTAATGAGAGACTATTAGCTGAAGGCATATGCTTTCTTGTTGTCCTTTTTTTTTTTTTTTTTTTTTTTTTTAGGTGTTGCTGTCAAAAATATGGGCACTGGCACTGTGGCACTGTGCTTGTTAGCTTTTAATTTGCATGAGACTGTCTGCTATTTTAAAGACATGCTATATCACAAAGGTGATTTTCCAATTAGCTGGCATACTGGATCAGATTCAGCCACCCCCCCAAAAGTCAATTTCACAACCACTAATGCCAATTGCCAGGGGCAAGAAGAGTTTCTGTGATTTAAGCAATTTTACAGTATTTGTAAACCCTCAAAAATTTACAACTTCTTTAATTGGTCAACTTACATATAATGTACTTTCTTCAACAACTTAAAAATGATATAGTTCGTCTAGAGAGATGGCTTAGCAGTTAAGGCACTTGCCTGCAGAGCCAGAGAACCCAGTTTCAATTCCCCAGGACCTATGTAAGCCAGATGCACAAGGTGGTGCATGAGTCTGGAGTTAGTTTGCAGTGGCTGAAGCCCTAGTGTGTCCATTCTCTCCCTCTTTCTCTGTCTGCGTCTTTCTCTCTCTTTCAAATAAATAACTAAATAAAAATATTTTAAAATTATATAGTTAAAGCATGAAAGAGGACAGTATTTTTCCCTAAAATGTAATTTGAAATTATATAGATTTACCAGTGACATACACATGTTTCAATTCTGTCTTTATCTTCGAAAATAGAAACTGATATGTGAGAGCTGGTGGCATACGAAGTTCATATTAACATGAGCAAATTGTTCTTCTATGTGTTGTTTCTTTAACTAAAAGTCACTCATATTTATCACTCAATTTATACAGAAAATGGTGTGTATAGAATATTAGTATATGTTGTCATATATAGTGAAATTAAGTTAAATTTGATCATTTTAGTCAAATTCAAGATCATCCAAGATTATCAGTTATAGAAGACTTGGATAATGATTCCATATGGAAACTTTTTCATTCAGTGCTATGTCAGGATTCTCAACAATATCCCAAACTTCACATTTTTCTTGTATACTAATACAAATTTCTTTTTGATACAGGCAAACCTCTTTCAATTACAGTGGTTAAGTTTTTAAAAGTATTTGTATAAAAATATTATTGAATTATTACCATAGTTTTAACAATGGACTATTAATTGCCATTTGAAAAGGAAACTGTGAGGTGTTATGAAATTAAGAGTACTGGAAATGGGAATAAACACAACTCCTCAAATTCATCCTCACAAGTACAGTTTCATACCCAATCTGCCTCAGCTATGTTCATGATTAGATACTAAACATTTATGATCAAATTCAGATGACAGTGTGGTTTCTGACTATAGAAAAATGCTATCCCAGTCATTGAAAGAGCTAATCAATCATGATGAGCTAGGTAAATGTTTATTTATTTTATGAATATATAGATTTCTGAAACATGGCATGTATTGGTCATCCACAGGCCTATGGCACACAATGAGTCATCTTCTAAAGTGATACACCAAGATGATATTAATTATTCAAAATATTTTTATAACTCACATTTTAGAATTTCCTTATGGATCCCTTTTTACTGAATAAAAGCAATTCTGTGTTACTTTAGAGATATTCAGTCAAATAACTATTATCCTACTTTATTTCCCATATTGTTAAAAGAATTAATCTCTCTTATTTATTTATTTTTGAGAAAGAGAGACACAGAGAGAGAGAGTGAGAGAAAGAAAGAAAGAGAGAGAAAGAGGGAGAATGGGCATGCCAGGGCCTCTAGCTACTGCAAATGAACTCTAGACATATGTGTCACCTTGTGCATCTGGCTTACATAGGTGTCCTGGGGAGTAGAACCTGGGTACTTCGGCCTTGCAGGCAAGTGCTAAGCCAGCTCTCTAGCCTGAAAGAACTCATCTTAACACTCTGGGAGGTTTCTTAAATTTAAATTCAGTCTTGTTAAAATATTTTGGCATCTTTTTTTTTTTTTTTTTTTTTTTTTTTTAAGAATCCAAATCCAGTCTGAGTCAGGTACCAGGAGATTTGTTAATCTGCTCAAATAGAGAAACCACATCTGGTACAGCAGCTGCACTTGGAGTCACCACCTGATTAAATTTCTGATAATCCACTGTCATTCTCCAGGATCCGTCTGTCTTCTGAACAGGCCAAATAGGAGAGTTAAAGGGAGATGTGGTGGGAACCACCACCCCTGCATCCTTCAAGTCCTTTATAGTGGCATTAATCTCTGCAATTCCTCCAGGGATGCAATACTGTTTCTAGTTCACTATTTTCCCTGGTAGAGGGAGCTCCAATGGCTTCCATTTGGCCTTTCCAACCATAATAGCCCTAACTCCACAAGTCAGGGAACCAATGTGGGGCTTTGGACAACTCCTAAGCATATCTATCCCAATTATGCATTCTGGGACTGGGGAAATAACGACAGGATGAGTTTGGGGACCCACTGGACCTACTGTCAGTCTAACATTTGTCAAAACTCCATTGACAATCTAACCTCCATAAGCACCTACTTTAACTGGAGGGCCACGATACAGTTTGGGATCTCCTGGAATAAATGTCAATTCAGCCCCAGTGTTCAGTAAGCCCTGAAAGGTCTGGTTATTTCCTTTTCCCCAGTGTACAGTTACCCTAGCAAAAGGCCACAGGTTGCTCTGAAGAAGGATAGGACTAAGCTTAATATTGAAACTTTTGGAGATTATGAGGGTCCTTCCTCAAAGGGACCCGGCCACCCTTTCAATCAAGGGGCTCAGGATCTGTAAAATGGCTCAAGTTTGGAAACTGGTTAAGAGGCCTTGATTCTCTGTTGTCATAATTCAAAGTGGCCTTTTGGTCCTTTGCTCTGGAAATTTTCTGCTTAAACAGATCAAGCAGGAACTTAGTAGGCTTTTTATCTATTTTACTTCTAGGAACACCATGATTAATCAGTCCATACCAAAGGTCTACATGAGTCACACTGTAATGAGCATTGTTTTGCCTACACTGTCCATTACGGCAAACATGCTCACCTTGCCTTTGATGATTCAGTGCTGATACTTGGCCCTTGTTGCCCTGAGATCCAGTTAAACCAATTGCATCTAAGTGATCTAATGCAGCAACTGTGGCTCCCACTGTGATGTCTTCTTTGTATATTATGGAAACTACTGGCAACTTTAAGTATGCTGGGGGTCCCTTCACAAATCTGTTTCTTATAGTCTTAGTGAAGGGCACATCTTCTGGACACTCCCATTGTGGGCTTAAAGATTAGTTTACATGGCAAATCCACTCCAGCATTCCAAGTTCTCTGAGCCTTTTAATCCCTTCATCAACATTAAGCCAAGGGATATCAGGCAGCTCAAGCTCATTCACAGTAGGCCATCTTTGTGTCCATACTTCAGCCAGCCAATCAAATAAACTCTTGGCACCTCTTCCAACTGCATGAGCTGCAGTGTTAAATCTAAAATCTCTGCTCAGTGGGCCCATTTCAATAAATTCAGCCTTATCTAATCTTATATTCCTTCCACCATCATCCCACACCCTTAAAATCCATTCCCACACATATTCCCCATGCTTCTGCCTGTCCAAGTTAGAAAGCTCCTGAAGTTCTTTAGTGGTGTGCCTCACTTCCTCTTGAGTCACCCTTTCTAACTCACTTTAGGGGCATGCCTAGCCTTATGCCTTCTTACAAGCCTAGAGGCAAAGATGGGGGTGGGGCACTGAGAAACATCAGCACCTCCTACAGGTAGGGTCATTGCTACTTCCTCAGACAAACAAGGCATGATTCCCTCATGCAAGGGTGCATATGGCAATACTTTAGGGTGTGAGGGTGGGGATGCAACTGTCCCTAAAGGAGGGGAAGCCACATTCTCATGCAAAACAACTTCTTCAGAATCTGACAGTTCAATGTCTCCAGAGTCTTCAGGGTCTTCCCATACACCCCCATCCCAAGTCATAGGATCCCACTCTTTTCCAATCAGTGCCCTCACTTTAGCTTCTAACTTCTAATAGCCTGTGAGGCTGGGAATTGAGTTTATGCTGCAAGTTAGCCAATCTTACAATGAGAGCTTGGGTTTGGTTTTCTGCAATTTGGGCCCTGTTTGACTAGAGAGGAGATTCTCCTTCATGGTACCCTTAGAAACCTTCAGATCATGTATGTGGGTCTTAAGCTTGGAAATTTACTTTTTGAACTTCTGCTTTTCTCCCAATAGTTGCCAGAAGAGATGCCAGAAGAAACCATCCAGCATCATCATTCATCTTATTTTTCCACAAATATTTAAAAGTTCTAAATAGAGTCACTAAATTCCTTGCTTTTCACTAGTTATGATTCAGGATCACCAAATACATCTATCTCATGGAGTTCTTTAAATAGTGCACACCATGGATTATTAGTGCCATCCTTATTACCAGTAAAAGCACTCTCCTTATTACTAGTAGAGCCTTTAGTGGCACTGAACTTGGAGAACCAACTCCACAGAGCACCAATCCCACTAGGGAAATCCACTACCTATTTATTGTTTAGGAGTGTGTTGTTCAGTTTCCAGGAACTGGTTGGGTTCCTGGCACAACTTTTGTTGTTAATTTCTAGCAATACAGCATTGTGATCTGATATGCCGGCAATTATGTCAATCCTCCTAAATATATGGAGGCATGCTTTATGACCCAGTATGTGATCTATTTTAGAGAAGGTTCCATGGGCAGCTGAGAAGAAGGCGTAATCTGTGGTTTGGGGGTAGAATGTTCTATAGATGTTTGTTAGATCCAGTTGATCTATGGTGTTGTTGAGCTCTCTTACTTCCCTTTTATTTTTCTGTTTGGATGATCTGTCTATTGCTGACAGTGGAGTATTAAAGTCCCCAACTATGATAGTGTTGGTGGTTATTTCTGTTCTGTTGTCCAGTAGATTTTGTTTTATGAATTGTGGTACTCCTGTGTTTGGTTCATAAAGATTGATGGTTGGGATATCCTCTTGTTGGATTGTTTCCTTGATTAGCAAGAAGTGACATTCTTTGTCTTTTTTGATTACTTTTGGTTTGAATTCTATTTTATCCAATATAAGTATAGCTACACCTGCTTGCTTGTTTCTTGGTTCTATTTGCTTATGATATCAGTTTCCACCCTTTTCCCCTGAAGAGGTGTCTGTCTTTAGTGGTGAGGTGGGTTTCTTGAAGACAGCAGATTTAGGGATCTAATTTTTTGATCCACCCTGTTAGCTTATGTCTCTTGATGGGTGAATTAAGGCCATTAATATTTAGGGTAATAACTGTGAGGTTTGATTTGATACCTGCCATATTGTGATGGTTTATGTGGTTTGTGGGTTTCTTTGTCTTTGTGGATTTTGTCCCTTCTCATGGTTTGGTTATTGTCTTCTACTTCTCGTGGGCACTTGCAGTTATTTGGTTTGTCTGTATGTAGAATTCCCTGAAGTACTTTCTGAAGGTTTGGCTTTGTGTTCATATAGTTGTACAGCTGATATTTATTGGGAAAAGGCTTTATTTCACCATCTATTATGAGGGATACTTTTGCTGGATAGAGTTGTCTGGGTTGGAAGCCATAGGTTCTTAGAGTTTGCAGTGTTCCATTCCAGCCTCTTCTGGCTTTTAGGGTTTCCATTGAGAAGTCTGAAGTAATTCTGATGGGGTTTCCTTTATAGGTAATGTGTTGCTTATCCCTAACTGCTTTTAGTACTTTCTCTTTGTGATTGATGTTTAGAGTCTTAATGATAATATGTCTTGGAGAATTTCTCCTTTGGTCCAGTCTGGAGTTCTGCTAGCTTCTTGTGTTGTGATGGGACTTTCTTTTGATAGGAAAGTTTTCTTTGATAATTTTGTTGAGTAAGTTTTCCATGCCTCTGGTCTGAATTTCTTCCCCTTCTGGTATACCCATAATTCAAATGTTTGGGCATTTAAGTGTATCCCACGTTTACCTCATGTTCTGTTCACAGACATTTTTGAACTTATTGAAACTTTTGGACTCACAAATGGTTTCTTCTGTTTTGTCTTCCAGTTCTGAGTTTCTACCCTCCACTTGGCTGACTCTATTCTTAAAAGCTTCTGTACAGTTTTGGGCTTATACAATTTGGTTCGTATTTTCTACTGTGTGTTTTTTTTTTTTTAAATGTACAGTTTACATCCCTCTGTCGAATACCCTTTTCATGTCATTTTCTGATTTTCTTAATGCTTCTTGGAGTTCATTCTTGCATTTTTTAATGTCTCCATTGAGCTTAGCGAGTGGTTCATTGAGGTCCTTTTTTTTTTTTTTTTTTTTTTTTTTTTTTCTGCTCTCTTTCAAATCATTTAACTGTCTTTGGAACCCTTTCTGGTTCTTTTCTATTAGGTTTAATCTACCAATTATAACATTCATACAATCATTGGCTCTTTGTTGAGTTTCTGAAAGTCCTGCTATTTGTTTGTCCAGGGTTGTATAGCTTTTCTGTTTCTTTTCAGGTTCTGATCCTATTATTTCTTCTATTATTTGATTAGAGACAATCATTGTGGGACTGGACAGTCTAGCTGGATTTACTTGCAACTGGTTTTTCATGCTATTCCTTTTTCGCTATGGTCTGCCCATCACAATGGTTCAGAAAGCCTAGGGTGTGGGATACTAGCCTGCTGGCCCGGGATGGGCTGGGATGCAGTGGTGAGTGGCAGGGTGATGGCCCCTGGAATTCAGAAAAGCTTGGGCAGGGGACACTGGGCTGCTGGTCTGGGTCCTTGCTCTGTGGTAGGAAGGGGAGTGGTGGCACCTGACTGGCAATGGGGCTCAGTAAGATTAGGGAGGCACCTGATCAGTAATAGGGCTCTGACTGGCCAGGAAGGGACCTGACCTGTGATGGCGGGCAGGGCTCTGGCCAGAAAGGGCAGCACCTGACCAGCAATGGGACTCAAGAAGGCTATGGCCGCACCTGACCAGCTATGGGGCTCTGGCAGGCCTTGCTGACAGCAAGGGCGGCATCTGACTGGCAATGGGGGCTCATGCAGGCCTGGTGGGACCTAACTTGTAATGGCGTGTGGAGCTCTGGCTGGCAAGAGCAGTATCTGATAGACGATGGAACTCTCGCTGGCAAGGCGGCACCTGACTGGAAATGGGGCTCAGGCAGGCCTGGCAGGACCTGACCTGTGATGACAGGCAAGGCTCTAGCGGGCAAGGGCAGAACCTGACCAGCGATGGGGCTCAGGCAGGCCTTGAGGGATCTGATCTGCGATGGCAGGGGGGAATTGGGGGGCTCTGGCAGGCAAGCTATTTTGGCATCTTTGGTGGTGTTTCAATGTTCTTTGTTTTATATCTGTTCTTCCTCAGAAGAGGAGATACATATTAAAAACTTGCAGGACTGCTATAGCAGACAGGTGACAGTATATTCATTGAGTCAAAAGGAATAGATTGTGATCCTGTGTGTCAGTTTGACTGGAAGAAAGTACAGGTAGCTGATAAAACATAATTTCTGGCTGTGTCTGTAAGGGTGTTTCTGAAGACAGTGTTTGGATGAGTAGTCCAAGTAAAATTATATGCTGTCTCCATTGATGAAGAATGTCACTTGGGCTGGAGAGATGGCTTAGAAGTTAAGGTGCTTGCCTGCGAAGCCTAAAGACCCATGTTTGACTCCCTAAATCCCACGTAAGCCAGATACACAAGGTGACACATGTGCAAAGTCACATGGTACGCACGTGTTTAGAGTTCAATTGCAGTAGCTGGAGGCCCTGGACAATTCTCTCTCTTTCTGTCTCTCTCTCATAAAAATCACTGTCACATAACCTATAGAAACTTCAAATCACACAATAAAATGAAGAAAGTATAAATTGTCTCTCTACTTTTGCTGTTACACCCACTAATTTGTATCCTAAGACGACAATGTTCCTGTTTTGTAGACTTTCAGACTTGCATCAGGACTTATGTCACTATGCAGATTTTTTGTGCTTGAGCTGGACCACACAGTGGGCTTTTCTGGACTTCTAGTTTGCATGTGGCAAACTGTAGGACTTTGCACCTCCCTCTCCCTTAATTTTTAGTCAGTATCTTGGAGTGCATCTCTTTCCATGTATCTACATGACTGTCAATGTCTCTATTCTGTCTCTGGCTAATACAACTTACAAGAAACTGAACTACAGGAAAGACTCAAGTAATATTTATTTTATTGCCAAAAATAGTGATAAAGGAAACAGCAGTTGCCTACTGTTCTGCCCCATGCCTTCTCCGCCATGATGGACTGTATCCCCTTAAACTATCAGCTGAAATAACAGCTCCCTCCCTTAAGTTCTTCATTATTAAGTATTCACTTGCCGTCACAAGAAACTTAACTAATACCACTCATGACTAGTTAAGTCAGAAATACGGAATGTAGCCGGGCCTGGTGGCACATGCCTTTCATCCCAGCACTCCGGAGGCAGAGGTAGGAGGATCATCGTGAGTTCAAGGCCACCCTGAGACTACACAGTGACTTCCAGGTCAGCCTGAGCCAGAAGCCAGAGTGACACCCTACCTCGAAAAACCAAAAAAAAAAAGAAAAAGAAAAAAGAAAAAAGAAATATGGAATGTAGTCTGAGCAGCAAAAGGTAGGAAAGCTCTGCAGTGATTCCAAAACTGGGATAGAAACATGACAGTTGCTCTCTTCCAGTTTGATGTCATGTTCTTGATATCATGTTCTTGAGCTAGCACTTGCTAGCTCAAATGTGATAAGAATGAAAATCCCATAAATGTAAAATATGCTGAAATATTTTAACGAGCATTCTTTTTAGTAAAGAAGAGGAGGATATATTCAAACACAGAACTTCAGACTTATAGAAATACTTCCTATTTTGGGGTTATGTGTATAAAGAAGACCAAATATATTCACTCACAAATAAAACTGTCCTGCCTTACTTGGAGGAGAATATACAATGTGATGTGGATTCCAATACCATTGTAAGAGTTGAGGTTTATATTCACTTACACAATAAGATGATTAAAAGCCTAAACCAATAGGGATTTTTTTAATGCCCCATCAATAAACCTTTCTCTGGATCATTTAAATGTTTGAATAGAAAGTAGTTGTTTATAGAAAACTCATGTGCCATAAAATATACTTGTAAAATTACACAACCAAGCATGAGTTTTCAGAATCTTCCCTCAGACACATCATATGCAAAATGTTGTTTCACTTGATACTGACTTTAGTAAAATTGATTTCTCTCATCTATTACATGAGGGGAGATAGTCCTTAGTTTGAAATGATGCTTTTAAGAAGAAAAAACTATTCACCTGTACATGAAAAGAAAAAAAAAAGATTTTTTCTTATCATGATGGGAAAATGGTTATAATTATGAACAAGTTCTTTCTGGTAATAAATGTTTATTTCATAAGATGCTATTTTTTACTAGCTGTAATAATCATTTCTTCTGATTGTGTTCTCCAACTTGCCAATAACATCATTTTAGCATTCTTAGGGAACAAGCCATGCTCCACTCTGTGGCCTAATATTTCACTTTAATATCCATTCATTTTCAATAGCTCAAGCTCTCGAAAGCCTTGCAGAAACACTCAGTCTCGTGAGATGTCTGTTTAAGTGTGATGTATTATTCAGCCTAGTAAAGGAGGTGTAACCACTCAGAGGCAATCACGGGAATCATGAGAAAAGAGTGTACAAACATCTGGAACCAAAAAGTCATTTCACTGGCTAATAGTGTTGGGGCTTTGCTAATGGATCTTATTTAAAGTGCAGGACAATATTTATACATTTTTAAAAACCCTCTCTAATATGAGTTAAAAGACATTCTATTTCAATTACAGTACTATGCACAGTGCCCAATGCTATGGCAGAACACCTTAGTACTACTTCTGAAGGTGACATCATAGAAAGGCAGCCAGGAGCACGAGGGATGACACAACTCCCACAATCTTCTGAAGCCACAGTCAACATGCTCAGCATTTATCCAAGTAGTCAGGATAATATAGATAGATTATATATATATATGTATTTATGTATGTATATATATATATATATATATATATATATATATATATATATATATATGTATATATATAATATATATACTATATAGATAGATTATATAGATAGATTATATATTATAGATTATATATATATATATATATATAAGATTATACATCTTATTGTGTGAACATGAAGAAGCCCCCTGACTTTCCTATGTCTAAACTTTTTCATAGGCCAAATTATATTATTTCTCAAAATATTAGCTATTTCATCCTGTGGGAGAAAAATACTCTTCTCTCCATTGTCTTTGGATTTGGATGTGTCTTGTTTGACCAATGATAATGAGTCAAAAGGATAATGTCACTTAAAATCAATCACACTGTAAACATGTCATAGCTCCACCAAGATCTCTCTAGCTGTTCCTGTCAGGCTTGTAGTCTCCTGGAGGGAAGCGAGGCCGTATGCTTGATCCTGTGGAGCAAGGCTACAGTTCACCCATAACATGTGAAAGAAGTAAGTCTGTGCACTTAATATGAAACTAACTTACACAAAATGCAAATAATAACAATACTCTATAAAGCAGGTTATCTCAAATTAAACACAACTACTAAAAGTAGATAACTGCCCATAGATAGCATTCAATGTAAGCCATTGTTGTTATGGATATTAAGTATATCTAACTCAAAGAAAACATAGTAGTGATGAGGGGGCAAGCCCCTGACAGATATATGACACATTGATACCACATTCAAAATACTGTCATGAATTAGGATTTTGCTTTGCCCAGCTTATGCAAAATGTAATCTGGTTACATTAATTAATTCACAGTTATCTTTAGAGGCTGAGTAGTTGCCAGAGTAGACAGAGTATATGCCCAGTATGAGACCTTTAAAAGCAATCTCTTCTTTTCCTAAGTTATTTTAAAGAAGGGTTGCCTATATGAGCTTTTCTGTGTCTTAATTTTAGCAAATGAAAACAGGGGATTCATTGTTATATTGTAATCTCATTTATAAATGAACCATTTTTCATAAAGTACATTTCCTGAAATATCTAGAAGGTACATTTTAAAAATAAAATCTGTTTTTCTTTTTTATTTTCTGAAACTTAAATGCACCTGGGTGTTCTGTTTTATATTTATCAACTATAAAATGGAAGTGTATGTTGTTCAAGTCACACAGTCACACTATACCACTTAAATCCTCCTTCTCTTCAACTTTTGGATCCTCAACTATTTATGAAATCCACTTGACAACACAGAAACATTTGGTTGTAATCAATATTTTCAGGGTGAGAAAAACTAGGTGAATGATGCACTTAGGTTTTACTTACTCCATTTCTGTGACTGACTGACTGTGAATCTTATATAGGTCACTATACTTCCCAATACTTCCATTTTCTCATTAATATGGTTGGGGAAAATAGGAGTTGTCATACATTAATTTAAATAAAAGAATGTACCAACATAGTAATTCTAAGATCATCAGGATCTATCTGTTGTTCACTTTCCCAATTTCTCCATACCTTTATTCTAGGCACCTTATAAATATTAACTAATTTAAATTTAAGAAAAAAGTCCTGTAAAATTAGAACTATTATCACCTTCCTTTACAGATGAAGAAATCAAGATCAGAGAAGTCAACTTGATTAGAATCACATAACATGATTGGGAAATCCAGAATTTAAGTTCAAATCATCTGGCATTATCTTTTCTGTTGGATATTGAGCATACCACCAGATTGTTAGAAGATATATTTTAATTAAATTGCCTAGAATCCTTAGAGTTTTGTGAAACAAATCTTTATAAAATAACAGGAAGCAGTTTGCAACACTGGTAAAGCTGAGCTTTTAGAATCTTCTCAGGAGTCACTACTGGAACTCAGTATCTATCTTTAATTGCATCTGGGCAATTAATCTCTGAAAAATGGCCATTAGTAACTTGTTTTGTTTTCTATCTTGGCATTTGAGAATAGTGAATGTAGTTCAATGCTTAAATATGTTGGCCAGCAAAAGGCTGAAACATATAGTAAACAGTAGGAAAATAAGCATAATAACAGAATATTCTTAGAAATTATATTAATTAGGGAGCTAAAACATGCTAACTGTGATGTATGTGGCAAGAATAATAGGGGAGAGATTTAAGTTGTACAGTATCACTATGGGAATATTACCACCAAAATTTACATTCACTCATTCATCTCATATCTTAAAAATGATTCACAGAGGAGGCTCATATAAGTTCTCACAGTTCCACAGAATCACAGATATACTGCAGAGTTAATAAGCCACATATTTATTCATCAAATAGTATCTCCTCTTGAATATATATCTCAGGCACAGTCTTAGAAATACATACCAAGTTCACTTGCAGTTGTTATGATTAATAAAATGAAAAGGAAATATATTTAGAGCTTGGGGAAGTTATTTTTATTTCAGTTTTTGTTCCCCTTGAATAATGAATACTAGTATCTTGTAAAGAACTGACAATTTTCTTTCTCTTAAGAAACCTGAGAAACAAGTTTTTAAAGTACTAGATATTAAAGCTATTTTTACATGGTATCTTTTCTAGACTGATTTAAATATATTTCCTCACCCAAATGCCTAAAATTTCACCATAAGAGATGCATGTGGCTGTTATATAAAACACTTTGACATTCGGGGGGCGGGGGTCAAATTTAAGGGGGTATGTTTTCTTTTTTAATATTTTATTTATTTATTTATTTGTTTGTTTGTTTGTTTTATTTACTTACTTAAGAGAGAGACAGGAAGAGGTGAAGAGAAAGAGAGAATGGGCGAGCCAGGGCCTCCAGCCACTTCAAACAAACTCTAGATGCATGCGCCCACTTGTGCATCTGACTTATGTGGGTCCTGGGGAATCAAACTGGGGTCCTTAGGTTTCACAGGCAAACACCTTAACTGCTAAGCTTTCCCAGCCCCATGTGTTTTCTTTAGATGAGCAGGATATATACCCATTAAAAGCTATACAAATTTTGTTTACTTAGCAATTTATATGACTCTATCTTCATATTTTTTAATATATCAAAATTTTTGAGTTAATATTTTTCTATTTTTTTATAATTTATTATTTTGTTTATATTATTCTAATTTTACATTCATATTGGTGACTCCATTATCCTCTTCCCTGTCCTCTCCCCTCCAAAGGGACCCTCATCAATTGGGAATGTGGGCCATGCATTGTGAGGATAGTCAAGATTTATGGGGTATAGGCCTCTGTGCATAATGACCCAACTTGTGGTTCTAACACTTTCTGCCCCCTCTTCCACAAATTTCCCTGAGCCACGTTGGGATCATTTTAGTTCTACTTCAGTGGTGAGGTTTTTGGAGCCTCTGTGTCTCTGGATATCTGGTTTAGTAGGAGTTGGATGTTCTCTGTGTTTATCTCCTTCAGGTTTTTTCTGGTGTTGTGTTCACCAAGAAGGCTGTACTCTTGCCCTTTCCCCACATTATTCTATGGTTTCAGCTAGGGCCCTGGTGAGGTGTGATAGGCTGATCCTTCCTTCAGGTTTGTCATCCATCCGAAAAAGATAAGCAAATTCTACAATGGATAGAGAAGTTAGTACTAGATAGATGGGATGGCCATAGTTATTTTAGAGAGAATTTTATATGAGTAGGCCCTCTTCTAGCCCACATTTGGTGGGAGCTTGATCTTGGAGACTGAGATCATTTTTTTGCACATGGTTTTGACTTATTTCCCAGTTCCAGCAATGAGTTCCATTCCAGTGAGTGGATCTATTAGTCAAATCAAGAGCAGTTGGTTACCCACCATGGCTGTATGCCACTACTGCACTTGTTTGAGCATTGCATCATGTTGTTTCCTGATGGGTAGCTTAAACTGCGAGTTTTTTGGACAGATGTCGGTCATTTTCACCCAGTCGCTCCTGTAGCACCCTGTGGCACTAGACTAGCTAACTGTCTGGGGACTGACCCTCTTCCAGATTCTGACCAAGTCTCTGTCCATGTTTTGTCTCACCTGCATATGCTGTCTTTGACAGTAGGGTCTTACCCTTAACCTTTGTGGGTCATCAAGAACTCTGACAGAAGTCTTTCTTTTTTGGGAAACTTTGTAGGTCTCTCGGATCAACAATTCATCGTGAAAGTTAACCTGTACTAGTACTGGGAGTTATAATTCAGTGCCAAGGAAGGTGTAGGAAGAAAAAGATAGGTAATATAAAAGAGAAAGTGAGTATAGAGAGGAGAGGGAGGGAGAGAGAGAGAGAGAGAGAGAGAGAGAGACAGAGAGACAGGAAAACATTAAGATTGGTCTTTGTGATGTTCTCTCCAGTTCCCTGTGGTTCAGGTGTTCCCTCTGTGGGCCTGCTGAAGGACCAATGTTTTAGCCTTTTGTTCAGAATATAGGGTTTCATAGTACCATTTCCTTTTGGGTCTCTATTTGTGTCCCCCCTTGCCCTCCCTCCCACTCTTCCCCTCCCCCACACCCCACCCTCCCTATTGTCTGGTTGTCAGGGTACTTATTAGGTTTGGCAGCATCTTCAGGTTAGGAGCCACAAATGAATGAGACCATGCAACGATTATCTTTTTGTGATTGGGTGAGTTCACTGAGGATGATCTGTTCCATTTTCGACCATTTTTTCCTCGAATTTCATTATTTCATCTTTCCTTGCTGCTAGAGTTCCATAGTATAGATATACTAAAATCTTTGTTATCCATTCATCTAATTATGTACATCTGGGTTGATTCCAGCTCTAAGCTATTATGAATTGAGAAGATATAAATATGGTTGAGCAAATCTCTCTGATCTGACGCTTGGAGCCTTTAGGGTAAATACACAGTAAGGGAATAACTGGCTCTGTTGGTAGATCTATAGTCATCCTTTTCAGGATTCTCCATATAGCTTTCTATAATGGTTGAACCATTTTACATTCCCACCAACAGTGAAAACTTGTTCCTATTTCTCCACAGCTTTTGTTTTCATTTTTTTCTTTTTAATGTTACCATCCTTACTGGGGTAAGGTGGAATCTCACAGTTGTTATAATTTGCATTTCCCTGATGATTAGGGATGTTGAACATTTTTTTTTCTTTTTTTATTTTTATGCCTATTTTTTATTAGTTACCTATATAATGTGCATAGAGCCATGATGGTACCATCATTAGCCTTCTCCCTGCCCTCCCCCCTTGGGGATTGTGGGACTTGCATTGTGGGGATAGCCATCAGTTATGGGGGCGAGGCAATGTCTCTGTGCATAATGACAAAAATTATGGCTGTAACAATCTTTCCACCCCCTCTTCCACTAATTTACCTAAGCCATGTTGGGTTCATTTTAGGTCTATTTCAGTGTTGAGGTCATGGGAGTCTCTGTGTCTCTGAATCTCTGGTTTGGTAGAGGTTGAGTGTTCTCTGTGTCTATCTCCTTCACCCCTCTGCTGATACCAGGTGTGCTGAGAAAACAGCACTCTTGCTCATTTCCCCAATTATTCTGTGGGTTCAGCTGGTGCCCTGGTGAGGTGCAATGGGCTGATTCTCTCCTCAGTTCTATGTCCATCTGAAAAAGAGAACCAAATTTTCCAATGGAGAGTGAGGTCAGTGCAAGGTACATGGATAGCCATTGTTGTTTTAGAGTGAATTTAATGGGTATAGGCCCTCTTGTATCCCACTATTGGTGGGAGCTTGATATTGGAGGGTGAACTCATTTTTGGATATGGTTCTAACTTGTTTTCCAGTTCCAGGTTTGGGTTCCATTCCACTGAGTGGATCCTTTAGCCAAATCAAGAGCAATTGGTAATCCACCATGGCTGTATGCTACTATTGCATTTGTGTGAGCATCACATCAGGTTGATTGCTGCTGGGAAGTTTACATCTCGAGTTGCTTAGGCAGATGTTGGTCATTTTCCCCCATTTGCTCATGTATTACCTTCTGACACTGGAAAAACTAACTGGGGACTGTCTCTTCCAGATTCCAACCAAGTCACTCCATGTTCTATCCTAACAGCATATGGCGTCATTGGCAATAGGGTCTTACCATTAACCTTTGGTGGGTCATCAAGCACTCTGACAGAAATTTGTCTCCTTTGGGAAACCTTGTAGGCCTCCAGCTCATTGTGGATGTTGACCACATGCTGGTACTGGGAGTTACAGGTCAGTGCCATGGGAAAAGAAGGAAGAAAAATATAGGTAGTATGAAAGAGAAAGAGAGAGAAGAGTAATAAGAGGGGATGAGAGAGAGAAATAGGAGAAGGTTGAGGTTAGTCTTCATCACACCCTCTCCAGGCCCCTGTGATTCAGGTGTTCTCTCTAAGCACTTGGTGAAGGATCAGCCTTTTAGTGCATCTTATACATTATAAGATTTTTGGTACCATTTCCAATTGGGTCCAGTTTTTTGTCCCCCCCTTACCCTCCCTTCCCTCCCCACCATCCCTATTTTTGTTTAAAAAAGTAGTGTGTTCTTGGCTATGTTTTTGAAGTATACCTATAATACACTTTGTCAGACATAAGAAAATGGCTGTTATTGGATGTACAAAATTGTTATATAATAATTACTTAGTCTTTGTAATATGCTTGACAGTGTATATGTTGATGCAGTTTTCTCACCATTTGAGTTTTATTTCAAGAACCCCAGTGGATACTTATACTTCTCAGATCTGTATATGGTATATATTTCCTATATAGCTACTGAGTAGTGAACAGGTAGGTAGTATATACAATGTGGATATTCTAGGCAAAGAGCTAAGCTTTTAGTCAGGACAGAGGAGGATGTTATGAGATTTTTTTCATGCTACACAGAACAGAATATAACTTAAAACAACATGGATATATTTATTTCTAAAAATTTCCACTTAATATTTGAGGATCTCTATAACTTATGGATAACTGAAATCTGTGTAAACCAAAACCATATAGGGGAAATGAGTATACCCTATTTTACAAGTAAACAAAATGAGTCAGAAATTAAAAGTATGGCCCTCTGTCCATTAGACTATGTGGCCAAGTCAATATTTGATCTAAGACTTGGGAAATCTTTCATCTTTCCACTGGGCTGTAGGTTAAGAGGTAGCTGAGTCAAGTCTGGCTTACTGTCTATTTTTCTGAACCTGAAGAAGGCTTTTGCCTTTTAGAGGTTATACTCTAAAATTTAGAATCTAAATGCTCATGTTATTAATGCATAATATCTGTAATATTTTATTCTCTTGGCTCACAATGACTCAAGTAAGTTACAACAGTAAGAGATTCCAAAAATATCCCCTCTCTTTCTTTTTCATGGGGTGTGGCTATGCATTTTTAATTAGATCAACACTATTTTCCACCACCATTTGCTCCAGCAGAACAGCAGGTGAGTCAACAAAGAACCTAGTTTATGGTTTGTTTTGTTTTAGCTTATTGCATTTGCCAGCTATTTCTCTTCCTAAAATTTCTGCCAGCACTATGTGGCAAAGTTACACTAGGAGAATGGAAGTTACATTGCAATACCCAGGAGAAAAAGCCTTTAGGAAACTTCACATAACAAAAGCCTTAATTTTCATTATATCCACTAGGACTTCAGGTCCACCTAAGATGCCATAGCATCCTTGGAGACCTTTTAAATGTAGTAAAATACCTGCCTCGGGTAAAATTGCCAACACTTTAGAACAAAGGCTTTGTAAGTGGTGGTTTATAATGCATGTAGGATTTGAAAAGTACATTTTTCCTTGTCTGGAAGATATGTCTTATTAAGATGACATACACCCTTGGAGGCAATATTACTTTTTCAATAGTTCAAGCTTGCAATAACACTATTTCTTGTGAGTAAGGTTCAAGTACTTTTATATAGAATAGCCTGATGCTGTTTGAACAAATATTATTTCAGGAGACTGTAGATTTTTAGATATAAAGAGTTGCCCAGGTTTTCCATACAGAGGCAGGCTGAAAAACAACACAAGAAGGGAAATTGTCAGCCTACGGACAGCAATGCTAAATTGTCAAAGTATTTGGTGTCCACATTGTAATGAAACTTCCTCAGCTTGGCAGGTCCGTCACATTCAGTCACACTTCTCCTACTAGGGACAAGTTCAAATTATTTTAAAGCAACAGGAATGAATCACATAATACAGACAAATTACCCACAGAGTATGATGTTCATTCAGAAGGTCATACATCATACACTTTATCAAGATTCACATAGCCCTATTGAAGTGTCCGTGGATTTGAATTTTATACACACACACACACACACACACACACACACACACACACGTATATGTGTACAGAAATACTTATTCATTTTGAAAGTTCTGTGTGTGGGCATGTATGTGTATACATGTTCATTTATGTGCCCCAGGGATTCTATGTCCCTACCATGTTAGTGCTTGGATGAAAAGAGAGTACCACCACACTAATCTTTATATACCTGGATTCTGGTGGTCAAACTCATGTCCTCATGCATGTAAGGCAAGTGCTTTACTGACTGATCCATTTCCCAGCCCCAAAGGCTCTTTCCGAATGAAGTAAAATTTAAATAATAAAATGTTAATCATTATATATAGGATTTGATATATCATGCCTATGAATAAACAGAATGATACTGAGATAAGTGTATAATTATATATATGAAGTAACAAATGTTAATAAATTGTGACATCTTTGAAAAAAAAAAAAAAACATTCACTGTAGTAAGTGTATAATTTCCTGAATTTTCAGGCTGGATGTATTTCCTGATCCTTCAGAATGAATGTATGAATGAAATGGTCAGGTGATATTACAACTGCATAGACATTTAGTGATGTTTTTGTTCACATGTGGACATGGCCACTGTTGCTGCTGAAGATGTTTATAGGTACAGAGTGGATCAGCTTTCTGTATAACAGATGATGGTCTTTCACATCAAGTCAGCCTCTTCAAAGCATGCCTCATGGATTCATAAGCTGAGATCTAGTTGTTCAACTCCTTAATGTGCTTAATTCCAGTAACTATCTCCATTTCACATCTAAGATATCAAAATTTTGTTAAACATCACACACACACACACACACACACACACACACACACCTCTACCTTAGAAATCTTCATTTCAAATCTTTAATATCAAGAAGTAACTAGAGGCTGGAGAGATGCCTTAGTGGTTAAGTTGCTAGCTTGTAAAGCCTAAGGACCCAGGTTCAATTCCCCAGTACCCACATAAGTAAGATGCACAAAGTGGGGTATGCATCTGGAGTTCATTTGTAATGGTAAGAGGCCCTGACACACCCATACTCACTTTCTCTCTCTCTCCCTCTTGCTCTCTGTGTCTGTCTATATCTCTCTGCTTGCAAATAAATAAATAAAATATTGTTTTTAAAAAAAGAAAAAGAGAAGTACAATTAGTATTCCTTAGAAAGCTGATTACTTTCTCTACTTCTTTACCACTATTTCTTTCAACAAAGTGTTTTTGTTTCTTCTTTCTTAAGTAAGGGCCCTAAAGTAAAGCCTGCCTGGTCAGTTCCTACTATTTCCTCATACTCTGTCCTCCCTGTAATACAGACTTAAAACTCCCAGGAAAGCATGTTGCATTCACCTTTCTATTGCATCCATGAAATTTGCATTGCTTCCCATAGCTAGGAAACTGCAACCTACCCCACCAAGGCTTTTTACTTATAAAGCCATCTAGATCCTCTCTGTGGCTGGTCAGTGGAAGATATCCATGGCCAGATGACTACTATTATTTCAAATACTTTCTAATCATTCATCTTACCTCTGAAGTCCCTTGCTTATCTGCAATTCTCAATCTTGTCATGATGTTTTCAGGATACAGAAAATGGAGACTAGCATATAAGTGCTAGCAACCTCCTGGTCCTCTTTACAAATATATTAATAACTAAATGTCCCTTCATCTTTACTTCTGACATTTTCTATACAAAGTGAACCAATCTGACTAAGAGTTGAGCTACTACTGTCTATATAATGAATATGTGTGTGAGTGCAGATGTGCATGCAAGAAAATACATGTGTGAGGTCAGATGGGTATAGGTCCTTGCCTTCCACCTTGCTTGAGGCAGGATCTCTTATATGTTCACCACCACATTTGCCAGGCAAACTGGCCTGTGTGCCTCTGAGGATTCTCTTGTCCCTCCTTCCATCTTGCCATCAGAGAAAAGCACTGGCACTATAGACTTAGTGCTACAGCATTTGGCTTCTTACACGGGTTCAGGGGATCCAAACTCAGGTACTCTTGCTTGCATGGCAACCACTTTCCCCACTGAGCCATCTCCTCAGCCCCAGTGCTAAGATATTCTTTCTTCTTTTTATAACTTTGTAATAATTCATATATACATTCCCATATGTGTGCACATGTGTGCACATACATATATAGTGTCTTTTTACCCTTCTCTACTTTCTTCCAAGTGTGTGAGAGTTTTAATTTATGGCATTTTTTCCTGTATAAAGAAGTCCCAACATTCTCATATCAGTATTGATGTTCTAAAGAAGGAATGTCTATTATTTGGCTTCCTTGAATAGAAGGGAGTCATATTCTTTTGGAATCAAATAGATTCAATTCTTATACCTTCTTTTCCCTATCTTATAACTGTGTTCTTCCCTTACAAACACAATCAATATTTATCTCTTCACTATTGAGACACAACCAAAACAGCTAGAGAAAAAAGTGGCAAAGTAAGTACAGTAATTAAAATCTACATTATATGCCAATCTTTTACAAAAATAATAATCTAAATATTCAATTTAAAAATTGACCTGGGAGGTTGAACAGATTTCTCAGTGGCCAAGAAATTGAAAGCAGGCAGATGAGTGATGGGGGGGGGCATTAAATTTCTCCTCTGGCCTCCACATGGAGTGCTGCATTGGCACATAAACACACACACACACACCACACCACACCACACATACTACACATAAGAACATGACAAAATAACTGAAGAAATAAAACTCAAGGGATTTAAATGCATTATTCACAGAATAGGATCCCCAGAAAGTCTAAAGGAACTCATATTAAAATTGAACTGGTAAGTACTTACCCACCCTTTGAATAAAAACTAAATTTTTAGGTCTGAATGCAAAGAATGTCATCACAAGCCGGGCGTGGTGGCGCACACCTTTAATCCCAGCACTCTGGAGGCAGAGGTAGGAGTATTGCCGAGAGTTCGAGGCCACCCTGAGACTACATAGTTAATTCCAGGTCATCCTGGGCCAGAGAGAGAGAGACCCTACCTTGAAACAAAAAAAAAAAAAAAAAAAAAAAAAAAAAAAGAATGTCATCACAGCATTTTTTTGTGAAAGAAAAATAAAAACAAGTTGAATGTTTATTAATAGGAAAATGAATAAATCACAGATTCATTGAAAATTATAAAATTATAAATTAAAAATGAGTTTAAACTCTCATAAGATATGAAATAAATTTCAATTTTATTAATATGAATAAGAAAAGCAAGAGCCAGACAATTCACTAAAATTAAATATAGAAATGGAAAATTAAGAACAAAAAGAGGGCTGGAGAGATGGCTTAGCAGTTAAGGAGCTTGCCTGCGAAGCATAAGGACCCATATGTGACTCTCCAGATCCCACATAAGCCAGATACACAAAGGTGAGCCAAGTACAAGGTCTCACTCACTAGGTGGCACAAGTGTCTGGACTTTGATTGCAGTGGCTGAGGCCCTCGTGGGCTAGTTCTGTCTCTCTCTTTCTTGCTTTTCATCTCTCTCTCTCTCTTTCTAAAAAAAAAAAAAAAAAAAAAAAAAAAGAACAAAAAGAGGAAAAAAAAAAGTCCTTCCTAGCACATGTGTGAGGTGTGAGTGAAAGAGGCTGAAAGAAAACAAATATGAGTTCCCCTCAGAGGACCTGGGTTTGTGTATTGGCACAAATAGAGGAAACAAGAGTGGTAAGAGGAAGATTGCTATGGTCCCAGGCAAGGCACCTTGTGCATATAAGTTGATCAGTGTAATGTGATCTGCCTTCACAGATATGATTGAAGAAGTGCTGAACAATGCATTAATACCTGCTATAGGCTCATGATAGGTTTTCAAGTTCTTTCACTTTCTCTCTTAAATCCAGCTGCCACCTTTTTTGCTTCCTTTACTCTTATTGTTTTGTCAACTAAGCACATATGCAATCAGACAAACAAATCAAAACCTGGTGTAACTATATCTAAATATTGATACAGGAAAATCTTCATTCTGTTTGCAGTGAATCAAAATAAGATATGTTAAAAACAAAGGTATATAAAATTAGATTGCCTGTTTCTTGGTGTTAAATGGATATGAAAATCTTTATAAAAACCATGTCAGAAAATAAGGCAGTCAAACATAAGTTGAGGGTGGAACAAATAGAGGAATAAATAAAGGTGTATTGTTAACAGTACGTGAGAATTACATGAAGGTGAGGATGCAAAGATCACATTCTGTGACTTTTGGTCTTAAATTCTTCCAAGATCTGAATTTTTTTTTTTTTTGAAATTTCCAATGGCATGCTCTTGTATAAGAACATACACTTATATGTGTACTTTCAAGCTCAGCACACCACAAATTGCAATCTCACATAATTTTTTTACATACATGTTTAATTTCTTTTTATGTTGATTTAAAAAAAAAACTATCATGAACACAACATTAAACTGGCAAATCTTTCAAGGAGTTCTTTATGTACATCCTTCTTTTAGAAACTACAGGGCATGGTTCACCATAACAAAATCCTAAACAGAACAAATAAATCCTCAGGGAGCCATGTTTCCAGTCTTCAAAGCTGGGTTTATATCCATTCCTAGCATGTCACCTTCAGCTTCATTATAGGAGATATTTATTTCTGTACATACTGATATCTGTCAAAGGGTTCAGTTCTTCTTTCACTATAAAACACAAATGATTCCAGGTCTCTTGCAAATCCCCAAGCTCATTCATTAAATATGAAGGGCCAGTGGATTAGTCTATGCCTTGGAGAGAAATATAGTCTACTATGGCTGGAATAGACTGAAATTCACAAGCTCCTGATGTACCCAGTGACATTGTACTACCTCCGGAACATTAGCAGAATAATGTTGTCTTTCAGTAGAAAAGGGGAGAGGAAAGAGGAAGGATGAAATGAAAACTACACTTCTTTTTATCCTGTGGGAGCTTATAAAAGGCATTATCCTTTGTGACTGTTCATGTTTCAAGCAACCTTGTATTTTTCCATAATACTATAGAGCCTTCCTAGTCAGCTTTCCAAATGTCTTTAGCTTTAAATGGGTCATTAAAAAAAGTTGCTTTTGCTTTAATTAAATAAACAAAGTAGTGATGCTATTCATACAAGAATTTCCTGGATTTTCAAATAGTTATTCCTGCACTAAGCTTGACTGAGCTGCTATGCAAATGTGCTCTTATTATTTTGCCAAAAATAAACATGTGACTGGTTTGCAGAAGGATGGGATGCATCTGACTTTCATGTTTCTTCTTCTACTGGCATAATGAATGTAAATACATCTTCCACTGCTAAGTAAGCACCATTGATCTGCAACTTATGCAAATCAGACACCTATTATATTAACTTTTTAAATAAACAATGAAACCAGGGCTCTTTTGTTAGCTCACTTACTAAAGAGAAGAGTTCTGTAATTATAAAATATTATTCTATTATCCTCAATATTGGCACTATTATATTAATAAATATCAGAATACATAGATGACTATAAAAAATACCTAAGTTGTCATTAGTATATCATGAGTATTTTATTTTTTTACCATGTGTGGTTTATGAACACATTTCATTTGTCTTTCATTTCTTATTCAGTACTTTTATTTCATGTTATTTTGTGGTAAAAAAAAAAATGGACTAGAAAAATAAGGGGAAGGTGAGTTATTTTATTCCAGTCATAGCAGCCTTAATATAATTTGGCCTCTCCCCGATCCATTCCTAACACAGAGCTTCTAAAAACCTTATAATTTTCTAAGCACCAATTATTACATTTGGACATATCTTCTGATTCATGATACAAGATCTTCTGCATCCCTTGGACTCTCCAGAGTAATGAGTGTCATTTTGTATGCTAACAAGATGACTCGTGGTTAAAGGCTCTTAGGTAGCATCAGATGGAGATCTATAAAGAAATACCAAGGCATGACTAAAGGGTTGGGACTTTCCACCCACCCCTGCATCTCAAGAATGGGAGATAGAGGTTAAAGTTTGCCTGAATTATCTGTGAAGAGTAGACACTATTTCCATGGAAAACACAATTACTTCTCTTTATCCATAATATGTTACAAATTTTGTTTAGTAATCAATGGATAATGATTTAATCCATCATCATGATAACTTTTCCATTAAAGAAATGTACGCAATAGGATCTGGAGAGCTCCACGATGACAAAACACATTTACAAGATGGAAGGATGGTGTATGCCAACTTCACCAATGCAAAGGTTCCTGTGCTCAGGACCCTTCCTGACATAACTCTATGAGATTCTTTTTAATGACTGCTCATCTGAAGATTTGGTACTATCATTTATGAGAAACCAGTAAGCATACATAAATGCACTACTGAGTTTTCTGGGCTATTGTTTAAGCACATTGCCAAACATGATTGGTCAGAATCACAGATAACTACCTAGGATTTGTGATTAGCATCTGATAAGAAAGTGGTCTTGTGGAATTCAATCAATCTAAATAGAACAATTCTATACAGAGACCTGGAATATTGTTTGATATCAAGGCACATACTTGCTCTCAGATGTATGAGAAGGATAGATAAATTTGCTGCTGCTGTTTATTGCCTGCTGGAGATCAAAACCATAGCCTCAGGCAAGCATTCTACTTTTTCCGGCTATAGAAATATTTTTAAATGGGAAAAGAAGATAGAGGAAATTTAATTGTAATGACTTAAAAATTGCCCGCATCCTGAAGCCTTGCCGTCCTTTCCTTTTTGCGGAAAATAAAATGCAAGCATGAGTGATATGTTGAATGTGTTCAGATACAGCTGGCAGATTTCCATGGAAAACAAATTACTTTTCTTTGTCAATAACATGTTAACTTTAGATTTGATTCATGTCAGTTCATGAGTGTGCATGTTTCTTTCAGTCTGGGTTTTATATAAATTATTCCAATTTCTCTGGGCTAACTTTCCATGATATCCACTGTACCTTGAATAGCACATTGAATAAAGGCCCTTGAAAGAGAGGGTTTTCCTAAACAGTTAATTTAAACTGAGCTTTAGGTACTCTGAATTGCTTGAGTTCATGCCAATAGCCTTACCTCATTATAGACATATACTTGTCACATTATATTATTTTCATAAGGGAAATAAAATATTTCAGCTTTAAGTCCCACTAAACATGAATATAATTCCAGAATTATGACATCATTTGTGTCTAGTTAAATTAATGCATAAGTGGCCGGGTGTGGTGGTGCATGCCTTTAATCCTAGAACTTGGAGGCAGAGGTAGGAGGATCTCCATGAGTTCGAGGCCAGCCTGAGACTACATAGTGAATTCTAGGTCAGCCTGAGCTAGAGTGAAACCCTTGAAAAAACAAAAACAAAACAAAAAATAATGCATAAAATGGATAATGAAGGATTCATGGAGGTAGGGAGATGACCCAGTGGAAGATGTGTTTGCTGTGTAAGCACGAGAACTAGAGTTTGTATCTGTAGCACCCACATAAATGCTAGGATGGAAGGTTGATTATATGTAACTAGCCTATAATCCCAGTGCTTGGGATGTGAAGAATGGATATCCCTGAGGCAAGCTGGCTTCCTTGACTAGCCAAGTCAGTGAGTTATAGATTCAAACAAGGGGCTCCCATCTTGATAAGTAAGGTGGATAACAATCAAGGAAGTTACTTGACATCACTCTCTGGCCTACAAAGGTACCCCCACACCTATGACCACTCACATGTAAGCGCACATATATACACATACACTCAAAAAAATTCAGGCAATTATTGTCTGAAAATAATATTCACACCTATCCCAGTCCCATATTGTGGATTTCTTTCATGCCCCAAAGGTTCTTAGATGACTAAAATTCTGTAGTTCTAATATCTGCATATCAGTAATCTTCAGAACATCATTTCCTCCATTTTTTACTCAATCTGATAAGCTTTTCCCTTTTCTCCTGGAAAACTATGGGATGAAAATCTTCCCTTTGTTACCAGCTGTTCTTTCTTCAATTCATTTCCTCCCTGCTGATCAACATTATGTATATACCCTTGACTCCTTTACTTGCTCAATTTTAAGTGGGAAAGTCATGCTGAATAAATTAATTGATACTGAGAGTCTGTCTTAAACTATAATTCACCCTTTTCTTCATATTTCCTGACTGTCTAGTTAGTCTTTGTGGTAGTTTGAATAGATGCCCCAATAGATTCAAGAGTTTTGCTTGGATTTCCAGCTACCTAGTTATAGGAGGTGGCTCTGGTAGAGGATCTAACTTCCGATATAAGATATGCAAAGTGTCTGAGTTGTGCCTAGAGTTTCTGAATTGTGCTTGCTGTGGTGTTGATGGTAGCTTGTGACTTTTCTCTCTGCTTGGACTTGTGAAAGTAGGCCAGCTTCTTCCACTTTTATGGAACTTCCCCTACTTCAATAAATTCTTTCCTCCCATAATTGTGCCTGGTCTGGAAATTTATCCTAGTGACCTGTGGCTGTCTACTACTGTCTCCCTTAATACTGTTCTGAAGAGTTTTCAAATATTTGAAAATTCAACACCCTCCATTAACTTCTCACTCTCAGTCATTGACTCCTCCTCTCATCTTACTATAGCTGTGGTGCTTTAGATACAGAGAGAGCATATACATATATATGGATATATATATATATATATATATATATATATATATATAGATAGATAGATAGATAGATAGATGATAGATAATAGATAGATGCAGTTACTGAGTCTGTGTCATCTTAATGGGAAATACATCAACATGGAAATTTTTAGATGGTATCAAAATCCCTCAGAGCTTAGTTTATATTACTCTTATGAAAAGGATTCTTTAAATAAATTAAAATGGAATGTTTAGGACACAAGTCATAGAAATATTATCAGAAGTTACTTACTGATAATTTAGTAATAATTGAAAGTTTGAAATACTTCATACAGGGCTGGAGGGATGGCTTAGAGGTTAAGACTCATGACTGTGAAGCCCAAGGAGCCTGGTTCAATTCTCCAGGTCCCACGTAAGCTAGATGCACATGGGGGTGCATGCATTTGGAGTTCATTTGCAGTGGCTAGAGGACCTGATGTACCCATTCTCACTCTTACTCTCTCCCTTTTTCTGTATCAAATAAATAAATACATAGATAGATAGATAGATAGATAGATAGATAGATAAAATCTTCAAATTCTTCATATAAATACATAAAATCATTGATAACTTTCAAAATATTTCATTTCAAATTGCATTCTTCATACCTTATTGGTATTAGGTATGATTATGTGTTAATGGTATTCAACATATAACTTCCACAGTAAAAAATATCAGTGCTTATGTTAATAATTAGAGGAGAGTAAAACCTAGACACTGGAATTCTATTAGGAACTTTAATTTTAGAAAAATATTAAAGTAGGCTTATATTACTTAACTAGATAAGAACCTCATTGATATTGTCATATGGTTTTGAGTTTTTTCAAAGTGAAGGTATAAAAATCATCTAGCTATTAACAAAACATAACTACTTTATCTTCTTAAATAAAGGTAAACACACTACATCTCACATATTTGAGAATTTTGTGGCCATATTTTATGCATATTAAAGTATTTTCTTAATTATAGAACAATCCATGAAAAATATTTATATATAGATCATTGTGAAAGTCATACATGACAGGTATTAAGCTTTTTACTAAATATAAAGTATTTATGTTAAGTTCCATATACATTGCATATTTACTTATTCAGTGTTTATAGTCACACTTGATTAAAGAAATGCTGTTTGATCTTGGCCTTCATCTTGTAAATAAGAAAACATTGTAGTCAGAGATGTTAAATATCACACAAGGTAGGTTATGAACCATAGATATATCATGTTACCTACCTCTTCATAATCAAATATAATGAGTTTATTCTGAATTTCTTATTGTCATGAGTTAAATATATTATTAGAGTCTCTTGCCTTGCATACTATATATAAATAATTCATTTTAAATACTGACTTTATTATTGAGAGCTAAATAATTGAGTTGAACTCAAATCCTCTGATTAAGGCTCATTGTCAGTCACTGAGTGGGAAAATCACTCTGTTTTTATGAACTTGGCTTTCCCATTTGTAAAACTGCATAATAATGCTAAGTTTTCAGTTTTTATATAATCATATGAAAGATATAATAATAACTGAAAGAAATAATGATAACTGAAATCTCTGTGTGTTTATCTGTCCCTTTGTAATTTAAAAACATATAAAATTGGGACTGGAGAGATGGCTTAGCAGTTAAGCGCTTGCCTGTGAAGCCTAAGGAACCTGGTTTGAGGCTCGATTCCCCAGTACCCATTCTCTCCTGCTCTCTCTCTCTCTCTCTCTCTCTCTCTATCCCTGCCTAATTCTGTATCTCTCCCTCTCAAATAAAAAAATTAAAATAAAATATTTGAAAAAACATATAAAATCATTATTGGAGGAAAAATCCAGAGTCATGTGATTTAAACCATAATGTACTTGAAATTCACTTTTGCACTTCAAATTCTCAATTAATATTGTTCTTCCTCTTTCTAAGAAGGAATTAATCCTAGAAAAAAGTTGTCAATGAATAATGTTAATGTTAAAAGTATAAATACAATTTCTATAGCAAAAATAAAGGGGAGGAAAAGGGAAACTTTCATGTTAGAATTGAGGGCTCCTAGAAAGTAGTCATAGAGACCTTGGATATCTTTATTGAAATGCTAGTGAAGATATAAAAATGATTATAGAGTCAGTATTTCTTATAGGTGTGTAGAAAGAATTACAAGTTAAAAGAAGAGAGTAAACTATGGCCTAAACCAGGGAGACCATGAGACTCAGAGTAGGTGTAAGAATTAAATTTTGTAGGGACAGTTCTGCAATAATGACAGGGCTCAAAATAAAAATTTTAGAAGATGTTATAAATTATCACCTGAAATAAATACATTTGCCACAATGTGGACAGTTTGCTTAGCAAGTTCCTCTAAGATAATAAAATAAGAACTGTATATTTAAACTAAGTAAATTATAAAAGACAATAGAAACATGCAAATGGTCATGACACTATAAAAATTATATGAAGATTTGAAAAAATTACAAATGTCAATTCTACAATAGAAAATTCATATGAAGAAGTGGGTTTAGTGATGCTGTTGGCTTTTGGACCTGATTTGCAGGAGGACTATGGAAGGATTTGAAATATTGACCTAAGAGACACCTTACAGGGAGTGAGTGCTAAGACAGAATTTGATGGACCACTCTAGTCAGAGTTAAAAGACCAAAATACAGTGAGAACTATGGACTGCATAAGCTTTGCTTATGAGGGGAAGAGTGAGCTTTGGTCAGACTTGGCTTAGAGACAATTTGTGTGAGAGGCTTACTGCATTCTTCCCATATCTTGAAAACTCATGAAGGATTGTATTCTGTAGAAATGAACAGATGTGAGCAGATGGATATGGCACAGAAAGAAATAAAATTTGGGGCTGGAGACAGAACTCATTCAGCTGCAATTGTTTGAGAAATTAACACTGTTGAGATTGGGCCAGCTGATCTGCATTGACCAAGAAAAATGCTGACTGTTGAAAGGAGGAGATCTGAATGCTGAAAGCATGTCCTGCTCTTCCAAATCAGCTAAATAGGTCAGTGGGCTTCGAGGTTCCCTAGCTCAGCCCACTTCCCATTTCTATTCACTTTTTGCTTATTGACAATAATGCAAAGTGACCAGCTACATTCTACTCCTGCCACCATGCTGTCCCTACCTTAATGACTGTGTCCCTTTAAAGTATAAGCCAAAATAAATTCTTCCTCCTTGTGTATTATAGCATACTGGACGCAGTAATGAGAAAAGTAACTAATATGCTGATATACATTTTGTTTACTATTTTAGTCAATGATTCTCATTTAAAAATTTAAACTAAGGACATAAAATAATATGACAAGAAAAAATATTTGCCTTAGAGACAAATGTAGGTGATATTCTGAATGAGTACATTAATTATTTCTTTATTTTACAGATTCACTATTTAGAGTCTTAAACTAAGTATTTCTTAAATAGCAAATAATAAGACAACACCTTTCTGATTGAAGAATTGTTAGAGATGGTATATGCACAACTTTATTATCACTCTTTCTCCTTAAGAACAATTAAATTATTTGCACACAGAACAAGAACATATCTTAAATGCCAGTTAAAAAGTTAAACATTAAAAAATCATTACTAGCATCTGAACATTAAAAGAGTTGCATATCCTTTGTTATCACAAGTTTGCAAATATGGCGTAGAGCTAGGATGTGAAAATTGCAAATGTAGACCTCATATCTTTCAAAAAAGATAAACTACAGTTAATTAATGTTATAACCAAGGTTTTCCCCTCTTGAGTCTTGGCATGTTGCCAGGTCACCACTATTCATCAGACCATGATTCAACTATAATGAAGAAAGTAGTGGACACAGAAGGTTAGATCTTTGACAGCTCCTAGACCACATTATGTTCACTCAATAGAAAATTGAGGTAACAGGAACATACAAAGCATCCATATAATGACAGAAAGTATATATATATTTTTTTACTCTAAGATTTGACAATGAAGATAACAGTGAACAGCTGATTACCTGCATTGGTCATGTTCCCCTATCACACAAGTGTATGCTTCTTGCTTGGCTGGTTAATTTTCGAATTGGCAGGACCTCCTGCTCATTCAATCTGTTGGCAACTATTATTCTTCATCTGCTCCATAGCATTTTCTACCTCATAAAGGCTAGCTGGGATGGAACTGGATTCCCTCTCTGTTCCAGCATGGTTAATTTCTTGTGGTTGAGGTTGTGGTGTCTTCAACAACCTTTGAGCTCTTCCAGGTAACCAAATATTTTGATAATGGCCTATATTATTTTGGGAACCTAGTGTCTCCTTGATCAACACCTCTTTGTGGGCAGAACCCAATTATGGCCCTAGAAATTAAAAGCTAGAGCTCATGGTTTTAGGGTTGTGCTTTCTCCACCTTTTAGGGAGAATTATTAGGGTTCAGACTCTCCTTTATTTAGGGTAATGACTTGTAGAATGGTATCCAGGAAGAAGATTTCTATGGAACTGATTACTGTTGCCATTAGATTGTGACTCCCCCTCTCACCCCACCCTCAAAGGCACCCTTAACACATAAGACAAGTTTAATCATTTTTAAAAAGAAATTATTTACTTAAGAGAGAGATTGAGAGTGACAGAGAGATACAATGGGTATGCAAGGGCCTCTATCCCCTGCAAACAAACTCCAGATACATCTGCCAACTTGTGCATCTGGATTTACATGGGTACTGGGCACCCAAACCTGGATCCTTTGGCTTGGCAGGCAAATGTGTGAACCACTAATCAATCTCTCCAGCCTAAGCTAACAATTTACATGTCACAAAGTTCTCCTGTCTTTGTGGCTCTTTATGCTACAGGTCTCTTCATGACTTGTTCAGAGTTCAGAACTCTCCCAAAGAGAAATGCCACATTATACTTTCTCTTTTTTTCATACAATTTAATTTGCTGTGTGGAGGAATGTTGCTAGTATAATATGACATATTGCCCTCATTTCCCTCTCAGCTGTTTCCTCATAATCACATCCCAGTTGCTGTCTTTTCCCTTGTAACCATATGGTAGAAAGTATATGAAATCTTTCTAATCAGATGATTTCTTTTCTCTATTTTGTTTCCTCTGTACTATCTCAATTACCTGAGTATACTTTTACTAGTATATTAGTAACTCAATTTATTTTTTTCTGTTAACTTGATATCTCTTCCTTTTTTACATCATGGATTATTTTTCATTATATTTCATGAACCAAATAAAAACATTACTCTTATTTTATGAGTAAAAATATATTTTCTTCAACAAATATTTTTGTTCATACATATTCTTTAATCTCTCCAAGCCCAGACTAACTCAGTTTTGTAAACAACCATGTAGGTCTTATGAAGCAGGAACAGTGAATAATGAAAAGAAAATTGAATCCTTAGATTATTTTCATCTGTAAAAAAATGTATAAAGCTCAATTCATCCACAGATTAATCTATTAGATCTTCACCCCAAAGGAGACAGTTATTTCTATCAAGGAAACATTCAAAAATAACCTAAGTTAGTTGTTTAATTTAAAAACCTAAAGTTAAAATATTTTAAACCAAAATTGATTTAAAGGCTGGAGAGGTAACTCAGCAGTTAAAGCACTTGCCTGCAAGGCCTAAGGACCCAGATTTGATTCCCCGGTACCCATGTAAGCCAAATGCACATGGTGGCTCATGCATATGGAGTTGGTTTGCAGTGGTTCAAGAAATCCATACTCTATAAATTACATTAACAACCCACATGCACTCTCAGAGGCAAACACAGAATGTGCCGGTATTGAACACTGAGGACTGGACATTGCAAAGGTGCAAGGCAGATGTCACAATGTGGTGCCAATTAGGCAGAGTCAACATGCAGTTTAATAAATAGGCAATGTGAGTTGTGGACTGACCTGAGAATTTTAGGTTAGAAGAATAGTAGAGAAAAGTGACTAAGTAGAGCCAAATACATTTCAAAAGCCCATATTTTAATCTTCCACAAAGAACAAATAATTCTAATTCCAGCTGATGTGCATTAGTGAAGCAACTGTCTGTTCTGATATTGTTTTACTGAGATGACTAGAATGAGAGTCAGTGTATTGTGTGCTGTAACATCAGAAAATGAGTAATTTAATGGCCTATTCTCACTTAAAAATTAGCTTTCTAATTAGGGTCATTTTACATTATTACTAAATGCCTTTTGATATGATCATCACAACATGCAACCAGAAATTCAGTTCAAAGATCAATTTTGTTTCACTGGGAACCTATAAAAAGTCAGTTCATACCATAAAGTACTTCATAAAATTATACATATTGAAGGTACTACAGCCACAAATGATATAATTTCAATGCTAGCATCTAAATCTGTGCAAGTAGTTTTAGTCTATAAAATAACCACTAAAGTAAAAACTAGCACCTAAAATCCCTACTCTGTAACAAAACTACATTTCCAGCATGGTCCTTCCTCCCCATGCACATGAAGACCTATACTTTCCCTCCCCTGTGTATAGGTTCTCAAAAATGCATGCCTTATGGGGTTGGAAACATAGTTTAGCCAGTAAAGTACTTACTTTGAAAGCATTACAACATGAGTTCAGTCCTCAATACCATATAAAAATTGAATTGTTGAGCATGGATACACCCATCTTTAATCATGGCACTGAGGATGTGGCGACAGGGGATCCATGTGGCTTGATAGCCAGCAAACTTCACCTAATTGGCAATATCTATGACAACAAAAAAGCCCATATTCAAAGGAGATATATGATGTTCCTAAGAATGGCACAAAAGTTGTTCTCTGGCCTACACATGTTTATTGGGATGAACAGACACAAATAATTAAATGAATAAATATTTTTAAAAAGAAAAAGGTCCCCTTTCAGAAAATATGTATAGAAGGGTAAGAATCAATTTTGTATGAAGAAAACTGAAAATCCATAGTTTAATAAGAGAAAAATACAATTAAAGAATTAAAAAAATTATCTAAAGATTAGAAAACCTATTTAGTTCCCGTGCCATATTTTATAAATATTGGTAAAGACACTCATTTGATCATGAACATCAATATTAAGTTGCTAAGAAACTTGACATGGTATATAGATGGCCCTGTTTTCAGCTAGCATACTATATTTTCTAGTATCAATTAAATTTTAGCAGTGAGAAAAGGCATAATTTAGTATAAGTGATATTTATGAAAAACCCTTTAAATAGATGTGTTTTGTTCTTTGTCATACTGGCTCCTTCTTACCTGAGAAAAAAACTGATGCTAAAAGTCTTGTGATAGTAACAGCTTAGTAGAAAAGCAGGAGCCTGCCTTTGTTGGCACCATGGATCCACTATACAAACTCTGGAAACCCTATTTCTGAACTTACCTGCATGTACTACTCTACAGTTGTTTCTATTGTATGATATTCAAACTAAACCTCAAAGTAGGCAGTCATTCTGATGTGAAAATAAATCAGTTAAGATAAGTCACTCAATGTCTCAATCTATAGAATGAAATCAATATGATCAAGTAGCAAATTGGTGAACTAGAAGATTTACTTAAAGAGCTATCTCATAATTAGTAAAGTCAATTCTGAAGGGATATAAGAAAAACAATAAAAAACAAAAGTTAAGAATCACCTGTCCCCAGTGAATCAAGAAAGCCAACTGGGGAGATGGTTCAGTGGGTAAACAGCTTTCTTTGAAAGCATGAGGACAAGAATTCAGGACCTAAGAACCCACATATAGTGGTAGGCATTGTGTCACACTCCTGTAATCCCAGCACTGGGGAAGCGATAGAGTAAACCCCAAGATTCACAGCCAAATGGTCTAACCAAATCAGTGCCTGTAAGGCTCAGTAAGAAACCCTGACTAAAAAAAGTAAAGATGGGGCTGGAGCTTAGTGGTTAAGGCAACTGCCTGCTAAGCCTAAGAAGGCCCATTCGATTCTCCAGGTCAGATGCAAAGTGATGCAAGGGTGCAATGCCACACTTGCCCACAAGAGGGTGCACACATCTGGATTTCATTAACTGGCTGAGAGGCCACTGGTGCACCCATTCTCTGTCTCTCTCTCTCTCTCTCTCTCTCTCTCTCTCTCTCTCTCTCTGACTCTTTCCAAAAAAGAAAAAAGAGTAAAGATGGAGAATACTTGAGGGCAATATTCTACATCTACTTCTGGCTTCCACATGCATGCACACATGTGCACAGGCACACAGGCAACCACAAACCTATGAACATGCATATTCACATGCATTTCTCAGCACACATACATACATGCCAAATAAAAGAAAGTAGAAACAAAAGATATTTAGAAAATTTTGGAAGTTTAATAATTTAGAAACTAAATCATACCAATACTTACACACTGAAGCTAAAACTATGTGAGTTTCATGCAAATTTAGAAACTTAAGTACATTCCTACCAAAAATAGAAAAGCTGAAAATTATTAACTGCGAAAGACAAAGACTAGAAAAAATTACCCCCCAAAATAAGACAGAAGCAAGACAAAAAGGGAAATTCAAGTGTGAAAATATGAGAGTAATGTATTACAGGCTTTTATGTGTATGTCGTTGCCCAGATCACTGGTCTATACCTATTCTGGGGAGTGTCATTCTCTTTCTAAATAATTTGTCTTTATTGCTTTACTTTTTAAAAAAAAGAAGAGGAAAAAGAGAAAGTAATGAATTACAAACCTTGAGATGATAAAGCTATTTCTTTAGTGTTTAATAGAATGGACAAACACAACAAATCTTATCAGAGGGGAATAAAGAGATACCATGTTTCTGGTAATTGTGAAGGGAACATTTTGAAGAGATTAACAAGATAGAACCAGAAGCATGACTAAGAAGAAGTTTTCCATTTTCATAAGCTCTTACAGTACTGGTCTCCACATATACAGAGGGGGAAGAAGACAATATTCAACATTTTTAGATGGTATGAGACATAATACTTAACATTTTTAGGTAGCATATTTCTTTACATTAAAATCTCAAGGGCTCAAAAATTTCAGTTGCATTTAATAGTAGGTAATCGATGAAATGATATGCATAAATAGTAAGTTTTATCCACATATGATAAGAACTACTTTCAATTCTACAAAATATGTAGAAATTCCAAGAATTAATATAAACATTGGAGATACTTATTATTGTAAAGATGATAAATTATCCCTAATTTAGTATATCATTTTGATGAGATAATCAGTGAACGTCTGTAAAATTAAATCATTTAACAAATGGTAATAACGGGAGCTTTTGTGTTTGGCTTATTTCACTTAGCATAATAGACATTTTCATCAATATTTGACGAAGACTTGTGGAAAACACATAATTTGCATTGTTCCACAGATTATTTGCAAAGCATCTCTGAGCTCAATCTGACAGATAATGCTACTCAAGTCACTATTATATAGATCACCTTCCTGTTTGGTCTTTCACCCACTAGGTATTATAGAAAAGCAGATTTGACTTGTTGTTGTTTTCATCAACTATCAACTTTACCAAACTGTATTTCACCAGGACCTGAATTTGTAAGCATCTTGATCTCGGACTTTCCAGTTTTCAGCCTAATGAAAAATGCATGTTACTGGAGATACCTAGTCTATCATATTGTGCTGTACTAAGTTAAGCAGTCTAACAAACTAGAGTACTACTTTAATCCTCTCCGAATGTATCTTTAAATTGGTATATCTGGATCATTTTTGATAGTTAAATTAAGAGTTACCACATGTAGAACTATGTTTTATTTATTGCATTTAGTTTTTTCTCCCAGCCTCTTTGTAACTTGTCATTTTTATAATCATAGAAACCATTGTAAATATAATTTATTTAAACAGGCACCTATCTCTCAAGTTATTTAGCAATAAACAACAGATGATTGTTAGGTTAGAGGTCACGTAACCACTGCCATTGTCCCCTGGAATACCCACTCCATAATGTAGACATCACTCGTTAGTCAGGGACTATAAGATCAATGTCCCCATCACCAGAACACATCTCTATAACATGCCAACCTGCTCATGATATCAGAGGCTATGGGAATTCTGGCCCCATTGCCAGAACACACCCATAACAACATGTACTTTACTTCATGAAGTCAGGAGCTGTAAGACCACCATCATTGGTAAACTCCACTGCACCACATGGATTCCCCTTGTGAGGACAGAGACCACCCCCTCCAAACTCAGAGTCACCTCAGCTACACATAGCACAAATCAGCACTGGTGTCTCCATAACTGAACTTTAAACAACATCTAGCTGAGGTAAGATCAGCCTCGTCAGCTATACATCTGACAGAGGATTAACATCTTGAATAACTGATGGACTCAAAAATTAACAACAGCAAAACAATCAACCAAATTGAAAAAAATGGACTATGCAACAGAACAGAGAATTATCAAAAGAAGAAATACAAAGAGCTAAGAAATATTCTAAAAAGCTTTCAAACCCTTAGCCATTAGGAAAATGTAAATGAAACTTCCTTTGAGATTCCATCTCACCAGCCAGAATGGCTATCATGAAGAAAATGAAGGACAGCAAGTTCAGGTGAGAACCCCCTCGGGAAGAGACCTCTTATTCACTGTCAGGGGGAGTGTACACTGATGCAGGGATTATGGGATTCAGTGAAGTACTTCATCAATAAGCTAAAAGTAGAAATATCATATGACCCAGTGACATCACAAGCATATATCTTAAGTACTTTACCCTCTATTTCAGAGATGTGTGTTCATCTATTTTCTATTTATAACAGCTAGGAAATGAAGTTACTACACATGTTCATTAATTGATAGATAACAAAAATTGGGGTGTGTTGCAGACAGCTTCAGGTTCGCTGAGATGAACTTCCAGACCAGGCACAGTTATGGAGGAAGGGATACTATTTATTGAAGCTTACAGATCCAGGGGAAGTTCCATAATGGCAGGAGAAGTGGCCTGCTTTTCACAGGACCAGGCAGAGAGAGCAAAAAAAGCCAACCAGCCACCACAGCACACAGAGCAAAGCTATAGCCCCAAAACCACAGCACACTTCAGGAACTCCTATTGGACACACTTTGCATATCTTTACAATGGAATCTCAAACCCACCACCACACCATAAGAATCACCCAGTGACATTGCTTCTAGCAAGGTGACTGCAGATGCAAACTATAAACTAATAAAACATTGAATATATTGGGGGCCATATATTCAAACTACCGTAGGGTGCATATACAGTAGAATTTTATTCCACTCTAAATAAAAGTAACATTATGAAATTTGCAGAAAAATGAATGGAACTAGAAAATATAATGAGTTAATTCAGGTGCCATATGTCATCCCTCATATGTGGATAGTAGTTTTGAATTTTAGATTTCTATGTTAATTTGGAGTGAGTATAGAGTCCAGCAAGCAAGAGAAGTACCATAGGGAGTATGGCATGGCTTGAGGTGGGATACTAAATATTGTGGTTTTAATATAAAAATTTCCCCCCAGATTCATGTTTGAAAATGTAATCCCTAGTTAGTGGCACTGTTTGGGAAGTTGGTGAAGCCTTTAAGAAATAGATCATTGCTGGAAGAGGTGTGTCAGTGGCGGTGGACCTTGGTGTTTTATATTCCAGCCCTGCTGGGCGTTTTTGTACCTTCAGCTTCCTTCATGCTGGTGTGAAGATGTGATGCAGGCTTTCTCATTCTGCCATGATTTCCCTGTTTTAATAATACTTCTTCTCAAAAGTGCTAGACAAAATAAACCCTTGCTTTCCCTAAGATGCTTCTGATTATTTTGTTCCATCAATGAGAAAGTAATAAATACAGTAAAACACATATCATATGAAAGTAGAGAAGGGGAATAATGGGAGTAGAAAAGTTTAAAGGGGCAGAGGGCTTGGGGAAATAAGGGGAATAAGGGAGTGTTAATTGAAACTAAGTGTTTATGAAAATGCTATATATAAACTTACAACTTTATAAGAAGAACCAAAAAATATAATTTGAAAAAAAATAGAACTGGAATTGAGGTACCCTACATGAGTTGATAATGCTGCTCCCAGACACTAGAGGTTATTAAATAAACCTCCCAGTGCCCATTACGGAATACTCTACTATGAAATGTTGGCCAAAGATGCCCTGACCACTCCACAACAATACAGGATATTGCCATTGTTCTGCTTGCCTACCAGAATCAGATGGCAAAACCCTAAAGACATCACACATGTTGGTTGTAAGACATAGACAAATCAAGACAACTGGACTGGAAGCTTCCTCCCTGCTGGCCAGCATTCTTAATATCAGAAGTTCCTAAGCAGCCTATTGGCAGAGAAAATTTGTCAAGGTTCTTACTCAGGTGGTGGATACTGCATGCTATAATACCTACCTACCAGGTAAGATATGCCCACAGGACTGTTTCTAGGGTAACCAACTGCTTTTGATTAGATTTGAGCCTCTCTGCTGGAAGGAATTCATGACTGGTACTATAATCCTAATCAAAAGTCCATTGCTGGGAAGGTCACAGGCCCTGAGGGGAACCTACTATTGTTTTACCAATTTGACATGTTGTCAAATTACATTCTCAAAAATTTTTTTTTTGTTTGTTTTTGTTTTTTGGTTTTTCAAGGTAGGGTCTCACTCTGGCTCAGGCTGACCTGGAATTCACTATGTAGTCTCAGGGTGGCCTCGAACTCTCAGTGATCCTGCTACCTCTGCCTCCTGAGTGCTGGGATTAAAGGCGTGCGCCACCACGCTCAGCTCAAAATTTTTTATACCCATAAGATTAGTGTTATTCTCAACCTTGATCAGAGAAATTCCTTTTTGCAGTGGGCAATGGTCAATGCAGCAATGCATAACTAGTCAAAGTGACCAGAATTCACACCCTCCAAGGCCCAGAGAACATTACAGATGAAGGGTTGGGACAAATGTAAGAGCCAGAGAATGGAGAAGAATGTTGTAAAACATGGCATGACATTCATAAACTAAAATCAGCTATATTCATTTGTACAAGTTTGGGGCTATCAACATTCCATCATAGATAGGTAAGGGGCTCATGAGGCTCCAACCCTCCAGGAGGAGCTATTTACAGTCAGTGGTTGTTGGGGGAGGTGGGTACTGTGATATAAAATTAGTAAGTTTACCATGCTCCAATAAGCAAACCCCCACCCATGATCATTCAAGCAGCTTTCATTAAACTCAAAAATCACAAAAGAGGGCATAACAAAAAGAGGAGTTGAAAATAAGGGTGTTCAGCAGCAGTGGAAGAGGGCAAGAGAGGTTAACAGAGGATGAATATGCTCAAATTATCTTATATACATCTATGCATTTGTTAAAAAATAAATTATTTGAAATTGTATTTCCTCCTCTAATGCTTTTCCATATATACCTTCAGTTTGTGACCTATATTACTTTCCTTATATCTGAAAACATTTCTTTAAGTTTGTGCAGGGCAAGCCATCTGGTAGTTTTTTGTTTTTATTTTGTTCTTTCTTTCTTTTTGTGTGTGCTTCTACTTTGTCTTTTTATTTTAGAAAAATAATTTTACTAAATATAAATATCTATATTGTTGCTAGGCATGGAGACACATTCCTTTTATCCTAGCACTTGGGATGCAGAGGTAGGAGGAGACTGTGAATTTAAGGCCAGCCTGAGATTACATAATGAATTCCAGGTCAGCCTGGGCTAGAGTGAGACCTTACCTCAAAAACAAATCTATACTGTTGACATTATTTTAGCACTTTAAATATGTCATGTCATTTCTTCCTTTCTACACAATTTTTTTATTACAAAACAAATATAATTATGATCCTATATGGGCAAGACATTTTTCTTCCCCTGGCCTCTTTTCATATTTTATTTTTATGTGGATTTCTTGCCACTTCAGTATTGTCAGGTAGTAGTATCAGGTTTAGGAACTTTTTTCTTCCTTTCTCTAGAGTAATTTTCCTTTGTTCTTTTTGTAGCTTACTATGGGCCATTTGGGGAAGTTATTAACCATTGTTTCTTTATTTTTTAATTTATTATTTATTTTATTAGTTATGCTCATAATGTGAATACATTCACGTTGGTACCTTCGATAGCCTCCTCCCTTTCCTCCCCCCCTCTGAAGGGTCCCTCCTCATTGGGGAATGTGGGTCGTGCATTATGGGAGTAGCCATAAGTTATGTGGAAGAGGAAATGTCTCTGTGCATAATGACCCAACTTGTGGCTTTAACAATCTGTCTTCCCCCTCTTCTGCAAATTTCCCTGAGCCATGTTGGGTTCATTTTAGGTCTACTTCAGTGATGAGGTCTTGGGAACTTCTGCGTCTCTGGATATCTGGTTTAGTAGGAGTTGAATGTCTATCTCCTTCAGCCTTGTTCTGGTGTCAGGTTCACTGAGAAAGCTGTACTCTTGCCCATTTCCCCCATTACTCTATGGTTTCAGCTGTGGCCCTGTTGAGGTTCAATAGGCTGATCCTTCCCTCAGGTTCGACATCCATCTGAAAAACAGAAGCAAATTCTCCAATGGAGAGAGAAGTCAGCACAGGATAGATGGGATGACCATTATTATTTTAGAGAGAATTTTATATGTGTAGGCCCTCTTATAACCAATGATTGGTGGGAGCTTGATATTGAAGAATGGGCTCATTTTTAGACATGGTTTTAACTTGTTTCCCAGTTCCAGCTATAAGTTCCATTCCACTGAGTGAATCTGTTAGCCAAATCAAGAGCAGGGCCACCCTGGCCAAGAAAATAGCAGAACTACTATTGTTTCTTTAAATGTTTCTTCAGCCCATAACCTTTTTCTTTCTTTTCTGGTATTCCAATTCATATAAAAATTCACATTTTGATATTTTCTCAGAGCTCTTCCATGTTATTTTAGAGGGCTTTATTCAAATTTTTTTAACTTTAATTTTCAGCTAAGAAGGTTACCATTGATGTATCCATGAATCACTAATTTGTTTTCATTACCACATTCAACCTGTTGATGAATTGACAAGCCATTCTGTACATCTTTTATAATCTTTTTCCTTCAAACTTATCCCTCTGTTTACATTCCTTATTTATTGTTAAATCATGTTCACTGTTTCCTTCCTGTATTAATTATAGCTACTTTAAATTCATTTACTGTTATTCTAGCTCTGCACTATCTAAAAATGGTTTTCCTGGAGTTTTTCTCTCTTCAGAATGAGGTTTTTCTTGCCTTTGATACATTTTGTCATCTTTTTCTTTTCTTTTTTGAAAACTGGCCAAATTGTATCAGGTAATAAGATAATAGTAACTGAGATAAATAAAGGATATTTATGATGGTCTGACAAAGAGATGGCCTTTGCTTACTTTTTTTTCAAGCTACAGGTACCAGAAGTTTCCAATGCATATTGTGTCTTCATTTTGTCTCTCACTTATGTTTTCTTTTTGATTTGTGAGGCCAAGCTCCTTACACAGAAGCCTGTGGTCTATAGCTCTGAAAGCTGTAATCCAATTTTTCTACTGGCATTCTGTTGGAATGGTGGTGTGGCATGTTTTATATCCATTGAACTACTTCTCAGTATGTCTAGGCCTGCTACAGAATTACTAATCTGTTTACAGAAAGCATGGTTATGTCTTGAGCATTTTCTTCCTGAAGTGGGATAAGAAAATAAGACAAGCAGGAATGGGAAGTGACTTTCTTTCCCTAGCAAGGATAAGTTATCAGGACTGAGTTTTGTCATAGTTCCTTAATATGGAAACCTGAGCTTTATTATTAAGGAGACATTGCTCTTTCCCCTAATAGAACCCTGAGGACTCTTTCTGTGATCCTCAGAAAGAGAACTTGGTCAGGCTCTGAGAGAAGAAACCTAGGAAAGTATTTAGACTCTACTAAGACTTCAAGTTCCAAAGTAGGATGTTCCCTATGCTCCTGCACTTTAGGTTTACACACCAACATTATCATTGCTGTGACTTCAAGTATCTGTAATCAATCTTAGTTGTGCACACATGCACTATATTCTCTCCTCCCTCTTTTTCTCTCCTTTCTTTCCCTTTCCCTCTCCTTCTGTCTTGCTCCTTCCCAATTCCCTGTGATTTAAGATCTCAGTTCTTGAATGAGTATCAGAAAATTCCCTCTCCTTCTGTCTCGCTCCTTCCCAGTTCCCTGTGATTTGAGATCTCAGTTCTTGAATGAGTATCAGAAAATTCCCTCTCCTTCTGTCTCACTCCTTACCAATTCCCTGTGATTTGAGACCTCAGTTCTTGAATGAGTATTGCAAAAAATCTTGATATTTAGTTTACTTACATTTTTTTAAAGAACAAAAATGAGAAATTCCATACTTGTACATGTTGGATTAAAGTTGAAATTCTCTATACTGTTTTAATAATTTTGTTTTCATATTTTGTTCTATCATCTAACTTCTTAAATATATTTCTAATAATTCATGCTTGAAAAAATGAAAATTGATGCTTGAGGAGGTATGTATAAATTATCTGGAAAATAAGGTTGTTCCTTAGTAATATTGAAATAAAAACTAGTGTAATAAAAATATAGAAATTTAAAAAGTATAACAGATTACCTTCTTCAATAATGGAGCCAATTAATGTGTGTGCCCCTAATCCCTTCACTTGCTATTTCTACTTTATTAGAATACACATCCCATTTTCAATTTGTATCATAGTTCATAGACTCTGAATGTAGCTGTTTCATAAGATAATATAAAATTGTATCTTTGTTCTTTTCTGTACAGCTGAAGCACAGTGCTTTGTACATAATGCACATTTAATGAGTGTTTTAAAAATTGAATTGAACCCACAGGTAATAAAATGTATCATTTTTACATAAGCAACATAATTTTATAAAATGTAAGATAATTAGGACATCTTTTGCACCCCAGATATTCCATTATAAATTCTATAAATGATTTAAAGGTTCATTAGACTGATTCACCTAATTGAACCTAATTTTTATACTACAATGCTCAGTTAGCAATGCCTATAGGTTATTTTTGTCCTGTGAAAGTTGAGGGTAGTGAAACTGTTTTCTTATCTGATTATGCTATGATGTAACTTCTAAGCATATTAATCATTTGTGTATCATGATAATGGATGAAATGACCCTAGCCTGGTTATAGCCTTGGTCACTTACCCATAAAAACTGTGTTCAGAATTTTTTAGTTAACTAAAGACTCACTGTAACTTCCCAAGATGGTTTAATGTGACCCCTAGCCAATCAGAAAGATATCATCTGCATCCACATATCCACTAGGCTCCTAGAGGCAGGAAGCTGACTCTGGGTCAGTCTCATCTTAAAAGTCAGTGGTGTCATTGCTACATGCCTTTATCTTGGTGCTGTTATTCTCTATTTTTAAGATAAGTAGATACTACTAAAAGAAACTTTAGTAGTGTTGTGGAGTTATCTCCTTTGAGTTGGCACATTACCTTTTAGAGGGAAGAAGGAACCTGGTAAGACTCTGAGGAACTCATCAATACTTATGAGGAACATAAAAGAGTTGTAAGACTCAAGAAACTCAGAAAGTTACAAGAGTCACAAAGCCTCTTGTGTAGGCTGTATAAGCAGTAAGCAATTGCTGGGCAGGAGCAGTCTGTTTGCTAGAGCTCCTTGCAAAGCAGCAGAATGCTCCATGGCTGCAGATTTTGTGAGGCCTCACAGAGGCCAGGATGGACATTCCAGTGAACCAGCTGCCTTGCAGTCACCCATGCTCCTGTAATCATGTTTTCACCCATTTTTGAAGAAACTTCAAGAAACCTATTGATTCACAAAGCTAGGTTTGGTTAAAATCATGTCTTTGACCCATTATAGGTTTGCTTTCTGACATCTCCCCAATGAATGTCATTAAAAAAGCAGTATTTTTGCATGGTGTTTTCTTCAATATAAATTTTCCTAATTCAACCTTTTTTATGAAGGTTATCAATAAAAATCATTCTCAAAACTTGTTTTTCATCAAAGTATATCTTCAAAGCAATTCTTTCAGGGGGAAGTTGTATCTTCTTATGTGACCTAGACTCAGAAATCATACGTCAATATTTCTGCATTATTACTCAAAGTAGTCGGGTTGTCAATCTAGGTTCAAGGAAAGGAAATACAGAATATACCGCTTGTTGGGGCATGTTTCATGGGAACTGGTTCTATCCTTTCTTTGGAAAACATAATCTACATTGACTATATTGTGATTGCAAAAAACAAATATAACACATTCTTCCAAAGCATAAAATATAAAACACATATCATCACTCCCTCAGAAATCCCTGTGTTGTATCCCTTTATAGTTCCAGAAGTCCCATGACCTTAGTCATAGCTGGGTATGAATGACCCTCTATGGGCATCTCTTTTTTTCTTCTTTTCTTGTTTTTCCTTTTTCTTGACAGCTTTCATACTTACAGATAATAAACCATGATAACTCCTTCCCCCACTTTCCCCTTCACAACCTACACTCCATCGTATTCCCTCTCTCTCTCCATTAGTTTCTCTTTCATTTTGATGTCATCAACTTTTTTTCATATTATCAAGTTCTTGTGGAGATAGTGTTAGGTACTGTGATGGCGTGGATGTCAAGGCCAATTTCTGTCTGGTCGATTGTATTTTAAGCAGTCCTACTCTTCCTTTGGCTCTTACATTCTTTCTGCCACCTCTCCTGCAATGGACCCTGAGCCTTGGAAGGTGTCATAGGGATGTTTCACTGCTGAACATTCCTTTGTTAGGTCTTCTCAGCACTATAGTGCCTTTTGGGTCCTCCCAGTGGTTACCACCATCTGAAAAGAGAAGATTCTCTAATCAAAAGTAAGAGTAGCACTAGTATATCAATATGAATGTTAAGTAAAATGATTATAGGGCAGTTTGGTGAGCATAATATATGCATTTATCCAGATAAGAGCAGGCATTAAACTCCTAGTGCTCATGACCTCCCCCACCATATGCTTTTGATTAGGTTTTCATTACCAGGCATGTATTCCCTCCCATAGAGTGGGTGTCCAGTCCAATTAGAGAGTAGTTGGTTTCTCCCACAGCAGACAGGACACTATTGCACACATTGGCTCATTTGGCCTGTCTGGCCAAACTTGAGGCTTGTAGCATCCACTGTTTTCATTAGTGATGGCTTTTGTCTCCCATAAGGCTGCATGCAGTGCAGCTTTTTTCAGCTTTCTGTCAATTGGTCTACCAGGAGAAGGTTTTTAGTTCTGCCACAGTTTGATTTCATTACCTTGCAGCTTAGGCATATGGAGTCTTCAGCAATAAGGTCTTATTATATATTCCTGGTGGGCAACCAACAGCCTTGGCAATAGCCTGTAATGTATTGGGGGCATCAGGATACTGGAAGGTATCCCATGCCTGGCACTGAAATTTTTCTAGTAACAGTCTATGGCCTCTAGGTATGCCATTATCCAAAAAGTAAGTTATCATGTGGCTTATTCACAATATCCTGAATTATGATTACCCTCCCCCCCACATTCCTTTTATTCAATCTCTTCCCATGACCTCACTTAGGCCATTCCACCTGCAATAATCTTTCTACTTACATATATACAGTACCATCCCTTAAGTCAACCCATCTCCTCCCTCCCTTATGGCCCTTTTCTAGCTCACTGTCCTCTGCTACCAATTTTTACTCTAACTCAAACACAAGTCTGAACATTTATAACTAGGGTCCACATATGAGAGAAAACATGTGATGTTTGGCTTTCTGGACCTAGGTTACCTCACTTAGTATAATCCTTTCCAGATCCATCCAATTCCTTGCAAATTTTATTTCATTTTTCTTTACCACTGATTAGAACTCCATTATGTAAATGTACCACATCTTTATTATCCATTCATCTGTTGAGAGACATCTAGGCTGTTTCCATTTCCTAGCTATTGTGAATAAAGCAGCAATAAACATTGCTGTGCAAACATCTCTAAAGTAGTGAGAAAAGTCCTTAAGATATATGCCTAGGAGTACTATAGCTGGGTCATATGGTAAATCTATTGTTAGCTCTCTCAGAAACCTCCACGATGGCTAGACCAGAATACATTCCCACCAACAATGTAAAAGGGTTCCCCTTTTCCTATATCCTCACCAACATTTATTGTTATGTTATCTTGATGATAGCCATTCTGACAGGAGTGAGATAAAATCTCAAAGTAGATTTAATTTGCATTACCCTGGTGGCTAAGGATCACAAGTAAATAATTTAATGCTTAACCTTAAGGCCCTGGGAAAAAAAGAACAAGGCAAACCAAAAATCAATAGACAGGAAGAAATAATAAAGATTTAGGGCAGAAATTAATGAAATAGAAACAAAAAAATCCAAATAATCAATGAAACAAATAATTGGTTCTGGGAAAGAATAAACGAGATTAATAAACCCTTAGCAAGTCTGACCAGAAGAGAGAAGAGACAAAAATTAATTAAATTAGAGATGAAAAAGGCAAACAGATACCAAAGAAATTCAAAAAATCATAAGGACATACTTTAAGAATATATACACCTATACATTTGAAAATCTGAAAGAAATGGATGATTTCCTTGATTCATATGACCGACCAAAATTAAATCAAGAGGACCTAAACCATTTAAATAGACCTATAACAAGTTCAGAAATACAAGCAGTTATAAAAAGTCTCCCAACTAAAAAAAGCTCAGGCCCAGATGAATTCACTGGTGAAATTTATGAGACCTCCATAGAAGAACACACACCACTGCTTCTCAAACTTTTCCATAAAAGAGAAAAGGAATTCTACTGAACTCCTTCTATGAAGCCAGCATCACCCTTATACAAAACAAGACAAAGACAGAACGAAAAAAAGAAAATTACAGACCAACCTCCCTCATGAACATAGATGCAAAAATTCTCAACAAAATATTGGCAAACAGAATATAAGAATATATCAAAAATATTCACCCCCAACCAAGTAGGCTTCATCCCAGAGATGCAGGGATGGTTCAACATAGGCAAATTTACAAATGTAATACACTACATAAATGGGCTGAAGGACAAAAATCACATGATCATCTCAACATACACAGAAAAGGCATTTGACAAAATCCAACATCCCTTCATGGTAAAAGTCCTACAGAAACTGGGAATAGAAGGAACATATCTCAACATAATAAAGGCTATTTATGTCAAACCTACAGCCAATATCATACTAAATTGGGAAAATCTTGCAGCTTTTCCACTAAAATCAGGAACAAGACAAGGGTGTCCACTGTTCCCACTCTTATTTAATATAGCACTGTAGTCTTAGTTATAACAATAAGACAGTATACACTCATAAAAGGGATACAAATTGGAAAGGAAGAGATCACATTCTTAGTAACACTACTTTTGGCTCCTTCTCTCAGGCAGACAATAAGCACTAGTGAGCCAAGCACAGGAGAACTGCTACAGCCAGGCCTATTCAAAACTAAAGAAGCATTGTCCCATGGCTCTTACCAGTCCTTCTTACTGTTCACATGTCTGAGAATGTTTTACCACCAATCTTTCTTCTAGGTTTACTTTTGCCTTCAAAGTCACTTTTTTTTTTAACACTCTAAAATATCTAAGAAATTGTCTTGATTTGCTTCTTGCTCATGCAAGTTTGAAGTATCAAAAGACCTGTTTTACTTTTTCTGTTTATTCATTTTGGTCCATGCTTATCAATATACAATCTATTCCTTTAAATAAAACCTATGTTTATGGTCACTTAAATACAAAGCCTTCTCTAGTATAGGCTTCTAGAAAACTACATAGAAATCAGTATCTTTAAGATTATTGGGCTGGAGAGATGGCTTAGCAGTTAAGGTGCTTGCCTGCAATGCCAAAGGACCCAGGTTTGATTCTCCAGGACACACGTAAGCCAGATGCACAAGGTGGTGCATGTGTCTGGAGTTCATTTGCAGCAGCTGGAGGCCCTGGTATGCTTGCTATCTCTCTCTGTCTCTCTCTCTCTCTTTCTCTCTCTCAAGTAAAAACATAAGAATAAATATTTTTAAAAGATTCTTAATAGCTTATTTATCTTACAAATATGATGTATTGAATATTTATTTAGTTAATATAAATGACTACATTTGTCAAGTTTGTATATGAAAATGCTAGTATTGTGGGACTGTATTTATGTTACTATTTCTATGGTTTAGCAGCCTGTCAAGCTAATAAAACTAAATAAAATCTTATCTTTCTCCACTATCTATTTTTATATTCTGGCAAGGTTCTGTGTCAGCAGCAATACATAATGTTAAGAAGAAAAACTATGCACTTGCATGCCTGAAAAATCAGAACTTTGTTTCTATTGGTCTTAAAGTTTCAGAGGTTGAAGATTAAGATATTTGAAGAAGAAATTTCACATGATACTTCTTGTCTTGGTGGCATCTTTCTGTGTGCTCACCTGAGCTTGCATACAGAAGAGGAAGACCCACCCTCATGATCACATCTAACTTAATTACCTTCCAATAATCCCTTCTCCACCTTGGGGTTAGGGATTCCAGACAATAATATTTTCCAACTAGTATCCAAAAATTCTTGCACTTCTCACATGAAAAAAATACATTTATTTCGGGTTGGAGAGATAGCTTAGCAGATAAGGTGCCTACCTGTGAAGCCTAACAGGGCCCGTTTTATTCTCCACATCCCACATTTAACCAGACACAAAGTGACAAGGGTATAATGCCACAGTTGCCCACCAGCAGGCACACATGTCTGGAGTTCTTACACAGCAGCTGAGAAGCTGCTGGCACACCCATTCTCTTTCTCTCTCTCTCTCTCTCTCTCTCTCTCTCTCTCTCTCTCTGTGACTCTCTCAAAAAAAAATACATTTATTTCATTCCAACTATCCCCAATTTATTAACTCAGAGCTCAGCATCAACTCTAACATCAAGTCTCATGTAAACATCTAAATAAGATATGGATGAGACTTACAAATGATTCACTCTGGAGCACAATTAATCTTTAGATAGGAATCTGTAAAGCCAGACAAATTGTGTTTACAAAATGCTTGGTGGGATAGGCTAGACACTCTTATTTAAAGAGAGAAAGATGAAAAGGGCAAAGTGATGGATCCTAAGGAAATAAAAACTTAACCAGGTAAAGTCCATTAAGTCATAGATATAAAAGTAATCTTCTTTCACTTAATATAGTACTGAAAGAGTAAAGAAGACCCCAATAGAAAATATAAATATTTGGGCAACACACTGTTTAGCTGTGTGCTGCCCTCCTGACACCGAATGCCCCCTTCACTGCAGACTTAGCCTCAGCAGCCTAGCAGCAAGGGTCCCTTCCCTGCTGTGATGACAGTGGTGGGGTTTGAGAACCCTCTTCACCTCTTGCTCCATACTGTGCCTCTTTTTTTTTTTTTTTAAAGATGTGTGTTGCTTCTCCATAGTCACTATGGAAATACGAAAAAGGGGTGCCCACTAGGGATTTTTTTTTTTTTTTTTTTGCTGGGAGGGGGTTACACTTTCCCTTTCCAAGGGTGACAAGCTCTCTTCATAGGCTTTTTAGCTTATCTGCATGCACTCTTTTTTTAAATGTTTTTATTTATTTATTTTTTTTTATTATTTTGGAGAGAGACACAGAGAGAGAGAGGGAGAAGAAGACAGAGAATGGGCGCATCAGCAGCCTCTCAGCTGCTGTGAACGAAATCCAGATGTGTGCGCCCCCTTGTGGTCAAGTGCAGCATTGCACCCTTGTGTTACTGCATCTGGCTAAATGTGGGACCTGGAGATTGGAACCGGGTTCTTAGGCTTAGGAGGCAGGCGCCTTAACCGCTAAGCCATCTCTCCAGCCCCATCTGCATGCACTCTTGCACTCAACCAATCAGGACCCTCCTGAGTGTATACAAGCCTCTAACTCAGCTTCCAGCATCAGACAGTCCTGATCACTGAAGGAAAAATATCCCTCTCAGGAAAGAAGATTCCCTGCTCTTGGTGGATAACAATTCCTTACTGCTGAAAAAAAAAAAAATGCTTGCTCCCGTCTTGAAGCCTGCACCCCACTCCTAAGAGGAAGAAGCCTCATGAGAAGAAAAAGACCTTTGCGAGCAAAAAGACCACTACTCCTGAGACTTGCCTCAGGGACAGAGATTGTTGTGGCTAGGGAAGAGGATCTGCTCCAAGATCTGCCTCAGTTCCTAGGAGAATACTTGCCCCTGCAGACAAGACCGTTTGTTCCAACCACTGCTTCAGAGGAATCCCTGCGGGCGGGGATCTCAAAACTCGCCACAGGCTTTGTGCTTTGGGCTGTCACACTCAAACGACCACTTCTTTGCAGGCATCATGAGACACATCAAATGTCTGTAATGGAAACCCCTTGCAATTGGCACCCCACTTCCACCAAGTGTTCAAGTTGGCACCCCAGTACCACCATGATTTCAAGCTGTCACTGCCATTTTTGAGGTATTTGGTCATATAGCACTGCATGACTAAATCCTCATTCACTGTTGCCTGTGCACTTCAGTTTTCACAGTGGAGAGACAAGAACTCTAGAGAAGAACTGGCTATTGCACTACTTTCCAAATCTTCTGGGTCTCTCTTTCTGGACATCCAAAAGCAGCATTCCTGTACACTGTTGCCTGTTGCAGACAGCTGAGACTCCAGACCAGGCACAGTTTGGAGGAAGGGATCTTATTTATTGAAGCTTACAGATCCAGGGAAGTTCCATAATGGCAAAGAAACTCTCCACAGGGCCAAACAGAGAGAGCAAAAGCCAACCATGAGCTAATTGCAGGTCACACAGCAGACTTCAAACTCCTGCTAGACACATTTGCATATCTTTACAATTCTCAAACCCATCCACAAAGCAGTGCATTCAAGGTGATTGCTGATGCAAACACTGGGGACTTCAAACTAGCAGCCATACTTCCAAAGCTTTTGTTGGTTAGATGTCATCTCACCCTTAGATAGAGCTACTCTTTGAACCACAGAGATAGTGCAAATGACTCTGGATTCAGTGGGATCATTCTTATTGTTCACAACCAAAGAGCTTTCCATTCAGTCCTAAAGGACCTAAGAAATACTATATCCTTTCTTCATTTCATCTCATTTTTCTTCTGAAGTTAACCACCTGCTTTACATCATCTAGAGTATTTACTGTTCTTGAATCAGAACCCACAAAAATATATCATGATCCAAGAAATAAGCATGTTCATCTAATCCCCCAGTTAATTATTTATGTGTTAAATCATATAACCTACAACTTAGACTTTATACAAAACTGCACAGAAAGGAATTTAGATGATTACCACTTTTTTAAGAATATACATTTTTATAACCTCTATTCATTTTAAATTCTACATGAAACTAAAGGTATTTGCTGCTAAAGGTATGGCTCTCACTGCTAGGCTTTGTCTTTATGATGTACTGCATTCTCCATTGCTTCTTGATGGCCTTTGTTTTCTCATTTTGTTTTATTTGTGACTTAAGTACAAATTTGTCTTTCACATTAGAAATGTGTATTATGAATACTTTCTAGGGATTATGTTAGACACAGTGGGTTTTTTGGATGTTTGTTTGTTTTGTATTAGTGTGGAAATTTCTTGACAATAAATCTTAAAAATTTTCATCTTGCTTCACAATTGACTGAAGTTCAAAACAATTAAGGTGATACCAAAACACTAGAAGATGAAAGTTCTTCACTCTGAGACATTGGTCTTTATGAATTCATTTTAAAAAGGAAATTTTAGGAGTGGGGCAATACAGTATGTACTTCATTTGATGGAAGCAGTAGCATCCTAGGGTACTGTGTCTCAAGGACCCATATGCGTATATTTTGGAACAGATCATCACAATATCACTCTCTTTGTATTGCACATTACAAGCAATAGAAACATGATTTTATGCTAACACAATTTATCTTCAAATGACAGTGATAGAAATATCAATATTATTCTCTGAAGTATTTGACATAAAGAATACAATACAATTTTGATTTTAATCACACAAACATGTTATTATTTGGATATCTGTACTAAAGTCTGCTTCTGGACTTTATTGACAGCATTGATAACTTATCTTCACCCTCCTTCTCATCATAATTGTAGGCTGCTTCCATGCTTCATGGGATTCCATTAAAACTGATATTAAAACATAAAATTTAATCTCTGTGAGAAAAAATTAATCTCCATAAAGCCCGATTTTAAATCCCGTTTCCCAGAAGAGCACATAAGAGTAAACCTCCCTAAATGTCAGACAGGCAATTTTGACCTACTAGTGTCAACACATGCTCAACTGTACATCCTAGTAGGGAGTTTGCATATTTGGTATAGAGTCAAGTTCCTATTTCAAAGTTTCATGCTTTCCAAAATAACTAGAACATTCTTCTTAGGAAAAGAAGCAAAATTACAGAATTTTAATGACATAATAGATTTTTTTGAGGTGGCTTACTGTGAATTCTTCCTTTTTACTCTGAATCTCTGGTTGTATAAATAGATAAATTTGTATATCTTAATTTTCATTACATTTTAGACATCCTCTGATAATTAGAAAGTAGAATATTTCTTTCTCCACTTATGCTTAATGTTTCATGGCAAAAATATACAGAAATTTCAATATGTTTTGTAGAAAAAATCCTAAATTGGAACATTGGTTCTCAAATATATGTTACTCAAATATATAGAGCAATGTAGGAAATTAAATGATAATAGAAAGAATACAGTAAAATGTTTCAATGTTTCAAGTCTGCTTGAAAACTTTATTGTGTTTGACTTATTGCAACATATCTAGAAGGTAAAAAAGTGGAAAACTAAATCATATAATAGCAATTATATTCATTCCAACCTTACCATTATTTTTGCAACATCATTTAATTTTATGTTATGCTATTTAAAGTAATTAATTTGTAGAAATATTATAAAAGATTGAGGAGACAGCTCAGTGCATATAGTACTTGATACTCAAGCATGGGGACCTAAGCTCAAATCCTCTGCAGCCAGGTCAAATGCCAGGCATAGTGGTGCACGTCTGTAATCCCATGCTGGAGAGGGAGGGACAGGTAATCCTTAGGGCTCATTACTTAGGTACTCTAACCAAAATGGTGGGCTCAAGGGACATTGAGAGACAGTCTCAAAATAAGTTGTCAATCAAGAGGATGACATCTGACATTGATTTCTTGCTTCCCCATTAATGTGTGCACATGTACACAATAGTTTTGCACACATATGAATATATATATATATATATATATATATATATATATATATATATATATGCACATAGACAACACATACACATATATGCATGCAAAACTTTGTATCTTTTCACACCTAATTGGTTTCTTTCTATTAACATATACTAGACAGTGTTCAGTTTCTGATCCAATATGTAAGCCATCCTCTTCTCTAAGCCATCATCCCTCAGAGAGACATGTGTGTCAGGAGAAGCAGATCCTGTCTCACAGATTCTGTGCTGTCTAGGGTACACACACTGTTCCAATTCTCCTACTAGTGACGGATTTAGAAATGAACACAAAACCCAATGCCAGCAAGGTACCAGGCTCATCTTTTATAGGACAGCTAGGAAAGTAGCAAGGAAGATTTGGCCTTGTTTTCATGGCATTGGTGTGCTTGATTATCTAGAATTGTTATAAAAATCTACACATAATCCTTATGGTAGCATCATAACATAAAGTAAGGCATATTCAAGAGTACCTGGAACCTCCATATCTCTATATTTCTATTTTAAGAGCATATCAGTCAGAGTTCTTTGTTATTAACAGAAACGTGATAACTGAAACATTAACCCACCTTCAAAATAATCAGATAATTTTGAATTATTTAGATATATTCAGATGACGTCATCACTTTCAGAGATCATAAGTATAGCCTAAATCAATTTCTTACTTCCCTCTAACCTGAATCTTTCCTAAATGGTTCTTATAACAAATTATTTCTATCACAAAATGAAAACAGACTAAAGTTGTAGTAGAGGAGATGTTGTTTTCCATGACATGTTAATTCAGCAGCAGAAAAAAAAAAAAACAGGAGATTACTGATTATTAAAGGGAGATATGTTGGGGGAAAAGTCACTGAGCCTTAAATACAAAAGCAGTAACTAGCTCCTTGGGGAGAAAGCAATCTTGGGCAGATGGACTTTTTACTGTTTATAGCTTACTGATACAGACAAAGCTTTAGTAAGCCTGCAGTACTGTGAATTTGTGAAGGCTTTTAGAAATCTAATCATGCTGATGTCTCAGAGTAAACAAAGCACCTTGAAAACAGAGTTTTTCACCAGTGATCTTATTATCAAGATATTTTGTCTCCACAGATTGTGCTGATATTAAAAGTTACAATGTGGATGAGCTTAAATAAGATTTCTTTGCTAACAATAGACAATAGAGAGGGGAAAATAATAGTAGATTAGATTAACATTTCTTCAAAATTTGGATTCATAAGAAATGTACACGCATTATTTCCATGTTGCTCCTCTCAGCTGCTCCTCTCTGCCATGTGCTAATACTTAACAAAACCATTTTCTTCTAGATGCTGACCTCAAAAGCTAGCCCTGTACCTACATATATCACAAAAGAATATGGTGAATTACTTTTAAAAGAAAAAAAAAATCAACTTTATAAACAAACAACATAAAGGGAGGTCTCGTGTTTGAGGAAGGAATGAAAGAGAGTTCTTTTCTTGATCAAAAAAATCACTCAAGGGAATTTTATATGTGTAGGCTCTCTTCTAGCCCACATTTGGTGGTATCTTGATCTTGGAGACTGAGCTCATTTTTTGTATGTGGTTTTGACTTATTTCCCAGTCCCAGCAATGAGTTCCACTCCACTGAGTGGATCTATTAGCCAAATCAAGAGCAGTTGGTTACCCACCATGGTTGTGTGCCACTACTGCACTTGTTTGAGCATTACGTCAGGTTGTTTCCTGCTGGGTATCTTATACTGCAAGTGGTTTGGACAGATGTTGGCCATTATCCCCCAGTTGCTTGTGTAGCACCCTCTGGCACTAGACTAGCTAACTGTCTGGGGACTGACCCTCTTCCAGATTCTGGCCAGGTCTCTCCATGTTTGGTCTCACATGCGTATGCTGTCTTCGACAGTAGGGTCTTACCATTAACCTTTGGTGGGTCATCAAGAACTCCATCTTTTCTATCTAGTACTAATTTCTCTCTCCATTGGAGAATTTGCTTATCATTTTCAGATGGACAAGGAACCTGAAGGGAGGATCAGCCAATCACACCTCACCAGGGCCCCAGCTGAAACCATAGAGTAATGGGGGGGGCAAGAATACAGCGTTCTTGGTGATCATGACACCAGAAAAAGGCCAAAGGAGATAAACACAGAGAACATCCAATTCCAACTAAGCCAGTTATCCAGAGACACAGAGGCTCCCAAAACCTCATCACTGAAGTAGAACTAAAATGACCCCAATGTGGCTCAGGGAAATTCACAGAAGAGGGGGCGGAAAGAATGTTAGAGCCACAAGTTGGGGCATTATGTACAGACACTTGGCCTACCCCCCAGAACTCTTGACTACCCCCACAATGCATGACCCACATTTCCCATTGATGAGGGCCCCTTTGGAAGAGGGAGGACAGGGAGGAGGATAATGGAGTCAACACTATGAATGTAAAATCAGAATAATATAAATTGTTTTTAAAAATCACTCAAGGACTTTGTTCATTTTCCAAAGATACTTGTTTATACTGTGACCACCTTGCCACTTTTCCTCACAAGCTTGAATATTTAAATTTTGAACTTATATTTGTGATATAGCCAGGAGTTTCCTTTTTGTGATCTATTATTATGCTTTTTAAAAAAGAAAGAAAAAGATGGCTGTAAATTTAAATGTATTAAATGAGCTTTCTTTACTTCCTTCCCCTTCTCAGGTTTTTGTTTGCTTGTTTGTTTGTTTGTTTGTTTTGTTTTGTTTTTGACTGTTCCTTTCCCTACCAATTCAGGCCTTTTTATTAAAAAAATCAGTGTAATAACACTTTTTAATGATTTGCCTTGATGGAATCATTGTTTAGAATGTAAAAATGGGGAAATGGGCCACCTTATTTCCATTAGTCCTCTTTTTGAATTTTTATTTATTTATTTTATTTGAGAGAAAGAGGCAGAGAGAAAGAGAGAGGGAGGCATATGCTACCTTGTGCATCTGGCTTATGTGAGACCTGGAGAGTCAAACTGGGATCCTTTGACTTTGCAAGCAAACATCTTAACTGTTAAGCCATCTCTCCAGGCCCATTAGTCCTCTTTTTATATTGAATAATTTTATAAGACATTACCCTCCTTCTGCCTTTTTTTTAGTAAATATTGTTTGTAGTTAAAAAAAAAAAAAACTAACTGGTGAGAAAATGTGTAAAATCTAAACTGCATGATCTGGAAATTATGGTTTAAAAGGATAGGTGTACGAATACTTCAGAACCCAAAATGGCCAAAAGTTATTGTAAATCCATTTGTTTTCTCTTTTTTTGTGGGCAATAATGTCAAATGTGCTATGCAGAAAGGTTAACAATTTAGATAAAATTGATTGACTTTTATTATGAACTGTTATAATGCACACTAATTGTATAATAAAAAACTTATATATGACAAACTAAATATAAGAAAAAGGAATAAAAGAAAAAGGAAAAAATCAATAAAGGAAAGGAAAGACAATAGTTATCAACAGAAGAGGAATTTTTTGAATAACAGTTTAAAAAGTATAGCCCATGGAGGGATAAACATCAGAAAGCCATCACTCAAATACCTAAACATATATTATAGAAATTGGAGAGTCACTGGTATTCTTAATCTCAGACTGAAATAAATCTAACACAAAGAAAAGGTTAATGAGCTACTTATCATGATGATATTTAGGAATTATATTTGAAATAGGCTAGATAGCATTTGCCCCTTTCTACTTCTAGTACCATTGGGCAGCATATAGGCACCCTTTGCACATAGACCAGTGAAAGAGAGGATAAAGAGGCAAGATAAATGTCTATAGCAACTACTGACCATAGGAAAAATGACATTTTTCTACCTGTCCCCCTCACACACACACACACACACACACACACACACACACACTTTCATAAACTGAAGATATTCCTTTGAGAACTAGTACAAAATACACTACTGAGAAGTGTACTGTCAGACCTAATCAGATCCTGAAACAAAACATAGTAAATGAATGTGCCCCAAGTATTCCACAGCTGAGGGAAATAAATATCATGTTAGTTTATCAATCTGGGTCTCTGCTTATCTTGAACTACACCCCTTTCTGAACATTTAGCAACCTGAGACCTTGGCCTGCATTGAGGTGCATGTATACCTCACTTTAAACAATACAGTAAGTTATTCCTTTGTAATCTGTTTGTAACTCCCCTTTTGTGGTTACTTTCTATTAAAACACATCTCAGAAACACATTCTAGAACTAGTGGCAGTGGACTAATTCACCCTGAACTGGTTTTGGGTCCATGTAATATTAAGAAAACTGTGTCCTCTGATTGAACTTTTTTTTTTTTTTTTTTTTTTTTTTTTTTTTGGTTTTGCGACGTAGGGTCTCACTCTGGTCCAGGCTGACCTGGAATTAACTATGTAGTCTCAGGGTGGCCTCGAACTCTCAGTGATCCTACTACCTCTGCCTCCCGAGTGCTGGGATTAAAGGCTTGTGCCACCACGCCCGGCTTCTGATTGAACTTTTATGGAAAAATTCCTATTTCTCATCTTTTGATATACATGAGAGGACATGCACATTATTAAAAGTAGATTCATGTAGGAAGTGGAAGGCTCACATAACCCAAACTTGTCAATCAAAACAGAGACCCACCTACACAATGCCCCTTAGTAACCAATTTCTTGTTCTCCTGGACCCCATCAAAGGAAAACCAGGCAGTAACTAGGCGCTATTGGAATCTCAAATCCAAATAGAGGGAGAAAAGAAATATTTAGATTTGTACTTCTTTAATTTGTCAGGCGAGAGGTTGGATTTCTCAGAGGGAGGGATTTTAAACTGGAGAAAATCCTATAGGAGGGGTGTCTGGCCAGGACAACACTATATCCCTACACCTTTCAATTAAGTCTGTATGTGCTAGTGAGACATGCCATATTACTAACTTGAAATGGTGGTGGGGATATCTGTATCCCATAAATTGACAAACACTACAAGTTGTAGATTCTTCCCTGCTGCCTGATAGTTGTTGAACATTTGCCAGCAGGTGACTGCTCTTAGACATGGTACCAAGCCTTCTGTATGCCTGGGTTCAATGTTGAATATGTCTTAATTTTTTTTTTTGTAAAGGTGCGATCACAGTTAATTGCTTGTTATACTTGCCATGATAAGAATCAATTGTGTCCTCCCCAAACTCATGTTCACTGAAGCCCTCATTTCTCAGAATACACTATTGTGCGCATAGCATCTTCAATGAAGTGATTTAGTTAAAATGTGGTTATGAAGACCATTTTATTAAGGTCCCAATCCAATATTACTGGTGTCTTTGTAAGGAGAGGAAACTTAGTCACCCAGAAAGGTATGGAGGAAAGACCCTGTGAGGACAGAGCAGGAAGAGTCTTCTGAAGGCAAAGGAGAAGCCTCCAAACAACCTGCCACCATGTCACCATGCCCCACCCTTTCATGCATCACAACTGTAGAAAGAAAAAAATATGCTTTCTGAGTCATCAGTCCATGGTGTCTTATTACAGTCCACCCTAGTAAGGGAATGGATCTCACTCGTAAGCCTCTACCTTTGCATAACCAACCTTCCCCTTTCCTTCTGGTGTGCTAACTATGGACTTTCTAACACTTTATATAACAGTGCAGACAGAGAATGAAACTACTCATTGATTGTCAACTTCATGCTTAGCTGAGGGTAACCAATGCCCAAGGGCTGGGCCAGTCCTGCTTTATAGTTCCAAATGACTGGGCATCCCTACCTGCTTTCTTCTCACATTTGCGCAGATTCTTGTCCAGTCAGGTCAGGGAATGAATGCAGTAGGGTGAATAACTGCAAACAGATGAGAATGCAAGTCGAGGATCAAGGGGAAACAGTTCAAAGATGTTGAAGAACAGACAGAAATCTTCATATAAGAAAGAAAGAAAAAAAGAAAGAAAGAAAGAAAGAAAGAAAGAAAGAAAGAAAGAAAAGAAAGAAAGAACGAACCAACCTTCTTTTAACAATTGCAAAGTATAGCTTTTGTACATAGTACACTATCTTAGAGACCTATGAAATCTTAGATGTAAGTCTGCTCTCAGATAAAATTCTAAAATAAGCATGTTTAATTCTTAAGTAAGTCCAAGTTGATTCAACTTCTCAGTCTGCTACCCCCGGATATAAAACATATCAGAAAGGCTATTGAGGCTCCTACAGTTTCACAAGAATTATAATGCAGGCATGGCCCTTGAATGTTTAAAATGGGTAAAATAATTGATTTCTAGGTAAGTAATAAGGTATAGTTAAATGAGAACATTTGTACTAAATGATTGGCTTTACTATGGCAAAATAAATATTTGTGCCTCTGACTTACACATGGCTCATTTTGTGATCACAGAGATTTTCAGGTCATGCTATGTGAGATAAGAAGGTGATTCATAAGTCTGGTTTATTCACATACAGGTGTGGTAGCATCATGCCTAGGGAAGCCCTTCCTTCAACAAATGCTTGCCGGGAGTTGTTTTCTGTTAATCACTGAGAGAGCAAGGATGAATGAAATACAAGCTCTGGTCTCAAGCAATTGTGAAGCATATCAACAGTCCTGGCTGTTTAACTTATGCGTGCCTTTTTAAATTCTTTCAATAAGATGCCAAGAACTTGGAAATACCTACCCTCAACAGAACTACTATTATAAAGTCAAGGTTCAACAGACATCATCTTTAACCTTCAAAGAAAAACAAATACTACACTGACATTTCAAATCATGAGGCACAAAAATAAATCCAAAGGCATTTCAGATAATATACAAAGAAAATCAGATTATATCAAACTATTTTTACCATCTACAGTGGATAATAGAACAGAATAAAATCTTATCTTCAAAATACTACCAATGGAAAATGACCCTTGTGGTGGATTGACTGTAAAGTATCTCCATCACCTCAGGTATTTGAAGTTTTCTACTTAGTCCTCAGCTTGGAGCATTTTGGAAGGTGGAGCTCTGCTGGAAGAACTATCAACCAGGGAAGACCAGGAGGCGGCATTCAGCCCTAGATGTGGGTTCAGAGTCCGTTCCTGCTTATAGTGCTTGTATTCTCCTTGCTGTGGGTGTGTGATGAAGTGAGCCTGCTTCCTCTGACATGATCAAAGTTTTCCCCTAAAGCTGTAAGCCTGAAACAAACCCTTTCTTCCCCTAAGGTGCTTCTGGTCAGGCCTTTGTCACAGCAACCAGAAAGGTAACTGCAACAATCCTCAAGTAGGGATTCTATACTTAAGTAAACATACACACAGGACAAAAGGTATTTTAGAATATGGCAGGAGTTAGGAAAATTAACAGCCAGACTATGGATGAAGGAATAACTTGATAAAACCAAATATAAAAGCTATTGCCAACTTCCAGGTAAGACAGCCAAGTGGCAACCATGTGAGAGTGAGTGGATGACTAGAGTTAGTGAAGCAGAGGGCCATGATTTCTGTACTGCCACAATCCACAGAGAAGCATTTCTTCACTACACCACTGCACTTTCCCCCGTATCCAATCTTGGCATCTGCTGCTGCTGGCTGAAGCTACACTAAAGCTTGGGACATGCCCACCTGGTACAGGCACATTACAGTATAACATTAAAGGTACCTCTACTATTTAATGGCTCTGAACATCTTGGTAAGAACTCTTGAATATTTAAAGATAAGCACTTGGTTCAACCTCGAGCAGAGTAAATGGCATGCATGAGTCTGTGAAACCAAGACTGGGAAAGCAGAGTGTGAACTAGCCAGTGAAAGTAAATCCTCCCCCTTGCCATACAAGTAGAGTTATGAGGTAGGGCAGTGCTATGGAGACCAAAGCTATGACTCCACAAAAAGGTACTCAGGTGGTTCAGTGGACCACATGTCTTCAGAGCCATGCCTGTGGGAATAAATTTTCTTGCAGAGCAGTGGTTTTTATCTGGCTGAGGGGGCAAGGGAACCCTTCCAGGAAACTTTAGTAGAGATAAATCTATGCCTATAGAAGTCCTTCACATCTAAAAGGGCATAAAGGCTTAATTTAACTTTGATGAAACTTACTAGAATCCCAATGAGAGAAAATGTTTGTCCCAAAATTTTCTCTTTCAAGCTACTACCTTTGTGTGAATGGGTTAGGGGGGTGCTGATAATGTGGGTGTATATGGTTGGTTTGTATTTTGGATGTATATTTTTGTTTTGATTTGTTTTGTCTTTTTCTATAACATTTTAGTTGTTTATTTTCTCTTGCCAGTTGATTATTTTTTACTTAACAACATCCAACACTATTTATCGTTAAGCTGATGTATTTTACTTATTATCTCACCAGACTATTCTTGTCTTTTTTACACATGTACAAAAGTCTTGTCTTCCATTTTTCTCCACCTAAAATATTCTCCTTATTACTCCTCATTTCTCCAACCACCTTACCTTCATCATCATTCATACTATACACTTTCTTTTTTCTATTTCCCCATAGCATCTTAATTTTACTATTTAAACACTGATATCATTTACTATAAATAATCTGTGAGCCATACCTTCTCAAAAAATTACCTCCATACCTCCAGCTCTGAACCTTCACAGGGACACACACATAATATATATGACCCTCCTACAGGAAGGCAAGAACAGGAAAGTCATTAAACAAATTGGATCCCTATACTAAATAGCCACAGGAAATGAAATTCTTAATGAAGACAACTATCTAAGAGGACTCACAGGAAACAAAAGAAACAATCAACTAGTTTTGGGAAAAGGGAAGAGTTTAAACTCAAAGAGAAGTCCTTGCCAAGAGATTCACAGAACATAGCAAGGAAACACAAAGATTCTTAGGTTGTGTACATTTATCTTTATTTTCAGTTGACTTCTCGCTAAAGCTCCCATATTTCCCCTTTTTTTTTCTTTTATTTTTTTAATCATCCTTTTTTTTCTTTTTGGTTCTATAGTTTCCCAGGTTTTCAGTGAAACTCTAAAAGCCAAAAGGGTGTAGCATGATCTATTTCAAATATTGAAAGACCACAACTGCTCATTAAAAAAAAAAAAAAAAACTTTAAAAGCCATAGGGCTTGGAACGATTAATTTTAAGATATGAAAGAACACACTGCCCATACAGATTACTATATCCAGAAAAAAATAATTTGTCCTAATTGAAGGAGAAAAAAATCCATGATAATTGCAGGCTAAAGGAAATTATGACCATTATCCAAGCTGTATAGAGGATAATGAAATTCATACTCCAGACTGAATAGAAGAATAAACACGTTTAAGAGACTATTGGAAAAAATAATGATGCTAAGGCAGTTTTGCTGTGATGATTTGGATGCAAAGGGTATCATTTAGTTTATGTAGTTTCATGTGTTTAAATATTTCTTCCATAGTTTTTGGTGCTATTTGTGAAAGTTGTGCAATCTTTAGGAAGTGGAACCTTGATAAAGGAAGTGGGTCAATGGTGGCCTGTTACATATTTTAGCCCTTCTCTACTTTCATTCTTTCTCTGTACTTCCCATGCTTCAGTGTAACCAGCTGTGTTTTTGAATTGGTCTACTATCCCAGGAGAAAATAGGAATGAAAGAAACATATCTCAATAAAATAAAGGCTGTATATTACTAAAATATATTCAATACCATGTTAAATGAAGAAAACTTGAAGCATTTGCACTAACATGAGAAACAAGACAAGAGTATCCACTCTCCACTCCTAGTCAATACAGTACTTGAAATCTTCACAAGAACAATAAGAAAAAAAAAATTATGGATACAACAAAGAAGGGATGATATCAAAGTATCTTTAATTGCAGAAGGTATAGATTTTTAAATATTTTTATTGATCATTACTTGCAAACAGTGAAAGAGACAGAGAGAGAGAGAGAAAATGAGGTGCAGATATAGAATTTAACACAAAAATCAGTGTCCTTCCTATATACCAAAACAAACATGCTGAGGAAGAAAATCCAGGAAATACTCTCATTCATAATAGTTTTAATAAATACCTTGGCATAAACTCAAGCAAGGGAAAGTAGAATACTCTTAGAATGAAATCTTTAAAACTGTGAGAAAAGCAGCTGAAGAAGACACTACAAGATGGAAAGGCCCCGCATGATCATGGATCAAGAAAATTCGTATTAAAATGGACATCCTTTCTATAGCCAATAGTAATATACAAATTCAATGCAGTTCCAAGCAAAACTTAAGCACAACTCTCTACAGAAGCATACAAAGAAATCTTAAAATTCATATATACAAAGGCCCTGGATAGTCAAAGATATTCTGATTAAAAAAATAATAATGCTGGAGGTATCACCATACTTGATTTCAAGTTATACTGCAGAAACATAGTAAAAGAAGAGAGAGAGAGATAGCATGGTATTGGCACAAAAATAAAAATAGACATGTAAATCAAGATATAAGTCCCTGTTGTCCACTGAAATTTTTTTTACAGTTACTAGCAATATCCATTGGAGAAATGATAGCATATCTACATTTAGAATAATGAAAATAAATCTTTATTTCTCATCCTCAAATCAACTTCAAATGAATCTTGGGGCATAATATAAGATGTGAAAATGAAACTATAAAAGAAGTAAGGAGTATACTTCAAAAGATAGGAATATAATCGGTAGCAGAGGCCAGTAAGCTAGAAAAAGGCTATAAGAGAAGGAGGAGAAGGACAGACTTTAGGGATGGTATTGTATATATGTAAGTACAAGAACAGATCACAGGGAGTGGAATGGCCTAAGTGAGGCCAGGGGAAGAGATTGAGTAAGAAAAAAGTGTGGGGAAGGGTCAATCAAAATTCAAGATATTCTGAATAAGACATATGAAAGCCTACTTCTTTGGATAACAGCAATGCAGAAACCATAGATTGCTATGAGAAAATTTTCAGTGCCAGGAGTGGGATACCTACCATTGAGTTGTTGGCCAAGGAGGTCCCTGCTGCCTCCAGAACATTATAGGTTTTTGCCAAGGCCTTTTGTTTCCCAGAAGTAACAGATGGTAAGACCCTACTGCTGAAGATTTCACTTGCATAGTCAGCAAGATCACTGAAAAATCAAGTTGGTGCTGAGCTGAAAACCTTCTCCCTATAGACCAGCTGACTGTAACCTGGAAAGAACTGTACTGCACACAGTCCTATGGGAGACAGAAGTCATCAGCACTGAAAATAGTGGACACTGGAAGTATCAAGTTTGACCAGGTAGGCCAAATAACTGAACAGGTGCAATAGTGGCATGTTTGCTCTGGGTGAAACAAACTGCTCTCTAGTTCGACTGGAAGCCTGCTCTTTGGGAGGGAATACATGCCTGGTACTAAAAACCTAATCAAAAGCCTATGGCAGGGGAGGTCCTATGCCTTAAGGGTATAAAGCCTGCTCTTGTCTGGCTAACTGCATATATTATTCTCATCAAACTGCCCTGTAAACACTACACTTAATGTTCATATTCATATATTAACACTATTCTCACTTTTGGTTAGAGAAACTTCTCTTTTCAGATGGCAGTGACCACTGGGATAACCCAAAAAGTAACATAGTGCTGAGAAGAAGTGACAGAGGAGTGCTCAGCACTAAAACATGTCAATCACACCCTCCAAGGCTCAGGGTCCATTGCAGAAGAAGTGGTGGAAATTATGTAAGAGCCAATGGAAGGGTACCACTCCTTACAGTGCAACTGCCCAGACTGCAACAGCCCAAACATAAATTGGCCTTTATGTTCATGACCTAGAAGTGCCTAGAAATATCTTCACAAGACCCTCATAATAGGAGGAAAAGATGATGGTCAAAATAAAAGAGAGACTAATGGAGAGAGAGAGGGGATATGATGAAGAGTGGAGTTGTAAAGGAGAAAATGGGGGATGGGAGGGAAATATCATAATTTACTGTCTCTAAGTATAGAAGTTGTCAATAAAAAATTTTAAAAATATAGGCATATATAAGGAAATTCCTATATTTTAAGAATAGGATTATTTTCTGAATAGGACTCCAGTGCTGGAGAAATATGGTAAAAAGTTGACAAATTGGACCTTGTGAAATTAAAAAAAAAAAAAAAAATTCTGCACAGCAAAGGAATGAGTTAACTTAGTATTGAGACAACCAGCCGAACGGGAGAAATACTTCACCAGCTGTGCATCTGACAGTGTTAATATTTAGGACATACAAAGAACCCCAAAAACTAAACAAGAAAAAATGAAACATCTCAATCAAAACATGTGCTATGGAACTCAATAGTCTTCCCATAAATGTTTTAAAAATGTTCAAGATCCTTAGCCATTAATACAGTTAAAATTACTTTGAGAGTCCATCTCATCTCAGAATGGCTATTATCAAGAACACGAATGTAAACCATTGATGGTGTGGAGGAAGGAGAACCCTTATGTACTGTTGGTGGAAGCAGAAACTGCTATAGCCAGTTTGTAAATCAGTGGTATTTGCTCAAAAATAAAACCCACTAAAAATAGAACTACCATATGGCCATTTATATACTCCTGGAATAATTGCTAATGACATTAAATCCTGCAACAGAGATACTTGCTCATCCTGTTCAATGTTGTTCTATCCTCAAGAGCTAGGAAATGGATTCAGCTCAGTGTTCATCAGCAAATGAATGAATAATGAAAATGTGATAACTATACACAATAGGATTTTACTTGGCTATAAAGAAAAATGCAATTATGAAATTTACAGAAAAATGGATGAAACTGGGAAATACGTTGCCTAAGGTAACCCAAACCTAGAAAGACAAGCACTGTATGTTCTGTCTCATATGCTGATCTTAGCTTCAAATTTTTAGATTTCTGGTGTTTAGGTTGGACTGTCTGATAAGATGAGGTAAGAAGTCTTAAGGAGGTGCCATTAAAATGAATGTGATATGGAAATAAATTGGAAGATTGGAGAAGAAATGTTTAAATGACAATGGGGAAATGAGGGAGTGCTCGGAGGATTAATCAAAACTAAACATGGTGTGGGGAGATGGCTTAACAGTTAAGGAACTTGGCTACATTCATTAACGACCCTGGTTTGATTACCCAGTACCCACGTAAGCCAGATGCACAAGGTGGCACATGTGTCGGGAGTGCTTCTGCAGTGGCTGGAGGCCCTGGCACACAATCTCTCTCTCCCTATCTGCCTCTTTCTCACTCTTGTCTCTCTCAAAAATAAACAATTTTTTTAATTACAAAAAAGTTAACGTATGAAAATCCATATGGAAAATCATTATTTTATAAACTAAAAATACAGCTTTAAAGAAGCTTTTGAATAAAGAGGCTCTGCATAGGTAGATCATGCCATAATACTGCTCCAAGAAGCTAGAGAGAATATTAAATAAAAATCCCAGTGAGTTTTTGTTCAGGCAGGCCACAGAGACCCACCAAATAATACAAGTTGTCATTCCTCTTGGTTGGCCATCAAAATTTGATGATATGACCTTGTTGCAAAAGACACCACACAATTTGGGTGTAGGACATATAGAAATCATGCTAAAAATGAGCTAGAAAATTCCTTCCTGTGGTAGTACAAGAAAGCTGCTATGCTGCTTGCTAGAGGAGAAAAGTCACCAATGGTTTTGCTCAGTTGTGCACCCTGCATGCTGCTACACTGGTGTCTGGCAACATATGCACACTAGTGAAATAAATGCATAACTGCCTTAAGGATAACACACTCCACAGGAGGATATTCATCCCTGTTATTATAAACCTGGTCAAATGCCCTGGCTGTGGTTGTAAAATTCCCTTGCTTCAATTAATCTTGGTCAGAGATACTTCATTTCATAGCAGGGGGGCAGTTCATATAAAGACTCATATCTTCTCAGTGTGGTGAGAATAAGTGACTACTGTGTGCTCAGTACTAAGTGGGGTTATCTATCTCATCCCAAGTCTCGGAGATCATTACAGAAGAAGAAATGGAACGAATGTAGGAGTCCGATGATAGGATGAGTGTTGTGGAACATTGTCTTCCAGGCATGACATGGCTGCTGCATTCATGAACTCATAGCAGCTATGGTTAGTTGCACATGCTTTGCCTCATCAACATTCAATTATAAATGGGAGAGAGGCTCATGAGGCCCAAATTCACCTTGAGTCCTTGAGGTGTTATTGGGAGTTAATTGTTGTTGATTGAGGGGGAATCAGGCACTGGTTAGGTTGCTATTGCTTCAGTTACTAACTCCCATCCATTATTACACAAACAATGCTAACTAAAATGAGAGAGTCACACTGGCCAAAAAGGACATGAAAGTAGGAGGAAGACTAGTCAGAAAGAAGCTGAGGTTCAGCAAGAGTGGGAGGGGTAAGATAAGGAAATAGGCGATGAATAAAATCAAAACATATTCGTATGTTCACATATGAAATTATCAAAATATATAAATATTTTGGATGGTGTAAAAGAAAAGTTAAGAACTATTGGGGGACTTGATGATAGCACAGTGGATAAGAGGTCTTACTGCACAAACCATAAGTACCAGAATCTGATTTCTGACATTCATGCAAAAAGCCTTGTGTGGCCAGCCACACCTGTAAAGTCAGTACTAAGGTCAGTAGGAGACAGGAGGATCAATGGGGATCACTGTTAAGCCAGTGTTGGCATGAGTTCTGTCTCAAGGAAATAAGGTGAACACCTGACATCCTTCTATGCTCTTCATTCCATTGGTCGTGAGGAATATACATCTGTGCACAGCCATCTACAGAGCACAACACACAGAGAAACACACACAAAAACATGTCAGTTAAAAACTGAATTCTCAAATATGTTTATGTTTAAATAATTATTGATGAATAGCATGAATACCTAGTGAGTTGAAAACAAAATTCCCTGCAACCAAAGTAACTGGTAGGGTAAATTGGTCAGAGAAGATAGTGTGTGTGAAAACTGGCTTATCAGTTGGCTTTACTAAAGCTGTACAGTCATATCCCCTGTGGAGTCTCAGGACAGCTTCCAATTGCCCAGCCTTATGGAATTGTCAAGCCTAGATCAAACAAATGATTCCATTGAATAGTAAAATTTACTTAAATCACATACATACAAAAGTAGAATATGAAAAAAATAAAGCTTCAAGAAAGTGAAGATAGGAGTAAGAATCTATCACTAACATAGGCAGCAGGCTGAATCCATTGAATCAGATATTAGGATCACACATGCTCTGTAGTTATTTAAACTACATCAGAAAGTAAGAACTGTTATCAGGCAGTTAAGTACAGTGACATATAGACATATATGTCTATACATAAATATATATATACATAAATATATATACATAAATATATATATACATATATATATATATATATACATAAATATATATATATATTAGAAATCATGAGCAATGAAAAATAATATAAAGATTAGTTTAACATTTTAAAAGGCTGTTATAGTTTAGATCTTGAAAAGTCACCCAAAGGCTGAAGTGTTTAATTTAGTCATTAGCCTGTGGCACTTCTGGGAATGAAATTAGGTCAATGGAGATGTGTCCTTGAAGAGACAAATGGCACCACACCCTTTTTATTCCTTTCTCTTTGCTGCATAACTGTTATGAGATGGACAGGCCTTCTTCTCCAAGGGATGTTGCCAAGATGAATGTATACCACAGGGCAGAGGAACAAGTCCAGCCAACAGTGAAATGAAACCTTGAAATCTTGAGCCAAAATATGTATTTTCTTCTTTTGTTTATCTGAGATGTTTTGTCACAGTAATGAAAACTGACTATCAATGAAAGGAACATAGTATAACTCTTTATGTAAAGAAGTCAAAAAACAAACCCCATAATTATCTCAATAGAAGTGACAACTTTGGCTTACTAGAAACACTATGATTTTTAAAAAGAAATATAATAGTATGGTGAAGAGGAAAATGCCATCAAACAAACACAGAGAAAAAGATTGAGAGAGAAAGAGAGAGAGAGAGAGAGAGAATATTGCCACCATTTAAAAAATATGAAAAGAGAAGCAAGTACACTTATGGGGGGAGAAATAAGTATTTTAGATGTTATCTTTTTCCTTAAAAATCCAATAAAGTAAACAAGCATACATTAAGATAAAGGAGGCATTTTATATGATTAAAATAAAAATGATTTGTAATTGAATACTATCCACAGATTCTATATTATAAGAAATAACAATAACATATTGGATCACTCACAGCTAAATAATATAAACAAATAAATATGAGTGACAAACTAAAAATATATAGAAAATATTTAAGATTAAGTGAAAAGCACAGCTAGGGCTGGAGAGATGGCTTAGGGGTTAAGGCACTTACATACAAAGCCTAAGGACCCATGTTTGACTTTCAGATCCCATGTAAGCCAGATGCACAAAGGTGAGGTAAGTGCATGGTTGCACATGCCCACTAGGTGGTGCATGTGTCTGGAGTTCATTTGCAATGGCTGAGGTCCTGGAGCACCAATTCTCTTTCTCTCTCCCTTCTCTCTCACTCTTTATCTCCTTCTCTCTCTCTCTCCTTCTCTCTCCAAAATACTAATAATAATAAAACATAGCTGAAACCAATTTTTAAAAATAGACAAAACAACTTGAAAAAATGGTTAAGGGATATGATGGCATAATACACAGAGAAATATTTTAAAATAGCCAAGAAATATGTTTTTAAAAGGTATATATGTGTTAATCAATGTTAAGTATAGTTTCTTCTAAACATAATTGTTCTGAAGAGATTTGTAAAGTTGTCTGACAAAAACATGTCCTTCCTTCAGTATCCAAGCATCCATCCAAAAGGTGGGTGAAAAGCTGAGCTTAAAAGAACCATAGGAGAACCCCGAGAAGAGAAAATTTCTGGGTTCTTTTCACTGAAATATAAGAGTGTTTCAGTTTACTTTTCAGGGATTAGGCAATATCCAGTGTTGAGTGAATGTGACCCCTCTAGAAGACAGTCAGACTTGGGTCACTCTCCTAGACATTCTGTGTGCTTTCAATTAGAATGGATTATCCTGTGGCTCTAAGCAAGAACAAATTGAAAAATAAAATTAAATGTAAACATTGCTTTACTGAAGTCATGAGAGAATCACAAAGGTGGTACAAATGTGAGAGGCTAAGATAATAGATAGTAGAAATAATTCCAAGCAAGATAAATGAAACTATACTACAGGATATTGAATAATTAAACTAAAAACAGAAGAAAATATGGAAAGGCCTTTTCCAGGCATAAGGAATAAGATGTTTCACATTGCATAAACATTTAGAAAATATAAGGATACAATTATGATATAATTATGTATAATATTATTAAGATACAATTATGCATAATAAAATTGCAAATACATGGATTACTTCAAGTGAATAATCATTATGAAAAATAATATACTGAGGAATTTAAAATAGTTGAAACCTAAAAAACAAAAGGCAGGAGGATTTGGGTGAAATATAAGTATTTAAGAAATTTGCATTGTGTAGTAGATACTAATTTATAGAATATATAAATATGTAAAATGTATTCCTGTTGAAATCTGAAAAGTAGTCATAAATAATAGTGTTAAGAGAGCATAAAACTAACAATAACAGAATCATAAACTGAGAAAGTAAAATTCCAAATACACTTGAGTAATCCAAAAGGACAGCCAAAAAAGAGCTGAGCTAATTTTAAGCAGTGAGATAATGCATTTAAATTCAACAAATGAGCAAGTCCACTAAATGATGATACTCTAAATATAATTTGGAATGCAAAAGTATCAAGATTATATTAAAATATGACTACATGCAACTTTAAATACAGGACTCAGAAGGTTGAAATTTAAGATAAAGAAAAGTTTTGTATTCTGCCAACACTAGCCAAAAGAGAACATTTGACTCTACTATAATTACTGGAAGACAATCCATAACAAGGTCAGAATCATTAATAAGATAAGCAAGCAAAGCCACAAGTGAACACCATGGTTACTTTGGGACTTCTGCTAGCTGGATGTGGTGGTGTCCATGTAAAATCTCTCTCATTGGTTCATATAGTTGATTTTTTTTTCTTTTCTTTTCTTTCTGTTTTTTATTCTTTTTTGAGGAAGGATCTTACTCTAGCTCAGGCTGACCTGGAAGTCACTATGTAGTCTCAGAGTGGCCTCAAACTCACAGAGATCCCCCTACCTCTGCCTCTGGAGTGCTGGGATTAAAGGCGTGCGCCACCACACAGGGCTCTATTTGTTTGAATTCTTAATCCCCAGCTAGTGGCACTGTTTGGGAAGGTTGTAGAACCTTTATGAGATGGAACCTTGCTGGAGGAAGTGTTTTGCTATGGGTGGGCCTGGAGATGTTATAGCCCAGACCCACTTGCCATGCTCTCTCTCTCTTTTCTACATGCTGATGCGAAGATTTGTCACAGGCTTCCTGCTCAGCCCTGTCATACCCTGCTGCCATAACAGACACCTCTCTTTCAAACTGTAAGCTGGAAATATGTCCCTTCTTTCCCTAAGCTTCTTTTGCTCATGAATCTTGCATTGGCAATGAGAAAGTAACCCACACACTGGGAAAGAACACAGAGCAATTGTTCTGATCCTTGCTCAGGTGAAAAATTTACTTCTTGATCTGAGCTGTGATTCTTAAAACATACTCATGTTAGGAAAAATTCTGAGATTTTACACTTACATTCTTTATAGTACATGTGTTTATGCCTTAATAAAATGATTTAATATATTCTTTGATAAAATATTATCCGTGTGGAGCCCCTACTGATCACAAGCCACCTAAAGTTACAAAAAGTTTTAGAGATGTACACATTTGAAACCCAGGACCCTCAGAAAAGCATCCTTGAGTTCATAAAGGTGGTATGGTTAGTGTTTTCTCAGAAACAACAGATAAAGAAAGGTTCCCACTGAGAAATATTTTAAAACATGGTTTTCTTCTTTGTTCTGTATGTCCCACTCTTGGCTGTTCTTTTCTAGCCTTTTACACGTTGGGCTTAGTGAGTCAAAGGGCTGAAAAAGAATCCAAACATGTGCTGAGAAGCTCGATGTCAACATGCGCAGAGGTAGTGGGACTTAGGTAGGTCCTGAAGATCCCTCTTGCAGTAACACAGCAGGTTCTGTTGACTACATACACAGTGCAAGAGCTTGGCAATGGAAAAGTGAGGAACCTTTAGGAATCTGCCAGAAGAAGCACATCAGACATCTTTCCACTCCAGTATCCCTCTATAGCTGGCCTGTCCTCTCATGGTAGCAGGAAGAAGGAGAACACAGCTTATCTTCATTATCATAGAGGAGGTAAGGAAGATCATTTTGGAGCCAAGAGACCATAGACTGGTGATTCACACCATTCACTATTCTGGTTGGTCATCTTCCATGTTCACCTTTCCACAACAGGTGTAATTTGTCATAACAGAGCAACTCTACATTTTACTTGGCCAGATAAAGCTAATATATCCTCCAAAAATGAATAAGAGTACAATTCCAATAGTCAATCCATGTATTTCTCACTTTAATAAATATGACTTAAATTCCACCACTGTTTTAGCAATATTGTTATCTAAAGATTGCATTTTATAGTTGACCTCTAAGTTGTATATAAAACAAAGAAAGGAGCTGAAAAGAAGAAAATTGTTAGCATATACCAATAAAAATATATGTATAACAAGCAAAAAGAATATGTAAAACTACTATTCCTTATCTCTGTAACTAGCCACAAAGGTAAAGTTACTACATAACACTTCATTCACACACTATGCTTTCCATATTTTCTCCATTCTTACTCAGACCTTTAGCTATTCAGGTTTCCCTTTGTGGTAGAGTAATGTACATTTTTTCTATCCAGAAAGGTCAGAGTTTTCAATCGTGCTGTCATTTGTTTGCTTATTTTCTTATTGTTTGTTTTATTTCTGTAGTTTGCCATTAAACTTTGCCATTGGGCATAGAAGTAAAAAAAGAAACAGCCTAGAGAATTCTCTGGATTTCATATTTAACCCTATTTTCCATTTTTCCTTTTTAATAGGCTAAACAATTCCATCATATTCTTAGTTCAGCAGCATTATGAGTCCATTTTGACAAGAGAGTAGACTCATTTCCAGTTCAAATTTGTCCCCCAAAGATGAAGTTAGCCAGCCAGTCTTAGGGACACATTTCCAAATCAGCATAGTCCAGGGTTACTGGAATAGGAAACAAAAATTCCGCAAGAAGATTATGCAGTATTAAACTGAGAAAAGCCACTCTCATTTCTATCCTTTGATCCCAAAAGCCATGTTGCCTGATGATGCCAAAGATAAAAATCCTCTAACAGTCTGTCTTTCAGAATATACATTTCAGCTTGAATGGCATAGACGACCAAATGCAATCCTGGCGATGTCAACACCAACACTGAAAGGGATTTCTTTAAGTGCAGATCTTTAGGAAGCATCCTTGAGTGGGTCTATCATTTTTCATGTATATAATTTGAGTTGTACCAGCAGATGCAAATTAGTCATTCTTTCAGACTGTCCAAATTTTTGTCTCTTACAGATGATTTTCATTGTATGTTACATGCAACTGAGCATACCCCAAACTCACAGTAGTTGTAACAGGCTACACTCAGCTTGTAGTGGAAATCTCAGACCAAGGAGTCGCCTTATGTGCCTTTGTTAAAATTTTAGTAACTCTGATTCTTAGTAGGATGCCAGTAGTGTTTCTTAAAAAGCTACAGAGGGCTGGAGAGATGGCTTAGCGGTTAAGGCGCCAGCCTGCTAAGCCTAAGAACACTGGTTCCAATCTCCAGCTGTTCCAATCTCCAGGTCCTACGTTTAGCCAGATGCAAAGTGATGCAAGGGCGCAATGCAGCACTTGCCCACAAGGGGGCGCACGCATATGGATTTCGTTCACAGCAGCTGAGAGACTGCTGGCGTGCCCATCTCTATCTGTCTCCCTCTCCCTCTCTCTGTCTCTCTCCAAAAATAAAAATAAAAAAAAATTTAAATACAAATTTTTTAAAAAGCTGCAGAAGGGGTTAAGAAGATAGCTTAGAGAGTGCTTGCTGCACAAACATGAGGACCTAGGTATCCATGAGGACCATTGATATCCATATCAAAAGCTGGGTATGGCTGCACGTGTTTGGAACTCCTATGCTGAGGGAGGCTGAGAGAGGAAGACCATTGGAACTCCCAAATCAGCCAATCTAACTGAAAAACAGTGAGGTTCAGGTTGAGTGAGAGACTCTATCTCAGGGAAATAAGGCAGAAAAGTGATACAGCAGGATACCTGATATCCTCTTGTCTGCACACACATGTGCACATCTATACACACACAACCTACAACATACATAAACCTATAAAGTACTATTTTCAGGTGATGCCATAGATTTCCTTTAATGTCATACGCCTCTGAGCTGTAATTGCCCTATTCATCTTTTTTCCTCAGGGCCTCCACACAAGAATTCTATCTGTCACAAGAACCATACTCCGTTATCATTGGATCAGTTTTATCAGAAGGCCCTTATGACAGTGAGATAGAAGTTAGTTCCCTGTAGACAGTAAGGGCAAGGATCCATGACAAAATACAAGCTGGTCATGTAACTGGGGAACAAAGAGAGCATAGTTGAACAAAGTGTAGTTTAATTAACACCAGGAAAATAAGCCAAGGTCAGTGACCAGCAAAACCTGCCAAATTCAATGACAAGCAATTCCAGCCAAGATTGGCACAGCAGAATGAGCCAAGGTCTACAATTTAAAAGCTAACATAGGTCACAGATGGACATGACCACCACTCCCAGTTGGGTGGACATTGTGCAATCATTTTCAAGTTGTCCAAGGGCATGAAAGGAGCATGCAGGCCCTTTGTTTGCTTTCCCATGATAAGCATAAAAACAACCAATATCAGTGAAATTACCTGTCTTTGTCCCATCCAAACAATAACATAGAAAGCCTCTGAACAAAGCACTCTACTACAACACCCCCGGGTCCTCTCCATGTAATGACTTTGTGAGTCCTAGTCTTTCCTGATCTTTATAAATTTATTTTTGCTTGCTCACTTAGTTGTCCACTCTTATTCTTGATTTTTAATAATTTATTGTGTGTGTAGGTGTTGTGCATAGTGTATGCACATTTTGTGTGCAGATGTGCACTCCCTGTGTACATTTGTGCAGTTACCAGACACTATCAGGTGTTTTCTTCGATCAGAGACTATCAAGTATTTTCAGTCAGACGGGCTGGCCAGTGAGCCCTAGCAATTCACCTGTCTCTTCCACCCTCAGGGCAGGATTCCAGCATGCGTGACCACTTTTGCACATGTGTATTAGGAATCAAACTGAAGTCCTTATGCTTGGGTGAAAAGTGCTCTTATCTGCTGAGTCATCTGCCCAGCCCCTGAATTTCTTACTCTTCAACAGTGTGAAATGAAGTACTTGAGAGCCACTATTTCAAGTTGGCTTTTATGGCCTTTGATTTTCTGGCACCTTAGGTCCTGAATCAAGCCCACCAGAGCCAAGAAAGACTCTATCACTATCAAGGATTCTACATCAGTAGTATAGTCATTATCACATCCTGAACTTGCTATAGAGATTTATAGCTATCTATGGGTGAAGAAGAACGATAGAGAAAACTCTGGTATCTCTAGTATTTAGCCATATCTATTAATTTGTCCGAATTTGGGAGTAAATCTACTGTTCCAATTTCCAACCTCTCTGAATATATACCTTCATGTTCCACAGATTTCTTCACAAACGTTCTACTAGTACCTTGTGGTTCTTTTGGTTTATAAACTATTTCTCATGTGCCATCATGCTGCCTGTTGCTTTAAAATATGCTGGTGTCTTATTCCAGCTGTGGAACTAGTGGCACCAGGGGATAGGTGTAGGTCTTGAGAAGTAGAAGCCTCCTTCAATACATTTGTACAAAGTGAATTATATATCAAAGAACTTTCAACTTAAGTAAAATTTTACTTTCAAGTAAGATGCAAGATAATTCCACTGAAAAAAAAAATGACAAAGAGTGATTTAGCAGTCAAGATTGACCCTTTCCTTGGGATCCAACAGGATGTCCTACTATGACTAGATATACATTCAATAGTCCAAGTTTATCATGAAAACCTGGATGATTATACATTAAACTGTCATTTGTCAACTTGCAAATATACACCTGAATTTTGTTTTTGATAATCAGAAATAACTCTATGACTATAATTTTTTATTTTTATTTTTATTTTTTTATTTTTTTAGTTTCAGAGATTTCATGAAAACTCTCCAGTGTTTCAGGAGGTGACTTTAGCTTACAGTTAAAAAGTTCTGAACTTTTAATTTATTATCTGTAAACATTCAAGGATGTTGAGAATGTTATGCTACAATTCTAACATATACTGCTGCTGCTACAATGGTTGTAATTAGAATCTGGTACAAAAACAAAACACACTCAGGTATCTTTATTTTCTCCTGATAAGAAAATCCCTGCTCTACGTCAAAGAATTCTTGCTAAATCAGCCCTCTGTTTAGAATAAACAGTGTTCTTATAAGCTTAATCAACTTAGGAGGATTAAAATCCTTTGGTGGTTTCATGTAAATTTAATATCAGTTAGACACATTGGTTATAATTTTATGAGAATCTTTACTTTGCCTTCAAATGATGACATCCAATAATTTTCAATCCCAATGGCAAATGTATTTATGCTTAAAAATACACAGTAGCATGGAAGTCACTGTGTGTTTCTAGAACTTTGGTAAAGGATAGAAAATGATATTATTTATTATAATAACTCAAATACCATTACTTCCTATTTGGAGGACTTCACTTTTCACTTAGTGAATAAGGTTGTTTTTTTTTTTTTTTTTTTTTTTTGTTGTTGTTCTTTTATCCTTATTACCTAATGAAAGAAGGAGATTGGCTTTATTCTAGATTAACATAATCAATGTAGAGAACATTTCTTCTGCTTTCTAAATGAAAATAAAAACAGTCCCCTCAAGCACAGTGGAATTGCCACACAAGGTAAAGGTGAAGACAGAAAAATCCATTCTCACTCATGTGCTTGTAGAAGTGACGACCAACAGGAAGAAGATGCTTATATATCTGTCTGGCTGCTGACAGACTAAATTATAATACCAGGAAGATGGAGCTATTGGGATTTTTGCATATCAAGTCCTCTGAATTGAAACATTCCATCCAAGAGAAAGTCCCATGAAGACTCTTAAGACCCAGGAAAAAACAGCCCTCAAAAGTCTCAGGAAGCTCTTGGACCTTCAAAGACTCATATCGCCCCTGTCCAAGGTTACACAAGCAGTAAATAAAAGGGAAGGGGAAAAAGGAAGCCGAGAGATTCTTCTACCAGATGAACAACCTGCAAGGCTTGCAGAGCACTCCAGGGACACAGCTCTCATGAATTATCACCCACACTTCCTTGGGTCATTTATGCTCCTTTAAGTAACCCCTCAGCCATATTTTTATAAGTAAGGCCAATAAACCCAGTTAGTTCACTAAGCTAGATTTGTGTGGAATTGTTTTTGGTCTGTTGTCAGCACCCTAGCTTCGGTGAAGAGCTGTTTGTTCACATGTCCCCAGGAAAAGTTAGTACAACAGAAAAAAAAAAAAAAAAAGTCCTGGAGAGACTACTGGACAAGATGGCATCCTCCTAACCATGCTTCAGCTCCTGAGGTCATATATCAGGCAAGATCTGTGGGGCTCCAGTTTGAGCAGGGCACAAATGGGCACAATGGGGAATCTCCTAATTCCCACTCTCTCAGGTGGGAAATAGACACTCAGGTCCCTCAACCACTTGCCCAGCCTCCCTCCCACGCCACTGACTCCCTGGCCAGGTTATCTGCAGCACTACCTGCAGGCTCTGCTGACCAAGTCCCACACACCTTCTCTGTCGCCCAAGGACCTCTCCACTGCTTCTATGGGTGGCACATCCACAGTGTCTGTGGGTGGCCTCTGCACAGCATTTATTGGTGGCTCATGTGACTTTCCTGTCTCCTGGAGGTCAGCCCCCCACTCTGCATCTGTTGGTGGCATGCACACAGCATCTGTCAGTGGCCCATACTCATTTCCTGTCTCCCAGTGTCCCCCCAATGATTCTGTTAGTGGTCTGCACAGACTTCACTGTCTCCTGGAAGTCCCTACCCCACTGCAACTGTCATTGACCCTCTCACACTCTGCCAGTTGGTGAACTGCACACACAGCGTATGTAGGTGACCCATGTGCCTTTTCTATCTCCTGAAGGTCCCATCTCACTGCATCCAGTCCATACCTGGCTCCCACAGGCTCCACACACTGAGCCCACTGCCCACCCCTGCCCACCTGTGCTCCCATCTCCTGCCATGTTCCCCTGTCTTGCATTCTCAGTGGGCTGAACTAAAGGCTGCCTCAATTCCCCCCTGATGACAGACCCTCAATACCCTGTGTTGCTTGCTAACAGGCACCCTGGTGTGTGCCCCTTGGTCAGAGCCCCTGTCTCTCCCACACCAGGAACTCCCTGATTCAGCCTGGGCTGTAGAATCCAGTGACTGCAAGAATCTCTCCAATGTCCCAACCAACTCCCAGTGACTTCTTGGGGATTACAACAGCCCCAGAAGGGGAACACAGGAAAATAAGGCAATCACCTACCTGGAGGAATCAGTGAGTCCTTCCTAATTTGCCTATCTTGGTTCCGCAGGAGAGCAAGGGCAAGTGCTATATGCCAGAGCCACATGCATGAAACAGCTGAGATCAGGTCAAAGGGACCCCAGACCTCCAATCCCACCTTTGGTATTAAGCACCAGCCCAGAGTGGCTGGAGCACTTACTACCTTCACAACCTGTGTATCCCAAAATACAAAGCCATCATTAGGCTATTCTATTCAAGCATAAAACAGAATGCTCACTGAAAACACTACAAGGCAAAACTCTTGCTGTAAGATTTCCACCCTCTGATGGGCAGACCACAATGCAAAAGAAACAACACAAAGCAACAAATGGAGGGAGTTCCAATAAGATTGCCTAGTCCCACAATGCAAGTCTCCAATGAAAACATAGAGGATAAAACAGGAATAGAACCCCCAAATGAAGACATTATATATGTGACCCTGATGAAGCAAATGCCAGAACTGGCAGCAAATCAACAACAACAACAACAAAAAAAAAAAAATCAACAATTGCATAACCAAAATCAATACAGATTCTTCACTAATCTTGATCTAATAAACAAAAACCACATAGACGTCATGTAGCAGACAGCTTTAGGTTCACTGAGATAAACTTCCAGACCAGGCACAGTTATGGAGGAAGGGATTTATTGAAGTTTACAGATTCAGAGGAAGTTCCATAATGACAGAAGAAGCTGGCCTGCCTTCACAGGTCCAAGGAGAGAGAGAGAGAGCTATAAGCCAAAAGTGACATAGCATAGCATACCTCAGGACCTCCAGCTAGTCACACTTTGCATATCTTTAGATTGAAATCTCAAACCACACCTTAAGATCCACCCAGTGACACTGCCTCTAGCCAGGTGGCTGCAGATATAAACTACAAACTAGTAAAACACTGAATATATTGGGGGACATTTATTCAAACTACCACACCTCATATGAGAGTTGAGCCAAAAAATAGAGCATATCTATAACCAGCTGGTCAAACTTAATGAAGACATAATTAAGTGCAAGAATGAATTACAAGAAACATTAAAATCAAAACATGACCTGAAATTGAAACTTGACAAACGGATGGATGCTACACAAGAAAAGACAACTGAAAGTGTAAACCAAATTGAATGAGTGAAAACTTCTATAGGAACCCTTAAGAACAGAAGTATTCATGTGGAAGACAGAACCTCAGAGCTGGAAGACAAAACAGAACAAACATTTTGGGAGTCCAAAACCTTAAATAATTTCAAAAAATCTTGGAAACAGAACATGAGGGAACTTTGGAATACCCTAAAACATCCCACCATAGAGATGATGGGTATAACAGAAGGGGAAGAAATTCAGACCAAAGACATGGTGAACTTATTCAACATAATTATCAAGAAGAAAAATTCCCACCCTTTCAAAAGAGTGTTTCTCTTCAAGATATAAGAAGAAAACAGAACTGCACACAGACTGGATCAATGAAAAAAAAAAAACTCTGTGAGGCACATCATCTTTTAAACTAAACAATGAAAACAAAGAGAAAGTGCTAAAGGCTGCAAGAGAGAAACAACACATTACATACAAAGACAATGTGATCAGAATTACCTCAGATTTCTCAATGGAAACCCTAAAAGGCAGAAGGGCCTAGAATGAAGCACTTCAAAGTCTAAAAGCCTATTGCGTTCAACCCAAACTGCTATAACCAATGAAACTGTCCTTCATAATAGAGGGTGAAAGAAAAACATTCTATGATAAAAGCCAGCTCTATGATTATATGAACACAAAGCAAAACCTACAGAGAATATTTTAGGGAATTCTCCACCCAGAAGTACAAGAAATCCTAGCCCAAACAATAAAAGAGGAGAAAGAAATAAAATGGATACAAATTGGAAAGGAAGAAATTAAGTTAGCCCTATTTGCAGATTACATGATCTTGTACATAACAGACCCAAGTATCTCCATCACAGAACCTCTAAAGGTGATTAATTCTTTAAGTAAAATGGCAAAATACAAAAGCCTGTGTGTGTGTGTGTGTGTGTGTGTGTCTGTGTGTGCGCGCACACGTGAGCAAAGGAGAACTATACAGAGAAAGAAATCAGAGAGGCTATCCCATTTTCAATAGCAACAAAAAATTAAATATCTTAGAACAACACTAACAAAAAAGTGAAATACCTACAGAATGAAAATATAAAAACAATCAAGAAGGAAATTGAGGAGGTCTTGGGAACATGGAAAGACCTCCCATGCTCCTGGATAGGTAGAATTAATATTGTCAAAATGGCAATTCTACCAAAAGCACTATACAGATTTAATGCAATACCAATAAAAATTCCAGCATCATTCTTCACAGAGATAGAAAAAAAAAATCATCTATAAATTCATATGGAATGGCAGCATACCTTGGATATCCAAACATATCCTCAGCGAATGAAACACTTCTGGATGTATCACTGTACCCTATTTAACAAAAACAGCATGGTATAGGCATAAATACAGACATATAGGCCAATGGAACAGAACTGAAGACCTGGTCCTAAAGTCAAGTAACTATAGTTACTTGATCTTTGACAAAGATGCCAATAACAAAGATTGGAGAAAAGATAGCCTCTACAGCAAATGGTGCTGGACTATTTGGATATCCACATGTAGAAAAATAAAATTAGACCCAGTCATCTCATCATACACAAAAATTAAATCCAAATGGCTTAAAGACCTCAATATAAGACCTGAAACTCTTCTCATACTAGAAGAAAAAAAATAGAAGGAACTCTCCACAATATAGGAGTCGGTAAAGACTTCCTGAACAAAATCCCAGCACCTCAAAAAATTAAATAATCATTCAACCAATGGGATCATATGAAGCTAAAAAGATTTTGCACAAACATGTAATAATCAGAAACAATATATTACCCACAGAATGGGAGAAAATTTTCACCAACTATACCACTGACAGAGGCCTAATATTTAGAATCTACAAATAACACACACAAAAAAAAAAAAAAAACCAAACAACAAAAAAATCAAACAACCCTCTCCAAAAATGGGGCAGAGAACTGAATAGGGCATTCTCAGAGGAAAAAAATACAACTGGTTAACACACACCGAAGAAAATATCCAACATCCCTAACCATCAGAGAAATGCAAATTAAAACAACTATGTGATCCCACTTTATTACAGTAAGGATGGTAACCATCAAAAAATCAAATGACAACAAATGTTGGTGGGGAAAGTAGAGAAAGAGGAACCCTCATTCACTTTTGGATGGAATGTAAACTTGTACAACCACTATGTAAATCAATATGGAGCTTCCTGAAAATGATGACTATAGTACTACCAACAGACCCAGTTATTCTCTTACTGGGTATTTACCCTGAATGCTTCATGCTCCACCACAGAGGTTATTTGCTCAACCATGTTCATAGCTGTCCAATTCATAATAGCTAAGAGCTGGAATCAACCCAGGTGCCCATTATTTAATGAATGAATAACAAAGTTGTGGTACATTTATACAATGGAATTCTACTCAGCAGTAAGAAAAAAAAATGAGAAGGAAATTTGTACAAAAATATATCAGACTTGGAACAAATTACCCTCAGCAAACTCACACAATCACAGAAAGACAAATGCAACATGGTCTCACTCATCTGTGAGTGGATCAGCTCAAGTTGCTGGCTTACTTGATAGGCAACCCAAGGCCCTGAACATAGGGGTGGAAAGGTTTGAAGGAAGGGAAAGGGGAAGTTGGGGTAAAACAAACATAAAATTAAACCCAAAATGAACTGGTACCATAGGAACCTTTATACTAAAAGACTAAAAGATTGAAACCTCAATAGTAGTATAGGTGAAGAATATGAAAATAAGGGCCTTAGAGAGAGTGGGATGAAGACTTAACCTTGAAATTTTTTTTGGCTTTGGCATGTAACTCCAAGTACCAGAAAATGGTTGCTACCCACAATGAGCTGTTCACTGGAGAGACATACAAGGTCACCAAACAAGACAGGGTTCATTCAAAGCACTTGATTACCCACCTGAGGTAAATGGTAAGACCCTGTTGCTGAAGACTCCATATGCTGCCAGCACAGAACATGGAGAGACCTGGCTGGGATCCAGAAGAGAGCCAGACCCCAGACAGAGAGCCTGACTAGGGCTGGAAAGCACTACATGAGTTACTAGGGGAAAGTGGCCAACAATGGTCTGAGCAACCAGGCATTTAAGCTGCTCAGAAGCAAACACTCTGACAAGAGGTACACAGCAGTGCAATAGTGACACACAGCCTTGTTGTATAACCAATAACTTTCTAGTTGTCTAAAAGATCAATTCAGTGGAAAGTAACCCTTATCTGTAATTGGGAAACAAGTCAGAATCTTTTGGAGACATATTTTATGCTCTCCTGTGCAAAGCTCCCACTAGTCTTTGGCTTAAAGAGGTGCTATATCCATCAAACTCTTCCTAAATCAGTAACACTTATCACATTTAACCTATGCTGACTTCACTCTATGTTGGAGAATCTTGTTTTCTTTTCCAGAATGTAGTGAGCCCCAAAGAGTTAAACTACCCCTTGCACTTCAGCGATGTCCCAGCTGAAACTACAGAGGAATTGGAGAGATGAGCAAAAATGCAGCTTCCCTGGTGAGCCTGACAATAATTGCCGGGGTGTAGGAGATAGACCCTGAGGATACTCTCAACACCTACCAAAGTAGAGATCCAGAGGCTCCTAGGAGCTCATCACTGAAGCAGACTTAACACACACCCAAAATGGCTTAGGGAATTTTGTGGATGAATGAGTGGAAAGATTGTAAGAGCCACAGTTTGGGACATTATGCACAGAGTTATTGTCTCAAGCCCCAACAACTGACCGTTGTTCCCATAACATATAACCCACAACCACATGGGGAATACCTGCAACCTCACTGAGGAAGACCCCCACAGAATGGGAACAGGGATGAGGGAAAGGATGGTACCAACACATAATGTATACATACTAAGTATGTCTGTAATGGAAAAATATTAAATGTTATCCATTTGTTTCTGTGTAGATACAACTCAGGAGATGACTTTCTTTCCCCCAGCAACATTTCTGTTTTATGAGGAAGATTGGAAAGAAAAAAAAATTTCTAAAATGTTTGAATTCTCCAACTTTCCTACATACAATGCAAAAAAAAAAAAAAAAAAAAAAAAAAAAAACCTGTGTTATTAACAAACCTGAGACAAAAAAATCTTCAAAAGAAAAAATGATCCAGGTGACTGCTCTTTACCCAGCAGCATCTACCTGGGTAATTAGGAAGCTTGGACACTTATAGGAAAGATGTTTAAGTTTAATGATGAAATAGGAAGGTCATGAAATTTAAACCTGGTCATTTTTGTCAACCACAAAGCATCATTTAATAACATTTTTTGGCATTAAATTTTCCTTTTATAAAATTTTTCTAGTATTATTTATTAACTGTCTTTAGTGAGCTGAGATTTAAAAAACATGGATATTCATTGAAAAAATTAAAAGATTAGAAAATTTCACATGAATATATGACCAATGTTTCACATAGAATTGCTTTTTTTTGGTTTTACGAGGTAGAGTCTCACTCTAGCCCAGACTGACCTAGAATTCACCATGGAGTCTCAGGGTGGCCTCAAACTCACGGTGATCCTCCTACCTCTGCCTCCTAGTGTTGGGATTAAAGGCGTGTGCCACCACGCCTGGCATATTTCAATTTATTTACAAATGATTTAATCCAGAAACAGGAGTGTCAAAGAGATTCAAATCTCTGAGTAAAATAGAAAGCTGAACACATTAGATGTATATGCATTTTGTTCATAAAAATATGCTTATGACAATAAAATATTTTGATAGAATTATAGTTACCTTGACAATTGGATTTTTATCAAGATAATGAAAAGTGGAAAGAACAAATCACCTTTAATAATGCAGTGTGTAGGTTAAATGCTGAATTTAAGCATTGTGCCCTTAATAATTTTTGTCACTCTCTTCAGTGGTCCTATTTCTTAACATCACAGAGGAGTCTTAAACATTCATGTACCTAGCTCTTGATAATACCAGCCACATAGATATTTCAAGTGGGTGAGCATATTGCCTCACTCCAGGAAGTTGGCAGCCTCAAAGATGATCTTAATGGGTATATCTATCAAATTTCCTCCATTCTACTCACATTTTTCTTCTTGATGTCTCTGTCTTTTTCTCTCTTTTCTTATTAATCACACAAGACACCTTTTGGGGTATGATGCCATTAAAAATGATGAAGTAGGATTCTCCAAAAGCATTTCCTTCCTCTGAAGCAAAAACAAAGCCAAAAAAAAAAAAAAAAAAAAAAAACTGTCCAAAGCAAGTTTTGGGAGTCATACAACCTAATTTAAGAAAAATAAAAGATAACCAGGAAAATGCTTAATGGAAAAATTAAACACTGCTGAAATGGTGTGTAAGGATACTGGGACATTTAAATTTCTTACCAGCTATCTCCCACTTCCCAGGTAGATAGAGGCAATGAAGAAGCGACCTGAATTCAGTACAGAATTTTAGGTAAAAGAAAGAACCATACAGATATTTTTTTCTCCCAGAGTTGTGATTATATATTATGATACATTGTAGGATGTTTTAGTATGTAGTTCTTTCTGAAGGGATCCTCTTAGGCATTTGCTTTGGTTTCACCTAATACTTCACTGAAGGAGGCCTCTGAGGAAACATGACTTAAAAGCACAAGGTGGCCTAATGAAATGACTAGACAGTTTAAAAAGAAAAAAACACAAATGACAAATAAGTACTTAAGAAAATATACAACATCTGTAGCCATCAGGCAAATACCCATCAACATTGAGACATCATCTTATCCCATTTAGAATGGCTATCATTAAGAAATAGACAATATTTCTTGGAAAAAAAAAGAAATATTAGTGAGGCTTTGGGAAAGAAGAACCCTCATCCACTACTGATGGGAGTATAAAGTAGTACCACCCTTTTGGAAATCAGTATGGCGGTATCTCAAGAAGTTAGAAATAGACCACCCATATTACTCAGCTATACCAGCTATACTGGACATGTACTTCCAAGGAGTACATACTCTACTAAAGAGATACTTGCACATTCATGTTTATTGTTGCTATATAAACAATAACTAAGAATTACAATCAAGCATGATGCCCATCAACAGACCGATGCATAATGAAAATGTAGTATTTATACTGTTCAGCAGTATAGAAAATAAAATTATTAAATTTGCAGTAAAATTGATGGATTTGGGAACAATCATTCTAAGCAAAGTGATTCAAACTCATAGAGACCTAAAATGCATGTTCTGTATGGATGCAGGTGTCAACCTATAAGAATGTATATATATAAAGGTGAATGTGAATTTAACTATAAAGACAGAAGTATAACTAAAATATAAGAAGATGTATATAAAAATGAGCTGGATGATGGGGGAAAGGAAGGGCAAAAATGCATGTGGTACTGGGGAAGAGGAAATTGGGAGAAGAGGGAGTATCATTACCTTCTCATTGCTGAAAACAATACCTGACCAAAGTAGCTTATGGGGGAGAAAGAGTTTATTTTAGGCTTATAATTTCCAGGGAAAGTTTTATTATGGCAGAGAGACAACAGCAAGACTCAGCAAGCATGACCTGACTTTGAGTTAACACCTGAGGCTATGGGAACATTTTACATTCAAACCACCACATCACCTGTGATATCATTCTGTGCCATATTCATATGTTCTAACTGGTACATTTCTTCTAAAATGAAGCCTGCTCAATTTCTCATGACACAGGTTAGACATAGCCCCACCCCAGAAAAAGCTATCTTCTCTTCATAAGCCAACCCTGGAAAATCCACAGTTCTTTCAGCATTAGATCTTTCAGCTCTGACCAGAATGATCCTTCAAACTCTGTTTAAAGATTTCAAGGCATCTCTTAGGCTAAGGTTTCAAATTGTTCTATATTCCTCCCACAAATCAGTTCCAATAGGCCAAAGATCATACAGTCAGGTTCCCTGTAGCAACAATTCCATTCCTCGGGTACCAATTTTCTGTCATAGTTATTTTCTCATTGTTAGAACAAAGTACCAGGACCAAAAGGAACTGATGGAATGAAAGTTTATATTTTGGCTTGCAGACTTGAGGGAAAGCTTCATGATGATAGTGGAAGGCATGCGTGAGCAGAGGCTGGACATCTCTTTTTCTATAGAAGGTGGAAAACAGCAGTAGGAGATTGAGTTAAACTCTGGCAAGGGAGAGCTGGCTATAACACCTATAAGTCCATCCCCAATAACACAATTCTTCCAGAAAAGCTCCACCTCCCAAATTTCTACCAGCTGGGGACAAAGCATTCTAAACATGCAAGTTTATGGGGAACATCTGATTCAAACCACCACAGATGGTATAAGAAAAAAAAAAATGGTACTCAACAAAAACAAATTGTATTTGAAAATGCCAGAATGAATGATACATAAACTGCTGTATGCCAACTATGACACAGGCCTGTAAAAGAAGGTTATGGTGGGCTGGAAAGATGGCTTAGCGGTTAAGGTGCCTGCCTGTTAAGCCTAAGAACGCTGGTTCCAATCTCCAGGTCCCACATTTAGCCAGATGCAAAGTGATGCAATGCCGCACTTGCCCACAAGGGGCACACGCATCTGGAGTTCGTTCACATCAGCTGAGAGGCCACTGGTGCACCCATTCTCCATCTGTCTTCCTCTGTCTCTCTGTCTCCAAAAAATAAAAGAAGGTTAGGCTGACATGCCTCCAAATGAAGTCACAAAACATGAGGAGGAATACATTCTTTTAGTGAGGCATGACCTTGAATCCTAAAGCATTCCATTTTCCTTTTTAGCAACGTTTCAGACTGACACTATCATTACAACAGTTATCACTTGGTAGACAAACATGCCTTTAAACAAAGCCAAACTCAGGAAAAACAGATCCAGAAGTTGAGAGGAATAATTGATTGAGACCATGGATAAAATTGACCTCTTTCCTTTGTAAATTTTGATCATTTCATCTGAATTTTCATTACTAGTAAATAGGAGTGTTCTGATGCTCAAAGAATCATTAAAGTAAACTGAGTCAGTAAATCTTCCCAAGACCAAGAATAGCTCTCTGAGGAAACAAAAATATGGGAAAGAAAAGCAGCATTGTATGTGAAGAAAGTCCTCCAACTAATAGTGGTAGACGTTTTACCCTTTTGTATGCCAATCCCTTTAATAAACAAAAATGAAAGAAACTGGGCTGGAAAATGGCTTGGCAATTAAGGTGCTTGCGTGCAAAGCCAAAGACCCAGGTTCAATTCCCCAGGACCCATGTAAGACAGATGCACAAGGGGGGCACATACATCTGGAGTTCGTTTGCAGTGGCTGGAGGCCCTTCCTTGCCATTCTCTCCCTCTTTCTCTTTTCTCTCTCTCCCTATTTCTGTATCTCTCTCTCAAATAAATGAATAAAAATAAAATATAAAATATGACTAATTGTGACTAGAAGTTCATAAATTCTACTCAAGGGTAGAATGTCTCACTTGGATTCTAAAACTTGGGAGTAAAGAGACCACTCAGGACTCACTGGAGGCTGTGTGGAACCATGTAAATTCTAAAATATATGACTACTATGTGTTGTGGTGTTTGAATGTAAAATGCCTCCCATAGACTCATGTGTTTGAATACTAAATCTTCAGTTGATGGCACCTTTTGAGAAGGATGTGGAACCTTTAAGAGGCAGAGCCTTGCTAGAAGAAGTATGTTAATCAGGGTGAACCTTGAGGTTTTACAGCCTTGCCCTGGTTGGTCTGTATACTTTTTGCCCTCTCTCTCTACTACTTTCCTGCTCTTATGATGATATAACACTGGTTTCCTTTCTCTGCCATGAAGGACATTTCTCCTCAAAACTGTAAGCTGAAATAAACCCTTCATTTCCTTAAACTGCTCTGATTGGGTATTTTGTCCCAGTAACTAAAAAGTAATATGCCTCAAAGCAACACTAAATGAATTTAACATGACATACTATGCTTTTAATAATAAATAATGAGTGAAAAATGTTGAATTAGTGAAAAAAATTGAAAGTCTAGTGGCAAAATTCACTCCAAACAAGAGAAATATATTTCAGGATACATTTATAATGTGAAGGAAAGTTTTTAATAATTTTATTATATTTTACATGGAAGATGTGAACTTTTTGTTTCTCTGAAAGGGATATTATTTTTGAATTGGATCTTATATGTCAATTCATTTAGGTAATATATATTCATATATGTATAGTCATAATATTTATGTGTTCATTGTATGCATTAGTTAGCATTATGACAAACATATTACAGAACAGCTTAAGTGATGAAAGATTTATTTTGTTTCACAGTTTTAGAGAGGTTTTGTGGTGGAAAATGCATGGTGGCAAGAGTGGCTCTTAATGACAACAGGTAGGCAACAAGTAGAAAACATGGCACGAACTGGGTCTTTCAATTACCTTCTTATTGCTGGGGAAAAGCCCCTGAACAAAAATCAGCTGATTAGAGGAATTTTTTTTTTTTCCTTTGCCTTATCAAGAGGAAAGTTTCATGATGGCAGGGGAAAGCCTGACACGAGCAGAAAATGGACATCAGTTCTGCCACTGCAGGTAGAAAACAGCAGCAGGAGATTGAGCCAAGCTCTGGCAAGAGGGGATGTACATAACACCCCTAAGCCCACCCCAACAACACACCACATCCTGCAAAGCTACATCTCAAATTTCGATCATCTGTGAGCCTAGCTTTCAGAACACATGAGTATATGAGGGACATCTGAGTCAAACCACCACACTGGGTGAATATGTTCTTCTAAGGTCTGCTCCTAGTTACCTATTTCTCCCAGCCAAGCCCCGGCTCCTAGAAGCTCCAGAGCCTTCAAAGTAGTACCACAAGATGGAGACTAAGTACTTCAAGCAGAAACCTACAAGGACATTTTATATTCAGAACATAACAGTATTTAGGTACACAGCATATCCATAGGTATTCATGCTTATGTGTCTATATTCAGACATTTATCCTCCACATCAAATTCCTATGTTCTCATTAAATCTGTTTGTCAAAGATGGAGGTGGACTTTTATCTAACTCAGTAGCTTGTATTTATTCTTTTACTTATGCTTGTGCTGCTGAGTATCAAACCAGGGCCTGTATGTACTGGGCAAATGCTATGCTAGTGAGCTACCTTCCAGTCTTAGCAGAGTCAAATAATAAAATGGCTGTGTTCAAAGGCCTTTGATAAAAACTCTCAATAATGTAGAACTAAATAAGAGGAATGTTCTTTTCCTCAAGGAACAGTGATTATATAGTTTTAAAATGTAGGAGACAGCAATACAGGCAACTAAATCCAACATAGAGTGAACTTTGAAAAGGAGCAAGAGAAGAAAGAAATTTTGATGACTCAAGCCAGTTTGGAGTATGGGATAGCCTGGAAGCATCTAGCAGGACACTAGCCTCTGAGCTTTGTACTGACAGAGGTTAATATTCTACGAGGAAGGATCCCCCATACAGGTAAAGGAAAAACTTCAAGGCCAGAACAACAAAAAAGTACTATTCCAGTTGTAGGATGTGATTCTGGGAGCAATGAATTAAAGTCAGCCTGTAGGATAGGGCTAGGATTTTAGAGCTAGAATTTTAGGATCTTGGGAAATTTGGTCAAGAAAATACTAAGTTGATATAAAGCAGCTCTACAAATGTGAAATTTAAGTTTGGAAATGCATATAATATCTCCTGTGTCTTATATTTAAGCTACAATGACTTGGGGCATGGATGCAATGTCACCAGGGATGTAAAAGTTTGGAGAGTCAAAGCAAGTCATTTTCTGCCTGAGGGATGTTTAGGTCTGTGTTCAGCTCAGTTAATTGAAGTGTTTAACTTAAACTAATTCAGATAGCAGAAGTTTCTGTGTGAAACAAACAAACAAACAAACCAAAAAAAATCACCAGATCTCAATTATTATATAACCTTTTGGCTATTTAAAAGACAATCTTGTCTCTGGGTTGAAAAGCATCCTTTGCCCTTTTCGGAAACTTTTTTTTTTTTTTTTTTTTTAAAGAAGAAAAGTGCCCCTCTCTTCATTCACAGTTGTGTTTTCTCTAACAAGTGTGCTTCCTCCTTTAGAGCTGACCTGATTTCACTTCAGCACATGTTGTTTTCAAAGAGCCATTTGATGTACAAGAAACCTTTTGCTTAAAAATTAAAAAATAAAAATAAAAGGAAACAGAGTGAATAGAAAGAAAGGGATGGACAGAAAGAGAAAGTTTTTTTTTTTTTTTTATGCTGTTTTTGTATTTGGGGTGAGAGTAGTGGTAAATATGAATGCCAAATTTGTTCTATAATGCTCCACCTTCTAAATAATCTCTAACCTTATACATGCATTATTTCATTCTTCCTCAATTCTGTGTCTTGCTTTGACCAAATCAGAAGAAAACAAACAGACACATTCCAAAGAAACTGTTTCCTTTTGAAATGAAACAGAGAGGAAGAGAAATTACCTCTTGTCCATTTATAGACCTCGGACTTTCATAGCATCATTGAAGCTCCCTATGTATAGGTCTGTACCCCATGCGAGCATGTACCCTTTCATCTTGCTCTCAGCCGCAGCCATCTTGATTTCTGGGACCTCCGCTCCAGAAGACTTGATGTGTTTTATTTATATTGTTGCATTGTGTGACTTGCTTTTGGTCTTATGACTATGGCATAAATCACACTCAACCTCAAAACCATGCTCTGTGTTCTTTGCTAGTGTGTTTATGTTTCATCTACTGAGATCTATCCTGTCCAGTAAACCATCCTCAGGTCACCGTCTATGGAAACCTATTACTCATACAGATGAAAAGTCCAGGTTCATTTTCTATATTCTGTAAAAATATAGTGAGTATTTTCACTTATTTTGCATATTTGTGTTATTTCAATTTGATAAGTTCTTGAAAAATAGAAGTAGGATTACAACTTTCCTCAATATCCCTTTTTTTTCTAGCCCCTATCCATTTTAAATATGACAGTTTTAATTAGCATCCTTCTATCCTATAAACAGGAAATGGATATGTATGCATATAACTTATTTATTATACAGAGAACAGAATTTACAGACACAGAACCACATTGAACACTGAGACCATATCAAATCCTTAGACCTATGTACTTTAAAATCCTGCACTAGGTATATCAGGAGCACATTTTGTCTTTTGCACAGCTATAATCACTATGTCAACAAGGGTACTTGGTAAGAAAAACATACCAGAGAAATTTGTGTCAGATAAAACAGAAAAATTCATCTAAATACCTAATGAAGTAATTAAGGATCTAGTTTCTTTGTTTTTTATCACTATGGTAACAATATCTGCTACAGCACCAAGCTGTCAGGGTCACATTGCTGGCATAAATCACCTGACTAAGAGCAGCTTTCACACTGCTGATTCTGTCCCTTGAAGTACTCTGTAAATCTATACAGTCTTATGTAATCATGAGACTTAGGCACATGTCTTTAATCCCAGCACTTGGAAGTCAGAGGTAGGAGGATCACCATGAGTTTGAGGGAATGGGGTGGGGGAGACCTAAGAGGATGTTATTGTATATATTAAGCAGAAGAACAGATTAATGGGGTGGAAAGGCCTAAGGGAGGTCAGGGAAAGAAATTGAGTAAGGAAAGGGGTTAATCAAAATCAGAACATGCCTCTTTCTACCATCAAATCCTTATTATTATATATAGGTTCCATCATAATCAGTGGGTTCTTTTACTTTGCAATGTAATAAACTATCATTATTTTACTGATGGTCTCTGGGTGTTTCCAGGTTCTTGGCATTTTATTTAATGAATGGGGAAAGACACACAATCAATGGATAAAGAAGAAAGAAACTTTATTAAGAGTAAAGCAATAGTAAATTCCCAAGAGGGGCAGCAGCCCACCTAACTGATAAATATCCCTTGATGCATCTCATTTCAATCATTGTTTGCTAGGTTATACATAGGCACAAGATGGCAAATAGAGATTACCTTTAAATTTTCACTTAACTGAACACAGTTTTCCTTACTGCATTCAAAACCAGTCAAGGCTCTTCCAATCATGGATATACCTAATATATTTCAAACTCACCACAAAAAGAGTAACTAATGGTTACTAGAAGAGGAGAAACTTACTCCATTGTCTTTAGCAGCATGACCATGCAGCTCAATGGAGGTGGGACTCTCAAGATGCCAACAGGACTCTAAGTATATTCTGGGGAAAAGGGTATGTTATTCCACAAACCAAGAAGTGTCCTGGGTGGTTAGCTATTTCCTGTGCTCACCTGCCTCAACTCTAAATTGAATTGCATGGAAGTACTATCATAATTTATGATAGAAGCCCCTTTGATTGTGATCTAAAATTTAGTCAAATGAAATTATCATAAGACCCCTTAACATCACTGTATGTTTCCAGGCTTAAATCCTCTTTCTGTTAGGTGAATTATATTTACCATCTACTCTATCTATATGTGGCCTTCAATATGCCATTCAATTCTTTGAGGCCCACTCACCTTCCTTGGTGCTCCTTTCTCACCTTCTAATATTAGACTGCTCATAATCACCCTGGTCATTAGTTTATTCATGAACCACAAGACACTCAACATCTTTCCAGGGATTATTATTGTGGAGGCTGGGTTGTCGGCCTTTTTCTTAGAATGCTGAGAATCATCTTGTCTGCTTGGAATGAATTTATCTTTGCTTAAAATAGATGAATAATAAAGACTGTGTAACATAATCACACCAATGGCAACAGTGTGATCTTGAGAGGTTAGTCAGCTCCTTTAAGTTTAAGTGTGGGATACACATTATAAAACAAAGTAAAAAATAATTAATTAAAATTAATTAAGATAGACAAAGATTTTTAAACAAAGATTTTTTTTTAAAAGGCTTTTACCTTTTCTATCTTCACTTCTGTTAGCAAAAGTCTGTTAACAGGCTTATAGTTAGCTACAGTGACCCATCTTGTGGTACCCTAACCCTAAATAGACGCTTCTTCTTTGTCTGTCTCAGACAGGAAGCTTTTATATTTTTTCTGTTCTAAAAGAGACCCATTTTTTTGTAAAACTGGATTTTGAGCCAAGGAACATGCTCTCTTTACTGAACTTCACAATCCAATATATAAATTCTAAGAATTTGGCCTGGAGAGATGGCACAGTGGCTAAGGTGCTTTCCTTTAAAGTTGAACAATGAGGTTCAGTTCCCCAGTACCCATATCAAACCAGATGTACAAAGTAGTGCATGCATACGGAGTTCAGTGGGAGTGGCTAAAAGGCCCTGGTATGCCCATTTTCTCAATTTCTCAATCTCCATCTCTCTCCCTGTCTCTCTTTGCTAGCAAACAAAACATATTTAAATTGTAAGAAGTTCCTGAATTTGGAGTTCAGAATTTGAGCTTGTGTCCTCTCAATCCCTTCTTCCATTATATGTGGCCTAGGCCTTGAAGTGGATGATATTGATATCATAATTATAACTAAACATTAATTATCACCATTTTTTCTTCACTTATACCAGTTAGGAACCCCTTTAGATGTTTCCCATTACAAAAAGGATATGCTCTAACCAAAGCTAATAGCAGCAATAATATATGGGCATAAACATAGTTTACTATAACTAAAGCAATTTGATAGGCTTATCATGTCAATTTAGCAAAACAGTAACATCAGCTACAGTAGCTAAGGCTTATGAAATCCTTAGCCATGGGTTTTTGACAGGGTTTGCAGTACCAAATGTGAATTCACTCCTATAAAAATGACCTCAAATCCAATCTGAAAGTAGGTGGATAGACTTGCAACTATTGTACCAATAGGCTCATCTTGCCTACCTAGTCAGCAGTGTCACATAACATGACAGTCCCCCCCCCAACAGCCTGTACAGCACATTCTAGCTATGAAATAAACCAACAGGGAGGAAGGTTACACTCAACTTCGAGTTTGGTTTCTCTGTGTCCTATGATTATAATGTGTGGTATATTCAGCAATAGTGTCTTATCATCTAGCTATGTTGGGCAACCAACAGCAGTGGAAATTGCCTATATTATTTGGGGAACCATAGGCTCCTCCCTGAGCAGCAACTCATGAGAAGGCCTAATTTACCACTGCTCCTATACATTCTTTAAATAAAGGGTGTGAGAGCAGTAGAGATTGCTCAGTGGTTAATGCTCTTGCCTGCCAAGCCTAATGACCCAAGTTAAATTCCCCAGTACCCAGATGCACAGAGCAGCATATGTGTCTGCAGTTCGTTTGCAAGACTACAGGCCTTGGTATGCCCATATATTTCCTCTCTCTCTCTCCTATCCTCTCTTCATCTTTCTGCATGCAAATAAATAATATATACATTATTTTTAAAAGAAAGGATATGTAATATTTTATACTTATTCCAATGCAGGTATCAATAACCACAATAAGCTTTCAAGGGGTTGAAAACACATTATAACTTTTCAGTATCTTTTTATTGATTTAGTCACTTAACATTTATTGGATATTGAAAAAGCTTATTTTCCAAATTTTCCAGTTATCAAAGAATTTTCAAGGATCAGGTCAAAATAAAACAACTTTAAAAACCAGGTTGAATTTTGATTTATGAAAGTTGGATTAAAAAGCATTCTTCACAATTCTATGTTAGCAAAGAGTCAAGAGAGAGAAAAAATAGTTGTATTCAGAAAAAAATAAAAAATAAAACAAAAACTTTTTCTAGAGCTTATTGTGGAAAAGGAAACTGATCCATGTGGTGAAATCTAGAGTAGGTCAATAGCTTTCATTTGATGATGTCAACATGTAAGAAAAAGGAACATTATAGCTGGATATCACAAGCTGTATTATGACCATAAATGGGATGTATTTATTGAGTGCATATGCAATATGTCATTCATCCATGCCCATTCATCCAACACTTCATAAATATAGATGTACTATGAGATAAATATAGAGCCAATATGCATATGAATAAGTCAAAGCTCATATGGAATAAAAGAAGTATCAATGAAAATTAGAACTTGTATATGCAGTTAAAGTTCATTTTTACCAGACTTAGATACGAAATATGAAATAACTAACCCTTTCTTTACCAGAATTTGTAATGGAGAAGGAGGCCTCACACCACTGGAAAGTAACACGAGATCTCCTATGACCCGAAGTACAACTGAGATGACAGCATGTGTTGTTACTCTTCTCCACAAAGACTGGTTTGTGTCACTGACACTAATTGGAAACACTCAGTAATGGCATCTGCATTTATTTGATTTCATTCACTCAGAAAGATGACTAATATGGTTTCAAAGAACACTAAACACTGCACTGAAGTTGCCATCAATTAGAGCCTCAATTATCATTATGTAAGACTCTGCTTCTCATTGCTGAGATTGTTTCATATTTATCACCTTTTCTTGAAACCAGAACTAGAAAATAACTTGATGATTATCCCTCAGAGAATATTAACAAAGAAACATCACATTCTGTTTGACTTAACAAAACAAACCACAGTATATCTAATATGCAATGAAAAATTACAAAATAAGAATTCCTATTGTGTAAAGATGTAAAACTACTAGGGGTACCACAAATACAAAAAAGTATACATAATCATAATGATAATCATTAAAATAGTTGAAAGAAATTCATATTGGGAGTTCTGATAAGGTACTCCAAAGGCACTGACAGACAGCAATGCACAGTGGCCACCTTTCATCAACCCACAGATGTTGTTCTCTCCATGCAGATAGATTAACTGTGGCTTTTCTACTCCATCCACCATCTATTCCTTACTTTTCGACAGTCTAATTTATAATGTCAACAAAGTATTATCAAACTCAGTATCTGGAAAAAAACAAAGTATGTATTAAAAATGTTGGATTTAAATTTGGATTTCAAATACATAGCAAAGTCTTATCTTTGAACATGTCAAATACATCCAAAGACTTAAAAGGATTGCCCACCTTACAACAGACTCTGCTCAAACAGAAGGTTGTATAATTGCTTTGACAATTAAAAGCATACAAATACTAAGCTGCTGGAGAAAGATTATCAACTCTTGTAATTTGCTCTTCCACTTAGCAGACAGACAGGCTGCCGGAGGGCATATCACAAGATCATACTATTTGTTGCATAATGGTAGTGACATTTTTAGCCATCATTATTGCTATAGATAAAAGTCAACCAAATGTATTATGTCAAACACAAAGGTGGTGCTGATCTGAATTTTTAAATGCACATTTAAACAAGAACTTGTAAAATGGTCATGAAGAAGTACAATTTTCCTCTTTGTTCTAATAATAGTGCATTGGTGTTAACAAGTCAAGCTTGGCATTTCATAGGCACTATATTTGATAGCTAATATAAGATGATTTTAATATTTATTGAACATATGCATTACTATGTGCTAAGCCTTTATAAGGTATTAAAAATAATTTTACCTTAACATTTTCAGCATTTTTCTAAACTCATGCTTGTAAAACTTCGAGAAATCTTCACAATTTTTCACATAATCTAATTTACATCAGTATTCCTATGTTTATTGTCTAATATGAGTGAAAATGAGTGAGCATTACCATAGTAAGTATCTTGGCCATTATATATATATATATATATATATATATATATATATATGTGTGTGTGTGTATATATATGTATATATATATAAAGATAATCAATATCTCTTCAGGAAAGGATGGGGCAATAATTACGAAAGCCTATTAAGACTTGGTTATGAGTAAGGCATTATCCTAAGGACTTTATATAAATCCCCTCACTTAATTCTCAGCACAGCCATATGAGGTAGTGTGACAATTAATCTCTATTTGTCAACCTAATTGGATCAGGAATCAAGTAAGAGACCTGCTCCTTGGACCAATCTGTGAGAGAAAGGATTGATGAACTGAAGGGGAAAGACCCTCCTCCAAGTAGGCATCCCTTCTTGCAGCAGCTGAGAGATAAAGAGAATCCAGGGGAGTTTTGACTGGTTTTCTCCTTCTGCAGGCTAGAGAGTCTGAGAACTCAGTAGATACTCAGGCCATAAAGCTGGATACCTCAGCAGTTCCACTCTAACACTAAAGGCCTAGAGGATTCCTGAGAAGATGCTGGTCTTTAGTTCTTGTGGGAAGCTGATGAAGCTGGGCTTCAATGTCTATGACTGGCGTATGGCAGGAGCAGGTCAGAAGCCAGCCAGTATCATGTAAGGCAATATAATAGATCCCCTTTAAAGCACCTATTCATTCTATTGATTCAGAACATCTAGAGAACTCTGACTAATACAGTAAAGTAATTTTGTTTTCCTAATTTTATGGGTGACATCACTTAAAGACATAGATGTTTCATATCCTGTCAGTGATCACAAAAATGCTAAATGGAGAAAACCACTCAAGTTGAATTAATTTGATTACACAATGTCAAATGTATCACACATTGGGATGAATAGATGATTCGGTGGCTAAAGGTATTTGTTCATAAGCTATTCAGCCTGCCTGTCTCAGTTCATTTCCCCACCACCCCTGAAAAAGCTGAATGCAAAGTGGCACCTACATCTGTGAATCAGATGCACCTACAGCAACAGGAGAGAGAGCCAGGAGTATCCAGAAGCTAGTGCACACACAGAAGCAAAACAAAAAGAGACCCTGTCTCAAAGGTAAAGTGGAAGAAGAGGACAAACATGCCCAAGCTGTCCTCTGCTATCTTCCCATGAGCTATAGCACACATACCCTACACAACACACACTCACCAAATATACATACCCAGAAATTAAAAAGGGTACAAGGGCTGAAGAGATGGCTTGGTGGTTAAGGCACTTGCCTATGAAGCCTAAGGACCTATGTTCAACTCTCCAGATCCCACATAAGCCAGACACACGAAGGTAAGACAAGTGCAAGATCGCACATCCCCACTAAGTAGCTCAAGCCTCTGGAGTTCAATTTCAGTGGCTGAGGCCCTGGCATGCCCATTGTCTCTCTCACTCTCTCTAAAAATACATAACAGAAAATAAAATTAATAATAATTTTTATTAGTAATCTATATAATGTATACAGCCATGATGGTACCATTGTTAGTCTTCTCCCTGTCCTCCCCCCTCAGGGACTGTGGGTCTTGCATTGTGGGGAGGCCATCAGTTATGGGAGTGAGTCAATGTCTCTGTGCATATTGACCCAACTTATGGCTCTAACAATCTTTCCACCCCCTCTTCCATGAATTTCCCTAAGCCATATTGGGTTCATTTTAGGTCAGTGACAAGGTCATGGGTTCTGTTCCACTGAGCGGATCAGTTAGCCAAATCAAGAGTAGTTGGTAACCCACCATGGCTGTGTGCCACTATTGCACTTGTGTGGGCATCACATCAGGTTGATTGCTGCTGAGTAGTTTAGACCATGAGTTGCTTAGACAGATGTTGGTCATTTTTCCTCAGTCATTCATGTAGTACCTTCTGGCACTAGACAAGCTAACTGTCTGGGGATTGACTCTTCCAGATTCTAGCAAGGTCACTCCATGTCCCATCCCAACAGCATATGTCTTCCACAGAAGGGTCTTACCATTAACCTTTGGCCAGTCATCAAGTACTCTGACAGAAATCTGTCTCCTTTTGGGAAACCTTGTAGGTCTCACTGATCAGTAGCTCACTGTGGATGCTAACCACATGCTGGTACTGGGAGTTACAGGTCAGTTCTCTCCAGACCCCTGTGATTCAGATGTTCTCTCTAAACACCTGATGAAGGTTCAGCATTTAGTGTATCTTTGAGGATATAGGATTTTGTGTTACCATTTCCAAATGGGTCCAGTTTTTTGTCCCCCCCAGCCCCACTCTTACCCTCCCTTCCCGCCCCACCGTCCCTATTGTCCAGTCCTATAAATGTTTATTAGGTGTGTCAGCATCTCAGGCAAATTCAGGTTAGGAGCCACAGAGGAGTGAGACCATGCAATGCTTATCTAATAAATAAATTTTTTAAAAGGGTATAACATACATGCACTTAACAGAAAATGTTCTATATTGTACTCAGAAATTTCAGTGTCACTGCAACAGACATCAGGGGAAATCCACAACAAAAAAATGCAGCTTGCCGGGCGTGGTGGCACACGCCTTTAATCCAAGCACTCGGGAGGCAGAGGTAGGAGGATCTCTGTGAGTTCGAGGCCACCCTGAGACTACATAGTGAATTCCAGGTCAGCCTGAGCTAAAGTGACACCCTATCTCGGAAAAAAAAAAAAAAAATACAGTTTCATTCTCACAGACCTGAAGATTGCTGGCATCTATAGGGAAATGTGCAAATAAGTGATTCCAGAAAAAAATCATGCTCCATTTACTGTATGTATATTTCAGAGGTTTAGCTAATATCTTTAGCTCTAATAAAAATTTATATCTTAATGTAGTTGCAAAGTGGCATATGAAACTAGAAAGTAAAATATTAAGGATTTATATGAACTTGAAGTTGTTTCTGGCTTGACTAGACTGTTTTCACTATAAAATGCTTTGTGTGAACTTCATTATAACCACACAGGAAATTTGTAGGGGAAAATACAATGGGAAAAAAAGAATCAACCCAATCAAACAATTGTGAGAGCCACAACAAAGGAGAGGACTGAAAGAACTTCAACAGAGAAAGGAAGTAATTAGGAGAATGGCTATATGAAGTCTTTATCATTGATTACTTTAAACTCCATGATAGTGAGAAGCAGTAGTTAGAGCAGAAAATGTACATATTGTAAATCAAAAATAGTTACAAACAGCAATAAAGGACATTGTATATTGACAAAAGGGTCAAATCAAAAGGGAACTGCATGCATCTAACTTCAGAACAACTAAACATAAAAAGGAAACATTGATAGAGCAAAAAATGTTCCAGAAATAAAAAAAAAAAAAAACAGCATCAACAGTGTGAATTCTATGAAATTCTCAAAGAAGAGTTGATAAGAGAACTTTCTTAAAATATTCAACAAAGAAGAAGAGACAATACTTTCAAACTCAAGCAAAATTAACTTAATAAGATATCCCTGGTGAACATAGATGCAAATGTTCTCAACAAAATAGTACCAGCAAAATTCAGCTTTACATTGAAAAGATTGTACATGATGATGAAGTGGTATCACTTCTGGGATAAAACTAAAGTTCAATATGCATCAATCAATAAATATTATATACCATATTAACAAAACAAACAATAAAAATCATACAATCATATCCATACATACAACATATTTGACCAAGCACAATAAAGGTAACCTAAATATTAGGGTTTTCCTCTACAAACTAAAAGAAAGAATGACCATTCATTTCTTCTACTCTATGATGCTGAAATTCTCAAGATGTATTTAGGTCAATTGGGCAAGAAAAAAAAGAAAAATTAATTAATTCAGAACCTTTCTGAAGGAGGGGGTAGAGCCTACAAGTAAGGATCCATGCATATGCAGTGTACTGATCCTCTACAATGGTGCCAAGAGTAGATAATGGAGAAAGATGAGTTTTTTCAACAAATGATGCTAAGAAAATTAGATCCATCTGTGAAAGAGGGAAATTTGTATGTTGTGACACTCAAACATTTGAGATAAAATTATTTAATGATTAACACAAGACTTGAAACACTATAAAACTCATAAAAGAATACATAAGGAGGGCTGAGGGCTGAAGAGATAGCTTAGCAGTTAAGGTGCCTGCCTGCAAAGGCTAAGAATGCTTGTTCAAATCTCTAGGTCCCACGTATAGCCAGACACAAAAGTGACACAAACACACAACATTATACATGTCCATAAGGGGGTGCACGTGTCTGGAGTTTGTTCACAGTGGCTAAAAGGCCCTGGTGTGCCCATACTCTCTCTGCCTCTTTCTCTCTCTTTCTCTCTCTTTCTCTCTCAAAAAAAAAAAAAAAAAAAAAAAAAAAAAAAAAAAAAAAAAAACTTAAAAAAAAAGAATACATATGGAAAAGTTCTTGATTTTTTGGATTTTGCAATATGCCTTAGATTTCAAATGCAAAGCTCAGAAAACAAAACAAAAATAGATGATTGAGTTAACATTAACCTGAAAAACTTGCACAATCAACAAACAGAAAGAAAACATAAATGACAGGAAATGCTTACATAGTTAAGAAAGGGTAAATATTTAAAATATCTAAAAATATATCTATAGCTTATTAGCAAAATACAAAGATGTAATTTAAAAAAAAAAAGGCCAAGGAGCTAAATAGGCATTTCTAGGAAGGCATACTAATAACTAATAGATTTATAAAAAAGTATTCATTGCCACCAAATCTCCAAAGAAAGGAATATCAAACATACAATGATATAGAATGTCAGATCTGCTGTAATGGCTGCTATCAAAAGACAATGATGACAAATATTGGTGAGAATATGATGAAAAAGAAAGGCTGGTGTATCACTAATGAAAATATACTTTGATATGGGCACATTTAGTATGTAAACAACACATGTTGGTATCTTCCTTTCCCTCTTCCCTGCCCCCCTTCTGAAGAGGCCTTCCTCATTGGGGATGCAGGTCAACCCCATGGGGATTGTGGGCCATGCATTATGGAAGAGGAGGCAATATTTTTGATGAAAATGTCCCAATTTGTGACTCTAACAATCTTTCTACCCCCTCTTCCGCAAAATCCCCTGAGCCATGTTGGGTGTATTTGAAGTCTACTTGAATAAAGGGCACTCCAGATCCTCTGGATCTCTAGTTTGGTAGGTGTTGAGTGTCCTCGGTGTGCTGCTGTCAGATTCACTAAAAAAGCAGGTCTCTTGCTTATTTCTCCAATTGCTCTTTGGTTTCAGCTGGGGCCGGGATGGAGTGTGCTGGGTCACTTATCTCATCAGGTCCAGCTCCCATATGAAAAAGAGAAGCCGATTCTCCAATGGAAAATGAAGTCAGCACCAGTTAAATTGGATAACTGTTATTAATTTAGAGAGAATGTAAAGGGTGTAGACCCTCTTCTAGCCCAAGATTAGTGGGAGCTTGACAATGGAAAGCAGAATCATTCTCTGGATATGATTTTGACTCATTTCCCAGTTCCAGATATGGTTTCCTTTCCACTGAGCAGTTCTGTTAGCCAACCCAAGAGCAGTTGGTTACCCACCATGGCCACTAGTACACTTGTGTAAGCATCATGTCAGGTCATTTGCTTCTGAGTCGCTTAGAATTTGAGTTACTTGCACAGATGTTGGCCACTTTCCCCTGGTAATTCATGTAGTGCCTTCCAGCACTAGATGGGCTAATTGTCTGGGGACCGGCTCTCTACTGGATTCCCACCAGGTCTCTCCATGATCCGTGTTGACAGCATATGGTGTCATCAGCAGTAGGGTCTTAATACTAACTTGGGTAATCAAGTGCTCTGACAGAACTCTGTCTTGTTTGAGAGGATCTAGTAGATCTCTCTGATCAACAGCTCATTGTGGATGTAGACCACATCTTGGTACAGGGGGTTACAGACCATCAACAAAGGAAAAGAAAAAAAAAAACAGAGAAGAAAAATAAACAGGAGGAATTTGAGGTTAGGTTTCATCTCACCCTCTCCAGGGCCCTTAAATTCAGGTGCTCACCCTAAGGTCCTGTTGAGGGTTCCACCTTTTAGTCTGACTTCCAGGATATAGGATTCTATGGTACCAGTTTAATTTGGGTTCAGTTTTGTGTCCCACTAACTCTTACCCTTCCACCAAGCCCTACCCTCCCTATTGTCCAAGCCTCAAGATGCTATTCTGGTATGTCAGCATCTAATAAAAAAAAAAAAGAGAAAGAAGAAGGAAAAGAAACGTAAGGGATGGAGAGATGATATAGCAGATAAGGCACTTGCCTGCAAAGCCTAAAGACCCATGTTTGACTCTCCAGATCCCACCTAAGCCAAATGTGCAAAGTGACACACAATGAAATCTGTAAGACAATTGCCACAAGCCTCACCTAAGACAATCCACTCTTTTTTCGATGAAACTTGATCTTTATGTCTTTTGTAAGCAGTCATAATTGTGTTTCCTACTACCTTATCATGACATGAGTGTGAGAAGGCAGAAATTAAAGTGTTTTATAGGTGACAAAACAGTCTTACTTACTTCTCATTCATTCATGATAAATATATCCCATGATTTTTTCAACTTTAAGGAAAAGAGATGAGTGGCTTAACATCAGCTAGGCTTTAGACATTCAGCTGTAGAATCATAAATGTGTGTGAATGTTGAGATGTGTAGAAATGTATGTGTATGGTAGAATTTCATAAGATAAATTAATATCTTACTTTCTACTTATCATAATACTTCTTTTATGGGAAATGTGATTGTAATTAAAATTTGATGTTTTCTATGATTTGATACCTCTTTCTAAAATCTGTGTTTTAATAATTTTAAAAAACAAAATTACTACTTCACCCAACAATCACAGTGTCCAGTGCAGGCCTGCTACAGTAATGTCCTCCAAATGACCATGTTTTAAAAGCTTGCTCACTAGCTTGACTCTGGTGAGAGACAATGGAAACTGTTTCTCTTTATAAATTGATTGTCCCAGGTAATTTTTTATTAGAATGCAAGGCTGACTAACAATACCAAAAAGTACCAAATTAGCTTCACATAAAATTATCTTCATTTCACAGATATTAAGATTGCCTAAAACACTTTGTTTAAATAATCAACATATCAGACTTGTTAATTTTAATAATCTGATATCAAATTTTCACTTGGAGTCTCCTAATAAACAGAAGAATTTCTCTTTAACTTTTCTTCTGTGCTTTAACAAACACTACTTTCTTTCTGCAAAAGGATACATTTTATTCTCAAAATTTCAAACAATCCCAAATTATAATATAGTAGTTTAATTTTAGAGGAAAGTCTGGCATAAATATGACAGAATCAATCCAGTTCTCACAAATGACAGGGAATGAGGGAAACCTCTTTACATAAGCCAAAGATGCTGAAGCCAAAGAGGAGATCTGCTGTAAAGAAATTCATCAATTCAAAGTCATGGTAAATATTACCAATTTGCTTTCAAAATCATCAGGACTAGTTGTTCCAACATTCTTTTGGTTCAATGTTCCATAAACCTGCAAAATGCACTGATAAGCCCCTAAGTCCAAATATGAAATATTAAATCTAGTGCATTAATTAGTGTGACTGACTGCAGCTGATTCCAAAACCAATATGGTTAGCTTCAATTACCTGCTTTATTGGAGAGAAACAGCACTGTATGGGATAATCCCCTAAGCTTTTCTTCTTGGCTCTGGCACATTATTATGCTGTATTTTTTTTTGTTGTTGTTGTTGGATGATTGCTTGTTTGTTTTTAGCAATATTTTCTTCCCAGTTATTTTTACTTAAGTAGAGCAAAGTAATTCATCTTCCCAAGGAGCAAGTTGGCTGGTTGCTCACAAGGACACTGAAGCAGGACCATTTTGAGAACTGGGCCTGGCAAATAGCTCAGTTACCTATCCCTTGTTCTGATTAAGCATCCTGAGGTTCATGAAGCTGAATACCCAGATTTTCCATGGGCCACTGTCTCTTTTAGGACTCCCCAAGTCTCTGAAGGAAGTGAGAGACATAATCGTCATGTAGGCTAGTGATCCCTACATAGTAAGAAATGTCAAGGCAAACCTTTTGTGAAGTCAAACAAATATTACAATTTCTTTTTTAAATCTATAGGTGCAATTAATTTTTTCTTTCATCTCCTATCTTTTTATTTTCCTCATCTGTGAAGAATGATGATAAAATGTGGCATGTATTAAAATTTCTCCTGATCTAGTCCAGATGTCTTTACAGTAACTGAACTGATTCCTGTAAACAGCCATCTGTCCATGTTTTGTGTTGCAAAGAATCTAAATAATCTGACTTTTAAACACAAATGATCCTTTCTGGGTAGGCTATCAAATGTTTAAAATTGTATCAGAAACTTCTACAGAATGGAACTTAACAAAAAGATTTTGGGACCTGGAAAGATTAAGATGCTTAAGGTGCTTGCCTGTGAAGCCTAAAGGTCCAGTCCACTGTCAATGGAAAGTTGATGAGGTAGGTCCATTGCATTAGTTTATGAGAGCCCTCAAAATAATGAATCATAAACAAAATTGGTGACCAAAAAAATGAATATCTCTCGGTTGTAAGTCTGCAATTCTGAGGTCAGATGAGGAGAATGCCTATTCCACTAGAGGAAATAGGAGAGGATCTGTTCCTGGTTTCTCTCCTTTTACTGATAATTTCATAATTTATGACAGCAGAACTGCAATCTTCACATGATGTCCTCCCTGCACATGTGTCTCTCTGTTCATAGGACGTCTGTTATATTAAATTAGGATTTCACCCTGCTCTATTATCTAATCCTAATTACATGAGCAACAATTCTAAGTCACTTCATGCTGAGTTACTAACAGTGGTTACAACTTAAGAATATGAATAGTAGTATGACACAATTCACTCATAACATCTAAGCTACTTCAGCCATAATGTGCTGTGATGCTGATTATAAGGAGGTTAGCCTACCCAATTGTATGTTTTTCTCTGTTTTTCACTACCTTTGAAGGGGGAGTTATTTTTAAATGGATAGTTTAAACAGAAATAAAACTAAATAAACAGAAAGAAAAAACCAGAAAAAACAAAAAAGAGCTGTTTTATAATCCCACCATTTGGAAAGTAGAAGCAAGAGGATAAGGGGTTCAAAGCCAGCCTGGGTTGTTTAATACTGCTTCAAACAAACAAATCCATCTGTGCACACAATGCTAAGAATATCCCCCTAGATTTGCTTATGACTGTAATTATTGGCTCCTAAGAAGAAAATTTCCCCAAAAGGACAAAGCTATTAGGAATACTTGATAATGATGTTAATGACATGAAGGTCTATAAAAGCCCAACACATATTCCTATGCTGACTACTTTCCTCACAATATCTAAAAGGAGAGAAATCTATGAGAGAAAAAAATCTATGAAATCGTGAGTATTTGATTTGTCATACCAATCTTTCTGTTTAACAAACATGATGATTCATTTTCAATTTAATTACATTTTTGTAATTTTTGTAATTTATTTGAGAGGAAAGAGAGAGAGGGAGAAGGAGGAAGAAAGAATGGGTACGCCAAGGCCTCTAGCCACTGCAAATGAACTCCAGATGCACGCACCACCATGTGCATATATCTTAGGTGAGTATTGGGAAACAAACCTGGGGCCTTAGGCTTTGCAGACAAGTGTGCTAAGCCATTTTAGAGTGGGAGTCATAGCTTCTGAAAATACTGAACTTTAATTTATATCTCACAATTCATAAACTTATAGTAATTTTTTCTCATTTTATTGAAGCATATAGGACCTATAGTTGAAAGTTGAATAAATTAATGTAGGGTTCCTATTTCTCCACAACCGTGCCAGCATTTATTGTCATTAGATTTTTGTTGTTGTTGTTTTTTTTTTGTTTTTCAAAGTAGGGTCTCACTCTGGCCCAGGCTGACCTGGAATTCACTATGTAGTCTCAGGTGGCCTCGAACTCACAGTGATCCTCCTACCTCTGCCTCCCTAGTGCTGGGATTAAAGGTGTGCACCATCACACCCAGCTGTTTCATTAGATTTTTTAATGTTTGCTATCCTTACAGGGGTCAGGTGGAATCTCATAGTTATTTTAATTTGCATTTCCCTGATGATTAGGGATGTTGAACATTTTCTTAACTGTGTGTTTGCCATTTGTATTTCTTCCTCTGAGAACTCTGTGTGCAGTTCTCTGCCCCATTTTGTGAGTGGGTTGTTTGACTTTATATCATTTAGATTTTTGAGTTCTTTGTAGATTTTAGAAATTAGGCCTCTGTCTGATGTGTATCTGGCAACCTTTTTCTCCCATTCTGTGGGTAATCTATTGGCTCTGCTTATTGTATGCTTGTCTGTGAAAAAGCTTTAAAGCTTTTCAGCTTCCTGAGATCCCAATGGTTGAGCGATTGTTTAATTTCCTGAGCTCTGGGGTTATATTCAGGAAGGTTTTTCTCACTCCTATATCATGGAAAGTTCCTCCTACTTTTTCTTCCAGTAGTAGCAGAGTATCTGTTCTTATGTTGAGGACTTTGATCCATTTGGACTTGATTTTTGTGCATGGAGAAATGTGTGGATTGAGTTTCATTTTCCTGCATATGGTTATCCAATTTGTCCCCCATGAATCTTAAGGGTCTTGCCATTCCTTCCCCATGAGGTAAGGCAAGGTTAGGCAAATGCCATCTTAACCAGAAGCCCTTGATTAAGTTTTAGTGTTAAAACAGTCTCATGTCTATTATAAAAAATAAAATTAATAATCCATCATGCATTTTGTTGATTAATATTTTTATCATGAGAGCCTAGGATGACATTTGAGTCTTTGTAATATTCTTGCAAAGTTTTTATGTCAAGGTTATGCTAATTTAATAAAGCAACTTAAAAATTTTCATTTCCTTATTCTCTGAAAAAGTTTGTGTGAAGGAAGGTTTTACACTGTGGCCAATGACGAGGTTCTCAAATTTACTTTATGTCCATGTAAATTGTATAAAACCAACTCAGGGATGGGGAGAAAGCTCAATAGATACAGTCATTGTCATGAAAACATAAAGACTTGATTTTGATCTCCAGAACACAGGTGAAAACAAAAAGATGGGTGTCGTGGCAAGCATTTGTGATCCCAGTGCTCAAAGCATGGAGGAAAACAGTTTCTTCCGGCTCAATAGCCAACCAGTCTAACCTAAATGGAAAGTTCTAGGCCAAGGAGAGTTCTCTCAGGAGGTCCATGCAGCCAAAAGAACACCTGAGGTTGTTCTGTGGCCACACACACACACACACACACACACACACACACACATGTATACACAAAATTTTTGTTTTCCATTCTGTGGATGTTTATTTAGTCAGGTTTGCCAGTTATGTTTTCTTGGTTTTTTTTTTTTTTTTTTTTTTTTTTTTTTTATCTTCAATGGTTCTCATTTGTTTTTGCTGCTTTTCTCAGACACGAAGCCAAATTTGTTAACATTTCACTACTACTGAAGATTTGTACATTAGACAAGATGGTTTAGTCAATGTTTTGCTAAGTAGTTTCAAAGTATATTGCTAGATCTATCTAGAGCTAGGGTGCTTATGTATACTTGGTGAATTAAGGCAATTATAATTCCTTCTTATCAAATATCTTTAATTTATCTAATAATGCTCATTTGACCCAAAATATACATTTATATTGGAATATGATGCAATTCTTTTTTTAGTATTTACATATTTATATATTGTTAAGCTTTTGTGTTGTATTTCCTTAATTTATGTTGTGTATCATCTGAATCTTTAATCAAAATGCTATAGATATTTGGTGTTTTTGCTTTTAAACTGGTAACTACTTTTTATTACTGGAGTATTTTATATACTTATAATTTTTCTATTACTATATATTAGTTTTATTTGTTCTCTTTCCCTTAATTGTCACATTGTTTTTATATTTTTAAGTTATTCTTTTGATCACTTCCATCATTAGCAAAATGAAACTGCTTTGCATATTAAACATAGAAATAGTTTCATTTTTAGCTAATACAATGGAAATTTTACCTCCTATGCTACTTACTCATTTACAATTATACACATATAGCAATTTATTTTACTAGATACACATCAGTGGTCCTCCAAGATTCTATGAGAGATGTGGTAGCCATCTTTGTTTATGAAATGTATTTTATTACATTGTGCAATGATAAAATTGCCTAAAAACATATATCTCACAGCATATCTCTATCAATAAACAATATATAACAATAATATGTTACTTACAACATAACCCCATCAGTAAGCAATGTGTAACAATATCTAATTCTATATGTTTTAAAGTTAATCAAAAATTGTTATTCAGACCCAGTTATTCCCTTAGTGGACATTTATGCCAAATGCTCTTTGTATCAATACCGAGCTATTTGCTCACCATGTTTATAGCTGCTCAATTTACTATAGCTAAGAACTGGAATCAACCCAAATGCCCATCATTTGATGAATGGATAACAAATTTGTGGTGCATTTACACAATGGAATTCTACTCAGCAGTAAGAAAAATGATACAATAAAATTTGTAGAAAAATGGACAGACTTTGACCAGATCATACTCAGAGAACTCACACAATCACAGAAAGACAATTGCTGCATGGTCTCACTTATCTGTGGTTCCTAACCTGGACCTGCTTGAGTTACTGACATACCTGATAGGTAACTCAAGGCCCAGACAACAGGGATGGAAGGGTTTGGGAGGAGGGAAAAGGGAGGGGTAAAACAAACCAAAATTCACAAAATTATATCCAAAATGAGCTGATACCACAGAAACCTTTAGCCTTGGAGATAGCCTAAAAGACATAACCCTCAAAAGATGTAAGGGGGAAGCACTTGAGAAATAGGGCTCTGGTGGCGGTGGGATGAAGCTTAAGTTTAAAATAATTTTCTTTTTTTGTCTCTGGCCTGTAACTCCCAGTACCAGAGATTGGTTGCTACCCACAGTGAGTTGTTGATCAGAGAGACCTGCAAGGTCCCCAAATCAAGACAGCTTTCTGTCAGAGCACTTGATTACTTGCTTGAGGCAAAAGCTAAGACCCTATTGCTGAAGATGACATATACTGCTGACACAGAGCATGGAGAGACCTGGTGGGAATTCAGAAAGCAAGTTCCCAGACAGTTAGACTGTCTAGTGCTGGAAAGCGCTGCATGAGCTACTGGGGGTGGCCAACAATAGTCTGAGCAACCAGAGGTCTAAGCTACTCAGAAACAAAAACCCTGACACAATGTAAATGCCAGTACAATAGTGGCACACAACTGTGGCAGTTAAAAATGTGACAGGTGCAACCAGATATGGCTGACACAACAAAGCGGGTGCAAATGCTTCCGTGTGGTGCCAAAGTAAACCCTGCCTGAGTACCCAGTGACAAATGACATCACCGTCACAGGGGGCTGAAGGACCATCCAGCAAGAGACAACACCACAGATAGCCACCAGGAGACCAATGGGGAACTCTGGGGGGATATAAAAAGCATGTACTTCCCTGAATAAACGAGTCACCACCTACTGGAATCTGTGGCCTTGACTCTGCGCCAACTCGCCCCTGCCCCCGAGGGTCCTCATCGAACCACCGGCTACATCTGTCGCCCAGACGTGGGGCCCTTTCACCCGTGCTGGCATGGGTATTGGGCCCCGCTTGGGTCATTCCTCTCCTTTCTTCCTTTTGTTTTTTGTCCTCATTTTGCTCACCTTTTGCCCTCTTTGCGGGCGTCCACATTGAGCCCCGCCTCCGTCTCGCGGCACAGCCAAGGCCCCATGGCAGTTCTTCGGTGAGTTGGCCGCTCCACGTTCTGAGTCCTTTGTCCTGCTGTGAGGTAAGTGCAGGGCCTCTCATCTCTTCCCTCAGCGCCGGTCTGTCTTGTTAGGGAGGCGCATTCAAACTTTCGTTTTTGATTCGCCTGGCGTCTCCACGTAAGGCTTGGCCACCCAGGAGAGGGAACCACCCACTCGACTGCCCGAACGTCCTTTCGAGACCGGAGACACCGTGTGTGCACATGGCCGTGGCCTAATGAACCGCGGAAGACCCCCACTAACCACAAGACTGCTCGGCCCAATACATACTCTTCCTCTTTCACCTTTGTCTCGTCCTTTCCTAACTTCATTATGGGTAATTTGCACCCCCACTGTAGGGATCCCCAAATTAAGGCCCTAAAATCTCTTCTGGTGACTCGCGGCCTCAAGGTTAAATATCATATTGAAGCCTTCTGGGACGAGGCCGCCACCCTTGCCCCCTGGATTTCCCCTGACAACATGTGGGATTCTGACCTCTGGATGTGGGTCCTCCTTTTAGCTAGAAAAAGAGAAGTTCAACAGGGGATCACCCCTCCCGTGTCTTTTGTTCCCATCCTCCTTGGCATTATTGGCAGCCTGAAGTCCTCTTCTGCTGAGGAGGTTATTTCTGCTCATAAACGAACATTGCAAAAGCCAGGAAGTCTCTGAATTGACTACTCAGGGTGTTCCTCCTGCTCCCCCTTCTCTTCAGGAGGAGCCACCCACTGAGGCATCCATGCCTCTGCTCAGCCTGTTAAATCTCCTCCTGCCCCTTCTGCCCCCAGTCCCCTACTAACCCTTGTCCCCCCACTTCCCTACTGACCCACCACCCCTCTACCCATGGCAAGAGGTACAGGACCTTGAGGTGGGACCCCCCTCAGTTGGCACACCCTCCTGGCCTCCACCTTGCCAGCCTGTTCTGCCCCTTAAGCGCCACCCTGAGGCCTTCCCTTTTAACATTGGTGCCATTGCTGCCCAGCAGCCTTGGATTCCTACCCCCTTGGCTGACTTGGCCCTCATAAGGAAGGCAGCAGCTGACTCCAGCCCTGACTTGCTTTATTTTGAACAGGTCCTCCACCAATGGGCTGTTCAACTCCAAACCCACTATGATTGTACAACCTACTTAAGGCAATCCTAGAGTCCTCGGCCTTTCTTAACTGGAGGTCTGCCTATGATGACCAGGCCGAAGCTCAAGCCCATCTCAACCTTCAGAATGGCCTAAACATCACCTTGGATATGTTGACAGGCTGTGGTCAATACACTGACCCCATGTCACAGACTACCATTGGGATATATGCCTACTTTCAGCAGGTTTCTGACCTCTCCTTTAGGGCATTTAAATCTTGCACTCCTAAAGACCCCTCCACCTACTTCCATAACCTAATACAACAACCTGGGGAGTCATTTACTGACTTCCTCACTCGTGTAATGGAAGCGGTAGAATGGAGACTAGATCCAGCTACAAGGGAATTAATGATAAAACAACTAACTTGGGAAGGACTTAATGCCCCTGACTAGCCAAAAGTGGGCCTTCCTATCCCCTGGGAACATTGCCAGCCTGCCCCTCCCTCCACCTTTGAGGGATACCCCCAGCGGACTCTAATCTCTCTGTCTGCTTGAGGAGGTATTCTACTGATGAAGATGCTATCAACTCCCCCTACTTCTACAGATACCCGTTTGGTCATACTACTGATACAATTATGGGAAATTGGGACCTATTCAACACCCTGGCCTGCTTAGATCTATGCCCCTTTATGTTTCTGAAGAAAGGAAATCTCTTACAAATTATTCTTATTTTCAGTCTCTTTATGGATATGCCACTCACTGGAACCCAAATGAATCAGCTAATGTAGCCATAACAAAGAAAATACCCTGGGCAACTACCCCTGCCTGTGTTGGGCCACCTATTTTCTTCCTGGTATCCAATGCTACTGACATACATGACTCTCTTAATTGTTCCCTTATACACGCCAACTGTCAGCGTGCTGGAACGGAACCACCCAACTAGCCATTCTGGTAAGACAGCCTGCAGCTGTACCCAGTGGTAAATACTATTCACTTCCATGCTATCACCCTTATGGCTCAAACTCGATTAGAAGAATTACAAAGAATCAAAAGAGACTTTGCTATCACCGCGGCTATAATTGCCACCATTGTTCTCGGGGTTGGGGGCGGGGGTCTATGGTTGGAGCCATTGCTATGGTACAGACAGCAGCCACAGCAGAAACTTTAAATCAGGTCTTAACAAAGTCAGCTGAGGCCCTACACTCCCAAGAAACTATTAATCAGCGTCTTTATCAGGCCATCCATATCTTACAACAACAAATTGACCTCCTAGCTGAGGAAATAACACTTCTCAGGAACATGTCCCTGTTGGCATGTGACCCACACTATCAGGCCATCTGCCTAACTCCTTATAAAGTTCATAATGCCACCCTAGAGAGAATTAAATTAGCACAGTATATTAAAGGTACCTGGTCTGAGAAATTTCTAAATTATTCAATCTTACTAAGAGAACAGAACCATCAATTAAACATCACCAGGGTCCCTGCTATGACCTTAGATGCAGATATTATGGCCAGAGTATGGAATAATATTAAACTATTTTTTGACCCTTCATGGATATTGACCTATGCAACCTTAGGGGGAATTATCATTATATTAATAAATCTATTTAAGTGTCTATTATAGCATATTCACAAACAACATTCCATCAACAAGACAACCCTCCAAATCCTTATGGCACTAGAATGCCCTGGTCCTAAGCCTCCGAGAAAAATTATCCAAACTTGGATGGCTAACCTTGACAGAGCCTCCACTTAAACCATAAAGATCACCCTTCTCTCACATGTACAACTCAGATGAACAGCACTTTGAGGTCTGGTAGCCAATGATGGGTAAGATTCCCCTAGGTCATGCCCACCTAAAACAGGACATGGATGACCACGTCCATGCTCCAACGATGGGTAAAGGCTTGACCCTGAGGGGGACAATCTAAGACAGGCACAGTCCACAATACTGTGTGTCATTTGAGGCAAGAGCAAAAAATAAAAACAAAAGGGTGAAAATGTGGCAGTTCGAAATGTGACAGGTGCAACCAGATATGGCTGACACAACAAAGTGGGTGTGGCTGAGACAACAAAGCAGGTGCAAATGCTTCCATGTGGTGCCAAAGTAAACCCTGCCTGAGTACCCAGTGACAAATAATATCATCAGAGGGGGCTGAAGGACCATTCAGCAAAGACAACACCACAGACAGCCACCACAGGACCAATGGGGAACACTGGGGGACTATAAAAAGCATGTACTAGCTGGGCATGGTGGCGCATGCCTTTAATCCCAGCACTCGGGAGGCAGAGGTAGGAGGATCGCCGTGAGTTCAAGGCCAGGTCAGCCTGGACCAGAGACTACGAAAAATAGTCCATTTTGGACCACCAGTCTGTGTCGTTGACTCTGCACAAACTTGCCCCCGCCCTAGCCTCAGTCAGTGGGTAACCAATAGCTTTCTCATTGGCTATGAGATCCATTCAGTGTAAAGGAACCCATATCTGGAATTGGGAACCAGATCAGAATCCTATGGAGACAAAGATTATGTTCTCCAGTGTCCAGCTCTCACTAGTCTTTGGCTAAAACATGGGTTACATACATCAAATTCTCCCTAAATTAATAATGCTTATCCCATTTAAACTATTCTGACTTCGTGTTGGGCATTGCTAAACACAGGCTGGGACTGTAAGGAAGCTGGCCTGGGCTGTTGGACATGGCAGGGGTCCTTGGGCTGTGGGGATTGCAGCTGGTCTTATTGTCAGGAACCCACTCTGGTGACAGAGCTGGCCCTCCCTGCCCTTGGGCAAGGTTTGTAGTGTGCCCTATCTTCACACAGAGTGGGCAGAAACAGCGGGCCCTCCCCCCTTCCCAAAAGCACCTGACCATTCCATAGTCATGCTTTGCCCCACCCCCACAGTTCTTGACCTTGTGGCTAGGTGCCCATGAAACCCTTATAAACAGTGCCCCTGCAGCTGTAGCCATCCAATATGTGGCTGAAATCACATAGCTTTTCCCACCATTTCTGTTATCTCCCTTGCAGCCTCTCCCTCGTGACTTCTGCCTTCCAACACCAGACAATTAGATAGCAACCCATAAACCTATGTATCCAATCACCTTATAGTCTGTGTGTGCCTTCTCAACCTTTCTCAAGTGTTTATACATCCACTCCCCCTTTGAATAAACGAGAGCATGCTATCCATCAGATGACCTCCCAGATGGCTCATTGCCCATCGCACTCACCCACTCCAGGACCTGCTTCCCCCCAACTCCTCCTGTGCCAGGGACATCAGTGGCCAATGATCCCTGGGAACACTGAGGATCCACAGGTGTCACCTGAACAAGGACTCTCTGCATGTGTGGTTAATAGGTGAGTGCCCCCTTGAGGGACATCCTTCCCTTGGGGTTAACGGCCCTTGTGGTTGCATCCCCATCAAGGGCTGGCAAGTTTCAGTTTCTCCTTCCTCCATCATAGGAAGGTGGTTCCTCTCTACATCAGAGAGAGGCAGGTTTCCCCTTTCTCCATCAGAGAGAAGTGGGTCTCTCTTTCCTCCATCAGAAGGAAGCTCTTTTCTCCTTTTCCTTCTTTACTTTCAGTTCATCCCATTATGTGAAACTGATCAAGGTCAAATTGACATCATTTGGCTGGGGCTGTACCCTGGTATTGATTGAAAGCCCCTAGCCCACTGTTCAAACCCTGACAACCCACTCAAGCATTGGCAACAACCTTCTATCTATTTATCTTCACGGTCAACAAACCAGTAAGGCATTCAACCAGTAAAAGCCTCTTGGGTGGTCACCAGTCTCTTAAACTTGTGGACAGGCTTGAATCTGGAACTTTGGGGAATCCATAGCACCCAGGGTACATTGCCCTCTGGTCTTGGTGTTTCTGATCTTACTCTATCATGGGAAACGCTACCTCCCATTAAAGGGAATCCCAAATCAGCAGATAGAGGACATTTCTTAAAATTAGCAGCATTAAACTCTTCCAGAAAGAGGCCAATTCATTTTGGGAAGAAGTCTTTCAAATAGCTTCTTGGATGGTTTCTGGGGACCTATATGACCCAGACACATGGACCCATATAGCATATCTAGCCAGAAGATGGGAAATCCAAGACAGGAACCCCCCTCCCTCTCTTTTCTTCCCATTATTGCAACCATTAGACAATGTATCAGCCCCTCAAAAAAATGCTTCCACACCAAAGTCAGATAAAGATTGACAAGGACAGTACTGAGGACTGCCCAGTGGCAGGTCTCAGCTCCTTAGAAAAAGGAAAAGATGTCAGCTCCTTAGAAAAAGCAAAAGAACCCAGCTCCTTAGAAAAAGCAAAAGAATAAATTGAAAAAAAGGTTTCACTCCAGACAGCACAGCTGCCCCCCCCTCCGTCCTTGCCATCATATCCACCCTGTAACCCTAGTTGTCCCCCTGAACACTTCCTACTGGAACAGAAAAACCCTAACATGATGAATTCCCCTAGTCAGAGCTTTCCCAAAAGGACCCCCCACCCAACATCTCTGTAAAACTAGAGATAACAACGGGGCTGTTTACAATCAAGAAGTCACAGCTTTTCCTGTTAATCTTCAACCAACTTGAGTTAGGCCCTTAGATTGGTATCCATATCAGGCCGATAACCTTAAGGAACTCAGGATAGCAGTCAGGGAAAATGGAATCCATGGACCTTGGACTAAATCCCTGCTCCAGAGCCTACAGAGCCCAAGACTAGCAAGATATCTGTCACTCATCACTGCCTAGCTCCTTATTTCTCCAATGGAAGGCTCTCTACAGAGACAAATGCCTCCAACAGATAAAAAGAAACCAAAATCAACCAAACATTCCCTGGGGCTTTGAGGAAATATTTGGACAAGGCGATTTCTCCACAGGGGATGAACAAGCCCAACAACTCCCAGGTTCTATGATCAGGTCTGCCTTTGCACCTTCCAGGCTTGGGATAATCTGACCCCACCTTCCAATTCCCAAGATAATACCTGCTCCCTCCTGTTTATTCACCAAAAACCAGAAAAAATGCTTTCTGATTTCATTTTAAAAACAAGGACCAATTTAGAAAGAAAAATCCCTGACCCTCTTGCCAGGGACCTGCTCCTCAAAAGTATTGTATGGGAGGGAATGACCTCTGAGTGCAGGGCAGCCTGTCAAGGGCTCAAAGATGAGCATTATGATTAATGGATAGTTGTCACCCAGGACATTGGGATTGCCTCATACAAGACTGCCTCTTTAGTCCAGGCCTTCACAGTGGCCCTAAAAACTAAAAAGTGTTCCAATTCAGGGAGGATGGACATTGGAAAGGGGAATGTTCCAGCCCCCCACCAAAAACAGTCTACCATAGATGCCACAGAGGATTTCACTGGACAAGGTATTGTCATTCTAGTCATGATATAAATGGAGAACTCCTGGAGCCTTTAAACTTCAAATGGGACAGCCCTCAGCCCCGTCAATAAGAGGGAAGACCCATAATGTTCAATGGGTAACAGTATCCTGGAAGGGAACCACCCAAGATTAGGATTTGAAATAGGAGGAAAACTTTTTTAATGTTTAATTGACAGTGAAGGAGATAAATCTATTCTGAAACAAACTGAGGTCCCTTGACACTGGGAGTTGGGCCCAGGACCTCAACTAATGGGGATAGGAGGTCCTTCCCAAGCATATGTTACAGAAGAGGCTTACAAATGGAAGGACCCAGATGGCACTATGGGCCTTATTAGACCCCTAGTGGCCAATGTGACAACTAAACTACTAGAAAGAGATATTCTTGAAGCCTTAGATGTAGTTATTGTCAGCAACATTGAAAAGAATGCATTGAAACAGAGGATTATGAGAGGTATCTCCACTGATGGAACCCCCAATCCTAAAGGCCACTGTTAAACATTAAACTCCCTGCCTAGAATGGGGCTCTAATGAGCCAGTCTGGGTTGAACAGTGGCCTCTAACAAGGGAGAAACTTCAAATCTTAAATCAGCTAGTAACAGAACAACTCCAACTTAACCATATCTGCCCTTCTAGAAGCCCATGTACTCCTGTGTTTGTAATTATAAAGATCTTAGGAGGTGGAGATTATTACAACACCTTAGGGCCACTAACAAGGCCATTTTCATTTGGGGTGCCCCTCAAAGGGGACTTCCCCTTGTCTCCCTGCAATACCCCTCTTAAAATGGCTCCTACCCCATGGTTTTTCAAGAAAACCCATCCCAGGAGCACCACCCATTTTTACAGATGTGGGGAAAAAGGGGAGCAGCTGTAATTCTCTACCACCCAGGGGAGCAACCTCCCCCCACTATTCACTTTAGGGAACTTCCTGATAGATCCACACAATACAAAGAATTCTATGCCATTTAACTGGCACTATTAGAGGAAGACGGCCCTGTAAAGCTTTTCTCAGATAGTGTATATGCTGTTAACTTCTTACTCTGGCTTGCTCACTCACATATCTGGCTAGATGAAAAACCCCTTTCACCACTACTGATAAAAGTTTCCAACCTCATTTGTAAGAGAAAAGCCACTTTATATGTACAACACATAAGGTCTCATAGCCCTCTGCCTGGCCCCCTTTCAGAGGGAAATGCACTAGAAGATCAGATGGCCTCACAAGGAAGCCTGGCAGATACCTTCTTAACCATTCTTGAGGAGGCTGAAAAATTCCATGTTAATACCCATGTAAACCTAAAAGGGCTTTAATGGTACTTTCCCAAAATTCCTAAAAGTCAGCTCCAATGTATCTTAAAAACCTGCCACTTGAGCCGGGCCTGGTGGCACACGCCTTTAATCCCAACACTCGGGAGGCAGAGGTAGGAGGATCGCTGAGAGTTCGAGGCCACCCTGAGACTACATAGTTAATTCCAGGTCAGCCTGGACCAGAGTGAGACCCACCATGCAAAACCAAAAAAAAAAAAAAAAAAAAAAAAAAACCTGCCACTTGGGCTGGAGAGATGGCTTAGTGGTTAAGACACTTGCCTGCAAAGCCAAAGGACCCAGATTTGATTCCCCAGGACCCACATTAGCCAGATGCACAAGGGGGCACATGCATCTGGAGCTCATTTGCAGTGGCTGGAGGCCCTGGCATGCCCATTCTCTCTGTCTCTTTCTTTTTCTCTCTACTTGTCTATCTAGCTCTCTCTCTAATAAATAAATTAAAAAAAAAATAAAATGCCACTCCTGTGCATCATTAATCACCACACCAGCTCTCCAGACTATGGGCACAAACCCCAGAACCTTAAAGCTAATGCCCTCTGGCAGATTGATGTCACCCATGTCCCCAAATTCGTCACCAAAAATATGTATTTGTAATGGTGGATACATACTCTCACTTCATGTGGGCCACAGTACAGACAGGAGAAAATACTAAAAGGCTAATATGCCATGTGCTATCCACCTTTACCATCATGGGCATCCCTCACCAAATAAAAACTGATAATGGCCCAGCTTTATCAGCTCCTCATTCAAAACATTCTGTGTGCAATGGAAGATCACACATCACACAGGAATTCCACACAACTCTCAGGACTAAGGCATAATAGAGCACATCAGTTACTTAAAAAACAACTTAAGAAACAACAGACTAATAACAATCCACCAAACCTCCAACTGGCCATGGCATTGGCCACTCTAAATATTTTTAACATATACAGAAATTCCCAATATCCCCCCGTTGCCCTTCATTGGAACACAACAAAAATTGCCCCCCATCCTTGTAAGATGGTGAGACCCCTAGATGGAAAATGGAAAGGACCTGACCCCCTCCTCACAAGGGAGAGAGGATTTGCTCTTGTCTTCTCACAGGACCAACCCAAACCTATTTGGGTACCAGCCAGAAATGTCTAATTCAACCCCACTGACCAAGGAGATGGCTCTCCTGAAAGTGAAATGGAAGCATCCCCCTCATCACAGGAAATGAAAAAGGAGGACCCTCCAGGCCCCCCAGGAGGACAACATGATGACCTGGGGCCAAATTGAGGCCCTGTGACAACAAGGAGTCATGCTGGTACAAAATTCACAACTCCGTTTATATCCTTACTTGCTATCCTGACCTTAAAAGCAGCACAGGCTCAACAAGCATATTGGGCTTATGTTCCTGACCCACCTCTAGCTAGGGCTGCTCTTTGGGAAGAACCCCTACCTAAGATATTTTCCAATGCTTCCCTTACCACTGCCAATTATGACCTAGAATTCCTGCAAGAAGCAACTAAACCAATTAACTGGACCTCTCTCACAGCAGAGCCTCCTATCTGCTTTTCAAGAGACAGGTATCATGAGGGATGTGAGATTAGATAATGTATACAAACCACCCATTAATTAAAGATGGTGAATAACAAAATAAGCAATAGGTATCATGAGGGATGTTATATAATGTATACAAACCACACATTAATTATGGATGGTGGATACAAAAACAAATATAACTTACAATTACAATTGGGTCCCCAGGAAGGCAAATAGTCAGAGGTACCACCCATCTTGGGCCCCCAACAGTGGCCTCAAGCAGAAAAGAGAATCATTTTTAAGTTTTTGATGTGTCTGCCCCTCTCTTACCTTTTCATACTTGGGCCTGGGTGGGTTAATCACCAAAATAGGATTTACTATCTTAGTTGTACCCAATGTATTATCACCAATTGTATCAATTCTAAGGGAGGCACAGCTGCAGACTACTCCCCCAATGTAGCCTTTATTATCATGTGGCCTCCTTACTTAATCATGCCCGTCAAAATGACTGAGCCCTGGTACTCCAGCTTCGGAGCTCAAGTGTTCCAGCAGCTGAACAGATTGAGGACACAAAAGAGAAGATTCATAGAATAGCTAATTGTAGAGATCATTGCTACAATCACCATCATCCACCACAGCAGCAATATCCTTAGCACAATCAATGAAAGACAGCTGACAATGTTAATGGACTAGCTAAAAATGTATCTCAAGCCCTTTCATCACAGATAGATATTGATTAAAAGGTGTTAGTCCAGTCAGATGCTCTAGAGGATGCTGTTCTGTATTTAAGAAGATGAGTTGCCATCTGGTGGTTCAAATGCAGTTGGTTTGTCATGGCAATTATCAATTCATATGTGTTACTCCTTTACCCCACAATGAGACTGCTACTGAATGGTGGAAATTTGAGAATCATATTTGGAGTATTTGGAATTATAATAATCTCAGCATAGATTTACAAAATTTACAAAAGGAAATATCTATTATTTCACATAGTCATTTGTCTTTTGATGATCCTGCTAGGGAAGGTAATGGATTTTTTTTTTTTTTTTTTATGCCTTACAGAGCACATTACAAAAATTATCTACCAAACAGTTTCTTTCTCAGCTTTTCATTTGTCTACTATTGGTGTCAGGCACCCTGCTACTAATCTTATGCATAATTCCCTATGTGTAAATTAGGACTCAAACAATATAAACAAATCTTGACAGATCAGGTCCTTATACATTGTCTGGCTCTAACTAGTCCAGTAGTAAGCCACAAAAATCTTACCCAAGATGACACTGCCCCATTTTAAAAACACCGGAGGCAAGGGGAGGTTGTAGTGGGCAGGTCAGCCTGGACCAGAGTGCTCGCAAAACCAAAAAAAAAAAAAAAGAAATGGGCTTGGACTGTGAAGAAGCTGGCCTGGGCTGTTGGACATGGTCAGGGACCTTGGGCTATGGGAGTTGCAGCTGGCCTTATCATCAGGAACCCACTCTGGTGATAGAGCTGGCTCTCCCTGCCCTGGTGCCAGGTTGTAGTGTGCCCTATCTTTGGCCAGTGTGGGCAGAACCAGCGGGCCCCCCCCCAATCCCCAAAAACACCTGAGCATTCCATAGTCAGGCTTTGCCCACCCCTCCCCACAGTTCCTGACCTTGTGGCTAGCTGCCCAAGAGACCCTTATAAACAGTCTCCCTGCAGCTGTAGCCATCAAATGTGTGGCTGAACTCAAGTACCTTTTCCCACCACTTCTGTTATCTCCCTTGCAGCTTCTCCTTTGCAAGTTCTACCTTCCAACACCAGCCAAAAATCTGTCTCAGAAGTGGTTTTATGGTATCCCATTTGTACTTAACTGCTGGGATTAAAGGCTTGCACCACAACACTAAGCTCTGGCATGTCTTAATATGTTTTCTTTTCTTTCAGTTTTAAGTACATTTACATTAACCAAAACAATATAAAATATATATTCTTTATATTTATTTGAATTTAAATGGACTTCTCACATGTATGACATGATGCTTTTGATCACAGGCATAATTTTACAGTCATTATATCCTCAGATATCATATCTGCCCCCTTCACTCTCTCTCATCTTTCAGAGAATGTATATATTACAGGTTTTGTTACTATTCGTATTTTCTGCATGACTTATTCTCTTTTCTGGGTCTCAATCCACTTTCTTATGTTTGTGGTATATTTTTTAGTTTTTATAACCTTTTACTCTTTGTTTACTAAGACACTGAGTAACATATATATTTTTATTTTTTCTTGTTTTGTGATTTTTAAATTAATTTTTCCAGTTCTGGGATTACGATTTTTTGGCATGGCATTTCCTGAACGTTTTATTCACATTCATTTAAAACATGTGGTTGATGTTACTAATACCTAAAGCCTCTTTATTTTATTCTCCATCAATTTTTCTCTAAAAGTTTTACATGGAATATATACAAGTATGAGAAAATATACAAGTAATTGAGGGCAGTGAATGTTTATTTTCCTCCAGAAGTATTTAGTGTGTACAGATTTGTATGGGGCCTTAGGTATCACCTGAGCTATAGCATTCATCTCTTTTTGAGACACTATCTCATTGGCCTGGATCTCACAAATTAGGCTGCATGATCTGGCCAACAAGCCCAAGGGCCCTTCCCATGATTGCTTCTCCTGCACTGGAACACAAGCCACCACAAACAACAATTTTATGTCAGTATTAAGGATAAAGTTGGGTCCTCATGCTTTTGAGACAAGTACTTTACCACCTAAACTATCTCCCCAGCCCAAAAGCCTCTTTTCAACTACCTAATACAAACAATAAGTGAACTGATTCAAATCCAAACCTCTGTCCTTTTGATTTCTGGGCTTACACGTGTTTCTATCTATAGTGTAAACTAAAAGCCTGGGAGTTTCCCAGTACTCAATACCGGAAGGTTCATGAACACTCTGTTTTCCTCTGTACCTCCATGAGGCCAATTCAAAACTGCTCCATGACTCAGCTGGTCTGTCTTCTTTCTTCATTAAGCTTCTCAGGCTCTCATGTGCTTTTAAATCCATTATATCCTGAAGAGAAATAAAATCATTTCAGCTATTTGAGCTTCCTGTCCCTCAAAGACCTTAACAACTCCATTATCCACTTCCTTCATTGGTCTCTGATGCCTTCATATTTGTTTTTCTATGTTGTATAATTTTTTTATGCTCAATATATTGGTCAGTTTCAATATTGTTAGGAACAAAAATCTGTCTCAAAAGTGGTTTTATGGTATCTCATTTGCACTTAAAATCCAGATTCCTTTTAATGCCCTCAATGTACATTTCAATTCATACCAGCTAATAAATAAAATTGTCCATCAATACTTAATAAGAGTGAATCAGATAGATACATTACTTTCAAATGTATTTTCTATACCCAACATATAAATTGGATATGTACATAAAGACACATTAAATTACAATGCTCATCATATAATTGTACTATTGCATTTATGCAGGTAGTATTACAACTCCACTTCCTAAAACCAAACCCAACAACATAATTCATCAATGATCACTAATTTTATCTATAATCTATAAGAAAATAAGCAGAGCTCAGGGAACTAAATTTGCCCTGCTCCTGTGGCATTATCTAGAGAACCTCAAAGACTGGAATACCTGCTCTGATCACATGGAGTAGAAGGTATGAGCTATTAGCTGGCATAGTACAGGTTCTTGACTAGAAGACATTCTTGTAACCTGCACATGTGTCTTAATGTGTCCTTTCAGCATTGGGGTTGAGTGCCTAGAGCAAGTCATTCAAGAGATACAGGGGGAATTGAACTCTTTCCTTTAGCCTTTGTTACTTAATCTTAGGTTGGACACAGTATTTCCTCTGTCATTGTCCCAAGTAAGGCCCATTTAATGGGGAAACAATAATAACTACCTGTAGCAGACAGCTTCAGGTTCACTGAGATGAACTTCCAGACCAGGCACAGTTATGGAGGAAGGGATATTATTTATTGAAGCTCACAGATCCAGGGGAAGTTCCACAAGGCAGGAGAAGCAGCCTGCTCTTCACAGGACCAGGCAAGAGAGCAAAAGCCCCCAGCCACACAGCACACAGAACAAAACTACAGCCAAAAGGTCACACAGCACACTTCAGGAACTCCTGCTAGGCACATTTGCATATCTTTACAATGGAATCTCAAACCCACACCTTAAGACCAGCCCCCAGTGACATTGCCTCTAGCAAGGTGATTGCAGATGCAAACTATAACTAATAAAACACTGAATATATTGGGGGACATATATTCAAACTACCACATTCCTCCCCTGGCCCCCAATATATTTAGCTCCTGGCCCCCAATAGATTTATAACTATCACACATTGTAAATTGTACTCAGTCCAATTTCAAAGGTTATCACAGTCTTGATCAACTTAAGATAGTGAGTCTTGTAAAATCAAACAAGTTAAATACTTTCAACATGTAAAGGCACAGAGTAAACATTTTTAACTGTATAAGGAATAGCAAGGAGAAACTAGAACAATGAAAACTCAGCCACCATCAGCAGTCATCAAACTTCTGCAGTTCAAGTTCAATATAACCATAGACTAACAGTCTCCAGGTTTTCCAATTCCACCCCTCCAGCTGGGCAGAGTCACCAGGGAAAACTTTCATCCCATGCCAACACTGCACTCCATGGTAGCCCTTTTGCACAGTCCTGGTATATCCAAAACATATTCAGGTCTCCATGCAAACCACAGTCCATATTCCAAAAGGCTCTTCCAGCCTATTCCTGAGGGCCTTCATGCCCTGCCTCATGCCACATCTCAGCAGTGGCTCCTGGAACCGTGTGCAATTCATGACCACTCCATGCATTTTTCATGCTTCCAAAACCAATACCAGGTGTGCAGGACACAGCCATATTCTTAATCCAGGGACAAAATAAACCATAGCCTTGAAAAGCAGGTTCCTTCTCCAGTCAGCTCTTTCCAAAAGTTTGCATTTCTAACAGTCTTTCCTCAGGCATCCTCTCCATTGTTTTAATGTAAAGCAGTCCTCAGCCCACTTCCTTCCACCTTCCTTAAGATTGCTAATGTGTTGACAATAGCAGCTCCAGCAACCTAAAACCAGTCTCATTGCCTCTAATTTTAACTTGCTTGAGTTTTTCCAACTTAAAATCTTAAAATCTCAGTCCGATATCTTCAGCCAAGCACATCAGTCCATTACAAATTTAAGTTTGATCAAACACTCTGGGCCTGGATAGCAGAATGTAGCCATCCCTTATGCCAGTAGCCCAGTTCCAACAAAGTCCTCTGCACTCTTTCCTTCCCCTTAGAAAGCTCATAAGCCAAGCCTCGAAGTTCAATACTGTCTGCACTTAGCATTCTCAAACTCTCATCAAAATAGTCCACAAAGCTTGGCTTACCACTCCAGAAGGCATCTTCAGTTGCAAGCACCAAGTCCATGCCCATTCCTCCAAAACAAAGGTTCCAAAAGACGAATATCCACACGGTCAGGTTCATCTCACCCCACACTCCTCGGTACCACTGTACTGTAGCAGACAGCTTCAGGTTCGCGAGATGAACTTCCAGACCAGGCACAGTTATGGAGGAAGGGATATTATTTATGGAAGCTCACAGATCCAGGGGAAGTTCCATAAAGGCAGGAGAAGCAGCCTGCTCTTCACAGGACCAGGCAAGAGAGCAAAAGCCCCCAGCCACACAGCACACAGAGCAAAACTACAGCCAAAAGGTCACACAGCACACTTCAGGAACTCCTGCTAGGCACATTTGCATATCTTTACAATGGAATCTCAAACCCACACCTTAAGACCAGCCCCCAGTGACATTGCCTCTAGCAAGGTGATTGCAGATGCAAACTATAACTAATAAAACACTGAATATATTCAGGACATATATTCAAACTACCACACTACCTTTCTATGAGAAGAATGTAAAAGTAATATTTTAAGAGGTGCTTGGGGAATGGGAGTATAATATTCTACATTTTCATGAAAATCTGTGGACAAAACAGCTTTCTGAACATATTTGAAATATCATAATGCCATTAACATTTTCAAGACTGATAAAAAAATCTCCAGTAATTGCTTAAATCATTTCCTATTGAAAAATTCAAACTCTAATTTTTAATTTTACATAAATAGAATTTCTTATCTTGGATATGGTTAATATAATATCTACTTATCATATCCCTAAAAAGATATTTCAATATTCTAGTTTTAGTTATATATTGGCTATATTCTTTTATCTGGACATTTTTCTTTTAGTGATATAATTTATTTTGACTAAGCTGTCATTGTATTGTCAAGAGCACTGTTAAATCTGCTTCCATTATTTTGTGTATTTGAATTTTCCTAAGTTCATCTACCATATGGACACTGTGCTTATTGTCAGACTGTGAGCTGTTCATTCAAGAAGCCCTATGGAGCATTTCCTGTTTAGAAATATCACTGGGCCAATGGTTCTTTTGTATAGACTCTTCAAATTCCTTCCCAAATACCTCAAAATATTCAAGAGGGAAATTAACATCTAAATAGCAAATTTCTATAGCTCCACAAACAGGTTATAGTAATATGAGTAACAATAATGTGCATATGTGAGACATGTGATAAACAAGCACATAATTCAGATACCATGATTTCCTTCACAGTGGAGAAACATCCAGTAAGAAAGGACAGCCTGTTTTCCTCCATTGTTATATGTTTCCTATTTCTGATACTCAAGATTATGCTAACAAGAAGAATTACAATCCTCCTATAGGTCTTGAGTGGTACAATGCGAGATTGCATTGTCCTGCCCTTCCTCACAACCCTAGAACTTCATTTCCTACACTGTTCAAAAGCTTTTAATCTTAATAAAACTTACTGGGCAGGAAGTTGATACTGATTTGCACTAGCAAAGAAAAATGCTAAAGGTAATATAAGGTCTGTACTTTAAGTATAGGCATAGATAAAAATAAAAGAGAGTATGAGAAAAATGATGAAATTCAGGTATCAATTAGTGTCATAAAGGGGCTTCAGAGATGGCTTAGTGGTTAAGGCATTTGCCTGCAAAGCCAAGGGACCCAAGTCAATTCCCCAGGACCCACATAAGCCAGATGCACAAGCTGGTGCATGCTTCTGAAGCAGCTGCAGGCCCTGGTGCATTCATTCTTTCAGCCTTTCTCCCTCTTCCTCTTTCTCTCTCTCTCTCTAGTAAATAAATAAAAATTCATTATTTTAAAAAAATATTTTTTTAATAAAAAGGAATATAGCCTCAATAAATTAAGGGAACACCAAAAAGACTTCTGACCAGCAAACATTTGTGAACACGGCAGTTAAGAAAATTACAATGAAAAAGAGTATAGACAAGCTACCAATTACTTCAAACCATAATCCCAAACCTCTATGGCTATTTACAAATAAAAGGTTCACCAGGAACAAATACCTGGAATTATTCATTAGTCAAAATAGATGTAAACCTGTAATTATAGTTAACAAAATGTAAGTAAGATGAGAATACTACACAAAAGAATTCAGTAAAACTGAAATCAGAAAAGTTAAAACCTTAAATTAATTTAAAATAAAATATATGTGCTGAAATGTAAATATAAATTACAAAAACCAAGTAGGAAAAATAGCATAAATAACATTATGAGAAAATACTTCATTATTATTAGCATATATCACTTATAGTTTGTTAATTAAATATACATTTAAACAATAAACTTGAAGAGCTGACTCATTGAAGATGCCTATGACCTATGATTCTGTCAAACAATTGCAATTCTGAAAGACATAGGTTAACAACCAATATTACCCAACACAAATCTCCCCTTTGTCAACTTGACTCATAGCTACATCTCTTTGTGTCATGCTTAAATTTCAAAAGAAGACCAAGAAAGTATTGCAATTCTACTTAACATGCCATAAATAAAGCTATACTACATATAATCAGAAATGCATTGTTCTTCCCACAAAATAAATAGCAAAGAGTCCCTTCAGGAATGCTGAGTTTTTAATATCCTATAAATTGAATGTGAGATTTAACAGCACTTTACTAATACTATTCCAGTCTATGTTATATTGCCTAATAAGTAAATAAAGAAATCACAAGTATATGTTTAATATGTCTATATATGCACAAACATATTCTTAACAAAACAGAACAGACACATTTATGACAATTGCAATCATTATTGCTACAACTGGTCATATAGCTTTAGCTAGTATTTATAATTACCTTCTACTATCCATCCAATATTTATTCCTCTGTTTGTAAGCACGTAAACAGGTCTTTTCTTTGTCTGGAGGAGTAAACCCACATTCATTGCTGAAATGTCTGGGCCATTCATCATCCTTCCAGGATTGAGTTATTATACTTCTCCATTGTCCTTAACCATAGGACATGGTAATGCAAAAGAAGTCCAGAAGGATCTCCGGTACTGTAGACATATTCATTTTTACCTCCACTGGAAGAGCAGCCCAGTTTTGCCCTGTTAGTCTATATCAATCACCATTACTACACTATGTATTCTTTCTTATCATGTTGACCCAAGGGCATGAGGAGCACAAAGAAGCTAGGGGAAAGTCATAGCTTCCAATTCCACAGAATTTTTTTGTCTCTCCTGATATAAGCATTATCCACACTAGAAATAATATTTTAAGTCAGTAAAACATTAAGTCATTGGAATAGGAAGCAAAAATATTGCTACTGTGTCACTAGAGGTGATGGTGAGGGGTGTTGTTCCCATTCCTCCCCATTGACTCCTAGTCCTATATATGCTGACTATAGGAGAAACAGTATCATATACTGGATGCTGATTCACAGCATATACATTGTCTTTGAAGAGTCTTGTCCTAGCCTTCCAGGCTACTGCCAACTACTTGTCACTAAAACTATTTCTTTTTAAAAAAAACATTTTTGTTTATTTTTATTTATTTATTTGAGAGTGACAGAGGAAGAGGCAGATAGATAGAGAATGGGGGTGCCAGGGCCTCCACCCACTGCAAAGAACTCCAGATACATACTCCCTCCCCCATGCATCTGGCTTACAGGGGTCCTGGGGAATCAAGCCTTGAACAGGGGTCCTTAGGCTTCACAGGCAAGCGCCTAACCACTAAGCCATCTCTCCAGCCCTAAAACTATTTCTTTAAAAGATCATTTCTGATGGAATGGAGGTAGGGAGAAGAATAACGGTTTAACCTGATGTGAATATACGCATTATGCAATATGTTCATACAATAAAGTTCTTAATGAAAAACAAAGGTCATTCTACCATTGTAATATGCCAACTGTTTCAAGATGGTAGAAAACATGGTAAGATCATGAATTTCATGAATACAAACCCAAGAATACATTTCTTTGGCATGGAATGAGTTAGCTGATGAGAAATTATTCTGTGTAGAATAACATAATAATAGATAAGGCAATGTGTAAGTCAATAGATGATAGTTTTTGTAGAGTTGAACACAGGAATGGCAAACCCATGTGTAAAATAAGCATCTATTTCAATTATGACAAAACACTGCCCTTTCCATTATGAAAGTGGTCCAGTATAGTCCACCCTTCAATCCAGCAAACCTGCCTCAGACAGCCCATGGCTGTTCCCAAAACACAAGACAGTTTTGCAAATTCAATGATCCTCTCTTTCCTGAATTTCTCATATCCCACAATATCAGATGGGGTTCCAATTTGTTAATCCAAGGGGGAATAAAGCAGAGTTTGAAGAACAGTACACTCCTTCAGCATTCAGACCCCTTCAAAAGACTGCAACTTTTTGTTTTTCCAATGCAGGTCAACTGGCCCAATCATAATGGTTGTAATCTCTCCATTGTAGCTGAATGGGCAGCAGTGTCACCTAAAGATTTCATTTTTTCTATGCCATCTCCCTCTGCTCACACCAGTCCATTTATACACAATGCAACCCTGCACAAGTTCTCAGCACAAAGGCATAACCATAAGCCTCTCACACAAACTGCTTCTAGCCCAGTCCAGGCAAAGCTCTTTCTTACCCTCACAAGCCAAATTTTACAGTCCATAGTACTTAAAAAATATTTTAATTTTTGTTTGTTTATTTATTTGACAGAAAGAAAGAAGCAGAGTGAGCGAAAGAAAGAATGGGCACATCAGGGCTTCCAGCCACTGCAAACAAACTCCAGATGCATGCTCCACCTTGTGCATCTGGCTTATGTGGGTATTGGGGCATTGAACTGAGTTCCTTTGGCTTTGCAGGCAAGCACCTTAACTGCTAAGTCATCTCTCCAGTCCCAGTCCATAGTTCTTACTGCATTCAGGTCTTTCATCTCTGACCAGAATGGCCCATCAAGCTGTACTTATAGCACTGCAAGGCATCTCTTAGGGCACAGTTTCAAATTCTTCCACTTTCCTCTCAAAAATCATCTCCAAAGGGCTGAAGCCACACTCTCAGGTACCTAGCAGAAAGCCCGCTCCTCTGGTACCAACTAAACTGTTGCAGTCAGGTTCACATTGTTGGCAGAAAACACCCATCCAAGAACAGCTTATGGGGTAAAAGTTTCATTTTGGCTCACAGACTCAAGGGGAAGCTACATTATGGCAGGGGAAAATGATGGCAAGAGCAGAGGGTGGACATCACCTCCTAGCCAACATCAAATGAACAACAGCAACAGGAAAGTGTACCAAATACTGGCAAGGGGAAACTGGCTATAACACCTGTAAGTCCACCCCCAACAATACACTGCCTCCAGGAGGTGTTAATTCTCAAATTGCCATCAGCTGGAAACCTAGCATTCAGAATCCCTAAGTTTATGGGGGATACCTGATTCAAACCACCATAATAGTGAATTCTAGGTCAGGCAGAGCTAGAGTAATACAAAAACAAAAGAAAGAAAGAATGAAAGAAAGAAAGAAAGAAAGAAAGAAAGAAAGAAAGAAAGAAAGAAACAAAGAAAGAGAAAGAAAGAAAGAGAAAGAAAGAAAGAAAGAAAGAAAGAAAGAAAGAAAGATGAATTTTTCATTTCATCATGTTCAGACATGTAAGGAAAGAACTGATTGGTTTTTTAGATTTAAAGGGTTGACCTCAGATGATAGCCAACCTAAGTAGCATGTTAGACTGTGGGCAGCAGTAGACTGTGGGTGACTGTAGCTGTTGTAGATGAATCTGGATCAGACATGAGTTCCATTCCTGCCAGGGTGGGGTTGATATGTGAGGTGGCACCTTCTGGTTCTCTCTTTGGGCTTGTCCCTAACTGAAACTGCCTAAAATAAGCTAAATTTTCTGAGTGTCTTACACCACCATGGTTAGTTTGTTTGTGGGCCCATTAGACAAGGACAATGGTCAGGGAACTGTGGTGACTACAACCCACAGAATAGATCATCTTACCTACTTGAATTGTGAAGTTTTCCACTGGCTGAGATTGCCATTATTGAACATCCACATGGGATATCTGTATTAGTCAGGGTTCTCTAGAGGAACAGAATGGACAGAATGAATTGTATTAAAAGGGGATTTATTGGATTAGCTTACACAGTCCAGCAATAGCAGGTTGCAGGTCCGAGAGTGAAGAAACCCGGTAGCTGCTCAGTGCACGAGGCTGGAGGCCTCAGCAGTCCCAATCCGGCACTGAAGGCCTGGAGGCTTCCTGGAGAGACGCTGCTCTTCAGTCCACCCTGGTCTTCAGTCCACACTGGAGAGCAGCAACACCAAGCAGCAGGTACCAAGCAGAAAACACCAAGCAGCTAGTAGCACCGGCAGCCAGGTGGGAGAGAGAGCCTTTCTTCCCAGAGCTCCTTTTTATCAACCAGCCCCCTCCTCCAAGAGGGCCACCCACTCTGGGCCGCCCACTCTGGGGAAGGCTTACCCCTGGGGCAGGATTCTTCCTTTAGTTAATCCTTCCTAGAGGCAGCCTCAGAAACACACTTATGAGGAATGTCTGTGGATTCCTAAACAAATCAAGTTGACACAAACTTAACCATCACAATATATTTACGTCCTTTGCCTATTTTAAGTGATCTATGTACGTACCCCTTCTCCAAATGTCTTTCTCACCAATTTCCAATTATGCTCCTTCCAAGTCCCCTACCATCCAACCAAAACATTGACTATAGCCTATGAATCAGTAATTGCACAACCGACCATTCTTCCTTCCATGCAAAATGCAGAATTATCTGGACTGTCTGAAAAGCAAGATCCATCTCTCAAAGAGAGAATAATTGCTTGCAGATGACAGAAAGGACTGTTTCTAACGTTCTAAGTATCTCTACTATCTACCTGCCTGACAAAGGCTCCAAAGAGCATCCCTATCTACCACTGATACCTCAAGTAGCAACAGATCTATTGGATCAAATGGCCCATGGGCACATCATAGGCCTATTGAAAAATCTTCTCTTGCTCCAGGCTCCACTCAAAGCAGCAGCTTTCTGAGTATATGGGCCTGATTTACACACACATAGGTGAGGAATGTGCTGCCTCCAAATGTAAATAGACCCACTAGTTGTTGTGTTTCTGTCTTAGTGGTAGGAGGGGCCAGCTGCAACAATTTATCCTTCTTCACCTTAGAGAGAATATCTCTGCATGCCTTACACTACCAAGGCAGACAACCCTTGAAATCATTTCACATGTGCAGATATATGCTGCACCAAGTGCAGAGTGGTTGCTAACTCCAGCCCTGTGGGTCCAATTAGCACAATGCCATCAGTATAATGGATCACTATGATACCTTGTAGAAAGGAGAGGTAATCAAGATCCCCTGAGAACAAAGTTATGACTCGGGGTGGAAGAGTTGCTATAACTTAAGATAAAATAGTAAAGGTGCACTGCTGGCCTTGCCAGCTGAAAGCCAATTGCTTCAGTGGACTAGTAGCCATCTTTTGATTCATACTTCAGCTAAACAGTCAACTAAACTGCTGGCACCTTTGCTAACATGTGCAAGCTTCAACGTTAAACCAGAATCTCTGCTCAGTGGGACCAGTTGATAAACTCAGCATCATGCTTTCATGTTCATTCCACCACCTTTCCACAGCCTCACAACTCACTGCCACACATACTCACCAGACTTACTTACATAAATTAGAAAAGTCTTGAAGTAATTTAGGGATGCAATACACCTCCTCATCAGTCACACTTTCTACCTCACCACTAGGACCCAGCTTAATCTTCAGTCTGGTTACAGATCTAGAAGAAAAGATGGCTGGATCTTCAGCTTGCCAGAATCAGCAATGTCTTGCTGGGCTTCTCCTCCAGAGATGCAGACAAGGAAGAATTAATCCCCTCAGGCAAGGGTAATACTGCCTATCACAGTGGACAAAGGATTTGAATACACATATTCCCAAACAAGATACACTGGTGATCAATAAGTAATATGAACAGATGTACAACATCTCCAATAATTAGGAAAAGGCAAATCAAAATAGCTATAACACTTTCTACCTGCTATGCTGGCTATATTCACAAAAAGAGGAAATGACAAGTGTCGGCAAGGTTGTGGAGCAATTAGAACCCCGTGTAGTGGTTAAGGGAATATAAAATGATGCAGTCATGGAAGAAAATAGTTGAATGTTTCTTCAAAACACAACATATAATTACCATCTGCTTTATATATTGCAGAAATGGTTTAAAAGTAGGTCTACAAACTGATGCCTATATAATCAGTACAGTTGTATTCAAAGTAAATGAATAAACTATCTCACCTGTCTGTCAACATCAGACAGATGGAAAAATCATAACCTTGTATAAGCTAGGTGAAAAAAGACAGACTCACAAAAAATTCCATACATGAAAAACTTACAAAGTGAGCAAGTCCACCTGGACCCAAAGTAGATTATGAATTAAAAAGGGATAGGTGGTAAGGGAAGGGTAAGTTATTACTAAATGAATACAGAGTTTCTGATGTGAAGAAAAAGCTTCAAGAAACAGTGGTAGGCTTGTAAAATGTGTGAATATAATTAGCACCACCAAACTATATAGTTTAAAAGTTAAAATGGTAATTTTATGTTATATATTTATATATAATATATATATTGTGTTTATTGCATTTATGCTACATTTAAATTTTGTACTTTATTGTACAATTTTCATACACTATTATAAACAGCAAAGTTTACACAATATAGTATATAGAACATGTATACTATAAGTGTTATAATTGAACAATAATAAATTAACAGTATATTACAGTAACATATTGGTATAATATTATGTTAACATACATGATTTACATGCAGCATGCAAAATTTATTGCATATATTAAAATATATGTTAAGTATATTTTAGTTCTATTTTATAAAATAAACTTTCTCAGTTCAGACTTGTGAGAGTTTGGATTTTACTTCTTATATCTTTTGTTGTTTGTTTGTTTCTGTTTTTCAAGGTAGGGTTTCACTGTAGCCCAAACTGACCTGGTATTCACTATTTATCCTTAAGGTGACCTAGAACTCACAGCAACCCTCCTGCCTCTGCCTCCTGAGTGTTGGGTTTAAAGGCATGCACCACCATGCCCAGCTGTTTTGTATAATCTTATACAAGTCATTTAATATTTATTTAATATTTATGAATTTCTATGAAGTGTGAACAGTAATCACAGCATCACATTTCCCTATTAAGCCTATAGTGGTGAGTGAATAGCCCAGGTTGTTTCATTATCTACACTTGATTATTATGGTTTTCCATAACATAATACACCCTTTATCCTTAGAATAAATTTTCTATTCATTTTAAAAATCAAAGTATGTCCCACAAATCAATAAGAACATATAATAAAATTTCCTTAAGAAGTTACTAAATCTTGCTTTAATTTTCAATTGATAATATCTATTAATTGAGAAAAAGCATTTTGCTATGTATATCTCAGTGTTTTCAATAGATACACATTCTTCATGTAACTAGAACAAACTAAATTCTGAGAATATAAAATAAAATATAGCAGGGCATGGAGGCACACACCTTTAATTCCAGCACTAGGGAGGCAGAGGTAGGAGGATCACCATGACTTTGAGGCCACCCTGTGACTACATAGTGAGTTCCAGGTCAGCCTGGACTAGAGTGAAACCCTACCTTGAAAAAACAAAAAAACAAATATATATACATATATATACATATATATATATATATGACAGTTCAAAGGTATACAGATTATATAGCAATCTATAAATAGAATTCTAAAAAATATTAAATAACTCTTCAGTGGATACAGTATTTGGAAACACATTAATTGTATGGAAATAGACAAAAAAAGGTTTTAAGAGATTATATATGCTACATTTCATTTTAAAAATCAAAATATTAAGTTGTGGTATTTTTTCTTTTGCTGATCTCTAGTTTCTATAATAAAAATATCTCTCCTTTGAAGTAAAAAAAAAAAAAAACATTTACTATGTGTCCATTATGTGCTGGTCATATCAATATTAAGCTCATTATTTTTGGCTATGTTAAAATGAAGGAATAAATGGGAAAAAGTGAACCAAACATAAAAAGAATAGCTGCAGAATTTGAACCACTTCACCCATGTGGCATAAACCCAGAAGCTAGCCAAATGGTTGCCTACTTTCTAGTCAGTTGTAATTTCTACATAGTTCATACACTTATATTTTTATTTAGTAATATTTTTGTGACAGGTAACTAGACAAGAACCCATTGCATCCTAGACCTCATAATGTTGCCTTCTTTATGAAGCCCCATATTTCAGTTGTTTCTCTGTTCCATTGTCAGGTTGGGATTGTTCTTAATCCAGTTATATTTAAGAAGTATTATACACAACTTTTTTTCACTGATGTTGTTTTTATCTCTCTAATTAGTGTTACCCCAAATGCATACTCATGCATACCTGATGATGACACCCAGAGCAAAAACAGAAACTAAGGATTGTCTAACTGTGGACCTAAAAATCAAATGGCTTAAGAACTGGTTAGAAAATGTTAATGTGTGAAGCTGAGAGCTTAACTATTAAAATAGCAGGCTTGTGGAAATCTGAAGAACAGGTGCCTTTTTACAGCAGGTTTTAAAAATTAATTATTGATTCTGGCCAAAAGATAGCCACATTTTCTAACTAGATCAGTCTCAGTATGTTTTCTTTTAAGATGAAGCAGTTGTCCATCTTTTACAGTTGGCAAACATAATATCCAAATAAGTATCAGATCCACTATAAATTATTGAAATGGCCAAAGTGAGAGAGATTCATTAAGTAAAACCTTTTCAAAATTTGGCAAGTTAAGACCAGTCTATTTCCTAAATCTCCTCTTCCTCCACCCAGTTTCAGCTGTTACTGCTAGGGTCGTCCTGATCTTCTGAAATGACAGTCTATTTTACCCCTACTTGTCTTTTAAGTGACCTTGTCATTTACTGCAGCAAATGGAATATCAGTCATCTAGTGAGACTTAGAAAGGCTTGAAAAAAAGTGCCCTGAACAATACCTGGTAGGGTAATGACAATATGCCCAGGCCAGCCTGCTAGAAGACAAAGGTACAAGACAGAACAGTGTTCCTAGGCAAAACCATTCTAATTTAACATGCACTATGTTGACCCTTAAACAAGCCAGCCAACCTTACTAGCTCTTCTTGCAGCATTACAGTGGACCACAGATGCACAACCAAGTGCAGCCAGAGTCTTGCTTGATGAATAGACTAGATTCCATGGGCTAAATAATTGTCTGTACAAGCTACTGAGATTTTTGTGGTTGGTTGTTACTGAGCATTTCTGTCAAGAGATAAGTGATGTACAGGTTTCATAACTTCTGAGCACTAAATCCATGACTACACTTCATTTAAGCCATGCTGACAAAGGAACATTCAGATAGAGCCAAGGCCAGTGAGATACAGGTGCGACACGGACATCCAGGTGACTGTGCTCAGTCTGTGAATAAGTGAGGAGCTTTCAGATGGCAGGCATAATTTGTTCTGAAATGGTTTATAATTGATAATCAGATTTAGCACCCAGGGTTAGCATGGAATTGAACCTAACTGATGCCAACAAAATGAGGACAAATCCTTATTAATAGCAGCACAATTAATAAAATAGACAGGAATGTTTTGTGTTTTGTCTTGTTTTGAGGATCAGGAAGGCATTGATGGCTTAGACCTTTCAGTGTGGAACAAGTTGGAAAGAGCTGAAATGCTGGAGCAAGCTGCAGTGGAAGGCTGTCTGTACAGCATCACCTAGCCTTTACCACCAGGAGCTCCAACAGGGAACATTCATAATAACTTCCAGAGAGTCCTAACACCCTCTCGCTTCCTGGTCTTATCCACCTCACAGCAACAAGAGAGAAAATCTTAATATGCATGGTATATTCGTATACTAATAAATGTATTGTTCATTTGAAATTCAAATTTGACTTGGCATATTACACTTTTGTTTGTTAATCTGGCAACCCTAACTTGGGGTGTTCCTCAATGATTCTCTGGCATAGTGATGAAGCTATTCAATCTCATATAACCAAATTTATGGCTGTTTCTTCCAGAGCTCTGGAAGAGTATTGTTGTGCTAAATCATCATTTGTTTGTTTTGAAATTATTTCCTTATATCCAAACATCCCTCAGTAACTTAGGCATTTGTTGCATTAAAAAGTATAAAACAGTGATAAAATGAATTGGAAAAGATTTATCATAAGAGAAAAAAATTAAGGAAAGTGATCAAAAAGGTATCCATGAGTTTAGAAAACCTCAATTTTGAGATAAAGGGCATAGTTGGAGAGGACCTAACATAGTAGATTAGTTGGCAGACCAATCAAGGAGAGAGTGAGACCTGAGCTGACTCCACAGTGGAGGAAACTCTGAACCTGTAATATTAAAGAGTAGGACTCTGCTTCCAGGATGGGATGAATTACTTAGAGACTGCCTCAACTGTGGGTAGAGTGCTTCACCTGTACCAAAGGGCCATGGGAGTTTCACTTCTTATAGCCATCCGGGAGATATTTTCTTTGATGTCAACATTGTTACCAGATAATCTAGCTGTTTGTCTCCTGAGAGTCAGCTGGGTTCTCAGCCAGCCTATACCATGTGAGTAATTCTTCCTCAAACACCTGAGGGTTCTTTCTAGATTGCAACTGGTCTCTCTCTGCCAGGAGTAGAACCAGAAATTTGGAACTGAAAACCGCCAGCATCTGTCTCAGTAAAAAACTAAATAGAACTTACAATATTCTAGTTTCTTCTGTGAAGGAAAGGCAGTATTCATCCATGTTATGTGAAGGGAAAGATTCACTCATCCATGTTCCATGTGTTACCCTTTGAGATGCTTCTATTATTGAAGGAGCTCCAAAGGATAATTTCTAAAATGTAGGCTCCATTGTCAAACAGACCTGAATTCAAATTCTAACTCTGCCATTTACCAATTGTATAACTGTGGGTAAATCTACTACTATCTCAAATTTGTGACTATACTTAGACTGAGCCATCCAAAATGTGAATCACTTTATTGATCAACTGACCCAATTTCCATTTCAAACAATCCTTAGCATATTAGAAGTGAGTTACAAGGAGAATTAATAACAAAACAAAGCAATGGGGGGGGTGGATGGGAGAAAGTTCTGATCCTAATATTGTGGCATAATAATATCTCTTGTAGCTAAATTTTCTCCATACCATATTCTCTCACTAAAGATAATGTCAACAGATGTCGAGGTCAACACCACTTGTATAACTTTGAAAAAGTTTCTTATCTTCACAGATATTTACTTTTGTTTGGATTTAATAATATTCAGGAATCATTCAGGAAGTCTCATTATGTTTTTTTTCTGTGTATATATAGACAGTCAAAAAGGACAGAATACATAATACATACTAACTGCATTTGAAGGCTGACAGGCCAGTGGAGAAAGCAGTTAGGTAATGGATTCATAGTTTTATGGGATCAGTTTGATTCAGTATGAGCCATCATTAATAACACCCACCAACATTGTGACTCATGGAGATTTTCAAATAAGCAAGGATTATATAATGCATGTACCAGTGTTACTCACTATAACAACCACTGAAAAATTAGACATTTCAAGGAGCCAGTGGTATGTAGAGGAAATTCTGTCTGGGGACTCAGATAAGCATACTTGTATATATACCTGTGTGATATACACCATGTTCCTCAACCCTCTGAGATTTGTCTCTCACATCTAATAAGACAATTCCACAAATTGATAAAGAAAAAAAAAGAAGTTAGCTTTGGCTAATGGATCTAGTCAAAAGTCAATGAGCTATATTTGGAAATGTTTTTGTTTTGTTTTGTTTTGTTTTGTTTTTTTTCGAGGTAGGGTCTCACTCTGGTCCAGACTGACCTGGAATTCATTATGTAGTCTCAGGGTGGCCTCGAACTCACAGTGATCCTCCTAACTCTACCTCCCGAGTGCTGGGATTAAAGGCCTAGGAAATGTCTTTCTTGATAGGAGAGTGCTATGGTGGCACAGTTCACAGCAAGAAGAATGTAAGCAAACTGGCTTCTACAGAAGATGGTTTTTAAAGAGATAGGACACTTGGTGACCCACCAAAGGTTAATGGTAAGACCCTACTGTCGAAGACAGCATACGTGTGTGAGACCAAACACAGAGAGAGACCTGGCCAGAATATGGAAGAAGGTCAGTCCCCAGACAGTTAGCTAGTCTAGTACCAGAGGGTGCTACATGAGCAACTGGGGGAAAATGTCTGACATTGGTCCAAACAACTTGCAGTCTAAGATACCCAGCAGGAAACAATCTGACATAATGCTCATACAAGTGCAGTAGTGGCAAACAGCCATGGTGGGTTACCAACTGCTCTTGATTTGGATAATAAATCCATTCAGTGGAATGGAACTCATTGCTGGAACTGGGAAATAAGTCAAAGCCATGTACAAAAAATGAGCTCAGTCTCCAAGATCTAGAGGCCACCAAATGTGGGCTAGAAGAGAGCCAATGCATATAAAGTTCCCTCCAAAACATATATGGTTATCCCATCTATCTAGTACTAACTTCTCTCTCCATTGGAGAATTTGCTTATCTATTTTCAGGTGGAAAACGAACCTGAAGGGAGGATCAGCTAACCACACCTCACCAGTTGAAACCATAGAACAACGCAGGGGAAGGGCAAGAATACAGCGCTCAAGGCGATCACAACACCAGAAAAAGGCTGAAGGAGATAAACACAGAGAACATCCAACTCCAACTAAGCCAGATATCCAGAGACACAGAGGCTCCCAAAACCTCATCAAGGAAGCAGAACTAAAATGACCCCAATGTGGCTCAGGGAAACTCACGGAAGAGGGGGCGGAAAGATTGTTAGAGTCACAAGTTGGGGCATTATGCACAGAGACTGGGGCCTATCCACCAGAACTCTTGAGCAAACTCACAATGCATGATCCACATTCCCCATTGATGAGGGCCCCTTTGAAAGTGGGAGGACAGGGAGGAGGACAATGGAACCAATACTATGAATGTAAAATCAGAATAATATAAATAAAAATATATATATTTATTTAAAAAAAGAAAGAGATAGGACACTAATCCTTTCTTAGGGCTTACACCAGACTGCAAATCTTAACGGGGATCAAGAATTCACGGGAGATAAATCATATTTGACCCAGAGCAATGACTGTGCCCTATCATTGGTATGAGAAATTAAGTCCATCCATGCCAAACATTTTATAAAATATCAGTGACTAGTTAAGATTCAATAAATGATGGCTATTATGAATGTTTTCATAGTCATAAAGTTGGTATGAATAATAAGCAAAGGATAGAACAGAGTAGAAAACAATCAGTGTAAGTGAAAACTGTCTCAAAGAAATAATTGGAAGAAGAGAAAAAGAAAATGGCTGTTTAATGGGAAAGCACATAGGAATTATGGGATTTCATGTTGTAATTTTAAAAGGAACATAATCAGATATATTTAAATACATGTTAAACATTCAGCCTTCAAGTCAATCCCCAACAGGCATTACTGTGGAAACCAAAAACCTCTGAGAGGTCTTCTCATTTGTTTGGGAAGCAAGCAAACTCTAGAAATGCAAATGTAATTGGAAGTATTCTTATCTTCCATTCCATCCTATACTAGCTATCTTTTTCAAGACACATTTGTGGATTTCAATTTCACTTGTCATTTAATAGAAATTCTCTATTCTGTACTTTTGGTCTTCCTGTTTTTTCAAAAATAGTGCTTCCTGGACCCTTGTGGGAGAAAATTGTACAATAGATTCAGAAAACATTCCAACTGTCAGTTATGTGCTAAAAAAGGACAGATTAATCCCCAAAGCCATCATAGTTGACAAAGCCTTCACTTAATGTGGTGAGCTATATTGCTAAGAGAAATTGATAACAACAGCACTTGGGGAGGCTCCTTGCCATTACATGAAATAATTATGGCCTGAGGGTATTAAAGGTAAATCAGGAAATAGGAAAAGAGCAAAGGTGATTATCTTTCCATAATACTAACAGCTATTATGTGATAGTTCTTAAATTCAAGTCAATAAAAGGACACTGTTTTTGCTTTTTCATAAGTAATTCTTATTTCCCTAGCCTCTTCTTTTACTTTTGGTAAATTTGCTGCTCACAATTGTGAAAAAGAAATGCATAGGAAGAATGAACACAGAGGAACTGTCCTGCACTGGTGGTGCCCATTCAAATTGTTTAAAACAACTTTGGAATCATCATAGGAGGGTCTAGTAAAGCTCATGGTGTATGTGAGGTTTGGGAGTGAACACAACCATACAAACCACTTTGAGACAAAGACGAAAGCTTTTATTTGTGAAAAGCATGAGCTGCCAGGACTGACTCTCAAGGGCAGAGCACAGCCAACCCGAGTTTGCTGATAGTGGGCTTTATTGGGCTTCTTCAGTTGGGGGAAGGTGAGGAAGGGAAAAAGCTGAATAGGATAGCCAGGTGTGATACCAGAACAGTGACCAGGTGACTTACAAGATAAGGGCACAGGAAACCATGACCTGGGGGCATTGTAGGCAAGGAAAGGATAATGTCTGGGTGGTTTCTTGAGGAAGGTGGATAATCCATTTGCTTATGTCTCTGTCGCCATCCTGCTGTCCTTGGTCACTCATTTTGGGAGCCTGTCCAACCTAAGAGTGTATATAGTCACTCATATGAATACACCCTAAAGCAATGAATGTGTATATGTTCCATCAAACATGCATCTAAATAGAAATTGTGCTTTTATACACAATAACCATATTAGGGGAAAAATGTCTTTTAAAGGTAGACCAGTAAATGTAATAATAGTCATTATTTGGGGCAAGTCAAAGAAGTAACTGCAGATATTTGAAAAATCATGCATAAACTGTAGAAGACATAATGTTGAGTAAAAGAATTTAAACAATTAAACTACATAATTGGATTTATCACCTGATTTCATTTATATGATGTTACAAGACACACAGGGATGAAAGATTGTGGAGTGGTAGGACTCATTCTGAAAGGTTTAAACTTTCACTAGAAAGTGTAGATGATTACAGATGTCAAATAATGGCTACACTAGGGAGAAAGATGATTGTGACTAGCAAAGAGACTTTCAGAGGAGAGAATTGGGTGGTACTAAATACATTTAGTTTTAGGATATGGTGTTTAATATGAAAATTCTCCTGTGTCTTGTCTCTCCACCAGAAGAATGGAGTAGACAGAAGGTGAAGGGTGAACAAAGAGTGATCAATTTGTGTGGGATTATAACAATTGTTGGAATGAAAACTGGGCTCTTGGTGGCAGTGGGTTTGCCAACCAAGAGGACATAAAGGTGTTACACCTCGAAATCCTTGACAGGATCCATGCTACCAGCCAAGAGGCATTGAAGCAGGTTCTCAAAAAGCCAGAGCAACAGAAAGTCCTACTGAGGCAGTAGCCAGGACTTGTCATTCTCTCACCAAGGCAGGAGCAATTCTAAACGCAAAGGAGTGCACATGTGAGTGCAGGTGCAGATCCAGTAGAGCAAGCACAGGCAGCTCCAGGGCCCTGCTGGGACAAGAACATGTCTGGCTGCACTAAAAGGCAACAGAAGGCTCAGATCCCCAAGCATAATAACCCTGGGACTCTTAAGGGAGGGAACAGGACTGTAAGTCCCAGCACAAGATGTCCTGGCCACCAACACAAGTTTTCCTTCTTCAAAGTCTTCTCTCTTCCCCTGGTGGTGAGGCTGAAACCCGTCAGAGGAGAGTGGGGAGCAGAGTGTAGGAGTTTATATAGACACAGGCTGGCCCTAACTGGTCATGCAAATTAGGTGAAAATCACTGAGACCAATTATAAGAGTCTGTCAGCTGCCAAGAATTCCAAAGCTGCCAGCAAGCCCGCGCCGCTTCAGTTACCATGGCAACCACCAACTAGCAATGTTGGCTATCAAAAGGATGGCAGAGCCTGGAATGTACCAGCAATCAGAAGGAAGCACTGAGCCGTCAGAAGGGCACACACACAAACAGCCACTGAGTCTGCAATTTGAGCCCAAGGATCTTCTGTGGAGCTGCCGGCTCCAATCATAGCCGTCATAGCCAGGCCCCTTCTTTCCCCTCTCAAATACATTAACTGACTGATGAATACTTAAACTATTAAAATGTATAGTCATGTCAAGTATTTTCTATATTGTTTAAACTTCATAATGTAAATGGGTAAAAAAATCTCAGTTTGTCTTTCTATAAAGCAATTTCTGCTAAGCAGAGGGAAAGAGATTACTAATTATTTTGTTCACACTGAGGAGGCTTTTTAAAGCATAATCTCACCATTTCTAAGGATCACTCTAAGAAATTTTCATCCTCCAGGCACTGTGAGAAATTGCTGTTCCCACTGAAATATGAGGACTGTGACTTCCCAGAGCCACACAGCATCGAACAAATCCAGAGCCAGAGGATGTGTGACCCACAGAACAAACGTCTCCTGCTGATCACATCTGCGTCCAGCATAGCTTTATGGGCAGTTTCGTGTTTTCTATTTCAAAACTCAAGTAAACACACATTCATGATCCCAGACAATTTCAAATATTTTAAATAAGATCTAAGATGTACTTGTATAAAATATATATAGCCAATTCATCTCTAATTCACTTCTTGCTGCTGGTGTTTTCTAATTCATGAGCTACTTATTCAAATCAATATTACTCCACTAAAGTCAGATGATTTTGTTAAAAATGTGTTATTAGGCAAAATCATGTACTGTTTTAGGTTTTTTTGTTTGTTTGTTTTTTTTGTTGTTGTTTTGTAAGACAGGGTCTCATATACCCCAGGCCAGCCTTGAACATACTATGTAAGAAAAGTTGAAAAAAATCCTTAAACTTTTGATCTTCCTGCCTCTACCTCTTAGGGCTAGGCTTATAGGCATGTATCATCACACCAAATTTATGGGGTGCTGGGGCTCAAACCCAGTGCTTCATACATATTAGAATACATACTCAACCCTAGTTTTTACTTAAATAGTAATGATTAATTAGCTTGTATAAAAATGGTTTTAGAAAAAATTCAATGCCCAAATCTGAACTTTCACTGTAAAACCAGTGTATCAGAGAAATGAAAGAAACAAAGACAAAGGAACAGCTAACAAAATCTTATAACCTTTTGAAGTTTAGAAAGGACCCAGAAAAATTCTTTATTGATTTGCCCATACATATTTGAGAGCTTACTGTGACACTTGTTCTAGGCCTCAGAATGTGTGATGAAAAAAAATACATGGACAATAGTGATTATATTTTGTGTGTCAGAGAAAAACCTGAGAAACAATAAAATTGTAAAATTCATTTGAAGAAGAAATAATCCATGAATTTTATCACACCAGCCCAACAGATTATTAATATTGGGGAAGGACAGAAAAACAAGAAAAATATGGAGGTATAAGAAGGGTTTAAGCTTCTCACCAAAAGTTTTCTCACCAAAAACCCCTTCTGCAACCTAAAAACTTCTGGTTTTACTTATCTGAATTAAACTCCATCCCAATGAGCTCCAGAGCCACTCTGTAATCTCACTTTTCAGAAGAAACAGAAAAAGGGGGAGGGAAGTTTCTTAATAACCTTTGGGATGTAACTTGAGAGCAACTAAAATGATATATATGGCTAAACTAAAATAATTAATCACAACTGTTTCTTGAAAAGTTCATACCCATACTTACCTACACCTTCCTGTCTGCCACTATCTCTTAGAGGATCACACATCCATGTTATATTTTGTGCTTTTATTTTGTTCTTGAGCACCTTTCTTAACATCATTAATAAAGCCTCCAACTGTGTTTCATAATGGCAAGGCCTGAAATTCTTTTCTGCTGTTGACACCACGAATCCCACGGGCCTGAGTCCCTAAATGATTGATGGACCTTCTCAGGCTGCTACAGAGACATTGTGGAGTTGTGTCTCTGTCACCTCAGCACTGACCATGTTATATAATGACAAATCCTTAGGGCTAGGTATTTCTAGAGTAAATGTGGAAGCAAAATAAGGTAACTATTTGATTGGTTTGCAGTTACATAATAGTTAAACTTCCTTATTGGTTTATCTTTAGTCAAACAATCACATACAAGCTGACTGCTTGTGACTGGCTGAGACAAAGTTTTTGTTTCCTACATAACATAAGATTTGCCAGAAATTATCCAAGTTAGGATTTGAAAAATTTCCAATTTAAACAAGGTTAAGGCTATTTTTAAGGTCTAGATTTTGATAGCTCAGGAATTTTTCGGACCTACTTTCTATTTTAATTTTTCTCTTGCATACTTAAATGACTGACATAAAGGAGTCATCAAATCATGTGTCTTCAGAGAGTGACAGAGGGAGCCCTGAAACCCACAGGGAGTGGTCCATGGGAACAGTCCAGGCAGAAGCAGTGACATAAGCCAAAACACTGAAGGTAATGGATGAGTCAAGGCCACATAGAGACCAGGTGTGCCCCAGCAAATACAAAAACAGGGAGAAGATACCTTGGTCAGAGGTGACAGCAGTACAAATTCCTGAATTAGAATTATGCCTGGTATTTGCATAAACTGTGCTTGAATAATGGTCAGGCTGAGGTTATCAGGATTTGGCTGAGCTTCAAATTATATATAAGAAATTAAGAAACAGTGACTTAAAAAGAGATGATTATTGTTATGATTTAGGTTTTAATCAGTCTCATGAGGTTTGGCCATCATCCTGTGGTGATGGTGAAAGGTGGCAGGTAAGGCTAGTGGGAAGAAAAGTCATTTGGAGATGAGCCATTGAAAAGGCTACTGAGTCAGTCTCTCTCTCTCTCTCTCCCTGTCTCTCTCGTTCCTTGTATTTCTCCCCCCTCCCTCCTAGTTCTTGGCTGAGCTGCATAGCTTTCTTTGTCATAACATAATTTCCTACTATAAGCGGTGGCTTCACCACAGACCCACAATAACCAAGGCTGAAACTCTGAAGCCCTGAGCCAAAATAAAGCTTTCCTCCATATGCATTGATTATCTCAGGTATTTTTTCACATAAAGGAAAGCTGCCTAACAATTTGTCTAGAATTAAATCAGCTTCACAAAACAACCAAGGGCCTATATTATTTTGAAATTATGGCCTCCTCATTCTCCTTATAATTTGAAATGACCATTTGCATACCAGCCCTCACTACTGAACCACAGCAAGGGGTAGATGGGGGAGGGGAATAACCAAACGAAAATCAACCCTTCTCCTTTTAGGAACCCTTCCTGAAAGCAAAGGCAACAGTTTGATATTTGTCCCACTGACTAGGAAATATATCAAAAGAGTAATACAAGTGAAAGAAAGCCTCAGAAGTCCCAGCAAAAAGCTAAAATCTGGGCTGGAGAGATGGCTTAGCGGTTAAGGTGCCTGCCTGCTAAGCCTAAGAACCGGTTTCCAATCTCCAGGTCCCACGTTTAGCCAGATGCAGTGACGCAAGGGCGCAATACCACACTTGACCACAAGGGGGTGCACACATCTGGATTTCGTTCACAGCAGCTGAGAGATTGCTGGTGCATCCATTCTCTATCTGTCTTCCTCTCCCTCTGTCTCTCTCTGTGTCTCTCTGCAAAAATAAATAAAATAATAATAAATTTCTTTATAAAAAGCTAAAATCCTAATTTGCTTTTTAATAAAGAAAAAACAGAAAACATATTTTATAAAACAAGAAATTTGTTATAGGGAAAAGAATCAAGTATGGAGAAGCAGATAGAGGTAATTCATTTAGGAACTTAGTATATCATGGCAATTTAAATTTTATACTTGAAATCATGGGCTAATTAGCCCTAGGAAACTGCCTTGCTTGAATATAGAGATTGCCAGAGGGTCTAATACTCTACGTGTAATCACTTCTTCAAGCTGCCAAGCTGCCTCAGAAAATGGCAAGGCTTTTAAGGGATGGCCAGTCTAAAGTGAAGTCACTGGACTCCACATCTGTTACCTCCACTTTTTTCAAGCGGGTTACCATATCCTGTCACTTCTATCAGATGATAGTGCCACTTATACAAAGATTTGGAAAGCTTGCTAGAATAGGAACATGTTGAGACCAATGACCATCTTTAGTAAGAGAAACCAAGGAGGAAAAGGACATAGCTATGTGTTGTGTGTATGTTATTGTGTCCTCCAAAATATGTATTAAACTCCTGATCCCACTAGCTTTGCTTGTGACTTTTTTTTTTTTTTTTTGAGATATAATCAAGTTAAGACATAGCAATTCTGGATTAGAGTGAGCCCTGCATTCAATGACTGTTTCCTTCATAAGAAGGTCATTTGAGGACACAGGGACAGAAGGAACATGGGCTGATTGTCCATGGTTGATGTAAACAGAGTTTGAAGGGATGTAACTAGGAGAAGATGCATACCAAGAACTAAGAATCACCACGAGAAAGAAGAGAGAGTGGATTCTACATCAGAACATACTGTAGGAACCAACCTTGCTGAGACCTTTATTTCTGATTTCAAGCCCTCAGAACCATGAGAGGATATGTTTCTGCTGTTTGAAGACACCAGTTGAAGATAATTTCCAACAGACACTCTAGGATACTACTGAGACAGTTGGAACAGAAAAAAAGAAATGGACAATATTACTGGTAGCAGTATTGAAAACAGATTCAGAAAAAATTACAACCCTGACCATAGAGCTCAGATACCCCTTGATTTAGAATATATCTTCCCCTTCCTCTGTGTTCTTGACTCATAGGGAAGCAAGCAGTATTTGGAAAAGAAAAATTACAGACCAAGTAATGGGAGTAACTTACTATCACTTTGTTCTCTTTTTCCTGTGGTTACCTCAAGACTATAAATGAGAAAGGGGCACCACAAACTTAAAAGGTACCCAGTACCTTTTATTTATTTATCATATTTGAAGAATCCCAGAAGAAAATTCAGGGCATGAGTCACTTCACTCACATATTTACCCAGAGAATGCCCCTCATGGCCCCAAATTCACATGTGGACACTATGTACAGTTCATTAGCATGTAATTCTACTTTCAAATAGAACTTTGGAATGGATAATAAAATCCAAATAAGACATTATGTAACTGGCACCCTTATAGGAAGAGGTCATGAGGAAAGACAATGTGGGACAGAGAAAAGGAAGCTCTCTGCATTCCAGAAGGCAGAACCTAGAAGATCTCAAACCTTCCCACACTGTAACCATAGACTTATAGCCTTCAGAATGGTGGCAATGTAGATCCATATTTGTTTAAACTAGCTAGTATGTGGGGTTTTTTATGGTAGCCAAGCAAATTATCATCATGATTTGATTGAAATTTGGGCTGAGGATCAGAGCCTGTGTTCTAAGTCTGCTTCTAAGATGTCATTTCTATCCAGTTAAAGAGCCTGCAGACACACTGTGTATGGATGAACTTGAAGCCTCAGTTGGTTCTGCATGGATCGCTTTTCATATCATACACACATATGTACAAAGATTCTTATTTACCTCAATAGTATTTTGCCCAGTTCTCTCCATGAGTAGCTTTGAAAGAAAATTCTATAGGAAACTCAGTATGGGTGCTTCATTCAAAGCCTTACGGGTTTGAAAAACCACAACCCTATAAGTTGCCAACAATAAAGAATCATCAAAAGCAACTGAAACACATGCTATAATCATGAAGGTCTTCCTAGGGCCATTCAGAAGAAATTAGGTGATCGGTTATTCATTTTACATCATGATAACTCTCCACTGAGGTTGTTTAGCCTCCACCAGGAAGATCACTGGGAGAACAACTGACTGTAGAATTTTCTAGAAATGGCCCTTCAAAATAAGCCATTTATGATGTTTAATATTATCAACTTGATCTAGTATGACCTAGGAGACAAATCTCTGGGCATTTCTGTAAGAGTGCTTCCAGATTAAAATAACTATTAACTAAGGTAGGAGGACCTACCCTATCTGTAGGTAGCATCATTATATGGGCTGAGGTACTGGGGTGTATCAAAAGAAGAAAGCTAGTTGAACACCAGCATTAATTTTCTCTCTCTCTCTCTCTCTCTCTCTCTCTCTCTCTCTCTCTGCCTAATGATTTTGGACTGAATGTGATGAGCTGCCTCAAGTTCTTACTCCATGCCATCTCCACCATCTGGAACTGTATCCTTGAACTGTAAGTTGAAATAAATCCTTCCTTCCTTATGCTTCTTCTTTTTGGATAGCTTGCCAGGCAACAAGAAATGAATATACCACCTGGTTCACTTTAGTATACAATGCTATGAACTGTCCATCCTTCTCACTTTAACATATCCTAAATTGAGTTTTACCCATGGTCAGAATCATGCCCTCTGAATATATTGGATATACAAAGGATCTTCTATATCTTGGCCTAAATGTAAAATGTTTCCCATAGAATCATGTGTTTGAATACTTAGTTTCCAGCTGGTGGCATTGTTTGTGGAGCTTTGGGAGGTAGATTCTTGCTGAGGAAGTGTGTTTCTGGGGGTGGGCCTTAAGGTTTTATAGTCCAGCCCTGCTTCCTGTTTTTTTTTCTCTCTCTCTCTATTTGCACCCTGCTGGTGGGACAATTTGACATTCTATCTAGTTCTGTCATGCTTTCCCCACAAGCATAGACTTTTTTTCTTTAAAACTGTAAGCTGAAAATAAATTTCTTACATCCCCTAAGCTGATTCTGGTCTGGTATTTTGTCCCAGCAATAAGAAAGTAAATGATTCACCCAGCATGAAAAGTTCATGATGGCTAAAAGAAGCTGGAAAAATTAATGATAAGCTCTAATGTGACATTTTCTTTATTCTTCTATCTCCATCACCCTTCACAGTGTATAAAGTGTGTTGTTAGGTCCAGTAATTTTTTCATTGAAATATACATTTCAAATCTACTCTTTTTGTTTCATCTACTAGCAATTTTTATCCAAGTCCTTATCTGATTACATCTAAATTTATGATTCTAATTGGTTCTGAAAAAGTACTATTTCCCTAAATGTCTTCTTCTTTAGCTTTTCTAATTGTTTTTTCACTCATCATCTTTTTTCAGACTATTTCCCATAGCATTTCCAATAACAAAGTGAATACATCATCTATTTGGCAAGTGGTGATGCTATGTTTTCCTCTCAGTTACTAAAATATTTTATTCACAACTTATTTGCTGACTAAAATAGGATTGAATAAATGTCACCTACATTGGCTGAGGCCAATGTTGTGAGATCTTAGAAAGAAAATTCATGAGAGCTAACATTCATCAAATACTTAGTCTGTGCCAGACACTGTGTATTCATAAGAATCCTATAAACTAAGTCCACTTTGATAATTTCTATTTATAAGTCAGCAATTCCAGATATAAAGAAAATAAACAACTTTTCCAATTCACAAAAATCATTCAAATTCAAAAACCAAGATTTGAACCCTTTCCTGTCTAACTCAAAAGTTAAAATTTTCATAAGAAAATAGAAAAGGCAGGAATTTCCCCAAGTAATGTATTTACCAATTTATTTGCAAGCAGACAGACAGACAGAGAGTAAAAGGGAAAGAGTATGGGCATACGAGAGCGTCTAGCCACTGCAAACAAACTCCAAATGCATGTGACACTCTATGCATCTGGCTTTATGCAAGTACTTTAACTGCTGGGCCATCTCTCCAGTCCCCCAAGTAAATTTTCAATATTTTATTTTTATTTATTTATTTATTTATTTATTTATTTATTTATTTATTTGACAGAAAGAGGCAGAGAGAGAGAGAGAGAGAAGGAGAGAGAGAAAGGGAATGGGTACATCTGGGCCTTCAGCTAGGAACTCCAGACGCATGTGCCACCTTTTGCATCTGGGGAATCGAACCTGGGTCCTTTGGCTTTACAAGCAAGCACTTTAACCACTAAGCCATCCCTCATCCCCCAAGTAAATTTTTAATGTCTCAGTGTGTCCCTAAGACCAAACAACACAGGAAGAAGTAGGGAAGATACCTGGTCTAATAGGGAGGAAATGTGTGCTATCATTAGAAATCTGCTGCTGGAAGTACTGTGAAAAGATCAGTTCTCCTTGCTGAGTTTTGGTGCTCTTATCTGTTGAATTAGGTTAGTAAACTACATTCTCTCTAAGGCAGTGGTTCTTATTTCCCCCTCCATTAGTGTATGTATACTCCTCACTATGACTAAATCTGTACTAGTATGTGTATGGTGAGAGAGGAGAGAGAGATATGAAAGTTGTTATGAGAAACAGAATGATGTATTAGCAATACATTAAAAAATATGTTCTATTTTTTCTTTAATGACAGTTGATTGCTTGTATGATTAAATGACTTAAGAACCTTTTAGGCCTGAGTCAACATCTGCCCAGTGTCCTTGGCCATGCATTTACAGCACCAAGATGGATTCAGTATTAAGGGCAGGGAGAAAAACTTTCCCCAGTGAGCACTGGCAACGTTCAGTTAACACCTTCTCAACTAAGGCTACATTGCAGGCTGCTCCTAAACCGGGATTGAGTTTGGGCTCCTTATAGCAGTTTTTGGACAATCACCAAATAAATGTAGGAGGTCATTGCCTTATAAGATGGCCAAGCAAATGTTTACCACAGTCCTCAATCTTGCAAGCACAGCATTTAGAGGAAACAGTCCTTAAAAGCATCATGGATCATTTGGTATTTCAAAGTACACCTATGGTTACCATTTAAAATTCAAGCTCTTAGTGAACCACTAGACACACTTTTTATAATTTTTATAATTTTCTGACCATTTTTCCCTCCAATTTCATCAGATTGTAGTCCTGATTACATTTCTTGGAAGCAATAGAAACATCTCTTCACTCGTTTCTAAACATTTAGATGTGAATTTCAAGCTTTGTTTTTCCTAGAGTGTTAAACATTCTCATTTATCAAATTATATTGACCATATTATGTTCCAAGCACATGAGAGTTACTATGGAAGGTGAGCATTTGTAAGAAAATTGAAAATATGATGATTTTCTGCAAACCCAAACAATTAAATTGCATATATTAGCCTAATCACATTAAATTACTAAAAATAAAACATAAAATTGCAGTAGTGTAAACATGATCTTATTCTTGCTTACCCTAGTTCTATTCATATGTCTAACTCCAGTTTTTTTGATGTGTGTGTATATGCACATACAAGTGCACACATGTGGCATATGCATATGTGTGAGGCCAGAAGAGGATTTCAGGAATTCTTATCTATCACTGTTCTATTTCCCTGATTTCTCTCACTGAAGCTGGGACTCTCCTTTTTTCAGTTGGACTGGCTACCCAGTGAGCCCCAGCAATTCTCCTATCTGCTCCCCACTGGGGTTACAGGCACCTGTTGCAGTGCACAGCTTTATAAAACGTATTTTCTTGAGTACTGATGATTTAACTCAGGGTCTAATGCTTGCACAGTAAATGCAACAGATATCACAGGCCCATATTCATTTTTTATAGAGGCAAAATTTTCAGAAAGAGAAGAAATAGAATAAATGTTCAATTTTCTGGCTCATCATGGGGAACAGAGTGTGAATGCAAGAATTCTACCTCTTAATGGTGAAAACTTCAACATCCAAATATTTCTCTTCACCCATTCTCTCTCTCCCCTACAGTTACATGATTTGTTCTTGTTTCTTTTATTCTTCTGACTCCCAATCTAGTTCTCTAGATAGTGCATTACAAAATCCCACAGAATTGCCCTTTTCCTACATTACTCAGCTGGGGATCATATTGCTTAATCAAAGCTATCATCATGTGAGAAAACTTCTTAGGAACAGAAGGTCTCATAATATTGATCTCAACAAGGGAATATCCTTTTCCCAACAGTAACAACCAAGAAGCTACACAGCAAAATGAAAAATTTATGTAGATTCAGAAAGCAAACCATTGATAGAAAGAATAGTAATTTCAATGAAAAGATCACTAGAAGTCTGAATCTTGATAGTTGCTGACTCTATTACACCTTTATCTCAGATGAATGTGGTGACTTAGAAAGAAACCTACCTCCCAGCAATCAGTTTCCCTGTAGACAAAATAGGAATGGCAACAAGTTTCCACACTTGAAGAAGCATGAGGACAAAGAACTTTGAGGGTGTGATGTGCTAAATAAGAAGTAAGATGGAACAGGTAATGTGATCAATCATGCCTCAGAACTGGCCCATTTATTATTACTTTTCAATTTTGAAAGTGATGGCAAAATGGAATTTCCACTAATTTTTCAAGAACTTGAATTTGATTCTTATAATGCTAGGCTTTATGTTGCTGATATATTGCAGATATAATTTTTGTGTGCTCCAAGAGGCTTTCTGCTCACAGGGCATTGCCATAAGTTGTGGATAATTTATTTTCCCCTGCTATTATATTGTGTAAATTACCATGTTGGCAGTATTTTAGCCTTTCACACTTTGAATCAGCGCCCAGAATAATTCTAACAAGATTTTGATTCTCTGGAAACAACCTCAAGTAAGAAAGCCATTCAAAATGTCTGCATATTCATTTAACTTCAGCTGGGACTCTAGGTCAAGTGTAAGGTGAGTCTGAAGGGTAAGTGGTACTTATCTCATCTCCCTGCTGATATATGTATCCTGCTGTGCTGCAGAAACGACTCAAGACTGTGCCAGCTGAGCTTTCATCCCCACCTTTCCACCTCAGGAAGTAAGTGCTGGAATTGGAACTCAGTCTGAGGATTTACCAAAATTCTCAAATAAGAATTTGGTCCCAGAAGAAGCCCAGCTGTATCACTAAGAACTTGGATTAATTTCATTCTCCAAAGTAGGTATTTTTAATTTGTCACCAGAACATGCCCCATTTCTCAGTGTAAGTAGAAAGCACAAAAGGTCAAAGTGGAAACAAATCTGCTGCATGGAGGCAGACAGTCGCACAGGACCTGAGAACAGGTCTTTATGCAGCTTTTTCTTTGATTTTAAGTGATGCCATAGCCTTATATAACAATGAAAAAGAGACAACAAAAAGCTTCTGTGTTTTGCTTTGCCTCCTCCAGATCATCTCCATATACTTCACCTTCATAGGGAAGAGTTTTTCAAATTCATTACTGGAACCCAAGGCACCCATGTTTCCTTTTACCAGAGTCTCCACCCAGATGCAGGACTGGGGTCCTCCTTCACTAGACTGTGTCATACATGGAGAGCTGAGGGTCCTGAGGAGATTGTCTTCTTTAATATTCTTGATTAAAATGATGTGAGACGTTGTTGGTGCTGACTGCATAGAGCACTGTGAATCTTGTCCAGAATCTGAGCACTCCATCATCATATGCTGTCATTTACAATAAGACTGTGATCACTGACATAACAATGATAAGGAAGGTCTATCAGTATAGAGAGTGAAACTATGCCTCAATATAGAAAACTACATTTGGACCTCCTACTGTGAGTCCAGATTGACCAAGGCCACCAGAGGAGAATAAGCCTAGTTATAAAAAAAAAATTATAAATGCATTAATTTCTTCCTTACATTCTCCTCAAATTACATATCAACATTTATTTGGTTTAGCTAAGCTTCACTTTCACCTATGTTCTCATCGAAAAATGTAAACATAGCTTGAAAAAAGAAGAAAAGGACCTTTAGAAGTAGTTTTAAACTCCTTCCAGTTTTCTAATGAATTTTAATAAGCTCCCCAGATACATCTTATAGAGCGAAAAAAAAAAAAAAACTTCAAAAATATTAACATAATTTTGTTTTCTCCAGTGGTGCAGAGAACTCTAGGTGACTAGTAAGATGCATCATAATTTTATAGTTAACAGTGAAAAGAGAATCACAAGAGAACATACTTTCTCTTTTGTATAATTTAATTTATTTAGATGGAGTTCTGTTGCAAGATTTTTCACTGGAATGACTTCTCTTGAGTTTTCACATCAAATTCTGATTGAATGAAGGCAATTCCAAATCGTTCTTCTCTAAGTGCTTGACCAGGAAGGAATTTTTTGACCCTGGACAAAACATCAGAATTTGTTTTGTTTGTGCACGTATATGTGCGTGCATGCGTGTGTGCAGGTGCATGTGGGTAAGTTCTTTGGGTGTCAACTTCAGATCCACCAACTACCTGCTTTTGAGGCAGGGTTTTTCATTGACTGGGAACTTGCCAATAGACTAGACAGGCTGCTGGCTGGCCATTGAGCTCCAGGCATCCTCCGCTCGTTACCTCCTCAGCCCTAGAATTATAGGCGTGAATCAGCACACCTGGCATTTTACATGAGTACTGAGGCTCAAATTCAGGTCCTCCTGTGAGGCAAGCACTTTATTGACTGAACTGTTTCCCAAGACCTTTGCCAAGGTTTTATTTTGTTGTTGTTGTTTTTAATTTTATTTATTTACATGCAAGCAGAGAGAGATAGAAGAGATAGAGACAGAGAGAATGGGTATGCCAGGGCCTCCAGCAACTGTAAATTAACTCCAGATATATGTAACACTTTGTGCATCTGTCTTTACATGGGAACTGGGGAATTGAGCCTGTGTCCTCAGGCTTTTCAGGCAAGTGTCTTAACCACTAAGCCATCTCTCCAGCCCTTTGCCACTGTTTCTGATGAAATGACTAATTGATGAAATAGGAATTGTTGTCAATCTTTTTGCTATGTTTACTCAGTGAGTGCTACTATCAGAAAGGCATGTATAGGGACACAAGGAATCTGAGAAAAAAATTAAATAGCTTGAGTTTTGCCATCAAGGGCATAACTACTCTGAACTTAAGGACCATCATCCTCCATGACAGAATTATAAAACTTGCACCCCAATGCCAAGGGCAATACCTGAGATGAAGTACACCTTAACAGTCATTTAGTTCACATGACTATTCTTAATTGACGGTTGACTTTCTGCAGGACAGATTCAAGAATGTCTTGCCCAGAGCTCATATCATGAACAATTTTTTTTTTGTAGTAAGAAATGGTTTCTCACTCTTCAACCATTTATGAAAGCAACATATTATTTACGAGAGAAACATTTCTCTAATTGTACTTTGTGAACCCCTTGCATAAGACTCATCAGATAAGCATAAATTTAAAATACAGACTCCAGAATTCCACCTCTAATCTTCTAAATAAGAATAACTATGTTAAGCCAGCCCTAGAAATATAAATTTAACACAGCCCCACCATAGAGACATGGGTTACAGAGACATGAAATGCATTATGATCTGGGAGCAACAAGTCTTCACATAATTGTTAGGTACAGAATCATCATTTACAAGATGACATCAGAAGATTATAAGAAAAAAAAAAGGTATTCAAATATGTTTACTGTACCATGATATGCTCCTGAACATTTACAAAACAATGTCTTACTCCTAAAAAGGACAAAATCAAAGTTGGGGTCCTCATTAAGGAGGTGCTACTCACCTGGTCACTGAATTGTATCATACTAAAAGTGTCTTGCTTTTAGAGTATAGTTGACACCTGTAACCATATACTCTGCAAATAATGTGAATCTAAAAAGCTGGGCATGTTTCCCCTTTTACTATCTAGTAATTTGATGTCTTCATGTCCTCAAAAAAGACATGAGAATAGATGGGGTTATGGTCAGCCCACAATAGGCAGTTATATCTTCTGCTTATTCCACTCTGTGAGAATGTCCTGAACTCAAGTGTTTGGAGCAGAAATCTCACCTGTAATTTCAAGGTGTATTTTTCTGATTTGATTAGGGTATTGATCAAGCAACTCTAAAATGTGTTGCCCCTTTGAATCATATGTATCTGTGCTGCTCTATGTTGGTGAACTAATTGGACATCATTTCTTAGAGCTTATCATCTTGAATAAGATGTCATTAAATAATGAATTATTCATATAATTAGCATTTCCTGGAGCAGGAAAGAAATTGGGCTTAGCTTCAAATATAAGTTTCAGATCAGACTTATCTCACAGAAGTCAATTATGGAACAATACTCAAGGCTGACTATAGTCATAGGGCTTGAAGAGAACACAAATGTTACTTCTTTCTGGAAGATAAGAAAGTAGTTGCATAATATTTTTGGCTCATGGATTATTTAAAGTTGTTATCTATGAGTACTTATTTAGACATGTATCTGATTCAGCTTTCTTTTCAAAAAAATATGATTTATTTGTGTGTGTGTGTGTGTGTGTGTGTGTGTGTGTGTGTGTGTGTTAGTAAGCTGGGGTTGCAGAAACCCACCATGACTTCCACTCATTTACATAAAGTCTGGAGATCAAATGGGTACTTCAGCTTGAGTTGCAAGTGCTTTATCCATTGAGTCATCACCTGAGCCCATGACCCAAATTTCTGTAAGCAATACAGTAATTAATGCAGCCTCTAATACCACACCTGGCTCCTTATGTCTTCAGATGAGAGGGTCAAAGCCTAAACTGCCACCCCAGAGCACAGCAGTAGGAGTGGGTATGGTAGCTCAGCAGGCTGGGGTAAGTGCTGTCTAACCCTGTTAGAATTGTTTCTTATTGAGCCAAGCTTCTGTCATTATAGGTAGGAATGGAAGCAACAATTTTGCAAATAAACAAATAAAATAGAAAAAATTTTGAATGATGTATGAAAAAATGAAAATTACAAAGATGAATTTTTTTCAATATATAATAATAACTATTTCCCAAGTAAGTGGATATTTAGCTTAAGTAATAGTGAAGAGTTGAATGCTGCTGCAGTGCCAGTCTACAGGTTAAGCAGGAGGGCTATAAGATTTCCTTCCCACCATTGAACTGTGGTTGCCATGACAGCCACTGCACCCAGCAGATCAATCTTCCCCTGGCGGACAAGATCATAAGGACTCTACCTGAACCTACTACTAGCACTGCAATTCCCAATTAACTTGAGTAATAAAAACAAAGTAGCAATGGTGTAAGATAACAGAATAGTAAGTACTCACAGATTTTGGCACTGTCTGACTCTTGAAATTATTTGGATCTTAGTCCACCTAAACACAATTTTCTTAGCTATTTAGGTTAGAGTTGTCTGAGATTATTCCAAGAGCATTTAGTTTCTATTTAATATACAGAATTTACACTAGATCACAAGTACCTAGCTAAAAGATGCTACTACTTTTTAGCAAAATAATCTGGGGAATTGAGACTCTAAATCTGCAGTATGCATCTGTCCAGGACTCCAGAAATTCAGACATCCTCTAAGGGGAAACGGACACTTGAATGACTTCACAAATAATTTTGAGAAGCTTTTTATTATTTTTTTTTTTTTTTACTGTGTTTATGATACATTCATGATGCAAAAGCAAAGGTGGGTAAGGTGCAGCAGCCTGAGCAAGAATGGACATAGTAGTCCACTTTGTAGACAGCTGTAGGCATACAGAAGTAAGAAACCTACACTTTCCTTGACCATGCAGTAACAAGGAATTCTGTTGAAGCATGCCCTTGAAGACATTTTTTGATGTTTTGTGTGATGGCATAAGAAGTACAGCAAGTGTTTATGCTGCCTGTCAAAGTACAATGGTTGTTTTGAGTAAAGCACTAGTGTGATTGATTTGTGAGCTGTTCTAGTTGATTGTTTCTTGTAAAATTATTCCTGCTTCAAAGAATAACTGACATATAACTGTGGTTATTCAGATTTGGATATTTGGCAATAAAGTGAACAAAGTAAGCCTTTAACGTCAAAGAAAACAACAGACAGTGTATGCTTTCAGTAAGAAAATCCACTTATACATAAACATTACAGTTTTAGAAAACTTGTATGCAAATTGTGAGCTTGAAAGTCTCCCAATATTTGATTTTTGAGGATAGTTGTGATAATGTTAATGAATAACATTTTACAAATAAGAAAATGTGTCAATGTTTAGAAGAAGTTGTCAATACATGATGCTATAGAATCATATGTGGATACATGATCCACTCAAAGTGCAAGAAAAAGTATCAAATTAAGAGTGAAAGTTTATTCCTGCTATTTTAGATTCCACTTTTCAACTAACCTATAAGAAACAACCACCTGCCAAGTTTTGGTGTTGAGTTGGCAAAGAATATTCATAATTATTTGAAAGTGCATTTAAATTATTTTCCTTTTTCCAACATATATCTGTAAAAGACTAGGCATTTCTTCATTTACTTCATCCAAATGACAGATACAGCACACTCAAACCAGAAGCACATATGAAAATCCAGTTGGCTTACTTCATCTAGTCACTAAGGAGAGCTCAAAAATGCCAAAAAGCAAAAATAACTGACTACTTCTCCCACAACATGTAAACCACAATCCCATGGGGAACCCCACTGAGGAGTATCCCCAGTGGAATGGGGGCAGGGACAAGGGAAAAGAGGGTACCAACACATGAGGTATTATATGAAACATGTTGTTAATAATATTATTAATAACAATAAATACTTAAAAAGAAAGAAAATAACTGTTGGACACAAAAAATGTTTCATTTTTCTCTTTTGGGAAATAGCAGTTTTTCATAAAAATATGCTATATTGTGAAAAGTAATAGGCCTGATATTTTCTTTTATTTTGTGGTGACATAAATGCTTTAATTTTTGTTTTAATTTCTCATATGGTAACTGTAAATAAATACAACCCACACTAAAAGAATTTATATTACTCAGATTTCTTATGCTGCAGTAAATACTTGAGATAGTCAATTTATGATGAGAAAAAGTTTACTTTTCTAATACTTTTAGGGATTTTGGTTCATGGTTATGTGGCTTTGGGGCTTAGGACTCGTTGTTGCAGCATATATGATTACAGGATCAATGAGTGAAAGTGCGTTTCCATCGTCACCTGGTGGCACCGACTGAACCAGTTGAAGGTTCTGAATGACTGGTACCAAGGAATTGAGCTGAGACTGGAGTGAGTCAGCAGAACCAGAGACTCTAGGTGATTTATTCTGCAGAGGAGCCTGGAGGCAGCAGCTTGTGGAATTTTTATTAGAATAGCTCTGTGTACAGGGTTCATGCAGAGTTTATGCAGATAACAGCTTATAAAAAATGTAGATGGCAACTTCCCTATCTCAGAAGCAGGAGACATCTTTGGCTAACTTGAGGCTATCTATGAATATTAGACCTCCCGAGCAGCTGGAGCATAGACACCACAAACACTGTTTCCAGCATTCCAGGATCAGGCAAAGGTACACTTCTTCTCAAAACATAGTGTCACCATAATCACAGAATGCTCTGCAAACGGAGTGCAACAGATTAAAAAGCACCTTCAAGAGAAGAATATGCCAATGTATTAATATTCCCTTCAAGAAATGATCTAATTTCCTCCCACTAGACCACAACTTCTAATGGTTTCACCACTTGTGAATGGCTGGGGACCAAGTCTTGAAGACAGGGGCTTTGGGGGATGGGGGGTATATTATGTATCTGTAGAAAGAAGGGCAAAAGGAAAGTTGAGGAGAGAGAAATCACTGTACACATCACACATCTCAATAGTTTTTGTTTGTTTGTTTGTTTGTTTGTTTGTTTGTTTGTTTGTTTGTTTGTTTGTTTTTTTCAAGGTAGGGTCTCATTCTGGCCCAGGCTGACCTGGAATTAACTATGTAGTCTCAGGATGGCCTTGAACTCACAGCGATCCTCCTACCTCTGCCTCCCGAGTGCTGGGATGAAAGGTGTGTGCCACCACGCCCAACTATCTCAATAGTTTTTGAGTGGAAAGAGTTTTTAAAACCAGTTTGAAAATCACTGCCTAAAACAAAGGAGAATGGTTTGGCCTATTATTCATTCCAAGAGAATGAAAAGGATGAAGAGTGGAGAGTTAATAATATGTCCTAAGACAATACAAAGAAAATGATTTAGTTCTTCTAATTGGGTAGCTAAGTGATGCAAGACAATTCCATTTTTCATAGCCTAATCATCTACAGGCACTTGTATATCAGACTATTTCTGGCATAACTTCTTCCCTATGTATTATAAAACTAAGCATATTTGAGAAGAACTGAAAGTTAGAACACTTATTTCTGGAGGAAGTGGTAGACAGATCTTCAAGTATAGCCCAGGCAGGACAGCCCCTCTAATTGATGAGAAAGGATGAGAGTCCCATGCAAAAGGATTTGAAAAAAGAAAAAAAAGAAAGAATGAAGCTGACATTAATAGGGCTACTTGTTTGACACAGATTACAAGCTCTATCTTTTATATATGCACCACCTCATTTACTCTAAATGGAAATGAAAAGGGATTGCAAGCATTGCTACCACAGACAGCAACTAAACACCATTGCTGTAAATGCCATTTTTACAGATTTTCCCAGAATTCTGGAGTTATGTGAAGATATGGTGCTAGCTAAATTTCTCTGAAATTTTATTACAGGTCAGAGGATTAAGTGGAATAATGTCTGTAAAGCCTTCACACATTTACCCATGCTCATTTTCATAAATGTAGAGTTGTTCCAAAAACTGTTCCTATATTCTACCTTTCATATACATTTTAATATGTGTTAAATGTGTTAGCATTGTTATATTTTAAAATTTGGAGGTTACATCATTGAAATATATATATTTATTTATTTATACATATTATACATAATATATATAACAGCAGCCACTGTTAACAAAACAATAAATAGTGCAAAATGTAAAACAAAATGATATATGATTGGATATCTCATAAATGGTCATTTCCACAGCATTAAACTGCTTAGTTTTTTTTTTTTTTTTTTTTTTTTTTTTGGTTTTGCAAGGTAGGGTCTCACTCTGGTCCAGGCTGACCTGGAATTAACTATGTAGTCTCAGGGTGGCCTTGAACTCTCGGAGATCCTCCTACCTCTGCCTCCCAAGTGCTGGGATTAAAGGCGTGTGCCACCACGCCCAGCCCTAGTGTTTATTTTTGAAAGCTCACAGTTTATAGCTTGCAGCCATAGGACATCAAATGATCATGCCGGAACTGAGAGGGAATCTAGTTTTCCTCTGCCTAGAACTCATAGTGCTGGATAGTGCTATGAGAGTAGCTGGAGAATAACAGTTGTCCACACATTTATTAAGCAGGAGATCTTGCCAGTTACAAAATCAACCAGCTGAGCAGGAAGTATGCACTTGTGCAATTGTGGCACACAGCCAATGTAGGTAACCAACTGCTCAAAGATTGAATGTGAGACCCACTCAGTGGGGGAGTGAACCCATATCTGGCTCTAAGAACCAAGACAGATTCCCTAGAACAGGAAACCAATAGGCTCCAGAGAGAACCTCTACTGCTCTCTAGCTAATAAGAATGGATATACACACCAATATATCCATCTAATTACTAGGCTTATCCCCTTTTATTCAAACTGTTCTCACTTTTGGTTGGAGAATCTGTTCTATTTTTCAGATGCAGAACAATATAGGCAAAACATGAGGATACATCAATAAATCAAGAAGAGAAAGCCAGCTATCTACCATGAGATGGGTCACTTCTACTTCATCTGCCTGGGCCCAGACGTCATTACAGTGGAAGCAGTGATATGAATACTGTTCACAAAGCTAGCCTGAAAACCAGTACCAGGGAATGGCAACAGACACTGTGGTCACTCAAATTTCATCAAAACAGATATCCAGAGGCTACAGAGAAAGCAACATTAAATCAAATCTCTTCTTGTCCACCAGGGCTCAGGGAATATCATGGAAGAAGGGGCAGAAAGATTCTAAGGGCCTCGGGGTAGGGGGGAATAGCCTGAGATACCATGTTTCCCCCATCCCTGTAGAGACCGACTCTTGATCCCCACAATGAACACCAATAACAGCAGAATTGGGGGAAAGGGAGAAGGGGTCTATATGTGCAACTTCTTATTTAAAAAAATCAATAAATTAAAAAAAAACTGGGCTGGAGAGATGGCTTAGCAGTTAAGTCACTTGCTTGCAAAGCCTAAAGACCTAGGCTCAATTCCCAGGATCCATGTAAGCCAAATGCACAAGGTGGTGCATCTTTTGGAGTTAGCTTGCAGAAGCTGGAGGCCTTGATGCACCCATTCGCTCTCTATCTGCCTCTTTCTCTCCTTCTCTCTCTCCTTCTTTCCCTCTTTCTCAACAAATAAATAAATGAAAAAAATAAAATATTTTTTAAAAATCTCCTCATGGTTTGATACCAATAGTATAAATGATAGTGCCCTACACTTGGGACTTTGAGCTTGTGTGTGGATGCATCAACTTTTTATGATCATTTAGTATAAATATAGATTACCCTTCCTATATGAAAGTCCTAATAGCCTACCTCTTGCAATTAAGATGGTTTCAGCAGTAAGAAAGGTAGGTTTGCATGGGGTGTCTGTGTTCTCTTTTGTGCCCCTATTGATTGCTAATAGCATAACTCTATGAGCTTTTTGCTAGTACTTAACGGTGGGCTTTCTGGTTGTGGAATAGAGTGTACCTAAGTGGTCAACCCAGAGATCAAACTGACAAATGAGTCCTTGATTAAAAGAGAAGCTGACGGAACCAAAATAAGTCCCTGACATAATTTAAAAGTCCTATGAAAGGTATTTTAGCATTCTAAAATACACCATCTTTATTTAATATCGACATGTAAAAGCTACATTGTCAAGTAATTATCAGGCACTAAATTTAAAAGCAATTTTCTTTAATGTCAGAGGCACATTTCTCATTAATGACCATCTAATTACTATATCACAAGTGCCCCAAAAAGCGAAATTCAAATTTACTGAAAGAATTTTTTAAAAAATTATTTCTACTTTGCCTAATTATCTGAGGTGTGAATATGTCTGATGTCACAACTTGAGGAGCAGAATTTTCCCAATGTTACATCCAGGAAATTCTGTTTATAACTGAAAAAAAAAAAAAAAGAAAAAGTTTCCTAAATCTAGGAAATAGATTAATGTCTCTATTCAAAGTGTTGAAAATTGGGCTGGAGATATGGCTTAGAAGTTAAGGCATTTGCCTGTGAAGCCTAAGAACCCACGTTCGATTCCCCAGATACACATGTCAGTGCATGTGTCTGGAGTTTGTTTGTAGTGGCTAGAGGCCCTAGCACATGTTTTTTTTTTTTCTCTCTCTCTCAAATAAATAAATAAGAGTATTGAAAATTCATTTATGCAATGTTTTACATAACATATAAGTTCATTTTGTTACTTGATCACAAGGAGAGACTACTGAAATTTTGTCTTTTATTTAGATTATGATTCCTAAATTCTCTTAATTGAGGAGTTCCTATATATAAAGTTTACTCAGTTCAATTTCACTGAACATGGTAAGCATAATATTTTATAAAATGTATCCTCAAAGCCAGGAATGGTGGCACACGCCTTTAATCCCAGCACTCACTCGGGAGGCAGAGGTAGGAGGATCGCCATGAGTTTGAGGCCACCCTGAGACTACATAGTGAATTCCAGGTCAGCCTGGCCTAGAGGGAGACCCTACCTCGAAAAACCAAAACAAAACAAAACAAAAAAATCCTCAAATGGCTAGCATATTCAACATACTTGATTTACTGTTTAGTTCTACTTAATTTGGGGCATGCTCAGCAATACAAACCAAGAGAAGTCCAATTGAAGGAGGGTAGGAGAAAGCTAGTTTCTTTTAGGCAATTTCAGCTAGAAATTGAGGCCCAGAGAGAACCAGGAGATGCCACTCCACATGCTACCTTGCCCTGGCATAAGAATGGAACTCTTGGCAGGAATGGAATTTGTGTCTAATAGACTGATCTACAGTGCCTCTTGATGCCCACAGTCTAGCGCACTACCTAAATAAACAGCCCAGGTGGGCTGGCCCTGAGGTCTATCCTCCAAATCTACAAACCAATCACATCTTCCCCTTGCATACCTAAATCTAATGCTATAAAGACTGCGGCCTTCCTGTCCCTCCTCCTCTCTTGATGTGACCCTCATTACATGTGTGTCTCCCCAGTTTTTATCTTGTGCTGCTCAGATATGTATGAGTCTGGCCTTTACTCCCAACCCCCCACAGAGAGTCTAGTACTGTTTCTTGGTCTGAACTTTTCTGCTTGCCTTTGTTTTATAGTTTGGAGTAATTTCTCACTCTGGTTACTTGTATGATTTTCCTCTGGTCACTGAACCTACCATGTGAGTGCCCCGGCCAGCGGGGCTTCAACAGGAGCAAGGACCCTAGAGAACCTGAAATGAAAGGGACAAGAGACACAAGGAACCGACAGCAAGACAAAGATCTGATCAAGCTGTGAATTTTATTACTCTTAGAGTGCCTTTTATGCAGCAGAACAGGGAAGTTTGTCAATAGTTTAAGTATTGCTCCAATTCCAAATACCACAGGTCAAGGACCCCAAAGCCACAAGATGTTTCACAGGATAAGCATCCGGCCCTAAAACCACAAGAAAATGACTTCTTCAATCTCTATGGGTCATTGTTCTTTCTCTGTGCATGGGTTAATAGATAACTGCAAACCTTGCGACTTCCCAGAACCGACAACTTATCACAAGATGGAGTCACTACTCAAGATGTAGGCACTTTTGGTCACCCAGTGCCCAACGGTTCCCTACATGTGAGTACTTCCCTCACACTCCAGATCTACCATGTGGGTGCTCTCACCAAGTCTAGGCTTGTTACCTGAGTAATATTGCAAACTCAGAGCAAGCATGGGTATAACTCTCTTTCCTTCTTCAGATTTCTCATCCAGACTTCTTGGTCTCTGCATTGATATTTTCTCTCTGCTATTCTTCCTTAAGTCACCATCATTTGCCCTTTTAACTTTCCTCCATGGGAAACTCACAGTGGATGCTCTGGGTGTTCCTTCTTAATCTCCCTACATGAGCACCTAAATTCTCTCTTCCAAGTGTTTATTCCCTAAAATCCTCAATTTCTATTAAATGACTCTCATGGGTTATGCTGTATTTTCCACATGGTGTATTTCCTGTCTCACATGTGTTTATGACTCTGCTCTCAACTTCTTCCTAGATCCAAATTTCCCTTAAATAAACCCCACAAATTGTGACTTCACCTTAAATAAAATTAATAATTCACAATTTATCCTTCTTAGGTTCATTTGTATCAATTCTTTATTAAAAATACATGAGAAAAAAATACATGAGAATACAAAATTGGGATTCATAAACTTGGGAAACCCCTCCTAAACCCCCAACTCCTGCAGCACTATAACTCATATTCTAATAGTATGTACCAATCATCTGTATTTACTGAACACATGTTTAACACATCAATCAATAATCATTCAGTAAATATTTAACAAATCCTTACCATAAATGCATCATGGTACAGGGCATTACAGAAAATCCAATAATATGAAACCTATCCCATTTCCATTCAAGGAACTTCCTAAGCATTAGGGAAAATAAAAAGTGATATATTAAAATATCTTTACCACACAAGTATAGGTGTTTAAAAATATATCATTGTTATTCATATATTCTACCATTTCTCTCTTCATTCCAACTTGCCTCCTATATTTAATGTGTAGCTAAGTATAAATATTTATGATTTTTCACTTCATTTATGACATGTAAAAGTATTAAGTAAAGAAGATACGTTTCTTCCTAGTATTTTGATTTTCAAAAGGTTAATACTAGAAAGGATGGAAAAGATTAGTACACAAGAAAAAAGAATTCAAGTAGGCATAACCAATAAGCAAACATTCATTTCCCTCAGCTCTCATCCATCCAAACTGGATTAGAATCCCCAAGACTAGAAGTATGAAGAAGAGACTGAAGGGAATTGACAAGGCATAAATATCAGTGCATCCTGAAGAAAAATATCCTGTGCCTGCATGAAAAATAGAAAAATAATGTGTATTATGGGAAGAGAAAGCAAGAAACCTTGGCCTTGCTTGCTAGATAAAGACACAGGAGCTAGTAGGACTCTTTCCCAGGCAATGACATGGTGAGTAGCATAGCCATGTTCCACACAGAGGAAGATGAAGTTGTCAGCAGCCTTCCTTGGATTTCCTCCCCCTCACGCTGTAGAAGCACAGATGATGACTGCATACCCAGAGATTAATAGAAGCAGAGAGAAGAGTGGACCTCAGAAGCTAATTGTGGTAAGATAGGGACACATTGCCAAAACATCCTATGTGATTCATGACAAAGCACTTGCTGTGACAGCACATATCTTAGTTTGTTGAGTTCTGAACCTCAGTGCACTAATGCCCAATGCCAAGCTAAGTTCTTTTCATGGCATTGACATCAAATCACTTAGAATGTGGGGAAAATAACAACATGAAACATCACAGGAATTGGATAGAGATCACCTCAATAAAATAGGAGTTGTCAAGAGGGAAATTCACTGATTACAAGATGTGAATTAAATTGTGCTTTTCCTGGATCAGAAATTATTGGTGGATAGCCAGCATTCCTTCATAACCTCACTAGCCCATAATTAGAGCCAACATTATAGATAATAAGACCTTGAGATTTCATGTTTATTGAAGGCAACTTAAGAATCAATACTGTGCTACAGTTGTACATTAGCCACTCTTCCAGAGTAATCTGGGAGATTTTACATAAAGAAAAACAAAGGAGAGAGCTGGTGAAGCACAGATAATCTCAAAGCTAATTTTCAGGAAAGAGAAACTACCAATAAGAACTGAAAGTGCAGAGTAGGGAGAAGAAACCAGTCAACCTTACATGTTACAGAGCGAGGCATTGGGCTAGCTAGGAATTGAATATACACAATGTAGAATAAAACGAAGTGATTTGATTGAAAGAGTAAGATCACCTGAGCATAAGCAGCCCTGAAATTTTCATGACTTTACAAGGTCAGCAGTGGAAAACTCAGTCTGTGTGAGGAATCTCAAATATGGTAATTTCCAACATTTATAAGCAGTCTCAAAGATGTGGTTTGCTGAGACTAATTGGCAGAACAGATCATTCTTATTCTCCCAAGTGTCTGGGTATGTGGCTGAAGGCACAGATATTAAACTTCAGAGGAAAACAGTGGAACAGGCAAGGAGTGAGACTTGGAGAAGGGTCTTTCATCACCAGCAATACAAGAGAATGGCATTTACATGAAATTGATTTCCAGTGGTGAAATTATTCTTGTGATGTTCCATTGTAAATATTGACAGCATTAAAAGGAATGTCTAAAAGATGGGCACTAAAATGTCACCAGAAAAAGCCTGACCAGTATTTATGTTAAATCCTTCAAATTGCCTCCCTTTTTTACATAAGTAGTGATGCCTCCTGGAAACAAAGCAGATAATTCTCTACAGCTACGAAGTGAAAGAAAATGAATGTGCCCACATTCTCTGTTAAGTGGGAATGCAGAAAGACACCCACTGTTTCTCATCAGAATGACACAGTGCCCCGCCCCTTCTCTAAGGATTTTCAGATAAGAAAGCTTATATCTTTTCCTTATTGAATTTGGAGGATGAACAGATAAAATAAATCATTATCAAAATAAAGAACCCTTAGTAACATCAATGAATTCCTGGTATTGAATTGATGGGACTTTGTCATTTAAGCTTAGAGGCATGTTTATCTGATTAATGGGGAATCAGACTGGCAGCTGTGATGGGAAACCAAAAAAAAAAAAAAAAAAAATCAGATTTTTGTAGTTTCTCTAGTAATAGTGGTGGTAAAACAGGAGGCAGAAAGCATAGCATGGCTTCTCATTCAGCTAAATTCCTGGAAACTTAATCACTCTCTGTCTTGACATCCAACAATTTTTTATGGGTTATGGACCATCCTGTGCCTGTGTGCTGTCCACGTAAAGAAAATAAAGGCTGTGGTCTTTTGATCTCCAATATATTTTTTTAGAATTATATGCAGCAATTACTTTGAAAGAAGAAACTGAAATATTGCCCGGAATTCATTTTAAGACTATTGTTACTCTTATAGTCCATTTATTAAGTACTTTAGAGCAAAATATTTTATTGGCTTACTAATTATATTATTGAACATTATATTATATTTGTGAGCTACTGCTAAAATATCCTTGGAGTGAATCATAATTCTAGGATTAATAGACTTACAAGTTTCTTTAAAAAAAGATTTTCTTTGAAATATTACATTCGTGCTTCACATTGCTACTGAATAATTCTTTATCCAGATATTCAAAGGAATGTAATTTAGAGTCATTTTTCAGAATCTTAATATAACTTTGAACTTATCAATGACATTTTACAACAAAAGACAAATTAGTAGAGAAACACCAAATTCAATAATCTAAGGCTATTATCCAGAGTTAAATTCTTTCTATTATGATCAATAACATGCATGTGCAGAAGGTACAGTTGCTATCTCATGGCAAGGTCTTTGGGTTTAAATAAGAATCACAAGCAGTCGTTTATCCCAGATCAATATACTAGTAAAACTCCTGGTTTGGGTTGAGCTCATGTTATGAACTTATTAAAACACAATTGTTGGTAGAAAATAGATCTGCCCTTCAAATGCTGTCAACATTTTTTGAACAATGAAAAGTGTTTATATTATTTCCTGAAGATCTGTTTGGTTATACTTCCAAAAGGAAGATGATAGATGAAATCAATGAAAAGTCAATCAAGGTAGTCACTGGCCTCAGGAAAAGAGCTGTGAGGATTTGGCTGAGGTCACCTGGGTCAGAGCTCAAATCTGAAAATCTTCATTTAAGGATTCTCCTGATTTTTCTCAGCAACAGAAATGGTGATTAGTTATTTACTTAATTCCTCTTCCTCTCCTTCCCCCTCCTCCTCCTGCTCTTCCTCCTCCTGTTTCTTCTTTTCTCCTCTCACTTCTCTCTCTCTCTCCACACCCCCCTCATAATTGCCAGATGAACGGTACACAGGCTGCTAACTTCGAGGTAGAAAAAGGTCATACTTATACTGGGAGCTCTGAATGGCCTCATAAAAAAGCCCAAGTTGGAGCCTATGGTTTAAAATTAACGGGAGTTGTTTTCAGGATCATTAAATGTAACGTAAGCATAAAATAAAAATTTTGCTAGAGACAAAATAGAGATGAGCCAAAATAAAGATGAGCAAGTTTTAATGTGATAGTTGTACAATTAATAAAAATGACAATGTGTCTTTAGACAAATAATTTGACTCATAGACCCTGAATCTATAAAATAAAGAAACTGAACTAAAAGTCACCCTAAATTACATAAGCTCTAGCATATTCTTCTATCAAAAAACCACATTACTTTAATTGTTCTTCATTTTTTATCCGTTAAATACTTGAATATTTTGATTTATCTTTACTCCAAAGAAAGCATTTTGCCTTGATACTATTAAGTTCTCACTAAGCATTTGTTCGGTGAATAGTTTTGACCAAACTGATAAATGAAAGATTATATAACATAGGAAATTATTTTGTTATTGTTAGTGAATCCAGCAGGAATTAAGTAGATTACTGAGATTTGAATATAAAATATCCCCCATAGGCTTATGTGTTTGTGATTAAGCCTTTACCTGATCCCCACCTAGTGGGGCCTTTTGGGAGGTGGATCCTTGTTGCTAGAGGCATGTCACCAGGGGTGAGCCTGAAGATTTTACAATTAAGTCCCCCCCCCCCATCAATGCTGGAAAGTTTAACCTTTCTGCTTCCTCCTAGCTGATGGGACACCCTGTTGTCTGTTCTTATCATGCTTTTTCTGCCATGATAAAACCGACCCTCAAAACCTTAAGCCAAACTAAACCCACAATCTCATATTGGTCAGGTTCTTTGCCCCAGTAACCAAAAGGTAATTGCTCACTGCTCTTTTTTTATGAACAACTGTTACAAATCCATCTACATATAAACATGATATAGCCATTATTTCCAAAATCCATACAACATTTCCTTTTGTTAAAAGCAGCTATTGGAGTCTGTCTTTGTTCGATATTGATTGGATGAGCATACAAATAGTTTATGGAAGGAAGGGATTTCTGTCAACCTTACAGATCCTGGGAAAGTTCCATCCATGGCAGAAGAAGTTGATTAATCACATAGATCCAAGCAGAGAGAAAAACTGCCACCAACCAGCAAATACCAAAAAGTATAAGCACTAATTAGCAGCAAACAGGATGGCCAGAGCTCAGACTGCTCTCTCCACATTTAAGCTGGAATCAGGTCTTCTCCCATACACACTCGGGGCTGGACCCCAGGATCCACCTCCAATTATAACACCTCCAGCCAGGAGCCTGGAGACCAAGGTTCCAAACTTAATAAAACGCCTGACTATCAGCGATATACACTGACATTCAAACTACCACAGAGTCTAAAGGGCACACACAGGGATTTCTGCATTCCTGGGGCCCTGATCAAAGATTTGGACAGAAAAACTTAATGACAAAAGAATAGATAGTTTATTGAGGGAGATAGGCAATTCTGAAGATGGAAGTAGGACAGAGAATGGGAAGTCACATGTTTAGTGGTCCTATACTGCAGACACTTGGTACCTTTTCAGGGATCATTTATATATAATACTTTCTATGTTGTTGGGCATAGCCTTTGGTGCGTGTACTGGTGGATTCCAGTCTTATTCTCTTTCATTAATTTCTTTCATGTTCTAATCTTGATTCTTTTTATTTTATTTTTGATTTTTTAGAGAGAGTGTGTATGAGAGAGAGATAGAAAGAGGGAGAGAGAGAGAGTGGCCTCAGCCACTGCAATAGAAATCCAGATGCTTGCACCACCTAGTGGGCATGTGCTACCTTGCGGTTTCCACACCTTTGTGAGTCTGTCTTACATGGGGTCTGGAGATTTGAACATGGGATGGAACCCATTTGCATCATTGGTAAAAACCAGTGCCTTCCAGAAACTGTCAGCTTCTGAAAATCAGAAAATGCTATTTTATGGACAGCTCTTATATCTTCAGTCACAAAAGAGCTTGTTTGGGAAATAGATGTATAGTATAGTGGCTGAGAGTTTTATCTAATAGAATCCCTGAAAGTATCAAACTAATATGGACAAAGGCTGGATGCCCAACACCTAAGTCATTTGGTTACTAAATCATGTTGCTAAAATTGTTCCAATCCATTATTGTGACATTATTCTAACAGTAACTGAACTGGCAAGATTCACCTCCAATATGTGGGGATAACAGATGGTCCATTAGATTCTGGTCAGCATGTCTCCACCTTACCTCCTGTTCTATGGTCATCTCTTGGCCTCAATTGCTTAAAACTGACAGGAATTCAAAGAAGAATAACATTCACTGTTGGTCCAGGAAGAATGATTTAGAATTCTGTTCAAATTATTGCTAGGATCCTAGGGAAATAAGTATGACAGCCAGGTGAGCAGAAAGGTTGGTTCAGGACCAGATATAAGAACTCTCAGAAAACAAAATAATTCTGGTGACAACTTTTTCCCATTTTACATTTTTCTAAGGACAAGTTCAACACTCAAATTTGAACATAATTTTTATCTCTGGAAAAAGCTCTGGGGTAACATCATTGGAAAGAGAGACAAGGTTTGCATACAAGTAATTGAGACAAACTGGGGAATAATTTCAAGTCTTTATGATCCACCTGAATGTGGTCTTGATAACGTTTTTACATATAAACTTTATGTCAGTTCTAAATGAGTATCAGGACTGGGAAACAATCCTTGGGGATCTTGGGATTAGGCACACCCTAACTAAATGCAAAAATCTAGTTTCTGATGGAAAACTGAACTTGTTTGCTCATAGGATCTACTCAATATTTTTTATTTAAATTTATTTGTGTGGGTGTATATATGTGTATATATGTGTGCATGTATATGATGTGGATATCCACACATACATGCCACAGCCCATGAGTAGAGATCAGAGGACAGGCTTTGGCATTTGTCCTCTCCTTCCACCTTCTTTCTCTCGTGATCTTGCTGCTTCTGAGTTTCCTAGCTTCCATGTTCCACCTCCCAAAGCTGTAGGTCCATTGGAATCACAGATGTGTACATGTGCCACTTTACTTTGACTTTCCACAGCATCTAAGAAGAATCCAACCTGGGGTACAGGCAGGCAAGCAAATGCCTTTAACCACTAAGCAATCTCCCCAGTAGGCTCATTATTTTTTTTTATCAGAATATATTCATTGAACATAGTTCTGGGTTCATAAATAATTTCTTTCAAGTGTATCATGTATTTCTTGAATATGGAACCCTGTTCCCTGCCTTTCTCTCAACTCTTTTGTTCCCTTCCCCTAATCTCCTTCCTCCCACACAGTCTCCCTATTGCTTTCATGTTCTGTATTGCACAAATGTTAGTGTGTTGTGTGTGTGTGTGTGTGTGTGTGTGTGTGTGTGTAGTTGTATGAAGAAAATCTTAGTACTGGAGTTGGTTCAGCGTCTATGTCACACACCAAATGACAAATACTTAAAAGCCATTTGATTTTATGTAGCATCATAAAGCAAGGCTGCTTTTAGCCAGCCTAACAAAAACTCTCTTGAAAGCAAAGGATACAATCATACCATCTTCCCATCCTGGTGATCTAGTACGTGGAATGATAAAGGGCATTTTTGACCCCATAGTCACAATGGCAAGAAGGACTATAGGACAACCAGTCACACTGTGTGTGCATGTCTGGAGGAGGCAAGGGTATTAGGGACCATATGTGGAGATGGGGGGCCTGGCTATGAAGATCAGGAAGGTAAGGAAGAAAGGGAAACACAAAGAGAATAATAGAGAAGTCAGGAAATCAGGAGGGAGAGAGTTTGAGATAAGGAAGGTCAAAGGAGGGTGGCCAGTGCTGCCCAAGGAAGAAGCAAAGTTATCAGTGAGTACCTCTGAACAGTCTCCCTAGCCATTTTAAGTTGCAAGTTCCCTCTCATGTCCCTGTGCCATCTGCAAGCACAGTCATTTTTTTTCTAGTTTCCAACTTTTCCCTTTATTATTTTGAGGGTTAAGGGAATCAAAACTAGGCAGGGGAAAGGAAGGAAAGAGTCATCGTGAAGTTATTTCAGGAATTCACACAACAGTCACACATGTTCACATGGCACTCCACCTTGACACTGCCTCTCTTTAAGTCATTTGAAAATAAATATAGCTCAAAAATGATCTCTATGAGCAACCAGGACTACAATCAACAAAAACATATGAAGATATTGTTACATTCTAAATACCTCTGTAATCTGCTTACATTCACCTAAATTATATTTTCTCACGGAATGTAAAGGAGTTAGAAATTGTGATTTCTTTTGTGTTTATATTTTTGTGAAGGTGTATGTATTATTCTAAATACTATTATTCTTAAGTAGATAACATACCACAATAAAGAATTCACTTAGTCTTTCTGTCTTAAAGACATTTCTTAAATATAAATAAGCAACATTGAGTTAGAAAAGTTACTTAAGACTTTTTAACTATAATCATCTATTATTTTTTAAATTTCACAATATGTCAAAGAAAATTTTTTTTTCTGTGTAACCTTGAATGGGAACCTAAAAAGTAAAGTACACTTAAATTCTGACATTATGATGTCATACTGATGAAGTATGACAAAAAAGGGAAAAAAAGCAATCACTGTTATTTGCAATGTGAAAATATATAGGTTCTTTTCAGTTTAGTTCTCTCATTACATTATAATAGTTGTATAATTCAAAGTTTAAAAATTCACAGATGAAATGTATATTTGTTGCAAAGCTGTTAAGAAAAATGTAAAGCATAGGAATTTACTGCCATCTTGTGGCCTTTTTGCAATAATATTGTGAATTGTCTACTTTGAGGATGTCATTTTCTCTTGATATTGGTTAGAATTAACTCAAGAGTTCTCTGGAAATTTACCAGAATTAATGTCTGCCTGTTTAAACAAAGCATGAGTAGATGCATGAGTTTTGTCTTGTATTGGCCTTGAATGTTCAATGTATTTTTAACTACCTCTCAACTCCAGTCGTTTATTCCCCTACACCCCCTGGTAAGTTCATAGAGCATTTAATTGGGTACATTTTATTTGTCAAGAGTTACTGGTATAAGTGATGTAAAGTCAGTAGAGTGCTAACTGGCAAGGAAAAGAACAAAGAAACAAAAAATGTACTATGCTTTGGAATATTTGGGCAATCCAAGCACCCAGAACCATACTTGGAGGGTAGATCCCAAAATGTTTGGTCCTAGAATTAGAATTACCTGACAATTTAAAACTGGAAAAACTTGGATCCAGCCAGGTGTGTTGGTGCACACCTTTAATCCCAGCACTTGGGAGGTAGAGGTAAGAGGATCGATTTGAGTTCAAGCCCACACTGTTACTGTTACTACAGAGTGAATTCCAGATCACCCTGGGCTAAAGTGAGACCCTACTTAAAAAAAAAAAAAAAAAAAAAAAAAAAAACTTGGATCCCATTCCATACCTAGAAAATAAGAATTTGCATTTTTATGACATTCACAATTGCTTGGCACATATAGTCAAGTCAGAGAAGCCCTAATACAGGCCATCATATTTCATTCCATTTATGCTTTGATTTTTGATTACAGCAGACTATGTGTGAATACACACAGGAGAGAGAGAAAGAGAGGAAGGAATAAGTAGAAATAGACAGAGAGAGAGAGATACCTGTACACTATAGAAAAAGATGATTCTAATCTCTATTCATTCTATTGTAATTTTGTTCATGAATAAATTTCTCATTTGGTTAAATATCTGTCTCACTTATTCACTCATCTCTAAATTGATTCATATGCCTCAGTAGTAGTGACAGTGGCCAATGATTAAGTTTCAAACTTATAGTCATTCAGGCATGGTGGCACATACCTATAATCCACTCATGGGAGATGAGGCAGGAAAGAAGTTCAGGAACATTCTCAGCTACACAGTAAGTTTGAAACCAGCCCAGGCTACATGAAAGTCTGTCTCAAGCAATAACGAACAGCACAAAAGGCGGGGGGACAGTACACATGATTTGTCTAGTAAATGATATTTTAAATTTTACCCACATTTAAAAAAAAATATGGTCTTATTCCAAGCTTGTTTTTCTGTGCTCCCTTTGCAAAAATCAGAATAACTGAGGAAGCAACACTCACATTTCCATGAGGAAACAATGTATATAGACACCTGATTATCTCAGTAGTCTCCAGTCCTATTTATTTACATTAATGTTTGGTTCCTGTGGGCTTCAGTCAGTAAACTCTGGCTTAATTGATCTAGTAGGTGGTTTTCTCCAAATTTTAAATGAAAAACTGTATTCCTTCAGAAGCTCAATCAATCTTCAAGGCAAATAGGAAATTCCAACCTAGCATAGATACCACATTAGCCCACCATGACTATTAAATATTCACATTAGATTGAGACTTAGCAAATTTACTTACAAACACAATCACAGTTTGGCTGTTTCTTAACTGCATGATAGAAGCACAAAATCCAGTTCCCTTTATAAGTAAAGATAATCACTAAATGGACACTGTAAGGAGTAAATGTGTTCAGGCTTTGCAAGCAAGTGCCTTTAACCTCTGAGCCATCTCCCCAGCCTGGAAGTCACTTTTTTAAATTAGTTATGCACATAATGGGAATACATTCATGTTGGTGCCATCAATAACCTCTTCCCTGTCCTCCCCCCTCTAAAGGGACCCTCTTCATTGGGGAATGTGGGTCGTGCATTATGGGGGTAGCCACCAGTTATGTGGAAGTCACTTTTATCATTGAAAATTGTATGGTTAGTTTTTAAGCACAGACGAGAATGTCAGAAATCCTTTCTGCATGTGCTGATTCTTCCTCTCAAAATGATAATGCTGAAGCCATTTATTTGAGGGTGTCATAGAATGAGCTCCGTCAATGCAAACAAGTGGAAGCTGAAGCCGCACATTGTTTGTTTGTTTTGGATTTAAAAGTAAAACCTTTTCTTTATTGGTAAGGGTTTTTCATGCAGCAAATATTTATTGAACTGGGTGCTAATACAGCTTTGCAAGACAGACACAATCCCTGCCCTTGTACTCTTGTAATCCTGTGGGGGAAGCTTGCAACAGAACCATTCCAGTAACCTGCTGTCATGGTATTGGCAGAGGGTTCCGTGTGACATATATGGATAAGATACACTGGTCTAGGTCCATAAAAGCCTTGATAGCAGAGACCTAAGGCATAATAGCAGCAATACAGGGAAAGAAGTAGGAAGAAGAGTGATCCAGGGAGGCCCCAGGGGTTATGTGTGGAAGCAGGGGCAAGGAATGAACTGAGGCCTGGAATGAAAAGAAAGAGGTACAGCCCTGATGTGAAATGAACTGATGAGATAGGGCAGTGCCTAAACACTGCAGGATCTCATAGAGTAACAGAAGGCCACTGAAGGGGTTAAAGTAAATTGTTACACCTTGGACTTGTCAAATATTACTTTGATATATTTGATGCAACTAAGAGCTTCAGTAGTTATTGAAATTGCCAGTATCAGATACATTAACACACCATCAAATTCCTGGATTCTGGCCACTTGCCCATTCTGGCAACAACTATAGTCAGGGTGACAGGCCTGCTCCCCTTTCAGATTGCCTAATTCTAAATGTGAATATATCTAAATGTGAATATATATATACATATATATATATTTCAAATACAACAGGATATATATCCTGTTGTATTTGAAATTTGAAATTTTAATTCAACTTTATTTACTTATAAGAGAGAGAAAATGGGTGTGCTAGGGCCTTTAGCTGCTGCAAATAAACTCTAGATGCATGTGCCACCTTCTGCATTTGACTTACATGAGTATTAGGTAATTGAACTTTGGTCCTTGGGCTTTGCAGGCAAACACCTTAATTGCTGAGTCATTTCTCCATCCTATATTTGAACTTTTACATTTTGCAAATTAATGCTTATAATCACAAAATACAACTATTTTACTTGTTCTGCTCCATATATTTTGCAAAATTGATTACATAGTTTAGCTTGTCAAACCCTTAAAGCACTGTGGTTTGATAATAAGACATGTGTTCTGTATTTTACAACATAACTTTAAAAACATTCTGCCATATGTTTCTGTGATTGTATGTATGAATTGATTTGGTGATAATGTTGGAACTCTTAATTTGAGCTTTGTGTTTGAGAGGACAGCCTGGCACAATCACCTGCTGGTCTTACTCAGGCAAAGCCTTGCTGTGTGGAAGAAGAGGTTTTGTGGCCAGAGACAGTTAGTCATAGGAGCACATAGGGGTGAATACATTATTCCTTGACCTGCAGGCTGAAAGCCAGTCTTCTCTGATGTTCCTGCTGTGTCTAAGCACTCCACAGCTGGATGACTCATTTAAGAAGGCACTTCAGAGTTTTTAAAGCATTCTTTCTGTTCAGCCTACTTATTTTTATCCCACTTAATGCAACCTGCAAACACTGTGGGGTATCATGATGTTGGACATTTACTTCACATATTGGCCTATAGTTAACTGAAGGTGATCTTATCCTGACAAGAGGTGGATGTTAAAGGCTTAGTAAAGATCAAAAACTGCAGAATTTTGTCTTGAAAGATCTACCACCACCCTATCATTTAAAAACTGAAAAGAGGCACAAAAAAGTTTGATGTCATCCTCATGTAACATAGCAGCCACTGTCAGGGCAAAAGATTCTGTGTTCCAGAGCCCCAGGATGCCATGTTCTGTGTTAGCGCTCTCTGCTATTTTATTTCCTATTGAAGATTCAAAACAGACAAAACAAAAGGTAAAGAGTGATCCCAACCATGACTTCAGAATGAGCTAGCAAATCAAAGCCCCTGGGACAAATCCATTCTACCACCTGCTTTTCTAAATAAAGATTTATTGGAACACAGTCACTCATTTTTGAAGGATGGCCCATAGCTGCTTTTGCAAAACAGAAGAGTTAAGTGCCTATGACAAAAACCTTATGGCTCACAAGGCCTAAAATATTTATTACCAGGCCCTTTAGAGAGAAAAGTTTGCTGACCCTAGTCTACAACAAACATTGGTTTGGAAGTATAAATGTGATTTATTTTTCTCCATTTGTATTAAATTAGGTTCTTTTCGCATCCTTTGCAAAACAGCAACTGGTCAGAGCAAGGATGTTAAATAAGAAAGAAACATGAAGCTAGAATTTTAAATCTACTGTCAAAAATATACAAAATAAACATTTCACCAGTTCATTAAGGAGCACTGGTAAGACTCAAATAACTCCCTTTGGTCCAAGGACTGACCACAATAGCAAAAAATGCATGTATGAACACATGCACATAACTACTTAGAAAGTCACCTTCAACTGAGCCTTCACTTGAGTTTAAGACAATTAAAAGTTATTAACAATTAAGCCCCATAAGAATTCTAAGAGAATGGGTTCTTGTGCAAACACCTCCTCCCTTTTATTCCTGTGTTGGGAATAGAACCCAGAGTGTTCTGCATGCAAGGCAAGAGCCCTAGCACTGAGCCCTGAGCTACATCCCCAGCCTATGCTCATTTTAAATGATAGAAAAACTATGATCCAACAAATGCAAGGAACTTACCCAAATTCACCCAGCAATTAAGAGGGAGAGCCAAACTTGGTCCCTAACTTCAATAATTTATTAAAACAAATAAATTGTGGGAGGTGCCAGCTTTTGCCAGCTATTCAGCACCAGGAATGGAGGTGCAATATGGGAGGTTTTCTAGGCAAAGATGAATCTGTCAACAGATCTATTGACATTTTGCTGGCATTTTACCCTAATTTGGGAACCCAAGATACCAGATCTTTGCTAATATGGAAGTATGCAGGGAGAAAGTTCCAGAAATCAATACTACATATGCTAGCAAAGATAATCTTGAGGATTGCTTTCCTTCCTGTCCACCTTTCGAAGGCACTGCAGGCAGCCCCCACCTCTAACTCAACCAAGACCTGATCCTGCTGCTTCCCCATTCACTTAAAGCAGATTTTACCTGGCAAGAAGGCAGAGTCAGGCGAAGTCTAGGTAGCCATAAACTCCTCTAAAGTATACACTGTACAGATGTGTATTCACCATCTTTTAAAAAAATTATTTATTTATTTATTTAAGAAAAAAAATATATATATAGGTTTCTTGAGGTAGGGTCTTACTCTAACCCAGATTGACCTGGAATTCCCTATATAGTCTCAGGGTGGCCTTGAACTCCCATCGATCCTCCTACCTCTGCCTCCCAAATATTGGGATTAAAGGTGTGCACCACCACACCTGGTTTATGCATGATATTTTGAATAAGACAGCACCAAGCCATTGACTGAGTCCTAATTGTGTCTCTCTTATTGGGCATTATGTCCATCCCCATTATTTTATCAGTTTTCTGTGTCCTATTCCAGTATTTCCAACTTTGAAATTCAATTCACAAAAGATGCCAATCAATGGTCAGTCATAAGTGAGGGTTATAAGCCAGAGTTGGTGTGCTTATAATCACTACTATCTATTTCTAATCCATTTCACCTGTGGAAACTCTGGAATATGTAAGTTCTTGTCAATGTTACTCTTTTAAGTACCCTGCCAGCAATATGCTTTCTTTCTTGTTGTGTTGAGATTACAACTGGTAGACTCAAGATAATATAATAAAAACCATTAGCTGAGTTTCTCTGTAGACAAATCTCCTCTGAATACATCCATGAAGCAATATCAATTGCATTTATACCCCACTATGAAAACATATAAACATACCTCTCCTTTTATCTTGTCAGATCAAAATACCTCAGCATGACCTTACAGGCCAAGTCAGTAACTCAGTGAAAGGAATTTTTTTTTCTTCTACAAACTGATAGAATGTTGAAAGGAGTATAACAATGGGCTTCTTTTATTTTATGCCCATTTGTCCTGTATGCCTCATAACTACCTGCCTCTTAGGACATGCTGAGTGAGTTTTCAGCCTTTGAGCTTCAAGCCAATGGCTTGGGCCATATTTTACAGTCAGGCAAGAACTATTACCTGTCTGGTGAGTTTTCTTTTGTGGGGGACCTGCCTCGAGGCAGAGCTGTCTAGTTATCTCCCTGACTTTTGAAGCTACACTGTGCACAGCTTCTCTTGCCTCATCTCAACTCCAACCTGCATGGAAGGGATTTTACCTGAGAAGTCTTGACTAGGGGCCTGAAGAGTTACTTAACTGGGATATGAATCTCTCCACAGGTGTCCAGAGAGTCAATTTGCACACCATGCCTTTCATCACTTATAGTCATTTTTCTGATTCAGATGTCTAGAGCTGAAACAGAGAAAAATATTTTCCTAGTTGAAAAAAACACCTCTTTCATAATTTGATGAGGGTAAGGCTCTTGTAACAGCTAATTGGCATGAAAAGTTGAAATATGTGGTGTTAAATAGGAGAGAGACTATTATACTTTAAAGCAGCTGTAAAACTGGGTAATAAAGGAGTATTGGAGGAGAAAAGGTGGTAAAAATGTGTCAGTCCAAATTCTGAGAAATTTCATATTTTAAGTCATTTGTAATCATTCTAACTGAAGCAAGAGATATTCCTTAAATTTTTATTTTTGTGGGAGAGACTAAAATTACTTCTTAGTAGCTTACTAATTTTAGTTATTGGATAGTGAGTTTGTTTTCTAGTAACTTCTGCCTTCTTCTATAGGGTGACATGTCACATCCTAGAAGCAGAGGCAGGGCTAGAAGTAGTCTCCCTGAGGCTAATAAAATCCAAGCTTTCTACATATGAATAATGTCTCCAACATGGTTTCATGTCCAGTTCCAATGGAAGCAATAACCTTTTCTGAAAGCTTGTCTATAAGTGCCATTGAGGAGGTCCCTTCTTTTAATTGGAATAAGTTTAGGGAAACCAAGGACTATGTGATCCTAGAAGAATGCCCGTCAAAAAGCTATTTAAGACTGTCCCACACCTAGACATATGAAATAACATTCAAACACCAAAGGAAAAATTCAGAATTTGAAGAAAGAAGTATAAAGAAATCGTGATAGATGCCCTGAATTATACTTAATAGCAATGTCTTCTAATGTCTGGATTGAAATTGCTGATAGCCAAGCAATGATACCACTTAAAGAAACCAGGTCATTTAATGTGGAAACATGAAAATGTGAGAAAACATTACAAAAGGTGTACAGTGAAGGCAATTAAAGGCTCAAGGGTAGAGATCATAATAGCATAGAAAAGATACTGATTCAATGTCATATATACTAGTTAATACCCATAATATTCTAAGTACCTCATTAATGTACCCATCAAATCAAGAAATGCTAGTTGATCAACTAGGTGATAGCACCATTCTCAGTAGAAAATATAGTGATTAAACAGAGCCTATAATCTAAAGACACATACATTATCTAGAAGATACGGGGGGAACACATACATGAATAAATGGTAGAAGTAGTGGAAAGACTTTTGAGGCAAAATGAATCAGACAAGAGAGATTAGTAGCTCTTTTATACATAAGAGGGTTCAAGAAGGTCTTCCTAAATGTCACAATGGAATAAGCCCAGGAAAAATCTGAAGGAAACTGGTCCTATGAATCAAGAATAGTGAGACTCATCCCTAAAGAGACTGACAAGCTTTGTATGATCTTGGGATAATGAACAAGGTAGAGTGAGGAAATCAGTGCAGTAGCTGGAAAGAGATAGAAGGGCAGGCAAGCTCCAACTGGGAATTGGATGCCATGGTAAGAAGACTGGAATTCTTTTACGAGTGGAATATAAGCCATTGGAGGGTCAGAAAACAGTACTGGGCTCTGAAATTTATCTTTGAAAGATCATTCCTTTTCTCATTTGCAAAATAGACTACATTCCAGAAAGAATGGAAGCAGAGAAATTTTAAATGCTATGACAGTAGCCCTACAGAGTGATGATCAGACTAGGAAGTCACATCAGCGATTTTTGGAGGAAGCAGTCCTAAGTCTCAAGACTTAGGAAAACTATCAATCATTACAATTCAAAAAGTGGTACACGAATGATGTCAAGACAGGTTTTGAAGCAACATTTACCCTTGTGTTGGGTTTGCCAAACTTCACTGATGATTAAGAATTGCTAGAGACTTATGTTCACTGTGAGGGCCCTTCTATGGGGCACTGGATCCTATAACTTGGGTGTGGTCCAGAAACTTGTTTAACAAGTTCTCTCAGAAATTGTAATGATAATTTTACCCATATTTCTATAGTTAGATCCATCGGCAATGTAAAATATAGTCCTCTTGTCCAAGGAATTGAGAGTATTGTCAAAATCATTGCTTCCAATTCTGGTAGTCCAGTAATCACAAAAATGACTAAAGATGTAGCTTAACTGGTGCAGTGATTGTCTAATATGCACAAGTCCCAGGTTAGGCCCCCAGCACCACATAAACCTGGTGTGATTAACATAGGCTTTCAATCCCGAAACTCAGGAGTGAGACACAAGAGGGTCAGAAGTTCACTTTCATCCTTGGCTACACAGCAAATTCAAGGCCTCATATTTTCTTTCATTGTTGTTCTCTTTTTCACACCATCAGGAATTCTGTTGCTAGACCAATTTTGGAGTCATTTATATTAAAATGTCTCTCCCCTGCTTAGAAATTTTCCTTCTATTTTCATATTTTCTATGAATTCCCAAATCTTTGACTTTGCACGAAGTAAAAGAACATTGCTATGCCTGGGCTCCTGCACTGCTCTTTATTATATGGTTTTATTTCCCTAAGAATCACCCTGTTCTGAGATTTGATGTCAATCATACAAGGACTTCATATTTTCAGGTGTTTGTTCCAGTCATCTTTCCTTCTCTCTGTCATTTAACTTATCAAACTTTGCCTTTCCTTCAAGGCCAAGTTTGGGCCATTCTGTATTAACCTTCAGGAACCTGAGAACTTTAGAATTAAGGCCTCCTTCACATCCACCCCAATGGTATGATCTGAGCCACTTTGGTAACTTAGGAGATTCAACATTGTAGCTGGATACTTAATTTTCATTGCTAACTAATGAAAAGGTTCTCTTCCCTTAGCAAGCTCTACCATATCTGATATATATTTATTTGTATCATCTAATTTGCTTTATGAAAAATAAGACATTGGGGCTTGAGAGATCATTTAGTAGTTAAGGTATTTGCCTGCAAAGCCTAAGGACCTATGTTTGAGTCCAGATCCCATGTAAGCCAGACACACAAAGGTGAGGCAAGCACGAGATTGCACATGCCCACTAGGTGGTGAAAGCATCTGGAGTGCTATTGCAGTGGCTGAGGCCCCGGTGTGCCAAATCTCTCTCTCTCTAAAATTAACAAAATGTTAAAAAAAATAAGTCATTAATTGAATTCTCTATGATATCAGAAGCAGGAAGGAGCTAGCTAAAATGAAAACCTAATGCCTTTCTGGTGCTCCCTGTCACATAAAGGATGTATCTGTCTCCCTTCACCTGTGAGGAAAGTACACCAGTCCGAATCTTGCCTGCCTTTTATACTCTCACCTCCTTGCCTTCAGCTCCTACCTCTTGACACTCCAGCATAAACGTACTGCCCTTATTTCCTCAACACACAAGCAGACTCTTTTATTCATGTATCAGATCACAGAGAATTCTGCTTTTCTAAATTGAAATTCCTGTTACTTTTCCTCCTTCATCCTTCCAGCAAGTCTTTCCATTCTAAAATACTTGCTTCCATAGAAACTTTCTCTAGGAAGCCTCCCTCATCACAAACTCCATCCTTTATATAATTAGCTTGGAATACTTTATTTTTGAACATATTTTGAGAAAACAATGTATTAAAATTACCTCTTTACTAATTAATATACCTGCCAAGTAATTGTAAGATTCTTACAATTCATAGACATTTCCTATTTTGTTTAAATTTCCAGTATCTGTCAAAGTCAGGCTTTCAAGAAATGAATGTCACTGCATGTATATGTATTCAGTGAAATGTACAATTATGAAAGAATAAACATGTACAATATGTCCTAAATTTGTTTCCACCCCACTGGGTGATCCTGATATTCAGCCAGGAGAAAACATATGGCCTTAGGTCAGATGCAATTGGCACTAAGTAAAAATCAACTAAAATCTCAGCTCTGGATTACACAGACCATAATTCTTATTTTTCAAAGAAAATATACAAACCATTGAGTTTAGTCATAATTAAAGTTAAGAATTTAAGCAACCGAGTTAATAATCCAGAGGCTCACTAGCTTGACCTATCCCTATGTTCCCTATAGATGGTTTAGTTCACTGAACATTAATCTTTTTTTTTTTTTTTTTTTTGCCCTCAATAGGACACAGCTGCAGTTATGTTATTTTCAATTGATGGAGTTAAGACCTCTCATCTTTATTCAGTGTGGAACAGCTGCCAAGAGAAATGGCCTTTGAGAGAAGTAATAAGTTCTTAAGTATCACCTGTGTCATGCAAAACAATATTTGATTTTTTGAAAGTTTAAACTGATTGGAAAGAACATATGAATTAAGTGTCTATCTTGGAGGTGAAAAGTTTTGCTGCAGGGTGATAGAAGGTACAATCAAAGTGATACATTTGAAACATTACCTTCTTGTGACACAGGGGAATCATAGAACAAATGTAACAGAAGGAATTATGACCCAGTGGCTACGATGGAATTTTAACATAGGAAAGACATACTAATGTCTTGTATTCCTGTCTCAGAAAATAAGACTTTTGGAGAATAAAACAAAAATCAAAGAAGAGTTTTTCTCTGTATATGGACAGATTCTGTAAAACCAGTCCATGATATATACATGCAAGAATATTCCCAAAGGAAAAAATGATAGCATGAATTAAATATATAAATATATATGTGTATATAAGACTATATATACATATATATCTATAAGTACATATGCATCCTCTAGTCTTCCAAATGTCTCTTTCTTCATTTTTTTTTTTTTTTTTTAGGTAGGGTCTCATTCTAGCCCAGGCTGACTGGAATTCACTCTGTATTCTCAGGGTGGCCTCAAACTCATAGTGATCCTCCTACCTCTGCCTCCCGAGTGCTGGGATTAAAGGAGTGTGCCACCATGCCCGGCTATCTTTCTTCATTTTTTAATTATCATAATTTCCCCTGTCTTCCTCTTGTTTCTTTCAATATGATGCGTTCTTTATATTATATCATGACAAATAATAGCAACAACTTGATTTTTTCTCAGCGCTCTCTCTTATTTCAACACTAATTCTGCTCCTAGCTTCACTCTGGAGTGTGGTTGATATATCTCAAGCATTTTAAGTTTTTCTGATTACCCTCTCCCAATTCTCTGCACAATACCGGAAATAGCTCTATATAAATTTTGAATTTTCCAGTTCAGAAGGGTTTAAGTTTACACTTACTCATGTATCCAGAACTAGGTTTTGTAAAAATTCAAAATAATTCTTAAGAAGGGCACCCTGTGCCTCTATAACGATAATTCTAAACAGGTTGATCACAGGGGTCTGAGGATGATGAAAAGACATTTTCCTAGGTTGATTTAGTTCCCTTTTAAAATATTAGCTCATTAATTCATTTTTACAAGTACAAAAACTACTCTCTATTTTAACAGAAACAAACATTGTGTCTTAAATTTAAGTGTATTTCCTGTAAATATATGATGTGGCCACTTGGTTTGAAAGGCTTAAAGAATAAATTCAAGCTTATTTTCTCTACCGATACACAATAACCCAAAGAGTATGTTATTTGTATCAAGTTGTGTTAAAATAACTGCATACCATATGTGTGATACATGCAGGGAAGGTCTAAATAACTAAGCAAATATAGCTCCATCAATAAGTGTGTGGCAGGCAAAGGCCCCAAAGGGAAATATACTAAACATAAAAGAGTACTTAAGGAGACTATAGTATACAACATGGGGAAAAGAACATAAGTGGAAAGATCAAGCTTCTTTCTCAGGCTCATCATCACATCAGAAGTCCAGATATTGAGAGGAAACGATTAATTACAATATCATGTGGCATAAAATTAATAAAATAATACTGAAATGTAACCTATGGTCTGGATGTCATGGAGTAAAGGAACGTGGTTGGAACAAAGAAGAAAAAGGAGGATGTAAGAGGCCCATTTTAAGGACGTCCAGGTAACACTGCAAAGTGAATGCCTCACCAGTGAAACCTGGAGAAAGAAAACAGTTAAGATAAGGCAATAGGTAATTTTCCTGCAAGAGATATATCTGTGAATGAACTATAAGCCTGGTGAGATCTTCTTGGGGAAACCAGGGAAAACCACTGTGAATTAGCACAGATCTGCATGCCCAGGCAAACCCAGTTGCCAGTAGAAACCACCACGAAGTGCATTTCCTCATAGGTACCTGCCTTGCAGAACCAAAAGAAGCTAAAGCAGAATATGAGGACTTCACTGAGTTCTGTTGGGAACCACTAGATCATGTCTCACAAACCCACCTTCCCTGGAAGCACTGATCCTGCAACTGAAGCCAAGAGCTCCTACTCAACCCTCTCTTGTACCAAGCAAGAACCAAGAACCAAGCTGAGCCACACCAAGAGTGCATCAAGGAGAGAAGCAACTTCTCAACTCAGCACAAGTGAGCCAGAAACTTATTCTAAAAGGTAATTGGTCTGAACTCCTCTGGGGCAATACATACCCCAAATCTGATTCCATAAGTTTGAAGTGGAAGTGCAAACTAAATCTTCCCATCAGTGCACATTGTTAAATGAAAAACAAAAATCACAGGGAGGGAAATAATTCAAAACCCATCATAATGAGGAAAAATACTGACTGATGCAATATTTTTTCTTTTTAAATTTCATGTAGTCAAATTATATTTTGATTTTTATTGATTGTATGTTATGGATAACTTTGGTTATTTAACATTTTAGCATTTTTATCTTTTACTACCTATTTTTTAGAATCATAGGATCTCTTTATTCATCTTTAAAAACCACAGATGTAAAATAAATTTTATTATATTAAAGTAGGTAAATATTAACATCAATAATTTTGTCAAAGAATGATAAAGATTGGGGGGCTGGAAAGATGGCTTAGCAATGAAGATGCTTTGACTGTGAAGCCTAAGGACCTAGGTTTGATTCCCTAGAGCCCATATAAACCAGATGCACATGGTAGTGCATGCATATAGAGTTTATTTACAATGGCCAGAGCACACACACACACACACACTCTCTCTCTCTCTCTCTCAAAATTAAATAAAATTAAAATTTTATAAAGACTTTTTAAAAGACTAAAATGAGATTTAGAATTGGTCAAGGGGAAAATTAATAAATCATTCTAACAATAGAATAGACAAAGCTAAAAAGGGAATTTGTGAACTGGAAGAGAGGTTGGAGGAAAAGTCCATCAAATCAAGCATGAAGTGATAAAATAGCAAGTCACCCCAATTTCACCAAAAGACAGGGTGCTGTATAGAAAATTCATCCTTACCTCCCCTTTTTACCCACCATGTTCTCCACATTCATACTCAGTGGAATGATTAACCCACATGTTGTAATGTGGAGTTTTTTCTCAGTACCACCACACATTTTGACAATTTTAATTTGGTTTAACAAGTATGAAGGTGGAAAGAATGTTAGAGCCACAAGTTGGGGCATTATGCACAGAGACTTGGCCTACCCCCCCAGAACTCTTGACTACCCCCACAATGCATTACCCACATTCCCCATTGATGAGGGTCCCTTTGGAAGAGGGAGGACAGGGAGGAGGGTAAGGGAGCCAACACTATGAATGTAAAATCATAATAATATAAAAATAAATTATGGGGAAAAAAAGAAAATAAAGAATAGTGTTTTGGGAGTTAGACATCAAAGAATAGTTAGGGACTGTGATTAACTAGAGACCATTTGCCCCATCTAAAGGTATTCACATTCAAAAAGTTTAAGGAAAATATCCCTACAACCAAACAAAATTCTTCTATAGTTGTAAGGAAGCCTATAGTCACCTCTTACTGCCTACTTTTTAGTCTTCACTTTTGCATGTACATATATAATGGTTTTGCTTTAGTTGGTACATTGTTCAGTTGTATTCTAGGATTTTTCTGGATATTTCTCCACCCAGTCTACAATTTAACACTCTGCTACCCTTCCTTCCTTCTTTCCTTCCTTCCTTCCTTCCTTCCTTCCTTCCTTCCTTCCTTCCTTCCTTTTTTCCTTCCTTCCTTCTTTCCTTCTCTCTCTCTTTCTTTTTCCTCCTTCTCTTTATACCACAAAACTATAACTTTTCATAGGTTTAACAAGCACTTAAATTTGGATACCCAACAACATTCCAAATTTCCCCTCCCTGATACTTGTCCAAAGTTGATCTTACAATAGTTTCTATGTCCACCCACCCTCACCCTACTTCCCATTCAATTCTAATCTTCATAACTAAAATTCCTAGTATACATAATAACCACCGCCAGTCATTTATGCTCCAATAGTTATTAAAGTCAAATAGACAACTGTTGTTAATTGTCTAGTGCATAGTAATAACAGTTTCTCTTTGTTGGGACAAAATACCTGATCAGAAGCAGCTTAATGAAGGAAAGGATTTATTTTTGGCTTACAGTTTTGAGAAGAAGCCATTTTGTAAGAAAAGCATGGAAGGAGCAGAATAATAGGTATCACATCATCACATCAACAGGGAGAAAGTAGAAAGAGAACCCCAATGGAAAACCTCAAGGCCTGCCTCCTGTGACACACTTTGTCTAGTAAGGACCCCTAAAAGTTTTAAAATATTCTAGAAAAGGCATGAGCCTATTGGGCATTTTACATTCAAACCATTCACCTCGTGTGGAATTCATATATGGGGCATATCCAGAGCTGTGGTGACTCCCATAGTTAATATTCATTCTACTCTGACAGTAATAAAAAGGCTACACCAGGTACCTTGAGCTTCTAGGCTAAGGATAAAACTTCTTAACTCTGGACCTAAAAACACACAAAAAATGCAACCAATGAAATAACATCATATGCATAAACACCAACACAGTAACATAAGAAACACAAAGAAATCAAATCACACAACTACTAATCCTATAGTAATGGCCTCTGATCCTGAAACCTCACTGGTATATTGCATAAAAGAAAAACACTACAACATTTAATACTATTCAAAAAGCATAGTTAAAACATTATAAACTCAATAATATATGAAAATGTAATTCATTGTAACAGGACAGTAACAAAACAGGAAGATGAGCATAATGATTTAAAAGGAAGAAACAAAAGCTTTCCTTATTTGGATAATTTGACTTTACACACATAATTCATAATGAATCTGCTTAATAAATTATCAAAACAAATAAAATTATAAATGCCAGAGGATAAAAACTTTGAAAATTATAGTTTTATAATGACTACATAATTTTTAAATTAAAAATATCTTAAGCCATTTACAATTTCACAAAAGGATAAAATATGATTTGTAATAACATTATTCTATTACTAGAAATAATTTTATTAAAAATCTTTGAGTCCTAAGACTATAATGAATAAGAATAAGACACTAAGACTATAAAGATAATGCAAAGAAAACTTTAAATATCTAGAAATTTGATACCTTAAACCTCATAGAAATTTTCCTATAATGCTGATAATATTGAGTACCCCATTCTGTCATATGATAAAAGCTTAGTACCCAAACTAGCAATAATAGAAGATGATAGAATATTTAAAAGGCAGAGCCTTTTTAGGTAGTTTTTAGGTAGTTGTGGTACTGCCCTAAAAACAGAACACCAGTCACCTAAACTGAATTCTCCTAACTATAAGTTGTTATACAAGCCTAAGCTTGGTTCCACCAGACTCTCTCTCTCTGGTTTATTATTCAAGATATAATTATTCCTTTCACTCACACTGCCATCATTGCCATCTGTCATGATTTAAGACAGCTGAGAGGACCCTCACCAGGCTTGAGCCATTCCTAGTGCAATATCCTTTAGCCTACAAAATTGTGAGCTAAATAAAACTTTCATTTTATGAAGTTAAACTGTCTCAGGAATTCTATCATCATTACAAATCTTGACATAAAATGAAAACATTTGATAATGAAAAGGAACACCCCAATGACATATGAAAGAGACTTGGACAAATTCATCATATAAAGTAGTGAAATGGCAAATAAATATACCATATATATATATATGCTTAAATCCATTAATCATTACAAATAGACAATTTAAATGCTAAGAGAAAACTTCACATGTAGTATACTTGCAGAAATTTTAAAATGCCAGTACTGAGTGCTGAAACAAAGGTGTGGTAGATGTGGTACCAAGAACTGTCCAGTGTTTCTGGTAGGAAGTGGGAAATGGAACAATCACTTTGGATTACTTTGTCATTTTCTTAGAAAATTAAAATTTACTTTCCAGGGATGGAGATGTAGTTGAGTGGTAGAGAACTTGAGTAGCATGGATTAGGCTCTGAGTTCAATGCCCAGTACCACCATAAAAACAATATACTTATTACATGAACCAGTATCATTATTTCTTAGAATGTACTCAAGACAAATGAGAATGTATTACAAAAAAAAACTGAATTTTTATGCATAGTTCAAAATTAGAAACAACTCAAATGCATATTGTATTGGTTACTTCTCATTTCTGGGCCAAATTCCCCCTCCAGGAACAGCTTATGAAAGACAGACTTTGAATTGGCTCACACATTCATAGGGACAAACTATCTGGGAAGGAAGGCATGGCAGACCAGAGTGAGAAGCTCATGTCACACTGCACAGGAAGCAGAGGAAGAACAGTAAAAAGGGATAAAAAAATAAAATAAAAACTTCAAGGTCCACCCTCAAAGACCCACTTCCTCCACATAAGGTTCACCTCCTACAGATTACACATCACTCCCAAACAGTGCCACTAACTGAAGATAAAGTGTTCAAACACCTGAGCCAATCAGGGGCCACTTTACATCAAAACCACAACACTAAACATTTGGCAAATAACATCAAAACTAATCAAAAAGAAAAGGACAACTTATTGATGCATGCAATAGCATAAATGTATCTGGAAAGCATTGTGTAGTGTAAATGAAGCATAATACATGGGTACATACTATATAATTTAATTTTTCTAGAGACCTGTAACAGAGCTATAGGAATAGTGCTCAAATCAACTCAGTACAATGATAGATATGAGAAATTCCTAGAGAATTCTCAGATAACAGAAGTATCATATTATAAATCTCATACTACCTTATTACAAGTCAGTATGTTACTGATAACATGAACAGATATCCCTTACATAAATAAACCCCTGGTTGGTTTCCCAGATATACATGTTTAAACACTTTGAATCCTTTTTTTTCCCCCTGTGGTCCTTGTATGCTCCGGTGCGATGGAAAGGCAATTTCCCACTCTGAGAGTGAGATGGGGAAAAACATTAATTGATTTGGTCAGCAAACCCAGACCTGCCTCTGCTTAGCAAAACCAATTTGAGCATTCTATAACTGCATGCAGATCTTGCCTTGTTTGGCAGGGTCTGCCTAGTAATGCCATAGCACATAACTCTGTTTCAAATGGGCTTGCAGTTACTGAGGCAGAGCAGATGCATTTGCTATGCTTATTTGCATTAACCAATAGTCAGACTGGCCTTGAGGCTTAAAGCTATTTGTGAAAGACTCTGAGGTCCACTGAGCTGATGAAATGACATGGTTTTCCGTGTACACAGAGATAACTTTTTGATAAGTATGATCACTAACTAATTCTGCTACAGAGAGATTTAGACAAGCATAGTCTTTCTGATTAGAAGGGATTTGTAATCTAAGATGGATAATGTTGCCATGGCTTATCATATGGAGGATTTTAAAAAAGAGAAAATACTAAATTCACAAAACAATATATTTTGATTCTCTGTGTAACCAATTTTGATATGTACTTAGAAATGATGACTTGTGGAAAATCAAAAAACTAAAAAGATTTAATTTTGCTCTTCTTTTAATACCTACCTTTATTTCTCACATAAACTCAAAGAATAGTAATAAAAATGGAATCGACATCAGAATGTTAGAGGCATAATAAATTAGAATGCGGCTGCAAATTTTTTGCAGATATTTTTAATATGTACACTGAACCCATGATTTTTCAAGTTCCTGATATTATTTCTCATCCTTTGTCACTTATAGAGAAACCTGGGTTCACTTGGGAAAGCAGTAGAGTATGACAGGTGTGCCTTGATTTCATGATACACTTTGGTTTCATGAGAGAATATAAAGACAACCTGTCAACTTTAACTCATAAAAGTGAATTCAATTAGCAATTTTACACACATACACCATATTTCCAAGGGCTGGGGAGATGGCTTAGTGGTTAAGAGCTTGCCTGTGAAGCCTAAGGACCCCAGTTCAAGGCTCGACTCCGCAGTACCGTGTAAGCCGGATGCACAAGGTAGCTCATGCATGTGGATTTTGTTTGCAGTGGCTGCCCTGGTGTGCCCTTTCTCTCTGTGTCTGTCTGTCTCTTTGCCTCTTTCTCTCTCTGTTTGTTACTCTCAAATAAAGATAAACAAAAAAATTTTTAAAAACATATTTCCACACCATTTACAACTTACTTTTTTCTTAGATTAGTTATAAGGATGTGCAGAAATAAAACCTTTTGTCTTATTTGGGCTTATGGGTCTTTGGATCTCATCTGGAGTATGTGCTGTCTCCTCATACCATGTTGCAATTCTGTCTAAGCATGACTGCCTTCTTGCTGTTAAGATGTTTTTCCTCGGAGGATCATAAGATGTGATCACTCATTTCCTTTCTTCTTTGTTCAGGGTTGTAGTAAGAAAACATTCTTCTAACCTACCTTCACACAAACCACACAGCCAATGAGAACCTCCCTGGCTCTTTCCATGCCTGATATTTCTGTGTCATCATCACCATCCGGCACCATTAACATGGGACTCCAGGAGAGCAGGAAATTTTGATTTGCTGCTGCTTTTTTCTGAGAATGGTCAAGTTCTTTGTAGGCACACCATAATTGTGTGCAGATCAAATCCTACCACCACCATGACCTGAAAATCCAGATTGCTTTAACACAGTGACCTTCAATGTGGCTGTGCCTTAACATTCCTGGACTTGCTAGACATCCCACACATTTGCATCTCAGAGAGCCAAACCTAGGAACCTGGATGTGGTTTAAATCCTCTCAGTTCAGTAAATACGCAACCAACCTGGAGAACCACTGAATGATCAGCAGTATCAAAAATGAAAAGAAAAATCTTTAAAAATTATTCTAGGCTGGAGAGGTGGCTTAGCCATTAAGGAGCTTGCCTGTAAAGCCAAAGGACCCAGGTTTAATTCCCCAAGGTCCACAAAAGCCAGAAGAACAAGGTGGTGCATGTGTCTGGAGTTCATTTGCAGTGGCTGGAGGCCCTGGCATGACCATTCTCTCTTATCTATCTGCTTCTGTCTGTCTGTCAAATAAATAAATAACAATAATTTTTTTAAAAAATATTCCAAACCCAGAAGTAGTGGCTCATTTAAGCACTCAGGAGAGTGAAGTAGGAGGGCAACATGAGTTCAAGGTCAGCCTGGGCTATAGTGTGAATTCCAGGTCAGCTTAGAAACCTGCCTTAAAAGCAAACAACAACAACAACAACAAAACCCAGAAAAAAAAATTATTCTACCCTTCAAGTCAATAGCTTGATTACTGCATTATGAAGGAATTAATTATTAACTTTGTTCATCTGAGTGTCCATCAGAATTACAAGAAGTTATTTGAGATTTATTTGTTGCTTTTTTAACATTTAGAGCCTCATTAAGATACAAGTTGAACTGAGGAAACTTTGCCTTCATATAAAGGTTTCCATATGGGTTTCATGACCAAGATCTTGACAATGGCTTGGTTTAGAATGTAATGTGAGCACTTGGTGCCAAGCATGGGAAAATAAACTGTATAAAGCAAAAAGGATACAATGAGACAATCACACTCAACCATGTGGTCACACAATAATTGTTGTGCTTCCTCTTTTAAGAAGCTGGGTTGCATGAATTGAAAGATAAAACTTAAAGTTAGATAAATTAGGATTTGTCCCTTCATCCCACCCTTTCATATGGAAGAAAGTATGAAAATGTCCCATCTTCCCCATGCAACACACACCTAGAATGAAATGGGTTGCTTTGTTTCCACATTAATGAATGTAGAAGCTTTTCACTGAAGTCCATAATCTTGGTCTCCAGAGGATTCTGTTTGGTTTCTAGTTCCAGCTATAGGTTCCTTTCCACTGAGCTGATCTCTTAGCCAGTCGGAAAGCCATTGGTTACCTACATAGTGTGGGTGCCACTATTGCACTAGTGTGTACATCTTGTCAAAATGGTTGATTGTATTTAGCAGGGTCCCCTGCTTGCTTGGCCATTTTCACCCGGCATCTCATGTTGCAGTTTTCAGCACTATACAGGCTAATCATCTGGAAGCTGACTTTCTTCCAGATTCAGCCAAATCTCTCAATGTTCTGCATTGGCAGCATGTGTTGTCTTCAGCAACAGGGTATTTCAGGTGGGTAATCAAGTGCTTTGACAGAAGTCTTGTTTTGGGGACCTCATACATCTTTCTGATCACTAGCTCAACTGTGGGTTGTAACTGACTTCTGGTACTAGGATTTACCAGCCAGGAACAAATATTTTAAGGTTAGCATTCATTTCACCCTCTCCAGGGCCCATTCATTTTGTAATTTTACCTGCATTGAAAAACAAAGTATCATTTGTAAGAAAAAGAACACCATAGAAGTCAACAAAGAAAAAGCCAAACATAAATTAGAAAAGTTGTAATTCATCCAAACAGTAAGATCATGGAAGAAAAATTAAAAGAAAAAAGCAACTACTAGGAAGACTTCAAACTCATTAAGCTGCTGAGAAGTGACCGTTGAGTGTTCAGCACTAAAGAGATGTCTTATGACACCCTCCAAGGCCCAGGAACCATTGTGGAAGAGATAACAAAGAGAATTAAAAGCCAAAAATGGAAGGGAGTACTCTGAATTGCTGTCTTCCATGGGGGGAATACTCCAGAATGCAGTCTTCCAGTCACAAAATAGCCACTGCATTGATGATCTCATAGTGGTTGTCACTGCCTACACAAGACCTGCACAATATCAGGACAGGACAGGACAGGACAGGACAGGGAAAGAAAGAAAAAGAAAGAAAGAAAGAAAGAAAGAAAGAAAGAAAGAAAGAAAGAAAGAAAGAAAGAAAGAAAGAAAAGAAAAGAAAAGAAAAGAAAAGAAAAGAAAAGAAAAGAAAAGAAAAGAAAAGAAAAGAAAAGAAAAGAAAAGAAAAGAAAAGAAAAGAGAAAGAAGAAAGAAAAGGGGCTGTAGAGATGGCTTAGTTGTTAATGCACTTGTGTGCAAAGCCTAAGGACTCAGGTTTGATTCCCAGTACATATGTGAGCCAGATGCACAAGGTGGCACATGTGTCTTGAGTTCTTTTGCAATGGCTAGAAGCCCTGCCACGCTTATTCTCTGTCCCGTTCTCTCTTTCTCTCCTTCTCTCTTTCTTTCTCTTGCTCTTGAATAAATAAATAAATATATATTTTTAAAAAGAAAGAAAGAGGCCAGGTGTGGTGGTGCATGCCTTTAATCCCAGCATTTGGGAGTCAGAGGTAGGAGGATTACCATGAGTTCAAGGCTGCCCTGAGACTACATAGTGAATTACAGGTCAGCCTAGGCTAGAGTGAGACCCTACCTTGGAACCCCCCCCCAAAAAAAAAAGAAAGAAAAGAGAGCGAGAAATAGAGAAAAAAAAAAGAAAATGGAAAATAATGGCCTCAAAATAGAAGTGTGCCCAATTGGGGAGTAAAGCCCTAAAATTAACAAAACTAACACCCGTTTCATTTTTCTGAAGATGCACTTACATGATATCTGTTTGATAATCCTTCCATTCACAAGCACAGATATTATATTGATCTCTGGTGTGTTTTTCAATGATCTTACTCATTTATCTATTCATCCTTCCACTTATTCTTCTACATATTTATATAATTCATTACTTCAGTTATTTTTTATTTTTTAGTTCTTTACTCCTTTCCTTGACTGGTAAATTCTGTTCTTCAAAACTATGGCTTCTCCACTATCCAAATAAATTGACTGAATAAATAATTTCAGAAACTAAATAAAGCACAAGAGACTAGTAATACATCTTTTCTGATAATTCCAGATCCAAAGAAGTATGCTTATCAGTGGCATCCTAGTGCCATTTCATCTAGAAGTCCATTGCATGAACTTATTGATTGATTTTGTCCTAATGTTTCATGAGAGGATAAATTTCTTTCTGAAACCCTGACTCAGTTCTCTCTCATCTAAGTGAATTCAAGGAACAAGATACATTTTAGCTTTACTTCATTTAAAATTTTAGTCATACATTTGACTCATTCAGTAAAAATTTCAATTTTCTTCTATGGAACAAGCATAGATTCAGGCACCAAAAAGTCTAGAACAATTAAGGTTAGGCCCTGCTCATAAAAACACGGATGATATATGAAGGATCCCACATTGACCAGGGATTCCAATGTGACCTCGTCCATAGGAATGACAGAAAACAAGTTAAGTCAAAGCCTGAGGCATGAGGGAGGGAGCTGCAGAACAATAAGTATTTTAATAGACAAAATTACACATACATGGCAAGAAGGAAAGTATAGAAGAAAAAGAAAAGGTAAATATGTTATCTTCTTTCTTAGCTTGTTTTCTCTTCTATTCTTTTCTTTTACTTATTTTACATTGCTTGCCTTAAATGGATAGTTTCCAACTCTTCCCTATATAGAGGCAAATTGTATTACTATTTTCATACATAAAGTTTCAGAAATAATCTCTGTACATCTATGTATGTTTGTATAACACTAAACCAGACAGAATTAGATCCTGAGTTCTCTAGAAAACGTAATGATTTTACTTCTTACTGTTTACATCTCACTCAAGGAACATACCTCCATGTCCACATTTGTAAAATGCAGCTAATAATAATAATATGTACTTTGTAAAGTGTTGTATTATACAAAAACTCAGCCCAAGGTAAATAGTTTTTTAAGAGTCTAGTTGAACTTACAGTTTAAAATGAGGAGAATACTGGGGAGAACAAGGATGAATCAATATATCAAGAAGAGAGAGCCGATTGTCTACCATAAGATCACTTATTTGCCCAGTCCCAGAAGCCACAACAGGGAGGTAGTGACATGAATACTACTCTCATAGCTAGTCTGAAAACCAGTTCCAGGAGAATGGCAACAGACACTGGTCACATAAACCTCATGGAAACAGAGATCCAGAGTCTACAGAGAAAACAACACTAAATCAGACCTCTCTCTATCTTGTCCTCCAAGGTTCAAGGAGCATTATGGAAGAGGAGTTGGAAAGATGCTAAGAGCTTCATGGTGGATGGGAATAGCCTAAGACACCATGTTCCCCCCTTTATTCCAATTTCTGGTAATTAGAAGGTTTTACATTTCAGGGATTTTTTTCCATTTGTTTTGTTTGGGGTTATTTGCATATACAGAATGAGATATAGATGATTGCACTCACATTTAAGCACTAAATTCATTTATATCTCATTCACACCTTATAGACAGAGCCTAAAGATTATTTTTTAACAATTTATTTTTATTTTTTTTGTTTGTTTTTTGTTTTTTGAGGTAGGGTCTTACTCTAGCCCAAACTGACCTGGAATTCACTCTGTAGTCTCAAGGTGGCCTCAAAGTCATGGTGATCCTCCTACCTTCACCTCCTGAGTGCTGGGATTAAAGGCATGTACCACCATACCCAGCTGTACTTTTTAACAATTTTTAAAGTAATTTTGTACCTGAAACAAAGCCTAATGGTGGGAAATTTTCCACTTGTGATAAGACAACAAAGCTAAAAGTTGTGGGATTTTTGTTTATTTCAGGTTTCAAATTTTAAGATTAGGGTGCTTAACCTGTACCCATGTTATGGGATTTCTATAAAGATAAGAGTGTTCAATAAACTCAGCACATGGATATTGCTCAATAAGCATGAACTACAATCATCTGGTGATGAGTATTCATCTGTTAATCATTTGTGAAAGATGTAAAATGGAGATCTCAAGATAAAGTCTCTAATAACACTTGACATTAGAAGCACCCTGAGAGACAGGATGAATAATAAAATAAAAGAATAAATAATAAATCATCTGCAATGAGAAAAACATGGACCAAGATTGGGCTTGAAAAGAGTCTCTGTATTTAGACATAGAGAAACATTGGCAAGATTTCTGAAAAAAATATTCTAATAATCCAAATGTGCTGGTTAATCTTGACAATTAAATTAAATTGAGAGATACCTATGATATTAATATGAATGAAAGTGTTTCCAGAGAGAGTTAAATGAGGGAGGTAGGCCTGCCCTGAATTTGGATAATATTATCCCACAAACTGGGGGCCCAGAGAGGATAAGAAAGAAATCCTACTAGGACAGACATACTCTCTGCTTCTTGTCCTCCGTGACATGAGCTGCTCTGCTCTGCCATCGTCTCTCAGCCATGATTGACCAAAACCACTGAACCATGGAAACAGTGAAGTAAGATAAAATTTTCATTCCTTAAGTCATTTTTCTTTGGTACTTGTCACAATGTTTGAAGGTCTTATTAATACATCAGGCTTAATAAATTATAAATCTTAAGGTTAACTGAAAAGCTGAAATAAACTGAAATTCAGCCCTCCACCTGCAGATGAGGGACCAACTTATTAACCACATGAAAATTCAGGTAACACAGTGAGAGTCTTTTTTATTCAGAAAAACATCTTTTCAGTCAATCCCTGTTTTAATAATGGAGTAAAACATGAATATATTAGATAAAATTCCTTCAGGAGTGGCTTCATATGTCTATTTTAGGTGGTCAGTCAGCCTCACATGGCCTGTGGAGGAAAGAGGTAATAAGCCTATTCTCTGGAGTTACTCCATCTAGTTTAAGATGGATGATGTACAGTATCATATGTAGAAATAAAGATAATAGCCAAGAACTCTACAGCTTTCCCTCATATCTGACTCATATCTGACCAGACATCTTCTTACAATTTTATTAGTTGATCCCATTTTCAAAAGGTCTCTGTAAATGTTTTAGTCTTATAAACCAATATGTAATTATTACTATTATGAATATACAATTCTTACAACTATTTAAGACTCTCATATTTTTATATGCTCTTCAACATGTTTACTTAAACTCATCATGGTTTCTATAAATTGGAAATAGTCATCCTCATTCTGTGTTTAAACAGACTTCATAGATAAGTACATTTCCATTAGAGTATAATTTTTGCTTTTGGTTACACAATTACAGATTTTTACCTCTAACTGCAGAGTATTAGTTTTCTTCCATCTCTAGAACTTTATAAATTTGACTAACTCTTTTGATCTTCTGAGAACTTAGCTAACCATCTGGCATTTTCTTTCTCAAAACACTCTTTGTGTTAGTAGCTTCTGATTAGCAAGGGTGCAAGAAATTCTCTGATAATCACTAAAAACAGAAAGGGTACAGTGCTGCTCATGTAATTTGTACTGAACAAGTCAGAGCAAACCACAAGATAGTCAGGTCAGGTATATCATTGCTTATTTGCTGTCTCACTTCACTGGCATGGGTCAGCATCTGAGATCATAGCAATTCCAACTCTTGTCAGGTCCATTTTCATCTTTTCAACCCTCTCATTGTAAGATATGAAGCATAGAGGATATGAGGAGCTGATGCAGGTTCCAGTCCAAGTCCTTCTCAATTCATTGATTCTATTTTGTCCTTGCGTCTTTCATTCTGCATCCATCATTTCTTTCTCACAGTTTGACCTCAGATTTCAGAAATCTAACACAGAAGAGAGAGATGCCCAAGGATTCTTTAGCAATGTGTTATAGTTCTGTAAATGCAGAGTCCTATAAACCCATAGATTCAGGGTATAGTGACTCTGAGACAGTGTCCTCAGACTGTTTTAACAACATACCATAGACTGGGTAACACAGGTATATAAACAGCTGAGATAGACAGCCCACAGTTCTGGAGCCCAATAAATCAAGATCAAGCCATTGACAGATTCAGTGTTTGATGAGGACTTGTTCTTCATAAATGCGACTTCTTACTGTGTTCTCACGTAGGAGAATAAGCTTCTTCAAGCCTCTCTTGTAAGGACAATAGTCCCTTTCATGGTGGCGAACCTTTCATGACCATTCCAAGGGCACCACCTTTCAATGCAATGACACTGGAGACTGGGCTTCAAAATTTGAATTTTGGGAGTATTCAAACCACAGAAAATTATATACATAGTAGATAATAGAGTGATAAAGAGATGAAAAAATGATATGTGATGTCTAGATAATAGATGGTAGATAAATAGATAGATAGATAATAGATAGATGGATAGATGATACATACACAGATAAAAGTTCTATGTCATGGGCTAGAGAAATGGCTCAGCAGTTAGGACATTTGCCTACAAGGCCTAATGACTGGGATTTGTTTCCCCAGTACCCACATAAAGCCAGATACACAAAGTAGCACGCACATCTGGAGTTTGTTTGCAGCAGCTGGAGGCTTTGGTGCAGACTTTCCCTCTCTCTCTCTCTCTCTCTCTCTCCTTCCCTCCGTCCCTCCCTCCCTCTTCTTGAAAATAAATAAAAATATTTTTCTTTTTCTACAAAAGAAAGTGCTATGTATTTTGGCACATTCCTTAATCCCAACACTTGGGATGCAGAGGTAGGAGGACCACTGTGAGTTCCAGGCCACCCTGAGACTACAGAATGAATTCCAGGTCAGCCTGGGCTAGAGTGAGACCCTACCTCCAAAAAGTTCTGTGTCACAACTCTCATCAAATCTAAAATTCCTTTATGTCTTTTTGTGTCTTAGTCTCCATGGTATTAACTCTCAAGGTGTTGAACAGAATATATGTGCTAATGCCCAACACTTAACACACAGCAGACTAGATCAATGCTTCATATTGCTCATCCCATAATGGCTTTCCTTTATGTATTTATATTTTCATAAAATAACCACCCTATAAAGTGAACTCCTTGCCAGCCCTTTGGAATTTTCTGTTTTACAGTATAGTATTAGAAGTAGTAGAAGTAATAATAACATCTTCTATTTACATGATGTTCACCAAATACCAGACTCTTAATGAAATTAACTGAATCTTTGCCAGATCCTTATTGAAGTAACAAACAAGAAGGTTATCTGTTATTAACCACACACTACCCTGCCTTTCGATGCCTTCATTTATTATAGGTATATTTTATACCTTCTAGAATTGCACTAACCAAAATTTCCTGTGAATGAACTTAAATTTGTAAGATTCATCATTTTTAGAAATGCATATGCTAGTCAAGGGCCTAAGCAAGATACAGATGATGCACTCAAATTAGAATGATTTCAAAGCTGTACTTATTTTTAAAGAGACCTTTAAAAGTGAAGGTAGGAAAACTACCAGGAATATCACTCAAACTGGTGGCTTAGTGGCAGCTGATCTGTAATCAATTCTAGTTCTCATATTCCATTTTCTCTTCAGATGGCATACATTTTTTGCTTTTTACTTTAGGTCTTTGGGGACCAGGAAATGCCAGTTTCTGGCATGAGAAAGAAGAAGGAATTGCAATGTGACCATTGTGAGAGCTCAATAGTTACAACCAGCTTAAGGTTATCATGCAAGAGGAAACAGAGCAAGAACTCCCATTAGCAAACACCAACTACTGAACATCAAGCAAGGGGCAGGTATCCACTGATGTCGTCCATGTAAAGTCAGCCTGGCAGAATCAGAAGGAAGGATACCCAAGGGTAAGAGGATCACTGCATACAGAAGTTACCTGACAGGTCTGTGCTAAAATGGCATCAAGGAAGAGGTACAAAGTACTCATAGCCATTTCAATCTTCTTTCCTGTGATCTGAAATCTTTGCCTTTCAGGGAAAATATAATTGAAGATCTGTAGTTAGGTGAACAGTCCAAATTGTCTCTTCACCAACAAATTAAATTGGCTGTGTATCTTATACATAAATTTTGTTCTAAACATCTCCCTAATCATAGATGAATTTCCACATGAATGCCAAGATACTTATCACATACTCATGACACAGTTGTCCTCAGGGTTCATCTAATAACAGCTCATTTTTCCTGAGGTTTAATGGTGTCTTTAAAAGCAAATCTCCAGATAATCATGTCACACCAAATAAGAAAGTATTTCCTTTTCCACCTCATACTGACACTCCTTGCTGTCTGATATTGGACACATGCCATACATTTTGCATTAGCTCTGTGGCAAATGTGTTAAAATCTGAGCACCAGGGCTCATTAGACTTTGCAAGAGTTTGAAGACAAGAGTTGGAAAGGCACAAGTAGAGAAATAATTCTCAGCAAGCAAATAGCAACAATTTGCCAAGCAGACAAACCACTGAGGAAGAGGGTTAAAAAAAAAAAAAAAAAAAAAAAAACAGACAAAGTTTTTTGATTAATGAACCAAAGTCTGAGCCTATGACAGCAAGTGAAAAAGGAGAAGAAATCACTGCAAAATTTTCGAAAGGATATGTTGGGTATGGTTCCGTGAGTTATTTCCAATAAATTCACTGTTGCCTAGCACCTATATCAAAAGAGAAAGGACCAAGTGGCTAGAATGAGAACCAGAGCAATCCTGACAGAGGGAGAGGAAGGAAGAGCATCAGGAGACTCTATGAGCATGCTTGCCATGCTGCAGAAGGGCAGAGTGCCCAGTCCTCTATCAAAGCTGCTGCCCATTCTTGGCATAATTCTCCTGAAAAAAACCACATGATCCAGCTAAAGCAGGTCTCTGTTGAAAGACCTTATCTCTTCCATCCAACCCTCCTCAACACTCATGCATATTTACCATACACACTCCACAAAGGCAAGAAGACACATTTTAAATCAAGGAGAATTATAAATTAACTGGAAATTTCTCTTATCCATTACTGGAAAGTGTAAAAGTTATCTAATTCTCCTTTAAATATTTTATTTATATATTTAGTTGCAATGAGAGAGACAGAATATGAATATGGGTGCACTGGGGCCTCTAGCCACTCCAAAAGAACTCCAGATGCATGCTTCACTTTGTACATCTGGTTTATGTGAATACTGGGAAATTGAACCAGGGTTTGATTGGAGGCAAGTGCCTTAACCACTGAGCAATCTCTCTAGCCCCTGATGTAATTCTCTTGAAGTAAGTGAAAATGCTGTAACAGTATGCGTGATGAGCTTATCAGTAATGAAGTGTCCTTAAAAATGGGTGTCATCTCATGACAGAGGTGATGCCTAACAGCTCTCCAAGAGGGATCCTTCGTTATGACTAATATCCTTCTCTCCTCCTCCGTGGAGCAGGCAGAGGACTGGGAGAAACATTTAGCTCTGCAGAAGAAGAGGACTTAAAAGAGGCTGAACTTGTCTTACCCATTTTCTCTCTTTTTGGAAAGTGTGTGGGCTAAGCTCGATCAGATTTTGTTGGTGGGAACCTTAGTCTGTCAACCCCCTCTCTTCCCTTACCTATACAAGCCTTCAGTGGGCTGGACATGTGTGCTCCTTGATGCTGAAGGCAGAAGCTTCTCCTATAGATTGTCTGTAAGAAGGTGGTGAGAGACACATGGTTCCACTGTGTCCTCATAGGTTCCAGTTGGTCTTTGCAGACTATAGTTTGTCCTTACTCTTCCTAACTTCATGACTTCATGTTCTAATCTCCTTCATAGCCAGCACAGCTGACACACAGTGGATTTCAGATCCAACAAGTGGCACAATGGAAAGAGCTAGGAACTGACAGAACAGTAACTGATACGCTGAGACTCCCTTAGACTTGACTATAAGGCTCAAGAAACATTGTGGAAGAAGAGCCAGAATGATGGTAAGAGCCTCAGGGTGGTTGGGAATAGCTGTAGGTACCACCCACTCTGGAGACTGACTGAGACGTTTAGGTCCCCACAGTTAATACCAACAACCAAATAGCCACACCATGAAGGAGCCTCAGCAGAATGAAGGTAGGTTTTTTGTTTGTTTTGTTTTGTTTTACTTAGTAGGGTCTCACTCTAGCCTTGACTGACCTGGAATTCACTATGTCTCAGGCTGACCTCAAGTGATCCTCCTACCTTGGCCTCTTGAGTGCTAGGATTAAAGGAGTGTGTCACCATCTCTCTCCCCCCCCTCTCTCTCTCTCTCTCTCTCTCACACACACACACACACACACACACACACACACACACACACAGATGGAGAGAGAGAAGTGTCTCACCAGCTGAGCCATCTCGCCAGCCCAAGATCAATTCTTAATGCAAAAAATGTTTCATTTTTGAAACATGAATATTAACACTTAACTTGCCTTGGGACTTATTTTCCCTGTGGAAGTTTGTAATTTTTAATCAGTTAAACATTATATATATATATATATATATATATATATATATCCAAGCAGAGAGAGACCAAAGACACACAGAGAGCACCTCTAGCTCCTGCAAATTAACTCAAACACATGCACCATTTTGTGCCTCTGGCTTTACCTGGGTTACTAGGGAATTGAACTTGGGTTGTTAGGCTTTACAGGCAAGGACCTCAACTGCTGAGCCATCCTTTCCAGTCCCTGGGATTTTTTTAAATAAAATTGTACTTTAAAATTAATTTTTAAGTATCCTGTTCCCTTTCATTTGAAAATCCTCTAGATAAATACTCAATCTTAAAAAAATCAAGGATGTTTCTTGACCCTCCAAAAACTCATTTATCCTCAAAGTAATAACTGCGCAGCAAGAGCTAATAAATCCCCAATTAGAGTGTTGTGGGGACACATCCTAGTCCCTTCAGCATCACCATACGTATGTCCCAGCCCAGAGCCTGTGGGACATTTGGAAAAACATACAGAACCCACCGGGAGCCAACATGGCTCAGACTCTTCTTTCTGCTAGTTCTCTCTTTCTTTGAGCCCTTTTGGTCTCAGCAACCTGCTTTCTCCAAGAGTCAACAACCTGAAGTCCTCATATTGACCCTAACTTCTATCTTTCTCCCTCACTTTCTTAATCCTACTTAAGGAAATTTGGACAATGAGGGAATTCAAGTGTATATTCATCCCCATCTTTCTTATTTCTCAAATCATTCTACCTGCATAGGAAGCCTATCTGTTCCTTGGTATGGAAAGGGCACATCTATTTCACTATGCCCTTCCCTTCTCCTCTTATATTCTATGACTTATATAAAAACTCTGTTACCTGAGTCAGCCAGGCCTGGTTCTTGTTAGGAAAGGAATGCTTTTGGACTTAGTAAAATATCTGTTCTAGCAATGAATGAAGTATACTTTCTAAGACACTGTGTCACTAGGGCATGTAAAATGCTGATTTGAAACTAGACTGAAGAATAATCTAGATAGACATTCCATATTAGTTCTAGATTTTCTTTAAAAAATAACTTATATTTTCATATCAATGTCACAGAACAATGAGGTCCTAGAGACAATTTATAATAAAAATATATTTGTGAATTATTGCAACACTAGTCTCACATTATACTTTCTGATATTTTGATTGTGCCATGTAGACAGTTATAAAGAGAATAAATGGAAGTAAGATAAATTCTAAAACATATAGTTTATTAGAAGTAAAAGTCCCCACAACACTGGAGTAGTTGAATATCTAAAAAGGTTGCACTTGGCTGCTAGTGAGAGCAATCGCAAACTTGATAGGCTGAAAAAACATTGAATTTTATGGTTTTTTTCTTTATGAATTACAAATAAAAGGAACTAGGTAGTCCAGACTTATATGGCCATCAAGTACTGAAACCACTTCTGTCTTTTAGCTTAACTATATCAAAAATGTCTCTTTTTATTCTAAAGGTCATTTTACCATCCAAAATGCAACTAAAGCTATTGCCAACACATCTGCATTCCAGGATAGAAGCCAAAAGAGAGAGTAGAAGAGCAAAGTGCCTTTGCCAGAGGCACAATCCAACAATTGCTCTTTATAGCCCAAGTGACTCACACTTCTCTGAGAGGAATACTGGAAACATATTTTTCTTCTGAAGTAATGATCGGGTTCCTGTTCTGTATTTACCTTCTTTGTAAATGTTTCCCTGATGCATGGGTCTAGGGATGGTCTATCCTGTTCCAGTTGTTTTACCAGTTCCAACTTTACTTAATCCCTTTGTCTATTCACATGCAATTAGCTAGTCATCATGGAGACAATGAAGTTCATGCAAAAAAGTTTTAAAGAATTAAAAATTCTGTGTGCCATGATACATTGACTTTGAATTTTAACGTGAACTATGTTATATAATCATTTAACCTAACTACCTGCAGAATTAGATATGCACAAATAAACAGTCTGCAAGTACTATAGTCATATTGCCCAGTATATAATTTCATAGCCTAGAATGAAAATATGTATAACAAAGCCAGAAAAATATTGTTAGTCAGATAACCATAGTAACTCCCACTCTGGCTTGGTTCTTCCTTTCCTGAGCCTAGAACAGATTCCCATTTTGCCATATGTTGCCTCAAATTTGAGCAGTATGCTTATTTCTATCTGACGTGGGGATGGCACTCAAGAGGAACTAAGTACCTTTGACTTAAACGACTGAGTGAGAATTTGGAAGAAAAGTGTCCCCAGGTGCACATGGAAGAGGCACATGCATGCAGCCCATTGCAATTGTTGGAAAACTTGTTTTGCTGAAGAACAGAGATGCTGACAAAATATTCCCACATAGAAACCAAAAGTGGTAAACCTATAAATCCTTAGGTCCCACTGAGGAGGCAAATTGGTAATATTCTCCAATATGTGGTTGCTGTTCATCTCTTTCCTTCCAGAGAAACCTGGCCAACTCCATAGATCAAATTCATCAGAGAAGATAGCAACCTGGTTTAGAGCAGTTTACCTGAAGTGTCCTGACCACATGGGTGGAGGGTTTGGAACTGCTTATTCACATTACAAAGAAAAGGAGGTGTTCATTAAAGCACTAAGAAACAGCTAAGGAAACCTGTACTATTTGGAAGACTGAAAACTGATTCTGTGCTCAGCTGTAATCCATTCAGTGTGTCCCCAGATGTTCAGAGACATGTGAACATCTTTGTCAAGAAAACGTACCTCTTGAGTCTATATTACCTAACAAAGCTATCATGGAATCCCTTATATATCAGTTATTTTCTTCTTGCTAGGACAAAATACATGACCAGAGGAACTTGAGGTAGGAAAGTGATTATGTTGGCTTACAATTCCAGGAAGTAGAGTTCCTCCTGATGGGGACTGCATGGCAGGACAAGGAAGCTGGTGTCACATTGTCATATTGACAGATAGAAAGAAGAGAGATCCAGATCATCAAGCAGGGGAAGGCTATAAAACTTCAAGGTTTGCTCTCAGTGACATGCCCAAGCAAGGTTCCACATTCTAAAAGCTCTACAATCTTCTCTCACAGTACCACTTTTGTGGGGATCAAATAAATGCTCAGACAAATGAGCCTAAATGAGACATTTTACTTTCTATAGTAAACTGACAAGTTTTGTCCACCTCACACCAGAGGATATTTTGCTTGTTTGGTCCCCACATTATTCAATTTGTTTTGACTAACATGAGCAAGTTTTATATACTAATGACTACAATAAGCACATACAGTGTAAAAGTAAGCAAAATATCACCTTTGTCCTCAAGTAACTTATAATATAGGTACAGTTAAGACAGGGATATAAAATTTAAATGTGATAATGTTATTTGCTAGTTTAAGTCAAAACAAAAGCAAACAAAAAAGCTAATGGGATACAAGGTTGTAAACAATGTCACTAGGCCTCTAGCCATGTCCTTGTCTCCTCTTTTCTCTGCTTGGTCTTTAATCTCAGAACTTGTACCTTCCCATGGTATCAATTATGACTCCTTTAGACCACCAGAAATGTAAGTCTTTTTAGTACCCTTAGTCTTTCTAGAAATAAAAATTTCTTTAAAATATTTCCCACAAAAGTACCAGAAAGGAATTGTCTTTGAACTTAAATAGTAAGTTTGCACACTCTCCAAAGGGTAGCAGATGTGGAAAAAGCCTGTTTCCCCTGAATTACGTGGTCTGAAGAGAGACGCTATCACCAGAAGTAGTTCACAACTTGGCAAAGCAAAGCTCAGTAATATTGTCACGTGATGATCACAGAAACTATAGCTAAGTAAGTATAATACTATGAGTAAAAACTATGGAACAGAGGGTATGATCCATGCAATCAACAAGGTCATATTTTTACCAATTTTGTGATCCAAATATTAATTAAACCTTATGATTCCATCTTTTCTACTATAAAATGAGACTAATGACCCTATCAAAATTGTAGGGTGGTTTGACATTTAAATTTAACAATAGACATAAGTGCTTAGTTCACTGCCAAATAGGATAGGTGCTCAATAAGTTTCTATCACCATCATGACTATCATTATGGTCCTTATTATGTGAGAAAGTAAGACTCTGGATAGGGCAGTAGGAGTCAGGAAAAAGTGGCAATGACTTTACACAGGCTTGACATTTTGTATTGATTTGGATTAAAAGAGTTTGGATTCATGGATTGAAGCTGGAAGTCATTTTTAATTAGATTTCAACACATGACTTGAAGCACAGGTTACACTTTGATAACTTAAGAGAATCATGAGACATTAGCCATGCAAGGATCCATCAAAAAGGCTCTGTGACCTTACCATGATGCCAAAAGGCAAACTCTAGAATCTTCTGATGCCAAGTGGTGGTATCTGGTCCAACTATCCAATTTCCCTTACTCGAACTGAACCTTTTTGACTTCATTAAGAAAGGCTGAATTCTTCATTTCCATTAAAAACATAATTACCACTCGTTCTGCTATTTTTTAAATATTTAATTTATTTATTTGAGAGAAAGATAAATAGGAAGAGAGGGAGAGAGAAGGTAACATGACCTCTGTAGCTTCCACTCCAGAGCTGCCGTCAGTGCCGGGCTAATCATCAATAATCCATCATTCTCAAGCCCTTGCCTCAAGTTGCTCTCTTCTGGACTTCATCACCTCTCCTGTCCTGATTCTCCCACTTTCCTTTGAGATCCATTCAGGCTCATGTTATGATTTGAAAATAAAATGCCTCCTCTGCACTCATGTGTTTGAATACATAATCCCCAGAAGGTGAAGCTCATCAGGAAGGTTGTGTAAACCTTCAGGAGATGAAGCCTTGCTGGAGGAGGTATGTTTCTGGAGATAATCCTTGATGGATTATAGCCTGGCTCCAACTCCTATTTGTTCTCTCTTCTTCCTTTGATGCAGTGTGACGCTGGATTCCCACTCCTGCAACATTTTCCCCTCCATGATGGACTCTACCCTTGGCACTACAAGCCAAAATAAACTCTTTCCTTCCCTAAATTGCTTCTAATCAGGTATTTTATCACAGCAATAAGATACTAACTTGTAGAGCTCACTTCATTCATAAATCAAGTTCTGTTGTAGGGAATATAATCTATGAAAATCACTGATCATCCTTCCCCTGGGGAATGTTAAGCATGTGTCATGGCCCTTTTTGCACCCTTCATCACAGTGGTTTTGTAAGACCCCATAACAAACAATGTGAAGTAAGCTAAGAATTTTTCCTGATGTGGGAAGAAATGACATTCATATTTTCTCTCTCTTTTCACACAGTTCTTGGACCCCTTCAAACTAACCTGTGCAGTTTAAAAGTAATTGCCTTTAACACACAGTCTAGAAAAGGTCATAAAATATAAGATGAAACATTACCAAAAGACAAGGCTAAGAAAAAACACAGTTAATGCCATTTATACTTATCAAAGCCTCATTAATTCTGTAGTCCTTCTCCTACTTTTCTTTGTACTTAAATTCTTCAGGTTGGCAACTCATTAAAATACTTTTAAGTTACTTCTCAGTACCATCTTTCCCCAGATTCCATTAAGTAACTGATTGTGTGGGCTGCACCATCAGAATGACTTGTTCCTCACCCTTCATCTAGATTTAGCCAATGGGAATAGCCATGACAAGGTTGGAGGGGGAGAGGAAAGTGAAAGCTGAGGTTGACATTTTCAATTCCCTTTGCAGGATTGCTATAGATGGACATTATCTTCTTGACAAAGGTCATAGCTCTTGTCTTTTGATCCTCTTCACAGGACCCTCCATTTTCAGATTCTAGATAACAGAAACAATTTTACCTCTTTGGCTTACAGTGATGTTGTAGTCAGCAACCTAGGCTTAAGGCAGTGTTGTCATCAGCTCATCATTGCTGGGAAGAACATCCAACCAGACATAGTTTATGGAAGAAAGGGTGTGATAGTTCAATTCAAGTGTCCCCCCAAAACTTATGTTTTCTGAATGCCAAATCAGTTGGTGGTAATTTTGGAATTGGAGCCTCCTGAAGGTTATGCATTTTGGGGGGTAGGCTTATGGGTGTTACATCCAGTTTCCCCTTGCCAGTGTTTGGCACATTCTCCTGCTGCTATTGTTCACCTGATGGTGGCTATAAGGTGATAGCTATCCTCTGCTCGTGCCAGCATTTTCCCTGCCATCAAGGAGTTTTCCCTCAAGTCTGTAAGCCAAAATAACCCCTTTCCTCCTGCAACCTGCTCTTTGTTGGGTGTGTTTTGCCAGCAATGTGAAGATGATTGCATCAAAGAGATTTATTTCAGGCTTACAGAGCCCAGGGGAACAATCATCAGTGGCAGAAGAAACTGGATCCCTTTCATAGATCCAAGCAGAGAGACATCACCAACAGCCAGCACCACCAGCAAGCATTAACTGCCAGTACTGAACCTGCTCTTCACACACCTTTGGGTTGCAATCAAGATCCACCCCCAAACATACCTCAGGGCTGGAACCTAGTATCTGCCCCCAGTGATACTTCCTCTAGCCAGATGGTTGGAGAACCAAGTTACAAGCTTAAGTTTAATAAAACACCTGAGTCTATGGGACCATACATTTTTACTACCACAGTCAAACTACCACAGGTGGTAAAGGCTAATTCTAAAATCCAGGGAAAATACACTTACCCTTCAAGTTTCTGTGCAATCCATGAGCATAATTTGATAAATAGTTCTAATATTACATTTTAAATTAACCATTTGGGTGTGGAGAACTGTTTCTTGATAACAATTTGATGCAGACTAATTGAACAAATCTAACTCATGGGACACTTTTTATTCATGAGACAGCCTGGAATTAGGTATGGACTGGGTTGCAATTAAGACTCAGATTTGAATTGGTTAAATGGGAGTTATAAGATGTGCCCTGGGGGCTGGGAAAAAATCTCAGTGGATAAGAGTACTTGTTGCACAAGTATGAACTCTTGAATTTGAACCCTAGTATTGACAACAAAGCATGGTGTGGTCACATATACATGCAACACACATGAGTATAGCTCCAGTGGCAAAGGAGGGCTGAACCAGTGAGACTGCTAGGGCTTTCTGGCCGGCCAAACATGCTGAAAAACTGCAAACTCAAGTTCACTGAAGAACCCTGTCTCAAGGAAATAAGGTGGAAGAGTGATAGAGAATACTGAACATGCCCCTGTGACCTACACACACAAGAAACATACATTTGCACATGTGCGCATACACATACACACACACACACACGCATAGATATAGCACATGTACATACATAATATCACACCATACACACACACATCACACACACACACATCAAATAAAAGATATGCCTTCTACTTCTACTGTTATAATCATCAATTATGATGTGGCTAGAAATTTGTTATAACTGTAAAATACACTGGAAGTTGTCAACCTAATAGGAAAAATTTTTTAAAGGATTTAGAGTATCTCAATATTTTATTAATTTCACATTGAGATGAAACTCTAGATATATTAGATTAATTTAAAAGAATAAAATTAATTCCACTTGTCTTTTCATCTTGGAAATTTCATCTTTGTCTCTTTTTAGTCTCTTCATGTAACCAGTAAACATGTACTGAGTATGTCTCTACAAAACATGCCACTCTGGCTTAAGGATTATTTTGAGCTAAAAGTAATTGAGAAAGAGCAAATACAAGATGAGCTCCCTGATCTGTTTGATCTACCTGAAAATAAACATAGAATCACCATATGAAAGTGTCCTTGTCCACTCCCTGTGCCAGGAAGGGAAAATTACCTTATCACTGGAGAATAGATGGCATTGAGAATTATGCAGGATTTGGGGATTCAGGAGGGGTCCCTCAAACTTGTGAATCCCAATTTCATATCCTTATTTTCTGTTTAACAAATAATTGATAAAATGGACTCAAGAAGGATAAATATGAATTATTGAGTTTATTTAGGGAGGAATCACAATTCATAATTTATTTAGGGGAAAGTGGTATATAGGAAAGGAATGGAGCAGTTCCGTACACATGTGGGAGAAGGAACATAGAAGCCCCTTCAAGTAACAGACCAGAGAGGATTAAGAAAGAGTGAAGGACACAGAGATCAAAGATATATCTTACATATAATCAAAGTGAGAGGGTACACTGCAAAGATTGACACAGATAAAAGGTAAGAAAAAAATACCCAAGCCATATTCTTCCCTTCCCAGCCATGCTGGTGCCAGCCCACCTGGGAAGAAATGACAGACTCATGTTGATATTCAGACCAAGTCACAGGACAAAAGATAAGAGAAGAGCAGGTGAGACAGCCAGGGAAGAGGAGTACCAAAACATAATCCAGGAAATTTAGTTGAGATATGGGTGGTAAAGAGCATTAAACCCAGGGTTACCCCAAGTTTAGATTCATTACACAAGTAGCAGGTCCAGAGTTTAGGGGAGATACCCATGTGAGAGATCTAGAAGTGTGAAGAACATACACACATGGTAAACTCCTGAATTAGTGGAAAGTCATACCTGTGATTAAAGTGAGAAGTTACCCCAGAGCATGAGGCGGACAGAAGGCAAGAAGAAAAAATCCAGGCTGAGTAAACACTGCTCTCCTCTACCAAGCCAGGCCAAACAGTGAAGCAGCAGACTTATGATCAGTAAAAGCCAAGGAAAAAGAGGCTGGGTTATGTGGGTAGCCTATTTTATGTGGATGAGACATCCAATCAGGGTTAGACTTGTCAACAGGCTCAGGTGTGTATGAAGAGACCTGATTGGTTTGTGGACTCAGAGGGCTGACCCAGAGAGGAAGCTGAAATTGAAAAGCTGAAAAAGAAAAGAAGGAAGGAAGGAAAAAAAAAAAAAAAAAAAAAAGAAAGAAAGAAAGAAAGGAAAGTTCCTTCAGGGCATGTCATTGACAACTGTCTTAGAAGGACAGGATCAGACCCAAGTTTCAGTTTTGCCAAGACGGACAGAATGGCATCTTCTTGTTCCCTCTTTGGGCTTCTGTCCCTAAGTAACTGCCTGAAAGAAGCTAGTTTCTCCAGTTTCCCCTTCAAGAGGAATCTGCAGAAATCTTTTAAAATAGCCCTTGTCTACCATTTTTCCACAGATAGGTACCCTTCCATAGTTTTCTATTACTGAGCCTCTTTTCCTTTTGTCTGATCTCTTCCTGCACAATGATTGTTCTTTGCTAAAATGCTATTCAAATTCAAATCCTAATCACCCACTTTGAGTTACTTGCTATTGAATATTCTTGCATATACTCGTGTGTTAATAAACTTTAATTTTTTTCTTGTTAATGTCTTTTATCAATCTATTTTGTAGAAGGGTAGAAAAAGAAGTAAAATGAGTGCAGGAAATAAATTGCTTCCCTCTTGCACCAACAAACCTTGGCCCTTCTTAGATGACAGCTTCTTAACTACAAATTCTGCCTCCGTGTTCATGTGCCATTCTCCTGTCCCTCACACAATTTCTACCGGAATACACACTTGGTAACTCTTCATATTGTCTTACATTACTCACTAACCCACAGAATCTCTTTCTAGAAACTTCTTTAGTCTATCTATTGATGTGATATAGTTTCATCTTACTTCATTGCTTTAATGTGAATTACTTGGTCGATTTCAAACATGGAAAGCCAAAAATATAACACCCAGTTCTCAGTCACTGCTTTCATTAACACATGTTCTGCTCTCTAATTTACATTTTTCAAATCCTCTTATAGTACTGAGGAGGTGATAAATGCTGATCCATTTAAAGTCCATGGAGCCATTCACAGTGATAAGAATTTGCATAGGCACTGCACCGAGGAATAAATACATTTCAGCAGCCCTGCTATAGTCAGATTATATTCATGTAAGAATATCTATTAGCAAGAAAACCTACTGATATCATACTCTTCTATAATGTTAGAAATTTATGCATGATACCTCTAAAATAAAACTAAGCAATTCTTTGAAAAAATAGCAGTTGTTACAATCATCTTATTACTGTAAACATTCTACCTTATCACACCTCACTGAAACTAGTTCTTACAATAGAACTTGAATTTCATGTGTGTGTGTGTGTGTGTGTGTGTGTGTGTGTGTGTGTGGTGATAGTGTATGTATTTGTGTATGTGCTGATACAGCACCCCATGGGCTTGCCTGTGGTGACTGGAAAACAATAGAGAGTGTGCCTGCCTCTCTATTACTCACCCACCTGCCTTTCCTTGTGATGGAGTCTCTTACTGATTCCAGAACTTACTGTTCATATGTCTGCAATTCTCCAGTCTCCTCCACACGGCTGGGGTTACAGACATATATGGCCATATCCAATTGTTTTCATTGGTTCTGGAGATGCAAGCCCAACCCCCTCAGGTACTTGTCTTTCTACAGAAAGTGCATTTAACCACCAAGCCATCTTTCTAGCCCCAGAACTTGAATTACTAAGCACAGAATCAGTCTTATCACGGTGGAGTTTGAAAAAAAAAAAAAAAAAAAAAAACTGACTTACATGTACAATAGTATCTGGGTGTGTTGTCGTTGTTGTTATATTGTTGTGTTTATAATAATCTGAAGATTTTCTTCAAACACTGGTGAATTGGGAAGAACATTTTCAGTCTCAATAAACAAAATCCTAGTCAGCTAGAAAGGTACTTCATTCGTTACAAAGAAAAATACCTAAAACTCCATTTCTTGTTATCTCTCCTTTTTATTAGCTTATACTTTTTTCAGGAAACCTCTCCCCATGTGTTAACAAAGATGGTGACAAGCTGATCCAGACATTTAGTCTCAGAGAGGAATCTCCTTCTTCTCAAACAGAAATCCAGTCCAGATTCCTACTGAGTAAAGACCCCACATTCATGTTCTGAACAATCATTAGGACCCTTATTGGCCAGGATTGAGTCATGACCCTTCTCTGGAGTACAAAATAAGGAAAACTTTAACTGGAGAATACAGAAGAAAAATTTTCCAATGTGTCAAGTGGAATTTGGTTAACAAAGTAATGGATTTTGGGCAAGCTAAATTATCAGACATGCTCTATAACAGGGAAATAATAAGATAAGGTGAAAATTACAGTCTTTCTCTTGACCTGAATTGATCATGATTTATTGAAGTAGGTAGGATTACCCCTTCAAAGGGGGATTAAGAAACATGAATAAGTTTTCTTTTTTTCTCATAGTGGAAAATATACTTGAGCATATAAGGGGGAAACTGTTTTTCCTTATCTCTATTTCCCTAAAGGAGTCCTTCTTCCCTACAAATCTGGCATGAAGATAAAGGAGATTAAAGTAAGTCTGAACATATAGTATGGGATCTGGCTTTTCCATATCTCTTCTTTTCCTTACAAATCTGACAGAAGATATGACTAAGATTACAAATTGCCTGGACACCTGGCATAGGAATTGAATTAACCATCTCATCTCCAACCAGGAAAGCTTTATAAACTACAAGGCAGTGACCTTGAATAGTATCCCTTTTCTGGGGATCTCTTCTGCTACACAGAAACTCTGCCTTCTTCCCTCTCATGAACTCTAAAGTCTTCCTATACTTTACTCTCTATGTTATGTAGACTTTATTCTTTGAATTCACAAGACAAAAACATTGAGTTCACTCACTCAGTGGCAGTTTTGTGTGACCATGACGTGGAGAAATATAAACACTCATTAAGCTGGTACAACTGCTCTTGGGTTGGCTAACAGATCTGCTCAGTGGAAAAGAAACCGTATCTGGAACTGGGAAACAAGTCAGAATCATATCCAGATAATGATTCTGCTTTCCATTGTCAAGCTCCCACTAATCTTGGGCTAGAAGAGGGTCTACACCCTTTAAATTCTCTCTAAATTAATAATGGTTACCCCATTTAACTGGTGCTAATTTCACTCTCTGTGGTAAAATCTGCTTCTCTTTTTCATATGGGAGTTGGACCTGAGGAGATAAATGACCCAGCACACTCCATCCCGGCCCCAGCTGAAACCGCAGAGAAATTGGGGAAACGTGCAAGAGTGCTGTTTTCTTAGTGAATCGGATAGCAGCACAAGGGTGAAGGTGATAGACACTGAGGACACTCAACACCTACCAAAATAAAGATCCAGAGGATTGTAAGTGCCCATTACTCAAGTAGACTTCAAATGCACCCTACATGGCTCAGGGATGCAGTCAGGTTCACATTGCTGGCAGAAATCGCCCAACTAACAGCAGTCAACATAAGGTGGACAACAGACTCCAGGAGGCTTTAATTTCTAAATTGCCATCAGCTGGAGAGACTAGCATTCAGAATACTTAAGTTTATGGGGGACACCTGAATCAAACCACCACATTCCGTCCCTAGCCCCATAAACTGATAACCATACATGATGTAAAATGCAATTCATTCATGCAACTTTAAAATCCCCATAGTTTTTATCAATTCCAGTGATGTTCATACATCCCCATAATCCAAGGTCTTTTAACTGAGCCATAATACCAAAAACAATCCCCCCAAAACCCCTAATGGCACAGAATAAACATTCACACTGCAAAAGATGGCATTGGGCAAAGTAAAGAAATATTCAACCAATTCAAGTTTTAAATCAACCAGGGCAAACATGAAAATCTGTAACTCCCAAGTCTAACAACTCTAGTCAATGACAAATCTCCAAGTCTGATAATTCTAACCAGCAACAAGTCTCTGGAGTTCCAATTCCGCCCCTCCAGCTAGGCTACTCACAGTCCTGGAAAACTTCATCCAGGTCTGGCAGCTTTCCTTGGCAGCCATCTCATAGTCCTGGCATCTCCACTGGGTCTTCACTGCAACCCACGGTCCATCCTCATGGCCCCATGGGATCTCCATGCAGGCATCCAGCAAACCTGCTTCACACTGCCCATGGCCATTTCCAGAACACAGACCGCATTACAAACTCATTGATCCTCACTTTCCTGCATTTCTTATACTCCGTAATACCAGGTAGGGTGCCAATTTGTTAATCCAGGGGGAATAAATCAGACTTTGAAGAACAGGGCACTCCTTCAGCGTTCAGGCCCCTTCAAAAGAGTCTGCATTTTTCCTATTGCCCCATTGCAGGTCAGCTGGCCCAATCTCAAAGGTTGTAATCTATCAACTGCAGCTGAATGGGTAGAGTTCACCCAAAGATTTCATTTTTTCTATGCCATATCCCTCTGCTACACCAGTTCATTTCTACGCAAAACAACCCAGCACATCTTCTCAGGACACGGGCATAACAGCAAGCTTCTCACACAAGCTGCTAGCCCAGTCCAAGTAAAGTTCTTTCTCACCCTCATAAGCCAAACCTCACAGTCCATAGTTTTTACTGCATTCAAGTCTTTCAGCTCTGACCAGAATGGTCCATCAAGCTGTACTTACAGCACTGCAAGGCATGTCTTAGGCCAAGATTTCAAATCCTTCCACATTCCTCTTGAAAATCAGCTCCAAAAGGCCAAAGCCACACAGTCAGGTGTCTAGCAGCAACCTCACTCCTCGGTACCACTTTACTGTTGCAGTCAGGTTCCCATTGCTGGCAGAAATCACCCAACTAAAAGCAGCTTGTGGGAAAAAAGAGGTTTATTTTGGCTTACAGGCTCAAGGGGGAAGCTCCATGATGGCAGGAAAAACGATGGCATGAGCAGAGGGTGGACATCACCCTTTGGTCAACATAAGGTGGACAACAGCAACTGGAGAGTGTGCCAAACACTGGCAAGGGGAAGCTGGTTATAATACCCATAAGCCCGCCCCCAACAATACATCACCTCCAGGAGGCTTTAATTTCTAAATTTCTAAATTGCCATCAGCTGGGACAGACTAGCATTCAGAACACTTAAGTTTATGGGGGACACCTGAATCAAACCACCACAGGTGGAAACATTGTTAGAGCCACAAGTTGGGACATTTTACACAGACGTTGCCTCTCCCCAATAACTGACTGCTGCCCCCATACTGCATGACCCACAATTGCCATGGGGTTGACCTGCATGCCCAATGAGGAAGGCCTCTTCAGAAAAAGGGCAGGGAGGAGGGAAAGGATAGTATCAGCATATGTTGTTTAGATACTAAATATGTCCATATCTAATAAAAAATAATTTTAAAAATTAAGTATATTGAACAAAACCAGTCAATTCTGCCAATAGCAAAATAGTACTAAGTGTCAGCTATAGACCCTATGCTATAGAAACTCATCACAGAAGAAATTCCTGATACTTATGATACTACATCATGCTATTTTTCTGCATATATGAACTTGATCAGGAGTAAATAAGAATAAATAAGCAAAAGAAACTTGATTACTAAGTTCTGACTTCATAGCACATAAGCACATTATTGCATAATTACTTATTCAAAATGTATAAAGAAAAGTTCTCTAAGCATTCACTTTTCTACCACTCTTTCTATTGAGAAATCTGAGCCTTTCAAAGCTTTTGTTAATACAGAATAAAGAGATAACAAAAGAAGCAAAATAGTAAAGTTAAATACCTTAAGCAAGTTATTATATTGTAAGCCTCAAACTATGTGGCTTCACAAATAAAATCTCTGTCTTTTACTGTAAAACAAACACAAAAATCCTCTACACAACCTGGCAAGTGTCAAGATTAGGCAATTGAGGTATATTTTCCACATGGAATATAAGATAAAATCCTTCTATAATAATTCTTCACACTAGCAATTGTTGGGTGGGTTTTCATGTATCATCTCATTTGCTGGCTGAAGTGCAGTGCATTATGACTTCGCCCAAACCCAGTTTTTAATCTCTTGAGCTTCAGATTTCATTCCTCATGTGAAAGAGATATCTGAAATTGTTCTCTATATGTATGTTAGTTTGCATTTTCTTCATTGATTGTTAGCCTGGAAATCCTATTAGGTTATAGGTTAGAAGCAATATGAAAAGTTTATAAAGCTAATTCACTGGCCTAGCAAAAGTACAATACTACTTTAAGGATAGCAATTGTGAAAAATTCTCATAAGGTTCACAGTTGGTTTTTAGCTAGATTTTTACCTGATTACCAAAATAGATAAAGACTTTTGAATGAAGCTTGCAAATATGTTCTAATTTTAATAAAATTATTCTATGCAACGTTTTATATTCTAAAAAAATTCAATGTGTTTATTCAAACTCTTCTTTAACTTTTAGTCAGAAAAATGATTCTTAACATTCTTTTACTTTTAATCTTCATTGAAAGTTTTAAAATCATTGCTAGCTTACTGTATCAATTATAAATACATGTTATTTAAGGTTAAAATAAGTTTATGCTGACAAAAATCATAAACTTTGCTTTGTTTAGTGTAAGACAAAGTTAAACATTATACAGTACAACAGTTGACTTATATTTAAGTCAACACTGACTACTTATATCATGTGAGTTGCACTGCCATATGTGTAACAGAAAACCTACAACTTTATATACTTCTGGTTTAAGAGTAAAAATAAAACTATATATATGCTCTATTAAAATAAATTAATATAATTTGTGGGCCAACATAATTGTATTTTCATTTTTATATTAAAATAAATTTCTTTACAAAATGTCGAGTATTCTTAAGTATTCCACTGTATTGAGGTGGCAGATATGTAATCTTTAAGTATCATTTAGCCCAGTTTTTGGTCTTCCTATCCCTGCATTTTTATCTTCCCTACAAAATCAGTCAAAAAATGCTTTTGCTTGTTTTACCAATCTCAGCCTTCAACGCTTAGGTCAAAGAATAACTTTGCCTATTTTGGGAATACTAATTGCTGTAATTTGGATACTAGTACTTCTCTATAATTTTTTAAACATAGCTGACTTATACAAAAATAAACTAGTCTAATATTGAACTTATTTTCACATTTCAGTAGCAAAAGAGCAGCATGAGAAAGGATTTCAAAGGAGAATTTAATTTCAAATCACATATTTATTTATTTTTAAATGTCAGCATAGTGTTGATTGTAGGCCAAATTTATGTATAAAGCCTCTTTTGTTAATAGCCATGTCAAAGGATGGAGACATGTCTTAGTGACTTAGTGACAAGAACACTTGTTGAGAACTACAAAGACCTGGGCATATAGCCAACAACAAACAAACAAAATGCAACATATATATATATATATATATACACACACACACACACACACATATATATATACACACACACACACACACACACACACATATATATATATATATCAAAACCATGGTTTGATACTAAACACCAAATTTGAGTTACAATGGTAAACAATATGACCTATGTAGCCTGAAACATTTGATATCCATACTTTAAGGAAAAAGTTTTTGCCTACCCCTGCTTTCAAATAGATATAATATCATCTATTATACAGATTATGTTATTAGACTATTTATCATTATTTTTCATCATGTGGAAAAATATTTAACAAAACAACTTAAGGGAAGAAATATTAATTTGGTCATAATTTCTGAGGTTACAGTTGATGACAATCTGTCTTCATTACTTTTGGGCCAATGACAAGACAAAACCATCATGGTGGAAAGCTTTTACAGAGGAAAGCCATTTACCTCATGGCAGCCAGGAAACCAAGAGGAGGAAGGTATGTGTCAAATCCAGTTCTTCCATGGTATAATTTAGCTCGGCAACTGAGTTTTAACTTGGAAGACCTACCTAAATATGCAAGGGAGAATTCAAGTCTCTCACTCTTTTTGTGTCAGTACCTGTGTGACCTTTCATATCTTTTCATGTTTGTTTCATAAAATTGTGAATCCAAATATTCAGTGCATAAAAATTTATAAATGTTATATCCTCATGATGATTGCTCCCTATATTAACATCTAGTGATACTCCTTATATTTTATTACTAGTTTAATTTGAAATTTACTTTATTAGATATAAAAAATACTCATTCCAGATTGCTTATAGCTTCTGTTAACCTGGTAGGTTGATTTCCGTTCTTTAATTCTCAGTCTTTGGATGTTTTTGTTGAGTCTCTTGAAGACAACAGATATTCAGACACAATTTGTTAGTTGGATTATGTCTTTTTATAAGTGAGTTGAGGCCATTTATATTTAAGACTATGATTAAGAGGGATTTGTTTTTTCTTATGATTTCTTAGTCAGTGCTCTGGTTGGTTGATTGGTAGTTCCCTTCTTCCTCCTCCTCTGTAAGTATTAGGATTGTTGGTTTTTTGTGTTGGACATGGTTAATTCCTTCCTTATTCTTCTTTGCTCATCTATACCTCTAAGGGAATATATTCTTGTCTATGTTCCCGAGGATGAAGCTCTCTTTCTTCTTTCACCATGTACAGTATTTCTCTAAGAATTTTGCATAATGCAGATTTGGTTGTAATGAATTGCCTTAATTTGTTTTTTTCTTGAAATGTCCTTATAACTCCATTTATAAGGGATGGCTTTGCTAGGTGTAGCAACCTTGGTTAAGAGTTACTTTCAGAATTCAAAATATATGACTTCATACTTTCTCAACTTTTAGGGCTGCTGAGGAAAAATCTGCCTTTCATTGTGATTTAGTATTTTTACCTTACAGCTTTTAGTATTGTTTCTTGCTTTATATTTTTGTCGTGTTGACTATGATGTGCTATAGAGAGGTTCCCCCTTGTTCATGTGCCTCCTGTGTTTACATGCCATTTTCTTTCTTAGGTTTGGGAAATTTTCTGTTAGTGACACAAAGAATAAGAAGAGGAACACAGACATAAACCCATCCAGCTATAGCCACCTAATATTTGACAAAGGTTTAAAAATCTGCACACACAAAAAAAGAAAACCTATTTAACAAACAGAGCTGGCAAAACTGTATATATACCTGATAAAAATTGAAAATTAGATCCATCCCTCAAATCTGTGAGCTGTGGAGATTGCACAGGAGATAAAGTGCTTGCCATCAAGGATGAGGACTGAAATAAGGACCCCTGGCATTCACATACATGCAGTTGGGCATGCAGACTTACTTGTAGACCCAGTGCTCAGGAGGCAGAGATAAGGGATTCCCCAGGCAAAGCTGTTTAGCTAAACTTGTTGAATTGGTGAGCTCTGAGTTCAACTGAGAGACCCTGCCTCAGTAAACAATGAAGACAGTGATTAAGGAAACATGCATATGCACACATACTGGTCACATTCATGTATACATGCAAAAACACAGAACCATGTGACCCAGCTATGCCACTCAGGCATTTTCAAAAGGGACTCTGTGTCATTGGTGATACAATCACCTCTGAATAGCACCTCAAGTTAGAGCCCAAGCCTTCAGCACATCAATTTTGGGTGACACCTCACATCCAAACCATAATATTGCCCTTATATTCGTAATAGTGATCTTTGAATGTAATTCTTTAAAAGTATTATAAAGTTCATGAGTAACCAAAGCCCATGCACTACCACTCTGAAGCAGGAAAACCACTGTTTAATGGGGCATGGGCTACTAGGCTGTTTTACAGGAGGGGGAGAGAGAACAACTGGCACGATTCTGGATGGTCTGGATTTTCAGTTTTTCTTTTGGGGAAGTGGATACAGAAGACAAAGGACTGAGGAATTCAGGGGAGAACAGGGATCAAACTGAGGGGGTACTCAATCAGAAAATGGATTGCCAACAAAAGAAGAGCCAGGTCATCTCTAAGATAAGATTGTCAGGAAACTGTGGCCGAGAATATTGTTTATCCGCCTCCATCTCAACTTCAACTTGGGACTCTTGTCCACACTAACAAGTATGAGATATACTTTTTTTTTTTTTTTTTTTTTTTGGAGAGAAACACAGAGAGAGACAGAGAGAGAGGGAGAGGAAGACAGATAGAGATGGGCATGCCAGCAGCCTCTCAGCAGCTGCAAATGAAATCCAGATGTGTTTGCCCCCTTGTGGTCAAGTGCGGCATTGCGTCCTTGCGTCACTTTGCATCTGGCTAAACATGGGACCTGGAGATTGGAACTGCTGGAGATTGGAACCAGCGTTCTTAGGCTTAGGAGGCAGGCTCCTTAACCGCTAAGCCATCTCTCCAGCCCAAGATATACTTTGAATAGTATGTTGCAATGTATCTCACAGGCAGGCAGATAATTCCCAAACAAGTTATGAAAGTAAAAACCAATTACAGGAGCTTTGTGAATATTTTTTTCTCTAGATATTTGTGTATGGATGAATAATAGTACAAATATACAAAATATAGCTTAGAAATATATACTGAAGGAATCATATGAACTAAATAGTGATTATTTGATAGCAATTCATAATTACCAAGCAAGATGAACTATTAGAAAATATCAGTGAGTCATATATAGGTGGCAAAGGCTTCTAGTCCCAGCATTCAGGAGGATAAGGCACGAGGATTTTAGTGGGTTTGAGGCCAGCCTGGGGCTGCTACAGTAAGTTCCATGTCAGTCTGGACTAGAGTAAAATCTTGCCTTAAAAAAAAAGTAAAAGGAAAAGAAAGTATCACTGGTATTGGTGCTACCCCACCAATACCTAAGTAGTCATCCTACTTTCTACACCTGTCTATAACCAAAAGACACTTTGCAAGATGGATCTGTGAATTGCTGAATCTTAGGTCTCAGTAAATGCTAGTAGTTCCATAATTTTTTGATGGGGGTGAGGTAGGGTCAGTTCCATAATTTTTAAATCAAGATAAAATGTCAGTAGCCCAAAGTAACATGGTGAGTGAGTTACCAGTAGATGATATTTAGCTTTCTGTCACAGGTATAGTCTTTATAATTGTGAATTAGATCCTTTAATGACTCAAAGGAATTGGCCAAGGTCAATAGCTGGTATTCCAATAGAGATAGTGACTTAATATCTTCCTTGAGCCAATATTGACTGGTCTCCACATTGTTGAGGAAGGGCCTCACTGGTACATCCCTAGGATGGGAAAGTCACTCTAGACTCTTTTCTGAAGTTCTCAGACATGTCCTACCCATTAAGCTAATACCTATAAAGATCATAGAGTAGTCTGAGACTAAGAACAATAGAAACAATGCCACTTATTTTATTTTATTTATTTTATTATCCAGGCTCTGGAAGTGTGAATTCAGAGAAGACAAATGTCTCCACAATTCCAGCATATAAGAGCTACTTGATTGTTTGATATTGCTCTGATATTGTCCAATTGAGGTATGCACAACTTAAGAAAAGCTAAATAGCTCAACAGGACCCCAAGCCCACAGACTCCTGACTTCCGCTATTAGTGCCCCAGCTTTCCTGATAGCCTGGGCTCTTCAGCACACTAGAAGCAGCATTATCTCTGAGCTCCATCCTGGCAATGCTTACAGGTCCCTCTAGCCTCATCTACAATTGTTTTCCCTTTTACACCTAATTAAACTCAAAACATTACAGATTCCAATGAGCCTGGGACCTTAAAGGTCATTAAGAAACTCACTGACAATCTTTTCCTTTGGGCTGAACAAAGGCTTTGTGTTTTATCTATCAAGTAAAATTACATGCGCTCTTGGATTTAATTTATTTCAGCTCTATGAAATATTATTTTTCAACCACCACAACTTTTTTTGTTAACTTTTGGCTTCAGAGTTTCTGTGAAAAAGAATCTTGCTCTTAAACCCCTTTGATGATGACCACATGGCCAAGTTTTGTCTTGTGCACTCTCTACTGAAAGTTATCTGCAAGTTATATGCACACAATAACTTCCTTCAACTGGAGTGCTTCAGATGGAAGGAAGGTTCTTGGGGAAGATAGAAATTAGAAGCTAGCTCACACTGTGTATTTCATTAGTACTTTGTAGAAAGATATAGTTCAGTGGGTTGAAAATATCACATATCTATTTTCCTAAAAGGAAAATGAATTCAGAGTGTGTGTGCTTAAACTAACTTCAATTTTGAAGATATAATTTGAAAACTTTCAGTATACACATGACTGCCTATACATGTACCACACTGATTAAATATATAAAGTTGTAACTCACTTGTGAACAATTGGCCTCTCAGAAAGGAAATCAGAACTCTTAAGTTATGCCCACGGCTGTTAGCAGAAAGGGCTTCTGTGGTGTCCCATGTTACAGTGCCCAGATTCTTTGTGTCACAAGCAATAAATTGAACAAGACACAAAGCAATAGTAGTAGTAATAGTATAGATTTATTAAAGGACATATTAAAAGCATAAAATACACTCCACTGGATGGGAGCAGGCTCAAGCAAACACATGGCACAAGAGCTCCAAAATCTTTTTTTTTTGGGGGGGAGGATTTTTTATGAGTATAGACAGAGATGAATCCTTACCTTGATTGACAGATGGTTATTATATGCTATATTATGCATATCAATGAGATGGTAAATAAAGGTTTTTCTTGACTGATCCCTTCAAGGACAGATTGGCTTGTACTACACTTGTGACTGGCTCTAAGCTGGCCTTTCTTATCTCTTCTTCTACCTGAATGTGTCCAAACACAAATTACTCACAGGAGAGGAGGTACTGAGTTTTGCTCTCCTGGGAAAGAGATGACCAAGGGGAGGAACTCTGGGTTTCTGGGGTGTCTCTGTGTTTGCCTGCCTCACCATCAATTAGCTTTGTGAGAGTAGGACCCTTCATTCATCTTGGATTCAAGGATTTCATTTTTAAAATGAGAGTACTAGGATAAGATGACTACAATGAATTCATTATACCTATAAATGAATGTGAAACTGCAACTAATCCATAAGTCTTTGCTATGACAGTCCTTTAATTGGACAAAGAGAAAACCAAGTGGTGCCTACTGCTAATAGTTGAATGCTGAAATGCTTAGTCTAAAAACATCATGAACTTCGTTTCAGGCTAATGCAAGTCAATTTAATCTTTTAAGGTATGTTAGGACAACTGTCTGGAGAGCCCAGTTTACTCAACTCCATACCAAAGCCATACAAATCCCTTTTTCTCAAAGCATGGATTTCAGAAATTGAAAGGCTACTATAATCTAAAGACATCACATAGCCTCATAGGTCTGTGTCTATATTCTCTTAGTTCTCCATTTGGCACATGCCTATGTGAGCCACAGCTGACAGAGAATTGGTGATGGGCTAAACCAGCTCACGGCAGACATTCCATAAACATTAGCACTGAGATAATAATGTTGTCCCATTAGAATTTGTGCAATGATGACCAGGATTTTGATCATCAGCTTTGAGGTTTAATTCCTATTATTTAAACATGAGATGTACAAACACCATGGTGTGGCTTCACTATTCAGTAGTTAGAAATTATCTGCAGAGGAGATGTTCTCAGCACTTCAGGCGTGCCTGTAACCTCAGGGAGTTCCCAACCCTAGAACTAAGCACTTATGCACAACAGCCATAAACTTCAAAGTTTGAGCCAAACTGGTATGAATTTTTCCCTACTTCACAATTCCATTGGTGCCTTTGTTCTCACCATAGATCTTTGAAACATTGGCATTTGCATTAGTTACTATGCTCATTGCTGTGACAAAATGCCAGACAAGAAAGTAGCTTAAGGAAGAAAAAGAGGTTATTTTGGCTTACATTTCCAGTTAGGACCGTCACAGCAGGAAACAGATGGCAGCAGGAGCATAGAGCAGAGATGGACACGTTGCATCTACAATCAGGAAGCAAGGGAAAAACAGGAAGTGGATCCAAGCAATATGACCCCAGGGCTTGTCCACATTGACATACTTTCCTCCTGCAAGGCTTCCCTTTGTAAAGGTTTTATAACAGAGCCAAGTAGTACCACCAGCTGGCGACCAAGGGCACAAATGCATGAGCCCATGAGAGATATTTTATATTCAAACCACAGTAGTTTACAATTCTTTTTCCCTGAGTTGTTAGAAACTTTCACTTTTTTTCTTAAAGGAATTACTTTGTAGCTTCTCTTTTGACATTTCAAACCTCCAGATACACTGCTTTTTCTTGCACTTTGGGATTTAGTAAGTAAAGTAAGGGGTACTTGAACACAGACACTGATACTGTAGCAGCTTCAGGTTTGCTGATATGAACTTCCAGACCAGGCACAGTTATGGAGGAAGGGATTTGCTGAAGCTTACAGATCCAGGGGAAGTTTCATAATGGCAGAAGAAGCTGGCCTGATTTCACAGGAGCAAACACAGACAGCAAAGCCACAAGCCAAAAGCCAAAAGCCACACAGCATAGTACACCTCAGGAACTCCAGCTAGGCACACTTTGCATATCTTTAGATTGAAATCCTAAACCCACCACCACACCTAAAGAGACACTAACTCCAGCCAAGTGGCTGCAGATGCAAACTCCAAACTAATAAAACACTGAATATATAGGGACCATCTATTCAAACTACCACAGATACCATGCATGCTGATCTGGTAACTGAGATTGCCTGAGTGACAAATGGACAGATAACTTATGTAGTGTGGACATAGTGGACAAGGAGAATCACATCCAATATGGGTGTAGAGCATGTGAGACTTCATCACACTACTCAGATGAAAGGCAATTTAAAATTTATGAATTATTTCTTAACTTTTTCCATTAATATTTTCAGACTATGGGTGACTGCAGATACATGAAGTCACAGTAACAGTGGAGAAGGAGAGATTATGAGGGATCACTGTACTCAGGAACTGGGCTACAGGAAACATACTCATTCAAAAAGGAATAAACTCTGTTAAACTGTGTCAGTCTATGTATGTGATGAGACAAGAAGAAATTTTTCTATTTCATGGCAGGAGAAATAAACATGTCATCAAATGACAGCCAAGTTATAAATGCTTTAACAAAGATATTCAAGAGGTTCTTGGGATTACTTAGGGGGAATAATTGCATTCTTGGGGTGGCTATGAAGGCTTCACAAACACAGACTTTACCTGAGTGTTATAAAGACCAAGTATTGGGAGCTATAGGAATGACATTTTTAAAGCCAAAGTGGAAACAACAGAAAGTAAAATAACTATAGAGAAAGGGGCTGATGTAGCATCTTGGGAACTGAATGCCCTTGTGCCAGTAGCTGTGGAAAGTATGTAGGCTATACATAAAGGGTTTTAGAACCTATGGTAATGAATTGGACTTATCAGCTAGAAGAGAAAAAAAATCACATAATCTGACATGCAGTGTTAAGAGAATTTGGAGGAAAGTTATGGAAAATTTATTTCAGAAAAACAGGTATAAGCATAAGGTTGTATCCACAGATTAAACGAATTGTGGATGGAAAACATTCATTTAAAAATTGTGTCTGTGCTGGAGAGATGGCTTAGTGATTAAGGATCTTGCCAGCAAAATCAAAGGACTAAGGTTTGATTTCCCAGGACCCACATAAACCAGATGCACAAGGTAGTGCATTTGTCTGGAGTTCTTTTGCAGAGGCTGCATGCCCTGGCATGCCCATTCTCTCTCTCTCTCTCTCTCTCTCCTGACTCTTTCCCCCTTTCTCAAATAAATAAATTAAATTAAATACTTTAAAAATTGTGTCTGCCAAAAACTCTAATGTCTTGGATTATCTAACCAAGGAAGAGAAAGGCCTACACAATGAAAACATAAAAATCCTGAAGAAAGAACTGGAGGAATACATGAAAAGATGGAATGGCCTCTCATGCTTATGGATTGGAAAATTAATATCATTAAAACACCATCCTTCTGAAGCAACATACACATTCAATGCAATTTAAATAAAAAATCCCAGCAACATTCTTCATGGAGTTAGAAAACACAGTCTTGAAATTCATATGGAAGCACTAAACACCTTGGATAGCCAAAAATATCCTCAGGGAAAAGAATACCTCTGGTGGCATAATGATACCTGATATTGATAAATACTGTTTAACTATAGTAATATAAACAATATGGACTGCCACAAAACAGGAACACAGAACAGTGGAATAGATGATTCAGGTATAAGTTCTAGTAACTATAACCAGCTGATCTTTGACTATGGGGCCAACAATCACTAAAGAAGACAGCATCCTCAACAAATGGTGCTAGAGAAACATATAGATGGATGAATTTGGATCCTCTTCTTTCACCTTGCACAAAAATCAACTCCAAGTAGATCAAGGACCTCACTATGAAACCTGAAACTCTAAAATGTCTAGAAGAAACAAATAGAAAAGAACACTACACTCTAAGATATAAGCATAGGAAAATACTTTCTGAATAAGACCCCAGTAGCCCAGGGAATTAGAGAAACTCTCAACCATTGGGAACTCATGAAAAAAAAAAATCAAACAGCAAAAAACAAACACCATTGTACAGATAAGTAAATCATCAACAGAGTCCATAGACAGCCTATTGAATGAGAGAAAATCTTCATTACTTATACAACTGACAGAGAATTTATATCTAGAATCTGCAAAGAACTCAAAAATACAAGCAGTAAAAAATCATGCAACTCATTCAAAAAATGAGGCAGGAAATTGAACAGAGAGTACATAAATGAATAAATATGAATAGCCAATAAAGACCTAAAGAAATGATCATCACCTTTAGCTATCAGAGTAAAGCAAATTCAAAAGACTTTGAGATTCAATCTCATCCCAGTCAGAAGGGCAATCATCAAAAATTTAAATGGGAGCACATGCTGATGTAGGTGAGGGGGAAGTGGCAATCACAACCACTGATGGTGAGAATGCAAACTTGTACAGCCACTGTGAAATCAGTATGGGGACTCGTCAAAAAGCTGATAATATATCTACCATTAGAACCAGCTATACCTCTTTTGGCATATATCCTAAATAATCTACTATTGACCACAGAGACACTTGTTCAGCCATATTCACTGCTGTTGTAGTCACAACAGCTAGAAACTGGAATCACCTTATGTGTCCATCAACTGATGAATGGTTAATGAAGGTTTGGCATTTATACAAAATGGAATTCTACTCAGCAATCAAGAAAAATGAAATAATAAAATTTGTAGGATAATGGATGAACTTGGGGAAAACCATATTAAACAAGGTCACACAGGCTCAGAAATACAAACTCTCATGTTCTGTCTCATATGCAGGTTTCTAACCTGGAACAACTTGAGTAGATTGTAAGTGGTAGTAAGCATCTGAAATATTGGTGTAGCAGACAGCTTCTGGTTCGCTGAGATGAACTTCCAGACCAGGCACAGTTATGGAGGAAGGGATATTATTGAAGCTTACAGATCCAGGGGAAGTTCCATAATGGCAGGAGAAGCGGCCTGTCTTCACAGGGCCAAGCCAAGCAGAGAGAGAAAAGCCACCAGCCACACAGCACAGCACACTTCAGGAACTCCCTCTAGGCACACTTTGCATATCTTTACAATGGACTCTCAAACCCACCACCACACCTTAAGATCCTCCCAATGGCATTGCCTCCAGCAAGGTGGCTGCAGATGCAAACTATAAACTAATAAAACAATGAATATATTGGGGGACATATATTCAAACTACCACAATTGGCATGGAACTGGAATGAAGTTAGGAAAACAATAGGAGCCAGGAAGGAAGTGGAGGAGAGACTACTTAACAAGGCAAGCTATAGCACAGAAGAAAGAATGAGAAAGAAGAAAGAAAGAAAGAAAAAGAAAAAGAAAGAAAGAAAGAAAGAAAGAAAGAAAGAAAGAAAGAAAGAAAAAGAAAAAGAAATCAAAAGGGGGTGATCCAGGTATGGTGGCTCATGCCTTTAATCCCAGCACTTGGGAGGCAGAGGTAGGAGGATCACCATGAGTTTAAGGCCACCCTGAGACTACATAGTGAAATCCAGGTCAGCCTGAGCTAGAGTGAGACCCTACCTCAAAAAGCCAAAAAAAAACTTCCTCCTGGCTAGCTTTCTACAAGATATAACCATTAATAACATGGAGGAGCCCAGACAGTAGCCACGTAGAAGGTGGGGCAAGCTTAACCCTAAAACCATGGGCTCTGGATGGTAACACCTAGAAGCTATACCTGAAGACACCACAGCCTGTATTCACAGGACATTGAGAGATCATGCTCAAACTGAGAGGGAAACCAGATCCCCCTGGCTAGCCCTCATAGCACTGAAAAGTGCTATGGAAACTGCTGGGGCTTAATAAGAGTGTGAATATACAGTAAATTCTACAAGTTACAAAATCAACCAGCTGAGCAAGAAGCACACAACTATGCATAGTGGCACACAGTCTATGTGAGAAACCAGCTGTTCTCTGATTGGACATGAGACATGTTCAGTGGGAGAGAACCCATACCTGGTACTGAGAACAAAGCCACAATTCCGCGGACAGGAAACTCATACACCCCAGAGAAAACCTCAACTGGTCTTAGGCTAAAAAGGGTAGGTACACACATTAAATTCTTTCAAATAACTATGCTTATCCCCTTTACTCCAAGCTGCTCTCACTTTGGGGGAATCTGTTTTATATTACAGATGACAGAGAACACTAGGAAATCCTGGATACATCAATATAACAAGTAAAGACAGCTGACTGCCAATCACCCAATGAGTCACCCTCCACCACATCTGCCTGGGCTTAGGAGTCATTGCAGAGGAAGCCAGAACATGAGAACTGCTCTCAGTGCTAGCCTGACAACCAGCTCCAGGAAGATGGCAACAGGCACTGTGGTCACTCAAATTTCATCAAAACAGAAATCCAGAGGCTACAGAGAATTCAACTGTAAATCAAATTTCTGACACACCTGCCAAGGCTGAAGGAACATTGAAGAAGAAGGTGTATAAGAAGTTTGTAAGAGTCACAAGGTGGGTAGAATTAGCTTGAGGTACAATGCCTCTCCCACACATACTGTATAAGGCCTTTAGGACCCCACAGTGAATACCAATAATTCCACTGAGGAGGGGTCTCAGTGGAATGGGGACAAGAAGGAGAGGATACAAGAGTATGCACTTACCTGCAAAGCCAAAGGACCCCAGTTCGATTCTCTAAGACCCATGTAAGCCAGATGCACCAAGGGGCACATGCATCTGGAGTTCGTTTGCAGGGGCGGGAGGCCCTGGAGTGCCCATTCTCTCTCTCTCAAATAAATAAATAAAATAAGAGTATAACCTTTGAAAACAATAAAATTTAATTAAAATAAATAAATAAATTGTGTCTGTACTGAACATGTACAGATATTTTGCCCTGGCATTCACAAAAAAAAAAAAAAAAAAAGTGTTTAAATAGACTTACATTGTATTAGTATTATAAATATTCTAAAGATGACTTAAAGTATCCTGGAGAATATGTCTAGGTAATATAGAGATACTATTTGTAGTATTTATAAAAGAGATGAACATTGTAATTTCCTGGATCTAATCAGGGATCATGGAACCTATCTGTTAAAATACTGAAGGAAGACTACACTTTCTTTGATACTTTAAAAAAAAATTTTATATTCATGTTGGTGCCTCTGGTAGCCTCCTCTGAAGGGACCCTCCTCACTGGGGAATGTGTGTCTTGCCTTATGGGGGTATCCAATAGTTATCGGGGAGAGGCAAAGTCTCTGTGCATAATGACACAACTTGTAGCTCTAACATTCTTTCTACCCCCTCTTCCATGAATTTCCCTGAGCCACATTGGGTTCATGTTAGTTCTATTTCAATGATAAGGTCTTGGGAACCTTTGTGTCTCTGGATATCTGGCTTAGTAGGAGTTGAATGTTCTGTGTGTTTATCTCCGTCAGCCTTGTTCTGGTGTCAGGTTCACCAAGAAAGCTGCTCTCTTGCCCATCTCCCCCATTAATCCTTGGTTTCAGGTGGGGCCCTGGTGAGGTGGTATAGGCTGATCCTCCCTTCAGATTAGGCATCCATCCTAAAAAGAGAAGCAAATTCTCCAATGGAAAGAGAAGTCAGCACCAGATAGATAGGATGGCCATTGTTATTTTAGAGAGAATTTTATATGCATAGCCCCTCTTATAGCCCTCAATTGGTGGGAGCTTGATATTGGAGAATGGGCTTACTTTTGGACATGGTTTTGACTTGTTTCCCAGTTCAATCTATGAGTTCCATTCCACTGAGTGGATCTGTTAGCCAAATCAAGAGCACCTGGTTACCCACCATGATTGTGTGCCACTATTGCACTTGTTTGAGCATCACATCAGGTTGTTTACTGCTGAGGAGCTTTGACTGCAAGTTGTTTGATAGATGTCAGTCATTTTCCCCAGTCACTTGTGTAGCACCCTCTGGCACTAGACAAGCTAACTGTCTGGGGACTGACCCTCTTCCAGATTCCAACCAGGTTACTCCATGTTCCAACCCAACATCATATGATGTCTTCGGCAGTAGGGTCTTACCATTAACCTTTGGTGGGTCATCAAGAACTCTGACAGAAATCTGTCTTCTTTTGGGAAACCTTGTAGGTCTCTCTGATCAACAGCTCATTGTGAAAGTTAACTGCATGCTGGTACTGGGAGTAGGTTTTGGTTTATGAATTGCAGTGCGCCTGTGTTTGGTGCATAAAGATTGATGATTGTGATATCCTCTTGTTGGATTGTTGACTTTATAAGTAAGAAGTGGCCTACTTTTGGCTTGAAGTCTATTTTATCTGATATTAGTATAGCAATACCTGCTTGTTTCTTATTTCCATTTGCTTGGATTATCATTTTCCACCCTTTCACCCTGAGAAGGTGTGTATTTTTAGTGGTGAATTTGGTTTCTTGAAGAAAGCAGATTCAGGGGTCTAATTTTCTGATCCATCCTGTCAGCTTCTCTTTCTCTCTCTCTCTCTCTCTCTCTCTCTCTCTGGTTTTTTGAGGTAGGGTCTCACTCTTGCTCAGGCTGACCTGGAATTCACTATTCACTCTGTAGTCTCAGGGTGGCCTTGAACTCATGGCAATCCTCCTACGTCTACCTCCCAAGGGCAGGGATTAAAGGCGTGCACCACCACGCCTAGATCTTATTTCTCTTGATGGGTTGAATTGAGGCCATTAATGTTAAGAGTAATAACTGTGATGTTTGATTTAATCCCTTAATCCCTGTTATGTTGTGGTGGGTTTTTTTTTTTTTTTTTTTGGACTTTGCCTTCTCTGAGTTTGGTTGAGGTTGGTTATTTGATTCTTCTGTGTGGAGAATTCCCTGAATTACTCTCTGTAGATTTGGTTTGTATGCATATAGTTGTACAGCTGGGTTTTATCATGCAAAGTTTCTCTTTCACCATGTATTATGAGGGATATTTTTGCTGGGTAGAGTAGTTTGGGTTGGAAGCCGTAAGTTCTTAGACTTTGCATTGTTCCATTCCAGGCCCTTCTGGCTTTTAGTGTTTCCATTGAGAAGTCTGAAGTAATTCTGACAGGGTTACCTTTATATATAATGTATTGTTTCTCACTGGCTGCTTTAGGACTTTCTCCGTGCCCTCAATATGTAGGGTTTTAATGATAATATGTCTTGAAGAATTTCTCCTTTGGTCCAGTTTGTTTGGAGTTCAGTTAGCTTCCTGTATCTTGATGGGACTTTCTTTTGAGAGATTGGGAAATTTTTCTTCAGTAATTTTTGTTGAATAAGTTCTCTTTCCTTTGGTTGACTTTCTCACCTTCTGGTATTCCCATGACCCTAATGTTGGAATGTTTAAGGCTATCCCACATTTCCTGCATGTTCTGTTCATAAAAATTTTTGAACTTATTGAAACTTGGATTCATGAGCTGTTTCTTCTATTCTGTGTTCCAGTTCTGAGTTTCTATCCTCCACATTGCTGACTCTATTCTCAAGAGCTTCTATAAAGTTTTGGGTTTGTTCAATTTGGTTTGTATTTTCTATTGCTTTTTTTTTTTTTTTTTTTTTAAGGTTTGAGGCCAGGTGTGATGGCACCATTTTTTTCTTTAAGATTTTATTTTTATTTATTATTAAACACAGAGAGAGGGAAAGAGAGACAGAGGGAGAGTGAGAATGGGTGCACCAGGGCCTCTAACCACCACAAATGAACTCCAGAGGCATGTGCCCCCTTATGCATCTGGCTTATGTGGGACCTGAAGAATTGAACTGGTATCCCTAGGCTTCACAGGAAAACACCTTAACCACTAAGCCATCTCTGCAGCCCTCTATTGCTTTTTCATGTATAGTTTCCAATACTCTGTCAAGTTCCCTTTTCACATCATTTTCTTAAATTTTTGGTGCTTCTTGGACTTCATCCTTGCATTTATTTATGTCTTCATTGAGCTTAGCCAGTTTCTGTCTCCCTCTCTCTCTCTCTCTCCCTCTTTCCCTCTCTCAAGTAAATAAATAAAATATATTTTTTAAAAGTATCATCATATGATGTTTTCTACCATTTTTGCTTTGTTTCACTTAGCACAATGTTTTCAGGATTCATACATATTATATAACTCTAACTTCCACCAAACCCAAAAGCTAAGAATTTTATAACATTAAGGATATAGTAAAGACATCTCCACCTTGCTGCCTACTTCAAATCCTTAGGAATGCATTTGTTAAAGTAAGCATTTATGCCTTTTCTTTATTCTTTAGCTATAAAAGTTCATGTAATCCCTTTCGTGACAGAAAACATCCTTCAGGTCTACTTGAATCTGTTGTCATGGATCATAGTTAATCATATTTTACTCAAACTAAAGTTTTTATTTTTTTAAATCAGAATTATTTTATGTTATTTGTCCATTGATAACCAAATACATATTGTTTCCACAATTATGTTTAAAGCTGCTATAAATATCAATACATAAACAACTGTGCTGAATTTGTGTTTCTCAATCATTAATGCTTTTCTGTCCCCTAAAATAGATTTGCTAGATTATATGGTATTTTAATTTTTTGAAGAACTGCCATGCAGTTTTCACAAGATTGTATCATTTTTGTATTCTGAATATATAAATATATATATATATATATGTATGTATATATATATATATATATATATATATATATTCATTCACTTACTTAAAAGGGAGAGTCAGAAAGAGGCAGAGAGAAAGATAGAATGGATGCAGCAAAGCCTCCAGCCACTGCAAACAAAACATAGATAGATGCACTACTTTGTCCATTTGGCTTTACATAAGTACGGGAGAATTGAACCCAGGCTGACAGGCTTTGCAATCAAGTGCCTTTAACTGCTGAGCCATCTCTCCACCACCCTTCCCCCAATTTTGTATTCTTACCCACAATATATGGCATTACAGCTGTTCATATCTTTGTCAACACCTATCATTTCTGATTTGTGTTATTTTTCAAAGATATTCATCCTAATAAGCACAAAATAGTATTTCCCTGTTGTTAAGAACTGCATGTTCCTAATCATGAGTGATATTGGGCACCTTTCTATATGTGGTTAATAATATGTATATGTTTTTTCAAGAAATATTTATTCATATATTTGCAAAATTTTAATCCAATTGTTAGGTATCAACTATTAAATGTTAGGAGATCTTTAGACATTCTGGATTTTAATAATTTATGAGATTGATATTTGCAAATATTTTCCCTATTTTATGAGTTGCTTTATACTATCTTGACAATCCCTTTGATGTATAAAAGATTTTCATTTTTTAAATTTATTTTGACAATTTTATACATGGGTATAATGTATTTTCATCCTATTTACCTCCCATTACATTCTTTATACTCTATCCATCCCACTGACCCCCTTCTTCAAACCTAGTCCCATTTCTCCTTTGATTTATTTTTTGGGGACCTACTGAGCATAGTTAAGGCTGCTTATATGAACAAGGGTGGGAGGGTTATTTACCAAAGCAGGTAGTGCAACATACCTGTGGGCTCACTACTGAAGAAAATGTCTTCCCTGTCCCTCAGAAAAAGTAGCTGCCAGTAACTCCTCAGGAAGGTATGGGGGCTTCATGAGCCTCTCCCCAATCCATGATGGAATGTTGTGTGGATTAGCACAGCTGCAGTGAGTTCATGGATGGGGTGGCCATGTCATGTCCATGACAGCATCTGTGGTAGTTTGAATATAAAGTGCTCTCTTATGCTCATGTGCTTGAATATTTAGTCCCCGATTGGTGACTATTTAGGAAGCACTCAATGGTTACTTATTCTCTGCATTTTGACAAGTTTTACCCAATCATCAGCACCTACTGCAAAAAAGAAGCTTCTCTGACCAAAGCTGAGAACAGCTCTAACATAGGATCATAATTATAAATATTTAGAGGGCAGTCTGATGGACACAACATATCCATGTAGTCAGACAGTAGTAGCTTTCATCATGGTGCCTTTGACCTCCCCAGCCAAGAGCTTTTGACTAGTTTTTCAGTTGCAAACATGAATTCCCTCCTTTGAAGCAGGCTTCAAATGAGAAAATGGTTGGTTACCTTCATAGCAGTCATGCTGTGGTTGTACCAACACTCATCAACAGTCTTACCCAATGTGGATCGTGCATGCTACACAGAGATTGTTACTTTGATGAAGCCTAATCTTACGGTCATTGTCTTTTGTGGCTTTTACCTTTGGTATATCCAAAATTAATGGCCACATCAAATTATAAAACCCCTTTGTGTTATTTTACATCTAATGTTTTCATGTAGATCTTTAGTCCACTCTGACAGTTAGGTAAGAGTCCTGATTCATTCATTTGCCAAAGATTATCACTTTTTTTTTCTAATATAATTTTTGAAAACAGTGTTCTTTATTGAGCAATCTTGGCCACTTTAACCAAAATTATTAATGGCACCCACTCTTAAAATACTCTGAAGTATGAAAATAACAAGAGGCTAAACAATGTTACTTTAACATTGTTTAAGGATAGGAATAAGTGAATAAACATCTTTAGTTGACTGTAATCCACACACTCAGAAAAGGCAGAACACTAATTTCTAGGACAGATAAATGAACAAGGATGGAATAAAGAGAGAAAAAAATCTTTGTGAAAAATTGCAGTATGTTCCAGGAGGGAGAAGAGTGAAATTCACATCAGAGGGACAATGCTGCTATCGCATTTGCACCTTAGTCTTTCTTTACTTTTCTTTTCTTTTTTTTTTTTTTTCAAGGTAGGGTCTCGCTCTAGTCCAGGCTGACCTGGAATTAACTATGTAGTCTCAGGGTGGCCTTGAACTCACAGCAATCCTCCTACCTCTGCCTCCCGAACGCTGGGATTAAAGGTGTGCTCTACCATGCTGGGCTTGCACCTTATTCTATAAACTATCAGTTCATGCCTAAACAATGACTATTGCACTTGCTATAATTCTTCAGAGTGGTAAAATGCAGTTTTATTTATTATCCCATAAGATCAAGTAGAGGTATGTGGAACTAGGTATTCAGAATACCGAAAAGAACTACAAATATAATATTGTTTTGTAATTTATCTGCTGGCAGTCTGGATGAATTCAAATCTCTCTCATTACACTACTTTTCTTTTGATTTCTAAATCAGTTGCTATAATAATCCTACCCTCTCAGTCACATGTGCAATGGTACTGGCTGCTAGACAGTTACCAAAATTCCCCTTGCACATGTGCTTGCATATGCATCTCTCCTATCACCCATTTTCAGGTGTGCTAACATATTTAGGCTCTACCATATGGAAAAAGCATATAGTTAGCAAGAATAAAAAGTTGAAAAAGAAAAATACCACTTATAAATTAACCTCAAAACTACAGGGAACTTTTATTGACACTTTTCCTATTCAAACGTGTTTAATATTTTCAGATTTCATATATCATTGTAGATATATGCAGCTATTCATGTATTTCATTACAAATATATCACTGTACCAACTCACATGTACTTTAAAATTTGTAGCTTCAAAAATATATCTGCATGTGAAATTATAATGTTGACCCCCGTTTCACAAAGCACAAGGTCTAGGCGTCTGTGTTTGTAAAAATACATTGGAATATACTATACTCCATGGACATATGCATTGTTAATGTTTTGGTTAAACTCCAAAAAACAACAAAAAATTCCATTTATGTATTTTATGGGACTTTTTCCTTAATATAGACTGGAAAGGACAATCCTTTTTCTAAAGTTTTCTTAAATATCAATCAACAGGAGTAAAAAAAAAAATCAAATGTTTTGCAAAAAGAATAATGCACTGCTCCAAAACTTTTAATTAAAATAATATAATTTGGCTGGGTGTGGTGGTGCACACCTTTAATCCCAGCATTCGGGAGGCAGAGGTAGGAGGATCGCCGTGAGTTCAAGGCCACCCTGAGATTACATAGTGAATTCCAGGTCAGCCTGGGCTAGAGTGAGACCCTACCTTGAAAAACTGAAAAATGAAAAAAGCAAAAACAATAAATAAATAAATAAAAATAAAATAATACACATTTGGTGATGCTTCTTTTTTGCAACTTGAGAAATTAGTCTTCAAGCTAGAAATTTTTCCTACATACCTTCAACTAGAAAGTATTGTTTTAGAACCCTCTAAAAGCTTATAAGTTATGCAGAATTTTTATAACCTATAATAATTTTAAAACATCTGACCTCCCTCAGTCTGGGTTCCACAGGAATAACTGTTAGCCTAAGGCCAAATATTTAATCTTTCAACTTCCTTGACTCTTATGCATCCTTGTGCATTTACTTTCCTCTCTCTCTCTCTCTCTCTCTCTCTCTCTCTATATATATATATATATATATATATATATATATATATATATCTATATATATGTATATATAGATATAGATATAGATATAGATATAGATATAGATATTAAGAATATGACTCTTGTTCTTCATGGCCTCTGGGACACTGGAGGTACTGATCTGTAACTGATGTTCAGAAGACACTATCTGAGATGGATGTGAGAAAGGACTGCCAAGAGAAGCAGCAGACCTGAGCCCAGGTCTCATTTGCCCAAGTCATATCTATTGAGCCTTTTATTATCTAAGGCACTATTCTAGATACTGGAAATATGCCAATGTGTCCAACAGGTAAAGTTAAAGCATTGTAAGTTTATGTTTTAGTGAGAAAGGCCAACTATAATATATATATACATGCATGTGTTTCAAATACTTTTGAGTGCTAAGGAGAACTATAAGGGAATATAATACTGTTGATCTGTTGATGTCTGCTACCTTTTTTAGTGTTTGTGCAAATTATACTGCATGGGGAAGATGTCTTAGAAGGCTACTGTCTCAAGAGGTTATCACATAAGGAGAGCACCAGAAAATAGGCTTGGAGGAAGAGGCCATAGTCTACTTGTATTTTATGGATAAAAGCCAAAAAGGAGTGCTTCTGAGAATAAAATCAACTAGCAAAAGAGAATTCCATACTGAAATGGCAAGGTCTGGGGAAGAAATTATTTGAAGAAACAAAAATGAGGAGCTCTGAGTAGAGTAACTCTGAAAACTCTTTGAATCACCTACAGACTAAATAAATTCCAAATTTTCCTAATTATTTGCTTGTTCATGTGTGCTTCCATGCTTTTCATATCTACCTAGAAAGCCACCTAAGGCACAGTTAAAAGAAAGCACACAGATGCAAAGCTTCTCTTTTCCAGCTGTCTTCTGCATAGAATAGCTCATATTTTCATTTATCCCTGGCTGGCTTTCATTTCTTGATCCTTAATTGAGATCCTCAATTTCCCTTAATCTTGAGAAGACATGAATTCATAGGAGGATTGCAATTTTTTTTTCTGTGTAACATTCTTTGAGATCATTTTCAGATTGTCTTAACATCGAATCGTCAATACAAACACTTGGTCATTTTCTAGACCCTACTGGACTATCAAGGTGATTGTCTTGCATTCTTCAATTACCTCCTGGTAAACACACACACACACACACACACACACACACACATGCTTGCTTTTCTGTCTCTCACCTTACTGTCATTATTTGAACATACATTGGCTTAAATATTTCTAGCCCAGCAGAGGATTATATATTTATAATTTCATGGGAATCAAGCAAGCATAGGAGGCAGGAGACGAAGGAAAGCATCTATTTTTCTACCATACTGATTCAATTCTCCACCTCACTTACAGGTACAAACCTGGTTTACAGAAGAGGACTTGTTTTTCATAGGTCTGTCAAGGCCATACCTAAAAATTAGAGCAATTTCCCAACCAACAATGGATGACTTCATCTCATGTATTACTTTTAGTATTGCATTTCACAGAGTACATAATTGCCTTGGTGATATATTGCAAAATGATTTCATGCAGTGATTAAAATACTTTTACAACTGTTGGCAGGGACACAGTGGAAATAGATTTTTTTTTTTTAGTATGGTCAGCTAGATAACACTGAAATTTAAGGATTTATTCCAGGTTTAGAGCTGGGTTAGCTTGAAATTTAATTTGCAGTAAATAAATAAATTTTTTAAAAAGTTGTTTGTTAATGTAAAGTGTATCCAGTTTGAATGAGGTGCCATTTAATGAACAAACTGTTTCAAGACAGCAAATGAGTGGGTCCTTTTTTTTGATGATGGAATTTTTTTTGTAGATATGGTCTTACTATGTAGGAAAGGCTCACCTCAAATTTCTGATCCTTCTGCTTCAGCCTTCCAAGTTCTAGCATTATAGATGTATGCCAACACATATGGCTCTAAATGATAGAAGTTTCCACTTAAAGCAGCTTAAGGGTGGAAAAGCTGGCATTAAGTACTGAAATTTGGAAATGAAGGGGTGACTATCTGTGGCACCGCTAGATCTAGGAATACAAATTATGTTATCATGTTAATTCAAACTTCTCCCCTTCTCTCCCTCTCTCTCTCTCTCTCTCTCTCTCTGCCTTCTTCTTCTTCCTCTCCCCATACCCTTCCATTTTTTATTTTTTTTATTGACATGCATTTCTTTGTAGCTAGTTGATGGCCATCAGATGGTTCAGACTTTCATGAACCAGATTTAGCCACATCAGTAGGAACATTTTAAAACATATCCTTCTTCTATGACTTTATAAATTTATGGAACAGGCACTGATATGCTTGCACTGTGTTCCTACTGCTTGGAGCCATCATTCCTGGGTAGACCATCACTCTTTCTTGAGTTTCAATAATGGAGCAACTTAGACCACATCAATTTCTATGGCATAGTACTATCAAAGTACATGGAATGGAATTAAAGCATTTCTCTAAAGGAATGGACCTTAGTACTCTCCCAGTCTTTTATTCATTGTCTCCAATGATCAGCTTGTCATCCTATCATGGCACATTAAAAATGAGTCCAGGGATCTATGATTCTCCTCTTTTTTCATATCCAAGAACATTCTGATGATCAGGAGGCTGCTGTCATGGATGTTTCCACATTCTAATGTCTACTGACTAACTGTAAGAGTTTGTGCCAGGTAAGTGTCTCTCCAGGTAGCTGCTGCTGACTACTATGAAAAATGGTTCTCACAATATAGCAGAGTTGTCAGACTTTGCACGTGTCATCTGGTGTCCAACAGGGTTTGGATTCCAAAAGAATCAGACAGAAGTTGCCAGTTGCCTGAAAGTATATCCTTGAATCTTATGTAATAACATGTCTACTATATTACCCTGGCCACAGCAGTCAAAAGACAGCCATGTTTTAGGTGGGGGAGGAATAATTCCCACTTCCCAGAGGGAGAATGTTAGGGACACCCCGAAGGACAGAAGCTATGGCAGCCATTTTATAGACGAGCTGCCACAGTGGGAGACACAAGGTTCTTTTCTACTCACCTCACAGGTGCAGAGGACTGCTGAAGGGTCACTTTCTGCCCATTTTTCAATGCCTCCTCACATATCCTCTCCACGCCAAGGCGATGGATACAAGCTTTCATGACTGAAAGGTTAAATTTCAAAGTACCATGGAAGGTACAATTAGTCCTAACTTTCAGATGCAATTTTACTAGCTTTTTGGCATTTAATTATTGATTCTTCTAAAATTAAAAAAAAAAATGGTACAAAGCCAGGTGTGGTGGCACACGCCTTTAATCCCAGCACTTGGGAGGCACAGGTAGGAGGACTGTCATGAGTTCAAGGCCACCCTGAGACTACATAGTTAATCCCAGGTCAGCCTGGACCAGGGTGAGACCCTACCTGAAAAAACAAAAACAAAAACAAAAACAAAAAAAAGTTCAAAGAGAAGATGTTTTCATAGTTTACATTTGGAACTATAAGTCAGCAATGTGACAATGTGAAAAGTATAAAGAATTTTAAATAATTAAAATGTCACTGTTCTTTTTCACAATTAGTATCATTTTGGAGATTCTATGTTTAGCCAATTTCTTGAAATATGTGTGAAGTGGGTAGAAAAATTTTGTGAATAGAATTATAAAATTATCTATAAAAGAAATATTTTGGAATAACTTAAGGGTCTAAATAAGAGATATGGTAATAATTTGGAAATGAACTCAATGAATTTGATTAAACCATACAATAATACATTTATAAGCAGTATTCCATATGGCAGCATTTATGCTTCAAAGAAGAATTAAAAAGAGTGGAAGAAATATCATATATAAATATGTGACACCATTAAGAAGCTATATCAGAAGGAAAAAGGGTCGAATCAAAACAACCATAAAATCAACAATGTTTAGGCAGCTATATTACTAAACTAGAATTGGGTAATTTTGTTCCAACTGTTCTTTATTTCTGAGTTTATATGATGACAGATGACACTCGTGTTCTCTGAAGAAAGAAAGTGGCCATTGGTTCTAGATCTCACTTGGTTATCTTGTAATTGAGCAGCCTTTTGGAAACCATCCCCTGGCAAGTAGGAAAGGATTATTTCCTCCTTTCACTTAAAAATAATGTTGGGGAATTTTCCCAAAGAGGAATACAGCTTTCTATCCTAAACTGTAAAAAAGGGTAGGGAGCTTTAAATACTGAAGTATAAAGTCAGAAGGGAAACTTTCAGCATTTTTTGAATGTTCAAAAGCCTAAGAAATGAGAACACTATTTTGTAGGCTGAAGCCAAGTCCAAAATGATGTGGAGTCTGAAAACTACTTCATCTGCTGCTTCACAGACCTTGCCTGTAACTTGAGCAGAATTCACATGAGTCTATTCTGATGTTTATGGGTGGCTCCAGTTCAGGCTCAGAAGCATGTATTAAGTAGCATGAAAATGTTTTGTAAACCTGAAGGGCTAGACACAAGTGAGGTTGTTTTTATTATTAGTTATGCACATAATGTGAATACATTCATGCAGGTGCCATTGATAGCCTCCTCCCTGCCCTCCTCATTGGGAAGGGACCCTTCTCATTGGGAAATGTGGGTCATGCATTGTGGGGGTAGCCATCAGTTATGTGGAAGAGGCAATGTCTCTGAGAAGAATGACCCAACATGTGGCTCAAACAACCTTTCCGCCCCCTCTTCTGCAAATTTCCCTAAGCCATGTTGGGTTTGTTTTAGGTCTGCTTCAGTGATGAGGTCTTGGAAGCCACTGTGTCTCTGGATATCTGGTTTGGTAGGAGTTGAGGGTTCTCTGTGTCTACATCCTTCACCCTTGTGTTGGTATCAGGTTCACCAAGAAAGCTACACTCTTGCTCATTTTCCCATTTACTCTATGGTTTCAGCTGTAGCCCTGGTGAGGTGAGATAGGCTGATCCTCTCCTAAGGTTTGCACCCATCTGAAAAAGAGAAGCAAATTCTCCAATGGAGAGAGAAGTCAGAGCTGGATAAATGGGATAACCATTATTATTTTAGAAGGAATTTTATAGGGGTAGGCCCTCTTGTAGCCCCAGATTGGTGGGAGCTTGATATTGGAGAGTAGGCTCATTTTTTGGATGTGGTTCTGACTTGTTTCCCAGTTCCAGCTATGAGTTCCATTCCATGGAGTGGATCTGTTAGCCAAATCAAGAGCAGGTGGTTACCCACCATGGCTATGTGCCACTATTGCACTTGTGTGAGCATCATGTCAGTTGTTTGTTGCTGAGTAGCTTAGACCACAAGTTGCCTAGACAGATGTTGGTCATTTTCCCCCAGTCACTCATGTAGCCCTTTCTGGCACTAGACAAGCTAACTGTGTGGAGACTGACTCTGTCTTCCAGATTCCAGCCACATCACTCCATGTTCTGTACCAACAACATATGATAACTTTAGCAGTAGGGTCTCACCATTATCCTTTGGTTAAACCATCCATGTCTATTCTTTCCAATGTTTTGATCAGGAAGTGATGTGTTTTGTCAAAGGCCTTTTCTGCATCTATTGAAATGATCATGTGGTTTTTGTGTTTAAGCTTATTTATTTGGTGTATTACATTGACAGATTTCCCTATGGTGAACTACTGCTGTGTTCCTGGGATGAAGCCTACTTTATCAAGGTGGATAATGCTTTTGATGTGCTGTTGAATCTAGTTTGTGAGGATTATATACAGGATCTTTGCCTCTAAGTTCACCAGGAAAATAAGCCTATAGTTTTCTTCTGGCATCTCTGCTGGTTTTGGTATTAGGGTAATAGTAACTTCATAGAAGGAGTTGGGGATCTTTCCCTGTTCTCCAATTGTGTGGCACAGTTTGAGGAAAATTGGTTTCAGTTCTTCCATGAAGGTTTGATAGAATTCAGCTGAGAAGCCATCTGATCCTGGACTCTTCTTTTTGAGGAGGTGTTTGATCACCTTTTCAATCTCAATGGGTGTGATAGGTTTGTTTAGGAGATTAGTTTGCTCTGAGTTTAGTTTTGGTAGGTGGTATGTGGCCAAGGATTCATCTATTTCCTCCATATTATCCAGTTTTGTGGAGTAGAGCTTTTTGAAATAAGTCCTGATGATTTCCCAATTTCACTTATGTCTGTTGTGATCTCTCCTTTTTCATTTCTGATATTGTTAATTTGAATTTTTTGCTTGATCAAATTGGCCAGGGGTTTGTCAATCATGTTTATTTTTTTCAAATAACCAGCTATTTGTTTCATCAATTTTCTTAATTGTCTTCTTAGTTTCCAATTCATTAATTTATGCTCTGATCTTAATTATTTCTGGTGATGGTCAAGGGGTCTGAGGCAGGGGCTTGTTCTTCAGTGGCTTGGGGTATGTGAGTGTATGTCAGGTGCCCCAAGAGGCAGGGAGTGAGGAACAATGGGAGAAAGCAGACTGGTTTTGCAGCTGGGCTGTGAAGTTGGGCAGTATGGGAATGCATGGCTGTTCTGCAATGCTGAAAGTTCAGGGATGGGACAGTGGGTCCAGTGGGACTATGTTGCAGGGAGTGGCTGGGACTTCAGGTTCCTATGACAAGGCAGGGCAGGGATATGGGACTTTTAGGGTCAGATGAAGTGGGTGGGGGAGGAATTGGTGGTGGTCCACATGAAGGGGTGGGAAAGGGGGAACTATAGCTGGTTGGCCTGGGTCTGGGTCACACACAGGGTGGGGGTGGGGTGGCGACATAGGGGACAGAGCTGACACATGTGGTTCCCATGCCTAAGGGTGGAGGTAGGTGGCAGTGAGGACTACAGAGTCAGTGCTTGTTGTTCCATGCCTGGGGATGGGTGCGGGCAGTGGCAAGGGGCATGGATACAGCGTGTGGGGTTCCTGTGCCCAGAGGTGGAGGCTGGAGGTGATGAGGGGGACAGAGCTGGCGTGTGGGGTTCCTGTACCTGGGTGGGGGCGGGTAGCAGTGAGGGGGAAATAGGAGTTCGCTAGTGGAGCTCCTGTGCATGAAGAGTGGGTGGGAGGTGGCAAAGGGTGATGGAACTTGCTTGTGGAGCTCCACAACAGAGCCTAGGGGGGGGGAATACTAGCCTGCTGGCCTGGATCCGCTTAGCTGGGACCATGGCTAGAACAGCTGCTTGAGGCAATTGGAGGACTGGTGGGCTACCCAAGAGTGTGGAAATAAGAGGATGTCCTACTTTGCTCCTCCACATCATCCCACTGCACCCTAATGAACCCTAAAGATCTTGCCTTTCCTTCCTTGCCAGGTGAGGCATGATTAGATGGACACCATCTTGACTGGAAATCCCCACAAGTGAGGTATTTTGAACCCACATTGTGGGTACAGCTTTGCACAAACAAGAAGCCATTTCATTTAAAAATATAGGAATGTCCTGAGGACAGTGTTTTTCTAACCCAGGACACCCAAGACAAAATAGAGAGCTGTATACAAAATCTGACATAAGGGTAGAAATAGTGCAAACTAAACAAATCATACCATTGTGAAAAGCAATGATGTTTGCCTGTATTCCAAAAGTTGATATTAAAGAAATGAAGCACACATTTAGTGTCATGCTTTGACAATGACTAAAGTTAGGCTTTTTTATTTCTTGGTAGATTTAAATAAAGAACATTTAGGTTTTCTTCAGTTTTCTATCTCATTTTTCTGATGAAAAGTTATGGACAAAATGATACCACCTGACCCCTTGGCAAGGTGCATCCCAGGTCTTTAAGCAGATATGTAATTGCTGTGCCTACAGGTTTTTGAATGTGTGCTGGATGTGGCTGTGGTTCTGGTCACTAGTGTCCAACAGTATCCATAAGGGACAGAATCTCTCCTCACAAAGAAAAACTAGTTACACAATTTTGTGCCAAAGAACATTATGTAATTTACAGAAGACAATTAAAAACATCTGATGGTCCTTGTTAAAATATTGTTTAAAAGATCAAGATGTTTACACATGTAAAAAAACAAACATAGATGCCTTATGAGCATCTGAACATTTGAGCATCTGAGCATAGGCTCTACATGTTCATCAGGCTGGGCCTGTTGGCTCCTATCTTGATGAGCCTGGGTCATATATACCTACTTCTGTGGATCCTAAGAATCTATCTGCTCCTCAGAAAAATTTTAACTGTTTCATCTCTTTCCCTCTTTTACTTCTTCTCATAAGCATCAGAAGCTGATTACTCCCTATTAACCTCCAAAGCTAAGAATCTTTTTTTTTTTTTTTTTTAATCTCAGCATTTGGGAGACAGAGGTAAAAGGACTACTGAAAGTTCAAGGTGACTCTGAGACTGCATAATGAATTCCAGGTCAGCCTGGACTAAATTGAAACCCTACCTAAAAGGAAGTAAAACACCAAACTGAAGAAAACGAGTTCTAATTAATTCAAGTTCTATTGGAGGAAAGATTCTTTGAACTTGAGTAACTCAGGAAACTGGTCTCTACATTCATTGTCCATCCTTTTTTAACTTAATATGTCAGTTTATTAAAATAATTGACTTAATGCTAAGAGTCTTAATTCATGGCATACCACAAAGACCAGATACTCTAGAACAGACCTTCACTAATATAACATTTCTCTACTTCCATTTAAGGTTACATTGTACTCAATATTTTTTCTCCTTTAAAACATTGGCATCTTCTTTACCACACTTTCCAAGGTTCAGGGTCCATTGCAGAAGAGGTGGTGGAAAGAATGTAAGAGCCAAAGGAAGGGTAAGACTCTTTACAACAAGCCCCTCCAGATACAAAATGGCCTGGATATCCATGACCTTGATGTGCCTTACACTACCTATACAAGACCATCATAATAGGATGAAAAGATTATGACATCAAAATAAAAGAGAGACTGATTGAGAGGGGAAAACACATGATAGAGAGTGGAGTTGTAAAGGGGAAAGTGGGGGTAGGGAGAGAATTACCATGGTTTATTGTCTATTAAAAAAGAAAAAAAGTTGGCATCAATGAAGACATGTTTCAGAATAAATGAATTTAACTGAACTGATATGATACATAAAGTTCAATGTGAGCAGACTAGATAACAGGATTATTGGTTGTTCCAAAGATCAAGTAAGGAGATTTTCGAGAATAAAATTATTGATTGTGTCGAAGAGCAATTGCTGTCTATACTCATGAGCAACTACAAGCAACTATTCTAGTTTCACCTTCTACTTCAAATAAAACTCTAATTCCTATAAGCATAAAGTTATAGATATTGGTAGACAAATTTTCACTAGACTTCAAACAGCAAGTCACTTTATTGGAAAGGTGCCTTTTTTTCATGAGAATTGAAGTCTTTGTTCTAAATATATCCTCACAACTTCTACTTTTTACATTACCCATTCTTTTAAACACATGTACAGGATCATATTCAGCCCAAATAGTATATAGGCATGGTTGTGTACCACCTTCTCAGTTTGGATGCTCTAAGAAGCACACTCTGGGACACAGGTGGTACCTTGAGATTTGTGGTAGTTTGAATATTTGGGCCCCAAGATATTCAGCGTTTTATTAGTTTGTAGTTTGCATCTGCAGCCACCTTGCTGAAGCAGTGTCATTGGGCAGATCCTAAGGTGCGATGGTGAGTTTGAGATTTCAATCTAAAGATATGCAAAGTATGACTAGCTGGAGTGTGCTGTGTGGCTTTTGGCTTCTGCTCTCTCTTGCCTGGTCCTGTAAAAGCAGGCCAGCTTCTTCTGCCATTATGGAACTTCCCCTGGATCTGTAAGCTTAAATAAATCCCTTCCTCCATAACTGTGCCTAGTCTGGAAGTTCATCTCATTTAACCTGAAGCTGTCTGCTACAGGACTTGGTACCAGGAGTGGTGTGAGTGAACCTGACCATGTGCATTTTGGTCTTTTGGAACCTTTGTTTTGGAGGAATTGTATAGATTTGGTGCTTGCATCTGAAGACACCTTCTGGAGTGGTAAGCCAAGTTTTATCAACTATTCTGATGAGAGTTTGTGAATGTTAAGTGCATACAGTATTGAAGTTGGAGTCTTTATTTATGAGCTTTCTAAGGGGAAGGGAAGACTACAGAGGACTCTGTTGGAACTGGTCTACTGGCATAAGGGATGGCTGCATTCTGCTGCCCAGACCCAGATAGTTTGGTCAAGTTTAAATTTGGAATGGACTGATGTGTTTGGCTAAAGATATTGGACTGAGAGATTTAAGATTTTAAGTTGAAAAACCTCAAGCAAATTAAAATCACAGGCACTGTGACCGGTTTTAGGTTACTGAAGCTGCTATTGTCAAACACATTAGCAATTTTAAGGAAGATGGCCCAATTGCTTTACATTAAAACAATAGAGAGGATGCCTAAGGAAAGATTGTTAGAAATGCAAACTCTTTTGAAAGAGTTGACTGGAGAAGAAACCTGCTTTTCAAGGTTATGATTTATTCCATCCCTGAATTAAGAATATGGCTGTATCCTACACACCTGGTATTAATTTTGGAAGCATGAAAAATGCATGGGGTGGTCATGAATTGCATATGGTGCCAGGAGCCACTGCTGAGATGTGGCATGAGGCAGGGCATGAAGACCCTCAGGATTTAAGACATGTTTAAAAAATTGTAGGGAATCCAAGTTTGCCTGTTCACTTTTAGATGAACTCCAAATGTAATTACCCTTTTTCAGTTACAATTCGTTGATTACATGAAGTTCTCCACATTCCTGCCATAATTAGAAAGACTGTTTAATTTAATCTGGACCTGATGGGTATTTAAATTCACACTGCACAGTGACAACCAGACAGGAAGATTTTCTCTAGAGTATTATAGATGATTGTATTAAAAAACATTCAAAATATTCCATTAAACAAAAATTTCTGAATCCCAACTAAATACATAAAATACCTCAAAAGATTTACAAGGTGAACTTCACATCTTACAGTTAATTCTACAGTTGAAATTAAAAACCAGATCTCACTACAAGGTGTCTTTACTTTTGTGAAGCATACATTTAGGAAGAAAAATAGACCTGAGATGAGCCCAAGGCAATAAAGTTGTAAGAAACTTGTCTCTTTCTTTGATAGCCCATCACTGGAAATTCCAACTGCACTAGCCATTCACTTCCATACTCAACACAGATGCCTTGCATGAATAATGAAGGATGAAAACCAGACACATGCAGGGCCTAGAACATCATGTAGCATTTTTTCCCAAGTAACTTCCAGTGAGTGTAGAAATTATGTGAGTTGCTCAGGTTGTTTGAGAGTGGTCAAATATCCTGAAAGAGTAAGAGATGATGATCCCTACTTCTTACTTCAAGTATATTTCCTCTACCTTAATTAATTTTTAAACCAAAAAAAAAATTTTTTTAACAAAAGGGTACTTCAAGTAAAATATGACTTTGAGGCATTTTTGAGCTTAAAAGTAAGTTTGAGACTATTGCTGTAAAATATCCCAAATTATAACTTTGAAAATTATGTGTCATTTTAAGATAACAAAATAAAGATAAGGTAGATGAATTGTGAGCTTATAAACTGATAACTTATGGTAATGCCTAAATCATTATCACATTGACCTTTTCACTATGTATGTAGAAAAATAACTGGTCAGCAAGGAAAAGAACTAAGTACTCAAGAGAAAAAGTTTAAGAAGTGACCCCATTGAAAGATAATTTTGCATACAGATGGACACTTACAATTTATTCTGACCAAAGCAAGTGAGATGTTCATTTAGTGATATCCATAAAGAAACATATTTAGGGCTACAGAGGGATGGCTGGCTTAGAGGTTAAGGTGCTTGCCTACAAAGCCAGATGACCAAGGTTCAATTCCCCAGAATCCACATAATCCAGATGCACAAAGTGGCACATGTGTCTAGAGTTTGTTTGCAGTGACTGAAGGCCCTGACAAGCTCATTCTTTCTGCTTCTCTTTCTCTCTCTCTCTCTCTGAAATAAATAAAATTTAAAAATAATTTAGAAAAAGAAACATATTTAAATATAAAATTAAATGATGTGTTGACAATACCTAGTGATTTTTTTTTAACTTCCAAACTATAACAAAGTCATGGTGACAAAATGAAGATCCTGATTCTAGTGACCATAGTGGCTCCATAAACCCTATGCTGAGATATGGAAAAAGTAATACTTGATCACAGTAATGCTTATTTTACTGAGCATAAAGCAGAATACTGTCCAGGTACCCACTGACAGTTATGCATCAGCTTCAAACATTCTGAACTTTTTGGCTGAAACTGGAAAATTAGGTGGACATGAGAAACTGCCATTGGATCAGGATTTTCCCATCAGTGAAGTAAGCAGGTGAAAGGATGTTACAGAGGGAAATTGCAGCAATTTCCTAGGAGTTTGCTGAACTATGACAGCAGCAGCAGTGTCCCCTCTCAATACACACGTTATTACTGACCAGTTAATTTTAATATATGACTTCTTTCAATTGTCACAGCTTTATCATTTCCTACTTATTCAAAGTCCCTTTGGATAGACCTCTATGACATTATATCATGGGAAAGATAACTCCTAAATAACACCCTAATAACACACCGAAAATTACAATATCCGTTCAATATTTAGATGCCTTTCTTGATTCTCAGCAGACGTCCATTATCTCTCCTTAAAAATGCTACATAGACTGTTTCAGAAAAGGATTGGTCATGAGACACAGTTCTGGCCAATGAAATTCATGCAAAAGATACTGAGAGGGGACTTCAGAAGCACTTCAATAAATAACCAACTCATTGTGTCATATCCTGTATCATTTTCCTGTGTAGACTATAGTTTGGTACCCAGGGCTGCAACATTCATGTTGCAACCAAGGAGAGCAAAATACACAGACCACAGGATTTACTGCAGGAAGGACATCTGCTCAGACAAGACCATCCATGAATGGCCTTTACCCTTCATGACATGAAAGAAACAGATCCATAACTTGTTAAGCTAATGAGATGAGATTTCTGATGGATTAAACCAAAGGAAATTCCCAAGTGAAATTGAAATAAGAGTCAAAAAACTGTCCAAAGTGTTATACATATTCTTTTAAAATCTCAGGGATGATTTTAAGTATAAGTTAAAAATAATAAACTAATCATAAATCATTTCTCACTCTGCCTGCTTTCACTTATAAAGTCCTCAGGCACTCTCTATGAGCATTCATCCCACAATACCTGCCCAAGCTGCAGTCCAGAACTCTATAAAAAGGGAAAAGTGAAGAAGTGAGATGAGCAGGAATTGACACCTCCCATCTCTCTGTCTCCTGATCTGCCCAGCTGTAAGTTTACACCACCACACTGCAACCTGCCACTGTCATAGGGTCGTCTCTGTTGTGACAAGCTATCTCCTGAATCATGAGACAAAATAAACCCGTCCTCCCTTAATTAGTCTTATCAGCTATTTGGTCACAACAACAACAAAATCAATTAATGCAGAAAGGAAGAGAATATTGTGCATCCTGGTAGAGACTGCACCAGGGCAAGAAACTACATGGCAGTGAAAGGGAGTGTCTAGGACACCTCATCTCACAGCTTTATGGAACAGGAAGTAGAGATGAGACAGGAAGCCAAACCAGGCTCTAAAACTCAACACCCACCACCAGTGACCCATTTCCTGTAGCAATGTTCCACCCTCTAAAGATTCTACAACCTCCCAAAATAGCACCACCAGCTGAAGATCCAGTTCAAACACAGGCATCAATGGGGGCATTTTGAATTCAAACAATAAGAGAAAGGAAAATTGATTTCTAGCTCAGAGTCATGAGTTCTATCCATGGATGCTTGGCTCCATGAAGTTGGGCAGAACATGAGGGTGGTATGAGAACAAACGAAAAATCAGCATAGACTGAAGTAGTCCTGAACGTCACATATGGAAAAGACTTTGATGTACACACTTGATTTGTTAAGCAAAAAAGGAAGAGTCAGGTTTTGAGGTTTTCACATATATTAGGTTCTCATTGTTTTAAGAAAAGGTATCTAACCTCATAAAAATGTAAGCTACATATTGACAATTGAACTTCATATCTTATCAGGTCTGAAAATATAAATGGCATCATAATACTGCCATTAGAAACATAAGATGTATACTCTTCATGTTGTTAAGGAATTCACTGAAGAGTGGCAGTAAGCTAAATCTCATAAAACTTTTGGTCTGTTGAAGAATGACAAATTTTCAAAGGAGTGACTAAACATGTAAGGAAAACACAGTGTGATTCTGCTTCACAGGATGTTCTACATGCACCTGTGAATATAGGCACTGCTCCAAGAATTATGCAGAGCCCTAGAAGAGATGTTTGTAAAAGGGTTTTATATGCAAAACACTTGAAAATTGCTACTACTCCTCCTGAAAAAGTCATGAACAAGCAGAGGAACTTGATTTAATAACTCTTTTTCAGCAAAGTACTCAGTTGAGTGCTCTGGAAAAGGTTCTTATAAATATTTCTGTGGCGCTTTTCAGATTAAAAACAGGAATGATCCCATTTTGGGATAAGATCAGATGGAAATTCATTTCTGGACAGTTGATGTCAACAGTAATCAGTATGATATGGCATCCAATTCATATTTTTAAAAATATTTTATGTATTTATTTATTTACAAGCAGAGAGAGAGAAAGAGATAGAAGAGAAACAGAAAGAATTGGTACACCATGGCCTCCAGCCATTACAAACAAACTCCAGTTGCATGTGCCATTTTGTGTATCTGGTTTTATGTGAGTATTGGGAAATTGAATTTGGGTCATAAGCCTTTTCAGGCAAGTTCCGTAACCACTAAGCCACCTCCCCATCCTCTGATTTTTTTTAATGAAGCAAAGTTAGAATTTCTTAAGAAAAAATGAAGTGGGAAAGATGGCTCAACATCTCAAGGTACTTGATTGCAAAGCCTGCTAGCCTAGGTTCAATTTTCCAACACTCACGTAAAGCTGCATGCAAAGTTGCACGTGCATCTGTGATCCCACTACACATATGACTATGGAACGTGGATCCAGGAGACTCCAAAGCTCTTGGGCCAGCTAGTCAGATGTTTGTTTGCAGTCTTGCAACTCATTTGCAATCACAAGGGACCCTGTCTCAATGAAAACAGAGCACAGACATTTGAAGTTGTCCTCTTACCTCTTACATGTGTGACATGGCATATGTACCCATACAACACACACAAATAAGTAATTAAAAATAAAAAGAAAGCAGTTTAGTATAAATTTAAGCACAGTATTAAAAGGAAAGACTAGGCCAAAAAAAAAGAACCAGAGCCACCTTGTTTTCTTTTTAAAACAAAAGAATTATGAGCACACTTCAGCATTTTCAGCCCTGCACAAAACCAAGAGTTTATAAAGTTTTATAATTTCCCAAAATAATTCCTATATGAGCCAATATAGCACTGTCCTGAGGGATTAACCTTTTAAAAACTAGACACTGGGCTGGAGAGATGGCTTAGCAGTTAAGGCGCCTGCCTGCTAATCCTAAGAACCCGGTTCCAATCTCCAGGTCCCATGTTTAGCCAGATGCAAAGTGACGCAAGGGCACAATGCCTCACTTTCCCACAAGGGGTCCCACATATCTGGATTTCATTCACAGCAGCTGAGAGACTGCTGGTGAGCCCATTCTCTATCTATCTCCCTCTCCCTCTCCATCTGTTTCTCTCTCTATCTCTCTCCAAAAATAAATAAAAATTTTAAAAAAACTAGACACATAATTTTCCTGATTCATGTTTATTTTTCTGTAGCACAGTGTTTACCATTCTTTCTAAGACCCCTAACTCATTAAAAATGCTTATAATTAGAAAGAACCCTGGGTAAATAAGACTGTTGTGGCCAGATGCCAAAGACCTGCAGGTGTCCATACACTGTGGCTTTGACTGCTCTGCACAGCTGAGGGACCCAAAACTTTGACCATACATCAAGAGCCAAGGAGGAATTCTCATGGCTGGTGTTTTTAACTTAGAGGCAAAAAAGGAGCCATAATATTGGGTTCTGATGGTTTCTCCTTTCATCTTGTATCCCAGAAGTGGCTTTAGCAACTTCTCAACCAGGAAAAACTCTAATTTTAATATAAATATATTAGCTAGGTGTGTGTGTGTGTGTGTGTGTGTGTGTGTGTGTGTGTGTGTTATTTTTATGGAAGAAGACATTTTATTTCTAATGAAGGGTCCACAGGCTAAGAGTCATCATATTGGGGAAAAGCATGGTAGGTGCAGGAAGCTGGCACATCATCACTTCAGCAGGGACTAAGCAGAGCTGAAAAATTGAATGTTCAATGTTCAGCTATCTCTCTCTTTTTCATACAGTTCAGGAACCCATCCTGTGGGTACTGCTCAGCTGGGTTCCTTACACCTCAACTAATCCAGCCTAGAAAATCCTTCATTAACAAGGGCACAGATTTGTTTCCATGATGATTCTAAATACTGGCAAATTGACAACCAGAAAGAAATCATCACAAGTCCAATTTCAACTTGATACTCGAACATAACACATTTATTTTTTTAAGATATTTATTTACTTATTTATTTTTTAGAGACAGAGAGAAAGATAGAGGGAGAATGGCTATGCTAGGGCCTCTAGCCATGCAAATGAACTCCAGATGCATATGCCACCATGTCCATCTGGCTTATGTTGGATCTGGAGAATCAAACCTGGGTTCTTAGGCTTTGCAGGCATGTGCCTTAATCACTAAGACATCTCTCTAGCCCACAAAACATTTTTAAGACATAGCCCGCCACCCTTTGTCCCCACAGACCCATGGTAATGACATTATGCAAAATATATTCAATACAATTTCAATGGTACTTAATATCCTGTATCTGACATTAAGGAAAAGTTTTATACAACAATGTCTCTGCTGCAACATCTAGAAGTCTCCAAATTGCCTTCCTTCCTAATGAGTTTTTACCACATAAGTCAAACTCATGGTGATCCTCCTACCTCTGCCTCCCAAGTGCTGGGATTAAAGGCGTGCACCACCATGCATGGCTTGAGATTTTTTTTTTTAAATGCTGCTCTAACTCATTCCAATTGTCACATAATGTAAATTGCAGATGGGTTTTTTATTGTAAACAACATATTTATAAATAAATACATACATGACTTTTGCACATGCCTGCAGGTGTACCTGTAAATTATAATTTGGATTCTAGAAATAGGCTCTCTGTAGAAAAATATGTGCATATTTTACACTAATTCATATCAAAGTAACTTCCCATTAGGTTCTGTCCAATATGACTGAAATGGCACTCATCCAACATTGACACCATCCCAACGTTTCCTTGCTTAACAGTCTGTAAGGTATTTTGACTTGATAACTAGCCAGTCAGCCTTCTTGTCACTATGACAAAATCATTGACATGAACAACTTAAGGAAGGATTTTTTTTTTTTTTGCATTTTTGTTATTGACAACTTCCATACTTATAGACAATAAACTGGGATAATTCCCTCCCCCACATTCCCTTCACAAATCCACTCTCCATCATATCCCCTCCCTCTCTCTATTAATCTATCTTTTATTTTGATGTCATCATCTTTTCCTCTTATTATGAGGGTCTTGTGAAGTTAGTGCTAGGCTTTGCAAGGTAATGGATATAGAGGCCAGTTTCTCTCTGGGCAATTACATTGAAAGCAGTCTTACTCCTTCTTTTGGCTCTTACATTCTTTTCACCACCTCTTCCACAATGGACCTTGAGCCTTGGAGGGTATGATAGAGATGTCTCAGTGCTGAACACTCCTCTGTCACTTCTCTCCAGCATTATAGTGCCACTTGGGTCATCCCAGTGGTCACTGCCTTCTGAAAAGAGAAGCTTCTCTAACCAAAAGTGAAGGTAGCATTAATATATGAAGATGAACATTAAGTATAGTGCTTTCAGGGCAGTTTAGTGAGTGTAATATATGCATTTAGCCAGACAAGAGCAGGTTTTACACTCCTGAAGCTCATGACCTCCCCCATTATATGCTTTTGATTAGGTTTTCAGTACCAGGCATGTATCCCCTCCCATAGAAGGGGCCTCTAGTCCAATTAAAGAGCAGTTGGTTTCCCCCATGACAGACATGCTACTATTGCACCAGTTTGGTCTTTTTGCCTGGTTGGCCAAATTTGAGGCTTGCAGTGTCCACTGTGTTCACCACTGATGACTTCTGTCACCCATAGGGCTGCATACAATATAACTTTTTCCAGCTTTCTGTCAGCTGGTTTATAGGGAAGAAGTTTTCAGCTCAGCCCCAGCTTGATTTCTCAGTGACCTTGCAACCCAGGCATGTGGAGTCTTCAGCAATGGAGTCTTACCATCTATTTCTGGTGGGAAATCAAGAGTCTTAGCAATAGCCTATAATGTTTTGGGGCATCAGAGACCTCCCTGGCCAACAACTCACTGGAAGGTATACCATCCCTGACACTGAAATTTTTCTAGTAAAAGTTTATGGCATGTGGGTGTGCCATTATCCAAAAAAGTAAGTTATTATATGGCTTATTTACAATATCTTGAATTTTGATTAACCTCCACCCACCCTTCTTTCACTCAGTTTCTTCCCCTGACCTCACTTTGGAATGGCCTAAGTGAAGGAAAGTTTGTTTTCGCTTATGATTTCAGATATTTCAATCTATTGTGTGTAAGTGCTTGGCAAGACAGAAATTTCATAGAGGCAGGGCATGGTAGAACAAAGCTGTTCACTTCATAGCAGCCAGGAAGCAAAGAAAAGACAGTAGAAAGGACCAAAACTTCTTTCAAGGGCATGCCCTCAGTGACACACATTTTTAATTAGACTTCACTTTCCACAGCTCTATCATCTCCCAATAAAGTACACAAATTTTGCATTCTCCAATTGGTTAAACCATTGCTTTAGGTAAGAGCTTTTACAAACATTCAGAAGTGCATTTGGTAATGTTGTACATGTCTCTCATTGCAGTTGAGATATCAGTCAAAACTAACCATCACACTAATTTTGAATACCATTCTTATACTCATGACAGTAGTTTTATTTCTTCTTTTCAAAAGTTCAATTGGCATGTATATCTCCTTCTACTTTATTAGAAAAGACCTTTACAGTTTACTGATTGTAACTTGTTGTCTGTCATGTATGTTGTAAATTTATTATATAGTAACACCTACAGATACTCTCTTTTTTTTTATTTTTTTTTTTATTATTATTATTATTATTATTATTATTATTATTATTTTTGTATTTTCGAGGTAGGGTTTCACTCTAGTCCAGGTTGACCTGGAATTTACTACATAGTCTCAGGGTGGCCTCCAACAACACATGGTAATCCTCCTACCTCTGCCTGCTGAGTGCTGGGATTAAAGGCATGTGCCACCATTCCTGGCTTTGTTTCCTGATTTTTAATGACCTGCTAATGGATGATCTTCACAGTCATTATGACTGGATTTAGAATCATCATGGAAACATTCTTCTGGATGTTTCTGTGAGGACATTTCCAGAAAGGTTTAGTGGAACAGGAAAGACCCATCCTGAATGTAGGTGGTATTAGCCCATTAGCTGGGGTCCTGGACTAAAGAAAAAAGAAAAAATCTGTGCTCGGTAGATAACTTAGTGGTTAAAGGAGCTTGCTTTGCAAAGCCTGACAGACTGTTTGATTCCCCAGTACCCACATAAAACCAAATACAGGGGTTAAAGAGATGATGTTGCAGTTCCCCATTGCCATGGTGGTGGCACACCTCAGGAGGCAGAAGTAGGAGGATCGCCACAAATTCGAGGCCACCCTGAAACTGCGTAGCCTAAGCTAGAGTAAGACCCTACCTCAGAAAAAGAGAGAGAGAGATAAAGAGAGAGAGAGAGATGATTTAGCGGTTAAGGTGCTCGCCTGAGGAAGCCTACGTATCCAGGTTTAACAGGTTTAATTTACCAGAACTCACATAAGACAGATGTGCAAGGTAAAACATGCACACAAGTCTGAAGTTCATTTTGCAGTGGCTAAGACCATGGCATGCCAATTCTTTCTTTCTTTTTCTCAGTCTCTCTCAAAAAAAAAAAAAAAAAAAACAGATACAAAGTGGGACATAAATCTGGAGTTCTTTTGCAATAGCAGGAAACCTTGGAGTGTGTATTCTTTCTCTCAGTGTGTTAACACATTGAGCAATGGTATTCTTCATTCTGCAATGTGACTACAGATGCAAGGGGACCAGCTGCCTCATGCTCCTCCCACCTTGCCTTCTCTGTCATGATGAACTGTACCTTTAAAATGTGAGTTAAAATATACTCTTCCTGTCCTAAGTTGTTTTTGTTACATACTTTGTCAAGGGAACAAAAAAAGTGACTAATACACACATAATTTTCTGCCACGTCTGAAGGTCAGAAAAATATTGGATATTTAATATAATGTATGTTAAAGTAAAAAAAAACACAAAATAACTTAAAAATTAAACAGTTTTAGGAATTTATGTAGAAATGGAAGGGAAATCATTTTTCCAAATGGCTTGTCAGGTACTAACACTATATAATGACAAATTTAATCTTTTTTCTCTGATTTGAAAAGCTTGTTTATCATACATTATATGCCAAATATTTCAGCAATTATGTTTTATATGTATTTAGATATTTATAGATATACATGTATCTATAAATCTGTATTGAATTCAGCATTAATATAATTATGCTTTTTTAACTTTCATTAGAATTCCAATTTTACATAAGGATATAGATTCATTTATTTTTAAATATCCATATTACTTACTTTTTGTAAAAAAAAGTGTGAAAGATATTTTGTTAAGTAGTTCTTATGAATAGCATATTAATTATAACATGATATATAATGTTTCATGATTAGATGTATAAAAATAATTAAGACAGTTTACTTGAAGTTATTTTCAATGAGTTTCCGAAGGATCTCTTGATCTAATTAGGTCCAGGAGTATACCACTCAAGATAAAATTACAGTTTTTTCTCTAATACTCTAAAACAAATTTGCCTGGTGTATTTTTCCCACTCTAATGTTAACATCACTAAACTGGGAACTTGCTTTATTAAAATTGGGTATATTATTCTTTTGGGAAAGAGATGGGTGTATGCTTCCAATTTGTCCCAATTTGAGATCCATATTGATGAGTAAATGAGGACTCACATGGGGTTTTCAATTTTACTAATTACCTATTCTGATCAGTCACATTTTCTGCCTTTCAGCTTCTATTTTTTTTTTGTATTTTTCATTAACAGAAACTGCTTTGTTTATTCAAATCTACTGTCACATTGAAAATATGTTAAAGAGCATCAATTTTTCTTTAAATATTTTGACCAGGTTGTTTAAAATCTGTGAATGATAATTGTAGGATTTGTGGGCCAAGGAGCTGGTCAATGGATAAAGTGTTTTCCATGCAAGTATGAGGACCTGAATTTGGATCCCAGGACCCATGTTAAAGAAGCTGTGGTAGGCTTCTGCCATCCCAACACGCCTGCAGTGAGATGGAGAACAGAAATAGCCTGGCAATTGGAGTGATAAACAAGAGACCTTGATGTAAATGGGATCAATTGACACCTAGAAGTTGTCCTCTGACCTCCACACATGTGCCATGGCATACATGCTCATACACTCATACACAAACACACATACTAAAGGAAATACTAATAATTAGAGAATATCTGTTGTTTGGGCGGGTGGCTTTTCAAGGTAAGGTCTTGCTCTACCCCAGGCTGACCTGGAATCCACTATGTAGTCTCTGGAGCGCCTTGAACTCACAGTGATCATTCTACTTCTGTCTCCCTAGGGCTGGGATTAAAGGAGTGCACCACCATGCCCAGCTTTTACTTTTATTTGGGGGAGGGGTAGAAAGAGGCAGATAGAGAAGAGAGAGAAAAAGAGAGACAGAGGGAGAGAATGGGTGTGCCAGGGCCTCAAGCCACTGCAAATAAACTCCAGATGCATGAGCCACCTTATGCATCTGGCTTATGTGGGTCCTTGGGAATCAAACCCAGGTCCCTTGGCTTTGCAGGCAAACACCTTAAAGGTTAAGCCATCTCTCCAGCCCTAATTAGGCAATTTCTAGTATCTGTTGTCTGTGATGGTTTTTGTTCATGTTACCTTGTTTTCTTGTGTGTCTGGTTCTCCCTGGTAGCTTGCTGATTGTTGCTCTTGAACAATTATGTGTGCAGCATCTCTGGTACCAAGCTTTGCAATTTTTCGTGTGTATTTAGGTATGAGTGCACATGAGTATATGGTGTGTGTTCATGTGTGTAAGTACACTTATGTGCCAAGATGTGTGTTCAGAGGCCAACTTGGGTGTGGTCCTTAACACTTTTTTAAAGCAGGCTATCTCATTGTTCACTGCTGCAATTCACCAGGATAGCTTGCCCATGAGCTCCTGAATGGTTCTTTCTTCCTCCCTTCTTACCATGAGCATGATGGGGTTAAAGATGCTTCTGCTACAGCACCTGGCTTCATGTGGGTCCTGGGGATCTGAACTTAGGTCCTCATGCTTGTGCAGCAAGCACTTTATCCACTGAGACATCTACTCAGCTTTAAGGATTGATAATTTCTAATGAACTTATATATTCCAAATATTGTATGAGCATTATTATATTACAAACTTTTCATTATGTAACTGCAATTAAAATTTCACTGGGCATTTTGTATTTTGCCTGGAATATCTTCCCAGATGCTCTCTTAATAGCAAAACACAGTTATATGACCAGAACAATATGACAAGCAGAATCTTTTTTATAAGTTTTTCTTGTTATTATTTATGTACATATTCACTGTGTAAACAGTTCATGTTGGTACCATCCTTAGCCTCCTCCCTGTCCTCCCCTTTCCAAAAGGACCCTCCTTGTTGGGGATGTCAGTTATACCCATGTAGATTGTGGATGGTTCATAGTGGGGTTATTGATCACTTACGGGGAAGAGGGAATGTCCCTGTGCATAGTGTCCCACCTTGTGGCTCTAACAATCTTTCCACCCCCTCTTCTGGGAACTTCCCTGAGCTTTTTCCCCCCATAATTTATTTTTATTTATATTATTCTGTTTTTACATTCATAGTGTTGGCTCTCTTTTCTTCCTCCCTGTCCTACCTCTTCCAAAGGGACCCTTATCAATGGGGAATGTGGGTCATGCATTGTGGGGGTAGTCAAGAGTTCTGGGGGGGAGGCCAAGTCTCTGTGCATAATGCCCCAACTTGTGGCTCTAACATTCTTTCCGCCCCCTCTTCTGTGAATTTCCCTGAGCCACGTTGGGGTCATTTTACTTCTACTTTGATGATAAGGTTTTGGGAGCCTCTGACTCTGGATATCTGGCTTAGTTGGAGTTGGATGTTCTCTGTGTTTAACTCCTTCAGCCTTTTTCTGGTGCCGTGATCCCCAGGAATGTATTCTTGCCTGTCCCCCACATTACTCTATGGTTTCAGCTGGGGCCCTTGTGAGGTGTGATTTGCGGATCCTCCCTTCAGGCTCATTGTCCATCTAAAAAAGATAAGCAAATTCTCCAATGGAGAGAGAAGTAAGTACTAGATAGAAGGGATGGCCATAGATATTTTGGAGGGAATTTTATATGTGTAGGTTCTCTTCTAGCCCACATTTGGTGGTATCTTGATCTTGGAGAATGAGCTCATTTTTTGTACATGGTTTTGACTTATTTCCCAGTTCCAGCAATGAGTTCCATTCCACTGAGTGGTTCTATTAGCCAAATCAAGAGCAGTTGGTTACCCACCATGACTGTGTGCCACTACTGCACTTGTTTGAACATTATGTCAGGTTGTTTCCTGCTGGGTATCTTATACTGCAAGTTGTTTGAACAGATGTCGGCCATTTTCCCCCAGTTGCTCGTGTAGCACCCTCTGGCACTAGATTAGTTAACTGTCTGGGGACTGACCTTCTTCCAGATTCTGGCCAGGTCTCTCCATGTTTGGTCTCACGCACGTATGCTGTCTTCGACAGTAGGGTCTTACCCTTAACCTTGGTGGGTCATCAAGAACTCTGACAGAAATTTGTCTTTTTTAGGAAACCTTGTAGGTGTCTCGGATAAACAGCTCATTGTGGAAGTTAACCCCGTGCTGGCACTGGGAGTTGTAAGTCAGCACCTAGGAAGGTGAGGGAAGAAAAAGATAGGTAATATAAAAGAGAAAGTGAGTCTAGAGAGCAGAGGGAGAGTGAGAGAAGAGAGAGAGAAGCAGGAAAAGATTAAGGTTGGTCTTCATGATGTTCTCTCAGTTTCCTATGGTTCAGGTGTTCCCTCTGCGGGCCTGCTGAAGGATTAATGTTTTAGCCTATTGTTCAGAATAAAGGGTTTTATAGTATCATTTCCTTTTGGATCCTTATTTGTATCCCCCCACCCTTGTCCTCCCTCCCACCCTCTCATTTCCTCCCACCCTTACCCTCCCTCCATCCCATCCTCCCTATTATCTGGTCCTCAGAGTGTTTATTAGGTTTGGCAGCATCTCAGGTAGATTCAGTTTAGGAGCGACAGATAAACAAGACCATGCGACGATTATCTTTTTGCAACTGGGTGAGTTCACTGAGGATGATCTGTTCCATGTTTGACCATTTTTTTTTCAAATTCCCTGAGCTTTATAGGCAGAACTTGGACCTTGCTTCTTGTTCCTTTTATCCAACAAAGGCACATGTAAAGCCCAAGTCTGCAGCATGGACAATATGCTAAGAGAAGTGGCTTTGGTTCTTGATATTCTGCTTATTTAGCTAACTCAGGTTATCTTACCAAAACATCTCTAGTAACTATATACTTTTTTACTGTAAATGGTTTTTAAAAATGGATTTTGCTTTGGTATTTATTGTAAAATGCAATCCATTCAGACCAACTTTAAAAGTCCCCATAGTTTTTATCAATCCTAATGATGTTCAAACATTCCCATAGTCCAAGATCTTTTAACTGAGCCATGATATGAAAAATCCTCCCAAACCCATAATGGCACAGAATAAACACGCACACTGCAAAAGATGGCATTGGGCATAGCAAAGAAATATTCAACCAATACAAAATTTAAACAGGGCAAACATAAAACTCTGTAGCTACAAATCTGATAATTCTAGTCAGTGATAAATCTCCAAGTCCAATAATTCTAACCAGCAACAAGTCTCTGGAGTTCTAATTCTGCCCCTCCACTAGGCTACTCACAGTCCTGGAAAACTTCATCTGGGCCTGGCAGCTCTCCTTAGCATCTGTCTTGTGGTCCTGGTATCTCCACTGACTATCCACTACAACTCATGGTCCATCCTCACAGCTCCATTGGGTCTCCATGCAGGCATCCAGGAAACCTGTGTCCACTTCCCATGGCCATTTTCAAAACACAAGATTGTGTTGCAAATTCAATGACCCTCTCTTTCCTGCATTTCTTACACTCTTCTGTTGCTGTTGTCCACCTGATGTTGGTAAGGAAGTGATGTCCACCTTCTGCTCATGCCACTGTTTTCTCCTGCCATGCCATCATGGAGCTTCCCCTGTAAGTCAAGATAAACCTTTTTTTCCCCCTCAAGCTGCTCTTGGTTTGGTGTTTTTTCACAGCAATGTGAACTTGACTGCAACAGTACCCTTCAATATTAGGTGGGCATAGCTGTATGGGTTTGTTTCTGTGTCCTTTAGTTTGTTCCATTGGTTTGGATGTCTGATTTTGTGCCACTAAGTTGTCTTTATTACAATACCTCTGTCAAGTAACATTTCCAGCTGTGTTCTTTCTTCTTAGGTTGCTTAGATAATTTGTGGTCTTTTCTGATTCCATATTGTAATGGTTAACATCTAGTTGTTAACTTGGCAGGATTTAGAATCACCATGGAAACATTTTTTCCCATTACTTGGTCATGTCTGTTAGGGAATTTTTAGATTGGATTAGTTGAGATAGGAAGATCACCATAAATGTGGGTGGCATCATACCATGAACTGGGCTTCTAGGTTGCATGAAAGGAAGAAAGCTAGCTGAGCAGGTAATATTCATTGTTCTCCCTACACCCCTCCTGCTGATGTGATTATATGAGCCAGTGCCCTGCTTTCCCCACCATGATGGATGTGTCCTCAGAAATGTAACCCTAAAATATAACTTTTCCTTCTTTTTTAAAAAAGTATTTATTTGAGAGAGAAAAAGAGGTATAGAGAAAGAGCAAGAGAGAGAGAGAGAGAGAGAGAGAGAATGGGCATATCAGGGCCTTCAGCCACTGCAAATAAACTCTAGATACATGCGCCCTCTTGTAAACCTGGCATACGTGGGACCTGGAGAGTCGAACCAGGGTCCTTTGGCTTTGTAGGCAAATGCCTTAACCACTAAGCAATTTCTCCAGTCCTAACTTTTCCTTCTTTAAGAGGTTTCTTGTTGGGTATTTTGTCCCAGTATTGAGAAAGCAATTTATACACATATGAAATTTAATTTATACACATATTAATTATTTAATTGTGTTTTCTAATTGTATGGGAAATGTCGTTGGAATTTTGATGAGAGTTGTATTGAATATGTAGATTACTTTTGTTAATATAGCCATTTTCACAATATTAATTCTGGCAATGCAGGGACATGAAAGGCATTTTCATTGTCTATTATCTTGTTTCATTTCTTTTTGCAATGTCTTAAAGTGGTTGGTTAGGCTTATTCTATCTACTTGTTTTGAGCTATTGTGAACAGCACATTTTTCTTAAACTTTCTCTAAAAGTTTATTATTAGTATATATGAAAGTTATTGATTTTTATGTTGACTTTGTATCCTTCAACTTTACTGAAAGTGTTTATTTGATAAGTTCCTGAATCAATATAGGATCTTTTAAGTATATATCATACTATCTGTAAATAAGAATAGTATGACTTCTTCCTTTCTCAGTTTTATCCCTGTTATGTCTTTTGCTTGTCTTATGGCTCTAATGTTAACATTAGATTGAATAAAAGTGGTAAAAGTCTGCAACTTTGTCTCATGCCCAACTTTAGAGGAAATTATCTGTGATTATCTATTTAGTATAAAGTGGGCTATAGGTTTGCCATATATAACCTTTATTTTGAGGCTTTATATGCGTGTGTGTGTGTGTGTGTGTGTGTGTGTGTGTGTGTGTTTCTTAAGGGCTTTTATAATTAATACACCTTAAACCTTCTTATATTATTTTTCTACATCTATTAAGGTGATCATGTGATTTCTACCCTTAAGTTGTTTATATGGTATTTTTACATTTCTTAATTTGCATATGTCAAGCAAACTTGACATCTCTGGGATGAATTCCACTTGATCATGATGTATCTTCATAAATTTTACTTCTCAGCATTTCATTGAAAATTTTGGCATCTATGTTCATCGGGAAAATTGGTGTGTAATTTTTTTAATATTGTCTTTATCCAGTTTTTATAAGGATAATACTTACTTCATAAAATTAATTTGTAATGTTCCTTTCCCTTCTATTTTGTGAACACTCTGAGAAGTGTTAGAATTATTTTTTTAAATTTGGTTAATTTATTTTTACTTGTCATACAGAAATTTGTTTATCATTAATTCTGAAATTTTAAAATGTTATTTTTTGTTGAGTTTTATGAAAATTGTTAGTGTTATATCTTTGTTAAAAGTCTGATAGAACTCAGCACTGAATTCATCTAGGCCTGGACTTTTTTTTCAGGGGGGAGACTTAGTTATAACTTCACTATCATTTCTGGTAGTAGATCTATTTATGCTATGTATATCATCTGTCTCTAATTTTAGTAAGGTATATACATCTAGAAATACATCAATTTCTTCTAGTTTTTCTAGTTTTTTTGAATATAAGTTTTCAAAGCATTCTTTAATGATGTTCTACATCTTTTTATTTCTAATTTTGTTAATTTGGGTTTTTTCTTTCCTTTTGTAAGTTTTACTAATGGTTTGCAAGTCTGTTTCTCATTAATTTCTGCATTCTTTATTATTTCTTAATATCTGCTTAGTTTAGGTTTGGCATCTTGTTTTTCTGGAAGTTTGAGGAAGTCCCTCATGGTGGAGAAAGCATGGCAGGAGCAGGAAGCCAGCATCACATCATCACATCCGCTTGGAGGAAGTAGTCAGTGGTGAATTCTGGTGCTGCAACTTTCTTCTTTTTTTATACAGTCCAGGATCCCCAGCTGCCAAGAGTTAGGAGGGGTCCTCTTACCTGAATTAATCTAACCTAGACAACCCTCAAGTGCATGTCAACAGATTTGTTTCCATGGTGATTCTAAATCCTGTCAAATTGGCAACTAGGGATTAACCATAATAAAAACTAACAACAAAAACAATAACCAAAATGAAAACTGATAAAAAAATACATCAACAACAAATAAAAAAATAGTAACAAGAATAATAAAATGAGTAGTCAATGGAAATGTTAGGTATTGGTCCAAATTATTTTTCCCCTTAATGAGATAATGTGCTTTCTCCCTCCCCAAGGATTGTGGTTTATATAAGTTAACAGAAGTAGTAGGAAGTCCACTATCCACAGAACACCAGGCAAATTAAACCTATGTAACCCTTTATATGAGAAAGATGTCTGTATGGGTAAACATCTTCCTCCCAGTGTTTCTTCAGTCACCCTGCTCCCTCTGCCAGGTACTCCTTCTCTAGTGGCAAGGCTTTCTGGGCTTCCAGATGAAAGGATGTATTATTCCCACCCACCTGAGAACCTTTTACTACATGTGGTGCTAGGTTCCCCTGCAATGAGGAGAGGAGGAATTGTTTTCTATGGCTGGCATATTTCCATTCAGGTTTTCTAGCCTCTGATTGAAGTCACTCTTTTGCAGGTATCCTGCTCAATTTGGCATTCTGGGTTTGTGCTTGACTCATCTGGACCTTCTTTTCCAGATTCCTTGAAGTGTCTCACTGTGAAGCTCACTCATGGAGATGGTTGACAATCCAATCCATGGGGGTCTATGAGGAACACTACCCAAGGACCATTGTGGCCAACAGGTGGGTGTCAGCTAGAGGTTTTCCTCAGCACATGGGATATAGCTCTGGGAATTTTGAGGACTGCAGTATCTGTAGGTCTCAGGTAGCTGCTGACTATAAACTTTTAAAAACTTTTCCAAGAATAATTTCTTTATTTCCTTACTTGTGTGACTCCTAAGTTTTGCCATAATAGCAATTCTAGAAGAACCTACTAATAAACAGACTGTTGGATAACTTTATTGCATCCATAAAACCATTGCAAACAATTACAGTCTTGTCAGAACTAACCCAATGGAGAGATGTTAAGTTTTGTGGAAGTGCTAACTGTCCAGATACATTTCTAAGTTTTACCACTAGAGGAAGCAAGTACTTAAAAAATATGTGCTCCCCACTGCATGTCTTTTCTATGTACATTATACTTGTATGTGGGAGATGGGGAAGAAAAGAAAGAAAGAAAGAAAGAAAGAAAGAAAGAAAGAAAGAAAGAAAGAAAGAAAGAAAGAAGAAAGAAAGAAGAAAGAAAGAAAGAAAGAAAGAGAGAGAGAGAGAAAGAAAGAAAGAGAGAAAGAAAGAAGGAAGGGGGAAGAAAACAGAGAAGAAGGGAGGTAAAGAAGGAGGGAGGGACAGAGGGAGGGAGGGAAAAGGGAAAAGAAACAAAAACATCTTTCCAGCATTGCTCAGGTGGAATGGTTGATCATTCTCCCATTATTACTGAACAGGAATTAGGAAATGATAGAGGAGTAAGAGAATGATGAATAAATATCAGCTAATACTTTAGTGAGTCTAGCAAGGAATCTTTAATGCCCACATTCAAACTTTAAAACCCCTACATTCAAACTTTTAATGTATCAGGGAAAGGACTATCTTATCATTCTATTCCCATCTTTAGGGAATTCTATACTCAAATTCAGTGTCAGTGTAGAAATGAACAACTTGAAAGTGTCCAGTGAGGTTTTGTGGGATTTTTTTGTTGCTGTTGTTGTTGTTCTGTTTCCTTGTTTCCATCTGACAAAGATCACTGTTCTGTAACTGCTAACTGCTGGGTGAAATTTTTCATTAGACTTTGTATAAGGAAGAATACAACAATTCATAAATAAAAATCAGATTGAAATATAACAAAGTTATTGTAATTATGTATTTTGACAGAAGGAGTATTAATAAACTACATGCTTTGTCAGTTTCCAGTAACAACCATGAAAGTAGTTTGTGCTGGGGATAGTGATACATACCTTGAATCCTAGCTAGGAGGCAAAGGTAGGAGTATCATTGTGAGTTCAAAGCTTGGGCTAGAGAGAGACCCTACCTCAAAAAAAGGCAGGGAAGAAAGTAGTAATATGTAACAAGTGTTTTCATTATTAGAACTGACTACTCCTCTCACAATGCATAACTCACAACTCCACGGGGAATATCAGCAACCCCACTGAGGAAGGCTCCTGGGTAATGGGGGTAGGGAGGAGGGAAATTTTGGGACCAATACATGATGTATCCATACAAAGAATGTGCTTAATTTAAAAAAGGGAAAAATGGAATTGTTGCTGTTCAAAGAACAGTCTCATAAATCATGAGGCCTTGAGAAAAACTTTAGGTAGACAATAAAGAAAGAGAGGCCCTGCAGGAAGCCATTATGAAATGGAAAGTGCTATGTAAGCAGTGGACCCTGAAGGCTACATTTACTGGCCATTCAGGTACAATGTGTTCACTGGTGCAATAGTGGCATGACTACTATGGGGTTAACCAACTGTGCTCTCATTAGATTTGAGACCTACTATACAGGAGTGAATTCATTTCTGGTTCTGAAAACCTAGTCAAAAACTTATGGCTGAGGCAGTCATAGGCCATGGGTAGGAAGCTATTACTTTTTTTTCATGAAATGGATATGTTGTATCCATCAAATTGCTCTTTAAATATACATGTTTATATCCATAAAATGGTGCTGCTCTCAGTGTTTGTCAGAGAATATTCTTTTTGAAGATGACAGTGACTACTGGGGATACTCAGAACTCAGTGAGGTGCTGAGAAGAAGGGACAAACAAGTACTCAGCACTAATTAAGTCATTTCTACCACATCCTTCAAGGCTCAGCAAACATTGCAGTAGATGTTTCAGAAAGAATGTAAGAAAGACAACATATGGAAGGAGTGCTTTGGAATGCTTCTTATGGATACAAAGTGGCTGTCAAATTCATGACCTCACAGCCACTGTTATTACCTGCAGAAGAATGGCACAATACTGAGCTCATCAACATGTCAGCATGGATTATGGAAGAGGGAAAAATGATAAAAAATAAGGGGGCTAAGGAGATGACTCAGCAGTTAACACAAAGTGATACATGTGTCTGGACTTCTTTTTCAGGGGCAAGAGGCCCTAGTGGGCCCATTCTCATTCTTTCTCTCTTTTTTTTTTCTTTTTTTTCTTTCTTTTTTTTTTTTTTTTTTTTTTTTTTTTTTTTTTTTTTTTCGAGGTAGGGTCTCACTCTAGCTCAGGCTGACCTGGAATTCACTATGTAGTCTCAGGATGTCCTCGAACTCTTGGCGATCCTCCTACCTCTGCCTTCCGAGTGCTGGGATTAAAGGCGTGCGCCACCACGCCCAGCTCTTTCTCTCTTTCTTCCTCCCTCCCTGCATATAGATGAATAAAATATAAAAAATGTAAAAAAGTAAAAATCAACAATTATAATTGCTTTCATTTTTTTTAAATTTCTTACTCATACGTAAGATAAATATGTAAATGGCTAACGGAAATAGTGGGTTAGATTTTGAGCTGAAACTATACCCATTATTTGCATTTTCTTGTGACTCTCAAGAGTACAAGAATGCAGTCATCCTAAACACTCTCACCATCACTTTGCACTTCCTATACATGGCTTACATATGAAGTGCTACCTCTGGAACTTTCTCATGCCTTTGCACTAACATGAACTGGAGCGGAGTGACTGTCTAACTAGTTGAAATTATTTAAGAGAAAAAAGAAACCTGAGCAAATCCTATGATGTACAGCCCTTCTGATGCAACACCAAGATGCAGATGCTGTGAAGAAGGTCGGTGGAAATGTTTGATAGAATGAGATAAAGGAGCACTATTTGGGTTACCAGTGTCTGGAAAAGAAAATTTTCTGTCCAATTTGTTTAAATGAGAAAGGCAGTAACTATGAAAAAGTTAACATACAAACACTAGTTGCCCTCTTCTTACTCTTCATGTGTATGTTTAATTAAGAAAGTTAGTGCTCAAATTATATCTATCACCAGCTTTCTCTTTATTACTTGCTTTCTCTATTCATAATTTCCTAGCATGTTAAAGATATTGTTACCCATGTGACTTAGGGTCATAAAAGTAGAAATTGGATTTCAAAAATGATCTATGACAATCCGTGAAAGAGAAAATATATAGCAAAATATGACTAGGATTTCAAAATAAGTCCCTTAATTCTTAACTACAGAGTCAGGATTTCCCTGTCCTCTCCCTTTGACCAATAGTATTAGCCTGTTAATATTAACACTGTTAATTTCCCATACAAATGGTACATACACATGTGTGTGCACATATACATACATTCACACACAAACACCAGGCAATGCTTTCAATCTTCTCTTGCTCACCTGAGGAATAGAAACATCGGTCTTCAGAATTACATTCAGTCAGACTCTTGTGTGTGTGTGTGTGTGTGTGTGTGTGTGTGTTGTTGCACATGAATTGTGTAAGTGTGTTTGTTTGTATGTGGGTCCACATGTGTGCAGGTATGCTTGTGGAGACCAGAAGTCAACATCAGATAACTTACTGTATCTCCCTCCACCTAATTTATTGAGATACAGCCTCTCACTGAACCCACAGCTTACTGATTAGGCTAGGCAAGATTGTTAGCAAGCCTCGGGGCTCCTGCTGTCTCTGTCACTCCCCTGTCACTGAGATTATAGGCATACCTCTGGCATTTTACTTTGTTTCCAGTGATCTGGATTCATGCTTGCATGGCAAGCACTTTACCATCTTCCCAGGTCCTACATGCAGAATTCTGTGTCTGCCATCATGTAGATTCCCACAGGAAATTGACCCTAATAAGTCACCATTGTATTCATCTGTTTAATTTATTTTTAAGGGTCCTTTAACTTCTTTACTAATATTATTTCCTAGATATGTTGAGCATATCAAAATTAATTTTAGTCCTTTTTATGTAAGTTTCAAAGATATTTAAATTAATATATTACCCCTACTCCTTACCCTGTCCTAAGAATAGAGACTGGAGGAGGAACAGGAAAATGGCGTACTTGGTAAAATGCTTGCTGTATAAGCATGAGGACCTGAGTTCAGATCCCCAGCACCCATGGTGGCTGCATTATTCAGTATTCAGGAGGAAGAGAAAGGGAATTCCTAGAGCTAGGAAGACTACCTGAATTGGGAGATTCTGTGCTCAAGAAAGAGACACTATCTCAGTGATGTAGAGGAGAAGGATTGAGACCTTAATTGCTGGTCCCCACATAGACATATGTGTACACTCACAAGCATACACACATGTACACCACATATACATGCAAACCTAAAAAAGAGAACAGAGGAAAAGAGAAGACATAATAAGGCTGTTCACATCCCTATCTGTGGTTAATATTTAGGTGAGAAACTAATTTGGAAATATTTTATTGGGGCTGGCAATGAACCCCAGACTACATTGTATATGTGACTGTGCTATAAAGGACGGTGTTAATGATCTTTTTCCTTTCTGCCTATTTGTGGCTTCCCTTCTTGCCTCTTCATCTCTCTCTCTCTCTCTCTCTCTCTCTCTCTCTCTCTCTTTCCCTTCTTTATTTTCTCTCTCTTTCATATTTTGAAAATGTAAACCTCATATAAATATGGATTTATTCATATCTGTAAAATAGGTAATTTTATACATTTAAGTTTCTTTGAAATATTTCCTGGATTTTTTGTATGCTATATGTCTTCTTTCTACCTCTTACAAGTATCTTACAAAAAGGTGCACAAGTTCTTACATTTTGGCAACCTCCTTTCTCTTCCACCTGCTACCCAGTACATATACCCATGTAAACCCAAAATGTGAATGCCCTTAGTACACATACTCAAAGTATATGCAGAATCTTATAAAAGATTCTGCTCAGAACTGGTTCTTGGTAAATTTTTATTCTCTTAGTAAAGGGAATTAAATAAATAAGATATAATTATACATATACCATGAATTATATAATATATTAAAATGATTGCATGAAAAATAATCATTTTTCAAATAATACTAGTCAGTCTAAATATAGATTAACATTTATCATATTTTCCAGTGTTGACACTACAAAGAGAGATTTTGTCTAATCATGTACAAGAACTAAATGTTTGTAGGATTAACACATACTGGGTGCTTTGCATTAATAGTTAAATGCCAGCCACTTGATGTACATATCATTCATTAATTACACTAACATCTTGATCCTAAATTTGAATTACCTGTGAATAACTTTCAGAGCATCAGGAACAGTCTTGTATCCCTCACTTACTGCTTTGAAGTCTTGAGAAGATCAAAGCGACTTGTTCAACTGTGAAAACCTTATTAAGAGCTTTCGAAGACTCTACACATCACACAAATTTCACATATAAGTCAAGATTTAGAAGAATTTAGGCCACATTGGTATAAATGTCAGGCTTGTTTGCCTTTAATATAAATAATATGAGTGTTCTTGTATAGCAGTCATGATCAAAATCTCCTTTTTGATGAAATACAGAAGCAGATGGCCCATTCAGGATGATTAAAGCAAAGTATTTTAATATGACTAATTTGGGGAGAAAAGCAAAGAAGGGGAAGAGAGGTGTAAAATTGAGAGGGAGGAGAGACAGATACGGAGGGTTCTATTTCCATAATGATATTCATAGTCAGAAGGTCTGGGATGATCTAGCCCAAACAGACTTACTTTTGAATTATAAGTGAAGAAACTTAGAGCTAGAGTTTAGGATTGGCTTGCAACTCTGTCCTATTTGACATTAGAACATCATCTATCTTATTAAATATATGTAACAGTGTTCAGGAAATAACTTGTTATCTACATGAGTGAAAGAAAAATGGATTCCTTTCATCTATTTAAAATCCTAATTTCAAGCACTTTCATTATTATTTTTTAAATAACTGGGTGTACTTAATGCCAAGAATAAGAAATATGAAAGTGGGAAACTTTACCCATATATGTTGACAGAAATCATATAGACTGTTTCCTTTAACTTGAATTCAAAGTGGCATGGTAAGATAATGAACAATAAATTGACTTTGTAGTTAAACAGCAATAATTTAAATGTTACATCAAATCCTTAATAATTATATTTTATGGCAAGAAACATAAGTAGCTTGTCCTTAGTTTCTCACATCTTTAAGTGCATCTAATAATGCTAATATAATGCAGCTGTAGTGATGATTCTTGGAGTCAGCATATTTAAAGTGCAAAGCTTGGCCCACAAAAATAGCATCTTGTTTGACTTCATTGTTGTTCATAAAAATATTGGTGTGCACTCAAAAAATCATGTTAGTTTATGGCCTAATTCTCACTTTGCAGCATTCTGTAAAACTCAATTGCTCCATGTTTCTAAAAGTAAAAAGGGATTTATTTGAATATTAGAATATTAAGCCTTTTACTTTAAATGAAAACTGGTAATTTCAACAGTATAACACTGTACATGAAAGAGTAATATGGATATGTGCATCTAACCATCATATATATATATATATACACATATATATAGCCAATACAAGAGCACTTATGACATTGATGCAGCATCAACCCTGTGATTTCACACTGCTATGATCTATCACCCTGATTCATACATAAGACAGAGAGAGGCACAGAAAGATTCAGTATCTTGCTCAAGTTTATAGGAAAAACAAGTGATGCAACCTTAAATTGTCTGCAGGTGTGTTGTAGTTACTTTCTCATTGCTAGTATCCAACTGAAAGCAGATTATGAGAGGAAAATGTTTAGTTCAGCTCTAGAGGAAGTTTCCTCATGGTAGGGAAAAGAAGGCAGAGTCCATGCATTATATCTTACCACAGCAGCTGGTAGAAAACAGGAAGAGTGAGCTGACCAGCACTGACAAGCTATACTGACAAACCTCAAGGTCACCTCCAGAAGCACACCTCCTCCAGCAAAGCTCCACATCCCAAATTTTCAACTGCTTTGAAACAAGCATTGAAAACACATGAAGCTATGTGGCACTTCTCCCTGAAACTACCCCATTTTTTTCTCTGGCCTCTGTGAAGTCATGACCATCTCATGGTGTAAAATGCATCCAGTCCAACTTTAAAAGTCCCCATAGTTTTATAAATCCCAACACTGTTCAAAAGTCTGGAGTCACATCTGAAACTCAAGACAGCCTCTTAGCCATGAGACTATAAAATCAAAACACAAGTTAAATTCTTTTAATAGCACAGAGTAAACATTTCCACTGCAAATAGAAGGCATAGGAAGGAAAAATTGAACGAAGCAAGATTAAAAACAAACAGGAAACCAAGCAAGCACAGAAAAGCAAATGCCTCATGTTCTCCCTCATATGTAGTTCCTAAACTGAAACACTTTGAGTCAAAAGCATACCTGCCAAGCAACTCCAGGGACTGATAAGAGAAATGGAAGGGTTTATAGACAGGAGAATGGAGGACAGGGAGAAACAAACACAAAACCAAATCCAAAATGAATTGGAACCATACAAATATTTCTCTGGGATAGCAGACTAAAAGATATAACCCTCAATAGGAACATGGAAGGATCATCTGGTAAGAAGGGTTCTGGAGAGGGTGGGATGAAGCCTAACCCTAAAACATTTGACTCATGCTTGTAACTCCCAGTACCAGAAATTGGTTATAACTTACTTTGAGCTGTTGATCAAAGAGACCTACAAGGTCCCCAAAACAAGTCAGGCTTTTGTCAAAATGACTTTTTACCCACCGGAGGTAAAAGGTAAAATCCTATTGCTGAAGACACCATATGCTACTGACCCAGAACATCAAAGAATCTGGCTGAGTCTGGAATGAAGCCAGTTCCCAGATGGTTAGCCCATATAGTCCTATAAAACATTACATGAGCTGCTGGGGGAAAATGTCCAACAGTTTTGTGAGTAAGCAGGGGACCCTCATATATGAAAGCAGCCAGCCTATAATGAAATCTCTAAGGTACAAATGCTATCCATCCATCCTTAGCTGCTTGCTTTCTGAACAGATCTACCTGAACCAGAATGAGCAGCACTGCTTGGTGGCCAGCCCATAATCCAGTAATCTTCAAAATCCTGAAGTCTCCACTGCAACCCACAGTTCATCTCCATAGCTCCACACCATGGTCCATCATGGCTTGATTGACGGTCTATGACCCTGCTCCACATTGCCTAGGGGTCATCTCCAAAAAACTACACTGCAAACCCAATGACCCTCTCTTTCCTGCATTTGTCATACTTCCAAAACCAGTACCAGGTGGGCTATCAAATTTGTTTAACACAAAAGTAATAAAGCCAACTTTGAAGAGCAGGAAGTTCTTTCTGCATTCTTCCTTCAGATACACCCTTCCCAAAGGAATCATCACTCCTCCTACTATCCCAATGAAGAGCCCTTGGCCCAATCTCGATGGAGGTAATATCTCAAATATTTGTAGCTGAACTATGCTGCAACCACTGGCCTGAAACTTTCATTTCTTTTGGTTCCAACTTATTTCATATCTTTCTGCTGCATTTCCCATCAAACACATCAGTATATTACTTATAAATTAAACTTTGCTCAAGTTTTCAGGACATGGCTAAAGGCAGCCATCATTTCATATAAACTAAAGATTTCAGTCTTAGTATTATTTGGAATTTAGGCTTAATGTTGGATAGATCATTGGTTGTCTGGCATGGTCTATTTCTGAACCAGATTTGAAAAGAATGGCCACTCGACCCAGGTATATTGGGTTTCATGTGTCACATAACTAGAGAAGTTCTTCCCATACTTTTTCTTAACATGGGCCTCAGGGACCTTTTCTGTGTTATATTTCTCCAACACTTGAAAGACACACTCCACCATGTCCTGCTGTTTCTCTTCTGACATGTCTACATGGTAAATCACTAGTCAGGTATGGTTATGCATTGCCTCTCCTAGGAGAGGTGCTGGCATGGCTCAGGCTGAAAGGAGATGTCATAGTCACATAAGGAGTAGAGCTGATAAAATTTTCATAAATGTTTAATCACAGACAATGTTGAAGAGCAGAGGGTAAATGGTACACACACACACACACACACACACACACACACACCAATATCTCCTGCCCTTGCAAACAAATGCTAGAAAAAAATGTTCGTCTTTGTGCATCTGTCTTTGTATCCTGGGGAATTGAACTCAGGTCATCAGGCTTTGCAAGCAAGTTTCTTTAACCACTGACCAATCCCCAAGTGCGTACGTTTCTTATTATTAACTTCTCATGGTTTGATTCTTCTCTTAAAATTAATAAGTGTTAAAATTCTAGCTATTCTGTTTTTCACTCATTTGCTTCTTGAAGTTCTGGATTAGGAAAATATTTATGTCTTGTGATCTGTAGCACCTGCAGACTCCAAAGGCAAAAACTCAGATGACACCATCATTCCTAGTAAGAACAATGTTTTCTGAGCCCTTTCTAGGGATGGCAAGCTCCACCTGATCTTGGGAATTCCATTCACCATGATCTCAGTCAGCTGTATCTGGGGAAACTTGTTCCCTGTTCTCTCTCTTACTTATAAATTGGATTTAGCCAAGAACAAAATTGCACATCTCCAGGAGATTATAACTAACTTCTATCTGATTTGATGTTGCAGCAGGTATTTGGTTCCATTCCAAAATTTCTAGCAGCAAGTGTGGTAAATGTTAAAAAGGAAAAAAAAAATCTAGGATGAATTCATTACTTTTATTTATAGGCTTTATAATTTGAAATAATCTTCTCTTTAGCATATTTCTCCAGTGAACAAATGACTATTATGTTTTGGAAATTGTGTATTTTTATGTGTCTCTATTCAGCATTCTCTAATAACTACACAGAAAAAGCATCTTCCCTAGAATTCCAACAGATGGCAGCATAGAGCTTCTGTTCTGCCAAGTGAGAATTGTTACACAGTAGCAAGCCCAGAAGCTAAACTGAGTTTGCAAGCCAAGTCCAAGCCAACTGACAAATATAAAAGCTCCAAATGTTCCTGTACATAAGCCAATAGGTCTTCAGAGTGACTATTACAATATTGCAAATAGAAAATAAAAGGAAACATATTCATTACACTAGCTGGCTCCCTGGCATCATTTACAAGAACACTGAAAGAAACGTGTATGAATGTGTGTATTCTTTATTGGTCAGTTAGGGAAATAAACTAGAAACTTAAGTACTCACAAATTCTTCTTCTTCTACTACTACTACATATTTATTAGTATTATTATTAATCATCAGGAACGATTTTAAAAATTGTTTGACACAGGGACTGCAGCAACCAGAAAGTTGAGCAGACTATCAAAGAAGACAGATCCTCTGAAACCCACTTACTGTGTTTGAAGGCTGAATATTCTCCCTCTTCCTTGGAATAATAAGATCACTGGAGTCCTTTGCCAAAGGATCAAAGCAGCTCCAGCTCTTTCCCTGATGCCACCTCCTCTGAAACTCAATTCTCAATAATTGGCCTTTCTCTGCTTCTTTTATAGGACTATGAAGGAGATGGCAAAACAACAGAAGATAAGAAGTCCTGATAAAACTTGTTAACATTCAGCCAAGAGTAAGTAGTGTTTTATGGTGTCTGAGGCAAAGTAAAGTAAAATTCAAAGTTTGTTTCTTTTTTTTTTTTTTTTTTTTTTATAAAAATATGTTTATGTGTATGGAGAGAGAGAGAGAAAGAAAGAAAGAGAGAGAGAATGAGCATGCCAGAACCCAAGGTGCATGTACCACTTTGTGCATTTGGCTTTATGTGGGTACTGAGAAGTCAAACCCTGGTCATTAGACTTGGCAGGCAAAGGCCTTAACCACTGAAGCATCTCTCTGCAACCATTTTTCCTGTTGAAAGGATCAGATGGAAAGTAGAAATATATGTGAAGATGGTCAGGAATCTACAGATGCTCCTAGGCCTCAGCACTACTATTTTCTGGGGGTGTTAGACTTCAGCAAGGTCCTCTCATAGATTGCTGAGGAAAAAGGAAGGGAAGGACAAGGACAGTCTCTGCTTACAGGACCATAGGCATGGAGCCCATATAGTGAGGGGGAGGGGCTTCATGAGGTAGTACCTTCTCACATCTGCCCTGCTCATACTGCTCTAAGTACAATACTATCTCCATACCGTCACTTGCACATGGCTGCTAATAGTTTGAGAGCATTTGAAAAATCCTTTTTATTAAGGCTATTGTTTTTGTGTTAATAAGAATGATTAAGTCCACGTTATTTACAATGATGACACATTGCTGAAAATGATGGTAATGCCTATAATCCTAGCACTAAGGAGGCTGAAGCAAAAGGACTATGAGTTCAGAGACAACCTGCTGGTTGGAGAGACGGCTTAGAAGTTAAGGCCTGCAAAGCCTAAAAACCCATGTTCAGTTCTCCAGGTCCCATTTAAGCCAGATGTGCAATGACCCAAGAACACAATGTTACACATGTGCACAAGGGGGCACACGTATCTGGAGTTTGATAGCAGTTGCTGGAGGCCCTGGCATGCCAATTTTCTCTCTCTTTAAAAAAAAAAAAAAAAAGACCAGTTTGTTGGGCTTGCATTTTAAAAAAAAGATAGCTTGCTATAGATTTAACGTTAGCCTGAGTTATACAGTTAGAGACTGTTTCAAAAATCAATGGCTCAGAATATATCTCAGAGGAAGAATACTTCCACAGTGATCCCCCCAGTTTAGTAAAAGAACAAAGAGAAAAAAGAAAGATAGGAAGGAAGGAAAAACTGAGAGAAAGAAAGAAGAAAAGTATAAGAAAATGAGACATCATTTATATCATTCAAATAATTCGTTCAACACATATTTAGTATACAGTGAATGAAGAGATAAACCCAGGAAATGGGCTCCATTAAATTCTCTCTAAACTAATAATGGTTACCCCACTTAACCTGTGCTGTCTTCACTCTTCATTGGAGAATCTGCTTCTCTTTTTCAGATGGAAGCAGGATCTGAGGAGAAAAACAGGACATCATACCTCATCAAGGCCCCAGCAGAAACCATAGAGGAATTGGGGAAATGAGCAAGAGTGCTTCAGAGAACCTGATGTCAGCGCAAGGGTGAAGGAGATAGACACTGAGGACACTCAACACCTACTAAAGCAGAGATCCAGAGATTCAGAGGCTCCTAAGAGCCCATCATTGAATTAGAACTAAAACGAACCTAACATGGCTCAGGGGATTTTGCAGAAGTGGGGGCAGAAAGATTGTTAGAGCCACAAGTTGGGACATTATACATTGTCTCTTCTCCATAACTGATGGCTACCAACACCCACAATGTGCACAACCCACAATCCCCATGGGGATAACCAGCATCCCCATCGAGGAAGGTCCCTTTGGAGGGGGGCAGGGATGAGAGTAAGGATGGTACCAACATGTGCTGTTTACACACTGAGCATGTCCATAACTAGTAGAACAAATAAATAAAACAGAATATGAATATTCCACATAGGGAGACATGAGGAGCAAGAACAGGAGTGATACTGAACTTAATCAGTGTGATGTTATTAGTGGAGTTTGACTGGTGCATAGACACCCTGGCCAAGTGAAAGAGAATGTATTTGTGAGGTTAGGCTGAAGCTGGATGGTGGATAATATGCATGCGAGTCTCAAGAATTATAAGTGTGGGGTTTGGTGGTACACAAATGTAATCCCAGAAGGAGGCAGGAGTTCAAGATTATTCTCAGCTACATGCCACATGAGTCTCTACATCAAAAGAAACCATAAGTATCTGTGCCATGAAGGTACCATGGAAAGCACCATATGTTTTATCCTGTGAGAATAAGAGGGAAAAGATTGGAAGGGTAATCATTTATAAAAATTAGAAAATTGAGGGAAATTTGTAAAGACAATAAATCCTAAAAAAAAAAAAAAAAAAAAAAATTAGAAAATTGAGGGAAATTCAACATTAAATCCCTAGACATCTGTTGCAGTCAGGTTCGCATAGCTGGCAGAAATCACCCAACTAAGAGCAGCTTGTGGGAAAAAAGAGGTTTATTTTGGCTTACAGGCTCGAGGGGGAAGCTCCATGATGGCAGGAAAAATGATGGCATGAGCAGAGGGTGGACATCACTCTCTGGTCAACATAAGGTGGACAACAGCAACAGGACAGTGTGCCAAACACTGGCAAGGGGAAGCTGGCTATAATACCCATAAGACCATCCCCAACAATACACCGCCCCCAGGAGGCTTTAATTTCTAAATTGCCATCAGCTGGAGAGACTAGCATTCAGAACACTTGAAGTTTATGGGGGACACCTGAATCAAACCACCACATTCCGCCCCTGGCCCCCATAAACTGATAACCATACATGATGTAAAATGTAATGCATTCATGCAAATTTAAAAGTCCCCATAGTTTTTATCAATTCCAATGATGTTCATACATCCCCATAATCCAAGGTCTTTTAACTGATCCATAATACCAAAAATATCCCCCCAAAAAAACCCATAATGGCACAGAATAAAACATTCACACTGCAAAGGATGGGCATTGGGCAAAACAAAGAAATACTTAACCAATACAAGATTTTAAACAACCAGGGCAAACGTCAAACTCTGTAATTCCAATCCAACAACTAGTCAGTGACAAATCTCCAAGACCGATAACTCTAACCAGCAACAAGTCTCTGGAGTTCCACTTCCGCCCCTCCAGCTAGGCTACTCACAGTCCTGGAAAACTTCATCCGGGCCAGCAGCTCTCCTTGGCAGCCATCTCATAGTCCCGGCCATCTCCACTGGGTCTCCACTGCAACCCACGGTCCATCCTCATGGCCCCATGGGATGTCCATGCAGGCATCCAGCAAACCTGCTTCACACTGCCCATGGCCATTTCCAAAACGCAAGACCGCATTGCAAACACAATGACCCTCTCTTTCCTGCATTTGTTATACTCCATAATACCAGGTAGGGTGCCAATTTGTTAATCCAGGGGGGAATAAATCAGACTTTGAAGAACAGGACACTCCTTCAGCATTCAGGCCCCTGCAAAAGAGTCTGCATTCTTCCTGTTGCCCCATTGCAGGTCAGCTGGCCCAATCTCAAAGGTTGTAATCTCTCAATTGCAGCTGAACAGGCAGAGTTCACCCAAAGATTTCATTTTTTCTGTGCTATATCCCTCTGCTTACACCAGTTCATTTCTACGCAAAGCAACCCTGCACAACTTCTCATGACACGGGCATAACAGCAAGCTCCTCACACAAACTGCTAGCCCAGTCCAAGTAAAGCTCTTTCTCACCCTCATAAGCCAAACCTCACAGTCCTTAGTTCTTACTGCATCCAGGTCTTTCAGCTCTGACCAGAATAGCCCATCAAGCTGTACTTACAGCAGTGCAAGGCATCTCTTAGGCCAAGATTTCAAATCCTTCCACATTCCTCTTGAAAATCAGCTCCAAAAGGCCAAAGCTACATAGTCAGGTGTCTAGCAGCAATCCCACTCCTCGGTAGCACTTTACTGTTGCAGTCAGGTTCGCATTGCTGGCAGAAATCACCCGACTAAGAGCAGCTTGTGGGAAAAAAGAGGTTTATTTTGGCTTACAGGCTCAAGGGGGAAGCTCCATGATGGCAGGAAAAATGATGGCATGAGCAGAGGGTGGACGTCACTCTCTGGTCAACATAAGGTGGACAACAGCAACAGGAGAGTGTGCCAAACACTGGCAAGGGGAAGCTGGCTATAATACCCATAAGCCCTCCCCCAACAATATACCGCCTCCAGGAGGCTTTAATTTCTAAATTGCCATCAGCTGGAGAGACTAGCATTCAGAACACTTGAAGTTTATGGGGGACACCTGAATCAAACCACCACAACATCCAACTTGATCAGGTACAATACTTAGTTTAATTTCAAAAGTGGTTGTGGTAGGCAATTATATAATGTGACACATATAATCTTTAAGCATTTGGTTTAATATATATAAAATCAATACACACACTATCTTTTGATGTAGAGACAAAAAGCAATTGGATTTCATCATTGCCATTCTTATACAGCATATATTATCTCATTTCTAAGTTCTACTTTTCATGGATCTTAACATTGTGAAGTAACATGAGTATAGAATCCTTACAGGTTTTTACACTTCCTCCCAAATCTAGATGGTATTGATCACCTGTTTTAACAGCTTTATTTGTTCATTTCAAATCATTAAGCTAATATTTTCAATTATGCATGTGTGTGTATATATATGTCAAAGCACACATGTGGATATCTGAGGACCACCTCAGGATGTTTGTTCTCTTCTTCTGTTTTGCCTTGAGACAGGGTCTCCCTGGTTGTTGTTTAGTTTTTGCCACAGTCTAGCTGGCCCACAGTTCTGGGTTCTCCTGACTCCACCCCCATTGCCACAGGCTTGTTGGAATTACAGACACATGTGCTACTTTATGTGTGGCTTTGCATGAGTGTTGGGAAGTCAGTCTCATGCCAGCTGTTTTTATTTATTTTTTAACACATTACAAATATATTTTTATGTAGCTTGTGAATAGGTATAACTGTCAGAGAGAAGCCACTCTACCTTAGAGAAGCTGCTTGCATTCTTTGCCTGGTTGCAACCTGTCTCTCAGGCCTCTGGCTCTGTTTCCTTCTTTTTAAAAAAATTGTTAGAGTTTTATTTTATTCATTTATTTGAGAGAGACAGATAAAGAGGCAGATAGAGAAAAGAATGGGTGCACCGAGTCCTCAAACCACTGCAAATGAATTCCAGATGCGTGTGCCACCTTATGCATCTGGCTTAAGTGGATACTAGGGAATCAAACCTAGATCCTTAGGCTTCACAGGCAAGTGTCTTAACCACTAAGCCATTTCTTCAGCCTTCTTCTCTTTTCCTCTTATATGACCATTACATGACTTCAAGACTACCTTGATTATCCAAAATAATCTCTACACAAAATCCTTAACATAAGTAAGCATCTTTATTGCTGAGTCATTGCCCCTACACTAATATTTCAAAGATTAGTGTCACTTCACATTTATATTTTATTGCTTAGCATTTTATTAAGCTAAATAACTAAAACAAGTACACTGGACATAAACCAACATGTAAATCAAAACAAATGACCCTGTGAGTATATGTCTCTATTTGGTAGCTGCATGATTGCTTGAGAACTTAATTAGCAATAAAAGAAATTAGTAGTACATTTGTAGGCCTTGGCCAATGCAATATATCTTGCAGAAAAAAATTGATTGTCAGTTACTCAAGTGAGTTAAGAAGAAATAAGATAAGGGAGACTCTGTTAAATGTTACTATTCATTTTCAAAATTATTGTTTTTATTAAGGTACATGTGATAAGCAAATATTTGTCTACTTATGATATAATTACAACATTTTGATACATGTATATATTGTGAAGAACACAAGATAATTAATGTAATTGTGATCTCACAAGTATCATTTTTGTGATGAGAACATACAAGGTCTACCCTTCCAGCAATATAATGTATTATTACTCAGTGTAGTCACCATAATGTAGAAATCTTCAAACTTATTCCTCCTAACTGAATCATAGTACCAAAATCTCTTTACTTTTTTTTCCTGAATAAGATTTTTTTTTTATTTGAAGAAACTCTTTGAGTAGATACATCTTACAATGTAAATATTGGTTTTGTTTAGCAGTGTGGTTTTAAACCTATGGAGCTATCATTTCCATTCAGGCAATCTAGAGATAATCAATTATTCTAGAGAACAGATTTTTCAAAATTGTTTCAGTATGTTACTTCACTGATTCCCACCCCAGTAATTATTTTCTTCTCTCTTCTGCTTTAAATTTGCTTTTTCCTTTTTTGAGTTTCTCAAGGTAAAAAGTAAGGTCATTTGTTCCTGACTTCTTGATTATGGCTTTTCGGTGTGCAATGCTGCACTAGCTTTATCTAACTGGTAGGTTACATTTCCATTTTTATTTAATAACATTTAACTTTGTTTTTGAGGTATTCATTCATCCATGACATATGAGTTATTCAGATTGCAAATATTTGTTTAATTCCAATATCCTTTAGCTATTTCATTCTTTTTATAAAAAAAGGGTTTTATTTATATTTATTTGAGACAGAGAGAGGGAGTAAATGAGAGAGAAAGAGAGACACACAGAGAGAATATGTGCATCTGAGCCTCTAGCCACTACAAATGAACTCCAGGCACATGTGCCACCATGTGCATCTGGCTTCTGTGGGACATGGAAAATGGAACCTGGGTCCTTAGACTTCACAGGCAAGCACCTTAACTGCTAAGCCATCTTTCCACCCCATTTCATTCTTAATATCACGATGATCAGAGATGGTAACTTGTATGAATTAAACTACTAAATGTATTGAGAGTTGATTTAGAACCTGACATATGTTATCATGGCAAATTTTACATTTGTAGTAAAGAAATGGGTTTTCTGCTTGGGGTGCATGGAGAAGTTCCATACTTATTCAACCAGGTTTACTAGTAAATATTTCTAGCTACTTTTCATTTTAAGTTGCTATCCCAAACTTTAATTAAAGATTTGTTTGTTTTTCCTTATAGTTTTATGAGACTTATGAATTATGAACTTGTGTAATCAGATATATAATGATTTGTATGTGTTGAGTCCCTTGATATATACTACACTGTCATTATGAAAGGATGATGGTTTCATGTTCTTCTAAAGCTACATGCTGTAATATTGATATAAAATCTTCAGTTCATATAAAAATAATGATAGCATACTATATATTTTCCATCATTTTATCATTACTCTGTTTACATTTTTATATTTTAGATTCTATTGGATCTTTTAAGTATAGAACCATGTCATCAAATAGGGGTAGCTTGACTTCTTCCTTTCCTATATATTCCTTTTATGTTTTCTTCTTGTCTCTTGCTCTAGCTAGACCTTTAAGCATGATATTAAATGAAAGTGGTGAAGGTAGACATGCTTATCTCTTTCTTATTTTTTATCAGAATTTTTTTTAAGGTAGGGTTTTACTCTAGCACAAGCTGACCTGGAAATCACTATGTAATCTCAGGTTGGCCTGAAACTCAGAGCAATCCTCCTACCTCTGCCTCTTCAGTGCTTGGATTAAAGGTGTGTACTACCACTCTTTCCTTTTTTTTTTTTTTTAATTTTTTTGGTTTATTTTTATTTATTTATTTGAGAGTGACAGACAGACCGAGAGAGAAAGAGGCAGATAGAGAGAGAGAGAATGGGTGCATCAGGGCCTCCAGCCACTGCAAACAAACTCCAGATGCGCGTGGCCCTCTTGTGCATCTGGCTTCTGTGAGTCCTGGGAATTGAGCCTTGAACCGGGGTCCTTAGGCTCCATAGGCAAGCATTTAACCACTAAGCCATCTCTCCAGTCCCACTCTTTCCTTTTTTAGAGGAAATGATCTCAGTTTCTTTTCCATTTAACATAATGCTGACTATGGACTTGTCATATATGACAGTTATTATTTGAGGTATGTTCCATCTATTCCTACTTTTTCCCCCTAATTTTATTTATTAAGTTGAAGCTTTGTATGGATACATTAAGTATTGTCACGATCATTCCCCTCCACCCTGACCCCACTCCACTGAGGGCCCCTCCTTAGTTGGATGGCTGGTATTCACCATGGAGTTTAAGATTTAAGAGCAACAGGCTCTTAAATTGTGGGGGGCAGGGGCAATACCTCTAGATATTCCCTCCCACACTATGGCTCTTACATTCTTTCCACACTCTTCCACAAAATTCACTAAGCCTTGGTGGGTGTGCTTTAAGTCTACTTTAGTTTTGACCTCTCAGCAGCTTCTGAATTTCTGCTTTGTTGCATTTTGAGTATCCTCAATGTCTTTCTCCATCACCCTGGCACAGGTTGTCAGGCTCATCATGGAAGCAGCACTCTTGCTTATCTTACCAACTCCTTTAGTGTTTTCACCTAGGTCCTAGCTGCTGTGCTAGGGGTGGTTCACCTGCTGACATGGAATCAGCTCACCTTGTCCTCTTGATAAGTGTTGATAGTCCTCAGTTCTTTCTGCTTTCTGGGAAAGAAAAACAGATTCTCCAGTGAAGATTAGGATAGGTTAAAGGTATAAGTATTTTTAATTTAGAGAGATTTTGGTGGGTGTAGTCTCACTTTGGGCCAAAGACATGTAGAAGCTTCTCATTGGAGTCCTTGATCTTGGTCTCCATAGGATTCTGACTTGGTTCCCACTTCTGGCTATCGAGTCCTTTCCACTGAGCAGATCTCTTAGACAATCAGAAAGCCACTGGTTACCTAACTAGGGTGGATGCTACTATTGCACTGGTGTGTACATCTTGTCTGGATGGTTGCTTGTATTTAACATGGTCCCTTCCTTGATCACAGTTGTTGTTGGGCATTTTCGCCTAGTATCATGTTGTGGCACTATACAGTTTACCCATCTGGGAGGTGAATTTCTTCCAGATTCAGACGGATCTTCTCCTGAAACCTCCTGTTCCCTCCATCCTTCCTATCTGGCCCTAGAGTTGCTTGTTGGGTATGACAGTAATCCAAGCTCTTCCAGTTTAGGAACTTCAGATAAGGGAGACTATGCAGCATTTGCCTTTCTGTGCTTCTGTGAGTTTGCTTAGTATGATCTGTTCCAAGTCCATCCATTTTCCTACAAATTTCATTATATCATCTTTCCTTATTGCTGAGTACAATTCCATTGTGTATATGTACCACATCTCCATTATCCATTCATTAACAATGGACAGTTATTAGCTATTGTGAATTGAGCAGCTATAAACATGGTTGAGAAAATATTTCTGCAATGAAGAGTGCATCCTTTAGAGTGGATGTCCAGTAGAGGAATGGCTGGGTCAGTTGGTAGCCCTAATTTCATGTTTTTCAGGAGTCTCCCTATTGATTTCCATAGTGGTTGTACAGGTTTGCACTCCCACCATCAATAAATATGGGTTTCTTTTTCTCCCAATCCTTGCCAACATTTACTATACTTTGACAACATCTCCTTTTTCATTGTTCCATGCCTGGGGAAACACAATTCTACTCTTTATTTTTCTGACTTTGAGCTTTAGACTCCATATGTAAATGAGAGCATGTAGTATTTGTTCTTCTGTGCCTACTCTATTTCTCTTACCACGATGTTCTCCACAGCTATTCAGTATTCCCCTATTCCTACTACTTTCTTGAATTTTTTTGAAACACTTTCATCAGATAGATTCACAACCATATGTGCTGTTATGTTATTCCTGTTTATGAAGTTATAATCCTTTAACTTATTTAATGTCCTTCTCACTTACCCAGGAATGATGTTCTCTGTCATCCTCCACATGTTGTGTATTTCTCTTCTATATTCATCGATCACTGGGTGGAAAGAAGCTTGAAAATCATGGAGCTAAATATCTGTTTTCTCTGTGCTGATGCTGTTTAATAGAAATACACTGTGAATTATTTATACATTCAAAAATTTCCTAGGAGTCAAAAATGGCAATATTAAATATAATTAACCCATTATATATAATATATTTCAATAAATAGATATAAAATAATTAGCAATAAATGTCATAGTTTGTGCACTATCTTCAAAATCCAATGTTTTCAATACTTCCAATATATCACAGTTCAAACTGGCTACATTTAAAGAGTTCATTGACCATATGTGACCAGTGTTAGTCACATTGGTCAGCACACCTCAAGATGTAGGTATATAGGTGATAAGTCTCTGATTCAAGAAGTGGAAATGACTTCACACAGGCCATCTAAATGTGACTAAACATTTCTTGGTGCACAGTTCCCAGCATTATGGAAAGGCAATATTGCTAATTTAGTTCTGTCAATCTTGACCATTTTCAAAGATCAAATGACTTCCCTAATAGTGAATTTTCTGATTGTAAAATATAAGCACAACTTTACAGAAAATTAAAAAGCATATACAAATAAATAATAATAAAAGTTACTCCTGAAACTGACCACAAATATAAAAATATGAATAATATATCATAGTCATGTTTTTAAAATATTAAAATTTCTAAAATATTGTTTATAGGCTTATTCTCTTGTTTTCTGATCTTTGACATTTTTCAGTGTTCTTGAAGATTTTTTTCTTTTTAAATTATACATCAATTTCTTTTTTCTCTGCATTTAAAATGCTGTGCAATTTTTAAATTCTACCTTCAAAAGAGCAGTGAGTAGCAGCTAGCCAAAATATCAACTTATTAACATGGAGGAAAATAGTAGAATCAAGATTTAGCCGCATTGTGCATTTATATATTGTAATAACCTAAAAGTAGGCCTGCCAGAGTCTTCCAGCTTTTGAAAAGGGTAGATGCCTAGCCTATAATTTCATTCACTTCATGTTAACTTATTCTGTGAGTAAAATAGCATTCTCAAGAAACTACCCTTTCTCTCAGAATTATCACTTGAGGGCTGGAGAAATGGCATAGCAGTTAAAGCACTTGTCTGTGAAGCCTAAGGACCCAGGCTTGATTCTCCAGGTCCCACATAACCCAGACGCATATGGTGGCCACATGAGCCTGGAGTTCATTTGCAGTGGCTAGAGGCCCTGGTGTGCCCATTCTCTCTCTTTCTGTCCATTTGCCTCTAATAAATTAATAAATAAAATATTTAAAAAGGAAATGTCATTTGAATTGGTAGTGTTTTATATTTTAAATAGAGTAGGATATTTAGTTATCTTTACATGAAAATCCATCCAAGGTCTAGAAACAACAGAAAATTATGATGTTCTACACTAGAATCAGGTTTTGCAACCCTCATAGAAGAGGTCCTCTGGGCACTAATGCCCATGAATAGTCACAATTTGAAAATGACAAAAAGAAATGATGTGAAGTAAAGAGAATCTGGTACCATGTGGTGTCTAGGGGGAAGCTGGGGATCTCAAATTGCAGCATAAAAATAAAAAGAAAATTGGAAAAGTGAATTAGAGGAGGTGAGGGGGTAATTGAATTTTTTCCAGCTAATATCACTGAAATTGGATTGCACCTAATTGTAGCCAATCCAGATAGCACCAAATGTTTATGCTAATTGGCACCTCATGACAGTTTGGAAATAACTGGCAAACAGGGAAGAGTTAAAGTCATATCTGAAAACATGCCAGAATTTTGCTTTTAAAATGCACACAACAATCCATAAGCAAATGATACCCCAAACAATGTGTGGGAAACACATGGAGACCATTTTCTCACAGCCAACTACTCGCGACAATTTATTATATCCGGCTTCATATTTCTTAGTCTGTTCTGGAAAACTTTTGACCTGGTTGCAATTGCACATTTAAATACTATCTGTTTGGACTTGGATTCTCCAGCTGGGCAGAGATTTCCTGGCCTCACGCCATGCAAAGCAGGCAGCATTGCTACATCTCTGCTTACAGACCTCAGACCTCAGCAATTGCTTCACTATGTAAATAAGGACAGGGGAATCCCTGGGGAGAAATTTCCCCTCTATGTTTAGTGGCCTCTACAATTTTAGGTGGTTGTCAATTAGAACAGCTTCAAGGGGATGTGTTTGTTACCCATGGTACTTAGCTATTAAAAACAATTAAACCAAACAAAAAACAACCTAGCTCTCAAGGCTTCTGACATGTACACAAAATATTCATCAGTCTTATCTCTTCTTAAATTATATATAAACCTCTTTTGGTCAAATTGATTTATTCAGTGTCAACTCCATCCAGGATAGTATTCTAATTTTTGTGTCCTCTTTCATGCATGAAAAGCATTTTGGTCACATAAATGTCTCTTTAAATGTTACCCATTCTTAAGGGTTGTTTCCTTCATTAACTCTCCCTAGGTTTTCTTATCCTTCTACCTTACATTCATTTTCAAGGTATGGATAGAGTAATGCATGGCTGGTGGTTTGTGAAGTGAGTCTGTCCTATTTTTCAAATCTCTCTCTGAACATGTACCATCATCTAAGCCCAGTATTGAGTGCTGGGGATGCAGATATGAGTAAAACAGAGCAGGATTTCACCATCATGGAGCTGACAGACTAACATGGGGGATTCACATGAACTAAATTAAATTATAACTTTCTGTCCACTCTGAAGTCTAGCTACACCTCTTATTTTGCACTTGTACATTTGGCTACTCTCCCTAACTAGAATTCAAATATTTATGGAAGGGAGAAGAGAAGGAAGTGGAAGAGAAGCTGATCTTGTTGACAAGTTTGCCATTGCTGTGTTCCAGGTACCATGATTTACCACTTACCACAAATGACATAGCACATGTTACTACTGTTATTCCTAATCCTCACCACAATCCTGCAGTTCTACCCTATTTGACATCATTTTTTGATATCAAATTTGTTTTCTCAGTCCCAAAACAATCAGTGATTAGACCCATTCATGGCCTTGTATTATTAGTGGCATGTTCTGGCCCAGGAGCAGGTACTCCATAAGTATACCATCACATCAATGTAAATACAAAATATACATTGCTTTAAACCTTTAAGGAATAACTTAAAACAATATGTAATCAGAGGAAATTTTTTTTTCCTTTACAGCTTTGTAAAATGTCATTGGACATTTTGTATAGATACTACATGGGCATTTAGGTTGATTCTATTTCCCAGCTATTGTGAATAAAGCAGCAATGAACATGAATGTGCAAGTATATCTGTGGTAGGATATAGAAACTTTTAGGCTTCTAAAACACAGATGCATGTACATGCACACACACAATCACCACTTTTCATCATTTGCAAAAAGTATTTGTTATCCTTTCTCTGAATTTTCATCATAAACTTTGATCCCCACTGTCATGAAAATCCTTGTAGGAAGACACACCTTTGCCTTCCCACAATATCAGAATTTATTGAATAACAACAAACTCACAAAATACAGTATTTTCAAGGGTAGCAATTTTCCAGATTCTTCCACTTTCTTTGATAACCCTATCCAAGGCAAACAAAGGTTATTTTATTCCAACCATAGTTTTTTTTTTTTTTTTTTTTTTTTTTTTTTTTTTGTTTTTGTTTTTGGAGGTAGGGTTTCACTCTGGTCCAGGCTAACCTGGAATTCACTCTGTAGTCTCAGGGTGGTCTCGAACTCACAGTGATCCTCCTACCTCTGCCTCCTGAGTGCTGGGATTAAAGGCATGAGCCACCATGCCTGGCGCCAATCATAGATTTTAATGTTCACTTTCAAATAATGCATTACTCTCCATATAAAGGAATATATATGGGTGTATATATATATATAGTACTTATGTATTTATACATGCATGTGTATGTGTGTAGGAACCAAGACCTTTGGTCTACATCAGAAGAATCTGGAGACCTCCCAGTAACAGCTACAAAGGATGTTTTGTAACAACTTCTCTTATAGTTGAGAATTAGACAAAAACTATCAGGTGAAATATCTGTTTTATTTCCTGAGTCAGCCCCAGATGGTAACTTTTTGCATTCAGTGCCTTCTTGTAGAATGCCTGATTTGAGCTTACAAGATTTGGTGACTAAGAAATAAATTGCTTTCAAATATTACAGCTAAAGGAAGTTAAATTATAAGAAGGACATTATGTAAGAATCCCTCTCCTAAGGAGAAAAAAAGTAAAGATAATCAAGAATTTCTGACACAAGATTCTCATTCTATCAATGATTGCCCAATACCTAGCACAGTCTACCACATAATAGATACTTTCACAACAGCAGTTGAATGCAAAAGTTCTTAAAGATAAGTTAACCATTTATTTTATTTTATTTTTATAAGAGAGAGAAAATTGGCACACCAGGGCCTCTAGCCATTGTAATCAAACCCGAGACATGCGTGCCACCTTGTGAACATGTGTGGCCTTGTGCATCTGGCTAATATGGGTTCTGGGGAGTCCAACCTTGGTTCTTAGGTTTCACAGGCAAACACCTTAACCTGTAAGCCAGCTCTCTAGCCCCAAGTTAACCATTTTTAACATTATTTATTTATTTACAAGTGGGGGGTGGCAGGGGAAATGGGAAACACCAGGGCCTCTTGCCAAACAAACTCCAGACACATATTCACCACTTTGCATATCTGGCTTTATGTGGGTATTGCGGAATTAAACCAGGGCCGTCAGGCTTTGCAAGCAAGTGCTTTTAACCAGCAAACCATCTTTTTAACCCAAGTTAACCATTTCTAAGAAAATGCTGGATGATACTACAATAAACTAAAACTGAATATCAGAATGACTAAAAGAAAATATCTTAGATGGGATTGTTATAATCACATATGTAAAATCACCATTGATATGCATCTTTTATTGCAATAGACAGCTTAGGTTAGTAAAATGCAATCTAGTATAATACTTAAAAGCATGGACGTGGTTGAGATACTGGGATTGACATTTTGAAATGGATAACTATATAAAAATTACTTAACCTTACTAAACATCCTTTATAATATGTATACAACAGTTTTATAATTAGAAATGTATTAATAAACTTTAAAAATATGGGGCTGGGAAGATGGATCAGATGTTAAAGGCACTTGCTCACAAAGCCTGATAGCCTGAATTCAATTTCCAAGCCACTTATATAAACTGGATGCAAATAGTGGCACACAGATCTGGTGTTCATTTGCAGTGGCAAAGGGCTCTGGCATGTCCACACACACACACACACACACACACACACACACACACACAACAAAAATAAAAGTGCACTATTCTGTGCAATTAAACCATATTTTCAAAGGTAATGGGATGGGCACCAATGCCTAAAATAATACATAAGTGTGAAAAGTACTAGAATTTCAAAAATCTAATGTAGATGCATAAAACACAGCTCTTATCTCAGAGCTCAAAAGTAGAGAGTTAATTCTGGCACAAATATGAGTGACCATCAACCAGGAACACAGATCCAGTTTACCTCAAATTCCATTTTATAATGTGGTAACAGTTTCATAACAACTTTGAATTAACAAAGAATATAATAATCAATACACATTTCAAATACATTGGCAGAAACATCAGCAAGAATGTCTCTGATGCAGGCCTCATATGTTATCTGATAGTATTCCTAGCTTTTGGGTTGTTGAAAGATTTAGACATTCTAAAAGGGCTTATTTATACAGTACAAATGTCAGATGTCTATAAGTTCGTTTGTCCCTGGACCTACAAGTTTCCAACTATCCACAATTATTGAAATTCTGATCAGTCGCTTAGTCTTTCAGAACATTTGAAATAGGTATGGCTTTTTTTTTTTTTTTTTTTTTGGCCCCTGAGAATTTGAGTTAAGAGTAACTACTTTAGGGCTGGAGAGATAGCTCAGTGGTTAAAGGCACTTGCTTGTGAAGCTTGTGAAGCTTGATGGCCTGAGTCCAATTTCACAGTACTTATGTAAAGCCAGATGTACAGTGACACAAGTGTCTGGAGTTTGTTTTCAGGGGCAGAAGGCTCTGACAGACCCATACTCACTCTTACTGTGTCTTCCTCTTTCTCTCTGTCTATATCTATCTCTCAAAAAAATAAAATATTAAAAATGGTAACTACTTTAAATGAAATACTTGCCAAAAAATGAAAGGACATATTTTTCTCAAAACAGAAGAAAGAAAAAAATTAAGAAAGACTGCAAACTAGTAGGAAAAATTTTCTATGATTGGAAATAGTGACTTCAATAGTTAAAGGCCATGTGGAGAACTGAAAGTTTAAGGCTAGTTTATATACTCTGTGTCCTTGGTTGACTTCAGTTGCTCTCCTGGGAGTCTCTGAAAATGGGCTAGAGGGAGAATTTATAGATCCAGGAGTGCTTAGATATCTGATAACAGAAGATACCTGCATCTCTGAATTCACAGACCTAGAAATTTGGGAAGAGAGGAGAGGTCCATGTGAATTCAGAGATGCAGGTATCTTCTGACACTGCTTGTTTAAGGTTCATATATGAAAATTTTTGAGAGAAACAATGGGTCTTGTAAGACTATTAGACAAGTGGGCACTGTAGAGACAAATGTTTAAAAATCTCCCCACTCTAATGGTCAGGCCATGATTGCATGGAACCTGACCCAGTGGTGTATCATGAATTACTCAAGCAATTAGTGCCTGACCCCTGTTGCCTTATCCAAATGGCCAGCTTCAGGGAGAACAAGTTCTATTATAAAACTTAACTACTTCATAGCCAGGCATGGTGATACATATCTTTAATCCCACCACTTATGAGGCAGAGGTAGGAGGATCTCAGTGAGTTTGAGGACACTCTGAAACTACATGGTGAATTCCAGGTCAGCCTGAGCTAGAGCAAGACCCTGCCTCAAAAAAACAAAACAAAACAAAACAACAACAACAACAACAAAAAATATATATATAGCCACACAAATTGTCCAGTAGAAAAGGGCTGATAATTTTATTAACTGCTAAAATGTATCCATTTACTCTCAGAGGTGCAGTTCTTTTTCAGAGAATTTCTGTTCATGTCCACAATGTCTATTCTTTTATTATTAATATTATCATTATTGTTATTATTTATTAGAGGAAGAGGAGAGAGAGCTAGATAGAGAGAATGAGTGTATCAGGGCCTCCAACCATTACAAATGACCTCCAGATGTATTTGCCCCCTTGTGCATCTGGCTTACTTGGGATCTGGGGAATTGAACCTGGGTTCTTAGGCTTTGCAGGTAAGCACCTTAATAGCTAAGCCATTTCTCCAATCCCCACAGTGTCTATTCTTTACTAAAATTTTATATCAATTCTAGGGTGGTAAATGGGAACAATTCATCCATAAACTGAAGCAATATATAACTCATTCATGTATTATAGTACTAGAAAATAAATTATAATTTAGTTGCTAGAGAATTAGAAAATAAAGTCAAGCAAATCTCCGAATAAAGGGAAAATGCATTAAAATTGAAAAGATAAGAAAATAAACTCACTCCAAGAAGACTAATATTTGAAAAATGAACACTTTAGAAAGAAAAAACACAGAGAAATCCTAACATTTAACAAACTAAACACACACACACACTTGGTCACACAGGCTAACTCAAATTTCAATGTCAGTTAAGAGTTATTGGAAGGGCCTAAGGGGGTTGCAGAATTTGTCCATAAACAACATGGGCAAATTTTATTTTGCAGAGACTATCTTGGAGATTCCTCTGAAATAGATATTTATAACTAAACTTCATAAGACACATGGTGTGATATAACATCCTGATTGAATGACAACCAAATTATTTTGGGCTATCTTGGTCCTCTTTATAGATATTTATAACTAACTTCTAGGTGTGATATAACATCTTGTGATTATTATTATTATTATTATTTTTTTTTTTGGTTTTTTGAGGTAGGGTCTCACTCTGGTCCAGGCTGACCTGGAATTAACTATGTAGTCTCAGGGCGGCCTCGAACTCTCGGCAATCCTCCTACCTCTGCCTCCCGAGTGCTGGGATTAAAGGCGTGCACCACAAAGCCCGGCTTTTCATCCTGTGATTATTAAGTAAATCCCTTGAAAAAGGGATCTTATCTTATACCATCCTGAAAGCTAAAAATGACATCAGATAGTATTTGAGGACTGTAATAGAGATTTTACTGTTTTGTTATAATCCACCTACCTGAGGTTTCCACCAATGGATTTAAAGACTGCCTTGATTTATGACCTTCTTTTGTTCTGCAATTATAAACCTTCATGAAATTATTAACACATTGGAACATGGAATTTGGGATAATTGAAATCTATGTTCCTGGGTCATGGTCCCTCATATTTGACTCCAGAATAAACTAGTTTTTATTCTCTTTGAGGTAATATCTGTGTTTTTTTTTTTTATAGTAGTAGAATATTATGCTTCTATCATTGAAAGTTTGTTGAGTGTAAAGATTAAAAGCACAACATCATGGAATGCTGAAAACAAGTAGAAGCATTTAAAGAATCCATGGACTGTGAACCAAAATAATACATCAACAAAGACCATTTCAATATCAAGGCAATTTGAGAATTCTTAACCATAGAAGACTGTGTAACAGTGTCATCAAATTCTGACTGTTCAGATGTGTGCACTCAAACTATCAATGTACTGTGATTTTTTAAAAAAGGTTTTCACATATCCAAATGTCACCAACAGTCTTGCACATCTTTTAAGAAAGCTCTTAGTAGAGACAATGTTTCTTTAGCATAAGGCAAGAACCCAAAGAAAAAGAAGCCGTGGTATTCAGAAAACAGAGGAGCAAAACCAAGAAAGAAGTTAAGTGAAATGCAGGACATACTTGATCACTGGTGAAAAGAACAGAACCAGAAAGGTGAGAGCAGATTAGAGACACTCTCCAAAGAGATAGCCCCTAGGGTGGTTTGATGCAGGTGTCCCCCATAAACATAGGTGTTCTGAATGCTAGGTTCCCAACTGATGGCAATTGGAAATTAATGCCTCCTGGATGCAGTGTATTGTTGAGGGCCAGCTTATGAGTATTAAAGCCAGCTCCCCCTTGCTAGTGTTTGGCACACTCTCCCCTTCCTGTTGTCTACCTTATGTTGGCCAGAGGGTGATGTCCACCCTCTGCTCATGCCATCATTTCCCCCTGCCATGGTGGAGCATCCCCTCGAGCCTATAAGCCAAAATAAACCTCTTTTTATTTTTTTTCCCCACAAGCTGCTCTTGGTCGGTTGATTTCTACCAGCAATGTGACTCTGACTGTGACAGTCTCCAAATTAATTTACTACTCATTGTCTTTGTACAGAGGGACAATTTAAACTACTGGAGAAACACTTTTGGCCAGACATGCATTCAGAAAATTAAACAAAATATAAGAAAGTTACTAATTCTAGAAAAAGAAAAATTACAGGGAAAAAAAATCACATTCATTCATATGACTTAACCATAAAAATTATTGAAAATTGTCATAAAAGCATAAAAATTAAATATTTTATCAATAAAAGAGATTAGAGGATGGGAAATAATTAAAGCTATAGCTTTATATTTTATAATTGAGAACCAACAGAAAATGATTATCATAAAATATTAAGATATGACAACAGCCATTAGATTTAGGAAAAATAGAAAAGCTAGGAATTAGAAAAACAAAAACACAGACAAGTTCAAAAACAGAAATAACCATCAAAAAGAATCAGATAAAATTGATTATACAGATTGAGCATGGCAAGCTAGGTCAAAGAAACATCATCAAAGCAAATCTTGTTTTAAATTATGATTTCACATTGTGTGCATCTTTGACGAAAACAAAATTAATTTTAAAAGAAGGAAAAGAAAGACAAAGAGAGGCCACATCCATCACTAGAGAATAAATTTTATTTCTCTAGTGAAATTTGGTCACAATTTAAAACTTACTTTCCCTGTCTGGAAAAGCCAGGCCCTAGATGCTGACCTCACAGAGAAGGCTGCTAAAGGAAGCAGCCCCTGCTAAGCTCTCAGCAAGGTTCACTTGACCCTTTCCCACAACTCCCTACTCCACCCCAGGTAGCCAATCCCACAGTGGACTATTGCAAGCACTAAAAGAAGTGTGGCATCTTGCCAGTTTAGGCCCACCAAATTTGAGGTGTCAATGGAAATAGAATCATCAGTAGTGCTATGATTGGCTCCACATTCATAGTGCTTCTTCGTTAGCTATAAAGATTCAGGACAGAGAAGGCCCAAAAAGTGCTATGCATAAGTAATTTTATTTTGCTCAGTGAAATACATATTTAATGGTTATAAATGGGTGTTATACATACCTATTTCTTATAGAATAATCTGAATTCCCACATGAAAAATCCATGTAACCATATATTCCTAGATGTTGAATTTCACAATTTCTGACTTCCTACTATACAAGTTCTAAGGAGATACAGTGCACAGAGATAGTGACTATTGGCTCAAATACTGAGTTTAATACTTTTATTTATTTATTTATTTATTTATTTATTTATTTATTTATTTATTTATTTATTTGAGAGAGAGAGATACAGAAATAGGCAGGTAGAGAGAGAGAGAGAGAGAGAGAGAGAGAGAGAGAGAGAATGGGTGCGCCAGGGCCTCCAGCCACTGCAAACGAACTCCAGATGCATGCACCCCCTTGTGCATGTGGCTTACGTGGGTCCTGGAGAATCGAGCCTCGAACCGGGGTCCTTAGGCTTCATAGGCAAGCGTTTAACCGCTAAGCCATCTCTCCAGCCCGAGTTTAATACTTTCTTATTTTACAACCTTAAATAATGTTCTTATAGAAAGTCCTTGCTTGATTTACTGGGAAATGATAGAATACTATAAAAAGAATGCTTCAAGGACAGTGATTATTTATAAATCTCTTAGCACTGTGAATGGCATACAGAATATATCAAATAGATTGTATTGTAACCTCAGAAAAGGAGTCTAGAAAAGTCAAGGCAAGGATATGATGTGGGCTATGCTCTCTGCTGTCTCTCCCTACTCTCGAATGTCGTGGAGAATTTTATATATGCTCTTGTTGAAACTTGACCCAATGTCATGAGGATGGTAAGTGGTAACACTTGGATTTGAATATAGGACTATCTGACTTCAAACTGAATCCTGTTAGAGTATTATTGAAGACTAATCCATCAGAGAAAAATTCTTTTTTTTTTTCTGATTTCCACACATCACTTAGACAGGAAGAGTCCTTTGAGGACATGGTACAACTCAAAGAAAATGTTTGATCAGAAAAATGAAATAAGAAAATCCCAGGAAATTTGATTCAACATGAGGATCTAACCCAGAAGACCTCCAAGAACAAAGTGTACCCACTCAGATGCTAAAGTAATGGAAATGATGAAGAGGTCTGAGAAGAAATGTAAAAAAGAATCTATATAGAACTATGGAAATAAACTACATAAAGGCACTAAGTAAATCTAAACACTTATCAGGTCAAATAAGTTTATTGTTATATGAGAAGTCTCAATATTTTGTTGAGTGTCCAAACAATGAAAGTGAGATTATTGTACTTAATACTTAAGACTATCAGTCATTTGCACTACACATTCTTATATCCTATAGGGATATAAAATCCATAAATACAGTCTCTACTTTCATGTAGTTTATAAGGTGATGCTTCTAATAAGACATTCTCAGAAAGAAAAAAAAGACACTAACAATTCATTAGTTATGGGATTGGTTGGTCATATCCTAAGTGTATACATAAGTTGTCTGAGGAATAGTACTTAAAGCATACAAATTCAGAATCTGACGGTTAATTGTATAAATGATGGAAAGTTTCACTTGAGTTAAATGTTGAGTTAATTTCATTTGAATTACTTTCATTCAAATTTGAAACCAAGGATAGAATGATAGTTACCCAGGGAAGTGGAGGTTTGTGTGGGGAACGGGGGATGAGAGATACTTATAGATACAAACTTTCAGTTATGAGACAAATTCTGGGGATTGGGATGGATGTGTTAATGTGGTCATGGTTATCATTATATAACATACATTACTGGACACTGGTGAAATTGAACACTTTGAACATATACTATCATGTGTTGATTAAAGATGTAAAATAAAAGGAAGAAAATGGACTTAAATAAAAATAAAGGGGTAGGATTTTGCAAAAGGCAAGAGTGAACTCATGGACTTGAGAATGAAGGTGTGTTGGAACAGCAGTGACTATGTTTAGTCTTTCTCCCTCCCTCGTTCTCTCTCTCAAATAAATAAATAAAATATATTTTAAAACATTTAAAAAATCTTGTATCATGAATGCAAAAATTCAATGAAGAAGTTACTGTCATAAAAATGGGGAAACCATTTAAACAGATAATTTACTAAAGATAATATATGAGTGGCAAATGCACTCAACATTTTCACAAAACATTGCATATTCACAAAATTTGAATTTTATGAAAATGCAAATTTAAAACATAATTAAGGGGCTGGGAGATGGCTTAGCTATTAAGGCACTTGCCTGCAAAGCCTAAGGACCAATGTTTGATTCCCCAGGAAACCACTTAAAGCAAGATGCACGAGGTGGCACATATGTCTGAAGTTTGTTTTCAGTTGCTAGAGGTCTGGCGCACCCATTTTTTCTCTCGCTATCTGCCACTTTCTCTCTTTTTCTCTCTCTCTCAAATAAATAAATAATGAATATTTTTAAAAAAACAGGGGCTGGGGATGCTCAGTAGATGAGGGCTTGCCTAGCAATTGCAAGGCCCTGGGTTTGGTCCTCAGCATTGAAAAAAAAAAAATCACAAAAAGATAAAAAAGAAAATCTCAAGAGAACTAGAAATATTTTTGAAAAATGAAATACTGGGGCTGGTGAGATTTCTTAGCAGTTAAGGCGCCTGCCTGCTAAGCCTAAGAAAGTTGGTTCCAATCTCCAGGTCCCACCTTTTTGCCAGATGCAAAGTGACACAAGGGCATAATGCCTCACTTGCCCACAAGGGGGTGCACGCATCTGGATTTCATTCACAGCTGCTGAGAGGCTGCTGGTGCTCTCATCTCTATCTGTCTTCCTCTCCTTCTCTCTCTGTCTCTCTCTGTGTCTCTCTCAAAAAAAAAAAAAAAAAAAAAGAAAGAAATACTGCTAACACATATTAAAATGGTTTAGTTCTTTTTAAATTATTGAGACATATGTGGGTATGTGTGTGCCTTTTGCCACTTCAAATGGACACTTGCACCACTCTTTTTGCATCCAGCTTAATTGGATGGTTATGGAAATAAGCTGACTAGCTTTTCAAACTAGTTGCCTTTAACTGATGAGCTATCTTCCCATCCCACTAATTTTTTATCTTATTCTGTAACAGACAAATATAATTTATATACATTGATTATGCACAACATGATATTTTGAATGTGGACTGGCTCAAACTAGCTAATGACTTCACATACCTATTTTTTTGGTGACAACAAGTAAAATCTACTCTGACCAACAAATGCTATTTCTTTGGCATTACTGTAATATGGGAAATTTTGGTGTCTTTGAAAGCACTGAAGCCTTTCTTGGCTCTTGGTTGGCCTTTAATCCAGGAGTTAGGGTGACAAATTGTCATGGTCACATAAAACTTACACTTAGTCAGTGGCCTCCAAGTTCTTGTCTTATCAATTCAAAGAATTGAAATCCACAGACTAAAGGATATAGTGTAGAGAGATTTTATTACAAAGATTATAGAACTTGAAGCACTTAAGAGAAGGAGAAAGGAAAAATTACAGAGTGACACTGCCAAAGAGAAGGCAAGAAGTGGTTACAGAAAATGGGCAAGCCAACCTAAAGACCGACTGGGGTCTTATGTAGGTTCTGGAAGGGGGCTGAGTTAACCAGCTTCCATGCATGGTTTTTACATAGGGGATCACATGTATTACTTCCAGGATTCCAGGAAAGGAGAATTCTAGCAAAAGGAAGCTCCAGAGAGGACTCAAATTGAGTTTAAGGAAAAACAGCTTTTAGAAAGAAAGAGATAAAGAGCAGGCAGATCCTTCCCTGACCTCTAACAAAGTAGAGACTACAAGGACAGGCTCATGGACATACCTTGATTTTACTTTTGGGACCTTGTCATCCTTAAACTGCCTCAGCTGGATATGAAATCTAGGGGAGTACACATAGCAGGAAAATGCTGTACTACTAAGAGCAGGATACCAGCCTGCTGTAAGTTTATTGTTTTACCATCAAATGTGGATAAAGAAGTGGAGTACAAGTAGCTTTCTTCCACTGCTGGGAGTAACTCAAAACAATACACACTTCAGAAAATGTTTTGTTACTTTCTTGAAAGTTTGTATAAACTTAGCATATAATCAATCAATCCCACTAGTAGGTATTTACCCATCTAGACTGACAAATTCAAAATACTGCCATATTCATTACTGTCAAAACTTAGAATTTGATCAAATTCTAAACACCTCTAAAAAGGAATACATAGACCACCTGTTTTTACAACCATGAATATATTTATAAACAGATATTTTGCATCTAGCTTTATGTGAGTACTAGGGAACCAGGCTTGGGTCCTTAACCACTGAGCTGTCTCTCCAGCCCTAATTCCTGTATTAATTGGATTTTTCATTGACAATTTCAGGTAATATTCAATAAAGATGTAATGATTATATGTGAAAATGTGTGTGTAGCACCAGAGGTTAAAAAAATTGAAGGCTTAATTTAGAAACAACTGAAAACAAGTATTAGAGAGATGCCAACCTGACCTATGAATATGAATTTAAAAACACACTTCCAACAATGTTTAAAAATTATAATCATATATTTTCAATTTATGTTCTTTTTGCTTTTATAGCAATAAAATGCTTGTTATAATTATTTAATAGCATACAGACAACTCATTAAATTAAATATGTAGTTCAAAAATGACGATATTCAAAGTTGAACATTGTAATGTAAATTAGAAAATGATCTGTAGGTGTTAACTGATATAGGAAGCTCCCAGTGACTGGATAAGGAATTTAAAATCTTTGAGTTAAAGGTAAATGCTATGTTTTAGAAAACTAAAATTTAGATAAGACATTTCATTTCTTTCTATATTATTAAATCTATAAGCCTGCATTAGCTGCAGCTTTATCATTTGGGTTCTTGCCTAAGTTAATGTAAATATATTGGGCCCTTCTCTTTATTCCTTCCCAACAATAGTGGTCTCCCGCCCTTTGCTGTTCCTTTATAACTATTTGTCCTAAATAAGACATTTGTTCATTTTGCTTCAGTAAGTTAAATCCCTCTGTTCTATGTCTTTCATACCACTTGGCATTAACTCCCAAAGTCTCACTGTTTTGCACTGCCTTCTGATATGTATTTTTTTGGTTAACTTATAAGATGTTTGAAGACGAAAAGCGTGGCCATAAAATAAGGGCTCACCAGCATAAATTGGGTCTGTAGCAGATAGCATCAGGTTCGCTGAGATGAACTTCCAGATCAGGCACAGTTATGGAGGAAGAGATATTATTTATTGAAGCTTACAGATCCAGGGGAAGTTCCAATAATGGCAGAAGAAGCTGGCCTGCCTTCACAGGGCCAAGCAGAGAGAGAAAAAGCAAACCAGGCACACAGCACACTGAGCAAAACCACAGCCCAAAAGTCACACAGCACACTTCAGGAACTCCTGCTAGGCACACTTTGCATATCTTTACAATGGAATCTAAAACCCACAACCAACACCTTAAGACCAGCCCCCAGTGACATTGCCTCTAGCAAGGTGATTGCAGATGCAAAGTATAACTAATAAAACACTGAATATATTGGGGGACATATATTGAAACTACCACAGGGTCAATTATAACTCACATTTAACAGTATCTCCTTCAAGTATTCTGATCAATACAGTTAGTGTTGATATGTACTTTTTAGCTGGCATTGTATTTCAATTAACTGGAAAACATTTTTAACATCTCTGTTCTTCCTTTCTATATACATGAAGACATAGGATTATTGATTGATCAAATACAGATAACCTCATGTTATCTCAATGGCTTATTTTTATGTGTTTACATTACTTAGCAGAGTCCAAATTAGATTTAAGCTATTCATAGTGATCATTTCAAGGAAGGACAAATGGGCACCTGCCTACCCGCTTATATTACAACTTGTGTCATCCCTATGAGACTCCTAAATCCAGCAGAGAAGACAATGGGTAACGACAAGAAGGGAAATCTATGAGATCAGGGTCTGAATGTGGTAAAGTATACAGCATATATCCAGCTACCCACACACTTTTTTTTTTTTTTTCTGTAAAAACCCTGAAAAATCACCCTTTATGAAGCAGTTGCCTCATTTGGCCACTAGATAGCAGTAAGGATATTCCAAAAAGGGGAGTAAAAGCATTTGGCATGATTATTACTGTGCCAGAGAAACATCAGAGAAGTTCATTTTAGATTAGCAGAAGAGGAAAACAGAAGCTCCCGTTTCTTAGAAAGTAGAATATTTTTATTAAAACGTCAAATCCCAGTGGGTTCTTAATGTAAGTCTGTACTTTACCACTATCGGAAATTTAACCCACTTGTTTCCAAATACAATTTCTGTTTGAAGGTAGGGAGGTACACATTTGGCACATACTGAAGTAAAACATGAAAGTAGCACTTGAATAATAATGCCCGAGGTCCACAGAGACCGCACAGTAGACTAGTGAATCATGCCAACGGCATTTCACACAAAGAATGAAGACTCAGAATGCAGCCACTTATGCGCTCATTGATCCTGTGAAAGGGCAGAGTTTAAAAGTCACGTACATTTCAGTATGTAACGTTTTAATAGCTAAAATCTTCGTCGTAAAGAAAAAAAGGCATCATCAACATTCAAAAGCTTGTGAATAGCACCTTGATATGGTTGAATCTACTCATATGTGTGGTTATATTCTGACTTGCTAATTCTTTGGTATGCAAGAAGCAAGCCCGTGTTCCTTTCCAGGTAAGACATAGTATAAAGAGTTCATGTGATACTGAACCATCTTCCCACATGGTTCAACCTCAGCTCATTGACTTCAGGCCTATGCTTAAAAAGGCGGTGGATATTAAATGTCACTCAAACAGATACCATGTGAGAAGTTGAGAGATGAGTCATTCAAGATCTATCAAAGAAATATTTGGGGGAACCTTCACAAGGAAAATGCATGTTAAGAAAAAAAACAAAGGGTCTGAAGAAAAACCCATAGTTAAACTAGAGATATAACTTCAAATTTCTTTTGAAGTTAAGTTGGCAGTAGTGAAGCAGAAATGGATTCATAATACTTAAGAACTGGATTCCCATTTTCCCACTATTGAGGATGCACATACACACACACACACACACACACACACACACACACACACACACTTTTACTCAGATGGTTAACCTAGTTTCTTACTCAAGAATTTTAAATTTAGCCTCAAATTGCCCAAGATGACCTCAGCCTTTGAACTTCCTATTCATGTGAGCTGTTATATTCCTTTCTGTTGTGGTTATTAGAATTGTGTTTATGCTTTATTCATATGAAGCAGAAATTAAGAGGCAAAACTAGGAGGTGGGGTTCTGTTTCCCCTGCCTTCTGTCTATGTGTGAAGAAACATCTGAAGCGGGTTTAGGGATCTCACTGGGAATTACATCCATCATATTTGATATACAAGTAGACAGTGTGACTATGCCCTTAAATAGTCATTCATACATGGAATATGTAGGAGCATACATGGAAAACTCATGACAAATTTAAAAAGGTCTGCCTGGTTTGGTAGAGCTGTGCCTTGTCAGTACTGAGTGTTGTGATCCTGACCCCAGTGCCCTCTCCTCAGAGCCTAGATGCTTCTTTCTTTCTTCTGTAGCTTCACTTTGTGTGCTAACGATAGGGATCAACTACTAAAGCAACTCTTCTACTACTTTCCAGTATCCCGGAAAGGACATAGAGCAGAGGTGGTGTTGTTGCCACGAGGGTGAGGTGAGAGGTATTGTTGCTGCTACAGAGAGTATAGTGAGAGCGTTGCTTCTCTACAGAGGGAAATTTTGATTTCTGCTTGAATGTTGAACCACTGACATGTTATTATACATTTTAATTTGCCCAAATACATGCAAACATCTATAAACAAAATGCCAACATCTCCTCTCAACAGAACCTCTACAATCAAGGTTGCAAGTAGATTCTAATGACATTTTGTTAAACATTCAGTGTATTCCAATTGTTCTTCCCATGTCTATATGGAAAGAAAAAGAAAAGGAAATAAAGAGAAGTCAAGGGGAAGAAAAAGAAAAAAAAGTTACTAAGTTTCTTATAGATTGGTAGATTTCAACCAAGTCTGCACTTTGAAATCTCTTGGATGAAAACTATCAATGCCCCAGTTTACTTTCAGATCTTTAAAGATCCCCCATAAATCTATTGTGCATTCAGGGTTACGATTTAATGTAATGCAGCAGTATAGTCTATTAAATAGTGACTTAATGTTCAATTACTCAAGAAGCATGGGACTCAGAAGGATTTTAGTTGTTAAGTATGCTACCACAAAGTCCACCAGTTTATTTTTATAATATATTTTTATTTTATATATATAATATATATATGGTATATATTCATCCATGATGTTACCATCATTAGCCTTCTCCCTGTCCTCCCCCCATGAGTAATGTGGGTCTTGCCTTATGTGAGTAGCCATCAGTTATGTGGGAGAGGCAATGACTCTATATAATGACCCAACTCATGGCTCTAACAATTTTTCTGCCCCCTCTTCTGCGAATTTCCCTGAGTCATGTTGAGTTCATTTTAGGTCTATTTCAGTGATGAGGTTTTGTGAGTCTCTGTGTCTCTGGATATCTGATTTGGTAGGAGTTGAGTGTTCTTTGTCTATCTCCTTCATCCTTGTGCTGGTACCAGGTTCACTAGAAAGCAGCAATCTTACTCATTTCCGCTATAACTCTATGGCTTCAGTTGGTGCTCTGTGGAGGTGTGATGGGCTGATTCTCTCCTCAGGTTCTGCATCCATCTGAAAGAGGGAAACAGATTCTCCAATGGAGAGTGAGGTCAGTGCAAGATACATGGATAACCATTATTATTTTAGAGAGAATTTAATAAGTGTAGGCCCTCTTGTATTCCACTATTGGTAGGAGCTTGATATTGGAGAGTGGGCTCTTTTTTGGATATGGTTCTGACTTGTTTCCCATTTCCAGGTATGGGTACCATTCCACTAAGTGGATCCTTTAGCCAAATGAAGAGCAGTTGGTAACCCACCATGGCTACATGATACTATAACACTTGTGTGAGAATCATGTCAGGATTTTTGCTGCTGAGTAGCTTAGACCATGAGCTGCTTAGATAGATGTTGGTTGTTTTCCCCCAGTCACTTATGTAGTTCATTCTGGAACTAGACAAGCTAATTAAAAGACCACCAGTTTCTTATTGCAAAGGCATAAGAGTCTCTGGTCTAAGAGCCAGTGGCTCCCTAAGACTTCATTCTGTCCTTGGGGTTAAGTGCAGTCTCGTTCTCAAATCCCAAACCCCACTCCTCTGAGGCTGCTCAGTAGTTCTATGTCATGTCATTCTCCTGACCTCTCACTCTTCTAAAATTTTTGCAAGATCAATGCTTTAGGCCCAATAGAATGGAATCTTTTTTTTTTTTTCCTAATAATGATATAGGTCCTGTGGCTTTTAGCATTCATAGATCATTTTCACATTTCTTATAGTTAGAGGTTTATTTGTTCACTACATTATAACTGCCAAAGAGTTGAATGATACCTGAGGTGGTAGAATGAATTGGAAAGAGCAGTGCCCTGTGAATTTCAGGGCCTTCAATCAAGTTATGGATCTGTACTTGCCTCATTCGATGACCTGAAACAAGTCACATAACCTTTTGAGCCTCTATTTTCTTAAATGTAAAGTGAAAAAAATGTGAAATACCTCGTATCTATTGCAACTCTAAAATGCCACCCAGCATATTCTTTTCTTATCCATTTTCTAGTAATGATGCTAATGAACACTAAATAAGGGAAAGTCCAGCAGGAAGCACAGGACAAACTCTAATGACTCAGATAAGCCATGGGTTGACAAATCTGCTCTCATACCTTTGAACTTATCTATTCCAGTTGTGTTTTCAAAAGACTAAAATGGTATTATGTGGTAGGATCGACTCTCTGCTACTGGATTACATAAAAAGACTATTCTTCTTTCCTCTTGTGACAATCACACTTAAAAATGAGACAAAAATGATCTGATTCTCTCACTGTTAAATTGACTCTAAGACAGAGAGTGTGGTAATTTTTTAAAGAAATCCTTTAATCTTCCAGAAACAAATTTAAAATACCCCCATGCAAGTTTAGTTCACAGTTCCCTTTCAAAGCTCCTGCACTCATGGTGCTTCAGCCCTTTCTTCTACCAACAATGATCTTCTCCTCATACCATCTCACCCTCAAGACATCCTTGAGCATATCACCACTGCACACATCTTTTTCTATCTCTTGATATATGACTTATCTACTCCAAAAATGTTTTGAGACTGCATATCTCTTGAAGACTACATGCAAACTGTTTAGTTTGGCATTCCCAGATCTCTACTCCCTTGCACCAAACAGTTCCTCAACACATTTCTTTTCCAGGTCTGATCTCTTTTTCCTTTCCTCAGCTGAGCCATTTGAAGCCCCATCCACTATGCCTTTGCTCATGCTATCCTTCCTATGTGGAATTGTCTTCCCCACTTTCCTCAACAGAGACTTGGCCATTGTTGAAAGGTGAGTTATCTAATTCTTCATTTCTTCCAGAAAGCACTCATACTGCAGACTTTTCCATCTACCAATTGAGCTCAGCAGTACCCTTCTCACCCATAGTGTCACTGCTGGTTACTTTGTGTTTCCTTGTCATGCTGCCTATTTGTGAGGGACAGACACAAGTGTCAAATGCTTCTCCCTCCCTACTTACCTCTTCTTTTCTTTCTCGCAACAAGTACACAAAATTAAGAGTGAAGTTTCCCAGTTGTAAAACTGCTTAACTAGTGTTTAGAAACAGCAGACTCATTGTGCAGTCTGTAATAACCAAGCTGAGATGGGACCTCACTTTGACTTTACAGGTGAGTCAGGCTCAGGCAGACAGTGAGTCTGAAGGAAGCAAGCACTGCATCTTGCTGAGTTCTTTCAACTCATTCCATTTTAGCTACATCTCTTCAAAAACGAGTTCCTGGGCTAGAGAGATGGCTTAGTGGTTTAAAGTGTTTGCCTTCAAAGCCTGAAGATCCAAGGTTTGATTCCCCATTACCCATGTAAGCCAGATGCACAAGGTGTCACTTGTGTCTGGAGTTAATTTGCTGTGGCTGGATGCCCTGGCATGCCCATTCTCTCCCTCTCTTCCCCTACTAAAATAAATAAATGAATAAAATATTTTTAAAAAGGAGTTCCTCTGCTTTGCTAAACCCTTTCCCTTAAGTCTTTTTGTTTCTTACAGATGTCTGTAAATAAAATGAAGCCCTACCCAAAGACCCAGAGACAGTCAATAAAATCAATAGAGATTCTTTTGAAATTTTGAAGCTATCAATTTATTCTTCCAGGACAGAATCATTTTCTAGGCTTGGGATGTAGCTTAATTCTAGAGAGTTTGATCTCTGGTAACATATTCTAGAAGAAGTGGAACTAAGCTCTAAACATTGATAGAGGTGATTAAGTGGTGGAGGGCAGAGTGGATGAGCTATAAATTTAAATGTGCAAATAGTGACTTTAATTATTTCTTAATCTGTTTCAAGAAAAGATCTAAAAATGAGCAGATCATAGAAAAGGTGTGGGAAGTATACATGCCCCATGCTTGCTTCTCTCCCAACATACAGGATAAAATGGTATTGGAGAGATGTTCCACTCGCAGCTTCAGAGACTACATGCTTTCAGAATCACAGGGGGATCCTAGAACACTCTGCGATAACACCCCCCCCTGTAATGCACAATCTTGGCAGCCCAAGTAAACAAATAAATAAGACTTTATTTCTATCATTCCTACAGCTTCCACAATATAAGGCCAATTCCACTCAGCTTAAGAGTGGCCCTGGACAACTGGGGACTTTATAGACCACTGTAATTTGCATTGGTATCTAGGGTGGTAAGAGAAGCAGACAAAACTTTATTTTTGGGGGGCTGGTGCAAGAAATGTGGCTAAGGGAAGATCCACTTCCCAGAGCTGCTCCTGGGGTTCCCAATTCCTTCTGATTGAGCCCCCCCAAAAGAAAAAAAACCTTCATTTTTTTCTGTCTTTAGATTACAACTAAAACTGCTTTTCTTGCTGCATTTTACATTTTGAGGATTGCAATTCTTCCGTTGGGACTCCAGTTGCCCTGTGTCTTGAGTTTGCTTTTGAGGCAGCTTCCTAGACTTACCCCTTGGAGACATGAATTCACCTCTTTGGACCTTAGGTTTTCCATCTGTTCAGTAATGCAGTTCATGAATCATGCCTGAATTCTCACCCACCACCAGCCCTGTGGGAGTCTGTGAGTGTCACTGCCTTGAGTTTTCTGCTCGAGTGTCCAGCACAAATATACTTAAAGGCTAAGGACCTCTGAAAAGAGACTTGTTAACAGAGGTTTGCAGGCTAGCCCGAACTGGAAGATAGCCAGCCCTCTCCAAAGATTACTGGAGTGGGAGGCTGCAGGGAGCTCTGTCTACTCTCTTCACTCCACTCCCCTCTCATCAGGACAGGTGTCTCCAGATCAGCTTTGCTGCTCTCCTGGACCAGAGACTTGTCAGCATCATTCCAGCCCACACCTAGCTTTTATTTTCTCACTGCTCTCCACTAGGACACAGAGGTTCCCGGGGTCCTCAGTAGTAGTACCCGACCCTGGAAATCCTTCCCCACCACACTTCACCCTCCTCACACCTTCCTTGCACCTTTTGCTGACCTAGGTGCAGCAGCCGGGTAGGGGGCTCTCTTGCAGCTGCATTGGCTTCCCGGCAGGACCCTGCAGTGGACCTCGCCCAAAAACTTCTTAGGTGTTCACCAGCCTTGCAGTCACCAAGGGAGAACCTTTCTTTCCCCACCCCTCAGCCCAAAGCTAGAGCCTGTCAGTAGGCAGGCCCCTGGTACCGAAAAGCTATCCCCACTGGACGACTGCTGGACGGAAAAGGGCACCACCTGGTCTTCCGGGGTGCTGGTACTCTGGCTGATCCGCAAGCCAGCCGCCGGGTAGGGCAGGATCTCCGAGGACAGCCTTGGGAGACAACCCCCCCCCCACCACCACCCCAGGAGCCGACGCCTCCTAACTCCAGCCGGTGGCCAGTCCCTGGCGCTCACCCCTACCCGGGGTGCTGCTGGAAGCTCAAGCATCCCAGCGCGTTCTTCGCCGGTTCCCTTGGAGGAGGGCGCTCAGGGACCCGAAGAGCCACCTCCCGCCCGCCTGCCCTCCCCTCTCCTCGCCCGCCCACCCGGCCTGTGCCGCGCCGCTCCGGATTCCGGATTCCAGATTCCGGATTCCGGGAGGGAAGTGCCGCGCTCCGTCCCCGGCATCCTCAGTCCTGCCCCGCGAAGTGGAGATGCGCGAGAGGCAGGCGAGGGCGCGCAGCTCCTGAGACGCCGCGCCAGCCGGCACCATGCGCCTGCGCCTGCCCCTCGTCGTGGTCCCGGGATTGCTGCAGCTGGTGAGTGCCTGGCCCGCCGGCACGCGCTTCGGCGGGAAAATTTCTCCCCGGGCGGACTTGGAAGCGAAGTCCAGGGCTGCTTGAGACATGGGATTAGGAGCGCACCAGTGAAGGGAGTTGTGAGGGCTTTACACGTTGAAAGGGAAGAAAGGGAGACTCGAATGATGGGACCTATAGGCGAGCTAAGGGGCTGAACAGGACTCATACAGCAGAGGGATAAAGTAATCTGAAAGTAGCTAAGGAACAGGAGCAAGGAAGAGGTTTCCTGCTAATCCATCATTGCAGGACCAGCGGTAAGGTTGTGGTGAGGAGGGCTTGAAAGCCCAGAGGTTGGGGGCTTGGTAGTTCTTATTTTCAGGGGCTGTTTCGTAGAGATGCCCGCATATATTTTTTCCACAGCAGAGACTAGTGAAGGCTTGATGGGGGAAATTTTAGGTAAAGATTGATTTTCAGGGCAACTTGAATTTCACTTCGTTTTCCATCTGGCGCTGGGGACCAGGATTGGGTTTTCTACCAGCTGGGAATGCAAGATGTAACTTTCACGCCCAACTCTATGCAGAAGCACTGCTCAGACTCTCAAAGCCATCTTTTGCTGAGACCTCTTTCTCATGGCCTGGACAGCTGCAGGCGCTGAGGGCTGAGAAACATGAAAGATCTTGAAAAGATTGTAAAGGGTGCGCAGGGGCCACTGGGCCACTGTTAATTGTGTGACAGATCTCTCCAAGAAGTCCCACTCTCTCCTCCTCCCCATATATTCTGGTGTATGTGATGTTGGCTCGTTAGTTGTGTTTAAGGTAGACCCAAAGTAAAATCACCAAAAAGAAATGTCACCAAAATTGTGGCTCATACTGCATCTGTCATGGCTTCTCCTCTTCACTTGGTACCTGTCTTGTAGCAGTGCTATTGAGTGGCCTTACTTTTGATGCCATGGTCTCTTTGGTCCGCATGCTTAGGATTTTATTAATATTTCTTGGAGCTGTTAAAATCAGGTTGAAGAATCCAAGTGCAACAGAATGACAATCTCTCCTCTTTCCCTTTTCTTTAAGAAGGAAAACCAAATAACTTAAGAAAGTTTCTCTATGAAATGCTTGATAGTGTAGAGGCTGAGGCGCTTACTAAGTGTTGATGGTAGAAGGATCACCAAGGGGTGGGGAGGACACTGAGGTCCTGTGGTCCATTCTTGTTACAGCAGATTAATTTCATCTGCATGGCATTGACTAAGAAATTTTTCCATGGCATCAAGAAGAAAATGTAGTGATATTCTCAAATGCTCTTAATTGAGCCAGTATATGCTAGTTAGAAAAAAATACAGAATGTTGAAAGTAACTTTACATGTAAGACCTTATGCATCAATATTTATTAATCTTTAATATTACTGGCTTAAAATTTTTAATCTGAATTTCAATTAAATATTATCCAACAAAGTAGCATTTGTATGGCGTGTGCAAGGAAAAGCTTGGGCAAATCAGGTACTCACCTGGGGTCTTCAGAATAGCTTCATGAATCTTTGTTAGTTAATTTTACATTAGTGACAATGTCCTGTGTATCTGCTCTGTAAGCATTATATTGGGTCCTTAAAGATGAGGAAATGCATTTAAGGATATGTTGGGGGAAAGTTCTCCTGTCACAGCCCCTGTTTTGGAAATGTTAGATTCTGCCCCCCCCCCACCCAATAAGGAATAGGAAATGCATCTCAAAGGGATTCTATGCCTTTAAGAGCTAGATTCTAATATTACAGACTAGGATTGATTGTTTTGTTTTTAAGGAAGCTTATGTCAAATTCTAATCTGTTTTTGGATTGTGCTGGGATTGTAATTCTTTTTTTTCCCCCTGAACACTTTATCATGGAAAGTGAGGTGGGGAGCTGCAACCCTGTGATAAGCACTTGGGCCTTACACTGCCATTCTCTTGGACAATGAGAGCCTGTTTACATTCTACACGTTTTCAGAGCTGTTCCGGACCTCATAACACAAGGGAGTGAGGATGTGAAAGGAAAACAGTGGCTGAGCAGGGTACATCTAAATTGAAACATTCCCAAATCCCACTACATACCTTACCTAGCAGGTATCAAAAAGGACATTTCATAATTTGCTGCTCGAGATGGTCTACATTGTTCAGCTGATATCAAACTCCTTTGTTAATTCCAACAGCGAATGGATAAAATGGTTTCTAGATTTGAAAACTAGGCTTTATTTTGTAGGAACTATATATACTCAAAAGACCTATCCTCTGTTAAGACAGGGTGGTATAGAGAGGAGGAGGGCTGGACTTGCATCATGGTGGAAATTGGATTTTATTTTAAGATCTGCACTATCAGCCTGGAAAAAAAATAGTTTTTAAAAGAATGCTAAATGTTTCAAATGAGCCATGGATTCATTTGGATATGTTGACAACTTAATTATATGAACATTTTCTGCTTTGTCAGAAAACAGTTACAGGGAGTTGGGTTTAAGTAAGTTACCCACCACATAATCCTGCTACAATAACTAGAATGATTTTTACTTATTTTGTGATATTTAAAACTTTATGAAGACAATAAGCTGAAATGGTAAATGTTGCAGGCAGCCTATGAAGAATGTGTGTGCACTTCACATCCTTGCACAATTTTTCTGGCCTAGGTTCAATCTTTTTAATAATTTCCTGAACCTTATTAATGGAATTATTGGGCACTTGCACAATTTAAATATCCATCTTAAGTGTATTCTTATTCAACAATATATTCTGTATAAGAATGTTAATAGTACATTGTTTATTTTCTATGGTCTAATAAAGAAAAGTTAGCATATGGAATTAATATTGTAACAAAATTAGCATTTCATGACATGACTTTACTCAATGTCAAAATTGGCTTGCTAATTTGTGAGTCATAATATAGACAGTAAAAAGATTAAATTTGAATTTAAGTAGATAATTAAATCTAGTACAAGTTAAATTGTAGCAATAATTTGCATAATATATTCTACAAACAAGATATATTGTTTTTGTTTAATATAATGCTGAGCTTATAGTATAAAAGGTAAATATAATATAAATATAAAAATTTGTAGAATCCTATAAAGTCAGAATGCTTGTGATGCAAGATGGTTGCATTTTTAGTTCATCTTGTTATATAGCATCATCTCACATGAATTTATTTAAGGCATTTGTGCTTGTCTTAATAAATTACTAATTCTAATGTCTCTTCAGTATGATTTTCATAGTTATTCCCTCTATTGTATTAACAAGAAGTGATAAGTCATGATTATTTTCCATTCATAAATCACAGTTTCTCTCATATAGTCTTGATCAATAAACATCAAAACAGCATTTCCCAGTTTGGATCAATAGTTGCCCATCTGCTAGATAACAATACGAAAGGAAAATCCCAATACCACATGCCTATGACATCAAGGCAACTGGGCTTGAAGACTCCCTCATCCTTACAAGCCTTGTTATCTTAGAACTTTTAAAAATGAGACTCGGGATTAGACAATTAGGCTCTTGGTCCTAGTAAAAGTTGTTATGTTGGCTTACTCTGAGAGCATTCCAGGTTTAAATGCCCTCCATATACAAAACTGGCTCCTCTTGGGAATTTATTTTATTACTTAATAGATTTCCAAGTGGAATTGAAAAACTTTTTGTCCTATATATTCTTTCAGCTTTTTTATTATTATTTTTGGTTAGTGGCCAGAATGCCAAATAAGGCAGAAAATTAAAAAAAAAAAAAAACAAAAAACAAAAACAACTTTTTAGTAGGTTACATAGTCAGCTTACAATGTTTAGCTCTTGGAATCAGATGATTTATGAAATGATTTTGTGGTGTACAAAAAATGTGTTAGAGTCCATATTATAATACAATGTCCATCTTTTATTTAGTCACAATCAAAGGTGAATATACATGTGGCACAAGTTTGTGATTTTATACAGCTCCAGGACTGTCCTTTACTCTTTACATATTCTGTAGATTCCTTTACCTGAAGCTTTGCTGGGTAAGATTTGAAACAAGAATTATAGCCACAACACTCATGAGCCTACAGCCAAGGCTGTGTCAGCATTTCTGTAAAGAATGTCATTTTTATCTTAGCCATAAGCATTATTGCTTGAAAGAGGTTGGCATTTAATATCTTGATATGGAAGTCAGTTATTTTAAAGCTACTTTAAAAAATTGCCCCAAATATTTCTGAGCACTCATCCATGTGAGGTTACTTTCTAGGATACTACTCCACCAACTAATTCCAATATTATTGACACAATTACTAAATAATAGGCAAATCCTATAGTTTTGACTTGTACATAATTACATAATTATAGTTTAAGATGATATTTTAAAATTATTTTATATAATATTTTTTCTAATTACTGTATTTATTATACTGCTATGTGGTTTTGTAACATGATTTTGACAGAGACATGTCAAATTCAGGCAATCTAGTCAGTGTGTCTTGAATATTTACTAACAATTTATTTAAAAATTTATGACTGACTTATGACTGGAGTGGATGGTGACTCCTTTTTTGTTTTCAAAATCCTGCTTAAGAATAAAGTGATCTACCAGAATTCACAGTATATATTTAAAATATTAGAAAAAAATCTCAAATATGATTGACAAAGAACTTCCATTTTATGGTATTTAAATTTGTGAAAATCTAGATAGAGATTTATTTGGCTTGTGCTATATGATCAGCCTATGTAATTGTGCTCCTTTCTACAACTACCTCTAAAAATGAAAGTTTACCATTTTACCCCAAATGCAGTAGGAAATATTTTCCTTTCTTCCAATCAGTTCATGCAAAAATTTTAAATCATTGTTAAAACCTCCATTCTTTTTTTTTTTATTTTAGATATATGGATCTGTAGTAAAAGAACTAGGACCTTTTATTAACTCTAACCACAATGGTAATATTTCTGCATTAGACTTTTATATTCTAACCAATTTCAAATTTCTTTCAACAATTTATCACATTACATTCTCCCAATATGACTAGAAGATAAAGGTATTTTACATGTTACCATTCCTGTATTAGAAAGAGCAGTAAATATTATGTCAAAAGAATTGAGTCCTACTTCTAAATAAATTGAACACTCAATAAACATTTATTATTTGTTTTGACCCATACTTTGTACTGAGACTATTACACAGTGCAGAAACATAACAGAACTGGTTCAGGTGTGTGATTGTAATGTGTGTTCCTATGCACATGTGAGTGTAATGTATGTATGTGATTGTAGTAGTGTACATGTTTGTGGCTTGGGCAGCTTATCAAACACCTTCATGTCCTTCATCTATAAAATGAAATCACTAACAATAAAGAAAATGAAAAACTATTTTGTTCGTCTGCTTTCAAAAATATGTTTTTAACAGTGATTCTGGAATTTTTGTAAATCACATCTTTAGTTTCTATCAATTTAAAATATTTCTTTCACACAAACCCTGATTTAAATAAAAGCTTTACTCAGAACTTAGGTTATTAACCATGTCACAAATGAGACATACAATTTAAGAACAATTTTGGGATGATTGTTGTTATTTCTGTTTATGGAAAAGGAAATTATCTAGGCAAAGGGAACTGATGACAACTTATAATATATATAGCCAGCAAAAGTCAATAAAATTTAAGTTAAATGGTACATTTGTTCCTTTCCTCCTTTATTCCATTTTAAAAATGTAAACCATCAACATCCACTCATTGCTTCAATTTGAGTAAAAAGTAAATTGACTCAATTGCGTTGTAATTATTAAGGTAAATAACAGTACAGCTTAGAGATTTGCAACCAGAAAGCTAGCAAGTAACTTCTCTATGCCTCAGTAGGATACAGCCTATTTAAATCAGAAATACCTCTAACTTCAAAGATTAAAGAGTTCAAATATGAATGTTACAAAGTTAAAAGGATAAAATCAGAAAAAAATAGCTTGTGATGCTATCATATGTGGAGAAAATTACCTCTGGTCTTCCAAACTATTGAAGAGAAATAGAAAGTCAAGTCCTAATGTTCATTCTTGTTTTTAAATCATTGACATGTTCTTAGAAATGAAAGCTGATTGTGATATTGCTAGGTTTTGGCAAGTAAAATGATTTGAAGGCCATAAATACATCTGTATAAATCTGTTTCAAAATATGTACTTTGATGATTTTTAAATTGTCATCTGTAGTGGACAATTATTAACTATCATCAGTTTACCTAAAGTGGTATAGCATGTACCTATATCCATCCAAACAGATATAATGCATCCACTCATAAATAGTAAGTGTCCACTTAGAAACAGTGTTTTGTCAGCTCTCTGGGCCTTGTTAGAATAATAATATTTTAAGAACTGATGAGCTAGTGATGTAGCTCAGTTGGTAGAATGCTTGCCTAGCATGTGAAAAGTCATAGTTTCCCTAGCACCACATAAACCAGGAGTGGTGGTGTATGCCTGTAATCCAAGCACTCAGGAGGTGGAGGCAGGAGGCTCCAAAGTTCAAGGCGATTGTAAGCTACACAGCATTGAGTCCAAACTGGAATGTTAGTGACCTATTTTTCAAAGCAGCACCATCATTTTGCAGTCACAACAGCCATGGATGAGAGTTGCAATTTTGTTCACCAACTTAATAAGTAAAAACTAGCACTCCATTGTGACTTTCCTCCTAATAGCTTATTGAAATATATCTATATACAATTCACCATACAACATGTCTAATTCAATTATTGAACATCTTTAACACCTCTGTGCCCTAGAAATCTTATGGTTTTCATCTGCATGTCTTTAATGTGTAATAATGTTGAACTTCTCTCATGTGCTTATTGGACAGAAAAATATCTTATTAAAATCATTTGTGGGTTAAAAATGTAAGTGTATTTGAAAGGAAAGTGACCATCTGTAGTTTATATGGCTCTTCATAATGTGTCATAGTGTGTGTGTGTGTGTGTGTGTGTGTGTGTGTGTGTGTGTGTATGTGTGCGGTGGGTGGGGCATGCATGCCACAGTGTATGCGTGGAGGTCAGAGGACAACTTTGAGGGTCTGTGTGCCACCTTCTTTGAGACAGTGTCTCTTTCCCCAGCGAACTAACTGCCATATTGCAAGCAAACGTCAGACTAGATTCTCCTGGCTCCACCTCCCATTGGCATAAGTACATTAGGATCACTGCTCGATGAACCCCTTTGCATCCAGCTCTCAGTAAATGCTAGAGGATGTCAGGCTTTGCAAGCAATCACTTTAAACCAGTGATCCATTTCTCATTTTTATGTGTAGATGTAACTGGTGAGGGTGATTTGACGAGTATGAGAGTCTGTATAATCTGAATGCTTAATATGTACAGTAAGTGAATATGGAGTGAGCAAATCTATCTAACATTTTGTACTAATAACAATAGCATGTATTAGTAATGTTTTACATTGAGTAGTCCAGATAAGAGATGATTTGGAACACTTTAAGAATTGCTATTGAAATGGAAAGAGAGATGCAGTTTTTAAAGGCATGTTTTCCACAGTCCTGAATTCATCTGTTGCTCCAGAGTTGATGACTGTCAGATTTGTGACTTCAGTTGACCCGACTCCACATCCATATCTTCATAATTTACTGCTCATTTAAACATGGATGTTTGATGACCAAGTATTGTGCAACACGTCTAATGGCAAAAATATCTTTCTAAACAAGTGCCTTCTTACATTCAAGGATTCAGATCTTGAGGTCACCACCTACCCTCTTTTGATGTCTGAAGTCTCTGCCCTAAGACAAGTGATGTGGTATAATGCACATAGTTTACCAAACTCCTGTCCTTAATCATGGTCATCTTCACATTAGTTATGAACAGAAAGCAGAGAAGTGGTGCTGTTTGCATTTTACAGGCGAGGAAACGAAGCACAAAAAGTGCCAGAGACACTTATGTTCAAGATTGACTCGTTCACCAATTTCAGCTATTGGTTCGTGGGGGCATCTATTTGGAGCCGTCTAAATACTCATCACTGGCACTCAGAATAATGGGCTTAAGGGACATTTCTCTGAAGGAGTCCCTTTTCACACTGGGTAGAAACCTGAGGTCATTTGTCTAGGAGATATTTTAAATGAGTCTTGCTATGATATCAAACAAATTAAACACAATAAACAGACTCTTGGAGCATGTTACTAAACCTAGCATTCTGTTTTGAGTTTAAAATCACCAAGTTACAAGCAGCTTTCATGTTAGGTTGATGATTGAGTAATGCAGTTTCAGTTAGGATCAGCAGAGTTAGGATTAAGGGCCACTTAATCCTGGAATTCTAATGAACAAATGCTAGTATTAGAAGAAGCTGGGTGGTGTGGGAGCCATGTAGTGCATGTCCACATGTGAAAACTTGAAAGGATTTACATAAAGTTTTAATTTGCTTAGCAGCATACTGCTATTATTTTCTTTCCTTTTCTCGCTTTTTATTAAAACACATATTTTATTATGAAAGTAACATACTACAGTTCATGGTGCTTTACCCAAATCCTCTTCGTGTATGTACTTTGTAGTCTGAGTCACAGGTGATCTGTGTTTCTTCTAGAAAACTCTGGACTGGTGACTCAGGTGCCTCACCATGGACTGCCCTGTTCTTCACTTGAGTTTGGAAAGCTCAGAGAAATTCCAGATCCTCCAAATGTCCCTGTGGGAGCAGGCTGAAGCTTTCTTCTGCAGGGCTTTGCATGGCTCACACACCTTGTTGGCTTTCTCCCGTTCTCTTACCTCCTGTTTACACCCTCCTAGACTCCAATGGAAGGCTTTCCTTTATAAATCACTTGCATTCCACGGCTGGCCTCAGCAATTTCTACCCCTGGGAACTCCAACCTGAGATTTTTGTTTCAATTTCAAAAAATTTTGAAGGTAGCACCTTATACCAGGGATAATCAGTATTAATAATATATTTCTTTTCAGAAATTATGTATTTGAGTGCTTTCATCAGATTAATGTGCACAACATAATGTTCTCAGATATGCTAGTATGTGAGTATAATGCAATGATCTGTTTGGCCTATTCATACTATATAAAGCAATTTCTGAAGTTCTGTTTGAGAATACCAAGCACTCATAGCTCTGCTGTACCATAATATACTCAATCTGTCCTTATTTAGTATTTCAATTTTTTTTTGGAGAGAGACACAGAGAGAGAGGGAGAGGAAGACAGAGATGGGTGCTCCAGCAGCCTGTCAGCTGCTGCAAATGAAATCCAGATGCTTGCGCCCCCTTGTGGTCAAGCTCGGCATTGCGCCCTTGCATCACTTTGCATCTGGCTAAACGTGGGACCTGGAGATTGGAACCACTGGAGACTGGAACTAGTGTTCTTAGGCTTAGGAGGCAGGTGCCTTAACCGCTAAGCCATCTCTCCAGCCAGTATTTCAATTTTTATGTCCATAAAATATTTGTCAAGAATAACCGTGAAACAGATTCCTGCAGGTGAAGGTGCTGAGAATGGGAAGTGTGAATTTGCTTAAATATGATTTTTCCTAAATGATTTAGTAATATATGGTACTGCTCACAGTGTATTTACATGCCAATACCCCTATGCTAGGATCAGAGTTACATGTCCATTACTGGACAATACCTTATTATTTATTAAATATCCTGTATATTATATATTTGGGATGTTTTATGTTTAAAACCATTTTGTTTCTTATTTTGTGCACTGCCTTTTTAAATACTGTATATCTCAGTTATCTTTTTAGAACCTTTTACAATTTCTTTTTAATATTGTGCTTGCACATTTTTGTTTCATTTTATTATTATGGGATGTCTGGCACATTCTCATGTTTCATGTTTGGCATTTTAAAACTTGTTTTGGCTGGAATTCAATAAATACTATTCATGATTACATATTTATTTTTATGATTGTATTTATGAGCTGGATATTAGCTCTAATAGTTTTTATTTGATTTTCCTGGATTTTTTGTGTCTAAACAGTCTTATCATAGGCAAATAAAATTATATTTGGTTCTTTCTATTGAACACTTTATGTCATTTAATTTCATTTTACTATAATGGAGAAACCTTCAAAATATTGTTAAAACTAAATCTGAAAGTAGCTATTTTTCTTAGGTTTCCAACTTTAATGAACACTTTATTAAATATGAAATTTACTTTAGGTTTCCAATAATCTATCAAATTACATAAAAATTTTCATAGTCCACATTAGTATGAGTTTATGTCAGGAATAGCGATTAATTTCAGGTGCCCTTTTAGAATTTCACAAGATTGTATAATTTTAAAATATTAATTGGTATATGTTTTATTTATAAATAAGACTTCTAACATTAAGCTGTTTTCATGAAGGAGTTGCCTATATTTTAATAAACCTATATGTGTATTGTTGTATTAGTATTTCACATAGGAATGCTGATTACATAATCATAAGTGTAATACAGCAAAGGGGAACCACATCAGTTTTTTGCACCAGGACTGTGCTAGTCTCATAATCATAAAAAACAACTTACTTAATCCTCTCTGTTTAAGGTGAAGTTAAAATATTTGAGACTTATTTTCCCTTTAGAAGTTTGTCATTCTAAACCATTTGAGCGCTTTTGTTTTAAGAGAAGATATCTTTCATAAGTGTTTCATTTCCTTACAGCCACTTATCTTTTCAGTTTTATGTTTCAACCTTTAGTCAATTTATTTTACAAATTTTACAATTATTATTTTATTTTTGAAAGAGAGAAAGAGGCCAAGAGAAAGAGAGAGAGAGAGAGAATTGTCATGCCAGGGCCTTTCAGCCACTGTGAACAAACTCTGGACACATGCGCCCCCTTGTGCACATGTGAGACATTGCATGCTTTCATCACTGCATCTGCTTAAGTGGGACCTGGAGATTCAAACATGCATTCTTAGGCTTCACAGGCAAGTGCCTCTAAGCCATTTCTCCAGCCCTATTTACAAATTTTCAAGGAAAAATATGGTTTTTTGTTTATCTTCATTTATTTAGTATAAAATTATGTGTGCTATAACATTAACTTTTAAAGATATCATAAATAATTATGCATCTATACACAGTATTTCCTCAAGTTCATGGTGATTCTTTTGGGACAGTAGTGGCTAAGTAACTGCCTTCATTCTTTCCCTAGACTTAAACTCTAAATAGAAGGCTTCTTTGGCAAATTCCATGGGAAGGTCACTGAGTGGTCCAGAGTGACTCAAGTCTTTGGCATGGAGGGATCATCCAGACCCACCTGCTTTCTACTCAGTGGCAGCCCTGCAGTCCACTGGCAGCTGTCCTGATGCTCTGTTACCCCAGCTTCTGCTGCCCTGAGAACTGTGGTCAGGAAGGTTGTCTCCTGCAAGTGGCTGTCTTCTTTGCTATTGTTTGGTTCTGAGCTATTCAGCACATTTGGCTATTCCGTCATTCTAATTGACTCTTTATTTTAAGACAGTGTCTTGCTGTGTACCCTAGACTAGCCTTGAGCTTCAGATCCTCCTGTCCCAGATGGGAATTGGAGGGAAGCACCACCACATCTGTCTTGTTTCACTCTTTATATTTTCCAGATAATCTCAATTTTTAAAAAAAATTATTTATTTATTTATTTATTTATTTGAAAGAGGCAGGTAGGGAGAAAGGATAGGCACCCTAGGGCCTCTATCCATTGCAAATGAACTCTAGATACATGTGCCATCTTGTGAATCTGGCTTTACGTGAGCACTGGGGAATCGAACCTGGGTCCTTTGGCTTTGCTGGCAAGTGCCTTAACTGCTAACCCATATCTCCAGCCTGAATCTCAAATTTTGTCGGCTCTTAAGTATTCTTTTTAGCACCCTTGCACATTCATTCTTATTTTTGTATCCCTGCTTCATTTCTTTGGGAGTTGGAGAAAGACGCAAAGCAAATGTATTCATTCAGTTTCCTTATGGCAACTGAAGTCTTATCATCATTTTTGGCTCATTTATCCTCATCCCCTGTAATATCCACTCATTCACACAGTCCTCAGAAATTTCCTTCCATATCCTTCCACAAACTGTCTTTTTCACCACCTTATGCCATTTTATCATTACTACAACCTTCTGGCTGAGTATTCCACAGAACACAGAATCCTGTCTCTTAAACCTTCTTTTGATTTTTATTCCATTCCACTATTAGAATGATATTGTGATTCTCCTTTATTTTATTTAAAAAAAAAAAACACATATTGAGCCTACATTCTCTTCCTGGCTTCCTGGCTTAAATCTCTCATCCAGTATTCCTAACAAACACTTAATTCCAGCTAGGCTTGTATCTTTAATGCTCCACAGCATTTCAGAGTGGAGGGCAAACTATGTTTTACGGTCAGATTATCTGGATTTTGGCAATTTCTCTAGTGCCTTGTTCAGGCTAATAAATTAATTTATCTCATCTTTTTTTCCTTTTCAAATTAGTAAGTATAGATATTTCAAAGTGTTATTACCATTATATACAAAATCATACAATGCCTGGCATAGTTTTAGCTTAACAAGTGTAAGTTTTCTAACCTACCTGTTTTGGCTAAGGCTTTGTTTTATCTGAAAGTAATAAAAAATTGATTCTGATAAACATATACAGATAAGAATGCCATGGGAATAGGAAAGGTCACAAGAAATATACCAGGATGAGGAATATGTAGAACAAAATCCAGGGTCTAGCTATGTAAGGTATTGATTACCGAGATGATAAATAAAAGACAAACATTTTCTCCTTGCTTCTTTTAGAATGCCATATCCAGGTTGAAAGGATCTGGTTGGGTTGGACCATCTACTTAGGCTTCAGAAGGGTGGGATTCTTTGATGAATAGCTCCACACATTGCAGAGACTTAGTGCAGTGTGTTATCATTAGAGAACTTGTCTGCAGTCCCCACTAAAGAAGCTTGATTATAAACTACAGCTTTCCATATGAGTCAGCATGGCCTTCCACTCAGAACACTTAGACTGAGTCATCTGAGAAAGAAAAAGAAAAGAAGGAAGGAAGGAAAAAGATAGGAAAAACAGAAAGAAAGAAAGAAAGAAAGAAAGAAAGAAAGAAAGAAAGAAAGAAAGAAAATGAGAAAGAGAACACAGAACAGTTTATAGTTTATCCCAGAGGAAACCAATAATTGAAGGAATAGATAATTTTTAAAATTCTTAAGTAGTAATCTTAGAGAGTCTATCTTATAACATAGATTCTGTCCTGAATATAGCATATATATATATATATATATATATATATATATATATATGCTTTATTTATTTTTGCATGAGTATGTGATATGTGTAATGTGATGCATGTGTCTTGTTGTGTTCCTGTGGTATCGTGTGTGTAATGTACACATGTGTCTGTGTCCATATGGTGCCTCACCTGTGGTGAGGTGCTCATTCCCGCCATGTCCTGATGTCAGTGCCCCTCTATTGTTCTTACTTGAATCAGAGTCTCTTACTCATCCTGGAGTTTCCTATTTGTTTTTGTCTCTCTATCCTTCCTTCCTTCCTTCCTTCCTTCCTTCCTTCCTTCCTTCCTTCCTTCCTTCCTTCCTTCTTCCTTTCTTTTTTTGTGAACCCCAGGAGAGTTTCTGGTCTCTGCTCCACCCAGAATTGGAGTTACAGACATACCTGGCCATGGCCAGCTGTTTATGTGGGTCATAGAGATCGGATTTTAATGGACTCTCAGGCCATCATCTCTGCACAGGAAGTGATTTTAACTGCTGAGCCATCTCTTAGCACTCATTATGGAATTTTTTTAAAAAAGAAAATGTGTTTTTTATGTCCTTTTTCCTTCCCTGCCTATGCCCTGTACCTATTTCCTCACATCTCTTGTTTGTTTCCTTGTGTCCCCCTCTTGCAGTCTCCTATTTCACGTCATAGTCTTTAACCACTCTTCAAACCCCTTATTTACATGCATACATACATTAGAAGTTAGGATTCACATATAAGAGAGAACATGTGATTTTTGCCTTTCTGTACCTAGGTTGTCTCATCTAATATAATATTCTACAGATAAAATATATCCGCTTTTCTGAAAGTTTCATAATTTCAATCTTCTTTATAGTTTTGTAAAATTCCATTTTATATTCGGTGGTGCAATATAGAGTTTTCTGGGTATATATTCGGGAGTAATATGGCTGGGTCACTCCATGTAACAAAATCTTCAAGAAGGAACTTCAAGGCAAAAAAGTTGGAAGGTAGAACAAAGAGGTGATATATGGGACAGTTGCACTCAAGTCTTAGCTTGACTGATCCCTGACCCCAAGAAGGCATGGAACTCCATTTCCCTTTGTGTGGCAAAAATAGTGTGGCTCTACAGGGAAGGGCATGAATGAACATGGAATTATAAGTGCTGACAACAAGCCTGAATTATTAAAATAGCCTAAGTATAAAGTATAATATAATGAATACTGATGAAATAACAAAAGTTAGACTTATAGAAACATCGAAGTTTCCATAGCTTATACAGTAACAAGTTACTAGAATATGTCTAATGTTAATTAAAAATATATACATAAAGTCTTAAGAGTTACCAATACTAGAAGTAAAAATAATACAATCAACAAAAGTTCCATATATAAATATAATTCAACCAACCTTAAGTTCAGCATATAACTGTAATTCTTCATTGCAGGCTTTTATTTATTCTATAGCTTAAACATCCTGGAAAATATATTAACACCCAAAAAAGGCATTTTGACCCTGAAATCTAATTTTGTGCTCTTTCTCCTCAAAATCTACCTCTTTTTCTATAGTGTTCTTGACAAATATTTATTACTCTACAAATTTCATAATGAAAGTGGTCTTCTTAGTAAGTGAGCTGTCCTGGGATATAAAGATTACTCATGAGGCCATGAGCTCTCCTTCACTAAAAGGTAAGGCAAAGTCTATTTGTGGCATCTTGCTGAAAGTCAGGGTTCACCAAATGACAGCACTGTGGCCATTTGGGGCTCTACTACTAGAGGATGTGAAATAATCCCTCTAGCCTCTACTGGCCAATAGCAACACTCCACCGTGATAACCACAACTGTCTCCAGACATTTTCAAATGTCCCCTGGGAAGTTAGTGTCTCAGCTGAGAATCTCTTCAATGATTCCCAAGTATGGAAAAAGCTGAACCAAATGACCGTTTTGGAAAGAAAGTTAGTACTTTACATAGACTTTTTGTTTGCAAAAGCATTTCTGTGTCTCTAACTCAGGCAAATTTCCTTCAGTGCAATACAACTCAATATTTTTGAGTGCCAGCTCTGTCAGGCTCTGTGCCCAGTGCACACATCTCTGGCAAATTTTCCTACTTAAGGGAAATAAATGATGGATGATCCCCCTGATATTATCCGCTTGGACAAGATTTCCCTCCCTACTAGAAATTGTCACGCATTTCATTTTGCCTTAGGTATTAGCTTACCAGTTGTTAAGACTGGCTTAGAAAGTTTTAATAAAGCCTTCTTATTTCCATATTTTAAAATGCAGTAGTGAGGAAAACATTACTTTGTTGGAGACAGAAAATAAAACTAAAAATAGCAATTATAAATATTGGTTAGTTAATGAAAATGTGAACTAAATCACACAATTGATATGCATATTTATTACAATTAAAAGATTGTGGGATAATATTCATCAAATGGTTTATAGCAAACTCAAGGTTATAGTTTGAATGGCAAAATGGGAAGGTGGTAATTTGAAGTATAAAATTTCATTCATTACATTTGAGATTTTTTTAAAAGTCACAAAACTAGCAAGTTCATATCTTCAGAGCATAAATACACTTCTTTATATTAAGAACTTGAGGTATTTTAGTGAAAAGTATATTGCAAGTTATTTTATTTTTATAAATGATAAACTACTTTTTCATTTTATGAATGATAAACCACTTTTTTATACATTGAAATGCATTTTCCTTTAAGACAAGTTTTTTTTTTTTTAAAGAAAATATCTGTGAAAATATTCTATGAGTGTTGACTCTTATCCCTGGGAAGTACATCTGGTAATAGAAAAGTAAACCAAATTGGCATGGAAATTTGAAATATATTTTTATGAAATTATAGACAAGCATAAATAATGACCTTATTTATTGAGACAAATTCTGAGAACCACAGTAGACTGTACTCAGTCTCTTTACATATATGGACAATGAGTGTCCTGTGGCTCCTTTGACCACAGAATGACTGTGTCAGAAATTCTCTGAGTAGTCAGTGTACACCTCTGTCTATTCCTATACATAACACATATATAGGCACAGATAATGCATCTACAATATGCTATTAGGCTTCCCTGTACAAATGCCTAAGCAAGCTATTATTTACTAATATTTTCTTAGTTACTTATAGGAAATTGCCATTGAGAGCATTTTTGGTAATACTTATATCCATATGCTCATTCACTAATTTAAGAATTTACTAAAACCTGGAATTATGCTAACCTTTTCCTTAGAATATATTCTGGGCTGGAGGGATGGCTTAGTGGTTAAGGCATTTGCCTGCAAACCAAAGGACCCAGGTTCGATTCCCCAGGACCCACGTTAGGCAGATACACAAGGTGGTGCATGCATCTGGAGTTCATTTGCAGTGGCTGGAGGCCCTGGCATGCCCATTCTCCCTCTCATTTTCTCTCTCTCTCTCTCTCTCTCTCTCTTTCTCTCTCTTTCCTCCATCAAATAAATAAATAAATAAATAAATAAATAAATAAATAAATAAATAAATACAAATAAATATTTAAAAAGAAAAGAATTTTTGGTAATATTTATATCCATGTGTTCATTCACTAATTTAAGAATTTACTAAAGCCTGGCATTATGCTCACCTTTTCCTTAGAATATATTCTGAGGGAAATATGTTTCCATGATAAAGCCAGTATCCTTATTTAAAGAATAAATGTTCAAATGTGGGGTTTTTTTGTATTTGTTCCTACTGAGAAGAGAAAAATTAATTTACAGTTTTTTCTTCCATAATGGAAGCTCTTGTTTGTGTATTATTTTACAACTGGTCTTATTATATATGGCTTATATCATATACTATTAAAATATGGTAAAAAATAGTTTGCCAGCTATTTCACCATGCTGTCCAGTGTACTTATTTCACTAATTTGATGAAGTCAGTTTTATTCTGTTTGTATAGATTTCCTGTAAACTATTTCTAAGTATTCAGGTGATTGGATTCAGTGATTCCAAAATGCTGGTCCATGACCCAGGTACAATAACCATAGAAGAAGAGGTCATTCTTAGATCCTTCATGCATTGACATCAGTATCCCAAGGAGGGGGCCAAGGCACCAACTGATATCCAGCTAGCAAGGATAACTCTCTTAGATTTCATTTGACTTTATGAATTCATGCTGCTTTTAAAGCCCTAGAAGTGGTTGGTTGGTAGACTATAAGCCAGTCCTAGAGAAAGAGATGCAGACATATTTATAACACTGCCAGGCACAAAGGAAAGATAATACCTGGAGTCATGAAAGGATTTGCAGATGATACCACAAAGTTATATTACGCTATGTGACCTTTCATGGGAGACATGAATAAATGTCTATTCCCCAGGCAAGGCACCAATGACAAAGAAAAGAAACTATTCCACCCAAGTCTACAACGATGAAGCCATGAATTTACTGGAATTACTAATAGGAGCAGGATGAGGAGTTACTTACAAAGTAATTCAAGGAAGCTGAATCACTGAAAAGTCCACCCTACTATGGGTGACAACTCACAAAAGCAGGATCCTTAGAGCTCCTGCCCAACTTACAGACCACTTATTGGAGAGTCTCCTGTCCTTGACATTGTTTTTGTGTTTATATAACCTAGAGGAGGGGAATTGTGAGTTTTGTAACTTTATGCGTTTCCTCAGTATTATAAGTTTCTTGAGTATCCAGAACCTTTTAAATTTAGTTAGCTTTCTGACTCTTATGAGCCTCCCTCTCCCCTCTAGAAAAGGATGTTTCAGTTTAGAGGAAATAGCTGTACAACATAAGTCCCTTTCTCTGGTCATACTGATCATTCCTCCATAGTTGCATTCATCTCATTGTATTGTATGGGTGCACATCTTTGGATGGTACACTTAACTCATGTGAAATCTATAAACACAGAAACGGTGGATGTCATTCTCTGTAATACCACAAGCCATTCACAGAGTAGTCATCAGATAAATACTTGATTGAATGAATATAAACTATTGAAAAAAAATCACTCACTCAGTAACTGCCCTGATACTTACTCTGTGATTCAGAATATGGAAATACTTCTGATAGATTGTAGGGATGACATTTGAGGAGTACATTCATTCTGTTCCTGTGGTCTGCCAGCTGTGTTAATTATCTCCAAGTGTGCCCCATCCCTTTTCTGGTGTGTGTGGTGTGTGTGTGGCGGGGGGGGGGGGTGGAGTATTGGAGTTTATATAGGACAAATCTCTTATCCTGGACAATATGTACTAGATTGTGTAAGAACAAGACTTCTCCAGCTAGATTACATTATCTGAATTTTACAAGACTAACTCTGTGTTTGTCTACCAAGAAAAAGACATAAAAAGAATATTTTCAGTAGTCAGAGAAAAAGTTAATTTTCTTTTGGAAGTAAATATGGAAATCCACAAAATAAATCCTGATGTTCATTAACTAACATCTACTTTTGAGAATAAGAATATCGTTGGTTCCCTTCCTTCCTTCTTTCCTTCCTTCCTTCCTTCCTTCCTTCCTTCCTTCCTTCCTTCTTTCCTTCCTTCCTTCCTTCCTTCCTTTCTTCTTTGCTTCCTTCTTTCTTTCTTTTTTTGCTCATGTTTTTAGTAAGATGTGCATACAGATGTCCTGTTTAAGATATTGATGTTTAGATGACTAAAGAAATTAATTAATATAGGAAATAAATGATTCATTTGGTAGGAAAATACCATGTATGGACTCACTATTTTAAATTTATGCTCAAGATTTCTGACCTTGAATAGCTCAGTTGGTAAAGAGCTTGTCTTGTACCTGAGTTCGGTACCAGAACCCACATAAAAAAAAAGCCAACCATTGCAGACACACTTATAATCCTAGCACAAAGGAGACAGAGATAGGCAGATCCTTGGGGCTCACTGGCCAGTGAGTAGCCGACTTGAGGAGTTCCAAGCCACTGAGAAACTCTCTCAGAAAAGGTGAGGGATGACACCAAGTATATCCACTGGCCTGCATGAGCACCTGCACACACTTGACATACACACACACAGATGCACACATCTCTGATCTGGTTCTTCCTTCTGATATTTTAGTTCGTATCACCATTAAATTCCTTATTTCCATATTCTTGGTGAAGTAATGTTTAATTTTCTGATATTTATGTACTAAGAACACTGTCTTAGTGTAGCTTAATTTACAGCCCTTTCAAATTCCAAATCACCATATATCAGATTATTATTTAGGGTTAATTGAGATGAACATTTCATGAATAACACTAAAATTGCGAAATTCAGTTCATTTTAATAGTCATCATGTTACTTACCAATAAATACTATGAGTTTCCTGTAATAATGGACCTTCTCCAAATTCTGTGTGGAAGCAGATAGAATGTAATTTAGTGATGTACATAGGGAGGCACAATCTGATGTGAGGAGCCAAGAATGGGTCTGTACAAATCAGTTCTCATTATACTAAATGTATACATTTGCTGTAGACAGAGGGGCAAGTCTATTTTCAATTGAATAGCACCATTTGTAGACTGTTTTGGTTTAAGTCAAACAGGAACTACAGTTCAATTTCGTAAAAATGTTTTCTGTTTATCCATGGTATTCCACTTTTAAGAGCTCTAAGATAAGACACTTGCAGTTTCCTCTAGGACCAACTTAACTTCTGTGTTGTAAAAAAGAACATGTTGGGCTGGAGAGATGGCTTAGAGGTTAAGACACCTGCCTGCTAAGCCTAAGAACCCGGTTCCAATCTCCAGGTCCCACATTTAGGCAGATGCAAAGTGACGCAAGGGTGCAATGCTGCACTTGACCACAAGGGGGCACACTCATCTGGATTTAGTTCACAGTAGCTAAGAGACTGGTGGTGCTCCCATCTCTATCTGTCTCCCTCTCCATCTCTGTCTGTCTCTGTCTCTCTCCAAAAATAAATAAAATAATTAAAAAAATTTAAAAAAAAACATGCTAAGCCATCCCATGTGTCACATATATGCTAGCAAACAGGAATTGACATGGTGAAAGCACATAGCCAAGTAACTCAAAAATTTTCTCCATGTCACTTTATTTTGACCAGCTTGTTGATCTTTGAATTTATAATGAAATGAAACCTATGCAGAGGTTTCCAGGTTGTTAAGTGAAATATCCACAATGGAGGAACAATATTTTATTCATCCTTTCAGTGGAAAAAGACTGAGACCTTTGAATTTTATTATTGAGAAATTCAAAGATTTCCATTAAGAATTTTGTAAAGGTTCCTGGAAAGTGTGTGAATCATGTTGAGTGGTGTGCCAGTATTGGAGTGAAATTGGTTTCCTGTAGTTATATGGCAAATATACTGTTTTACAATTTCTCCAAAGACCTTTTCTTTCTTTTTTTTATTAGTTATGTATATAGTGCATATACAGCCATGATGGTATGATCATTAGCCTTCTCCCTGTCCTTCCCTATGGGTAACATGGGTCTTGCCTTATGGGGCCATCAGTTATGTGGGGGAGGCAATGACTCTGTGTATAATGACCCAACTCATGGCTCTAACAATCTTTCTGCCCCCCTTCCATGAATTTCTCTGAGCCATGTTGGGTTCATTTTAGGTCTATTTCAGTGACAAAGTCTTGGGAGTCTTTGTGTCTCTGGATATATGATTTGTTAGGAGTTGAGTGTTCTTTGTGTCTATCTCCTTCACCCTTGTGCTGGTACCAGGTTCACTGAGAAAGCAGCACTCTTGCTCATTTTCCCTATAACTCTATGGCCTCAGCTGGTGCCCTGGTGAGGTGTGATGGGCTGATTCTCTCCTCAGGTTCTGCATCCATCTGAAAAAGAGAAGCATATTCTCCAACAGAGAGTGAGGTCAGTGCAAGATACCATTACAATGGATAACCATTATTATTTTAGAAAGAATTTAATAGGTGTAGGCTCTGTTATATCCCACTATTGGTGGGACCTTGATATAGGAGAGCGGGCTCATTTTTGGATATGGTTCTGACTTGTTTTCTGGTTCCAGACATGGGTTCTGTTTTGCTGAGTGGATCTCAGCCAAATCAAGAGCAGTTGGTAACCCACCATGGCTGTGTGCCACTATTGCACTTGAGTGAGCATCACATCAGGTTGTTTGCTGCTGAACAGCTTAGATCACAAATTGCTTAAACAGATGTTGGTCATTTTCCCCCAGTCACTCATGTAGCACCTTCTGGCACTAGACAAGCTAACTGTCTGGGGACTGACTCTCTTCCAGATTCCAGCCAGGTCTCTCCATGTTCTGTCCCAACAGCATATGGTAAAGAAAGACTTTTTTTAAGTGACACTTGTCCCTGCCTCTTATGTTACTATGGATTTTACACAACTTAATAACCTAAGGTGTATTAGTCAGGGTTCTCTAGAGGAATAGAACCAATAGAACAATATATATATATGAATTGGCTTACACAGTATGGGATGTACAGTTCAACAATGCCTATCTGCAGACTAGAAACTCTAAGAACATGGTAGCTGCTCAGTCCATGAAGCTGGAGGCCTCAGATGTCTTAATCTGGCACAGAAGGGCTAGAGGTTTCCTAGAGAGCCACTGATCTTCAGACCATGTTGGAAAGCTGCAGAACCTGAGTTCTAATGCCCATGAAGGATGTCAACAACAGGGTACATGTACCAGTAAGTAGCAATGGTACCCAGACAGAGGACACTGCTTCTCTCTGGGGACCTGTTTATATACAGGCTGCCACTAGAAGGTCTGCCTTCTCTGGAGGAAAGTTGTCCTCCTTAAATTAATTCTTCCTAGAAATGCCCTCAAGACCTGTCCAAGAAGTATGTTTCTTACTCGATTCCCAGTCTGACTGAGTGACAACACAAAGTCAACTGTGATAGTAGATATTTGTCATTGTCGCTTTGTACTCCAAAATGTAAGTTTTTGTTTTGCATTACTCCCTTGACATCTCTGTGTGTAACTACCAGTACTTTACGTAGGTATCTTCTGACTCCTGCCTTTTCATTTTCTAACTCTTAGAACTTGTAGGTTCCTTTGTAGCTAAATCTGTCAGCCCTCTTTTTTATCTTCAAATAATACATTTGGATGAATAAGATGAAATATATACTGCTTTAAATATATACTTCAATCAAAATCTTTAAAATGTTCCTGCGACTTTAAAAGAGGCTGAAAATCACTCTCCCAACTTTATTTTAGTGGACTTTAAGGATGGAAGAAGATGTAGTTGGGTAACAAAGCCCAAGACAGTACCCTGCTTTCTTGGCTTCAAATGGCACAGGAACCCTGCCTTAGATTTCCGGTGTACTCTCTCAAAATAAGACACATTTCTATGCTAGAGAAAGGCTTCAGACTTTTGCTTAGAACCAATAGGAGGCACAGCAGATGTATTTAGCAAATCAAAGACATTTCAAAACTGCAAAGAAATGCAGGCAAATAGCATGGAAAACTCTGACACAGAAGTCTATCCAGAAGTAAGCTGTGGCCTCTGATGGGGCTCTGGGCAGGGAACCCAATATCCACTGTGCCCTAGTGCTGAGAGTAACTCCACAGCTCTACATGTTAGTGAAATGAGCTAACATCAGAGAAATTATTTTACTCAGGATTTAACCATTGCATCCAGAAAATGTTTTAGAAAATGCATGGATGAAAGAATTAGTTGAGAATAGATATATTTCAGGTAGAGAAGACTGGAGTGGCTGGGTATGCTCAGATGATGATGAAGATTGGGGCTGATAATGGGAATAGATTTGGACATAGGCTTTTAGGACTTTATGGGATCTCCAACTTCAGCTATCTCCTGCAACCCAACAATCCCTCAGAATAGACACGTTCCAGCCAGGATATTAGTCAGCAGGAATATTAGTCAACAGCAGAGCCGGTTGTTCTCATATAGTTGTTCTTTCCCTGGACACTTGATTGTCCAATCCTCACCTGGGCTCCTGTGAAGAATGAAGTACTCGTTCTCCCTCAGGAACTTGCCCAGCCTAGTCTGACTGGCAGCTCTGCCAACTTGTTCACTTAGTCTATAAATGTACTGCATAAACTTTAAAAAGTAATTCTCAAATTTTAGTATATAGTAGCCTCAGAAATCTGTCAAAAAATGGAGGTTTGGGGGTTCCCACCTGGGAGATAGATAGCATAGGTTTAAAGTGGTGCCTATGACCCCCAACTTTGAACAGCATCTAAAAGGCTCAGTATAAAGCTGGTGCATTGGTAGACTGCCATGAGGGAAATTGGTTCTACTTAGTTCTAGAAAATAGTCCTGTAGACACAATATGTTTTTTTAGTTTAGTTTAGTTTTGTTTTGCTTTTGGTTTTGTTTTGTTTTGTTTTTGTATTTTTTTAAATGAAAGAGACAAAGTGAGAGGGAAAGAATTGGTATACCAGGGCCTCCAGCTATGGCAATCAAACTCTAGACATGTGCCCCATCTTGTGCACATGTTCAATCTTGCATGCTTGCATCACCTTGTGCATCTGGCTTACATGGGATCTGGAGAGCTCTAGAAGTAACTTCTCAATATATTATCATTGGTGAGGAGGTTTCTAACATGAAATTCTTTTTGTTTTAAAAACTCAGCATGATAGGTTCTAAAACTTGAAGAAAAATTGAGTATAGGATCAAAGTCAAATGGAATTTGTACCAAGGAAGAAAAGAGAGACTAATGTATGGTTGAGTTCATAGCTATTCACTAGTTCTTTGGAAGCCATTTAACTTTTTGCTGTGTTACTAAAGATATGTAGGTATTTCTCTCATGCAGAGTTGGCATTGTTAATTTTTCAAGTTCTTTGTGATGTAACAAATTGAATTAGTTTTAATGCTTTGATTTGAAATTTTCAAAGAGTTCTAGAATTAGACTTTGGACTTGAAACCATATTTAAAATGATTGTTCATTTATAAAGTCTATAAAATATTGATATAGGTATGAATAGAAGGTATGATTGGTTGGTTATTTTTATAACAATCCTTAATGTCTTTGCTTTTTGTAAAATTTCAGTTTAAGATTAGTTTGTCAGACACAGATACACACAATGACAGACATGTACAAATTTATCAAATGCTACTTCAGCATTAGGAAGATTTGAAAAAAAAACTTCTGTTTGTTTAAACTAATAATAAATTTAGTGTAATTAGAGAAAATAAGATCACAATCTGTTTGTATACATGTATGAAAATGTCAAAAGTGGGAAAAATAAATAAAAAGAAAATAAGGAAGACAGGAAAATATGAAAAAAAAATCCTCAAAAATTATAAGTTTCAAAGGGAGTTTCAAGGAATGTGCAAATGCCACTGTATCTCCTCACTCCAGCCTTCATGACCATACGTGGCTGTATCACTTGAGGCAAGTGGTGACAAAACACATTAGTACTTGAGACAGTGAGTTTGGCTTCTGTCAAAGTAGCCAAAAGAAACACTTTCATGAAATAAGCATATTGAGACATGGAGATTGGACCAGTCTCCTTTGTTCAGAATGCAAGAATGACAATGGAATGGCTCAGAGCCACTGAACGTTACCTTCTCATTGCTAGGACAAGACACATGACAAGAAGCAGCTGATGGGTTTATTTCAGCTTATAGTTATGAAGGGAAGTTTCATCAAGCAAGAGCAAACAGATATTGTCATATAAGCTGTGAGGAAACAGTCTATTGTGCTTGGAGCTGTGCTATATTCCCCAAAGCTCACCACCAGTAACACACCTCCTCTAGCAAGACTCTACCTCCCAAAGGCCTCAAACTTTTCAAAATTGTCATGACTTAGGAGCCAAGTATTCAAAACACATGAGCTTATGAGGACCATTTCATTCAAACCATTATAGAATGAGTTTTTGATGATGTTGTTGATGAGAAAGCTAGATCTACAAAGGTAAGGCCTCTACTTATTTTGACCTGGACTTGTATCATAGCTGGAAATTTGCAACTATAAGCATTTATGTGTTGTAATGATCATGTCTTGTAGTAAATTATTTAAAATATATGAAAGAATTATATAGATTTTATATAAATGCTGTCATTTTTATATAAGGAACCTAACTATCCAGATTTTATATCAGTGGAATATCCAAGAGCCGGTATCCTATGGATAGTGAAGAATGTATACACACACAAATGGGAAAGGGAGAGACAGATACTGAGATTTATTTGTGTATGTTCATTACTGACATTTTGACATACAGTTGGGGGTCTGGTTAATCAGTCTTTGTTCATTGCTGGAATTTGAAGTCCAGGGCAAGTAGGCAAGAGCAGATCACCAGCAGGCTTGAACTAACACACATGAGCTGGAACCCCATAAGATGGACTTAAATCTTTTCATTTCTTGTTAACTCTGGCCTACGTTATGAAGATAACCTTAAGAATAAGTCAACTAAGGCATTTTATCGAAGAGTTAAATTCAGACACCTTGCCCAGGAGTCAGGGAAGGTGGAGGAAGATCTAAGGAAAGGTGAGACAGTTGCAGACTTAGCTGCTGCTTTATGTCAGTAAGCAAATTAGCAGCAAGTATAAGCCATTAAAAAGTGCTTTCCTTCCTTCTGCATTCGAGCCTTCACAAACACCTCTATTGAGGAATTCTAACCTTCACATGCAAGAAGAAAATTCTGAGAAATGTTGTTCAGCCTAACAAAATCAACCCTTTACAAAGTCATTTCAGAGAGGAATATGAGGCAGTGTAGAGGATATTTCTTGCCAATGTAGAACTTTATAGCTTGCTTAAATTATAGGAATGTTGAGGTTGGGGAGAGGGCTCAGTATAATTTTTGCAAACTGCTAATTCCCGTCCCCAAGTAGCCATGATTTGTAGTAGAATTAAACTGCTAGGTTTATCTGTTCAAGTAGTACCACTTCAGATTGTATAGTCATGCCTCTGCACAATAAAAAAAAATGTATATCTCACATTACTTTGCCTATTGTGAGAGTTGTCATCAAAATAAGTCATTTACATAGCTGCTACCTGTTGTTTGTTTATATATTAATCCAAAAGTAAGGCTGTAAATTAATATAATAAATTACCTCTTAGTCCACTTAACTGGTTTGTCAAACCTGCTTTGATTCAAACAGTGTCTAAACCTACATAGCCATAAGAGATGAAAACCATCAAGATAATTCCCTGAGCCCCTCAATATACAGTTGCTTTTAGCAAGTAAGTTTTTTTTTTTTTTTAAATCTAGTTTTGGCTTCCTCCTTCTTCTATCCCCTTTTCTTATTTATTTTCCCTTTGGTTTTATGAGACAGGGCCTTGAAATCTTGCTCAACTTGGCCTCCTTTAATTGTCAGTGAGATTCTGTAATTTATAAAATTTATATTTATAAAAATTTATAATGAAGACACATTTTCATCACTAAACATTGTTGTATGCTGAGAGAATCGCATATCCAATAAATAAGATTTGAATGGAAAGGAAATCATACCTAATATTTTCCTCTTTACATTTCTTTATCAAGTAGTGAGATATAGGAGGCCTTTAAAGTCATGTTGGCTGTAATTCAATCACTGTTTATTGCTCTGTTCTTAAAATTTATCTTTTTATCCTTTTAAGCCTCCAGTTGTTCATGTATCTTTGAGAGCAAACTCAAAGCAATTTAGGCATCTCAAGTGTTTCCCAAGTTATCTCCATAAAATCTCAGTGATATTTGTATTAAGTACTTAGTATGGAGTATTAAATTTAGGATTTAATAATACAATTTACATTCAGTATTCCTCACAATCTTTCCAATAAGAATTGATGACACCCTGGAAAGAAAAGTAAAATATGATGAATTTTTAAAATCTAAACAGAATTGTGAGGTAGTTAAAAAATATGCTACCCATAAAGGTTAATGTAGTTGTTATAACTTATCAGAAAAGCTGTCACTATATAAGCTGGTGGCCAAGAAAAACAGAGAAATGTGATTACATTATATATGGCCTGTGCAAATGGGGTTATACTAAATTCTCAAAGGCAAAACATTCTTTGGTTCCAGATTTGGAAAGAATATAGGATATTTTAAAGAGGAAAAATAAGAGACTTGTTTACAATGGCTTCACAGCTATTGTGAAAAGAAAATTCATGTTGTTGTTTCTCATAAAACTGGACTAACAGTTTAAAGCCATAAAAATAAAAACCGACTCAATACACATAGTTATTTGAATGATATTAAGCTATTCCGTGTATATTATATACACTCATTCTAAATTTTGACTCATTTTGAGGATCTATTAGACCACTACTAGAAATATATAAATAACATTTTCATTTCTATACTCTAAGTAATATCTTTCTCTTATGCATTTCTGTGGGTAGCTTAGTCTGGGAGGGAGCAGAGAAGATTGTCTACCATGTGACCTATACTACACATGGATTCCTTACTTTCTGAGTGCCTACAGCTTCACAAGATAACCTGGTTCATTTGGCAGTTAGAGTCCTGCTCTCCTATAGGGAGGAACAGAAAATAATAAGTGATATATCTTCAGGCCAAGAAGACAGGTCATCAGGAGACTCGTGGGAAGTAAAGAATTTTTCTTAAAAAAATGCTGAAGGTAATGGGAGAGAAAGAGGACGGTATAGGACACCAGTTTAGAATTGGAAAGAGAAATCCTGTTTGATATGGCATTTGAGCTGAGACCATAGAGAAGGAAAGAAACCTGGAGTGCAAAGAGCTAAAGAAAAATGGTCTCCCTCAGGAAAGAGAAATGCAGTGAAACCCATTTATTTCTTACTTTTTGGTGTTTATAAACTGAATACCAAAGATGTTGAAATAGTATTCTATAAATTTTAAAGGAAGAATATTGAGGGCCATTCCAGCATTACAGTGTTTAGTATTATTGTGTTATCAAAGTTCTTTGGTGATGGTAGGGTATTATAACAGAGTTTTTGCAGGAGGCTTAATAGAACAAATGACTGCCACTAGGTGTGAATAGGCTGACATTTTCTTCAAATATTTTTCCATGAGATGGGAAATATTATAGTTAGACTAGGCTTACTTCTAAAATACTTTTTGATTGAGAATACTAAAATAAAAATTTTCAAACCTAAATCTAACATTGAAATGGGGCTTTAATAAAATAATGGGTTACCATCATAAAAAGTATAGTTATTTTAAGTTTGGTTTATCTATTTAATTAATAATCTTCTAAATAAAGGGCTAAAATGAATAATTAATGATGATTGACAGTGGTATTAGAAATTTATGTAAAGAAGTATTTAAGGTGTCAGACACAGTGGCACATGCCTTTAATCCCATCACTCAGGAGGTAGAGGTAGAAGGATCACTGTGAGTTCGAGGCCAGCCTGACACTGCAAAGTGAATTCCAGGTCAGTCTTGGCTACAGTGAAACCCTACCTACAAAAAACAAAAACAATGACAAAAAAATTTTAATTTTTCATATGCCACGGCCCAGGAGAAATTGCAGGGGAGGTTATGACATGCACATTGCTCTTAGTGCTAGCCTGAAAACCAGCTCCAGGTTGATGATAATAAACATGGTGATCAATCAAAGCCTATAATAACAGAAATCCAGAGACTACAGAGAACTCAACACTAAACTGGACTGCAAATAGGCCTGCCATGGCTCAGGGAACATTGTGGAAGAGGTGGGTGGGGGGGGCGGGATGTAAGAGCCAGAGAGTGAGTAGGAGTATCCTGAAGCACAGTCCCCTGCTACCCCACAGGGACTGACTGAGGCCTTCAAGACGTTACAGTGAAGTCCATAATCCCACTGAAGAGAGTCTTCAGGTAATGGAAACTGGGGCAAGGGGTAAAAGAGAATAACCTATTATAATTAATATAAAAATTAATATTAAGAAAGCAGTGTATAAAAGATGCATCTTGCCTAATCCACCAAGAAGCCTAGGACCACACATTTTATCAGTTTTCCCAGAACTGGAAAGTTTTGTGCTATTACTCTACATCGTGTCACATACTATTTGTATTTGCAAACACTCTTGAGAAAAACTGAATCAATAAAATGAGCATATATTACAAAGGATTTATTAGATGGGCTTGCACCATACAGACTGGGTAATTCAAAAATGGCTAAGAATGCAGTAGCTGCTTAATCTATGATGTTGGATGCCTTAGCAATCGCAATCTGGCCCTGAAGGCCTGGAGGATCCTGGAGAAAGAGTAGCTGGTATTCAGTCCATATTAGAAGGGCAAAGAAGCTGAGTTCTAATGTCCATGAGGGATAGCAACAATAGGGTGTATAATCTCCAGCAAGGGACTAAGTCAGGTTGAAAAAGCATTGCTTTATCCTTGGAACTCTTTATATATGAGCTGCCATGAGAAATTCTTCCCACTCTAGGGTAGGAGAGAGGTCTTAAGCTTTAGTCAATCCTTCCTGGGAAATGCCCTCATAGGGACATATCTCTTGTATGATTCCTAATCCAAGCAATTTGACAAGCAAGATTAACCACCATAATCCATACCTTGTCAGCTTGGTATCAGCCACATATACTTATATCATGCTTAACTTCCAAATGAAAACAATCCAAAGGCCTTAATCCCACCTAATATAATAGAACTGTCCCACATAAAACCAGAAATGCATTATTCTTTCCCCAAAATAACAAAACAAAGTTCTTTTGAGGGCTATTTAGTCTTTTAATATTTCATAATTTAAATATGATAATATAGATTTAACAAAACTAAACTATCAATATTGTCTCAAACTATGTTTTATATATTACACGGTGTATTAGACTCCTTCTCAATGCTGTGATAAAATACCAAACAAAAATAAGTTTAAGGGATAAAGGTTTATTTCAGCTTATAGGTTAAAATCTATATCATACAAAGAAAGGTATGGTCACATTCAGTCCACGGTACGAAGCAGAGAATTATGAATGTTGCCATTCAGCCAGCTTTTTCCTTTTTGTATAGCTGAGGACTTGGGCCCATCTATTGGTGCCATCCACAGTTAGGGTAGGTCTTCACACTTCAAATAACTTAACTAAGATAAACACTCACAGATATGTGCACAGGATAACCTAATCTAGGTAATAAGAACACACAGGTGATGTTAGGTCCTCTCAAGATGGCAATAAATATAAGCTATGACACACAGTATAGAGAAATAGAGGAAAGAAAACACAACCCGATAATGTGCTTAACATATGTGTATCTATGTACAAATGTGTTTGTAACAACATAGAATATAACTATTCATGGCAGTTACAATCCTTATTTGTATAACTGGTCATGTGGCCTTAGTTGGTATTTATAACTATCTTCTTCAGTTACCCGTTCTGTATTTCCTCCACCCTCATCAAGCACCTCATCAGGTTTTGGTTCTTTACCTGCAGGGATGACCCACATTCTTTCCTGAAGGAGCTGGGCAATATATCATCCTTCCATGATTGGGTTGCCATTGTTTCCATCTACTCCAATCACACTGACATGGTAACACCAAGATATACTCACTGTGGAGGAGCAGTCCAATTTTCCCCTGGCTAGATCAATCACTCCTGCTAGCACTGTAACCTTTATTAGCCTATTGACCCGAGGGAATCAGGGGTACAAAGTTGCCTTAGGAAAGTCTTAGCTTCTGATTTAATGGAATGATTTTTGGTACCTCCTGGATGATGCACTCCTCTCTCTGAAGCAATGACTTCTAGTCCAGCAGAGCATAAGGTCACAGGAATAAGAAGGAACAATGTTTTCATGTGATGACTTGGTATAATACATAGTACTATCCCCACTTTATTCACTGAGCCCATTGCCCAGATCTGTAATGGTAGGAGGGGCCAAGTACAATTCATCTTTCACCTTAGAAGAAATATCTCTGCATGCCCCACGCCACTAGACTCCTGGATTAAAAAAAAATCTATCTATCATCTATCTATCTATCTATCTATCTATCTATCTATCTATCTATCTATCTATCTATCTATGAGTACTTGTGTGTGTGAGAGAGAGAGAACGAGAATGAAGGACTGCAGCATCTCCTTCTGCTGCATACAAAATCCAGACACAGGCTCCATTTTATGCATCTGGCTTTAAGTGGGTACTGAGGAATCCAATACAGGGCCTTCAGGCTTTGCAAAAGAGTGCCATTAACAACTGAGCAATCTCTCCAGCACAACTCAGAAAAATTTTATTGAGGTATAGGGCTCTTGCATCTTGATTGGATTTTTCCCATCTTTTTATGCACATAGGCTCTAGAAGTCCAGAGTAGTTGCTAGCTCCTGCTCATTTGGTTCAGTCAGCATAACATCATCAATACAATGGACCAGCATGACACCTTGTAAAAGGACCAGCCTTTCAAGATGATTAAGAACTAAGTTAAGGCAGAGCTGGAGAATTAATATAACCCTGAGGTAAAATAGAAAATGTGCACTGTTATGCTTGCTAACTGAAGGAAAATTGGTTCTGGTGGTCCTTGTGGACAGTATGAAGAACACATTCAAAGGGTCACTAACTTCCTGCCCAGTACTATATTAATCTTCTCAAGTAAGGAAATCACATCTGATACTAAAGCTTCTGTTGGAGTCACCAGCTGATTAAGTTTCCAATAATCAGCTGTCATGTTCTGTGAACTACCTTCTATACAGGCCAAATAAGAATGTTAGAGAGAAATGTGGGAGTCACCATCATGTATCTTTCAAGTCGTTGATGATGGCACTCGTCTCTGTAATCCCTTCAGAGATGATACTGTATTGGGCTTACTATTTTCCCTTGTATAGGCAGTTCTAGTGGACTTCATTGGCCTTTACAACCATAACAGCCTTCATTCCACAGGTCAGGGAACCAATGTGAGGATTCTGTCAACTTCCAAGTATGTCTTTCCCAATTATGCATTGTGGACCAGGGAAATAAGTACAGGGATTGGAAAATGCACTGGACAAACCTGAATCAGACTTTTGCTAAAACTCCATTGATCCTCTAACCTCCATAATCCCCAGCTTTAGCTGGAGAGCCATAATACTGTTTGGTGTCTCCAGGAATCAATGAAAATTGGGAGCTAATGCCCAAAGGTCTGATTATTTTCTTTTCTACTCCAGTATTCCAATTTCCTTCCCACTTTAAATTCCTTCACCAACATTAAGGCAAGGGATCTTAGACATCTCTAGCACTCATTCACAGTAGGCCATATTTTGACCCAAACTTCAGATAATCAATCAAACAAATATTTGACACCATTTTTTAATTGTGTACACTGGAACATTAAACCCAGAATCTCTTCCAACAGAGACCAAATTGAATAATTCGTCCAGATCCTTCCATCATTATCCCATAGTCTTAAAATCTATTCCCCCATATATTCCCCAGACTTCTGCTTGTATGTTTAGAAAACTCATGAAGTTCATTAGGGTTGTAGCACACCTCCTCATGGGTCACATTTTGTACCTCACTTCTAGGGGTCTGGCAAGCCTTGGATCTGATTTTAAGTCTAGAAACAAAAATGAGTGGGCACTGAGGGGCATCAACATTTTCTTGTTTGGCATCTCCTTCAGAAAAGGTCATTGCCAATTCCATATGCAATGCAAGATTAATTCTGTCAGGCAAAGGTGGAGACATCAGTCCTGCAGGAGTTGAATGTGGGGGTGTATCTGCTTCTCCTGAGGGTGGTAAGACTATCTCCACAGACAAAATTAAGCTATCAAGATCTGAGAGTTTAATGCCCTTAGCTTCATTAAAGTCCTTCCACACATCTGCAACTGAAGTAAAGGGATCCCACTCTTTTCCCCTCAGTGCCTCCACTTTACCTGTTGATACCTCTCTAGGCTGGGACTTAAACTTCCATTGTAAATCTTAAGATGAATGCTTGAGTTAGGTTTTATGCAACTTAATCCCTATGAATGTTGGAGAAGAAATTCTCTTCCAGGGTATACTTAGAAACTTTTGGACCCTTTATGCACACCTATAGCTATGAAATTTCATCTCCGGGCTTATACATTTTCCTTTTTACTTTATCCAGAGATGCAAGAGAAACAAGTCACATCATAATATAATTTTCTGGGCTGGAGAGATGGATTAGCGGTTAAGGCACTTGCTTGCAAAGCCAAAGGACCCCAGTTTGATTCCCCAGGACTCACATAAGCCAGATGCATAAGGTGGCACATGCATCTGAAGTTTGTTTGCAGTGGCTGGAGGCCCTGGCACACCCATTCTTTTTCTCTCTCAAATAAAAAAATAATAAAAATCATATATATATATATATATATATATATATATATATATATATATGATTTTCTGACTTTTCCTAAAATATTAAACAGTTTTACATAGAGCCACTAAATTCCTTGTTCGTTGGAAAAGGTACATCCGGATAATCAAACACATTTGTTTTGCATAGTTCTTCATATAGTTGACACCATGGATTATCAGTTCTCTCCTTGCTACCTAGGAGAGAGTCTTTTGTAGTTGTAGACTTAATCCAGGTGGAGAGCCACCTTCAGATACCACCAAGCCCACTAGAGAAATTCATCCTTACAATTCTCCTTCTCTAGAACCACCCTTGGTGCTACAATCTGTATTAGTCATGGTTATCTATAGAAACTGAACAATAAAATCATTATATGTTATAAAGTGAATTTATCAGAGTGCCTCCCACAATATGGGCTAAGCAGTCCAACAATAACTGCAGTCTGAGAACCTAGTAACTGTTCATTCCTAAGGCTGGATGCTTGAGCTGTCTCAGTCTGGTGCTGAAGGACAAGGGAATTCTTAGAAAAGCACTGATCTTCAGTCCACACTGGAAAGAAGAAGCTGGGTGGTTCTAATGGTGAGCTAAGTATGGCAACTACAGAGGAGAAGCATTTGCCAGCATGAGCAAAGGCCAGCAGGCAAAAGCACTGTTTTGTCTTTGGATTTCTTTGTTTGTTTGTTTGTTTGTTTGTTTGTTTTTTCATTTTTCGGTTTTTTCAAGGTAGGGTCTCACTCTAGCCCAGGCTGACCTGGAATTCACTATGTAATCTCAGGGTGGCCTCGAACTCATGGCCATCCTCCTACCTTTGCCTCCCGAATGGTGGGATTAAAGGTATGCACCACCATGCCTGGCTGGACTTCTTTGTATCTGTGCTGTAGCCACAAGGTCTGCCCACTCTGGGCAAATCTGTTCTGTCAATACCCACACAGACCCACCCAAGAGCTATCTCTGTTACTCTATTCCTAATTCACTCATCTTGACAAGGGAGATTAACCATCATTTCCATCCACCAAGCAAATGTACATCCACGCTTGCCATAGCTCTAATAGCTAAGCCTATTGACTCTCATGGGGATTTTATTTTATACTTCTTAAAGTAACAAAGCATTTCTTAAGAAATAAACTTTGTTTTCATTAAGTCAGGGCATTTAATTAACTCTTGGATTATTCTTTATGCTTTTTAGACATCTTGTGCTTTTCCTTTCCAATTAATTATATCATATTCAGGAAAATATATTTGCCTAGACACAAAATGTTCTCACTCAATCAAGATTACTCTGTCCTTTAGCCAAAAGATTGTCTCTAAGCACACTTTATGAGAAGCGATGGCAATAGAACTTACTGTTATAATTTGCTGTGAGGTCATCAAAACATCTGTTCAGCTCTAAACTGTAACGTGTTTTTATTGTTGTTTTTTAAATCATCTGAGCTATGCATACATCTCTTTTCTTACCAATTTAAATTTCAAGTCATATTGCCAGTAGATTTGTCATCCACCTTCATAGTCAGGGATAGTATCATATATAACCCACCTTTATGCCATTCTCACCTAAGTCTCTGTAAGCACTTAGCAAATGTGTACTCAGGAATCAGGTCCATGAATGCATAAATCAATGAAAAGGTGGAAGAGTGAGACCCATCCTGCTGCTTTAAACAGACAACTTCACATGCTGATCTAGATCCTTGATGTTTGTAACTCACAAATCATAGTTTGACTATTTCCTAGATTAAAAAAAATTATTTTACACCTTGCCATGGGACCACACTATCCCATCACCACACCCAACCCAGCCCCCACCACACCACCAGTACCACTGTCCCATTCCCCCCACCCTGCCACCCACTAATGGGCCCTGCCACCGGGTCTCAGGGTACCCACCAGGGTAGCACCAACTCATCTTGCCTGAGCAGACAAGCCTCCTTGTCATCAAAAGACTAATATAGTAAAATATAAAAGGGAACAATCACTGAAGACACTTCAAGGGTATACTACAGCTTCCTCCTCAAATAAGATTCCCACACTGTGATGAGCAGATAACAGTGCAAAAGGAACAACATGGAAGTAACCCCAACAAGGATGCCTAATCCCACAATGGAAGTCTTTAATCAAAACATAGAAGAGACAATAGGAACAAAACCCCAAAATGCACACACAAGGTATGTGACCCTGACCAAGCAATTGGCAGAACTTGCAGAAAATCAACAAAAGACCAACAATTGTTTTAACGCTCTCCTTTGAGATCAGGAACAAGACAGGGGTGCCCACTCTCACCTCTGCTCTTTAACATAGTACTAGAAGTCTTAGCCCAAGTGATAAGATAGGAGAAAGAAATAAAAGGGATACAAATTGGAAAGGAAGAAGTTAAGTTAGCCCTATTTACAGATGACATGATTCTATATATAGGCAACTAGAAAGCTTTCACTCAAAACTCTTAAAGGTGATTAGTTACTTCAGCAAAGTAGCAGGATACAAAAATCAATGCACATAAATCAGTAGCCTTAGCTGGGCTTTAATCACAGCACTTGGGAGGCAGAGGTAGGAGGATTGCCATGAGTTGGAGGCCAGCCTGAGACTATATAGTGAACTCCAGGTCACTCTAGGCAAGAGTGAGACCCTACCTCGGAAAAAAAAAAAAAATCAGTATCCTTTCTATATACCAAGGACAAAGATACAGAGAAAGAAATTAGTGTCATTGTCCCTTTTTCAATAGCAACAACAAAAAAAATAAAATAAAATAAAATAAAATAAAATAAAATAAAATAAAATAAAATAAAATAAAATAAAATAAAATAAAATAAAATACCTTGGAATAACACCAACCAAGGATGTGAATGACTTATATAATGAAAACATAAAAACACTCAAGAAATTGAGGAAGACCTGAGAAAATGGAAAGACCTCCCATGCTCCTGGATAGGTAGAATCAACCTTGTGAAAATGCTAATCCTACCAAAAGCCATAGACAGATTTAATGCAATACCAATAAAAATCCCAGCATTATTCTTCACAGAGATAGAAAAAAATGACCTCAAAATTCATATGCAATGGCACCAGGCCTCAGATATCCAAGCATATCCTCAGCAAAAGAAACACCTCAAAGGATCCTAGAGTGGGTGAGATGGAGCCTAGCCTTAATTTTCTCCTATTCCTTTTCTTTTCTTTCTTTCCTTCTCTCTTTCTTTCCTTTTTCTTTTTTCTTTCATTTTCTTCTTTCTTTCTTTTTTCAATATTCTTTCTTTTTCTTCTTTATTTTCCCTTGTCAGTGACCTGTAACTTCCAGTACCAGGATGTGCTTAACACCCATAATGAGCTGTTGATCAAAGGGACCTACAATGTATCCCAAAAGAAGACAGATTTCTATCAGAGCACTTGATTACCCACCAGAGGTTAATGGTAAGACCCTACTGCTGAAGACACTATATGCTGTCTGCACAGAACATGGACAGACCTAGCTGGAATCTGGAAGAGAGCCAGTCCCCAGACGGTTAACCTGTCTAGTGCTAGAAGGTGCTACATGAGCTACTCGGGGAGTTTCTAACATTTGTCTGAGCAACTCGAGGTCTAAGCTACTCAGAAGCAAACAACCTGACATGATGCTCACATAAGTGCAATAGTGGCACACAGCCATGGTGGGTAACCAACTGCTCTTGGATTGGCTAACAGATCTGCTCGGTGGAAAGGAACCCATAGCTGGATCTGGGAAACAAGTCAGTACCACATCCAGATAATGAGTTTGCTCTCCATTATCAAGCTCCCACAAATCATGGGCAACAATAGAGCCTATACCCATTAAATTCTCTCTAAAATAACAATGGATATTCCATTTAACCTGTGCTGTCTTCACTCTCCATTGGAGAATCTGCTTCTCTTTTTCAGATGAAGGCAAGACCTGAGGAGATAAATGGCCCATCACACTTCATCAGGGCCCCAGCTGAAACCATAGAGGAACTGGGGAAATGAGCAAGAGTGCTGCTTTCTCAGGGAACCTGATATCAGCACAAGGGTGAAGGAGATAGAAACTGAGGACACGCAACTCTAACAAAACCAGATATCCAGAGATTCAGAGGATCCTAAAAGCCCATGACTGAAGTAGACCTAAAAATGAACCCAACATGGCTCAGAGATTTTTGTAGAAGAGGGGGCAGAAAAATTGTTAGAGCCACAATTTGGGACATTTTGCACAGAAACATTGCCTCTTCCCATATAACTGCTGGCTACCAACACAATGCACCACCCACAATCCCCATGGGGATATATAGCATCCCCAATGAGGAGGGTCCTTTTGGGGGGGGGCAGGGATGAGGGTAAGGATGGTACCAACATGTGCTGTTTACATACTGAGTATGTCTTTAACTAATAAAAAAGTTTTTTTTTTTTAATTTTAGGACTTTCTTTAATATCCCAAAATGATGAGCTATATAATTCTTCATTGCTTGTGCCACAGGTTATATATGTTCTATACATTACTTGAATTAAATATTGTCTATATTTGTGGTTATGTTTTTATCCCCATGAATGTTCTGTTTTCCCTCTCCTCTCTTACACACACACACTTGCTCGCTCTTTCAAAACATTGTGTTAGGCTGGCAAGATGGCTCAGTGATTAAGGTGCTTGCCTAAAAAGACTAAGGACCCAAGTTCAATTCCCCAGTACATGTAAAGCCAAAAGCACAAGGCAGCACATGCATCTAGAATTTGCTTTCAGTGGCTAGAGGCTGTGGTGCACCCATTCTTTTTCTCTTTCTCTCCCTCTTTCTCTTCCTCTTTCTCACTATCAAATAAATTTTTTATATATATATATATATATATATATATATATATATATATATATATATTAGAAAATATCATGGTGTTGAGGATGGAACCCAGATTATCATGCATGCTAAGTAAGTAGTCTGCCAATGAGCCTACATAAAACTCTACCTCTTGTACCAAGAACTCTACTTAGGATGAAAGGGCAGATGGAAGATGAAGTCTGAATGTGCAAAACCACTTTTTTAATTCTCTTGTGTAATCACAGAGTAATTATTAAGCATCTCCACACAATGATGTCCATTTTATTTTTAAAAATGTCCTTCTTTGGCTAGGATGATTTCTTAGTTTGTTAAAGACATCTGCTTGCAAAGCCTGCAGCCCAGGTTGGATTCCCCAGTACCCATAGAAAACCAGATGCACAAAGTGGCATATGTATCTGGAGTTCATTTGCAGTGGTAAGAGGCCTGGCACACCCATTCCTCCTCTCTCTTTACATAAATAAATAAACAAACAAACAAATAATTACATATATAAAAGTGCCATCCTGAATTTAATTTCAAGTGCATTTATTCATATATTAATTCCTCTATTTAATCCAAGGTTTGCAGCTGCATTCCGTCTTTCATTTCAAAAAGTTAACTCAATAGTTAGTTAGAAGTTTTTGTGACTGCTGTTTAGATAAGGCAAATTATTCTCTCTCTCTAGATCTCATGTGAAGGCATTTTAAAATTCTACTCCATTTTGTCTATTTCAGTGATAAATCTGTCCAGTTAGTACCAATTGTTTCCCATACTTTTTTTTGTTGTTTTTACTGTTCAAAGTACAAACAACATTGGACCATAAAGGGATGTCAGCCCAGAAAATGACTTTATTGGGCATGGGGAAGCCTTTTTACCTTTCAGAGTTCCTACATGTCATATGGCACATGTCACTACGTCATTCCTTCTTATAATTGCACTGTGTTTCATACTGTACACACACACCAGTTGATGGACAATGGACACTAGCCCTGATAAGCATGACTTCAAAGAAATACCTTGTAATGTGAAACATTTAATCAATGTGGACTAATGGCACTTATCACAACCAATCAAAATAACTGCTTATATACTACTATAACACTCTAGAAATACATTTGATTTCTCTCTTTTGCACTTTGTGTGTTTGGGGATGTGCACATATGTGTGTGTTCATGTGGATGCAGATGCATGTGTATATGTGGGAGCACATTCACATGTGTATTCATGGACACAGAGGCTAGGGAATAACCCTGGATGTCATTTCTCAAAGAATATCCTCCCCTTTTCTCTCACTATTCTGGAATTCACCAAGTAAGCTAGACTGGCCAGTGAGCCTTAGGGTTCCTCCAGCCTCAACCTCCCCAGTGCTGGGATTGTAAGTGTGCACCACCACACTTGGCATCTTTAACCTGGCTTCTGGGAATCAAAGTCAGATACTCATCCTTGAAAATGAGCTCTCTCTCTAGCCCTGGACTTTCTATAATTATGAGTTACAAATATCTACCATAGGGAATATTACTGAATGAAAGAAGTATATGATTAAATTATACCAACTCATATTGATAGAGACAAGATGTATTATAAAAATATTGTTGCTATATGTGGTTGCAGTATCTGAGATTTTTATTTGGCATCAAATATCTATTTGATATAATCTGTCATTCTCAAGGTCAGTCTCTAGGGCTCCTAGATGTCACTGTTCTGACCTTCAAAATCACTTTGTTGACCTTGAAAATTTTGAGCTAAAATTTAAATTGAATATTTCTTCTTATTTGGGTTCATCAAGTAAAGCTGACTTGTGCTGGACCCAACAGCAAGGGCAAATGTCTGCCTTGCTGGGGTGGATACAGTTTCCATCAAAAAGACTTTCATTGTTTTCCTTATCTGTTTGTTCTGCTGATGCCTCACATTCATGTCTCATCCATGCATATGTAATCCATTTTTGTCACTGGACACTCATGCATCTGGGAACCTTGAGAGAAATTCTCTAATGTCATCTTAGTTAACTATAGGCATATTAAATTTGTTGAAATGAATATTTGACAGATATATTAGTGAGAAAAGTCCTGCCAGAAATATATTCTGATTGCATCCTAATTAAACACAAATTCAGCTGTCATTATTAAAAAGCCTCCTAGATTTTTTTTTTGTTTTGTTTGCATCCCTCTACCTCCTGGAAATCGAACAACACAATATTCTTTGTTTAAAAGCCCTCATTTGACTATTTAGCTCTAAGCAGGATACCTACGTCAACTCTCCAGAGCTCAGGGAACATTGTGGAAGAGGGGGGCAGAAAGAATAAAAAGAGCTGGAGGATAGGAAAGAATGCTTTAAAATGTCCTCTCGACAGGACATGGCTGATACACCATGGATAGGGGAGGAGCTCCTGAGACCCCCAGGCCTCCAAGAGGAGCCATTGGCAGTTAATGGTTGCTGAGAAAGAAGAACTCGTGTTCTTCAGTGGAGTAGCCACTAGTAAGCTGTCCAAACCCCCACCATTCACATGCAAGCAACTCTAATTTAACTCACTGGTCATCAAAAACAAACAACATGAAAAGAGAAGAGGAATTATCTGGGAAGAAGGATGTTTAATAGGATTGGGATGGAGAGAAAAGGAGTAATGAGAAGTGAATATGAATCAAATTATATTACATGCATGTACGAAATTATCTAAAATAAAACAAAAACCAATATTTCATTCCAGGTTCCTCTATTTGAATTCATGTAGGTTCCAGAAAATCCAGAAAATCCACACTTCCTTCAGGGCTCTAGTCAAATGACTTGAAGGTCACGTCAAGTGTTAACTCGTGTGTATCTCATGACTGATGCTGCCAGAATCCAGATTTGAAGCTACTGAGGATCAATAACATAATCTGAATCCTGAGCCCAAGACTCACTCTTCTAGGTATTAATACCTTGACAATGAATTGAACTTATTTTTATGTTGATCTCTGTCATTTGAAATTCCTATTGTGGGTAGAATCATCGGATTCAATTTGCAAACCTACTACATGTATTCAGTTTGTAGCAAGAATAAATTTTCTCATGGTAACAATCTTCCTAATCCCCAATGCAACACATAGAGAATCATTCTCTGCATTAGACATCTTCTCTCCCTCTTTTCTGCATCTAATTAATTATATAAGGCAGAAAGGGGATAGAAGAACATGTAGTGATGTCCAATTATTTCTAGCCACCATTCAGGATAGTATTAGATCCACCCCTTAAAGAGAGTATACAATTCACCAAGCACCTTGCTTTCATGTCAGTCTTTGCTACTTTTAATTCTGTAGTCAAAAAATTTTCCCCTAAATAAATTGGAACATTATCTGATGAGAAGCTTTACTTCTTCATACGGAGAAATCAGTTAAATGACAAGATGTATCAACATCAGTTGAGGAAGTTTGTATTTGTTTTCTTGAAATATGAGTTTGGGTTTAAACAACTTCAGAACCTAGCAAGAAATTTGAAAGAAAAAAATAGTGTATGGGGGTTAGAATTCTCGTTTTCCTAGCATTCTCTAAAATCACTTCAAGGAAAAGTAAGCCAGGGTATTTATCGAGGACCTTGGCCTCACATTCTTCCAGCGGTGTTTATGAACTCATCCCTGGATGGGGGATGAATTAATGAGTGGGTATGAGGTTGACAGATTCTCAGTCTTTTGGGCCAATGTTGCTCATGTTCCAATGTTGGCCAGAGTCAGTAACTTCAGGTTGACATTTCACTGTGGACTAATGCTGGAGTAAGTTCCACTGGTCCCATGCACAGCAAAGTGAACTATCAACAGCATTCATGGAGAATCAGGCCAAGTTGTCAAACAAAGGTGTTTTCATTCCATTTTTCAGATCCATTAAGTAGAAATTCTGTTCTGTTCTATTTTAACATAAATCATTTTCATTATTACATGATATATCTATTATTTGCCAGAAAAATGTGGAAGGGAGGTAGGCATGAGGATTGTTTCAGCATTTTTCTTCCCTTTGAAGATCTATTTCAAGGTATATTTTTCTCACCTAGACCCTACTTACATCTTTCCTCATATTGGCTTTTCAAACACACAAAGAAATCCAAATCTGCTTTTGCAGAATTTACAGCATCAATGTTGTTTCCCCTCAAGCCCCATTGCAAAAGAATTCATACTGTGATCTATAAAGCAGGCAAGAGACTTTAAACTTTATAATGCAATAAGAATTTTGGATAGTAAATGTTATTACACATGAGTGAGTTTGTCTCTGTGAATCAATGAAATAAATTAGGTTCCCTGCTTTGTAGCATATGGTATCCTCAGAATTGCCTTCTTATAATTATAACTCTGTTTATTAAAAAAAGAATTATGTAACAACATGGCTGATTTATTCTGATGTGATTGCCTTAGTAACTTAATTGGACTAAACAATGTACCAAGATAAAATTTATTTAATTAGCTGATTCGCTTCAGGATGGCTAGAACCCCTCATCATGTTTTGATGATCTTCTGCAAAGGTGTACCAGCAAACAATCGAAGTTCAAGAACAGATGACACCTGGGTGGCATATCAATTATGAAAAACATATGAAAAACAAGTATGAAAAAAGTGCTATTCTGGATCACTTCTTTCTCAAAAGCTAAAAAAAAAAATAGTTTTATCTCATGCTGTTTTCAAATATGATAGATTTTTTTTAAAGACTATGATGTTCCAAGACTGTGTTAAACATCCATTCCTAAAATCTTTACCCTTTCCCTTTTCTGCACCATATTTCAGTCATGTTTTCCAATAGACAAAAATTTTTGGAGAGCTGAGGATTCTAATGACCTCAACCAGAATCTGACCCCAGGATTGGCTAGTTTGCTCATTTTATGGAATACACAATGGTATTGTACAAACATGTACCACCACTCAATTATTGTGAGCAGAGATAAATGGATTAGGGCAAAGTGACCATGGATATTCAAAACAAACAAACAAAAAAAGAAACTCAAGATAATATCCAGATAATCCCAGGGTCAAGAACTGCATTTTCCCATTTCCTTTCTTTTTGTTCCCCATGTATATTTTTCTTCTTAATACCACAGTTTTTCTTCTTGTTTATGAAAACTTTTTCTTTATACATATATATAGTTCCTGCTTCATTTAAAAAAGAAAGGGCTTTATTCCTTATTCTCTCATATGAATCTTGTACCACCTTTTTGAACCTATTCCTACTTGAGAACAGATAGCTTCCCATTGATTCTATATGTATATAGGAGAGGAAAGTCACCCCTCTTCAACCTGGCCTCAGAGTCCCTCTAAGCTCCTACCACTTCCTCTTGCTTTGCTTCATGTGAACACACTGTAGGGACTCTGTGTGGCAAGTACACAGGGCTACTTGCTGTTTCCTGTCTTACCATTCCCTTTCTCCTTTTTTTGTGTCCTTCATATCTTCCTTCCAACATAGTTCCTTCCTATACACCAGTGTTGCTTCCCAGGTTAAACTTTCCTGATTGTCTCAGCTGGTGGCTATTTCTCTTGCATTTGATGTGTGCATGTGTATGTAATTTAGGTGTCTGATACAGCACTTATTGATATGTGTCCAGTGATTCCTTTACACTGGGCCCCAGCACTCTCTCTCTACTTCCAGTGTCATCTCCTATAGTCAGCTCATGTGGAACTTGGTGGTTACATTGGCTGAATGAAAATAAGGTGGTGGTAATAAGGGTTATTATTGTATTGTTTTTTATGGAGGTGATATTTTATGGTTTCTGACTTTCAGGTGATGAAATTTTATCCATGGAGATAATAAAAGGCAGAAGTTCAGCATCACATATCCACTAAAGAATTAACCCATTTCTTACAGAAAATTCCCCCCTACAACAATAAAGCCTGTTTTCCAAGAGTTCAAAGATCCTTGAAGCCAGCATCTTTCAAGGCTTGCTGACTCCCTTGTCTGTTGAATCTGTGTGAGTCAGATTACTCAATGCCTGGGGGTGGTATTACAGGTCTGTCTGCAAAGACGCCAATGTGAGACAAAGTTCCGAGTTCACAGGCTATGCACCTTTGATGCTGCAACACACGTGATGTGAGCAATAGCATGGCACTGACCCAGCCAAAGCAAGTGGAGTGACTACAGATAGTCCTTGGTTCTGACTCTTTGTTTCTGTGTCTTTAGATCAGAGTGGGTCTGCATTGCATTGAACTCCAGTGCTTTGATTTGCTTTATTGTAGTAAAAAGCTGTACAAGGCAATAGAACAGGGGTATTTCTATAATGAGCATTGAAGTGATCAAAGAAATCTATATGGACAAAAGACCCATTTATCAGTGCCATGCAAATCCTTTGAATTACCACAATGTTTTCTTCTTTCCTTAAAGTTGATTCTATCCTCATATGGTGATGCAATAGGCATATCTCTAAAGTCTACATAAAGATTTTTGCATGCAAAGAAAGGGATGAAAATGTTGTCAGTGAGTATTTGGAAGTGAGTCCATAAGTACCATGAATTATTCCAAGAACTTTTTATTTATCTGTTTAATTTTTAGATCATTTCATGAACTATGTATCATTCTCATTTTACAGATGAATTTTTGTAATATAATAAAGTCAGATTTGGAACCCAAATCTTAATGCAAACTCTTTCTTCCTTCTACACTAGACAATATTTATATAAGAAAATATTTATATAAGATACTCAGTTTAATAAGACAATAGAACAACTCTTTTGTGTTCATCAGTGGCTTGTTAGCCACATTTTCAACAGTAACATCTTTCAAATGATACCACATACTGTGTAATGAATCAATGGTGCTTTCCATATTTTAGTTGCTTGAAAAACATGTATTTTACAGATACTACTGGGGAAAGTACTAGAAGGTACATTTCATTTTGACTTGATCAGACTTTTGAGTCGAGAATGTCCCTGAAAGGTAGAAAATCTCAAGAGAATGATACTATGAAATGTATACATAAATGTATGGGGACTGGACCCTTGCCAAGGTGAGAAACAAGACACTATATAAGAATCCCTACTCCTATAAAAATTGATGTTAAAGCCAGGCATGGTGGCACATGCCTTTAATCCCAGCACTCAGGAGGCAGAGGTAGGAGGATTGCCATGAGGTATGCCTCAGCAGAAGGGCTTAGCAGCCTTAGAGCCAGCTCCTCTTAGCCACACTCAGCTCATTTCTTGCTGCTTTTTGCCAGCTTCTGTGGCAATTCTGTGGCTCCAGTGTGTGCTCTACCATATTTTCCCTGCTACGCTGTAACATCCCCTTGAGACTGTCAACTGAAAAACTCTTCTCATCAGTTGCTTTTGCTCAAGTGTTTTTTTTTTTTTTTCCAGCAATGGAAATGTAAGTACTACAGAAAAATGGTACCAGAAGTGGTTCATTGGTGCTAGAAATCTGACTGGGTGGCTTTTGGTTTTTGGAGCTGGTTTGAGGGAGAAATACAGAAGAATTCAAAATTTTGGACTAAAAAGACTTGCATAGCTTGACATCCCACTCTGGTGAAAGTGGGAAAAACCTAAGTACTGTGGACTATAGAGTTTCAGTTTATGAGTGAATGAAGAGCTTTGTCCAGACTGGGCTAAAGGAAGTTTGTGTGACAGGCTGGCTGTGCTTTACCTATGTCCTAAGAACTTAAATAAAGGTAAATTTAAAAGTAATGGACTGATGTGTTTGGCATAACATAAAGCAGAATTATATGAAAGATTTAACATGGCACAGAAAAAAATGAAAGTTTCAGGCTGGAAATTACAGCCCAGCTCAGCTGCAGTTGTTTGTCAGGTTACCAACTTTGAGATTTGACTAGCTGCTCTGCATTGGGACAGGAGGAGGTGTGCTGATTCTCTTTTGAAAGGAGATGAGAATGAAGGAGGAATACTGAGTTTTCCTGGTCTTCAAAGTTGGATTAACAATTTTGGTAGTGTACCTGGTACTAGTTTTAGAAATATTGGAAAATGCAAGAAAGAAAGGAACATAGAATATTTCATTTCAACATGAAATTTTGGAGATGGCTCCTAGGCAATGTTGAGCAGTGTTCTAGTTCTCGAACAAGAGGCCACTAAGGGCCATGGTATAGAGCCCTAAGGGTGATCCATGGGTGGCAACAGAGAACTGGGATTTGGAGATACCAGGACTATGGGATGGCTGCAAAGGAAAGCTTTTCAGTCTGCTTCAAATGGATCTGCCCAGAGAACCAGAGCCCAGTTGGAGGGGCTGAAATTAAAGGCTTTTGGAGCATATTGTCACTTGTCCCAGATTCTAGACAATGAGTTGAAGAATTTTATATTTGCCTGCTTGTTCTCTTACCTTGTATTGGTCCAGTCTTTTTCACTATGTCTCCTTTTTCATTGGGAATGGTTACTGTGTGCTGTTTTGTGCTGAAAGTATTTAACGTGTTTTAATTTTACAGGCTCATAATTGAGATACTATCTTGAGTTTCAGGTGAGACTTTAAACTATGGGCTTTCAAGTGGTATTGGACTTACTAAAGATACTCGGCTGTATGTGGCTTTGTAAGCAAGCACCAGTTTATTTTATATAATATTAAATATTTTAATGTCTCTAAGAACATTTCTTTTGAAAAGTCAAAAAATATGTAATAAACCAATAGTCATATTATTTTTTTAAATATGGAATGCTTCACAAATTTGCCTGTCATCCTTGCTCAGGTGTCATGCTAATCTCTGTATCATTGCAATTTTAGGCTATGCACCATTGAAACATAATACTAAATAGTCTAGTGTGTCTAAGAATATTTCTTTTGAAAAAGTAAAAAAAAAAAAAAAAAAACAATAAACCTGGAAGTGTTGCAAAGAGCCAATTGTTAAGGTTTTGAGTAAGAGGTAAGGCCACAAACATGTCAGAGTACAAGCTGGAGAAGCATTTGAAACAACATCGGATCACAGAGAAAAATCAGATGGATGCAATATGGGGCTTCTCTAGCTAAGGCAACTGGTCACGTGACTTTCATTATTTTCTTTCCTCTTAATCTCTCCATTCATTTCTTCCCATTCATAGAAGTTTACAAATATGTTCATGTACAGATTTTGATAAATGTGGATCACAGTTTGAGGCAATTTATAACTTGTGAATAATTAGTAAATTAATGAAAAAATCACAATACAATTTGGAAAAAGTGTAATTTCAAAAGGAAGTGACTATCAGAATTGAGAAGCTAGACTTGATTATTAATATGCTCCTCTCACCTCTTGTAATGGGCTTGATGACCCTACTGTCCACATACAGAAGTGTTGATGTTGAGTTCTGGATTCTAGTCCTGACTGGGCACTCTTGTCCTCTGTGAATTGACCTCTTTCTACAAATTTATTGAAATACATAATCTTCTGTGTTAATAAGATAATTAGGGTTCCGCTTGGTATTTATGAAAAGTTGGAAACTCAGCTGTAGTCATCCAGTATTGTTGGTGATTAGTGTTCTTAGCCAATAAATTCATTAATCTCGACTCACACCTTAAGTTTCCAAAGCCCCTGGGAGACTATCTCCAATAGTAGATTATTTTTAAGTTGCCACAATGCTCTTGTCTATGAAATATAGTCAGGCATTTGTAGTTTTATCAGTTATTCTGAGGTCAGCTCCCAGGTTACAGCTGTCAAGATCAGGTATTCAACACAGATGCTTCTCTTGAAGTTAATGCAGCCTCTTCCCAAATCTAATCACATTACTTTTAATGTCATTTTTTTTCTTTTTTTCTTTTTCATTTTTCTTTTTTCTTTTTATTTTTTTTTTCAAGGTAGGGCCTCACTCTAGTCCAGGCTGACCTGGAATTCACTCTGTAGTCTCAGGGTGGCCTCAAACTCACGGTGATCCTCCTACCTCTGCCTCCTGAGTGCTGGGATTAAAGGCGTGCGCCACCATGCCCGGCTTTAATGTCATTTTTAAGTAAACAAAACAGTAGTACCACAAAAGGCAGAAATGTAAAAAATAAATAAATAATTAATTAGATAAATAAAGAGAAGAACTGAATCATTATAAATGATGATAGTGTCATCCTGTAATTATCATTCACATTTGCCTGCTTAACAGAAGTGGATAGAAATAATCTGGAGCTACCAACAACAAATGCCAAAAATTACCTACAAGTCTCCTAAGCCCACCTTACTCTCGTCACTTACAGATAGAGTCATAATTATGCAAGTATGTACTTAAAATGGTACTTTAATTTACAAAATGTTGGGAGTATTGAACTTTCATTACAGTTTGGTAAAAGAAGGGAACTATGTTCTTTTAAAGAAGAAACAAATGTAATTATATGAGAAAATAATTGGAATATATTAGAACTTTGTAAGTATCTAACAAAGAAGAAGACTATCATTAGAACTCAATGTTAATTTCTTCTTTAAAGGAGGGAAGACATTTTCATCTTTTGAACTATTATTTTTAAATATATATATATAACATATATATATATATATATATATATGTTATATACTATTATCCCCTTGCCCCAACTCCCATTACCCAGGGGGTTCTCCTTAGTGGGGTTATGGTAATCACTGTGGGGTCATGAAGGTCTCAGTCAGTCCCTATGGGATACTGGGGGACTGTGCCTCCAGGTATTCCTACCCATTCTGTGACTTACAATCTTTCCACCCCATCTTGTATCATTCCCTGAGCTATGGAGGCCTTTTGGCAGTTTTATTTAGAGTTGAATTATTTGTAGTCTCTGGATTTCTGCTTTCATAGGGTTTTATTATTCTAGTGCCTGTCATCAAAACCTGGGGCTGGTTGTCAGAAAGAAACATTGAGAATGTGGAAAGTGTTAAGTAGGGATGATAACAGGAGGATAAGGGAGAAGTGGGAGAGCGGAAGGATTAATCCAAATTTACATGATATTATAAAGCCAAAGGCTAATTAATATACCACACAAACTATTTAAATACCATATAATAATATAATATAAAATAATATAATATGAAATACTATATAAACTAGCTAAAATACAATTGAGAATGAATAGAGGGAACCTGCAAGGATAGATGATGTTGCTTTCTGAAGTCATAGGTATTTATAAACTGAAAATAATAATGTCAATTAAGGGATACCTCTTCTATATGAGTTGTTGCTGCTGAAGATACCATATAATTTGGTTACAGGATATAGAGCTGGAAAGGAGCTGGAAGCCTCCTTCATGCTGGATAGCTTTCATAGTGCCAGAAGGCACCTTACAAGAATATATTTTCTTTATAGAATAACAAGTAAAATTGTTCTATAATTAAATAATTGTAAGGCATAAAGAGAATTCTGAATACCTTGGGAGAAGATAGAACCACAAAGATATCTGTGGATTCTGGTTTCCTTCAGCAATCTTGTCTAATAATTGTGCCAATATTTATAAAGAAAAATAGTAATAAAGTATTGATCCATTTAGTCCTTTAAAATTATTTAAATTCATAAAATAACCTGTAGGGTATGAAGAAACCATACATTAGGAAGTAGTATGAGCCCTTTGCAAAAAAAAAAAAAAAAAAAAAAAAGTGTCTACACAATTCCCAATATTTAGACCAAAAATCAAAAACAGAAGTAATTATTATTATTATATTTTTGTGTGTGGGGAGAGAAACAGAGAAACAGAGGAAGACAGGTAGAGATGGGCGCCTCAGTTGCTTCAAACGAAATCCAGATGCGTTCTCCCCCTTGTGGTCAAGTGCGGCATTCCGCCCTTACATCACTTTGCATCTGGCTAAACGTGGGACCTGGAGATTGCAACTGCTGGAGATTGGAACCAGCGTTCTTAGGCTTAGGAGGCAGGCGCCTTAACCACTAAGCCATCTCTCCAGCCCAAGAAGTAATTAATTTTTTTATAAAACCACATCTGTATTTTATACTGATGCTTTTTTAATTTATAATTTTTTCATTGTATGCATAACTTAATGTAAAAATACTGGAAAATGTTTATGCCACAGACTTACATCGCATTATTGTTCAGGCAGGATTTTTATTTCGGAATTTTTTAAACTTATGCCTAGTATTTGTAGGTATTGTTTATGTTTTAAGGAACAAAACTATTTCAAATAAAAACTTTCTTTTAAATTCCTATGGATTAAGCATCCTTTTTAAAAAGCAATTAGAATTGAGAATTCTCAATTGTATGATAATATCCTTTTAATTCTTTGTAACCCAGATAATTCTAATAAAATATGTGTTATTTTTATCTCCAGAAGATGGACTAGTTCCATGGGTTGTGATAGTCTTCTGTGACTTCAGTGAAATGCAAATACCACAGAGTGTGTGGCTAAGACAACAGAGGCTTTTTTTTTCCCTCACAGTGTTGATAGAGAATCAAGCAGAGTAGTTCTCTGGGAGAGTTCTCTTTCTGCATTAGAGATGTCTGTATTTTCCTGTGTTTTCCTAGGTCTTTCTTCTACATATTCATGGAAAGACTGAGAGCTGTGTGGTGACTTATATAAGCACCACAGTCCAATTTTATCATGGCCCTACCCTTACCATCTCATTTGACCTTAATTGTATTTGTTTGTTTTGTTTTGTTTTGTTTTGTTTTGAGGTAGGGTCTCATTCTAGCCCAGGCTGACCTGGAACTCACTATGTAGTCTCAGGGTGGCCTCAAACTCACGATGATCCTCCTACCTCTGCATCCCAAGTGCTGGGATTAAAGGCGTTTACCACCATGCCTGGCTCTTAATTACCTTTTTAAATACTCTATCATCATACATAGTCACACCAGGGATTAGGACTTTAATGTTTGATTGTTTAAAAGAACACAATGAAGTCTCTAGCAAAAATATTAATAGTAAACATTAGAAGCAGTGCTAGAACTTAAGTGGCCTGCTCCTGGAGTCTTGAGCCTCTACTTGTGTGATGTTTTCACCCACTTGTATATATGTGGTATCATCCACCTCTGTATTCCATAATCTCTGGTACAGTGCACAGAGAAATGAGAAAAATAGATTAGCAATTGATTTATGTGGAAAATATGATAATATGCCTTTATAATGTGGATTTCATTAAAATTAAAAACATCTGCTTTACAAGACAATGTTAAGAAAGTTAGAAGGCAAAATGGGAGAAAATCTTAATGAAAGATACATCTGATAAATGACAGTTATCTAAAGTACATAAGAAATCATAACATTCAACAATAGTACTTAACATGATTTTAAAGTGAGGAAAAAACAGGCAGACAACACATCAAAGAAGTTCTTTAAATTTTTTTTTATTTATTTGAGAGATAGAAAGAGAGAGAGTGGGCATGCCAGGGTCTCCAGCCACTGAAAACAAACTCTAGACGCATGTGACACTTTGCGCATCTGACTTACATGAGTATTGGGGAATAGAACCTGGGTCCTTAGGCTTTGCAGGCAAGCACCTTAAATGCTAAGCCATCTCTCCAGCCCATCGAAGAAGTTTATAGGTGGTAAATATACATAGGAAAAGTTACTCTACATTAACTTGTTAAGGAAAATCAAATCAATGTAATCAGATACTACTATGCATCTATCAAAACAACCATAATACAAAACACTGAAAGTGCCAAGTGCTGATGAGGATGTGGAGCGGTGGGATTTCTGACTCATTGCTGGGAGGAATGAAAAGGTATACCCACTGTGATGGGATATTGACAACTGGTCAGGATCCCATCATTGCTAGTGGGAATGAAAAAGGTACACCCACTGCAATAGTTAATATTGACAAATAGACAGCATCTTGATAACCTAGGAGACAAACTTAGGGGTATCTCTGTGAGGGATTTTTGTAAAGTGGGTTGAGATATGTAGATGCCCTCCAAAAGTGGGTTGGGTGGCACCACTCCATGGGCTGGCATCCCGGACTGAATGAAAAGGAGAAAGTGAGCTGAGCAATGGCATTCATAACCCCTTGCTTCCCAACTCTAAGGTGACCTGCTACTTGATGCTACTGACACCGCTCTTTCCCCACCTTGCTGGACCTAAACTGTGAGCCAAAACAACCCCTTCCTATCTAAAGTGGTTTTCATTGGGTGTTTTTCCACAGCAATGAGAAAAGTAACTAATAAAACAACTTTGAAGACACTTTGACAAACATGTTTCTCGATATTTACCCAGATGACTTGAAAACTCAAAGCCACAAAAGCAAATACATGGATGCTTACAAAAGCTTTATCTGTAATTGCCAAAACTTTAAAAGAAAATTGGATAAACTGGATTGTATCCTGAAAATGGGATAGTATTCAGTGCTAAAAATAAATAAACTATTAAGTTATGAAAAGACATGAGCAAGCCTTAAAAGGACATTACTAAGTGAGAGAGCCAGTCTGGCAGCATTGTATCTGACAAGGCAAACAGACCAGTGGTTTCATGAGATTAGTGATGAGGGAGAGAGGCAAAACGCATTGATTTGTAACTCAAAAAGAAGTATTCTTTGGACTAGCAGGATGGCTCAGAAATAAAATGTGCGTATGAAGGCCCAGAGAGATGGAGCTGAGATGACTGAAATTTGAATTTCCACCTCTTTACATAGTAGCTAAGTGGAATTTTTATGCAACATAGCTAAAAAGCAGGAATGACCACCAGATAAATCCACTGATTCTTGAATTAAAAGATATAATTCGTTGCTAGATTACTAATATATACTTATGTGGCAGGTCAAGTATGAAATAAACCCAAGATGAAAACAGTATGTCTGCAATGTTAGTGTTGAGTGTTATATAACACATCCTTTAACATCCATTTGCCCCTATAGTAAATTAAAACTATCTGTAAAAAAACGTTTTTGTTCATGAACGCTACCTAAATGAAGTCATAATTTTCTCATGATTCATTTTATCTATTAATGATACTTTTGAGCTCAACTCAATATCATTACTGAGTCAGAAACCCATGTCATACTAGAAATTATAAATGTAATTTCATTCATTACCATCCTTTATTCTCTCCCAAAGAGTTTACATGTGCCTTAGACTGGGACAATGAGTAATACAGTAGTTGTTATAAATATGTATTTTTCTTATCTCTGTTGAGATGCTGGCTTGGTGTCCTGGTAGCACAAAACTATGTGATGAAACATTTAAACATCAGCCACTAAATATTTATAGTCCATTGTTTTAATTGATACACTTCAATAACTTCAGGGGTTTAAAATCGTAGGATAAAATATTCCAGTAATCATGGCTGTATACACATTATATAGATAACTAATCAAAAAGTGAAAAAATACTTCAGTAATCAAGTGAATACTTCAGCTCTGAATACAGAGTAAACATCATCCATATATTTTTAAGTAAATATAAATTACATTTAAATCATACTATGGCTTAGGTCATCTTTCCTCTTTCTCACTGCTCCCATGTGTGAGTACAGAAAATAATGGTACCCATAGTAATGGAGAAGCAGAAGAAGGAAGAGCTTGTGTTCCTTGCAAACCCAGCACATAGCAAGTGCTGTCACCAGTGGAGTCCCCTTATTTGCATACTGATTTTCAATGATGTATAATGCTCTTTATTGTGCATTAGGACTTATTTCTAAAGACAGCATGTAGCATAATGTCTGCTGCATGGTACATACTCAATTGTTATTCATTTAACACATTAGCTAATAATTAATAATGTTAATTATTAAGTAATGAACAGAATGCACTTGTCAAGAAAAGGCAGATATACACATCATTGTAAAAAGTGGTCTTTTACCATTTCACTATGCTCTGCTAGGTCACATGCTATGAATTATCTAGTATCCCCACCATCCTATGAGCCTCTGCCTGTGTTAGAGATAGAGGTAATAAGAGTAATTCAAGTGTCAGGAAGAAAGAGACAGGTATCCAACAAGAAATAATGATCCTCAATGATCAGTGGCTTTCTTTGACAGCATCTCCTTAACTGTTTTACTCTCTTGCATAAAAACCCATTTATTATTAGTTTTCAAATGCACTGGTAAGAAGTATCACTGAGGGATGTAGGTGGTATGCATTATTTATGTTCACACACACCCCTCCCACTCCATTGTAGTGTATGGGGAGTTAGATCTGACATGACATGAGTTTATTCCTCATTACATCCTATCACAGACTGGAAATTCTTTAGACATGACTGACAGGTGGAAAACAGGAATGCTATATGGAAGCAGCACTCTTGGAAGCTGATAAAACATTATGATTGTCCTAAATAATTCCTGAGGAAAGGTATTAATAAACCATGAAGTGAATGGTTTATGAGTAATGGTGAAATAATCATATGTCAGAGAGATCCCAAAAAACACCTTTGATAGAGGTTGTGCCAGGTGAGATCAGATAGGAGAGGCCTGGTGTCTGCCTCAGATTTGAGACATAACCACTGTGAGTTCAAGAATGACCTTCTCAGCCTCTGACTCTCCTGTATCACCTATGAAGAGAGGAAGAATGTTACTCAACCTAGAGTGGTGTAGTGAAAATTAAACTTAGCACCAAGTAGCTGCCCAGTATGTGTCAGGTAAAACCTGAAAGTGCAAAACCCAATCTAATCTGGAGAAATGGGATATCAATACAACCCAATTCTACTCCCGTAGTTGGCCTCCTGTGAAAACCTCACTTCTGAACATTAAATTTCATGGACAAGTTTGAGCCAAATTAATCAGTTTTGCCCTTAAATGCCATGCAGACTTAACCCTGATTTTTCCACTCATTTGTAAACATTTTAAATTATTGATGGAGTTCTTTTATTGCTCCATTTTGGAACTTTTTTTTTTTTTTTTTTTTTTTTTTTTGCTGCTGTTATTCTTAAACTTTATTCAGACTACATGGATTTTAGGCTTAGAGCTAGAGAAATGCCAACATTTGCTTGGTTGGTTACTGGAGTTCTTCATTTAAACCTTAATATAAAACCCTACACTGACTCTTACCAGCTTCTTTTATTTAGTGTGTGTGTGTGTGTGTGTGTGTGTGTGTGTGTACATGGGTGCCACAACACAAGTTTGGCAGTCAGAAAACATTCTCAGGATGTCAGTCCTTGCCTTCAACCTTGTTTGTGGCAGGGTCTCTCCTTTGTCATTGTGAATGCCCTGTGAGCTTCAGGATTCTTCCGTCTGCTTTGTTTTGAGAGAAAAGAAAATCATGTCTCACGCAGTTCCTGTCTGTGCTTGCTATAGTGGAAGAAAGGAGGTGATGTGCTGTTTCACCTTTCTGATTTTGTTCACCTAGAACACAAGTAGAGGAGGGTGCAGGAAGCAGTAGATCATAGTAGACAACACACCCAGTGCTGCTCTCAGCTGTGTTTTGTACAGGCCAAAGGAGCTGCAGAGAATCAGAGCTGCTAGAGCTAAAGAACCTGAAGGGAACTTATTCTGGATTCAGGTTTTTAAGCAATAATATGTGTTTTGTTTACTTTATCTTATCTTATAGGACCAGCCAACGATCATGTTTTGGCCACCTGTGATTAAATCTTATTGTCATCACCTTCTAAATATATCAAGAAACCATACAACATACCCACCCATTAGCTAGACAAGGTCTTGTTCATTTCTTTACTACATCACTGTGGCAAGTCCAACAGAGGATCCTTCAGTCTTCACACTGAAGTCCTAGGGACCCTCAAGCAAATCACATGTTGCCTTGTTGTGCTCAGCATAGCTGTGCACACATCCAGTCAGTCTGAGGAAATGCTGGCCCAGGCGTGCTTGCCTCCACACTGCCTCCACATCCTCCCATACACGCACTCACTTATACATCTTCATTGGGCTCTTCCCAACCATTTTTCCCTTTCTGAGGCCATTCTATACACCTTTTGTATGTTTGCCCAAGTCCAGCTATTTTTCTGCTTTGGGGCCTTTATCCTTACTGTTCTTTAGGTCTAGAATTATCTTTTTCCCTCAACTTTTTCCATCACTTATTTCTTCATTTTCTGTAAGTATAGATTCAAACGTGTTATCAAGGATGTCTTCCTATGCCAAGCCCCTATTCAATCATTCTCAGTTCCTCTATCTTCTTGCTCACTTTGTTCTTCTTTACCACACATATCATCCTTCCACAGAATGTGATTTAATAAGAGAGGCACTAACAACGAAGATGGAGTCTCCAGAAGATAACAGTTTACTCACCTATAGTATAAATGGAACGGCTAGAATACGCCCCCAATCTGGCATTCTCTGCAGCCTTTGCTTCTTCTCCTAAATCAAACAGCTGACTTTGAAGTAAAAATAGCTGAGCACCATCCATTGCTATTGCAGGCCTGCACATTCAGTAAGGACAGAACCCTCACACACCACACTTTCCTATCTACCTGCTACATCTAAAGCCTGCAAATTTATAGGCATCATCCACTTGCCAACAAGGAAAATTTAAGCCTTTATCCATCTCAACTTTTCCAAGGGAAAGAAGAAAAGTAAAGAGAGCAAGATAGATACTAACAAGGGACTCTGTAACTCTCAACATTTGTGTCACATCTACAGGTATCAAACATACTTTTAATTTAATTTTTTCTCATATCTCTCTCCCATTGTGAATTTTAAAAATAGTTGATTCTTCTTTTAAAAAAAAGATAATCTCTCTGCGTACAATATTAACACATGTCTTTACCTCCAAACACATCCAGTATATTTTCCGTACTGTTGCAAATGAAGATCTTTTAAAACAACAATCTTATACTTTTACTTCATTCAAAAAAGTATACTGATATAACATAAAAACAGATTTCTGGGAATAGAATACAGCATATTTTATAATTGAATTTCTGTGCTTCTCTCAACCTTCTGCTCAGTTCTCTGCTTTGGAAACTGAATTCCCCTATTAAAATATTTAAAGATGACATACATATGTACATCATTCAACCTCATATGTAAATACACTTTAATTCTAGACACTAAGTACTACTTACTCTAATCTTTGTCTGCTGTACGTTTCTGATTGGCACCAATGTGCAAACATTTCCCAAGAGCCCACAATATGTACGGTGTCAGACATTATTTGAAGGATTTTATATATTGTTTCATGCTCATTCACAGCATTCCTACTTGACAGACTTTTATCTACATTTTATTGATAAAAGAGAGCAAAGCTCAGAAAGCAGTATCTCATAACTATAAAATGGGAGAGCAGGGATCCAAACTGCAATTTCTGACCATAGCACCAATGCACATCATTATCTGTGTATACCACTGAGTGGTTCCCTAGGATTTGGATTACATCCTTCTCAAGAGCTTCATAGTCATCACTGATAGAGCCCTTTCCTTGTAGCTACATGCCTCAGTGACCTGAACCATCAATTTTGCAATTACACATGTAGCTTATTGATTATGAGAAGGTACATAACTGGGGATGGCATATTCACACCTAGTGTTTTGGGGAGTACAGCTCTCCCTCTTGACTGCCTGGCCTTGCTCCTTAGCACCCCATACCGGAATTCTACTGAAGTCTACTAATTCAGTTTTTGATGACCCTAAGTCTGTACACACAGTCATCCAGGCACACCCTGCCTTGTTGCAGTCCATGTAAGAGACAGTTTGGAAAACATACCTATTGTCAGGCATCAAGGGTTTTGTGTGATAAGTGGAGATAGGATTCTCTGACATTTGTAACTGGTGTTCTCCCTGCCTTCAGGAGGAAAATGGCCTTGTGATGTCCTTCCAATGGGGGAAATGGACTGCAAATATTTTGATTATAGTAATAATACGTGTTTCACATATTAAAAAATCAAAAAATTTTACTTTTTGTGCTGGACTGAATGTTTTAAAAGTTCTTATGAAAAAATAAATATAAGAATTCCCAAAGATATATGAGGAAATAAGAATAATGAAGTGGCACACATAATACCAGAAATCAGAATTTACTTTAAGGCTAATATAATTTTTAAAATGGTGTTTGCACAAGAAAAAGCAAATAGAATGATGGAATTGAATCAAGAAAAAAAAAACATAAGAAGTACCAGGGAAGTTACTATGTGATAATAAGATCATTTCTATTCCATGTGAACAACTGTTTAATAGGTAATACTAGCATTATTTGGCTATAAAAACAAAAGTTAATATTTTATTATGTATTTAATCATTCAAAATTTTTGGTGTGTGTATGTGTTTATACACACATGCACAATAAACATCAAAATAATTCAGAAGTTTTCAGAAGTGAATATTTAAAGACTTTCCCTCCCAATTGTAGTTTTCTTTTCATTGCTGGGACAAAGCACTTGTCCAAATGCAACTGAAATGAGAAAAGGGTTTATTTTTGCTTATAGTCTTCATGGTGGCAGAGCAAAGTGTGACATGAGCAGATGTTGGACATCACCTCTGCCACAGCAGGTAGAAACAGCAGCAGGTGAATGAGCCAAACTCTGGCTAGGGGAAGCTGGCTATATTGCCTCAAATTTGCCCCCAGAAACATACCTTCTCCAACAAGTCCCCATTTCCCAAATTGCTACCAGCTGGGGACCAAGCATTCAAAACATGAGTTTATGGGGCACATCTGATTCAAACTATCACACCACCAATATCCTGTTTTTCTTCCCTGATATGTACTTATTGCACACAATACTAGACTTCAGTATGATATTTTCATATACACAAAGTAAATTTTGGCTTGTGCATGTGTGTGTGTGTGTGTGTGATGTGCATGTGCGTATGCTTGTTCATATGCATATGGAGATTTGTGTGCAGGTGTGCATGCACAATGTGTTTATGTCTATATGGAGAGCATAAGTTTATGTCATTGTCTTCTTCAGTCACTTTACTACCTTATTTTTTAAGACAAGAGTCTCTCACATAATATAGAGCTTACTAATCATGCTAGACTAGATAACCAGCAAGTCCTAAAGATCTGCCTGCCTCCACCTCCCCAACACAAGAATTACAGGCAGACATTGCCAGACAAAAGATGATAATGTCATAGGAACATGACCAAGTTAGAGTATGTTTATGTAAGAAAGTTTTTCAATAAAAAATAAAGAACACTGATACATGGACACACATAATGAACAATTATATCTCTAGAAGATTCAAATGCTGTTATTAAAATTCCTTGAGTAATTCTAAGTTGCATCCAGGGTTGAAAAATATGACTTTAAACAAGTGGACTGAATATTTTTATGTACCTAATATCTAACATGGAATCTTTAAAGTTCAATTGAGAATATAAAAATCAAATTCTAGTTTTGCTTAACTTGTAACTTATGGGTCAGAGAGAGGTTAGCTAATAGTTGGTTATAATAAATACCCGAGTCCCTAAAAAAAAAAAAAAAAAAAAAGGTAAAAACATGGACGCAGTGGACCTATCAGGAAACAGTATTTTTAGTAGGATTGGATGAGTGTTCTCACCATCACTGATGAATAACTCATAAGTAAATTCATGCCTTACATTTCACTTCTGGATGTAACATTCCTTCTTTATCGATGCTGTTCAGGAACTTCATTAGTATGTGTCTACATAAGGAGTTATTTTACCCATTTTTGTGGGGCTGTTATAAGTAGATTCATCTCATTTTCATTGGTTCTGGAAAATTCTCAAGCATTAATCTTTCCATATTTTTTCTCTTTAACTTTTTTCTGAGCTTCTTTAACATATGCTTGAACTTTTCATTCACTTCATATTTTTAATTTTTTCTTTGCTGTTTTCATCATTGTGAATTTCTCAGCTGGTGGCATTTTATCCCAGTGTCTCTTTCTGGTACTAATTCTATCTGTATCCAACTGGCATTTTTGCCATTTTATATTCTAATTATATATATTTTTTTCCTTTTGTATTATTTTTATTTGATTCACTTGCAAGTATGCATGCTTATTACTGATAATTCCTTGTTTCCTTACTTGTCTTTTTGTGTTCTATTTTATTTCCATTATTCATAATCACTAACTAGTAAGTATTGTCTGTCTTCCAGTACAGTTTCTGTGTTCCTTGAGGTTCAAATCCATCTTTGTCATTTCTTCTGACTCTTATTCATGAAGCTTGCCTTCTCTTGGCTTGCTGATTTTAATGGTGTACTTCTGTTTTCCTGTGTGCTGATCCTGAGATACTTTTCTCAAGAGGATTCCAGTCTATTTCCCTGGTGACAAAGGTCTCCGTCAGTCTGGTACTACTTGGCCCTTTTGAGAAGTACTTGTCAACATAAGATTCTAGGTGTCAACTGTTCTACACTGTTACTGGTCCAAGGTCAATATTTAATTTACTATGCCACAATAGCTAGGGCCATCTTGTCTCTAGCCTTTAATAAATTGCTAACTCATTCCAGTCTGAGCAGCTCATACGTTGGGTTTTTATAATCATCAAAAAGCATTCTCTAACTAGAATTTTCTCCACAGCAGACAAATCCCACAGAATAACACCTGGTATAGCATATTGCTGGAAGCAGTTGCCTTTATGAACTATTTTTAGCATTGTACTCGGAAGCCATGAGTGATTCTATCAAAAGCAAGTGAACATAAATGAATCTGGTAAATCAGAATAAACTAGAATCTGCTGGCTACCAATTTAATATTGTGAAAATAGCTCTCTGATCATTTCTTACTTGCCTGATATCTCCTTTTTTTAACTTTTTATTGACAACTTCCATAATTAGAGAAAAAAAAAAAAAAAAACATAATTTCCTCTCCTACCCCACTTTCGCCTTCACAAATCCATGCTCCATCATATCCTCTCCCTCTCTCTCTGTCTCTCCAATTAGTCTCTCTTTTATTTTTATGTCATCATCATTTCCTCCTATTATGAGGGTTTTGTGTAGGTAGTACGAAGTCATGGATATTGAGGGCAATTTGTGTCTGAAAGATTGCATTGTAAGCAGTCCTACCCTTCCTTTGGCTCTTACATGCTTTAGGTCTTTTTGTTTTGTTTTGTTTTGTTTTGTTTTGTTTTGTTTTGTTTTGTTTTGTTTTGTTTTGTTTTTTGAGGTACGGTCTCACTCTAGCTTAGGCTGACCTGGAATTCACTCCATAGTCTCAGGGTGTCCTTGAACTCACGGTGATCCTCTTACCTCTGCCTCATGAGTGCTAGGATGAAGGTGTAAGCCACCACGCCCAGCATCCTTGGCTCTTACATGCTTTTTGCCACCTCTTCCACAATGGAACCTGAGCTTTGGAAGGTGTGATAGAGATGTTTCAGAGATAAAAACTCCTCTGTCACTTCTTCTCAGCACTATGGTGCCTTTTAAGTCATCCCAGAGGTCACTGCCATCTGAAAAGAGAAGCTTCTCTAACCAAAAGTGAGAGTAGCATTAATATATGGGTATGAATGTTAAGAAAAGTGCTTTCAAGGTAGTTTGGTGAGCATAATATATACATTTAGCCAGACAAGAGCAGGCATTACACCTCTAAGGCTCATGACCTGCTCCACCACAGACTTTTGACTAGGTTTTCTGCACCAGGCATGTATTCCTTCCAGTGGAGCAGGCCTCCAAGCTAATTAGCGAGTGGTTGATTTACCCCATAACAGACATGCCACTATTGCACCAGTTGGATCATTTGGTCTGGTTGCCCAAACTTCCCATCCGGGATTTGTTCTCAGGAGTGGGAAAGTAACTAATATGCCTCCCCTGTTAAATTCCACTATTGTATTTTCTCACCTATGTATCTGCTTATGTTGTTTGCTTTTCCTCTCTCCACTGAATTGATATCTTTGGTGAATTTTCCGTCTGAGGATCTGGGTAATGTCCTATTTCAGAAAACAACCAACACTCTAGAAGCCTTTTACCTGACTTTGTGAGTGTGTATGCTGCTTTTTCCAGTGTTCTCGTTCTCTAGATAAAGGAATTACAGAGCTGATGCTAATGAGCATCAGAGCTTGAGAGATACTATACACCTATGTATACATATGTAAATGTATATGTGATGACGGAATACTTGGTGTGAAGTCAGATTATTTTAATGCATTGGCCAATTGCTTTTAGATGCTGGACTTTCATTTGTGTAGTCTTCTGCATAAATCTGCTAAAGAAGTAAAGACAAAACTTGGTGTGAAGATACAGCAGAAGCCAAACAATTGCACTGAGTCAACACCAACTGCAAGAAGGTGAACTTGGTCCTCACCTTCTGTGGTGGTTTGATTCAGGTGTCCCCATAAACTTAGGTGTTCTGAGTGGTAGGTGGGAATTAATGCCTCCTGGAGGCAGTGTATTGTTGAGGGCAGGCTTATGAGTATTACAGTCAGTTTCACCTTGCCAGTGTTTGACACACTCTCCTGTTCCTGTTGCCCACCTTATGTTGGCCAGGGGGTGATATCCATCCTCTACTCATGTCATTGTTTACCCCTGCCATCATGGAGCTGCCCCTCAAGCCTGTAAGCCAAAATAAACCTTTTTTTTTCTTCAAAAGCTGCTCTTGGTTGGGTGATTTCTGCCATCAATCCAAACTTGACTGCAACACCCTCATAATTTTTATCAAAACAGTAGCAGAGAAGTGTTCTTTTCAACTGATGGAGAATGAACACAGCTTATTTCTTACTGTTATAGGAATCCAGTATTCTCCCCTTCTTACCATCTTCAGAAAGACCACAAGGTGCTTCCTACTGCACTAGGAATGGAGAAATTTACATTTACACTTACATAAGCAAACCTATTCCATTTTTAAGAATTCAAAGATATTTAAGATATGAAGGCCTGCTTAGTAAGGACATATAGCAAACAATAAATTTTTGTTGAAAGAATGACTTAAAATAGCATTCCAGTTCCATTAAAACATTGCACTAGGTATGATTTGGTGCTGAGGTTTTGTTTTCTTAGTTATCATGACTTCTGCCATTCTGCTCCCATATGTAGTAAAAGAGAGAAAATAAATTTATTCTATATCAATTTTGAGGCCAAATGAGTGATTTACTGTATAGATCTATATATCTAAGCTCCCACAGTTTGTATAAAAATAAGGAAAAGCATGAAGCCATTCCGGCTATTTTTTACTGGCCTGTTTTATCCCATTAACTATAGCTTTAAAAAACTAGAATTTGTCAGTGTGATACTAAATAGGAATATGCCAGCAGAAACAAAAAGTTATCTTGTAAGGAGATAAAACAAAATCAGTATCTGGGGGATTGTCCAGTAATTCACATTGAAAACAGAAATGTTAGATAAGAAACACATTGGATTTCCCCTGATGAAGGCATTGTGACTTGGTATGAAACAAAAGGCCAGCCAGTCTCCCTTGGGCCCACAGTCCCGTCCCAGTCCTGTTGTCTGGACTCAAGGCTAATCACAGAGCAGACATCTTGGTGAAAGTCTCTTGATGGCCTTAGCAAATGGATATTTTGCTTGCACTAAACTTGAATTACTTTACAAAGATTTCTACAATCAAATTTAGGTGCCATTAAGGCCAATCTTTAGAAAGGATTTTATATTTCTCATTTTCTTCTTTTCTATTCATTCTCTTCACTAAAATGAAGAGATAAATACTGAACATCCTGAATAACCCAACACTTGTCAACAAGGCTGTGAATGCAATCCACCCAGCTTTTGTGCCATCTTCCTTCCCTTGGAAGTTTCAAATGATAGACTGAATCAGGTTGCTCCTTGTGCATGAGGCACCGACTTCAGATCATAGCACATCCATGAAAATTCTCACAGACCTGTAACCTTCTAGGCCTGCTGCTAGAATCCAGGGAATCCAGATCCAAATCAGAAGGTAGCATCAAGGGCCCAGTGAGAGCATCAAGTAAGAATTTCCATCTAGGAAGACAGAACCAATCCCAAATGGCCTCCTGATCCAGCCTTCAATCAGCCGGTAGCCTGTTTGTACCTAGCAAGGACTATCATCATATAAGGAACTATGTAAGCCTGAAAACACTGTGTACTTTTTTAATTCAAAGATATTCTTGTACAACCAACATGGAAAGCTCTCTCAAAACAATCACTAATGATGGTCATAGTTGGAAAAAAGTAAGACTTAGAGGAGTTCAACAGAATGCTTATTGAGACAGCTACTTTTCTCAGTAATATTGGCTGAATACTTGCCTGCTAGGCCATGTGTCATCTAAGAAATTGATCAAGTCTCCAAAGACTTTTCCATTGATTTGTAGAAGTATGAGCTGGACTCACATATTTATAGTACTATCAGGTATGTGATCAGTGGCACAGATTGGTCATGCAATAGAATGTCAATGTGGAGAACAGGAGTAGGGAGGCACTTAGCTCAGGCACATTGATATGCTTTGATTCCTTTAAGTTATGGATGCATTCCACTTGTAGCCAAAGTCATCACGGAAACTGTATCCTTGAACAAAATGTAGATGTTAGTCAGGCAAAGGGCCATGATGAGCCAGACACATAAAGGCCAAGTTATAAGCCAGATGCAAAGTGAAGTACATGGCTGGCTGGCCAGAGTGGGAAAGAAAAGTTCCATTGGAAGACAGTGGTTCAGTTGAACCAGTTGGATAGCCAGAATTGTTAGAAAGGGACTTAAGAATTATATTGAGTGGCAACTTAACAAGTGATCAGTTCAAGTAGAAAATAAGCACTATACATCTGAGATGGATTTGATCAAGTAAGTGCAACTTAGAGGCAAAGACATAATATTGGAAGCTGTTGTCATGAGACACCTATGGATTCAAGTAGGATGGAGGCAGATGAATGAATGAAGGAAGGAAAGGTATAAGTGCAAGGAAAGGGGAAGGGAATTTTTGTTAAGATATTTATTAATTAGTAAGCCTTCTTCCTTTGGATAATATTTGTAGATAGAATTGTGTCACAGGAACTGTGAAATAACAGCAAAAAAAAAAACAAAAACAAAAACAAAAAAAAAACAGCATCTCATCTCATTTTAACAAGGGAGAGATGCCCTCATGAAGATAGCACCAAGAATGTTAACTAAAGAATAAGAAGGCTATGCTGAAATGCACAAGGAAGTTCAGGCAAAACAGAGAACGTGGATGAGTAAACATGCTATATTAGGTAAGTGTTAAGCCTTTGTGATTGTGCTGAGCTATAGACTTTGAAGTGGTTTGAAATGCTCCCACAGACTGGGATCCAAAGGATGAGTGAGTTGAGGTTTTATTAGTAGGAGTGTAATAAAGCTAAAGGCATAGAAACAAAAGTATAGAGGAGAAAATTCCAAAATAAATCTCTTGGTCTGAGAGTGGTTAATTATAATAGTTTATGATAAAATTTATCATATAGAGTCTGGAGTGGAATAAGGATGTCAGTTAATCAATAGTCCAAGTAATTGCAAAGTAATCCTCAGTTAATCTAATCACTCTGCCTAAGTTACAAGAAAATCCACAAATTGGAATTCTCATGTGCTATTGGTGGGAATGTTAAATGGCGTTAGTTGCTGTGGAAAAGTTTAGCAGTTCCTTAAAAAGCTAAACATAGTATTACCATATGACTCACCAAATCATCTCCTGGATATATACCCAAAAGAGTTGAAAACAGCACCTCAGATGGAGACTTGCATACCAATATTCTTTGCAACATTATTCACAATTGCCAGAAGTGTAATCATCCGAAGTATCCATCCATGGATTAATGGATAAACAAATCATGGTGCATAAATACAAGCAAATGTTATTCAGCCATTAAAAGGAATGAAATTCTACTTTAGGAGCATTATGCTAAGTGATATAAGCCAGACACAAAAAAGAAAATATCGTGTGATTCCATTATGAAATACAATCAGAAGAATTTGGAGGAATAGGAAGTTGTTGCTTAATGGCCAACAATTTCCATTTGGGGTGGTGGAAAAAAAATCTCAAAAAACCCCATAGTATTGAAGGCTGTACAACATAGTGAATATAATTAATGTCGCATAGAAATAATTAAAAATTGGAAGTAATTTTCCTTTTGTAGGTAATGTTAGCATTCCTTTCTTATGACAGCATATCTGTGATAAAGAACTGCAGAGGAAATATTTATTTTGGCTGCAGTTCAGTCAGTGGTCTCTGGTGCTTTGTTGCTTGTGGTGAGGAAGAACATCATGGTGGAAAGCATGTGTGTGGGAGCAAGAACACAACAATGATTAGTCTTAATTGTTAACTTGACTTTATTAAGAAATACCTGGGAAAGCAGGGTGTGGTGGCACATGCCTTTAATTCCAGCACTCAGAGGCAGTGGTAGGAGGATCACTGTGAGTTCAAGACCAGTTTGGGACTACAAAGTGAGTTCCAGGTCACCATGAGCTAGCATGAGCTCCTACCTCGGAATAAGAAAAAAATAACAGAAAAAGAAAGAAATGCCCAGGAAATTATTAAATCACACTTCTCTGTGTGTGTGTGAGGACAGACTATGAAGGCTCTGCTCTAATCTGCCCTCGTGATCTAATTAGAGTTTGGATTCTTTCATGGTTTCTTTCATGGATCATACTAGGGTATGATGGCTTTATTGGAAGGTGGTAAAATGTAGGAAGCAGGATATGGCTGAAGGAAGTAGATCACTGCTCAAAAAATAATCTATTAAGAATAGTTAAGGGGCTGGAGAGATGGATTAGTGGTTAAGGTGCTTGCCTATGAAGCCTAAGGATCCAGGTTTGATTCACATATCCCACATAAGCCAGATGCACAAGGTGGCGCATGCATCTGAAGTTCAGTTGCAGTGGCTAGAGGCCCTGGCATGCTCTCTCTGTGTGTCTCTAATAAATAAATAAATAAATAAAAATAAATATTAAAAAATAGAATAGTTAAAATGACAACTTTTGTCATATGTATTTGCTACAAAGAAAAGAATTACAAAGAGCTACAAAGTCTGCTATAAGGGCTCAAGAACGAACATGGCCTGAATGTTCCAGTTGCTGCCTCCTGACCTCCTTGGGCCAGCTGCCTGTCACCTGAGAGGCCAGAGGCTGCTATACCACATGTGGCACTGACCAGCCTCCTCCAGGGATGCCCATAGTTGGTCCTGTGGATCTAAATAGCCTTCATGTTGATTAGAATTAGCTCCACTGCCAACCCCAGCTGCTAGAATACACTTATGAACCAGAGGAGCTTTTGAAATGCTGGTAGCATTCCAGAAAACACAGCTTTTGCTGTCAAAATTGGTCTAAATTTAAATGCTCCCTTGTTTCTCTTTCAAACTGGTTTGTGTGGACACAGCTCAGGTTCGTGGGCACACAGCATATTTTGTCAACATGGAGAGACTGAATCAGAGGATGTTGTTGTCCAACCCAACCCTTGTGTTCAGTCTTGATTTCCCTAAGCTTTGATAAATAGCCCCCAGTCTTTGAGCCAAGAAGAGGTTGGGATCCAGCTACTTCATTGGAGATTTTCCAGTTCATGGTAGCTAACTTTTTGGCAACTTGCCTCTTTAATTTAGAATAATATTCCAAGGATAATATGCACTACACATTAGTTTGGGACTATTTTAGACTACTATGTAGAATATTCAGAGCTAAAATAGCTTTCAAAAATTTTTGGTACAGTTTTGGAGGGAAAAATAAATTGCCCAGACATCTACTAACAATTTTAGTCAAATTGCTAAAAGGGCTGGTTTCATAATATTTAAATGAATATGGAATTTTGCATTAATTTTCATATTAAATCATAATATATCTGCCCCATTAATAAAATTATTTTAAATTTACTCAACCAATCTATCATTTCTAAATATTTAAGTCTTGATGCAAGAAATCGTACTGACACAATTTTATGGTCAGAAGCTTACTAAAACTCCTTAATTCATCTATGCTTATTATTTTCTCAAGTTTAGCTTCTGGTGCTGGTAATAAATTGAAAAGGTTAGTGTGTGTTATGGCTGGATAAAGTAACAGATTTTGTTGTTGTTCTCTGTATAATTTTCATTGTTGTCCTTTGCCAGGAAAAATGAAATTCTTTTCTCTAAAATCTGTGTGCACTTATTAAATACTTTGTGTGCAGTCATGTATATGACAGTCACAGAGCCACACGTGAAGCTTTTCCAGAGAAGACAGCTCTGGCATCTTGGGACAGTGAGATTGTAACTGCCAACCCAAATTATTCCTACTAAAATGGAAATGGAAGAAGTATCTATAGTAATAAGCTTGCCTGCCCAGGGAGTCTCTTGACAAGGTCAGATTTTAAAAGGGCAGACACAAGTCTTACTTATTAAATTAGCTGATGACATGAGGCTCAGAGAGAGATGGGATATGCTGGCTGACAAGACTCCAAAGGATCTCAGCAGACCATGGTGATAGATCAAATCCAGAAAGAAGAAAGTAAAATGGGGTAATTTGAAGTGTCTGGCATTTGGATATGAAAAGACCACCACCACCAGAAGATAAAGGATATATGGTTAGCAAGTGTGAAAAATTTTAATCGAAAATAAACTAGAGTCATGAATCATCAATATAGCAAAAACATTCCAAATATGCATAAGCTATCCAGAATGCTTATGCAACCTTAGGCTTTATTAATAGACTGTGGTATTTAGCAAAGAAAAGTGATAGCATAAAGCACTTGGAAGCAGTATGCACAGATGTCAAGGAGATGCCTTTGAGGTCAGCTGTGTTTCAGATTCTAGCTCTAACACAGAGTGTAGTACAAGCTTTCCTCCCACGAGATTAGGACCAGAAGTGTTAAAATAAAATGTCCAGTGTTAACTTATACTCTTATTTATCCATCCTTTTTCCAGTCTTTTGATGTAGGATCAAGCCTTTTGCTTGGAAAGTAGAGTGACTCTCCAGCAGGTACGCAGTATTATGGCCTTATCTGTGCTTTATGGTTGGCTCTGCTTTTATCTCCTTAGCATACACTCCATTTGGTTACAATATTTGGAATTCCATTTCTCTGATATTGGGTCCCCTAAGTGTAACTGTATTTATTGTTTTGGGGTCTATATAATATTATGTGTGCAATGTGGGGAGCACTGTGCATGTGGGGGTCAGAGGATAACTGTGGATTTTGGTCCTCACTTGATACTTTGTTTGAGGGAAGGTCTCTTGTTTTCCATTGCACTTGATAGGCTAACTAGGTGACCCATAAACTTCCAGAGGTTATAGCCTCTGTCTGCCATCTTACCAGTAATTGTGCTGGGATTACTACTATTTGTGCTACTGCATTCAGCTTTACATGGCTTCTGAGGATCCACACTCAGGTCCTCGTGCTTGGGCAAGTGCTGTATATCCTGAGCCTTCTTCCCAGACCCAAGATGGGTCTTTTAATTTTACCCTTTAAGTAAGTAACATCTTTAAAGAACCATCTAAAATTTCCTCTTTCTCCTCCATTTTCCTTGCTCCTCCTCCTTTAATGATAATAGCAACTTTTAATCAATCCAAGTCTTTGCATATATTTTTCTTTTAAAGTTTTCTTCCTCTTATTTATACAGCAATTTTTAAAGACCTGTAATATGCTTCTATAAACATTCAAATTAGCTTTCATACAAATAACTTTGGTCACTCATATTTCATCAGCTTCTATAATAGATTATTAACTTACATAAACAAAATGGCAAATATAACTCACATAAACAGGAGAGGACAAACAATTATGTCCCCTAAAGTTCAGAAGAGCTGGATGGATGCTGGAAAAGAGCCCCAGCTGTCAGCACCCAGTGTGTTATGGGCAACCCTCAGACCCAATGGACAATGCCATCCACCTTCTCAGTTGGGTAGTTAAAAATTTGTTTAAGCTTTTTAACTTTAGCTCAGTTGCTCTGTCACTTTGTTGCTGACATTGCCACCTTAGCCCTTAAAGCCTCAGTTACCTCATATATGAAATATGGATAATAGAAGAACGGTACCTACTTTTCTGGGTTGTTGTGAGATGCAAATGAAATAGGCTCTATGGCATAGAGAAAAATTCTAATAAATTATTAATAGATTAATAGATAGTCATTATGATGTTCTGTAAGACCCCAGAAAGAGAGATATCACCAAATACAATCACAGACAAAAAAAATTCGTCTCAGAAAAAGCATAAATTTTAATAGATAATCTAAAGATGAACTGGCTTCCTTTGGGAGTTTCTTAGTTCTCTGTCAATGGATATATCCAGAGAGGGGCAGGATGACCTACAGTGATGACGTACACTCACGATATTGTGGGGAATTGGTACACAAAGACAATCCTTAGTCTTTTACAATGTCAAAATAAGGGTGGTCTGAGAGGTCATTGGTTCATCATGAGAATTTCATATGTATTGAGGAGAAGAAAGAAGCAAAAATCTTACAAGAGTTATTGGTAAATTATTTTCTGAAGTAGGGTTTTGTTTCTCAGTTCTTCTAAAGAAGTTTATTACATGAGTTTCAGAAACTTACAAATCTGAAAATAGATATAGAAGATTGATAGTGTTTTCCCTGTAAAACACAAAAAGCATGCTAATGGACCCTACCCTGTCTACTTGCTGTAGTTGTGACTCCCAAAAGAGTAGAACTCAAAAAGTACTATAGTGTTTATATCCTTGTAATATTGTGTGTGGGGGTGTGGATTATGTCTAGTGTGGTATGTGATTTGATGCATGTGTGATGTGTGTGTGTGTATGTGTGTAGATGTGTGTGCCCAGTATATGCATGAAAGGAGGCCAAGGAATAACATCAAGTTCTTATATTGCTCACCTGTACGTTGCCTTGAAATGGAGACTTTCCTTCAACCTGGAACTGCCATTTTTAGTCTGCTAGCCCAAGCAATTCTCTTGTCTCCGCCCCCCACATGACTGGTGTTGCAGATATGTGTGGGCATATATTTACATAGATGCTGAGGAACCAAACTCAAGTGGTCTCCGGCTCTTTTAGGCCCTTGGGTAAACAGGTCAGAGCTCTTGTCCACTGAGACATCTCCCCAGCCCACCTTTAACTTATATTAAGCAATAATACCTAATGTACAATAGTTTAATTTTAGCTAGTTGCTATATGGAATGTATAATCTGAGCCAGCTAATATATCTTTGATGTTTTCCATGATGAAGTTTTACTCTATTTTATGCCATTGAGCATCTATAGATTTCCCATCCAGAATTCTTTTCAAGTACATCTATATCTTCCCATTTTTATTTGGCTGTACCAATTCAAATCAGTTGAGACCTCTTCCTTTAGTGAATCATACTATTTGGAAACACACTTGAAAGGTTCCCCTTGAGCTGACACTGCTACTGAAGCAATGGTTATTGGATCATGCCTCCCCTTGGATTGGTGGGTGCTGGCTAGCTTCCATTCCAAATGGTCAGTACCTGTGCTGAACCACTTCTTCAATTGATTTAATATCACTGCATTAGAATTTCCAGATGAGATAACCACTTTAGAAGTGTTCAGGCATCTATATCCTTTTGAAAGAACTTGTCAGAGATATCATCAACTACTGAAGATGGTACTTCTGAAACCATCTGAATAAATGACCAATTGTTGTTTTAATTCCAAACTGGTGAATTTGAATTTGAATAAAACTAAAATTATTGCATGGTTTTGGCACTGTCAAAATACTACAAAAGTTTGTTAACACAGGATTACTTGTATTGAACAGGTAACAGGAACACTGTTTCCAATATGAGGCCATAGTGACATACCTAAGGCTTAGAGGGCCTGGGTTGTCTCAATCATTGCCTTCCATGTAACTTCCTGTGTATCTGTTGTACTTTATATTTCTAAAACCCAGTGTTTTAGCTTGTCAGGCCCATTGAGTTGCACTTTGAATATATTCAAAGCACATGAGAAAATCCTAGACCTTTATCAAATGTGCTGTGTCCCCAGCATTATTACAGAATGTAGGAACTGCCTATATTCCCTAGGATCTCATATATATATACATATATAAAATATTCTCCCAATAAAACATATTCTCAATTAGGAAGCTGTTCTCTACAGTATTTTGTTTTAGACAGGATCTTACTCTAGCCCAGACTGACCTGTAACTCATTCTGTAACCTAGGCTGGTCTCAAACTCATGCTGATCCTCCTAACTCAGCCAAGCTGATTTTAAAGGCATGTGCTACCACACCCAGTATAAGAACTTTAATTTTTGTTTGGTATTGGAGTACTGAAGTTTGAACCCAGAGCCTCATGCATACTAGGCATCACTCTACCACTAAGCTATATCCCATTCCTTCTCTACTATTTAAAAAAAAAAAAATAGCTGTATTGTATTACTTAGTATCCTTTAAAATGTACAGAAAAGATTCATTGTCATTGGTTTTCGCTAGTCCCAACTCACATTTTATCATAACATGTCCCAGATATTATAACTGGAGAAGAAACTTCAACACTACCTTTAACACAGAGAACTATCAATAAAAGCTGTGCTTACCAAAAGGTCCATGCAGACAGAGCCTGTATTAGATTTAGGAATATACCTCTCAGACACCTACTGGGTTTCTCTATAATGATTCCCAAGATTCATGTCTCAGTTGTATTCAGGTGGCACCTCTGTGTTTAAAAGGAGCCAGGGACTGATGCTTGTATTCCTTGTATGGCCCCATTTATCCTTTCAAACACCTGTCAGCCGCTTCGTCTTGAAATTGGGCCTGATGCCAATGCTGAGTTTTCAGCAGCAGCTGGGAGATAGTCATTAGTTCGGCTCTCAGAGTGTGTGTATAGCTGTGATATTTTCTTTTACTAATAATCTCTGAAACATTAAATATTATATTTCACATACCTATAGGAAATCTTGAATTTTGATCTGCCAGCTTCAAGACTCAAAACATAAAGTTTTTCTCAGTTAGCTAAATTATTAGTAATCTAGTCCCAGGGTCCTAGAGACAGAAGCAAAAGTTCCTGGGGTAAATTCTTGCTATTTAAAATGAGGGAGAGAACATGGCTCATTCTTTCCAGCAGATAGATACAAGAGCTGAAGCACAATTTTATTTCAAAGTTTTCCAAATAAAGCCAGGCGTGGTGGCTCATGCCTTTAATCCCAGCACTCAGGAGGCAGAGGTAGGAGGATTGTCATTAGTTCGAGGCCACCCTGAGACTACATAGTGAATACCATGTCAGCCCGGGCTAGAGTGAGACCCTACCTTGAAAAACCAAAATAAAAAAAAAAGAAGAAGAAAAGAAAGAAAAAAAAGTTTTCCAAATGAATTTGTCAATAGAACAAAGCCTGTTTCAGCTCTCATTAGATTTCATGTTGCTTACATTTGCCTTCTCTTGTTCTCACACTCAGAACTCTTCCCCTTCTCCAAAACGTATCTCTCTTCCTCTGTGTGTCCATATTAAAGATGTTACTTGTGCATTCAGAGATTTAAAGGTCTTTCACTTTGTTGTTAACCCCTGTCAATTTACTTCTTATGTATAGGAAAAGACAGTGGCATGCGCTATACGTGAAGTACTGACTTTTTATTAAGGAATCTGACATCCTGGCCTCTGTTGTAGTCATATATAATAGCATGCATCATTAGGGCTTTTTCAGGTTCATTTTACTGTAGTTATAAGAGAGAGGAGAGAGAAAGTAAGAAAGTGACTCGAGACAATTTTGAGTCTACTGAAATTTCCAGAGAGGAAGGATGGGAATGGGAGCCATCAGGGCCAATTTTGTAGTGTTATGTAAGCAGTATTTCAAAATAAAGATTGGGGTCTGAGGAGGTGACTCAATTGGTTAAAAGTGCTTACTTGCAAAGCCTGGTTGCTGAGTTTGGTTTTCTTATGACCACATAAAGCTAGATGTGCAAAGTGGCACATGCATCTGGATCTAGTCTCTCTCTCTCTCTCTCTCTCTTTCCAAGTAAATAAAAATATTTGGTGGGCTGGGGAGATGGTTCAGCTTATAAAAGCACTTGCTTGAAAACATTGATAGCCCAGGTTCGATTCCCCAGTACCCAATATAAAGCCAGATACACAAAGTCATGTTTGCCTCTGGAGTTCATTTGCAGTGACAAGAGGCTCTGGCATTCCCATTCTTTCTTTCTCTCTCTCTCTCCAATTGCAAACAGAAATAATTTTTAAATATAAGTTGGGAGATATCTCAGTGGAAAGCTCTTGCTATGCAAGCATGAGGGCCTGCACACTCATACTCACAGTACTTGGAAGGCCAAGACAGGGAAGACTCAGGACATGACTAGATTATTCAAATAGATGAGCTTCAAGTTCAGCAGAAGACTACCTCAATAAATAAGGTGAGAGTCTCCCAATACTGACTTCAAGCCTCCACATTTATGTGTTCATGAATGACCCCTGCGCTCACACACACATGCACCTACACAAACACATGCGCACTCATGAGCACATGCACATACACACAGACATATACATGCAAAAGAATATAAAATAAAATAAAATAAGTCTCTGAGGAATAGAGAAGTGGATTCTCTGTTGCCAAGAATTCTTCCAGTATTGCTCCACCTTGCTTTGCCCTACACCAGAGTAACAGACTGTAGCTTTCACCTATGCTCTTGTGATGGGTGGCTAGAAGGCCTGCTTCCTGAAAAACTAGATCTGTGCACATTTGTGCACCATTCATGAACAAATAAAACATTGTACAATGAAGTGACCCAAATTCATAGTATGACCTCTCCAAGCCTCGGTTTCCTCACCTATACTAACCCCCTGAGCCAGAGATTCAAATCACTTCCTTCTGCAGTACCTCATGTGTAGTTAAACTCAGAAATACCCCTGATCCCCAGGGAATGTTCATTCTTCCCTTTGTTCCCTTTCTCTATCCCATCCATCTTCTTCACTCCTCAGCCCTTTCTAAGACCTTCTCTGTTTTCCTTTGTTTGCCTTTGTTCTTTCTCACCTGTTTTGAATGGAATTTGAGAATGTGCTGAGTTCTGCCAACTAATGGGCATTCTCTCAGCGGGTTGATGCCACTCAAGGCTAAAGGTATCATTGATCTCTATCATACAAGAAATTGTCTACCATACACCACTTTCTACCCACTTGGGCCAGTAGATCAAAATCAGATTAACTATGGAACAAATCTTCCCGAACTAACAATGGGAATGCTACCTGACATGCTCCCTCAGGCCTACTTTTGCTTTTTTCACCAGAAGGCATCATGAATAGTTTTACAATTGTGCCTATTGTACTATATTTATAATACTCCCTGCCTGTAATGTGCTTTAAAAAAAATAAAACAGTTCTGTACATCTCTTTCAGTCTCACCACAGTAACTCTTGCTTAAGGCTCTAGGGGCTGAGAACAGATGTGAAATTCTCCTGCAGTTAGAAGATATCAGTGCCACTGTGGTTTAACCACTGATATGAACCAACAGATAATTACAGTTTAAAATTAGTATTTTAATGAACCAGTCTTAGCAAATATAAAGTGAAATCTCCCAGGCATTCTAGAAACAAGCAGGAGAGAGGACATTAAGTAAGAAGTCCAACAGACGGATGGTCAGCAGGTGTTGGTATGATAGTTGAATATTTTAATTTTTATGTGCTGCACAAAAGGGAGGGGAAGCCCATATTTAAAGGTGAGCAGATATGCCTGAAGAGTCACATCAGATTCTAATCAATCATAAATGTGAGGCTTCAATGTAAGAGCCTCAAATTAAATATAGTGAAAATATAGGGAAATAAATCCCTTATCCATTTAAGCCTAATGTCAAGATTCTTTTTTCCTCCCTTTCAGAAATTAATGAAGTCATTAAATATTTATGCTTCCTGATACAAAGAAGTAATTGTTAGCAATATCACAAATTGTTACCGCAAAATGGAAATTTTAGACACTAAATATTGGTAGGTGAGAGAGTTGTTGAATTGTTGTTTGTTTCGAAAATGTCTATAGAACTAAATATAACTAAAAGTGTATTTTAGGAAGGGACTTAGATATGACACAGACTATATAATTACAGGAAAAGACATAGATACTGCTAAAATATTTTCAAGTCATGATTAAATGGACCATTACATATGTAACTATAGGAACTGAAGGGAATTTTGATTTGTTTATTTTCCAGGTCTCCCTTGCTTGAGGAACTTTGGTTAAGCACTTGTATTCTCTGTCCTATTCTCCCATTTGCAAAATAAGGTCATTGCCTTATGTGGCTCAATTTCAGTTATATCCTCAAACTGCACAAGCAGGCAAAGGCCATACTGAGCACATGCCTGGAGGAATATAATGTTCCACAAAGAATGCAGTGAGGAAGATGTGGGTTGAATGCAAAATGTCTCCTATGGGCTCATGTTTGAACACTTGGTCTCCAGCTAGTGGCCCTGCATGGAAAGGTTGTGAAACCTTTAGAGGTAGAGCCATCCTGGAGGAAGTAAGTCACTGGGGACAGTCCTTGAGGCTTTATAACCTGTCATCCTTTCCTATTTGCCCCCTGATTCCAGTCTGGATGCAATAACCAGCCAGTCTCCTATTCTTGCTGCCATATTTTCCCCATGGTAATACAATACATTCTGCACGGAATAGATACTTTCGTTCTTTCAGCTGCTTCTTTGCAGGTATTCGGTCGGTCACAGCAACAAGTAACTAACACAGAAAGACCTGCCACATACAAGTGCAGGAGTCTTGATTTCTATTTAGTGTATGTGGGCCTCCTGCAGAATTTTTAATGAAAGGTTGGTATTAAGAGAACACACAGGAACATTTTTCCACAGCTGGTGCTTTGCACCCCAGTGGGAAACCAGCTGGCATCAGGTTAGAAAGTTTTTCACTCAATGCTTTGACTCAGTCTTGCAAAAAAAAAAAAAAAAAAAAAAAAAAAAAAAAAAAAAAAAAAAGACCCTGTATGTTGCCATCTAACAGGTCTCATAGGCCAGCTGAGCTAGCTAGCACTTTCCTCACTCCCATCTGCCCTCAGGGTGGCTCTGTAAACCTACTAGCATCTGTAAACCTATTCTTTAGTCCTTACTGCTATACCCCTAGGCCAGCCCAAACATTCATGTCCCAGATGTTACTCTAACCTGGATTAGCTGCTACATGGTGCTGGAAGCTCTTGCTTCCTCTGTAAGGATGATTTTTCTTACTGAATAATTCACAGTGTTGCAACTGGTCACATAGGTTGTATTGGTGTTTTATTTCCACAGCTTCACCCTGGAAGCAGATTGGGCTAGATGATTGCATGCAAGGGGTTAGGGGGAGCTTCATTGCTTTTTTTCTCCCAAAGTTATAAGGGCATCACTTTTATATTAGTACATAACTTTTGTCCCTCCTGCTCACATAAAGTGAGATCTGTACTTTTGTTCTAATAGCAAAAAGACTTTTTACATTTGTTCTAATATTTTTTATTTAAATTGTTGACATTTTATATGTGTTTTTGACTAACAAGAAAATTGCCTTATACTTTATTATTTTACATGGTTTTTTTTTGTATACCTATGTATTTATGCACACATACACATTCTTATATTTTTCAATATTTTATTTTTGTTCATTGTTATAAACATTTATTAAACACTGTGCTTCAGGCATTATGTTCAGCATCTCCTATATGAGTTTGTTAAATGCCTAATTGTTTATTCTCTAGGCACTGAAAAAAGCTTGAATCACAAAATTAATTGTTTTGCATTTAGTCAGAAACTAGAAAAGAAAATGAGTCTATGGTAGACAGCAAGTTGGAAACTGTTAATAGAATCTGTTAACATTGTGTTGAGTATATTTTAGTTTGGAATCCTATTTAGACAAAGCTAAATTTATACATTCTTAGTTTTGACTATTTTCAAAATATAGAAATGGGTTTTTAAAAGAAGGGAAAATCATCCGTGAACTGTCTGCCCAGTTGTAATCTGTACTTTAGAATATTCATTCTAATTTTTTATAATTCATTTTTAAGAGGCAATATAATCAAAATGGTATCTCAGATACAATTTTGTAGATATTTTAAACAAACATTATAGGAATAAGCATCATTTGTGTTGTTAAAATGCATTACCATTTTAAAATACAACTGTTAAGTATATGTATCAAAATCAGTTAAGTTTTCTTCAAATTTTAGCGATTTTGGCTGCTTCTACTTTACCATAGTATAAATAACACTGTAGTGAACAAAATTATGCATATACCAGTCACAGTTGATGTTGTAGAAAATTTCCTAAGAATAACACTTAAAAGGTGCAATATTGCATCACAAGGAATGAAAAATTTTAATACTTCTTTTCTTCATAATATAAATTGTAGAAGAAATGTTCTACAAATTTATATTGCCACCCAAAGTGAAGAAAATACATTTCTAAGTAGTAGGTAGTCTCATGACATTAGAAAAGAAATTGATTTCCATTCCTTTAATATCTGCTAAACCATGAGAAAAGTATCTGCTGTTTCATTTGTACTTATTTCATTAGTGGTGAGGTTGAACATTTTACTGAATGTGAATATTAACAATTTATATTTCCCACAGAAATAATTATCTTGATTATTTATTAGGGTTTTTGTTGCTGATTTTCCACAATAGCTTACAGTATTCACTTTTACAGATTTGAGAAGTTATGTGGGATTAATATTAAAAGAAGCATAGAGATAACTACATAGAAAAAATAAGAAATTTAAAGGAGCCATTATCCTGAAATAACCAATTAATGTTTTGGTATTTATCCTGCCAATAATGGAATATGCATATTAACTATTTATTTTATTAAGGTGCCTCTTCCATATAGCATTATTTCATTTTCATATTCAGAAATGCCCTTTATGTTCATTATTTAATGATTCCTCTTGCAAAATATATTTCATCCCTTCTAGTAACTGTATATTGTTTTCATTTTAGGATTATAACTAATGTTACTAATTAACATAAATACATATAAACTGTGAGCATCATTTCTTTTAAACTGCTAATCAACTTTTATGAAGTATAATTTCCATGAAATAGAAATAAACTATTTTAAGACTATAGTTTGTAGACTATAAGAGTTTCAGCCAATGCATACATGTATAACCACCATCTAAATAATAATATAGAACTTTCCATGCTCTCCACTCACCAACCCCTCTGAAGGCAACTATGGATCTTCCACAAATGAGTTTTACCTATTCTAGAGTTTCCTGAAAATACAATTACATAGTCATATTTTCATTTTCTGAGAGTTTTGTGAAATTCATTCATGTTAGTGTGAAATAATATTTTTGTTTCTTTCTTGTACTGAGTACTATTACATTGTACTAAGTTATTTGGTTATGTTCCTCTATAATTACTTTTTATCTAAAAGTAATGTTGACTGCATTTTCACCTTATTTATACATTATTTTCCATGTGAATATCCATTACTTAAGATTCTGTGTTTGATGTTCATTATTTGGACCTAGTGTGAAGACACCATCTCTGATGAAATGAAGCTATACACTTCATATAATTTGCTTTGAAAACTTTAGGAGTGTTTTTATAATGGCATTTTTATGAATAAAACTGATTTAAATATTTACATGAATTTCTTTATTTAAACTATATATTCATTTCTGTTAGAGATCTAAGAGTAAAGTTGCTGAATCTTAATGGAGGCACATTTTTGATTTTATACAAAACCTCAATATTGTTTTCCATAGCTGCTTTATATATTTTACCTTCATACCAGCGATATACAAGAGTTTTGACTTAGTTACATCTTTATTCCCATTTGATACTATCAGTCTTTAATTTTAGCTATTATATTGGTTATATAGTACTATCTTGTGTGATTTTAATTTTCTTTTACATGAGGATTAATGAAATTATAACCCATTTGTGTCTTTATAAAGTATATCTTCTTCTGTTCAACTATTTTCTATTTCTTAAAGAAATTGGACTCTTTGTAGTCTTATCATTGAGTCAAATTAGTTCTTTTGTATATTCTGGACAGAGACTATCAGATAAATATATTATTGATATTTCCCTAGTCTATGATATATCTTTTATTTAACAGTGCCTTCCTAGACACTAGAGCAGACATTGTTAATTTTAATGGAACAGATTTTATCTCTTTATTTCTTATTCATATTTTTAAATATATTTTATTTATTTATTTATTTGAGAGAGAGATAGAGGGGGGAGAGAGCACGAGAGATAGAATGAGCATGCCAGGGCCTCCAGCCACTGCAAATAAACTCCAGATGCATGTGGTCCCTTATGCATCCTGTTTACATGGGTCCTGGAGAATCAAACCGGGATCCTTTGGCTTTGCAGGCAAATGCTTTAACCACTAAGCCATCTCTCCATTCCCCTTATTCATGTTTTTATTCCCTAAGAGACATTTACTTATTTCAAGGTCTTAATTATATTTCCTATTTTTGTATATAAGTCTTGGGACAAATTGGAAGGCAAAGGAGTTCAGTGGAGGGAGGGAAGAGAGGGAGGGAATGGGAGATAAATATAATCATGATGATATATATATATATATATATATATATATATATATATATATATATGATAAATGAAGAGGCAACAATTCACGGTGACTGAAAACATGTCAGTGGTTGCCTGTGGTTTGAGATGAAACTATAAAGTACTTCAGGAAACTTGTTGGAATAATGAAAATGTTCTGAATCTTGCCTGTGGTGATCAACTTTGTAAATATATACATTTTTCTAAAGTTACTAAAATGTACTCTTAACTGTACCTTTATTTCACTGTATGAGTTTAAAAAGCAGAAATACATTCGGTATGCCTTCAGTGGGGAGTTCTTTTTTTCTAGAGAATCTTATAATTTAGTTTTGTCAGGCCTTGGTCAGAGAACAGTTGTGAACCAGTGCTTAGTTAACACAGAGACATATTTTTCTCTTTTCCCCTTTCCTATTTCAAACTTATTCCCTAGGGCCTTCTTTGCCTTCCACCCTTAACTTTGAATATTGCATAATAGAATTTCCTGCCTATATTGTATAATTGACATCATTATGTTTTCTCTTCCATCCTCCCCTTTTGTACCCCTCCTATTAGTCCACTTCACTCCCTTAGACACTGTTGCTTCTACTTTCATATCATATATACATACATATTGTGGGTATCTATAAAAATCTAGAAATTACAAAGAGCAAACATATAATATTTGTCTTGCTTTTTAACATATCATATTGAGAAATTTAATATATGAATGTACTGTCCTTTGAACATATTGCCATCCTATTACCCTCTTTTGTCTCACCTCCCACACCTTTACTCCCTTGAACACCTTCCTCTTTCCAAGTAGTTCTTCCTCTGCTTTGATGTTTCATTCTTTCATGCCTCTGCCCTCTATGTCAAAATGTTGATGGACTCAGAACTCTGGAAATCTTTCTGTGGTTGGTTTAATTCACTTAATGTGATCTCTAGTTGTTGCACCCATTTTGCTGCAAATGGCATAACCTTGTACTTTATGTCAGAAACAATTCCATTGTGTGTGTGTGTATCATATTTTCTTTATTAATTCCTCTGTTGTTGAATATTTATGTGTTTCCATAACTTAAGTATTGTGAATGGTGTTGCAGTAAGTATAGGTGTGCAAGTATCTCTTTGATATATTGATTTACAAGCTTTTCAGTAAATACCTAGGAGTGGTATCACTGGGATACATATAGGAAAACTATTTTTAATTTTTTGAGAAACAACCATACTTGTTGGAATAGTTTATATTCCCACCAGCAATGTCCACATCATCAACTAGCATATTTTGTTATTTGTTTTGTTGTTGCTTTGTTTTGTGTGTGTGTGTGTGTGTTTGAATATGTGGGTGTGCATGCTGAAGCCAGCAGATACCCTCATATGTAATCCCTCAGAAGCCATCCATCTTTTTTAAGACAAGGACTATTAATGGCCTAGAATTTACCAAATAGGCTAGACTAACAGACCAGTGAGCCCCGGAGATATGCCCATCTCCACCTTCCCAGTACTAGGATTAAAAGTGTGGGCAACCACACCCAGCTTCTTTTATGTCAGATCTGGGATTTAGTTTCAGGTCTTCATGCTTACAAGGCAAGCACTTCACCAGCTGAATCATCTCTCCAACACTGCTGTTGCTTTTTTTTCTATTCTTATATGGAAATATGTGTGAATATTCATGTGTGGATGGATGGGTGTATATCTCTCTGCCCTCCCATTTGTTTTCATAATAACTGGATGTTAAGTCAACTTTTAAGATCCACCTGTATTTGTGAAACATGGAATTGATGAGATTATTATTTTAAGTGAAATAAATCAGTCATTAAAAACAAGTACTATAGCCAGGCATGGTGGTATATACCTTTAATCCTAGCACATGAGGGGCAGGGGTAGGAGGATTGCTGTAAATTCAAGGCCAGCCTGAGAATACATAGTAAATTCCAGGTCATCCTGGTCTACAGCAAGACCCTACTTCAACTTCAAAAAACTAAAATTTAAAAAATAGAAAAAAAGGTTTTATTTAAGAGAAAAGGCATTTTTTTAATTTTAACTAATATGTAAAACAAAATATATATATGGTAGTGGGATATTACATTATACATTACATTATAGTAATTAAACATATTTAATTCCTCAAATATTGATTTTTTTGTAAAAATAATCCAAGTTCTTTCTTCTAGTTCTTTTAAATGAAAAGTATATACTAGTCATCTGTAGTCACAGTACTATGTATTAGTACCCTAGGGCATCTTGCTCCTATCTGAGTGTAATTTAGCATTCATTGCTCAACTTCTCATTTGGTCGCAAGTCAACTGCATATTGTCACAAGTAACAGGATTTCACTCGTCAGAGATATCTATCTGAGTAGTGTTCCCTTGTCCATAGAGAGACCCAGGTTATTCCCATGTCTTAGCCAATGTGAATAATGCTATACTGAACATGGGAGTGCCAATGGTTCTTCAAAATACTGACTTCATTTCCTTTTAATTTATACCCTCTAGTGGGAATTGTGGATCATATGGTAGTTCTAGTTTTATTTTATTTATTTATTTATTTATTTATTTATTTATTTATTTATTTTGGTTTTTCGAGGTAGGGATGCACTCTAATCCAGGCTGACCTGGAATTACTATGTAGTCTCAGGGTGGCCTCAAACTCACAGTGATCCTCCTACCTCTGCTTCCCAAGTGCTGGGATTAAAGGCATGCGCCACCACGCCCGGCTATTTTTAATTTTTTTAAGGAATCTCTACACTATGAGAAGAGGCTTTCTTTAGGTTGTGACAACTGACTTGAGAAATCCGCCCTCTTTTAACTGCTTTCTTTTTGCTGTCCTCTGCTATTTTGTGATTCCCTTTATGAATATTACAAATCTCCACATATTTTGAGACACACACTTTTTAGAATTAGATTTTAGTCAGAAGAGAAGTGAAATATATCTAAGACACTCTGTCTAAAAATGATGCCTGATATGAGCACATCAAATAAATTAAAAACCAGCAATCATAAATTCCATCTGTTATCTATTGGCCTTGACTGGCAGTGCTGGTTTTTCTTTTTAGATGTGCTTTCATAATCAATCTTTAAGAATTCTCTTTATGGCAGAGATACCTGGTAAAGAACAAACCAGATCAGAATTCTTAGGCAAAAATAAAACAGACATGGTTACTTAACATTTGAATGTATCTCTTCAGGCTTCTCCTAAAAATGCTGAATATTCCTAGATGGAGCAGCTATTAGGTCCAGCCATGTCCATTTATAAATTAAAGTTGCAATTTTTATGAAAAAATATTGAATATCAGGGGCTGAAGAGATGTGTCAGTGGTTAAAGGAGCTTGATGTAAAGCATGACAGCCTGGGTTCAATTCTACAGTGCTCATGTAAATCCAGATACACAATGGCAGATGTTTCTGGAATTGGTTTGCAATGGCAGGAGGCCCTGGTGTGCCCATACTCACTCTCTTTCTGTCTGTCTCTTTCTCCATTTCTTTCATAAATTAAATAAATAAATGTTTAAAAGATACTAAATATCACTGAACAGTTACGTTTAAATTGGCCACTACTCTGCAGCAGCAAGTGAACTAGCTGGCTTATTGTTGTGTATGTATGTATCCATGATGTTAGTATCCTGCAGAACTCATAGCAGCAGCCTAGACTCAGGTGAGAGCATTAAGGAAAGCTCAAGGATTAAATTTGGACTTTTCAGGAATGTGTCTCAGCAAAACCTATGAAATCTTGGCAGCATTGGCTTAATGTAGACTCCATAAATCAAAATGCTCCAGGATGAACTACTCAGATATTTTTCTGTGGGTCATTCCACATTCAGGCAATGTTATCTATTGGGCAAGCTCTGATTACCACTTTATACCTGTGTGTTGTAACTACTAGTCTATTAGCTCATACAGTTATAGATGGCTCCCATGTTTCAGCTACTGACTATATAAATAACTACCTCCCAACATGATGTCTTAAAGCAAAGCCTATTTCATTATATATCTCATGATGTTATAGGTCAAAATGGATGTTATTTTCTGCTCTAGATGGCATTAAATGGGATCACTTAGTGGTACGCTGCTGGTATATGAAGTGGCCTAAGGACTCAGAATAGCTTTTCTCACATATCTGGGGCCTAGGGAAGGTTAGCTGGGGTTTAGATGCACTAGACACCTTTTTCTCTCCATGTGATTTCATAGCCACTCTACATGGTCTTTCTAGCAGTGTATCTGGACTTCTGAACTGGCTGCTCTGATTACACAAGTGCATGTACTATATAGTTTAAGTTGATCCCAACAATGAGGAATAACTTCCCTGGTGTAGAAAGCATTAGAGAGGAAGAAGGCAGAGGAAGCAGGCATATAGCAGCATTTGCTTTCAAAATTAAGAGTGACTCCAGAAAACACATTCTGTTGTTAAGTCAGTTAATGTGACAACTGACTTGAGAAATCTGCCCCCTTTTAACTGCTTTCTTTTTGCTATCCTCTGTTATTTTGTGTTCCCTTTAAGAATATTACAAATCTCCACATATTTTGAGACACATGCTTTTTAGAATTAGATTATAGTCAGAAGATAATTATTTCCAGTCTGTAATATAATCTATAATGGTCATCTTCAGACACTATACAAGCATATCTCAAGTCAGTTGCCATATCTTCATTTGCACTTCATTTACCCTCTATAATGATACTGGAAACAGCACATGACTGGGAATGTGGAAACCTCAGCCTTGAATTTTAAAGGCCTCCATGTCATCTTATCAACTGAATTTTGCAACTGAAGTAAATTTATCTCATGAAAACTAAGCACATTTATTTTGCACCACCACCAAGTGGCATACTTAGCCATATGCCCAAATGATCTGACCCCTATTTGCATCCTCAATATCACCCAAGCCCCTGCCCTTGTGGATCACCTTCTTCCAATTGGGGTTCACTGAGCTTTGTCTTGCTATGGAACCTCTCTTGCACTGTCCCTCACCCTAAATATTCCGCAATCCCTGCTTCAACTGTGAACTCTAGCTAATGCTCACTTTGTGAGCTTAAATATTACCTCTAAGGTTGTGATTCTGTCCTGACCACCCAATGGAAAGCAACCTACCTTTATTCTATAAATCTCCACTCTTTCTGTATTTGCAATATACTTACTTAAGTTTTCTTCCAACCTTTTCTACCTGATACTACTCCCTATAAAGTAAGAGCTGCCCTTGTTTTATCATGGCTTCCCAGTACCTAGAACACAAGAGCACACTCAACTTATCAGTGGAAAGGATGTGCTTGGAAGTGCACACTAACTAGAAACCTAGTGAAAGGAGGTAAAGGAGCCAAAACATTAATACAGCTAATATCCCAGTGAATGCTGGGCTAATTTCTCATCTGAACATCAGAGGGCACTCCTCACAGCATCTTTATTTCTCTCTTTCCCTATGTATTGATGACATTTACAGTCTCCCCTTTTTAGCACCTCTCTTGCAGCTGACATGTATTACTGATAAACTCAGCAACACTGCTCCTATCAATCATAAAGCCTGGGACTGTCTTTGGGTCTCCAAGAGGCAGACTTACCAAGTACACCTTTGAGAACTGCTTGCAGCATCCTACTTTGTTCTTTCATCGAGTATGAGTCTACCTTCCAGGTTTCCTACAAAAACTAGCAAGTTGAACCTATGTAGCAGACAGCTTCAGGTTCACTGAGATGAACTTCCAGACTAGGCACAGTTATGGAGGAAGGGATATTATTTATTGAAGCTTACAGATCCAGGGGAAGTTCCATAAAGGCAGGAGAAGCAGCCTACCTTCACAGGGCCAAGCAAGAGAGAAAAACCAACCAGCCACACAGCACACAGAGCAAAACTACAGCCAAAAGAGTCACACAGCACACTTCAGGAACTCCTGCTAGGCACACTTTGCATATCTTTACAATGGAATCTCAAACCCACCACCACACCTTAAGATTGGCCCCCAGTGACATTGCCTCTAGCAAGGTGATTGCAGATGCAAACTATAATAAAATACTGAATATATTGGGGACATATATTCCAACCTAATAGAGTTCATCCCTAATAATTGAAAATATTATATGACAATTTGGACATAGGCCAAAAATAATTTGGCAATACATAGGGACTCTCCAGAAAACCTCAGGGAAAAATTTAATTAAGTGATTCCATCCATGATATTGGCATGATATTGGCATGCTATAGGATTGCATTCTTTCAGCAATGTAAGTGGATTAAATAATTTATTTCAGGCTCTATTTTAGGCTTTAGGAGTATAGTAAAGAATTAGAAAATATCGCTATCTTCAGATAGCTTAGGCTAATGATAAAACATACCAGTTCAAACATAATCATAGGAGTGCCATCATGGGGAGGCAAAAGTTGAGAGAAGCCAGGCGTGGTGGTGCACGTCTTTAATCCCAGCACTCTGGAGGCAGAGATAGGAGGATCGCCATGAGTTCAAGGCCACCCTGAGACTTCATAGTGAATTACAGGTCAGCCTGAGCTAGAGTGAGACCATACCTCAAAAAACCAAAGGTGAGAGAGACCAGGTCAATCAGTTTTCAAGAGATGATGTGGAAGGCTTTGATTTGATGTCAGTGATCACTGAAAACCTCTAACTTCAAGTTTCATTTTTCTACAACATCTTTATCCATTATCATTTAAAAGATTTTAATAATGTTTTTGCATTTATAACCTTACAAACAATTGCAAATTCTTAAGTGTCATTTGTGTCTTTTGAATATATTGGAATCCTACAAAAGCTTACTCTAGCAGGGAAAATGTTCAGTTGTTCTGACAGTATGATAACCATGCTCAAACTAATAAGGAGCTTTAAATAAGCTCTCAATCAGGTTTGCATTTTAGAAACTGCAGTGGCCACATGCCCTAGCAAGACAGAGACTGTTCCTAGCCAAAGTCCTGTGTGACCTTCCTAGGTTTTCTGAACCAGGTGTGCACAGAGATCTTGGTCTGAAAGCAGACAGGGAGAAAAGGCTACTAGGACATGCCAGACATGCAGAAGAGATTCTGATCTGATTTTCCAATGATTGCAGATGTCAAAAGGAAGCTACTACCAGTCTTATCCAGGTATCCACTGATTAACAAAGAGCTCCCCCATGTGTATACCTACCTGTGCTGCTTATCAGTGAGATACAAAATTTCATGGGGTGTACAAGCAAAACTCCAGCCTAGCAAAGACTTGTAAGTAAGTTTTCCAGTTAGCTAAATTATAACAAAGAACTTATAGTCTCTTCTCTCTCTGTTTTCTTTAATAACTATCCTCATCTTAACTACTACTTTATACATAAAATAGCCACATTACACTTTACAAAATGCACAACAGGTGCTATGTTCTTTTCTGGTTCAATTAAAGTGAATCTGTTTATAGAAAAATAGGTATAAAGATCTGGGATAAATGTAGAGACACATGTTAGCATTAGATTATAGATGGTGTGTAATTATTACTGGAATGTAATAGAATCTACTTTTTTATAACCATAAAGTAATCTCTTCAATAATTACTACCAAGTAATTTTCCAACACTTTTTAAATTTTTATTTATGTGCAAGCAGACAGAGATAGAGAGAAGAGAGAGACAGAAATAATGGGCACACCAGGGTCTCCAGCTGCTGCCAACAAACTCCAGATGCATGCACCACCTTGTGTATCTAGCTTTACGTGGGCACTGGTGAATCAAACCCGGATCATTAGCCTTTGTAGGCAAGAACCTTACCTGTGAACTATCTTTTCAGCTCACAATATTATTTTTAGGTCCCTATTCTTCTATCAAATTATTGTTACATATTGTTCCACTACATTCTCCCAATTTCTAATAAACCTTTTTCCTACTTACCTGATTTTATTGACTGAATTGTTTTATTTTTATTTATTTACTTGAAAGTGATGGACAGAGAGAGAAAGAGGCAGACAGAGAGAGAGAATGGGCACACCAGGGCATCCAGCCACTGCAAACGAACTTTCAGATGCATGTGCCACCTTTTGCATCTGGCTTATGTGGGTACTGGGGAATCAAGCCTTGAACCAGTGGCCTTAGGCTTCACAAGCAAGTGCCTAACTGCTAAGCCATCTCTCCAGCCCTTATTGACTGAATTTTAATTAGGATTTAACACATTTCCCTAAATGGTTCAAGAGTAAAGTCCAAGGGAATGAAAAGTTATAAGAGGTCCAGGAAATCATATCCTGCCATATTTACTTTTTACTTGTTATTGACTTCTTATAAATCAGATACTGTGAAAGGGTTGGAGATATAAGTAAGAGACAGTAGTTGCTGTCAAGAACTTTACAAGAGAAAATGTCAGGTGACAAAGAAAGACTATACTAAAAAGTATGGCAAGTGCATTGACCTGTGTCTGCTTTTAGAGCAACAAGGAGAGATACTTAACTCTAAATCTGAACCTGTAATGAAATCACTATCAGATGTCTCTACACTGTACTAGGTTCTGGGGAGGATACAAAATCCAAGAGTTATAATCAAGTCATGACAATAAGAAACTCACATGTGAATAACATTATTAAAATCAAAATTGTTCTCCAAGGGTCCAAACCAGGAATGGGGAAACAGATCTAAAGAGTACCATTTAGCCAGGCGTGGTGGCACATGCCTTTAATCCCAGCACTTGGGAGATAGAGGCAGAAGGATTACCCTGAGTTCAAGGCCACCCTGAGATTACATAGTGAATTCTAGGTCAGCCTGAGCTAGAGTGAGAACCTACCTCAGAAAACAAACAAACAACAACAAAAAAAAAGTAGCATTTAAAGAAGTAGCTTATGTGATTTTGTGATTAACAAGTCTCCAACTCACAGCATAGGTCAAAAGAGATTGCACAACCTCTTGGGCAGTACTTTAGCACAATGATACCTTCTTTTTTTTTTTTTTTTTTTTTTTTTTTCTCACTCTAGCTCAGGCTGACCTGGAATTCACTCTGTATTCTCAGGGTGGCCTCTGCCTCCCGAGTGCTGGGATTAAAGGTGTGCGCCACCACGCCCGGCTATGATACCTTCTTGAGACAGGATTTCCTCAGGGAAAACTCATTTTTTTCCCCTGATTTTCAAGCATTCCAACTAATTAGATAAGGACACCTTACATGATTAAGAATAATCTGTTTTATTTAAGGTCAAGAGTTTTCCCTGGATTGCACAGCAGATATGGCTGAACAACTTTGCTAAAGACATTAGGAATGTGATGCATGTGAGAAGCCCACCTTCTCATCAGGACACAAGATTTGAGGTGCAGAAGTCCTTCCTGCTGGAAGCTTGACTCCTGGGAATGTTGCCAAGCCAGGAATGAAGGAGACAGATAAAGAAACTGGGTCTCTGATGGCAGAACTGTGGATGCAGTGACTGAAATACTAGTCTGATCCAACTTCCCAAGAAGAGAATGAAGCTGCCAGCCCAACAGACCCAGAAAGCAGTGAACCAGAACCATCCAAGGACCTTCTGATGTATATTTTGATGGCAAATACTGGACTATAAATTCATGTTAAAAGTTGACAAAGGACAGTTTGAGAAAATTGATGCTTATTTAGATTAGATTGTATTCTTAATAATACTAAGATTTAGTTTATGAAGCAAACACTGTATTTTTAAAAAATATTTCAGGGCTAGAGAGATGGCTTAGTGGTTAAGGCACCTGCCTAAGCCTAAGAACACCAGTTTCAATCTCCAGGTTCTACGTTTAGCCAGACACAGTGACACAAGGGCGTGATACCACACTTGCCGCAAGGGGCACGCACATATCTGGAGTTCGTTCACAGCGGCTGAAAGGCTGTTGGCATGCCCATTCTCTATCTGTCTCCCTCTCCCTCTCTCCCTCTGTTTCTCTCTCTCTCTCTCTCTCCAAAAAAAAAAAATTATTTATTTGAGATTGACAGAGAGAGAGGCAGATAGAGTAGAAATAAAATGGTGCATCATGGCCTCCAGCCACTGCAAACTCCAGATGCATGTGCCACCTTGTGCATCTGACTTACCTGGGTACTGGGGAATCAAATCTGGGTCCTTAGGCTACTCAGGCAAGCACCTTAACTGATAAGCCATCTCTCAAACTCAAACATGGTATTTTAATCAAGGTATTGTGTTTAGTTTTGTATTTTGGTGGCTGGTCTATTAGAGTGTATGGAAAGAGCACAAACAACAAAGAATTCATATCTAGGTGAATTGCTATCTGTTGAAACAAGTTGTGGTGGGTTCAATAAGATGTCCCCCATAAACTCATGTGCTCTGAAGGCTTGGTCCCCAGCTGATGACAATTTGAGAAGTAGAGCCTTCCTAGAGGAAGTGTGTTCTTGGGGGTGGACTTAGAGGTGTTATAGCCAGGTCCCCTTTGCTAGAATTCAGCTCACTTCCCTGCTACTGTTTTTCACCTGCTGTGACAAAGGTGATATCCAGCCTCTGCTCATGCCATGCTTTCCCCCGCCATCAGGAAGCTTCCCCTTGAGAGTAAAGTCAAAATAAAACCTTTCCTCCCAATAGCTGCTTTTGATCTGATGCTTTGCCCTAGCAATGAGAAGGTAACTACAACTCTTGCACTTCAAACAAATCATTTAACCTCTCTAAGTCTATTATGTCATAGCACAGTGTAAGAGTCATGAAGGGTAGTTATGAGGACTAATTCTCAGATAAATATCAGGATTGATTATTATAAAAATTAGTAGAATTATCAGTTTCATATTTCTAAATTAAATGTGTATGTGTTTTTCACTAAGTGGGCATTTAATAGTTTCTAAACTGTCATGGAATTTATAAAAATATATTTATGTTTGAACATATATTTATATAAGACCCTACAAAAGTTACTAATAGGTTGTGAATGTTATCTGATAAATTATGTGTCTACTATAGTTTGAAGAATATTTAAATTAAAAGATATCATGTTAGGTAAAAAGAATGTGACCAATAAATGCTAACATTGTGAACACTGTCAAAGAAATTGTAATTAACACACCTATAATATGCTTCAGAGTTCCATTTTCAGATTAGTGGTGAATAATTGGGTGCTAGATTAGCCAAGATTCCACATAAAACTCCCATCACAGCTAGTCTTGGGTAACAGCCAAGTTAATGATACCTGAAGATGAAAATACCCAATGGTCTTGGTGATGCAAAGCATTACACCTTTGGCCTCTTTCCCACTTCCCTGGATGTTTTCTCCTCCCTCATTGAAACTGACTGAAACTGACATGGAAATAGAACAGTCTGGTATTTCCATTCCCCATTTTGACTGTTCTCCCTGGTACAACTTTCCTTTGACAATACCAACTTTTAGTGGTTAAAACACACATTCATGTTGTCTCTCCACACCATGATATTTATTATTTATTTTTTCCTTTCAAATGGCACTGTCTCTTATTGCGAAACTGAGCATGACACAAAGGTGAAAGCAGATAGTGTCACTTAACTTGCTCAGTTACATACTCACTAACAAAAGAACAGCTTCAATCGATTAGAATATTTAAAAGTACCTTGTCTGACTAGAATACATTGCATGGATGAGGATGCCTTCTGGCCCTGTACTACTGGGGAACCATGCCGGTGTCATAGTTAGCAGCCCTTTACTATGAAACAACTTTAACTTCTGCTTCCAACCTGTTCACAGTTTGTCTAAAGAGCCCTTTTTATTCAGTTTTCTAATGCAAAATGACCTCTGCATTTTTGTCAATATAATTTCCCTTAAATGTTTATAGAAAAGATGGATTGAGCTTGCACACATGTGTGTCTATGAACATGAGATGCCTGTGTGTGGTGGTGCATGTGAATATTCATGGGTGTGTCCACTGATTTTTTGGGAGATGCTTGTGACAATGATTTTTCCAGATCACTGCCATCAAGATAAAATAAGCGTTGCCATATTTAACCTTAGCAGTGAAACTACTGCCAAGCTTTGCAGTTGAGCTTTTTGGCTCTTACTGCTAAGATTTCTGTCTTCACAGTCATATTTCCTGTTAGTTCCTGTATTAATTTAGAAAAATGTAAAGGGTAGCTATTAAAAGGGATCTAGAAAATAAAATGAATTTGCCATTCTCAGCAGAAGAAAGGATGCCCACTGTTTAGCTTTCTCTTTTCTAAGCAGTCACTTGTTTTTCAACTTACAAAATGTATTTTGAAACAATGCCACATTATGTCATGAAATATTAATAGGTACAATTAATACACTGATAGATGTTTGATTCTGTCATTCTTCATCCCATTTGAGTCTTTCTTTTAATCTGCTGTGACAGTTCTGAAATGGAGCACCAGAAATATGACTCTAGGGTGAGCCATGTCACTAGCCATCAATATAACATTGAATGTTGTCCCACAGATACGTGTTTCTCTGTTATCAGCAGAGATGGCATTCTGGAAAATCTTGACCCAGAGAAAATGCTTTCCAAAATGTGTTTATAGGCAAAATAAATTGAATGGGATGTTGAGTTAGATCATGGCAAGGTTTCTTTGTGGTTATTATATTGTGGTGGTGGTGTGGGGTTTTGTCTCTGCTAAGCAAGTTATCATTTAATTTTAACAGCAGGAAATTAGACAAAATTGTTCAACCAGACCAGTTTTGTGAGCTACATATAATCACCAAAACAAGGCTATGGACAAGCTTTTATTATATATTTTATAATACTTCAGCTGTAAACAGTAAAGTATATAACAGTGGTCAATTTAGGATTTGTGTCTTAAATGAATACATTCAGTGAAATAATTAATGCCCAGCCCTATAGAGAGTTAATCATTGCAACACTATAAAGAAATCCATCAGGCAAACCAGTTATTTTCTCAACTGGTACATAGCTATGGTTATAAGTCTGAATGTTAATATATGCTTCTAGGATATCCAAAAGGCACAGGCCAGCTTCTTTAAAAAATATCTATAAAGATCTATATCAATTTATCTCTTGTAGCATATTCTAGTTCCCTTATCAAGAAAAGCCAACTATCTCAGCTTGTTATAAATCCACATGTGGGAACATTAAAGTTCCTAATTTTTTTCTGGTTCAATCAAAATGTTCTCCTTTGATGGATAAAGGACTACCAATTACTGTTGTGCTGTAAATAGTTATGGTTTTCCTTCCTAATGGTAGCTGAGCTATGAAATGTATGTGTTGTGCATTATATATGTTACAGAAGTTTTTCACAGTAAGACAGTATAGACTGTAAATATGTTTGTATAGTGAAAACACAGACAACCAAAGACATTAGATAGATTTGTTGTTTATAAGCAAATCTTATTTACATTTATATAACAAAAGCAATTTTTAAAAAATATTTTTATATTTTTATTTATTTATTTGAGAGAGTCAGAGAGGCAGATATATACAAAGAGAGACAGAGACAGAGAGAGAATGGTGCTCCAGAGCCTCTAGCCTCTACAAACAAATTCCAGAAACATGCACCACCTTGTACATCTGGCTCACGTAGGTTCTGGGGGATTAAACCTGTGTCCTTTGAATGTGCAGGCAAGTGCCTTAACCACTAAGACATCTCTCCAGCCCAAAAGCATTTTTTTATTGTCAGAATATTCTTATTTATCCAGATCATGTTTAGTCTACTAAAAGCTAGCACTGAGAAAGTGACTTGGTGGAAGTGTAATTGCCTAGCTTGTACAAGGCCCTGAGTTCAATTCCCAGCACCACAAAAATAAAACTAAACAAAACAAGCTAGCACAGATTTACATTATTTATATAAAATTACAGAGGATATAATAATCATGGCAAAGGTCTGGCTGTTTCAGAACCCAAGATTTATATTATAAACTCTTCATAGTTTCTGGGAGGTTTAAGTATGAAACAAATCTTGCTAAATTAATTTCTTCTAGTATTGCAGCTTCAAATCAGGAATTTGTTACATCATAAATATCAGAACTTGTTTATAGTTATGAAAAAATCTAAATTAGCCTTTCACCACCAAAAATATAATTATCATCATAATGTTATCACATTCTCATTTGGAATTGTAAACAGATCAATATACAATTTGAATTTAGTGATAAAAGATTATAAAATATCAAAACGGATTTGTCTTGTCACTAATTTGGTATTTTTCAACTCTAGCTAATAAATCACTTCTGCGTTGGCATGGAGATGTTAATTGTTCTGTTCAATCCTTGCCCCACTACTTCCCCTGGTCACTTCATTAGGAGTGCGGCCTCCACTCAGTTATCACTCACGTATGTACTAACGGGAGATTCAGGCTTTTATGACAACTATGGCTAGTGAATTACATATGATTATTTCTTGAGTGCTTCTGCTCATTGGTTTTGAGCATGTAAAGACTTGCTGAGGTTATCTCTTTCTAACATTGTCATTACAAGTCAGGAAGTCAGCCCACAGTCTGTTCAAGGTTATGAAAAGTTATAAAATTAAACTTTCACTAGAACAGAAGAACCATGTTTGTCCAATTCAGCATGAACTTCCTAGACCGAGAACATAAATTACGGCATCAAGAATACACTTGTAAAGTAAGTGTTGAGTAAGTGATTATAAAGTGAACAGTCCACGTTTGGTCAGGGTTGAGGTTCTCCTCACTCCTCCCCTGCACTGAAACTTTCACCGTCTGAGGCCGTACTGACAGACTTCTCACACTCATTCCCTTTCCATCACACAGCTTCCTTTACCTCTTTAAAGGGCAATGCTTTATTGAGCTTGTAACATTATCCAGACTCAGGGAAATTTGCGGAAGAGGGGGCGGAAAGAATGTTAGAGCCACAAGTTGGGGCATTATGCACAAAGACTTGGCCTATCCCCCATAGCTCTTGACTACCCCCACAATGCGTGAACCACATTCCCCATTGATGAGGGTCCCTATGGAAGAGGGAGGACAGGGAGGAGGATAATGGAGTCATCACTATGAATGTAAAACCAGAATAATATACATAAGAATAAATAAACTTTTTTAAAAAGGAAAGAAAAACAGACACACACAAGGGCTGTGGCTTGCACTGCTCTTACTGTCCCACTCCATTTTCTCTGCTTTGGTCTTACCCGTCCTGCCTGAGCTTACTGTACTAGCTTCTTCTATCCCTTCCTGCATTCTTGGCACAATCATTCTGATTATGTAAATAAATCTACAGACAGTTATGCCAACAGATTCTTTTCAACAATAGACAGACTCCATCAGAACACTCGACTTCCTCCCAGTCCTGCTATTTATGAGATCAGTGTGAGAGTTCTGTCACATCCTTGTCATTGCAAGAATGGACACAAGTCAGTGAAACAATGAACTTAACTCTGTAAAAATAATACCTTGTGGAACTATTTCTAAACTGTGCTACACTTCCCATTTTGTTAAACAGGACATGTTACTATCATCCAATGTGATTTCCTGCTGAGTCAGGAGAAGCATATTTAGAACTACTGGACTTAAAGGGCTCAGCTAGAATTGCTTATAAATCCACTCTCCTACACCCCTGTTGCCATGTAAGCAAAAAGTTAGTTAGTGCTACAATAAATGTATCACTTAGAATTATTAAACCTTTGGGCCAGGACAGCAAAGCTGTTGTGAAACCTTGTCCTTTGGGGTCTCTTCTGGAAAGAAAATACTGTTAGGACTGTTATAGGATAGGCAAGATAGATATTGAATAGAAATTGAACCAAAAGTTCAGATTTTCCCTGAAGTTCAGCACTTCTCTTCCAGTATTTCCTTGCACAATTAAGGACCAAGCCTATCATGTAGCTGTCAAGGCTGTCATAGAGCTTTCACTGTAATGGACAAACACAAAAGACTTATCCTGTAACTATGGCAAAGATGACCACTATACAACCCAAAGAAAATCAGGTAGTATCCATGGGACTACACCACCCAGAGCACTATGGATGTAGGAGAATCCTCTGTCAAGGTTGCTTTCATTAGCTCCATCCCCTTTGTAAGCAGGTTTACTGCAAGGAAAGCTCTATCTAAATCTTGAGACTTTCTCACTGGGCACATAGAATTAATTACTATACAATGGATTTGCTCCTAACTGAGAAGGGTATATATGATTCTAATGTAGTTAGCAACTCACTAAATATTAGGTGACTTTGACCTAATTAATAGCTACCTTAGAGTGAGCTTATTCAATGAATATTTTTATTATAATATTTGAAAGTTTCTGATTTACAAAATAGCAATCTTATACCTAATATAACTGTATGAAGTATAAACTAAACTAAGTTTATAAAAATAATCATCTATAAGTCTTATGGCAGCTCTGAAAGACAAACTTATTTTCTTAAAGATCTTCCTCCTCTACTTAAGCCAGTATACCAAGATGAACAGCAGTAAGTCATGTGGCTTGCATGCACCCTGAAATGAAGTCATGAAAGTAGCATGTTACATGTGGGTTCTTCTTCTACTAAGTCACTCCAATCTCATCATGAGAAAAACCTAAACTGAAATTTAGGGGCATTCTGTGAAGTACCTGTCCAGTACTCCTCAAGCATTTGAGACAATTCAAAAGAACATTTTGAGAAAGTTCCATATCTGGACAGTCTGGCCATTGTGATTCATGATAACCAAACAATGTTGGCACCTGCATGAAATCCTGGAACACATAAAGGACTTTATAGAAAAACTATGTGCAACTTGTGCCAACTGTAACTTAGTATTAGATGTTAACAATGGAGGAGACTGGTAGCAAAGTATATCAGAACTCTGACTGTGCAATTCTTGTGTTAATTAAAATTATTCTAAAGTAAAATGCTAATTAAAAACATATAGAAGGGCTGGAGAGGTGGCTTAGCAGTTAAGGTGCCTGCCTCCTAAGCCTAAGAACACTGGTTCTAATCTCCAGCGGTTCCAATCTCCAGGTCCCATGTTTAGCCAGATGCAAAGTGACTCAAGGGCGCAATGCCTCACTTGACCACAAGGGAGCACACACATCTGGATTTTGTTCGCAGCAGCTGAGACCCTGCTGGTGTGCCCATCTCTGTCTTTCTCTCCCTCTCTGTCTCTCTCTGTCTCTCTCCAAATATATATATATATATATGACACAGTTAAAAAAAAAGTCTCTACTGTTAGAATGTTTGTAGAGGAAAAAAAGGCTATTTAGTTTACAATTTTTTTCCATAATTTGTGACAGTTCTCACATCTGCTACTATAAAATTCATTGCAGCTTCTCTGCCTCTTGGGGAAAATGCATTTAATTATCAGCGAAATTCAACTTCAGCTCGTTAGGATGAATGATTTACACCTGTCAGCTTCCCCTCCTCCACTAAAGGAAAACAAAAGAACTGAAATGAAATACAGGCATATTTCTCTACCCACTTCTTTCCACCTGCTTCATTTAATTGATGATGGTTTGAGCTTTTATTAATCTTTCTTGAATTCTTCTGTAAGATGCAGAAAAAGCTAGTATGATATCATTGTATCTGGCTAATGTGTATGCTTTGTGAAATTGATACACTCTGCCAAGACATAAATTACTTTAACTTTGATGAATGTGTTCAGATCAGGGAATGTTCAAACAGATAAAGCACAGCAGTTCTTCTTGATTCCCCCTTTTAAAACTTCACTTTGCGCTTATGGTAAAATGTTTCTGCATTATTATTATAATATAATGAGACAAATGGCAGCAGTGATACTGAAGTTAGCATGAAAAGCCCAGCTTGGTTACAAAAGCAATTAAGGGGTTATAGTCATGCTTTGTAGATAACATCTAGCAGTTTTGTCTTGGATGGAGAAGTTTGGCAACAGGTTCAGAACCTCCTATAGTTTTCTCTCAGCACTTCACATTATAGAAGCTGAGTGATCGGGAATAAGAGCAACTACCAGATGCTTTGTTCTCCTGGCTCCCTTTGCTGACTCATTTAGTAGATTGGAATCAAAGAGCCATAAACACATTTTGTTGGCAAAGAGAGCTTACCTAGGCCTCTCTCTGATCTAGGGACTTGACTCAGATGTCAGTGAGAATGGAAGCATGAGTAAATGATTGACTTTTTAGGTTGAGAAAGTTGATTTCTACTTAGTTGTTAATTTGTCATATATTATGGAACAAGGTGTTCAATTAAACATTAAACAGTTTTCTAAAGGCTTAAGAATTTGCATAACCCTTCAGAGACAGATCTTAAGTGGCAAGCACAGGGTTCCTCTTTAGACCATGGACGAATTATCAGTCATTGAATGTCTTTTGACAAAGATGCAACCATGCTTTTATTTCATCTTTAACACCATCCAGCACAGGAGACATGTGTGAGAAAAATTGGGTTCCAGTCAGGAGAAATAATCTCATAAAGCACCAAATAGTTACACCTCCCAATCATAATCATGCTACTTCCTTGTGATAGAGATATATACAGCAGGAGTATCTGCTCCCATCTCTCCTGATTAAGTCTTCAGTGGTTAAGAACAAGCCTTAGAGACAGGTCATGCAACTACAGAGACTTGGTATAGGAAAGAGATAAGGTATGCTCCCAGCAGGGTGCTACACAGTGAGGATTCATAACAAGAGCAAAGCCACGCAAGATAAGCCAAAGGAGGGGAATTTTAGAGTGGGAGACAACTGTCAGCATTTAATAGACACAGAAATATTTTCCCTGTGACTCAATACTACTATACCAGGACATCATTATCAAACAGGTTTTTGAAATTTGGACTGAATTTAGAAGTGAGCACTGTTTTGTGAGCTGTTCATGTTTTTTAAACAGGTGAGGCTGTATGTAGCTTTTCTCAACTTGGCTACGCTTGTCAAAACAAATTAGAAATATGATGATGTTCAGAAATCAGAGAGATGGTAGATAGATAGATGTTAGATAGATGATAGATAAATGGTGGATAAATAGACAGATGATGGATAGATAGACAAATGATAGAGACAGATACCTTTATACATACATATATATATATATATTATAAATATTTTGTATCAAATGAACTATCCGCATGTATTTTTACTAGAAGAAATGTTACAGATCTGTGTTATCAGCTAACTTTTTTATATATATCAACTTTAAAATCAAGGGCACCATGAGCAAGTTTGGACTTGAAGAATAGCATGTTAGAATGCAGTTCTTAGAAACCAAGTACATTTTAAATTCTCATGTGGAGAATCTTTTCTGAAGAGTGAAACAGACTTTGCATAAGAAATCAGATCCAATGTATGTGTTTCACAGAGTTAGTTTTTGTGATTTTTATTTCTCACTTGCAGTTCTCAGGTGAGTCACATATGTTTAGATGACATTCTGTTACAGCATAAATTACTGCTAGGAAAATCTTCAGGTCTTAAAAATAGATCAGAAAATGGCCATTTATTTTCATTATTTACTAATCTCAAAAGCATTGCAGAGGTCTTAGAAGTAAGGTAAGGATCTCATAAGTTGTTGAGACCTGTCATATGTTCTATAGTGCATCAAAATTAGCTAATTTAAGATTGCCAAACTTTCTTCTCATGGGATGATAGGCATTATGGCTGTAGGGTTTCAATAACAGAAAACTGGGGAGTTCAAGGAAAACACTAAAACAACAGATAAGACCTAAGCAGAAATTTTGTATTTTTTTATTTTTTCATTTTTTGAGGTAGGGTCTCACTCTGGCCCAGGCTGACCTGGAATTCACTCTGTATTCTCAGGCTGGCCTCAAACTCATGGCAATCCTCCTACCTCTGTCTCTCGAGTGCTGGGATTAAAGGCATGTGCCACCATGCCCAGCTTCTAAGCAAAAAATTTTTAGACAAGTGTAACATACAACAAGCACTGATAGCAAAGACTATTTCATACTTGTTCAAGATTTAGTGAAATCTTTTTTATATTTATATTTTTATTTGCTTATTTGAGAGAGAGATACAGAAATGGGCAGGTAGAGAGAGAGAGACAGAATGGGTGCACCAGGGCCTCCAGCCACTGCAAATGAACTCCAAATGCATGTGCCCCCTTGTGCATCTGGTTTACGTGGGTCCTGTAGAATCAAGCCTCGAACTGGGGTCCGTAGGCTTCAAAGGCAAATGTTTAACTGCTAAGCCATCTCTCCAGTCCCAAAATATTTTTGAATAGAAAATGTATCTTAGTTATACTAATAATCAATTGGTAAAAGGTACAGAATATATAAGAACTTAAGCTTGTTAAAAAGGAGAAAATGTCAGAAGGTAGATAACCTATGGAAAAAAGGAAGGAAAGCAGTTTAAGGGAAGAAGCTCAGAAGCTAGACCAGATCAAGTCTAGATCAGGAAGCAAAGGGACATTTCCCATTCACGAGATGCTCAGAAGGGACATTTCCCATTCACGAGATGCTCAGAAAATGTGAAGTGTTTCTACAGTATTTCCCAGCCAAGGAAAGCACTCCCAAAATACTGGAAACAGTTGAAGAAATGGGCAATAGATTATAGGCAACAAGAAATGTGATCATGGAGAAGAGAAAGGGGACTTTAATCTCCTAGGGGTATCATGTCTGCTTGTGTGATCTTGGTTCTCCATAGAAAGGCCAGAGTGTGCCATTTGGACCAGACTTCATCAATTTTCAGGAAACTCAAGTCAGAACTGGAGGCAGAATAATAAATAAGCAGAATGACTATTTCCATAATTTGTGAGCAATATAACTAAGAGGGTTAAAAATCAGAAAGTTATACTTACTATATCAGACATATCTTAAGCCCTAAATCTTGAATATCATTCCTCTTTGTCTAGTGAATATGCTGTTATCCTTAAAATATCAGGGAAAGAAGGAAATACTGGGACCAGACAGGGTGGCACATGCCTGGAATCCCAACACTTGGAAGACAGAGGCAGGAGGATTGTGAGTCAGAATCCACCCTGGGCTACATGTGCAAAAAAAAAAAAATAGAATTGTTACCAAACAGAGTTTTTAGGCTACAAGCCTGGAACCAGAAGCCCTACAAGTTAGGCCCAGCCACCCATGCTCAAAATAACAATAAAAGTGATAGTTAATAATGAAAACCAGGAAAATGAGATTTATTCATCTAGAATACATTGGGAAAAGAAATTCATAAAATAAGGCAATGACCACCAAGCCCGAATTTGGGATACTGACATGGCCTTAAAGTTTAAATAAAGGGCAAGTGTTATATATAACTTTCATTGTCAAGGTATGATCCTACCATTCATTTACCCACCATAGTCTTGGCTCCACTCTGCAAGGTGGTCTAACGAGCAGTCAGAACTGTGTGATATCTCTTCTGGGAGACGAGTTCTTCCTTCTGACTGTCACCAGGGCCTCAGCCTTACCCTTTCACTTTTTCTTCCCAGAGCTCCTAAGAAAAATTCATAATTCTTCTGGGACCATTCATTCAATTCAATAGTGTGATAGCCAAAGGGAGAAGAACAAGTATCTCTCTTTAGAATGGCTTCACTCCTGCAAGGATGGTCATAGAGGTATCAATTCAGGATGTGTAAGCACGTAAGAAGAGGTGGGAATTGATTCAAGTTCTCATAAAAGTAAAAATGCACAGTGTATCAAATTGCCCTTTGTCCAACTGTAGTAATTTGAGATGAGAAAAGAGTTTTTAAGGTTTAAAAAATCCACCCATACATTTTGAATTCTTGTATTTCTACTCTAGGAGTTACACATAGTTGTATATGCGAGGACACTTTCCACAAGATTATGTTATAATTAAACTTCTAAATTTTCATGGCTATAGAAAACAAAACCTCACATTTTCAAATTATACTATATACTATGCAATATTTATAATCCAGGTTGTGTCTATTATTTTTTAAAATTTTATTGCAAATAATAATTTCTGAGGTAATTGGTGGCAAATTAATCAAGTGCTCTGACAAGTTTGAAAAGACTTGGAAAGTAGTGAGTATGTCCTGCCTCACTTCTCCCCTCATCCCTTTCATCATGCTGACAGTTTTCTGTAGAATCATTACAGGACTGCTGTGTACTATTAAAGATAAGAGGCTATCTGTGTCTCCATTAGAAACTTCTATTTTCCAGGTTGTATAATTCATCCATAAATATTCACTCCAGGAAATAGTTTCATATATAATGACTCTGGCCCCTCAAATCAATATTAACTTAACTAAATGATTTTTGGCCATAGTAAGGACTAATACTATGAAAAGAACAAAAACCAAAATCAAATTTAAATAAAGTGCTATTTTCAGTGGCTATGATTTGAACCATAATGCTGTTGAAGCCTTAAGACATGCATATAACTCATGCTTAGCAACACTATCTTTTGAGTATAATTTCTGTGCTATAATTATTGAATTATAATCAATATATAACTTTTAATATTAATTTGTTCCTATAAAATCAACTCAATGCATAATTATTTTTTAAAATTTCATAGAACTTTCTAGTACTAGGTACACTCTTTTTTGTTAGAATTTCAGATGGAATTAGACCTAAAGCCAGAAATTGTATGTAAAGCCATTGAATACAATAAATCCCAAATATTTCCATTCTTCTTGGGTGGGTATCTGAGGTTGCTTCTAGTAATGTCTGTGAATTCCTAATGTGAAAACATGACAACAGAATTTAACCATCACAATACTTATGTACCTGAATAATACAGACTTTCCCCTGTGATTTGTCTTCAGTGCACGTGCATCTTCAAAGCATGTCTTAAAGTGTTACCTCTTGCTTCTTTTTCCACAGCTATTCTGTGAAAGTAAAGGGGTGGTACCTGCCACAGATGGTTTGGAGTGGGAAGACAAGGATGCTCCGGGGACACTGGTTGGAAACGTGGTGCCCTCAAGGATCACCAGCCCTCTTCGACTGTTTGTGAAGCAGTCTCGTGTGCCAACGCCAGGACCCCTGGCCTATGCAGACAACATGGAAAACTTCTGGGATTGGCTGGCCAACATCACAGAGATTCAGGAACCCCTGACAAGAACTAAAAGGCGACCAATAGTAAAAACAGGAAAATTTAAGAAAATGTTTGGATGGGGTGACTTTCATTCCAATATTAAAACTGTCAAACTCAACCTTCTCATCACAGGGAAAATTGTCGACCATGGAAACGGAACCTTCAGTGTTTATTTCCGACATAATTCAACCGGCCTAGGCAACGTTTCGGTAAGCTTGGTACCTCCCTCTAAAGTAGTGGAATTTGAAGTTTCACCACAGTCTACCTTGGAGACTAAGGAATCCAAATCTTTCAATTGTCGCATTGAGTATGAAAAAACAGATCGGGCAAAGAAGACAGCTCTGTGCAACTTTGACCCATCCAAAATCTGCTACCAGGAGCAAACTCAGAGCCACGTGTCCTGGTTATGTTCCAAGCCCTTTAAGGTCATCTGCATTTACATTGCCTTTTACAGTGTCGATTATAAACTCGTGCAAAAAGTTTGCCCTGACTATAACTACCACAGCGAGACCCCATACTTATCTTCTGGATGACCTCCTCGGTGATAAATGAGATACTCCTGTATATGTGATTAGAATGACCAAGAAACAAGCCCAGCTCTTCATGGTAAAGGATCCCTTTGATTTGTGGCAGAGAACTCTAGTTCCCTATGCAGTTTTCAAATTAAAAGCAAACCACACTGCGATGTGAAATGTGTTTGTTTTGATCATCTAAGAAGTCAAATTAATTATGAAGCCATCACTTTTGTGTAAGATGGTACCGTTCTAGAAATACCATTTCTCTAGAAGAAACATCAATAGTATCCATGTGTGAAAGAAAGAAATGAATTATGCATGTGATAAACTAGAAGTGGGCCTGCCTTTAAGATGTTTTAGAAAGTTACCTTAAAAAGAGTAGATTCAGTAAAGTAACCAGAAAGATTGTATTTGATAGATGAATTGTATTTCTGACACTGGATCCTTTTGTAATTTCTATCATCTGTTCATGTCTATGCCAGTTTTGATATGAGAGATGAAAGGGTAAAAGGTTTTTCTGCACTTGTGTGATAACTTATTGTGCCACGGTGCAGCCAAACGTATTATCATCTGAGCTAGAATTGAATGGAATGTTATTTAAGCAGTTAGCCTTATGTTGGTCACCACCTTTGTGATTATCTTTTGAGTGATAATATTGGTGTGTTGAGAAAACAAATCTGAGTATAAGTAGGTTCCACAATAACGAAGATAGTGATGTTTTTAGACAGTTAAATTCAATTCTGTGAGATTATTTAAAATCACATAAAATGTCTATTCATCCTAGAGTTTAGGACTCATTCCTTTCATTTGATAGTATGATTGTATGTATAGGAGAGGAACAACTCTAAAATTTAGAGAAACTGATTGCCCATTAGGCTAAACTGTGGAAAGAATGGGGGGAAATTGAGGAAATCCCAAAGTTAGGGATTCATTACTTCTAGTGTTCCAGGTCAAGTTTCCCTTACATTGAGTTAATCATTAGAATGAGAGATAAAATTCTCTGTGGGAATAAAGAGTTGTATTGAAACATTTCTAATTATTATGTTCTGATATCCAAGCTAATTGGCTCACTAGATTTTTGAAATTACTTTCAAGTCAATGTCATTTGAGTCTCAGTGCCCTTCTTATCTGCTGAGGGGGTGAGTGGCAATCCTTAGGTATGCATGGTATTAGCACAGAGAAAGGGAAAGGGGCCTCTAGGACTAAAGACTCATGGAATGGTTATTCTTCGTGCCCTATATCTCACTTCTTTCCCACCTCTTACCTGTAAAATAATCAATGCAAGCAGAATGTCCAAAGAGGACTGGAGGAAGGTAAGTCTTAACCAACAATTTTTCTCTATCCACTGTTCTCTCACATCCTGATTCCTTTCCTTTGTCCTAGTGATATCTGCATAGTGTTCAATTTTGTCCTTTGTAAAGTTGTCCTAGGTTTAGTGTGTGGTAATATGGCTTGAAGTTTCTGCTTTGAGTTCATCAGGTGCTTTTGTAAGTTTGTGGTCGGTGAGTAATATTTTGAGACATCTTTTTATGCTCATCTAGAAACAAGAGTAAAATACTATTTATTACAGATTATGTGGAACCATATATGTATATACACTTCAAATTTTCTGTGTACAGAGAAAGTATGTGTGCACATTTCTATGTAAATAAAATGAATTTGCTAGATCTCTCACATGACTTCCTGGTTGTCATTTTTGGAGGATCCTTTGTTGTTTCTTTTCTGCAAAAGATTTGTGTGTGTGTGTGTGTGTGTGTGTGTGTGTGTGTGTGTTATCAGTTAAGCATTAATGTTTTCCTCTTATACATTGACTAAGGCAGCTTGGTTTTGGAGATTATAAAGTAAACGAATAATTCACGTAAAGCACGTAGCACATACCTGACTTTAGTAAGAACTCTGCCAATTTGAACTGCCATTATGACTATTACTCTACAATGTCAGATTATTTTTAAAACTATCTGTTGTTCAAAAGTTGAGAGGTATAAACATTTTTTCCATGCAGAGAAAAAAATGAATATCAATTTATGCAGTTCTTAGATTTTAGCAGGGTTTGTGGGATTCTTTTAAGTTTCCCACAGGCATATTTTTAAATTACTGCAGAACATATGCCACATATATTTCTAAGTCTTAACTTCATTTCAAAGACTATATAATTGTCAGTGGTGGTACTTGGCAAAATATAAATCAGACCCCATTTAAAAATGTAAATGCACACATTTTTACAAAATCATTTTTGCCTTTTAAAGTTAAGGAAAATGACATTAATATAAGGTAATTTTTCACTCAATAATAAACTAATGAATAATAAGAAAAAATTTGTGTTTGTGAAGTTTATGTGTGTATATGTCTTATATGTGTATATGTGTTAATGTATGTGTAGAATTGTGTGTGTGATTGTGCAAACATGTGTGTAAATGTGAGTATGAAGATGAGAGGTTGATATTTGGTGTCTTTCCCAATAGCTTTTCACCTTATTTTTCAGACAGAGTCTATAAATGAACTGGAATCATACAAATTAGGCCGGACTAGCTAGCCAGAAATCCTCAGGGGTCCTCCTTTCTCTGTTTCCCTTGTGCTGGGGTTACAGGCATGATTCACCATGCCTGGCTGTTGAGGTAGATGCTGGGGACCAGAATTCAAGTCCTTATGCTTGCATGGCATGTACTTTATTGACTGATTCATCTCCCCACTCCTCAAGAAACAGAATTTTTAAATTTTAATATTAAACGAATAGGCATGCTGATAATTAAGTAAGGAGAAGTAGTTAGTTCAATGTTAATGTTAACACAGTTCAGAGTACTTCAATTCATTCACTTTTGTATTGGAATTTCCTCTGAATTAAAACATTCCCTCCCTGAGGAAGTTCTAAGTACTAAGTCCCAAATTGAAATATAAGTTCTTAAGAGTCAAGAAGTTCCAGATGGATGGGATGGGATGGGATGGGATGGGATGGGATGGGATGGGATGGGATGGGATGGGATGGGATGGGAGGCGGGTGAGACTCAGGAAATAAACAATTCACAGGTCTTAGAAAGTCCGTGAAACTTACATGCTTCATAAGGCTCCTCCCAGAGGAAATATAAGGAATAATAACTGCTTTGGAGGAGAGACTCCAACCAGCCCAGTGCAAGTCATGCAATGAGCATCAGGGTGATGCAGCTGCTTTTGAGTGCATGCTCCTCCGTTAAGGAATCCCAATAAAATCACTAGTTTTCTAAAATATATTTGGGTGGAATCATTTTTTGGTCTGTTATCAGTACCTTGTGTGGAGATGAATAAATATTTGTTCACATCTCCCCAGAAAAAGTTTCTGCAAAAGCACCATATACTGTCATCTCAATCCTTTCATTTGAAAGACAGACACACCCAAATCTCATAAAGGTAAAGGAAGTGGCAACCCCATCTGAAATTTATTTCTCCTGATTATAAATCCAAGGTTTTTTAGTATATAAGAAAGGTAAGTTGAAGTAGGCATGATTGAATATAACTACAGAGAACTTAGAATAAAATCAAAACTAAACATAAAAATGATTCAAAATATTCTTCCTCTAAAATGATCAGAATTATAATTGCTCTATGAATAAATACACTTTTTAAACTAAATATACACTAAAGCAAAGTCAAGGTAGAACCATAGAATCCAAAGATAAGGATTCTGGAATACACCAGGGATCTGGCTACACTTAAAGGAGTTTTCAGGTTGTTATGGTATCTGAAACTATTATGCATGGAAATTTACAAATTGTATCGAATGCTTTGATTACCTCACAGTTTGATTTTACTTGATAAAGAATGTCAAATTAATTACCTAATCTATAAAATAAAGGATAAAATCATGCATTTTTACTTACAGTTAAATTATAGTTAACCCAACGTTAATCAAACCATCAGTGAATGGATGTTTAATGTGACAAATTGTAAAAGACAAATCACTAGAAAAATGACCCCTATTAGAGATTCTTCTTCAGAAAATTGTGGTATATATTCATAAATCATTTCATATTTACATCAAACTCCTACTCAGCAGTGAAGTCAAGAACTGTGGGACCATACCTCACCCTGTTTCATCTTAATGTTCCCTCGTAGTAATTTAGCTCAGCTTCCTTCCCCCCAAATACTTTGTAATTTAGTGTATAAAAGAATAAGTTAACTTTTTTGTGTTTTCCACAACACCTGGAAAATTGTTTAGTTTGTAGAACTGTAGCAGACAGGATTCTCCAGAGAAACAAAGCCAGTAAAATTTGTACAGTGTATGAGATTTATTATGGTAATTGGTTCACACTATTGTGAAAACCAAGAAGTTCTAAGAAGCTTGAGAACCAGGTCAGGTTATATAATTCAGTAGAAGGCCCATAGCATAAAAACTAGATGCTCTTATGTCCAAGCACAGGAGAATATGATTGTCCTAGCTCAAAAAGAACCAGGAAGAAAGTTTGCCTCTCTTGTGGACAGAACCTGTCCAGAACCTCAATTAATTATATATTGGCGAGAGTAGATCTTTAGTCTATTTATTCAAGTGCTAATCTCATCTTGAATAGCCTCACAGACAAATCCAGCAATATTGTTTTGCCAGCTAAAAATGTCCTGGTCAAGTGGACAGATAAAACCAAACATTGCACATATGTGTGTGTGTGTGTGTTTGCTTAGTATCTGTTACTTGAATTTTTAAATCTGTAACTCAATATAATGTTTATCTGAGACCTGCTCTACTCTCAGTATATTTATTATGCACCATTTCCCATATGAACACCTTGCTCTGGCTGAACAGAATGCCCACTGAATATTGTTTCCAGGAACCAAAGAAACTAAAAAGCTAGGGTACATTATTAACATAAGTGCCAGCTTTGGAATCAATCCAACTTGGATTTATGCCTTGAATCTGTCAGTGAATAGTAATGGAACCTTGAGCCAACTACTCAGCCTCTCTGATCTTCAGTTTTTCATCTTCAAAATGGAATTATACTTCCTGCCTTATAGTGTTGTTAATCTGAAAGTGGATGTCATATACTTTATGAACAGTAAGAGATAACAATAATTTTTATATTTTTTATCTGTATATGGATGTGGTGGGTGTGTGTGATCAAGTACACACCATAGTTAACATGTGGAAGTCACAGGACAACCTCTGGTGTTGGTCCTACTCTTTCATCTTGTTTGAAGCAGAGTCTTGTTTGCCATAATGATAACAGACTAGCTGGCCCACAAGCTTCTGAGTGCTCTGTCTCCTCCTCCAATCTCACCATAGAAGAACTGGGATTACAGACATGTGCTGCTGCATCTGGCTTTATGTGGACTCTAGGAATCCAAACTCAGGTCTTCATGATTCTGTATCAAGTACTTTACCCACTTAGCTATCTTCCAAGCCCAACATGAACTTTAAAATGTTCTTTATTATTTACTTGCTATCATTATTTGTAGATAGTACAAATATAAAAGATCAGTGTAAATAATTAGACTTCATTATATTTATTCCAAATCTATCACTGCAAAATTACCTGTGAAAATACTTCTATTACTACGCTTCAAATTATATATGCAGTTATACTGTTATTTAGAGTCTTCAGATGTCTTCAGAATGATATATGGTTGCTTATTTTCTTTCTGTTTGCATTTGGGAGAAATTGAAAATAGACATAGCATCTTACAAGGAAAAGGTCAGTTTTTTTAAAAAACAAAAACAAAAGGACTTCATAGTACAAAGCCCCAATTAATTTTAAATAGAAAATGAAGACAATACTAATAATACTTAAATAAATGTTTTTAATGATGATCACTAACGGAAATTTATGGCCAAAATGATATCTGGATATGATGGGCACTTAGTGGATAGTCTTACACTTTCTGGTTAATTTTACTTCTATTCAATCAATAGCATTGTATTGTTGAATCTCACTGGCTAGCTTGTTCAGTATGACCTTTCCTATTGCATTCTGTCTATATCTCTGCTAATGATTCTCATTCATACTAGGCCAGTCAGTAGTCCTCTCTGAGAACATAGAGTTAAGATCAAGCGATAGCTCTCCTCGGAACCTTACATTGCGGATATTATCCATGCTATTTTCCAACATGAAGGTAAGATAAGAGAAACTAGTAAGGTTATCCTACTAAGAGAAAGAGAAAAGGGAAAGCAAAATTTGTGAAGGGAGCACAAAAAAGAAAAGGTAAGTGTGAAAGTATACAGAGTACACATTTTGGTTCTATTCTGAAGGTTAGCTGCAGTGCTTGCCTTTGGATTCAGTGAGCCAAATTCTGAAAAATAGGGCCTGGGAAGATGGCTTAGTCGTATGAGGACTTGTTGCTCAAGCATGAGTACCTGAGTTCAATTTCCAGAACCTACATAAAAATGCAGGCATAACCATGCATGGCTATAGCTCCAGCACTGAGGTGGGGTGGAGGCAGGAGGATTTCTGGGGCTCACTGGTCAGCCAGTCTAACAGGAAAATAAACAGTTCTAGCTTTTGTGAGAAGCTCTGTCCTAGGAAATAGGGTAGGATACCAATAGAGGAGGGAACCTGGCATCCTCCTCCTATAACATATTCACACAGCATTCCCGGTAGGTAACTGTGTTAGTTAAGTCAAAGCAGGAAACAAAGAACCCTGTTGGGAGAAGTATATGCTCTCCTTTGTTTTAGTTTGATCATGTTGTATGATTTGTCCTCTTGAATATTAGCAAATTTGACATTAGCTTTATCCAAAAAGAAGTTTTACATGTAATTGTGGAACTTAAGTTGAGCACTTCTCATGTTTCTGCTCTGTATTGTGAGACCATTCTTTTGGTTTGGGATCCAAAATGAGCAAATACTTAGAATCTGAGCCAAAACAAACACACAGTTCTCTGATTTTTGTGAGAAAATTACAAATGTCTGTTATATTAAGCTAGTAGACTCTAACCAAAATAGTAGAGAGTAGACAGAAAGTATAAGTGAAAATGTCAAATAATTTCCCCAAATGGTCCAAACTGGTGCTTATTAACTGCAAGTAATTAAGAGAACTCCTATACTGAACGATATTTTTTTTCTTAACTATTTAGTGAGATAAATATAATGATTTATGAAAAAAAATCCTCAAAAGACAACAGCAAAGAGACCATGTGTTACTTTACTAGGGACAAATATTTGATAGTAATAGGAATCACATTTTACTAACAGACTCTGATAACTCACATTCTCCCATGTCATTTTTATGTTACACTAAATACTTCATCAAGATAATGAAGACAATAAGCATCAGTTTGGATCATTGCTTCCTCACTTTACCAATTCTGTCATGTAAAATACCCATTATAATCTAGCTCACAAATGTTTTAAATAGAGAAAAGAAAAGCATTCTCTTGCAAAGGATGATCCTGCGTTGCTGGATTCCTGAAGTGATTTATTCTGCTACGTCACAGGAAAATAAATGCCCCTTCCAACTGACTGAGACTCTTTTCATTTGTCAACTATTGATCCCCTCCCATAGCCTTTCGTCTTCACTCCATGATTCTTCTGGAGGTTAAACCAATGAAGCTCAGTCTCATTTATTTCTTCCTACTTTATGCTGTGGTATCACCATCGATAACATCAGAGCAGCCAGCCACTCGTCTTCAGTTAGTAGCAAAGTGGCAGGCACTAGCAAAAGGGAAAGTTGTCTAGGCATTTCCTTTCAGGGATCAGTGATATAAATGATATCTTAAAGCATCTATAGAATGTGTGTTTTTTATTATTCCTTTTAAATTTGATGTGTACCTACACCAGCAATGTCCCTTTGTTTGCCATGATAAGCAGAGTAAAAGGGGAAATCCCAATAGTCATGAGCATGCTATACATTAAATAACAAGTGAGAAATTATAGGAAGGAGAATGGGGGATGGAGGTTAGAAGGAATGGGCCAAGTTGAAGGTCAAAGAAAAGTCTGTGATGTTCCCAAAGATCATGCTGTTGATCATTTATCTCTACCAATATATCCCTGAAATCCTATTGAAGAACACTTTGTTCTCTATGGATTTGAACATATTGCCCCAAATTTATAATTTGTGTACATGATTCTAATTTTATAATTTATATTTCTTAGCTATTTTTCAGAAACTTCATCTCCTTCTTATGTTTCCCACATTAGACTGAAATGATTTCCAACAAACCATACCCCTATACTCCACAACCACATGAGTACCTGGACACTATCTTCATACTGAAAGTGAGAAGCCAAAAGAAGGTATACATGTCTGTGGAAATGACTGTTGATTCTTTAAAGCAATCAACAATTTTGCCAATTACAAGGTAGTATCACTTACATTATACTGACTTTCTCTTTAGACTAGGAATGAAGAATTTACAGGGAAGTTTCTGCCTGGCTTCTTTTCTTAGAGCAGTTTGTTCTCAGTAGCACTTGCATCTGGAGTTGGTTTGCAGTGGCTGGAGGCCCTGGTGCGCCCATTCTGTCTCTCTCTGCCTGTCGCTCTCAAATAAATAAATAAATAAATAAATAAATAAGCAAAAAAAACTATAAAGATAACAATAGACAACCTCTTTCTGTTTTTGTTATTAACTCTCCATCTTGTCCAAGAAAATATTTAAGGCTGCAGAGAAGATTGGTAGCCTATGGGGTACTCAATCAGAATGAGTGCAGCAATCAATTAGCAATATGTCATAGAAGCATAGAAGAGAAAAACCAAATGCCCTTCTAGTAAGTTAAAGTAAAAAAATGAAGTCCAGGGCTGCAGAGATGCCTCAGTCATTAAGTACACCTCCTACACAAGCATGAGGGCCTGAGAGGACCTGAGGCAGGTAAAGTTGAATTTCCAGATCCCATACAAACATCTGAGCATGGACATGCATGACTGTGACCCCAGTCCCACAGGAGAACAGAGAGCCAAAGTTCTGGAATTAGTAAGGAGACTCTGGCAGGAAACTAAACATTCCACTCAGGCCACATTAGGCTAGCACCCTTACATACATACTGCAGGTGAGCAGATGGGTGACCAAACCACAAGACACAAACACAAACACACACACACACACACACACACACACACACACACACTGCAAAAAAAAAAAAAAAAATGAAGTCCAAATTTTGAGGAAAATAGGAATGAATAATTATGAACTAGAAAGGTTCTTCTAAAAATGACCCTATGGTAGAAACTATAAAACAAAAAAAAAAAGAATGATAAATAATTTTAATTAAAATTAAAAATATCAAAACAGACTGTACAGGCACACATGGAAAGAGAGAAATGAAGTTTCTAGAAAGCATTTGGGGCCTCTAGAGATGGCTTAGCAGTTAAGGTATTTACGTGCAAAGCCAAAGGATCCAGGTTTAATTCCCCAGGACCCACATAAACCAGATGCACAATGTGGCCCATGCATCTGGAGTTGTTTGCAGCAGCTGAAGGCCTTGCCATGCCCATTCTCTCTCTCTCTCTCTCTCTCTCTCTCTCTTCTCTCTCTCTCTCTCTCTCTCTCTCTCTCTCCTTCTTTCTCTCACACATACCCAAATAAATAAAAATATTATTTAAAAAAGAAAGTTTGGCAAAATGTAGTAATTATTTAGTCTTTAAGTCTAAAGACCCCTTCTAGATTAATATCCAAATATTGGTTTCCAAAATTAAATCTGGACAGACAATATCAATCAGCTGCACTTAATAGCAAACCTAATTAGAAAAGCTTAAGGATATCAATGTTTTACTTTTCATGTAAGACAAATTCAGAGGTAAGCTTTTGAGCTGCTGCAGAAGTCTGGTGCTGCAATTATACCAATAGGGTTCAAGCTCTTTTGATTGTGCCAGCCTTAGAAGATGGCTTTTGTCTCCATTTCACTTGATGGTGACAAGTTCCGCAGTAGTGCCAAAAGTAAAAAGACAAAAGAAGCTGGAATAGCCACCATACCATTCTAAAGGGATTTCCACAAAGCTCCTTCTTATAACTTTAACTTCTCATTAGCAAATACCTGTACATATGATTAAGCTTACTAGCTTCAATATAGTCTGAGAAATATCACTGTTATTGCTGTGACTTAATTTGAGAGATGATAACCCTGATTTAAGGTGAAGGCTTTTTTGATTTCTTTTATTTTTTGCAATTGCCTGTTTTATACCAGTTTTGCAAATTACGATTAAGATTTTTGTTTGTTTTGTTTTGTTTTGTTCACTAGGAAAGAAATGGAAAATGAATATTGGAGAAGTGACAATGTCTGCCATAAGCCTAAACCTTCCATTGTTAAGAAGGAAGGGATGGAAGTTAAAATGATTAATGACTTGTATATAAAAACAGTTGTGGTCATCACTATTAGCAAATTAATAGAAATTAAGATAGTGCTTCTTACATAGTATATAGGAACTTGTTTTGAAATTTAAACAAACTTAAAGATAGGTAGATGTTGCCACTGACACAATACCATAAACTGGGTAGATTGTAGAGAAAAGAGGTTTAATTTGGTTCATGGTTCCAAGGGCATGATGTTGATGTATCTCTGTTGTACCCAGCCACGTCTATTCATAGTCTTACTTCTGGCAGAGTCCCATGGTGGTGCAAGGCATCAAGAGGAAAGAGACAGGGGTTGTGTGTGTGTGTGTGTGTTCTGTTCTCCTCCCTCTTTTTATTAAGCCACCAAGATTCACTATGGGAATTCCACACTAATGACCTTATCTATTCTGAATCACCTCTCTAAAGCCTCCAGTCTCTAAACACCACAGTCAGATATGTCTCTAAACTCTTATTTCATTTTATTTACTTAAGAAAGAGAAAGAGGCAGGGTGGGAGGCCTCCAGGCACTGCAAATGAACTCCAGACGCATATACCACCTTGTGCATCTGGCTTTAAGTGGGTACTGGGGAATCAAACTAGGTTCCTTGGGCTTTTAGGCAAGCACCTTAACTCTGAGCCATCACTCCAGCCCAGTTTCTCCACTCTTATTCCTCACAAGGGGAGTTAAATTTCAACATAGGAATCCATGGAAGACACTGTTAAAGCATATCCCCAGCCACAGGAGAACAACCTTTCTCATGGTTTGCCTTTCTCAAAGGTAATTCAGCAATGTTTCCAAATGCTTTATAGGCTTTGCTTATTTCTTTGATGCAGATGTTGCAATATGAAAAAGCTGGTCACAGATGAAAGTAAACATTAACTGACAAGGTTATTAACGGGAACATCAGTAGAGAAGTGGAATACAGAAGCACATCTATGCAGTAGAATTTTGTATAATCATACCAAAAGGTGATGCAAAAGAAAATTCTGTAGGGACAAGCCTATCATGGTCAGGTGGGAACAGCTAACAAAGGTTATTTTTAATTCATTCTAAGATTTGGAGTCCTCAGCATTTTATTGCATGACATGTGTCTGCAGTAATTTAAACCTGAATATAATTCTAAGGCAGAGAAAATCAAATAGCTATCTTTTCTCAAACTCTCAGTAAAGGACCCATTGATTGCCCCACTTAGCAAGACTATTTTCTGATGCACTCTACAAAATAGACCACTTCCAAAAGATGTGCCAAGATAATTAAAATTATTTGATAATAAAGCATTCTTATTGAGAACATTTACCAAACAAAATTTAAAAATACACCTTGTCTTTCTAGAAAAATCCAAGAAGGAGCTTTTGTTCAATTCTTTTCTAACTCAGTATAATAAAATCCTATCTGCTGCAAATAAAAAAGTACTTATCTTCCTATTCACAGTAGTGGTGTATAGAAGGAGTTTGGGTGAGATGCAATTAATTCACTCACAAATAATACAAGCATGTAAGAAATAAGTAAAGGGGAAATTTCAAAACACAGTCTGATTTTACCCAACTGGAAATGTTTGACTCTTTCATCCCCAAACCTAACCAAGCTGTCATACAGATCTTATCTGAGTAGTAAAGTAAAGGGGTCCATGATGAGCATTAGCACCTCAGTCCAAGGACAGGTCAACAAACCCACAATCATGTAGCTTTGGTGTGTTTCCTTAGAAGATGGCAATGAATACACTAAAATAAAGTAACTGCATCTATAGACAAGGTGCTACTTAATCTATGCTGCCTTGAGATATAATGTTAGTTATAAGGCCAGGGCACAATGTAATACAGTAACACATAATATGGGTATAATTTTATGGACTAAAGGATGTCCTTTTGTTTTTGTTTTTATTTATTGTTGATACAGAGTTTTAATATATAACACAAACTTATCTCACACCCATGGTCTTCCTGCCTCAACTTTCTGAGTGCTTGGATTAAAGGTATTTGCCCTCAAATATTAGCTCCCTCGGGATGTAAATCTCTTGTTCATTGTGTTTTTATTCCCTAGCACTTAGTAAAATGTCTGATTGTGTTATGCTCAAAAAGACATGTTGAATTATTGTGAAGCAAAGACACAACATTTGAGGTGCCTTCATTCAGTATTATATCACCAAATTAATCAAAATCAAGTCTAAAACTTAGATTAGGGCTTAAATCTTTAACTCCACATATATCGGTATATGAAATAGGTATATCAATCAAACATTTATTCATAATAAATCATGAAAATAATCTTAAAATTTGCATTCTAATATGGATGTACTTATTTATTTTTACAAAAAGAGTCTTGGCTGAATATTTGATACTATAGACACAGAGCATCTTCAATGTTTTTCAGAGTGTATCAATATTTGGTTTTATAAGGCTGACCGCATTGCATCATATAAAGACATTGTATAAAATAGCAAAAGTATGTTTAGGGCCACTTCAGAAATTCTTGGAAATTCTGTCCTAACAGTAAGGTCAACATTTATTTAACAATATTTTATGCACACAAATAGCAGCTTTTAAAATCAAGCATTTCTAACACAATACAATCCAAAGATATACTAATACATGCAGAGGAATGATTATAGGAAAATATTAAAAGTCTACTCTCCTGGGATTGGCATAGTGGTGCACACATGTAATGTCAGCATGTGGGAGGTTGAGATAAAAAGATTGCTATGAGTTTAAAGCAATTCTGGGCTACAAAGTAAGAACCTGTCTCAAGAAAAGTTTTTTTCCTAATTAGATCATTATGTTTCAATAAAAGCACAAAGTAAAAAGACTGCAATTCACAATATACAATAGTCTCAAATCTGAACTGAGTTATATCAGGCAGTGTTCACTGGCATTGCTTGGTGTGATGGCACACACAGCAAAAAGTGCACACTTAGTGAAGTCACATAGCACAACATAGGTAAGTACTGCCAGCAACCCGTTGTGTTCATTATATATTTGATTTCTAATTAAGTTTTAGTTCTTAAATGTTCAGAAATATTTTACTGGTGTCATTTTTTTCTTGATCACCACATTCAGCTATAAGGCCCATGACCCAAAATTTAAGACACTGAGGTTTTTATGGCACATTAGTTAATATTCTAGTAGGAAATAGAAAACACAAAGAGGTATTTGGGGGACATTTTTAATGAAGAGACAATTTAGAGAGGTGTGGCTGGGGTAGATAGGTAACTAACAAGGGATATTTCTGTGTTGTTCCTCTAGCCTGATTCTCCACAAGTCATTTACCATTGGCACAGCACTGTACTGGCTATGGTAGGTGAGACAGCCTATTGCTTAAGTTATTATAAGCAGCAAGAGGTCATGGTATCAGAGAGATAGATAATTGGAGCAGACTCAAAATAAAATTGTACCCTCTGGCTTCTGGTTAAGATGGCAGCATAGGAACCACACCAAAACAGGCTAGGGGAAAAAAGCAAAAAAATAAAATAAAATAAAAACCAGCAAAATACACTCTTCTACTAAAAAGTGAGGTATGTATAGTAAATTATCAACTGAGCAGAGAAGTAGGAGAGATCCAGAGCATCTAGAGCCCACAGAAGCAGGCAGAAGTAGCTCCAGCAGCGGCAGTGAGTTCCATGTGGCTGCAGCCGCCAGGCTCTGCCTGAGCCGCAGGATTTTAAAGCCAGGTGAGGGGATTTCCCACTCACACCAGCCTCCTCACAAACTCAAGAAATGTGGAAGGAGGACGGCAGAGACCAGAGGATCGCGTGGACCAGCAAATGGACTTCAGCCACTATCCACAGCCTCCCCTCCCCCACCACCAGCACAAGCACCAGCAAGCACCAGAGACCTGGGAAGAGAGCTCACCTACCCAGCACCAAGCACAATCAGAGCAGTGACCCACAGATGCAGCGGCCTTCCTGAGCCTACAACACAGCAAAGAAGGACTCAAGAGGCCATGCAGCATAGCTGAGATCAAAGCCATCCCAAAAGGTAACTGGGATTACACCAGGTCAGTACCCACCAAATAAGCCTGGAGTATAGGCCTGCATCCAAAGGGCTAATTGCACCTTCCATATCAGGGTAAATTATATGTTAAACCTGATGAATGGTCAGATCTGACATTCTTTTTTTTTTTTTTTTTTGTTTATTATTCATTTATTTATTTGAGAGTGACAGAGAGAGAGAGAATGGGTACACCAGAGCCTCCAGCCACTGTAAACAAACTCCAGATGCATGTGCCCCCTTGTGCATCTGGCTTATATGGGTCCTGGGGAATCGAGCCTCGAACCAGGGTCCTTAGGCTTCACAGGCAAGGGCTTAACCACTAAGCTGTCTCTCCAGTCCCAGATCTGACATTCTTAAATAGGCTATATTTGGGGCTGCTCATTTGTTGCTTCCTAATTTATAATGCCTTTGTTTCCCCTTCTGTCATTTGTTGGGGAAAGGTCTCATTTGGTCAAAAACTTACCTTGGAACCCTCTTCAGACCAGAAATCATAGCCTCCCAGTTGACAGTATTAAGGGTGTGGGGCAACACACATCCTTAGGGACTGTGACATTGTTAAAGGATCTGTTTGTCATAATACCTACTTGTACACAAATACTCTGTGCTGTACTTCATTGAATGGGTATATTGTTTAGTTAAGTTTTTAGAATTTGACTGTATTCTGTTCCATTCAGCCTACTTGAATACACCCATAGCAGGGAAACCCAACATCCTAGGGTCAGTTTTGTGCTTACTCTGAGAGTCTTAAGAGCCACACCTAGCACCTTAAGCTCCTACCCTGAAGATATATAAAATCAGATTGATAGATACATCTAATATTACTGCAGATAATTAGAAAACCCAAGAATTAAATTAATCCAAGATGTAAAAATCTCCACATTATAATACAAGAAACACAAAAAATCAAGACAATATGAACCCACCAAAAAGTATTAATGCATCAGAAATGACCTTCAGTGAGAATGAATTAGAGGAAATGCCTGAGAAAGATTTCAAAAGAATGATTATAAATATGTTCCAAGAACTCAAAGAGGAAATCAAAGGGTTAAAAGACCTCAAAGAGGAAATCAAAGGATTCAAAGAACACACAGGAAGCCAATTTAATGAAATAAGGAGGTCAATACTAGACATAAATAGGGAAATAGAAATAATAAAGAAAACACAGTCAGAAATACTAGCAATAAAGAACACAGTCAGTGAAATAAAAAAAAAAAAAAAAACTCTGTAGAAAATCTCTCTAGTAGAATGGATGAAGGAGAGAACAGAATATCTAAACTAAAAGACCAGGTGACAGATCTAATACAGTCCAACAAAGAGAAAGAAAACTAATAGGAGGGTATGAATGGGAATTTCAAGATATTCGGAACACTATGAAGAGATCAAACATGAGAATTCAGGGTATAGTAGAAGGACAAGAATTTCACTCCAAAGGCATAGCAGGTGTTTTCAACAAAATCATACAAGAAAACTTCCCCCAAATTGGGAAAGAGATGCCAGTGCAGATACAGGAAATCTTTAGAACACCAAACAGACCAAACCTGCAAAGAACCTCTCCCCGCCATATTATAATTAAACTACCAAACATACAAACCAAAGAAAATATATTGAAAGCAGCTAGAGAGAAAAAGCAAGTCACCTACAAAGGCAAGCCCATCAGAATCACAGCAGATTACGCAACACAAACTTTAAAAGCCAGAAGGGCTTGGAGTGATGTATTCCAAGTTCTGAAAGACAAAAACTGTCAACCAAGATTACTTTATCCTGCAAAGCTATCTATCCAAATTGATGGAGAAATAAGGACATTCCACAACAAAGACAGCTAAAGGAATTTATGGCAACTAAACCAGCTCTACAGAAAATATTTTTAGGAATCATTCATGCTGAAGAGAAAGCAAAACACACACAGCAGGAAATAGGAAAAAATAAACCATACTCAAATAACAGTTAAAACAAGTGAATAAAGTGAAAACAGGAAGAACTACAAAACAAGAAGAATGGTGAGAATAAAGACATATCTTTCAATAATAACTCTTAATATCAATGGCCTCAATACCCCAAGAAAAAGACATAGGTTTGCTGACTGGGTTAAAAAGCAGGATCCTTCAATTTGTTGCCTCAAAGAAACTCACCTTTCTACAAAGGATGGACACTATCTTAGGGTGAAAGGTTGGAAAACGGTGTTTCAAGAAAATAGGCCTAGAAAACAAGCAGTGGTTGCTATCCTAATATCTGACAGGGTAGACTTCAGACCAACATTAGTTAGGAAAGATAAGGAAGGTCACTTTATATTGATTAAAGGAACACTCCAACGGGAGGACATTACAATCCTAAACATATATGCACCTAAGACGGGGGCTCCCAATTTCATCAAACAAATGCTATTAGAACTAAGGTCACAGATAACACCAAACACACTTGTAGTGGGTGACTTCAACACCCCACTCTCACCAATAGACAGGTCATCCTGGCAAAAAATAAACAGAGATGCTTCTGGATTAAATGAGGTCATAGAACAAATGGACCTAACAGATATATACAGGACACTTCATCCAAATACTGAAGAATACACATTCTTTTCAGCAGCACATGGAACATTCTCTAAAATAGACTATATATTAGGACACAAAGCAAATCTTAACAAATATTGGAAAACTAAAATAATTTCTTGCACTCTATCGGATTACAGTGGGATCAAATTGCAAATCAATAACAAGAAAAGCTATAGAGCATACACAAAATCATGGAAACTAAATAATACACTACTAAATGATGAATGGGTCAATGAAGAAATCAAGAAGGAAATCAAAAAATTCATGGAGTCAAATGAAAATGAGAACACAACATACCAAAACATTTGGGACACAATGAAGGCAGTCCTAAGAGGGAAATTTATAGCTTTAAGTGCCTATGTTAAGAAATTAGAAAGGTCACAGGTAAACAACTTAATGGTGCATCTTAAGGCCTTGGAAAAAGAAGAACAAGGCAAACCAAAAATCAGTAGAAATTAATGAAATAGAAACCAAAAAAACAATCCAAAGAATCAATGAAACAAAGAGTTGGTTCTTTGAAAAGATAAAAATGATTGATAAACCCTTAGCAAATCTGACTAAAAGAAAGAGAGAACAGACACAAATTAATAAAATCAGAGATGAGGGCTGGAGAGATGGCTTAGTGGTTAAGGTGCCTGCCTCCTAAGCCTAAGAACTTTGGTTCCAATCTCCAGTGGTTCCAATCTCCAGGTCCCACATTTAGTCAAATGCCAAGTGATGCAAGAGCACAATGCCACACTTGACCACAAGGGGGCGCACATATCTGGATTTCATTCAGCTGAGATGCTGCTGGCGAGCCCATCTCTATCTGTCTCCCTCTCCCTCTCTCTCTGTCTCTCTCTGTGTGTCTCTCTCAAAAAAAAAAAAAAAACAAATCAGAGATGAAAAAGGCACCGTTACAACAGATAACAGAGAAATTAAAAAAACATAGGGACATACTATAAGAACATATACTCCACAAAGTTTGAAAATCTGAAAGAAATGAATGATTTTCTTGATTTAAATGACCTACCTAAATTAAATCAAGATGAGATTAACCACTTAAATAGACCTATAACAAGTATGGAGATCCAAGCAGTTATAAAAAAATCTCCCAACTAAAAAAAAGTCCAGGCCTAGATGGATTCACTGCTGAATTTTACCAGACCTTCATGAAAGAACTAATACCAATGCTTCTTAAACTTTTCCATAAAATAGAAGAGGAAGGAACCCTACCAAACTCCTTCTATGAAGCCAGCATCACCCTGATCCCAAAACCAGACAAAGATAGAAGAAAAAAGGAAAATTACAGACAAATCTCCTCATGAACATAGATGCAAAAATTCTCAACAAAATATTGGCAAACAGAATACAAGAATATATTAGAAAGATCATTCACCCTGACCAAGTAGGCTTTATCCCAGAGATGCAGGGATGGTTCAATATATGTAAATCAATAAACGTAATACATTATATAAATGGACTGAAGGATAAAAATCACATGATCATCTCATTAGATGAAGAAAAAGCATTTGACAAAATCCAACATCCCTTCATGATAAAAGTCCTACAGATACTGGGAATAGAAGGAACATCTCTCAACATAATAAAGTCTATTTATGACAAACCCACAGCCAACATAATACTAAATGGAGAAATTCTTGAAGCCTTTCCACTAAAATCAGGCACAAGACAGGGGTGTCCACTGTCCCCACTTTTATTTAATATAGTACTGGAAGTCTTAGCCATAGCAATAAGGCAAGAGACACACATAAAAGGGATACAAATTGGAAAGGAAGAGATCAAGTTGTCATTATTTGCAGATGATATGATTCTATACATAAAGGACCCTAAAGATTCTACAGCAGACTGTTAGAGCTAATAAACACCTATAGCCATGTAGCAGGATACAAAATAAACACACAGAAATCAGTAGCCTTTCTATATGCTAACAACAAACACACAGAGGATGAAATCAGAGCATCACTCCCACTCACAATTGCATCAAGAAAATAAATAAATAAAGTACCTTGGGATAAACCTAACCAAGGAAGTGAAGGATCTCTACAAGGAGAACTTTAAAACACTCAAACGAGAAATTGCAGAAGACACTAGGAAATGGGAAACATCCCCTGTTCTTGGATTGGAAGAATCAATATTGTGAAAATGGCAAGCCTACCAAAAGCAATCTACACATTTAATGCAATCCCCATCAAAATTCCAATGGCATGCTTCATGAAAATAGAAAAACCAACCCAAAAATTCATTTGGAAACACAAAAATCTCAGATATCTAAAACAAATTTGAGCAACAAAAATAAGGCTGGTGGTATCACCATACCTGATTTTAACCTATATTACAGAGCCATAGTAACAAAAACAGCATGGTACTTGCACAAAAACAGACATGTAGATCAATGGAACAGAATAGAGGACCCTGACGTAAGTCTGGGTAGTTGTAGTCACCTGATCTTTGAAAAAAAAATGCCAATAATACTCATTGGAGAAAAGACAGCTTCTTCAGCAAATGGTGCTGGAAAAACTGGATATGTATCTGTTGAAGGATGAAAATAGATCCTTCTCTCTCTTCATGCACATGAATAAAGTCCAAATGGATATCAGACCTGAAACTCTGAAACTGCTAGAGGAAAAAGTAGGGAAAACCCTTCAACATATTGGGCTTGGCAAAGGCTTTCTGAATATAACCCCAATCACTCAGGAACTAAAACCACAGATCAACTGCTGGGACCTCATGAAATTACAAAGCTTTTGTACAGCTAAGAACACTGTGAATAGAGCAAAGAGGCAACCTACTAAATGGGAGAAAATCTTTGCCAGCTATACATCTGACAGAGGGTTAATATCTAGAATATACAAATAACTCAAAAAATTAAATAATAAGAAATCAAACAACCCAATTAAAAATGGGCTATGGAACTAAATAGAGAGTTCTCAGAAGAAGAAATACAGATGGCATATAAACATCTAAAAAAAGTTCTACATCCCTAGTCATCAGGGAAATACAGATTAAAACTACCTTGAGATCCCATCTCACTCCTGTAAGATTGGCTACCATCATGAAAACAAATGACTATAACTGCTGGTGAGGATGCGGAAAAAGGAGGAACCCTTCTACATTGTTGGTGGGAATGCAATCTGGTGCAGCCATTGTGGAAATCAGTGTGGAGGTTCCTGAGACAGCTAAATATAGATCTCCCATATGACCCAGCTATACCACTCCTAGGCATATATCCTAAGGACTTGTCTCACTACCTTAGAGATACTTGCTCAACCATGTTTATTGCTGCTCTATTCACAATAGCTAGGAAATGGAACCAGCCTAGATGGCCCTCTACAGATGAATGGATAATAAAGATGGGGTACATTTACACAATGGAGTTTTATTCAGCAGTAAAGAAAAATGAAATTATGAAATTTGCAGGGAATGGATGGAAGAAAGATAGGTAATATAAATGAGAAATACAGCATAGAGAGGAGAGGAAGAGAGAGAGAAAAACACAGGAAAAGATTAAGATTAGTGTTCATGATGTCTTCTCCAGGGCCCTGTGCTTCAGTTGTTCTCTCTACAGGCCTGTTAAGGATCAATGTTTTAGCCTGTTGTTCAGGATATAGGATTTTATGCTACCTTTTCCATTTGGGTCCCTATTTTGTCCCCCCACCCTTACTCTCCCCCCCTTACCTTCCCCTCCTATCCTACCCTCCCTATTGTCTGGTCCTCAAGGTGCTTATTAGGTATGATAGCATCTCAGGCAGATTCAGGTTAGGAGCCACAGATGAGTGAGATCATGTGACAACTATGTTTCTGTGATTGGGTGAGCTCACTGAGAATGATCTGTTCCATGTTCGACCATTTTTCTTCAAATTTCATTGTGTCATTTTCCCTTACTGCTGTGTAGAATTCCATAGTGTAGATATACCACATCTTTGCTATCCACTCATCTAATGATGGACATCTGGGTTGATTCTAGCTCTTAGCTATTATGAATTGAGCAGCTATAAAGATGGTTGAGCAAATCCCTCTGATCTGAGGCTTGATATTCAAGCATTTCTCTCTTTTCAGAATTCTTGACATGAGTTTGTTAACTAGAAAAGAGAGAAATGCTTGAATATCATTCAAAATACAAGAGGAGACAGATCATGGAGTCATGGGAGAGGAACTAAATGTTAGGAACAGAAAGAAATTGTTCATCACTAAGCCAATGAACTTGTATGGACCTAGAAATGTAAGCCCTAGAAACAGACAACTGTGTTGCTGTGTGTGAGAGAACACAAGAGAGATGTGAAGACACGGTGAGAGTCAGAAGCTGATGATCTTCTTTGCCTGTGAGCTCAGGATGATGTCCTCACTGCAGGGAGTCACTGAACAGCACTTGCTCCTGAGTGCAAAACTATATTCATTCCATCATTAACCAACATACTATACACACATTGCACAACTCTAGGTCAAGCCTCCCTTTCCTCTGACTGTGATTTCCCTCTCCACTTGTCTATTGAATATATTCCTCTGGATATTTGACAGACTTAATCCACTTGAGCTCTAGAAAAAAAAGTCCTGTCCATTCCCTGGATTTCCTCCTCTCACTAAATGACATATTTCCTTAGATAAAATATTTAACAAACTGCATTAATCCTTTAGTTTGGTTTCATTTTGAGATAAGATGCCACTCTGTAGCTTTCTTCATTGATTTGTCTCTTTCACTCTCCACATCCAATAACAATAATTTGCTGGATTTCCTTTAAAAATATATACATTTTAGCCAGCCATGGTGACACACACCTTTATTTCCTTTCATGAATTTGAGGCCACTCTGAGACCATATAGTGAATTCCAGGTCAGCCTTGGCTAAAGTGAGACTCTACCTCAAAAAACAAAACTCTAAGTTGCCATTACCTTCCCCATGAATTATTAGCATAGCATTTCTTGTATCCCCCGAGATAGCTTCAAAAAGTATTCAAGTTGCTTTTTAAAAAATCCAAATATAAGCATTTTGCTAACCTTAGTTTAAATGCTCTGGTAGCATCCAAACATCATTAGGAAAGTAATACTATAACAAGGATTTACCCACTTTCTCAAAGTCATCATCATTCACTCAGCAAAGTCATTCTAGCCTTTTGTTTATTCTTTCCACATGCTGAGGAGGTTGGCTAGCTGGCTGCCAGACCTGGATCATCATCCCCCTGAAGTACAGCCAGTTTGGTTTCACAGCCTCCTTTGCATTAGGCAACAACAGAACGTGTTCTGGCAACCAACAAAAGGAAGACATGCACACCATTTCTAGACCTAACTTGTAGAAATCTCCATTCCCTTCATCTGCAAATGGGATGCAGATCTGGCAGGGGATTTAGGTCCCTAAAGGATGATGAGGACACCTACACAGAGGTTCTGAAGGCCTGAAACAAGTAGAAACACATCCTGTAAACTACACTCATCCCTGCCAGGAACAAGCTATAAACTTTTTAATGAAAACACTAAGGTTTCTTTTTGTAGTGGAGTCAGAGGTATTTAAAAAAAATTTAAGTCTCTCCTAACTAAAACATGAAATAAAATATTCACCAAGTTACTTAATTTGTCTGCTTTTCTATACTACATTGTTTACTTTATTAAGTCTTTGTTTACATGCCATTGCCTCCAAAAGGCTTTCTGTGATGATTCATCTAAAACAACCCCACTTTCAAAAAAAAAAATGAAAACCTGAAAAGGGCTGACATTGTGGCAGACACATTTAATCTTAACACTTGGAAGTCTGAGGTAGAAGGATCACCATGAGCATGAGGCCAGCCTGGGCTAGAGTAAGACCTTGCTACAAAAACAAATAACTAGATTAACTAATTCATTTTCACTTCTTTCAAGGTTGACTTATACTATTTGTTGACAGTGTTTATGATCAATCAATGCTGTTATATATGTGATTATCATTTGTTGCCACAAGAGCAGTGCTAGATTTTTTTTTCTTTTCCCTCCTTATATTTTTATGTCTCATTAGTAGCCAATACAGAATAGAAGCATTATTAACCTTGAATGAATGGAGTTAATCTACTCTTTATCAAAATGGACTTTCTTAGCATATGCCTTTGTTTTCAGATATGCAGCTTCACTTTCCCATCTTATCCCTTCCCGTCCACTAAGCTTGCATTTTCATGGTATTTATTAGCAGCTCCAAAGGAGGTACCATATTTCCTGCAAGGCAAGATTCTGCTATGGCTTTAGAAGTTGATAGAAGTGAAAAAATCAAAGTGAACTCAAATAGTAAGAATCTAAGCCAGTGGTAGAACCAGATGTGGAGTGGGGAGAATGAAGAACTTCTATACACAGGGCCTGAGACTACCCTTACAGGTAGGTGTTTCTTCAGCCTGTGTATTTAAGCAGGATTCTGTAGGCTGCTGAAATTTCCACAGTTTATGTTCTCCTTGGTTTGGGTTGTCTATATTTGGAAAGAATACAATGCAACTGTCCAGAAATTGGCCTCGATATCCATGACCTTGCAGTGCCTAGCAATACCTTTGCAAGACCCTCATATTAGAAGAAAAATATGATGACATCAAATTAAAAGAGAGACTAATGGAGAAAGGGAGGGGATATGATGGCGAATAGAGTTCTGAAGGGGAGTGGGGGAGGGGAGGGAAATATCATGGTTTTTTGTATGTAACTATAAAATTGTCAATAATAAAATAATAAAAAAGAAGGTATATTTAAAAAACACAATTTTTAGTAATTAGGATCAGATGTCCTTAGGTTCAAAACCAGTGTCTCACCTCATGGGGTGTACCACTGAATGACCTTGTCATCTTTAATTCAGTATTATTCAGACGAGATCGGGCGCGTTCAGGGTGGTATGGCCGTAGACATAATTCAGTATTATTCATTAGGTGTTTTCTATGTGCAATCTTCTACTAAGTGCTAGAAAAATAGTCAAAAGGTAGATATAAAAGATGCTATGTCAAAGGGATGATAGTTTCTGAGAAAAAGATGAGCCTAACTTCACCATTCCTTGATAAGATTGTGATAAATTCCCAATACAAGAAGTCACCTGTTCCAAATCTTGTCTGTAAGATCATAAGCCATTTTCAAAATATAATGGGACTGAAGCCTAAATGATGAGCAGCTATTGTGGTTTGAATGTGACATGTTTCCCACAGGTGAGAGTGTTTGAAGGTGTGGTCTCCAGCTGGTGGCACTGTTTTGGAAACTTGTGTAATATTTAGGAGGTGGAACCTCTTTGTAGGAAATGGGTGGTGGACCTTGAAGTTTTACAGTAGACCCCACTTCCTATCTGTTCTCTGCTTCCTGGATATGCATGTAGTATGATCAAGTGGCTCTTGAGTCTGTTGCCATGTATTTACCACCATGATTAACCATGAGCCAAAGTAAACCTTTCCTTCTTGAAGTTATTTTTCTTAGGTATTGTTCCAAAGCCATGAAAAGAGTAACTAATAAATAAAATCGTTACCAAAGAATAGGGCTATTGTTGTGATAAAGCTGGCCATGTGGGTTGTAAGCTTTTGGAATTGGTTTGTAGGAGAAATATGGAATCCTAGCTAAAAAGGCCTGAGAATGCTATAAGAAGTAAATGGGCCATTCTGGTAAAAATTTGGAAGTTGAGAATTCTCAGAGAAATGCAAACAGTAGAGGCTCAGATCATGAGGACAGGTGAGATGGGCCAGAAAGCCAATCATATTACATTCTAGCAAAGAATTTGGCTGCATGTGCCTCTGCCTTGAGAATTTGAGTGAAGATGGATTCAAAAGTAGTAGACTAACTTCTTTGGTGAAGAAATTTCAAGACAGGATAGCATTTATGATGTTAACACAGAAATACAACTCTTATGTCAAAGGCAATTTGAGTTTGTTCTGGAGCCAAATACGAGTGACCATGGCCCAGGAACACAGACTCAGGTTACTCCAAATACCATGCTTAAACATGGTAGCAATTTCATGAAGTTTATAGAAACAGAGCAAAAGAATGTCATAAATTAAGATACTTTAAAAATAAATTAGTATAAACATCAGCAAGTGTGAAGTCTACTATAGGCCTCTTGCTTTCCAATGACATTTTAGCCTTGAAATTGGTAGAAGCTAAGGGGTCTATTTGCACATTCCAAAAAAGATTTTACCTGACAGTCACAGGGATGATAGGCCAAGCACAGGAGTGGACAATGAATGTCTATTTAGGGGACTAAAGTTAGCACAAGGTAATTTGACTCCGAACCTATAACATATAGCTCTCCACAATATCAAAAGCTCTGATCAGTCAATCAGGCTTGTAGGACATTCAACATAGGTGAAGCTTTGTTTCTGGGAACTTCAGTTCATAAGGTTATAGCATGGCTACTGTTTACTGCTCTTACCTGGGTCTGCAGTGCAAGAGAGTAACAATAGAGTAGAAATGTGAAGAGATGCAGTTTGGTTAGGAAAGTAGTGTGTGAACTTAAGACTGCAGATAAGCCAGTTTCAGACAAAGCACTGATCACTGTTAAAGGAATTAGCCCCAATAAATAGAAACCTCAAACTTTGTACTATGAACAACAGAAACGGTGCTTTGAGAGTAAGACTCTCCCCACTATAGGGTCCAAATTGTAAATACACAAATTCATCTGAAAGAAGAACAACTAAACTGAGAATGCCACCTCAGGGGCTCTCTCCTACAAATGATCACCTTAGAAGATTTTTCCTAGAGTCAACCTTAAAGGTGCATAGAAGCTATGGCATCTGTGATCCATGGAGGTCAGACTTCATCTTGAGTTGGCAGCAGAACTGGGCAGTGTCATCCCTGTGGTACTGATTTTTCAGGCTTGAAAGATTCAATAGGAAAGGGAGTATGGTGACTTGTACCAAGATTCCCTGAGGCTAGGTAATGTGTGGGCAGGATCAAATTCCCTGAAAAGAGATCCTGAGATGCCATTGCATGAAATTAGAAAGGGAAAACCTAAGCTGTGACTTTGGCTTGTAACTCACAGTACCAGAAAACAGTTATATCCCACTTTGAGCTTTAGATTGCAGGGACCTATGAGGTCCCCAACACAAGACAGGTTTCTGTGAAAGCACTGGATTATCTACCTAAGGTAGAAGACTCTATTGCTGAAGATACCACTTGTCGCCAACACAGAACATCTAGAGATCTGGCTGGAACATGAAAAGAATCCAGTTCCCAGATGGTCTACCCATATAATGCTGAAAAGTGCTAAATGAGCTGCTATGGGAAATTGGCCAACAACCTTGTGTGCTATCAGGGGACACAGTTATACAAAAGCAACCAACCTGACAAGATGCAATAGTGGCACCCAGCCTAGGTGGGTAACCAATGGCTCTTTGATTAGCTAAGCTATCTGTTCAGTAGAAAGGAACCCATAGCTGGAACTGTGAACCAAGTCAGAATCCTATGGAGACTGAGATCAAAGCTCCCACTAGTCTTTAGCTGAAAGAGAGGCTACACCCATCAAAATCTCTCATAATTAACAATACTCATCCCATTTAATCTATGCTGACTTCATTCTCCACTGGAGAATCTGTTTTTCTTTTTTCAGAAGACAGTGTGAACCATCTGCACATCTGCTAGGGCCCAGGTGAAACTGCAGAGGAATTGGTAAGATGAGCAAGAGTGCTGCTTCAATGGTGAGCCGACAACGCATGCCAGACACTGAGGATACTCAAAATGTACCAAAGCATAAATCCAGAAACTGCTGAGAGCACAGCACTAAAGTAGTCTTAAAATACACTCACCATGGCTCAGGAAATTTTGTAGAAGATGGTGTGGTAATATTGTAAAAGCCACAGAGTGGAAGGTAATGTCCAGAGTCATTACAATGGCTTATTGCTGCTCTCACATCTCATAACCCACAAACCCAGGGGGAATACCAGCAATCCCACTGAGGAGGTCTCTCAGCAGAATAAGGGTGTGGAGGAGGGAAATGATGGTAATAACATACGATGTGTCCACACAAAGGTTCTAGTTAATAAAAAAAGTCTAGTTATGACCAAATAGGTTGATTATTTATCTAAGGGAATAAAACAATAAAACTATTATTTTAAAAAAAAAAACTAAGTTACAATGGATATTGAAGATACCAGGACCATGCAATGTCCACCAAGGAAAACTTAACTTCAGGCAGAATAGAGTACATGACACAACAGAAGTCACATGTGTTACAGGTGGCAGAACTTATGTGGCAAGGCTGCCTAACTCTATCATGAGCTCTAGAGCTTGAGATATAAGACATAGAATAGCAGTGCTTAGATTTTGCTTTGCTAGATTTTCATTTTCATCTTTCTTTGCTATCTTCCTGAACTTTCCTTTTGGAATGCTAATGTTTAGTATTGCCATTATATATTGGAAGTAGGTGACTTGATTTTTTTTTTTTATTTCACACTGGGTATCAATTAAGACATTGGCTTGAGTCTCAGAGAAACTTTGAACTTTGGACTTTAAAATAATTTTGGGACTGCTGAAGACTTTGGGGACTTTTGAAGTTGGAATGAATGCATTTTGCATTATAAGATGGCCTTGAGTCTATGGGGGCCAAGAGCAGAGTGTTTCAGTTTGAATGCTAAAGGCATCTGTGGTTGAACAATTGGTTTCCAGCAGAATGCACTGCTTTGAAAGGTTGTGGTATCTTTATGACTGGTGTCTCACTGAGGGAAGTAGGTGACTGGTAGTGGGCCTTGAGGATTTATAGCCTGACTCCACTTCCTGTATGTTATCTGCTTCCTGCATGTGGGTACAATGTGACCAGCTGCCTTAATTTCATGTCACAATGATTTCCCACAATGATGCCATAAGACAAAATAAACCTTTCTTTCCTTATGTTACTTTTGAAACATATCTTTTCACAGAAATGGGAATGGTAACTAATACTCTCACCAGAGAGTAATAAGGGAGATAGACCATAAATACAGACAGGCTGAAATGGGAGAGTGTCTGAAGTGATTAGAACCAGAGCACAAGACCAATGTGACCAGTGCATAATGAACAGACTAGAAATAAGCAAACACATAGCAAGAAAGATGATGCAGAATATGATAGGCAAAACTTAGGGACCTTGATATTGTGCTAAGAAACATAAGAAATCACTGAAAGCTGTAAGCAAGGAGGGTTGTCAAAGCATTATTACTTCCATGTAATGATTGTTCATGTTTCTATGAAAAGAATGGCTTATTAGAGGGGCAGTCAGAGGAAAACAGAGCCAATTAGGAAGTTACTGCAAAGCCCAAGTGGAAAATAACCATTCCTTTGACTAAAGCATTAATAATAAACATGGAGAGAAATGAGTGGAACTGAGAAATATTTGGGAAGTAAAGCCATTGTCTTCATGATGGATTGGATATAGAAAAGAAGTGAGGCAATTGCACAGAGGAAGACTCCTAGGTTTCCAACCTGAGCAATTGGGGAGATGATCCTAGTGTTCCCTCACCTGCACTGTACTTGAAGGAAGGAAGGCTGAATTTGTTACTTTCCTCATGGCTGTGCAAAACAATTTACAAAGACAACTTATGGAAGGGTTTATCTTGGCACATGGTTTAAGAAGGAATAGAGTCTGTGATGGTTGGGAAGCAATTGAATAAAGGCTACAGCCCATGGTAGTGGGGAAGGCATGGCAGTAGAGGAATTAGAAGTGAGGTTTCCCCCAATCTGTAGGTAAGATAGTCAGGATGTCAGGCCCAAAGAGAATAAACTTATGTCTACATGTCCTGTCAGCTGATGAACACAGATTTTATAGTGAATTATATAGTACTTGTGATAATTCCAGGGCAAAAATCTAGAAAAACAAACCCCAAATGCTCTAACTTAACAAGAAGTCTACTGACCACCAGCCTCTGTTCATTAATAGCCTCTGTTCATTAATAACTTCTGTTCTTCTCTTGCTTCTTGGTTATCCTTCCTTCTTGGCATTTTTTTCTGGGAACCCAAATTCCTTTGCTGAGCTCACCAACCTATCAAGAACCACCATGTACATTCAGAGTAACCAACCCAATCCACCATGCATTAATGCCTAATTTGCATTCCCTAATGGTATAAGGACTCCTCACCCCAAATCACCCAGTGGATCACCTACTTAGGTCCCCTCCACATTTAAAAAGTTTATGCTTTACTTTCTCTTCTAAAATAAAATTTAACTTGCCCTTCTGCAGTATCAGCACCTGTCACTTATCTGTGGATTTCAAGACAACAAACTCACGAGCCACTGATTTTGAGATTTATAGTGACCATTGAGTTTCTAGTGCTCTGGCCATGAAGCCATGTCCATCTAGATCTGAGAGGGGTTCGATGCCACTCAAAACCTGCAACAAGTGCAGGAGCATGAAGAAGATGCTCACATCACATCTGTAGTAGGAAAAAAAAAAAAAAAACGAAGTAGGGCAAGGCCATACAACCTCAAGGCCTGCTCCAAGTAACTTACTTCTTCCAGTGAAGCATTGTTACACAGCCTTCCAAAACAGTGCCACAAGTTGAGGACCAAATGTTCAAATATGAGCCTTTTACATTCAAACCACAACGTATACTGAAGAATGGATCAATACAACACATAGTCAAAAGGTCAAAAATAACAATATTGGGGCTTAAGAGATAGCTTAGCAGTTAAGGAGCTTGCCTGCAAAGCCAAAAGACCCAGGTTCAATTCTCTAGGACCATGTAAACCAGATGCACAAAGTGGCACATGTGTCTGGAGCTCATTTCCAATGGCTAAAGTCCCTGGTGCCCCCATTGTCTATCTACCTCATTCTCTCTCTCTCTTTCTCTCTCTTTCTCACTCAAATAAATAAAATAAATCAATAAAAATTGAAATATAACAATTTTGTACCTTTTGATGATATGTTGTACTAATTTTTTCTTGGGGAGATATGAATAAAATTGATGCATTCCAGGTAGAGTAGCAATATACCAAAGCAATAATTTTACCAGAGTTCAACTTGATGAATTAATGAGTTTGTAAGGCTTACCTGCAGAAAATGGAGGTTACTTGCAGAAGCATGAGTGATTCCAAAACAGCTGCAAAGTCCCCGCCCATCGTGGATGATAGTCTCATGGAATTTCCATCATGGAGTCCCACTCTCAATTAACATCCTTTCTCTTATATAGTCTACTATTTCCTGTGAGCACATGTAACTAAGGCAAGGGCAGAAAAGAGTAATATTGACAATCCCAGATGAAGATCTTGTGATGCTCCACTTCCTAGAGAGTATCAACAGCTTTGTTACTATAACCGTAGGCCTAGCTATCATTGTATTAGCCTGTTCAATCAGTTGTCATGACTATTTGAGCCAAAGTAATCTCTATTCCAAAATGGCAATGTGATGTTCTGCCCTGAAGAAAATGTCATACCATAACCTGTTACTATGCCAGACACTTCTCTTCTATAGTCCTGAGCTTATGCATATCATAGTGAGATTATGACCATCCTAAAAAGTATTACAACGCCTAGCATATTTCCTGCAGAGTAAGTGCTCAAATATGTCCATTTCCTGTCCCTTCTCACTGCTTATCTTCATTCATTCATCAATTGCATATGTATTTGTGGGTTGTCTGCTTTGTGCCAATAGCTTGCTATATAAGTGAACTTATCAAGTTTCTGCCCTTTTAGGCTTTCAAACAAGGATAGATAGATCACAAAATTAGCATGTGTATAGTCTTGCTGAACTCTGAGAAGATATATTGGACAGGGAGAGAAAGAATGTACTGTACCCTGTATACAGAGTTAAAGGAGATGAGGAAACCAGCCATAAGGATGAGATGAGGATGGGTGGTTCAGGCAGAAGGGTCTAAAGCTTGTAATAACCCTGAGCTTCATTTGCTTAGTTTGCTCTGAAGTAGCATGAATGCCAGCATATAGGGTAGAGCCTACTGAGCAGCAAGCCATACTGTGATGGATCAAAATGAGGACTTTGTCTTTTATTACAAGTGAGATGAAGGTTTGAATAGAGGAGCAACAGATTTGGAGACTGACAAGGGTGTTAGGTATGGCCAAAACCAGAAGGTTGAAATAGATCCAACTCTTTTTCATCTTCTTTATTCTATTTCTTCCTCCTGTTAGTGAACTAATATAAAATACTAATTTTTAACATAACATTTATGGAGCAATTACTATGAATCTCTATCAAATCTCTGAGGTATTATAAATGGTTCCAATAGCAGCCTCCTCACACTGAACCTTTACTGCAAGTCAACCATGGAATGAGCAGGTTTGTATATGACTTCACTTAAGGTTATCTGTTTCCTGGATATCAGACTTGGGGGTCAGGATAGAGGGGCTGACAGAAACACAGGTTTGTTTGAGTTTAAGACTTTAATCATTACAGGAGAAAGAAGGTAAAAGAAAAGGGAAAGAAGAAGAGAAAGAGAAATAGAGAAAGGTGTATGCACCAGGGAGAGTAGAAGAGGGATCAAGAGAGTAGAAGAGGGAGAGAGAGATGAAATAGAGGCAAAGAGGGGGAGAGAGAAGAAGAGCACATGTGCATGGAGGAGGAAAGCCTACACAGAGTAGGTTTCACATAGGAGAGAAATTGCCCTGCAAGGTGATATAAATATGTGTTGGGTTATATGCCAAGGAGGATGGCTGGTTGGCATTCCCTCTTCTCAACCCAGTAGTATTCTCAATTACAATGACAAGAGATGAACTCAAAATCCCAGACCTAGTCTTAGCATGAGCAGATGGAAGCAGGATTAAGGGGGTTTGAGTAGAAGGCTCTGGAACTCTTCCCCATTGGCTTACCATGACATGAGCAACTTCATGGATCCATGTTCTCCTTACACAATGTTCTGACTCACAAAGCCTCAGAGACAGTGGTGCCAGCTGGCATGGGCTGCTGCCTCTGAAATTATGAGCCAATCTAACAAACACTTCCTCCCTCAAGTTATTTCTATCAAATAATTGGACCATATCACCCACCTTTGTCAATAATAATATTTTTATTAAACCTTTTACTTCATCAGGTCTGCAAAGATGGCTTAGCCATTAAGATGCTTGCCAGGCAAAGCCAAAGGACCCAGATTTGATACCCCAGTGCCCACATAAAGCCAGATGCACAAGGTGGCGCATGCATCTGGAGTTTGTCCTGGTGCACCATTCTCTCTCTTACTCCATCTGCCTCTTTCTCTCTTGCTCTCTCTCTCAAATAATAAAAATATATAAATAATTTTAATTTTTTTCTTCATATCATAAGATTATAACTGCAATCACATGTTATCACCATGTAATTAATGATGACTTTCCATAAACACTGAAAGAATAAAGAGAACAGGAGCCGTGCATAGTGGCGCACACCTTTAATCCCAGCACTCAGGAGGCAGAGGTAGGAGGATCGCCATGAGTTCAAGGCCACCCAGAAAATACAGCATGAATTCCAGGTCAGCCTGAACTAGAGTGAGACCCTACCTCGAAAAATAAATAAATAAATAAATAAATAAATAAATAAATAAATAAATAAAAAAACAGGGCACTGGAGGATGGAACCTGCCTGAATAGACCTAAAATGAACCCAACATGGCTCAGGGAAACTCACGAAAGAGGGGGCAGAAAGATTGTTAGAGCCATGAGTTGGGTCATTATACACAAAGTCATTGCCTCCCCCACATAACTGATGGCTACCCACATAACCAATGGGGGGAGGACAGGGCTGTATATATACATAACTAATAAAATATATATATTAAAAAGGCTAACAAGCCAGGTTCAGTTCCCCAGTACTCATATACAGCTAGATGCACAACATGGCACATGTGCCTGGAATTCATTTGCAGTGGCTACACATCAATTCTGTCTGTCTCCCTCTCTCTCTCTCTCTCTCTCTCTACTTGAAAATAAATAAAAAATATTAAAAATATATTTTAAAAAGAATAGCTAGACTGTTCAGGATAAAAAGATAACCAAGGGCTAGAGAGATGGCTTAGCAGTTAAGGTGTTTGCCTATAAAGCCGAAAAAAGGGGTTTGATTCTCCATTACCCACATAATGTCAGATGCACAAGGTGTCACATGCATCTGGAGTTCACATGTAGTGGCAGGAAGCCCTGGCAAGTCTATTCTCCCTCTCTTTCCTTCTCCCTCTCTTTCCTTCCTTTCTTTCTTTCTTTCTTTCTTTCTTTCTTTCTTTCTTTCTTTCTTTTTGTCTCTCTTTTCTGTATCTCTATCTACTTACAAATAAATAAATAAAATTTAAAAACAGACAACCCAGGAAGTGTATGATAATAGCTTTATTTTGTAGATGATCAAACAGAAGTTTAAACATTCGTGTCAAAGCTCACAGACAGAAAGTGATAAAATCAGGTCTCACCAAATATGCCCAGAGATTCTAGATTTCAACTATATATTTTTTCCATGATTCTATACTAAATTGTCCCACCAACACTAAGTTCTCCCCGGAGCTTGTTCTATAAATATATATATATATGTGATGAGCTGCTTTTCTCTTACAGCTTTTAGTATTCTCTGTTTTCTGTGTTTAGTGTTTTAATTACTATGTGATGTAGGATGTTTCTTCTCTGGTCCTATCTATTTGGTGTTCTGTGTACCTCCTGTACCTGGTTCAGCCTCTTTTTTGTAAGGCTGGGAAATTTTTCTTCAATAATGTTCTGAAAGATATTCTTTACACCCTTGATCATTATTTCTTCCCCTTCCTGTATGCCTATGATCTGAATATTTGGTCTTTTTAAGGTGTCTCAAAGTTTCCTCATGTTCCACTTGCACATTTTTTTTTTTGAACTTGACAGTGTTTATGTAGTCACAATATAATTCTTCTGTCTTGTCCTGGAATTCTGAAATTTTGTCCTCCATGTAGTCTATTCTGTTGGAGAGGCTTTCATGAGAGCCTTTTAAGAAGGTTGTTTAATTTGTTTCTCTTATTTTTTTCCAGAATTTACATCTCTTATTTCAATTCTACTTGAATTTCTTGAATTGACCCTTTTATTATCTCATGGAGTTCATTCCTGTATTTGGCTATGTCCTCGTTAACCTTGCTTCATTGGCCTATGAGCTTATTTATTTATTTATTTATTTATTTATTTATTTATTTATTGTTTTTGTTTTTTCAAGGTATTGTCTCGCTACAGCCCAGCCTGATCTGGAACTCATTCTGTAGTCTCAGGGTGGCCTCAAACTCACAGTGATCCTCCTACCTCAGCCTTCCAAATGCTGGGTTTAAAGGCATGTACCACCATGTCTGGCTTTGTTTATTTTTTTCATTCTCTTCAAATTTCTTTAGCCCTTTGTTGATCGATTTTTTTTTTCTGATTGACTTTGATTTCATTAAGCAGTCTACAAGTACTGCTTCCTGATTCTCTTTGGTTTCCTTCAGTCATAGATTGAGTTGGTTTTGTTGATTATCTTCCATTTCCTTCATCCATCCTTTGAGTTCTTTTTGTTGCCTTTCTTCCAATTCATGAGCCATCCTTTAATTAGTAAATTGAATTATTTTCTTCGATTTCCTTCAGCCATTCCTGGAGTTCCTGTTTGATTACTCTTTGCCCAGTTTCTTCCCATTCAAACAGCCATTTGTTCATTGTCTCATTAAGTTCATTTAAAATGTTTGTTGAGATTTCATGTTGAGCTTCTATGTCTTGGGTTTCCTCTAAGCTTTCATTAGAGGCTTACATTGTGGGAAGAGTTAGTCTTGGGGGGTTTTCTTTGCTGAGTTCTGTGTTGCTTGCTTTGTGTTATGGTATACCTATCTCAAGATCAGTGGTCTCACTTAGAATGTAGCAATAGCAGCTCTTGTATAGCCTTTGTTGGGTAGCCTGGTCTAAATTTCTCATATGGGTGTGGAATTGATGACACTGAATTGAGTTCACTTGAGCCTGATGAGGGTCTAACTTTGTGTATGCCACTGCCCAGCAAATCTGGGTCAGACTTTGGAGGCCTGGATCTCATAGTGACCAAGATGGGCACTTGTCTTCCAGATCTATTCCCTGTCTAGCTTTCTGTAATGAGGGCAGATCCAAGCGATTCCATGGGGCTAGAGCTGATGCTGCTACTTTCGCCTTTCTTCAAAAAAAAAAAAAAAAAAAAAGTGTGTTTTTTTTTTTTTTTGAAGGGGCTCTTACAAGGTGGGTGTAAGTGGTATCCAAGTTGGTGGGCTGCTGACTGCTGACATATTCCTGGCTTGTTCTCTCCCAGGCAGTCTTCTAGAAGGAGGAGTCAAGCCTTGAGCACTCAGCCCTGTCTGCCAATGGAGCACAGCCCTGCTCATCTCTGACCTTTTGCCGGTTTGTTCCTTCCTGATTTACACTATTTTTATTTGTTTTAAACAGAACAACAAAGACCTAAGTAATATGTCAAGGGTCACTCAGGCATTCTAACTCAAGCCTGTCTGATATGCTTTTCATCACCCCATGGTGTCTCTCCATTGGGCAACTGAATGGCTTTATTTGGTCAAGCTCTTGGCCTAGAATAATGCTAAACTGTGTCATTTTGTTCACTTGACAGTTAGATATAGTTTTTCATAGTGGTAAAAACAGTATTATAAACTGCACACTTTAGTCTGAACTCCTTTTTCTGTTATTTCTTTTGTTTTAGCAGTGTGCACTCCTTAGATGTTCCTCAGCTCTTATGCTATGAAATAGTAACTAAAAGAATTTTTAGGTAGAAAATTTTAGAGCAGCATTTAAACATTCAGTGGAATTTATGGCTTTGTGATATTTGAGGGGACAAGAAATTCTGAGGTTTGAATTGCCAAGATTCCTTGGCTACTGGCCTCCATTTTCTTAATAAGGGCAGTCATTGAATTGGGCTGAGCAGCCCTTTCTGAGGCAGTGTTGTAAATCACAGCCCTCTCCGGGTGGCTAATTTAGGAAATGTTCTTTAATGAGCAAGTTTGGGCATCCAGATCCATTTAATGTGCCTTGTGCTACAATTCCCAGAGGCTGAGGAAACTTGGACTAGGTGAGCATGCACTATCGTGCAGAGTGTGATGGGAGTCATGTTGCAGCCAGAAGTCCAGCTGGAATTCACATGCAAGCTGATAACTGGCAGGGGTGTGACAAAGTTGTTTCCTCAAAGAATGCTACATTCTCTTGAGAAAAATTCTAGTTCATTTCTTGCTTTTATCCATAACTTAGAATAGATGGACAACCTACAGAAGGATTATATTACCTTCTTCCCCAGTCATTAACACTCACTACTAACAAGTTCTACTTTATTTCTGTTCTCCAGAGCAAATTCCAAAAAGAAACACTATTTCCCTCATTTGGATATCTGAACCTATTTAAAAGTGAAAGGCAGCAGGCTCTCCTTGAACATACCTTTAATCCCAGCTACTTAGGAGTCTAAAGCAGGAATACCACAAGTTGAAGGCCAGGCTGGACTGCATAGTGAGCTGAAGGCCAGCCTGGGAGAGTTACTGAAACCCCATCTCAAAGTAAAAGGTAAAAAGAGGACTGAAGGGCTGGAGAGATGGCTTAGCGGTTAAGGCGCCTGCCTCCTAAGCCTAAGAACGCTGGCTCCAATCTCCAGGAGTTCCAATCTCCAGGTCCCACATTTAGCCAGATGCAAAGTCACGCAAGGGCGCAATGCCACACTTGACCACAAGGGGTGCAAGCATCTGGATTTCATTTGTAGCAGCTGAGAGGCTGCTGGCGTGCCCATCTCTTATCTGTCCTCCTCTCCCTCTCTCTCTGTCTTGCTCTGTGTCTCTCTCAAAAAAAAAAAAAAAAAAAAAGAGAGAGGACTGAAGATGTAACACAGTGGTAGAGAGTTTTGCCTAGCTAGTATGTTCAAGGTCCTAAGTTTAATCCCCAGTACTGCTAAATAAAAATAAATAAAGACATTTGGGGGGTTATTTATATCATAGGCATATAAGGAAGGAGTTTTTGGTGGTAGTAAGCAACTTTGGTGATCCTTCAAACCATAACAAATGGTTAAGTAGGAAAATCAGTTTTTTGGAAGATTCATCTGTGAACCAAAAATGCAAAGTCAAAGTAATAGCATCATTAGTCAATAGGACATAGATTAGAAGCTTGAAAGATTTAAGTCCACACTCTACCATGTAACTATTCAGTAAATGTGCTGAGATTGTTTATACAATAAAGTTAATAAGACCTATTTTGTAGAATTAATAGGAAATAAAATAATTTATCCACTATTGAGTTCTTACTATGTAATGAGGTCTATTTCAAGCACAGTTAAGCTAATCAATACCAAGAAGGAATAAGAAGCATGGAAGATGACAGTATCCCAGAGTCATTTACAGAGTACTGCATTTTCATTCAAGGTAGGAGCCACTAAGTAGGAGGTGTATGAGCTGAGATCAGGAGGTAAGGAAACCTGTCATGTAGTTCTCTGAGGAAAGAACATTCTAAATAGAAAAAATGGCAGCATGCACATTGTTTATACTTTTCCCACTATTTTTATTACATACAACATAAAATTTACCATCATTTTTCCATGTATATACTTTGGTAGCATTAAATCCATTCATAATGCTACATGACCAATACCATCATCATACATTTTACTCTTTCATTTGTAAAACAGAAATTCTTCCCCAGTTAAGTAACAGCTCCCTGTCCCCCCACCCACCCATTCATTCTGTGTCTGGCAAACATCATTCTACTTTTTGTTTCTGTGACTTTGGTGATCCTTGGTTTCTTATGAAAGGGGGATAATGTAGTGGTTTTTGTTCCATGACTGGCATATTTTACCATGACGTCTTCTAGTTTCATCAATGTTGTAGTGTATGTCAGAATTTCGTTTCTTTGTAAGGTTGAATAATGTTCATATACATACTGATAAAGGACATTCAGTAATTCCCCAACCAAACTTATAGATAGAATCATCTAAGAAGGTGCAGCATATCTTTAACTAACCCATGTTAATTTGAACATGCAAATACTGATAAAAACTGTTGCTCCTGTCCACATGCTGACCTTTCCTCCTCACCTGTAGAAGAGCTTGCAACCTGCACAGTAAGCAAGTTAAGGCATTCTAATGTCTTTAGCACTTGGTGGGATTGCACTCTGAGAATCATTTGAATCATGACCTAATAGATGGCAATAATTGCATTTGGCAGGAACTGACATTTGACCCACAGACAGGAAAAAGCTAAAAAGTGGTATATATGTTTAAGATGTCAAAAGTGAATCCTTTTGGGAAAAATATAAGAGTGAATCAGCAGAGCTCACCAGCAATTATAGTGACCTTCATGCTTCTGTTCCACCCAGTTTTAAAAGAAGAGTATCCACTAATACAGGAAGTTCTGGACTTCAAACAATGAAAAAAAATCCTATTTTAAGAGTTCATTTTCCAAGGGATTTCTAAGCACTTTTACAATGAAGGGCAATAACTTAAACTTCTTTTTTTTTTTTTCATAATGCACAACTAATTACCAGACATACTCACGCTGAAAGCATTTAATGCCAACATAAAACATGTTGCTATAATGAAAATAATTGAAAGTATGACTTTCATCAATATTTAATTAGCATTTGGTGCTAACTCATTATTTTGATACAATTAATTTGACATCCTCCTGAAAGTCTTGAACAGATTTCCATCCAGAGGGCTGTTTTATTGGTGAGACATGTGTAACATCACACATGCCGCTGCCTAGAGGAAACAATATGAAAAACAGGGGAAATGATTGACAATTTAATCTAAGTCAGACTAGCAAAGACTAATTTATGAAAACCAAATAAGAATGTTTACTTAGCAAGGCAAATCCAGTAATAATGCAACTCTTGACCTTGTTCAAGAGTGACAGAAATACAGCCTCCACTGTTTCAGCCAAACATTGGAGGTGTCCGTCATTATATTTGGGAAAATATGAAAATTGTGAATGAGACTGTGGTCATCTGTGATCAAAAAGTTTCATACTCAAACACACATGGAGTTTGAAAGAGTACCTAGAACCATCCTACTAAAGACAAGGGGTTCATAGGAACAAGATGAAAAGAAGGAATCCATGGACCTGGGATTTAGTCAAGCCTGTGATACACCATCACACATAGAAATGGATCCACAAAATAAATGAGTCTCAAACTATCTATGGTGAAGAACCAAATTTTAAGAACATAAAATTCTCTATCCTGAAAGACAAACTAAAAGGTTGAACTTTCATCAGGTCCTTAGAGGTAACACCTGAATCAAAGGGCCCTGGTGAGGGTATGATGAAGACTAACCTTAATCTTCTCCTGTCTCTCTCTCTCTCTCTCTCTCTCTCTCTCTCTCTCTCTCTCTCTCTCTCTCTCTTTCTTCTCTTTTCTTTCTCTTTTATATTACCTATCTTTTCCTTCCTCTTTTCCCTTGGTGCTGGCCTATAACTCCCAGTACCAAGATGCAGTTAACATCCACAATGAGCTGTTGATCAGAGAGACCTACAAAGTCTCCCATAAGAAGACAGACTTCTGTCAGAGCACTTGATTAGCCACCAAAAGTTAATGGTAAGACTCTACTGCTGAAGACACCATATGCTGTTGGTAAAGAACATGGAGAGACCTGGCTGAAATCTGGCAAAGAGTCAGTTCCCAGACATTTAGCTCATCTAGGGCCAGAAGGTACTACATGAGCTACTGGGGGAAAATGGCCAACATCTGTTTAAGCAATGTGTGGTCAAAGCTACTCAGCAGCAAACAACCTGACGTGATGCTCCCACAAGTACAATTGTGGCACACAGCCATTGTGGGTAACCAACTTCTCTTGAATTGGTTTACAGATCCACTCAGTAGAATGAAACCCATAGCTGGAACTGGGAAAAAAATCAGAATCATATCCAAATAGCGAGTTCATTCTCCAATATTAAGTTCCCACCAATCTTGGGCTACAAGAGGGCCTACACATATAAAATTCCCTCTAAACTAATAATTGTCATCCCAGTTACCCAGTGCTTCACTCTCCATTGGAAAATTTGCTTCTTTCTTTCAGATGGACATAGAACCTGAGGAGAGAATCAGCCCATGCACCTCACCAGGGCCCCAGCTGAACCCATAGAGTAATTGGAGAAATGAGCAAGAGTGCTGCTTTCCTGGTAAACCTGGCACAAGGGTGAAGGAGATAGACACAGAGAACACTCAACTCCTACCAAACCAGAGTTCAAGAGACACAGGATCCCTAAGACCTCATCACCGAAGTAGACCTAAAACAAACCCAATATGGCTCAGAGAAATTCACAGAAGAGGGGCAGAAAGATTGTTAGAGCCACAAGTTGGGACACTATGCACAGAGACATTGCCTTGTCCCCATAACTGATTGATACTCCCACTAGGAGCGTCCCTTTGGAGGGGGGAGGACAGGGAGAAGGCTAAGGATGGTACCAACATGTGCTGTTTACACACTGAGTATGTACATAACTAATTTAAAAAGAATGTAAAGTAAACAGAAACCAATGTATTCCTGTCTCTTACTAAAGGTTATGCCTCAGAAGAGTATGACTCCCCCTCCCCAGCAACCTTTAACCTTTATTATCTATAACAGAATGATGATCCATCATGTGTGGATCTTGTGCATATAATGAAATCTGATGTGGGTTTATGAGTGCAATGGCCTTGTCATGCCCAAATGCCAAAGTTCCACAGTAGTGTACTCCATCTTCCAGCCCTTACATTCTGTTTCATCTTCCACAATGTTCCCTGAGCTTTGGAAGGGGTGATGTGTATATCTCATTTAGGGCCAAACTATCATTTTAGCTACTTATTTTGTGCACTTGACCAATTATGATTCTCTGTGTTGACCACACACCACTGCAAATAAATATGAGAACTTATGTATGGATACAAAGATAAATATTTAGCAGGAAGTTTGACAACATATCTTTTCAGCAATACAGCAGTACTCGGTCACCCTAGGACCTGCATTGTTCCCAACAATAGTCTTTTGACCTGGTTTTCAGTATCAGGCATAAATTCCCTCCGGTTGATTGGGCCTCAATTCAAGTAACAGAGCTGTTGGCTGGCTACCCTTGTAACTTTCATGCCACTATTGAACCTGGCATGTCAGTACTCTAGAATGAAGGAGACTTCACTGGGTGGTAATGTTGATTACTCTTCTCTTCCAGCAGCCTGCATAGCCCCTTCTGTACTATGGAAGTTAAGGAGCAGGAAGGAAGCTTTCATCTCAGCTCCAGCTTGCTTTCTCTATTTCCTGAACCCATAAGATGTGGTACCATTAACAATAGCAATGAACCTACATGAAGTTCAAAAGATTTATATATTTAGAAAATAATTTTAGTTGGAACAATAAATGTTTTTCTCTAACAATATTCAATGCAGTTATTTGGGAAAATAGAAAATAATATATTCTTGCCACGTGTAGTGGCGCACACCTTTAATCCCAACACTCAGGAGGCAGAGGCAGGAAGATCACCATGAGTTCAAGGCCACCCTGAGACTACATAACGAATTCCAAGTCAGCCTGAACAAGAGTGCAACCCTACCTTGAAAAAAAAAAAGAAAGAAAGAAAGAAAGAAAGAAAGAAAGAAAGAAAGAAGAAAGAAAGAAAAAGAAAATAATATATTCTTTATTCATATAATTCTTAAGAAAAAAGAAGATTATATATGCATATAAAATGAGGCAGTTGGGCTGGAGAGATGGCTTAGTGGTTAAGAGCTTGCCTGTGAAGCCCAAGGACCCTGGTTCAAGGCTTGATTCTCCAGGACCCATGTAAGCCAGATGCACAAGGTGGTGCATGCATCTGGAGTTCACTTGCAGGGGCTGGAGGCCCTGGCATGCCCATTCTCTCCCTCTCTCTCTCTCTCTTTCTCTGCCTCTTTCTCTCTCTGCCTGTTGCTCTCAAATAAATACAAATAAAATCTAAAAAAAAAAATGAGGCAGTTATGAATGTTCTCATTTTATTATTTTTATATGGGTGTCTAATTTTCATAGTATTATTTGTTGAATAAATATCTTTTTATAGTTTTGAGTTATCTTTGACATTTATTGAAAATTATTTGATTATATGTTTATCAGTCTATTTATTTCCTGTTTTGGTAAATTGATAATTTTGACTGTAATAATGCCAATATGACACTGTCATTGTTATAGCTTTATGATAATTGTTGTAATCACAAAAACTAAGATGTATCACTTAGTTCTTTTTGCCAAAACCCATTTGGTCCTTCTAGAACTTTTTGGCATGACAATGTAAACTTTAGAATAAACTTCTAAATTTCTGCAAATTTTAAATGGCCCCTGTTGTGATTTTGAAAGAAATTGCATTAAATCTATACATTGAAGCCTGGCATGGTGACGCATGCTTTTAATACCGGCACTTGGGAGGCAGAGGTAGGCAGATCACTATGAGTTCGAGGCCACCCTGAGACTATATAATGAATTCCAGATCAGCCTGGACTAGAGCAAGACCCTATCTTGAAAAAAAATTGTACATTGATTTGGTGATAATAGACTTAACAATTAATTTTCTAATCCATGAATATAAGACATATATCCATGAATTTAGGTTTTATTTCCTTTCAATAATGTTTAGTTTTCAGTATATTGGTCTCATTTATCACTGGCCAAATATTTCTAAGAATTTCAGTGTCCCATGTTATGGTAAGTGCCAATATTTTTTACAATTCAAGTTTTGATTGTTAGTTGCTAATATATAGAAATACCTTACCTTATTTCTAAGATAACTGCAGAGGTTCCCCAAGGATGACAAATCCCAGGGACTATTGCTGTCTTTGAGAAAGAAGGTGGATTGAAAGACTTGTGGAGAGGCTCAGTCTGCCTTTCCCCTGAAACTGAGGAGAACAACCTGGGGCACTGGCTACTTAGTGGCCTTGGATGGGAATAGAGAAACCTCATAGATTTGGGAAATGCCTAAGTCTAGTGAGAAATGGCTTAAGTACAATATTTGGGTACTATCGGTCTTAGGAACCCTAGGCTGAGTACTCCGAGGAGAAACTTGATAGCATAATTCTCAACCATAAACTTTATAAATGACAACATTGTGTCACAATGTCATGCAAAACAATCATATGCATTCCCGTGGTATTTGTATGAGTGTATGACTTCAGTTTTATAGTGATTTGTGGCTTCTAGTATGTTATCTTCCAAATGCAGACAGTTCAATTGGCACGATCAGATGTTGCATGTGTTCATCATGACTTGGCAACTGAAATGCAGTGTTACAATAATGTTGTTACCTACTATTGGAAAAGATAGCTATTGAATGTTATTTTGAAAATAGGTGAGTATCCTTATTTGATGATTAAGAGTACTTCCACATCTCAGCTACACCTCACACATTGCCCTCCATCCTTTACAATGGTCCTCCTCTTCAAGCTGGATTGGCAGCTGAGATATGAAAGGACTCAAACCTTGCTTTTTGTGTCCTGTCAATTAATTTCCATAATAAAAGCAAACACAGTCCCTTACCTATTATTTTTTTTAACCCAACCATGCCTTCTGTAATTTCTCAAAATAAATCAGAGCCACCCCAAAAAAGAAAAATTACAAATAAAGGAAGATTGTTCAATGAAAAGCAAAGCAATGATGACCTTTTAGTCAAGGCAAATAGTAAAACTCTGATTAATATATATATGGATTTTGTTTAAGTTTTCAACTATAATTCGAAAAGAGGATTTTATAAAAAAGCCATGCTGCCAAATTTGGTGTATCGCAAGAACAAAATAATAGAATGTAAACAAAAAAGTGTGTCTTACTTTTTTTCTTACAACTCAGATGGGTTTTATTATAAAAGTTAGTTATGGGGCTGGATAGATGGCTCAGCAGTTAAGGCGCTTGCCTGCAAAGCCTAAGGACCTAGGTTCAACTCCCTAGTACCCACATAAAGCCAGATGCACAAGATGGCACATGCATCTGGAGTTCGTTTGCAGTGGCTGGAGGCCCTGATGAGCCCATCCTCTTTCTGTCTGCCTCTTCCTCTCTCTCTTCCCCTTTCTCTCTCTTGGTCAAATAAATAAAATAAAATGAAGAAAAAAATTAAAAAAATAAAAGTTAGTTACATGGTAGCATATTTAATAGCAATAATATCAAAACTATTTGCTGATGTTGAATTCATTAAGCAATGTATAGATATAATAAACCTTGAAAAAGGAGGAAATTTCTAAAATTGGTTTGCTTTGCTAGTTTATCTCCAAATGAACTTAAGAAATTGGAAAATTTATAGAAAGAAGTTTGGTTAATATTTTTATTTATTTATTTGGAAGCAGAGAGAGATAGAGAAAAGAAAGAGACATAGAGGATGAGCACACCATGGCCCCCAGTCACTGCAAGCAAACTCAGGTGCATGCATCACTTTGTGCATCTGACTTCACGTGGGTAGTGGGGAATTGAATCCATGTCTTTAGGCTTTTGCAGGTAAGTGCCTTGACCACTGGACAATCATTCCAGCCTTAAAACCATGAGTTTTAAGTTTAATATTTTGGCAATGGTTGATAACACTGATGCTACTAGTATGGCTTACAATTGCCATTTTTATTAGAAGTCGGTCTTAGGAACCCTAGGCTGAGTACTCCGAGGAGAAACTTGATAGCATAATTCTCAACCATAAACTTTATAAATGACAACATTGTGTCGCAATGTCATGCAAAACAAGCATATGCATTCCCGTGGTATTTGTATGAGTGTATGACTTCAGTTTTATAGTGATTTGTGGCTTCTAGTATGTTATCTTCCAAATGCAGACAGTTCAATTGGCACGATCAGATGTTGCATGTGTTCATCATGACTTGGCAACTGAAATGCAGTGTTACAATAATGTTGTTACCTACTATTGGAAAAGATAGCTATTGAATGTTATTTTGAAAATAGGTGAGTATCCTTATTTGATGATTAAGAGTACTTCCACATCTCAGCTACACCTCACACATTGCCCTCCATCCTTTACAATGGTCCTCCTCTTCAAGCTGGATTGGCAGCTGAGATATGAAAGGACTCAAACCTTGCTTTTTGTGTCCTGTCAATTAATTTCCATAATAAAAGCAAACACAGTCCCTTACCTATTATTTTTTTAACCCAACCATGCCTTCTGTAATTTCTCAAAATAAATCAGAGCCACCCCAAAAAAGAAAAATTACAAATAAAGGAAGATTGTTCAATGAAAAGCAAAGCAATGATCACCTTTTAGTCAAGGCAAATAGTAAAACTCTGATTAATATATATGGATTTTGTTTAAGTTTTCAACTATAATTCGAAAAGGGGATTTTATAAAAAAGCCATGCTGCCAAATTTGGTGTATCACAAGAACAAAATAATAGAATGTAAAAAAAAAAAGGGGGGGGTGTCTTACTTTGTTTCTTACAACTCAGATGGGTTTTATTATAAAAGTTAGTTACGGGGCTGGAGAGATGGCTCAGCAGTTAAGGCGCTTGCCTGCAAAGCCTAAGGACCTAGGTTCAACTCCCTAGTACCCACATAAAGCCAGATGCACAAGGTGGCACATGCATCTGGAGTTCGTTTGCAGTGGCTGGAGGCCCTGATGCGCCCATACTCTTTCTAGCTGCCTCTTCCTCTCTCTCTTCCCCTTTCTCTCTCTTGGTCAAATAAATAAAATAAAATGAAGAAAAAAAATTTTTTTTAAAGTTAGTTAAATGGTAGCATATTTAATAGCAATAATATCAAAACCATTTGCTGATGTTGAATTCATTAAGCAATGTATAGATATAATAAACCTTGAAAAAGGAGGAAATTTCTAAAATTGGTTTGCTTTGCTAGTTTATCTCCAAATGAACTTAAGAAATTGGAAAATTTATAGAAAGAAGTTTGGTTAATATTTTTATTTATTTATTTGGAAGCAGAGAGAGATAGAGAAAAGAAAGAGACATAGAGGATGAGCACACCATGGCCCCCAGTCACTGCCAGCAAACTCCAGGTGCATGCATCACTTTGTGCATCTGACTTCACGTGGGTAGTGGGGAATTGAATCCATGTCTTTAGGCTTTTGCAGGTAAGTGCCTTGACCACTGGACAATCATTCCAGCCTTAAAACCATGAGTTTTAAGTTTAATATTTTGGCAATGGTTGATAACACTGATGCTACTAGTATGGCTTACAATTGCCATTTTTATTAGAAGTACTAAAGATATGGCTGGATTGATTGCTTATTGGTTAAAGCACTTATCTTCAAAGCCTAATGACTCAGGTTCAATTCCCCAGTATCCATGTAAAGCCAGATGCAGAAAGTGGAACATGCATCTGGAGTTCATTTGCAGTGGATAAAGGCCCCAGTGTGCCCATTCTCTCTGTCTCTCTCTGTTTGTAAATAAATAAATTAAGTATTCAAAAATATTAAGAAAGAAGTATAGGTTAATATAATGTCACTTTATAGAAATGGCTTTCCTAGGGCCATTAAAGAACACAACTAAATCAAGAAATTTATATGAAACAGTAAAACATATGTTAAAGAGATTTTCTTTGTCCATTATCAATAGATATGATATGCACAGGCTGTGGTTGCAGTACATTGAGATATTAAGCTGTCCCTGAGGTAGAACCCATCTCCCTGCTAGATAGCTACCATAGTTCTGGAAATCATTATGTGAGCTGGTAGGGGAAAAAAGTCATCAACAGTCTGAACAATCAGTGAATCCTACTACAGTTTAGTAAGATCTATCTATGAGTGCAATAGCGGAACATAAGTTATAAGCTAATCAACTGCTCTCTGATTGAATATAAAACCTGCTCAGGGAGAGGGACTTCATGCCTGATACTGAAAACCAAGTCAAAAGCCTGTGGCTTGAGGAAGCTTCTACTGTTCTTTGGCTAACTGGAGAAATTTTGCCCATCAAAAAGCCTCCTAAGTGTGTATGCCTAAGCCCCTTAATTAGCACTGCTTTCACTTTTGGTTAGGAAACCTTCTTTTCACAGATGGCACCAAATACTGAGAAGATTGCAGACTCATGAAAATGGCAAGAAGAAGAGAAAGCCCAGAGTTTAGCACTTAATCACCACTATCACACCTACCAGAGCTCAGGAGCATTACAGAAGTAGTCACATAAAGAAAACGAGTGCTGCTCGCACTATGAGCCAGAGAAACATCTCTATAGGAATGGGGTAGACACTGAGAAGAATCAAAACTTGTCAAAGTAGAAAGTAACAGGCTGTTAAGAGATTAACACTAAAGGAGATTTGTGCCATGACCTCCATGGTTCAGGAAACATTAAATATCTTGGAAGATGGATTGGAAAAATGTAAGAGCCAAAGCAGACATAGATGCTACCCTTATAACATGAACTGGTTAGTGTATGCATGACCCTACTGCCATTACTGATATGCCCACAAGACCAGCATGATTTTGAGCCCATCAACATATTGACATAGAGGAAAGACAGGGACAAAAGGAATGAGACAACAAAACAGAGGAAGTACCACTTTGAAAGAAGAAGGTCCTCAGGGAATAAGAACTGGGAAGAGAGGAAAAAGGAACAAAGAGACCAGAACATTATCAAAGCACTCTATGTTCATATATTCAAGCTCTCAATTAAAATAAAAATATTCTACATATTTATACAGTATACTACACAAACACACACACACACACTTACAAATGGTACCCTGGTGATGACAGATGAAAGAAATAGAGCTGGGTATGGTGGTACACACCTTTAATCCAACACTTGGAGGCTGAAGTAGTAAAATTACTATGAATTTGAGGCTACCATGGGGCTACATTGTGAGTTCCATATTGGCCTGGGCTAGAGAGAGAATCTTCCTCGATACATAAATAAATATGTAAAATTAGTATAACTCTTTGCAACTTACTCAAAACACATTTCATGATGTATCATGACATAGTACATCAAGAAAACTTATTACAAAAGCATTTAAAACAGCATCACACCTGGGAATTTTATAAGGGGCAAGGGACTAAATCATCAGCCAATTCAGAAATTCCTTAAAAATGTTAATACTTGGCTGGAGAGATAGCTCAGAGGTTAAGTTGATTGCTTGAAAAGCTTAAGGACCCAGGTTCTATTCCCCAGTACCCATGTAAACCCAGATGCACAAGGTGGTACATGCATCTGGAGTTTGTTTACAGGGGCTAGAGGCCCTGATGCACTATGCTGTCTTTTCATGTATCTGCCTCTCTCTCTCTCTCTCTCTCTCTCTCTCTCTGTGTGTGTGTGTGTGTGTGTGTGTGTGTGTGTGTGTTGTGTGTATGTGTTAATGCTAACCATTATCTTTTTGGAAATAAGATGAATCAGTCAAGGCCAAATGTTGAACAGATTTTGTGGTTCTGTGACACATTATCAAATAGTTTATGGTATCAAAAACAAAAGTGCCAGAATGTGACAATGAAAAGTGGCTCCAGAATGAGCATTTTGAAAGGGGAGACTATTAACTATGGAGTAGGAAGTTCAGGACTAATAAACTGTAACATTAAATATACTAGTAATAAACTGGGATTTGGGGAGTGGGATCTTGAACTGGGACAATGAATATGAAGACAGAAAAGAGGAAGTTTGGTTAATGGGGCAATAAATACTAGCAGTAGGTTTTAAGAGAAAAATGTAAATGCTTATATAATGCTTCCTTTTTATAAATTAGTATGGATACATGTACACACATACACATTTGCATAGAAAAAAGCAAAATGGAAATGCAACCACATGTTGAGTACTGTGGGTAATTTGAGAGTACTGACATACACAGTTTTTCTCATAGAATTCTCTATGGCAAATATATATTGCTTTTATGATCTTAGAAAAAATAAAACAAAATTTTATTAAAATAATAGAATTTCAGAAGAATGACTAAGAAATAGCCAATGCTGAAAATCTATAAGATAAAAAGGCACTTTTGCAAATAATTGGAAGAAAATTTGGTGAAGTCTTTGGCATTACTGTGGTATGAGGAGGTGAGCCAGGCTTTCTCTTCTACTGCTCTTGTCACCTCACAGCTTTCAAAATACAATTAAATGGCTTAGTACACGTTGACTGTAAGCTAAAGTCTTGCTGGCTTGCAAAATGTGTAAAACTGTAACAACATATTTATTGCACATTCAATGGTAAAATACTTTCCTTTTTTAATGATTTTAATTTTAAAGTAGTCAAATATTCACATGGGAGAAAAAATCCATAGTTTTCAGAACTTACAGAGAAAGATGTAATGCTTTGTAGCAATCATGCCAACTACCATGGTGTGGTAATATCTCTAGAAAAATTCAATATATTGAATAATCCTTCTTAGACTAGCATATGTTAAATTCTGTGGAATGTAATTTTATAGTTGCTTAGTAGTTTAAAAAAAGAGTAGATGCAATCAGTGTGATGATACAGTGAGAACAGGGCATTCACAATTGGCAATTTAATGAGCTTCTGATGAAGGTATCATGTTTATATCACCATTTTACAAAAGAGGTTCAAAGGTTGTATGTTCAAATGTCCTTTTTATTGACCTCCAACACGAGGGAACCAAGAGAAATCTTGAACTTCACTTTCAAAGAGGAAAGCTAGGCTGGACTTCAAATAGCTAAAAGGATAGCTGCCTCATAGTGTTAACAAAGGGCACAATGGGGATTTTTACTAATGCCTGAATTGAACAGATTCATCCACCTGATGGTCAGAAAGAAGAAGCTTCACACTCCACTATCATTCCATCTAGTAGTCCAGCAAGCAGCAGAGTTTGTGTTCTGGAGAATAGTAGGAGCAAGTAAAATTTATTTTTTAATTTTTTAATCTTACTTTTATGAGAGAAAGAGAGAGAGAACAAGGGAGAGAGAGAATTGGTGCATCAGGACCATTAGCCACTTCAATTGAACTCCAGATGGCAGACAGAAGCGGCTGAGATGAACTTCAGACCAGGCAGTTAAGAGAGATTATTTAAAGCCAACCAGCCAGTTCCACAGCACAGAGCAACTGGCCTTCTAACTACAGCCAAAAAAGGTCACACAGCACACTTCAGGAACTCCTGCTAGACACATTTGCATATCTTTACAATGGAATCTCAAACCCATCACCACACCTTAAGACCGGGTCCCCAGTGACCTTGCCTCTAGCAAGGTGATTGCAGATGCAAACTATAAAATAATAAAACACTGAATATATTGGGGACATATATTCAAACTACCACATTCCGCCCCTGGCCCCAATATATTTAGCTCCTGGCCCCAATAGATTTATAACTATCACACATTGTAAATTGTATTCAGTCCAATTTCAAAGGTTCTCACAGTCTTGATCAACTTAAGATAGTGAGTCCTGTAAAATCAAACAAGTTAAATACTTTCAACATGTAAAGGCACAGAGTAAACATTTTTAACTAGTATAATGCATAGCAAGGAGAGACTAGAATAATGCAAACTTAACCACCATCAGCAGTCATCAAACTTCTGCAGTTCAAGTTCAATATAACCAGAGACTGACAGTCTCCAGTTTTCCAATTCCGCCCCTCCAGCTGGGCAGAGTCGCCAGGGAAAACTTTCATCCCATGCCAACACTGCACTCCATGGTAGCCCTTTTGCACAGTCCTGGAATATCCAAAACATCTTCAGGTCTTCATGCAAACCATGGTCCATCTTCCAAAGGCTCTTCCAGCCTATTCCTGAGGGTCTTCATGCCCTGCCTCATGCCGCATATCAGCAGCGGCTCCTGGAACCGTGTGCAACTCATGACCACTCCATGCATTTTTCATGCTTCCAAAACTAATACCAGGTGTGCAGGACACAGCCATATTCTTAATCCAGGGACAAAATAAACCATAGCCTTGAAAAGCAGGTTCCTTCTCCAGTCAACTCTTTCCAAAGAGTTTGCATTTCTAACAGTCTTTCCTCAGGCATCCTCTCCATTGTTTTAATGTAAATCAAGTCAGGCCACCTTCCTTCCACCTTCCTTCCACCTTCCTTAAGATTGCTAATGTGTTTGACAATAGCAGCTAAACCAGTCTCAGTGCCTCTATTTTTAACTTGCTTCAGGTTTTCCAACTTAAATCTTAAAATCTCAGTCCGATATCTTCAGCCAAGCACATCAGTCCATTACAAATTTAAGTTTGATCAAACACTCTGGGCCTGGATAGCAGAACGTAGCCATCCCTTATGCCAGTAGCCCAGTTCCAACAAAGTCCTCTGCAGTCTTTCCTTCCCCTTAGAAAGCTCATAAGCCAAGCCTCGAAGTTCAATACAGTCTGCATTTAGCATTCTCAAACTCTCATCAGAATAGTCCATAAAACTTGGCTTACCACTCCAGAAGGCATCTTCAGTTGCAAGCACCAAGTCCATGCCCATTCCTCCAAAACAAAGGTTCCAAAAAGACGAATATCCACACGGTCAGGTTCATCTCACCCCACACTCCTCGGTACCACTTTACTGTTGCAGACAGCTTCAGGTTCGCTGAGATGAACTTCCAGACCAGGCACAGTTATGGAGGAAGGGATATTATTTATTGAAGCTTACAGATCCAGGGAAGTTCCATAATGGCAGGAGAAGCAACTGGCCTTCACAGGGCCAAGCAGAGAGAGCAAAAGCCAACCAGCCACAGCACACACAGCAAAACACAGAGCAAAACTAACTACAGCACAATATCTTTACTATAAAATAATAAAACGTTCAATATATTGGGGGACATATATTCAAACTACCACAGTGCACATGCCTGAACTTCTGTGCATGTATCACCCTATGTGTGGCTTGCATGGGATCTGGGGAGTCAAACCTGTATCCTTGGGCTTTATAGTAACTGCTAAGCTATCTCTTCAGCCCATAGGTATAAATTTAAACACAGCAATAACAAGAAAAGAAGCAGAATTTAGGTCCACATTATGTAAACACCTTCTGCCTACTGTCCAGGAGGACAAAACATCTCGACATAGTCTTCTGTAGAAAAAGTAATTCCTATTTCACTGCTTTCTATCTGTAGGGTATGGAATTTAAAGGAACCGGAAAGTGATTTTCCAAGGGGCTTTTATACCTATAGATATTCCAATCCTATGTCAAGAGGTATACACATATATAATTGCTCATAGAAAGCATTGGTATTGTGCTGATGTACATATATATACATGCTATTTTTCTTTATGTGGTTTTTGAAATAATTATCCATTTTGTTTAAATTAATTCACAGTAACTTTTTGAAATAATATTTTCTCAATCTACACACACAAAATATTTATGTGTACTGAGAGAGAATATGAAAAGTTTTACTATTAAAAGGCCCTTCCTTACTAAAAAAAAAAAAAAAAAAAAAAAAAAAAAAAGCTAGAAATGGAGCCAAGTGTGGTGGTGCATAGCTTTAATCCTAGCACTGGGGAGGCAAAGGCAACAGGACCACTGTGAAGTTTGAGGCCAGCCTGGAACTACAGAGTGAGTTCCAAATCCAACTATGGGCTAGAATTAGGCCATTCCTCAAAAAAAAAAATAAATAAATAAATAAACAAACAAGACAATCTAAGAATGATTTCCTTAAATGATATACAAATATGAGTATATAATAGTGAAAATTCTGATAAAACTAAATCAACAGCTCCTGCTCTTTGTTGTACATCCTAAGCTTACAGTGCCTAGATGGCAATCCTAGATAAATTCAGTCATAATCTGTAGCATGAAATTCCATAATTTGTACATTTAAAGCTCATATATTTCAATTTAACTTCTTTGAAAACTCAAAAGATGCATATGGTAAAAGTTTCAACACATAAGCAAAGATGTACACTGAAAAGTAAATCTATCTACTGCCTCTCACCCAGAGGTATTTTATCTTTTCCTATTACTACCATTATCATCAGCCTTTCAATAGTGATGCAAAGATATTCCTAGCATATGTAAGTGTAAAAATGTTATCATATGCATTATTAATGTTTATCCTCATTAAGCATATGACAATTTTTTAATGTATGGATGCAGCATAAAGCTCAGAGCTCAGTGGACCACAAAGACACAAATTTCTCAGCCAAGGAGAATAAGGGGCTTTAGGTTTGCATAAATATTCCTTTGCTATTTGTCCAATCATTTTCCATCTGTTAGGTCTCAGTGACAGACAAGCAGGGACAAAGATTAAAAACTACTTGGAGAGATAAGTGTTGGTTTGGGGACAATCTTTCAATTAACTTAGCTTTATGGAAATACATGTCACCATCAGAATTTAACCTTGGAACTATTTTAAGAGCCATTGTTTTGAAGGGTTCCAAGAAGCATTTGGATATAGAAAGCAAACAGGGGTTAAGAAAGGATGGCTTAGGCTGGAGATATGACTTAAAAGTTAAGGTGTTTGCCTGCAAAGCCAAAGGACCCAGGTTTGATTTCCCAGGACCCACATAAGCCAGACGCACAAGGGACACATGCATTTGCAGTTCATTTGCAGTGTCCTAGCATGTCCATTTTCTCTTTGTCTGTCTCTCTTCTCCCTCACTCTCTCTGCTTGCAAATAAATTTTTTTTTTTTTTTAAAAAAAAAAAGGCAAAATAAAAAGGACGGCTCATTCTGGAATCATCTCTTCAAAAATCTAGATTCTGGATAAAAGCACAAAAATCATGACTTAGAAATTGGTAAAGATTAATTAATTTATCTTATCATTCCTCTATTTTGACTTTTCTGCATTTAATAGCCTATTAATCTCTGTCTTTTAAGGTTAGTGATATCATCCCTAATGCCTAGCAAGGTGACTAGGCAATGCACAAAACAATCCTGTATTAGTTAACATTCGCATTGCTAGGACAAAATACATGACAAGAAGCAGTTTAAGTAAGGGTTTACTTTTACTTACACTTCAAGGTCCATCATGGTGTGGAAAGCATGGTAGCAGGAGCTTGAGGCAACTGGTCACAGTCAGTCCACAGTGAGGAAGCAGACAGTAATGAATGCTAGTGCTCAGCTAGATTTCTTTTTAGCTAGTTCAGGACATCATTCCTTGGAATGGTGCCACCTATAGTTAGGGTAGGTTCTCCCACCTCAATTAACCTAGTCTAAAAAATTCCTCACAGACATTCCCGGAAATTTATTTCCATGGTGATTCTAAATCCTGTCAAGCTGATAAGCAGAGATTAACCATCTTGTCCTATGTCCCTAAAGTTGTAATGAAAAATTAGGTGTTAGTGGATTGAGGCAAATGAACACTACCCAGCCACTGGAGAATTTTATCCAAGTAGTATTTTCAAGGGCAGAACATGGAAAAGAGAAGACCTAGATTCAGCCCATGTAGAAACTATCTACATGGATGCATTTGGACAATCTGTATGGCCTTTGAACTGTATTCTTTCATTTTAAACAAGAATTTGTAAAGGAAAGTCACCCACACGTCTACAATGTATATATGTATATGTGATATACATATATATACAATGTATATATGATATATGTATATATATATGAGTGAAGATTATTCACTTTGGCATGTCGTGGCATATAATATGGATTGTATTGACTACTGTAAAGTGTGTGTGTGTGTGTGTGTGTGTGTGTGTGTGTGTGTGTGTGTGTGTTTTGAGACAGGGTCTACTCTATGTAGCCCAGGGTGGCATTCAACTCACAATCTTCTTGCATTAGTCTCCCCATTGTGGGGATTACAGAAGAGTCCCATGAATAACATCTTGTATTTGCACAATACTGAGACACAAGAGCAAAAAGACTGGCAAAATTATCATTCCCATGGAAGAGACAGATTTGTACTGTTCCTTTTGAAATGTTGGCTTAGTGGTGATAACAAATGGAGGGGTGCTTTGTACAAAGTTGCCCTGTAAGCCAAGCTTGGTCATCCTGTCCTCTTTTACTTAGAATAAATTCATGTTTTTGGTTGGGCTTTCTCTCTTTATAACCTTTGTTTGAATGAAAGGTTTTTTAAATCTAAATTTGGCTCAAATCCATTAGACAGGTAATTTTAAAAGTGTCCTCTAGTTCAATAATTCTAGGATTCAGATATTATCAAATTAGACATTATAAAATGAATACTTGAGATCATTGATTTTTTTTAAAATTCAGTTCTTCTTTGTTCTGAAAATAAATCATTTTTAGGAATGGCCAAAAAACCTATTGTAGTAATATTTTTACATGGGCATTCTTAATATATACATACATAAGTAGCTTTGTATTATATCACAATAAGCCATGACTTCTCTTTTCCATTTAGATTTTAACAGCAAATGAAATTTATTCAGGCTATAAGTGGTCCACAAAGACTTATCTTTTCTGACACAAATTTCCAGTGAGAATAAAATGTAGAAAATATTTTGCCTCTTTTCCTATAAACTTTACAAGTAGAAATACTACTTTTCTGATAGTGTCCACTTCACTTCATTTAAGATAACAAATGAGAGAGACACTATCCTAATAGGAATCAGAGGAGTGATGGATTAATTATTTCCCTTGAGTGGATTCTCCCACCCTTTTGGAGAATAGGCTTTTTCTCTGGGGAGCTCTCTATATGGCTGGAAATTGTGCCACATGCTCCAAAAAGTATTACCAATCATCACTTAGTTGTCAAAATAATCAAAGGCAAGGAAGGCCTTAGTAAAACTTAGGTTTCTTTCAGGCACAGTGACATATAACTTTAATCCCAGCAACTAGGGAGGCAGAGGTAGGAGGATTTCTGCTGAGTTTGAGGCCAGCCTGGGACAACAGAACAAGTTTCAGGTCATTGTTAGAGTGAGACCCCACATCAGAAAAAAAAACCAAGGTTCCTTCTGTTGTCTGGACATCACATTGCCACATTACTCATGAACTCAAGCAGCTGTGACTACCTGCACAAGGCTTGTACCAGATAGAACGACTCAACATTCTGTCATGGATGAGGGAGAAACCCATGGGGCCCAAACTTTTCCTGAGAAACTATTGACAGTTAATGGTTACACGGAGTGGGGAAGCATCCACTGGTAAGTATGGAAAGCTGGGGTTCAGTGAGAGCAGGGAGGATAAGAGAGTAATGAAGAGTCTATATGATCAAAATAATATATATTTGTAAGAAAAAGTCCTCTGGAACCTTAGGTTCCAGAATGGAATGGAACGGAACAGAACGGAAAGGAACGGAATGGAACGGAACGGAACGGAATGGAATGGGCACTGTACTAAGGCTTAGGAATGCTGAATTCTGATCTTCGTTATAAGTTCCCTAGGTTTCAAATTTCTCATCTTAGAGATGGAAATGAGGATCCTTCTGCAAGTCTCAAAGATATCTTCATGAGGAAAGGAAATTAAGGCTCTTTACTGAAGGTGAAACATTATAAAAGTTGAAAACTATGATGTCAGAGGGTCTAGAATGATCTACTCAGCATTTATTCCAATCTTCTTGGATTACTGAAGGGCCACTCAAGATAACTCATTAATCTAGTATTTTATTAATATGAATTGCATGAAAAGATTCACCCATTCATGGATCTTACAGATTCCTGCTGATCCATTTTTTGAGAGGTTCTTTGGAAGTTCTAAGCAGGGGAGAGCAGCTACTCAAATACCTTTGACAAAAATTTGACAGCTCCTCTGTTTGGGGAAGGGTTCCTCTTTGAGCATACAGCTTTGGGCACCATGCACATGGAGCAGTGAGGGATGAAGGAGACACCCACCTAGTCAGCTAGATCAGCTGAATCAGCCTTGGTGATCAACGAAGTGTCATAGCCAGATGGTTCCCATTCCTGATCCCATTTCTTAATATAGCATGATTAAGATTAAACTTCAGTCTTTTGGAGGTGAAAAACTATACTCAAACAATATAGATGCCTTTTTGTATTGCACATCTTAAATAGTTTTAACAAAACATTTCTCAGACAAATTTGCATTAGGCAGGCTGAGTGAGGTTTGGATTTTGCTGAACACATGCATCTATTTAAAAAATTGAGTTTAACATTATACTGTGAAGTATTTAATGCTTAAAGTATATTTGTCAAGGTTCTTGGGAAGAATGGAAATAATAGAATTGTGCTAGAAGAATAGGGATTTGGACAGGATAATATAAAAATCAACAAATAAAAGGAAGTGATAGCAACTAGAAGACTGAAAACCTTCCCAAGGTTGGTTACTTCTAACAAAAGAACAATATACAAACATGAGAGACTGGTTCCATATAAATGTGATCTCTCAAATAATTGCAGCTGAATGGGAAGCAGTTTTGTCCCAAAGATTTCATTTTTTTCTGTGACAAATCCCTGTGCTCACACCAGTCCATTTCTATGTAATGCGAGCCTGTACAAGTTCTCAGGACATGGACAAAACAGCAAGCCTCTCACACAAACTGCATCCAGCCCAGTTCAGACTAAGTTCTTTCTCACCCTTATAAACCAAACCTCACAGTCCATAATTCTTATTGCATTCAGGTCTTTCAGCTCTGACCAGAATAGCCCATCAAGCTGTACTTACAATACTGCAAGGTGTCTCTTAGGCCAAGGTTTCAAATTCTTCCACATTCCTCTTGCAAATCAGCTCCAAAAGGCTCAAAGCCATACAATCAGTTTTCTAGAAGCAATGACTCCACTTCTGGTACCAACTTTACTGTTGCAGTCAGGTTCACATTGCTGGAAGAAAACACCTGACCATGACAGCTTGTGGGGGGAAAAATGGGTTTATTTTGGCTTACAGACTCAAATGGAAGCTTCATGATAGCAGGAGAAAATGATAGCATGAGCAGAGGGTGGACATCAACTCCTGGCCAATCAAATGGATAACAGCAACATGAGAGTAGGCCAAATATTGGCAAAGGAAGCTGGCTATAACACCCATAAGCCCACCTCCAACAATACATGGCCTCCAGGAGACTTTAATTCCTAAAGTACCGTCAGCTGGGGACTTAATATTCAGAATCCCTAAGTTTATAGGGGACACCTGAATCAAGCCACCAGAGATGAGTTGGCAAATGGATTATTAGTTTAAACAAACTTTAACTAATGCAAATGATTCAGACGAAGTCTATTCTATTTAGTAGTATGGTTTTGAGTTCCTTGATTTAAGGTACTTTATGGTCTTCAGAAAAAAAAAAATTATAAAAGCTAGCTTGGCGGCCAGGAATGAAAAGAGATAGATAGTAATACAAGGAACCATGGATATGTAGCTTTCTCAGTGATATGAAGTAGTAGAGATTATATCTCAGGTGTGTGTCAGCTTAAAATGATCAATTAGTCAACTGGAAAGTGCTGCAATGAGAGGAAAATGCATATCACTCAGAGAGTCATTTGGGGGATTGTTTTGAAGGTGATTCTGATGATGCTCAATTTGGAAGTCACCCTCTTATCAAAAGTTACTTGGTAACAGATGGCTGGAGTAGACATTTTACAGAGTATATTTTAGCTGAATGCTAACCTACTTCATGTTTCATAATTACATATGTGTTTAAGAGGAGCAAGTATAAGTAGGGAGACAGGATTGACATATAATCTGTACTTAGTGTCAAAAGTAGACAAGAAATTCTCTGTGTGTGGAATATCAGCCCTGCTATAAGGAATTAAATGCTTGAGTGCATTCATGTGAAGCAAAACTCAGAGTGAATACCAAAACTAATGATCAAATGCAGAGCTAGAAGAATGGTCTGACAAGATGAAAAGGAGCAATGCTTTCATGCCACATTGTGTGAGGGTATTCCCTAGTGTCTTTATTTGGATATCAGTTACTACTAGAAGGAAATGAGAATGTCATGGCTTTTTGTTGTTGTTGTTGTTCAGTTTGAAGTGTTTTTTTTTTTTTTTTTTTAATTGGAAATAACTTGTTGCAGCTTTGGAGTTTCTGACATTCTGGTACAAAAACCCAACTCTTCTTATGGTTCATTTTCTCTTTATTTTTGGAAAGGACTTTTTTCACTCTGACAAACACCTGGTAAATATTCAAATTTCCCCTTAGGGAAACCTTGAGTATACAGAATATAATTATTTAAGACTAAAGTTTAAGTACATTACGTAGCAATATGTTAATGGATTGAGCACCCTTATGCCTAAAGTACTAAATAAACTCTTTATCTTAAAATAGGTTTACATTGTCTAATACTTGAAAGTTGTTTTAGCATTTATTTGTAAGTAATGATCACCTAGACAAGCCTTATCTCAGAAGATGACCAGTGAATGGCTCTTGACCTTTATGCTGGAGGAAAGAATGTAGAGATGATGGAACTACATTCAACACCCTGCTACTGGGACACAACTGTTGTTATTTCCCATGTTCCATGGTACATCTGAATAAATGAAACTGAGAAATTCCTCAAAATACAGATTCTGTCCTAAGGATAGAATGACATCACTTATCTCAAGAGGAATCGATCAGCCAATGGAGAAGCATCCTATGCAATTACTAATGCCTTGGCCTAGCCAGAATGAGGGACTACTATCTATCTCCCTTAGATTGTAATTTTTTAATGCAGGAAAGAATATGATTTAGCCTAAGTTTCAGGGAAAGTGGACTTTTTGAGTGCATGTTTTAGAGATATTTTGACATATGACTACATATCAAGATATAGGTGACAAGGACCCTTCCAAAGACCCTGCAATTAAATGGAGCCTTTATAAGTTTAGTCCTTCTAATAGCAATTATAAGATAGAAATTCTGTTGTAGCTCTGTTATTCCAGTGTGTGGTCAAGCCTATTTAAAACCCATGTCTTTGTAAGTCTCGCTTGTATTGGGAGATGAACCAAAAAAACTGTCCTTTCTCCAAAGGATAGTGAGACTTCAACAGTGGTCTTTGGCTGAGAAAGGTATGATTAGCAGAGAATGTAGCTATTTTAGGAGGATGGCAGCAATGGAGGCTCCTGAGAGAGGATTGTATTGTTTGTTTATTTGTCTGCAGTGTTAGGAAATTGAACCTAGGGCCTTGTGCATGGTAGGCACATGCTCTACAACTGACTGATCTGCACTCTCAAACCTTGTACCTCTTTCTAACTCATATGAAGGTTACAGTAGTGTGGGCTAATGGCAACACTATCCCTTAGGTGGAGAGAATTTCTATCTAATCTTGCCCAATGAAGGCCCCTGCAACTTTTCTATTTCACAACAGAAAAACAATCAAGAAACCTTATTTATGACTCCAATTTGTTCTTTCTATCTTAGGTTGCAAAAGAACTCAAGGTTCAGATACTCAAACCTGGGAGACATGCTCCAACCAGCTCACCCACTTGAGGCTCAAAGCCAGCTCACCCACTTCAACCACAATGAAGCCTAAATCACTTTCCTTTTAAGAGTGAATGACAACAAAATATTCACAGAAATAATGCACCTGAAAAGATCACCTTTTGAATATTTTAAGTGACAAAAATTATGTTTATAATTTCTCATCCTGAAGTAATTCATGATTTTTTTTTTTTGCTAATTCTTCTTTCTTCTTTTTATCTTACACCAACATTCTTTTGTTCCTATCTCTCTTCATGTTGGTTTCCATGCTTGATATTCAGTAATTTAAACAAAAGTATCTGAACTGTTTTCATACACCTATAAATTTAGCCTATGAACATGATATCATTGAACAACACATCCATAATGGAAGCGGCTCAAACAGAATATACAAATTATCATGTTTAGCAGTTAAGGTACTTGCCTTCAAAGCCTAAGGACCTAAGTTTAATTCCCCAGAACACATGTAAGTCATATGCACAAGGTGCTACATGTGTCTGGAGTTCATTTGCAGTGGCTAGAGGCCCTGTTGCACTCATTCTCCTTTCTTTCTATTTGCCTCTCTCTCTCTTTCTCTCTCTTTCTCTCCCTCTCCCTCTCCCCCTCCCCTATCTCAAACAATGAGATAAAATAAATAAAACAAAAATTACTTGAGGTTCTTCTGCCCATTTTAGTTAATGTGCTTACTTTTTACTTCAAAGTACTAAAGCTAGCTCTTGAATTGGCTAACAGATCTTCTCAGTGGAATGGAACTCATAGCTGGAATTGGGAAACAAGTCAAAACCATGTCCAAAAAATGAGGCTGCTCTCCAATATCAAACTCCCACCAATCATGGGCTACAAAGGGCTGTAGCTGACAGCTTCAGGTTCCCTGAGATGAACTTCCAGACCAGGCACAGTTATGGAGGAAGGGATATTATTTATTGAAGCTTACAGATCCAGGGGAAGTTCTATAATGACAGAAAAAGCTGGCCTGCCTTCACAGATCCAAGCAAGAGAGAAAAAGCCAACCAGGCACACAGCACACAGAGCAAAACTACAGCCAAAAGCCACAGCACACTTCAGGAACTCCTATTAGGCACACTTTGCATATCTTTACAATGGAATCTCAAACCCACCATTAACACCTTAAGATCTGCCCCCAGTGACATTGCCTCTAGCAAGGTGATTGCAGATGCAAACTATAAACTAATAAAACACTGAATATATTGGGGGCCATATATTCAAACTACCACAAGGGCCTACACATATAAAATTGTCTCTAAAAAATAATAATCGTTATCCCATCTATCCGATGCTGACTTTTCTCTCCATTGGAGAATTTACTTCTCTTTTTCAGATGGATGCCAAACCTGAGAAGAGAATCAGCCCATCACACTTCACCAGGGACCTAGCTGAAATCATAGAGTAATTGGGGAAATGTGCAAGAGTGTGGCATTCTCGGTGAACCTGACACCAGCACAAAGCTAAAGGTGATAGACACAGAGAACACTCAACCCTGCTAAACCAGCTATCCAGAGACACAGAGGCTCCCAAGACTTCATAACTGAAGTAGACCTCCGGAAGAGGGGCGGAAAGATTGTTAGAGGCACAAGTTGGGTCATTATGCACAGAGACATTGCCTCTTCCACATAACTGATGGCTACCCCCACAATGCTACAAGTAGGGTCCCTTCAGAGGGGGGAGGACAGAGGGGAGGCTACCAAAGGCACCAACATGAATGTATTCACATTATGAGCATAACTAATACAATAAATAATATTTTTTTAAGTACTAATGCTATCTATGTGCTTTTGGAACAGGGCCAGGTCTAGAAAGTTAGTGAAGAGATAAGACAGAAGAAACTTTGGTTGAGGATAAAAAACTTGGACCTTATATTACATACTGGTTTCTTCCAATTACATATCAGTAAAAGCTCTTATTTTTAGATTTTCCCTCTGTGGAAAAGTACTAAGATTACCTTGGTGGTTTGAATCAAATATTCCCTACAAACTCATGTGTTTTGAATACTCGTTCCCCAACTGGTGGTAGTTTGGAATGTGGAGCCTTGCTACAAGAGCTATGTTAATGGGGGTGGAATTAAGGCATAGTCAGATTCCCCTTGCCAGAGTTCAGTTCGCTCTCCTGCTGCTCTTTCAACTCTGACCAGAATAACCCATCAAGCTGTACTTATAGCACTGCAAGGTGTCCCTTAGGCCAGTTCCATCTGCTGTGCCAAAGAAGAGACGTCCCGCCACTGTTTGTGTCATGCTTTCCCCTGCCATCAGGAAGCTTCCCTCAAGACTGTAGGCAAAAATAAAAACTTTCCTCTCATTAGCTGCTTTTACTCTGCAAGGTAACTATAACAATCACTAAGGTATAAGATATAACAATAAATAAGAGCACTGGCATTGTAAAGCATTTACTAAAGAAGTATGATTGTTCTTTTCATTTTTCTTTCAATATTTATAGTCCATGAGAGTACTTCTGATGGCATAAATCTGGACATCAGTTCAATTGATCTTGAAAACACTTGATCTTTCTCTATATTATTTATTATAGATATTAATATGCAAAATAGTGCTCTCTTCAGAACCATATATATTAACATTTGAATGATACACAGATTACCATGGCCCATGCACAAGGATAACATGCAAATTCATGAAGCGTACCATCTTTTTAAGTTTATTTATAATTCACCTAAAGATCACAGTAAATGGGGGAAAAACTTGAAACATTCTCACCATTGCTTTTCAACATAATATGTGAAGTTTTAGATCAAGTAATTAGATAAGAGAAACAAATAAAAGGGATACAAATTGATAAGGAAGAACTCAAATTAGCCCTATTTGCACATGGCATGATTTTATATGTATGTGACCCCAAAGACTCCATCAAAAAACTTCTGCAGGTGATAAATTCTTTTAGTAAAGTGACAGGATATAAAATCAATACACAGAAATCAGTAGCCTTCCTATACAGCAAAGATAAACATATGGAGAAAGAGATAAGCAAAACTATTCTGTTTTCAACAGCCACAAAAAAAGATACCTTACACTATCACTAACTAAGGAAGTGAAAGACCTGTACAATGAAAACATAAAAGCACTGAGGAAATAAATTGAGGAGGATATGAGAAGATGGATAGATCTCCTAAGCTCATGACTGGAAGAATTTATATTGTGAAAATGGTCATCCTACCAAAAGCATTATAAAGATTCAACATAATTCCAATAAAAATTCTAGCAATGATCTTCACAGAGATAGAAAAAGTAGTCTCAAAATTCATATAGAAGAACAGAGGACTAGAATAGCCAAAAATATCCTAAACATAAGAAATAATTCAGGAGGTATCATCACACCTGATTTCAAGATAAATTACAAAACCACAATAACTAAAACAGCATGATACTGGCACAAAAACAGTTACACAACTATAGCTACCTCATCTTTACAAAGACACACAAAATACACACTGGAGAAAAATACAGCATCAACAAATGATGCTAGAGAAACTGGATAATCACATGTAGAAGAATGAACTTAGACATACTTCTTTCAACAAAAGTCAACTCTAACTTGATTAAGGACTTCAATATAATACCTGAAACTCTAAAACACTTAAAAGAAAAACAGAGAGAACATTTTATGATATATGTATGGGGATAGACTTCTTGAATAAAATATCAGTAACACAGAAAACTAGATCAACATTCAACCACTGGGACCTCATGAAACTACAAAGCTACTATATAGAGAAGCAAGCCATCAACAGAGTCAATAGGCATCACACAGAATGGGGGAAAATCTTCACCAGCTCCAACAAGGTCTCATGTCTAGAACATACAAAGATCTCAAAAGTAAACTATAAAAAAATCAAACAACCCAATCAAAAATGGAGTAGGGATTTAAACAAAGAATTCTTAAAGGAAGAAATACAAATGACCTTTACATAATTAAGAAGATGTTCAGTATTTTAGTCATCAGAGAATGCAAATCAAAACAACTCTGAGATTTCATCTCACTCCAGTCAGGATGGCATTCATCAACAAATCAAATGACAAGCCAGTTGCGGTAGTGCATGCCAGTAGGAAATTGCTGAAGAGGCAGAGGCAGGAGGATCAGGAGTTCAAGGCAAGCCTGGACTACACATTAAAAAAAAGTCAGATGATAAGTGCTGGTGAGGCCATCAGGAAAGAGGAACCCTTAACCACTGCTGGTGTAATGCAAACTGGTAAAACCACTATGGAAAACAATATAAAAATATAGATCTACCATTTGATTCAATAAAACCACTCCTGGACACATACCCTAAGGACTTCACTCTTCACTACAGAGATATATGCTTATCCATGTTTGTTGCTGTTCTATTTACAATAGCTAGGAACTTGAATCAGCCCAGATGCACATCAACTAATAAATGAATAATGAAGATGTGGCACATACACATAATGGAATTCTACTCAGTGGTATGGAAAAATGAAATAATGAACTTTTCAGGAAAACAGATGGAGTTGGAAGAAAATAATTCTAACCAAGGTCACACAGGCACAGAAAGACAATCACTGCATGTTCTCTCTCATACTCTCTCATATGCACTTCCTAACTGGGATCATTTGGAGATGGATGCAAATGGTAGTAACCACCAGGGATATGGGCATTAAACTAGAATGAGACCAGTAGAAAGAAAAAATAAGGAGAGAGGAGAAGTTACCTGACAGGTTAGGGGAGGAATAGAATACTGGGGTTGGGAAGGATTTAGAGGGATAGGGCAGAGAGGGTAGGGAGGGAATTATACAAAAGTTAGGACAACATGAATCAATTCCATAGAAACACCAATTATGATAAAAGGGTGGGAAAAGCTTAACTTTAAGGTCACAGACTCTGGCTGGTAAATCCCAGACTGAAATGGGTAACCCTACACAGTGAGCTGTTGGCCAGGGAGAACCATGAGATCCCCAAAACAATGTAGGCCATTGCCAAAACACTTGATTACCTACCAGAGCTAAGACATAAGGTGCTATTGCCAGAGACACTCCAAGTTGTTGGTCACAGCATATTGGAACACTATGCTGGAACCAAAAGGGAAACTTGTTTCCTCCTGGCTAGCCCACATAGTACTGGAGAGTCCTATGAGAGCCACTGGAGGACAATGGTCACCAACAGCATGAATAAGCAGACTATGAAATCAACCAGCTGAACAAGGAGTACACACGTGTGCAATAGTGGCACAGTCTCTGAGGGTAACCAACTGTTCTCTGCTTGGAAATGAGACATGTTCAGTGGTAGAAAAGTCCTATCTGGAACTGGAAACTAGGTAAAAAATCCTGTGGTCAGGAAATTCAGATATCAGAGAGAAACACATAGTGCTTTGAAAAAGAAAAGTGGGCTTTTATACCAAATATCTCTCAAATAAAATCTCTCTTGCATACTCCCTTTAACCCAAGTCCCCTTTATCCCAAGCTGCTCTCACTCTTGGTTGGAGAATCTGTTTTATTTTACAGATGGCAAAGAAAATGGAGGAGAGACACGATTCATCGATAAGACAAGTAGATAGATGACTGCCCACCACGAGACTTGCCACCTCTACCACATCTTCCAGGGCCCAGGAGAGATTACAGAGGAAGCAGCAACATGAATACTATTCTGCTAGCCTGACAACTAGCTCCAGGGTGATGGTGACAGACTCCGTGATCAAAAAAAGACCCATCAAAGCAGAAATACAGAGGCTACAAAAAAAAACAAAACTCAACTCTAAACCAGACTGCCAACAGGTCACCATGGCTCAGGAGCATTGGGGAAGAGAGGGTGGAAAGATTGTAAGCATCTCAGAGAGGGTAGGAATACCATGAGGCACGATCATCTGCCTCCACCCCTGCTACCCCACAGGGACTGTCTGAGGTCTTCATGACCCCACAGTGAATACCATAATCCCACTGAGGAGGGCCCACAGGGAGCAGGAGTTGGGATAAGGGGATATAAGAATATATCCTATCATAATATAGATTTCAGTACCAGTCACATATTCTTTCCTGTGGAGTGGGACTCAGTCCAATCGGAGAGCAGCTGGTTTCCCCCATTGTACAAATTGGCAGGTCCACTGCTGGTTAAGACCATTGTGCTGCAAACCTCTTTCTAGCGTCTTGACAGCTAGCAACAGGGAGGAGGATCAGCTCAGCTCAGCTCAGCTCCAGCTTGATTTCTCAGTGACTTGTAGCACAAGCATATGGAGTCTTCAGCAATAGAGTCTTACTAGCAAGGCACGATAGTTCACACCTTTAATCCTAGCACTCAGAAGGCAGGCAGAGGTAGGAGGAACTTCAAGAGTTCGAGGTCACCCTGAGACTACATAGTGAATTCCAGGTCAGTCTGGGCTAGAGCAAGACTCTACCTCAAAAGAAAACAAAACAAAATAAAAACAACAAAAAAAGAACAGTCTTATCATCTAGTTCTGAGATGTAATCAAGAGCCTTGGCAATGGCCTATAATGTTTTAAGGCATCAGAGACCTCCCTGCTAAGAAAAGTTGTAATTTCTAAAAGGCTATTTACTCACAATATCAATGTTCTCCCCAAGTATTTTAAAGGTTGTAATGACAAGTTCTAGAAATAAGACAAACATTACATTTTCAAATAACCTAATTCAATTGTTTTGTGACATGGTTATAAACATAAGCGTTTTTATTTTACATGTTATTCAAATTCAGAAGAAGGACTAGTAGCTGTTTTTTAACATTCTCCTCGGAGAACAAGAATTTCACATCAGCACAGTTTCCAATAGAGCCTGCTATGACAGAAATATTTTCCACAAATTAAATAAGACTGGCCCCAGGGTCCTGCTGCTGTAACCAAACAGGGGAAACCTGGGTATGGTGATGGGGAGAGGGTAGGGGCATCAGTCTATCTCTTTGAGGATGTAGACAATTAGCATCACAGTCTTTTTTAAAATGTTTTCAATGTCAAAATATGTGTGTGGCAATCCCTAGTTTGAAACTTCTGGAAAAGAAAGTGAATTAGGAGAAAAAATAGAGGTGAAGAGGAAAAGTATGCCCATTCTTGACATTGTACTTGGAAAACTTGTAAAGGATACATTCCCCTCTTTTACACATTCTTGAACGTCTCATATTCACTATTTCACTCACCAAATATGACAAACTAGCATTAATGTTTAGGAAAATTCTGAGGCTTCAATGGTCAATAAGCATGTAATCTTTGCTCATGCAGCTCAGTCTAGCAAGGGAGAAAATGACACATAATCACATCAACGAAGTATGTACCAATCATGCACCAAAGTTATGTCCTATTTTTCCCCCTGGTCTACTTGGTTTTTTTCTTGCCTTTGGCCAGCCTTTCTGGCATATTCAGCCAACAGAAGGCATTAGCAGAAACTTGGAACATGGGAGAAGGGAAGATGCATACAATACCCCAACCCCACCACTACTTTTCTGGACATCACTGGTTTTACTGTAACTTTTTACTAAAGATGCCAGCACCAAGCAGGGAGTCCCAGCTCCTGGGCTCTGGAATTCTCATTTCTCCTCCTTATCCCTCTAGTGGCAGCAGCTTCAGTAGTGGTTTTCCACAGCCTGAGTACTCCTGTAATCTATTCATTAAATTCCCTCTGGCTCAGGCTTTCTTCCTGGGGAATTGCATAACCATACAACATATGAGGAAAAGAGAGGGAGAGAAAGAAGAAAGGGAAGAAGGTAGAAAGGATGGAGGAAGGAGGGAGGGAAGGAAGGAAGAAAAAAATGGAAGGAAAAAAGGAAGCAAAGAAGGAATGAAGGCCCTTAAAACAATATATGTTGCCACTGCTCTTGGTTGCCCAACAAAACTAGATGGCAAATCAATATTGCTAAAGATACCACATGCTTCAATTACAAGATATCAGGCTAAAATTGAGGTAGAAGTTCCTCCCTGTTAGCCAGCTTTCATAGTGCTAGAAGAAAGTGCTATGCAAGCTGCTGGTGGAGATAAGTTACCAACAGTGCTACCTAGATGTGTACCTGTGAGTTTCTCAACCAACCTTCCAGACAGCACGGACTCAGTGGTGCAATAGTGGCATGACTGCTACGGAAGTAACCAGCCACTTTCTGATAACAGTCTCTTTCTTCTTCTCACTTTACTAAGAAAGCAAAATTATTCCAAAAACATATTATCCCATATTTCCACTTACTTTCCATGAAGTAGATCATATGACCACACCCAATTCAAAGGAGGCTAAAAAATCAAGTATGTGAAGGTCAGGAATTGGCCAGAAGGGAGTTGAGAATGTATAGTGCCTTGCAGAAGCAAGCTTTAGATATAAATTACATACATTGATACATTCAATGTCTTCCCCTTCCTTAAAGCATTGCTTTGGCAAGTACTAAGTTTCTAGTTGCTCAGAGAAAGCAGTCACCAGAAAAGAGGGTTCTGCTTCTTCCTATGGGGCTATGTCTATCCTACATCTAAGCAACTCATCCAAGGAAATCTAGTGACTCCACTAGCTTGTGCATGAAAATTCCAAGCACAGTATGCTTCTCTTGAGTGTAGGATATTTTATCTAATGACTAAAAATACAAATTTCAGAGTTATATGAGTTTAGTTAGAATTCTCACTCTGCTATAAATATTTGATCTTGATCAAGTTAATGTTTAAAACTTTCATTACTTCCTTGAAAATGGGAATAATAGCATGACCATTTCTCTGAACCACTGATATTTAAATGGAAAGCACCAAATAATGGCTGCCCCACAGTATCTATTTAGTAAATGGTAACTATTTTTAGTATTTGTAGTTGCTATAAACTGAAGGTTGTGTTTTCCAAAAATTCACTTAGAAAACCAATCACCAGTATGAAGACATTTAGAAGTGGGATCTTTGGAAGGTAATTAGGTCATGAGGTTATAGCCCTCATAATTGACATTAGTGACTTCATACTGAAAAAGGCTCCAGGACATTGCTCACTGTGAGACAATAGCAACTAGGAATAAAGAAACAGCCCTCACAAGACACAGAATATGCTAGCCCCTTAGTCTTGAACTTCCTACTCTCTAGAACTGTGAAAAGTGAGCACTTGTATTGTGGTAGTTTGAATGGATGCCCTCCAATAGATACAGGAGTTTATTCAAGTTTGTAATTTAGATTGGCAGCCACTTGGCTGGAGGAGGTGTCACTGTAGGTGGGTCTTGGGTCCAGCCCTAAGGTGTGGGGGTGGATTTGGAATTCTAGTCTAAAGATATGCAAAGTGCTTGAGCTTTGCTTGGAGTTCCTAAAGTGTGCTTGCTTGCTTTTAAAAAAAAATAATAATCAATTTATTTCCTTAATTAACTTCCTTACTTGTAGACAATATCCCATGGTACTTCCCTCCCACACTTTCCCTTTTGAAACTTCACAGTCCATCGTATCCCCCCCTCAATCAGTCTCTCTTTTCATTTTGATGTCATCATATTTTCCTCCTATTATGATGGTCTTGTGGTGGAGGGGAACTTGCTTGCTTTTTGGTGGTGGTTTTGCTCTCTGTGTGGATCTGTGAAAGCAGGCCAGCTTCTTCCTTTGTCATCATGGAACTTCCACTAGATCTGTAAGCTTCAAATAAATCCCTTCTTCCTCCCATAAACTGTTTCTGGTCTGGAGGTTCATCCCAACAACCTGAGGCTGTCTGCTACAGCTATCAACTACATAGTAGTTTTGTTATAGAAGTCCAAACACACTGCAGCAATAACAATAAATAATGAAACTTTAAAAGATACAGATTTCCCAACTCTAAGATAGAAACTTTATCCCAAAGGTTAATTGACAATAAAAGTTGTGCTAAATGATTCTCTCCTTCCATTTGCATCTAAATTTGAATCAGGGATCTTATTGGGCTTCTTCCTATAATCTCTTTAATTGTTACTATATGAGTGACAAGCTCTTTCATACATTAACTAATATTTGTAATGAAACTTTGCCACACCTGAGTTTCACAATCAGTCTGAACACTATATCTAGTAAGTTTATAGCTTCAGACGTTCCTTTTTATCTCATGTGCAATACAGCCTATTAAATAGAAGGTGTATCATACCAGATCTTATTCATTTCAAAGCAAATTATAGGAAGTGGCTGAACTGTGCACTAAGAGAATGAGTCTAATATTTCACACCAGCAGGGCCACAAAATCTAACATCTGCTTTCTGGTGAGGTGAGAGGTCCAAAGAATTGAGACTTGATGAATCTTAAAGCAGTCTGTCATATACCACAATGTTCATCAATTACTTCTTTGTGAAAGAATGACTAATGATAATTCCTGCTAGAGGACCATTTGCATATTCAAGCTAAGTGTTTATGGAAAAGAGAATGTCAATTTGTTATGAGGGTGAACTTCTTTCCTTCAGATTAAAATTCTTTTCTGCACACTGCTGCCTTAGGCTTGCCATTGCAACTTGGTGAAAAGATACAATATAATTCAGAAGCTGCATCCAAATCTATATTCCTAGCTCAAGAAGAAAAGAAACACTGGTATCTTTTTCTCATATTTTAAGACTAAATTAAAAAAAAAAAACTGCCCCACAGCTGCAATTGTTCACAGGGGAAAATGATCTAGATACAATTGGCCTAATCAACTCTAAATCGGAGAGTGAAGTAGATGATTGCACCTAGTGTTACCCATACAAGCAGCTGCTGACATCAGGGTACTTTTGAAAATGCTCTTTCTGATATAAACATCCATAGGAGACACTGGAGACTTCATACTCTGAAGCTGCCAGAGAAGTGAGCCACAGCATCTGATGGAAACATCCACTGAGCCAAATTCTGATGTCTTCAATCAGTCTTTGACAGATCAAGAAGTGGTAAGATAGTTGTCCTTCCCAGATAGATGATGAGTAGCTACAGCCCAAAGTTGCTGTTTCACAGAAGGGTGGAGTGAAAGAAAACAGGGCTCAGTCATGGCCAACCAGTATCATTAGTTAGACAAGTATATACAAGGAACATACCTGGAGGTCCTGATGCTATAAGACTATGCACGATGCTTCCCAACTACAAGAGGAAATCAGTATGACACAAAGCTAGAAAAAGTAAGAGCTGCTTGCCAAAGCTTGTACCCTACTGTCTATGACAACATAAAGCCAGACATGCCTTTGCTGGGGAGATGGCTTAGTTGGTAAAGTGTTTTCCCTGAAGGTGTGAAGACCCATGTTTAGATCCTAAACAGCCACATAAAAGCTGAGCATGGCAGCGCACACCTGTAATCCCCATGCTAGGGAAGCAGAGACAGAAGGAACTCCTGGGAACTTGCTGTCTAGCTAGACTAGCTGATTCTGGAAAGCTTCAGTGATATTATCTCAAAACAAACAACAAACAAACAAAGCCAGTCCCAGGTGCTAACAGTCTTCCTGAAAGCAATGAAGAACAAGAGAGGGTAACTAGGACCCATCTAAGTGAATACACTGGAGAGGGTACTTCTGCTAGAGAGACTCTCAAGGGCTGGACAATAAGATTTAAACACTGTGGTATTTGCTGTATTGGTTTTTCAGGGCTGCTATCACTTTGTGCTGCAAACTGGATGGCTTAAAATAGAAATGCATTCTTTTAGTATTCTGAATGGTAGAACTGGAAGTCAATGTATCATCAGATCTATGCTCCCTGTGAAGCCTGTAAAGAAATATTCTTCCTTGTCTCTGCCAGCTTCTCGTGGTTCCTGATGTTCCTTTGCCTAGGTAGCATAATTCCAACTTCCACCCCTGCCTTCATGTGGCCTTCCTCCTGTGTTTTGATACCCATCTCCTAAGGGGATTAATCATTAGATTTTGAACTCAACTTTGTCTTAACTTGATCTTATTAGCAAAGACCCTATTTCCAAATAAGATCATCTGCAGAGGTAATTAGTTAGGATTTTAGTACATCTGTTTAGGGAATACAATTTAATGTGCAAAATTAGCACATGAAAAGAAACATGTGAATGAATATAGGTAAGAGGGTATTTTCCTATTAAATGCTGAGAGTCAGGCCCATGGGCTTGAAACACCATGATGCTTTTTCAGAAAAACCAGCATTATAGTGTGGCTCTTCCACTCACTATTCCTTCTCGTAGAAGGTCATACTTCACCTTGGGTATGACTTATAACCATTAAGATCCTTTGCTTATTGCATATGTGTATAAGACTCACCATCTACTAGACTAGCCTACTCCTAATCTTTGCAGGGTTCATGATAAGCATCCAAATAGAGATCACAATGCATGTTTCTAGTTATTTCAAAGTTAAATTCATACTATAGTTAAGTAAATTATGTTCTTCTATTTTGCCAAATTTCCTTTCATTACTATGAAATTGGGAAGCTATGGTTAACTCATCAAAGATTATCCTCCTGAGTGTTCTGTTGAAGGGCTACTGATATTAGAATGAATAATAATAAAAGTAAAGACATATGCAATTCATAAATTACTATGCATTTGTTTTATATAATATTTTTGCCTTAACTTCAAAATATTTATTGTTATGTGGTTGTCATTGAGTTTTCCACATAATTTATATTCTATACACACACACACACACAAACACACACACAAATGTACTAGGTTCTCTTCCACCTCAAATGAATACCAGTTGCATGTGCCACATTTTGGCATCTGATTTTATGTGGGTGTTGGGGAATTGAACCTGGAACAGTAGTCTTTGCAAGCCAATGTGTTTAACTGCTGAGCCATCTCTTCAGTCCTCAAAATACATGTTTTTAACTACCATATTGGTTAGCATTTAATTTAGCAAAGCAAGACATCTATGATTATTGCATTGTCTAAATTTAATTTTTAAAATACAAATAGTTATGCAAGCAATTTTTTAAAAAAGGTATAAGGCTATGTTAAAACAAATGGGTAGGTCTTTTACCTTCCACAAAGGTCTTTTCTCATACCAGGTATTAGATATAATAACATAAGCATGGGTATATGCATAATTTCCTTCACATACATTAAGAACCATGTATTTTTCTGATTTTATGGTTTAATATATATTTATATCTATATTATCAGATCTAACAATAGCACAGTATTTTAACTATTCTACTAGCTGTAATTAGGCTATTTATACTTTCTACCATTCTAAAATGCTGCAATAAACAGTCATATACAGGTATCTTTCTATGTTGATGATGAAAGATTGATGAATAGGATTTTAATTGCAAGGTTACAAAGCATACACTTTTTTTTTTTTTTTTTTACATTTTGATAGAAATTGGCAAATTGCCTCCCAATATTATTGATTCATACACAAAGACCATACATGAATTTTACTTTTTTTCTGGGGGGTGGTGGTTTCAAGGTAGGGTCTCACTCTTGCCCAGGCTGGCCTGGAATTCACTTAGTCTCAGGTTGACCTCGAACTCCAGGCAATCCTCCAACCTCAGCCTCCCTAGTCCTGGGATTAAAGGTGTGTACCACCACACCCAGCTCCACCTTGTTTATCTGGCTTACATGGATCCTGGGGAATCAAACCTGGGTCCTTTGGCTTTGGAGGCAAGCACCTTAACCACAAAACCACTCTCCAGCTCATACATGAATTTTTCTGTCATGGAAAATCATGCATTGAAACATCATTACTAAACCCCTCAAACTATATTGAAATAAATGGTTCCCAAAGTTCATAAATTTGTTTAAGGCACCTCGCTATTGGTAGATAAACGAGCAATAGATAATCTTTCCATAAGCAATACTGCACATCTCTGTGAAGAAATCTTTCATATCACACTATAGTATTGTCCTTAAGAACAAGGCTGTGAATCAAAGCAAACTCTATTTGAACTTGAGTTCTTTTAAGATTAGGAATGCTAATGATAGAACTTATATTGGTATAATGATATTTATTTTCAAAGTAACTCAAGAATGCCATTTTCTCTATGAAGTTACATAATTTTACATTTAAAAAGAACCTGATACAGTTTAGATACTGAAGTCTCCCCAAGTTGGAGCATACTCCTATGTTATACTTACCCATACTTTGATCATGGCCCTGTACTGTGCTTGACATTCAGTTGACAGAAAAAGAAAGAAAGAAAGAAAGAAAGAAAGAAAGAAAGAAAGAAAGAAAGAAAGAAAGAAAGAAAGAAAGAAAGAAGGGAAGGAAGGAAGAAAGGTGAAATGTAGAAAAGAAATAAAAGAGCTTTGTTCAAGCTTACCTGTAGTGGAATAGGAAACAAAATATTGCAAATTTTGAGCCATTTACCCAAGAATGTAAGGTTTATTAATGGCATAATCAGACATCTTAGTCACTAAAAACATAACACAGACTAAGCCACAGATTGGTGTGTTCTGCTGTTTGCACACAGCTTTAGTCATACATGGCTACTTCACTCATAACTAAAATTTGCCTTATGGGTTGATCATCTGGCTCTTAAGACTGAGGGCTTCTCAGAGTATATATTTCACTTGCCACCTGGATGCTAAATATAAAGTTGCTCTATGGTTCAATTATCTAAGTTCCAAATTAAAGTCATCTAGTAAGGTAGGCAGAAAAGATACACAGTCTGCCTAGCCATCCATCTGGTTTTCTCTATAGACCCATTCAGGAATTTTCATTCCCTTTCCTTCTGTCTCCTTTCCCTCACCACAGTCTTTTTAATTTTTCTATGGACATCACATATAAATTAGAGCTTAATGGGAAGAGACCAAATGCATAGACCTGCAATTCTTGTTTTGTTTATCCGAACAGCCTGGAGTTAAAGGAAATCAACCAGAAATATAGAGCAGAGCATCTGGATCCCCTCTTGGGGACTTTCTCCCTGAAGGCTTGGCTCACAAATGGCACCCAGCTATTGGAGGCACACTCTGGCCAGATTGGAGCTCCAGAACAGGGAAATCCCAAAAATGTTGTCAGCCAACAACAACTTATTCTAACAACCCAGGCAGCCTTGTTTGAATCTTATGAAGATTCAAGCTTTGACATTTTAGATTTGTTTAAGTTGGAGTGTCTGTACAGGCCAGAAAGTTAGTAAAGGGCCATGGAGGGTGGGGAACTGAGGTTTGAAGCTAATAGAACACATGCAACATGAGTGTAGAGAGGGGTGTATTTGTGGGAAAGGGTTTAATCAAGAATGAGGGTGGCAGAAGGGTTAGCCAAAACTAAGGGTAAAAGAAAAAGGCACAAGGAAACCAACTTCTTTGTAAGCTATTTAAATTATATGTATATATATGTTGAGAGAGAGAAGAAAGAGAGTGTAGGCATGTCAGGGCCTCTAGCTGAAGGTGCAAACAAACTCCAGATACATGTGACACTTTGTGCATCTGGCTTTATGTGGGTCCTGGGGAATCAAAACTGGGTCGTTAGGCTGTAACCACTGAGCCTTCTGCTCAGCCCTGTAAACTATTTTTTTAAAGAGTTTGGACAAAGGTACCCTGGTGTTGCAGACAGCTTAAGGTTCGCTGAGATGAACTTTCAGACCAGGCACAGTTATGGAGGAAGGGATATTATTTATTGAAGCTTACAGATCCAGGGGAAGTTCCATAATGGCAGGAGAAGCGCCCTGCTCTTCACAGGGCCAAGCAGAGAGAAAAAACCAACCAGCCACCACAGCACACAGAGCAAAACTGCAGCCAAAAGGTCACACAGCACACTTCAGGAACTCCTGCTAGGCACATTTGCATATCTTTACAATGGAATCTCAAACCATCACCACACCTTAAGACCAGGCCCCCAGTGACCTTGCCTCTAGCAAGGTGATTGCAGATGCAAACTATAACTAATAAAACACTGAATATATTGGGGGACATATATTCAAACTACCACATTCTGCCCCTGGCCCCCAATATATTTAGTTTTTGGCCCCCAATAGATTTATAACTATCACACATTGTAAATTGTACTCAGTCCAATTTCAAAGGTTCTCACAGTCTTGATCAACTTAAGATAGTGAGTCCTGTAAAATCAAACAAGTTAAATACTTTCAACATGTAAAGGCACAGAGTAAACATTTTAACTGTATAAGGAATAGCAAGGAGAAACTAAAACAATGCAAACTCAACCACCATCAACAGTCATCAAACTTCTGCAGTTCAAGTTCAATATAATCAGAGACTGACAGTCTCCAGGTTTTCCAATTCCGCCCCTCCAACTGGGCAGAGTCACCAGGGAAAACTTTCATCCCATGCCAACATTGCACTCCATAGTAGCCCTTTTGCACAGTCCTGGCATATCCAAAACATCTTCAGGTCTCCATGCAAACCACGGTCCATCTTCCAAAGGTTCTTCCAGCCTATTCCTGAGGGTCTTCATGCCCTGCCTCATGCCGCATCTCAGCAGCGGCTCCTGGAACCGTGTGCAACTCATGACCACTCCATGCATTTTTCATGCTTCCAAAACTAATACCAGGTGTGCAGGACACAGCCATATTCTTAATCCAGGGACAAAATAAATCATAGCCTTGAAAAGCAGGTTCCTTCTCCAGTCAGCTCTTTCCAAGAATTTGCATTTTTAACAGTCTTTCCTCAGGCATCCTCTCCATTGTTTTAATGTAAATCAGTCAGGCAACCTTCCTTCCACCTTCCTTAAGATTGCTAATGCGTTGACAATAGCAGCTCAACCAGTCTCAATGCCTCTACTTTTAACTTGCTTCAGGTTTTCAACTTAAAATCTTAAAATCTCAGTCCGATATCTTTATTTATTTATTTTTTATTTATTTATTTATTTATATTATTTTATTATTTTTTTTATTTTTTTGTCCATTACAAATTTAAGTTTGATAAAACACTCTGGGCCTGGATAGCGGAACGTAGCCATCCCTTATGCCAGTAGCCCAGTTCCAACAAAGTCCTCTGCAGTCTTTCCTTCCCCTTAGAAGGCTCATAAGCCAAGTCTCGAAGTTCAATACAGTCTGCACTTAACATTCTCAAACTCTCATCAGAATAGTCCATAAAACTTGGCTTACCACTCCAGAAGGCATCTTCAGTTGCAAACACCAAGTCCATGCCCATTCCTCCAAAACAAAGTTTCCAAAAGATGAACATCCACACGATCTGGTTCATCTCACCCCACACTCCTCAGTACCACTTTACTGTAGCAGACAGCTTCAGGTTCGCTGAGATGAACTTCCAGACCAGGCACAGTTATGGAGGAAGGGATATTATTTATTGAAGCTTACAGATCTAGGGGAAGTTCAATGATGGCAGAAGAAGCGACCTTCTCTCACAAGACCAAGCAGAGAGAGAGAGAAACCAACCAGACACCACAGCACACAGAGCAAAACTGCAGCCAAAAGGTCACACAGCACACTTCAGGAACTCCTGCTAGGCACATTTGCATATCTTTACAATGGAATCTCAAACCATCACCACACCTTAAGACCAGGCCCCCAGTGACCTTGCCTCTAGCAAGGTGATTGCAGATGCAAACTATAACTAATAAAACACTGAATATATTGGGGACATATATTCAAACTACCACACCTGGCTATGTGGATAACGCTGCTCTCAGAAGCCATGGGGTATTAAACAAAAATCTCAGTATTAATTATTGATCAGGGAAGCCTTTTTAGCCCCCAAACAATGAAGGGTATTGCCACTGGTTAGTAAGATCCTGTTGTTGAAGACATAACCGAAATGGTTGCAGGACACTGAGAAATCAAGCTGAAACTGAACTGTAAGCTTTCTCTCTGCTGACTAGCTTTAATAGTGCTATAAGGTGGTACACAGGCTGCTGGGAGAGAAAAGTCATCAACAGTCTTACCCAAGTGTGGCCCGAGCACACAACCAGCATGAGTGGGGTTGGAGGGCTCTAGAGTGCTGATAGGTATAGAGGAAGAGGAGAGTGAAGAGACAGGGATAGGTATTTAAGGCTTAGAGCCAGCTCAGCCACGGCCCTGAGAGGAGTGGGAAAAGAGCCACTGGTAAGATGTATATAGTCTGTGAAGGATGACATCTCCAGCATCCTCCTGTTCACCACTCTTCAGCCAGGGGGGAAAGGTTGCCTACATGACTCAGTCTCGTCCTGTTGTAGGCATTGTGGCTGTTTGGCCTCCAGCCAAGAGCCCTATGACAAAATTCCAAAGAGATTGAATCATGCCTAGCTCCATTTTAGTTCCATTTTAGCCCATTGTTATGGAGGACAATAAACCACTTTTTGATTGGATTTTAGGCCCTCTATATTATGGGAGGGAATTTGTACCTATCATTGTAAACCTGGTCAACAGCCTATGACTGGGGAGATCATAACTCCTAGGAGAAAGCTACTATTGCTGTTTGGCTAAACATTTTATGTCCATCAAACTGCCTTATAAATATTTGTGTTTATGCCTATAGATTACTGCTGTTCTCAGTTTTGATCAGAGAAGCTTCTTTTTGCAGTGGGCAGAGATGCACAATTGGTCAAAGTGCTGAGAACATGCTCAATGCTCAGCCCCAAGTAGGACATTTGCATGACCCTCTAATAAGGTCAGGAAATAGCACAGAAGAGAAGCAGAAAGAATGTAAAAGCTTGCGAATGGGGAGCGCTGTGGAATTCTGTCTTCTGGGTATGATGTGACCATTGCACGCATGAACTCAGAGCAGCTACACAAAACCTTGGTGACCTGCACAAACAGAAGGCCCATCAACATTCTGTTGTGGATGGAGGAGCGTTTCATGTTACCCTACTCTTCTATGACGAGGTAGTGACAGTCAATAGTTGATGGAGGATGGAGAGAATATCTTCAGTAGTTTAGCCATTGCTAACTAACCCATGCTCCCATATATAACCATTCACCCATACTTTTGCAAGCAACTTAAACTAAGCTCAGTGTGTTGCTGTCCTCCCCCTACACAGGAACAAAAAAGACATGACAATTGAAGGAAGACTAGTTGAGAAGAAGAAGGTTCAGTTTCATGGGAAGAGGACAATGTAATGGAAGGCAAATGTAATCAAAGTGCCCTATATACATATATAAAATTATCAATATAATAGAATGATTTTAAAGAAACAGTCAGAATAGTGAAAGAGAGTTTCTTCTATAAATAATACTAAGAATTGAGCTTCAAAGAGAAGGCTACTAACTAAGAAGACAGGATCATAAAAATATAAGAGATAGCTATCCCAACAGAAATTTCAGCATAAGTAATGTGGAAAAACAAGGCAACAAAACTTCTTAAAATGATTATAACCTTTTACTAACTGAGTCCAAAGACACAAAAATTAGGTGAAATGCCAAACACATACAAATAATCATTTTTTAATATCCAAAGGCTTCCAAGAAAAAAAAAACTGCTGAATGAAGTCAGGAGGACAATATATATTGGATGAGAAATTCAGTAAATAAATAGATATGCTGAAAAAAATAGAAAACTTGAAAATTAAAATTTTGACATTAGTCAAATGAAAAGCTCAGTTGAAAGCATAACCAATATACTTGATCAGGTGAAAGAAAGAACACCAGAGGAGTGAAGAGAAGTGTTGCAGTCAGGTTCGCATTGCTGGCAGAAAACACCGACCAAGAGCAGCATGTGGGAAAAAATGGTATATTTGTCTTACACACTCGAGCTGAAGCTCCATGTGGCAGGGGAAAATGATGACATGAACAAAGGGTGACATCACATGCTGGCCAACATCAGATGGACAATGACAACAGCAGAGTGTGCCAATCACTGGCAAGAGAAGGCTGGTCATAACACCTCTAAGCCTGCCCCAACAATACACTGCCTCCAGGAGGTTTTAATTTCCAAATTGCCATCAGCTGGGGACATAGCATTTAGAACACCTAAGTTTATGGGGACACCTGAATCAAACCATCACATTCCACCCCTAGCCCCCATAAACTGTTTTTATAACCGTACATGATGTAAAATGCAATGCATTTATCCAACTTGAAAAGTCCCCATAGTTTTTTTTAATCAATCCCATTGTTGTTCAAACATTCCTGTAGTCAAAGATCTTTTAACTGAGCCATAATACCAAACAAACGAACAAACAAACACATAATGACACAGAATAAGCACTCACCTTCAAAAGATGGCATTAGGCATAGCAAAATATATATATATATATATATATATATATATATATATATATATATATATATATAACCAAATCAAGATTTAAACAAGGCAAACATCACTATCCAAAAGGCATCAGTGCTGAGCAGCACTGAAACATCTCTAGCATACCCTTCAAGGCTCAGGGTCCATGGTGGAAGAGGTGGCAGAAAGGATGTAAGGGCCAAAGGAAGGGTACGACTCCTTACAATGCAACTGTCCAGACAGGAATTGGCCTCGATATCCATGACCTTGCAATGCCTAGCAATACCTTCACAAGACCCTCATAATAGGAGAAAATATGATGACATCAAATTAAAAGAGAGACTAATGGAGAGAGGAAGGAATATGGTGGAGAGTGGAGTTCTGAAGGGAAAGGGGGGAAGGAAATATCATGATCTATTTTCTGTGAGTATAGAAGTTGTTAATAATTTTTTTTAAAAAAGAAAACAAATAAAGGATTGGGGAGATGTCTCAGTAGTTAAGTGCTTATTGTACAATCTTGAGGACCAGAGATTGGATTCCAAACAACCTATAAGAGCTGAACATAGTGTGCCTGCAATCCAAGGGCAGCTATGGCAAGGCAAGCAGGCAGACACAGGAGAATCCCAAAGTTCATGAGCCAGCAAGTGTGGCATACATGGTGGCAAACAAGGGAAACTGCATCAAACAAGACAGAAGGTGACATTTCAGTGTCCTCTGTAGTTCATACATGTGATGTGGCATGTGTTGTACCCATATTCATCCATGTGAACACACATACACTTTAAAAAAAAGCAAGTGTATCACATATTTATTATCCATTCATCTGTGGAGGGACATCTAGGCTGGTTCCATTTCCTAGCTATTGTGAATAGAGCAGCAATAAACATGGTTGTGCAAGTATCTCTAAGGTAGTGAGAAGGGTCCTTCGGATATATACCTAGGAGTGCTATGGCTGGATCATATGGTAAATCTATCTTTAGCTGTCTCAAGAACCTCCACCCTGATTTCCACAATAGATGGACCAGATTACATTCCCACCAACGAGGTAAAAGTGTTCCTCTTTTTCCGCATTCACGCCAACACTTATTGTCATTTGTTTTCTTGATGGTAGCCATTCTGACAGGAGTGAAATGGAATCTCAAAGTGGTTTTAATTTGCATTTCCCTGATGGCTAAGTATGTGGAACATTTTTTTAGATGTTTATATGCCATCTGTATTTCTTCTTCTGAGAACTCTCTATTTAGTTCCATAGCCCATTTTTTAACTGGGTTGTTTGATTTCTTATTATTCTGTTTTTTGAGTTCTTTGTATATTCTGAATATTAATCCTTTGTCAGATGTATAGCTGGCAAAGATTTTCTCCCATTCTGCAGGTTGTCTCTTTGCTATATTCCATTTACACAATGGAGTTCTATTCAGTGGCAAAGAAAAATGAAATTATGAAATTTGCAGGGAAATGGATGGATCTGGAAAGGATTATACTAAGTGAGGTAACCCAGGCTCAGAAAGCCAAACATCACATGTTCTCTCTCATATGTGGATCCTAGCTACAAATGTATAGACTTGTGTGTGGCCTGGAACCAAAAATTGGTACCAGAAACCAGTAAGCTGGTAAAAGGCTATAAGGGAGGGAAGAAAGGAAAGAATTTAAGTGTATGGTATTGCACATATATAAGTAGAAGAACAGATTACAGAGAGGGAAAGGCCTAAGCAAGGCCATGGGAAGAGAATGCATAAAAAAAGGGCAGGGGAGGGTCAATCAAAATTCAAGATAGTCTGAATAAGTCTTATGTAAACCTACTTTTTTGAATAATGGCACATCCAGAAGCTATAGACTATTACTAGAAAATTTTCAGTACCTGGGATGGGATACCTTCCAGTGAGTTGTCGGCCAAGGAGGTCCCTGTAGCCTCCAAAACATTAAAGGCTATTGCCAAGGCCCTTGTTCTCCCTTGAGAAACAGATAGTAAGACCCTGAGAAAGCAAGCTGGTGCTGTGCAGAAAGCCTTCTCCCTGTAGACCAGCCAACTGAAAGCTGGAAAAAGCTACACTGCATGCAGCCCTATGGGAGACAGAAGTCATCAGCAGTGAAAACATTCTAGGCATGTCCATGCATGCCTGCAAATTTAGTCCTGTGGTGGAGATGGGAGTGAAGAAAGGGGAATAACTGGGGCCCCTCTTCAGCTGATGTGACCAAAAAATTCCAGCTCTATTGTGGTTGTTTGATTCAGGTGTCTCCCACAAATGTAGGTGTTCTGAATGCTAGGTCCCAGCTGATGGCAATTTGGGAACTAAAGCCTCCTGGAGGCCATGTATTGTTGGGGGCGGATTTATGGGTGTTATAACCAGCTTCCTATAACCAGTGTTTGGCACACTCTCTTATTGCTATTGTCCATCTGATGTTGGCCAGGTGGTGAACTCAATCCTCTACTCATGCCATTGTTGTCCCTTGCTATCATGGAGCTTCCCCTCGAGTGTGAAAGACAAAATAAACCCCTTTTATCCTACAAGCTGCTCTTGGTCTGGTGTTTTCTGCCAGTAATGCGAACCTGACAGCAACAGTAAAGTTGGTGCCAGAAGAATGAGACTGCTTAGGGGTTAAGGCGCCTGCCTCCTAAGCCTAAGAACACTGGTTCCAATATCCAGCAGTTCCAATCTCCAGGTCCCACGTTTAGCCAGATGCAAAGTGACACAAGGGTGCAATGCCACACTTGACCACAAGGGGGTCGCACACATCTGGATTTCGTTTGCAGCAGCTGAGACACTGCTGGCGCACCCATCTTTGTCTTCCTCTCTTTCTCTGTCTCTGTCTCTCTCTCCAAAAAATAATAATAAAAAAAAAGTTTTAAAAAAAATAAAAGGGAAGAAGTTCACACATGGCACAAATTCAAACATTACCAGGAAATTTAAGAAAATGTAAAGCATGCCTAAGAAAGGAAACAAATAATAGAAGCAAACCAGCAATGCCTTAAAAGTTGAGATTCCTGGACAGACCTGAAATTGTAACAAAAATGTTTCAGAATATGACGGAGAGATGAATAGTATGCATAGAAAGGATAAGAAAATTCAGTGGAGGAAAAAATACTGAGACAAATGAAATTCTGGAGGTGAAATCTCTAGCTGAAATTAGTAGTAGATGGCATTCTACTTAAGAAAGAATTTTTGAACTTTGAAAGGGGTTAACAGATAAATGTTCAAACTAAAAACAAATGGACAAAAAAATCAAAAAGGAAAAGCAAAAATGAAACTGAGCATCTGAGATATGTGAAGAATATCAAATAATCTAACACATATATAATTGGATTGACAGAATGAGAAAGGGTGAGAATATGAAGAAATATTTAAATAAATGAGAATTTTAAAAAATTGACTAAAGACAACAACATACACATCCCAAACCTAAAGAAATTTGAAGGAAGATCTACTCAAAAATAAATTAATCTGCTGTAAACCAACGATAAAGGACATAAAAGCAGCCAAAGGGGAAAAAAAAAAAAAAGCATATTACAAGAGGAACCATATGAATCATAAAAACAAGAGGTTAGGGCCCAATGTATATGCATCTATCAAGTGCTTTAAAAAGCAACCAATCAAGTTACTATTCTAATCCTAGTGAAATAGTCATTTGCAAATGAAATCAAACCATTTTCAGACAGAAAAAGGCTGAATTTTTGTCTCAGCCATAACTGTACTGGGAGGAATGCTAATACAAGCTCTTCATGCTAAATGGAAATTATACATGATGGAAATGTAGACCTAAAGGAAGAACCAAAAAGATGAGCCAAGATCAATTCCTGAGTGAACATTAATTACTTTGTTAAAAAAAGAAAAGTCTTTAGGACTGGAGAGATGGCTTAGGGGTTAAGGTTCTTGCCTGTGAAGCTCAAGGATGCAAGTTTGACTACTCAGAACCCATGTAAGCCAGATGCACATGATGGCACATATGTCTGGAGTTTGGTTGCAGTGGCTGGAGAACCTGGTGTGCCCATTCTCTCTCTCTCTCTAATGAATAAATCAAATATCAAAAAAGTCTCCATCCACATAAATATATGCAATATTTTAAATGTGTATGCATATTTTAAACTTTAAATTTTAATTTAAAAATTTAAATTGAATTTTAAATTTTAATTTTAAATGCCATTGGGAAAAATTTTAAAAATAGTAAATATTAGCCGGGCATGGTGGCACACACATTTAATCCCAGCACTCAGGAGGCAGAGGTACCAGGAACACCATGAGTTCAAAGCCACCCTGAGACTACATAGTGAGTTCCAGGTCAGCCTGGGCTAGAGTGAAACTCTACCTCGAAAAAAAAAAAAAAAATAAATATTGTGGGTTTTATAGCATGAGTGGAAATATAGTGAAAGCACAAAATATACAATGGAGGGCTGAAGAGATGGTTCAGTGGTTAAGGTGTTTGCCTGCAAAGCCTAAGGACCTGGGTTCAGTTCCCCAGTGCCCACATAAAACCAGATGCACAAGATGGTGCATGTAGCTGGAGTTCATTTTCAGTAGCTAGAGGCTGTGGCACACCCAAAAAATATTTAAAAATATATACAATGGAATTTCACTGATGTATGTTGTAGCAGACAGCTTCAGGTTCGCTGAGATGAACTTCCAGATCAGGCACAATTATGGAGGAAGGGATATTACTTATTGAAGCTTAGAGAGCCAGGGGAAGTTCCATTATGGCAGGAAAAGCGGCCTGCTCACAGGACCAGGCAAGAGAGAGAAAAGCCAACCAGGCACCCAGCACACAGAGCAAAACTACAGCCAAAAGCCACAGCACACTTCAGGAACTCCTATCAGGTACACTTTGCATATCTTTACAATGGAATCTCAAACCCACCATCACACCTTATTATCCGTCCCCAGTGACATTGCCTCCAGCAAGGTGACTGCAGATGCAAACTATAAACTAATAAAACATTGAATATATTGGGGGCCATATATTCAAACTACCATATATGTAAAGTATAATATCAACTAAAGATAGATTGTGTAATAAAGTCATATTACAGTGTTTGAACCAACCACTTAAAAGACATACTACAGGAATTATAACAAAAATTTCAAAGGGCTGGAGAGATTGCTTAGCAGTTAAGATGCTTGCTTGCAAAGCCTAAGGACCCAGGTTCGGTTCCCCAGTACTCACATAAGCCAGATGTACAAGGTGGTACATGCATCTGGAGTTTGCAGTGGTTAGAGGCCCTAGCATGCCCATTCTATCTGCACTTCTCTCTCAAATAATTTTAAAAAATCAATATGCAATTTCAAATATAAGTGTTTAGGAAAAATAAAAATGTGATTCCCTATCAGGAAAGGAGGAATAGAGGAATGAAAAAGAATGGGTTAGATACTTCATATCAAGAGTGGAAAATTGGTGCTTTGTTGCCCATAATGGTGCTGGACACCAGGCAGACCACTGGCACTGAAGATTTGGACTTCGGAGCATGTCTTTGACCACCTATGGGAAACTATTTCTACAGCTACCATGTATAAATACCCAAAACTCATGACTGGTGTGGCTGCTATTGATGCCATATACACCGCCCTGGGAAGCTGCACAGGCCAGACTTCTCAGCACAGTCAGGACTGTTTTCCCCTGTGAAGTCTTTTATTGGTTTCAGTGGATGAGAGATTTACACACACCACATCCTCAGGATCAGGAAAAACCTGTTCTGACTGAGGCAGTGAAGCCACAGACACAGTGAAGGGAGTCAGCTTCAGCAGCACCTTATCTTCAAATGTTAATGCATTTGGGAAGCAATGTAATAGGTTATGCAGTAATACATAAACCAAATGCTGACTGAAGAGCCAAAGCTTCTGCAAGAGAAATCCACATGGATGCTCACTGTAGTTGGAGCACTGACAGAAAACTAAACTGAAAGCTGGCATCCATCAGATCGATTGCCCAGCTGTCCAGGCTGCCATTGTACTTATTTGGGGAAAACAAAACAAAACAAAACAAATAAACCAAAAAAATCCATAGCATCTTAGGTAGCACCCTCCCCTGCCCCCAACCACCAGCACAGAAATATGGCTATGTGACTTTTGATCAAAACACAAGGCTTCTAAATTAAAGGGATCATCTAAGGTTAGTGTATCTTAAAGTGACTATCATTTTGACAGTGTTGTTGCTTATGTGAACAATTAAATTTTTGTAAAGGTACTTGGAAGACAAGGATATTGAAGCTCCTTAATGAAGAACTTTAAAAAATTTTTGAGAATTTTAATAAATGAACATACTGTATTTTCATCACAGTCCTATCCATTACCCTCTTTTGTCCCCTCTCCCCTCCCCTTGTTCGACTGACCACTCATCTCCTTCCTAGTAAAGTCTTTCTGTTTGGATATCTCAATCTTGTTGTTCTTATCCATGCTCTAGGTCAGAGTGCTGATGGGCTCAGAATTATGCAGGAACTTGTGGGGTAATGACAACAGGGAACAATGAGGTAAGGTAGACTTAAAAAAAAATAGGACTGAAGAAATGGTTCAGTGGTCAGAGTCCCCAGTACCCACTTTAAAGCCAGATGCTCAGTGAAACATGCATCTGTAGTTTATTTGCAGCTACTGGAGGTCCTAGCACACCCATTATCTCTGTCTCTCTTCTACCTCTCTCTGCTTGCAAATAAATAAATGAAAATATATTTTAGAATTATTTGCTAGCAAGTGGGAGGGGGGAAGAAGGGAATGGGCATGCCAGGGCCTCCTGCCACTGCAAACAAGCTCCAGATGCATGTGTCATTTTGTGCATCTGGCTTTGAGACTACTGGGGATTTGAAACTGGGCCATCAGGCTTTGCAAGTGCCTTTAACTGCTGATTCATCTCTTCCTTAAGGTAGACCCTTAAAAGCTCTTCAGTCATGAGAACTCTGTGGGCTATGGCCCAACACCAAAATGTTCCAGAGACCACAAGGTCTTGCTGCAGTGTGCATTAGAGAATTCTTAACTCATTTTCAAAGGAGAAATTGTATAGTTTTTTAAAAAAATTTTTTATTTGAGAAAGAGAGAGAATGAGAATGGGCACAACAGGACTTCCAGCCACTGCAAATGAACTCTAGATGCATGTGCCACCTTGTGCATCTGGCTTACATGAGTCCTGTGGAATCGAACCAAGGTCCTTTGGCTTTGCAGGCCAGCACCTTAACCACTAAGTCATCTCTTCAGCCCAGTTGTATAGTTGTAGATGAAATTAACTTTATAATATGGCTTGATGTGCTGAGAACCAGTGTAATTTGACACATGTTTTTGAAGTGAAAACTAGCCCTAACATAATTCTAATAAATTTTATTTTATTATATTAATGAGGAATGCATGGATATGCCAATGTTTTGTAGCTTAGTAAAAGCTGTTACCCTTCTTGGATTTGTACTTTATGCTACAGCATGCTGTACTGTGTGCTGTTTATATTAACTGATAACCAAGTTATTATCTGATTTTTGCAGAACTCTTAGGACACTTGACACATAGAACACTGTTCACATCTTTTAGAGTTTCACACTTGCTTAACTATTTAATTGCCATGTGTCAGAATTATTTTGTGATTGTCAAAGCATAATGTCAGGTTATTTTAATATAATTACTTTTGGAGGAATTGTGAGCATGAAACTTATTTTTTTAAAACCAAGAGACATACATCATTTGAAATTACTCATATTATGCCTTGTACAAATTCCAGGTTTTAAAATTTTGTTTTGTTTTCTTAATGTTTTTAATAATATGGTACCATAATGGAAACACGCTGGGAGAAAGAATAATAATGGGGTGGTGGATGGGATTCATGTGAACTGGACTCTAGGTTTTAAGTCTGAGAGAAATTCTTTCCTGTTTTGGGTGCCATAAAAGGCTGCAAAATAATAATAATAGTAGTAGTAATAATAAACTATGCAGTATTTTGTGTCAGAGGACGATCCTCTCTACTTAGTAACCTTAATACTTGGCAGTTGTTGTATACAGAGTCCTCTTCTCAAAAGGTACTTAGCTCTGGCCTTTATTTAAAGTGTTTAATGTGACCAACTTCCACATGGTTTTCCTAAGAGGAGATGAGTTACTGTGGTTCCTGGTTGTCCTGGGGCTGAGATGCCTTGGTGTCCCAGGGGCATCCAGGCAAGGGCAGAGCAGGGTCTTGAGCGGCTGTGAGTGCAGCGGGAAGAAACACCCAGGAGACAGCTTCAGAGAACAACTCTACTTTATTCAACAAAGAACTGGGTTTTTGTAAGAAGTTGAGAGAACAGGAAGAGGATCCCAAGGAGATTGGTGGGTTCAAAGGTTGTTTGCTGATTCCTAGTTGGCATATAGGGACATTCATCCCAGCACTTAGGAAGAGGGTTGGGTGATCTACGAGTGGCAGAAAGAGGATAGGGTATGAGTCATAAAGGGATACGGCTGTGTAAAGGCTGTTGGCTGAAGGAGTTTCCTAGGTAACTGGCTGAGGGAAGCTTAAGTCTTATCAGGATGACCAGGCACCCTGGGGCTGGTGGGGGAAGGGAGCAGCCCTCTTCCTGCTGGTCTTGGGGTCCGGAGATTTGTGGGGTGTGGAGGCATCCAGGCTCACTGCAACCCCCTAGAGGGGGGAGGTGCCATATTCCTGACAGTGGGGGACCCAAGTTTTGCCTGGGGTCCTGGCTGCTGCAACCTCTCCATAGCCCAGGGTCCTAGTCATGTCTGATAGCTTAGGCCTGGGGTCCTACAAGTTAGTACATATATATAAAGCCAAAAGACAAAATTGTTTTAAAATGTATGTTCTTCTTACAATATTGCTTGGCTTAAGATTTATTTATTTATTTATTTATTTATTTTTTTTTTTTTTTGAGGTAGGGTTTCACTCTAGCTCAGGCTGGCCTTGAACTCACAGCAATCCTCCTTCCTCTGCTTTGCATGTGCTGGGATTAAAAGCATGCGCCACCATGCCCAGCCTGGCTTAAGAATTCCTTATATATTTATATAAGCAGGTTGAATTCAATGAAGTGTCTGACTGTTTCTGTAACTGGAGATAGTTTTTACAAATGAAATATTTCACCTAAACAGAAAGAACATTGCTAAAAAAATTACTGGTCACAGAATGACTTGTAGAATTTCTGTTTAAGTTTTACTTGTTCTGAAAAAAAGCATGATGCCCTAATGAAAATTTCTGGAAAAGTCCTTTAGGTATTTTTAGTCTGATCTAGCAACAAAATAGATTTTCATCTTTTAATGCAGTTTTATCTTTTAAAGTAGTTGATACAATGCATTTTAATACAGAAATATATAATAAATGAATTCAATGGGATTTCAAAGTTAGCCTGTTGGTGGAATCAACTGCTGAGCTAGTGAGCATCTTATCCCAGTCAATGTCTAAAGCAACGTAATTAAAAACCTTTCTGGTCAATAAATAAAGAGGGAAGCATTAAATCCAAACTTATCAATAATCCCATCTATAGAAATGTATTTAAACACTCCAAGTAAAATGAGATTTTTACACTGGATAAAAAGTAAAATCTGACATTATACTTTATGAGAAACATTTTGAATATAAAGAGATAGGCAGAATGAAAATAAATAAAGGTGAGGAGATATATTTCCAAAATAATATAAGTAAATTGATGTTAGGGCTGGAGAGATCACTTAGCAGCTAAGAAAACTGATGTAAATATATCACTCTAAGTAATCTAAAGTGAAGAATGGCACTATAGATAAGGACATGTGATGAATAAGAAGAACCAACTTACCTGGGAGATATAACCCTCACATATGTGCAAAATTTCAAAATACAAACTAAAAACTCAACAGCACTAAAGGCATCAACAGACAAAATACAAAGTTGGAGATTTTCACATTGTTTATTAGTGAAAAGTAGACAGCAAGCACACAAGAGTATTTACACAGCCCTGCCAATCAACTGTACTTATCATTCATAGCATATAATATATCACAGAAAACAGTCAAGTACATGTATAATATTAACAAGATGGATCATATACTCTGTGGCATAAAAAATTCAATAAAAGCCAAGTGTGGTGGCACATGCCTTTAATCCCAGGACTTTGGAGGCAGAGGTGGGAGGATCACCATTAGTTTGAGGCTGGCCTGAGACTACATAGTGAATTCCAGGTCAGCCTGGACTAGAGTGAAACCCTACCTTGCAAAACAAAACAAAACAAAAAAAAAATCAAAAAATGACAAATAGTTCAAACGAGAGGAGTATGTTCTCTGACCACCATAGATTTAAATTAAAAGAAAAATCAATGATGGGCTGAAGAGATAGCTTACTGGTTAAGGTGCTTGCCTATAAAGCCTAATGACCCAGGTTCTATTTCCCAGTACCCATGTAAGCCAGATGCACAAGATTAAACATGCATCTGGAGTTCATTTGCAGTGGCAAGAGGCCCTGGCATGCCTGTTCTCTCTATCAAATAAATAAATTAATTAATTAAAAATCAATGAAGTGAAATACCTACAACAACCCTCTCAAACATGGAAAGTAAATTCATACGCCAGAAATTAAACCACAAGGATAATAGAAAATATTCTGATATTCTGAACTGGTAACAATGAATACACAACAATCAAGATATTGTAGGACTCAATTAAACTGGTGATTAAGAGAAAAATCATGGCTTTACATGCTTTTAAGAAATATATATACATATATATGTGTGTGTGTGTACATAAATTTGATGATCTAAGTCTTCATCTTCAAAAATGCACAAATGAAGAATAAGCAAAGAGAAAGAGAGAAAGTGAAAGCTGAGTAAGGTCATCAGTGAAATAGAAAATGGACTATGAAGATAAAAACCAAGTCAGTTCATTTTTGATGATGAATATCTTGCTAGATTAATCAGAATCAATGCCTATTCCTTTATTCTGTTAGCCAGGTGCCAGAGTTTAAGAGGTATATATTTCTTTTTGGTACCATTGTTCTCAACCTCATGTACCAAATCAGGGCTCAATTGTTGTTCAACTATCTGGAAACACTGCTCTATTTAACCTAAAACCTTAGATCCCAAAATGAATGGATCAGATTAAGCCTGATGTGCTAGTCTTTTTATGCTTGAAGTGTTACTGAGAGAGGCGGTGGAGCTAGGGTAACTGGACCCCTGAAGGTAAAAAAGACAGGAAAGTCTACACTTGTTAGAAATCAAAAGATGATCAGACTTCTTATCTATTGCCTAGTTTCCTACACCAGATTTTCCACAAACCAGGATCACTCCTGGGAGGGAGGTTTTTCATAGGATTTAAACATTGTAGTTGGTCAAGTTCAGCCCCTGGAACTTGGGTGTCAGGGCTAACCTCTTCCTGAGAGAGCCCTTAGCCCTAACCAACCAGCTGTTCCTCTGGTTCACCTGAACCAGAAAATAGCCCACCACTATAAGGTTATAAATGCCTTTGCAAGGGAGGCAGTGGCTTGCTGTCTGACCACTTGAAAACTTCCAGCTGTGGGTGAGTTTTTCCCTCAGTTGGACCTGGGCAGACTGGACCCAGGCTTAGGGCCAGGCCTGGCTGGGAGGGCCCTCTAGTCCTTACTGTCCACATGGGCTTCTTTACCCTCCAGCTCATCACATGGCAGGAACTCCTTAAACTTCTTTTCTCCTTTATTTCTGCATTTTACCCAGGCCCTTCATGTGGGATCTCTAGCCATGTGGGTGCCTTTCCTTGGCTCTGTACTTCCTTCAATAAATATAATAACTTAATAATTATCCTTCTCAGTTTTTTATTCAGTTCTTTGATTAAAATTAGAAACAAACCTGGGGTTTGGGGTTCAAGGACTTTCCTGGACACATAGCACTGTGTTACATTACCAGTTCCCAAAGCAAAACACCTGCACTTATCTAATATTCCATTTATAAAAAATGCCATTTAAAGTAAGACATCACCACAGCAATCTCCGTAGTCACAATTCGCATGAGAGTAAAGTATAAATTGGAAAATATGGTATTTGAAATAGTTCCCACACAAAACTATCCTACTGCTAAGCCTTTTGTGGAGATAATAACTGATAATTATTCAAATTTCTTCCTTTACATAATTTGGGTCATTGAGAGATTGAAAAAGCTTTATTGACCTAGTCTTAGCTATTTAGCACCTATTTAAGTATCTAAAGTTCTCTCATTTGGAGTCCTACTTCCATTAAAATGATCACTCAAGCAACTGAGGCAGCACAGCCTGGGCTAAATAGAAAACCTAGTCTAAAACAAAATAATGGGGCTGGGGAGATGGCTTGGCAGTTTAAAGGGACTTGAGTGCAAAGCTTTCCAGCTTGAGTTCAATTCCACATTGCCCATGTACAGCCAGATGCACAAAGTGTCCAATGCATCTGGGGTCTCTGTGCAGTGGCAAGAGGCCCTGGCATACCCAAACATTCTCTCCCCTCTCTCAAGTAAATGGATGGATGGGTGAATAAAAATTAAAAAATTAGTCAGCCAAATGCTATGGCTTGTGCTTTGTAGTCATTTGGAGGCTGGAACAGAAGGAACCCTTTGGAGAGCAAGAGTTTGAAGTCAGTTTAGCAACCCCAAAAGCTCAAAAGAAAAATCACTTATACACGTGGGCACGGACACACACATATGTGCATGCACAAGCATGTGTTTATTGGAATCACCTTTTTCTCTTAGAGTTTCCTTAAAATCACTCTCTCCTAAACCTGGCTACCAAGGTTTAGACTACTATTGAGATGTATTCCACACCTTCTTCAACATTCACCTAGCTTATTTCATTAGTATTTATTAAACTTCATCCTTATAGATCCCTATTACATATCCAGTTAGTACAAATAAATGAGATCATTGCTGGCGTTTTACTTTTTTAAGTAGGTGCATTTAATCTCTTAAATTTGTTAAGACTAATTCTGTTAATACTTATCTTTGCTTTCTTTTGCAGAATTAAATTCTTTTTCTCATACTGCTACACATATATAGTCACTTTGTACTTTTCAGACTCCATGGTACATTTTAGATTATATTAATGTAGTTTAAAACTTCTTAAATATATATTTTAAAACTCCTTCAGCATTTATAATTCAGTTTAAAAATTGGTAAAGAAGTGTTTTTATGCCACCAATAGAGGAAGAATTCTATACTTTTTATCATTTCTACATTGCAGCTTTCTCTTCATCTCAGCTTCTTCTTGTTTACAGGAAGTTAGATTTCCCCTCCAGGCTAGGACCTGACTCCATTATTCTTTTAGATCAGGACCTCAATATTCCCATCTCCACTCTGGTCTCTGACTCTCATCACCATTATATACGGGCATTATTTCCCTACTCCTTGCCCCCCCCCAAATAAAAAACAAAATAATCTCAACTTACACCACTGTGGTGGTTTGATTCAGGTGTCCCCCATAAACTTCAAGTGTTCTGAATGCTAGGTTCCCAGCTGATGGCAACTTGGGAATTAACACCTCCTGGAGGCAGAGTATTGTTGGGGGCAGGCCTATGGGTATTATAGCCAGCTTCCCCTTGCCAGTGTTTGGCACACTCTCCTGTTGCTGTTGTCCACCTTATGTTGACCAGAGAGTGATGTCCACCCTCTGCTCATGCTATTGTTTTTCCTGCCATCATGGAGCTTCCCCCTCGAGCCTGTAAGCCAAAATAAACCTCTTTTTTCCCACAAGCTGCTCTTAGTCGGGTGATTTCTGCCAGCAATGCGAACCTGACTGCAACAACCACCTCCTCTGCACTGGTTTTCTCCTTGTAAGACTTCATCAAATATTCTATATTCTACACCTGCAGCATCCATCTCCATACTCCATTTCTATTTATTTCTTCATTCCAGAATCTTTTCAGTTCCTTCTTGAAAAAAAAAAAAAGAGAGAACTAAATTTTGGTTTCCTATTTGACTACAAAACAGCATGTGAGTTAAAATTTCTTATCCTGAAACCTTTTCTTTTCTAGCCTGGAGAAATATTTTATGATTATTCATCAGTTTGTAGGCTTTATTCCTTTCTGCTCTGAGCTGTTATTGCCTCAGTCCACATATATGAAAGATCTGTATAGTAATGTTTCCTTTCTTTCTGTGTTATTTCTACATATAAGATAAACCAAGTACAATGCACCATAATATAGTATAACTTTTATAATTAAAGACCATTATCCTGCCTTATGGATTTAGGGAATAGCCAATTGCATTGGTTTTGATCCACCCCTGGATTTCATATAATGGGTTAGATGGCATTTCCATTAAACTGCTAAATTCCCAATTTACATATCACATCCTCAGAATGCTATATGTTTTCCATCCTCCCCAATAAAAATTCTTTCTGTATTACTATCATAAAAATTATCAATAGACTTCATGAAGATTCAAGTAATTGCTACTTTATTTATTACCATAGAGTTCAGCACAGAAGTAGGCATTCCACTTATTGCTGACAGAAACTAAACTAAATCATCTTTGTTTTCTATTGTTGCCCTTATAATCTGAGAGCCAATCTCAACCTTGTCTTCTGCTAATTTCTATGTCTGTCTTATCATTCCTGCTATTTCTCATATTTAATGAATATAATTTTATTACATTTCCAGTTGCATACCAATTTTATCACTCATCTTTGCATGTTCAGTTTTCATGAACCACATATGTTTTTAACAATTTAAAAACCTTACACTTACTTATGTCAGTCAGTCTTTCAAACCCTTAAGGCAATGATTTATATTTTTGTACTATTATCACTGTTCATATATCACACAATGTTTCTCTTTTGTCATATCTATTAAGGCATAGTTTGAATCTGAGGACAAAGCTAAGATTAGGTAATATTAGGAACTGTTCAGTGTTATGTCACCAACTAGCACAGGAGTTCATCTGAATCCTTAACAAAAGGAACCTAAATGGAAGATGGGCAGGGCAGAGGTACAGATGAAATGGAAGTACTGCAGGACCCTCACATTTATTCTTGCCAACACCAACTGCAGATGTCTTCAATCCTTCTCAGCACAAATAAAAAGAAATGGAACAACATTGTGAATGACTTCTATTAATATGTCTTTTATTAAAAACCAGTGATCAAAGCAAATGTTATTCTTGACCTCCTGGGAACAAAAGTAGATGGAGGAAACACAACCCAACACTAGGAAGCAAAGTACTGAGCAGACCTGCTACAGAGTAGCAGTAAAAGGGTTATATAGAGTTCATTTGTCAAGACAGGAATACAGCCTCTGTCTTATTTACTATACTTGGATAGGAAATATTTTAAGTTTTACAACCTTGACAAGAACTTAGTGATTTGCATGCATGCATGCATGCGTGTGTGTGTGTGTGTGTGTGTGTGTGTGTGTGTGTGTGTGTTGGGTATGTGGGAGGATTTTACTAAGTGGCCCCATGGCCACAATTATTAAGTGTCATGTTAAAAGTTGCTAAACTTGTTTAGAAATATCCTGCCCCATGTCTGCTTTTGCATAGCAGCAAATATTTCAGTTGTCTGAGATAATCAAAATTAAGAAAGGGCAGAAATGCTGGGGGAAAAGGTGATCTTCAAGTGTTACATAATGTACAAGGCTTTTAATAAGAATATGCCACCAGCCATGGTGGCACACACTTTTAATCCCAGCACTTGGGAGGCAAAGGTAGGAGGATCGCTATGAACCCTGAAACTACATAGTGAATTCCAGGTCAGCCTGGGCTACAGTGAGACTCCACCACAAAAAATACAAAACAAAACAAACAAACAAAAAAGAACATGCCACTCAACATTGATGGTATGTGCTGTTAAAATAACTGTGTATGTACATAGTTAGTCTTTAGCAGGTTCCAAAAATACAAGCTTTCCTATGTAGAAGATACCATGCATGATTTGTTCCCATATGAAATACCAATCTAGATAACAGAAGATTTTAATGACTCAAATAAACACAAAATACATCAATTAATACTGAATAAGTAATTAACAATTTTATTTTAACTCAACGTGCTGAAATGCAAAATATATTTTCAGCAACAAGATACAAAAAGTATGTATCTTATCATGAACATCAACTGATTAAAAATGAGGCTAAAAAGTTCAGTAAGTGTTTATACATTTGAATCTGGAACATCAACTTCCCTTAGAACTAAGTTTTAAATAAATTTAGTAGAATGTTATTTCCAAAGTGGGACTTAATTATTTATTCATTTTTAAAAACAATGTGAAATTAACTAGAGTATTATATAATGATAAATTCCAATAACAGAAAAAGATTTAAATATAAGTATTCCTTTTCAAACATATAGTTCACATATTACAAACAGAAGACACAGTGTGATTTCATTCCTAGTGAAGAAGTCTTGCATATGGTAGGCACTCAATATATGTTCAACTGGACTAAAATTTATATCATTCCATGAACACTTAAAGTAGAGCTCATAATCTATATAAAAAGTTTGCAAAATACTCATGTGCTGAAAGTGCTGTCTTTAGAATCTGAGAACATTAAAATAAACCCATACAGCAAGTCACCCACCTCTTTCAAGAATACAATGAATATTTTTATTTTATCCATCCAAGAGCATGCACGTCTAAATCAGATTGGTTCACACCTTTGAGTAAATGTGGATATGAGCAAAACTTTCTTAGTTGGATTTTCACAAAACTAACCAAAGTCTTTGTTGGATTTTAGTTACAATGGAGCGTATCTATGATGCATAATTTTTTGTTTATTTTGGTGGTCCTGGGATCCAAAGCAGGGCTTCACAATGCTCGTAAGCACTGGGCTACCATTGAGCTACATTCCTAGCTCTTACCCACAGTTTCATAAAGTCTTTTCCTTACACTTTAAATTTATGCACAAAATTTCAAATTAGTTAAAATAATAATTTATGCTGACAATTTAAACTCTTAATTAGATATAGCTTTAAAATAAATCAATAATATTCATGACAACTTTTGAGATTTTTCATATTTTAAAATAATTATAATTGTTGCTCTACAAGGCACTGTTTTCATATTTTATCATGCACTGTCAATCAACTGTTACTGTCCCACCCAATTAAGCACACTTAGATGAGATATTTTAATTAATCAATAGCTGAGTCCTATTTTCAGAAATTCATTCTTTTGAACATATCACACACAAGCCCAAGTAAATACAGATACACACACATACTTACACACATCACACAAATGACCACGTAATTCATGCAAAGGTCTCCAAGAGCTACTTGAAGACAGGGACACATGAGTAATCAAGGAGGTAAGCTGGCAAGCCAAATTATGGCACCTTCATATTTGTGCTCCAAATACCAAAACACACTACAGGTAAAAAAATGAAAAAGGCACAAATCTAGTGTTTCTAAATCTTAAGTCTAAAGAACAGTTTCCAATGGTACTTTTCTCTCAGAACTTTCTATGGAAAATCCTTGCTTATGTGATTGAAGGGAACCAGGGGCAAGCTGATAGGTTTAAAGACAAGATTGACTGAGGCAGAAACTGTGCCTATTTTAAACAAAGAATGCGTAGTTTAAAAATGAGAGAATGGAGAAAGGATATTAAAGCATTCTCAAAACAACCTTTTATCATTGCCTCAAGAACACATCCTACCAAAAATATACATAATAAATAAAAAAATAAATCAATTACCATGATTCTGTTAGTATAATGGTAGGCATTATATTATCTGAAAAGTGGACATTTTTACAAACACAGATATTCATACAGCACAGTGTTTGACATTTTTGGTACAAAATGTGCTATCTAACTAAAAAAGATAATTTTTATAATAAAATCCTTTTCAATAAACACTTGAGTAAGGGAAAACTGAAATGCTCACTATGATATTATCACTGAATTTACTGTGGTAAGAAATGTAGACTAAAATAGTGAATTAGCTCAAAATGTGTGGCATATAAATAAAGACTCCATTATCTTTACAATATGTGACAACAAAATTCCATTTCTGCTTTCTAATAAGACCAAAGAAAATCTTAAATTAAAAAAATATATGCGTATGTATTTTTAAATTGTACAATGTAAATTTATAACAAGCCCCATTATGGACTTAAGGACGTCAATTTCTACCTGCCATAATTCTCTTACATACAATGGAAGTTCAGGTAAGAATCTTTCTTCAATTCTAAGGAATCCTCACAATTTTAAATTTACGTCCCTACAACAAAAATCAAACTAAGATATCTGAACCTATGCCCTTTCTGAATTTAAAACCAAATTATACAAATTTTAATCTAGAGAATAAAGGTATACAGGCATTTGGTTTTTTTCCAGTGAAACATCTTTTCCCTTGTGGTCAAATATAAATCTTGCCTAAGATGCATACTACCAATGTACAGTACCAGGTGTGATGATCTGCCTCCAACCACTCCTGCTTTTCCAGGACAGTGACCAGAACAGAACTCAAAATATCAGATACTAAACACCTCTGAATGTTTAAAGCTAAAATTAATTCAAAAGAACTAGCTCATAAAAAAATTATAGTTTGTCCTGTTCACATTATGCAGAATTTCCATAATCCACAATGTAAGTACAATAACTGAAAACAAAGGAGAAAAGGGGGGAAGTTTCATAGTGTGGCTTGATATATTTCAAATGTTCTCTACTATGCATCTATCACAGGCAAATAATATCCACTCATTGTGTGAAGGAGAGTAGACTGTCCTGATTCATTTATTGTTGTCTTTTCCAACGTTTGATAAAATGGGAATAAATTCACTACTATCTGAAACTTAAATCAATTTATGTATAATCAATAATACTTTTCTTATCTATTATCACAAACATCTGGTTGCTTCCATCTGTCTTAAATTCTTTCAAAAGTTAAAACATAATTATTTATCTTATTAATCTCCTCAAAGGGAGAAAAAAATATATGTACCATTCAGCATACAAAAGTTACACATTAAAAGTGCATATATATCTTTCTTAATTGGCCCACTGGTTAAATTTATATTTGGTCATTCTTACTTTTTAATTTGTACTTAATTCTTCATATAAATGTAGGTCACTATAAATTAAAAAAATTACTTTAGCAAAAAAAACATGTTTTCTTCTTATTATTGAAACTTTTAACTGCATTCATTTCTCAATTGTAAATGTGAACACAACCAGTTTCTTGAACAGTGAGTAATAGGCAAACATAACAATTTTTAACTAAAAGTTTGGGCCAACTCATTGCATATCTGCCCCCTAAGTGAAAATAAATTAAACTGGAGCAGTATATTGCCATAACTTACCTTGAAGGCAAGCAGGTCCTTCTGTATGTATACAACTTAGACTGGAGACATTCTCACTAATCTCCAAAACAAGTGCTTTAAAGAAGAACTAGTTTTAAACTTTGATATAGCAGAGGACAAACTCTATAAAATTTATTTTTCTTTTTCTCAAAATAATGGAAGATCCTTTTGAAACTTCGTATCTTCAGTTATCAATATTATCGCATTACGGAGCTAGTGCAATCCTGCATAGCCTTGGTCAAAATGACAAGGCACAATAAAAAAATTAAACTATTATATGAACCATAGAAGTCACTGAAGATAATTTAAGGCCTTGAAGTGAATGGATCAGTCCATTTAAAGCTGAAGTACAAACCATAACTTATCCACCTGAAATGCAGGCTGTCTGCCTTTCCCACTTCTGTTCTGTAGACAAGAAAGCAGAAACAACTGCTGCATATGGTCTGCATATCTGAATCCTTTTGGACTTGGAGCAGGAGAGCAAATCCGTTTTTCTACTGTCCATGGAAGAGTCAGGACTGCTTTAGCCGCTTGCGTGGAATGCCAAACTGTGGACACTGTGCAGATGCTAGTGCTCGGAAGGCTTCTGCTACTAAGTGAGGGTGAGACTGAACCATGGATTTCCACCCTGATGTTTCCATTATATCAGCTGCTTGGCTGCAAAAGAAAATTAGGTAATGTTTACTACAGGATACTTTTCTTTTTTAAAAGTAAAAATGTTTTTATTTATTCAAGAGAAAGGGAGAGAAAGAGGCGAAAGAGGGGGAGAGAAGGAGAGAAAAAGAGAGAGAATACAAATGGGTGCTCCAGAGTCTCCTGACATTGCAAATGAACTTCAGATGCATGTATCACTTTAGGCATCCAGCTTTTCATGGTTACTAGGGAATCAAACCCAGTCTTTGCAAACAAGTGCTTTAACCATGAAGCCATCTCTCCAGCCCTACAGGATACCTTGCATCATTAATTGGTTAGCTTTTTTTTTTGTTTGCAAACTGTGTTCATTTTGAAATGTTTGTATAATGTGACCTCTCCCCATAAATTAATTTGAATTTGTTAAATATTGTCTTTACCTTACTAGTATTTTCTGATAGAAGTGAAAGTTAAAGTTTTTTGGAAGTATGATTGCTAATGAATATATACTCTTCTCCAGAATTCTATTCTCATTGTTAACTATTTCTATACCAACTATTTGAAGAGTCCTTTTCTCATTGTATACTTGCATCATACAGGCAGGTTTTCTACTTGTCTCCCTAAATATGCATTATTTATTCTATCCTATCCACTTGTCAAAAATTTAATAATCTTAATCAATGCATAACTACTGATTGACTAAAGTCCTGATTCTCTCCACAAGATTCATTGTCACTTCCTTGATCTTTTTATCTGAATGTGCTTCAAGTCTCCCAAATTCAGGATTGACATAAGAACTTAGCATCTTTCTTCTCGAACACCAAATTCTTACTCTTCATTTCAGTTAAACTTTCACTGGCATGCAATGAATCAAGTTCAAAATAAGGGCCAAAGTACCAAAGTACTATTTTAATTCCCAAAGATACAGAGACTCGCTAACTAAGGGTCCTTTTATCATCTCACATGTTTTACTATTATAACAGTTTACTAGTCTTTAGTTTTCTGCCTTCTTTTTCTCAATTCAACTTTGAAAATGCTGCCTTGCTACAAATGACAATGTCATGCTCTATCCCACTGTCCCCTTTTACTATACCTCAGTTTTTAAAAAAAGAAACATGGTTTCTTATTGCAGTTTCCTAACTTCTTGTCTGTAGCATTCCACTCTTACTTTTATGTACTGAATTTTATTTATTTTTATTTTACTTATTGCATCATCCAAGTATAGAATGCTGTCAGTGAGCAATCAATGTAGTTACCACTTACTTTCCTTCTCTCACTTCCCTTCTATCATCCTTTATCTAGACAATATCAAAATATTTTAATATGTTTATTAATTATGTATATAGTATATATATAGCCATGATTACAAGATTACTCATTGAAATCTTTCTTAAAGACTTTTATTTCTCTTTAGTTTACTGTCATCAATGAAGTTTAATTTTATCCTTCATCTCTTTCCTAAACCACTACAACTTTCCAACCTGAATTTAATCTTGGACCTTAACTGCCATCACCACTACAACTTCTCTATAATGTTTTGTCCAACCTGAATGCAGAAAGGCTGCTAAAAATGCTAACTTTGATATGCCTCACTCTGTGTGTGGCAACATTTACTGGAGACTCAGTCACTGTTTTCAAATATTATCTAAAAATTCCTAATGATATATGATTTTACAGAATCTGGTCTCTACTTTTTTTTCTCCTTCTACACTTACCACATAAACATACGTATACACACACTATACAACCCCTTAAAACTAAAACTCTGTACATCTTTATTCTACATTTGGGAATACTCCCTCAATAATTCTCCTCCAGAATAGCTACTACTAATACATCAGATTATTATTATTTGTTTAAATAATCTGCTACTACACCATAAACTACTTGAAGGCAGGGAAAACATCTGCTACACTTAAAACTATTATAGTCTCTGTACTAAGCAACAGTGCCTTGTAAACTTGAGTAGTAAAAGAGCCTATCAAATTAAAATCAAATGCCTCTTCAAACTTTGTTCCATGAAATCCTTTCCATCTGTAATGTCTGCTACTTCCTGCTTAGTTAATTTATTCAGGTTTTAAAACACAGCTCGGTCACCTCTGGGAAGTCATTTCTAAACCCCTACACTAAGCTGAATGCCTATGCATATCCTCTTCTATCATGTTACTGACTATATTTAATAAAAGGATATATTCATGCATCTATCTCCTTTAGATAACACTCACAAATCCAAATGTTTTCTCAAATATTAATTTTATATGCAGCACATAAGAGTAAATGCTATGTCTATTAAAGTAAATAAATGATATCCACCAAAAATTTTTAGTTAAACATGAAATTATAAGGTTGCCATTATAATGCTTAAATTTTCAGCTAGCTGTTTAGAATCACACAGATACTTACTAATATACCAGAACTTTTCATTTATTGATTCAATAAATATCTGTTGCAAGCCTGAACATATAACACTTCTCCAAAGCTAAATAAGCTAATATTTTGAAAAGTAAAACATTGCACACTGAGCCAGATGTGGTGGCAAATGGCTTTAATCCTAGCACTTGGGAGGCTGAGGTAGGAGGATCACTGTGAGTTCGAGGCCAGCCTGCGCCTACAGCGTGAGTTCAAGGTGTGGGCTACAGTGAGACCCTACATCAAAAACAAAAAGAACAAGAACAAAATTACACAATGTATTTTCTTAGCAGAGTAAAGGTAAAGCTTGAATATGGCTATGCACAAGGATCATACAATTGTCATTTGCTGCTAATATAGTATATTGTAAATTACATCATGATATTGTAGTACGTACACTAACTAGTATATAGGACAACCAAGGATCGAAAAGTAGTCAGTATGTTTTACTTTCATGAGCTAACAGGAAACCAACTTCACATGTGCCAAAATACATAACTGCAACAGGAAATTATTAAGTTGAATATTGTTTTCATAGCTGTATTTCATTTTATTTTATCAACAATTTTATTGATTTAGAGATGGTGTTTTGCTGGATATCCCACCAACTTTTTATAATTTGAAAAAATAATATTTGGAAGAGTTTATAGGTAAATTTAAAAGCAGATACAAAATCTTCCACTTATCAACAATTCCCTTTTTTGTTTCAAAAAATTACAAAGAATACCTTCAAATCAGAGAAAGAAGAGAAGAAAATAATAATCTCGGATGGTTAATCTCAACTGTCAAAGTGACAGGATCTGTAATCACCTAGGGAAATAATCTCTGGGGAAGTCTGCAAGGGAGTTTCTTATAAACTAATTAAGGTGGGAGGACCCATTCTACCTTTGGGCAGCAACATGGGTTGGAGTCCTGGACCAAATAAAAAGTAGAAAGTGGAGGGCTGGAGAGATGCCTCAGTGGTGAAAGACATTTACAGAGCCTGTCAGCCTGAGTTTGATTCCCCAGCACCCACGTAAAGCCAGATGCACTAAGTGGTGCATGCATCTGGAGTAGAATGAAGTGGTGCTCCAGTATTCATTGTTCACTACTTCTTGATTACAGACTGAATGTGACTAGTTGCTTCATGCTCTGGCCTCCAAGCCTTCCCTCCATGACAGACTGTCTCCCCTGAACTATAAGTCAGCATAAACCCTTTCTCCTTTAAGTTGCTTCTTGTCAGCTATTTGATCCCACATAGGCTCAGAAGGATATAGCAACCTTTCTACCTTATAAACTTACTAGGGAGAACAAAAACCCAAATTGCTACCATTTTTGCAGTATTAGGCAACTTTACCCAATATATGATACAAGGCACTTGGCTAACCTAATGTAAGAAGTAGTGAGTTTACATTCAAAAATGAAGACTTTTAAGGCCAGGCATGGTGATGGTGGCACACAACCATAATCCCATCACTCAGGAGGTGAAGCCAGGCGGATTTTGAGTTTGATGGTAGCCTACAGACTTTGTTTTACCTGCCACCCTCACCCAAAAAAAGTGCATGTCTGTAGTGTAGTTGAGCCACATGAGAGGCCGAGGCAGTTTCAACTTTTCAAGTTTAAGGCTTTCCTGGAAAATTAAACAAGACCTTGTCTCACAATAAAGTCTTTCAAAGGCATGGGGATGTAGATAGCTCAGATGCAGAGTCCTTGAGGAGCATATGGAAGGCCCTGGGTTCATTTCCAGTATCACCAAAAACAAACAAACAACAACAACAACAACAACAACAACAACAACAACAAAAAACAGGTAGAAACTTTTAAAGAAAATCTGGAGGGTACAGTTCACACTGGATGAGATGAATATTTCTACAGTTGTAGGGATGTTTTCTAAAGAGGCAGAGGCTGGATCTTCAGCATCACTTACACATAGACTCACTATATAACATGTGCATATGGATTTAAGAAATTAGATCATTCATCTCAATTTGCATGAGAAACCAATCTACAAACAAGGCAGCATAGCCCCACAAACCCAAAAAAAAGCAGTAAAATTATTACGTTTTAAATAGCTACCTGTTTGCTTCATAAAGCTAACATCTGAATTCAATCTTACTACAGAGGAACAAAGGAATATATTAACACTTAGTTTTACTTATGCATGTCAGAAAGTGATGTCATCTTACTTGCTGTTCCAGTTTTTCCCATCTTTGCACCCAAGCTGTCGGAGTACACTGCACCTGCATTGAAGATTTTAAGCACAGTTTTTAAAAAATCTGGTAAAAATATCTTGAAGATGCCATGTCCAATGAGCTACAAGCATAGCTTACCTATTAATAAAGTCTATGGCTTGTGCTTTCAACTGTTCTGCACTGTGCAAATCTGCAAGGACAAGGGTATCAGCAACATTTTCTACTGAGAGGTTATTACACAAAGCTTCTTCGCACATGACCTTCAGCCGTTCCAGGGCATACTACTCAAAACAAAAACATAACCATTACACATTTACTCTAATTATGTAAGTACATAATATTTATAACTCAGAAGACAAAGTTAAAACAAATTAATTTGAAACTAAGGTTATTTTAAGTAATTAAACTACTGTTTTAACTTGAAAATATGGGGAAATGCATTTGAGAGAAAGACTATTTGCTTTAGGGAATTTTAATTTACTCAAGTATAAAATATAGTGTATTTTAAAGTAAGATTTTTAATAAAAAGCAATCCATTGCTCAAGAGTCCTAATAGGAACTTTTTGTCTTCTCAAAGCAAAGAATCTAGGGGTTAGACAGAAAATTTATGCAGAGGTTTATTTACTAAAACATTCCAAGGAGAGACTGTAATAGTATGTCCCTAAAGGAGAGGGATAAAGGGACTAACAGCAGCCCCTAAGATTCTGCACTGTGGATTTTTTCGGTGTTTATGGTCCTTTTCCTGTTAAGTTTCTTCCATTGAGTTGCACCTTCATTTCATCCCACTCTGCTTGACTCTCTAGGGTCAAGAGGACCTTATAATTTTTACTTTCCTGCTTGTATGATATTCAATGGTGGGCATGCAAGTACCACACACCAATGGATTGCATAATTTAAGTATCCCAAGGTGGGCATACACAGTCTTAGGAAAGGTGTTCCAGTGTTTCAATTTTTGTTTTGGTGGGAAGAACCCAACTACAGCTTCAAGGATGATAAACCACACATTTTAACCATGAGGCTATAAGGAGACACAGCTACCAAGCTGCAGCTGCAGTTTCCTTGTTAACTCACATTTAGCTCCCTAACAAATAGTCCAGATGTAACTAACTATAAAAGGGGTAGGTATATGTGATCCCCACCTCTCTCCTGTTCAAACATGCTGGCTATCTACATTTTTTTTTTCTTTTCTACTATTTCACACTTAGCATGTACCACTCGCTACACTTTACTTTGACAATATTTAATATTAAAGAATTAATGAAAATCTAAACAAATCATAGATATAATCACTAAAATCATAATCTTTTAATCAATATATATTTCATATAATAAAAAATCTATGGCAGCTTCACTGAGGTATAGCTGACATGAATAAATAATACATGCATTGATAATTTTATAGCCATAAAGCCATCATCTAACCCAGGCAGTGAATATATCCATCATCCTTAAAAGTTTCTTACTACTCCTTTACTGTCCTTCCCTGCCATCCTACTCCAGGCAATACTTCTAATGTGCTATCAGGATAGCCTGATTTGCATTCTGCGATGCTTTCTATAAAGGTAAGCATAAAACATGTACTCATCTTTGCCTGAGTTTCCCACTAAGTATTTTTTTTTGGATTCATGCATGTTATTGCCTATGTATTAATAGCTTACTCCTTACTGGTGAGTAGTGTGCCAATACATATAAGTATACATCCACTCACCTGTTGAACATTTGGGTTGTTTTCTTATCTATTACAAAGTTGCTATACATATTCACACAAAAGTCTTATATGAAAATATGTTTACTTAGGACTGGGAGATCAGAATAAAATCATGAAAATAGACTCAATAGCCCATGGTAAGTTTATATGTAACTGATTAAGAAACTGCTAATAATTTTGCAACATGGCTGTATCATTTCATACTCTAAACAATAGCGTCTGAGTTCTTCTACATCCTTGATAACACACAGCACTCTGGTAGGTGTGTACATCATGATGGTTTTAATTTACATTTCCAAATGCAATGTAATATAATGTAATGTAATCCTGGGCTTCTTTAATGTGTCTCATTTTATAAAGAATGCCCATTTAAATATTTTGTCTGAATTTTGAGTTATTCATATAGTCTATATACAAAAGTCATTCACATATATGTGTGTATAAGTATATGTGTATGTAAGTACAAAGGCTATGCAATGTATCTTAAGACTGTCTAAAAACTGTAATGCATTTTATATGCAATTTTGTACATTTATACAAGTAGTAAATATATCCTTAACATTATTGAACTTAGAGTTTAATCCTCTACACACAACACACAAATTCTTCTTCCTTCCTAAAGATACTTTTATATTTTTTAAACAATGTCCTTTCCACTTTTCTTCCATTGTATGCTTTGTCATAAAATCCTCAAGAGCCATCTACAAATAATATAAATTAAGTAAATTCTTCAAAAGTTGTTTGTAGTTTTCACTATGTGGTGGCTTTCTATATACATGGAGTGAGAGGATATTTTTCAGCTCCCTAAAACCCAATTACTTACTTTGTCTGCAGCTGCCAACAAGTTGTCAGCCATTTTATCAAGATTTGGTGCTTTTCCTGTATAAATGAATCTCATCATTTCTTTAAAAACCTCAGGGTCTAAATCATTTATTTCCACCAGATTCTGGTAATAAAACAACATACAAAAATATTAAAGAATATGTATACATAAGTGAATCTTCGACAGTAATGTAAAAAAAATCACAAATCTGAACTGAAGCATTTTACTACTCAAATATACATATATGGACATTTTTATTCTCTAGCTCAAAACTGACATAAGTAAATCCTCTGAAAGTTACTCAGACAATGTAAAGTTAGCAAGTTTAAGAGCAAAGTCCTATGCTGTTTAACAGTAGGAACCATGACCAGCTGGAAAGCAATTACACGTAAGCTCAGACCAAAGTAAGTACTACCATATGATAACCTGACAAATTTCTCAATTAAAAAAAATCTGTAATTAATTTCTTTCTTCCAGTTTAGATGGTGACTGTGGTGGTTTGAGTTAAGTGTTCCTCATAAAGTCATTTGTTCTGAATGCTAGATCACCAGCTGATGGCAATTTGAGGATTACAGCTTAGCAAAAGGATGGGTATTGTTGGGGGCAGGCTTATGGATGTTATTGCCAATTCCCCTTTACCAGTATTAGTTGGTATACTGCTGTTGTTCACCTGATGTTGGCCAGGAGGTGATTTCCACACTCTGTTCATGCCATCATTTCCCACTGCTATCATGGAGTGTCTCCTCGAGTCTGAAAACCAAAATAAACCCTTTCCTCTCACAAGCTGCTTTTGGTTGGGTGCTTTGCACCAGCAATGAGATGGTGATTGGGTATTAACTTTGTCGTGGTTGAATTTATCCATTCTAATATAATACATAAAACCTAATAGCAAAAAGTTCTATTGCTGGTATGAAGTAAAAGTAGGAACTGTAGGTATTTGTGAAAGAGAGCTAGCTAGCTGAGAATTCTTGCTTTTGTAAAAAAAAAAAAAAAAAAAATGGCATATAATATTTACTGGTACTTCTTTACTACCTGAGATAAATTCAGGTTGTTTTATACTCCTATACCTTTGAATTCCATTTCTCTCCTAAGATCAAGGAAGCTAATAAACTTTTTGGACTCTTAGTTATGAATGTCATCTGACATCATCAATAAGTCCCAACCTAGAAATGATCACGATTGATCATAGCACCTCTTGAGGCCTACCATTAGAGAAATGAAAGCACATTTTTTTTTTTTTTTTTTTGCAGCCTGTAGCTCTGCAGGAAGAACAAAGTTGTGCAACATAAACATGCTGTGGAGTTGTCCAGTGGGAATCTTGAAGGCGCCTATGTTATGCCACCATCAAAGAATCAACATTGGACCTCTAACACAACTACATTTCAAAATGGCAGGAAAAACACTTGGGAGACCTAAATACACAAAATCCTGATAACAGTGTATAAAAAGGACATAACTAATCTATATACTTTTTGTTATATCCCATAAATATCAAATTTGGTGATGAAATATAAAAACTGCAGACATGAATTTTGTTGCTAGAAACATATTTTAAACCTCTCAATTAGCTATAAGCTAGGATAGAACAGTATTGTCAGGGGAGTGCTGGGGAGCAAACCCAGAGCAAGTAAGAGCTCTATTACTGAGCAACACCCTTCAAGACAACAAGTATCCATTATTTTCTTACAAAATGAGCAGCAAAACAGCAACTAGAATATTCACTGAAAACCCACACTGAGCTATATGTATTGTTCTATTAAAAACACATTTTCTCTGATTTTCTACTGTTTCTACAATATGCCATATTTGTCATAACTTGAACACAAATGTGAACTATTATTTTTAGTGTATCTTTTCCACTATTTTACATATTTATAAATTAAATATTAGGCATTTAAATCACAGTTACCTTTTTACTTTCTTCCATTTCATGTTCAAACATTGCATTAAAAACTGGGGAACGGGCTGTAACAAGATTAATCCTCATTATTTAATGCATTAACTTATTTTACAAAAAACTGCATTACTCAAAAATAGAAAGTACCTGCAAGCACAGACTTATGAGCTTTGAATTCTTGTCCTCTTACAAAAAAACTGCAGTCTGTAAATCTTGTGTTTTCCCAGAGATTACCTAAGTCTTCTGCTAGTCGACATTCAGGAACCTTCAAAGTATTAGTATTAGTATGTCCTGATATATTTATTGAATCTTGGACCACACTCACCTAATAAAGAAAAGACAGCAAGAAAAAAAAATTCTTTTACACAGTACTATCATAGGTACCTACTATGTCTAAATTTAAAATTTCAACTTTAAATTTCTTGGATAATTCAATGTATCTTGATAAAAATTCTAATGCTAATAAAATGAATTTAAGAATATAACTTAAAGGGTAGAAATAACATGAATAATTAGAAACAAACTAGGTCTTTTCAGTATGGACATTTAATGTAAATAAATAGCTTATCAATTGATTGGTAAGCTTATATTTTAACTATAAAACTACTTACCAATAGAAAATACACAATAAAATGTCACCTTCATATCATTTATGTGAGGATGAAGAAGAAATTTTTGGTGTTTCACTTAGCCTTTATATTTATTACTATTTTTATTATACATGTAATGCCTTTTACAATACTAAAAGGTATAAGACTATAATCTTTCATATGCAAATTTGGGACTTTAAAAATATTCTTTAAAGTTTCAACTGATTTAAATATTTAGTAAAATTGTTTTAAATATTTAAGCATCAGAATTTCCACAAAGCAACTATAATTGTTAAAGTTCACATTTATGGAACATTTAATGGAAATTCAAAAAGCACAAAAAAGATGATGACATCAAATTAAAAGAAAGACTAATGGATAGAGGGAGGGGATATGATGGAGATTGGATTTCTAAAGGGGAATGGGGGGAGGGGAGGGAAATATCATGCATTTTTTTGTATGTAAGTATAGAAGTTGTCAATAAATAAATTACAAAAAAAGAGCATCAACTCAGAGAGAAACAGAAAAAAAAAGCACAATACAAATGTTATTTAGTTAAATTTAAAGGTATTTTTTAACACATGAAGTAATCAGTAAGTAGAAGCAGAGATTATTATGACATTTCTCTTATGTATAACCTCATATAATATGGCTTAAACTGCCTTCCATTAAAGATGATTATATGATAAATAAAATCTTAAAACTTAAGTCTTGGACACCACTTTTAAGAAAAGCTACTCTACTATGTCATGTTGGAAGTTGTATATTACAATTAACAAATTACAGAAAATACCTCCTTAGCAGCAAAAGCAAATAGTTAAGAACAAATGAACACGTTAAAATGAACACTTTAAAACATGTTTAAATCCACTGTTGTTTTAGAGTGCTACATTATGGGTCACTCAATATAAAGCAACAGATAACTGCAATCATATCTTAAAGCATAAAGAGGTACTAGAAAATGAAAATAAGTAATTACTAATATGCTTACACATAATATATAATAAAGATATATGGCAAAATGTTTTGAAACCTAAGAAGTACAAACATGTACCTCATGTTAAATAATGGACACTTTTACAGAAGAGTTAGAAACCTTTAGACATTTGTATTAAGTATGCCCACTCTCCAACTCACACATTATTTTGGAACTGTGTATGTCAAAGAAATCATTTGATCCCTTACCTTTATTTTGTAAACATTTCAAAATGGTATCAAGACAATGCAAATAAAGTATCTTAAATTGTAAGGCTAATTTATATTACAAAAAAATCTATTCATAAAGCACAAGATTCCTAATCACTTTACACTAAATAATATTTTAATATCATTTAAAATTAGTAATATTACCTTATAATAAATAATGATCAAAAAGTAATTTTACAACAATCTTATATTTTTCAAACATGGTAGCCAAGATCCTGTGTACATATATAAATCCACCAAAAAATCTTATTCTTGAGGGGGTCCACTGTGGGGGAATGGGAGAGGAGAGACAAAGGAAAGTAATAGAGGGCGATTATGATTTGGGTATACTGTGTAAATGCATGGAGGTTGTCAATAAAAATGTAACATAAAAAAGAAACAAAATAGAAAAAAATTCTTATCTGTTTTTAATCATGCAACTTCTCACTAATATTATAATAACTTCAACTAATGAAACAAAGTTCAGCTAAGCTTTACATAGTTGCCATACTATGCCACATATTATAAGCCAAGGGTATATAAACTGAAAGTTCTGGTGTATTTTAATACTTAGAGCTTAGCACACAGGCTTTGTAGAACAAGGTATTTCATTGTTCCGTGTTAGGCATTACACTTGAAATTTTTAGTAGAAGAAAATAGATCTGTTCAATTATCTGTATAAAGTATGCAATGGAGTTATAAAAATATGGTGACATTTAGTTTAGGAAAGAATTTCTTAAAATCTATGAATTGTTCCAACCTAATTGAAGACAATACAATTGCATTCTGTATCAGCAATCATTATTCAGAAAGATCTGTATTACTGACATATGTATCTAGTACTTTCATAGCAACTATACATATGAACTAAGATATATAATTAAGACCTCACACTCCTCAGTACTGAAATGACTATTTGTAGAGCAGAAAATAATAGCCTAATTAAAAATTGATTGGGGCTGGAAAGATGGCTCAGTGGTTAATGTGCATGCCTGCAAAACCTAAGGACCCATTCAATTCTTCTAGGTCCCACATAAGCCAGATGCACAAGGTGGTGCATGTGTCTGAAGTTCATCTGCAGTGGCTAGAGGCACTGGTGTACCCATTCTTACTTTCTTTTTTTCTCTCTCCCACTCTCTGTCTTTAATAATAAATAAAAATAAATCTTAAAAAAATGATCTGGAGATCATTCTGGAGATCATTTTATATTTAATTTTAAAATGATAAAAAATTTACTTTTCTCAATTATATATTCAAAACAGGCAGTAATATACTTATGAAACCTAGAGAGAAAAATTCAGGAAGAAGGCTGAGATTCTTTCCTGATTTAACTCATTTGACAAATTTTTTTAAAAATCATGCTTTTGACTCAACCCTAAGAATATCATTTAGAGTGAAGATGAATATTTGAAGGACAATCAACCATGTGTGACTTACAAATCTGGGTGTCTTCTGCTATAGAACTAAGTTAATAACTGGTTCTGAAGTCTTAAAAATATGAACTTTACAAAATCCTTCTAAAAGCTAGGCATTTCTGCACATTACTATAGTCACTCTAGTTAACTACTTACCCCACACTGCAAGACAGGAACCTCTAAGAGGTCAGTTTACATAGTCTTCTAAAGTAAGTATGTAAGAGGTTTTCACTTTCGAAGAGAGGTTATTTTTTTAAAATGTTGGTGATATAAACAAGGTAGCCAACTAGTTGGAAAAGGGTATTTCCTATATCCACTCAGTACCACAAGGACTTCAAAACAGAAAAGCTATCTTCATGGGTTTAGCTTTATGAAAGGCTCCTCATATAATTGTTCTGTGCATACATAGTTCCTTGTCTGTCAGGGACTAACATGGATCTACAAACTGCCTACCACATTATTTGAAATCTATTGAATGGCAAAAAATAAGTTACTCCATGAGTATTCTATTTCTCCTACTTATTCCTTAATTCTTGCTTCCTGAATCACTTTGGAGAAAGGAAGCAGAACTGTTACTTTCTTCATCTACCTCTCCCCACTTCAGCCACTATATGGACTGCAAGACCAAGCTATGTCTTGCACAAGAAGGGAAGCACCCACCTGCCTTACCTGTCTACAGCACCACTTGCAGTGGAGGGGAGGAGGCAGTTCTTTAAGGGTGCAGAGCAAAGTTCCCTCCTCTTCTGCAAGCAGTGCTGGAGATGCTGTAGAAGGAAGGGCATCCATGAGAGGAGAGGAAGAAAGGATAGAGGGCATGAAAAAAATTTAACGTCCATTGTGCTCACCTATGCTAAATATGTTGCCCATGATGCAAATGTCAAAGTTGATTTAAAAAAAGCATATTTCAGGATCTGAAACTAAATCTGATCAATACCAATTTAAAAATGCATATCATAAAGAATTCTATGGGTTACTAGCCATGTGTAATTTAGCATACAGATACCAAGGAAACTTCATCTATTTTTTTTTTCTAAAACTCCTAAAATTAATTTCAGCCTTAATTCTGAATTTCTTGATTGTCTAGGTTCTAGTACATGCCTTAGAAAATATTTATTAATAAGCATTATTTCAGTTCTACAAAAGGGATTATTTTCTTAAAAGGTTCATTTATAATAAAGATGGACTAGTACTGTTTTTTGTTTGCTTGTTTGTTTTCTAATTGGACTAAAAAAACTTTAAGGCCCATTGAATTCTAAGATGATATTTAAAGAAAATAGCATATTCAAATTTAAGAAAACTACTAAAATTTTGGAAGAGTCCATATTAATGGTACTAAACATTTAAATAGTAAACCTCTATTTAGAATATTATTTAGCACACCTGTCTATTATACAAAAAAGCTTTGTTTTTCTTTCTAAATCATTTAATAAAAGGTACTGCTCAAGAGACCTATAGTGGGACTGGGGTGTACAAAAGATGGTAGACTGCTTGCCTAGCATTCAGGAACCTAGGTTTGATCCCAAGCACCACATAAAACCAAGCATGGGGGCACATGCCTATAATCCCAGCACTTGGGAGGTAAAGAAAGGACAGGAGGAGCAAAAGTGCACTCATTCCAGCTACATAGTGAGTTGTAGGACCCCTGAAATACATGAGACCCTGTTACAAAAACAACAAAAAGTTTCCAAGAGACCTACAGCATGTGCTTCAACAAGCAAACAATTTTTCTTCTAACAATTTAACTATATAGTTCAAGTATCCAAATGAAAATATGCCTTTGAGGCCATTATTTCATTACAACACATATTTCATCATTATAATGCAATGCCATTGTACACAACTATTTGGCAATTCTGCTAATTTTTACACATTTACTAATTAAGAAGTTAAGAAAGTTGTCATGCATCAGTGATACTTCTCTGTCAACATTAACATATTAAAACATATATTTAATGTTAACTTAAAATGGCCATATATTAACTACTTTAAATATTTCAATAAAATTGTATTGGAATAAATGGTTGAATTTGCTCCAAAGATGAATCTCAATAATTCATGACAATAAAATTACTTAAAGATAAAAATTACAGGAGCAAATCTAAACTCCCTCAAAGTAATATAAGTTTGAAGCATAAATTAACAGGCAGAGGCAGTATTAGTACTTTTCAAAATATAATTTTTTTAACAAATAAAGTGCTAAAAGCAGCAAGAGAGGAATAACACATTACATTCAAAGACAATCCCATCAGATTACCTCATATTTTTCGATGAAAACTCTGAAAGCCAGAAAAGCTTGGAATGGAGTACTGCAAAGTCTAAAAAGCTATGGCTTCCAATCCAAACTACTCTACCCAGCCAAAGTATCTCTCATAATAGAAGGAGGAAGGAAAACTTTTTAAATGATAAAAGACAGCTCAATGATTATATGAACATAAAGCCAAACCTACCGAGAATACTTCAGGGAATACTCCACATAGAAGAGTTGAACAACCAACCTCAAGAGCCTACAAGAGGACGAACATGATAACCGCAACTAGAGCAGGCACAAAAACGTATAAATCCCACGAAGGCACCAAACTCCATAAAGCCTACAGCACTGCAGGGATTAAATAGAACCCCACAGTAATAACGCTGAAAATCACTGGTCTTAACTCACCTATCAATACACAAGTTAACAGGGTGGATGAGAAAAAGGGATCTTTCTAATCTGCTGTCTTCAAAGAAACCCACCTCACCATGAAGGATAGGCACCTCCTCAAGCTGAAATGATGAAAAATGATTTTCCAAGCAATGGAAAAGTCACCAAAAAGGACAAATGACACTTTTTACTCATCAAAAGAATGATCAAAAAAAAAAAAGGACACCACAATCATAAATCTATATGCAATAAAAACAGGTATACCACATTTTATAAAGCAAAACCTACTAAACAACAAATCAGAAATAAATCCCAATACCATCATACTATGGGGAACTCAAACCCCCACTATCAATGGACAGATCATCCAAGCAGCAAGTCAATAGGAAAATAAGAGATCTTAACAACACCATAGATCAATTAGACCTAAGAGACATCTACAGAAAATTCCACCCCAATTCCACAGAATACACATTCTCTCAGCAGCCCACAGAACCTTATTCAAAACAGATCATATATTAGGCCATAATGCATGCCTCCATAAATTCAGGAAAATGGACATAACTTCCTTCATCATATCAAAACACAAAGCTTTCAACATATGAAAATTGATAAATGTAATACATCACATAAATAAACACAAGAACAACATGATTATTTCAACAGATGATCAGAAAGCATTCAACAAAATACAGCATTGCTTCATGATCAAAATGCTGGAGAAGCCGGGTGTGGTGGCGCACGCCTTTAATCCCAGCACTTGGGAGGCAGAGGTAGGAGGATTGCTGAGAGTTCGAGGCCACCCTGAGACTATGTAGTTAATTCCAGGTCAGCCTGGACCAGAATGAGACCCTACCTCGCAATCCCAAAAAAAAATATATATATATATTGGAGAGACTAGGCATGGAGGGTTTATATCTCAATATAATAAAAGCCGGATATAGATAGATAGATAAGATAGATGATAGATAAGTAGATAGATAGATGATAGTTAGATAGTTAGATAGATAGACAGAGCACATAAAGCCCAAATCATACTTAATGGGGAAAGATGCAAGGAGTTTCCACTGAGACTGAGAACAAGACAGGGGTGACCAATATCACTACTGCTCTTCAACATATCACTGGAAGTTCTAGCTCAAGCAATAAAGCAGAAGAAGGATATAAAAGAGATATGGATACAAATTGGAAAGGAAGAAGTCAAACTAGCCAATTTGCATATGACATGCTCCTATACAAAAGTGACCTGGAAGACATTTCCATAAAACTCCTAAAGTTGATAAGTTCCTTCAGCAAAGGGGCAGGATACAAAAAAAAAAAAAAAAAAAAAAAAAAAAATCATTACATTCCAAAGACAAATATACAGAGAAAGAAATTAGTAATGCAGTCCCCTTTTCAATAGCTACACACACACACACACACACACACACACACACACACACACACCCCAAAATACATTAACCAAGAAAGTGAAAGGCCTATATAATAAAAACATAAAAACACTTAAGAAAGAAATTGAGGAAAACACAAGAAGATGGAAAGATCTCCCATGCTTCTGGATAGGTAGAATTAATATTGTGAAAATGGCAATTCTACCAAAAGAAATATGTAGATTCAAAAATCCCAGCATCATTCTTCACAGAAATAGAAAAAATAATCTCAAAATTTAGATGGAACAGCAAAAAGCCTCAGATATCCAAAAATATCCACAGCAAAAGAAACTCCTCTGGAGGTATCACCATACCATATTTAAATCTATACTACAAAGCCATAGCAGTAAAAACAGCATGGTACTAGCATAAAAATAGAGATATAGATCAATGGAACAGAACTGAAGACTCAGCCTTTAGTTCAAGTAACTACAGCTACTTGATCTTTGACAAAGGTACCAACAATGTACAATGGAGAAAAAACAGCATCTTCAACAAATGGTGCTGGTCAAATCAGATAAACACATGTAGAAAAATGAAACTAGGGCTGGAGCAATGGTTTAGCGATTAAGTGCTTGTCTGTAAAGCCTAAACAGGTTTGATTCCCCATTACACACGTGACCCAGATGCACAAAGTTGTGTATGTGTCTGGAGTTCATCTGCAATGGCTAGAGTCCCTGGCACACCCATGCTTTATATCTGCCTCTCTCTTTCATAAATTAAATAAATGCATAAAATTTTTTTTAAAAAAAAAAAGAAGGGCTAGAGAGATTACTTAGTGGTTAAGGCACTTGCCCACAAAGCCTAAGGATCTATGTTTGACTCTCCAGGTCCCACGTAAGCCAAACGCACAAGGTGATGCAAGCACATAAGGTTGCACATGCATAATAGGTGGCACACACATCTAGAGTTCAACTGCAGTGGCTGGAGGTCTGATATGTCAATTCTCTCTCTCTCTCTGTCTCGTACTCTCTCAAAAAAATTAATTTAAAAAAAAAAAAAAGAAAAATGAACCTAGACCCATTCCTCCAACTATGCACAAAAACCAACTCCAAATGGATTAAAGACCCTCAATGTAACACCTGAAACTCTTAAATGAATGGAAGAAAAAATAGGGGGAACTCTACACGATATAGGAGTGGGGAAAGCATTCCTGAAAAATACCCCAATGGTCCAGAAAATTAAACACTCAACCAGAGGAAACTCATAAAACTAACAACTAACTCACCCAGCTAGTCTTCCAATGGGCATCTATCCTAAAGGTTACACTTTTTGATGCACAGATATTTGCTCAACCATATTTATAGCTCCTTTATGCACAATAGCTAAGAATTAGAATCAACCCAAATGCCCATCATCTGACCAATGGATAATAAGGATGTGGTACATAAACCCAATGGAATTCTCAGCAGTAAAGAAAAATGAAATAATAAAATTTGTGGAAAAAATGAATGGACATGGAACAGATCATACTAAGCAAACTCACGCACAAACAGAAAGACAAATGCTGCATGTCCGCCCTCATCTCTGGTTCCTAACCTGGAACAGCTTGAGTTGAAGATATACCTGACAGGCAACTCAAGGGACAGATAATAGGGATGGGAGGGTTTGTGGGGAATGGGAGAATGGGGGGAGATATACACAAAACTAAATCCAAAGGAACTGGTACCATAGAAAGCTTCCTCCTGGATAGCAGACTAAAAGGTATCACTCTCAATAGCGACAGGTGTATGGGGAAAACTGTCTGGAAAGAATGGCCCTGGAAAAGGTGGGATGAAGCCTCATCCTTAAACAATTGGCTCTGACTTGTCACTCCTAGTACCAGAAATGGGTTACAACCCACACTGAGCTGTTTGTTGAAGAGACCTACAAAATCCCCAAAATAAGACAGGTTTCTGTCAAAACACCAGTTACCTGCCTGAGGTAAGTAAAAGGTAAGTCACTATTGCTGAAGATATCATATGCTGCCAACACAGTATATTAAGAGATCTGGCTGGAATCTGGAAGCAAGGCACTTCCCAGATGGTTCTTGAATAGTGATTGTATATGAGCTGCTGGGGAAAAATGGCCAACAACATTTCAAGTAGGGGACATTGCTATATGAAAGCAACCAGCCTAATAAGATGTACATAACTGCACAATAGTGGCACTCAGCTTAGGTGGGTAACCAATGGCTCTCTGATTGGCTAAGATACCCACTCAGCGAAAGTGAACCCATAGCTGGAAATGGAAACCAAGTCAGAATCCTATGGGGACCAGGATCATGGACTTCAAAATGAAGCTCTCAATAGTCTTTAACCAAAAGAGGGGCTACACCCATCAAAATCTTTCTAACAATGCTTATCCCTTTAACCTATGCTGATACCACTCTCCATTGGAGAATCTGTTGTTCTTTTTCAGAAGGCAGCAAAAAACGAGCACAACCAAAATCAACAAGACAAGAAAAGATAGCTAACTCCTCATTGTAAGATGAGCCATCCCTCGCACATCAGGTAGGGCCCAGGTGAAACCACAGAAGAGTTGGGGAGATGAGCAACAGTGCTGCTTTCAAGTGATCCTGACAACCTGCGCAAGGGTAATGGTGATACACAGTGAGCATACTTCAAAACATACCAAAGCAGAAATCCAGAATTTGCTGAGAGCTCAACATTAAAGTAGATTAAAACACCCACCAAGGGTCAGGGAATTTTGTGGAAGTGGGGGCAAAAAGACTCCAAGAGCCACAGAATGGAAGACAATATACAGGTGCACTGACCACAGCCCCCCAAGTGACTGACTGCTGCTCTCGCATCTCATAACTCACAACCCCATGTGAATTCCAGCAATTCCACTGGAAGGTTCTCAGTGGAATGAGGACAGGGAGGAGGAAAATGATGGTACCAACACATGATGTGTCCATACAAAGTTTCTACATACATACATATATACTGTATATATGCATATAAATTTATCTTGTTTGTCAAAATATATGCACATATCATTAAAATCTCATATTTACTTCTTAGAATATTAATACACATTTGATTAATCCAATTGCTTGAATGACTAGAAAAGTTTCAAATCTTTGCTACATATGTTTTGATTCAAAATCATAAACTTTGAGCAACAACACTGAATATGATTAATCTTTTAAAAAATGGCCATCTATTTCTGTGCAATTCAGAAATGTACACAAAGACATGCACATTGTTTTATCAAAAGGAAGAAGTAGAAAGATATGGTTGGACAGCTGTCTGTAGATTTTATGCCCAGGTATGCTGGTGCACACCTTAATCCCAGCACTCGGGAGGCATAGGTAAAAGGATCACTGTGAGTTCCAGGCCAGCCTGGGACTACTTTATGAATTCCAGGTCAATGTAGACTACAGTGAGACTATTTAAAAAAATAAATAGAATTTATAGTCAGAGATATGCTGAACATATTTCAGACTGAACAACCATACTGATTTGTAAGACAATGTAGTTAGCTTGTTTTTCTAGTCAAGTGTTTATAAAGAAAACCTTACAATTATCTAGATTAGCTGATTTTTAAAGTATACTCAATATTAATCTCATTTATAATTTAGCCATATCATTAAACATAACCATAGAGTTCCTTATAGTAAAAAAATATACTCACCTCACAAAATAAAGTAAGCTTGTCATCTGGTAAAAGACCATTAGCTTCATCAAGCAAAAAGTCTCTTCTAATAAATTTTTTAAATCCCCAGTCTTTCCCCTGCACAAATCGATATGCTCTTTGGCTTTCTGGTAGAAAATGAAAGTTTAAATAAAGCAAGTTATCAAAGAGACATTTTTCATAATGATAAAGTATGGAAATGAAATATAAAACTATATGTGACTTAGCTAATACATGATATATATGTAGGCTATCTATTATCTCAGTTATGTTATTTATAAATGAGATATCCTAACAAGTCAAAACAGAAACAGATCACTTTATCTTGTTACCCAAATTTTGGTCATAGTTATCTAGCTTGATTTAAGTCTTTTGGATCTCACAAGAAGAAAATCCCCATCAAATCAATCCCCCCCCTTCTCTCTTTCTCTACATACACACACACACACACACACACACACACACACACACACACACACACACGAAGTAGGATCAAAATATGTTGGCATGGGCATAGTACTCATCATCAAATATGAAAACTTAGTTAGAAACCACTACCTCTCTGGATTAGAAGCATATTTCTCATTTTCTATTTCTTCCATTAAAAATGGATGTTCTGTCTAAATCATTAAGATATCTTGTAAGCTCTCCTGTCAAACCTATGCTACTGATATTAAGTTTTGCTTAATTACAAAAAAAAAAAAAAAAAACTCAATGTGATGAAAAGCTAGAAAGTGTCTCTCCATTATTTAGTATAAAGGTATAGTTAACTCTCAGACTTAAAGTCTAACAGATGCTGTTAATATAATTCATTAAAGATTTACTATCTATCTAAACCATTTCAAATGATAAATATATTTTTAAAGTTAAAAAAAAGAGTCTATTTATTTATTTGAGAGAGAGAAAGAGAGAGAGAGAGAGAGGGAGGGAGGGAGGGAGAGAATGGGCATGCCAGAGCCTCCAGCCACTGCAAACGAACTCCAGATGCATGTGCCCCCTTGTGCATCTGGCTAATGTGGGTCCAGGAGAGTTGAACCAGGATCCTTTGGCTTTGCAGGCAAACAACTTAACCACTAAGCCATCTCTCCAGCCCTCAAATGATAGACTTTTGATACAAAGTAGTCCTCATATACTAATATAAATTAAAATCATAGTGAAACACTAGTAACTTTACTGAAATAGTCTACTAACTTAACTGTCACACACAAGGAAATGTAACAATACAAATTATTTCATTAATAAAAGGTACTATTAAAACTATGGTTATTGTTTTGGTAAGAGTTACTTACTTCTGTGATTCACTTCTAATGAATAGTTAAAACTCAATATGGCAATTCATGAGTTGCTAGACACACTATAGAATTTCTCCAATATTCTTCTATTATGAAGCTCCACACTACAACACTTTGGCTGGTGCTATGTGTATGAATCCTGGCCTGAAACTAATAGGTTATGACTGTAAGAAAAACTCATTTTTCTTTCAATTAGTGTTGAGTCTACTGCTCAAAAAATTCTAGTGACAAAATACTAAGCCCCCATATCTCTTTTGTAACATTGTCCAAATTATGTCACTTTTCTAAACAGCATTTGAGAAGCAAAATTCTTTTTACATATATAACAGGTACCTTGCCTTAATAGCAACTATTTTTCCAAATGACAGGTGAAATGTCACATGACTTATGAAGGATAAGGACTGTTAACAAGTATGGTTCTACTTTGAAACTGAAAATTAAATAAATGTTTTGGAATAAGCAGATTTGTGCATGTGCATGTGCGTGTGTGTGTGTTCCCAAGCTGTTCTAGGTAAGGTACTCAGGTCACAGTCTACCAAACACTTACCCATTGCTTTTGTTTCTTCCCTTTTAGCATTCAGAAGGGAAAATTTGAATTTTGCTCGAACTTCACTTTTAGGGCAGCTGACTAAAAGTAAATACAAGGACAAGTAGTCTTTACTTTCATCATCTAATCCCTTTGGATTCACCCTCAGGCACCTGCAATACAACAATAGGTCACAATTGTGCTGATACCACCCATATAGAAGAATCATTAAAACAAACCTCTAAGTAGCTGATAATCACATCCAAAAAAACCCGTACATCCCAAAGCAAAACAAAACAATACCAGAAAGTCCTTACCATTTCATTTTGTCACTTGGGCCAGAAGAAAACGTTGAACTTTTTAACACTTCACCCATTTCTTCTCGACAAAAACTGAAGTTATTAATGGTCCACATGTAGGAAAATTTTACTACTTTAACCTAAGAAATTCGGAAAGCCACTTTTCATAATGGTGATTCACACTTTTAAATTGTTACCTGTAAAATATCCTCTAATTCTACTATTATCTGAATAAAAGTTTTTTTTCACAATAATATTCTCAAAGGACTATAAAATGTATGTGACATGAAATAAATGCATTTTCAATAGCATGTACCTGTGTATAACACCAGCTTTCTGCTATAGGGCCAGTAGACATATCTCCAGGCAGAGGTGGAGTGGGTTCCCGAGACATTGCCACCTTACTGCAGTCTTAGGATTTATGTAGTAACTCCACAAACTTGAGTAAATTACCTACAAGCAAAGAAATTTGATTTAATAATCCAAGTTTGACAAAACCAAGACAGAAGGTATTTTTAAAATTACTATACAAAATTAGGTTTTGGAGGACCATATGAAGTTTTCAAATCCTTTTTTAATGTGTGGGGTGTGTACATGGAGGTGGAGGTTAGAAGATAGCAAGGGTTTTATTCCTTAGGTACTGTGTTCATCTCTTTTTGAGACAGGTCTTTCAAAGGGTCCAGAACTCACCCATTAGGGTAGACTGGCTAACCAGCAAGCTCCAGGGGATCTATCACCCCCTCCCCAACACTAGGATTATAGTAGCATGTCTCAAAGTCAGGCATTTTTATGTGGGTAACAGGAATCAAACTCAGGTCCCCATGCTTGTGAAGTAAGCAAAGCACTTTACCAACTCAGCTATCTCCACAACGCCCAATGCTATTAATTTTTTTGTATTTTGTTTTGGTGTTTTATAAGCTGTGTGTGTGTGTATGCATATGTGTGTTCATATGTGTGAATGTAGGCACACATGAATATGAGAAGAAACCCTGGGTGTCAATTCCTTCCTTTTACCTTACCTTAGGCAGGGTTTCTACTGCATACACCAGACTAGCTGACTGGCTAGCTTCTGGGGTCTTATCCTGTCAGCACACTGGAACTACAGGCACTAGCACTATGTAAAGTACTTTCCAGTTTTGCATAGGTTCTGGAGATCTAAACTTAGTCATTAAAATTTCCTAGCACCCTCTGAGGAATTTATCCAGCTCTGATTTTAGAAAGTTTAAAAAATGGTATCAGGGGCTTGGGAGATGACCAAGTGGTTGAAGTCATTTGCTGGCAAAGCCTACCTACCAAGGTTCAATTCCCCAGCCACCTGCCTGAAGGTGAACATAAAAAGTGGCACAAGCATATGGCATTCACTTACAGCAACCCTAGCATGACCACACACACACAGGTGTATGAAAATATTTTTTAATAAATGAAATCATAAGCCTGTTTCATATAACACTTAAAATCTGAAGAAGCTTAATAATTTTAGATAAAACATTTTTAAAGCTTTTTTTTTTAAATCACAACTCAAAAGTATCCATATAGTTTAACATATCATGCACGCTTGTTGACATCATTATCTATTTCACCATCTGTTGCAGCAGTTTTGTGTGGCTGGCAGAAAGCACCTGACCAATAGCAGCTTGTGGGAGAAAAGAGTTTATTTTGGCTTACAAACCCGAGGGCAAGCTCCATGATGGCAGAGAAAATGATGGCATGAACACAGGGTAGACATTACCTCCTGGCCAACATCAGGTGGACAACAGCAACAAGAGAATGTGCCAAACACTGGCAAGGAGAAGTTTGCTGTAACACCTATAAGCTCACCCCCCAAAATACACTGCCTTCACGAGGCTCCAATTCCCAAATTGCCACCAGCTGGGGTCCTAGCTAGCATTCAGAAGACAAAAGTTTATGAGGGACACCTGAATGAAACCCCAACACCTTCCTTTACCTTTTCATGAAAATAAAGTTATCACAAAATTATCACTACAAGTACTAGTCACTCACCTGTCAAACCCCAGAAGTTCTCACCAAGTAAAACAGATATCCACAAAAGCCTGCATATATCTCAAATATGCTGTTATGAAACTTTATCTGCCATAGTACATCATGAAATTTCCTTCTAGTTATCTGTTCTTGTTCTAAATCCATTTAGATGCCTGATTAACACCTTATAACTTATTAGAATATGGCTAAGTAGATGATAATGTGTTGCAACTTAGAACGCTAGACAGAAAGAGCCATGTAAAGTGTACTTAGAGGTAAGAACTTGCTTTTAAGAAAATGACAAGGGAAGATTCTATGGGGGTTGAAAATTAAGGAAAAAGGCCAGGAGTGGTGGCACATTCCTTTAATCGCAGCACTCAGGAGGCAGAGGTAGGAGGATCACCATCAGTTTGAAGCCACCCTGAGACTACATAGTGAATTCCAGGTCAGCCTGAGCTAAAGTGGGAACCTACCTTGGGAAATAAATTGGTAATGAAGGAGAGGGAAAAATAAAAGCAGGGAAACAAATCAGGTTATTGAGTAGTCTGACAATATCAATAGAGATAGGGAAAGGGAGTTCCTTTGAAAAATCAAGAGAATTTTTGATGGTCTGAAATTAAACTGAGACAAAATCAAGAACAGGTCCTACTTTAGGAACAGAGAAACTAGGGAGGGTGGTAATACCATATACTAAGATGGGGAAGATAGAGACAATAGTAGGGGTGTGGAAAATATTTCAACAGAGATTTATGTGCAACATCAGAGTATACTTCAAATAGAACAATTTTTAAATTAATCTTATGATTAGATTATATTGTTTCCTTTCTACTATTAGCATCTGCAATAAAGCACTGCCCCAGATGTGTTTACAATTCATAGACAAAAAATGCATCATGATGTGTTGCATCTCGTACATTTGTCTCTAAATAGTATTTAAACAGTCAGAGCCCAGAATACAGCTTTTATATACCAGAAGTACAACACAATGAATTGGAAATCCACAAGAAGTGAAGCAAGAGAAGACTAAGACACTAGGGATATTCTTAGAAGCACTCATGTGCTTACTGCAGCACTATTCACAATAGACAAAATAGATGATCAACCTGAGCAAAAAAAAATAAAAAAAAAAAAAAAAAGATTTTTTTGTATCCCTCTAGTTCTTTAAATGTTTATGAGATGGAGAATGCATAATGTTGGTGAACAAACTGTACCATGAGCACATTACAATGTACTAGAAACTCTTTGTTATTCAGCAACTCTACTCATGGTAATAATCTCACCTTAACCAAAAGTAAGATTTAGATAGCTTTAAAAACTTAGATTTAAAGTAACTGACAAGTGACCAAACACAAAATTGCCTTGCTCCAAAGTCCATGCTCCTTATATACTACAGAGCAACAACAGGCCTTGTCTAACTAGTCTCAACTCCAATATTACAGATGAAGACCAAAATAAATAGGTTACAACAGAAAGATGACTGTCCAAGTTTACAATGTCAGGTAAACAGGAACAAGGGATGAAAATAAGATCTCAGTGTCTACTTTAGTGCTATTTTACAGTATTGTATTATAGTGTCTACATTTAAGAAAAGAAAGACAGTAGAACATTAGAACATTAACTATGTAGTGCCATTCAAACCTAACAATCCTTGAGCTTGAGAGAGAAAGAACACAACTAAAATAAGAGGAGAACAAGAAACAATCTAGGTACATCTACAAATGAATAAAAAGGTTTTTCCATTCTTTCATATCTCTCTCTCTCTCTCTCTCTGTGTGTGTGTGTGTGTGTGTGTGTGTATACCTATGCAGAAAGAGAGAAAAAGAGGTAGAAGGGAGTGATTCCTTGTCATGACAGTTATGGCATGTTAAACCTAACATAAGTTAAAACATTTTAAGTTGGAAATGCATCCAGTATAATTAACATTCTGAGCATCATAGCTTAGCTACTCAATGTACTATAGAATATCAGCTACTTATCAGAGTACCTGAATAGAAACGAGGGTCTGCTGGAGTCAGACAGCATCACGAGAATGTGCCTGACTGAATATTCTTAGTGTAGGAAAAGATTACAAAATTAAACTTTAGTTGCTACTGAATGTGTATTGCATTTATAAGTTAAACCAGTAAAAATCAGGGAAAATACTTGTTTTAGACACTGGAAGTGTGATAGTGCCTACATTTACTTATTAAAGGAGAGTGAATCTTGTTATTAGAATGAAAATACATGAGATTTTCTACATTATACAAGTGTCAAAAATAATGTTTTATATAGATGTATGTTAAATGAACACATAACTACCAAAAATGACCAAATTTTATTATAAAAATTTCTTATTATAAAATGTTTTATAGAAAACATTTAAAGAGACTTCAATGAAGATGAGGGCCTCCTAACCACGCTTCAGCACCCAGAGTAATTCAAGGCAAGATCTGTGGGGCTCCAGTGTGAAGAGGTCTTAGCAGACCTTCAGTGGGCAGGCATGGAGGGGCACAGTAGGGAATCTGATTCCCACACTCTCGGGTAGCCCACTAGACCCTCAGGTCCTACCAACCATTCCAGCTAGCCACCCTCCCCAACCAGGTTTGTGACCACAACCTGGGCACTTCCCTGTCTTCTCCCAACTGCTAATTCCATCTAAGCCCCATGCACTCCACTGTCTCCCACTAGGTTCTGCCTGACTGAGTCCCTGGCACACTCACACTACCATGTCTCCCACTGAGCAACCCACATGCTCCGCCAACTGCACCCAAGGCCCACTGGCACTCCCCTGTCTGTGTCACGCTCTCACAGGCTGCCTCACTCCTCCTGCTTGCAGACATTCCTCATCTTGTTCTGCCTTGTGTGTACCCATTGGCCAGTGCCCCTATCACCACCATACCAGCCAACTCCATGATCTGGCATGGGCTGTGCAACCCAACAATCCCCACCACCTCTCCAAGCCCAGCCCCACTCCCAGTAATTACTTGTGGCATAATCTCAGTTCCAGAAGGGGAACACAGGAAATTCAGACAATCGATCACTTGACAGGGGAACCAGTGAGTCCTCCATAACCTACTCATCTGGGTACAGGAGAGCAAAGGGAAGGGCTACAGCCCCTGAGCCACATGCAAGATGCACCTGGGACCAGGTCAAAGGGATCCCAGGACTCCAATCCCACATTTGGTAGTGAACACCAGCCCAGAGCTACTGGTGCACTTACACCCTCCAAAACCTATGTGTCCCAAAATATGGTCATCACAAACCTATTTTATTCAAACACAAAACAGAACACTCATTGAATACACCACAAGAAAAAATTCTTGCTTACTCCTTAATAAAATAAGACTCCCACACCGAAAACAGTATAGTGCAATGCAAAAGAAACAACACAAAACAACCAACAGAGTGCTCCAACAAGGTTGCCAAGGTCCACAATCAAAGTCTCCAATGAGAACATAGAGGTGGCAAAAGGAATAGAACCCAAAAATGAAAATACAACATATGTGTCCATGACTGTAGTAGACAGCTTCAGATTCACTGAGATAAACTTCCAAACGAGGCACAGTTATGGAAGAAGGAATATTTATTGAAGCTTACAGATCCAGGGGGAGTTACATAATGGTAGAAGTTGTTGGTCCCCTGTTAAAGGACCAGGCAGAGAGAAAAGAAAAAGAAACAAGCTAAAAACCATGCTGCACACTTCAGGAACTAACTCCAAGTGGAACTAGGCACTTACCTATCTTTTGATTGGAATTTCAAAGCCGCCACTCCACCTTATGGCTGGACCCTAAAATCTACCCAATGACACCACCTCCAGCCACTTGACTGCAGATACAAACTAATAAAACACTGAATATATTGGGGGCCATCTATTCAAACTATTACAGTGACCCTGACCAAGCAAATGGCAGAACTAGCACCAAATCAACAAAAAACCAACAATCACATGAATGAAATCCACACAACTCTCTTCACTAGGCTTAACCTAATATAAGAAAACCACAGAGACCTCAAAAGAGAGATAAATGAACTAAAGGAGAGCCAATTATAATAATAAGAGGATCTCAATGACTAGCTGGTTAAGTTTAATTAAGACATAAGCAAATGCAAGAATGAATTCCAAGAAGCATTAAAAAAATCAAAACATGACCTGAAATTGAAACTCAACAAAGGGATAGATACTATACAGAAAAGGCGACAGAAGATAGAAACCAAATTGAACTAGTGAAAACCTCTCTACAAAACCCTTAAGAACAGAGTTAATCATATGGAGGACAGAACCTCACAGCTGGAAGACAAGACAGAAGAAACAGTTCAGGAGTCCAAAAATTTTGATAAATTCAAAAATCTTGTGAACAGAACATGAGGGAACTGTGAGATGCCCTAAAACATCCTGATGTTTGGATCCTAGGTATAACCAGAAGAGGAAGAAATTCAAACCAAAGGCATGGAGAAGTTATTCAACAAAATTATGGAAGAAAACTTTCCCACCTGCTCAAAAAATACAAAGTCCAAGAAAACACCAAATGCAATAAAGTGCACCAAAATGGCAAGGATGAAATCCAACATCAGTTATAAGCTAAAATATTAATGTTCCCATCAAAAGACACATGTTAACAGGCAGATCAGAAAAATGGACCCATCAATTGTTGTCTTCAAGCAACCCACATCCCTAGTAAAGACAGACACCATCTCAGAGTGAATGGATGGAAAATGATATTCAAAACAAATGGAAATAAGAAACAAGCAGGTGTTGCTATGAAAGTATCTGATAAAATAGACTTTAAAGCAAAAGTAATCAAAAAGCACAAAGAAGGCCACTACTTACTCATCAAGGAAATGTACCAACAAGAGGACTTAACAATCATAAATCAATATATGCCAAATACAGGTGTGCCACAGTTTATAAAATAAAACCTAGTTGACTACAAAACAGAAACAAACAGTAACACCATCATAGTTGGGGACTTCAATATGCCACTATCATCAACAGACAGATCATCCAAGCAGAAAAACAATAAGGAAATAATGCATATCAAAACACCATAGATCAATTAGACCTAACAGACATCTACAGAACATTCCACCCTAATTCTACAGAATACACATTCTTTTCAGCAGCCCATGGAACCATTTCCAAATTAGATGATATGTTAGGTCATACATTATGCCTCCATAAACTCAGGAAAATTGAAGTAACTTCCTGAATCATATCAGATGACATGATAATCATATCATAATCAGATGATTTAAAGTTAGAAATTAACAACAAGACACATTAGAAATCTCACCAGCTCCTGGAGACTGAACAACACACTTTTGTATAATGAATGGGTAGTGAAATAAATAAAAAAGAAATTGTAGGGCTGGAGAGATGGCTTAGCAGTTAAGGGCATTGCCTGCAAAGCCAAAGAATCCTGGTTCATTTCTCCAGGACCCATGTAAGCCAGATGCACAGGGGGTGGGGCACATGTATCTGGAGTTCATTTGCAGTGGCTAGAGGCCCTGGTGCACCCATTCTCTTTCTCTCTCTGAAATAAACAAATAAATAAATAAAATATGTTTAAAAATGTAAAAAAAAAAAAAAGAAATTTTAAAATTTCTAGAACTGAATGGTAATGAAAATACAACCCACCAAAACTTATGGGACACAATGAAGACAGTACTAAGGAAAAATTTGTAGTGCTAAATATCTTCATAACAAAGGTGAAGAGATCTCAAATTAATAACCTAACCATCTACCTAAAGGCATTGGAAAAACAAGAAGAATCTAACCCCAAAAGCTCCAGACAAAAAGAAATAATCAAGATCAGAACAGAAATTAATGATGTGAAAACTAAGAAAATTGATGAAACAAAGAGCTATTTCTTTGAAAAAATAAACAAGATTGATAAACCCTTGGCCAATGTGATCAAACAAAAAAGAGAAGTCTCAAATTAACAAAATCAGAAATGAAAACAGAGAGGTCACAACAGACATCAATGAAATTGGAAAAATCATCAGGACATACTTCCAAAACCTCTAATCCACAAAATTGGATAATCTGAAAGAAATGGATGAATTCCAAGTCACATAACACCTATAAAAACTAAACTCAGAGCAGAGGACTCTCCTAAACAAATCTATCACACCCATGGATATTGAAAAGGTAATCACAAACTTCCTCAAAAAGAAAAGTCCATGACCAGATAACTTCTCAGCTGAATTCTATCAAACTTTCATTGAAAAACTGAAACCAATTTTTCGTGAACTGTTTCACATTATCAGAGAAAGGGAATCCTCCCCATCTCCTTTTATGAAGCTAGCATCACCCTAATACCAAATCCAGACAGAGATACAACAAGAAATTAAAACTACAGGACTATATCCTATATGATGAACTTAGATGCAAAGATCCTGAACAAAGTCCTCGCAAGCAGACCCAATCTACAGCTATACTACAAAGCCATAGGAACAAAAACAGCATGGTACTGGCATTAAAAACAGATATATAGGCCAATGGAACAGAACTGTAAACCTGGCCCTCAGATCAAGTAACTAGAGTTACTTAATCTTTGACAAAGTGTCAATAATACAGACTGGAGAAAAGACAGCATCAACAAATGGTGCAGGACAAAGCAGAGATCCAAAGGCTCCTAAGCTCTCATCACTGAAGTAGAATTAAAACACACCCACCATGGCTCAGGGGGTTTTTGCAGAAGAGGGGGAAAAGAGATTTTAAGAGTCAAAAGTTGGGACGTCATACTCAGAGGCTTTGCCCCCACCCCCAATATCTGACTGCTGCTCTCACAATGCATAAACCACAACCTCATGGGGAATGAATACCAGCAACTCCACTAAGGAGGGCCCCTAGTGGAATAGGGGCAGGGTTAAGGGAAAGCACGATACCAACACATGATGTATCCATACTAAGTATACCAATAATTTTAAAAATTAAGGAATTACATCTTTAGAAGATTAGTGTAACTTGTATAGAAGAAAGCACAATGAAACAACATGATCTCAGACAGTTTGTAACTGAGTGACCTCACAGGGTGAACTGCAAACTGGAGAGATATGCAGCTGAAAGGAAAGCTTCCCTTTTATTGTTGAAAGCATATTTTGCTCACTGTCAAAGTTTATAGGTTAAAAGTTCAAGTAGTAGGTAGCTAATTAAGGAACATAAAGAAAGCATATCTGGCAAATGCTTATAAAGGCTAAACATCAGAGGAGTTTATACTTTAAGGAGTGTTTGGGCTTACCCTATTTAGGGAAGAAGCAGAGGGGAGTTAGCATTGCTGATTCTGCATGCAGGGGTGGCAGAGATTTTTAAACAGAAAAGCAGAGGAAATACAAAGACAGTATATGTAAGCTTAATGAAACATATCTATTGCTGGGGGTTAATTCCCTGCTAGCAAGGCAGGTGCAGAGTGCATTAAAAATTCAACTTTGAACCCCAACAAACATCAAATAATTATATACCCACCATTATATATTTTCTCCTTACAAGAAATAACCTATAGCCTGAATTTGTGATTATTACACTGATAAAATTTTCATAATCATTCACTATTATCTGTGAATCCCTAAACTTTATAGGCAGAAGCCCACAGATGGAATAAATATCCACACCAACATGGCCAAAAATGGTATAGTAGCAAACTCCAAAGCAATGAATAAACTGCCAAAGACCGTCAGAATCACTTTGTGTGGAATGTTATACAATGTCTTAAAACCTTTACAAATCATCAAAAAAAAAAAAAAAAAAAAAACCTACTAATTTCAGTGAGAAAAGATGGTGACATTTTAACAAATCTGTTTACCATGGTCCCCTTCCAAGTTCAGTGCCAGTCATGTAATCATCACACACATTCTTTTTTTTTCTTTTCTTTCTTTTTTTATAATTTATTTTTATTTATATTATTCTGATTTTACATTCATAGTGTTGGCTCCCTTATTTATCCTCCTCCCTGTCCTCCCTCTTCCAAAGAGACCCTCATCAATGGGGAGTGTGGGTCATGGATTGCGGGGATAGTCAAGAGTTCTGGGGGGTAGGCCAAGTCTCAATTTCTCTTTTATATTATCTTTTTCTTCCCTCACCTTCCTAGGCACTGACTTATAACCCCCAGTGCCAGCACGGGTTAACTTCCACAATGAGCTGTTGATCCGAGGCACCTACAAGGTTTCCCAAAAAAACCAGATTTCTGTCAGAGTTCTTGATGACCCACCAAAGGTTAATGGTAAGACCCTACTGTAGAAGACAGCATACGTGTATGAGATGACCACACATTCTTGACACAGGGTGAAATAGGACCCTTATTCTAAATGAACTGCAGTTGTATCTTTTGACTAACCTGGTACTCTCTGAAAGATTAGCTCAGGGCTTCTGTTTCAGCTGTATCCCAGCTTCCCAATCTATCATTAAGGTCTGGGAAGGAAATACAAACAACTGAATATGGACATCTATAACCCAGGTTCTGTGAGGAGTACAGACTACAGAGAATCACTAGGGCTTGCAAAAACTAAAAATAAAAAGTCTGAAATCAGTGAAAGACTTCATCTCAAGGAAAAAAGCCAGATTAACTATTAAAGAAGACACCAGACATTCTTTTCTGGCCTCTGTAGTCAGGTGTATGGGGTACAGCATTAGCACACATGTGCATACAACAGACACATATGACACCACATACACATACCATACCACACATACTACACAAATGCAAAAAGAAACTTTCATTAAGCTACAAAATTTTCCACTGGCTACAAAAATTTTAATGAGGATAAAGATTTTCTTCGAACAGTCTAGAGAGAAATTAAATTTTGTTTATTTTTAATTCAAGCATAACAAAAAATGAGGATATAAAATGCTTTGTTGTTAATAAAAACATCTCTTAAGGGCAGAAGAGATGGCTTAGCGGTTAAAGGCACTTACTTGCTTGCAAAGCCTGATGGCCTGGCTTCAATTCCCTAGTACCCATGCATAAAGCCAGATGCACAAAGTGGTGCCAGTGTCATGAATTCCAGAAGGAGGTCCTGGAACACCCATTCTCTCTCTCTCTCTTTCTCTCAAATAAAATAAAAATACTTTAAAAAATATCTCTTAAGTAAAATAAATTAAAAACCCACTTATGGGGGCTGGATAGATAGCTTGGCTTAGCAGTTAGGGTGCTTGCCTGCAAAGCAAAAGGAACTTGGTTTGATTTCCCAGAACCCACATAAGCCAGAAGCACAAAGTGGTGCATGCATCTGTAGTTCGTTTGCCAGGGATGGAGGTCCTGGTGTGCTCACTTGCTCTCTCTCTCCCTCCCTCCCTCCCCTGTGTGTGTGTGTGCGCGCACACACATGTGCGCACGTATGTGCATGTCTGCTTCTTTTCCTCTCCCACTCTCTCAAATAAATAAATAAAATTTAAAAAACAATACCTACAATAGGGGTAGTCATGAGCCCTAGGGGTAATAACATCTGCTGGTATCGGCCTAAATATATATACTATGCTCACCAAACTGCCCAGTAAGCACTTCTTTTAATGTTCACACCCATATATTAATGCCACTCTCACTTTTGGTTAGAGAAGCTTCTCTTTTCAGATGGTGGTGATCTTGGGATGACTCCGAAGTCACCACGGTGCTAAGAAGGGACAGAAGAATGCGCAGCACTGAAACATTTCTAACACACCTTCCAAGGCTCAGGTTCCATTGCACAAAAGGGGGTGGAAAGAATGTAAGAGCTGGGGCTTCCAGGTAAGATGGCAGCATAGGAGCCACGCCAAACCAGATAAGGGAGGGATTTAAGCAAAACTACAGCAAAATACACCTTTCTTCTGAAAAGTGCAGAATAGTTTTTCCTAGAAACAGAGGAGAAGCAGGAGGTGGCCATAATCCCACTGAAGAGCTTGCGGCCCAAACCTCAGCAGCACTGGTCCACTGCAGCCCCGATCCACGCGATCTGCATGCCAGACACCATCTGCCAGGCATGCCTAGCAGCAGCAGCAACAGAGACCAAACAAGGGGACTTTCCAACCTCATCAGCCTCCTTGACAAGCCCAGAAATCTAAAGAAAAGTCTGCTGAGCTACTGAAAGAGATACAGGGGAACAGTGTGAGTAACTACAGGCTTCCTGAACTCTCCCATACCCCAATCATCAGAACTGCAAACCTCCAGCATCCAGCTCTCTGCAGCATCCAGCACAGTTGAGCCAAGCTCAAGCTTCACAGCACAACATGCAGGGAATGAGGTGGGCACTCAGCATTGGTGAGATTAGAAGCCACACCAAAAGGTAATGAGGCCAGCTGACTGACCAAAAAAAAAAAAAAAAAAAAAAAAAAAAAAAAAAGGTACATAGGCCTTCATTGGAAGTGCTAATCTCTCCATGTCAGGGCAGGTTATGGGTTACATATTTTTGGTTGGCTTTACCATTTTCAAATAAGCTGTACATGGGGTGTTTAATATTACTGCCTTTAATACTTACAGATTTATAGGGCCTTTGTCTTTGGCTTTTGTCATTATTGGGGGCAGGATCTGATCCAGATCCAGATCCAGGCTGACCTGGAACCTAATTCAGAACAGAATTCTCTACCTCCTAGCTGACAGGATTAAGGGTGTGGGGCAACACACACCCTTAGGGATTTTGGCCTTATAAGACTGTTTGTTTTAATCCCCATACTTGTATACTCTGTGCTGGTTTTTACTGAACGTGTATTTTGCTCAGTTGAAGTTTAGAATTTGCCAGTATATTGTCCCACCCAATCCACTAGAATACTTGCTTAGCAAGCAAACTCAACACCTAGGATTACTTCTGAGGGTGGATTTGGGTAAAAGTACTACACTTGGCAGCTTAAACTCATATCCTGAAAGTATATAAAGGTGGATCACCACATCTAAGAACACTGAAGATAAATAGAAAACCTAAGCATCAAATCAATCCAGGATGCAAAAGGCACTATATTATAATACAAGAAATACAAAGAATTAAGACAATGCAATTCCACCAAAAATTTCAAATCTATCAGAAATGTTCACCAATGAGACTGTTTTAGATGAAATTCCTAACAAAGATTTCAAAAGAGTGATGTTATCTATACTCAAAAGGAATGAAAGAAGAAATGAAAGGAATCAGAGAAGAAAATAAAGGAATTAAAGAAGAAAACAAATTTGTGAAAGAGAACACAGGAAACCAGCTTAATGAAATAAAAAGGTCATTACAGGACATGAGTGAGGAAATAGAAATACTCAAGAAAAACCAGGCTGAAATCCTAGCTCCGAAAAACAGTCAGTGAAATAAAAAACTGTGGAAAGTCTCACCAGTAGAAAGGATGAAGGAGAGAACAGAATATCTAAACTAGAAGACCAGGTGACAGACCCAATACAGTCCAACAAAGAGAAAGACAAGCTAATAGAAAGGTATGAATGGGACTTCCAAGATATCCGGGACACTAAGAAAGATCAAACAAGAATTCAGGGTATAGCAGAAGGAGAAGAATTTCAATCCAGAGGCTTAGTATGTGTTTTCAACAAAATCATAGAAGAAAATTTTCCCCAAATTAGGAAATAAATGCCAATGCAGATACAAGATACTTTTAGAACACCAAACAGACAAAACCTAGAAAGATCCTCCCCTCGCCATATTATAATTAAACTACTAAACACGCAAACACAAGAAAATATACTGAAAGCAATTAAAAAGAAAAAGCAAGTGACCTTCAAAGGGTAACCCATCAGGATCACAGCAGATTATTCAACACAAACTTTAAAAGCCAGAAGGGTTTGAGATGATGTATTCCAAGTTCTGAAAGATAAAAACTGTCAACCAAGATTACTTTATCCTGCAAAGCTATCTATCCAAATTGATGGAGAAATAAGGCCATTCCACAACAAAAATATGCTAAAGGAATTTATGATGACAACTGAACTAGCTCTACAGAAAATACTTGAAGGAATCATTCACGCTGGAGAGAAAGCAAAACACACACAGGAGGAAATAGGAAAAAATAAACCATACCCAAATAACAGTTAAAACAAGTGAGCAAAGTGAAAACAGGAAGAACTACAAAACAAGAAGAATGGCAAGAATAAATACATATTTTTCAATAATAACTCTTAATATCAGTGGCCTCAATGCCCCAACCAAAGACACTGGCTTGCAGACTGGATTAAAAAGCAGGATCCTGGGCTGGAGAGATGGCTTAGCAGTTAAGGCGCCTGCCTCCTAAGCCTAAGAACGCCGGTTCCAATCTCCAGGTCCCACGTTTAGCCAGATGCAAAGTGACTTAAGGCGCAATGCCTTGACTAAGCCTAAGATTTCATTCACAGCAGCTTGCTGGCAATCTCATCTGGTCTCTCTCTGTCTCTCCAAAAAAAAAAAAAAAGCAGGATCCTGCCATCTGTTGCCTCCAGGCTTCTCAATAAAAGATAAAAAACGGTTAAAGGTTGGATAATGGTATTTCAAGCAAATGGGCTTAGGAAACAAGAAGGGGCTACTATCCTAATTTCTGACAGGATAGACTTGTCATTTCATACTGATTAAAGGAGGCTAACATGGGGGCTCCCAATTTCATCAAACAAACACTATTAGACTTAAGAGATAACTCCAAACCCAATGTGACTTTCATTCACTCTCATCAGCTGAGAGGCTGCCCAGCAAAAAATAAACAGAGAGACATCTGTGCCCATCAGAACATTCCATCCAAATGCTGCAGAATATACATTTTTCTCAGAACATCTCTAAAATAGACCTCTACTAGGACACAAATCAAATCTTAACAAATCTCTGAAATCTCTCTCCAAAATGGGATTAAACTACAAAAAAAAAAGCACAGCATACAGAAATTCTGACCATCATTATTTGATGTATGGGTCATTGAAGAAATTTAAAAAAATCAAGAATCAATCAAAAGATATAAAACCTTTGGGACACAATGGTCCTAAAGGTTAAGATAATTAGGTATTTCAAGTAAAATAAGGCCTTGGAAAGAGAAGAACAAAGCAAACCAAAAATCAGTAGATGGGAAGAAATAATAAAGATTAGGGCAGAAATTAATGAAATAGAAATAAAAAAACAATCAAAAGAATCAACTATGAAAGGATAAAATTTCTGACAGCAAATCTGACCAAAAGGAGAAAAGAGACAAAAATTAATAAAATTAGAGGTGAAAAAGGACATTACAACAGAACCAAAGAAACATAAAATTATGGACATATTTTATGAATATATATGCCTCTTCTAAGTTTGAAAACAGAAAGAAAATGGATGAGGTCATTTCAAATGACCTACCAAGTTCAAATCAAGATGAGATAAACACTAGACCCAAGTACAGAGTTCCAAGTAGTTAAAAAAAGTCTCCCAACTAAAAAAGTCCACAAAATTCACTAAACATGGAAGAATTAACACCAATGCTTCTCCTAAAATAGAAAAGGGAAGGGCTCGGTAATTTCATCAAACAAACACTGATACCTAAACTGGACAAAGACAGATGAAAAAAGGAAAATAACTCCCAAACTCAACAAAATACTGGCAAACAGAATACAAGAATATATCAATTATTCACCCCAACCAGGTAGGCTTTAAGGACAGGGGATGGGTCAATCCAAAATTCAAGATAATCTGAAGGAATCTCAATAGATGCAGAAAAGACATTTTCAAAATCCAAAACCCTTCATGGTAAAAAGTATTACAGAAACTTTTTGACATAATAAAAGCTATTTATGCAAACATCAACAAACTAGTAAATGGGGAGCTTTTGTAAATTCAAACAAGACAAGACAGCTAAAAATAGTTTACCATATGATCAGTGCCTGGGATGGGACTACCTTGTCAGTGAGTTGTTGGAAATGGAACCAGCCTAGATGTCCCTCCATAGATGCATGGATAATAAAAATGTGGTACATTTACACCCAGCAGTAAAGAAATCAATGGATCTGAAAGGCTATTGCCAGACTCAGGCCCTTGGTTTCCCTTGAGAACTGGAACAGATGGTAGACCCTGGTAAAAGGCTATAAGGGAGGGAGGAGAGGGAAGGATCTCTTGCCTACAGGAGGGAAAGGGTCAGGGAAGAGAATGTTAAAAAGAAGGACAGGGGAGGGTCAATCAAAATTCAAGATAAGCTTTTTTTTGAATAAAGGCACATCCAGAAGCTGTATTAAAAAACCTTCTCCAGCCCCCAAATCATTAATGGCTATCAGCCAACTTGAGAAACAGATGGTAAGACCCTATTGCTGAAAAAGCAAGGTCACTGAGAATGCAACCTGGCGCTGCAAGACAGAAATCATCAGCAACTGAAAGCTGGAAAAAGCTGCACTGAAAAACCAGTGAAATCATCACAGGAAAACAGTGGACACTGGAAACCTCAAGTTTGGCCAGACAGGCCAAATGACCGAACAGGTGCAATAGTCGCATGTCTGCTCTTGGGAAGACCAACTGCTGCCTAATTGGACTGAAGGCCCACTCTATGGGAGGGAATACATGCCTGGTACTGAAAAAAACTAATCAAAAGTTTGTGGCAGGGAGGTCATGAGCCTTAGGGGTATAAAGCCTGTTCGTGTCTGCTAAATGTATATATTATTCCCACCAAGCTGCCCTGAAAGTACTACACTTAATGTTCATATTCACATATTAATACTACTCTCACTTCTGGCTAGAGAAGCTTCTCTTATCAGATGTTGATGACCACTGGGATGACCCAAAAGGCACACAGTGCTGAAAAGAAGGGACGGAGGAGTCTCCAGCACTGAAACATCTCTGTCACACCCTCCAAGGTTCAGGGTCCATAGCAGAAGAGGGGGAAGAAAGAATGTAAGAGCCAAAGGAAGGGTGCGACTCCAACTATCCAGACAGAAATTGGCCTCAATATCCATGACCTTGCTGTGCCTAGCAATACCTCTGCAAGGCCCTCATATAGGAGAAAAAGATAATAACATCAAATTAAAAGAGAAACTAATAGAGACAGGGAGGGGATATGACGGAGAGTGGAGTTCTGAAGGGGAATGGGGAAAGGGGAGGGAAATATGGTTTATTGTCTGTAAGTATAGAAGTTGTCAATAAAAAAATTAAAAATAAATAAATAAAAGGGAGCATTACCAGATCAAAAACAAAAAGAACGTAAGACCCAAAGGAAGAGTAGGACTCCTTACAACATGCTCCTCTAGAAACAAAATGGCCTGAATATCCATGACCTCAAAGCACCTGACACTACCTACACAAGACCATCCTAATAGGAAGAAAAGATCATGACATCAAAACTAAAATAGAGACTGATTGAAAGGGGGAGGGGATATGATGGAGAGTGGAGTTTCAAAGGGTAAAGTGGGGGAGGGAGGGAAGTACCATAGGATATTGTCTATAATTAAGGAAGTTGTCAATAAAAAAAAATTAATAAAAAACCACTTATGGGCTGGAGAGGTTCCTCAGTAGTTAAAGGCATTTTCATGCACAACCTTCTGGCCTTGGTTCAGATCCTCAGTCCCCATGTAAAGCCAGGCTGTTTGTGGTGGCAAGTGGCCCTGACGTGCCCATGCATACTCACTCTGTGTAAAAAAAATAAAAACTTACTAGTTGCTATGAATTTCTTTTCCAAGAATATTCATAATAACTACACAAGTAATACATATGATATTTTTTTATGCTATGTTACTTATAAGATTATTTATGTTTGTCAAATATCTTTAATTTCATTTTTATAATAAGAAATACAGGAAAGACAATCTAGGCAAGCTTATTGGGCACATAATTATCTTTCCAAAAATGGAGTTAACAAATATTGTGCATTTAAAGGATTATTAAATTGTTAGTATCTGTTAACTGTTCAGAAAATCAATCTGCTCCAGACATCGGGAGGAGGTGGCAAAAGGAGGCAGGAAGACCACATACATTCCAAGTTAACTTTTAGATTTGTCCTCTGGAGTTCTCAAAACAGAATTAAAATAGAATCAGTCCAAAAGGCCCAGGAGAAATGATTATAGACACAAGAACAAGTCAAACTGATAACCTTAGCTTTCAGAGGGACACCAGAATGAAGAGGATTCCTAGGGGGTAATGCTTGTCACATCTATCGGAAACCAAGGCACCAGAAAAGATGTGCCCTCAGGAGGAGTCTAAGAAAAAGGCTGGGTACCCTCTGCAAAAACGGAGATTACTCTAAGGCACAATGTTCCAGGCTTCCAGGGGAGGATGTGCCTTCTGTGTCATAAATGGTTGCCCTTTAACACTGACAATGTTACCTGACAAAAGCCCCAATTTTCTATAGATTGCCATCGAGCAGGTAAAAATGATAATTATCCTCCCAATATTGGGGTTTCATTCTCTGTCTTAATCCATAACCCATGACCCTTGGCTACAAGGACTTATACAATAACTATTTTGATGGAAATGCCCCAAAGCCAAAGGAATTATTAACGTCAGTCAGAGCCACATGAACTGCCTTTACTTTGGGAGTCCTACTCCAAACCCAAAGGGACATTCCTAGAACCACAACTGGACTCTGAAACTTTGGTGTCTAGAAAGCTTGTAACTACAACAGCTACAATACATGAACAAAAAGTTGAGCCGCTGCCTTCCTTTAATCTACAACAAACAGGAGGAACATTCTGAAAAAGACACTGACAATGAGATTTTACTCATGCTTTATTCTGAAGTATAAAAATATATTTTGACATTTGCTGGCACCTTTTCAGAGTAGATAGAAGCCTACCCCATCAGACTATAGAACCAGAAGAAAACCTTTAATTTGGGGATTTTTTTCTTTATTTTTTTCTAATCTTGTGTTCCTCTCCCTCTTCCCTATAACATACCTCTCCAATCCCCTTTTCTTTATCATTTATATTATTTAAACTTACTTATTCTCTATTTCTCCCCATTCCTGGCCTCTATCCTTTAGGCCAGTCATTCACTGAAAACATACTTTTAAATTATTTTTACCTTGATAGCACATACTATAGTACTTTTGCTATCTTCATTCTTATGGTCATTACTTACATATGAGGGGATTTAATCAATCCTTTATGGTGTGATACTGCTGCTATTCCAGCAGTACGTTTACTCTATAGCAATACTGAGGTTTACCCTTTAAGTAGGCTACTTATTGAGAATACTGTCAAATAAAACTGAAATAGACTTCTAAAACAACACATGTACAGATGGCAATGAAGAAATCAGAAACCTGAAAATACAACATTATTCCTCCAAAGGAAACTACTTAACTACTGACCTCAAAGATAAAGAAGTGGGCTGCACATGGATACCTCAAAAGTTTACTATGAAAATGACTAATGACCTGAAAAAGGATACAAACAAGCACATGAATTCAATCCAGAATCAGAAATAGAAAGTCAGCAAAACTGATGAGAAAATCATAAATATGGATGAAGAAGTCAGCAATAGGGAAGAAAAATTTCAGCAAGGAAATTGAAATGTGGGGAGTAAAAGTATGTTGTAAATGAATAAAATTAATTTCAAAATGTGGAAAGCAAAAACACTAAACCGAAAAGAAAAATATCTGAACTAAAGGACAAGCCCAAAAAGAAAAAAAAAAAATACTATAATCAAACATTAAAGGAAAAATCAAAACCAAAGCAGTAAACTAAAAAAGCAAGCATGACCACAGCATTGAAGAACTCCAGGACAAAAATCAACATACAAAGCCTAAGAATACACAGAACAGAAGTAGCTGAGAAAAATACTAAAAGTAAAGAGAATCTAGTCAACAAAATTTTCACAAGAGGCCTTTAGAACCTCAAACAGATATAGCCATAGGAAAATTTCTCCATGACTTATTATAGCCAAGATACCAAAAATAAAAAGCAAAGAAACAATGTTGAAAAAGCCTAAGGTAAAAACCCTAACCTAACTACAAAGGCTCTGCTCTTGTTACCTTTTTGTTGCTGAGACTAAATACTCGACCATAAACTGCTGGTGGAGGGAAAGTATTTAATTTGGCTTACAGTGTCTCAAGGGAAAGATCCATGTTGGGCAGAGAAAGAATGGAATCATTAGAGACTGGACATCACCGCTGCCATAGTAGGTAAAAATATCAGTAGGAGAGTGAGCTGAGCCCTAAGCAAGGGAGCTGACTATAGTACCCTAATCCTCCCCTCAACAACACACATCCTCCAGCAGGGTTCCACCTGCCAAACTGCTATCAGCTGGGGACCAAGCATTCAAAACACATGAGTTTATGGGGGACATCTGATTCAAACCATACATCAGAACACTATCAGTTTTCTCATGAGCAACCCTAAAGGACAGGAAAGCATGAAATGATGTATTTCAAGCACTGGATGTAAGCGAGTGCTAACCAATAGTGGTATTATGAAACTCAAGGTCTGATGGGGGAAAAAAATGACTTTAGAAGAACAATCCAAACCCAAAAGAGTAAACAGCAAGAAATAATAAATATTAGGGTAACAAAATTTGGGTTAAAAAGAGTGTATAGAAACAAAGAACTGTTTTTTTGAAACTAGGATTGATAAACTAAGCCAAACTAACAAGAGAAAAAAAACCTGAATTTATAAAATAGAAATGAAAGGGGAAGAATATTACAGATTCCAATGAGAGCTAAAGAATCATTGAGTACTTTGAAAACATTACTAAAAACCTGAAAAATTAAAAAGAAATTCCTAGACAACAAAAATTACATCAAGAAGACACAAACAACTAGCCAGGCATGGTAGCACACGCCTTTAATCACAGCACTTGGGAGGCAGAGGTAGAAGGATTACCATGAGTTCAAGGTCAGCTTGAGACTACATACTGAATTCCTGATCAGCCTGAGCTAGAGTGAAACCCTACCTAGAAAGACCAAAAAAAAAAAAAAAAAAGATTTAACAGAAATTAAAAAGAATCATCCAGGACTGAATAGACTCACTGATAAATGCTATAAAATCTTAAAGGACACAATGTTCCTCAATCCATTCCATAACCAGAAGGTGAAGAAACATGGCTAAACTCATTTTTATACAATGAGAATGATGCTGCTACCAAAACTCGACAAAGACACACAGCAACCTAGAATATTTCTTCAAAAATCTAGAGTTAAGAATAGCAACTCCCTCTATTCTTATTCAATGCAGTAGCTCAAAGTCTTAGCTAGAGAAATTAGAGATGCAAATAGGGAAGAAGCCACATTTCCCCATTTTGTAGATATGTGGTCATATACTTGAAAGATCCTAAAAACTCTACCAGAACACTTACATCTAAACACTTTCATCAAAAAAAGTACTAGGATAAAATCCAGCATGCAAAATAAATAGTTTTTCTATATACCAATTACAAATTTACTGAAGCAGAGGAAAAAACATTCCTTGAGTTGTTGGCCAAGGAGGTCCTGGTAGCCTCCAAAACATTAAAGGCTTTTGCCAAAGCCCTTGGTTTCCCTAGAGAAACAGATAGTAAGACCCTATTGCTGAAGACATCTCATGCCTGAGAAGCAAGGTCACTGAGAAAGCAAGCTGGTGTGGAGAAGAAAACCTTCTCCCTGTAGACCAGCCAACTGAAAGCTGGAAAAAGCTGCATTGCACGCAGCGTATAGGAGACAGCAGCCATCAACAGTGAAAACAGTGGATGCTGAATATTCAAGCTTGGCCAGACAGGCCCAATGACTGAATAGGTACAATAGTGGCATATCTACTCTTGGGGTAACCAACTGCTCCATAATTGGACTGAAGGCCCTCTCTATTGGAGGAAATACATACCTGGTACTGAAAAACCTAAGTAAAAGTCTATGGTAGGTGAGGTCATGAGCCTTAGGGGTATAAGCCTGCTCTTCTCTGACTAAATGTATATATTATTCCCACCAAGCTGCCCTGAAAGCACTACACTTAATGTTCATATTCACATATTAATGCTACTCTCACTTCTGGTTAGAGAAGCTTCTCTATTCAGATGGCGATAACCACTGGGATGACCCAAAAGGCAACAACATAGTGCTGAGAAGAAGGGATGGAGGAGTGCCCAGCACTGAAACATCTCTGTCACACCCTCCAAGGCTCAGGGACCATTGCGGAAGAGGGGGTGGATAGAATGGAAGAGCCAAAGGAAGGGTATGACCTCTTACAATGCAACTGCCCAGACAGAAATTGGCCTCAATATCCATGATCTTGCAGTGCCTAGCAATACCTTTGCAAGACCCTCAAAATAGAAGAAAAAGATGATGTCATCAAATTAAAAGAGAGACTAATGGAGAGAGGGAGGGGATATGATGGAGACTAGAGTTCTAAAGTGGAACAGGGGGAGGGGAGGGAAATATCAGGTGGGGTTTTTTGTATGTAAGTATAAAAGTCAATAAAAACAATAATTTAAAAAAAAGATCTGCACTTTATGTATGTGATTCCTCCATTAAAAAACATGGAATAACATCATTAAAAAAATGCCTGTGAAGCAAACTTTTAAAAAACTAGGAGTTAATCTAATCAAGGAGGTGCAGTACTTATACAATGAAACTGTTAATACAATGGAAAAATCTCCCATGCTATGGATCAGCAAAATTAATATCGTAGGAATGACTATATTCCCTAAAATAATCTACAGGGTTCAATGTAATCCCCATCAGAATCCCAACCACACTGTTCACAAAACTAGAAAGAACAATCCTAAAATTCAGGTGGAAGCAGAGAAGATCTTACAGCTAAAACAGGTCACATATGTCACAGTAAGTATAGCTATGAATGTGGCCCACCATATTTGCAGATGACCTTGTCATTTTAGTATTAAAAAGGTTGGACATCTCTGAGCTAAACTAATACTAAGCAGAAAGAACATCACGGGAGGTATGACAGTACCTGATCTCGCATTGCATTTTACAGAGCCACAGTAACAATGGCATAGTACTGGCACCAAAATAAATAAATAAATAAATAAAAATAAAAACAGGTATGTAGTTCACTAAATCAGAGGACTCATAATTAAGCTCACAGTTACAGTCACCTAGTTTTTGTCAAGGATGTCAAAAACATAAATTACAAAAAAAAGAAAAGAAAAAAGAGATGACTTCAAAACAAATAATGCTAAGAAAACATGTACAAGAATAAAATTAAGCCGGGCGTGGTGGCGCACGTCTTTAATCCTAGCACTCAGGAGGCAGAGGTAGGAGGATCGCCGTGAGTTCAAGGCCACCCTGAGACTACATAGTTAATTCCAGATCAGCCTGGGCCAGAGTGAGACCCTACCTCGAAAAACCAAAAAAAAAAAAAAAAAAAAAAAAAAAAAAAAAAAAAAAAAAAAGAATAAAATTAGATCACTCTCAAACCTATACAAAACAGAAATACAAAATGGAGAAAAGTCCTCAATGCAAGACCTGAAACTGATTCAGGAAAACATAGGTAAAGCATATCAAGATAGGTTTTCTAAAACAACTCTGTTGCAATCAGGTTCGCATTGCTGGCAGAAAACACCTAACCAAGAGCAGTTTGTGGGAGAAAAGGGTTTATTCTGGCTTATAGGCTTCAGTGGAAACTCCATGATGGCAGCAGAAAACGATGGCATGAGCAGAGGATGGACATCACCTCCTAGCCAACATCAGATGGACAACAGCAACAGGAGAATATGGCAAACACTGGCAAGGGGAAACTGGCTATAATACCCATAAGCTCACCCCCAACAATACACTGCTGCCAGGAGGGTTAATTTCCAAATTGCCATCAGCTGGGAACCTAGCATTCAGAACACTCAAGTTTATGGAGGATACCTACATCAAACCACCACTTTCTGCCCGTGGCCCCCATAAACTGATAACCATACATGATCTAAAATGCAATGTATTTATCCAACTTTAAAAGTCCTCATAGTTTTTAATCAATCCTAGTGATATTCAAACATTCACATAGTCCAAGATCTTTTAGCTGAGTCATAATACCAAACTATCCACCCCCCCCCCCCAAAAAAAAACCCATAATGGCTCAGAATAAACACACAGCAAAAGATGGCATTGGGCATAGCAAAGAAATATTCAACCAATACAAGATTTAAAGGGGGCAAACATCAAACTCTGTAGCTCCAAGGCCAACAACTCTAGCCAATGGCAAGTCTCCAAGTCTGATAATTCTAACCAGCACAAGTCTCTGGAGTTCCAATTCCACCCCTCTAGCTAGGCTACTCACAATCCTGGAAAACTTCATCCAGGGCCTGCAGGTCTCCTTAGGAGCCATCTCATGGTCCCAGCATGTTCCCTTGGTCTCCACTGCAACCCATGGTTCATCCTCATGGCTCCATTGGGTCGCCATGCAAGCAGTCCAACAAACCTGCTTCACAATGCCCATGGTCATTTCCAAAACACAAGACCATGCTGCATATTCAATGACCCACTTTTTCTTGCATGTCTCATACTCCACAATACCAGGTGGGGTGCCAATTTGTTAATCCAGTGGGGAGGGGGGAATAAAGCCGACTTTGAAGAAGAGGACACTCCTTCAGCATTCAGGCCCCTTCAAAAGACTCTACATTGTTTCTGTCATTCCAATGCAGGTCAGCTGGCCCAATCTCAATGGTTGTAATTTCTCAAAGGCAGCTGAATGGGCAGCAGTTTCACCCAAATATTTCTTTTTTTTTTTCTGTGTCACATCCTTCTGCTCACGCTAGTCCATTTCTATGCAAAGCTTCTCACACAAACTGCTTCTAGCTCAAAGAAAAGCTCTTTCTCATCCTCATAAGCCAGATCTTACAGTCCTTAATTCTTACTGCATTTAGGTTTTGCCACTCTGACAAGAATAGTCCATCAAGCTGTACTTACAGCACTGCAAAGCATCTCTTTGACCAAGATTTCAATTCCTTCCACATTCCTCCTGCAAAGCAGTTCCAAAAGGCCAAATCCAAACATTAGGGATTCTAGCAGCAATGACCCCACTCTCGATACCAACAATACTGTTGCAGTAAGCCTCTCATTGCTGGAATGAAAACACCCAACCAAGAGCAGCTTGTGGAAACAAAGGTTTATTTGGGCTTATAGACTTGAGGGAAACGCCATGATGGCAGGGGAAAATGATGGCATGAGCAGAGGGTGGACATCACCTCCTCACCAACATAAGGTGGACAATAGCAACAGCAGAGAGTGCCAAACACTGGCAAGGGGTAACTGGCTATACCACCCATAAGCCCACCCCAAACAATACACTGCCTTCAGGAGGCTTTAATTTCCAAATTGCCATCAGCTGGGAACCTAGCATTCAGAACACTCAAGTTTATGGAGGATACCTACATCAAACCACCACTTTCTGCCCGTGGCCCCCATAAACTGATAACCATACATGATCTAAAATGCAATGTATTTATCCAACTTTAAAAGTCCTCATAGTTTTTAATCAATCCTAGTGATATTCAAACATTCACATAGTCCAAGATCTTTTAGCTGAGTCATAATACCAAACTATCCACCCCCCCCAAAAAAAACCCATAATGGCTCAGAATAAACACACAGCAAAAGATGGCATTGGGCATAGCAAAGAAATATTCAACCAATACAAGATTTAAAGGGGGCAAACATCAAACTCTGTAGCTCCAAGGCCAACAACTCTAGCCAATGGCAAGTCTCCAAGTCTGATAATTCTAACCAGCACAAGTCTCTGGAGTTCCAATTCCACCCCTCTAGCTAGGCTACTCACAATCCTGGAAAACTTCATCCAGGGCCTGCAGGTCTCCTTAGGAGCCATCTCATGGTCCCAGCATATTCCCTTGGTCTCCACTGCAACCCATGGTTCATCCTCATGGCTCCATTGGGTCGCCATGCAAGCAGTCCAACAAACCTGCTTCACAATGCCCATGGTCATTTCCAAAACACAAGACCATGCTGCATATTCAATGACCCACTTTTTCTTGCATGTCTCATACTCCACAATACCAGGTGGGGTGCCAATTTGTTAATCCAGTGGGGAGGGGGGAATAAAGCCGACTTTGAAGAAGAGGACACTCCTTCAGCATTCAGGCCCCTTCAAAAGACTCTACATTGTTTCTGTCATTCCAATGCAGGTCAGCTGGCCCAATCTCAATGGTTGTAATTTCTCAAAGGCAGCTGAATGGGCAGCAGTTTCACCCAAATATTTCATTTTTTTTTCTGTGTCACATCCTTCTGCTCACGCTAGTCCATTTCTATGCAAAGCTTCTCACACAAACTGCTTCTAGCTCAAAGAAAAGCTCTTTCTCATCCTCATAAGCCAGATCTTACAGTCCTTAATTCTTACTGCATTTAGGTTTTGCCACTCTGACAAGAATAGTCCATCAAGCTGTACTTACAGCACTGCAAAGCATCTCTTTGACCAAGATTTCAATTCCTTCCACATTCCTCCTGCAAAGCAGTTCCAAAAGGCCAAATCCAAACATTAGGGATTCTAGCAGCAATGACCCCACTCTCGATACCAACAATACTGTTGCAGTAAGCCTCTCATTGCTGGAATGAAAACACCCAACCAAGAGCAGCTTGTGGAAACAAAGGTTTATTTGGGCTTACAGACTTGAAGGGAAACGCCATGATGGCAGGGGAAAATGATGGCATGAGCAGAGGGTGGACATCACCTCCTCACCAACATAAGGTGGACAATAGCAACAGCAGAGAGTGCCAAACACTGGCAAGGGGTAACTGGCTATACCACCCATAAGCCCACCCCAAACAATACACTGCCTTCAGGAGGCTTTAATTTCCAAACTGCCATCAGCTGGGGACCTAACATTCAGAACACCTAAGTTTATGGGGGACACCTGAATCAAACCACCACCTACTCTTCAATAACAGAAAATAATCACAAGGATTGAAAGTGGGATTATAAGCCATTAAAAGCCATGGAAAGCAAAAAAAAAAAATATTATCTGAGTGAGAAGACAGTCTAGAGAATGAGAAAACATTTTTAACAACTATATACCTGAGATTAACATTCACAGTACATATAGAACTCTAAAAATTAAACAACAAAAAAATAAAATAAAAAGAAATCAGTCCTAGGGAGATGTCAGGTATGGTGACAGCCCATATATAACCACAGCACTCAGGAGACCAGACAGGCGAGGATCACCAGAGCAAGCTGGCCAGTACAGATTTCAGATTAAGGATTGCTTAGCACTATGGAGGAAATAAATTTTAAACTGGCAGATGATAAATCTGAATGATTGCTTTATAATCTTTGGGTCTTTATGTGTAACTAAGTGTATATGCATTGTCTATGTGTGCTTATATGTGTACATTGTTACATGGCTTATAAAAATAATAATACTGACTTGTAAGTTTTCATGTACATTAAAACCTTTTAATATTTATGCATTTGCAAGAATAGAGAGAAAGAGAGAATGAGCACACCAGGGCCTCTTGCTACTGCAAACAAACTCCAGATATATGCACCATTTTTTGCAAATGGCTTTACTGTACTGGGGACTCAAATCCAGGCCATTAGGCTTTGCAAGTAAGCCCCAACTCTCCAGCCTCTAAAAGTTTCAAATTAGCTCAAATTCCTTTCAGTCCATAATGTAAATTGAGTGATAATGGAAAAAAATCACCCCAGCAAGGATAATATGACAATAGAAAACCTTACTCTAAGAATAAAAGGTTACTTTAAGAAACTGGTAGACTATCACATGATCAGAAGTTACCCAGGAAAGGGAAGGAAACCCTGCTCTATTATTTCTCAAGAGGTTACTTGAGGCTTACTGGAAATTCACCAATCTGGATTCCTCATCCCCAGAAGGACAAGCCCCATAAGGCCTCTAACCAGGATGGACTCTTATCCTGACCTGGTTGAGCCAGTCTATCTGGTTTTCCTAAAGACCAGCAAAGACAGTCATGTAAGTAACCACCTTTGGCCAATTAAAAACAACCTCTGGGCTGGAGAGATGGCTTACCAGTTAAGGTGCTTGCCCATGAAACCTAAGGACCCAGATGAGATTCCCCAGTGCACACGTAAGCCAGATGCACAAGTTGGCACATGTGTCTGGAGTTGCTTTGCAGAGGCCCTGACACACCCATTTTCTTTCTTTCATTCATTCATTCATTCATTCATTCTCTCTCTCTGTAATAAATAAATAAATAAATAAATAAATAAATAAATAAATAAATAAATAAAATATTTACCAAATATATTAAAAAAACACTCCAGAACATCACTGGGCAACCAATACACCCTAATAATCCCTAACTAAATCTGCCTCCTATCCTGACTTTCTCTTGCTTCATGAGGAATACCAAAACTTCAATTCTCTACCCCCCACGTCATATTAAGCTCTTGCCTTCTTGTTTCTTTCCAAAATGGATAAAACTTCCCCTAGGTTCACTACTGTTTTTCTTTTTACTATCTAAAGACTATTCCTAGAACTCACTAACCCAAATAACTATGTTACAATGAGAATTCTCGATATCCAAGAACTTCAAACCATATACACTCAGCTTTTAAGATCTAAACAAAATGAACAGCCCTGACATAATTGACGGTACTCAATAAAACAGACATAATGAAGCAAACGACAGCCTAACTGATGCCTCCAAATTTAACCTGTTCCTTTCTAAGAGAGACAGATACAAATTGGGAGGGGGGCTGGAGAGATTGCTCAGTGGCTAAGGAGCTTACCTTCAAAGCCTAACAACCATGATTTGATTCCCCAGTACCCACATAAAACACAAAGTGGCACATACATCTGGAGTTCATTTGCAGCAATTGGTGGCCATTCATATCTACTGCACACTAGCATTATTTACTTCAATACTGAGAAATGCTAAAAGGTCTAATAAGTATATACTTATCAACTAAGATACACTTAATTTCTTAAAATCTACTGATAGGATATCTTTGGGTCTATTAAATGTTTCATAAAACCTTACAATACTATTTTTTATTAATCAACATTCATTGGGATCATAAGACAAAGTTTCATTAAGCTAATGAATGATACAAATAATAATAATACATAGATTTTAATAATGATTTCTTTCCAAAACAGGTTCTCAAACATTTAAGGTCTATTTCATTTCTTAAATAGTTATGGGTAACAAAAACAATAGGAAATAAAATGCTTTATATTAATCAAAATACCTCTAAAATGTATACTAAAAGTCCTTTTATTAGATTACTTGTTGAAATTTATCCAATTATGGTTTTTGAGGTTTTTATCTTTGCACTTTCATTTTTTATCATTTGAGCACCCCATCAGTTACTAACTCAAAAGATCTCACAGTGTTCATCTCTAACAGTTTCAATCTATCTTTTAAAGCAAGTAATATGAATATGTTGATGGAAAAGCACAAACATCCCAAAGTCTCGCAGGAGTTGCAAAACATTTGCAGAAACTCCCTGAAGCCATGGCAATTATATATAATCTTGAAGAGACTACTGAGTACCTCTACCAAAACTCAATTAAACATATCTATAAAGTCTATTTATAGAACTGGAGAAATGGCTCAGCGGTTAAAGCACGTGCCTACAATGCCTAATGACCTGGGTTCAGTTCACCAGTAGCCATGTAAAGCCAGATATACATGGTGGTACATGTACCTGGAGTTCATTTGCAGTGGCTACAGGTCCTGGCACACCCATTCATATTCTCTCTCTCCCTCTTGCTCTCAATCTCTCCTTGCAAATTAATAAATAAATAAAAATCTTTTAGAAAAAAAATAGTCTTGTGTATAAAACTTTGCCAATTGAACTGAGAAGATGGCTCAGTTCATAAAGCACCAGTCATAAAAGCATAGGACCTCATTTGGATGCCCAGCACTTGACTAAAGAGAGTATGGTGATGTTTACCTGTAATCCCTGCATTAGGGAGGTAGACAAACAAATTCCCAAGGCAAGCTGGCTAGCTAGACTAGCCCTATCACTGAGCTCTGGGTTCAGTGAGAGACCCAGCCTCATTAAATAAGGTGCAGATAATTGAGGAAGAAACCCAACATTGACCCCTGGCCTCCACATACACACATGCTCTCCTATGAATAAGCACATACCACACACACACACACACACACACACAAAACCACTTTGTAAATTAATAAAAGTAGGTTTTGTATCCTTCCTACAAATTACTTTTCTGGCCCATAGTTTTCTCATCTTCAGAAAAGGAATAATTAATTCCTCACCCAGATTATGATGAGGACGGGTTATATGAAATAAGGACTTTAAAAGTATGTGGCAAAGTTCTGTTAGTTGCCAACTCTGCCTCTAATAATGTTGATGCTAGACATGTTTCATATTCTCCTGACTGTCAAAACATTCATCCAAAATAAAAGCTATATTCTTTCCCTTTGCGATCCTCCATAGCTTCTCTTGTTTCAGGAAAAATTCACTCAATATTTGATTAATTCTAGTCTGATTTTGTTCTTACAGTATCATAGTAGAGTCTTCTGCATTCATAGTTCTCCTTCTGCTTTATTTAGCAATGGTCAGAAATTTTTACCTTAAATTGTTTACTTCCTTACTCATCTCCCCCTAAAATTAATCCTTTGTAATTCATTCAAAAGTCTAATGTTATAATGAAAGAAATGCCAAAGTAACCAGTTGTTACTTTGTTGTATAAGGTTATAGTAATCTTGCCGTATCTTCCTGCATAGAAATAAAGAACAGCCCCTCAAACAGTTCTATCACCTTTAATATAATCCACAAAAAAACTACCACCCAATAGTTTTTGTACTTGTTTATGCTACTTGTTTCCAGTATTAACCCTCTGAACATGTTTCATTATGGCTAATCAAATCATGCCTAAAATGTAATTATGGGGCTGGAGAGATGGCTCAGCAATTAAAGAAAGGTGCTTGCTTGCAAAGCCTGATGGCCTGGGTTCAATTCCCCAATACCCAGGTAAAGCCAGATGCACAAAGTGACACATACATATGGAGTTTGTTTGCAGCAGTAGGAGTCCCTGACACAACTATTCTCTCTCCCCTCAAATAAAAAAATATTTAAAAAGAAAAATGTAATTATGTTAAAGTAACTATTTTGCTAGTTTTCAAATCACATTAAAGCAAATCTAAGCAATGCTCTGTTCTAGAACTCAAGACCACCCAACAATTTCACATGTGGGTAGTATTTACTAAACAGATATTTATTAAGTGTCTGAATAGGTCAGGCACTGGTAAAACTTCCTTCTAAAGCCCCAAACCTACAAAGCTTTACGTCAAACACTCTCTAGCAGACATACCTAACACTCACTCCTTTGTGCTTCTAACACAAATGTCCTATGAACTCTCTACTCCTTACCAAGCTAACTAGCTTTATTCAAGCTGAAGAGAAATACAGTAATAAATGGTCAAAAAAAAAAAAACAATCAGAACAGGAGCTTCATACATGTATATTTTCATTAAATATTACCTCTGTTTTATAACTGATTACTGTCAAATGGATTTTTTCCAAAATAAAAGTCTTAGCAATCAATGTAGACATAAATTAGTTGTAAAGTTATACCTAAGAAATGCTATAACAAGATCTTTCAGACTTTTCAACATAATAGGAATTAGGCATGACCTAAAGTCAGTTCATGAGCTGTGCTGGACTCATGTTAACTGTTCAATGCACATACTTATTGCTGGCTACTATGTTGGAAGTAAAGATTACAGAAGATTTTTATCATGGCCCAAGTTTTATGGAACAGCTCTTAAACATGCTCAACAGCAAGATGGTTCAGCTACTACAACACCTCACATAACCTGCACCACCTTCCACTATTCCCACACACTTCTATCCTGAATACTTTGAGACTCTTACAAGTAGCAGCAAAGGATATATTCTGTGTTCATATATCCAAAGTGGTTAAGAAAGGCAGCAGCATCAAATTTATCACTTGTCATCACTCAGTACAGAAAAGAGTAAGATGCGGATAAACACTGGTGTCCTGGCTCACTTCCAATCAGGGAGACCCAGTGCAATACTGTCATTAAAAGAAAGTACTGGACTTCTGGGTAAGATAGCTGCAAAGGAGTCACACCAACCCATTCTAGGGAGGGATTTGAGCAAAACCACAGCAAAATACACTCTTCATCTGAAAGTGAAGGTATATAGGCTTTTAATTAGCAACAGCAGAGAAACAGGAGAGACTACGAACTATCAGAAAGGAAGAAATCAGCCAGAATCCCACCAAGGAGCTTGCGGAACCAGACATGGATCCATGTGACTACCCGGCACCCAGGTGCAGGAGCAGAGACCAAACAAGGGGATTTAGCAACTTTATCAGCCCCCTTACAAAGTCAAGAAACCTAAAGGGGAGACAGCAGAGGAGCTGCTGAAGAATACACAGGCAGGACTAGCTGAGCAGTTCCAGTACAACTCCAGGCTTCCTGCACTTTTCCATCCCCCAACTGACAGCACCGCTACCCTCCGAAGAACACATTCAGCTCCTGGCAACAGCTGATCAGAACACCAGATTCACAATACAACACAGAGAGATCAAGGGTGGGCATTCAGCATTGGTGAGATTTGAAGCCACCCCAAAAGGTAACAAGGTGAACTGACAAAAAAGCAGATACACAGGCCTGCAATGAAAGTACTAATTTCTCCTTCCATGTCAGGACAGGTTATGGGTTACATATTCTTGGTTGGCTTTACTATTCTCAAGTAAGCTGCATTTGGGAATTGACTATTGTTGCCTTTGATGCTTTCAGATTCACAGGGGCTTTGTCTTTTTCTTCTGTAATTACTGGGGGCAGGGTCTGATTCAGACCCAGGTTGACATGGAACCCATTTCAGAACATAAATCTCAACCTTCCAGCTGGCAGGATTAACAGTGTAGAGCACCACACACCCTTAGGGATTTTGCTTTATAAGGTTATCCGTTTGTTTTGATCCCTGAACTTGCAACTCTGTGCTGGATTTTATTGAATGTATATATTGCTCAGTTGAATTTTAAAATTTGCCAGTAAATTGCTCCACCCAGGCCCAGAAAGCCAAATATCACACGTTCCCTCTCATGTGTGGATCCTAGTTACAAATGTTTAAACTAGTGTGTGAACTAGGAACCAAAAATCAGTAGCAGGGCCAATAAGCTAGAAAAAGGCTATAAGGGAGGGAGGAGAGGGAAGGACTTTAGGGGATGGTATTGTATATATGTAAGTAGAAGAACAGATTACATGGAGTGGAATGGCCTAAGTGAGGGCAGGGGAAGAGATTGAGTAAGAGAAAGGTTAGGGGAAGGTCAATCAAAATTCAAGATATTCTGAATAAAACATATAAAAGCCTACTTTTTTGGATAATGGCACATCTATAAGCCATATATTGTTATTAGAAAATTTTCAATACCAGGGATGGGATACCTTCCAGTGAGTTGTTGGCCATGGAGGTCCTTGTTGCCTCCAAAACATTACAGGCTATTGCCAAGTCCCTTGGTTTCCCACGAGTAACAGATTGTAAGACCCTATTGATGAAGACTTCACATGCTCAGGCAGCAAGGTCACTGAGAAATCAAGCTAGTGCTGAGCTGAAAACCTTCTCCCTGGAGACCAGCTGACTGAAAGCTGGAAAAAGCTGCATTGCATGTAGCCCTATGGGAGACAGAAGTTATCATCAATGAAAACAGTGGACACTAGAAGCCTCAAGTTTGGTCAGACAGGCCAAATGATGGGTACAAATGTGGCATGTCTGTTATTGGGGAACACAACTTCTCTCTAATTGGACTGGAGGCCCGATCTATGAGAGGGAATACATGCCTAGTACTGAAATCCTAATCAAAAGCCTATGGCCGGGAGGTCATGAGCCTTAGGCGTATAAAGTCTGTTCTTGGCTGGCTAAATGCATATATTATGCTTACCAAACTGCCCTGTAAGCACTACACTTAATATTCATATCATATATTAATGCAATTCTCACTTTTGATTACAGAAGCTTCTATTTTCAGATGGTGATGACCACTGATATGACCCAAAAGGCAACATAGTGCTGAAGAGAAGTGACAGAGGAGTGTCTAGCACTGAAACATCTCTATTACACCCTCCAAGGCTCAGGGTCCATTGTGGAATAGGTGGCAGAAAGAATGTAAGAGCCAACAGAAGGGTATGACACCTTACAATACAACTGTCCAGACAGAAATTGTCCTCAATACCCATGACCTTGCAGTGCCTAGCAATACTTTCACAAGACCCTCATAATAGGAGATAAAGACAATGACATGAAAATAAAAGAAAGACTAAATGAGAGTGAGGGGATAAGATGGAGAGTGGAGTTGTGAAGAAGAAATTGGGGAGAGGAGGGACTTATCATGGTTTATTGTCTATAAGTACAGAAGTTGTTAATTAAAAACAAAAAAACAGTTATCCGGGCGTGGTGGCGCACCCCTTTAATCCCAGCACTCGGGAGGCAGAGGTAGGAGGATCGCTGTGAATTCGAGGCCACCCTGAGACTACATAGTGAATTCCAGCTCAGCTTGAGCTAAAGTGAGACCCTACCTCGAAAAACCAAAAAAAAAAAAAAAAAAAAAACAGAGAAAAAAGAACCTTGTCTTTGATAAGCAACAGCTCCCAAGGGCCTGTCCCCTGTAACCTACCTCCTACATCTAGCTAGTCCCTTCTTAAAGTTTCTAGCATCTCCCAAAATCATGCCAGCTGCTATGGACCAGTAGGCCTATAGGGGATATCCCATAGCAGAGATGAAGCACACATCTAATGTCTATCAGGCTCTACCTGGAGCAGAACAGAACTATGAGATTTCCAGTTCAGGCCCCAAGAGATCATTTCTGAACAGGGTGAGCTAGGAAGCTTCCAGAGATAGTTTCTAAGACTGAACAAAAAACCATGGGAGCAGGAAAAGAAAAACGATGACACTTCCACTTGGACACCGAGAGAAAATGCCAAATGATGTCTTCCATAGCTTTAGCCTGGCTTTTGTGTTAATCTGTTCTTCCTTTTATAATGCAGAAGTTAATGGTTTTATGTGTGTATGCGCATTTTGCAACTAAAGGCTTGCAGTTTGAAAGAAGGAAGGAAGGAAGCCAGGAAGCGAGGGAGGGAGGGAGGGAGGGAGGGAGGAAGGAAGGAAGGAAGGAAGAAAGGAAGAAAGAAAGAAAGAAAGAAAGAAAGAAAGAAAGAAAGAAAGAAAGAAAGAAAGAAAGAAAATAAGTAAGTAAGTACTGGTTGTATCAGGAAAAAGATGAAAAGAAGTGCTGAGTACCATTCAGTTTGTCTCCCCAAACTCTTATAGCTACATCTACTGCTCATATATTACTACTATATTAAAAACTAGACCACAGCTGAAGCTGAAAGTAAAAGTCTACCAAAACATTTCAGGCTTATTTTTAATGTAACTGTCAACAGTAGTATACCACTCAAACTTAAAGACCTAGTTCAAATACTGATCAGACAAGATGCTGAGCAAATGACATAAACTGGTATTGTCATAGGCTAAAGCAAGACCATCTTCCTTGGAGTGCTTTTGGGGCCTGTAAGTTATAAATGTTGTGGAAAATGTTGACAAAATAGCAAATCACATGATAAAGGATAGCAGAAATCCATACTCTTATTTCCCGATACCTTACATGGCCATAAACATTGAAATAGCTTAGTTCTCTTTATAGAAAACCATTTTACCACAGATCTGTTTAGCTTACAGGAAAAAAAAAAAAAAAAGAGGAAGTGAAAGAAATGAAGTGAGAAAAACCCACATAGAACAATGTTTTAGGAAAACTAAATTTTAACCCAATTTCTTCTGAGATAATGTAACATGTAACGAAACTACACTGAATAAAAGTAGTCAGTGCCACTGACCTGTCAACCTTGTACAAAAATAAACTTCATCAGAACACTTTGGACACGAATGCTCTCTCAGCTCTTCTGATGAAGAGCTAATAATCCAAAATCCCTGAGAGGCAGAGTGTCAGTAATTGTGAATATAAGGAGCATAAACATTGCACAAACAGCTGCTCTGCCTGGGAAAAACACTTTGCAGAAGCAAGAAATGAAGCTAGATGTAAAAACATTACTGATAAAGTTAGGAATATGAACACATTAGAAAGGGACAAAGCATAGGATTTGAGAGAAAGAGAAAGAGAGTGTGTGTGTGTTTTGCCTGTGTGGAATGTATGCATGTGTGTGCATGCGTATATGCATGTCGATACATGTGTGAGTGTATGTGTACATGTGCGTGAGCACATATGTGTACTGGCCAGAAGTTAATGTTGGATATCGTCTAACAACAATCTCTCTCCATCTTATTTATTGAGATTGAGTCTCTTGTTGATCATAGATATCTCAGATTTGGTAGACCTTTCAGACTTTTCAACATGGTAGGCACTGGGATTCAGGTGTGCACCACCATGTCCACCTTTGTTATATGGATCTGAATTTAGGCACTCATGCTTGTGAGACAAGCACTTTACTAAGTGAACCATCTCCCCAGCTGTTTGTGTGGGTTTTAACAGAAGAAATAATAGCAAATATTATCCCTCAAAAGGATAAGAATTGTACTTTCCTACATGATTCTCACATTATCTACATTCATTAAGAAGAATATAATCACAATCACTATACTGAAAAGAATAAAGCAGAATTGTTTAATTCTTGGCTTTGATTCCATAATTCAATAATGAAAAAATACAGTTAGCAATGTTTCCTTCAGTGAAACTTGTTTTAAGTAATGCAAATAAGAAATTAAATGCTGTGAACACATGATAAAGTATAATTTCTCAACAATAATTTCAAATTCTGAAAATTCAGTGAGTTCTATGATGCAATATTTCCCTTCTTCAGAGAAGCAAATCTCACAAAACAATGTTTAAACACAAGACATAAGAGCAAGTACATTCAATATTGTGTAATTAAACCTATGGAGAAAGGTTGCAGATTTGCTCAATTAAATAAAAACAAAATATTTTTATCAGCTTGCAAAATTATAAGTGTAAAAGCTTCTCCTTGTTTAACAAGTTAAATAGAAATGTGCCATTTGTCAAGTCAACAAACTCCATTAAGAAGCTATAGTTCTCATAACAGTTGGATTTTCCTTAAGTAGTTATGTCAAGTTGCTTTACATTCTGCATCTTAACCAACTGGCAAGACAACTGGTATATCATAGGTGTGAAAATACACAGGTGTTTGTTCCTCCCTCCCTTCTTGTGCTTCCTTCCCTCCCCTCACTTCTTCCTCTCTTCCCTTCTTTTCCTCTCCTTCTATCCTTCCTAGCTTCAATTTCATAAGCATCATTGTCACATGTTCTTGCTACCTTAATGTTCTGCCTCAAAGCATCCCAAAGTGACTGAACTGTAGATTGAAACTTTTCAAATCATGAGTTAAAATAAATCTTTCTCTAAGCTGATGTTTTTGGTTAGGTATTTTGTCAGTGACTAAAATCTGAATAACACAGGCCTTATTCATTATGGCTCCAAACTGGAAACAACCTCAATTTTTATCAATAGTATGGATAAATTATGACATTTATAAATCCATACCCTGGAAAACTATAGAACAAAACAATTGACAAAGCTACTGTTGGACACAACATGACTGGATCACCTAAACAAATGTTTCTGGTAAGAGCCAAGTTCATATATCCTATATGACAACATGTGCATGCTTCTGAATGTTGCATTCAAAAGTTTACTGAAACTAAAAAGCAAACAAATACTTAATAAATGTCTGATGTCTTTAGGTTTTAATAAAATCCTACTCCTAATGTCATGTACCTTCTACTCCAAAAATATGAATGATATTCTTTTGTGAATCTTCCCTTGTAATTTAATCCATTCATTAAAATCATTTAAACCATATATTAATAGAAGGCAATATTAAGACAATGGAATGCAAAAGTCAAATATATTTCAAGAGAAAACACTAACTTGAAACAAAATTTAACACTAAAGCTCTCCCCTTCTACCATCTCTTTGACCACAGTCAGATCTCCTTTCTATGTATAAAAGTTGACTTTTCTCTGCCATTTATTTAATAAAAACATTGAAAAAGCAGGAACTACCTACCTGAGTATTTAAGAGGATTAAATTGGAGGAGGTGGGAAGGGCAGCCAGCCTAGGTAGCAGAGGCAGTATTCTTCAGCATAACATTAAGTACTCAATGATTAGACACTACTAATAAATCCATGAGTCAGTTCTTACAGGTCAAAGTCTATTTCTGATTCATCATTACAAATACAGAATCTAGCATTTATCAGTTGGTCAATAACTACTTTTCCAGTAAATGGACAATGCCAGCCACAACAGAAAAAGTAATGAAAAAGGGAAGGAGGGGGAATGAGTAAAAAATACAAGACATCTGAAGGATCTAGTTTTACTACCAGGGAATATGACAAAATTCTAGATCATGGGATGACTCTACATAATCAAGTGCATAATAAATCACTAAAATACAAATTATTTAGTATTTTGCCTTTCTCTATATACTATACAATGAAACAGTGGTATGGTCTAACTAAAATTAAAACATGTGAGCTAGGGAGATAGCTTGATTGGTAAAAACACTTGCTGTGCACACGTGATGACATGGGTTCAAATCCCAAAAACCCACATAAAAGCCAGAGTCAGTGGCAAGTGTTGTAATCATAACCTTCCTACAGCAAGATGAAAAGCAGAGGCAGGAGTCTCACCAGCAGCTCAACAACCAGCTAGCCTGACAACAGTGAATAAGAAGAAATCCTGTGGAAGGCAAGGAGTGATACCCAACGTTGTCCTTTGACCACCACACGTGCACCAAGGCACAGAGGTCCCCGCATACATGAAGTTAATTTTAAAAGTTGAAAAAAAGTATCTACTACACTGAAACTCTTTTAAAAATATTTCTGAATGACAGAAATTTAAGTACATCACAGGTTTTCCAGCTGACAATCAAAATTCATTGCTATTCTCACTAAATAAGTCATAACAAAGATAAAAAGAAACTGGTTTCAGCTTAACCCTTCCAAGGTATTGCATGACAAAACCCACCACTTAGATCCTAGATTTGTCAAGACTATACCCACATATTAGTTTTAAAAGATAAATCACTTAAATTATGTTGAATGTTTTATTTCTTTGAGAGGGAGGAAGAGGCAGATAGAGAAAAAGAGAAAATAGGCACAGCAGGGCCTCCAGCCACTGCAAACAAACTCCAGATGCATGTGCCCCTTGTGCATCTGACTTTCGTTGGTCCTGGGGAATGGAACTGGGGCCCTTAGGCTTCACAGGCAAATGCCTTAACTGCTAAGCCATTTCCTCAGGCCCACTTAAATTCTTTAACATTTATTGTATGCACAAAATATCAAGGAATAATTGGTGTGGTCATTTTCCCTCCTCACAATCATCTGCACATATATTTTAGATCAAAAATATCACAGCCAGGGTTGTGGCACATGCCTATGTTCCCAGGACTCTGGAAACTGAAGCAAAAGGATTGTGAATTGTAAATGTAACATCTTTAGTCCTAATAAGTCTATGAGGTAGTACCATTATCATTTCCATTTTACAGAGGAGAAAAACAAGATATTAAGTAACTTGCCTAAAGTCACAAGGCTATGAAATAGCAGGATGTTTCTGTGCTCTCAACCTCTGCTCTGCAACCTATAGACTCTTGAAGGAAAGGAGAACTAAATTAGTCCCGACTTCTTTTCACCTTAATGTGATAGTTGCTTTAAAAATCTTGTGTAATAGCTATAAAATGAGGTACTTTTCACCAATTCTAAGATGCCCATTTTAACATTTTTGAAACAGGTTTTGAAATCCTGCAATTCACAAATTTTGAAACATAATTCATAATGTCTCTGTATCTGTCTTTGCCACTAAAATAATTATGCATCTGACCTTTAATAATGATACTTCAATAAATTATACTTCATAGGTTAGTGAAAACAACCAAATGAAATAAAATAAAGTACATGACACAAAAAGTATGTGACAAGCTGGGCGTGGTGGCACATGCCTTTAATCCCAGCACTCAAGAGGCAGAGGTAGGAAGATTGCTGTGAGTTCGAGGCCACCCTGAGACTACATAGTTAATTCCAGGTCAGCCTGGACCAGAGTGAGACCCTACCTTGAAAAACCAAAAAACAAAAACAAAAACAAATAAAGTATGTGACAAAATGTCTAGCATGAAAGCTTATAATAAAAATAAAAAGTGTATTTCCCTTTTCACCAAAATGACCAATAAGAAAATTTAGTATAAGGTATCTTTACAATGTAATAAGTTATTGGCTTTTCAAGCCCACTGCAAATAAACCTGCTCAAAAACCAATGTTGACTTCATTGTACAAATTAAAGACTTTTTAAGGATAAAAGATTTGGAGCACATGCTTGTAATCCCAGCACTGGGGAACTAGGGAAATTAAGACAGGAGGACTGTGAGTTCAAGACTTACATGGACTACCATAGCAAGCCTGTCTCTGGGGAAAAAAAAAAAAAAAAAAAAAAAGATGTGGAGGCAGGTCGACAGAGCAAGAGAAAATAAATCAGGTAAGTGAAAAAATAAAAATTATCAACAACATTAAAGTATAAAACTAAACTGCTCCCATAATTGAATCAAGCCAGTTCTCAAATGCCTTATCAATACTCAAATGAAAAAGTATTTTAACAGATATACTCTGACTATAACAGAAATGACCTACTCTGCTTAGTGTGTATTTTTATACCAATACAGATTGTCTAGTGCAGCTTGACATAGTAAACTTAACTGTGATTGATGTTAAACAATTGTTTAACAAAAGTTCAAACTGATTCTAAAAAATGCTCTCCAAAAATTTAATTAAATGAAATTCAACTCATGTTTCTTACATTTGTACTTGCCTTGGCAAATTCAAAACAAATTTATTCACTGTTGATTTTGCTTTTATTATTACTATTTTAGCATAAGAACTATTCTCCTTTCAAGGGAATTCTTCACTAGCCCATCAAAAAAAACTCTATTCTATTTGGATAATTGAAGAAACACTCGGATATAACTTTGAAACTTTATTTTGAAAATCAATAAATTACTACAAAGCCAGGAAAGTTATTAGGGATAAAAACGGGTGCTGCATAATGATAAAGGAGCCAGCCTTCTATGATGTAACAATTGTTGATGTGTGTGCTCATACAAACAGAACATCAAACTATGTCAGGCAAAACTGATAATCACTGCAGTAAAAGAATCCACCATTATATTGGATACTTCAACACCCCCTAACAAAAATGAAAGCTCAAAAAGAAAAATGGAAGCTCCAACAGGAAGAGGGAGTCTATAAAGATACAGCTAGATTCAACAGTATCAATAATTGACTATAATATACATCTGTAGGCTACTTCTTTAAAAAAATAGTAGAAGAAATATTTTTCTCTTACCAAGAACCCTTACCAAGACAGAACTCCCTCATTTTGGACCTAAATAAAATTAAATAAATAAATAAATTACATCATAGAAATCATACAATGGTGGCTGGAGAGATAGCTCAATGGTTAAATGCACTTGCTCCCAGGTGTGAAAACTGAATTCAGATCCCCAGCAGTTACATAAAGCAGAATTGGAAGTTGTGCTCATGTTTATAATCCAGATGCACTGGGAGGTGGAGTCAGGAGAATCCTGAAACTCACAGGCAGCTAGTCTGGCTGTCCCAATGTCAAGTAAGACCCTGTCTCAAACAAGGTGGAAAGCATGGACCAACACCTCAAATTGTTCTCTGATCTCCACAGGTGTGCCACAATATGCATGCACACACACACACATACACATAATTAAAAAAATAGAAATCAGGTAATGTCTACTCTCAAACCCCAATGGAATCAGTAATAGAGATAGTTGATAAGCTTTTGGCCATATTAATATCAAGGGGGAAAAAAAGACACAAATTCCTACCATGAGAAATAAGAGACAATATTATTAGTGGTGTTACTAGGGTCAGAGCCTGAGCTCTAACAACCCCTTTCCCAAGCCAGGATCAGCCACCTGTCCCCAATAAGCCAAATAAACAAGTAATTTTGAAAAGTAGAAAAAGAAGAATGATTCAACCTCACCATATTGGAAAGAACAGAAAGTTCTAGTGACCTCTCCACTCTATCTTCAGGATCTTGACATAAGTTTGGATTTAAATAGAAAGCAATAGGCCTTGACAGCTAAGCAGTCCCAGTCAAGATGTGGAACCACGCATCCCACTGTTTCAGTGCCAGTCTCCTGTAAGGTCATCAAATCTCTGAGGTAAGTCCCTCATCTGGCGAGCATTAGGCTTTGAGCCTTTGTTTGTTTCCCAACAAAAGATGCTAGGGAAATTTCAGTTCCCTTAGGTTCATTATTCCAACAGTATGATAACCAAAGACAAAGGCCCAGGTGTCTCTTAACATATTCCTTCCTGCCAAGATGGCTACAACATCATAAAGGACATTAAATGATTAATAAAGAAATACTATGATAAATACTATACCCATATATTTGAAGCTAAATGACATCACAGATGACATGGATTCCAACCAAAACTATAGAATACACATTCTTCATGGCAGTCCATGGGATTTGCTCTAAAATAGACTGCATATTAGGACACAAAATAAGTCTTAACAAATAAAAGGACATCTGAAATAATTTCTTGTATGCTATTGATCACGATGGAATAAAACTAAAATAAGATAAACTACAGAAAATATACAAACTCATGGGGATTAAATAGCACATGACTGAATAATAAATGGGTCATTGAAGAAAACAAGAAGGCAATCAAATTGTATGAAAATTAAAACACCACATACCAAAACTTATGGAATACAATGAAGAAAGGCAGTCCTAAAGGGGACTGCCTACATTACAAAATTAAAGGGATCTCAAATAAATAGTACAATGATGCACCTTTAAGTCCTGCAAGAAACAAGAGCAAACTAAATTCAAAAGAAAGCGACGGAAAGAAATAACTGAAATTAGGATAGAAATCAGTGAAATAAAAACAAACAGCAGAACAGAATTGATTCTTTGAGAAGACATGAGAAACCCTCAGCAAAACTAACCAAAAGAGACAGAGGCTCAAATTATCAGATTAGAGATGAAAAGGGAGACAACACAACAGACCAAGAAAATAATAAATATATAAGTTAAAAACCTATATTCCACCAAAAAGGAAAATTCAAAAACAAACAAGAAAGATGCACATGACCTTGCACAGTTAGACCAAGATGAGATACAAAATATAAACAGATCCATGAGACACAATGAGGAAAAAGTCCAGATATGGAAGGGATTCACTAGAGAATTCTACAAAACCATTGAAAAAAAAACAATGCTTTTAAAATTACCCATGAAAATAGAAAAGGAATGTTTTCAAACTCTCTATGAAGCTAGTGTTTCACTGATAGCAAAAGCAGATAGAAATGCAAAAAAATTTAATTTTATAATTTTAATTACAATCTCTAAAGAACAGACACAAACATTTTCAATAAAATACCTGAAACCAAATTTACGAATACATCAAGGGCTGGATAGATGGCTCAACAGTTAAGGAACTTGCTTACAAAACCTAATGACCTAATTCCCATGTAAAGCTGGATGCACAAAGTGACACATGCATCTAGAGTTCATTCTCCACAGCTAGAGGCCCTTGCTTGCTTGTACTCATGTGCGCTTGCTCTCTCTTTATGAATAAATAAAAATATTTATATAAAAAAGGATACAGTAACAGTATCCTTTATCACGATCAAGCTGGCTTCATTCCAGTCATGCAAGGATAGTACAATGTAGGTAAATAATGGAATTCATCATATAAGTGGATTCAAGACTAGAAACACAGTATTACTTCAATAGATGCAGCAAAGCCATTTCACAAGACCTAACATCTCAACATAATAAAAGCTATATATGACAAACCTATGGCCATTATCATACGAAAATGCAGAAAAATACAAAGCTTTTCCACTCAGATAAGGAAAACAAGTGCCCACTCTCTCCATTTAGTATAGAAGCTTAACGTACTAATTACAGCAATAAGACAAGAAAAGGAAATAAAAGGGATACAAATAGAAAAAGAAGAACAAGTATTCTTATTTGCAGATGAAATGACTGTATATATCAAAGACCCTAAAGACTCTACCCCAAAATTTCTAGAACTGATGAACATTTTCAACAAAGTGAAGAACACAAAATTAACATATAGAAATCAGTAGCCTTCCCAAATACCAATATAAACATAACTGCAAAGTCACAGGAACAATTCCATTCACAATGATTCAATAAACAAACAAACATCAATGGAATAAAAAAAAAATATGACCCAGACATAAGCCCATGAAACTACAGTCACCTGAGTTTTAACAAAGATGTCAACAATACATACTGAAGAAAAAAGTTACTACAACAAATGGTCCTGGGAAAACTAAAAATCTATATGCAGATGAATGAAACTAGATCTGTCTCACACCTGCACTAAAATAAACTTCAAATAGATACCTAAGACCTGAAACCCTGAACAGAGGAAAAACAGAAGGAGAACAATCCACAATATAGGCTTAGAGAAGGTCTTTCTGAATATACTCTAGACACTTATGAAATAAGATCAACAATTAACAAAATGGTACCTCATGAAATTACAAAGTCTTACACAGCAAAGAACTGTCAATTGACTGAAGCCTATAAACTGGGAGAAATCCTTGCTAGCTATGTATCTGACATAATATTAATATTTAGAATATATTAAGAACTTAAAAAAACCTAAAGATCAAGAAAACACAGTCAAAAAATGTTTATGGACCTCAAAAGAAATGCAAATAGTTAATAAATATTTTCAAAAGGGTTCAACATCATTAATCATCAAAGAAATGCAAACAAACTAATTTGAGATTCCATTTCACCCCATATATAATGGCTGCAATCAAGAAAACAAATGCTGGGCTGGAGAAATGACACAACAGTTAAGGCACTTGCCTGTGAAGCATAAGGACCTAGGTTCAACTCCTGAGTCCACATAAGCCAGACACACAAGGTGATACACGTGCACAAGGTCACACATCCGCACAAGGTGGTGCACGTGTCTGTAGTTATACAGTGGCTAAATGCCTTGGCATGCCAATTCTCTCTCCTCTCTCTCTCATTAAAAAAAGAAAAAAAAATTCTGGGAAGGATACAGGGAAAGGGCTCCCTTATTCACTTTTCAGAGTATAAATAGGTATACCAACTATGAAAATCAGTGTGAAGTTTCCTCAAAAAGCTAACAGTAGAATTACAACATGACTCAGCTATATACCACTACTGGGTAAGAATCGTCATTGTCAAAATTAAATTTTTTAAAATAAATGAGATTTTCAGAAAGATAAACAGTCTTTTCATTTTTGGCAATTTCACACAAATGCATATACTGTATTTTGATCATGTTCACCTCTTTCATTACTCTCTCTAATCTTATCTAAAGCAGCACACAAGGAAGTGACAAGCAAAGGGTAAAAACCTCTAAAGTCTTACTGTTTGTGTGACTGCTTTGCTTACTATAATTTCGTGTGAAAGTAATTTTTTTCAAGTTCCTCATTTGTAAAATAGGGAGGTTAATATAGCCTTCTTAAGAGGATTACTTAAGTCTAAATTGGTAATTATGTAGATATTCTGAACCAGTGCTTGGCACAGTTTTCTAGAAATATTGGCAATTAGGATCTTTAATATTATCAGTCCTCACATTTGCCAGTTTGATTGTTTATGAACACCATAGCAGAATATAAATAGAAAAAAAAAAAACCAGTGACTTCCTCATCATCATCATTTCTTCATCCAGGACGCTTCGGAACATAAATAATTCCTACAAAAAATGGATTTTGGTGACTATTCATTTCTCTCAAGAATCTTATATAGTTACTACCATTAAAGGTGCCAAGGAGATGAAGTAACATATTATTCAGTCTGGTTGAGTTTTATTTTCACTGGCTCTCTGGTTGAAAAAGGCCTCATGTATACCTAAGACTTGACACAGTAGGTACTCTTAACTATTAGAAGGAATGAATCTTGATGAAAATAAAGGAATCATGCTAAATGTCTACTTGACTTTTCCAAAGTTTCTCTAAGCTGTAAAGTCAGATTCTAGAGGAATCACTTTTCTTCAAATTGTGTTGCCTACACTCTTCAAAGCCAAATAAGAATGTAAATACTAGAAAACCAAGAAATAGGGAAACCAGTGTTGAGGAAAACTATGCTCAAATCTAAGGAAGAAGAATCTGGATAAGCAGAACTGCAAAGAACTTTAGGCCAAGAAATGGCCTCAGCAAACGCAGTGTCACCACTGTTCACAGGCAGGACTAAAACAGTTTTAGGCAATAAATGAGAAACATTTTTTTATTTCAATAATTATGTCACAGGTTGTTAGGACAGCAAATAGAGATTTGAAATTTTTACCATGTAGAATACTAAAGTAGACAACACTTATTTAGTTTTTAGACAAATTGAAAGTGAATCAAAACACAGAAGATGGCCATGCACCAAACACAGCAAATAGAGCAAAACATCAAGCAAAGGGGTGTGACTATGGAGGAATACAATAGATTAAGAGAACAAAAGCTACCAGTTCTCTAAAGGGGAACCAAGCTCTACCTCATAGGATGATTTCCTGATACAAGACTCTGCCTCCAATTAAGTATTTAAGTTTGCAGCACTAAAACTGTTATTTTCCTTCATAATGAATCTGCTATATACTTACACTTCTTTTATTTCCAAAATAATATAAAGTTTCAAAAGCTCCAAACACATGTTTGAAATAGGGAACTCACCTACTTGAAGCTTGGTAATTTATTTGAAGACAGGTAGTAAATAAATAAATGAAGCTAAAAAAGAAAAAGTCTGTATTTTTAAAGAAAGTTTTACAAAAATGAAATACAAATCATACATACGATTGTGTGTGTTAAGTAAAAAAAGAATAGGGAAGCAACTTTCCATTCCTGGAGTTAGCTAACCAATACTCAAAATAAGACAAGCCAAAATGTGATGATAAAGGTAACATTTATCAAGTGTTTAGCACATCCCAGGCACTGTAAAGCACTTTAACTACATTAGCTTGTGTAATCGCAACCATCCTAGGAGGCTTATCACTATCACCATCTTATAGCTGTAAGAATACTAAAGTAGAAAAACTAAGTTACTTAGTAACTTGTGCAAAGCCAGACCAGGGAAGGTGGCAGGACAGGGTTTTAGATCCTTGGCAATTCAGTTAATCTGAACTAACCATTAGGCAACATTTCTCTGAATGAAGGATGATGATTGTAATACTGTGTCACTTCCATTATGACAAAAAGGTTAGTTTTCAGTTCCCAGCCGAATAAAGTGGAATCAATTGTAACAAAGCTGGAAGAGTATCCTATGGGGCCGCTAGGCCCAAGATTATTCAAACACAGACGAAGCTTAAGAGGCTATATAGGACAGCAGACAATTAAACCACAGGATTCCGTCCTAGATTATTAAGTAAAAAGTTAGGAAATGTAGAAGGTGAACTGTATTTCTACTGGGCTCTGCAGCCAGTCTGAGGAGGAAAATTCTGGACCCCTTTCCCCTGAGTCAGCACACAAATGTACAGGTTCAAGAAAAGGAAGAATTGGGGGCGGGGGTAGAGAGTGTCAAATTTGTGATATTCAAGACTCAGATGCAGAATGGCAGGGTTAGCTTGTCACGGCGGGTAAACGTGACAATTTATAAGCAGGCAAGTGCGTGCGCGGAGACAGGAGCGCGGCGAGCTCACGCGGAGGACGGTGCGCGGTGTGGCAGGCAGGAGGAAGGGCGGTGCGGGCGCCGGGCCGGGCGCGGGAGGCGGGCAGGAAAGCAGGAAGGAAGGGCGGACGCCGAGTGCGCGGGGCCGGGTCGGACAGGAGAGCGGGGCGAGGCCCGGGGAGAAGGCTCGGCGCGGTCGTGCTGGGCAGAGGCTGGGGTCCGGGAGGGACCGGGACCTGCCCGGGAAGAAAGGCCGCGGTGCGGGGGGGGGGGGGACCGGGGCGGAGGAGCGGGGCTGGGCCGAGGCCGCCCGAGAAGGCCAGGCCGGAGACGCGCCGCAGGACGGCGGGGAGCCAGACACCTACCCGGACGAGCGCGGCGGCGGCGGCGGCCCCGGGACCCGAGGCGATGGCGGCGAGCTCCTGCGGCGGGCGCCTCTGCCGAGCCGCATCCCTCCGCCTGCGCCGTCCTCCTGGCTCCCGCGAGCGCCTCAACTTCTTCCCCGCCCGGGACACCACACACCGTCCCGAAGCGGGCGCCCCGCTCCCGCCCCGCCGCGCCCCGCCCCGCGCGCCCTCCACGCCGCCCCGGCCAGGCCCGTCCCGTCCCGTCCTGTCCCGGGATCGGGCTTCCGAGCTACGGCCCCGGCCCCAGCCCCGCCGGCCTGGGCGCGTGCGCGGCGGCGGCCCCGAGGCTCCGCCCGCTCCCCGCGCGGGCACTTCCGGGCACCGGCTCCGCGGCCTCGGCCCAGCGCTGGGCCCCGAGCTCGGGCCAGACCCGGATCTGTCGCGATGAAAACCATCCTCGTCTAGAAAGCCCACGGGCAGCCCTGGTCACTGCTCGTCCCCGCTATGCCCGCGTGGACCCCTCTGCACCGACAAGGGGCAACTTCTGCTGAGCTCCATTTGCGAGGCCACAGCTGCTGAAACCAGCAGGAATGATGACAGTAAATAAAAGCGAGGATGTATGACTAGAAAGGGGTACTGCTTTATCTCCACAGCGATTTGGGGTTTGGAGCAAGGGGCAACAACAGGGCTTGTTTGGTTTGGTTGAGGTAGGGTCTCACTGTACCCCCCAGGCTGCCCTAGAATTTACGATGTAGTCTCAGGATGGCCTCAAAATCAATGTTCCTCCTACCTCTGCTGGGATTAAAGGCATATGTCTGGCAATATTTTATTTGACAGTGTTTGATTCAAAGAAAACAAATTCAATCCTTATTTACATAACCACCAACTGTGATGAGATGTTTTAAACTATATTTATTTGACTTTTGGAATTAAAGTGTATTGTATGGCAAGTTTCACCTGCATTGAAAGATGTAAATAGTTATTGCCATCTTTATCAAAAGCAGCTGACTTGGGCTGGAGAGATGGCTTCGCGGTTAAGGCACATGCTTGTGAAGCCTAAGGACCCCGGTTCGATTCTCCAGGTCCCTCTTAAGCCAGCTGCACATGGTGGTGCATGCGTCTGGAATTCCCTTGCAGTGGATAAAGGCCCTCGGACGCCCATTCTCACTCTTTCTCTTTCTCTCCCTCTCTCTGTCTCTAATAAGTAAATAAAAATAAAATATTTTATTTAAAGCAGCTGACTCAACTCACAAGAGAAGGTGTGGGGAGCGTCATCAGAGGTTGCAGTTGTCCTATATGCCAGCTGTATACAATAGTGCATGAGGTATTAGGACCTCAAGGGGAGACAAAATGAGCTCCATTGAAGTGGTTTCTTTGGAGACTCCATGCTCTACAAGAAAGTCCTTACCCCACGGAGGCTGAGGGAGGAGTATTCGCAGGGGTAATCTCCGTATAGTGAGCCACACTGAAGTGCTGCTTTGGGGTCACGTGCTTTGTAAACCCTCACCCCCAGGCGGAGGGAGGAGAATATGCTGGGATAATTCTGACATAGGGAACCTCGCAGAGGTGCTATTTGAGGTCTCATGCTCTGTAAATAAGCCCTCATCCTGAGGCTGAGGGAGGAGCAACTTCAGGGGTAATCCCGATATAGTGAGCCCCACTGAGGTGCTCTTTGGGGTCTCATGCACTGTAAGTAAGGCCCCATCTGGAGCTGTGGGAGGAGTATCCACAGGGGTAATCCTGAACAGTGGGCCCCACTGAAGTAGTGCTTGGTGGTCTTACATTCCTGGACAGGGACAAGGAGCTTCTAGAAGCAGTCACAGAGAAGTCATCATTCAGGGAGGGATGAGACAACTTGGTGTTGCAGCTGCTCTGGGGTCCCTATCATTCATAAGTAAGCCCTCATCCTGAGACTGAGGGAGGAGCACCCAAGGACTAATTTTTACACAGGAATCTCCATCAAAGTGCCTGCTTTGGGGAGTTTGACATTTCTATATACAGCCTCACTCCATGCTCTGTAATTGACCCCCAATAAACTCATTGGTTCTCCAAACTGCTATTTGTGTAATCGCACTTTGGTCTGCCATCTTTGCCCTATTTGGGGTAAAGACATGAATTGTGTCTCCCCAGGGGAAAATTTTCCTGTGAAAAAGTAGGAAAAAAAGGACAGTGTTTTTGCTAATTATTTTTGTAGTACAAAGATTAGGCCTTTGGGGGCTGGAGGGATGGTTTAATGGTTAAGGCGTTTACCTGCAAAGCCAAAGGACCCCTGTTTGATTCCCCAAGACCCATGTCAACCCAATGCACAAGGGGGCGCATGCATCTGGAGTTTGTTTGCAGTGAAGCCATTGGAAGATGGACCTTGGTTTGTTTGGAGACCCAAAGATATTTTTATACCAAGACTGTGAAAGTGCTATTATGGAGTGCTGTTGGCTTGGGACGAAAGTTTTCCCTGCCTATTCATCTCAGTGATGTGAAGCTGTCTACTATACCCACTTAAAAACTATAATGTTTTCTAAAACATCAAAGGGATTTATCTAATAATCCTTTTGAAATATTTATTAACTTTATTTTTCAATTTTCATTGTTTTAGAGCTCAGACATCTTATTTTCCAGTTCTCAACCAACTTGATAAAATGTGGAAGCATTTATGGGCCCTAGGCACTGTGCCTACAAAAGCCTTAAAAAATTAAAGACAAAACAATTGCTGTAGGGGGGAGGAATGGAAGTAAACTTTGTGTAAGTCTCTATGACTCAGTTTCAAGCCCCTACTATCATCTAGGTAGCAGTCTTGCACCCTTGTTTTAAGACGGGTTCTCAGTAAGTAACCCAGGCTGCTCTGGAACCTACAATTCTGTTGCCTCAGTCTCCTAAGAGCTGGGGTTACAGACATACGCTACCATGCCCATATTTCCCAATATTTTTTATTTTTTTAATTAATTTATTTATTTTTTTTTTATTTTTATTTTTATTTTTATTTTTTTGGTTTTCTGAGGTAGGGTCTCACTCTAGCTCAGGCTGACCTGGAATTCACTATGTAGTCTCAGGGTGGCCTCGAACTCATGGTGATCCTTCTACCTCTGCCTCCCAAGTGCTGGGATTAAAGGCGTGAGCCACCACGCCCAGCTCACATTTCCCAATTTTTAATACTCTAATGTGTTCATCAAGTATATCTTCTGCCTCAGCCACTTACCCTATGCACATACTTCTCACACAATCCTTACTGTATCCCCAGAACAGATATGCTGCCTGCATTGTAGAACATCACTTCTGGAGTCCATTTCAGAGTGGTCCTTCCATGTCTGAGCGCCCTTCCCCCAGGGGACCACTGTTTTGGGCTATGATATTTGTTTACCTGACCCTTTAGAAATGAGAATGGAATCTCTGAAAGTCAGTAGCTTCATTAGGCTGTCTACTTCTTCTCCTCGTCGAGCTCTACATATTGGATGTTTCATCTCTCTCTCTCTCTCTCTCTCTCTGTGTGTGTGTGTGTGTGTGTGTGTGTGTGTGTGTATTACTGAGATTGAGGCTAGGACCTAACACATGGTGGTCTTCCATGGACATACCTCAGCATAGTTTCAATGGGATAGGCATTACTTAGGGACAATTTGATGTATGTAACACCTCTTCACCAAAGACTAGTGAGAGCTTGACACTGGAGAGCATAATCTTTGTCTCCATAGGATTCTCATCTGGTTCCCAATTCCAGATATGGGTTCCATTACACTGAGCAGATTTCATAGCAAATAAGGAAGCTACTGGTTATTCACCAAGGCTGTGTGCCACTATTACAGGTGCTTGCTTCTGAGTATCTTAGGCCTCTAGTTGCTAAACTGTTGTTGGCCACTTTGCCCCAGTGGCTCATGTAGCACTTTCCAGCACTAGACAGGCTAACTGTCTGGGGACTGGCTTTCTTCTAGATTCCAGCCAGGTCTCTCCAAGCTCTGTGTCAGCAGCCTATGGCTTCAGCAATAGGGTCTTACCTTTTGCCTCAGGTAGGTAATCAAATGCTTTGACAGAAATCTGTCTTGATTTGGAGACATTCATGGTCTCTCTGATCAACAGCTCAATGTGGGTAGCAACCAATTTCTGGTATTTGTAGTTACAGGCCAGAGATAGTTTTTTTTTTTTTTTTTTTTTTTTTTTTTTTTTTTTTTTTTTTTTAAGCTTAGGCTTCATCCCACCCTCTCCAGAGCCCTTCTTTTCAGGTGCTCCCCCGTTACTCATTTTGAGGTTTATTTCTTTTAGTCTATCTCCAAGCATAAAGGTTTCTAGGTACCAGTTCATTTTGGATTTAGCTTTGTGTTTGTTTTTCCCCACCCTTCCTTTCCCCTCCCCCCAAATCCTTCTATCCCCATTGACTGAGACTTCAGTTGCCTGTCAGGTATGTCAGCAACTTGAGCAGGTCCAGGTTAGGAACCGCAGATAAGTGATACCATGTAGCATTTGTCTTTCTGTGATTATGTGAATTTTCTGTGTATGATCTTCTGTTCCAAGTCTGTCCATTTTTCTACAAATTTCATTGTATTGGTTTTTTTTTTGTTTGTTTTTTACTGCTGAATAGAATTCCATTGAGTAAATGTACCAAAATTTTGTTATCCATTCATCCACCGATGGAGACCTGGGTTGATTCCAGTTCTTAGCTATAAAAAATTGAGCAGCCATAAATATGCATGAGAAAATATCTCTGTAGTGATGCAAGGAGCATTTAGGACAAATGCTCAGTAAGAGGATAAATGGGTCTGTTGGTAGCTCTATGTTCATCCTTTTCAGAAATCTCCATATTGATTTCCATACTGGTTGTACATGTTTACATTCCCACCAACAGTGGATTAGGGTGCCACATTGTTGTTGTTAGATTTTTTTATATTAATTTATTTTTTATCGACAACTTCCATAATTATAGACAATAACCCATTGTAATCCCCTCCCTCCTCCCACTTTCCCCTTTGCAACTCTACTCTCCATCATACTGCATCCCCCTCTCAGTCTCTCTTTTATTTTGATGTGATCATCTTTTCTTCCTATTATGATGGTCTTGTGTAGGTAGCATCAGGCACTGGGAGGTCATGTATATCCAGGCAATTTTGTATCTGGAGGAATGCATTGTAAGGAGTCTTACCCTTCCTTTTGCTTTTACATTATTTTCTCCACCCCTTCCACAATGAACCCTGAGCCTTGGAATGTGTGATAGAGAGGTTTCAGTGCTGAGCACTCTTCTGTAACTTCTCAATACCATGGTGCCTTCTGAGTCATCCCAAGGTCACCACCATCTGTAAAGAGAAGCTTTGCTAACCAAAAGTAAGAGTAGCATTAATATATGGGTATGAATATTAAGAGAAGTGCTTATCAGGCAGTTTGGTGAGCATAGTATATATATTTAGCCAGACACCAACAGACATTACAACCCCAGGACTCATGACTATCCCTGTCATAGGTTTTCAGTATCAGGGATGTATTCCCTCCCATGGAGCAGGCCTCCAGCCCAATTGGAGAGTGGGTGATTACCCCCATAACAGATATACCACTTTTGCACCCATTGGCTCATTTGGCCTCACTGGTCAAATTTAAGGCTTGCAGTGTCCACTGTTGAGTATCTCCCCTGGTGTTTTCTCTCTCTCCCATTGAACTGCATGCAGCCTGGCTTTGTCCAGCTTTCTGTCAGCTGCTCTACACAGAGGAGATTTTTAGCTCAGCTCCAGCAGGATTTCTCAGGGACCTTGCAGCCCAAGTATGCAGTAATAGGGTCTTAGTATCCATTCCTGGTGGGAAACCTAGAGCCTTGGCAATGACCTATAATGTTTTGGGGGCATTAGGGACCTCCATGGCCAACAATTCACTGCAATGTATCCTATCCCTGGCACTGAAAACTTTCTAGTAACAATCTATGGCTTCTGGGTGTTCCATTCTCCAAAAAAGTAGGCTTTATATGACTTATTCATACCCTCTTAGATTCTGATTAGCCCTGCCACCACCTTTCCTTTATTCAATCTCTTAATGATTGTCATCCTTACTGGAGTAAGGTGGAATCTCATGGTTGTTTTAGTATGCATTTCCCTAATGTTTAAGGATATTAAACATTTCCTTAAGTGTGTTTTAGCCATTTGTTTTTCATCATGTGTGAACTCCTTATTCAGTTCTCTGCCCCATTTTTGCAGTGGATTGCTTCATTTTTTAATTGTTGTTTCTTGAGTTCTTTATAGATTGTACATATTAGGCTTTTGTCAGCTTTATACATGGCGAAGATTTTCTCCCATTCTGTGGGTAATCTATTGGTTCTGTTTATGGTATGTTTTTCTGTGCAAAAGCTTTTTAGCTTCAGGAGAGCCCATTGTGAATGAATGTTTAATTTTCTGGGCTACTGGGGTTTTGTTCATGAAGTATTTCCCCACACCTATACCCTAAAGATTTCCTTCTATTTTTTCTTGAGTAGGAGAAGAGTTTCAGGTCTTATATTGAGGTCCTTAATCCATTTGGATTTGATTCATATTATTCAATTTGTCCTGCACCATTTGTTGAAGATGCTGTCTTTTCTACAAGCTATTGGCATCATTGTCAAAGATCAAGTAGCTTAGTTACTTGACCTAAGGTCAAGGTCTTCAATTCTTTTCTACTGTTCTATGTTTCTGTTCTTATGCCAGTAGCATGCTGTTTTTGTTATTATGGCTTTGTAATATCACTTTATATTGGTACAGTGATACCTTCAGAAGTGTTTCTTTTGCTCAGGATATGGTTTGCATATCTAAGACCTGCTGCCATTCCATATGAAATTTTTTGTAAGCTAAATGAATTTACTTCAATTGAACATGGTCCTAATATGAAGCCACTATAAGCACTTGCATATTATAACAGAAAAATATTTGTTGTTACATTTACCAGGTTAAAATTAGGTTAAAAGTCCATGTGTTCAGTGTAATAGTATGTTTCCTTTGGTAGAATTTCCATTTTCACAATATTAATTCTACCTATCCAGGAGCATGGGAGGTCTTTCCATCAACCCAAGCCCTCCTCAATTTCTTTATTGAGTTGTTTATAGGGTTTTCATTATATAGTTATTTCACATCCTTGGCTAGTGTTATTCCAAGGTATTTAATTTTTTTGTTGTTGCTATTTAAAATGGGACAGCCTCAGTGACTTCTTTCTCTGTATATTTGTCCTTTGCATATAGAAAGGATACTGGTTTTGTGCATTGATTTTGTATTCTGCCACTTTACTGAAGGAACTAATCACCTGTAGAAGTTTCAGGTCATTTATGTATAGGATCATGTCATCTGCAAATAGGGATAATTTGACTTCTTCCTTTCCAATTTGTATCTCTTTTATTTCTTTCTCCTGTCTTATTGCTTGGACTAGGATTTCTAGTACTATGTTGAGCAGTGGTGAGAGTGGGCACCCCTGTCTTGTTCCCAATCTCAATGGGAACTCCTTGAGTCTTTTGCCATTAAGTATTATTTGGGTTTTGGGTGCTTTATATATAGCTTTTATTTTGTTGAGTTGGAAACCCTCCATGCATATTCTTTCCAGCATTTTGATCACGAAATGGTATTGTATTTTGTCAAAGGACTTCTCTGCCAAAATTGAGAAGATCATATGGTTCTTCTGGTTAAGTTTATTTATGTGGTGTATTATGATGACTGATATCTAATTGTTGAACCATCCCTGAATCCCTGGGATGAAGCCTACTTGATCAAGCTGGATAATGCTTTTGATATATAGTTGAATTGGGTTTGTGAGGATTTTGTTCAGGATATTCACATCTAAATTAACCAGGGATATAGGTCTGTAGTTTTAAAGTTGTATCTCTATCTAGTTTTGGTATTTGTGATGTAGCTTCATAAAAGGAGTTGGGGAGGATTCCCTGGTCTCCGATTATGTGAAACAGTTTAAGAAAAATTGGTTTCAGTTCTTCAATGATAGTTTGATAGAATTCAGCTGAGAAACCATCTAGTCCTGGACTTTTCCTTTGGGGTAGTTTTTTAAAATTATATTTTCAACCTCTATGAATGTGATAAGTTTAAGAGATTTATCTGTTCTGAGATTAGTTTTGGTGGGTGGTATGTGGCTAGAAATTCATCCATTTCTTGAAAAATTATAAATTTTGTCGAGTAGAGGATTTAGAAGTATGTCCTGATGATTCTTCCAATTTCATTGATGTCTGTTGTGACCTCTCCCTTTTCAATTCTGATTATGTTAATTTGAGACTTCTATTTTTTTTCTTGATCAAATTGTCCAGCATTTTATCACCTTTGTTTATTTTTTCAAAGAAACAGATCTTCATTTCATCAATTTTAAAAATTGTTTTCTTAGTTTCCAATTCATTAATTTCTGCTCTGACCTTGATTATTCCTTTCCATCTGGATCTCTTAGGGTTGAATTGTTCTTGTATTTCCAATGCCTTTATGTGGACAGTTAAGTTATTACTGTGGGACCTATCTGCCTTTTATATGAAGGCATTTAGCGCTATGAATTTTCCACTTAGAACTGACTTCATTGTGTCCCATAAGTTTTGGTAAGTTGTGTTTTCATTATTATTCAATTCTAGGAATTTTACTGTTTCTTTTTTGATTTCTTCCACAACCCATTCATTGTTGAAAAGTGTGTTGTTCAGTATCCATGAGCTGGTAGAGTTGTTAATGTGTCTCTTGTTAATTTATAGATTTAAAGAATTGTGACCTGGCATTGTTGCAGTCAGCTGACCAAGAGCAGCTTGTGGAAAAAAAGGTATATTTTGACTTACAGCTCCATGATGACAGGAGTAAATGATGGCATGAGGAGAGGATGGACATCATCTCCTAGGAAATATCAGATGTACAACAGCAACACAAGAGTGTGTCAAACACTGGCAAGAGGAAACTGGCTATAATACCCATAAGCCCATCCCCAACAATACACTGCCTCCAGGAAGCATTAGAGAGTAGGTGATTTCCCCATTAACAGATATGCCACTATTGCACTCATTGGCCCATTTGGCCTGGCTGGCAAAATTTAAGGCTTGCAGTGTCCACTGTTGAGTATCTCCACTGGTGATTTTTCTCTCTTCCATTGAACTGCATGCTGCCTGGCTTTTTCCAGCTTTCTGTCAGTTGGTCTACATGGAGGAGGTTTTCAGCTCAGCTCTAGCAGGATTTCTCAGTGACCTTGCAGCCCAAGGATGTGGAGTCTTCACCAATTGGGTCTTATCATCTATTCCTGGTGGGAAACCAAGAGCCTTGGCAAGATTTGGGGGCATCAGGGACCTCCCTGGCCAACAACTCACAGGAAGGTATCCTATCCTGGCACTGCAAATTTTCCAATAACAATCTATGGCTTTTGGGTGTTCCATTCTACAAAAAGGTAGGTTTCCATATGACTTATTCATACATTCTTAGGTTTTGATTAGCCTTCTCCCCACTTTTCCTTTACTCAATCTCTTCCCCTGACCTCACTTAGGCCTTTCCACCCCCATTAATCTGTTCTTCTACTAACCTATTGTGTTTTCATTTTTATATTAAATTTTGGTTGATTTCTCTATGATTTCATTGGAGGCTTCCATTATGGGACTAGGCATCCCTGGTGGAGACCTCTCAGTCTTCTGACTTTGTTTTCCATTCTGTCTACCCATCTTGGGGAAAGGTTTTATTCTATTGAGGAGGTAGCCAGGATTTGCCCTTGTAGGCTTTTCAGTGGCTGTTCTGTTTTAAATGTGAACTGGATTTGGTGTAAAATGGGGCTATAAACACAGATGCACAGATTGTGGAGATTACAAGTGTACCAGGGAAACTGGGAGGTGGGGAACTGGGAGATCTGACCTACTCACTCCACTTACAGTTACTCTTCAGCACTAGGAGAGGGAAACTAGAGGCCAGGAAACTGGAGAGCCAGGGTCAAGAGGCCAGCTCCAACAATGGCTCATGTACCCTGTGGCTCAGGGGAATAGGGATGTGAGTACCCAGGGGCCAATCAGGAACCCAGAGCAAAAGGCCTGCTTTTGCAGTCCACAAGCAGGGACCAGTCCACACCAAGGCAGCAGCAGAGTCACCTGGACCAGGATACTGGGAGGTAGGGAACCAACTAGGAGCTCTGGCCTACTGACTCCCAGGGCACACCCTCTGGAACAGGAGATCCAGGAGCTGAGGACACAGGGTCCATTCAATCAGAAATGTGGAGCAATGTACCTGCTTCTGCAGCAAGCTTGCAGGGTCCATGCAGCCCAAAGCCAGCAGGAGGGGAAACTATGGGGACCAGGAGTGTGGGAACAGGAAGATCTGGCCTACTCACTCCCAGCATGCACCCTCTGGAGCCGGGGATCAGTGAATTGGTGATCCAGGGGCCATTCACTCAGGAAGGTGGAGCAAGGGGCCTGCTCCCACAGCAAGCTTACAGAGTCTACTCACTGGGCATGTGCACCATCTGGAGCAAGGGATCCATGATCTGGGCTATATCTCGTTTTATTGTTAACTGCTATTTAAGGGAAATAGCCATTTACATTTGGCTTTTATTTTTCAAAATTTCTGTGGATTTAAATTAGTGATGCTTCAATTATAACATACTGCTTCATACTGAAGTATGCCTGCTTTTGTACACTGTGAGCCAATCTGGTGAGAAAACCTACAACAGTGAATTATGTTTTTTCACTCTCCTTTTTAGGTTACCACTAGTACAACAAAAAAATAGCCTAGCCTTTTAAAAGTTGTATTCTGCAGCAGTGTGCAATTCTGAAAGAAAATGAATGTTTTTGTTTTCATGTTGTCAGGAGTTCAACAAAATCTCCCACTTTGTACAGCCTATTATATGTGAACAGGTGTGGAAGTCTGACAGAAATTCTGTTTTCTGAATACCTATTTTTTTTTTCTTTATTTGAGCCAGGATCTCACTCTTTAGCCCAGTCTATAAGAATTCCCCTGTCTCATTTACTGAGTATGGAAATTACAAGTGTGAGTCACCACATCCAACTCTTTTTATAAATATATATCTTGGAAGGGAGGGTTTTGAGGTAGGGTCTCACTCTAGACCAGACTGACTTGGAATTCACTATATAGTTTCAAGTTAGCCTAGAACTCATAGCAATCCACCTACCTCTGCCTCTGGAGTACTGGGACTAAAGGCGTGCACCACCATGCCTGGCTCACTCTCTCTCTCTCTCTCTCTCTCTCTCTATATATATATATATATATATATATATATATATATATATATATATATATATGTTTTTTACTTTCTTGTGTATATGTGTGTGTATAATGGGTATGTTATGTATGTGTGGTATATGTGTATGTTTAGTGTGTGTAGTACATGCACATCTATGTGCCCCCTTATGGTACCCCACATGTTCACCTGCCATGAGTAGCACTCACCTGTGATAGCCAGAGCCAATTGAGTGTCTGAATCAATCACTCTTCTGTTATCTCTTATTTGTGCAGGAACCTCTTTACAGATACTGTAATTTGTTGTTTTTCAGAAACATGGGGATGGGGGTGGATAAAGGTTGGTTTCCACGGTTTCTTGCTCCCCTTTTCAGGAGTGGGGTTGCAGGAATACATGCCATGCCCATGTTTATGCCATGTTTGTGTGGCATCTATAAATTTGAATGCTTGCAGTTTCAGATCGTCATGCTTAACAGGAAGCACACTTATGCACTGAACTATCTCTTCAGCCATAAAATGTTTTTTTTTTCTTTAAATATTTGTTTTCATTAATACTACTACTTCATCTGGACATTTATGTAAAATGTCACTGTGTTTCATTTGTTTAATACTCTCCTTTAAATTTTTTAATAAATATTTTATTTATTTGAGAGAGGAACAGAGAGAGAAAGGGAGGCATATAGAGAGAATGACTGTCCCAGGGCCTCCAGCCACTGCAAATGAACTCCAGACACATGTGCCACCTTGTGCATCTGGCTTATGTGGGTACTGGGGAATCAAACTTGGGTCCTTAGACTTCACAGGCAAGTGTCTTAACTGCTAAGCCATTTCTCCAGCCCATCCTCTCTGTTTGTTTTTCAGTTTGATTTTTAATTCATTTATTTGTTTGGTTCAGAATAGACTAATATCTTTTTATCTTAAAGGAAAATATAATTAAATTCCTGAGTATGTACTTGATGACTTAAGCCAACTTGTACTGTTCTTTCCATTAGCACCTATCTACAGAACATGTGACAGCTAGGGACCTGTTTGCCTTCAAGTCCTTCCTTGCCTTTTCTGTTCCTTATCTCATCTGGTTTATAGGCTGTGTCAGATTGCTTCTTGCTGGGCTAGGCTAACAGTAAGTTCCAGGTGACAGGATGATGGGAGAAACTAGTGTATTCTAGTGTATTCTTTGAAGTAATGAGTGTAATTTATCTGGTTGGAGTTTATTCTCTTTATGTTTATGTTACTCCTTTAAAAAGGAGCAGTTTTTCATAGGACAGTAATCACATTAAAGTTAGGAATCTGCTCTTCCATTTGGTTTGAGTAATGTCATTTTTTTTCATGTTGTCCTCTCCATATTCACTCTCCACCTTCCATACTCACCTTGTGTGGTAGTTTGATTAAGATGTCCCCATAAATGTAGCTGTTCTGAATGCTAGGTTCGCAGTTGATAGAAATTTGGGAATTAATGCCTCCTGGAGGGAGTGTATTGTTGGGGATGGGATTATGGGTATTATAGCCAGTGTCCCCTTGCCAGTGTTTGGCACACTCTTATGTTGCTGTTGTCCACCTTATGTTGGCCAGGGGTGATATCCACCCTCTGCTCATGCCATTGTTTTCCCCTGCCATCATGGAGCTTTTCCTAGAGCCTGTAAATCAGAATAATCCCTTTTTTCCCCAAAAGCTGCTCTTGGTGGGGTGATTTCAGCCAGCAAACCTGACTGCAACAGTAAGGTTGGTATGTAAGGTTGGTACCAGGAATAGGGTTGTTTGTTGCTAGACACCTGCCTTTGTAGCTTCTGCCTTTTGGAGCTAATTTTCAAGAGGAATGTGGGAGGATTTGAAACCCTGGCCTAAGAGATGCCTTGCAGTGATGTAAGTACAGCTTGATGGACTACTCTGGTCAGAGTTGAAAGACCTGATACAGTAAGAACTATGGACTGTGAGGTTTGGCTTGTGAGGGTGAGACTGGCTAGAAGCAGGTTGTGTAAGAGGCTTGCTGTTATGCCCATGTCCTGAGAATTTTTGCAGGGTTGCATTGCACAAAAAAGGACTGGTGTGTGTAGAAGGATATGGCACAGAAAGATATCTTTGGGCCCAAACTGCTGTCTGTTCAGCTGCAATTGTATTGTTCAGCTGCAATTGTATGAGAGACAAAACCATTGAGATTGGGCCAGGTGGCCTGCATTGGGACAACAGAAAGAATGCAGTCTTTTGAAGGGGCCTGAATGCTGAAAGAGTGTCCTGTTCTACAAATATGCTTTATTCGCACCCTATCTGGTATAATGGAGTATAAGAAATGCAGGAAAGAGAGGGTCATTGAATTTGAAACACAGGCTTGTGTTTTGGAAATGACCATGAGCAGTGCAAAGCAGGGTTGTCTACATGGAGATTCAATGGAGCTGTGAGGATAAACCATGGATTTCACTGGAGACCCAGTGGAGATGCCTGGATGCTAGCAGTGAAATGGCTGCTAAGGAAAACTGTTGGCCCCAGATGAAGTTTTCCAGGACTGTGAGTAGCCTAGCTGGAGGCACTGAATTAGAACTCCAGAGACTTGTTGCTGGTTAAGGTTATAAGACTTGGAGATTTGTCACTGGCTAGAGTTGTTTTTCTTGGAGCTACAGAATTTGATGTTTGCCCTGGTTGTTTTAAATCTTGTATTGGTTGAATGTTTCTTTGCTATGACCAATGCCATCTTTTGCAGTGTGGATGTTTATTCTATGCCATTATGGGTTATTTTTTAAATTCTTTTTGGTATCATGGCTCAGTTAAAAGACCTTGGATTATGGGGATGTTTGACCATCACTACGATTAATAAAAAATGTGGGAACTTTGAAAGTTGGACTGAATGCATTGCATTTTACATCATGGATAGTTAACACTACAGGTGGAATGTGGTAGTTTGATTCAGGTATCCCCCATAAACTTAGATGTTCTGAATGCTAGGTTCCTAGCTGATGAAGATTTGGGAATTAATGTCTCCTAGAGGCAGTGTATTGTTGGTGGCAGGTTTATACGTATTATATCGAGTGTCCCCTTGACAGTGTTTGGCACACTCTCCTGTTGCTATTGTCCATCTTATGTTGCCCAGGGGTGATGTCCACCCTCTGCTCATGCCATCACTTTCCCCTGTCATCATGGAGCTTTTCCTCAAGCCTGTACATCAAAATAAATCCTATTTTCCCCAAAGCTGCTCTTGGTTGGATGATTTCTGCCAGCAATGTGAACCTGACTGCAACACCCTGTGTCCTATCTCTTATGCCCACTTCCCCCAGCCTTAGAATCTTTGATGTTTGTCTTATGGGGTCATACCCTCAAAGGTATGCAATGACTTGTGAGGATAGATAGATAGATAGATATAGATGTGTGTGTGTGTGTGTGTGTGTGTGTGTGTGTGTGTGTGTTTTGATTTTTTTGAGATAGGGTCATGCCCCATAGCCCAGGGTGACCTTGAATTTATGAACTTCAGTCCTCCTGCCTCAGTCTGTGGAGTTCTGGGATTACATGAAATTACATGATTCCTTTTACATAGCTCAGACTGGTCATGAACTCATGATGATCTTATTGCCTCAGCCTTCTGACTTTATGACTTTATGGGACTACAGATGTATGTCACCATACCCTACCATTTATTATTCTCTTACAAAGAGTATTACAGAAATAGGATAACCAAAAGAGTACTGGACTTTTCATTAGTAGTTTGAATTAGTGTGACTGTGTTTGAATCCCATACCCTATTCCTGCATAACAGTGACCTCAGTGGTAAAATGAAGAAAAGACAACTGCCATAAATCTGTGAAGAGAAATATAATGGAATATATAAAATGATTTTTGGGGCTGGAGAGATAGCTTAGTGGTTAAGGCACTTGCCTGTGAAGGCTAAGGACTCAAGTTCAATTTGCCAGCACCCACATGAGCCAGCTACACAAGGTTGCACATGTGTCTGGAGTTTGTTTGCAATGGCTAAAAGCCCTGGTATGCCCATTCTCTTTGTTTATTTCTATCTCTCTCTGCTTGCAAATAAGTAAATAAAAATATTAAAAAATGATTTTGTAAAAGATAAAGTCCTAATCAATATAAGAAGTCATTATTTTAAAACCATAAATATATCATATTTATTTTCCTTAGCCAAATGTGATTTTAAAAGCAGAAAAGATATTTCTTTGTCAACTGAAATTTATATAGAAGTTTACTGCAGCCCTGATCTAACAACAGGTTTTTAAATGCCTATGATTCTTTTCCTGTAGAGCTAGTATTATTTTTGTTGTGGGTTGTTCTGTACATTCTAAGATGTTTGACATCATTCCTTTCAGTAGCACCCATTTATTTAGTTATGGCTATCAAAACATCTCTAGTCACTGGCTAATATCCCCTGATGGAAATAGGGTACTAGCCCCCAAGACTGACAACCACTGGTCTGACCAATCCTACTTAGAAAAAGGTCAGTTTTTTTTTTTTCTAACTTTAATTGTTAAGCAAGAATTAAAAGCCATCTGTCTTTTCAACAATTTTGGTAAGAGACTATTAAAATATAATTCAAGGGCTGTGAAGATGACAATTGGTAAATTGCTTGTCATGCAAATAGAAGAACCTGAGTTTGTATCCCAGAATTCATGTAAAATACCAGGCATGGCAATGCCTGCCTGTAAGGTGAGTCCTAGAGAAGCAGACAGGGTATCCCAGGGCTCACTGACTAGTCTAGCCAAATTAATGAGCTCTAGGCAGAGTGTGGTTTAAGAAGATACTGACATGTATATCTGGCCTCAAGATGCGCCTGCATACATATGAACATGCATACACATATGCATACCACATGCAGAAAAGGCAATTCAGTTCTAACTTAGAACCTGTCTTGGAGATCCATAAATCCCACAGTGAAAGTCACTGCCTGCTGTCTTAGTAGTGTTGTACACTACTAAGTATTTATGTTGGAGATTATCTTTCTGTTATGGATGGTTGAACTCCCTACTCAAAATAAGCTCTTTTCCTCAATTAGTATCTTTGATTGTTTTATTACTAATTTAAAAACACACACATACTTCTTAACTTTGTGTCTGTTGAAATCCTTTGATGCTCTTTAAAAGGCAAAGAAACTGGATAATAGCAGGAGCAAATATTTTACTTATAATATGACTCATATATTCGGAGTCTATATTTAAACAGAATACAGTGTACAAAGTAGCTACATAAATTAGAATTTTATGAGCATCATAGGTAGGTTATAATTCATAGAATTATTCATATGGTTGTGGTTCTTTTTTACATTTTTAAATTAATTTATTTATTTTAGAGAGAGAAGAGGCAGAGAGAGAAAGAGAGAGAAAATGGGTGTGCCAGGGCCTCTAGCACTGCAAACGAATTCCAGATGCATGTACCCCCTTGTGCATCTGGCTTACGTGGGGCCTGGAGAGTTGAACTGGGATCCTTTGGCTTTGCAGGCAAACACCTTAACCATTAAGCCATCTTTCCAGCCCAGCCATCTCTCCAGCCCTGTTGTGGTTCTTAATGTGACACTCTTAGCTACCATTGAGTTTTTAGAGAACTGAAAAGAAAGTCAAAACTATTGTCTATAAGTGAGCTCCCTTCACAATTCCTGAGTAAAAGTGACTTAACCCTGAGTTTATAGAGTTATAAATGAGACTCAAGGGCATCATCTTGGTGTTTATTATCCCAGGAAACATATTGTCTAAGAGGTAAGGAAACCTGGCACTCTAAGAAAATTCGAATGGGCTAAGGATCCCCCATGACCAACTCTTTGTCTTTTACCCACTCCCTGAGACCACCCTCCTGAGCAACTTAAAGAATTATTGGGAGTGACTGGATTCTGCCAAGTATGGCAGAATTCTAGTACCAGACATATTAAGGGATTATTGGGAGCTACAAGATTTGGCTGGGTGAAGTGGCTCACACCTTTAATCTCAACACTTGAGACGTGAATGTGGCAGGATCAAGAGGCCAACCTGTGTCCAGGCAGTGACAACGGAAGCTCTCTTTTTAATTTTAATTTATTTACTTGAGAGTGACAGACAGAGAAAGAAAGAGGCAGATAGAGAGAGATAGAGAGAATGGGCACACCAGGGCCTCCAGCCACTGCAAATGAACTGCAGATGCATGTGCCACCTTGTACATCTGGCTTATGTGGGTCCTGGGGAATCAAGCCTCGATCGGGTCCGTAGGCTTCACAGGCAAGTGCTTAACCGCTAAGCCATCTTTCCAGGCCCCAGAAGCTCTCTTAATACCTAAAGATAATTAACTTTGGGGAACACTTCTTGTGCTGTCTGAAAACAGAGATGCTAGAACTTTATTCTGCATTAGTTTCTACTTTAAAAAACGTTTCCAGGTGTTCAATTTGTTAATAAGAATTGTTTCTAGTGTTATTAACATGTTCTGCCTGGACTCACAGCTGTTAGATATTTTAAAAGATATGCTGGTATTCTATGTTCTAGATATAGCTTACAATGTGACCAGGCAACTAGACCTGAATATTATAAAGAATGCCTTTGAGCTTTTGTGTCATTCTTTTTTTAAAATGTTTTATTTATTTATTTGCTTGAGAGAGAGAGAGAGAGAGGATAAAAGAGAAAAAGAGACACACACACAGAAAGAGAGAATGAGAATGAGCACACAGGGCCTCTAGCCACTGCAACAAACCATCAGATATATGAGCCACCTTGTGCATCTGTCTTATGTTTGTACTGGAGAACCAAACCTGGGTCCTTAGGTTTCACAGGCAAGTGCTTCAACCACTAAGTCATCTCCCCAGCCCTTCTGTGCCATTCTTTAACTATATTTGTTTTGTCCAAGTTCTTCTCTATATCCATGCTCTTCAAGACTGGTGTAACTATTATGCTGAGTGTTTAATAGCCACATGTAGAAGCCAAAGCCAATTATAGACACTAGAGCTAAAAAGAAAACCAATATTTTGGTTCCTGCTGTCAGGTCAAAAAGGCCTCAGGAGATAATGGGACACTCCTAGCATGTCCTAGAACTCTTATGAACCACCTGTCTTCTTGGTCAGGGAGGGCATGGGTACCCAGAGATTGGAATCAATATCTGCAAGAGGAGAGTCACAACAGAGGAATGCTTCCAATGGAAGCCCCATGTTCAGAACAGCCCTGACACATCTTAGCAGATGGTACAAATGCTGAGCCCCAGAGCTCCTCCCTGGTCCTTAAAAGTCTTTCCTAAAAGGCTTAAAACTTGACATTAAAAATATAGAGACAGTTAAATTTTGGCTACCTCCTTGGCTTTCAGCACTCAGAAATAAAATTATATCCATAAAGTAAAGTACTAACTCAGAGTGACATCTGTGCCATTGTCAAGACTATCTATCATTGAAAATTCTGATAATGTCTCATATGCTTTACAAAATCTACTAGAACAAATGCACACCATGCCAGACACCACTGTACCATTTGGTGAACAGCTTTAGATATAGATTTCTAGATCTTCATGGTGAAGGAGAATTATGCCTATCATTTATGGTAATAGTAATTCTGCTAATTTTTGTTTTCATTTTATTTTATTTTATTTTATTGATTTTTCAAGGTAGGGTCTTGCTGTAGCCCAGGCTGACCTGGAATTTACTATGTAATCTCAGGGTGGCCTTGAACTCACAGTGATCTTCCTACCTCTGCTTCCTGAATGCTGGGATTAAAGACTTGTTCCACCATGTCTGGCCCTACTAATTTTGAGACCTAGTATGCTCACTTGCATTTTTAACTTCATTGTCTCTTCCTTACAGTCAGCTCACACTCAGATGGTCCTTTAAAAATTTAACTCCATCTACCTGGGTCTCCTTATTCACCCCCCAAAGTCCTAAAGTCTACAAGAATGGGAACCCTGAAGGGCCCCAGTTTACTTAATGCTCACTTCCCCCTAACACCTTTTATTCTATCTCCCCAACAAATTCTTCTAAGAATTTCTTCCAGCAATCTATCCATGCCCTTTATGGGTCCCTTAAAACCCACTGGAGAAATTTCTCAACTTCCACACCTGACATACTCAGTTTGAAGAAGCCAGATCAGTCATTGTCCCAATTTCCTAATGGTAGTTAGAGTTACTTCTTCAGAGTTGGGATTAAGGCAGTTTAGGGCAACTAGGCCCCCAAAATAAGAGCAGTGAATGTACATGAGCCTGCCCTTGAAGTCCTCACTTTGTTATAGATCAAAGAAGGATCTGACTTCTTATCCCTTGCCTAAAGGAGTTCCATAGATCTGTTTTTCCATAAACAGTCCAAATCCCTCTCTAGGAAGTGATTCCTTTTTCCTATAATTAAAATTCTTAGAAGGATAAAACCTGAACCTGGCATTGTGCTTGGTTAGCTAAGCCCCAAAACTTGGCATCAGAGCTGATTAGCTCAACCCTTAATTCAGAGCCTATAATTGTCCCCAGTTTGAGTATCTAGGTGGGCTTTATCTCTTTCTGCCTTCTCATGAATAGGAGCTGCTTAATCTAATAAAGTTTCTCCAAACTTTCATATGTACCCATGCAAGTAAAAGTAAAATTGAAGGCATACCATTGGAAAGTAAATGAAATACACAGAGAAAATAAACCCAAATTTAAAACATGAATGAGTTTCTGGGAAAAACTCAAGAAATGTCCAAAGAAGAAGACTATGTTAGTTTGAATGAAATCGCACCCATAGGATCATGTACTTTGCTTTATATTTAGAACCATTTTATGTCTGCATTTGTTATACTCCAGTGTACCAGGCAGGCTCCCAACCTGTAAAGGCTCATGTATTTTGAATACTTGGTCTCTAGCTAGTGGCAATTTGGGAATATAGTAGAGCTTTGGAAGGTAGAATCTTGCTGAAGAAGGTGTGTTACTAGGCATGGGTCTTGAGGTTTATTAGCCTAGCCCTCTTACCAGATCTCACTCACTTACATCTTTGCTGCTGCTGTGACAAGATGGGACACTCCAGCTGCTGGCTATGACATGATTTTCCTGCCATGATAAGATATACTTGAAAATGTAAACCAAAATACACCATTTCCTCCCATAAGCTTCTTATATTTAGATGTTTTGTCCCAGGAACAAGGAGATAACTACTACGAGTAGGAACAGGTGAGGTAGGTGGGTGTGTGTATGTGTAATGTTTGAAATGAAAAACATTTCCAAGTTTAATGTAACCTTGAAACCCAGATCAAAGAAGGTTGATGAAATTCAAAGAAAAGATACATGAACAAAAGCACCTCATGAACTTTCATCAAACTGTTCAAATCCAATGACAAGGAGAAAAATCTAAAAGTGCACAGAGACAAAAAAAAATGTCACAGAGGTATATAGCAACAAAGATGAGTGACATCAGATATTTGAAGTAGGAGTGCAAATGAGAACATAGTGTGTTACTATCTTTCAAACCATGAACAAGAAAAAAGTCATATCATCCTAGAGTTATTTGCCTTGCTAAATTTTCTTTCTAAAACAAAGGTCAAGCAGATACATAAAAGCTGCAAGAATCCATCACAGGGCAGATACCTACTATGAAAAAAGACAAAGAATGTTGTTTAAGCAATAAACAATTTAAAAAGTATTCAACAGCATTAGCCATCTGGGAAATGAAAATGAAAACTACTGTGCAATTCCATGTCACTTGAGTTAGAACAACTCCCATCAAGAAAACAGCACACCCTTCTTCTCTGGTGAGCTCAAACAATGAGAGACTCCATTCAACCCTTTACCTCAGGTGAATTTAATGCAATAAGAGATTTTTAGTACCAAGGGAACTTGATGTTCCTGAGAAGAATTGCCTAACTCTTCACTCTGAACTCAGTATAATAGCAGGCTTTAGACTCACCTGTGATATTGGTGAGAACAGTGTGGTCTAAACCCATGATCAACATACTGTAGTAACTTTAAGAAGTTCAAAGATAAAAAATAAAAGACTGATTAAAAGTAAACACATAGGGCTGGAGAGATGGCTTAGCGGTCAAGGCGCCTGCCTCCTAAGCCTAGGAACGCTGGTTCCAATCTCCAGGTCCCAAGTTTTAGACAGATGCAAAGTGACACAAGGGTGCAATGCTGCACTTGACCACAAGGGGGTGCACACATCTGGATTTCATTCTCAGCAGCTGAGAGACTGCTGGCAAGCCCATTCTCTATCTGTCTCCTTCTCCCTCTCTGTCTCTCTCAAAAAAAAAAAAAAAAAAGTAAACACATATAGTATAGGGACTCAATCTTATTCTCAAACCATAATTTAGCAGAAGGAAATGTTACTGTAACCTGACCACAAATAAGTCCCTACTAAGAATTGCAAACTCAGGCTGGAGAGATGGATTATCAGTTAAGTCACTTGCCTGTGAAGCCAAAGGACCCAGTACTGATTCCCTAGTACCCATGTAAGCCAGATGCACAAGGTGGCACAAGCATGTGGAGCTCATTTGCAGTGGATAGATGACCTGATGCACCCATTATTTCTCTCTTTCTCTCTCTCTCTCTCCCAAGTGAATAAATAAATAATTAAAATAAGGAAAAAAATAAGAAGAATTAAAAACCTACTCTGAAAGAATAAGCATGACCTAACAGATAATAAAATTTAGAGAAATAAGTTCAACCATTAGCTCCAGATGTCACAATAAAATAACACAAGCAACATGGCAAAACACAGCAATATAACTCCTCCATCAATTAATCCATTAATGTCGTCTATTGAGAGTAAATTCAATAACTTCCCAGAAACAGTCTCAAAAGAATGATTTGAGTATATTTAAAATAATCAAAGAAGAAAAGTAAACTCTTTAACAAATCCTCTAAGAACACAGTTGATTGAGATAAGGAAGTAGATAAAAGATATAAAAGGGAATTTAAGAGAAGTACTAAAGAAAAGCCAAACTGAAACACTAGAAATGGACAAAATAATAGGTCAAATGCACAGCTCCTTATAAAACATCATGAATAGAAGGGATCAATAAGAGGATATAAGGAGTATGAACAGTATGCAATATGGTCATACAATAAAGTTCACAATCAATAATTTACAAAGGTACTTTGGAGATATACAGAAAAAGGATACATATCTGAGTTGGAAGATCAGGTGGGTAAGCAGGAACATTCCAACAAGAACAAGGATAAATTAACAAGAGGTACAAGCAGAACACTATGAAAAGACCAAATCATGCCAGTGGTGCAGCACATGCCTTAAATCTCAGCACTTGGGAGGCAGAGGTAGGAGGATTGCTGTGAATTTGAGGCCACACTGAGACTACATAGTGAATTCCAGGCCTGAGCTAGAATGAGACTCTACCTCAAAACAAAAAAAAAAAAAAAAAAAAAAAGACCAAATTTAAAAATTTAAGTAAACAGTTACCTTCTAAAGACATAGAAATTTGTTTTCAATGAAATCATAACAACAAATTTCCAGGCAACTACACTCAGCAAAGCTATACCTCAAGCTGACAGAGAAAGTAAGATTTCTATGTGAAAAACAGGCTCATGGAATTCACAACCACTAAAGTGCTAAACAAGAGATATAAAAGATGTAAAGTTTGCCACAGGAAAAAATGCAAGCAAGTTTAAAGTTATTAGAAGGAAACTGATTTAAGTTACTTAAGCTGCAATTGTTAAGGAAATTACCACTGTTAGAGGTGGGTCAACTGTTTTGCCTTGGGACAATGGAAAAGATGTACTGAGGGTGAAGCCTACCCATGGAAGGCTCAAGATGGTATGGATATAAATTCTTTTGAAAGGACAGGACTTGGAAGGAAGACTGTTGAAGGAGTATCCTGCTCTTCAAAGTCAAGCTTTATTCCTCCCTGGATTTACAAGTTTGGTTATTCTGCCCACTTGGTATGGGTTTTGGAAGCATGAGCATGCAGGAGAGAGTCATGAAGTATGCATGGTTCCAGCAGCCACTGAAATGTGGCAATGTAAAGCAGGGTATAAAAGGGTATAAATGACCATTGTATATAGCTATGAAGATGAACCATGGGGTGGAATGGAGACACTAGTGTTTGGGTAACAGGACTGTGGGACAGCTGCTAAGGAGAGCTGTTAGCTTGGAATGGAGTTTCCTCCAGGCTGTGAGCGCCCAGCTGGAGAGTAAAATTGGAAACCCAGAGACTTCAGCTTATAACTGAAGATGTTTAATGTTTACCTGCTTGTTATTGATCTTGCATTGGACAAATCTCTCCTTTTTGTATCATTTTCTTTGCAATTGGATTGTTTACTCTGTGCCACTATGTATTGGAAGCTATTTATGTCTTGATTTTATAGGGCTCAAATTTGGAGATAGTCTTGACTTTCAGATAAGACTTTAGGCATTTTTAAAATATTTTACTTATTTATTTGAGAGAGAGATGAAGAGAGAGACAGAGAATGGGCATGCCAGGGCCTCTGGCCATTGCAAATGAACTAGACACATGAACTACCTTGTGCATCTGGGTCCTTTGGCTTTACCAGCAAGTTACTTAACTGCTAAGCCATAACAGTGATTAAAGTTAGTAAAGACTGTGGGGACTTTTGATGCTAGACTGTGAGGTGATCGTGAGTCTATAGGGACCAGAAGCAAAATGTGGTGATTTGAATGTAAATGGTGTCATGTCCTCAGGTATTTTTCATTAAAATTAAGCTTTCTACCTCAGTTTCTACCATGTAGAGCCCTGATGGAGGTGTATCATTAGGGGCAGATCTTTGAGTCTAGCCCTAAGTAGTATACAGAGATAGCTTGAGCTGTGGATGTTATCTTGCTCTGCTATGGATGCATGATCAAATGAGCCAGCTTTCTCCACCATGATGAAACTTCCCCTGGAATCTATAATCCTGAAATAAACCCTTTCTTCCCATAATCTGCTTCTGGTTAGGTGTTTGCTCCAGGAAGGAAAAGAGAACTACAACAGTAACTTATTCTAAAAAGCTATAATTACCCTGATATTAAAATCAGACAAAGACGTTAAATGAACAAATCTGAAAAAGCAATATTAAAATGGAGATATGGAGAGATACTTGTATATAATTTCAATATTTTTTATAAAGATATAGCAATGAAAATGCCTTAAGTGAATTTAGTAAGGTTTAGGATGCAAAATCAGAACAGAAAATAATCAGCTGTATTTTTATATACTGACAATGAATAATCTGAAAATGAAATTACATGAATTCTATTGACAGTAGTATGGAAATAATACCACTATATAGCTCATACAAGTCTACTCAAAGTATATCAAAAAAACTAACTCTATAAGAGTAACGATTATAAAACTCTTAAAAAATGTACATGTAGATTTTTTATGACCTTCAATTAGGCAATAGTTGCTTAGACATTGCACAAAAAGCCCAAGAAACCAAGTCACCAACAGACATTTAATGCTTAACCTCTATAGTTATGTGGGAGAAGCCATTACACTGCCTCTAACTTAAGAAATAGAAAATGAGAATCATTGGTGAAGATATGTTGATAGTAGAAGATATATTCATTTCTGGCAAAAATATAAAATGATATGGTTATCTTGGCAAATAATATATCATTGTTTGCCAAATTGCTAGATAGTTGCTCTAATTCTGTTCTAATCATACCCAAGAAAAACAACCATCTCCACATAAAAACTCATGCATTTGTGCTTGTGGCATCATTCATAATAATCAAAAGTTGGAAACAACCTACATATCCAACAACTGTAAGTAAAAAACTACATTTGATATGAGCCTTTGTTGCCAAAAACCAAAAAAAGTATCAACAAAATGTGATATATCCATACACTTTAATAATATGCTGATTTAAGAAATGAAGCACTGATTCATGCCTCAACACAGATAAAAATTACTTTCCTAACAGACAAACCTGGACAGACAGAAAATCCATCTCTAATTTCTTCCTTGGGCTAGGAAGAAAAGAACAATTGGGAAGTTGTACAGAGTACAAAGTTCCTTTGGGAATTTATGAAACTGTTCTAAGATTGATTATGGTGATAGTTACCTAACTTCAACTGTACTTAACAATTACTGAATTATACACTAATATGGGGCAATTGTATGTTATATTTCATTAAAGATGTTAAAAATAATGAAATATGTTTGCACTGAAAACTGAAAAACATTGAAATAATTTAAAAATCTAAATGGGAATCCATCTCCATGTTCAAGAGATGCAATGCTGTTATGTAACAGTATACCCCTACTGACCTGAGGTTTCAATACGATCTCTGTCAAAACTTCAGAAGAAATTGAGGCTATGGAAAAATGATGGATATGAGCATACATGTATGAGTTTTTAATGTGAAGATAGTTACTGATCTTGAGTACATACTGAGTAGAATTAGAATAACTTCTTAGCAACTTGGCATACATTGATACTATTTTCCAAGGTGACCATGCCATTTTATATTTATGCCAGAAATGAAAGAATCCTCCAAGATCAACAAAATTGATACTAATATTCATTTGAAAGCTCAAGGGACCCAGAATAGCCACAAAAACCTTGATTGAAAGAAAATAAGAAAAAACGGAGGATTCAATTTTCTGATTGCACAACTTATTTTGCATGTATAGTAAACAAACATGTGGTGAACTCATAGAGATAGGCATGTAGATCAAGGAATATATTGGGTTTCAGAAATAAACCCATATATTATATTTAATTTTTGTTAGTTGTGCCAGGAAAAACTGCAAAAAAAAAAAATACATAGTCTTTTCTGTAGTTATGCTAAACTGGATATTCACATGAAAAAGAATAAATGTCAAGGTTGTAGCCTGTTGCAGTCAGGTTGGCATTACTGGCAGAAACACATGACCAAGAGCAGCAGCTTGTGGGAAAAGAAAATTATTTTGGCTTACAGACTCAAGGGGAAGCTCTATGAAAAATGATGGCATGAGCAGAGGGTGGACATCACCTCCTCACCATCATAAGGTAAACAACAGCAAAAGGAGAGTGTGCCAAACCCTGGCATGGGGAAACTGGCTATACTACTCATAAGCCCACTGCCAACAATACACTGCCTCCAGTAGGCTTTAATTTCCTCATTGCCATCAGCTGGGGACCTAGAATTTAGAACACCCAAGTTTATGGGGAGCACCTGAATCAAACCACCACATTCTGCCCCTGGCTCCCATAAACTGCTAACCATCCATGATGTAAAATGCAATGCATTTATCCAACTTTAAAAGTCCAGTGATATTCAAACATTCCCATAGTCTGTGATCTTTTACCTGAGTCATAATACCAAAAAGGAAAAAAAAAAAATCCCCCCAAACCCCATAATGGCACAAAATAAAACATACTGCAAAAGATGGCATTGGGCATAGCAAAGAAATATTCAACCAATACAAGATTTAAAGGGGGCAAATATCAAACTCTGTAGCTCCAAGGCCAACAACTCTAGCCAATGGCAAGTCTCCAAGTCTGATAATTCTAAGCAGCAACAAGTCTCTGGAGTTCCAATTCCACCCCTCTAGCTAGGCTACTCACAGTCCTGGGAAACTTCATTCAGGGCCTGCAGGTCTCCTTAGCAGCCATCTCATGGTTCCAGCATGTTCCCTTGGTCTCCACTGCAACCCATGGTTCATCCCCATGGCTCCATTGGGTGTACATGCAAGCAGTCCAACAAACCTGCTTCACAATGCCCATGGCCATTTCCAAAACACAAGAGTGTGCTGCAAATTCAATGACCTTCTCTTTCTTGCATTTCTCATACTCTAGAATACCAGGTGGGGTGCTAATTTGCTAATCCAGGTATGGGGATAAAACAGACTTTGAAGAAGAGGACACTCCTTCAGCATTCAGGCCCCTTCAAAAGACTCTACATTGTTTCTGTCATTCCAATGCAGGTCAACTGGCCCAATCTCAATGGTTGTAATTTCTCAAAGGCAGCTGAATGGGCACCATTTTCACCCAAAGATTTCATTTTTACTGCGCCATATCCCTCTGCTCACTCCAGTTCATTTCTACACAAAGCTTCTCACACAAATTGCTTCTAGCCCAGTCAAGCAAAACTCTTTCTCATCCTCATAAGCCAAACGTTACAGTCCTTACTTCTTACTGCATTCTGGTTTTTCAACTCTGACCAGAATAGTCCTGTACTCACAGCACTGCAAGGCATCTCTTAGACCAAGATTTCAAATCCTTCCACATTCCTTTTGCAAAGCAGTTCCAAAAGTCCAAATCCACACAGTCAGGATTCTAGCAGTAATGACCCCACTCTTGATATCAACTATACTGTTGCAATCTGGTTCACATTGCTGGCAGAAAACACCCAACCAAGAGCTGCTTGTGGAAAGAAAAGTTTATTTTGGCTTACAGACTCGAGGGAAGTTCCATGATGGCAGGGGAAAATGATGGCATGAGCAGAGGGTGGACATTACCTCCTCACCAACGTAAGGTGGACAACTGCAACAGGAGTGTGCCAAATACTGGCAAGGGGTAACTGGCTATACCATTTATAAGCCCACCCCCAACAATACACTGTCTCCAGGAGGCTTTAATTTCCAAATTGCCATCAGCTGGGGACCTAGCGTTCAGAACACCTAAGTTTATGGGGGACAACTGAACCAAACCACCACATAGCCCAAGTTCACATCATGCCAAATGCTAAATCAGAATGGGTCATAAAAAAAAACTGAAACTATAAAACTCATAGAGGGAATTCCAGGTCAGCCTTGGATAGAGCAAGATCCTGCCTTGAAAAAACAAAAAACAACAACAAAAAAAACTTTAAAAAAAAAGAATAAAACTAGCCAGGTGTGATGGTGCATACCTTTAATCCCAGCACTTGGGAGGCAGAGTTAGGAGGATCATAGTGAGTTCAAGGCCACTCTGAGACTACATAGTAAATTCCACATCAGCCTGGACTAGAGTAAAATCCTATCTCAAAAAACAAAAACAAACAAACAACAACAAAAAGAATAAAACTCATAGAACATTGGTACAAATCTTGATGACTTAGGTTATTTGAGTTTTCTTAGCTATGCCATTTAATTGCTAGCAGCAATGATAATAGATAAGCAGGAGTAGTATTCCATATAAAAATTAAACATTATTTAGCAATAAAAAGGAATGAAGTACAATCATACTATGGCAAGGAAGAATTTTAAAAACATTCTAAATGAAAGACACAAAAGACTACAAATTATAAAGTTCCACATTCATGAAATTGTAATTTTCAAATAGCAAATCCATGCAGAAAGAAAGTAGATTAGTGATTGGCAGGGGTTAAAAGAAAGAAAAGTGGTTGTTGATAAGTATAGTTTTGTTTTGCAAGGTGTTGAAAATGCTCTAAATTTGTGTTGGTGATGGTGTAACATTATGAATAAAGTAAATACCATTGGATTGTATACTGAAAGTAAGGAACCTTATCATTTATTTGTGCTAATTATATCACAGTGAACCAAGAGGCTGTGTCATTTGAAAGTATTGGCCACAGGAATATTACAGTTGCTAAGAATTATGGTTGTAGTAGTGTTGCATAGAATGATATTCAGTTAGAAACCAAATCTTTGGAGAATAAGGAGGAATGGTCCATGAGACATAGAGAGGGTAATGATATACAAAGCTAGAGTTTGGAGACAGGTAAGAGTGAGGGAAAATGATCTGGAAGCATGGACAAGGAATGAAGAGCCCACTACCTGGCCCAGTTGCATAAGGCACCTGAGAGAAAATTTGGTATATTTGAGACAGCTACAGGAGAAGCTGTTCTTCCTGGGGAGAGATGAAGATATAGGAAAGTGAAGCTATGCATGTATTACTTTATTTTTTAAAAAATTAAAAATACTTTCATTATATTTATTTGAGAGAGAGGGGAGGGAGGGAGGACGGGTGCACCAAGACATCTTATTGCAGCAAATAAACTCCAGATAGCATCACCACTTTGTGCATCTTGTTTTTACCTAGATGCTGGGAAATCAAACTCAGGATATAAGCTTTGTAAGCAAGCATCCTTAACTGCTGAGCCATTCCCCTAGCTCCAGATTACATTCTATTTATTTATTTATTTATTTATTTATTTATTTATTTATTTGACAGAGAAAGAGGGAGAGAGGGAGAAAGAGAGAGGAAGAAAACAAGGGGATGCCAGGGCCTCAAGCCACTGCAAATGAACTCCCGACGTGTGTGCCCCTTTGTGCATCTGGCTAACATGGGTCTTGGGGAAGCAAACCTGGGTCCTTTGGTTTTGCAGGCAAATACCTTAACTGCTAAGCCATCCCTCCAGCCTGAGATTAAATTTTCGATAGATACAATGGTTATGTAAAATTTAGTGTCCAATAATAACAACAACAAATGCTAAAGTAGTCAACCAAAGGTGTATTACCAGGTCAGTTACCTCAGTGTACAGCTAAAGTTGAATGTTATGGGAAGTTTCATAGAAGACATCTGAAAGGAGGAGAACCCTCTCCTCACAGTTACTTAACCTCAAAGGTGAGAGAAGGGAAGTAAATGTACACCAACTTCTGAAAGTCAAAAATTGTGCAGACCCAGGTCCCACATAAGCCAGATGCACAAGGGGGAATACACATCTGGAGTTCGTTTGCAGTGGCTAGAGGCCCTGGTGTGCCCATTCTCACTCTCCCTCTCTCTCTCTTTTCTCTCTTTTTATCTAATAAATAAATAAAAATAAAATATTAAAAAAATTAAATTAAAAAGTGTGCAGACCTAACAAGTTTGGTCAGAAATCTGCCACAGAGAGATAAAGTACAGTGATAATGCAAATGTGGCATATCTATACAGCAGAATGTAATTCAACCTTAAATGTAGATAATTGCTATGTGTGTAGCAATCCTGATACTCAGGAGACTAGGGCAGGAGGATTTTGAGTTTCAAGGCGAGCTTTAGCTATATAACAATTTCAAGGTCAGCCTGGGCTACACATTCAAAACCTGCCCCCTAAATAAAAGAGCCCAAAAGCAAATAAACAAAATAATATCATCAGCAACAAATTCCTCCTCCCTTCAGAAATAGGAAATACTGCTGTTTACAAATAAGTTGGATGGAGATATTTATGTTAAGAGAAACAAGACAGACAGAAAGCTGAATACCACATGATCTTAGCTACATAAATCTAAAATAGTTGAATATAGAATGAAATAGTGGCTGCCAGGATTGGGAGGGCATGTAGAAAATATTAGCCAGAAGATATAAAATTTCAGGTATACAAGATTAAACAGTCACAGAGCTCTATTGGCTATAGTTAAATACTGTACTCTGTATTAAAAAGTTTGGTGGAGTAGTTTATATGTGAAGTGTACTTATCACATAAACATAAATTATAATGAAGATGCCCAAGGAAACTCTTGTATGTGACAGATAGACCTATGGCAAAGATCTTAGAGATGTTGGAAGATATAAGGTTTACATGCAATCTCATTAAATTGTGTACATTAAATATGCACCTTTTTTGTTGTGTCAGTCATACCTCCAATAAAGTAATTTAAGAAAAAGCATACACAAAGTTCAGTAAGTGTCTGTGATAACTCATTAATATGTAAATGTTGATGTGGTGACAATAATGTTAATGGGTTTGATATCCATTTAATATTAATGTGGCAACAATATTTCATTGTGCAGATATATGGACATCATATTCTCTATAAAAAAAGAAACAAATGCAAAAATGTATTCAAACATTAGACAATTATTTGACTTTTGGTTTAGAATAAAATTTACAGAACTGGATTTCTATAATTTCAGTTCAGTAAAGTACTTGCCTTGTAAGCATGATGACCTGATTTCCATCCCCAGAATTTCTGTTTATTAAAAAAAAAAAAAAAAAAAAGCAGGGCATGGTGGCCTGCAATCCCAGTTATAGAGTGACTGAAACAGGCAGATCTCCAGGTCTCATGGGCAGACAGTCTAGCCTATTGGCAAGTTTCAGGCCATTGAAAGTTGTCTCACAAATAAAGGTCGATGGTGCCTGAGAAATGGCACCTGTGTGTGTCGTCTGGCTTATACATGCATGAACAACACATACACATGTACCTGCACACACAAATTACAATCAATAACATCATATACACATTTTAAAAGTGCTCTAACTCTGTATGCTTTGGCAAAAGTAAAAATGCTATGTTCTGAAAACCGTTAGAAAATGTTAAAGGAAGTTCCAGTTTATGGAGTCTCAAAATGAAGGCCATTTGCCTGAAGAGAACTACCTGGAGTCTGGTGTGGTGGCCCATGCCTTTAATCCCAGCATTAGGGAGGCAGAAGTAGGAAGATCACTGTGAGTTCGAGGTTAGCCAGGGACTATAAAGTGAGTTTCAGGTCAGCTTGGGTTAGAGTGAGACCCTATCTTGAAAAGAAACAAAAGAAAAGAAAATAAAGAAGAATAAATGGGCATGATTGGGGAGGTCTAGATGGAGATTTGAATATGCCAAAATATCATAGAGCTGAATTGAGCTGAAGCCTCTGGGACAATTGGGAGTTTTCTGTTGGTCCCTGACACACACACACACACACACACACACACACACACACACACACACACTAGGTGGTCAGATGACAAGCTGGTGGGGGCTGTCTCCATTGCAATATTGGATATCTTTCTCCATATGGATTTCATGTGGGAGTATTGTACCGTTTTCTCATTCTGGCATGTCTGATAAGTTATTGGGCCTGGTTTACTTAATATGATTTTAATATGCCCATGTGCTCATATGGTCCCAATTTACATTGATAAGATTATAAGGTGGCACCCTTTTTATTTTTAGAAATAAACTGTTTACCAGTCTGTGTCTTTTGGGTGATGCTGGGCAGATAACAGATGCTGATGTTTACATGCTCCCCATGGTACAAAGCTATCCTGTTGGTGCTTACACTTAAAATACAGTTAAAAGCTGCTTGCAAAATGGAGTCTCTAAAGCCAAGGCACAGTGAGAAACCATATTGAGTAGTGTAGAGCAGGATGCAGCAGGTTCACAACACCTATAGACCAACTGAAGCGTGTTTAACTTCTCTCCCTGAACAGTCTGAGAATCTGGCAGTTACATTGCGATTGATAAAACATAGTATCACTGTTACCTTAATGGACAAAATGAAATGTTAACCCTAGAAAGAAGATAAAAGACCAAAGCATCAGTGAGATGAGACAGGAGAATGATATATGGATGTCCTTGTACAAAGGCTGTGAAAGAGGGAAGCAGGAAACTCCCCAGCTGAGGACAACTAAACTGGGCCACTGGTGCAGGTTCAGAGGCACTCCAGTGTATAGAGGTGATCTATGGCTACTTAGAATACTAAATAATATAATACTGGTGTGGAGAGTGAACATGTTAATGATAGATGTGATGCAGGAAGAGGGAGGAATCAAAGAAAGCTTAATAGTTCAAATGACTCCACTGCACAAATGATCAGGCCACGGGGTGATCAAAAGGGAGCACAGCCTTTCTTGTTAGCTGCCCCCCACTCAGGCTTCTGGTCAAGCCCTGGCCAAAGCCACCTTTTCAGATACTGGGAACAATCACAGATCAGAGTTTCCACACATTCCAGGGGCTTTATATATGGGACCAGCCCTTGGTGTTTCTTACCACAGTCAAGTTGCCAATGAAAATTAACCTTCACAAATGTTTACATAAATAAATCTCTATATGATCTCCAGAAATAGTTTTACCTACAAGTGTTCATAAAAGCTGTTTCTATTAAATAATGTAAATAAGTTCCTTGTGTTCGTTTTGTTGCTGTTGTTGCCATGCTGGGGATCAAATCCAAGTTTATGTAGATTATGCTAACTTCTTTTTAAAATAGGATTATAGTGCTTGAAATTTGGATTTCTAGCCTGGTGTGGTGGGACACGCCTTTAAGCCCAGTACTAATGAGGCAGAGGTAGGAGGATCACAGTGAGATTGAGGCCAGCTTGGGACTACAGTGAGTGCCAGATGAGCCTAGACTAGAATGAGACCCTACCACGAAGCACCTCCACCACAAAAAAAAAAAAAAGGGTGGTGGTTTGATTCAGGTGTCTCCCATAAACTTAAGTGTTCTGAATGCTAGTCTCTCCAGCTGATGGCAATTTAGAAATTAAAACCTCCTGGAGGCGGTGTATTGTTGGGGGCAGGCTTATGGGTATTATAGCCAGCTCCGCCTTGCCAGTGTTTGGCACACTCTCCTGTTGCTGTTGTCCACCTTATGTTGACCAGAGAGTGATGTCCACCCTCTGCTCATGCCATCGTTTTTCCTGCCATCATGGAGCTTCCCCCTCGAGCCGGTAAGCCAAAATAAACCTCTTTTTTTCCCACAAGCTGCTCTTAGTCGGGTGATTTCTGCCAGCAATGCGAACCTGACTGCAACAGTAAAGTGGTACTGAGGAGTGGGGTTGCTGCTAGACACCTGACTATGTAGCTTTGGCCTTTTGGAGCTGATTTTCAAAAGGAATGTGGAAGGATTTGAAATGTTGGCCTAAGACATGCCTTGCAGTGCTGTAAGTACAGCTTGATGGACTGTTCTGGTCAGAGCTGAAAGATCTGAATGCAGTAAGAACTGTGGACTGTGAGGTTTGGCTTATGGGGGTGAGAAAGAGCTTTACTTGGACTGGGCTAGCAGTTTGTGTGACAAGTTTGCTGTTATGCCAGTGTCCTGAGAAGTTGTGCAGGGTTGCTTTGCGTAGAAATGAACTGGTGTGAGCAGAGGGATATGGCACAGAAAAAAATGAAATCTTTGGGTGAACTCTGCCCATTCAGCTGCAATTGAGAGATTACAACTTTTGAGATTGGGCCAGCTGACCTGCAATGGGGCAACAGGAAGAATGCAGACTCTTTTGCAGGGGCCTGAATGCTGAAGGAGTGTCCTGTTCTTCAAAGTCTGATTTATTCCCCACTGGATTAACAAATTGGCACCCTACCTGGTATTGTGGAGTATAAGAAATGCAGGAAAGAGAGGGTCATTGAGTTTGTAATGTGGTCTTGTGTTTTGGAAATGGCCATGGGCAGCGTGAAGCAGGTTTGCTGGTTGCCTGCATGGAGATCCCATGGGGCCATGAGGATGGACCGTGGGTTGCAGTGGAGACCCAGTGGAGATGCCGGGACTATGAGATGGCTGCCAAGGAGAGCTGCCGGCCCTGGATGAAGTTTTCCAGGTCTGTGAGTAGCCTAAATGGAGGGGTGGAATTGGAACTCCAGAGACTTGTTGCTGGCTAGAGTTATCGGACTTGGAGATTTGTCACTGACTAGAGTTGCTGGACTTGGGAGTTACAGAGTTTGATGTTTGCCCTGGTTGATTTAAATCTAGTATTGGTTGAATATTTCTTTACTTTGCCCAATGCCATCTTTTGCAGTGTGGATGTTTATTCTGTGCCATTATGGGTATTTTGGGGATTGTTTTTGGTATTATGGCTCAGTTAAAAGACCTTGGATTATGGGATATATGAACATCATTGGAATTGATAAAAACTATGGGGACTTTTAAAGTTGCATGAATGCATTGCATTTTACATCATGTATGGTTATCAGTTTATGGGGCCAGGGGCGGAATGTGGTGGTTTGATTCAGGTGTCTCCCATAAACTTAAGTGTTCTGAATGCTAGTCTCTCCAGCTGATGGTAATTTAGAAATTAAAGCCTCCTGGAGGCAGTGTATTGTTGGGGGTGCGCTTGTGGGTATTATAGACAGCTTCCCCTTGCCAGTGTTTGCCACACTCTCCTGTTATTGTCCACCTTATGTCAACCAGAGAGTGATGTCCACCCTCTGCTTGTGCCATCGTTTTTCCTGCCATCATGGAGCTTCCCCCTTAAGCCTGTAAGGCAAAATAAACCTCTTTTATTCCCACAAGCTGCTCTTAGTTGGGTGATTTCTGCCAGCAATGCAAACCTGACTGCATTAAATGCATTTTGAGATCTTTCAGGATCTCAGGAGATGGTTCATTGAAAAGCCTGCCAGCCCAGCTCTGATTCCCCAGTAACCCATGTAAAGCCAGATGCACAAAGTGGCACATGTGTCTGAAGTTCTCTTGAAAGACAAGAGGCCCTGGCATACCCATATTCTTTCTCCACCCCCGCATCTTTTCTCTCTCTCTCTCTTTCAAGCGAATAAAAATATTTTTATTTTTTAAAGTAGTTTTTACTTATTTGAGAGAGAAAGAGTAAGAGAGAATGAGTACACTAGAGTCTCTTGAAAATGAACTTCAGACATATGCCAGTGAATCTGACTTTATGGGGAATTGAACACGGGCCATCAGTCTTTGCAAACAATTTTCTTTAATGGGTGAACCATCTCTCCAGACCAAAAATATTTTTAAAAAGATGTCTGTATTTAATAAAAAAAACTTAAAGATAAAAAAGACATTCTAAAATAAGAATACTCACAGCCACAAACACTTGGAGTTTGCAATGTTGATTTACGTGTTAGAGATTTCTCTCATTGATGCTAAGGAATTTTGAGTTTCATGCATTATGATTAAACCCTGTGGTAGAGATATTGGCAACAATTACTTCTGACCCATTTGATAAGAAAAAATATTTAATTTATTTATTTGAGAGAGGGAGAGAGAAAAAGAGAGAAGAAGAGCAGATAGAGAGAATGAGCACTCCAGGACCCCAGCCACTGCAAACGAACTCTAGACTCATTCATTCATCTTATCAATATGGCTTATGTGAGTACTGGGGAATCAAACCTGGGTCATTTCACTTTGCAGGCAAGTTACTTAACCACTAAGCCATCTTTCCAGCCCAAAAATATGCTTTCCCAATGGAATTTGTCAAATTTTGACAAATGGTACATTTCTGTCTAACTTTTTAAAGATGGCAAAGCTTTTAAAATTTCACAAGCTGATGAAAATTTTTGTTCTTATTTCAATGAGCAAATCTGCAATCTTTCCCCATAGCTTTAGTGACAATATTGAATGTACTTGCTCTTACTTCACCCCATGGCTGCAGATTTGCCTTCCCCAACCATCATACTGTCTACAATCTATCATGCTGTGTCCAACTTCAGACTGCCAGCTGCAGGCCCTGTGGTGATCCTTCATCTAGGATCAAGTCCAGGAGTTAGAAAAGTAGAGGAGTCCCTTGGCTCCTGTGTAGCTGTTTGTCTCAGATGAACCTTGGGGATTTGTATTTAGAAAGATAACACAGAAAGTGCTCAAATTTCAAGCAAAAATTAGTAGTAGCCTCTGAGTTGAGCACAGCTGCAAAATGTGCTTGGTGCCCCATTCCTTCCCCAGAAGAAAATTGAACAATATATAATAAATAACTCATTCTTCCCTTAAGATCTCACTGGGACCTCCAACTGAGATGGGACTTACTTTTAGGAATTCAAATGCAAAACCCCAAGCCTGAGCTCATGTCTATTTTATTTAAATAATTAAAATAAAAAAAATACTGAGAAAGATTATTTTTGTGAATTATTATATTTATTCCATAAGGTTCAGGAAGGAGAAGGGAGCGTCTGTAGAAGAAGGTGGAAAGGCAGAGGCAGGTTGTGGGTTATTCTTTGATGGAACAGCAATCAATTAGTGGGGGGAGGCAGTGCCTCTGAGCATGACAACCCAATCTGAGTATCTTACAATCTATCCACCCCTACTTTTGCAAAATTCCCTGAGCCTTGGTGGGTGAGTTTTAAGTCTATTTCAGTGATGAGCTTTTAGGAGCCTCCGGATTTCTGCTTTGGTATATGTTGAGTACCCTCAGTGTCTGTCTCCTTCACCCTGGTTCTGCTTGTCAGGCTCACCATGGCTCTTCTTTTCACTTCCTCTGTGGTTTTGCCTGGGACTTGGCTGAGATGTGAGAGAAGGTTTATCTCCTTGGGTCTGCTACCTTCTGAAAAAGAATAACAGATTCTCCAATGGAGAGCAAAGTCAGCTTGAGTTAAATTGGATAACTGTTATTAATTTGGGGAGAGTTAGATGAATGTAGCCCCTTTTTAGCCAAAGACTAGTGGGAACTTGACACTGGAGAGCATAACCTCTGTCTCTATAGGATTCAGACCTGTTTCCCAGTTCTACATATGGTTCCTTCCCATTGAGTGAATTTCTTAGCCAATCAGAAAACCACTGATTACCCACAAAGGCTGTGTGGCACCAGTGCACTGGTGTGTACTTCTTGTTAGGTTGATTGTTTCTGAGTAGCTTAGATACCTGCTTGCTCACACCATTGTTGACCACTTTCCCCCCATTAGCCCATGTTCTGTGCTAGAAGCATATGGTGTCTTCAGCAATAAGGTCTTACCTTTAACCTCAGGTGGGTAATTGAGTGCTTTAACAGATGGCTGTCTTGTTTTGGAAGGTCTCTCCCATCAATAGCTCTATGTTTGTAGCACCCATTTCTGTTACTGTGAGTTAGAGATCAGAGCCAAAGTTTTTTCTTTTTCTTTTTTTTGGAGAGAGACACAGAGAGACAGAGAGGGAGAGGAAGAAAGATAGAGATGGGCATGCCAGCAGCCTCTCAGCTGCTGTGAACAAAATCCAGATGCATGCACCCCCTTGTGGTCAAGTGCAGCATTGTGCCCTTGTGTCACTTTGCATCTGGCTAAACGTGGAACCGTGGAACCTGGAGATTGGAACCAGCATTCTTTAGGCTTAGGAGGCAGGCACCTTAACTGCTAAGCCATCTCTCCAGCCCCCAAAGGTTTTTTTTAAGGTTAGGCTTCATCCCACCCTCTCCAGAGCCCTTCTTTTCAGGCACTCCCCCTATACTTCTGTTGAGGGTTATATCTTTTAGTCAATCTTAAGGATAAAGGTTTCTATGTTACTAGTTCATTGTGGGTTTAAATTTGTGTTTATTTTCTCCTACTCTCCCTTTCCTCTCCCCTCTAAACCCTTCTATCCATATTGTTTAGGTCTCAAGTGGCCTATCTTGTATGCCAGCAACTCAAGCTGTCTTTCTGTGATTGTGTGTATTTGCTGAGTATGACCTGTTCTAAGTCCATATGTTTTCCTACAAATTGTTTTTTCTGTATATTCTCTAATAGGCAATATCTTTTTTTCTTTTTATTTATATTATTCTGATTTTACATTCATAATATTTCCTACAAATTTAATTGTATTGCATTTTCTTAGTGCTGAGTAGAATTCTATTGTGTATATGTACCACAACTTTGTTATCCATTTGTTCAATGATAGGCACCTGAGTTGATTCCACTTCTTAGCTATTATAAATTGAACAGTTACAAACATGACTGAGCAAATATCTCTTAGTGAAGCATGGATCATTTAGGGTAAAGGCCCAGTGAGGGGAAAAAAAACATGGTCTGTTGGTAGTTATATAGTCATCTTTTCCAAGAATTTCCATATTGATATCTATAATGGTTGTAGAAGTTTTCATTCCTACCAACAGTGAATGAAGGTTTCGCTTTCCCCACATCCTTACCAACATTTGTTATCATTTGATTTTTTTAATGACTGGAGTAAGGTGGAATATGATAGTTGTTTTAATTTACATTTCCTTGATAGTTAGGGATGTTGAACATTTCTTTTTTTTTTAAAATATATTTTGTTTATTTATTTACTTGAGATAAAGAGGCAGAAAGAGAAAGAGAGATAGAGAGAATGGGCACACCAGGGCCTCCAGCCACTGAAAAGAAACTCCAGAGGCATGTGCTCCCTTGTGCATATAGCTTACGTGGGTCCTGGAGAGTCAAACTGGGATCCTTTGGCTTTGCAGGCAAATGTCTTAACCTCTAAGCCATATCTCCAGCCCTTGAACATTTTCTTAAGTTTATGTTAGCCATTTGTATTTCATTCTCTAACAACTCCTTATTCAGTTCTCTACCCCATTTTTTTGAGTGGGTCATTTAATTTTTTATTGTTTTTTTTTTTTTAAATATATTTTTATTTATTTGTAAACAGGGATAGAGATAAAAAGAAGAGAGACAGACAGAGAGAATGGGTGTGCCAGGGCCTCCAGCAAATGAACTTAGATGTATGCACCATTTTGTGCATTTGGCTTTACATAAGTACTGGGGAATCAAACCTGGTTCTTTAGGATTTGTAGGCAGGTGCCTTAACCACTGAGCAATATCTCCAACCTTATTTAGTTTTTTGAGTTCCTTGCATATTCTAGATATTAGGCCTCTGTTAGTCATATAGCTGGTGACATTTTTCTCCCATTCTATGGGTAATCTATTGGCTCTGCTTATGGTATGTTTGTCTGTGCAAAAGCTTTTTAGCTTCATAAGATCCCATTGGTTGAGAGATTGTTTAATTTACTGGGTGTAGCAGACAGCTTTAGGTTCGCTGAGATGAAATTTTAGACCAGGAACAGTCATGGAGGAAGGGATATTTATTGAAGCTTACAAATACAGGGCAAGTTCCATAATGACAAAAGATGCTTGCCTGCCTTCACAGGACCAAACACAGAAAACAAAGCCACAAGTCAAAAGCCACACAAACAACAGACTTTAGGAACTCCATCTAGGCACACTTTGTATATCTTTAGATTGAAATCTCAAACCCACCACCACACCTTAAGATCCACCCAAAGACACTGTCTCCAGCAAGGTGGCTGCAGATACAAACTACAAACTAATAAAACACTAAATATATTGGGGGCCATTTATTTAAACTACCACACTGGACTACTAGGGTATTATTCAGGAAGTCCTTTCCCACTCTTATATTGTGGACAGTTCCTCCTATTTTTCTCTTCCATTAATTGAAGAGTTTTAGGTTTTATATTGAGGCCCTTAATCAATTTGGAGTTGATTTTGTGTATAGTGAGATGAGTGGGTCTAGTTTAATTTCTATATTGCTTTGGGTAGAATTGCCATTTTCACAATATTAATTTGACTTATCCAGGAGCATGGAAACTCTTTCCATCTTCTCAAGTCCTCCTCAGTTTCTTTCTTGAATGTTTTTTATGTTTTCATTATATAGGTCTTTTACATCCTTGGCTAGTGTCATTCTTAGGTATTTGATTTGTGTCTGTGTGTGTATTTAAAATGGGAAAATCTTGCTTTCTTTCTCAGTGCATTTGTCCTTTGTATATAGAAAGGCTACTGATATTTATGTGCTGATTTTGTATCCTGATTTTGAATTAATACCTGACCAGGTTCTCTTACTTCCAGACCAGGCACAGTTATGAAAGGGAATTAATTACCAGATCCAGGTGAAGTTAGAAGTTTTGAGCAAAGCCCCCAGCCACACAGCACACAGGAACTACAGCCAAAAAGTTTCAGGTCATTTATGTAACACCTTAAGACCAGCCCCCAGTGACATCATGTCATCTGACATTTAATAGGATATGTCATCTTTAATTTGTCTTCTTTCTTTCCAATTTGTATCCCTTTTATGTTTTTGTCCTGTCTTATCGCTCGGACTAGGACTTCTAGTACTATGTTGAAGAGCAGTGGTGAGAGTGTGCACCCCTGTCTTGTTCCTAATCTCAATTAGAACTCCTTGAGTCTTTTGCCATTAAGTATTATTTGGGCATTAGGTGCTTTATATATATATCTTTTATTGTGTTGAGATATAAACCATCCATGCCCATTTTCTCCAGGGTTTTGATCATGAAGTGATGTTGTATTTTGTCAAAGACCTTCTCTGCATCTATTTAAATGATCATGTAGTTCTTGTGATTAAGTTTATTTATGTGGTGTATTATGTTGACCTGTTTCCATATGTTGAACCATCTCTGCATCCCTGGAATAAGTCCTGCTTAAAAGGTGGATAATGCTTTTGATGTGTTGTTGAATTCTGTTTGCTAGGATTTTGTTCAGGATCTTTTCATATATTTTCATCAGGAATATAGGCCTATAGTTTTCTTGTTGGATCTCTGTCCTGTTTTGGTATTCAGGTGATGCTAGCTTCATAAAAGGAGTTGAGGAGGATAAGGAATGAGTATTCATCCTGGGTATAGACAGGTAACTGGAAAAATTGAACACCAGCAAGGATGATGAGTGAGCAAACCTATCTGTGTCTAGCTCCAAGCTTTTCTGTGCCCCTTTTGTAAGCAGGGATAGAAATAAAGAGAATAGAGACAGAGAGAATGGGTGTACCAGGGCCTCCAGCCATTGCAAATGAACTCCAGATTCATGCGTTGTGTTGGGTTATACTTTTCTCTGAGTGTTTTCAGATGAAGCATGCAGTCAAAAATTTAATCAAGGATGTACGTTTGGAGGTCAGTAATGGCTCTCCAAGAGACTCTAAGGACCTTGGAGGAGCACTGTGGCTTTTCCACTACTGGTGTGAAATATTTGGATAAGTCAGGGCCATGCTGTTTCTCTATTGTGATTCTCCTGTTGTAGATTGTGCACCAATTTTTTTGTCTGTTTGCTTGTTTGTTTCTTGGTCTCTCTGTGTCCTTCCTAGTCAGGAAGACAGGAGACTTAACAGAGGCCCAATCTAAACCAAGTTAGCAAACAAGTTAGCAGTGTCCCATTATTCCTTGTTACCTTATGACCTGGGAGCAGAAGCCAAAATATTGGCCTTTTTAGTTCCAGTGACTCCAACTAACCATTTTTGTTTGTTGGTTCATTTGTTTTTGTTTTTGTTTTTCAAGGTAAGGTCTCATTCTAGCCCAGGCTTACCTAGAAATAACTAAGTGGACTCAGGGTGGCCTCAAACTCATGGTAATCCTCCTACCTCTGCCTCCTAAGTGCTGATATTAAAGGAGTGCACAACCACACTCAGCATGCTCATTAGCTTTGCCTTCTCCATAGGTTATTAAAACACTTAGAAAGGAAGTTACACCAACCTTGAAGGGTATAGATCTATAGTATATCCAATTACTGAAACAGATCTAGTTAAGGAATGGCACAACAGCTTAAAGTTATTCTGTCTAATATCTAATTTATTTGCCCTGTAAGAGTGTATGCCATTTTGAAACACAGAAAGCAGACATATTTTATACCTAACAGCTACAAGTTCAGCCAGAACATGTTATCAGTCCTGAAAATAGTATTCTCATCAACAAATCCAAACCAAATAATTTGACCTAGAAACTGTCAAGAAAAGATAGTAAGACAGTCTTGTCACCTGTGTTTGAAAACATACCTATTACCCAGGAAAGTAGAACTAAAATGATCCCAACGTGGCTCAGGGAAATTCACGGAAGAGGGGAGGAAAGAGTTTTAGAGCCACAAGTTGGGTCATTATGCACAGAGATTTGGCCTATCCCCCATAATTTTTGACTACCCCCACAGTGTGAGACCCACATTCCCCATTAATGAGGGTCCCTTTGGAGGGGAGAGGAGAGGGAGGAGGATAATGGAGTCACCAATATGAATGTAAAATTAGAATAATATAAACAAAATAATAAATTATTTAAAAATATTAACTAAAATAAAAACCAATAGGAAGCATGCTTTACTCAGTGTAGAATATCCACAGAAAGTGCATCTACTCTGAAAACTTGTTTTCTTATGTTCCTGAAGTTCCATCAACTCTGATCCTGCCTTTTAGCTACAATGTAACTCTTAGAATGCTTTCAAAGTGCTATGTTCCCCTTGGCTTTGCATCTTTGCAAATATTCCCTCTACCTGAAACTCCTCATACATTTTGGATTTATTCAGCCATGTCTTTAACTAATTCACAATCATCCTTTAGGACTTGTTCCTTTTGTTACCTTCAGTAGCATCTTCCTCAGCCTACGCTGTCACTGTTGGAGTTGGGTACCTTTCTCTGGTTCCATAAAAGCACCTTTGGGCATCCTCTATATTGCTTGTGTCCCTTAGAGCCCTTTGAAGACAAGAATAAGATATTTCATTTTTAATATAATCACTGACTACTAGACTACCCAACATATATTGTATTAGTTGCTATAGGTTGTATCTTAATTGTCCTTCCAAAGGTCTGTGTGATTAAAAGCTTGGTCCCCAGGTTGGCACTATTGAAGTATTGTGCTGGCTTGATTAGGTGTCCCCCATAAATTCCTGTGTTCTGAATGCTAGGGCCCCAGCTTGTGGCATTTTGGAATTAGAGCCTGTTGGAGGAGATATATTGTTGGGGGCAGGTTTATGCATGCTTCCCCTTGACAGTGTTCGGCACAGTCTCTCACTACTGCTATTATCCACCTGATGTTGACCAGAAGGGGATGTCCAGCCTCTGTTCAAGCCATGTTTTCCCCTGCCACGATGGAGCTTCCCCATGAGTCTGTAAAGTGAAATAAACTCTTTCCTCCCATTAAAAAAAAAATAAAGAAAGAAAGGATGGAAATAGAACACTGGAGCCTGAGTTCATTTTTCTTACTTGAGATCACTTAGCATGAGGCTGTATCCTGGAGTAGGGAATCTGCTTTGAGAATCTAAGCAAATGACCTTTAAAAGTCAGATTACACATACAAATAGAACAGTATGATACAACTCTTGACACATCTGTTTTTAAACAAGGAACATAGGTAACTTGGCTGAGTACCTTAAGGCCATATTTTAGAATCTATCTATCTATCTATCTATCTATCTATCTATCAATCATCTAAATGTTACACTTATTTTACCCATTTTTGTTGGCAAGTTTTTAAAGCTAACTTTTGGATCAAAGAAGCATTTAATTTGAGGTTTTTAACTAGGACAGTAGTGACCTTGGAGGAAAATTGTTCTATCTGAAAGAAAGTGGAGGATGAAGAGTAAAAGAGTCTAGCGACAGGTTATGCCCCATCCTGTATGTCATGTTTTACTTAGATAGGGCATCCCTCCAGACCTGGGCTTTGGAGAGAAGAAATTACCAATATCCTGTTTTTCCAAACTAGAGGACAAATAGTGCAGTCTATGTGTCTCCTGGAACAAGGGGATGTCTGAGCTTGGATGTCCGTGCTCATCTCAGCCAGCCAGCCAGCTACCAGGCTTGAGCCCCCTGATCTCCCCAGCCCAGGCTTCTTACGTCATGGCATATAAGATGTCTCAAACACAACATAGGCGCAAGCGCAGAGATTTCCACTATTACTCCTGTCTTGATAGCCTATGTGCCCCTTGGGGGGTTATCCTGGGGCCTTCTTTCCAATCACCCTCCCTGGGAAGCCCAAGGTTTAGGTCTACCCTGTTCTGTGAATGTTTCAGGGTAGGTTTAAGCCTCTTCTGTTTTAAAACATTTAGTTATCTGATCTAATTATCTGGCAATCTTGATGGTTGTCTTACTTAAGGAGTTTGTAATCTAATCAAATACCTGGACTCAGTTTACCTATTTTGACAGAGGTGACATTAGGTGTTCAAAAGAGAGGAACTATAAAGAGAACCAACCTTTTATGCTGTTTTCCACTCCGTTCCTTGTCAGTGACAATTGGCCATTTTGTCTCTGGACAAGATCTGGAGGGATACATGGCTGAAACCTGCTTGGGTCTGAGATCAATGGAGCCCCAAACATTTTCACAGAGTCCAGCTTGCCATGACTTTAAATAGTATATTACTATGTACCAGTTACAAGCAAGAATAAGAGGAAATGACAGAGTAGAAAAATTGGCTCCCATTGGGTCTGTGTTTTTAAGAGCATGTAAATAGATAATAACCCTTAGGAATGGAGCTCATGTTTGTTTAGTGTGAAAATCACTCTTTTGTTTCCTATAAAAGGAAATTGATTTGGGCTAAGTTTTGGTTCTTTAAATTTCTTCTATAATCCCACTATTCAACCCATGCCCACTTCTCATACTTATCTAGCATTCAAAATGTTCTTTCTAGTATTAACCTTCAAGCATCTTATCTCATGTCATAATCCAAAAACTTATATTAGCCATCTCTCTTTATAGGACTATTAAGAGAAACCATACCTAACTGACTTATCCTATTTTTAACTTATGGAGAAGCAAACACCTTTAGTATATGATGTCCCTTTTTAAATAAATCTTATGAAATATATCTTTAAAAAGTATAGACTTATAAATACAGGTAAAACACAACAATTTTCCTGGAAGGAATCCTTACCGACAAACTCAACAGATCTGGACATGATTTTATAACGAGCAGCCAAAGCAGATGTTCTTTGTTTGCTTTTCCTGGAGGCAGTCTGGCCCTGGAATTCCTGGTCCAGTTGTTGTCTCCTTCCAAGTGACAGCACCATCACCACCAGCAAGATCCGGTTAGCCACATAAAGAGATGTGACCCATCACACCTGGTAAAATTTAGTCATTGCTAATAATCCTCTAAGGCATCCTGGAGTACTTAAACCCTGGAAAGTTATGCTTATATAAAATTTAAGCTCTCTGTAAATCCGAGTTAAGTCTGGCTTGTTTGATTTTTCTTATATTTCCCTTTTTTCATCTTAATAAAGAAACCAAAATATATAACATCTATTTCATAGAAACCTGAAAAAAAAACCCAGAAAATGCCAAATGTAGTTAGTAACTAATGTCTCTAACCATTAAAGAAAACAACCAGAAAGTATTAAACAATGTGGTCTTTGTCTGTGGAGTCAGGCTATAGTATTCTAACCCATAATGTGCTTTTTAGTCTTATGGGGTTACCATTTATAGACAAAGGTGGTGGAGAAAGCTATCCTGTGACTTCCATAGAGGCACCACTGCAAGCCAGCCCACCTCACCACATGGTTGGTTCCTGGAGGCATTTGGCTCATGAAGACTAGGGGCAGAGCTAGCCTACAGATAGAGTGGGTGATTTATGGCTTGAGCCTATGCTACCACGGTGTACTGGCCAAGATTACAGTACATGCAGATCCCTGGAGGAACCAGAAACTGAATGGAGCCTTGCCAGACAACCCTATCTGTCCACAGCTATCTGGACCCTGTGGCTTCACACTGCCTTCCCCAACCATTAGACCATGTACAATGCCAGCTGCAGGACCCATGGTGATCCACCACCCAGGATCGATTCCAGGGGTTAGGAAGGCTTGAGGCATTCCTTGGCTCCTGTGTATCTGCTTGTCTCTCAGATTAACCTTGAGAATTAGCATTTAGAAAGATAATGCATAAAGTGTCCAAATTTCAAGCAAAAAGTAGTAGCCTCTGAGTTGCACACACCCACAAAACATGCTTGGTACCCCATTTCTTTCATAGCAGGAAATTGAAAAATATATGATAATTCATTCTTCTCTTAAGATCTCAGTGGGATCTCCAAATGAGATGGGACTTAGTTTTGAGGGTTCAAATCCAAACCTCAAAGCCTGAGCTTGTGTCTTTTTTTACTTAAAGAATTGAAATAAAATATGAATGCATAGAATTATTTTTGTGAATTATTATATTTTTTCTATAGGGTTCAGGAAGGGTGAAGGAGAGTCTGCAGAGCATAAAAGGGGGAATGGCAGGGGAGGTTAGTCTGAGAATCAAAGGATGAGGAGTGGAAATATCCACAATGTCTAAGGACCCATGTTTATATCCTTCTCATAGTTCACTCCACATTTTTGATTTGTGTTTCTTCTTGATGACTTCTGGAGTCATCTGCTTTTATTTCCCTAAAAGTTCTTTTAAGAAGATAATGAGGGGTGTGTAAAAACAGTCATTTTATTATTCATGTCTTCGCTTTGATCATTCTTTCCAACACTCTTCAGTAAGGCTTCACAAGCTATTACTAAAATATAAACACAGCATTTCTTATTATACTGAATGCATATCTTTCTGAATAAATGTGCAGAGGTTTCTTTCAATTGACCTGCTCCAAAACATAGCTCTACACAGACACTGTCTCAAAAAAAGTATGGGTTGGGGTGGGGTGGGAGGAATCTATTCCTTCCTGACACGGTTCCCATATTATTACTCTGATCCTGTTCAGAAATTAGCTTTCTTTAATATACCAAACCAGGGAGAATCATTCATGCCTCAGATTTTCCTTGCCTTATCCTTTGTAAAGGAGAACAAATTCTTCATTAGAACCCAGCGATGACTGTGCAAGGCCATGGAGCAAGGTGTCTGTACCCTTGCTTCCTGAGCTCATAAAGGACCACAGACAGACTCCTGTGGTTCCACTCATAAATTTCCAGGCAGTGGGTGTGTTTTGTTAGTCACTGAGTACTCCTATCAATATTTTTCTTAAATCAGCCTTGCTTTTGTCTTTTTCTTCAGCTATAATTTTCACTACTATAATGCATGTGAATTTTCACCTTGCAATAATTTATTTCTTTTACCTTCATACATGAACAGACTACTGAATATGGTTTACAGTTATTGTCCCAGGGACTTTTAATTACCATCATTGGGGGATTCCCTTTATCCCTTTATTTCTCATTTTTAGGTTGAATATCTTGTTTGCTTTATTCTTCCTCTTTTTTATTCATTTTTTTTTGATGAGATACATATATTCCTTGTTAGTAGCCTAAGAAAAGTTGTGTGGAAATATTTCATTTCAGTCAAAAAAACAGAGCAGGATTTATTTTAAGGAATTAGCTCACTTGATTGTGGGAACTGGCTAGGTGAATAGGATCTGTAGGGTGGAGCAGAACTCAGCTTTAATGAAGCTGTAATTCACAGGAAGTTTCTTCTGCTTCCAGAAAGGCTCAGTACATCCTTGAGGCCTTTCAATGGATTGAATCAGGTCCACTCAGGTTATCTATGATGATGTCTTTTGCTAAAAGGCAAGTTACTGTAGGAATATTTGTTCTCTATGTTTTATTTTTTGTTTATTAAGATACTGAAGATAGCAAAGAGGTTATGAAAAAGCCTGTTGATCCATCCTTATCGATAGCTAGAATTTGCCTCAGGTGACCCAGATTTAGCTTCTTTGCTTGGTTAGTGTTGAATAAATCTTTACAAATCTTTATTTACTGTGCCCCTTTATGTAGCCTCAGTGTGAATTATTGCACTTCCAAAATATATACCATTCTTTCTGAGATATGGGAATTTGGAGTGTTTCTGAGAGGAATGGAGCCATTCTTAGTACTTCACTGGACTTGTAACTCAAGAGTTAGCATGTTAGATGCTACTAGTCACATGAACCTTCCATTGAGTCAATGGCTTCCAGAGCATGGCTCTATATAGTTTCATGAATTTTAAGAATGCAATCCATGGAGCACAGAGAATGAAGCTTAGAAAAATTTTATTATAGAGTTTAGGCAAGGAAAGAAGGCAGAGCTTCTGCATAAAGAAAGTAAAGCAAACAGCTGTTGGGAGGGGTCCCCAGTAGGTAATCCAAGTGGTTACTTTAACTGTGGTTTTTTATAGGACTCAGGCTTTCCTAGATGGGGGATGAGCTGTTCAGTCCAGTTCCCATGCCAGGTGTCCAGGTCCCTTGCAGTCTTATTCACTTCCTAAAGTCTGGTTTCTAGGAAAGGGGAACTCCTTTAGGGAAGAAGGGATAAGAAAAAAGCTGATTCCCCCAATAGGCTCAAGAACATTTCAAAACTCTTTACTTTCAGGGCCCTGCAAACCCTATTGCCTAGCCAGTTTCTATCCCCTGTTCTTCATTATTTATATAAATAATCCATCAATATAAGTGATTAAGTTATACTTTTATTGTTTACATTTGATTCCTTGTTTCACTTTGAATCTCCTTGGTAGGGGTGGGGATAGAGCTTTTTAATATGGGACTGCTGTAGCTTGCTACTTTTTCATTGCAGTTTATTTCTGAGCAGTTTCATTCTCATATTTTAGTTTTTATCTGATTTGGACTAAGCTCCTGAGAGTTTATCACAATTCAAATGATAAAAGTCATATTAAATTTAAATTTTTAGTATTAAAATTCTAAGAATCTGTATGTTCTGTTCTTTAATCAATAGAAAGCAAATTATAAAACTTAACAGCTAATTTCCTATTATAACACATTCTACCCTAAACAGCATGGGAAAAATGTGTTCCATTTCATCCACATTAGTAATGAATTTCAATTCATAACCTCATGGACTTGGCTTAGAAGTACTTGCATTCCCTTACCACATTCTTATCTATGGCTTCAGCCTCCAACCCAGTCCCCGAGACATATGGCTCTGTATTTCTTGGAAGATTTGTAGCAATTCATTACTTCACTCATTGTCCCCAGGGTCCAGCTACAATGCTAGGTAATTACTCCAATGTGGAGAGTCAAACTGCACTCGTGTGCATATCTAATAATTCTAACACAAATCTTCAAAATAATGACAAGCACTTTTTTGTTTAGCATTAGGATCATGGGGTAGAACTTTAGTTAAATATTTTGCATATTAGTACTTTGAATAATAGGTACTGGAAATAAATAACCTTTGTTCATCATTAAGCCCCTGGTAGCATTTAAATGTATTTTCAACTCAAAGAAAAGGACTTATTAACATCACTACTACTTCTCTGCTATAGCTTTGTCCACATGCAAGTAGAACCATCAAAGTGAGATATTCATTGCAATCTAAATGATAGGATCAACATTAATTATTATTAAATGATTTTAATGGTATGAAAATCACTTTACAAGCAACTTTATGTGGAATCCTAATATACAAAACAAGCAAAGACAGAGTTCTATCAGTTGAAGGGTTTGGGATGCAAGTCTATAATATTTGGGAGAACATTTGGGTTACTTAATAATACATTGGTTATTTTTACCATATAAAGTTTAATCAATTAGCACAAGATATTGGTGATTGTATAGGACTCACTGAGCATGGTTTTAAAATAAACATTGAGGGGAAGAAATTGCTATGGGAAATACTAGTTTAGAACCTTAAGAAAATCTCAAGTGAAAACACAAGGACACTATTAAGGAGGCAGGAAACCTTGAAACAAAAATCAAAATAGCCACAGCAGATATTTCCAAAGTATAGTAAATAAAGTGTACTTCATCTTGTTTGACTTAGAAAACTAAAATAGAGCTAACCTTAATGAGTAGATCAACAGAAAATTCTTAGGGTTATTAAGAGCTATCTATACAAAAAAGTTTGGGGACAAAAATGTTCTATTTACCAGGAACCTAGTAAACATAATGGTTTACTCACCTGCACTTTGGCACAATTGTTTTGCTTTTGTGAGCACAACAAAAAAGCTTGATCGACTGGAGAGATGGCCTAGCAGTTAAGGTGTTTGCCTAAAAAGCCTAAGGATCCAGGTTTGATTCGCCAGTAGCCACATCAGCTAGGTGCACAAGGTGGCACATGTATCTGGAGTTCATTTGCAGTGCCTGGAGGCCCTGACATGCCCATTTTCTGTCTCTATCTACCTCTTGCTCTTTCTCTTAAATTAATTAATTAATTAAATATATATTTTTTAAATCCTGAGATACATCATTGTTGTTACTGGAGTTGTTAGGGTCAGAGCATGTGCCTTGGCAGCCCTAACACATCAGGTTTGTCCACCTATCTTCAATAAGACAATTAAAAGAACCAAATTGAGCAAGGTGTGATGGTGCATGCCTTTAATCTCAACACTTGTGAGGCAGAGATAGGAGGAATACCATGAGTTTGAGCCCACCCTGAGACTGCATGGTGAATTCCAGGTCAACCTGAGCTAGAAGTGAGATCCTGCCTTGAAGAACAAAACAAACCAAACCAACCAACCAACCAACCAACCAAACAAACAAACAAAAAACCCAAGTTGATAATGAAAAGCAAAAAGAGGAGTTTTTGTAATTTTTAAATTGGAATTGATTTTTTATTGACAACTTCCATACTTATAGATGATAAACCATGATAATTCCCTCCCCTCCACTTTCCCCTTTGCAACTCCACTCTCCATCATATCTCTTTCCCCTCACAATCAGTCTTTTATTTTGATGTCATCATCTTTTCCTCCTATTATGATGATTTTGTGTAGGTAGTGTCAGGCACTGCGAGGTCATGTATACCCAGGCCATTTTGTGTCTGGAAGAGTGCATTATAAAGAGCTCTACCCTTCTTTTGGCTCTTACCTTCTTTCCACCACTTAAAAAGAGCAGATTTTCTTTTTTTTTTTTTTGTGTGTGGCCACACTGGGAAGAAGAGCAAAGAGGTCCAGTTACCTTCCCAAGCCCATCTTTGGGATTCTGACATAAGGTTTTGGTTTAAGTGAAGGACCAGAGGTATAGATAAGCAGTCTGATCAAGGTATGGTCCTACCCACCATTGTCTGGACTACAGTTTCTCCTGCAGAATGGACTGAAAAGTTTCCAGCACTATTTGAAATCCTTTTGTTGATGAGACAAATCTCCCTTCTGACTGGCTCCAGGCTTTGCCATCTATTTTTCTTATAGATTGAGATTCCTGGGGAAATTCTGGTACTTGGGGATCTATGTTTCAATAGTCTGGTAGCCAAAGAAGAAGGTACAAATGTCTCTTTAGAACATCTTCCTTCCTGCCAAGCTGGTTATACTATCCTAAAGTGTTTGAGTTATAGAAGAAGATTACATTTTAAGAATAGTAAATAATTATAATGTAATATAACACATATCTATACATTATTATTATTGAAAATTATTGAAGACCAAATATGGTGTATCAGAAGCATAGCTTTCCAGTTACCAACATGTTGTAAGGCCTTGGCTATTACATACCATCATGGTATCATACAAGAAAAGTTTATATATATATATATATATATATATATATATATATATATATATATATATATATATATGTGTGTGTGTGTGTGTGTGTGTGTGTGTGTGTGTGTGTGTGTGTGTGATTTTGGGTAATTGAAAAGACCAGAGTGAAAGGCTTCAAACAAGAAGGTTTTGAAGACTAAAGATTGAAAGATGACTTAGTAGAGGAAGTTAGAACAGGGTATTTCTCTTAGAGAATCTATTCATTCTCACATAACCTTCAATTCCATTTGCTTTTTCCCAATTGGTTTATATAAGGCACTTGTCTTCCAATAGTAGGTTTGCATTTCAAACACAAAAGGCAATAATGTTTCCTTTGTTGAACCTATCTGTGTGACCTTGACTAAATGAGACTAGGCAAAACACAGAGTGCACATTTGGTTCTCTCAAATAGTGCTTCATTTCGGTACCCATGCCATGTGGACAGTATTCAGAAGTAACAGCCAAATGAATTCAGTTTTAGAGACTTATCTGACCCTAACTAGGCTTTCAGTCTTGCATTAATTAACATATGTATTTCATGTTTATATTCACTTTGGCAAAGTATAGCTGCTTAGGGCATATAAAATTGAATCCAATACAATTTACCACCTAATAATCTTGTTAAATGGTTTTTTTTTTACATCTTCCCTTTTATCCATCTTTGAAAATTTGTCACTTCCCTTCTTGGAATGACACACTATGATTAGGTTCACTTCCAGGGACTGGCCTCAGCTTAGAAAAATGATTCCCTTGCTTGCCAGCATCTCCACACAGACTGTGCTGCATTTAATTTAGTGCCAAAGGGATGGTGTGTTTTGTTTGATCAGCACTGACTTTTGAGCTGATTCCTGGAAAAGAAAACATGAATTTTGTCAGTATTTATGAAGCCAGAGAAAAATATCCCAGTAACAATCTGTCCTAATTACAGCTGCACTAGGACTATGTATGATACTCACAACATTTAATATGCTCTCGTGACAATCACAGTCAATTGCTGCATATAATGCTAATGCTGGTTAAATAGATGATCTGATCAACTAGAAAAATATCCAGTTCTTAAGTTGGAAGTGACTTTGTCTTTGATATCTTCACCTATCTCTTCTATTACCTACTCAGAATGTCAGGTTTCCCCTATCACCATGATGATTCATAGACATCTACCCTGAAGTCATGACAATAATTGGATGCAACACATTAATGGCATATGCCTTGATTTGCCCCTCTGAGAACTATCTTTCTGTTGAAGACTATCCCAGTGTTCATGTCATATCCTGTTAGGTAAATTGTGAGCCTTTGGGACTGCACCTCACCTTATGAACATAGACTGCGTTTAATTCTTTGTCATTTTCAGCACCTACCACATAGTGACTTAAAAAGATAAAGCATGTGTAAGGCATTCAAAAGCTCAAAAGGACTTGTATGTCTATAATGTTATGCAATCTTCACAATTACTCCATGGGGTATGGTAAATCCCTATTTGATAAATAAGGAAGCTGAGAAACTGAGGCATACTAGGTAAGTAGCTTCTTTGAAGTTATATAATGACAGAAGTAGATTTACACCATTTACCTTGGCTTTTAGATTCTTCTGCTGAAAATTGTCTAGTCATATCATTACTCTCAGAAAGCTATTCCTACCAGAAAAATCATCTTAATTAGGTACTCCATCCTTTTAAACTCTGCAGTGTGGCTGGCATTTACAAAATCGTGCTGAGTGGAAGCAGTGAACACTGGCTGGGTTGCCCAAAGTAGCAAAAAAGATGTTAAGAGTGAAACCATTGGACAGATTTTATTTATGATGGTGATACAGAAGAGCGAAACATCCACACCAATTTATGTTGAAACCCAGTGTGGATCAGAGGAACCAGTGTGTGCCTTTCTCACAGCCATTCCAGTTCAATTTACAACAGTCTTTAAATAGGGAGACCCTGCATCAGAACTTCATTGGGCTTCCTTTGCTATGATCATGACTTTGATTTTAGAACATGGAAGAGATCTTAATGAGAATCATGAACCACATTTCGCAAATGATGATACAGATGATGTAAGACTAAATGACTTGCTTTATCTGGATCATGGAGCCAGTTGGGCTCCTGTTTTTCACAAGCTGAATCACTTAAACATTTACTAAAAGCTGTTTGTGCTAGGAACTGTTCTGGGTACTGAAAAGGATAGAAGGAGAAGGAAAAAGAAGGAAAAGGGAAGTAAGAAAACAAGGAAGGAAGAGGGGGATTACCTGAAGACTCAAAACCTTAAAGTTTATTATAGAACAAGCTTGCCTTAAATGTTAGTTATAGCAGAGTGTTCATGTTCTTGGAACAAGATGAAGGTAACATTTTGCAGGGCTACTTCTACCCCTAATTCCTTAGTCTGATGCTGGCTTGGTCCTTTTGGTTTCTGAGCACTCTCTCCATGAATACCACACAACCCTCTGAACACTCAGACCTCAGCACTAGATTTTTATGTGTGTGTAAATATGATAATGCAGAACCTTAGAACTATCAAATGATTTATTACTTATTGAAAAATGGGAAGATTCTCTGAGAATGAATCTCAAGGTACTTGAATCCAAGAAAGTTTTGAAACCTTATTTGGTAGGCACCAGTCTAAGGAATTAAGTATACATAATATCCAAAAGGTACTTATTGAAAATATGAATTCTCCAGAAATTCTGAGTTACCCAGCCCAACGCGAAGCCTGTGAATTTTCACAGCAAATGATTAGGATGCTGATTCAGAATCAAGATTAGAAGGGATATTTTTGATAGAAGATGCACTATTCTGTTAGGCAAGGATGTAGGTAGAAGAAGGAAAATGTTGAAGGTTGATGGAAGTTTATGGACAGATTATTATCTTTAAAGAAGTCCTTAAAGTGGGTTATATTAAGGCAAACAGAATGTGTGTCCATATACAGGAAACCTTTCTAATAATTTACCTTATAAAACCATGGGAAACTGCTTGTAAAATAAGTGTGGCTTGTTACTGAAGAAAAAAAAATCAATTTGAGATGGCACACAACTCTGGGAAATACAATTTTGCTAGCTTCTTTCTAACCCAACATAAATTATATTTTTAGAACCAAACAGAGAAAATATATAAAGATTTTATCTCAGGATTCTACAACTCCTACAGTAGCAACTCTCAAGTCTAGGGTTCTTGTCCATGTCAATGAAAAGTTGAGAATGCAGACTGAGAAGAGTATATTATGAAATTTATCTTAGAGAGAGTTAGGATTAAGAGGGAAGGCAAAGCAGGAAAGTTCAAGTCAAAAGAAATTCTCCCTTGTCTTAGAAGGTATGTGAGGGGAGATATAGAGGAACCCTCTCACATAAAGAAAGGTCTCTGTCCTGGAAAGAAAACTGGGGCAAAGGGCTCATACAGGAAGCAAAGCAGGCAAGTACTCCAGTAAATCTCCCCCTCCCCTTTCTGAAGAGACACCAAGAAATATCCCCTTCACATGGAGAAGAAGAGAAGCTGGGAAGGGTAAGGGATTGATACAGACATTTCTGATCCATTTTTATGTATCAGACTGCCAATTAGAATGAACCTCATCATCAGACTCAGGTGTGTAAGGCAAAGACCTACCTGATTGGTCATTGGGCTCAAGGGTCTGACTCAGAACGGCCAGCCCACAGGCTCCCAGAAAAAGTTGAGGTACAAGCAGGAAGTTGACACTGAAGTTGATGCTTATAGCCATTTTGGATGAGACTAAACTAGATGTATGTTCTACTCCTACCAGAGAAAGCAAGGTGGCATCCATGTTTCTGTGGGCCAGTTCCTAGCTAACTACCTATCAGGAAAAAAGACTATTTTCTCCTAATCTGCATCACTTGCATATCTTCATGATCAACTTTGCTTATTTTTGCCATAGCACTCTCATTCACATCTCTAAACTTCACTCCTTAAATAAAGTCAGGGGCAAACACCAACAACACTATTATATCATTTATTTTTAAATAGAGTAATTTTTAATAGATACCAAATATTTACTTCTATCAAATATTTCCATTATGATCAAGAAAAACAGTTATAATAGTTTAAAAAGAAAGGTTTTAATTTCCATTATGCTTTCAAAATGTACTCACTGTCTTGTCTTGAAATCTTAGTGCCATTCTTTTCTGAGGGTTTGATATGTAATTATTTGTCAGTCAATAACATTTCTTCCCATATGTACATCTTGTCAAAATTCCAAAAATGCATTAGCAGACATAAAACAAAGCCCTTGGAGGTAAGCATATTTTATTGCAAGATAGCATTCCCTTTTTAGGCATTGTTTGCTATGTCTCTTTGAACACCTAAGAACTGTATTATCTCATTTCAGCAGAAGGCCTACTGTTTTCTAATATAATTATGTGATGAAAGGAACTGTTTTTTTAGAATGAACTATACTGTGCTGTTTATGTTTTTAAATGGCAGGCTTAGCAACAATAAAATAGACAACTGTCAGTAATACTAGAGAATAATACAAAATTACATCTGTTATATAATATAAACTTTAAAGAATAAATGTTTCTAATGATTAAATGGAATGATGCTAAACCTTAAATCAGCTTATAAATTCTATATTTATCTGAGGCAAATCTTTCCTTCTATAATAATATACCTAAGATATTGTGGACATTAGATTAATATTAGTCTAGAATACTTTTTAAAAAGTTTAAACATTTTTATTTATTTATTTGAGAGAGAAAGAGAGAGAGAGAGAGAGAGAGAAGAACAGGAGGAGGAAGAGGAGGAGGAGGAAGAAATGCAGATATACAAAGAGAATGGGTACGCCAGGTCCTCTAGCCACTGCACATGATCTCCAGATACATGTGCCACCTTGTGAATCTGGCTTACATGGATCCTGGGGAACTGAATCTGGGTCCTTTGACTTTGCAGCAGGCACCTTAACCACTAAGCCATCTCTCCAGCCCAGTCTAGAATACCTTCATTGCTTCTGTTTACAACATTATTTTCTCTTGAGTATTACTTTTGGCTCACTACTTGCAATCTTTTTAACAATCACCCCCAGCCCACCAAATTGCCTTGGAAAGGCCAGCAAGTGCCTGGTGGGAGCAGGCCCCACATGCATTTCACCCAGTCATGCAAGAGACCAGCCATTTCCCAAGACCAAGTACCCTTGAAGAGACTAGTGCTCTGAGTTCAGGAACCTCTAGTTTTACACATTAAATAACATCAGTCCTCGATAAGTAAACTTCACCAAGGTCATAATAGTAATACCAAAGAGTCTTTTACAGCTAGACCTAACCACATTTGCTGATAAATAAGTGGGGAGCATCACTACAACTCAGACTAAATCAGTACATGTAATGACTAATGAAGTGGTCTGTTGAAGGTCCCTCAGAAAATGAAACAAACCACTAGTATTGAGAAATGGGAGCAATTGAATGAGGAACATATGCAAAAATCACACCAAAGAAGCACAAAGAGCATGAGGGAACAGCCCACCATGATCCATTTCCAGCCTCCCAATTCCCTTATAATGGAAACCAAAAGTACTGAGAGGACGTGTCAGAGAAAGAGTTCAGAGAAAGAATCAAATAAACAGAAGAATTAACTTAATAAATGCACCCCAAATCTTGACTAGATCGCCTCCAAAGTGAATACAATTGTTAGGAGATTAGAAGAAAAAGTCTAAAACATAGAAGGTAAATTCAGCAAGGGAATTGAAACAGTGAAAAATAACCAAGAAGGAATGGAAATGAAACAAATAATCAAATAAATATCATAGCACAGGTCAACACCAACAAAGACCATGCATAAGAATGAATATCAGGGATACAGGACACAGATAAGATAGTAATACACACGGAAATATATATTTTTTTAAAAGCAAGCAGGCAACACAAGTAATACTTCCAGTAAATCTGGCATATGTTAAAGAAACCAAACCTTAGATACCTTGGGGCAGAAGGAGCTGAGATAACAACTAAGGGAAAAGAATGTGTATTTAATGGAATCAAAGCAAAAATTTCCTTTACCTAGAGAGAGAAGTTGATATGTCAACCCAAGGGCATTGAGAACCTCAAATACATACTGCCAGAGAAGAACCTTTGCATAACACATAATTCAAGAGGTCAAAACCACAAAGTAAACAAACACTATTAAAAGCTATAAGGAAATACTTCCAACTCATACACAAAGACAGAATAGCTCTGGATCTTTCATCAGCAACTCTAAACTACAGAAAATCATGAACACTATGTCTCAAACCTTGAAAGCAAACAACTTACAATGAAGAGTGCTATACCCAGAAAAATTATCTTTCAAAATTGATGGATAAATAAGGATATTTCAAGACAAATACAAATTAAGGTTACTCATGATAATCATACTACCACTACAGAACATTCTTAAAGGAAGACTATAAAGGGAAGAAGTAAATAGTTTCAGCCACATGAACAAATGTAAGATTACCCACCAAGAAAGAAACAGAGGAGCAAAGAAAACTTAGAATAAGTCAGCCTTGTTTAAGATTGCAAGCCAGCAAATACCTCATACTAACAGAGGAGGATACAAATAGCTCAACCAACCAGATCATCACCAACAAAATCAAATGAAAGGTCTCATAAATAATACCTTTAAATATAAATGGCCACAACTCACCAATAAAAATATCCATACTAACTGACTAGATTAAAAAATTTGGACTGGAACAGGGCGTGGTAGTGCATGTCTTTAATCCCAGCACTCCAGAGGCAGAGGGAGGAGGATCTCCATGAGTTCAAGGCTACCCTGAGAATACAGAGTGAATTCCAGGTCAGCCTAGGCTAGAGTAAAACTCTACCTTGAAAAAAAAAAATTGGATTTGAGAGGTGGCTTAGTGGTTAAGGAACTTTCCTGTGAAGCCTAAGGACCCAAGTTTGATTCCCCAGCACCCATATGAGTGAGATGCACAAGGTGACTCATGCATCTAGAGTTTGTTTGTAGTGGCTAGAGACCCTGGTGCATCCATTCTCTCTTTCTATCTGCCTCTCTATGAATCAAAACAAGTAAATTAATAAATAAATAGTTAAAAAATCTGTTGTCTCCAAGAAATATACCTGCTTAGCAAAGATGACCACAAGCTGAATGTCGAATGATGAAAATCAACTTACAAATAAATAGAAACTGTAAACAACTGGGCAAACTATTCTTATATCTGGGAAACTATCAAATGAAAGCTAGTCAAAAGGAAGCCATTACAACCAATACAGTGAAGGATTGAAAATATTTATGGATCAAATACTTCATAATTTAATAAAACAAATACTAAATGGCATAAAAAGTCACATATTTCTGACAGAGTAATAGTGGGAGACTGCATTTTTAAATTTTAATAATTTTATTTTTATAAAAAATTAAACTCTATGCCCTTTCCCCTTTTCCCCTCTCCCAGAGGGCCCTCCTCAATGAGGTTATGGTGTTCACTTTGTGGACATGAAGGCCTCAGTCATTCTCTGGGGGGAGGGCTGTGCCTGAGGGTTTTCCTACCCACTCTTCTGCAATGTTCCCTGAGTCAAGGCTGGCCTGTTAGCTATCTGACTTAGTGTTGAGTTCTCTGTGGCCTCTGGGTTTCTGTTTTGATTAATCATCACTGGAGTCGGCTGTTGGACTAGCCGTGGGAAAAATACCTCTGTCGCTGCTTCCTCTTCTGTTTCTCTGTGGCTCTGGCAGATGTGATAGAGGTGGTAAGTCTCATGATGGATTTGGTTATCTTTCCTTATCAATGGATCTTGACTCTCATTTTCTCTGACATCTGTAAAATAAAGCAGAGTCTCCAAACAAGAGTGAGATCAGCTGGGGTTAAATGGGGTATGCAAAATTAGTTGAGGGTTTTTTTGGTGTGCAAGCCCACTATTCTTCTCCAGAGAGTGATGGGTGCTTCTCTCTGAAGTGTATGAGTTTCCTGACTATGGGATTCTGATTTGGTTTTCAGTAGCAGATGAGTTCTCTTCCACTGAGCAGGCCTTGTGTACAATTGAAGAATAGCTGGTTACCAGAAAAGGCTGTGTGCCACTATTATACAAGTGTGTACTCTTGCTTGTCTGGTTGATTTTGTATCTTAGAGGGTCTCCTGCTTATTAACACTGTTGGTGATCATTGTCTCCTACCCAGAAGCTCCTATAATACTTTCCCGTGGCATGAGGTCAAGCCATGAGGGAACTGGGTTCCTTCTCAATTCCACTGTAGTGACTTAATGTTCTATGATCACAGCCTGTGGTGTCATCAGCAATACAGTCTTCTTAAACAAGTATTTGGCAATGGCCTGTATTGCTTTGCAACCTTATGGGCCTCCCTGACCAACAGCTTACTGTGTAGGATGACCCAATTCTGGGGCTGAGATTTACCAGCTACAGTCCATGGTTTTATAATTAAGCTTTCTCCACATTCTATAGGATGTTTCTGTCTGGACTGTCTCCCCTCTCTCTTTATTGGTGATTGTATCTTGTAGAATGTTATTCAAGAGGAAGGTTTTTATTATTCATATTTTCATATATTTTATATACCTATGAGCTAGGCCGTGAGATGCTCTTTCATTTCTTGTTTAAAAGTCTTTCCCAGTTCAAGCAGTTGCAAGGCAGAGTTTCTCCTGATTACCAATAGTCTGATTTATCAACCATTGGTAAGGCTATATCTGCATACTGTACCATGGATGTTCCTTCCTCTGCATTAAATGTTGGAACGAGGGAACACTTCTATCATTTCTAAGTTCCTCTATTCCTCCACTCTGTCCAATTCTTGCTGTGAGTTCGAAGTCTTTGGAACCTGAGAAGGGCTATTTGGCTTAAATCTAATCTGTACTCACTTTCCCTTATGCCCCAGCCCCTTAGCCATAAGAAACACCAAGCAAACCATGTTCATTTCATGTTTCATTCCCCCTCCTCCATGCTTTTCCTGTCAATTCAGAAGTTAGGGTGGAAGATAGTATACCCATGTCTTCTTTCTCTCTTTTTTTATTTTTATTTATTTATTTTGAAAGAGAGGAAGACACACACATGCACGCGCACACACACACACACAGACAGAGAGAGAGAGAGAGAGAGAGAGAGAGAGAAAGGGAGAGAAAATGGGCATGCCAGGCTTCTAGCCACTGCAAACAAACACAATATACATATGCTACCTTATGCATCTGGCTTATGTGGATCCTGAGGAATCGAACCTGGGTCCTTTGGCTTTGCAGGCAAGCATCTTAACCACTAAGCAATCTCTCCAGCTCCACATGTCTTTTTCTTATTGCAATTCTTCCCTTATGTGGGAGGTTATTTCTGTGAAGACAATTCAGCCAGAATAAGGACCATGCAGATGACACCATGTCCTACACATGATCCTGTCCCACATGCACTGCATTTAGGATTGAAATATGTTCTGTCCTCTATCAGCCATTTGACAAGGGGCATCATTGTACTCATATGGTGTATGTACCCTGCTCATCAGGGGTCCCATTACTTACCACATAAAGTAATCTGGCAACAGTGGAATTCTTTCCATAGACACTATGCCTTCAGATGGAGCATACATGTGTCTTTTCACCCATAGCAAGCACACTGCAACTACAACTGCAGTAAAAAGGCACACCATTTTATACCACATGTGAAGGGACAGCCATGCCAGGATTGTCCCCATGGACTTTCTATTCTCAGAGAGCTTAGCTTCAGTTGCACATCTCATCACAGAACAGAGAAACAATACAAGTGTTCCACCCAAACACATCATTGCTTCTGTTGTGGCCATCTTCAGGAGCCAAGTTTTATATGAACTTTATCTAAGGAAATCTGAATATATAACTACTCCAGATAAGGAGACAATGATAGATCAAAGGAATGATTCCAAACAAGACCTCACTAGTGAACCAAGGAATTTAATTAAGATTACTTGCAGGAACATTGGTGATAGGAGCATAAACAACTTATGAGTGGCTAAACCAGCAAAGAAAAGCCTCTCTGACAACAATCATTAACTGTTTATATATCCTTGGAGAGGGGTAGGATCTTATAGTCCCTCCCTTGCAAAAACTGGTAACTGTCTGTATATACCCACTGATAAATGGAGCTTCAGAAGTCTCTCTTCCATAGCAGAACATTCACAAGCTCATTATGCAAATCTCATGGCGGTAGTCAAAGCAGCAGACAATTTAAGAGGGCAATGGTTGGTCATGTCATATCCAGAGAACAACATTCTATGACATTCCCCAAATTGTACAGTGATGGAGATAATTTATTTACATTATATGATTTACATGAATAGCAAAAAGAATGTCCTCTAAGGAGTTTAATAAAAATTTACTCCAAATTAGGTCACAAAACCAAAAGTAAGGTGAAAAACAAAGGAAACAGAAAACAAGATAATCACGACAAGATGGAAAGAGTTCTCATACTCACTGATTGGTAAAATCAATATTGTGGAAATGATTATTACTGATAGTGTACAGATTCAATGTAATTTCCATCAAAATTTCTTTATTTTGATAATCATTTTATTTTTATTTTTATTAGATGTGGACATATTTTGTATGTAAACAACACATGTTAGTACCATCCTTTCCCTCCTCCATACCCCTTTTCTGAAGAAGCCTTCCTCATTGGGGATGCAGGTCAACCCAATGGGGATTGTGGATCATGCATTATGGTGGGTGGGGGAGAGGCAATGTCTCTGTGCAAAATGTCTCAACTTGTGGCTCTAACAATCTTTCCACCCCCTCTTCCACAAAATTCCCTAAGCCATGCTGGGAGCTGGCTCCTTCAGTGATGGGCACTCAGGAGCCTCTGGATCTCTGGTTTGGTAGGTGTTGGGTGTTCTCAGTGTCTATCTCCTTCACCCTTGTGCTGATATCAGATTCACTAGAAAGCAGCACTCTTGTTCATTTCCCCAATTCCTCTGTGGTTTCAGTTGAGGCTGGGGTGGAGTGCACTGGGTCATTTATCTCCTCAGGTCCAGCTCCTGTATGAAAAAGAGAAGCAGATTCTCCAACGGAGAATGAAATCAGCACCGGTTAAATGAGATAACCATTATTAATTTAGAAAGAATTAAAAGGGTATAGACCCTCTTATAGTCTAAGGTTAGTGGGAGCTTGACAATGGAAAGCAGAATCATTATCTGTATATGAATCTGACTTGCTTTTCAAATCCAGATATGGGTTCCTTTCCACTGAGAGGATCTGTTAGCCAATGCAAGAAAAGTTGGTTACCCACCATGACTATGTGCCACTATTGCACTTGTGTGAGCATCACATTAGGTTGTTTGCTTTTGAGTTGCTTAGACTTTGAGCTTCTTGGATAGATGTTGGCCACTTTCCCCCAGAAGCTCATGTAGCACCTTCCAGCACTAGATGGGCTAATTGTCTTGGGACTGGCTCTCCTCCAGATTCCAACAAGGTCTCTCTATGGTCTGTGCCAACAACATATGGTGTCTTCAGCAGTAGGGTCTTACCGTTAACCTCTGGTGGGTAATCAAGTGCTCTGACAGAAGTCTGTCAGGTTTGTTTTGGGAGATCTAGTAGGACTCTCCAATCAACAGCTTATTGTGGATGTAAACCACATCCTAGTACAAGGAATTACAGGCCAGTGCCAAGGGAAAAGAAAGAGGAGAAGAAATAGAAACAGGAGAAATTTGAGGTTAGGTTTCATCTCACCCTCTCCAGGGCCCTTCGATTTAGATGCTCCCCAAAGGTCCTCTTGAGAGTTCCACCTTTTAGTCTGACTTCCAGGGTATAGGATTCTATGGTACCAGTTCAATTTGGGTTCAGTTTTGTGTCCCTCCCCCCATCTTTTCCCTTCCCCCAAGCCTTACCATCCCTATTGTCCAAGTTTCAAGATGCTATTCAGTTATGTCAGCAACTTGGGCTGATCCAGGTTAGGAACTGCAGGTGAGTGAGATCATACGATGGCTGTCATTCTGTGATTGTCTGAGTTCACTTAGAATGATCTGATCCAAGTTCGACCACTTTTCTACAAATTTCAATGTGTCATTTTTTTTTCTTTACTTCTGAGTTGAATTGCATTTTGTAAATATACCACATCCTGGTTATCCGTTCATCCAATGATGGGCACCTGGGTTGATTCCAGTTTTTAGCTATTATGAATTGAGCAGCTATAAACATAGTTGAGCAAATATCTCTGAACTGAGATATGGGGCTTTTAGGGTAAACACTCAGTAAGTGAATAGCAGGGTCTGTTGGTAACTCTATATTCATACTTTCAGTAGTCTCCATATTGATTTCCGTGGTGGTTGTACCAGCTCACATTCCCACCAAAAGTGATTGAGTGTTCCTATTTACCCACAGCTCCCCAACATTTGTTTTCATTTGATTTTTTAATGTTTGCTATCCTTACTGAGGTAAGGTGGAATCTCATAGTTGTTTTAATTTTCATTCCCCAATGGTTAGGGATGTTGAATATTTTCTTAAGTGTATGTTGACTATTTGTAATTCTTCCTCTGAGAACTCCCTATTTAATTTTCTACCCCACTTTTGGAGTGGGTTGTTTGATTTTTTTATTGTTTAGTTTTTTGAGTGCTTTTTAGAATCTAGCTATTAGGCTTCTGTCAGTGGCATAGCTGATGAAGATTTTCTCCCATTCAGTGGGTAATTTATTGGCTCTGCTTATGGTATGTTTGTCTATGCAAAAGCTTCTTAGCTTCATGAGATCCCATTGATTGGATTCTTGTTTAATTTCCTGGGCTACTGTGGTTTTATTCAGGAAGACTTTTCCAAGTCCTATATTGTGGAGATTGCCTCCTAGTTTTTCTTCCAGTAGATGAAGAGCTTCAGGCCTTAAATTGAGTTCTTTAATCCATTTGGATTTGATTTTTGTGTATGGCGAACTGAGAGGGTCTAATTTCATTTTTCTACATATAGTCATCCAATTTGTCCAACACCATTTGGTGAAGATGCTGTCTTTTTTCCAGTCTATATTTTTGGTACCTTTGTCAAAGATCAAGTAGCTGTAATTACCTGAGCTAAAGTCTGGGTTTTCATTTCTGTTCCATCGGTCTATGTTTCTGTTTTATTCCAATAAAATGCTGTTTTGCCACTATGGCTTTGTAATATAGCTTTAGATCAGTTAAGTGATACTGCCAGAGGTGGTTTTTTCCCCCCAAAGAAATGTTTGGATATCCAAAGTTTTCTGTCATTCCATATGAATTTGAGATCATTTCATCGATCTCTGTGAAGAATAATGATGGGATTTTTATTGGTATTGTGTTAAACCTCTATATTGCTTTTGGTAGAATTGCCATTTTCACAACATGAATTCTACCTATCTAGGAGCATGGGAAGTCTTTCCATCTTCTCAAGTCCTCTTTTAATACACCAATATGTTCTGACTTTATCCAGTTGGGAATATGGCTGTTTCCTCAAGTGGAATCACATACTCCTTTATTTTTCCTTTCCAAGTAAAAGTTGCCACAATCATTTCATAAATCCAAAGTTCTGAATTAAAATAAGTGAGGCTAGTATTAAAGTGAATAATAGTCTTTCTTTGGGAATGTAACAAAAGTAAAGGATTTAAAGCTTCTAATATCAAATGGAATAATGTGGGATGCAAAAATAATATATTTTAATAAATAGCATAAGCTACTTTTGAAAAAAAGAGAAAATAAGGTAATCATTTCTTACATGTATAATGCTCATGGGTGGAGCCCACAACTATTAGAAATACTGAATAACAGATTTAAAGTAATACCACTCACAACTGTTCAAGGATATTATTCAAAAAGCAAGTTTACAAAATAGGTGATCAATTTTTAAACGATAAATGTTCTTTACAATTATGTAATACATGCTATTTTTCTAGATTATCTATTAGCTATTATTTCATTTAATCTCTCAAACCATGTAAATAGGGTGTTCATTTTATGAGGAAGAAAATTGAGAATCAGAGAAATTAAATTAATAAGCAACTGAGCTAAAATTCAGTCACTGTGCATGCTCTTCCCACATTGGGGCTTGACTATATGGCTTGTTTTGCCTAATGACATAAGCACAGACTTTATAAGTAATTATACTTTGGGAGCTTATCTTCCTAATATTTCCTTTGGAACCTCTGAGATTATCATGTGGTTTTTCGAGTCCTAGATGAGTTACAAATAAAACTCCAAGCATGTGGCCTCAGTTGAGCCATTCCTATGAGAACTCAGTTATTTAAGCAACTTTAGGTAAGATCCAGACACTGTGGAGTTTAAATAAATAATTCTCAATGTCATTGCCTAAGTGCCTGGCCCACAGAGCAGTAAGTATATAAGATAGTTATTGACATTTATAGTGTTTTTTCATGCAATAAAAATGTCATCTATTTAAAGCATTTTATTTATTCTTTTTCATGTGTGTGTGCATGCATGTGTGTTGATGTACTAGTTTCTTGTTGCTCCAAACAAATGCCTGGCTGGCTTTACTTGGGTTGTGGGGAATTAAAACCAGGCAAGAAGACATTGCAAGCAAGTGCCTTTAACTACTGAGCAACCTTCCCAGTTCTATTAACTATTTGTCAAATATTTTAGTTATTTATTGGGGGGGGGCAGCAAATAGAGAATGGTCATGCCAGGGCCTCTAGCCTCTGCAAATGAACTTCAGATGCATGTGTTATGTTATGTATCTGGCTTTATGTGGGTACTGGGGAATTGAATTCAGGTCCTCAGGCTTTGCAAGCAAGCACCTTAACTACTGTGGCCAGGTCTCCAGCCCTCCATTATCTATTACTTAATGCAATTTTTGTTGTTTTTTTTGCTCTTGTATATAACATATTATGATCATATTAACTTTGTATTACCCTCTTATCCTGCTCCTAGTAAATCTCTTATTCTTCCTAAGTAGTTCCCTTCCTATGTTGTCTTTTTCTTTTGGTCATCAATAAGTTTATTTAGTGCTTCTTTTATGAGCATGTTTGGGGAGTTATTTGGTGGTGCATGGACAATTTCCAGTGACTAAGCCACTGAAGAACATAACTTCTCCACCAACCATTACTTGCCAGTAGTTATTCTGGGAGAGAAGGGTTCCCATGGACTCCTCTGCCATCCAAAATGGAATGTTGACTTAATTAACCTTGTGTAGGTGCAGAAAACCAGAGTCACTATGAGTTATGAATATAATGCCCATGTTGTATCTAGTGTTTACAGCACCTGTCTTCATCTTCTGAATCTTATCTTCTGTCTTCCACTCCTTCCATGATGTTCCCCTTGGAGTGGCTGATGTAAATGTCCTATTTTGGCCTGAATAAACAATTATTACCTATTCTCAGGACTTTGTCCAGACATGCATCTCTGCATTAACCTCTTCCCACTGCAAAAAGAAAAAAGCTTCTCTGATGGAGGTTGAGACCAGCACAAATCGATGGGTAAACATAAATATTTAGAAGGCAGTCTGAGAACCTGTTCATTTAGCATAGCAAGAATGTTAGCCTCCCCTCTGGGGCCCATGACCTCCACAGCCACAGGCTTTCAACCAGGTTTTCAGTACCAGACATGAATTGCTTCCTATGTAGGAGGCTTAAATCTAATCAGAAAGTAGTTGGTTACCCCCTTAACAGTCATGCTATTATTGCACCAGTGGGCACATCTTGCCTGGTGGGTCAGTTGTGGGACACACAGGGTTCACAGCTCAGTAAGACTGTTGATGAATTCTCTCGCCATAACCTACGTAACCATTACTATGAAAGCTAGGTAATAGGGTAGAATCTTCCAGTTGAGTTCCAGTTTGTTTTCTCTGTGTCCTGCCACAAAAATGGGTGGTATCTTCAGGAATGACAACTTACCATCTATTCTTGGTAGACAAGCAAGAGGAATGGCCACAGCCTGTATTGTTTTCAGGGCTTCATGGGCTACTTTGACCAACAACTCATAAGGGAATAACTCAACTTGGCAATAATAAATAGTTAATTTGGGCTCCATGTGAAGTGTTCATTCTTTTAACTCTGCAAAATGATGTCTCAAAGTTTTGAACTTTTCTATATATTCTCAAATAAAATCCATTATCTGGTTTTGAAAGATACAAAACACAGTTTTTTTTTTTTTTATTAGCAAGAAAGTTGTGTTGTTTTCCTTTTCTTCCAAGTTATCCTAAATTTTTTGCAATGTATAAAGATAAATTAACATTGATATTGTGAAACAAATTTTATTTAAAAAACCACATGGAAAAACTTAAAATTACTCATTTCCCTTTATAAAGAATTATTGCAAAAGTTATCAGATTCAAAATAGAGTCACTTGTTACAAACCATAGCAACAAGATGAAAGAAGAAATAAAGAACAGAAAGAAAATGCAGTTTAAAGGAAGACTCTCATAAACATATATCTGCTATAAAATATATTCAAACTAACTTAAGGCCTCTTATGCACATTTATGTCTTAAAAACTTCTGCTCAGTACTTTCTGAGTTGGAGCTTACTATCTGAATAAATGTGTGTAGTTTGGGACACTTTATTTTTATTGTATTATTTTTTTCTAGGTAGAGTCTCACTCTAGCCCAGGCTGACCTGGAATTCACTATGTAGTCCCAGGCTGACCTCAAATGCACATCAATCCTCCTACCTCAGCCTCTCAAGTGCTGGGATTAAAGAAGTACACTACCACACCAGGCACAAAGAGAGAGAGAAGAGGGAGAGAGAGAATGAATGAGTGTACCAGGGTCTCTGGGCTCAGGAAAACTGTCTTGATATACCATCTCCTCTAATGAACTGACTTCAACTTCTGGATAATTCCCTGTAACCAATGTCCTTTGTTTCAAAAATGATTACATATATATATATTTTTCAAATCTGTCTTTATATTTTTAACACACACACATATACATATATATTATAATCACAGCTCGTTGCCCCAAACTCCCATTACCCTGGGGACCCTCCTCAGTAGGGTTATAGTTACATGTATTTCTCTTTGCCTTTAGAAGTTTCCCCTGGCCTCAGTCTCCTCAAATATGCTATTGGTCTATGTTATCCACATTTGAAATGTTTCTCCTTATTCCAGAAGAAGTGAATTGCCATTTAAAAATCTCTCTCTGTGCCCCCCATGTGGGGTGTGTGTGTGTGTGTGTGTGTGTGTGTGTGTGTGTGTGTGTGTGTACATATGCATGCCATGTCATAGACCATGTGTAAAAGTCAAAGGACAACTTCAGGTGTTGGTCTTCACTTTCTACCTTATTTGAGTCAAGGACAAGCTAGCTGGCCTTATGAGCTTCCGGGAGATTCTCTTGTCCCTGCTTCTCTTTAAACTATAGGCAGGCTGGATTATAGACATTTACACTACAGCATCCAGCTGTATGTGGTTCTGCAGATTTGAACTCAGGTACTTATACTTGTGTAACAAGTGCTTCATCCACTGAGCCATCTTCTCAGCCCACTCTCTGTTCTTCATTTAGTTTCCTAACATTTTGGCTTTCTTTTAGTTTTTCATTAGTTTTATTTTTATTTTTAATTTTTTATTTTAGAGATAGAGAGAGAGAGAAGGAGAATTTGCATTCCAGGGCCTCAGCTGCTGCAATCGAACTCCAGATGCTTGCACCACCTAGTGGGCATGTGTGAACTTGCACTTGACTCACCTTTGTGCATCTGGCTTATGTAGGATCTGGAAAGTTGAACATGGGTCCTTAGGCTTCACAGGCAAGCTCCTTAACCCTAAACCATCCCTATAGCCTTACTTTACTTTTAATAAAATATATTATTCTATTTTTTCTTTTAAATATTAATAGTATTTATATAATAAAATGAAAACATGGCAAAAGTTACTAAAATGATAAAAATATTACTCAGAAGAAATTTTTCACATTACCTAAGTGTTCCTTTGTCCAAACACATTACTTTAAATATATAACTAGAAAAGAATTCTGTGTGTGTGTGTGTGTGTGTGTGTGTATTGGGGAAGGGGTCTTGCCATGTTTCCCAGGCTGGACTCAAGCTCCTAAGTTCATGTGCTGTCTCCACCTTAGTCTACTAAGTAGTCAGGACTATACATCTGTGTCATGGCATTCAGTTCCAAAGGGATCACCCCTGTTCTCTGAGATGTGCTCTATAAGCTAGGCCCTAGAATGTTTGTCTTTGCCTATTTTAATCTTCATTACTTGCTTTGTCTTTGGGTGTGTAAGTTTTATATCACTGTAGTTGTGTGGGGGTGAGGTCCCTCTCATCCTCTGGTCTTCATATAAAAAGATTTGAAGATTAAGTCACTAGCAAAATAAATAGGCAGTTCAGATTCTGCTCACTGACACTGCTTCTGAAGTTTTAGCTCTGTGATCTTAAAATAGCCAACAATCTAGCTGGCATATAGGCATGTATAGATAGATGATAGAGAGAAAGAGTAGACAGACCAGTAGATGGATGATAGAGGAGAAAATGCATTTGATTAGCCTGTCTGGAAGACAGTGTTATACAGCACTCCTCCCCATTCTCTGGCTTTTACATTCTTTCCATCTCTTCTTCCGCAATGTTCCCTGAGCCTTGGAAGGGGAGAAATGTAAATGGCTCATTTTAGCCGAGCACTCAATGGTCATTTATTTTCATCACTTTGATGAGTTTTGAGTCTTCTCAGTAGACACCTAGAAGAGGGCATGAGGCCGCTATCCTTTCCTAATGAGTTGTAGCAGTTAATGGTTGCTGGGGGAGGGGGAGATATTGTCTTCAGTGGTATAGCCATTTTGTAAGTTTCATGGGCCTTGGTAAATAAGTCTCCATCTATGGTCATGGAAGTAAGCCTAATTATACTCAAGCGCTCTCTCTGTCTGTCTGTTTGTCTGTCTGTCTCTCTCTCCCTCTCTCTCTCACACACACACGTATATGACATCAAAGTAGAAGAGGCACTAGTCAGGAAGAAGGGGTTCAATGGGAGGGAGAAGGGAGAGGAAAATAGAATGGAATGTGAAGTGTTTATGATCAAAATACATATAATATAAATAAATATATAATTATCAATAAAATTAAAGAGTAGAGACAGTATTATAAATTAAAATAAATAGAATTAGTCTTCAAGTAAAAGTTTATTGAAAAGAAAGAACATAAAAACATCAACAAATTCAATGTTCAGCATGTGTTTGGATCTTAATTGAAGTAAACCCATTTATAAAAGCATTTTTGAGAAAAAAAAACATATAAATTTACTCAGAGTTGTTATTAGACCATATTAAAATAATGTTAGATGTGAAGTAAAAAAAGAGAAAATACTTTTACATTATATTAGAGATTTAAAAAACCCAGATTTTATGTTTATATGCACACTCATTCCCACTTAAATACACATATCTAAAATTTTGAAGCCAGGATCTGCATATGAGATAAAGTGGATGTGTTTTGTCTTTCTTGTCCTAGGTTACTAGAAAGTGGCATGAGAGGGGAAAATAAAAGGTGCTCTAAGTGGGGGGGGTAGTAGAATAGATGTGATATGAAAGTAAACTGGTGAATATTGGAGGTGGAAATGTTTAAGTAAATATGGGGCTGAGGGTATGGAGAGAGTAAAAGAGGGGAGGGTCGTCCAAAACTACGAATGTATGAAAAAGCTATAAGGAACCCAAGCCTACTACTTTGGGAGGTAATTACTATGTGTATGTATATGTGTATATATGTGTGTATATGTATGTATATATATATATATATATATATATATATATATATATATATATATACTTATATATAACTTTAAAACAAGTTTGAACCCTGCATAGGTAGATAATGCTGTTACTAGGAGCCATAGATTATTAAACAATCACAGTTCCTAGAGTGGGATACTCTCCTGGGAGTGGTTAGTTATGGAGGCAACTAAGGCCCCACAAAACAGTAAGGCTATTTTTACTGTTGTTATTTGCTCACCAGAACTAGATAATACCCTATGATGAAAACACACACTTAGGATGTAGGACATACAGAAATCAAGTTGGAACTAAGTTTTCTCCACACTGGTTTGCTAGGCAGGCTGCTGGGGGAGAACAGTTATCAACAATTTTACTCAGCTATAGACGTTGTATGTCATAATACTAAACTGCCGGCAAGATGTGCCCAATGGTGCAATAGTAGCCTGACTGTTATCAATTGTATTAATTACTTTCTCATTGTTGTATTGAAATACCAGACCAAAAACAACTTACGGGAGGAAAAACTTATTTTGGCTTATACTTCCAGGGGTACAGTCCATAGTGGCAGGGCAGGTATCACATCCACAATCAGAAAGCAGAGAGTGAAAAATGCTTGTGTTTAGTTAGCTCTCTACTCTGTCTACAGTCTATAACCACAGTCCATAGACTGCCACAGAGTACAGAGTACATCAATCAACCTAATCTAGAAATTTCCTCAGAGACATTCCCAGAGTTTTGCTTTTATATTCATTCTAAATCCTGTCAATTTGACAACCAGACATTAACCATCACAAGTCCACCCCATGTCAACTTGACACTCAAACATAACACTTTTAAGCTACAATTTTCTAACCAGTGTTCCTCTAGGCTCATGGCCATCTCTAATGTAAATTAGTTTAGTCTTTAATAATCCTAAGACTATTCAAAAGTATACACTCAGAGTGTCTCATAAGACTCAGACAATTTCTTTACTGTGAGCTCCTATAATACAAAAAACAAGTTACAATATTGAATGGCACAGGGTAAACACTCCCAATCCAAAACTGAGGGTTGAAGGCACAGCAAGCAAATACCAGACCTAAGTAAGTCTGAAACCCAGCAAGGGAAACTGCAAATCTTGCAGCTTCATGTCTGCCATCTGAGGGTCATGATGGAATCCAGCCTCCAGTGGTCTTGGGTAGTCCTGGGCCTCCAGCTCTTCTGTCTTTAGCACTCATAACCTGCTCCTCTAGTGGCCTGGCTCCACTCTGACCCTGCAGCTTTCCTTGGTAGATGTCCTATGGTTTGAGCAACTCCAACCGCCTGGGGTCTGTATTAGAACTTAAGCGTTTACTTTCACAGCTTCATGCAGTAGCCTCTGAGAGCCTCGTTTTAGGGACTCTGACACTGCCATACATTGCCTGGCCTCAGCAGTTTTCTGGAAATATGGCAAAATACCCCATGATACTCTAAATCTTGCATCTTTCATGCTTTCAAAACCTTTACTATGTGTACAACACTGTCAAGATTGGCTGCTAGGAGGGCATGAAGCTTGGTCCCCTTGGACTATAGCTGTTAAAGTCTCTATCTACCTTCCAAGGTGATCTTGGCAAAGCTTTTCCCTATGTGGTTGTGTTCCGGAACAGAACCTTTTCATTTTAGACTTTTTTCCCCTTCAAGTGAATTTGGATTTTCACAAGATCGAGCCTCTGAAGGATGGATGTTTGCATCCAGGACACCTCTTCTACTGTTCCAGTACAGTATAGGAGAGTTCTCTTCAATAATTACTATCAAACTATTACAAATGCTTTCTCAGAACTAGCCTGAATGCTGTCTTGCCTTGAGATTTCCTTCACCAAGCAAATGAGCCCATTACTTTTGAGTTAAATGTCATTCAGGTTCTCAAGAAAGAGGCCAGTTTTACTGACAGCATATAATAATATGAACTGCCTCTAGCCCAGCTCCTGATAGAGTCTTTGATCTCTTCTGAAACCTCATAAACTAGGTCTTCACTGTTTACATTTCTCTCAGCATTCTTGTCACTGTTGCAAATTCCTCCTGCAAAACTGTTCTAAAGGCCTATGAACCGCATAGGTTTATCACAACAATGGCACCACTTCTCAGTACCAAAATTTTTGTATAAGTTTTATTCTTGTTACTGTAAACAAATTCTGACTACAAATCATTTATTTTGGCTTATAATTCCAAGGATATAGTCCACCATGGATGGCAAGACATGATGATGGAGCAGAAGAGTGCTGGTCACATTACATCCATAGTCAGGAAGCAGAGTGATGAATATTGGTGCCCATCTATCTTTCTCCTGTCTAGGACAGTCTAGGACTAAGTCTATGGAATGATGCTGTCCACAGTAAGGGTGGTTCTTTCCATATCGATTAACTTAATCTAGAAAACCCTGACATACATAACAAGAGATTTGTTTTCACGCTGACTCTAATTGCTTTCATGTAGCCAACCAAAGACTAAGCATATAAATGTATGAAATTATGAAAATAAAAACATACATAAATAATTGAATAAACAAAACAGTTATCTATTCAGTGCTGCCCCCAATTCACTGAAGGCATATAATAATGTACAAACAGCCCGATGAAAATGTGAACAAACTTGAATTTCAACTAATAATTTCTCCTTTCTATAAAAAGTACATTCCATAAAATAATTTTCCAAAGATCATGGAAGAAAATTTGGATAAAACAAACTTTATATAATTGAAGTAGATTTTTTTTTTTTTTTTTCGAGGTAAGGTCTCACTCTGGCTGACCTGGAATTAACTATGTCGTCTCAGGGTGGCCTCGAACTCATGGCAATCCTCCTACTTCTGCCTCCCACATGCTGGAATTAAAGGAGTGTGCCACCACACCCTTGAAGTAGATTTTTATTGTCTGTTTTAGTAGTGACTTCTTGCTATAACTTATGGTGACATTGGTAGTCACATACTTTCTCTCATCTCACTGCATACACCTTTCATCCTCTTTTATAATTATTTGTAATATAATATGAATTAACTCAATTTCTTTTTCCTCACAACTTCGAACAACTAATTGCTGTTGCAAAGAAGTCTGGGGTAAATTTTATTTCTTCTCCCTCAATAATAATAATTTTTTCTTCTATCTTTCTGTTTGAATATTCTTCCGTTAATTCTTATAACTAACTAGAATATGGGAATAGCATAAGAATTTAAACTGGCACTGGTCCCTGACAAAGGCACTTGGAGGGGTCCCCTCCTGCCTAAGCTACAGTGTAGCAGTCCAGCTCTGATGCTGGAAACACGGAAGGAAGCAAGAGAGAATTGGTAAGGAGATACATAGGCTTTCCCTCGATCTCATGCCCGAGTGGAAACTTCAAGGCAAGCTGGTGCCTCATGCAGAGTCAGCTTCTTTTGGATCAGAAAAGGTCTGAAGCAGACATAGAATGGTGCTAGCAGCAATGGTAAGTGAATATGTAATTGACTGGTGAGAAAAAGAAACATAATACTCTTCCTGAAGGATCACTCTTTAATAGGTCTATAATATTTACTCATTAAAAATAAGAAAAATGACAAAAATATTCACTCCATTCTGCTGATGTGTGTGTGTGTGTGTGTGTGTGTGTGTGTGTGTGTGTATCTGCTAAGTATCCACCAGTAGCCTCATGATTCCTTGACCATTTCTCATTAGAAGGACAGGTATTATGTTCAAAACAGGAAACAGGTGGTATTCTTAAGGAGTCTCCTCAAACAATGAGTACAATTCATTTCCTGAGTTTCTTGCTTCTATTTCATTTGAAGAAGAGCCCATGAATTTTACAGAGACAGTAATATCTGTCCTTAATTGCCTCCCTTCCCCCTCCCCTCAGGTTTCTTTTTCCTTCTCATATTGTTGCTCCATCAACTTGTTTTGGAGCTCATTGAAAAACTGAATTTATTTTCTCTTAAAATGTTATCTAAAATGGTTATGATTGTATTGCCATTTTTTGCTGGGCTGTAGGTTCACATGTTGATCACATTTAGGTAATTCTCCACTAATGTGTCACAACTTTCTATTCCATGAGGAAGATTTATTTTCCTCCAAGCCATAGTTTGTGGTCTGAGTACATGATATACTATTGTCTATAGACTGTGAGAATGGCAGGGGTAAAGGGCCAGTTCAACTGATGATTATACACACACACACACACACACACACACACACACACACACACATACATATAATGTACATATAAATTAAATAAGTAAATAAAGCTCTAAGTCAGATAATTTTTTTTCAGAAAATGCCACTTTTGGGCTAGGGAGATGGCACAGTGAGTAAAGTGCTTGCCACGCAAGCACTGAGGACCCAAGTCTGAATCTCCAGAACTTAGGAAAATTCTGAGAACTGAGGTATTTAATGTAATACCAACTCCAGGGTGAGGCAGAGGCAGGGATTCCCTGGGGGGGGGGGCATTAACTAGCAATTCTAGTTAAATCTGGAAGTTCTTGGTTCAGTGAGAGACCCTTTATCAAGAATAAGGTGGCTGGGCGTGGTGGTGCATGTCTTTAATCCCAGCACTCGGAGGCAGAGGTAGGAGGATCGCCATGAGTTCGAGGCCACCCTGAGACTACATAGTTAATTCCAGGTCAGCCTGGACCAGAGTGAGACCCTACATTGAAAAAAAAAAAAAAAAAAAAAAAAAAAAAGTGGGAAAATCCTCAGAAAGCACTTCTCTTAATGTTCGTACTCATATATTAATGATACTCTCACTTTTGAGTTAGAGAAGTTTCTCTTTTCAGGTGGCAGTGACCTCTGGGATGACTCAAAGGCACCACAGTGATGAGAAGAAGTGACAGAGGAGTGTTCAGCACTAAAACGTCTCTATCACATCCTCCAAGGCTCAGGGTCCACTGCAGAACAGGGGCAAAAAGAATGTAAGAGCCAAAGGAAGGGTAGGATTCCTTACAATGCAGTTTTCCATATACCAAATGGTCTGAATATCCATGACCTCACAATGCCTGGTACTACCTACACAAGAACCTCATAATAGGAGGAAAAGATGATTACATCAAATTAAAAGAGACACTAAGTTGAGGGGGAGGAGATATGATGGAGATTGGGATCTATGAAGGGAAAAGTGGAGAAGGGAATTATCATGTTTTATTGTCTATGATTATGGAAGTTGTCAATAGTTTTATTTTTAATGAATAAGGTGGAGAACAACTAAGAAAGACCCTGACAGCAACCTCTGGTCTCATGTGCATACATGTATACATGCACCTATACCCACATGGGTGCTCACAAACATATGAACATGTGCTCACACATACATGTATACCACATTCCCACACACTCATAAAAAATGAAAATATCACTTTCATATTCTAAAATGATTCCTTTTCTCAGTACTTTTGTCATTCTATATTGGCCTTATCTAAGAAACAATCAAGTATATAAAATTTGCCATTATTTAATTCAAAGTCTTCCAATGGCCTTGACCTATTGCAGAATAGAATCAAACTCCCTTATCATTGAAATCAAATTTCATTTGGGAGGGCCTGGAATCTTGAAAATTTCTAGTCTTACAAATCTGCCAATATATCTGATCTGTTCTGAGTTCTTTTCTTTTGTCCCACATTATTGGAGGTGAACAGGGGTTTCTAAATAGTATACTTACTTCTCATCCAAGTTCTGACAACTAAAAGGCAATACAAAAGATAAGGCATATTGAGGTCATTATGTGTCTTTTATTGCCAGTAGAGATGATGTTGGAAAAACTTGTCTACTATTGGACCAGTGAACATCCTGCCACCAATTCTAGAATTAAATGTTCGTACTAACCAAGTCAGGAGTAATGCTGAATGAATGACCACAGACTTCATGTGCACTCATGACACTATATGTTTCCCTGAAGGAAACATGATTCCCAAGAAGAAGAGGAATAGAAGAAGCTGGTCTGCTTAAATCCAGTCTTTCCCTTCAAAATTTTCAAACCGATTAAGTCAGTCTTCCTCAGAGAAGGACTGAGTAAGCTGCAGGTAAGGAGGAGTGATGAAGGCCAGGATTGTGTTGCTTGGAAAAGCCTCCATTGGAGAGAAGACATGGAGAAGTATCCATCGTGGAAGAAGAACAAGCTTCCAGATTTATGCCTTTGATTGCCCAAGCACAATAATTCCTTTTTTTCTGTTTTATTTATTTATTTTTTATTTCTATTATTCTAATTTTACATTCATAATGGTGACTCCATTATCTTCCTCTCTGTCCTCCCTCTTCCAAAGGGACCCTCATCAATAAGGAATGTGGGTCATGCATTGTGGGGGTAGTCAAGAGTTATGGGGGATAGGCCAAGTCTCTGTGCATAATGCCCCAACTTGTGGCTCCAACATTCTTTCTGCCCCCTCTTCCACGAATTTCCCTGAGCCACATTGGGGTACCATGCACAATACTTGAGGAATTCTTGTGGTACTCTTCGTTACCTGTATGTCTGAAGCATTTTTATTTTCATCTCTCATTTTCAATATTACCTACTTAATCTTGTGGGTTTCAGGAATTGTACACATCTTTCACAGGGGCCACTATGGTGGGAAAGGGAGGAGAAGGCACTTAATTTCTGTGTCTTTGTTTCTTTCATCCAGTGAGTTTCTGCATGATATTGTTTTGAACATAGAATCATATCAATAGGTTAGATCTAACAAATGTTATCATAGTTTAATTCTTCTTATAATAATAACAGCAAACATTTAAATACCATTTATCATGTGCCAGAAAAAAGCATTAAGTGATGTGTGTCTCTATACACATATTAATTTAGATCTCAAGACAACCTGTGAAATAATCATAATGATATCTCTCCCTTGTTTTGAAGATACTAGGAAAGGACACTTAAATACTGTTTCTCAAATTATGTATCTAGTAAGAGGTAGAAAATATGCATCAAGCCTTTTGAATTTGGAGTGTATATTTTAAACAATTACACTATTGTGAGTTGTAGAAAGTTAGAATGTCCTTCACATCTACATAGTGGGAAGGAAGAACAAAAACATCTATATTTCTTTGATTTCCAGCTAGATTTTTCCTACTTTACCACATCAGTTCTCAGGTGATCACTTAGTGATCATGTGATATTGGGCCTGACTGCTCCCCCTTGATATGTTTTAATTTAGTAGTGACTGCTTCAATCTCGTGTATTCAACATCCTGCTTGATTTCACTTGTTGAGTGACTCACAACAACCTCATCCTTTGGAAGTCCCAAACAGAACCTACTCAGCCTACTTCATCTTCTTTCAGTAAATGACATCATCATTTTGTCAGTTACTCAAGGCAGAAACTTATTCCTCATCTTTAATTTCCCTGTCTCTTTGCCTGCCACACCCAATCCACCAGACAGTCTCTTTGATATCCACGGAGAAAGGCACGTGGAACCTATACGCTATTCTCCACGAGACTGCCCCACCTGAAGTAAGAGTAGCTTTGGCTGCCAATGTCCTTTTCTTCTTTCCCAACCTTAGAATGAGCTCTTTTCATGTACCATCTGTTTTTTTTTTCCCCCCCACAATACGTATGCTCAAAAGCAAAAACTTTATTTACTTACCTTTCCTATTTTTTAACCCTACTTTGTGGGAACAAAAGTAACAGCTAAAAATTTCTCCAAATTTACTCTGAAAAATCATACTTCCACAAAAGTTTCCTTTAAAAGCATAATAAATCACAAGTACAGATATAATACAATTGCCTTATCCACAATTTATTTTATGAAGGTCTAATGTCTATTTCATATGATTGAAAAGTCAGAATAAATTATTCAGTCATTTTCTATGGAAATTTTTCATACTTTTGCTATCTGGTATGGTATTTAATTTTAAAGCATGTGACATCAAACTACATGCTTGGGAAAGTTTAATTTCAAACAAAGTACTTAAGCTGTACTGAAATTATTTAGTTTAGACATATTTTAATCTCTTATTACTATATTGGCATGCTATAATTAATGGCCTATTTGAAATTCCATTCAATCTTTTATTATCAGAGATTTAAAACTAAAGCTTATTTTTTTTCTCCAGGCTGAAACTTGTTATATAAAAGTCCCAGTTTAGATCCACTTAAAATATTAGTCTTTGGGGGCTGGAGAGATGGCTTAGCAGTTAAGGTGCCTGCCTCCTAAGCCTAAGAACACTGGTTCCAATCTCCAGTGGTTCCAATCTCCAGGTCCCACATTTAGCCAGATGCAGTGACACAAGGACGCAATGCCGCACTTGACCACAAGGGGGCGCACACATCTGGATTTCATTCGCAGCTGCTATCTGTCTTCCTCTCCCTCTCTCTCTGTCACTCTCTTTTCCTCTCCAAAAAAAATTAGTCTTTGAATATTATTTGTCTTTGAATAAAGACTTGTCACTTTCATTAATTTTTGGAATAAGCTGTTCAGCCATTGCTATATTGTTCCATACTAATATTTTTAAAAGTCTGTTTCTCATTTTAGACTGGGGATGGTAGGGCTCCATATGCTCTGTCTTATCCTCTGGTCCTATATAGTCCCAATTCAGCATTCTTCTTCAAGGTTGGGAAAGATCTGGGCCTTTACATATAGGGTAAGGTTGGGAAGAATCTAGGCCTTTCCATATCGGATAGAGAGGGGGAATCATAATAAGACTTTTTAGGAGTCATCCAGCCTTTAGCCCTACATTCATCTTCCATTTTTAGAAACATCAGATAGCTTCTGAGCCTTCTTGAGGTTCTACAATAAAAATCATGCTTGGGCTGGAGAGATGGTTTAATAGTTAAGATGCTTGCCTGCAAAGCAAAAGGACCCAGGTTTGACTCTCCAGGTCCCACATAAGCCATATGCAAATGGTGGGGCTTGCATCCGAAGTTCATTTGCAGTGGCTAAAAGCCCCAGCATGCGCAGTCTCACTCTCTCTCTCTACCTTTCTCTCTCTTCATCTCTCTGCCTCAAATAAATAAATAATTTTTTTTTAAATCATGCTGCTCTCGGGAGGCAGAGGTAGGAGGATCGCCGTGAGTTCGAGGCTACCCTGAGACTACATAGTTAATTCCAGGTCAGCCTGGACCAGAGTGAGACCCTACCTCAAAAAACAAAACAAACAAACAAAAAAATCATGCTGCTTCTTGGTTATGTAGCCAAAGTAAAATGAACTGGCTGGTTAACTAGAGATGAACTGTGTTTGATGTGACTTTTAGTAAGTCAAATAAGATTAGGTCTGTGAATTGACGATTGGATTTTAAGAAGATACTGACAAAGTGTGTGTGTGTGTGTGTGTGTGTGTGTGTGTGTGTGTGTGTGCAGGTATGCACATGCCACAGAACACATGCAAAGACCACAGGCTAACTTTGGGTTTTGGTCTCTATTTTCTGAGAAGGTTTGAATCAGATGTTCCCTGTAAACTCACGTGTTTTGAATACTTGGTCCCTAGATGGTGTCAGTTGGAGAGGTGAAGCTTTGCTGGAGGAGGCATGTTATTGTGAGTAAACTTAGGGATGTTATATCCAGCTCCCCCATGCTAGAGATCAGCTCACTCTCCTATTGCTGTTGTCCACCTGATGGCAATGAGACGCTGTCCAGTTTCTGCTCTACCGTCATTTCCCTGCCATCATAAAGCATCCCCTTGCCTCGCACTAACTGTTGTTGGTCAGGTGCTTTGTTCCAGAAATGCCAAGGTAACTACAAAACTTTCAATCTTGTTTGAGGCATGGTCTTTCATTTCACTTTTCACCAGTGCATTCTCACACCGCTAGGAGATTCTCTATCTTTGTCTCCCTTCTCAATACAAGTGTGTTAGATTTACAGATACAGCACTATAGATTTGGGCTTTCATATGGGATCTAGGTAACTGATCTCAGAAACTCACACTTGTGTGGCAAACACTTTATCCACTGAGCCATCTCCCCAGCCCCCAAAGTAGTATTTTTGGAGATAGGGTCTTTCTCTGTTGTTCAGGCTAGACTTGAACATGATCCTTGATCTTCCTGCCTCTGACTCCCAAGGGTTGGGATGACAGACAGGTAACCGCCATATCTAACAACAAAGACAGTTTTCACAAAGGATTTGGAAAAAAGGGAAAATTTTGAAAAGACTTAGAGAACTAAAGATGGCAAGGATAATAATTTTACCTCAGATAATTTTTTTTCAGGGGCTGGAGAGATGGCTTAGCAGTTAAAGCACTTTCCTACAAAGCCTAAGGATGCAGGTTCGAATTACCAGTACCCATGTAAGCAAGATGCCCAAGGTGATGCATGTGTCCAGAGCTCATTTGCAGTAGCTAGAGGCCCTGGTATGCCTATTCTCTCTCTTTATCTCTCTCTATCTCTCAAGTAAACAAATAAATTTTTTTTCTACAAAGGAAAAAACAGAAATGGAGTGATCACTTAGGAAGATCAGAAGTCACAAAATAACAGATTGTTTTTATGAGAGAGAGATAGACAGACAATTGGTGTGCCAGGGTCGCCAGTCACTGCATTTAAACTACAGATGCACACACCACCTTGCATTCATGTGCAACCTTACACATGCACCACCTTGTGCACCTGGCTTACATGGGATCTGGGAGTCAAACATGAGCCTTTATGCTTCACAGGCAAGCACCTTGACCACTAAGCCATCTCTCCAGCCCAACAGTTTATTTTTTGACAAAAAAGATCAATCCCATAATCAGAACTGCACAATCCTACATTCTACTTTAGTTGCATAATTTTACATATTCTTACTAGTTAATTAATGATCACAACTATGTCACCGTGTTTATGAATAGAGCAGTCATTAAGTGCATGTGTAAATTTAGGTAGTTAAAATTCCTGGCATCAAATGCTAACTTTGATACTTACTGTCTCTTTGAAAAAGGTAATTTTGACTACTTCGAAGAATTTGATGACAATATCTTCAATTATCAAATATTCATTGGATGTTTAATGTGTGCCAGGCACCTGCCATAGGTGGTATGGATACTACATGGGACAAAACAGATAGTGAATAGATGATTTTTGATAATGTGAGACACATAGGAAACACTGGATAAATGCAGGCAGTTCTCATTTGTATCTCCATCTATACTGACAACAGAGAATGTAGATGGGATTAAAGTCATAAAATACATTAAAATATGAAATATAATCACAGTCTTGAAAATATTAAAAAGGAAGCATAATCAATCCATTTTTCATAGGTTAGAATTAGGAACAAAAAGGTAGAAGAAGAGCTATTGTTGCTTTGTATGCAAATGAAATGAATGTTTCACAGATTGAACAGGCTGCCTAGTTAAGATGGGAGTCACTTCTCACAGGGGTGATGCAAGCAGCAGCATCAGGGGTGTTGTACAAAGTGTTTCTCTTTGGAAGTGATAGGTTAGAATTGAAGGCTTAAAAATGGATCCAAACTGTAATGAACCTTAAAATATCTGTAAGATAAAGAAATAATCAAAAGTTTGACTTATTGATGTTTTAAAAAATTATTTATTTATTTGCAAGCAGAGAGAGATAGAAGAGAGACAGATGTAGAAGATGGGCACATCAGGGCCTCCAGCTGCTGCAAACAAACTCCAGATGCATGTGCCATTTTGTGAATCTGAATTCACGTGGGTACTGGAAAACTGAACTCAGGTTGCTGGGCTTTGTAGGCCTTAACTTGTAAGGCATCTCTCCATCGCCTTACTGGTTTTTACATGAGTCATTTATTTGAATCAATTTTGAGTTTCATTTATAAAAAGATAAGGCTACTGTGAATTATATACTGGCTACTCAGCTCTGGAATTCTAGCCAATGAAAGTGGAATGAGACTTTTGTTTCAACTGTTTTTTTTTTTTTTTTTTTTTTTTTTTTTTTTTTTTTTTGCTAGGAATGGGGATAATTCTGGGCTACATGCAATATGTAACTCTTATTTCCTGTTAACAAAAGATTAAAAATTTTATAAGTTCTTTGTGAAGGAAACTGTTGCTTTGCAGATGAATATAGGAATATAAGTAAATAAAATCTATATTGGAGAGTGAAAATTGTGATTATAGTAAAAATAAAACATTTACTGGATCGAGAAACCTAAATTACTTGAAGTTAATGAGGTTGCAAACACCTCTTGTTGTAATATAATCAGTGACATCATCTGGTTTGTGCTGAGGGAAACTTTTCCTGCTGCCTGAAAGTTTGCAATGAAAGGGAGCTTCCCCCAACGTGGAGTTCTTTTCTTTCATTTCTTTTACATTTTTTTCTTCTATGCTCTCTCTTATTCTTTTAATTTTTTTTGCAATTCTTTCTTTCTTTTTTTTTCCAGGTAGGGTCTCACTCTAGTCCAGGCTGACCTGGAATTCACAGTGTAGTCTCAGGTTGGTTTAGAATTTACAACAATCCTCTTAACTCCACCTCCTGAGAGCTGGGATTAAAGGTGTGCACCACAGCGCCTGCCTTTCTTTCCCTTTTCTTTTCTTTTCGTTTCGTTTCGTTTCTTTTCTTTTTGTTTCTTTCCCTTCCCTTCCCTTCCCTTCCCTTCCCTTCCCTTCCCTTTCCTTTCCTTTTCTTTCCTTTCCTTTTGTTTTTCTTTTTTTTTCTGAGAGAGAGAGAATGAATGAGCATTCCAGAGCCCTTTGCTGCTGCAATGAACTCCAGACACATGAGCCACGTTGTGCATCTGCCTTTACATGGGTACTGAAGAATCAAACCCTGGTTGGCAGGCTTTGCAAGCAAGTGCCTTTAGTTACTGAACCATCTTCCCAGTCCTCCTGTGTCATTCTTTTTGTTTTTTATTTTAGAGAGAGAGAGAGAGAGAGAGAGAGAGAGGGGGATTGGTACACCTGGAAAATCCTGAAGGGAAACACAGAAAACACATTTCAAGATCTAAGCATAGAAAAACCTTTTTGAACAGGACTCCAATGGCACAGGAAATAGTCCTAAGAATTAACAAAAATAAGATTACATGAAAGTGTAAACCTTTTACACAGGAAAGGAAACTATCAGTAGCACAAAAAAATAACCTATGCAATGGGAGAAAAACTTTGCCAACTAAATTTCTGACAAGAGACCAACATCTAGAAGATATAAAGAACTGCAAAGATTAAATACAAACAAAAAAAATCTGCCAGTCAATACCTGAGATAATGAGATAAATCCTTAGAGAGCTCTCAAAAGAAGAAATATAAATAGCCAATAAGTATTTTAAAATGTGTTCCATATATTTAGCCATGAGTTAAATGACTTTTAGATTTCCTCTCACCCCAATCAGAATAGCTCACATCAAGAAAACAAATGAGGGTTAGGAGGTGGTTTAGCTGATAAAAATGCTTGCTGCAAAGTCTACTGGCCCAGCTTCAATTCCTCAGTACCCACATAAAACCACATGCACAAAGGGGCACTTGTTTGGAGTTTATTTGTAGTAGAAAGAGGCCCCATCAAGCCTATGTTCTTCCCCTCTCTCTCTTTCCCTTTCTCTCTGTCAAGTAAACAAATATTTAAAAAAGAAAAATAACAATCACTGATGAGAATGTGGGGAAAGAGCTGTTAGCCATTGTTGGTGGGGATGTAAATTGGTGCAGGTTTATGGACTATTATGAACAATTAAAAGGAGGACTACCATATGTCCCAGCTATACCACTCCTGAGCAAGTAGCCAAATGACTCTATATCCTACAACAGAGATACTTGCATATCCACGTTTATTACTACATTATTGATAGTAGCCAGGAAATGCAACCAGTCTAGATCAGCAAGTAAATGGGTTATGAAAATGTGGTACATATACATGTTACTCAGCTGTAAATTATTAGTTTATCTTGCTTTTTTCAAATACATTTTTTATTAGTTACATATATATATAGTCATGATGATACCATCATTAGCCTTCTCCCTGTCCTCCCCTCATGGGTAATATGGGTCTTGCCCCATGTGGGTAGCCATCAGTTATGCAGGAGAGGCAATGACTCTGTATAATGACCCAAGTCATGTCTCTAACAATCTTTCCACCCCCTCTTTGCCAGTTTCCATGAGCCATGTTGGGTACATTTTAGGTCTATTTCAGTGAAGAGGTTTTGTGAGTCTCTGTGTCTCTGGATATCTGATTTGGTAGGGGTTGAAATTCCTTTGTATCTATCTCCTTAGCCCTTGTGCTGGTACCAGGTTTACTAAGAAAGCAGTCCTCTTGCTCATTTCCCCTATAACTCAATGGCTTCAGCCGGTGCCCTGATGTGGTGCGATGGGCTGATTCTCCTCTCAGGATATGTGTCCATCTGAAAGAGAGAAGCAGATTCTCCAACAGAGAGTGAGATCAGTGCAAGATACATGAATAACCTTTATTATTTAAGGGAGAATTTCATAGGTGTAGGCCCTCTTATATCCCACTGTTGGTGGGAGCTTGATATTGGAGAGTGGGCTCATTTTTGGATATGGTTTTGAATTGTTTCCCATTTCCAGGTATGGGTTCCATTCCACTGAGTGTATCTGTTAGACAAATTTAGAGCAGTTGGTAATCCACCATATCTCGCTTTTTAATTTACTGATACATTCATTTTCCTGCAGTTCCCCAAATTCCATTTTTTCAAGTGAGGTGACTCAGGCTCAGAAAAACAAATTCCTTATTTATTCTCATATGTAGAACTTAGGTTTTAATATTTATATGTATGATATAGGTCATAAAACTAGACAGGAAGCCATAAGAGGTGAAAAAGTGGTACTGAGGAAGTGATTAGTGAAATCAGAAAGGATGCTACTGGGTGAGAAAAGACATGCGCCACCATGCCTGGCTGTTATATATTTTTAAATAATTGTTTTAAGGTTTATCAAACTCAACACTGCTTTCTTTTATTAATGAAATAACTGAAGATGGTTTGTGACACAGAGAAGTGAAGGTGCTTTACTGAGTCCTTAGCAGTGAAAACTAATGAATGTGATCTATACTGGATATAAATCAAAGGATTTGGGTTTGTTTGGGCCTCAAATTTATTTGCTATGCAGCTCTTAGCAATTTATTTGACTCTTCTGCTTTTTGCTATAAATATCACTAAAGGAAAATACAAAAATTTATCAAACAACTTATTGTGAGGCTTAAGTAGGATACTGGGTATAGATTAGTTTTTAATTTAATAATGAAATTCCCTTATTTTATGTATATTTTTGCTCATCTTAATCAATGATCTGAACAACAAAAAAAATCTATTATTTCTAACTGAAAGGAATTTTGTGTCAGGAAATTTAACAAACCTAAAAGATTCTTCAGATCTTACCAATGCCAAAATTTTCTCAGGAATATTCCAGTCATCACCAAAAATTGTTTTAACACTAACAAATATAAAGAGCACTGGTATGAGATCCACTCCTGTAAATCTTCCCAGGCCTCACTGTACATGTTCAGTAGCTAATTAGAGGCCATCCTATGAACGTCTGTCCATTTTCATCCCTTTAATGGACTTGAAACTCTTTATGGCTTATGTCCCTTCTAAATGTAAATGCTATTAGTCACTTGGAATACCAAGTGGGGAGATGCTGGCAATGCAGAGGTTAATATAAGCACTCACATAACTTTAATTACAGCAGCACAAATGTACCTTCTTACTTGTAGCTAGCATTTACTTTATCATATTCCTTCAGTCCACTGAGATTTGCTACAAGCTGTAGAGTTGCACGATCCATTAGGGTCTGATAGAGTTACAGGCTTTAACAGATAGATGCCTCACTGTTATATGCCCCCTGACCACCTCAACATTGCTCTGGTGCCTATCCATCTCCTGACTGGGCAGGTTAGATGAAACTAGAACATCTGGATAAAAATGCCAGTGAGAACTCCTTGCAGGTTACCTCACTGAACATTCTCCATGAGGTCATTATTTACCCACATTTGAATATATGTTTATTTTCATACTTAGGAAGGCATTGGAAACGTGCCCAACCCATCTCCAGAAACTGAATGGGCTTTTAAAGCTCAAACATGCTGATGCTTGTGGAGGGTAATTGGCCACTCTCCATAGTGGTGGCTTTGAAAGGGTGGAGATGCTAGCTGCGCAACTTTGAGATCTCATTTCAGAGAACTTGATGAGGACCCAAACTCCTTAATATCAAAAGAGACTCTCATGGAATTAATGCCACCATTGTTCGTCTGCTTGATACTTGCATTGGATTTGCCTAATCTGGTTAATTCTGTGATGCCCATTAGACCAATGCTCTTAGGTGATATAGTAGCTACAAAGATTGTCACTAGTGACATAAGTATAATCGTCATAGTATTGTATACTTGGCCAGGTTAAAAAATTTCAGAGAAGTGCATAAAATTGTATGTTATCATTTATGTACATGTGTATACGTCAGTTTGTGCATGTATTTATTGATGTGGTTTGCCTTAGCTAGTTATAGATTACTCTTATGACACTACTGAATGTATAATTAAAGATATTTTTTTACTGGATAGGTCATGGGGCTAAGATTTCTCAGATGTAATTGTGTGTATCAGATATTTCTGTTATTTTGTATTTTCTTTCAAGGAGAAAAGACCCGTGTCAGCTTTTTTTTTTTTTTTTTTTTTTTTTAGGACAGTTCATTTATTTTTATTTTTAGTTCATTTATTTGAGAGAGAGAGAGAGAGAGAGATAGACAGAACAGACAGAATGGGCACAAAAGGGCCTCCAGCCACTGCAAAACAAACTCCAGATGCATGTGCCATCTTGTGCATATGGCTGACATGGGTACTAGGGAATCGAGCATTGAACCGGGATGCTTAGGCTTCACAGGCAAGCGCTTAACTGCTAATCCATCTCTCTAGACAGTTCATTTTTTTTTTTTTTTTTTTTGGTTTTTCAAGGTAGGGTCTCACTCTGGTCCAGGCTGACCTGGAATTAGCTATGTAGTCTCAGGGTGGCCTCGAGCTCACGGCAATCCTCCTACCTCTGCCTCCCGAGTGCTGGGATTAAAGGCGTGTGCCACCACACCTGGCTAGACAGTTCATTTTTAATGAGTCAATTGCCTTCCACCAATGACTGACTGCTGCTCTTACAACAAGGAAAAGGGATGGTACCAACACATGATGTATCCATACACAGTTTCTACTTAATAAAAAAAAATGAAAAGGGTCTGGACAATGTCAAATTCCACTCACCGTAATGCTATATTTATACATTAAATATAATTACTTTCAGCTTGAGAGATTGCTTAGTAGTTAAGGTGCCTGCCTCCAAAGCCAAAGGACCAAGGCTCAATTCCCTAGGACCCATGTAAACCAGATGCACAGGGTGGCACATGCATCTGAAGTTCAGTTTCAGTGGCTGGAAACCTTGGTGCACCCATTCTCTCTATGTATCTACCTCTCTCTCTCTCCCTCCAATAAATAAATGAATTAAAAAAATTAAAACAATATAATTACTATCTATACATATACAAAAATACAGTACTATTTCATATGACAAAACCCTTTATAGAAACCATTTTGAAATTAAGTAGAATTTTGCAATATCAACCTGTGAGATTTAAATATAATATAGTATATAATTGGTCTGGAGGACAAAAGTCACATCATCATCTCAACAGATGCAAAAAAGGCATTCAGCAAAATCCAATATCCCTTCATGGTAAAAGCATTATAGAAACTGGGAATAGAAGGAACATATATCAACATAATAAAAGCTATTTAGGACAAACTTCCAGCCAACATAATATTAAATGGGGGAAAATCTTGAAGCTTTTCCACTAAATTCAGGAACAAGACAAGGGTGTCCACTTTCCACATTTTTATTTAATATAGTACTGGAAGTCTTAGCTATAGCAATAAGGCAAGAGAAATTCATAAAAGGAATACAAATTGGAAGGGAAGAGATCAAATTATCATTATTTGTAGATGATATGATTCTATACATAAAAGACCATAAAGACTCCACCAGCAAAATGTTAGAGCTGATAAACAGTTTTAGCAATGTAGCAGGATTCAAGATAAACACACAGAAATCAGTAGCTTTTCTATATACTAACAACTAGCATGCAGAGGATGAAATCTGGGAATCACTCCCATTCACAATTGCCTCAAAAATAAATAAATAAAATAAAGTACCTTGGAATAAACTTAACCTAGGAAGTGAAGGATCTTTACAATGAGAACTTTAAAATACTCATGCAAAATATTGCAGAAGACACAAGGAAATGGAAAGACATCCCATGCTCTTGGATTGGAAGAATCAATATTGTGAAAATGTCAATCTTACCAAAAGGAATCTACACATTTAATGCAATCCCCATTAAAATTCCAATGGCATTCTTCACAGAAATAGAAAAAACAAGCCTAAAATTAATCTGGAAGCACAGAAAACCTTGAATAGCCAAAACAATTTTGGGCAACAAAAATCAGGCTGGTGGTATAACCATACCCTATTTTAAGTTATATTACAATGCCATAGTAACAAAAACAGCATGGTACTGGCACAAGGACAGACATGTAGATCAATGGAACAGAATAGAAGACCTAAATATTAATCCAATCAGCTACAGCAATCTGATTTTTGACAAAAATGCCAAAAATATTTATTGGAAAAAAGATAGCCACTTCAACAAATGGTGCTGGGAAAACTGGATATCTGTAGGTAGAAGGGTGAAAATAGACCCTTGTCTTTTTCCATGCACAAGAATCAAGTCCAAGTGTATCAGGGACCTTAATATCAGACCTGACACACTAAAACTGCTAGAGGAAAAGGTAGGGGAAACACTTCAACATATTGGCATAGGCAATGACTTTCTGAATATAACCCCAATTGCTCAGGAAATAAAACCACTAATTAACCACTGGGATCTCATGAAATTACAAAGCTTTTGCACAGCAAAGGGAACTGTGAATAAAGCAAAGAGACAACCTACAGAATGGGAGAAAATCTTTGCCAGCTATACATCTGACAGAGAATTAATATACAGAATTTACAAAGAACTAAAAAAAAACAATAAGAAATCAAAAACCCCAGTTAAAAAATGGGCTATGAAACTAAATAGAGAGTTCTCAGAAGAAGAAATACAGATGACATATAAACATCTAAAAAAGTGTTCTACATCCTTATCCATCAGGGAAATGCAAATTAAAACTACTTTGAGATTCCATCTCACTCATGTCAGAATGGCTACCATCAAGAAAACAAATGATAATAAGTGTTGGTGATGATTTGGAAAAAGGGGAATACTTCTACACTGTTGGTGGGATTGTAATCTGGTCCAGTCATTGTGGAAATCAGCGTGGAGGTTCTTGAGACAGTTAAAAATAGATTTACCATATGATCCAGCTATAGCACTCCTAGGCATATATCCAAAGGACTCTTCTCACTACCATAGAGATACTTGCATAATCATGTTTATTGCTGCTCTATTCACAATAGCTAGGAAATGGAACCAGCCTAGATATCCCTCCACAGATAAATGGATAATAAATATGTGGTACATTTACACAATGGAATTCTATTCAGTGTAAAGAAAACTGAAATTATGAAATTTTCTGGGAAATGGATGGATCTGGAAAGGATTATAATAAGTGAGGTAACCCAGGCTAAGAAAGCCAAACATTGCATGTTCTCTCTCATATGGGGATCCTAGCTACAAAAGTATAGACTTATGTGAGAGCTGGAACCAAAAATAGGTAAAAGAGGCCAGGAAGCTAAAAAAAGCTTATAAGGAAGGGAGGAGAAGGAAGGACTTAAGGGGATAGTATTGTATATATGAAATAGAAGAACAGATTATAGGCAGGGGAAAGGCCTAAGTGAGGCCAGGGGATGAGAATGTGTAAAAGAAGGGAAGGGAGAGGGCCAATCAAAATTGAAGATATTCAGAATAAGACTTATGTAAACCTACTTTTTTTGAATAATGGCACATCCAGAAGCTATAGATTATTACTAGAAAAATTTCAGGGCCTGGGATGGGATACCTTCCAGTGAGTTGTTGGCCAGGGGAGGTCTCTGTTGCCTCTAAAACATTACAGGCTATTGCCAAGTCCCTTGGTTTCCCTTGAGAAACAGATGGTAAGACACTACTGCTGAAGACCTCACTTGCCTGAGTGGCAAGGTCACTGAGAAATCAAGCTGGTGCTGAGCAGAAAACCTTCTCCCTGTAGACCAGCTAACGGAAAGCTGGAAAAAGCTGCACTGAATGCAGCCATATGCTAGACAGAAATCATCAGCAGTGAAAACAGTGGACACTGGAAACCTCAAGTTTGGCCAGACAGGCCAAATGACCGAACAGGTGCAATAGTGGCATGTCTGCTCTTGGGGAAACCAACTGCTCCCTAATTAGATTGAAATCCTGCTCTATGGGAGGGAATACATGCCTGGTACTTAAAAAACTAATTAACAGTCTATGGCAGGGAGGTCATGAGCCTTAGGGGTATAAAGCCTGCTCTTGTCTGGCTAAATGTATATATTATTCCCACAAAACTGCCCTGAAAGCACTACACTTAATGTTCTTATTCACATATTAATGCTACTCTCACTTCTGGCTAGAGAAGCTTCTCTTTTTAGATGGTGATGACCACTGGGATGAACCAAAAATACAACATAGTGCTGAGAAGATGGGACAGAGGAGTGTCCAGCCCTGAAACATCTCTATCACACCCTCCAAGGCTCAGGGTCCATTGCGGAAGAGAGGGCGGAAAGAATGTAAGAGCCAAAGGAAGGGTATGACTCCTTACAATGCAACTGTCTAGACAGAAATTGGCTCTGTATTCATGACCTCACAGTGCCTAGCACTACCTTCACAAGACCCTCATAATAGGAGAAAAAGATGATGACATCAAATTAAAAGAGAGACTAATGGAGAGAGGGAGGGGATATGATGGAGAGTGGATTTCTGAAGGGGAATGGGGGAATGTTTATTGTCTGTAAGAATAGAAGTATAGAAGTTGTCAATAAAAAATTAAAAAACAAAAAAGCAAACAAAAAAATTTAAAACAAAATGCTAAACCTAAAACGACCGTCCTTTCTGTCAGTTCCAAAATTAAATCTACTTAGTACAAAACAAAAGCTGATAGCTTCATAATGTAGTACTTAAATAATATTGTTCAGGCATATCTAAAATCTTTCATTCTGAGTATGGCAGTACCCCTCAAATATTCCACATCACAGTATTAAACAGATGGAATGTCTAGGAAACAGTGGTCACATGGCACAATATTAATATTTTACTTCTTTAATGTGTTTTGAAATGAATATCAAGTTTTTCTTCTAGAAGGCCAAAAATTATATCTACATTAAGATAATTTTGATTGTGGTAAGACTTAAGAGTGTAAAAGACAATACAAAAATAGAAGCTGGTGACAAATTATAAAAGGGTCCCATACTGCACTCAGACACACTTGAGAATTAATGCTCATTATGATAGAAATAGTCTTCATGGAGCTGCCGGCCAAAATCTGTGCCTTCTCTGGAAAGAAACAAACCCTGGTTCTCCAGAATCTCTTCTTCAGAGAGCTTTTTTTTGTAACCAGTAGGATCCATATTATCAATTAGATGAAACAATACCCTGATTCTTGGGCACTACCTATCATAACAGCTCTTGTACATCAAGCCTGCCATCATTGTCTTTGTTATAATCAGTCTGTCTTTCTTTTTGGTTTTTTAGGGTCTCATAATCCAGGCTGATTTGTATGTAGTCTCAGGGTGGCCTTGAACTCGGTGATCCTCCTACCTCTTAGTGCTGGGATTAAGTTACCATGCCCGGCTTGTCTTTCTTAAGAAGTTACAATCTGGATCTTCATTTGCAGTTGGATCCTGTCTGTAATCATCAAGAAATTCTTCTGAACTAAAAAAACCATCATCATTTTTGTCATGGTTTTCTAAAGCTTCTTGAATGACAAATTCCTGCCCAAAGGATGCCTGCACCATCCAGAGCAGTGTTCTCATCAAAACCAATCAGTCTGTCGTACATCTGGATGTTGTATTAATCCAACATCACAATGCCATCACTATTCTGCTTTGTTTTATTATCATAGTACCAGAAAAAGTGCTGTTTTTGCTTCTGACATAGCATAATGCTTGAAAGACAATTCAGTTCACTTTCAGTGAGAAAGCCATCTGAGTCCAAGCAAGCCTTTTTTTTTTTTTTTCTAATGCGGGATTAGAGTCATCTCTGCTGCTTTTTGTGATCAAGTTTAACATACTCAATATGTTGTCCTGGATGCCTGGGTAGTACAGCTCCTCGGCCTTACTGGCCAAGGCTGTGCACAGAGCAGCAGCCCCAACGCATGCCTGGGGCCCAGCACATTGTGCCATGATGCCAACAATGGAGAGCTTGTGTCTGCTTTTAATGAATGTCTCCTACCAAGTTTTACTTTTGGCATCTCTAATCACCCTCTGGAGGACTTTTTCTTCTCCATGCAGAATCCAGATAATGTAAATCATTATCTCTCTCTCATTTGTTCTTATAATTCATTCTCCCTGGCAACGTAGTAAGTTACTCACTTCCAGTATCATCTTGCTTTAAAGAAGCAATGACAGGAAGGTCAGCCGATTTAACACAATAGAACAAGTTAGTAAGAATGACAGAACTCTAGTGGTTGGTGGCAATGACATGCTCAGAGAAGCATCCTTAATATTGATCATCACTCCAGTCATCAACTCACGCAAAAGAAGCACAGACTCCAGATCGTGTGTGTGTGTGTGACAATCTGAGACATGAGAAGGAATAGATACAGGAAGACATGGGTCTGTATCCTGAGGAAGATGAAGAAATACCTACTGAATATGTGGAAGAAATATCTACTGAATATCAAGGGGGTTCCATAAACCATGGGGAGATATGGCAAAAAGAGAAGCAGCACCTGAAACAAGCATATGCACAAATGATTGACCTCAAGTTCAGTTTTAATGTTCTCACGTGGCCAAATGCTAGTAACATTGCTAATAATAGCAGACTAGTTTTTCTTGAGCATTTACCATGTTCAGGAGCTATGCTAAGTGCTCTGTCATGGCATGCTGTAAAATACTTGCAACAACTCTATGATGTAGATACAGTTCTCATGTCCATTTTGGAGGGTGAAAGTGAGACACAGTAATCTAAATCAATAATTTCACATAGTATGTTGTTAAAGTTGGGTCAAATAATTTAAATGGAACAAATGAATGAAATGAATGGTATGGTTATATTTAGAAAAAATTTTCCTGATTTCTATGTTCTCAGAACAAAATCCATTATATATTTATTTCATGTTATTCAGAAAAATTACATTTACTTCTTTGATATGTACATGAAAATTGTTTCTTAATTTTTAATTAACCCTTCAGGTTAGCATACAAAGTAATGGTTTTTTATTATGAAATTTTACACATATGTGTCATTGTACTTAGTTCTCATTTATTCTCCTTCCCCACTGCCCTTATACCCTCTGCCCCCTTTGGCTGGTTCCCAGCCTTGCCTCAGTATAGTCTCACCATCTGCTTTCTTGTGACAGGATTTTAATTTCCCAGCTCTTAAAGTGTTCCCTCTCATGATCCCCTTTCTAGTTTCATGATTTGTGCATGCTCATGCAGGAGCGAACGCACACACAGACACACACACACACATCATTTTATCTTATTTTATTTTTTTATAATTTTTTGTTTATATTATTCTAATTTTACATTCATAATGGTGACTCCATTATCCTCCTCCCTGTCCTCCCCTTCTAAAGGGACCCTCATCAATGGGGAATGTGGGTCATGCACTGTGGGGGTAGTCAAGAGTTATGGGGGACAGGCCAAGTCTCTGTGCAAAATGCCCCAACTTGTGGCTCTAACATTCTTTCCACCCCTCTTCCATGAGTTTCCCTGAGCCACATTGGGGTCATTTTAGTTCTACTTCAGTGATGAGGTTTTGGGAGCCTCTGTTTCTCTGGATATCTGGCTCAGTAGGAGTTGGATGTTCTCTGTGTTAATCTCCTTCAGCCTTTTTCTGGTGTTGTGATCCCCAAGAACACTGTTTTCTTGCCCTTCCCCCACATTACTCTATGGTTTCAGCTGGGGCCCTGGTGAGGTGTGATTGGCTGATCCTCCCTTCAGGTTCATTGTCCATCTGAAAAAGATAAGCAAATTCTCCAACAGAGAAAGAAGTTAGTACTAGATAGATGGGATGGCCATAGATATTTTAGAGGGAATTTTATATGTACTATATGTGTGTGTGTGTGGTTTTGACTTTTTTCCCAGTTCCAGTAATGAGTTCCATTCCACTGAGTGGATCTATTAGCCAAATCAAGAGCCATTGTTTACCCACCATGGCTGTGCGCCACTACTGAACTTGTTTGAGCATTACATCAGGTTGTTTCCTGCTGGGTGTCTTAGACTGCAAGTTGTTTGAACAGATGTCGGACATTATCCTCCAGTTGCAGCCTCTGGCACTAGACAAGCTAACTGTCTGGGGACTGACCCTCTTCCAGATTGTGACCAGGTCTTTCCATGTTTTGTCTCACATACATATGCTGCCTCCAACAGTAGGGTCTTAACATTAACCTTTGGTGGGTCATCAAGAACTCTGTCATCATCAGCTCATCTTGATATAAGTGTGTTTCTGAGGCTGCCTCTAGGAAGGATTAACTAAAGGAAGAATCCTTCCCCCAGGGGTAAGCCTTCCCCCAGAGTGGGCGGCCCAGAGTGGGCGGCCCCTCTTGGAGGAGGGGGCTGGTTGATAAAAAGGAGCTCTGGGAAGAAAGGCTCTCTCTCTCCCACCTGGCTGCCGGTGCTACTAGCTGCTTGGTGTTTTCTGCTTGGTACCTGCTGCTTGGTGTTGCTGCTCTCCAGTGTGGACTGAAGACCAGGGTGGACTGAAGAGCAGCATCTCTCCAGGAAGCCTCCAGGCCTTCAGTGCCGGATTGGGACTGCTGAGGCCTCCAGCCTCGTGCACTGAGCAGCTACCGGGTTTCTTGACTCTCGGACCTGCAACCTGCTATTGCTGGACTGTGTAAGCTAATCCAATAAATCCCCTTTTAATACGATTCATTCTGTCCATTCTGTTCCTCTAGAGAACCCTGACTAATACAGATTCTGGTACCAGGAGTGGTTCTAGAGAAACAGAATTGTAAGGATGGATTTCCCTAGTAGGCTTGGTGCTCTGTGGAGTTGGTTCTCCAACTCTAGTACCACTAAAGGCTCTGCTGGTAATAAGGAGAGCACTTTAAGTGGTAATAAGGAGGGCACTAATAATCCATGGTGTGAACTATTTAACGAACTCCGTGAGATAGATGTATTTAGTGATTCTGAGTCATATCTTGTGAGGAGCAAGGAATTTAGTGACTCTGTATCTAGAACTTTTGAATATTTGTGGAAAAGTAAGACGAATGATGATGCTGGATGGTTTCTTCTGGCATCTCTAGATAAACTGTTGAGAGAAAAGCAGAAGCTCCAAAAGGAAAATTCCAAGCTTAAGACCCACGTACATGATCTGAAGGTTTCTAAGGGTGCCCTGGAGGAAAATCTCCTGTCTAGTCAGAACAGGGCTCGAATTGCAGAAAACCAAACTCAAGCTCTCATTGTAAGATTGGCTAACTTGCAGCGTAAGCTCAATTCCCAGCCTCACAAACTATCAGAAGTTAAAGTGAGGGCATTGGTTTGAAAAGAGTGGGATCCCATGACTTGGGATGGGGATGTATGGGAAGACCCTGAAGAATCTGGGGACATTGAACTCTCAGATTCTGAAGAAGTTGTTTTGCATGAGAATGTGGCTTCCCCTCCTTTAGCTGCAGGTGCACCCCACCCCTGAGGGAATCACTCCTTCTTTGTCTGAGGAAGCAGTAATGACCCTCCCTGCAGGATGTGCTGATGCTTCTCAGAGCCCACCATCTTTGCCTCAAGGCCTATAACTAGGCGTAAGGCTAGGCATGCCCCTAAAGGGGAGTTAGAAAGCGTGACTCAAGAGGAAGTGAGATACACCCCTAAAGAACTTCAGGAGCTTTCTAACTTGTACAGGCAGAAGCATGGGGAATATATGTGGGAATGGATTTTAAGGGTGTGGGATGATGGAGGAAGGAATATAAAATTAGATCAAGCTGAATTTATTGAAATGGGCCCACTAACCAGAGATTTTAGATTTAACACTGCAGCTCATGCAGTTGGAAGAGGTGCCAAGAGTTTATTTGATTGGTTGGCTGAAGTATGGATCCAAAGATGGCCTACTGTGAATGAGCTTGAGCTGCCTGATATCCCTTGGCTTAATGTTGATGAAGGGATTAAAAGGCTCAGAGAACTTGGAATGCTGGAGTGGATTTACCATGTAAACTCATCTTTAAGCCCGCAATGGGAGCGTGCAGAAGATGTGCCCTTCACTAAGACTATAAGAAACAGATTTGTGAGGGGAGCACCAGCACACTTAAAGTCCCCAATCATTGGTCTTTTATGTAAAGAAGACATCACAGTGGGAGCCGCAGTTGCTGCATTAGGTGACTTAGATGCAATGGGTCTAACTGGCTCTTGGGGTAACAAGGGCCAAGTATCAGCACTGAATCGCCAAAGGCAAGGTGAGCATGTTTACCGTAATGGACAGCGCAGGCAAAACAATGCTCGTAACAGTATGACTCGTGTAGACCTTTGGTACTGGCTGCTTAATCATGGTGTTCCCAGAAGTGAAATAGATAAAAAGCCTACTAAGTTCCTGCTTGATCTGTATAAGCAGAAAAGTTCCAGAGCAAAGAACCCAAAGGCCACTTTGAATAATAGCAACAGAGAATCAAGGCCTCTTAACCAGTTTCCAGACTTGAGCCAGTTTACAGATCCTGAGCCCCTTGATTGAAGGGGTGGCCGGGTACCTTTGAGGAAGGACCCTCCCATAATCCCCAAAAGTTTCAATATTAAGCTTAGTCCTATCCTTCCTCAGAGGGACCTATGGCCTTTTGCTAGGGTAACTGTACACTGGGGAAAAGGAAATAATCAGACTTTTCGGGGCTTACTGGATACTGGCTCTGAATTGACATTGATTCCAGGAGACCCTAACCGGCATCGTGGCCCTCCAGTTAAAGTAGGTGCTTATGGAGGTCAGGTGATCAATGGAGTTTTGGCAAATGTTAGACTGACAGTAGGTCCAGTGGGTCCCCGAACTCATCCTGTGGTTATTTCCCCAGTCCCAGAATGCATAATTGGGATAGATATACTTAGGAGCTGGCAAAACCCCCACATTGGTTCTTTGACTTGTGGGGTGAGGGCCATTATGGTTGGAAAGGCCAAATGGAAGCCATTGGAGCTCCCTCTACCAAGGAAAATAGTGAACCAGAAACAGTATCGCATCCCTGGAGGAATTGCAGAGATTAATGCCACTATAAAGGACTTGAAGGATGCAGGGGTGGTGGTTCCCACCACATCCCCTTTAACTCCCCTATTTGGCCTGTTCAGAAGACAGACGGATCTTGGAGAATGACAGTGGATTATCGGAAACTTAATCAGGTGGTGACTCCAATTGCAGCTGCTGTACCAGATGTGGTTTCTTTACTTGAGCAGATTAACACATCTCCTGGTACCTGGTATGCAGCTATTGATCTTGCGAATGCCTTCTTCTCCATACCTGTCCATAAGGACCACCAGAAGCAATTTGCCTTCAGCTGGCAAGGTCAGCAGTACACATTTACTGTGTTACCTCAAGGTTATATTAACTCTCCAGCCCTGTGTCATAGCTTAGTTCGCAGGGATCTTGATCGTCTGTGCCTTCCACAAGGTGTCACATTGGTCCATTATATCGATGACATTATGCTGATTGGATTGAATGAGCAGGAGGTGGCAGCCACTCTGGAGTTGCTGGTACAGCATATGCGCATCAGGGGATGGGAAATAAATCCATCCAAAATTCAAGGACCTTCCACCTCCGTGAAATTTCTAGGAGTTCAGTGGTGTGGGGCATGCAGGGACATTCCTTCTAAGGTGAAGGATAAGTTGTTGCACCTGGCCCCTCCTACCACTAAGAAGGAAGCACAACGTCTAGTGGGCCTATTTGGATTTTGGAGACAGCACATTCCTCACTTGGGTGTGTTACTCCGTCCCATATACCAAGTGACTCGGAAAGCTACTAGTTTTCAGTGGGGCCCAGAACAAGAGAAGGCTCTTCAACAGGTCCAGGCTGCTGTGCAGGCGGCTCTGCCACTTGGGCCATATGATCCAGCAGATCCAATGATACTTGAGGTGTCAGTGGCAGATAGGGATGCTGTTTGGAGCCTTTGGCAGGCCCCCATAGGTGAATCACACCGGAGGCCCTTGGGATTCTGGAGCAAGGCCCTGCCATCATCTGCAGACAATTATTCTCCCTTTGAGAGACAGCTCTTGGCTTGCTATTGGGCCTTAATAGAAACTGAACTGAACTGACAATGGGCCATCAAGTTATTATGCGACCTGAACTGCCCATTATGAGCTGGGTGTTATCTGACCCACCAGGCCATAAAGTTGGACGTGCACAGCAGCAGTCCATCATCAAGTGGAAGTGGTATATCCGTGATCGGGCTCGAGCAGGCCCTGAAGGCACAAGTAAGTTACATGAGGAGGTTGCCCAAATGCCTATGGTTGCTACTCCTGTTTCAATGCCTTCTGTCCCCAAGCATGCACCTATGGCATCATGGGGTGTGCCCTATGATCAGTTGACTGAAGAGGAGAAGACCAGGGCATGGTTTACAGATGGTTCAGCACGCTATGCGGGCACGTCCCAGAAGTGGACAGCTGCAGCATTACAGCCCCTTTCTGGGACAACTCTGAAGGACTGTGGTGAAGGGAAGTCTTCACAATGGGCAGAACTACGGGCAGTACACATGGTTGTGCATTTTGCTTGGAAAGAAAAATGGCCAGATGTGCGGTTATACACTGATTCCTGGGCTGTGGCCAATGGTTTGGCAGGATGGTCCGGGACATGGAAGGAGCATGATTGGAAAATTGGTGAAAAGGACATTTGGGGAAGATGTATGTGGATAGAGCTCTCTGAATGGGCAAAGGATATAAAGATACTTGTGTCCCATGTTAATGCTCATCAGAAGGTGACCTCATCAGAGGAGGACTTTAATAATCAAGTAGATAAGCTGACACGTTCTGTGGACAGTGGTCAACCTCTTTCCTCAGCCACCCCTGTCATTGCCCAATGGGCCCATGAACAAAGTGGCCATGGTGGCAGGGATGCAGGTTATGCATGGGCCCAACAACACGGACTTCCACTAACTAAGGCTGACCTGGCTACGGCTGCTGCTGAGTGCCAAATCTGCCAGCAGCAGAGACCAACTCTGAGCCCCGATATGGTAGTATTCCACGGGGTGACCAGCCAGCAACTTGGTGGCAAGTCGACTATATTGGACCTCTTCCATCATGGAAAGGGCAGCGTTTTGTCCTTACTGGAATAGACACTTATTCTGGGTATGCATTTGCTTTTCCTGCACGTAATGCTTCTGCCAAAACTACTATCCGTGGGCTTACAGAATGCCTTATCCACCGTCATGGAATTCCACACAGCATTGCTTCTGACCAAGGAACTCACTTCACAGCCAAGGAAGTACAGCAGTGGGCTCATGATCATGGAATTCACTGGTCTTACCATGTGCCCCACCACCCTGAAGCAGCTGGCTTGATAGAGCGGTGGAATGGCCTTTTAAAGAAACAGCTGCAGTGCCAACTAGGTGGCAATAGCTTGGAGGGCTGGGGCGTGTCCTCCAGCAGGCTGTATATGCTCTGAATCAGCGTCCTATATATGGTGCTGTTTCTCCTATAGCCCGGATTCACGGGTCCAGGAATCAAGGGGTGGAAATGGGAATGGTACCACTTACCATCACCCCAAGTGACCCATTAGCCAAATTTTTGCTTCCTGTACCCACAACCTTACGCTCTGCTGGCCTAGAGGTCTTGGTTCCAGAGGGGGAGTGCTTTCGCCAGGAGGCACAAAGAACATTCCATTGAACTGGAAGCTGAGATTTCCCCTGGCCACTTTGGGCTCCTGATGCCCTTGAGTGCACAGGCTGAGAAAGGAGTTACAGTGTTAGCAGGGGTAATTGATCCAGATTACCAGGGGGAAATTGGACTGCTCCTCCACAATGGAGGTAAGGAAGAGTATGTCTGGAGTGCTGGAGATTCTCTAGGGCGTCTCTTGGTGTTACCATGCCCTGTTATCAAAGTCAATGGACAACTGCAACAACCCAATCAAGGCAGTGTGATAAATGGCCCAGATCCTTCAGGAATGAAGGTATGGGTCACCCCTCCAGGTAAAGAACCAAGACCTGCTGAGGTGCTTGCTGAAGGTGGAGGAAATACTGAATGGGTAGTAGAAGAAGGCAGTAACAAATACCAGCTAAGGCCACGGGACCAGTTACAAAAACGTGGTCTGTAATTGCCATGAGTGTTCCTGTCTTACCTTGTTAAGAGTGTTTGTACATATGTATACCAATATTAAGATGTTTTGTTCTTCCTCTATTTCTCTATTAGGTAATTAATACTGATTAAGATCATATTGCTAGTTAACCACTGTTGAATTTATATTTGACTTGTTATATGAGACTAAGCCTTCCTCAAGGAACTTGCTTTGTGTGTGTGTGGGGATGATTGTGCGTTTCCGGTTGTACGAGGGATAGTTATATCATGTTAGGCGGAATTATGACCTTGTTACTGTCTTCATTTGGAAATTAAGTAGAATGTAAAGATATATGGTTTGGTGTCAAGTTGACAAGGGGTGGACTTGTGATGGTTAAGTTTGTGTCAACTTGATTTGTTTAGGAATCCACAGACATTCCTCATAAGTGTGTTTCTGAGGCTGCCTCTAGGAAGGATTAACTAAAGGAAGAATCCTTCCCCCAGGGGTAAGCCTTCCCCCAGAGTGGGTGGCCCAGAGTGGGCGGCCCCTCTTGGAGGAGGGGGCTGGTTGATAAAAAGGAGCTCTGGGAAGAAAGGCTCTCTCTCTCCCACCTGGCTGCCAGTGCTACTAGCTGCTTGGTGTTTTCTGCTTGGTACCTGCTGCTTGGTGTTGCTGCTCTCCAGTGTGGACTGAAGACCAGGGTGGACTGAAGAGCAGCGTCTCTCCAGGAAGCCTCCAGGCCTTCAGTGCCGGATTGGGACTGCTGAGGCCTCCAGCCTCGTGCACTGAGCAGCTACCGGGTTTCTTGACTCTCGGACCTGCAACCTGCTATTGCTGGACTGTGTAAGCTAATCCAATAAATCCCCTTTTAATACGATTCATTCTGTCCATAAACTTCAATAAATCCCTTCCTCCCATAACTGTGCCCAGCAACCAGAAGATGTCTGCTACATGGACATCCTGGCTATTTTGAACAGTTCAGTAATGTGAATGTGCAAAAATCTCTGTGGTATGTTGACTTCAAGTATACTAAAGAGTAGTCTCACTGGGTCATATGGTAATTGTATTTTTAGTTTTGAGAAACCTGACCATTCAGTTCATTATCACATTTATTGACTGGATAACCATGTTATGCTTAATTTTAAAAGATTTTTAATATACCCTATATGTTATTCCCCTTTCTGATATGTAGTTGGTAAAGATTTTTCTTTCTCATTGTGTCTTATTTCTTTCACGTGAAGAGGATTTTAATTTCATATAATACCATTTGTTAATTTTCTATACTATTTTCTGAGTCTTTTTCAAAAAGCTCTTGTTTAGCCCTACATCTTGAAATGCTTTGCTTATGTTTTCCTCTAGAAATTAAAAATATTTAGCCCTTCTATTAAGGTCTTTGATCCATTTATGCACAGTGAGAAATAATTATATACTTTTATTTTTCATCATGGTGAGACCCAATTTCCCCAGCACCATTTGTTAAAGAGGCTATTTTTTCTCCAATGTACACACAGACACACACACACACACACACACACACACACACACACACACGATATATATTTTTGAAGTAGGATCTCACTCTAGTTCAGGCTGACCTGGAATTCACTATGTAGTCTCAGGGTGGCCTCTAACTCATGGCGATCCTCCTACCTCTGCCTCCCAAGTGCTGGGATTAAAGGTGTGCGCCACCACGCCCGGCTCCAATGTATATTTTTGATATCTTTGTGCCTCTAGCTGTGTGAGTGGATTTCTGAGTTCTCTATTCTATTCCATTGGTCTACATGTTTGCTTTTGTGCCAGTACCATGCTGTTATCTTTCTCCTATGGCTCTGTAATCTAAGTGGAGATCAGATGCTGTGATGCCTTCAGTATTTCTCTTTCTACTAAGGATTGCTTTGGCTATTCAGTGTCAGAGTTTTAGTGTTTCCATATGAACCTTAGAATTCTTTTTTCTAGATATGTACAGAATCCCATTGGAATTTTGATAGGACTTAAATTGAATCTGTAGATTAGTTTCAGTAATATAGTAATTTTCATAATATTAATTCTGCTTGTCCATGAGCATGGGCAATCTTTTTATATTCTAAGTCCTTCAATTTTTTTTCTTCAGTGCTTTACTGCCCTATTTGAGAAAACAGCCCTGAATATAAGGGAAGATAACTTCTCAAACTGTCCTATTCAGAAGTGGGGAAACTGCTTCTAGAAGCAAAGCCTGAGAGATGAGGAAGCTAATGCCTGGTATACCCATCTCAGGAGTGAGCTAGCTGCCTATAGCAATAGCCTCAGGAAAAAGGAGATTGAAGAGAAGTTTAGTTTTAGCTATTAATAAACCTGCTGCATCTGCTTGCACCACTACTGTGATCTTACTGTGGCTGTAGCTTCCTCTGCATACAGGTACTCAATGGTACTTTTATTGAACAACAACAAACTAGTGATATGTGAACAAGTCATACATTGTATGAACAAAGGAAAGAAATGTTCAGCCTTGGATAATCCTTAAACATTTGTTAAAGGAAGAGATTAGGAGTATGACCAGCTGGACTCTGATGTTCCAGAATATACATATACTCTGATCACAAGAGCAATCTCATTAAGCCTACCTGTTGCCTTCAACAGAGCTGTGGGCCCATAGTTAATGACCTTATTGTCTTCAATGATATGATCATCATTTCTTACACATATTTGCTTGTTCTGAATCAAATCAGGTTTCTGAGGAAAAGTGCATAGAGCATATCTTAAGATCAATCAGCATTTCTAAACATTGTTTGTCAGTCCTGGTAAACTGTCCTGTTCAGGCCAAAGGCACATGAAGGTGGAAGAAACCTAGTCACCTTGCTTTAAGTGGGTGGATTAGACAGTTGTAAGATTAGCTTTTGGGAAAATTACAAATAAGTAATTTAACATCTCACGGCAATAACCTCAAAAACGTTACTTGTAAGGTCCATAAGAAATATTCCCACAGTTCTGCAAGAGTGCAGCTTTCTTGGTGAACCTGACACCAGAACAAGGCTGAAGGAGATAAACACGGAGAACATTCAACTCCTACTAAGCCAGATATCCAGAGACAAAGAGGTTCCCAAGACCTCATCACTGAAGTAGAACTAAAATGAACCCAATGTGGCTCAGGGAAATTTGAGGAAGAGAGGGCAGAAAGAGTGTTAGAGTCACAAGTTGCGTCATTATGCACAGACACTTTGCCTCTCCCCCATAACTGTTGGCTGCCCCCATAATGCACAACCCACATTCCGCAATAAGGAGGTTCCCTTCAGAGGGGGGAGGTCAGGGAGGAGGCTACCAGAGGTACCAACATGAATGTAAAATTAAAATAAATAAACAAACAAACAAATAAATAAATAAATATTCCCACAGTTCTTTCCCATAGTTCATTCCCATATTTAATTCTCATAGTTCATTCCCACATTTTGTTCTTATATTTCTACCCCACACTTAACAGCTTTTATTGTAGAGGTCTTCCCCCTTGGTTAAGTTTGTTTGTTTTTTGTTTGTTTGTTTGTTTATTTATTTATTTATTTATTGTAATGGATTTCCTTGATTTCTTTCTTTCTATTGGTATATATAGTTTTTGTGTGTTGATTTTTATCCTGCTTTTTTTGTTGAAATATTTATCAGGTCTAATTGTTTTAGGAGTTTTTAAATATAAGATCGTGTTGTCTACATATAGAGACAATTTGATTTCTTCCTTTTATACTTGTATCTCATATTTCACTTATCTGTTCAAGCATTATATTTAATAAGCATGGAAAGAGTGGACAATTTTGTCTTGTTCAGGATTTTAAATTTTTAGAGGAAATACTCTCAGGTTTTCTCATTTAGACTCATGTTGGTTAGAGGTTTGTCAAGTATATCCTTTTTTATGTAAAGTGTCTGACCCTATTCCAAGTTTCTTCAGAGCTTTTATCATGAATCTATGTTGAACTTTGCCAAAGACATTTCTGTATCTGAGATGATTACATGATTTCTATTAATGTAGTATGTTACATATTTTGATTTTCATATGTTGGCCCAGGCTTGCATCCATGGAATTAAATGAACATGGTTATGATATATAATACTCACAATATGTTCTTAAATTTGGTTTGCCAGAATTTTAATGGAAAGTATTGTGCCAATATTCATTGAGGAAATCTGTCTGTAGTTTTTTTTTTTTTTTTTTTTTTTTTTTTTTTTGTTATGTCCTTGTTTGAGTTTTGGCATTGTAGAATGAATCTGGTCTGTTCTGTGGTATAACTTCAAGAGCTCTTGGAAGGTTTGGCAGAATTCACCCATGACTCTGTTTAGTCCTGGGCTTTTATTTTTATTTTTTTAATTGGAAATGATATCACTACTTCAATCTTATTTTTTGTGGATTTAAGTTGTTTATATCTGCTAGATTTAATTTTGGTAGGTCATTTGAGTCTAGGAATTTCTCCTTTTATAGAAATCTTCTTGATGTTTTCTGATTGCTAATTCTTTTCTGGATGTCATTGTAATCTGTAGTAATCCCCCTTTTCAGACAGAAACCATTATTGTTCAAAAGGCTATTGTACCAGTTAATTTTCCATTGCTAGGATAAACTATCTGTAGCAGATAGCTTCAGGTTTGCTGAGATGAACTTCCAGACCAGGCACAGTTATGGAGGAAGGGATATTATTTATTAAAACTTACAGATCCAGGGGAAGTTCCATAAAGGCAGGACAAGTGGCCTGCTCTCCACAGGGCCAAGCAGAGAGAGAGAGAAACCAACCAGCCACCACAGCACACAGAGCAAAACTACAGCCAAAAGGTCACACAACACACTTCAGGAACTCCTGCTAGGCACATTTGCATATCTTTACAATGGAATCTCAAACCCACACCATTAACACCATAAGACCGGCCCCCAGTGACATTGCCTCTAGCAAGGTGATTTCAGATGCAAACTATAAGTAGTAAAACACTGAATATATTGGGGGACATATATTCAAACTACCACACTATCTGACCAGAAGCAGTGAACTAGGATGAGAACAGGAGACACTACCTCAAATGAGGTGGAAGGCAAAGACCAACATCTGAAAATTGTTCTCTGACCTCCACACACACCCACACACAAACACATATACAAACAGATAGACAGAAAACACAAATGGATAAATAATAATTTAAAAATTCTCAGGATTAAACATAAATTGGGTATGTTTATAACTTAAAGAAATAATTCATTCAGGAACTCCTGTTATCAAGAAACTTCATGACTTCTGGTGAAGATGGTGGCATAGGAACCACACCAAAGCAAGCACTCTGGAAGAGAAATAGCAAACAAACAAACAAAAAACACAGCAAAATAAAAGTTTCTACTAAAATGTGAAGGTGTATAAGAAATTATCAACCATAGCAGACATGTAGGAGAGATCCAGGCATCTAGAGACCAGAGAAGCAGTCAGAAGAGGCTCCAGCAGTGGTGGCACCAGGTCCTCACTGCCATGGTTGCCAGGCTTGGCCTGAGCTGCAGGAACAGCCAGGTGAGGGGATTTTCCACTTACACCAGCTTCCTCACAAACTCAAGAAATGTAAAGGAAGGATAGCAGGGACCAGTGGAACAGCTAGTGAGGAAGAGGATCAAGGGGACCAGCAGAGAAACTTCAGCCAACATCTATATCCTCCTCTCCCCCCACTGCCAGTGCAGGTGCCAGCAAGCACCAGAGACTTGGGGAAGAGAACTCACCTCTACAGCACCCAGCACAGGCATATCAGAGCAGTGACCTACTCATCCAGCCAGCCTTCCTGAATCTGCAGCACAGCCAAAAGGGAACCAAGTGGGGCATGAAGCATAGCTGAGACCAAAGCCATTCCAAAAGGTAACTGGGCTCATACCAGGTCAGTACCCATCAAAAAAGCCTGGTATATAGGCCTGCATCAGAAGTGCTAATTGCACCTTCCATGTCAGGGTAAATTACATGTTAAATCTGACAGATGTCAGATTTGCCATTTTTAAATAAGCTGTATTTTGGGGTTGTCATTTGTTGCTTTGTGATTTATAGTGCCTTTGTCTCCTCTTCTGCCACTCATTGGAGCTGGGTCTCACTTGGTCACAAGTTGACCTTGGCACCCTCTGCAGAACAGAACTCTCAGTCTCCCAGTTGACAGGATTAAGGGTGTGAGACAATACACATCTTTAGAGACTTTGACTTTGTTAGAGGACCTGTTTGTTTTAATACCTACTCTTGCATAAATACTTAGTGCTGCTATTCATTGACTGTGTATATTGTTCAGTTTTAGAATTTATTTAGAAATTTTTTTTTCTAGATTTTGTTCCACCTAGTCTATTAGAATACTCACATAGCAAGGAAGCCCAATACCTAGGGTCACTTTTGTGGTTACTCTGAGAGACTTTTAAGAGCCATGCCTAGTACCTCAAGTGCCCATCCTAAAGATATATACTATCAGATTGATTGATACATATCAGAATAATGCAAATAATTAGCAAAAAACCCAAACATCAAATAAATCCAAGATGCAAAAATCTCTACATTATAATACAAGAAACACAAAAATTCAAGAAAATATAATTCCACCAAAAATTATAAATCCATCAGAAATGACCTCCAGTGAGACTGATTTGGAGGAAATGCCTGTGAAAGATTTCAAAAGAATAATTATAACTATGTTCAAAGAAATAAAAAAGGAAATCAAATGAATCAAAGAAGACAAAAGAAACCAATTCAATGAAATAAGAAGGTCAATACAAGACATGAATAAGGAAATGCAAATAATAAGGAAAAACTAATCACAAATACTAGCAATGAAAAACACAGAAAGTCAAATGAAAAACTCTATAAAGTCTCACCAATAGAATGGATGAAGGAGATAATAGAATACCTAAACTAGAAGACCAGGTGGCAGATCTAATACAGTCTAACAAAGAGAAAGACAAGCTAATAGGAAGGCATGAATGGGAATTTCAAGATATTTGGGACACTATGAAAAGATCAAACATAAGAATTCAGAATATAATAGAAAGAGCAGAATTTCACTCCAAAGGCATAGTTGGCATTTTAAACAAAATCATAGAAGAAAAATTTCCCCAAACTGGGAAAGAAATGCCAATGCACATACAGGAAGCCTTTAGAACACCAGATAAACCTCAAAAGAACCTTTCCTCACCATATTATAATTAAACTATCAAACACACAAACCAAAAAAATATATATTTATAGCAATTACAGTGAGAAACCAAGTAACTTACAAAGGCAAGCCCATCACAATAATAGCAGATTACCCAACAAAAACTTTTTTAAAATTTTTATTCGATATATACATATTTAGTATGTAAACAACACATGTTGGTACCATCGTTTCCCTCCTCCCTACCCCTTCTCTGAAGAGGCCTTCCTCTTTTGGGATGCAGGTAAACCCCATGGGGATTAGGGTCATGCATTATGGAGGTACCAGTTAACTATGGGGGAGAGGCAATGTCTGTGCAAAATGTGCAAAATGAGGTTTGAATTAACCCCTGCCATGATGAGGTGTTTTACCAGGGTTGGTGCTTTCTTGTGTTTTGTACTATTTTTAGCCTGGTCTATTTTGGTTATTGTGATCTTCTTCTTGGTGGATCTTGAGATTGGCTGTTTGACTGTCCTATGTGGAGTATTCCCTCAAGAATTCAATGTAGGTTTGGCTTTGTGTTCATATAATCATAGAGCTAACTTTTTTCATGGAAAGTTTTTCTTTCACCATCTGCTGTGAGGGATACTTTTGCTGGGTAGAGTAGCCTGGGTTAGAAGCCATAGTTTTTCAGATGTTGAAGTGTTCCATTCCAGGCCCTTCTGGCTTTCAGGGTTTCCATTGAGAAATCTGATGTAATTATGATGGGATTGACTTTGTATGATGTGAATTGTTTCTTTCTTGTTGCTTTTAACACACACTCTCTCTTTGTTTTCATTGTTAAGAGTTTAAAAATATACTTTATTTATTTATTTATTTATTTATTTATTTATTTATTTATTTACAAGAGAGAAAGGGAGAGAGGGGGGAGGGAGAGAATGGCCACACTAGGGCCTCCAGCCACTGCAAACAAATTCCAGATGAATGTGCCCCCTTGTGCACCTGGCTTATGAGGGTCCTGGAGAATCGAACTGGCATCTCTTGCCTTAGCAGGCAAATGCCTTAACCACTAAGGCATCTCTCCAGCCCCAATATTTATAGTTTTAACTATGATGTGTCTTGGAAAGTTTCTTCTTTGGTCCTGTCTGTTTGGTGTTCTATGGGATTCTTTTATCTGGATGGGCCTCTCTTTTGAGAGATTCAGAAAATTTTCTTCAATAATTTTGTTGAATATAGTCTCTATGCCTCTGGCTTGGATTTTCTCTCTTCCACAAATTTCCCTGAGCCACATTGGGGTCATTTTAGTTCTACTTCAGTGATGAGGTTTTGGGAGCCTCTGTGTCTCTGGATATCTGTCTGGCCGCCTTAATTTTGATAAGAAAATGTTTCATTGGGGAAAAAAAGACAGCGTCTTCAACAAGTGGTGCTGGAAAAACTGGATATATACATGTAGAAGGATGAAAATAGATCCTTGTTTTTCTCCATGCACAAGAATCAAAGCCAAATGGATCAGGGACCTTAATATCAGACCTAAAACTATGCAACTGCTACAGGAAAAAATAGGGGGGAAACTTCAAATATTGGCATAGGCAATGAATTTCTAAATGTAACTTCAGTTGCTCAGGAAATAAAATGGCTAATCAACCACTGGGATCTCAAGAAATTGCAAAGCTTTTGTACAACAAAGGACACTGTGAATAGAGCAAAGAGACAACCTGCAGCATGGGAAAAAAAATCTTTGCCAGCTATACATCTGACAGAGGATTAATATCCAGAATATACAAAGAACTCAAAACACAAAACAATAAGAAATCAAACAACCCAATTAAAAAATGGACTATGGAATAAATAGAGAGTTCTCAAGAGAAGAAATACATTTGGCATATAAACATCTAAAAAAGTGTTGTACATCCTTAGCCATCAGGTAAATGCAAATTAAAAACTTTGAGATTTTGAGATTCCTTCTCACTCCTGTCAAAATGATTATCATCAAGAAAAGTGAGGATGCAGAAAAAGGGCAGCACTTCTACATTGTTTTTGGGAATGTAGTCTGGTACAGCCATTGTGGAAATCAGTGTGAAGGTTCTTGAGATAGCTAAAAATAGATTTACCATATGGTCCAGCTATAGCCTCCTAGACATATATCCAAGACTCTTCTCACTACCTTAGAGATACTAGAAACCATGTTTATTGCTGCTCTATTCACAATAGCTAGGAAATGGACCCAGCGTAGATGTCCCCCAACAGATAATGGATAATAAAGATATGGTACATTTACACAATGGAGTTTTATTCAGTGGTAAAGAAAAATGAAATTATGAAAATTTCATGGAAATGTATAGATCTGGAAAGAATTATACTAAGTGAGGCAACCCAGGCCCAGAAAGCAAAACATCACATGTTCTCTCTCATATATGGATCCTGGCTACAAATGTTTAGACTTGTGTGTGAGCTGGAACCAAAAATCAGTGGCAGAGGCCAATAAGCTAGAAAAAAGGCTATAATGGAGGTAGGAGAGCGAAGGATTTAAGGGGATGGTATTGTATATATGTAAGCAGAAGAACAAATTACAGGGAGTGGAATGGCCTAAGTGAGGCCAGGAGAAGAGACTGAGTAAGAGAAAGGTGGGGGGAGGGTCAACCAAAATTCAATATCTTTTGAATAAGACATATGAAACCCTGCTTTTTTGGATAATGGCACATCCAGAATCCATACATTGTTGCTAGAAAATATTCACTGCCAGAGTTGGGATATCTTCCAGTGAGTTGTTGGCCAGCAAGTTTCCTGTTGCCTCCAAAACATTGCAGGCTTTTGTTAAGGCCCTTGGTTTCCCACCAGAAACAGATGGTAAGATCCTATTGCTGAAGATTCCACATACCTGAGAGGCAAGGTCAGTGAGAATCAAGCTGGGGCTGAGCTGAACACCTCCTCCCTGTAGACCATCCAACTGACAGCTGGAAAAAGCTACATTGCATGTAGCACTATGGGTGAAAGAAGTCATCAGTGGTGAAAACAGTGGACACTGTAAGTTTGGCTGAACAGGCCAAATGACCGAAAGGGTGCAATTAGTGGCATATCTGCTCTTGGGGAAACCAACTGTTCTTTAATTGGACTGGAGGCCTACTCTATGGGAGGGGATATGTATGTCTGGTACTGAAAACCTAATCAAAAGCCTATGGCAGAGGGGGTCATGAGCCTTAGGGGTATAAAGCCTGCTCTTGTCTGGCTAAATGTAATATATGTAAATATATTATGCTCACCAAATTGCCCTGTGAGCACTATATTTAATGTTCATATTCATATATTAATGCTACTCTCACTTTTGGTTAGGGAAGCTTCTCTTTTCAGATAACAGTGACCACTGGGCGGACCCAAAAGGCAACATAGTACTGAAATGAAGTGATGGAGGAGTGTCAAGCACTGAAACATCTCTATCACACACTCCAAGGCTCATGGGTCCATTGCGGAAGAGCTGGGGGAAAGAATGTAAGAGCCAAAGGAAGGGTACGATTCCTTAAAATACAACTGCCAGACAGAAACTGGCCTTGATATTAATGACTTCACAGTGCCTAGCAATATCTTCACAAGACTCTCATAATAGAAGGGAAATATAATGAAATCAAAATAAAAGAGAGACAGGCTGGAGAGATGGCTTAGCGGCTAAGGCGCCTGCCTGCTAAGCCTAAGAACGCTGGTTCCAATGTCCAGCAGTTCCAATCTTCAGGTCCTACGTTTAGCCAGATGCAAAGTGATGCAAGGGCGCAATGCCGCACTTGCTCACAAGGGGGCGCACACATCTGGATTTCGTTCACAGCCGCTGAGAGACTGCTGGTGCGCCCATCTCTGTCTCCCTTTCCCTCTTGGTCTATCTCTGTCTCTCTCTCCAAAAATAAATAAAAAATAATAAAAAAAATTTAAAAAATAAAAGAGAGACTACCAGAGAGGGAGGGGATATGATGGATAGTGGAGTTGTGAAGGGGAAAGTGGGGGAGGGGAAGGAATTTTCATGGTGTATTGTTTGTAATTATGGAAGTTGTCAAGAAACTTCTATTGAATATCTAAAATGTCATATTCATGTTTTTAATGAAAAATACTTTCTGAATATTTTTATTTTCCAAATTAGATGCAGGACATATAATTTTTACAAATTCCCTAGCAAATGAACCTCCTTCAAAAATATACAATTTTCTGAAGATGTAGACTTAGATAACATTTCTGAGGAATTCTCCTTTAAAAGTTTGCATTTTATAAATGTATAAACTCCTATCTAGTCCACAATTACTCATGTTACTAAATAACATTTAGTCAGACAGTAGCCAGCTTTCAGCGGAAAACCCAGCAAACTGAACAGTATTTATCTTTCCTCTGCTGTAATATTTGTTTAGAACTTATTTATCATTGTGCAAAAGGTGATATACTGGTTTGTGATAAGCCTTTAATTACACACTTTCTGTTAAATTTATCTGTTTTTCCCCAAGTAGCAAATTTTACAATAGCTGGGATGCATCATGAAAATATGCCAATGTCAAATTCAGAATAGTATAATCTAGCAGAAAGAACTGTTCTTTTGAGTTCAATAAATTGCAACATTGAATCTAGCTTTTCTCTAGTCCTGGCAAATATTCTATGTTTCTTTAGCTGTGTGATGGTTTTATTCCTGCTTTCTGGACAAGGATGAGATATATGACTTGCATTAGGCAATGATAAATTATCAAACAGGATTTAATCAGAAGCTTGAATTTCCTTGGCTCACCTTACTTCTGGAATTTCACAAAAAGATCAAAGCCCTCTATTTCTTGATATGGGTTCTGGAAACAGATGTGTGTGGAACACCACTCCAGACCATTGGCAGGCATGCAAAACTAAAATAGATGGTCTTTACTGAATATCACTGAGCATTTGTGTTTGTGAAAGCTAACTGATTATGAAACTGGAGACCTGTTGTGTATTCCTATTTTTGCCTATTTACCAAATGTGACAGTTAATCTGGCTTGTCAATTTGGCAGAATTTATAATCACCAAGGAAACAAATCTCTGGGCATGTCCATAGGGATTTAATAGATGAGGTTATTTGAGATGGGAAGACCCAACATAAGTGTGTGTTATAAACAGCTCCATGTTGCTGGGATGAACATCGAAACCAGACATAGTTTTTAGGACAAAGGGATTTATTTTATGCTTACTGATCCAGGGTAAGTGCCATAATGGTGGAAGAAGCCAACTTCCATTCATAAATCCAAGCAGTGAGAGAAACCACTACCAGCCAGTGAACACCAAAATTAACAAACATCAATCCTTCAGCAAGCAGGACCTCCCCCCCACCCCCGAGCTCAATCCTTTCTGGATACCTTTAGGCTGGAATTCAGATATGTCCCCAAACACATATTTGGACTGGACAGCAGAAGCACCCCTAGTGGCACCTCCATCTAGGGGGTTAGAGACCCAAGTTAGAAGTTTTAATAAAACACCGGAGACTATGGGGAATAGGCATTCAAACTACCACATTGTGGGTAGAACTATCCATGGACTGCGATCCTAGAATATATGAAAAAGAGAAAGCTAGCTTAACTAGCATTCATCACTTACTGCTTCCTCACTGTGGACTTAATGTGACCAGCTGCCTCAAGCTTCTGATGCTATGCCTTCCCCTCCATGATGGACTATAATCCCAAATCAGTAAGCTGAAATAAACCTTACTTCCCCACGTTGTTACTTGTTAGGTATCAGCAACCAGAAAGTAACTAAAACATCAGATATGCCGCACTACAAGCCAGATCCCCAATCTTTCTGCTCAGTTTCTCAGACTTCTGAATATGGATAGTAATATCTATATTATAGTCTTCTCTTGAGACTAAATTAAGACAGTATGACAGTGGCAAGACAGGATTAAAACACATTTGGTTTAGGGCTTGAGAGAGGGCTTAGTGGTTAAAGGCACTTGCTACATATCCCTTAAAGCTCGATGTACAAAGTGGCACATGTATTTTGAGTACATTTATAGTGGCAAGAGGTCATGGTGTGCCCATTTTCTCTTTTTGCCACTGTCTCTCAAAAATAAATAAATAAATAAATAAATAAATAAATAAATAAATAAATAAATATTTGTTTAAAAGACTTTTGGTTTAGAGGAAGGAAAGAGGAAAAACAAATCCAATTGGCTCATAATGAAGAAGCTGTACATTTGTTGTTTGGCCTAACACTCTGGACACAGTTGAATAAAAGTCTGTGATCTATAATTGACAAACATTTCCTTATTAGATAGTACTCCTCAACCTTATTTGATGATAAGAATCTTCTTTTCTTTCTTTCTTTTTTATTATTATAATTTATTTTTATTTATATTATTCTGATTTTATATTCATAGTGGTGACTCCATTATCCTCCTCCCTGTCCTCCCTCTTCTAAAGGGACCCTCATCAATGGGGAATGTGGGTCATGCACTGTGGGGGTAGTCAAGAGTTTGGGGGAACAGGCCAAGTGTCTGTGCATAATGCCCCAACTTGTGGCTCTAACATTCTTTCCACCCCTCTTCCATGAGTTTCCCTGAGCCACATTGGGGTCATTTTAGTTCTACTTCAGTGATGAGGTTTTGGGAGCCTCTGTTTCTCTGGATAACTGGCTGAGTAGGAGTTGGATGTTCTCTGTGTTAATCTCCTTCAGCCTTTTTCTGGTGTTGTGATCACCATGAACTCTGTATTCTTGCCCTTCCTCTGCATTACTCTATGGTTTCAGCTGGGGCCCTGGTGAGGTGTGATTGGTGATCCTCCCTTCAGGTTCATTGTCCATCTGAAAAAGATAAGCAAATTCTCCAATGGAGAGAGAAGTTAGTACTAGATAGATGGGATGGCCATAGATATTTTGGAGGGAATTTTATATGCCTAGGCCCTCTTCTAGCCCACATTTAGTGGTATCTTGGTCTTGGAGACTGAGCTCATTTTTTGTACATGGTTTTGACTTATTTCCCAGTTCCAGCAATGAGTTCCATTCCACTGAGTGGATCTATTAGCCAAATCAAGAGCAGTTGGTTACCCACCATGGTTGTGTGCCACTACTGCACTTGTTTGAACATTGTGTCAGGTTGTTTCCTGCTGGGTGTCTAAGACTGCAAGTTGTTTGAACAGATGTCAGCCATTATCCCCCAGTTGCTCTTGTAGCACCCTCTAGCCCTGTCTGGGGACTGACCCTCTTTCAGATTCTGGCCAGGTCTCTCCATGTTTGGTCTCACACGCATATGCTGTCTTTGACAGTAGGGTCTTACCATTAACCTTTGGTGAGTCATCAAGAACTCTGACAGAAATCTGTCTTTTTTGGAAAACCTTCTAGGTGTCTCGGATCAACAGCTCATTGTGGAAGTTAACCCCATGCTGGTACTGTGAGTTATAAGTCAGCACCTAGGAAGGTGAGGGAAGAAAAACATAGATAATATAAAGGAGAAAGTGAATATAGAGAGGAGAGGGGGGAGAGAGAGAGAGAGAGAGAGAGAGAGAGAGAGAGAGAGAGAGAGAGAAGCAGGAAAAGATTAAGGTTGGTCTTCATGATGCTCTCTCCAGTTTCCTGTTCAGGTGTTCCCTCTGCGGGCCAGCTGAATGATCAATGTTTTAGCCTGTGGTTCAGAATAAAGGGTTTTATAGTATCATTTCCTTTTGGGTCCCTATTTGTATTCCCCCACCCTTGTCCTCCCTCCCACCCTCTTGTTCCCTTCCACCCTAATCCTCCCTCCATCCCACCCTCCCTATCGTCTGGTCCTCAGAGTGCTTATCAGGTTTGGTAGCATCTCAGGTGGATTCAGGTTAGGAGCAACAGATAAACGAGACCATTTGTTGAAAGAAGGAAGAGAAAGAAAAAAAATATTTCCAGGATGGGGAGGAGACCCAATTCACAGAATAATTAAAATTAAGAAGCAGAAAGCAAATTAAAATTAATTAAATCAAAATACCAATTATAACTATAATTGATATATTAATTTTTTTAAAATAAAATAATCTGCAAATACAACATTTAATATTCACTTACTGGTCAAGTAGGCAGCTTGAAAATAGCCCTGAACTCTGGTACTAGAATTTGTAAAGGCCCCAAACCTTCATCAAATAAAACATAGCTGCGTATAGTTTTAACTTTGGAGAGCAAAAGCTATGGAATAGCAATTACTCAGTGGCTGAACAATGCTAATCATGGCACAACATTTCAGGTTACGGTTGCTCAGTGCCAAGGGCACCTTTATGTCCTTTAACATGTATACACGTGTTCACTCAGTGGTTAAAGGTACTTGCTTGCAAGCCTGTTAACTCAAAATCAATCCTCCCCAATACTCACATGAAGTGTGTGTGTGTGTGTGTGTGTGTGTGTGTGTGTGTGTGTGTGTTAGAAATATGTATAACTCTCCAAAATATGCAACCCATACATTTTACTGGTGATAGTGTAGAGTGACGAGGTGGTTGACATTAGTACCTACTTAGAAGAAGCTGGACCTCATGCCTTTTACTTGTGACTTGCAACATGTCATGGGAAAGGGTTGCCTCTTATTAAAAGTCAAGAAAGGGACGTTTCAATATAAAAAGTATTGTAGGGATTTTAGCTGTCCTGAGGAACTATTAGATTAGAGCATGGAAAATGAAAGCAAGAGTGGTGGGAGATAAGGAGGGGATATGATGGAGTTCTAAAGTGGAATGGGGGAGGGAAGGGAAATATCATGTGTTTTTTGTATGTAAGTATAGAAGTTGTCAATAAAAAATAATAATTAAAAAAAGAGTGGTGGGAGATAAGGTCAGAGAGGTAACTATTAACTATAATCACTAAACATGACAATGTGTACATAGGACTGACATCTCTGAACAATTTTGATACTCATTTTGAACATTGATGTGTCCTCTCTATTATCTATCTGTATTATCATGAAAACTTATATGCAGAGCTGGGGAGATGGATAACTCAAGATCAATCCTCCTCAGTACTCACATGAAGCCAGACACAAGGTGGCACTTATGTCTGTGATACCATCATGCCTATAACAGTGGGAGGCAGAGCCAGGAGAATCCAGAAGCATGAAGGTTAGCTAGTCTGTCATATGCAGAGGCAAAGCAAGAGAGACCCTGTCTTAAAGGTGGAAGGAGAGGATGGACACCCGAGGTTGTCCTGAATCCAATTGTGTACCTTTTCATGCATATGTACATACACACACATATACAACTATATATACAAATCAATAACGATTAATAAAAGCTTAAACGCAATTTTTACCCTGTGCCTTGCCTTAGCTCCTCTTCCTCCTCCTCTTTCACTCTCTCATTACAGGGGATTGCCAAATATTCCTGTGCTCCCTTTCTGAGGCTGAGGTGATGCGCTAAGTAGACACTGGGATGAGGGTGGGGCAGTGAGGATGTGGTGGGTGTCACTGGGCTCCACAGACCACGCTGGATCTGGATCAGGGAGTTGGCTGGTGTCAGAGAGACAGGGGCATGGGCAGAGGGGTGCACACAAGGGCGCCTGCAGGCAGTGCATGGGGTAGCAATCCAGGGAACTGAGGTGGCAAGACAATGTGGGGCCAAGGGGCACACGCAACAGTACCTTCAGGCAGCGCAAGATATGGGTGGCCTGGGCACTGGAGCCAAGACAAGGGAATAATCAGAGGGTCCTGCAGCCAGGGCAGGGTGTGGGTTGCTGGAGCATGAGGGATGAGACAGAGGAGTGTGTGCAGCCAAGGGATGCACTCAGGGACGCCTTCACACAGTGCAGGATGTGGGCAGCCTGTGCACTGGAGCAGCAGGACAGGGGAGTACACGCATGCCAGGCCGAGGGGCGCACTCAGGGGCTCCTGCAGCCACAGAAGGGTGTGGGTGGCCAGTGCACATGGGTGCCTAATGGTGAGGGCAACCACCGGGTCTAGTAGACTACCTGAGAGCATGGGACTCAGCATATTCCTGACTATACACCCTCTCAATCCACCCAGTGGATTATCCTGGAACCCCACAGTTCTTGCCTGATATTACCCTAGATGCTTAAGCGTGTTTAGAAGGTCGCCAGCTTGACTGGAAGTTTCCCGTTTCTGGTTTGTTTTTTTTTTTGTTTTTGTTTTGTTTTTTTTTTTTGTTTTTTTTTGTTTTGGTTTTTCGACGTAGGGTCTCAGGCTGACCTGGAATTAACTATGTATTCTCAGGGTGGCCTCAAACTCACAGCGATTCTCCTACCTCTGCCTCCCTAGTGCTGGGATTAAAGGCGTGCGCCACCACGCCCGGCTGATTCAGAGTTTTTTGAGGAAGTCTCTGCAAAGGTGACCATGATAGCCCTCAGTGAACTCCTCTAAAACGTTACTGCAGCATTGTCTACACAAGCACTCATAGGTGGTTTGTGTGGTAATGTCTGCAAGTTACTACAGCATTGTCTATGTAAGCACTCATGGGTGATTCAGGTGGTAATGTCTGAAAGTTACTGCAACACTGTCTATGCAAGCACTCATGGGTGATTGGGATGGTAATATCTGAAAATTACTGCAGCATTGTTTAATAAGTACTCCTGGGTGGTTCAGGTGGTAATGTCTTCATTGAAAATAAGTACCCAGTGGGGACTGTGAACTCTTCTTAGGATGTTTAAAAAAACATTGCTCAATATTACAAAAATGCAAAACCTGCCTCATATTGGAAGGGGAGAGCATGAAAAAAAGGCAAAAGGGTGGTTTTTTGAGTGCACATCTTCCTTCCCACTATGTATCTAAGAACAGCTTTACAAGAGACAATGTTGAATATGAAAGACTTCAATATCCCAACTGTCCTTTACTGAAACTAATACAGCTTCTAGTCACTGTACTTTTCATTATTTCAGTAATGAAAAGTTTTTTTTTTTTGTTTTTTGTTTTGTTTTTTTTTTTAGGTTTTCAAGGTACGGTTTCACTCTGGTCCAGGCTGACCTGGAATTCACTATGTAGTCTCAGGGTGGTCTCGAACTCATGGTGATCCTCCCACCTCTGCCTTCCCAGTGCTGGGATCTATGATGTGTGCCATCATGCCCAGCAAGAAGAAAACTTTCTTTACTCCTTGGATTTTGAACTTTTGTCATATGCTTATTATTACTTGAAATAACATGGAAATTTTTATTAATTATCTCAATAGCTAAGCATCATGTGGCCCAGGACACTGCCTTGTCAGAGTAATACTGTTTTTGATCCATGCTTCATGCTGTAGACGGTATGTATGAAGTGCTTAGGAAATGTTTGCTGAATGAACAGTGACCCAGTACTCAGTCCTCTGCTGCAACTCACCTCCTTAGTTGGTTCTGGGGGGCAATTATTACAATGTCCATCCACGGTGTTCTTAGGTATCTCAAGCTAAGACTGTTTCAAAAGATGGAAACTTTCAGAATATAAAGCAGTCAGCACATTGGCATACAGTAATAGCCGACTCCAGGGCATTTACAGAGCTGGCATGCTTCTTAAGTGATTTGTTGTGTGATCACTGAATGGCAAAAAAAAAAAAAAAAAAAAAAAAAAAAAAGTGTGACTTCATTCCACAGACTTCCTGTGCAAAGGCATGCAGGGAGGTTCAGCAGAAACAATAACAACAAAACAAACAAATCCTTGAAGTAAGAGCCCAGATGTCTGGGATCTAGTTTTGGCTCTGTCGTGAGATCTGCTAGCAAGTTTACCAGAGTGAGCATGTTAGATCAGCTTATTCATAAGATCTTTTCCATACCTAATTGTGTGTGGGGGCCGGGGGAGGTGGTATTTCAGGAATGTTTGCTTCCTAGAGCAATTCAGAATATACATTCTGAAAGATTCAACCAACCCTGAGTAGAAAATATTGGAGAAAGATTGCATCTGACCTGAACATGAACATTTTTTCCTTATCATTGTTCCTGAAATTATATTTTGTATACATAGGATATAATTGAATTATATATTGTAATTCACATTGTATAATGATTTAAAATTAATATACAGATAGTTGAAAATATACAGAAAACTGTGAATAGATTATATGCAAGTACTATATCATTTTATGCTAAGGGACCTGAGTATCCATCTGAAGATTTTCATATGCAAGAGAGTTCCTAGGCCTAGTTCCTGTGGAAACTTGAGGTCAACTGTAGGAAGCACGACTAGATATCTAGAATTCACACAAGAGTCTGAAAACCTACATGAGTGTCCAGTAGCAAGACATTTCACTTTCTGTATTTGTGAACATTTATATGTCACATACAAATCATTCATGATTTTATAATCAACAATCAAAATATCTAGTCCCTTTGACAGGCTGAACACTTATTTCTTGATGATTCTGTGGCTACATTCATTCCTCTCTGGGGCATAATACAAGTAGTACCTTTTGTATTTATAGACTCCTATCTATTCTCTTTTCAAGAGTTGGATTTGGAGGTCTTTTTTTTGTGTCCTTTATAGGCCTCTATGCCACTCTGAGTTTATCTGTAGTCTAACATGACCCACAGCACTATCTCAACCATACTGTCTCACTTACCCACCCCAAGACTATGCTTCTCAAGACTTATACAGTGAGTACATAACCCACAGTCGGTGCTTATAATTTTGGTTAGACAAAAGACTATATGATCACAACATGTGTTATAATCAATTAAAATGTCAAACAGTTAATTTTCTCCTCACTTCATTGATATTGGAATAAAACTGACTTTAGCATAACACTTCCTTTTTGAAAAGTGTTGTGTCCTATAAGAATCAAAACCCAATACTGAGGTTCAAATACCACCTAAGTCCTACTGTATAATTTTACACTTTCTTGAAAGCCACAAAATTCATCTTACCAAATGTTAGAGCCAAAAGAATGGTAGCCTCTTAATTAATTGGTCCAAAGTTTCAAGCAGAGTAGCCACTAATCTGAGAACATAATCCTAGCATTCACATTCCTTCCTCATCCATTAACCTAGTGCACTGTTCTCCATAGACTCAATTTGCTGTGTCTGGATTCTAATTTTAAGTTATTTATTTATTTATTTATTTATTTATTTATTTATTTATTTATTCAGAGAGAGAGAGAGAGAGAGACAGACAGACAGACAGACAGACAGACATAGAGAATGGGCATGCCAGGGCCTCTAGCCACTGCAAACAAACTCCAGATGCATGTGTCACTTTGTGCATCTGGCTTATATGGGTTATGGGGAATCGAACCTGAGTCCTTTGGCATTGCAAGAAAATGCCTTAACTGCTAAGCCATCTCTCCAGCCCTGTATTCTAACTTAAATCGGAAAATTCTGTTGCTTTCTCTGTCTCCTCATTCTTCTCAACAAGGCCTCATTTTGGTAAGTCAGCATCTCCAACAGTGATCTCTTTCTCATACGCTTTGCAGAGTTTCAGTTCAGTTCACATGCATCCTGAGGCTCTCTCCCTCCTGTTTCACTCTTTACACAGTTTTCTGCATGAACCTGTAATTCAAGAAGTTGACATGGAGTGTGAAAGGGGAGGAAAGGCAGCAGATGGAGTGGAAGGGTAGAGGGAAGTGGGAAATCTGGAAAAAGGCTACAAGCAGACACAACCTGGTAGGCTAAGCTCACATTGCTTGACTCTGCAGAAGTCTGTACATAAATTTTCACTCTTATGATGATGGTCACATGATGGAATTATAACAGTGTCAAACTTGCAATCAAGTCGTGAGAGTGGAAATAGTATAAGAAATTGATTGATTATCGGGATTATAGTTGTAATAATTCATTCTAAATAATTTACTATAAAACTATCTGCGAATATTTGGCATGCTATTTTATCTTTCTGAAGCTCAGAGTCATGGTGTGTAACATGGCGTATATTCTATATTCCTCTTAGGTTTCCTTGAGGAGGCAATAAGTATATTCAAAGTTCTTTGCAACTATCATTTGCTATTAAATAAATAACCTGGCATGTTTCAGTGGAAATTTTGAAGTCCTTATTCTGAGAATCTATTTGTTGGATGGCTCTAATAGCTGTGTAAATGTTCACTTCCGGGATTTGTTATAGTGTGGTGAGATTTAAATACCCAGATTAGCATACTTTCATGTGTTATGAATATATTTTTCCTAATTTTTTATGTCTTTCTTCTCCTTCCAGTCAAGCCTCTCTTCCAGTCTTGTGTTGTGTAAGGTAGACAAAGGGGTAAGAAGTTTATAGACATGGATGGTCTTAAAGTGAGACATCTCCCTGCAGTTTTGGTGGAAGATAGGGAGAGTGAAACTCACACTAGATCCAGGCAGAAGGGGCCTTGATAACCTGAGATCCAGCATAGCAGCGAGACAGAAGCAGGGGAATTATGAGACCTGTAAGGGGAAGTGATCAATTTCCTAGCATGTTAAGAATTTTGTGATCTGACAACCAAAGAAACAAATAAAATGGAAGAGTTAATTCATGCTCGTCATTTGGACAGAGGACATGTATGACTTAACCATTTAAAATTCAATCAGCATGAAAGATTCAATTCAGCTGGTACCACCACCCCAGTAGGACAGTTGAAGAGGGATTGTTTACAAACAGGTAGATTTCAAGTTAAAGGTACAGGAACCCAGAGCTAGCCCCAGCAAAATAATTCATATGCTTAAACCTGGTGAGCAGTGAAGAGGACATGATTCTGAAATAACAAGAAGAGAAAGAGTAATTCAGAGAAAGTCAATTCCATCTGACAGCAAGAGGTTAGAGCCCCCTGTTGATATGGTTCATGCTGTTCAGATTATAAGCCTAAACATGGGTGAAGGTGAGCTTACTAAGTGTCTTGGGTAGATCAATGGGAGATAGTTTTAGAAGCTTTGCTTAAATTTCTTGGCACAGTACAAGCTTCTAGAACTTTGGCAGAACACTGGGGAATGAGAGGAGTGTGAGTATAAACTGGTTGGCACTGAGTTTCTACCACTATGGCAGAAAGGGGACCCAAAATAGAAAGTAAACTAAGGTACTGAGAAAGATATCTGTCATGTTTCTTGAAAAAAATAAATTTTGGACTGAGAATTTTATTGACATTGTATAATTAGGATACATTTTATGTGAACCATGACAAATATCTTTTGGTCCAGTCTTATACTGAATACATGCATGTGTATACACGTATACAACCACACACACACACACACACACACACACACACACACACACACACACAGAGATCAAATATGTCACTACCAAAATGACAATGTAAATGACATTTCCATCAGGATATAGCAGAGGAAGGAATGCTAGCAAAGAGAAAGGGGGAATAAGTTGAGTAAGAAATAAGTAGGAGTGCATTAAATCAGAAATGTCAAACAAGGAATGAGGAAATATGATTTGAAATGGCAGGAACCCTGGTATTGTGAGCTGAAGATTTCTTAAATGGCATCATGTCCTTGCAGTCAGCCTTTCTCATCACTGTCCATAACTGGGGCAGAAAAAGAGCAGTAAACTACACCGAAGAAGAAAAGCATAAGAATCCGGGATCCCTGAAGACGTGGGAAAGAAGCCCACTTTTCACTCCTTGTTCTCAATTTCCCTGTGTTATAGGTTAACTCTCCAGTTCTTCCTCACTATCATCTCTTTTAGCATAAGTAATGTGTAATGCCAGGTTTGTCTATTATAATTTTTATTATCTAGAGTTTACTTAAATTTGTAAACCTCAACCCATACTCTTAATAACACAGAAAATGAAATCCACTCGGGGCATTGGCACACTTTAGTAATCCTCACTCCTGTGCAGGCTGGGGAATTAGAATAGTGAATTCTTGGTCAATCTGGACAAGATAATGAAATCCCCATTTCAAAAAGAAAAAGAAAGCAGAAAGACTAAAAAAATCAGTCAAATCTAGTAATTACTGATTCATTTAATGTTACAAACACGATTAGGGCTCCTTTTATTTCTGTGGACCTAAACAATGTTCATTGATGGCTTTAATAAGGATAGAATGATTGTAGCCAATATTCCATGTCACTATATTTGTGCACTCTTTTTTTCTATTTGCATTCCTCCCTCTCTGCTTCACCTTCTTTCTTTAACAGGGTATGTCAAAGATGGCCCTCAATTGAACATGTAGCTGAGGATGACCTTGGACACCTGATCCTTCTGCTTTACCTTCCAAATGCAGGGATTATAGACATGTGCTGCCACACTCAATTTATATCTGCATATTTTAAACTACATATGATATTACCTGGTCTTTTAATTTAGTCTTCACTGAGCCTTACATGGATAGTCCACATCATTTGATGCAGGTTTTCTTATTCTCAAACATATCTATCTTAATCTTTCCAACTTCCAATGAAATTTTAATTTTGTACTTAAAAAGTACAAAAACTAAATTATGGTATATACTACTATACAAATATTTAGTAGCACTTTGGAGTAATCTGTTATTAAAATAATATCCTGGGAAAAGAAATAATCTGTCTTGAATGTGCATATATGTATGTGTGTTTTATTTTTATTTCTATGTAGGTCTATTTTCCACCCAACATGATTTTGATTCAGAGTAACCTCATTTCTAATCCCATTTTGGCTACTTATGACTGTATGGTATTGTGGCATTGGGGAGTTTAGTTAAAATAGCTGAAAGTTTTCTGTAATTGAAAAATTGGGAGAAGAATATCCTTTTCATTACATTTTGAGAGGACAAAAGCTGATGCTTGTCACCTATATTCTATTATGTTCTATTAAATTAATGATTTAATTTTATTTTAAACAAATTGAAAATAAAAAATTATGAATTGTAGAAAATTTTCACTTATTTTCTATTTTACTTCATTCATCCTTCTTTATTATCTTTGAAAACATGTACATTCACAATCTTCAAGAATATTATCATCAGGGCTGGAGATATGACCTAGCAGTTAAAGTGCTTGCCTGCAAAGCCTAAGGACCCAGTCCCAAGTCAGCCAGAAGAACAAGGTGGCACATGCATCTGGAGTTCATTTGCAGTGGATAGAGGCCCTGGTGTGCCCATTCTCTCTCTCTCTCTCTCTCTCTCTCTCTCTCTCTTTTGCCCCCCTCTTTCTCTCTCTCAAATAAATAAAATAAAATAAAATAAAAAGAATATAACCATCAAGAACCAGAGCTTGGTTTTTAAGACTCCATGGAGTAGAGAAGCCTAACTCTGATCATGACTAGCCAAAAGGTATGGCTGGCCTAGTCTCATTTACAACAACCAACCCTTTGCAAATTTTATTTCTCTGCCTCTGAGCCTTTGTGCTCAACCTTAACAATTTGGTTTTAGTTGGCTTTAAAAATATTAATCCTGTGGCTGGATGTGGGCCTTTACTGTACTGTTTCCCGGGGTCGTTGGCCACCAATGTCCTGGGCGAGGGAGGAAGGATTGGGAGGGAATCAGCAGGGTCCTTCCTGCAGCAGTGGGTGAGTGCGACAACAAAGATGACGGGCAATGAACACCCGGGAGACTGCCTGATGGACAGCTCTTGTTTATTCAAAAGGGGAGTGGGTTTATAAACACTTGGGGAAGGATGAGATGGCACATACAGACTATATGGCAATTGGATGCATAGTTTATGGGCTGTTATCTAGGTGGTGGAAGAACTAGTAACTTCAAAGTTATGGGGGAAGGGGAAGGGTGGAAGAGGAGATTAACAGAAGGCTTTGACTGCAAAACTGTGAGGGATGAGAAGGCTACATGACTTCAGCCACACAAGGGTCTCTTGGGCAGCTAACCCAAAGGTCAGGAACTGTGGGGGGCAAAGTCTGACTTATGGAAATGTCAGAGCCTTTGGGGGTTCTGGGGGGAGGGCCTCGCCAGTTCTGCCCACTCTGGGTGATGACAGCACACTACAACCTATAATGCAGGGAAGGCAAGTCACCATCACCATCACCAGGGACTCCTGATGATAGGGCCAGGGGCAACCCCACAGCCCAGGGTCCCTGGCCATGTCAAATAGTTCAGGCCAGCCTCCTTAGAGTTCTAGCCCATTTCTAGCAATGCCCAACAGCTGGAGAAATGGATTAGCAGTTAAGGTGTTTGCCTATGAAGCCAAAGGATCCTGGTTGGAGTCTCCAGGACCCACGTAAGCCAGATGCACAAGGGGCACTTGCATCTGGCATTTGTTTGCAGTGGCTAGAGGCCATTGTGTGCCCATTCTCTCTGTCTGCCTCTTTCTCTCTCTCTCTCTGCTTGCAAATAAATAAATAAAAATTTAAAAACAGGGCTGGAACGATGGCTTAGCAGTTAAGGCACCTGCCTGCTAAGCCTCAGAATACCTATTTGATTCTCCAAGTCCTACATTTAGTGAGACGCAGTGACACAAGGGTGCAATTCCACACTTGGCCACAAGGGGGCAGACACATCTGGGGTGCCCATTCTCTGTCTCTCTCTCTCTCTCTCTCTGTCTGTCTCCAAAAAAATTAAAAAACATATTAATCCTGGAAGTCAAGCAGCTGAGCTATGCATTATCAGTCTCCGATTTGATTTCCTGTAGATTACTTCAGTGGATATATTGGTTATTATGATGAAAGCTGCGGTGGTGGTTTGATTCAGGTGTCCCCCATAAACTTAAGTGTTCTGAATGCTAGTCTCTCCAGCTGATGGCAATTTAGAAATTAAAGCCTCCTGGAGGTGGTGTATTATTAGGGGCGGGCTTATGGGTATTATAGCCAGCTTCCCCTTGCCAGTGTTTGGCACACTGTCCTGTTGCTATGGTCCACCTTATGTTGGCTGGGGGTGATGTCCACCTCTGTTCATGCCATCATTTTTCCTGCCATCATGGAGCTTCCCCCTCGAGCCGGTAAGCCTAAATAAACCTCTATTTTTCCCCACAAGTTGTTCTTAGTTGGGTGATTTCTGCCAGCAATGCAAACCTGACTGCAACAGTAAAGTGGTACCAAGGAGTGGGATTGCTGCTAGACACTTGACTGTGGCTTTGGCCTTTTGGAGCTGATTTTCAAGAGGAAGAACTATGGACTGTGAGGTTTGGCTTATGAGGGTGAGAAAGAGCTTTATTTGGACTGGGCTAGCAGTTTGTGTGACAAGTTTACTGTTATGCCCGTGTCCTGAGAAGTTGTGCAGGGCGCGTAGAAATGAACAGGTGTGAGCAAAAGGATATGTCACAGAAAAAAATGAAATCCTTGGGGGAACTCTGCCCATTCAGCTGCAATTGAGAGATTACAGCCTTTTAGATTGGGCCAGCTGACCTGCACTGGGGCAACAGGAAGAATGCAGACTCTTTTGAAGGGGCCTGAATGCTGAAGGAGTGTCCTGTTCTTCAAAGTCTGATTTATTCCCCCCTGGATTAACAAATTGGCACCCTACCTGGTATTATGGAGTATAACAAATGCAGGAAAGAGAGGGTCATTGAGTTTGCAATGTGGTCTTGTGTTTTAGAAATGGCCATGGGCAGTGTGAAGCAGGTTTGCTGGTTGCCTGCATGGAGATCCCATGGGGCCATGAGGATGGACCGTGGGTTGCAGTGGAGACCCAATGGAGATGTCAGGACCACGAGATGGCTGCTGAGAAAAGCTGCTGGCCCCGGATGAAGTTTTCCAGGACTGTGAGTAGCCTAGCTGGAGGGGTGGAATTGGAACACCAGAGACTTGCTGGTTAGAGTTGTCAGACTTGGGGATTTGTCGGTAACTAGTTGTTGGATTGGAATTACAGAGTTTGACGTTTGCCCTGGTTGTTTTAAATCTTGTATTGGTTGAATATTCTTTGCTTTGCCCAATGCCATCCTTTGCAGTGTGAATGTTTATTCTGTGTCATCGTGGACTTTTGGAGGGATGTTTTTGGTGTTATGGCTCAGTTAAAAGACCTTGGATTATGGGGATGTATGAACATCATTGGAATTGATAAAAACTATGGGGACTTTTAAAGTTGGATGAATGCATTGTATTTTACATCGTGTATGGTTATCAGTTTATGGGGGCCAGGGGCAGAATGTGGTGGTTTGATTCAGGTGTCCCCCATAAACTTAAGTGTTCTGAATGCTAGTCTCTCCAGCTGATGGCAATTTAGAAATTAAAGCCTCCTGGAGGCGGTGTATTGTTGGGGGCGGGCTTATGGGTATTATAGCCAGCTTGCCCTTGGCAGTGTTTGGCACATTGTCCTGTTGCTGTTGTCCACCTTATGTTGGCCAGGGGGGTGATGTGCACCTCTGCTCATGCCATTGTTTTTCCTGCCATCATGGAGCTTCCCCCTCGAGCCTGTAAGCCAAAATAAACCTCTTTTTTTTTCCCACAAGCTGCTCTTAGTTGGGTGATTTCTGCCAGCAATGCGAACCTGACTGCAACAGTTGCCTAGGTCACTTCTCAGGGACCTGATGGGCATTCTTGTCAAAACTATCAACTTTTTGCTTGAGCCATAAAATTAAGTATACACATGCAGACCGTTGACACTTCCAATCACCTTTATCCATCTGTGCTAATTCGAATGTAAAATATCCCCATAGTATCAAGTAGTTCTGACGAAGCTTCCTACTTAGTCCCCAGCTGGTGGAAGAGAGCCTTGCTAAAGGAGGTTTGACACTAGGGACATCCCTTGAGATTGATTAATCTTGCCTACTGTGTGTTCAGAGCTAGTTAGCCAGTCTTGCCTCTCTGTCTCTGTCTCTCCTCCCTCTCTCCTTCTCTCTCTCCCTCTCCCTTTCTCTCCCCCTGTGGATATGTGAAGTTGTGAGCCACTTGTCATGCTTTTCTCCACCCTGATGAAACTTTCCTTCAAACTTGCAAGCTTGAAATAAACTGCTTCCTCTCATAAGCTGCTTTCTGACTGGGTGATTTGTCCCAGCAACCACAGGGTAACTACCATACCACCCCTCGATTTGTAATGTTTCTTTACCCCAAATCATGTCCTTACAGAAAAATGCTTAAAGCTTGAATCTCCATATCTACACTTGGCTGCCTTGGGAATAAACTCGCTTTTGCCAAACTCATTGTTATAGTGACTGGCACACTAGTAGCAGCAAAACAGTCCTCTTGACTCACAATTATATTTGATATATAACAGCATATGCATTCTATAATATTATATATTTATAATAAATAAGTATATTATTCTCATATGGTACCTAATATATATTATATGCTTCTAAGATATATTGCTTCACTCAATACAAGATATATTTCACCATATAATACTGAAGGTTTAGAAATAAAAGAAATAATACCTATATATGTGGTAATTCAGTCCATATAATATGGTGGAGTCAGAGATGGTACAAGAAATACATATTCTTAATTATTGTAAGTAAAATGAACCTGCATATTCTATGAGTTTCTTTGCAGATATTCAGAAAACCTCTTTTTAAATATTTTATTTTTTTTATTTATTTATTTGACAGAGAAAGAGAAAGAGGGAGAGAATAGGCATGCCAGGGCCTCCAGTCACTGCAAGCAAATTCCAGATGCAAGTGCCCCCTTGTGCATCTGGCTAATGTGGGTACTGGGGAATCGAACCTGGGTCCTTTGGCTTTGCAGACAAATGCCTAAATCGCTAAAGCCATCCCTCCAGACCTCTATGCAGATATTCAAAGATAATGAATACAGGAAAGGGAAGGGATAGAAGTTAATGTAGAATGTAGTTGAATTTATTTGTAAGACTAAAATGACTTTGTGTGTGTGTGTGTGTTATACATTCATGTGTGTGTGTTATACATTCGTATGTGTGTGTATTATACATTCATATGTGTGGTGTACATTCATGTATGTATGTATGTGTGTGTATATGTACACAGGTGAATATAGAGGCCAGAGATAAATGCTAGCTATTTTCCTCAGTCACTCTCCACCTGAATTTTTAGTGTTTGTAACAGCATCTCTCAGCAATTCAGCCACAATAGCTATCCAGCAAGCCTTAGGAAGTCCACTGTCTCTACACACTAGTTCTGCTATTACAGGTATGTGCTTTTATGTGGGTGGTGAGAATCTGAACTCAGGTTTTAATACTTGAGTGGCAAGCAGTTTACCTCTGAGCCATCCCTTTATCCCTTTTCTTTTTTTTTTAATCTTTATTTATTAAGGATTTCTAAATATTTACAGTAAGCACTGGTTACTTTATGTTCAGGAAAACTAAATATTGATTAAATCATTTACCTCCTCAGAATCAGTGGAGAATTTTTATTCAATTCAGTTTTCAAAACCATGCTCTTCTCACCAAAAAAAAAAAAAAAAAAAAAAAAATCCAATGATAAGAGGCAAGTGTTCTGAACTTAGGTAATATTCAAACATGTAACTACACAAAGCCCATTAATACTACATAAACAGAGTATCTGTACTAACATTGTAGAATGAAATTTGTTGATTTTGCTTTAAAAATATAAAGAAACGAGAACTAAGCTATATACCTAATGGAGTTAATTTCCAACATAATCAGAAAAAAGTTTATCTTACCAATGATAGGTCCCATGAGTGTACATGGTATCTAGAAATTAAGTATCTTCACAGATTAGTGCTTTCTTTCTTGGGTGACAATAGAAAGAAAATATTTTTTAGGTTCTCTCATTAATCCCATTCAAACAGACTGATTTTGAAGAAGCAATTTTGGTAAGCAAAAGTATCATCTATCTAGCTTTAGAAAATAAGGTTTTCCATAACACAGGTAGGAAAAAAGCAGTGGTTTTATATTTATTCCTATTTTCTCAGTACAATTCACTTAATTCCATAATTAACATTGTAATGATTTTATTAGGATCAGTTTTGTGGGATCATTAGCCACTCTGGGTTTCTTCTCACTTCATTAACTAGCAAACTCAGCATGGACTCTCGATAATAACTAGTTTCTCATGGTCTGTTGCTCAATATTACCAAATCTTTTTAGTATTATGAGGCTATTTTCATTAGAGAGTGAACAGTTTTCCTACTTTTTTCTTTTGTAATACATGTCAAGTTCAGATTAAAATACATGTCTATATCATGTAGGTTCTGATCACTTTTTCCAAAGAAGAAGCAGTGTTGTGTTAAAAACTCTTATGTGAGTAGCATTGGTTTAGATAAAAAAAAAAAAAAAAAAAAAAAAAAACACTGTTTAATTTACCTGGTATGTTTCTAACATATATAAGAGTAAACAACTTGGAATTTAAAAAATAATAACATTTTGCTCTTATTTTGAGGTATTAAAATTGATTTTTCTTGAATTCATAAATTGGGTAAGATGTGATCAAGGAAGCTGACCAAATTCACTGCATTTGAAGGATACTTATTTATAGATGCCTAATAAATGTTTCTGATTTGCATGGCATTCACTAGCATTACCTTCTGCCCCCTTCCCACCCTCTGTTTTACTTAAGAAAACATGGGGCTGGAACTATAGCTAGTGGAAGAGTACTTGTGAATTCTCAAATCATTTCTTTTATTATTAATTTTATGATAGATTGTCTTTTACCTTTTGTTTGTAGAAATTTTTAATATAATGCAGCTATTTTTAAAATACTTGTTTGAAATATTTTTTGCTTCTCTGTTACTTATGTAATTTTTATTTACTCAGTTGAAAAATAAAAATTATATAGATTCTTGGGCTGGAGAGATGGCCTAATAGTTAAGGCACTTGCCTGCAGAGCCTAAGGATCCATATCCAACTCTTCAGATCCCACATAAGCCAGATACACAAGGTGATGCAAGTGCACAAGTTTGCACATGCACAAAAGGTGGTGCACATGTCTGGAGTTTGATTGCAGTGGTTATGGGCCCTGGCACACCAATCCTCCCTCCCTCCCTCTCTCTCTCTCTCTCTCTCTATCTCTGGCTCTTGTTCTCACTCTCTCTCATTAAAAGTCCAATCTGCTGAGCTTGCCTCAAAAATTATATAGATTCTCATTTTCAACAGTTTTTAAAAATGCATAAGTAATAGATAAATAGAATAAGTTAGCATATTCATACTTCCTATACTTATTTTTGTGGTGATAACTCAAGGCTCAGGGAATTTTGTGGAAGAGGGGGTGGAAATATTGTAAGAGCCACAGGATGGGAGAGACTATTCAGAGGCACTGCTCCCCCACCCCTCACAAATTCTAACTACTGCTCTCACAACTCATAACCCACAACCCCATCAATACCAGCAATCCCACTGAGGATGGTCCTTACTGGAATGGGGGCAGGTAAGAACAAGGAGGGAAATGATGGTACCAACACATGATTTGTCCATACAAAGTTTCTACTTAATTAAAAGAAAATCTACTCATCAATTTTCATGAATATAATATGTAGTAATTAACAGTAGTCACCAGGATGTTTTCTGCCAGGCTTGGAGTTGAAGCCAGTGCTCAACCACTGAGCTACAATACTAGCTATTGATTACTTTTTTTCATTTTTCTTTTCTTCTTTTTATTATATGTGGGTATGCATGTGTATATATGTATGGTGTGAATGTATGTGCATGCACCTGCCACAATATCCATATGGAGGATTGAGTACAACCTCAGGGCATTTGTCCTTTCCTTCCACAAGGGCCCCTTGTTTCTGATGCTGCCTATAGACTGGCATAGCTGACCTACAAGATTCTGTTTTCTCTGGCTCTGCCTCCCATTGCCCTATGCACATTGGGATTACAGGTGTATGTAACACTTTGTGTCTGGTTTACATGGGTGCTGAGGAACTGAACTCATGCTGGCAGGCTTATAAGTGTGTGCTTTTGATTGCTAAACCATCTTTCCATCCATAATTTTTCCATATTCATCTATGCAGCATATGTGGTATGATGTGTGTGTGTGTGTGTGTGTGGTATATGCACATGTGTGCATAGATGTGCATTCCCTATGCGTGCACATTTGTAAGCCAGAGTAGAGCATCAGGTGTTTCTTCCATCAATCATTCACAGATGTTTTTTAGACAGTCTCACTGATTTTGAAACTTGCCATTTTCATGAGCTCCAGTGACTCTGGTCTCTGCCTCCCACAGGATTAGTGTTACAGACATGCATGCCCATTCCTAGCTGTTTACATGGATTCTAGGGAATTAATTCAGGTATCTTAGACCCCCTTAGGCTCTCATGATTATGTAGGAGTGCTCTTAACTGCTAAGCTATTTTCTAGCTCCCAGCCCTTGATTTTTTTAAGACAAGGTTTCCCTGGTTATATAGCTCAGGCTAGCTTAAAGTTCTTGGTTCTCTTGCCTTAGCCTCCTAGTCTAGTAAACCTTTTTCTCTTATCTTTGACTAACATCTGCCATCCTGCCTTCACTATCTGGTAATAATCTTGATACTGTCTACTTCAATGAGTTAAAATTGTTTTCAATTTCATATCTAATTGAGACAATCCAGTTTGTCTTTGTGTGCTGGCTTATTTTCGTTAGTACAATATCCTCCAGGTTCAACCTTGTCATTAGCAACAGAATTTCCTCTTTGAAGCTGACTAGTATGCCATCACACATATATATCACATTTTCTGTATCCATTCAGACATTGATGGACACTTACATGCTCAAACCCGTCAAGACTTAAGGGTGCTTAATCTTGGTTTACTATTTGTAACTGGTCACACATTTGAGAGGAAATTAGAGGGATGAGGGGGGCTTTTGTATCCTTTATTCTCTCCACATGTTTGAATTACCAGATGCCACCATGGGTATTTCCCAGCCTTATCATCTCAGGATTCTACTGTATATAATCTCAAAATGTTTTATCCTGGGGGAGAAGTTACACCAAATGAACTGATTTTCTTTTGTAACACTACATGGCCACAATATAAATTGAATATGGCAGTCAATGACCTGAGAGTGGCACCTTTGATCTCAAAATTATTATAGACTTACATATCTTTACACAGTACAGCAGCAAAATGGTAGAGGACCCATATAACAAAGCCCTTTCCTACCTCTAAATCTGCCCCTCTCACTGCCAAGTTTTCTCTGCATTTCAAATACCCTTACTATCCTCAGATTCTGTTCTTTTCTGGTTGATATGGATTAGGGGAAAGGTTTCTTTTTCTGTAAGGTAGTCAGCTAGAGATTGGCCGACAGAAACACAGATGTCACTCTGCCCTGGTAGGAATAGAACTCCGGTCTGATTCAGTCTCATCTAAGATGGTTATAAGCAGCAGCAATGGAAGCTTCCTGTTTCTTCCTAAACTTTTCAAGATGTTAGCCCTGGTGGGTGGGTACTTTCTGAATCAGTTTTCCTCACCCATCAGCCAACCAGGGTCTTTTATACACACCTAAATTCAGCAATGAGGCTAATCCTTATTGGATATCTAATTTATAAAAACAGCCTCCTGAGATTTTCCCAGTTTCCTTGGGTAACTTCTCTGTGTTTGGGTGCTTTCTTGGTTTTTTTTCTCTTATTGCTTCAACTCTCCCTAAAATAAATTCTGTAGTGGGAGAATCTCATATGGCCACTGGCTGAAGTTCACAGGACACAGGGAATTTCTTGCTCTTTTAACCTTTAAGGAGAATGATCTCTAGTTAGGGATAAGGCCTTGCTATGGGTGGGCATGACTCAGGTTGCTAGTGTTAGGGGCTGGGAGATAGCACTGGATAGGTTGCAAAGTCATAAATCAGAATTTTATCTGATCCTGCTGTCTTGCCCAGACTGTCTGCCTTTTCTCTTATTGTACCTGGGGTCAAAAGGGATTTCAAGGGGGTGGCTATGACTTCCTTGACTCCATAGGACTAACATTTATCATCTTAAAGAAACAGTGTCTATGACCTAAAATTCTAGGCTTTTTTTCTTATATAAAGAATGAAGAAAAAAAATAACTTTATAGGACATGAGTTAGAGGAATATGAGGCCTGTAGTGGTTTGAATGAAATGTCCATCCCTCCCCTAGCCTCATGTATTTTGTGTACTTGGTCCCAAGCTGGTGGAAATTTTGGAATCTTGTTGGTCTTTTGGGAGGTAGAATCTTGCTAGAGAAGCTGTGTCACTGGAGGTGGTCTTGGGGGTCATATAGCCCAGCTCCAAGTCTAGTACTTACACTACTACCCTCTTGCTGTCATGTGATGATATAAGCCAGCTTCCTGCCTGTGTCAGGCTGCATCCCTGCTATGATGAAACTTGGTCTTGAAAGTGCAAGCAGAAATAAACCTTTTGCTTTCATAATCTGCTTTTGGTTGGGTGTTTGTCCCAACAACAAGAAGGTAACTGCAACAGGAGTCAAAGACCTTTTAGGCATTGTCTTCATTCTGGCTGCTTTGTGCTGAAGTGATGTATCACATGGGCTATGGCTAGTCGGCCTCACTCTTTCCCTGGTGTCAGCCAGTTGATGATTAATAATGCATATTATATTCCAAAGACTTAAATCTATTTGAGCTATAAGAAAATCTACTAATTTTATCTCTTTAGTTTACTTTAATACATAGCTTATTTTGTTGTAGATTTAAAAACATTCTTAGTTTTTTTTGTTTTCCTTTTGCTTTTTCAGTTAAGCCTTTAATATATCCATTTTCAATCTTTATTGTTTTTCCATATGTATTCTTTTTATACATTTTCTCCTAAAAACTTTTTGAGCTGCATGCCACAAGCCCTTAAGTGATGTAATACATTTCTGTACAGTTGTACATATTTCAATTTTCATGGAGTTTTCATGTTTAATACACAAATTGCTTAAGCAATAAGAAAAATAATGAGATAGCATTTGAAGTATCTTATTATTATGTATATACATAGAGAGCCACATATATTTATCAACATGATGTAGAACTTACGTCCTCAATAAAAGCTGGGTTTAGTAACCTTTTCTTTCAAGAGCACTCACACTAAAACAAGTAAGTCTCTTAAATGTTTTTAAAAATATATTTATGTATTTGTGTATTTGAGAGAGAAAGAGGTAGATAGACAGAGAGAATAGGTATGCCAGGGCCTCCAGCTGCTGCAAATGAACTCCAGATGCATGTCCTACCTTACGCATCTGGCTTTACATGGGTACTAGGGACTCAAATCCAGATCCTTATAAGGGCTTTGCAGGCAAGTACCTTAACTGCTGAGCCATCTCTTCAAACCTGTGTCTTTTAAATTTTTATTCAGGTTTACTGAGGAATAATTAAGTATAAAAAATTCACCCATTTTACCATTTTTGTTTTTATATTTTTATTTATTTGAGAGAGGAAAAGAGGCAGAGAGAGAGAGAGAGAAAGAGAGAGAGAGAATGGGTGTGCTAGGGCCACTGCAAACAAACTCCAGATGCATGCTCCACCTTGTGCATCTGGCTTACATGGGTCCTGGGAAATCGAACCAAGGTCCTTTGGCTTTGCAGGCAAGCATTTTAACCACTAAGCCATCTCTCCAGCCCCACTTTATCATTTTGATAAGTGTATATCAGCATGTGACTACCGCTAAAGTTAAGATATAGAACATTTATACCTCACTCCAAAAGGTTTTTTGTGTCTCTTTACAGTCAATCTCCTTTTCCATGACCAGGCAATACTGAGATAGCTAGTTCTCTCTCGCTCTCTTTCTCTCTCTTGTCATTATAGCATTACCTTTCTATCAAATTATAAGAGACTATATAGTTATGTAGTTGTGGTGTTTTGAATGTGAATGTCCTCATAACACACAGGCATTGTTGTTTAAGCTTCCTATTTAGTCTCCAGCAGGTGGAGCCCTGCTGGAGAAGGTGTGTCACTGGGCATGAATGTTGTGTCCAGCCATATAGTGTATAGAGAACCAGCCTGAGGTCTACCTATTCTCTCTGCTGTGGATGTACAATGAAGTGAGCCAGCTTCTTCCACCATGATGATGCATCACCTTGAAACAGTAAGTTTGAAATAAACCGCTTCCTCCTGTAAGTTGCTTCTGGTCTAGTGTTTGTCCCAGCAATGTGAAGGTGACTACAACAGTAGATTTTGTGCATGCCTTCTTTTACCTAACATAATGCACTTGAGGTTTCCCTTTGCTGTTGTATGTAACAGGAGTTGATTTCCTTATTGATGAGTAGTACTCACCAATAACTATAATACGACTTTTCATTCATTTACTGGTTGATAAAAAATTAAATTGTTTTAATTTTTTTTTTTTTTGCTTTTTAGCAATTAAGAAAAAGCCTGCTATGATTTTTTCATACTAGTTTATAAGTTTATATGTTTTTACTTTTCATGAGTCAGTACGTAGGAATAAAATTGTTGGCTCTTATGACAATTATCTATTAGTGATAAGGATAGTTACTAGTGGTAAAAGGGGAAGGGTGTCATTCTTTGAAGGCTTGGTACAGGAGAGTTTTCCCATGAAAATGGCACACTTCTCATGGTATTAATATCAGGTCTAGGACTAGACCTAGACTCCAAGGGTAGAAGATTCTTCTTTGATATTCTTCCATTGACAATGAGTATTACCTATGCCTGGGATAAATAAGTTATTCCTCTCTTTCTCTCATAAGCCTATAGGTTTTGCTCTTTTATGAAAGGGTGGACTCTGTGTGCATGGGGGTAAGACTCGGGTTAGTGACTGCCCTATGGTGGCAGCTGTTCCCCTCCCCCTGGTCTGTGACTAGAATGACTCTGTCAAATATTTGATGTCTCCTATCTTTCTCATGAACACTTCCTGGCAGTCTGTGGAAAAAGAGTTTGGAGTAAACACTCTTTGTGTTTGGGACTGCCAGGGTTTCTATGCTGTCACACTGGCTTCCATTCAAATTCTTAAAAGAATTCTTTGTCAATTCTTTAAATAAACTGTATTGTGGCAGCACTTCTCCCTTCCTTTGCTCTGCCACCTGTGAGCCAGCCCACTGGTGCTTGATTTAATTCTGCTTCATTCAAATACAAAATGAAATTAAAAGCACTTCCACAGGGTTTCATTTCCTGCAGGACTGACAATTTCTATGAATTCTATTTTGAGACAGCTATGGAAAACGAGATACTTGAGAAAGACCAAAGTCTAACTCCATTGAGATCTGCTTCCCAAATGAGCCTTCCACAAAGCATTGGGACATTCCTACAAAATTTAATCAAGTCAGTATTTTCAAAAATGGTCAGAAAATATTTATGGTTAGATTTTTGGAACTCTACATTTTTACCTCATGACTTGCTGCAACTATAAACCCTAGAACTTTTTTCATGATAGAAACATCTGGATAGACAATGAGCACAACAATGGAAAATTAGTGTGTCATAACTCTTTCATAACATTGAATAGTTGAATTTATTTTACACAGTTTTAAGTTGATAAAATGTCTTTTTTTTTTTTGGTTTTGCCAGGTAGGGTCTCACTCTGGTCCAGGCTGACCTGGAATTAACTATGTAGTCTCAGGGTGGCCTCGAACTCTCGGCAATCCTCCTACCTCTGCCTCCCGAGTGCTGGGATTAAAGGCGTGCGCCACCACGCCCGGCATAAAATGTCTTTTTTAAGAACATTTGTGTTTAATTTGGGAGTGTAGAAACCTGTATCATCTTAGAGATGTTAAACATGTTCTGTGTTGCCTATAGAAACTCATAATGATAAACACTGCATGGCAAATAGAATGATATAGTCAACACATAAAATCAGCACAAGTTCATTGATTTCAATCTCATATTGCTTCTGCTGCTTTATAGATTTTTAACTGTCATGACTTGTGTTATTTCAAGTCACTTAAAAAGCAAAGATTACACTAAACACCATTTGGAGATCTAAAAGAAAGATCCAAAGGAAAGACATATTTGAACACAAATAAAAAGCTTATATCAATTCAAGAGAGAAGGCTTTGATAGCTGTTAACTCAAACAATTTTTATCTTATAAAAGAATATAATATCTTAATAAAGAATATAGAAGGAACAGCTGAAACATATCCTGAGGAATTTTCAACTTTTGTAAAATTTAGTGAGAAAATGATAATTATCCAAGGCATAGGATGTCTATTTTTATCAGAGTTGAAAGCATTTTAGAAGATGAGATTCATCTCTAAACCTAGAGTCTATTTATCTATTACCTTTGTACTTAAGAATATATAGGAGAAATTTAATTTTCTCTTATGTGCATTTTCTCAAAATATTTTCTACTAAAATTTGTTTCTAGTCTTAAAAATGAGCCAATATATCAATATTTCATGGCATGCCACAAAAGTGCTATGATTTCCAAGAAACTTAATCTCATGTGTTTGAGTTGGCATCAATTAGTTATCATGGGATTTATCCTCTATGTTGAGACATAAACCCCAATGATGATTTCAATTGAAATATGATTGTGCATTAATTCCCTCCTCTGTAAAATGGGAATAACGACAGTAGGGTTATTATAATGATTTAGTGAGATGCTGCTTGTCACGTTTTTGTGATGGCATCTAGTCAAAGTAAACATTCATTAATCCAGCTATCATTAATATATATAACACAGAAGTCATTATTTTATTATTTTGCAGGAGCTATAGAAGACTTAGGTGGCTTGACAGACATTCTTCTCTTTAAAATGGTTGCAATAACAGTGGTAACATTTTTTTCAGCATATTAACCTCAAGGTTTTACTTTGAGGGTCAGCTGTGTATTAATCTATGTAGAACATTTAAAATACCCCGCATGAACGGTATTTTGAAGTTGCAGTTAACAGCTATTCACATTTAGAAAACAATTGTCTTTTATTGCATACACACAGAAACTTAAATGCTTTTAGGTTTCATTTATTCATTTTTACTATTTTATTTTCCTATATTTCATATTTTAAAGTAGCACATTTCCTAACCTTAAATTTTAGACATCTCTTGCCTTACCTACTAACACCAGGCAACCATGAATATTCTTGCTTGTTTTAGCTCAATTCAGGTTGCACAATGAAGTCAGTCATATATAATATAGTATGTCTACGTTCTAAAATTGTCCTTTAGGTAGGAAACCCCTTCTTTGGCCAGAATGTCAGCGTAAACCCCGCAAGTGTTTTCAGATTATCTTCCTTCTCTGCAGAGCCAGCAGAGGGAGTGCTGGTTTCTCCCTATCTAAATCATAATGACTTTTAAACATATGGTGGGCCTTTTAAGATTAAAAAAAAAATGGAATTTAAATGAAGATAAGCTATGAATGCCCATTAATTACTTTAACAATGCTGGAAAGTTTAAACTAACTCAAAATGAAATTGTTTTTTACTAGGCTGCCTGTCATTATTCAGTAACACTGGGACCCACTGAGGAATTTTGATATGACATTACTTAGAAAATATAAGTTGCCAAAGGTAAGGGGAGGAGGAAGTGGAAAGCAGCTAGAATAATGTAGTAAGTATTTGTTGAGTACTTGCTGCATGTCAGGTCAGGAGTTAAAATATGGAGCTATAAAGATGAAACACATTTAATCTGGAGAGGCGGGCAGGAAAAGGGGGGGGGAAGCATTTGAAGAAAATAATGTCTTGTTCCTAACTAAGAGTTTTAAATAAAATGTTTGCAACAATAATGCACTATGCTAATAGTATGGGCATTAATACTACAAATTAACATATTTATTTGCTACTTCAGATTTTAGATACTTTTGTATCCTTTGTTCACTGAAATACCCTTGGGTAAAACTTAAAATCTTGGACTTAGTAAAATGCAAAGGCAATTCCCTTGCTACATGTAATTGCTGTTTCTATTCACCATGAAATGTTTGCAATTCATCCTTTAAAATAAGTACAATTTCCTTGCAAATAAATTCTTGGAAAATGAACATAGTCCTTTAGTAATGAGCAATATTTTTAGAGCTAAATTTTCTAGTTAGTAGAAAATAATTTTAGACTCCTAAGCATCTGATATTTAGAAAAATATATAAAAAAAAATATATATATATATTGCCTAACAATGTTTTCCTTGAGATCTTTAGACATTCTTAGTTGAAGTACCATCAAGTGTTTTAGAATCAGAAAATTAAGACACTAGGAAGAAAAGATCTAAGAATCTTCAGTACTTGGTGTGATAGAACAGCTGGGAAAATGTACCACTTACACATATATCTGCTCACCATTTCTTCAAAATAAATTAGACAATTTACCTAATACACCAAAGTTTGGATTAATAGCATGAAAGATTTTAGGTTAAATATTACCCACAGTTAATGTTGAATTCACTATCCTTTGTGCAAATAAAGTAAACTTTTGGATCTTAACAAGTAAAGAATGTTGATGTTATGTTAGCTTTTGGAAGATAGTATACATAGTTATTAAGCCTATCAACAACCATATTTACTCTAACCGAATGTAGACAAGAATCAAAAATAAACTAAATGAGAATGGAGCATATGCTCAGTCCTTGGCTGCCTTCTTTAATATCTCCTAATCTTTTGTTGAAAGCAAGACTTCTTTCAGAATAGTAGATACTTAGAGAAATTATATTTATGTTTGGGAATGAATACACCCTTCCTTCTGAAATAGGAGTTGAGCTGCATTAAGGGTTTGTTCTTTCAGTGATCCTCAGTACTCTCAGACATCAACTTTTTCCAGTGGCGTTAGAGATGGACTGCTATCCCAATGTCATTTTCTCAATGTGTACCCCCACCTATAGTTTTAGGTCTTCCTTTTGCACAACATCCCTAGTTATTTCCGCTCTCCCATTCACAAACACCCGAGTATTATTTTTACTTCATACTTCCTGCTCTGGATAGCAGGTAATTGAACAGAGGGATGTTGTCTGATGCTTCAAATAAGCTTCAGGTTTGGTGTGGTACTGTGTCTCTGCATCTCCAGATTATGAGTACTCCTGACACGTACTTTTATTTGTTCCAGGAATGTTGCTTGCTTCCTTTTCTGGTTCTTTCCCCAGCTTCAGTTAACACTTTTTGTTCTTTCTGCTACAGACTGAGGTTTCTGCTTTGTAGGGAAGGTAGAGGTGGTGAATTTGGCTGGAATTTGTGATCCTTAGTGATTTGCCACTCTCACTGGCTCTCTAGCAGTTTGTTAATTTTAGCTGCATTTTCTTACAGGCTAATGCAGCATCTGGTGCTACCTGTTTTAGGTAAGCAAATATTTCTCCCCTTGAAGACATTTCTCTCCAGTCTTCAGGTTGGAGTATGTTCAAGTTTTACTTCCATTTCCATTATCATCCTAAATTTCACTGTAATGCACACTGTGATAGAATATCCTTCATTTCTCTGAGAGTATTTCTAGCACCAATTTGTAGAACCCTGAAAGTTATTAAGTTTTATTGATGGGTGGATTAAAAATATCCACAATATAGAAGCTAAGGAAGAAAGGAACTTAGGTAGGAATTAGAAGATAAAACTGTTTTGAACTGTGTGAGTATAATATCTTGGCAGAGGGGTTTTAAATAGAGATGGGTAGGTGACAAGGGGGAACTTAGAAGAGAAGAGGGTGACAGTAGTCTGATTGATGAGTATCTCATATGGAAGTTTTGGAGATGTGGAAGGGAACATGATATGTGTGAGTATTCATGAAGAATATGTGAGAAGAAGGGAAAGATCATGAGAGAAAGCAGATACATAACTAGGGGCTAATAATAGGAAAGAGAAATGCAGGAAAGGAGAAAATCAAAAGTTTTACAATGAGTAAATAGGTCCAGCACATCGCACAGAAATCTTTAGTCCCCCAAAAGCACAAGGAATTAAGTTTTCCAAGTTTGAACTTAGGAGAGGGTATATTTATCATCAAGAAAGAGGAACATATTTTTATTTATTTCATAGGTTTTTATTAGTAGAATAACTGTCAGGAAAGTGTAGTTTATGAAATATTTTAAAGTACTATCTGTCACCCACCTTTGGGGTCTACTATGGCAACACTTAGAGTAAGAAGGAAGTGGATTTAGAGTCATCTTGTTTGGATATTATCATAATATCAATATTGTTTACAAAGGAAAAGCAATGTGCAGTTGTTATGCCAAATAGGTAATTCCATCTATTAAAAGGTTCCTCTGAAGTTGTTTCTCAAATAGTACTCTCACTGCTAGCCTGACATCCAGCTCCAGAGGGATGGTGACAGACACAGTGGTCATTCAAAACTCATGAAAGCCAACATTCAGAGGCAACAGTTAATTTATCACTAAATCATACTGTGAACACACCTGCCAAAGCTCAGGGAACATTATGGACGAGAGGTCAGAAAGAGTGTAAGAGCCACAGAGTGGAGAGAAGTATCTCGTGACATACCTACTGCTCTAGAGACTGAGGATGACCCCACAGTGAATACCAGTAACCCCACTGAAGAGAGCCCTCAGAGGAATGGAGGTGGGGGAGAGGGGATATAAAAGTATAACCTTTTAAAAAATAAAGTAAAATAGTATTAAAAAAAACTGTAGACACCCGAGACCACTTTCAAAGAAATTGGCAGGAGAGGGAGCATGTGAAATCACAGCTGTCTACCTGCATGTCACCACCCATGAGTGCTCTGTGTCTTCCTGACCTACTGTTTCTGCAGGACAAGGGAGATTCCTGATCCCTAGAAACCACTTGCACAGCACAGTTCAGGAAAATAGGCATGACACATCAAAATTATATTTTGGTTAGAAAGGAAGTTCATTCATTTCAGAATATAAGACAATTTATAGAATTAGAAAACTTCTTCAGTATATAGGGAGTGTATGTATGTATGTATGTATATATATTTGAGAAGAAAAAGGTACTGGGCTATCTCAGGGGAGAGAGAGTGAACAGCCAGCATGACTCTGGGTAGTTTAGAATTTTATAGAGTTTTTCCTTCTGGGAGGGGAATACAGAAGACAAAACATGGGGAATGCAGGGAACAGCAGGGGCCAAATGGAGAAGCTAGATAGTCAGAAGGACAGAGATCAGGCAGCAGAGGAAGAGGTGTCACTAGGAGAAGAGCAAGGCTCTCTCTGAGATAAGATCAGCAGGAAACTATGGCCAAGGGCATTGTTAAGTCAGACCAGTGGTGGTTAAACATAAACATCTAAAGTTGCATGAATCAGGCTCCTGTTGTTCTCTTCCTTCATTTCAACTTCATCTTAGAATTCTTGTCCTACCTAAAATTTCAGCATTTTGTTAAGGATATGGGTGCGTGGTCATCTCCATAGCTGCTTTCTGCTGTGAGGGGGCATGGTCAGGTGTTTCAGGGGATGCTGGTGTCAGTAGCTGGCAAGTCCCCTGTGAGCAGGTGACAGGGAGTCTAATCTGAGGAGGCCTAAAAGTTGGTATTGAGTGGAAGAGAGAGAGGTTAATAAAAGTTGGTTGAACAAGTTATGTGTGTGATTTTTTTTTTTACCTGGTTTTGGATGTATTTCTAAAGATAGGAGGCTACCTAGAGTAATAGAAATATCCCCATTAATGGCCCAAGTAATGGTAGTAGACAAGGCCAAATAGTTCTAAAAATATCCCATGGTCCTAAGGACAGTGAGGTGCCAGATTGTATTGGCAAGAGTTTGGAGTTCTTTTTTTTTAATCTAATTTTATATTACCTAATTGGTTTATATGATAACAACATTCCTTGTTTATGAAGAGACAATTTCCTCCCTACTCAGCTGTGATGAAGTCGAGGCCTTGGTAGTCCTGAAGGACTACTGATGCCAAGAGGTGAGTTGCTGCTGAGGCAGGTGAAGGGCCATAGCAGAGTCTTTAATGGCTGTACTCAGTTTTGTGGAAACTGTTGAAAAGAGATTAGGCTGTGTCCAGGCCCACCTGAAGCTAGTCCTGCAGCTATTATAGAGTAGGCAAGACTTATTTTTATTAGTATAGGTAAATGGATTGTGATAAGTATAGCCTTTTGGGATGTACTTCTCTTAGACAAAGGGCCAGTCTCTATTATCTTGTCTTCTAAAACAACATCATATATTGTTATTAGGGACCCTATGGGGTGGTAGAACAGCTTCCATCTATATACCAAGTGTGGTTAGGGTCAGGGAGGGGAGACATTGAAATTCTGGATTGTGATAGGCAAGTTCTTTTAAAGTCTCTAAACAGGAGTGTGTAAGTTTTTTAGGAAGAGGTAGAAGGGTAGCTGGGTTAGGTGGGGGCCAGGAGTTTGAAGTAATGTTTGGGTTGTCTAGAAAGGCAACATGAAAGAAAAAGAAGTTTGGATGGGGTTAGGGTTTAAGTAGTGTGGGCTAACTATACAGAGAGAGGCTAAGGTTAAGATTGTAGTGAAATACACAATTATAGGGAGCTTATTCTTTTTTGTTTGTTCATTTGTTTTTAGACTACATAGTTATTTATTCCAGGTCAGCCTGACAGACCTCGAAAAATAGGAAAAACAAGACAAAACAACAACAAAAAAGACAAATGGATTCTTTTTGTTTGTTCATTTGTTTTTTATTTATTTATTTGGCCTCCAGGCACTGAGAATGGAACCTCCAGACGAACTCAGATGCATGTGCCCTCCTGTGCATCTGGCTTACATGGGTCCTGGGGATAGATCCTCAAACTGGGATCCTTAGACTTGACAGGCAAGCGCGTAACTACTAAGCCATCTCTCCAGGCCCCTATAAGGACCTTATTCTTAATATCATGTTATGAATTGGTGGATTAGAACTTCAAGGAATATAATTTCATAAATGCAAAAAGGAATAAAAGAATTTAAGAAGCCACTTGTGGGGCACATGCCTTTAATCCCAGCACTTGGGAGGCAGAGGTAGGAGGATCACCATGAGTTCGAGACCAGCCTTAGATTATGTAGTGAATTCCAGGTCAGCCTGAGCTAGAGACCCTACCTCAAAAAATAAAATAACACAAGAAGAAGCTAAGAGCCTAAGAGAGGTCTAAGAGAGGTGACCCAGGCTCATAAATCACATGATGGGTATGTTTCCCCACTCAAAGCTTCAGTTAGCCATAGATCAGAAGTACAGGATCCTGATCTTAGTTTGGCTTTGAAGAATCCATCACCATCTCCCATCATGTGAAGGTGAATGTGTTATACCTTTCAGTGGTTCTTTCAGAGACAGTAACATGATACAAATAATGACTGATGTTTACTGGGTGCTGAATAGGTGACCAGGGACCTATGTTCAGGGTTAGAGAAATAACTTAGTGGTTATGGCACTTGTGCTTGGCTACAAAGCCAAAGGGCCTAGGTTCAATTCCCTAGGACCCATGTAAGCCAGATGCACAAGTTGACACATGTGTCTGGAGTTTGCTTACAGTGGCTGAAGGCCCTGGTGTGCACATCTCTCTCTCTCTCCGCCTCCTTCACTTCCTCTCTCTCAAATAAATAATAAAATAAAATAAAATAAAATATCTACCAAATTTAATTTAAAATAATCCATCTCTCATATATTATCTCTCTAAGTCTTTGCTATACTTTCCTGAAATGGGTACTATCATTGCACGAATTTTACAGATGAAAGACTGAAGCATTAATTTTTAAAAATAGATTCTCCTAGCAAAAAACCATAACAAATAAAAAGTATCTTGGGACTGGAGAGATGGCTCCTTCCGTGATTAAGGCACTTGCCTGCAAAGCCAAAGGACCTCCGTTTGATTCTCTAGGATCCACATAAGCCAGATGCACAAGGGAGTGCATGCGTCTGGAGTATGTTTTCAGTGGTTGGAGGCTTTGGCCTGCCCATTCTCTCTCTCTTTGTATCTCTCTTTCTCTCTCTCTCTCTGTCTCTTTTTCTCAAATAAAAAAAAAAAAAAACTATTTTATAAAAAGGATCTCTGAAACTCAGGGTTCACTGAGCCTGTGACGATGAGATAGTCATAATAGAATACACAGCTATAGACTCCGAGCTTCCCTTCACCAAGACAGAGGGTGGCCATGTTACAAAATTATCATGTATCATGATACTTAACAAGAGACAAACCTTGAAACAATGAGCTTGAATAACTGTAGGAATATATTGTGGGACTCTTAAAGATAAAAATAGGTATTTCAGTAGTTTCTAAGAGGTCTAAATTTTTGACATCCTATTAGTGTTCACAATTCATTAAAACCATATGATGATGATGATGATGATGATGAAATAGCTGTTCTAGCTAGGCATGGTGGCATGTGAATATCATTTCAGAGGACTAGCGGTTTGATGAGCCTCAGCCTCATTGAGACCACATTGAAGAATAAGAAAGAAATAGGTGTCTCAGAATGACAAGAGCGGACCAAGACAAGACAGGAAGACTTGCCCTGAGCCAAATAATTTGCCTTTGTTTTATTTTATTTTATTTTCTGGTTCTAGGCTTATCATAAATTACACATGACATGAATCTAGTGACAGAAACTCCTATATGTCAACTTCACCTCTTTGTATTTTACCATGTGTCTAGATACCATTACCAAATACTGAGTCATTTGATCTCAGTAAATGATTGTATCAATATCATAATGTTCAGAATGAAAACACCTCTGTAGGAACAATTAAATGTAGACTCAAAATAAGAATATCTTGACCCCAAATCATGGTCAATGTTACTAAATAAAATCAGTGCTATAAAAGACACATTTCTGTTATAATTTGGCTTTCTACTAACCATGAAACACTCTTAATTTTAATAATACTTTGGAAAAAAATTTCTTATTAATGGATACTATTAACATATGTTGGGATAGCTTCAATTGGGGACATTATGAATAGTAGCATGTTGAATATTCTTATTTATAATTTTAAGACATATTTATCCATTTTGTTAAATATTTATCCAAAGTGGTCCTGGTAGGTGACAAGATATATATCTATATCTATCTATCTATCTATCTATCATCTATCTGTCCATATATATATATAAAATTTTCAGCTTTAATTGATAATATCCAGTCTATTACAATAATTATATATATTTTTGGTTTATTTCAGAGATTATACGCATCTCTTTGTGTCACATCTTCCAACACTGGTATTCTTTAGGTTTTAAAATGTTAGCTGTCCTAGTGTATATGTGCTAGTATTTCATTGAGAATTTAGTTTGTAGATTCTCACTCTTTATAAAGACATATACACACACACACACACACACACACACACATATATATATATATATATATATATTCATTCCATTTGTATAGGTTTTTTTCTGGAGATTATTAAAGTCACTTGCCAAATTTTCTATTAGATTTTCTGCCTTTTCTAATTATTTTCTGCTTTGTTATGCTATACAACTTTTGTCAGAAAGACATGTTGCATGTATCTTCTCCCTCTGTAGATTACATTTTCAACTTATTAATATTTTTGTTTTTTCTTAATGATTTTTATGTTTCCTCTTTGGTTATTTTTATCTTCATATTTATCTCTATGTCCCAGATAGAATTGATAGAGTTGTCAACATTTAGTGTTTTTAAAATTTAATTAAATTAATTAATTTATTTATTCATTTATTTGCAAGGAGACAGAGAATGAATATGGGCATGTCAGGACCTCTAGCCACTGTGAATGAACTCCAGATGCATGCACCACTCTGTGTATCTAGCTTTACATGGACACTGAGGAATCAAACCCAGGTTACTAGGCTATTTAGGCAAGTACCATACCTCTGAACAATCTCTCCAGCCCTCAACATTTATCTTTTGTTTCAGATGGATTTCCAGTTAACCCAGAACTATTTATTGAAGGAGCCATCTTTCCTCCTTGCTCTATAGTATTATCTTTCTCAAAGTATTTTATAAATTAATTTCTGGAATCTATTATTTATATACTTGATGAAAGTGTTCTGTATTATACCAGTTTCTCATTGCTTTGCATTTTTTTACAAACTTATTTTTCTGTCCTTTTAAAGTACCATGTTATCTATATTCCTCTGATTTCTCATGATGTGAATTATTTATACCACATATTGATTGCTATAATTATACATCTTAAATTTTGTATTCTGATTATCTTGACCATTTCTGACCTTCATCAATGGTTTTTGATAAGCAGATAAAATTTTAAGAATCTTATAGTGTTCAAGATGTACACATAAACAGGAGCTTTATGAATAGAGCTTCAATAGAAAATAGCATCAAGAACTGACAAATGAGATTGCATAAAATTAAATCAGCAGAATGAACAGCCTCTTTGCCTGAAAATATTTGCCTACTATACTTCACAAAGAGTCATTGTATCTAGAATATATAAAGAACTACAAAAACTAAGACTCAAAACAGCAAAATTGCCAGTTAGTAAATGGCCCAATGAATTGCTCAGATAGTTCTCAAAAGATGAAATACAAATGGATAACATAAATTTCTAAAAGTGTTCAACACCCTTAGCCACAAGAGAAATACAAATTTAAACCACTTTGAGATTCCATCTCACCCCTGTCAAAATGGCTGTCACAAAAAGAAATGACAATAAATGCTGGTGAGGATGTGGAGAAAGAGGAAACCTCATTCACTGTTGGTGGGAATGTAAGCTGGTATATTCACCATAGGAATCCGTAGGGGTGTTTCTCAAAAAGTAAAAACAAAACTACACCATGACCCAGCTATACCAGTCCTGGACACAGGCCTAAAGAACCCTTAATTCTAACATTAAGATACTTGCATGTTTATTGTTCCTCCATTCACAATAGCAAGGAAATTGGTTCAGTGTCGATATTTATTAGCTGAGGAATGGATAACAAAAATTTGCTACATATACAAACTGGAATTTTATTCAGCCATAAAGAAAACTGAAATTATGAAACTTACAAGAAAATGATAGATATAAATGAACTACCCAGACTTAGAACATGCAGTATTTGTCTTTCTATCTTATATATAGATTGAAACTTTTGTGTTTTATTTGTTGTGATTGTTTTTGTTTTTTAATAAATTATGAATTATTAAGTTTACTTTGGGAGAAATTATGAATTATGAGGTTCATTATAGTAGTAATTAAGATCTAGGAAGAAGGTGAGCTGAAAGACTCAAGGAAGAGGAGAATTCGCCTCCATGCCTGGCTGGAAAGGGAGAGGGGGGAGAGAGAATCTCCATCAGAGAAATCTCCAGGGATAAAATGTTTCTGGAAGAAGCACATACACTCACACGTGGAAGGCAAAGCAAAAGAACCAAAAGATCCACTTTATATAAAAGACCACAGAGGACTAAGAAGCAGGGACCCAGAAATCAAAGAAAAATCATACATTTAAAAAAGTGAGAAAGCACCCCAAACAAGACACATGTAGACAACAAGCAGGAAAATAACCAGGCAGAAGGAAGTGCTCTCCCCTTCCCAGCCAGAAGGGGAGGAAAGACTTATACAGTGGTGTACAGGTAAAATCACAGGAAGAAAAGAGCAAAACTTTTGGGGTGTGTGTGTGTGGGTAAGTGTGGGTATAGGTCATGAGACGGTGAAAAGAGGTTTCAAGGAAGGGGGGAAGAGATAATGGAATACACGAGACATATAATTTCACATTGAATTTCTAGTTGTGTCATCTCTACCATGCAATTCAGAATCATGCAAATAAGGGCAGTCCCAGTCATAGGTCAGAATTACAGGGTGCTAGGCCTCAGCAGGTCTATGGTGTCCCAGTACAGCATTCCTCAACTAGTATTTTGGAATTCCTAAGCCGAGTTTGTAATTTGCTCCCCTTTATTTTCTGATTTCTTTCTTTTTTTTATTAGTTATACATATATATAGTATATATACAGCCATGATGGGACCATCGTTAGTCTTCTCCCTGTCCTCCCTCCATGAGTAATGTGGGTCTTGCCTTATGTGAGTAGCCACCAGTTATGCGGGAGAGGCAATGACTCTGTGTATAATGACCCAACTCATGGCTCTAACAATCTTTCTGCCCCCTCTTCTGTGAATTTCCCTGAGCCATGTTGGGTTCTTTTAGGTCTATTTCAGTGATGAGGTTTTGTGAGTCTCTGTGTCTCTGGATATCTGATTTGGTAGGGGTTGAGTGTTCTTTGTGTCTATCTCCTTCACCCTTGTCCTGGCACCAGGTTTACCAATAAAGCAGCACTCTTGCTCATTTTCCCTATAACTCTATGGCTTTAGCTGGTGCCCTGGTGAGACACAATGGGCTGATTCTCTCCTCAAGTTCTGTGTCCATCTGAAAGAGAGAAGCAGATTCTCCAATGGAGAGTGAGGGCAGTGCAAGATATATGGATAACCATTATTATTTTAGAGAGAATGTAATAGGTGTAGGCCCTCTTGTATCCCACTATTGGTGGGAGTTTGATATTGGAGAGTGGGCTCGTTTTTGGATATGGTTCTGACTTATTTCCTGTCTTCAGGTATGGGTTCTGTTCCACTAAGTGGTCCGTTAGCCAAATCTAGAGCAGCTGGTAACCCACCATGGCTGTGTGCCACTTCTGCACTTGTGTGAGCATTGCGTCCTTCCCTTCACATGGTGCCCAAAAACCACATGTTTAAGACTTTGTTCCCAGATGGCAACATTGTGTGTGTGTGTGTGTGTGTGTGTGTGTGTGTGTAGGCAGGGGCGTTGTGATGAAACATTTAACAAATGAAATCTAGTGGCAAATCTCTACGTAAATGGGTGGCATAACCTTGAATAGGGTCCCTTCTCTTTTTTTTGCTTCCCTGGCTCATAAAGGAAATGATTTTACACTACTTCATGTTCACTTGCATAATATATTGCCTCACCAAAGCCTAAAAAAAATGGGACAGACCAACTATGGACTGGAACCTCCAAATCCATAAGACCAAATAAACCTTTTATCTTTATGAATTAAATATATGAGGTATGTTGTCATAGTGACAGAAAATTAACCCAGTAGATAATTTATAAACAATAAGAATTTACTTGGCTTGTAATTCTGGAAGTTGGGAAATCTAAGCCTTAGGATATATATCTGATGAGAACCTGCCTGCTCCATCATAATATGGTGGCAGTACTTAATGGCGAGGGAGTCTACACATGAGAGGGTGGGCATGCAAGATGGTAAAACAAATCTGCTTTACAGTAACAAACCCACTCCCATAAGAATTGCATTAATATAGTCATGATGTAAGAGCTCTCATGACAGATTCAAGACAGGGACACTCCATTTGATTGTTTTATAGGCTCTAAGGTTGATTAACCAGGGTTATTAATGCCACAGACTACATGGTAGGGGTCAAGAGGAGAATTCCAGTAGCATCCAGCAGATGAGCAAGATGTTTGCATTTAAAGGCTTCCAAACTGAGGGGACCTAGTTGATATGTAATCAGTGCATTTGTGACTTGGACCACATGGGAGGAGTTATGGAGATACCAAAGGGGGAGGGGAAATGGTTAATAAGTGACCTTGAATAAGCTACCTTGGACACCAGATGGCAGGATGGAAGGGGGTGCATTTTCCCACCCTTCTTAAAGTGGCAGAGGGAAGGGAGAGGACTTGGCTCTTTATGTGAGTAGGGACTGCCTTTCCACTTTCTGTAGCCTGAATAGGAGATGCTGCAGTATCAAAGCAAGTGCATGTTGGTGCTGAAGCATGTGTGAGGATACAAAGAATAGTATAGGACACTGTGGCCTGACTAGCACCTATGATCTAACAATGACCTCATCACCTCTTAAAGGTCCTGTCTATCAATTAGTGTGTATTCAGAAGTTAGTTTCCAATGCAAGGACTTTGGTGGACACTTTAAGGAATAGAAAGTAGCTTATACTATAAAGGGCAGTGTGTCCCCATAAATTTATGTGTTCTCAATGCTAGGTCTCCAGCTGGTGCAAATTTGGGAATTGGAGCCTCCTGGAGATGATGCATTGTTGGTGGTTGGCTTATGGGTATTATAGCCAGCTTCCCCTTGCCAGTGTTTGGCACACTCTTCTGCTGCTGTCTACCTGATGTTGGCCAGGATGTGATGTCCATCTTCTGCTCATGCCTTTGTTTTCCCCGGCCACAATGGAGCTTACCCTTGAGTATGTAAGCCAAAATAAACTCTTTCCCCCATAGACTGCTCTTGGTTGGGTGTTTCTGCCAGTAACACGAAACTGACTGCAAATATAAATTGATACTGAAAAGTAGAGTTATTGCTGCTGGAAAACTGACTGTGTGGCTTTTGGCCTTCTGGAGCTGATTTGTGGGAGGAATACAGAAGGCTTTGAAACCTTGGCCTAATGGACACCTTGCCATGCTGTAAGTATAGCTTGGTGGACTATTATGGTCAGAGTTGAAAGACCTGAATGCAGTAAGAACTATGCACCATGAATTTTGGCTTGTGAGGGTAAGAAAGAACTTTGTCAGGACAGGGCTAAAAGAAGTTTATGTGAGAAGCTTGCTGTGTTCTGCCTGCCTGTATCCCAAGAACTCTGCAGGGTTGCATTGTGTAGAAATGGACTGGTGTCAACAGACAGATACGGCACAGAAAGAAATGAAATCTTTGGGCTGAAACTGCTGCTCCTTCAGCTGCAATTGTTGGAGAGATTACAACCATTGAAATTGGGCCAGCTGATATGCATTGTGACAAAAGGAAGAATGCAGACTCTTTTGAAGTAAAGAGCCTGAACACTAAGAATTTTTCTGTTCTTCAAAGTTGGCTTTATTCCCCCTTGGATTAACAAATCAGTAGCCCACCTGGTACTATGGTGCATAAGAAATACAGGAAAGAGAGAGTCATTGAATTTGCAACACAGTTTTCTTCTTTGAAATGGCCATGGGCAGTGTGAAGCAGGCTTGTTGGATTTCCTACATGGAGGTCTGTTAGAGCCATGAGGATGAACCACGGGTTGCAGTGGAGACCCAATGGAGATGCCAGCATTATGAGATGGCTGCCAAGGAGAACTGCTAGCACTGAATGATGCTTTTTGAGACTGTGAGTAGCCTGGCTGAAGGAGCAGAATTGGAATTCCAGAGAGTTGTCACTGGTTAGAATTATCAGACTAGGGGCTGGAGAGATGGCTTAGCGGTTAAGGCGTCTGCCTGCTAAGCCTAAGAACCTGGTTCCCATCTCCAGGTCCCACGTTTAGCCAGATGCAAAGTGACGCAAGGGCACAATGCCGCACTTGACCACAAGGGGGCGCACACATCTGGATTTCGTTCACAGCAGCTGAGAGACTGCTGGCGCGCCCATCTCTATCTGTCTTCCTCTCCCTCTCTGTCTCTCTCTGTGTCTCTCTCCAAAAATAAATAAAATAATAATAATAAAAAAATTTTTTAAAAAGAATTATCAGACTAGGAGACTTTTCACTGGTTAGAGTTGTTGGACTTGGAGCTACAGAGTTTGATGTTTGCTCTGTTTTAAATCTTGTATTGGTTAAATATTTCTTTTAAATATTTCTTTGCTATGCCCCATGCCATCTTTTGCAGTGTGAATATTTATTCTGCACCATTTTTTTTCTTTTTTCTTTTTTGTATTATGGTTCAGATAACAGACCCTGGACTATGGATGTTTGAACATCATTGGGATTGATAAAAATTATAAAGAATTTTAAACTTGGACTGACTGCATTGCATTTTACATCATGGATGGTTATCAGTTTGGGGAGGGGTTCAGGGCAGAATGTGATGGTTTGATGCAGGTGTCCCCTATAAACTTATGTGTTCTGAATGCTAGGTCCCCAGATGGTGGCAATTTGGGAATTAGAGCCTCCTGGAAGTGGTATATTGCTGGCAGTGGGCTTATGGGTATTATAGTCAGCTATCCTTTGCTAGTGTTTGACACACTTTCTTGTTGCTGTTGTCCATCTGATGTTGGCCATGAGGTGATGTCCATCTTCTGCTCATGCCACCATTTCTCCTGCCATCATGGAGCTTCTCTCTGAGTCTGTAAGCCAAAATAAACCCTTTCCTCCCACAAGCTGTTCTTGGTTGGGTTTGTTCTGCCAGCAGAGTGAAGCTGACTTCTAAAGTCATCCTGTATCCCTGCCCTCTCTCTTACCTTCTTTCTTCCTTGTCTACATATATGGAATGTGGTCTGTATTTATATGTGGTGTGTGTGTATGTCTGTTCACGTGTGCGTGCATGCACAAAAGTGTGCGTGTGTGCAGTATGTGCAGTATGGTCATGCATGCATATGCGCCCATGTAGCTTTCTATGAACTAGTCTGTGATGGGATGGGCTTTGCCTGGAGCAGAATGTCAGGTGACATGCTCCATCACTCTTCTTCCCTTTCTCAATTCTCTGGTCTGCTCCACTATGGAACTGGGGATGTAGACACGCATGGCTATGTCCAGCTATTTATGTGAGTCTTGGGGATTGAATTCAAGCAGTTTTTCAGGCCTCCTCAGGTCTTTACGATTGGGCAGGAAGTGTTCTTACCACTCATCAATCTCTTCAGCCTCATAGAGAGCATTCTTCACTTGGCTATTGGGGTACAAATTTAAGCCAGCAAACAAGTCCGCAGGTACCATTTTTCTCATCTTTCCCTTTACTTAAAAATATTTGTTGGGGTCTACATAGATTGCTCAGTGGTTAAAGGCACTTGCTTGCAAAGTCTAATGGCCTGGGATCAATTCACTAGAACCCAGTACCCACATAAAGCCAGATACACAAAGTGGTATATGCATCAGGAGTTTGTTTGCAGTGGCAAGAGGCACTGGTGCATCTCTCTCTCTACCAATATATGAGAATACAAAAAAATTAAAAAGATTTCTTGAAAATATTAATAATATGCACAGTATACACACAAATTCCAGTGGTATAGAGGTACAGTACTATGACTGGTAACTTGTAACTAGAATTATCTCATGAGACAGTTATTATGATATTCAATATCCAAAGTGTTTTTACATAGTGTAATAATTTTCAAGACTCGAAGACAAATGGAGAGTACAATAACTAAAATTATAATAACAAACAAGACAAAACTATTTGGCCAAATTCATAACCCCAGAATAGCTTTTGGGCTAGTATTTCCACAATATTTGATGATATTTTCACTCTTTAAATAGCAGTGCTTTTTATTCTAGAAATAAGTAAAGGTGTAGTGAATATAATTTTTTTTGCCTTTAACAGTTATTTTCTTGAATATATATGGAAAAGTAGGATAAATGATGTATTTTAATCCTTTTTTATATCTATCATGACTAATAAAATTCAAATATATTCAAGCATGTATTTCAGACTTCAAAACTTAATTTGTTGAAAAAATAAAAATTTTGAATAGAGGCCCTTGAACACCATCTAAGAGATACATTGGGAAACTATCTCAATATGTTAATTTTCTAACCAGGAAATTGATTCTGAAAAAAAAAATTCACAGCCCAATTAGCATCACTCATGACTTTATGAAATCTTCCTTTTATGTTTTCAGGAATGCAACAGCTTGAGTTAGATGAAAATTAAAATTCAGAGGTTGAATTCAGCTATGTGCTTGAGCATTGTGTAAATTCACTGAGCTAAGACACATTTGTTTACTTGAGAACTTTTCAATAAAGTCCCTATACTTGTGGTTCCCAAATAAGCTGTGAAAATCACGAATTCTTAAACTGTGGAATTTTTGTGAAGTGATGCCCTGAAATTAGCACTGTATGTCTCAAGTAAAAAACTATGAAATGTAGAAATGTCTCCAGTTTTCCTTAGATAAGGAAACACAGCTAAAGTTCTGTCAGTGTCTGTCATGTTTCTTGGTACCAATTTCTTAGGGCAGCACAAGATTAACTTCCAGTGAAAAAGCACAAAAGTCATCCTGAGCTAAGCCTGCTGTGAAGTTTTACACTTCACTCATCCCTTTGATTTGCAAAACACCTGCCAGATTTCCTAACATTCCCCATTAAACTTTCCCCCTGATCTCTAGAAGATCATAGCATCACATTGCATTTCAAATGGAGTGTATCCCACTTGAAATGTTTCCAATCCTCATTCATCTATTAGAGCAGATATGAAGATGAAAAAGCTTTGTAATTTGATGATAAAAATAGTAATGGCTAGCATAGTTTATGTATTTACTATGTGTCAAGCTGAATGCAACACTTTGCTGACCTTACTTCATTAGACCCTCATACAATCTATGATGTATATGCTATATTCTATCACCTCTAAGAAGCCATCACACATTGGCTTTTAGAGAGAGAGAGAGTGAGCAAGGCTGGGAAACAGACTATGATGTAATATTGTCTTCTCATTTTGAATTCTTTATTTATTTATTCACTTTAAATTCTTATTTTATACTTCTGGAAAATGTCCTCTTATTAATCTCTTTCACTGGAAATCCTCTTGCTTTTTACTGCATGGCATGGTGCAGGATAACCATGCTTTTTGTTGTATCTCAGTAACAAAATGTAATGCAATACTAGATATGTGTGGCTATCTTTCTTTCTTGGATGTTATTTATATTATTAATATTATTTATTTATTTTAACTTTTTATTGGCAACTATGCATATGGACAAATATACCATTATCATAGTCCTCTGCTACCACCCTCTCTTTTCCCCATCCTGAACCCCCCCTTTACTGAATCCCTTCTTCACAACTTGTCTCTCTTCCCTTTTGATGTCAACATTTTTCCCTTATTTTATGCAGGTTTTGTGTGGGTAGCATAAGCCATGGTAAGGCCGTGAATACCAAGGCCAGTTTGTGTCTGGAAAATAGCTTTGTAAGCACTCCTCCCCTTCCTTGGGCTCTTACATTATATCTGCCACCTCTTCCACAATGGTCCATGAGTTTTGGAAAGTATGATAGAGATGTCTCAGTGCTGAATATTCCATTGTCATTTGTTCTCAGCACTTTGGTGTTTTGTGTCACCCAATGGTCACCACCATCTGAAAAGAGAAGCTTCTCTATAAAAGTAAAAATCATATTAATTCATATATGGCCATAAACAAGTATTTAGAGGACACTTCATTGGCAGAATATATCCATTTAGCCAGAAAACAGTAGTAGTTTTCCCCTTAGGACTTATGGCCTCCCAGCCATAGGCTTTTGATTGGATGTTATTTTGTCAAAGATAATTTGGCATCGTGATCATTATTATTGTGTTTTCCACATGCTGCAGCAGAAGTGATGTCCGATCTCTGCTCCTGCCATGCTTTATCCTGCCATAATGAAGTTTTCCATCATGACTATAATCCAAAATAAATCCTTTCCTCCCATCAGCTGCTTTTAGTTAGGTGTTTGGTCCCAGCAATGCAAGAATAACTACAACACATGGCCTCTCTTTTGGGTCATCTCCACTCCATGTCTGCAGCTTTCCTTGACAGATATTCCACAGTTCTGGAATCTCCAACATCCTGAAGTCTTCATTGCAACTTATAGGTCACTTTTGAGGCTTCAAGGAATAGCCTTTCACAGCCTTCTTTCAGGGAATCCAACCCTTCCACACATGGCCTGGCCTCAACAACACTCTGGAATCATAGAGAAAGACTTTAAGACCCCCCCCCCCCAATCTTTCATCTTTAATAGCTCCAGAATATAGAACCATATTGACAGGATTACCAGATTTGTTGCCTGCTTGGGATGTAGACTGGCCTCCTAAAACAATAGCTATAGCAGCATCTGTGTGCTTTGGTTGCTAAATCTGTGAACATAATTCCCTAGGTAGTTGTTTTTGAGCAAAGTACCCCTTCGGTGACATTTGAGCATTGCTTACCTGGCTCTTTCCTTTCAAAATAATTAATATTCTCAAAAGTTAGAGACCTCAATGGTTGGGGTCTTGCCCTCATGAAACCTTTTCTATTATTCTAGTATAGAACACCAGGTTTCTTTTTAACAATTAATCTTCCTTCTCAGGATGCTATTTGTGGGAAACTGTCAACTTGCTCACATTCCTTTCCTTGCCAGATTTCACATTTTCATATCTTTCTGCCTCACTTGTTGATATTGCTCACTGAAGAGCTGAATAAAAGTAGTCAACAATAGCCATTCCACAGCCTGAATCAATTCTGCCTTGAAATTTCCTCTGTCAAACAAATAAGTCACTGTCTTTAAATTCATTATCACTCAAATTCTCAGGACATAGGCAGAATGCAGCCAGACTCTTTGTACAACTCACATGAATGACCTCTAGTCCCATTCCTCATAGAGTCCTTGTTCCCCTCTCAGACTTCACAAGCCACATTCCATTATCCACATTTCTGTAGGAATTTTTGTTTTCTAAGTTTCCACTAGAATGGTCCATTGAGCTCTACTTACAATTTTCAAGGGCTTTTCTAGGCCAAAGTTCCAAACTCTTCCACATCCTTTCTACAAATAAGTTCCAAAGTGAATATGCCACATGGTCATTTATCACAGGAATGGTCCCCACTTCTCAACACCAGTGTTCTGTATTAGTTACCTTTTAGATTGGTGGAGAAAAACATTTTGCAAGAGCAATTTACAGAGAAAGGTTTTGTTGCAGCTTACATTTATATGGGTACAGTCCATCATGGCAGGAAAATCATGGTGTCAGTAGCATGAAGAAGCAAAGAATGATGACTACTGATGCTCAGCTACCTTTATCCTTTCTACACAATCCAGGATTCCCACCTATGTAATGTTAATACCCACAATCAGGATGGGTCTTCCCACTTGAGTTAACCTATTACAGAGAATCCCTAACAAACCTGTCAAGAGATTTGTTTCTATAGTGATTCTAAATTCTGTCTAGGTGACAAGCAGAGAGCAACCATGACACAATGTAAAAATGGTTGGGGCTATTCCAGTTCTCTTAAAGAAGGGCTGTCTAAAGGAGTTGATGATGAACTACAGTGATTCCCCCATTAAAGCAAGTACCAAGGATAATAATGTAAATGAATGCAAAAAAGAGGGATCTTTAACGTCTACCACTGTATACCATTTTGTTGACTCAGGAACCTGAAATAGAAGAATATAAAGATTAGCCACTAGAGGAGGCAGTAGGGTTGCTGCTCCATCAACAAAGTGGTATTCTATACTTGGCTTTACAATTGGAAGGATTAGGGTGTTACAGGGTGATTGGTAAGTGACACAAACAGACTATGATTTTGAATTTTTTAAATATTTTATTTATTTATTAGAGAAAGATAGGGTAGAATGTGCATGCCAGGGATGCTAACCACTGCCAATGAACTCCAGATGCATGTGCCATTTTGTGCATGTGGCTTGTGTGGGTTCTGGGGAGTCAACCTGGGTACTTAGACTTCACAGGTAGATGCCTTAACCACTAAGTCATCGCTCCAGCCCTAGAATTTTTTTTTTTTTTTTTGGAGAGAGAGGGAGAGGAAGACAGATAGAGATGGATGCACCAGCAGCCTCTCAGCTGCTGTGAATGAAATCCAGATGCATGCGCCACCTTGTGGTCAAGTTGTGCCCTTGCGTCACTGCATCTGGCTAAACTTGGGACCTGAAGACTGGAACTGCTGGAGATTGGAACCAGAGTTCTTAGGCTTAGGAGCAGGTGCCTTAACTGCTAAGCCATCTCTCCAGCCCTAGAAAAATCTTTAATAGTAGGTTATAGCCCTAATTTACTCTTCCTCTTTAATAGATACCATTTATAGTTAGGATAACTTATTCCAAGAGTTTTTTGGATTCTGTTTTTTACTAGCAATAAGTTTTAGCTATATCCCAAACATTTGGCTCCACTTTTGTGAGGATTTCTTGGGGCACTTGAGAGATTAGGGGTGTCATGAGTTTAGAACTTTGTGTAATTGCAAGATTGTCCCTAGGTGTCTCAGCAAGTCTTTTCCCAACAGGGGAGAAGAACACTGAGGTACATCCAAATATGCATGATAAAAATCCTGGTCCTGCAGGATATAGACACCTGTGTAATAGTGACACCAAGCCTAGCAGATAACCAGAGGCTTTCTGATTGGCTACAAGAGCTGTTCAATGGAAAGGAACTCATAGCTGGTACTGGGAACCAAGTCACATTCCTATGGGGATGAGGGTCATTGAATCCACTGAGAAGTTCCCATCCCAATAATTTTTTGGCCAAAAGAGATGCTACACCCATTGAAATTTCTCTAATTAACTGTGCACTGTGCTTATCCCCGTTAACTCATGCTGTTCTCACTATCCATTGGAGAATCTTTTTTTGTTTGTTTGCTTGTTTTTTAATAGAAGGCAGCAAAAACTGGGTCGGGCATGGTGGTGCATGCCTTTCAGCCCAGCAAGCTGCAGGCAGAGAGGTAGGAGGATCATTGTGGGTTTGAGGCTACCCTGATACTACATTGTGAATTCCACCTCAACCTGGGATAGAGTGAAGTCCTACCTCAACCCCCTCCCCCACAAAAAAACCCTGAGACAACCCAAAATCTATCAGCATAACAACAAAAGATAACCAAATCCCTATCATGAGATGAGCCAGCTCTTACACAACAAACAGGGTCCAGGTGAAACCACAGAGGAATTGGTATGCTAAGCAAGACTACTGCTCTTGAGGTGAGCCTGACAACAGGTGCCAGGGTGATAGACACTGAGAGCTCTCAAAATATATCAAAGAAGAAATACAGAAACTGGTGAGAGCTTAATACTAAAGTAGACTTATAACAACCACCAAGGCTCAGAGAACATTGTGGGAGACAGGGTGGAATGATTGTAAGAGCCACAGGGTGGAAAGGAGTATCCAAAGGCATTGCCTTCCCCACACAATGACTGATCACTACTATCAAAACTCATCACCCATAACCCCATGGTGAACACTAGTAACCCCACTGAGGAGGGCCCTGAGTGGAATGGGGCAAGGAGGAGGGGAATGGTACCAACACATGATTTGTCCATAAAAAGTTTCTACTTAATAAAAAACAATCCTGGTCCTCAAATTGACAGATCACTGCTTAAGTGCAGTACTGTGTTTGGGGGGTTCCTGCTGTGTCACCATAGCTATAGATTGGGAGGATACAATTTTAGAAAAGAAGGACTGAGCAAAAAGATCCACAATCTATAAGCAATTTTTTTTGGAGAGAGACAGAGGAGAGGAAGACAGATAGAGATGGGCGCACCAGCAGCCTCTCAGCTGCTGTGAACTAAATCCAAATGTGTGCGCCCCCTTGTGGTCAAGTGCGGCATGGCACCCTTGCATCACTTTTATAAGCAGATATTTTTATCTGCTACATCTGGAGCAACTAGAGTTTCTTCAGCAAGGATCGAGAAATCATGACCTGAATTCAGACTATTTCCTAGTCACTCAGTCTGGCAAGGTAGTCATAATGTTTACCGTTGACCCCTTTCTTCTCTGAGAAAGAAATTCCAGCACTTTCAAATGCCGTTGGGTCTTTGTATCTTGGATATGGCTGTGAGGGGGTTTTGGTGCATTCACATGGCCTTGGCATTTATACCTAAAGCAGGTATTGCTTTTGCCTTTGGATCTTGGAGGTTTATCATGAAGATTCCCTTGGTAGGCATTTCTGGTCAATAGCATCTTTAAGGGCAAGGAGAATCATCTGGACCCTTTCTCTCACCTCTCCTGTTCCTGTTGGTCTTCCTCCAGATCTCAGTTGTTGTGATATTTTGGAAAAAAATGTCCCTTATAGCCTCAAGTGTTTGTGATTAAACTTCCTACTTAGCCCCCAGCTGGTGGAGGCTTTGGAAGATGGAGTCTGGCTGGAGGAGATGTGTTGCTGGAGGTGGGTCATGGGGTTGATTAGTCCAGCCCTACTAGCTATTGTGAGCTGGTTTTCTCAGGATGCTTTGCTTCCTGGTTGGTATAAAGATGTGAAGAACCAGCTACATGCTCTGCCACGCTTTCTCCGTGATGATGAAACTTCCCCTAGAAACTGCAAGCCTGGAATAAACCCTTTCCTCCCATAAGCTGCTTCTGGTCAAGTATTTTTTTTCCCAGAAATGACAGGATAACTGCTATAGTTGGTTAACACTGAGAAGGCAATGTCCAACAGCTGAGACTCAGGGATCTGAGACCCGGCCTGCACATTCTGAGACGTTCTGTAGATTTAATGGGCTGAATGGTAAATGATACACTGACACAAAAGAAGGTTTCTTTTGAAAGATGAAGTACCCTGAAAAGTTTCCTGAAGACCTCACATAGCCTGTTGAGAAATAGAGCAGGGTTTTCTTACTTTCCTTGAGTAACATTTCTAATCTTGTCACAATTAACAGGCTTCTTAATGTAATTTTCCATTCATGAAGTCAAGTTTTCTGTCATTAATCTTGTGTCTATTAGTCCCTGGTGAGGAGCTGTAATTCTAATTGGTGAGTTCCTGAGCTGGAACTGCCTGTGCAATGGGCTGACCATCAGAACCTTTCACTGCGTAGCTCATTTGCATGTATTTAGCTTCCTCATAGGTCCTCTGTTTTTCCTCAGGTGTGCAACAAGTAGTCAGGTCTAAGTTCAGGTCTTTCCATTCACAATCATGAGCTAAAGTTAAGGTCCAGAAGTTACTGGTATGAGTCTTCAGAGAAACTTTCTGGATTCTCCTTACATTGTTTAAGGTACGTGATGGAAAAGGGGACATGGACTCAAATTATTCCCAAGGGTCCAAGCTCTTCACTTCAGAGGTGTGCAGTAGTCATAGGAGACAACAGTTATTGGAAGTTCTGCTTCTAGTATACCCTGCAGGACTAGTTTTCCTTCTTCTGCTAATTTTGGGCAAATGGGAGAATATGGAGGTGGCGTACAGCTCATTTACTGGGAGGAGATACTTCATTTAAGTCTTGTTACCCATTATGTCCTGTTTGATAGGCATGGTTTGTTCACAGGTAGGGATCATCTGAAATATCACAGGTTTCCTCTCTTGATTTTTCTTTGCATGACCCCTATCCTGAGAGACAGCCATGAAGGCCTGAATACAGTCACTTCCATTTCCCTTGATTCCTAGGTACAGTATGATATTATAGTTTAAGCTTCCAGCCTTGGCCAAAATTCCCTGTCACTCAGGAACAAACTTGTTCTCATTCTTGAAGATACACGATAGCTGGAGTCTAGTGAAACTGAAGGCAAATTTACTCTGATGATCCTAAGGAAGGAGAGAGACAAAATACTAGAGTCTCTAGAGTATAAACAGGTATCCCCTTTGACTGTTCTGAGTCTCCAAGGACTCAGGGGGAAAAAGGGAAGAAAGGAAATGCAAACCACCTTGGACTCAGCCTGACTTGCTTTCTGTTTCCCAGCTCTGGGCTGAGGATAGCATTCAGTTTGGCTTCCTTATCCCCAGGCTGAACCTTTGCTTCTGTCTCACTCTTGAACCATTGAGATGGGGCCCAGACATCAAATCCCCACCCTCATACAGGATTGGGGGCACCCGGAGGGATCAGGATGCAAAGCTGGAGGATCTTATAGGGAACAGAGTCTACATTTGCCTCACATCCAAAACTTTTAAGTAGGGGCATGTTTCTGGGGAAATTGTTTTGGGTGCAATAAAGGCCCAATCAAAAGCTTCCACAGTTACTGCAATTAGAACCTTTTCTATATCTGCAATTCCCATCACTCCAGCAGCTGTCTGGGAAGGGGAAAGAAATTGAGGAAGGAAGATTGAGGGTGTGCAAGTGAATGCCAATGTCATAGGAAAGTCTGGTCTTCAAGGGTACTAGTAGAATTGAAAATCCTAAGAAGCCATGTGGGTATAGCAAGCTTGGCTGATCACATGACTGTCACAATCTTGGCTACTGGTGATGTGACTGCCACCTTTTCTCACCCATGTGATTACCTTGTGTTTGTGGTTGGAGAGCTCTATGAGAATGTGCACACATTTATCATTGAGAAATAAGTCCCCAGGGAGCAGGGAAGACGATCCAGGAACACTCTTTTCCTCCAGCTATGGGGCATTAAAAGCCAAGGAAAGGAAAGAGAGAGAGAGACTGAATTTGGTTTTCCTAGGATATGGCCAGGCCTCCTGTGGAAAGCTGCTGATTTCCAGGTACTAAGGAAGGAAAGAGTAGTTCTCTGACAGGTGCTCCTGTTAAGAGAGAAAAGTTTGAAGGCATTTCATGATTTACATCTTGGCTGTCTTACAAGAACAGACCTGAGTCTGGACAGCACCCACTGGAATGTCCAGGTTCTTGTATCTCCAAACAATGATTTGTACCCATGGATACTAACAGAAAAGGAGATATTTGATTAAAATGGAGAAAACATTGACATGGAAATGGCCCAACTGGACCCAAGTCCATGCTTTAAAATAGAATGAAAGCATGTTGGTTGAAAACAATGTTTCCCCATAGGCTCATGTAGTTTGTAGGTTGGATCCTTTGGCAGGTGGAGCATTGATGATTGAGGAGGCATGGCATTGAGGGCAGGCCTTGGGATTTTATAATCTAGCCTCCCCCACCAGTGTTTGTGATGTGGGAATTTTGTTATTGCCTTTGAGTATGTTGGAGCATTATCTCAGGCAGTAATTCAGGATCCAGGGTGCCAGACACTCAATGGTCACACAGAGCTTCCAATGAATCAGTGGCCTTCTGGGTTCTTGTCTTATGAATTCCTGTGAATCCACAGGAATCCACAGATCAAAGGATAAAGTTTAGAAATATTTTATTAGAGAGCTTTATAGATAGGGCTTATAGATCCTAGGAGGATGCTAAAGAGAAGAAAGGAGTTACTAGAAGATGGGAAATTCCACTTACAGTGGATTGGGGACTGAAATTATCAGTTTGGTCTAGATGTGAGGTATCTTGCTGTTGCTAGGTACTCAGGAAAAGGACAATCCCTTTACATTATTTTCTTTTCTGATGAAGGAAGAGACAAGACCAGAGGTACTTATTTACCTCCTCTGGTGAGATTTTAAGAGAAAGAAATAAGAATAATAAACCATTTTCCCTTAGAGGCCCCCAAGGACATTTTTCACCATAAGATACTTTTAATTTATTTTCAAGGGCCTTATTAACCTTAAACTGCCTCCCTAGTGAACTCAGTCTTGTTGCTTCTTCCCTAGTGATATGACATCTTGGTTGTATGCTCTCCCATGCTTTTCCTGCCACAATGAACTTCCCATTGAAACTATAAGCCAAAATAAACTCTTTGCTTCCATGAGCTGCTTATGGGCAGGTGTTTTTCCCCAGCAATATGAAGGTAACTGCTACATGGGTGACCTTTTTTGGGTCTTTTACCTACTATGCATTCTTTCTGTGCATACTCAGTCTTGTTCCATGTAGCCAACATGTTGGGAAGGCATCTAGTCTTCCACTGCTATCACTTTCTTTCATGTTAATGTTTGGATCTCTTCCTCCACCTATTCCTTGATCTCCTACCTCACTCCAGATACTGATTCTTGTGTTTTTATTGTTATAACACTAACATTTGCAGTCTGCATAAAGAAGCCACAATTTCAGGCTAGACAGTTAATGATCTAAACTTCACAGGACAAAAGCAAAAAATAGAGATGAGAGATCATGAGGAGTGGGCATTGGCTTCAGTTACCTTCCTTTTCATGGTGCTAATTTTTTTTTTTTTCTTTTTTTTTTTTTTTTTTTTTTTGATTTTTCGAGGTAGGGTTTCACTCTAGCCCAGGCTGACCTGGAATTCACTCTGTAGTCTCAGGATAGCCTCAAACTCATGGCAATCCTCCTACCTCTGCTTCCTGAGTGCTGGGATTAAAGGCATGTGCCACCATGCCCGGCAAATTTTCTTAATGCCCCTCAACTCTCACAATAATTGAGGGTGTCAAGCAGGTAGTGAGTGTGTTTCCTTCATTTTGAGTGGAGACATATGGAAGTATATTTATTCACTCAGCTGGTCAAAGAATGAAGCAATTCAGCCTCTATTCAAGGTATGCACATATTCAGAAGTGTAATCTTCTTGCTACTTTTTGTAAATGGATAAAACAATCATGTTACTTTATTATACAAACAACTTCCTTGAAAGCAAGAATTTGACCAAGCACTTGATTCCAACTCTTTACCTTAAACTTTGAATGCATAGCAAAGTGAAATAGGAAGAACATGTGCCCTGGAGCCAGCCATGTTTCCTGATCTGTAGAATGGGGATAATAATAAAAATAAGGAAAATGAAAGGCTAAATTTCTTAGGAATAAGATTGTATATGCCTCAAGAATAGTTGTTAAAATAGAAGTAATGAGGTACGAAATTTGTGTGGAAGAAGGCACTCCATTGTATTTTAAAGCTTGGATGGTCTACTAGTTAGCTTCACTTTTTAATATAAGCTATTATCCACATGTGTATCCCACACATGGACTTTTAATCACTGAATAACACTTCTGTTTAAAGTTCTACAAACATGTCACATAACATTTCCATGGTCCCAGCGTTATTTGTTTATGTACTTCAGCAAGTGTCTGATAAATGCACATTTGCTTTTCTGAAGCCACACTGGCTTCTTGGTATATATGAGCATACTCTGGAGATACAACTAGCAAATAATCCTATTGACTCTACTTTTGCTTTCCCCTTTAGAAAAAGAGACAGTTATCACTTCTTTTAAAGAATTTTAAATCATATCAACATGGAGTAGTAGATGGAAAGGTAATATCTCATTCACTATGATACTAAAGCTCTCTGAAAGAGTAATGCTAAAGAAAAATCATACTACTCCAGTGAAATATTTTGATTTAGCAAGAAGTTTATTTTCCCAATAGGAAAATCTAGGCATAATATGAATCATATAGGCATATAACTGCAGCAACTACAGAACACATACCACATTCAATGCTGGGGGTATATAGAAAGAGATGAATAATTTCAAGCATGAAGTAATAATGATTTGATTTATGATGGACTACAATAGCATTTGCTTGTATCTCATATTCTCTTCTTCAGGTAACAAATCCATTTCAATTCCCCATAACTAAAGGGCCTCCTTCAGTGATGGACTATCTTTCACCATCATATACACCATATGGTGGACAGTGATCTAGGCTCATCCAATCAAAAGGTCTCATTCCCCAGGCCACTGTAGTTCAGAAATACGAACATGACCCATTTAAGACCAATCAGACTTTTTTTTTTTTTTTTGGAGAGATTTCTATTTGAGATTCTTTTTCTTTCTGTTGAGGTATCAGAAACATAAAATCTCTAGCTCCTTGTGCCTATATTTGTCAGTGTTTGGGGAAAAAAACGCTACCTGATATAGAGGGTAACATGAGACCAGAGGGATAAGGCCATGGAGGGGTGAGTATATGTCACATCTCTGAAGAGTGCTACTGATCCTCTGCCCCCCCCCCACCATATGCTATTCTTCTAGAATACCATGTGAACAACACTCTGGAACTGTGCCACAAAATAATCTTAATGAAGGTGAAAGACATGTAGGGATTTTGAATACCTTGTCCCAGCTTCTTAGGATCAGGATCATACAGTTTATCACACAGTCTGATGATATTCTCAATAGCTTTCCCAGTTTCATCAGTCATTTAACAGTGCTTACCTTCATAGCTTTTTGATTTCCCTCTATTTATAACTTAAAGAATTCTGAATGACACAAATTTTCCATAACATTGTAGAATGCTCTCACAGGTAATTTCACAGAGAACTTTATGGTACATATTTTATGAATGAGGAAACAAACACATTAATGACTTGTCTGTCATGATAATGGAGAAGAATTTTTAATAGAATTAAAAATATGAAAATTATATCCAGGCTTCATCCAGGTGGATTCAGTGAATCTCTCCCAGGCTAGTACATCAGATCTATTTTTCTCCAAACTAAAGCTGGTATTTGGAAGGCAAGGATTCCCAGATCCTTACCCACTTATTGTTGATTCCAGATATTTGCCCTTCATTCCTCCTTTCCACACTCCAGGTAAAGTGCCTGCAGAAATGCTCACTATTCGGCCCTTGTTGCATTTGCCAATTTTTCTTATATCTACTAATTATGAAGCATTGGCTATGCACCAGGCATCATAGTCAATACTGAATCTGTATTAGCACATTTGATCATCAACAAATGAATTCTATTTAAGGCCTGAGAAAAGAGTTGCACAATGAGATTACATAATTTGCCTCAGTCATATTGGTAGTAAGTGCAGTGGAGATTCACAGGATTCAGTCTGTTCTTTGCTTACATACTCATCATGTGCTACTCTGATGGTCTGTGTTGAACTTCTGTACATATTTAATATCACCTATTCCCCACTCTCATATCTTGGATCACTTTCTCCTGATGCATGTATAATTCTATAGCTTCTGTGTCTATAGGACCTGATTATTCTTACCTTGGCTCAATCTTTCCTTACATAACCTATGATCTCTATGACTAAAATGAATTGATGTTCATTGTATCTCTCAAGGTAATGTTTCCAGTACTTATTCCCAAAGGTGACAATAGTGAAATGTGGGCCAGATCTGATCTGATTGTGCATTAAATTTTCAGACTAGTATTAGCTATCATGGAGTTCCCAAAGCACTCATAAGTAACAAAATCTCTCTCTGTATCTCCTTTTGATATGTGCACATACCACCAACAGTCTGTGGTAGTATGGTTTACACACATTTTTGGTACTATTATATCCCATGGGTCATGTGTAATTTCATTCCCATGGTTTATCATAAGTGTGACACACAAATGGAATGTCAAGAAACAGTCTACACACATTTTATCAATTTCATCTGTTCACACACATGATTAGTCATTGAATTTCAGTCATGAAACATAAATTTGAAGGTAAAATTATAAAGAATTTTATGACAGAAGAGTATTAACTCAGCATGGGTCCTGATGACTGAAGTCTTCCCATGTAGCTACCAGACCTTTGTGTTATCCATACGTCAATAAAAATGTATTCAAATAAAAATGAGCAAGTAATACCTAAAAATAAAGTCCAAATTCTTTTTAATAAAATAGTCTTTAAAAACTGGTCTCAGTTCTCTCCATCTCCTTTATTATTCTTCTCTACATAAAAATTAGTTCTCCTCTTCCAACACTGAGTCACCTCAAAACCTGAAAGTCGTCATCCTCTCATCATATTGCTCTTCTGTTGAAGGCTTGTTGGTCTTTTTCAGAATATATTATAGCTTGAGTATTGACACCTTTATCTTTGATGTTTGGAATCAGAAGTGATTCAGATTTTTTTCATATTTTGAAAATCATTCATTTGCATCCATATGAGATATCTTGAAGATGAGACCCAAGTCTAAACATAGCATTTATTTGTATTTCTTATACACATAGCCTGTAATGAATTTTATACAATATTTGTAGTGCACCTGTGTTTTGACTTTGAAATCAGGTCAATTATGAAATTTTCCACTTGTATATCATTGGCATCCTCAAAAACCTCCAGAATTTGCAATATTTTAGGGTTCATGTTTTTAAATCAGGTATTCTCTATCTGTAAATATGAGTCTACTTTCCCATAGAAGTAAATTATTGTAATGTAAACCTTGTGGCACTCATGAGTTTAAAATAGGGACTTATAAGTTAGCTAAAGTCCATGTGCAAATTGAAGCCCAATGCCAAATAGCCTGGAGTCCAAGGTATAATGAGTTTCCATTCATTATTTCTCCACATCCTCAGCAGTCTTATTCAAACAATAGGCAAAGAGTCCCTTAGATAATGAAAAGAATACCTGCTCAAAATGTACAAAGGGTTCCCATTCTATTGAGGATGAAATCTAGAATGTTCCGAACCACCAGATTCCACCCGCACACCTTCACTCTCTTCTCTCCCTCTTGTTAACTCACTTTACTCCATCCTTTGTCTTTCTTAAAGGTCCTAATTTTTTGTTTACTAATTTCTCTATCTAGAATGCCTATCATAGCATAGCTTGTCTCTTTCTTTTAGGACTCAGAGTAAAGTCCCTTGCCTAAGCACAAAAGTAGATATTCCCTACAAATTCTACTCCTCTTTAGCACAACATCAGATTTGCTCCCCTCCCACCTATATCTGCAATGATTAGGTTTGTTTACCTAGAGGCTATTCTTTCCACCTGAATGTGAGTCCCATGGAGCCTGGTTCTTTTCATCTTGAGCCTAGAGAGATGGCTTAGTGGTTAAGCACTTGCCTGTGAAGCCTAAGGACCCCAATTCAAGGCTTAATTCCCCGGGATCCACGTAAGCCAGATGCACAAGGTGGCACATGTTTCTGGAGTTCATTTGCAGTGGCTGGAGGCCCTGGTGCACCCATTCTCTATCTATCTTTCTCTTTCTCTCTCTCTCTCTCTCTGTCTGTTGCTTTCAAATAAATAAATAAATAAATAAAAATAAACAAAAAAATAGCATGTCTCATAATCATTTCTCCTTTGGCTTTTTATTTTTATTTTATTTATTTTTTAATTTAAGTCTTTTGTGGAGCAAAGATGGTTCTGCTTTGCATACATGGATATGAGGTTCAGTATAAGGTGAGCATGGGAGCCTTAGAAGCCTGGTCTCCTTGGGATTATACCTGTCTTTTGACAGCTATAGGCTGCTACATTTTATAAGATGAACAAATACAACTAATGCTTTCTTTGGCTATTCTTTTTGTTTGTGACATTACTGTTGCTGAACAGCACTCCCTAGACAATCTACTATGAAAATGACTTACTAAGAAAGAGCAAAGATGCTGGAATCTATTCTCTTTTAACTCCTAGTTTTACCCATTCTGGGCTATATGACTGTGGTGATTTGAATCACATGTCCTCCAGAGCCTCATGGTTTTAAATTTATTTTTATTTATTTATTATTATTATTATTATTATTATTATTATTTTGGTTTTTCAAGGTAGGGTCTCACTCTAGCTCAGGCCGACCTGGAATTCACCCTGTAGTCTCAGGGTGGCCTCAAACTCATGGCGATCCTCCTTACCTCTGCCTCCCAAGTGCTGGCCTCGTGTGTTTTAAATGCTTGGACCCCAGTTGGTGACAATTTGGGAGGTGAAGACTTGCTAGAGGAAATGTACTGCTGGAGGTTGGCTTTAGGGCGTTATAGCCCAGCTCCCCCTAGCCAGAGCTCAGCTCACTATTGGTACTTTCTTCTAGCTGCTGTGGCCACACATGATGCTCAGTCTTTGCTCTACCATACTGTCCCTGTCATGGTGAAACTTCCCTTTGAGACTGTAAGCCAAAATAAACTCTTTCCTCCCATTAGCATTGGGCATTTTGTCCCAGCAATAAAAAGGTAACTATAATGATCTTTGGCAAGTTACTTAGCATCTGTCTAAAATAGATGCACCACTAGTACTTTTTCATCATTACTTGTGATAGATAAGTGGTTACACAGTGGGTGGTAACATCTATCTATACTTCTAAAGTTAGCTTGTATTTTCCTGACTTTGGGAGGTAAACATGGGCTATAGTGGGTCTAAAATGAAACTAATCCTCTTGCATAGAAAACCCAGTGAAGGAGCACTGAATAAAATCTTATAATGTCAATTTCAACAAACATTTATAGTGAATCTAGGATCTTAAACATTTAAACTTAAATGTATCCTCTTAACCCATCCCTTGAAAAAGATCTATATTTCAGTATCACTTGTTTGAGTTTATTTCTTTCCCAATTCCTTTTTAAGAAAAATGTGCATGGAACTTCTAACAAATCAAATGGTGGAAAAACATAGAAAATCTCACATGGAGGCTAGAGAAACAGACCACCTGTGTATAAATGGAGCTCAGGCCACTTGCCCATGTGAATGTCACAGTCCCTGTTCCCCAGCCCTCTGCCTTACTCAGCCATTCATTCATCTGTCCATTTAATTTTCCCACTTTTCACTGAATATCGATGTGCATGGCCAACTCCCAGGTGCTGGAATTAGTGCAGTTAGTGAAGCACATCGGATTTTTTTCTCTCCTAGAGTTTACATTCTCATGCAGGGAATCATGGTGAAATTGCATGTGAGGGGTGCAGGAAAGCCCTTGATCCCCAAACCCTAATTTTGTGTCTCCTTTTAACCAAAAAAATGATTAAAACTGAGAAAGATAACTATTGAAGTATAGAACCAAGAGAAGGAAAAGGAATACACCCACGTGGTCTGAAAGACCATGTGATGGGCCTGGAAAAACCATAAAAAGAAAGTTAAAGAGGAAGGAAAAGAAAGCTAAAACATCTCCTACCAGGTAGAGGGTAGGAGAAGGTAGAGAACCCATTTGGGAAGTGTAGGGGTCAGGAGGTTCTCCTGGCCTGGCTGAGACAAGGGGAAATCACCAGAATTTGGAGGTTCATGAGTAGTTAGGCAGAGAGGCTTGTTCCCGTGCATGCATCTACTTATTTATTTATTTTATTTTATTTTATTTATTTATTTATTTATTTGGTTTTTTGAGGTAGGGTTTTGCTTTAGCCCAGGCTGAATTCACTATGTATTCTCAGAGTGGCCTCAAACTCATGGCAATCCTCTTACCTCTTCCTCCTGAGTGTTGGGATTAAAGTGTGCACCACCACACCTGGTTCCCATGCATCTATTTATAACCTTATTGTGGTGGGTTTCATCTTCTGGTTCAGGTGAGCCAAAGAGACAGCTGATTAGTCTGGGCTTGAGGCTAGCTCAGGAAGAGGCCAGCCATGATGCCAAGTTCTGGGGTCGAAGCTTGACCAATCACAATGTTAGGATTAGGTTTAGGGGCCCAGGTTGTTTATAGAAAAACAGAACTAGGGAAGAGATACATTATTTCATACTTTTACCTCTCTGCAAGTCTACTTTCAAGGGCCCAGTCACCCTAATTGCCTAACAAAGCTACATGACCCCCTCTCAGTGTTGGTGGTAATGATGACAAGATAAATAAGTCATCAAGTTTTCAGACAAGTATAAATTTTATGAAAACTTTAAATAGGGGAATAGTAAGACTCCTTTGTGGTAGACCAACTTTAGTCAAGAAAAGAAATACATTACCTCAGTCAGATATTAGCAGACTTGAAAGTCATTGGGGATGGCCTCAATCAATAGCTTATAAAACTAGGAACTGAGACTATAGGATGCTGATTACTGGTTCTAGGAATGGGATCTGAGTTGTATCTCTGTCCCTGGGTGGAACCATGACAGAACTGCCTTTAAGGTCATAATTATTACCTAGCTGGAGGCTTTCTGATAAAGAACAGGGGTGTACCATTGTCCCTTATCTTAGGAGTTAATCTAAATGGACCTGTCAATCACTTGGGAAGGAAAACACCCCTCAGGTGAAGCTGTCCTTTCCAGAGACTTTACAAATGATATGAAGTTTACCTAGAAATATAAATGGATGCAATAGTCCTTTTGGTCATTGTCCCATCTCACTTCTTGAGAGTATTCTCTTCTTTACTTTCCAAAAAATTACCTTTTGCTCTACACTCTGACCATGTTCTTCTGCACCATCCAAGGACAGATTTAGAAGCTTAGTGTAGGTCTAGACCCAGAACCCTGTGTATTTGGAGATTTTGCCATGCAGGATGTAAGCTAAACATGCAGTCTCCCACTCCAATCAGGAAGAAAATCTATTGGCACGACATTGAGACCATCCAAAAGTCAAGGAGGGAAGGGCTGTTATGAACAAAAATCAGGTTTCCTGAGATCTTCTCTAAGTAGTCATATTTTCTGACCTGCTACTGGGTTTACCTTTGTACCAGGGGTCTCTGCCCAGGTTCTTAGCATCTTATTCCAAGAGTTGAACAGTGAGACACAGAGAGAGATGGTAAAGCAGCAAGAAGTTTTATTAAAGAGCAAAATTAAATTAGAAGCTGGATGTACTCCAGGAAAGTAGTTGGCTTCTTGAGTCAGAACACTCAAAAGCATTGGTTATTGTGTGGGGCTTCCCTTTTGAGGGTTCAAGAGGAAAAGGAGTTGGTTGCTAAGGGGTGTGTGGTGGGAGTAGTTTCTGCTTTGATTGAAAGGCTTGGGTTATATAAGCCTTTAATTACTGAACATGTCCTTTCCCATGATGCATCTGATGTTAATCAGATGCATGGTCAATCATGCATATGCATAAGATGGTAATAGGGGATCTTCCCTAACAGTTCATTCAAAGGTCACAGTTTGCCTTATTTTGTATGCACCCCAAACTGGTTCAGGCTGGATGGGCTCACTGTCTCTATTCCCCCAAAACATTCAGGAAAATATTTGAATAGAAACCTACCTCTTAACGGGAATTACCAAGAAGTTGCTAAAATGGGGCAACCCTGTTGCATTGTTTGATGCCCAGTGCATGTGCAGATCAATGGCAGTGGGGACCTCTTGTCATGCTTTATTTTAAGCCCTTTCTTTTTCTTTTTTGTGTGTAAGACTTGATCCTCTGGAGGCTTGAAGTTAGCTCTTCATTTCCCAGTTAGGCTACGAAATCTTCCAGAATAAAAATAACTGCCACTTTTCATTCATTTCTTGTTGATTCAATAAACTAAAAAAAAAAAAAAAAAAAAAAACCACACGTGAAAGATGAAACCAGAATGTTTGCTTTAAGTACCACTATAAGCTGTGTCAGTCTTTTCCTCAGCAAAATGGGGACAATCATAATATTTAACTCATAAGAATGAAGTGGGACCAAATCTGATGTGTAATGTAATCCCTCAGTGTGTGTCAGCTAGGAGTAAGGCGGCACTTGCTATTTTCCAGGTGCTATGCAACATTTACTTTGTTATTGAACATTTTGTTGTTATCACTGACTCACCTTATAGGAAATGGGTCTGAGAAGTTAAGTTCTGTGCCAGAGGACATTGCCAAGCCAAAATTGGGTTCCTTGCTTGTGTGTCTGAAGAGTTCAAGGTTTCCTGTTGTCTTAGTTGCAATGCCTACCTTTGTAGCCTGAAACTTCAGGGCAGAGGACTCAGACTCAAATGGTCCTTTTGGCTTCTCTCTCTCTCTCTCTTTTTTTCCTCTCTTATCTCTTTCTCTGTCTTCCTTTATCTCTTTTTTAAATTTATTTTTAAGCTGAAAGAGAGAGAATGAATGAATGAATAACGGATATTAACAAGCAGTCCACCTCTTGCCACTGCAAACAAACTCTGGATCTATGTGCCACTGTGTGCATCTGCCTGTACTTGAGTGAGTACTGGGAAATTGAAACAGGGCCATAAGGTTTTGCAAGCAAGTACCTTTAACCACTGAGCTATCTCTGTAGCCCCTTTCTTCCTTCCTGTCTTCCTTCCTCCCTTTCTTCCTTTCTTTCTTTTTGACAGGTCATCATATGATTTTAACTTGCTATGTAGCCAAAAAGGGTCTTGAGCTTTTGAAATACATATTGTTCGCAGCCTTTTATCTGTTCACTGAGCTTTCCAATTAGTGTCCACTGAAATGGATGCCAGGGAGAATTTCTTACAAGGTATGGTGTCATGTTGAATTGTGGTGATTATGAAGGCTACAATGACAGGAAAGACTTCATATATGTGTGTGTATGTGTATATATATAATTTTCCTCCCTTCACATTGTTTGGCAAAACTTGCTGTGAAAAATAACCCTAGAGTTAAGAGTTCTCTAATATAAAACTACATTAAAGCATTTTTTTTTACCAGTTTACTGCTGAAAGTTCTTCTCATTTTAATGTTCCGTTTCCTTTAGTTTTGTTTCTTAGATTACAGTGTATATGCCCTTCAGGGTAATGTTAAATTGATTATCAAATATCTTCAGTGCATTTCTGCTCTCCATCTATTTAAGTATAGAACAAAATAGTATAGATTTTCTATCTTTCATTCGAAATGTCATTTGCTGTTAGCTATTTTTAATACTTAGTTGCTCTCCTTTTCTTTTGTTTATATTAATTTGCATAGACTTTTTACAAAATTGGATACAATATGGAATTATATTGTGGTCTGAGGGTAAATATGAACAGTGTAGCTGATATTTTATTTTGTGTGAGAGAGATCAGAGTATTTTTCACCTTTTATTCTCCTTAAAAATGCTCCACTCAATGAATAATTTAAATCTGAATTCTGAAGAACATATTTGACTATTTCATGGTGCAAGCACCTTCATTTTATGCTTCCTTCCTGGAGGCATGAGAGGTACCAGGTATTATAATATGAACTCAATCACTCATGTCCTGCGCTGGGTCTGTGTGGGGATGGGTGTCTAACTTCTAAGAATATCCTATTCATACACAGGAAAAGAGTTCCAGTAAGGTCACTGTCAGTCTTACTTATTCTCCATCACCTTACCAGAAAGTTTAGGGGCATGGGCTTGCACCTTCTTTTATGATAAAACTAAAGGACTGTGCTCTTTTTTTTTTTTAAATATTTTATTATTTATTTATTTGAGAGAGAGAGATACAGAAATAGGCAGAGAGAGAGAGAGAGAGAGGGAGAGAGAATGGGTGCACCAGGGCCTCCAGCCACTGCAAACGAACTCCAGATGCATGCACCCCCTTGTGCATCTGGCTTACGTGGGTCCTGAAGAATAAAGCCTCGAACCGGGGTCCTTAGGCTTCATAGGCAAGTGTTTAACCGCTAAGCCATCTCTCCAGCCCAGGACTGTGCTCTTTTATGAAAATGTAAGTCTCTCTTCCAAGGATCACTAGTTTGTGGCCAAAAGTGTGTGGCCAAAGGGATTCCCTTTTTCAATCCATATTAGCTATATGTGTAGTCAGTTCCATGTTGCTGGGATGAGCATCCAAACCAGGCATAGTTTAGGAGAGGAAGGGATTTTTTTTCAAGCTTACAAATCCAGGGGAAAGTAGCATCAATGGTTAAAAAAAAAAAAAAGCTGTCCATACATCCAAACAGAGAGAAGTCATTACTAGCACCAACCAGCAAACACAATTGGGCAGCAAATAGCAAGAACCTAAGTTATAAACTTTAATAAAACACATGAGCCTATGGGGGACATACATTCAAACTGCCACACTATACTACAGTTTCGTGGGGTTTGCTAAAAAAAAAAAAAATTCAAATTATACTTGGCTTTGATCAATTTTATCAATGTCTGTTGTACATTTCTAACCACCTTAATGAAAAAGAACATGTGAACATAAAAAATGTGGAATATCTATGCATTAGAAATTCAGAAACAATACAAGGAAAGGATATTTTTTGATGACTTATATTGTCTTCAGTTTTAAGTGTATCACATTGTAACAAGTAGATAAATATATCCAACTTTTGTTTTAGAAATAGATTGGACTTCTCTGTAAATTTGTTGTCTGGAATTCAGAAGCTTAATAATAATATATAGAAATTGTCAAGAATACTGACCACTCTCTGCCTTCTTTGCACAGAGTCACATATGATGATGGAATAGTGCATCAACTTCCTAGAACTGCTATAAGACCAAAACAAAAGGTAGAGCTTTAAATCACAAAAATGTATTGTCTCCCCACTGTAGAGGCTAGGAATCCATAATTAAGGTGTCAGCAGGACCACTCTCTCTTCAGAGGCTTCAAAAGAATTATTCTTTTCTTCTTCTAGCTTCTGGTGGTTGTTGATTATACAGGCTGTTCCTTAGCTTGTAATGTATCACTGTAATCTTAACCCTCTCTTCACACTGTCTTCTCCCCTCTGTGTCTACATCTCTGTGTCCAGCATATTATAAGCAATTTATATAAAATGCTCAAAATTCAAATGTCTTACTATGCCTCTTCTAGAAAATGGGTGGCCGATTCTCTTAAAGGCTAGCTGGTCTCCATAGTTTTAAGGTTATTCATGTACTAAAGGTTCTCCATGTAGGTTCTCCACTAAGGCTAGAAGTCAGGCATTCATCTAGAGGAACAATTAGGGAGATACTTTCTTCATGGTGTACAAGCACACAGTAGCCCTTCCATAGCCCTGAGAGTGGTTATCTGTTCAAATTTTGGGTCACCTTTTTCTCTTACCTTTTCCTAGTCCTAGCTTGCTCCATAATGCAATGCAAAGAATACACCTATGAAAATCCCTGTCATCTCTGTCATGAGAAAGAAAAATTTTAGTTTCTATCTGTGGTATGGAACCTGGTCAGGGTAATGAAACTTTGGAGTGGTTCATGTGACATTGAACTGAAGTCTCATTTTTTTCTCAGAATCGTGAGTGCATTCTTAGTGCCCTCATGTCTTACCAGCAGAAACAGAGATTGCTATTATCTTCTATTTCATAACATATTGTCATAATAGCTGGTACTCAGTGCTCAAATTTAAAAAAAAATATTTGTTTATTTATTTGCAAGCAGAGACATAAATACAGAGAGAGAGAAAGAGAGAGTGTATAGGCACACCAAGGCCTCTAGCCACTGCTAAGGAACTCCAGATACATGCACCACTCTGTGCATCTGGCTTGCAGGAGTACTGGGGAATTGAACTCAGTTTATTAGGCTTGGCAAACAAGCATTGTAAACACTGAGACATTTCTCTTGCCCCTCAGTAGTCAAAATGTTTATGTGAAAGGAAAAGTCTAGACATTTCTGGACAAAAAACTTATTGTTTCATCTGTGTTACCTGTCATGTGCTGTCCTGGATGTCAACATGCACAGATAAATGAGTTTTTGACTCTATCCTCAGGGAACTCAGAGTGCATGAACCCCTTTTTACTTCAGGATACCTAAATGGGAACATGCTACTGGGGAGAGCTCCTTCCAACCTGGCCCAGATGATTAGAACACTTCACCTTGCCACATGTGATGACCCTGACAACACTTCGTTTTCTGATACAGGTGATCTTAATACCTGAATGATGAAATGGTTGTTACCTAAAGTTCTTCCCCTCCAATAATTGAGCTGTGCTTAACATAACCCTGACTTCACAGTGCTTTTTCTTTTTTTTATTATTTTTTATTTATTTTTGGAGAGAGAGAGACAGAGAGAGATAGACAGAGGGAGAGGGAGACAGAGATGGGCGTGCCAGCTGTCTCTCAGCTGCTGTGAACGAAATCCAGATGTGTGCGCCGCCTTGTGGGCAAGTGTGGCATTGTGCCCTTGTGTCACTTTGCATCTGGCTAAACGTGGGACCTGGAGATTGGAACCACTGGACCTTGGAACCAGCGTTCTTAGGCTTACCAGGCAGGCGCCTTAGCCGCTAAGCCATCTCTCCAGCCCCTTTTTCTTATTTTAAAAAAAACATATTTATTTTTATTTTTTTATTTAAGAGAGAGAGAGAGAGAGATGCAGAAACAGATAGAGAAAGAATGGGCATACCAGGGCCTTCTGCCACTGCAAATAAACTCCAGATTCATGTGCTACCTTGTGCATCTGGATTATGTGAGTCCTGAGAAATCGAACCTGTGTCATTTGGCTTCATCTCCATCCCGACACTGTTTTCTTAATAACAACTTTAAAAAAGAGTGAGAGGATTTTATGGCATCCTCTGAAATCCCCCTTCGTTAATTATATTTAATAGTATAAAGTGTTTTGATAACTAATTTTAAAACTAATTAACTACAAACCTTCTGATAAATAATATTTAATATATGCTAATGAGTACTCACATTTATGAAGAATCATTTTAGTAGTTTCTTATAATTTATTCAAATTAATAAACATTACAGCCTATAAGGAATGATACACTTTGATGGCATTTTCAACATAGTTGACATCTGCAGTCCACTCTCATGTTGGAAAGAACTGGTAAATAGATGATATTGACTGGGATTCCCAGAAAGAGCCAGCGAGATGTGTTTAATGTACCTGAGAATCTTCCTCAGCCTGAGGGAATGTAGGAATGGTCTCCTTAAGTGTCTATTCCTGGAATCACACCTGTTCATTGCACCATAAGTTGAAAACAGTATATCACCACCTAGCACACTGCTTGGAAAATGGAGAACCATTTGTCTATAAGACAAAAGGATAGCTGACTGACCTCCATGAGACGTGCCACCTCTGCCACACCTGCCAAGGTCCAGGAGAAATTACAGAGGAAGCAGAGGCAAGAGCACTGCTCTTACTGCTAGCCTACACACCAACTCCAGGTCATGGTGACACACATGGTGATCAATCAAAACCTATCAAAGCAGAAAGCCAGAGATTACGCAGAGCTCAGTACAAAATCAGACTGCAAGTAGGCATGGCATAGTTCAGGGAACACTGTAGAAGAGAGATTGGAAAGATTGTAGGAGCCACACAGTGGTAAGGAATACCCTGAAGCACAGTTTCCCCACTATCCCTCAGGGACTGACTGAGACCTTCTTGACCTCAGTAAGAAAGGTCCCAATGAAATGGGAGCAGGGGCACGAGAATAAAAGAGTATAACTTGCTATAATGTATATAATAATACAAATTTAAAAATCTGAACATGCTAGTCATTTCTTTGGAAATGAAAAAATAGGTTATTAAATATTAAATAAATTGTACTCTCAATATTTAAGTAATTGTAAAATATGTACATCAAGTTTATTTGGGTTAGGTAAAATACATACTGAAAGCTTTTGCAACACAGGAAGTTCAAGGGTGCTTTGCAAGAGTCACTTAGGGAGAGTAAGACATACCCAAGAGTCATAAGACTTTCTCTTTGTAATAGGCGTAGATAGGGGTGTGGTGACTCTCAAGTAGCTGCTAAGAAACAATATCACCCCTCTCTCTAATGTAGACCAAATAGTGTAATTTGTGACAACATTAAAAGTTAAAGGAGTTATCTCACTAAACACTTTATGAGGGTTACTATCTAGACCTAGGAATGAGAGGGGTGGTAAAGATCTAAGATTACTGACTATTTTACCCATGACTGAGTACAACGTATTTATTGCCCCTAACAAGATACCTCTTGGAAATATGTAATATCACAGTGGCAATTTGGTCCTTGTATGAACTCTGAAGTCTGCTTTTTCTCCTAGCAATGTCATTTAGTCTTCTATCATTAAAAGCAGATCAGACCTTGGGGATAGAGTCCTGTGCTCTTCTTATATCATTATGACTTCTTCTCTGTCCTGACACAACTTGATACTTCCTGAGTGTCCCCTTTGAATGAGATTGTGATGCCTGCTAAGAATCTGACATCTGATTTAGGTAGGTGGGTGGGGCATAAGTTTATTTGTGAATATATTAAAAGAAGGGGAATGTCAGTAGGAGAGGGAGGGCTTGAGACAGCTTTTAGTTTCTGTAATAAAACTCCATGGGCATGCTAATTCATCTTTCAAAAGATGCTTATTTTGACTCATTATTCTTGAGAAACAAGGTCCACCTACCATGGTCAAGGCTTCTGAGAGGGTCCCTATGGGCTGTATCATAGCATGAAGCATGTTTGTATATCTAGGTCTATGTGGTATCGATCCCTTTCTTTAAGGAAGCCACCAGAATTCAACAGGGTGGCTCTAGCCTAGTGACTTTATTCACTTCCCAAGGGTTCTACAAGTTCTTAATAGCACCAAGGGATTAAATTTCCACTCTTATTTTTATATATAATTTTGAGTATTGAACTGCTGAATGAGTTCAGGGAGCAGGCCACATTTAAACTTTAATAACTTGACAAGCCTTCAATTTCTGTTAACAATACTATGCTAATCAAAACAAACAAACAAACAAAAAAAACCCAGCAACATGGATTTTGGTTCTGAGATGCCTATTTGCAGTCTTTGATCAAGGCAAAGCACTTGGGCAGCCAATTCCAACACAATGGTATATGTTGCACAAGTACAAAGTACCAGATCACTGTTGTGGAAGCAGGAAAGAGGCAATTCCTACTTTCTTCTGGAGATGATGAGCATAACATCAGACACCTTCCACCCATCCAAAAGAGACATACTAAGATGGCATTTTCAACATAGTTGACATCTGCAGTCCACTCTCATGTTGGAAAGAACTGGTAAATAGATGATATTGACTGGGATTCCCAGAAAGAGCCAGCGAGATGTGTTTAATGTACCTGAGAATCTTCCTCAGCCTGAGGGAATGTAGGAATGGTCTCCTTAAGTGTCTATTCCTGGAATCACACCTGTTCATTGCACCATAAGTTGAAAACAGTATATCACCACCTAGCACACTGCTTGGAAAATGGAGAACCATTTGTCTATAAGACAAAAAGGATAGCTGACTGACCTCCATGAGACGTGCCACCTCTGCCACACCTGCCAAGGTCCAGGAGAAATTACAGAGGAAGCAGAGGCAAGAGCACTGCTCTTACTGCTAGCCTACACACCAACTCCAGGTCATGGTGACACACATGGTGATCAATCAAAACCTATCAAAGCAGAAAGCCAGAGATTACGCAGAGCTCAGTACAAAATCAGACTGCAAGTAGGCATGGCATAGTTCAGGGAACACTGTAGAAGAGAGATTGGAAAGATTGTAGGAGCCACACAGTGGTAAGGAATACCCTGAAGCACAGTTTCCCCACTATCCCTCAGGGACTGACTGAGACCTTCTTGACCTCAGTAAGAAAGGCCCCAATGAAATGGGAGCAGGGGCACGAGAATAAAAGAGTATAACTTGCTATAGTGTATATAATAATACAAATTTAAAAATCTGAACATGCTAGTCATTTCTTTGGAAATGAAAAAATAGGTTATTAAATATTAAATAAATTGTACTCTCAATATTTAAGTAATTGTAAAATATGTACATCAAGTTTATTTGGGTTAGGTAAAATACATACTGAAAGCTTTTGCAACACAGGAAGTTCAAGGGTGCTTTGCAAGAGTCACTTAGGGAGAGTAAGACATACCCAAGAGTCATAAGACTTTCTCTTTGTAATAGGCGTAGATAGGGGTGTGGTGACTCTCAAGTAGCCTAAAGGCTGCTAAGAAACAATATCACCCTTCTCTCTAATGTAGACCAAATAGTGTAATTTGTGACAACATTAAAAGTTAAAGGAGTTATCTCACTAAACACTTTATGAGGGTTACTATCTAGACCTAGGAATGAGAGGGGTGGTAAAGATCTAAGATTACTGACTATTTTACCCATGACTGAGTACAACGTATTTATTGCCCCTAACAAGATACCTCTTGGAAATATGTAATATCACAGTGGCAATTTGGTCCTTGTATGAACTCTGAAGTCTGCTTTTTCTCCTAGCAATGTCATTTAGTCTTCTATCATTAAAAGCAGATCAGACCTTGGGGATAGAGTCCTGTGCTCTTCTTATATCATTATGACTTCTTCTCTGTCCTGACACAACTTGATACTTCCTGAGTGTCCCCTTTAAATGAGATTGTGATGCCTGCTAAGAATCTGACATCTGATTTAGGTAGGTGGGTGGGGCAGAAATTTATTTGTGAATATATTAAAAGAAGGGGAATGTCAGTAGGAGAGGGAGGGCTTGAGACAGCTTTTAGTTTCTGTAATAAAACTCCATGGGCATGCCAATTCATCTTTCAAAAGATGCTTATTTTGACTCATTATTCTTGAGAAACAAGGTCCACCTACCATGGTCAAGGCTTCTGAGAGGGTCCCTATGGGCTGTATCATAGCATGAAGCATGTTTGTATATCTAGGTCTATGTGGTATCGATCCCTTTCTTTAAGGAAGCTACCAGAATTCAACAGGGTGGCTCTAGCCTAGTGACTTTATTCACTTCCCAAGGGTTCCGCAAGTTCTTAATAGCACCAAGGGATTAAATTTCCACTCTTATTTTTATATATAATTTTGAGTATTGAACTGCTGTATGAGTTCAGGGAGCAGGCCACATTTAAACTTTAATAACTTGACAAGCCTTCAATTTCTGTTAACAATACTATGCTAATCAAAACAAACAAACAAACAAAAAAAACCCAGCAACATGGATTTTGGTTCTGGGGATGCCTATTTGCAGTCTTTGATCAAGGCAAAGCACTTGGGCAGCCAATTCCAACACAATGGTATATGTTGCACAAGTACAAAGTACCAGATCACTGTTGTGGAAGCAGGAAAGAGGCAATTCCTACTTTCTTCTGGAGATGATGAGCATAACATCAGACACCTTCCACCCATCCAAAAAGAGACATACTAAACCTTTTGTTTTGTAATTAGTATTTATTTTATTTTTTATTTTTAAAAATTAGTTTACAAAGTAATAGGTTTCTGTGTGGTATTTTTATACATACATAGTTTGTGTTGATACCCCTATCCTTTGACTGCTCACCCACTGCCTACCCCCATTTCCTTGCTGTATCCTTCCATTCATAGCATTCCCTCTTCCACTTTCATATCACATTCATATTATTCTCTTCATACTCTTCCCTTTAAGCCTTTTCCCCTATTTCACTTTCAAGTTTCCTAGATTCTGCCTGCACTTACTGCTACATAAATGCATATACTTAACAATTAGAAGCTAGGATCGACATAGGAGAGAAAACAAGTGATATTTACCTTTCTGAGCTTAGGTTACCCCATTCAATATTTGCAAATTCCCTCCATTTTCCTCAAATTTCATGATTTTATTTTTTTATGACTGGACAAAATTATATTGTGTATATATGCCACATTTTCATTACCAGTTCATTAGTTGATGAATATCCAGGTTGATTCCATTTCCTTGCTATTGTGAAATGAACAGCAATAAATATGGACAAACAAATCTTGTGTGGCAGAATACAGTCATTTGAGTCTATATGCAGAAGTGATACAGCTTGGGCATATGGTAGTGATATATATTGGAGAGAGACAGAGAGAGAGAGGGAGAGGAAGACAGATAGAGATGGGCGCTCCAGCAGTCTCTCAGCTGCTGCGAACGAAATCCAGATGTGTGTGCCCTCTTGTGGTCAATTGCGGCATTGCGCCCTTGCATCACTCTGCATCTGGCTAAACGTGGGACCTGGAGATTGGAACCGCTGGAGATTGGAACCAGCGTTCTTAGGTTTAGGAGGCAGGTGCTTTAACTGTTAAGCCATCTCTCCAGCCCAGTAGTTATATTTTTTAATTTTCTGAAAAATGTACACACAGAATTCCATGTAATTGCACTAATTTGCATGCTTACTGACAGTGTATAGGGATTCATTTTTCTCTACAACATTGATAGCATTTATTACTTGTTTCCTTGAGGATAGCCATTCTGGCTGTAGTGAGATGGAATCTTAAAGTAGTTTTAATTTGTATTCCCCTGATGGCTAAGGATGTTGAACACTTTTAAAAATATTTATGGGTTCTTTGCATTTATTCTGTTGAGGACTCTTTGTTCAGTTCATTGGTCCATCAGTTGACTGGCAATTTTGGTTTGTTTTCTTTTGTTATTTAGTTTTTGTTTTTCCTTATATATTCTAGGTATTAATCTCTTGTCTAAAGTATCATAGGCAAAGATTTTCTCTTTCTGTAGACATAATTTCTTTCACAATGAAGTTTTTTCATGTCATATAATTCCATTTATCAATTCTTTTTAAAAATAATTTTTATTTATTTATTTATTTATTTATTTATTTATTTGAGAGAGAGAGATTCAGGCAGGTCATATAATTCCATTTGTCAATTCTTGAGGCTATTTCCTGTGCTATTGAGGTGGCATCTCTTGCCCTCTATTTGTCAATTTCTTGCTTTGTGCTATTGAGGTGGCATTGAGAAATTTGTTGTTTAAAATAGTTCCTGAAGTGTGTCCTCCATGTTTTCCTTTACCAGTTTCATCACTTCAAGATGTAAAGTCTCTGAGCCAGTTTGAATTGATCTTTGTACAGGAAAAGAGATATGGATCTAATTTCATTCTTTTGTAAGTGGGTGTGCAATTTTGCAAGCACAATTTTTGACTAGGTTATCTTATTTTCAATGCATATTTTTCATACCATTGTCAAAAATTAGTTACCCATAGTTGTGTGTATTTTTTTATAAGTCTTCTATTATGTTCCATTAATATATTTGGGACACTACCTATACATTATCATAGAACTTAAAGTAGAAAGATTATTCTTGATTATTCCAGTACAGGCTAGAGATTGAGTAAATTTCAATGTATATTTTTCTTTCCAAAATGCCACTGCCATCCTAGAGAGAATGGAGAAAGTCAAGCTTAACTTTATGTTACAAAAGTATTTAATGTCATTCTAGAGAGTCTGGTTACCCAGAAGCCATGGGAAATGATTGTGTCACCTAGGGAAAGTGAGTGGAAGAGTAATAAAATTACATAGGACACAAAAGAAAAGATCTTTAGAGTCACCAGATGGTTCAGTAAGATGACTGATAACAAATAGTAAGGAGGCTAGAAGCAAAACAAGAAGTCTAGGAGATAGATTGACACAGCCAACTTCCATGAAAAGGCTACACAGACCAATATATGATCATCTGGTCCCCAGATTTTCTGAAAGGCCTTAAAATTAGCATATGAAGGAAACCAGTGGCAGGGAGGAAGATAGGACACAATAGGAAGCCCCCATGCTACTAATTTAGCTAATTCTGATAAGCAGCTAAATATGACAAGATAAAGCATTCTTAGAAAAAAAGTATCACAGGTAAATGATCCATAAAAGTTTACAGTCCTCCTGGGTTGGAACCACTGAGTTTCTGACCTCAGCCCTGGATTACTTCCTCACTTGGAAGTGACTTTTTTCATAAAAAACTGAGGCATGGTGAATATATACAACAGACTTTAAGGTATCCCCTTTGGCTAGGCAGGGGGTGCTTATGGATTATTGCAAGGGAAAAGAAATGAGAAAATGTTGATTTTAGAAGAGTTAGAAGGGTTGTAGAGTCTGATTCTACCCCTTTCTTTTTCATAAGAATAGTAATATAAATGAGCATTTAAAAACCTTTTTGCAAAGTATTTTTTAATATTTTAATTTTATTTATGTATTAAAGAGAGAGAGAAAAAGAGAGAGGGAGAAGTAGAGGAAGAGAAAGACACAGGTGGAGAGGGAGAGAATGGGTGGACCAGGGCCTTCAGCCACTGGAAACAAACTCCAGATGTGTCTGTCACCTTGTGCCTCTGGCTTACATGGGTTCTGAGGAATTGAAACTGGGTCTTTGGCTTTGCATGCAAGCACCTTAACTGCTAAGCCATCTCTCCAGTCCATGCAAAGTATTTTTGATAATTCAGTTTCTAATTAGTTAAAATTTAACATTCACCCTAAAGAAATGATAGTGTTTCTAATATTTTTTAAAGTCCATATTGTTAACTACTTTTGAAAATATCAGCCACATTCTGGAGAAATGTTATGAATTCTCATTCCCAGGTATTTTCCTCTACAAGTGTCCATTGTGAATGTCTTGAGTAGTTGAAATTTTAACCTTTTATTTAAAATTTATTTATTTGAAAGAGACAGGAAACTCCAGATGCATACACCACCTTGTGTGGAGCTTAATTTCCTGAAGTGGATGAATAAACAACAACAAAAGAAACCAAAATAAAAATTTGAGCCATAAAGTAGGAAAAGGGTATATTTTATTTTCATTCATGTATTGACTTAAGTTGACTGGGAAACCTTTGAAAAATTTAAGAACAAAAGTATCCTTGGAAATTTTTACATTAAATTGATCATTAAACATTGTGTAGAAAATGGATTATGGGGAGGAAAGAACACACAGAAAATCTAAATGCTGCCACAGGGAAGAAGTAAAACTGAAAAGAGAAGTGGTTGGATTTAAGTGAGAGTTTGGAAATTGCTGTGTTTGACCTTTGGGATGGGTTGGATATAAGAGTTAAGAAAGAAGTGTTGGGCTGGAGAGATGGCTTAGCGGTTAAGGCACCTGCCTCCTAAACCCAAGAACGCTGGTTCCAATCTCCAGGTCCCATGTTTAGCCAGATGCAAAGTGATGCAAGGGCGCAATGCTGCACTTGACCACAAGGGGGCGTACACATCTGGAGTTCATTCACAGCAGCTGAGAGGCTGCTGGTGCACTCATTTCTATATGTCTTCCTCTCCCTCTCTCTGTCTCTCTCCAAAAAAAAAAAAAAGACGTGTCAACGTATCAAGGATAACTTTGAAATTGTAAAATTTTAGAGATGGAGAAGTTTGAAGGAGAATAATTAAGAGTTAAAATTTTAAGTTGTTTAAATTTTATGAATCCTTGAGGTTTCCAATCAGATGTGTAGACTAGGTAGCAGGCCATCCTGACTGAGGCCTGTGCTAGGTTAATACATAGGGGAAACATCAGAATATGTATGGTTTTAATTTGTTGGAATAGGTGAGATTGCTGAGTGAGTAGGTTGAGAAAGGGTGGAAAGTGATTCTTAAAGAAATCCAATATTAGAATATAGTGGACATGTACACTTTTAAATCTCAAGAGCAAGAGAAAGAAAGAAAATGAAGATTTATTCTTGATGGCAGAATTTTGTACTTCAGTAGAAAATTTAGTTTTCTATTATTTCTTATTTAGTTTCATCTTATTTTTAATGAGACAATCACTTCTGAATAGAATCCCTTCTATGGTGACCTACATTACAAAAGTTCAAGATATATTTTTGATTGACATAAAAATGAGGATAAAGTAAAAATGACTTAGAACATTGAATGCTGTCTTAATTTCCATATAAAATTCATATGGTCTTTAATAGATCATCAGGAAGATTTTAGTCCATCTCTGCGTAAGAGAGACAAAAACTTTTCATAGCAAAACCATTTTTTTCTTGTCTACTTAAATCAAATATCTCATTTGTTAGTAGATTAAGGCCATTCAATTGCAATAATATTCTAAATCAGAGGTTGACAAAATAGGCAAGTATGTGATTATGTTTCTGGACCTATTCAATGGCTAATCAAAACCATAATCTTTTCTTGATTACATGTAAGAAGGGTAACACTTCAGTTTTGTACCAGTTAATCATGAAACCAAAAATTTGTTAAAATACTTCATAATCTTTTTTACCACCTGCCCACAGGTACAGCAATTACTGAAAGATGAGAAGACTAGGGAGTAAGATCATTTCTAAGTAAATTCTAGTTTTACTATTTAGTTAAATTATAGCTCGTAAGACAGAGATATATGGGATAAATGAAAAATGTTTAATGGAAGATGGCACTTATGCTTAAAGTAAAAATATAGGAAATTATATTTATTACCCAACTGTGGCGATCCTTTCACCTGTTTTCTAATAAAAAATGCTTTTTAAATCTATTTAATTTTGTGACCTGGAAATTTATAGTGCACTCTTTTTGACCCAAAAGGAAAACAATCTTTATTCTCTTGGGTAACCAACTTAGTGAATTACATGGAATTGGTTTATATAAAGTTAAAGAATATGTATGTGTGTGTGTGTGTGTGTGTGTGTGTGTGTGTGTGTATTCCCCTTTAAATCTTAACAAGTTTCATAAATATTGTTTTGTTTCTTTACTATCATCAGTACTTTGATATAAGAGCAAAGCAACAAAGTCTCATATTCCTGCTTTGAAGAGAACTGCAGTCAACAAAAAGTAAGAGGTAGTATTAGAACATGCAAATTGCACCAGAAAACATTACTAAAAAGAGGCATTTTGAACAATATGAACATAGATCCCCAAAAGCACACACAAATTTTCTCAATTTATTTTAGAGGTACATAATGATAAACTCATTACAAGTTGAAAATATTTTAGTTAAAATGCATTTAATGCATCACACTTATCAAAATTCCTAGAATTTCAGCACAGTACATAGTAGATTGTCAGTTGTTGGCCCTCACAATCACATGCCAGATTGGGGCTACTGCTGCTGACACTACATTTCATCTCAAGAGAATCATGCCACATATGACTACCCTGGGCCCACTTAAAATTCTAAAATTCAAGGGTAGTTTCAAATTGCATCATTGAAAGTTGGGGCCCATTAATATGTATATAGTCATTCATTTATCTAACAGATATTTATTAAAGCTTTGTTACATGTGCTGATACACGTATGCATATATACTAGTGAAGTTACCTTCACACTAATAATTTTCTTAGGTAGACAAACTTTTAGTTTTTTTTTTTAAATCTCCTCTTAAAATTTTATTCTTAATTTCTTTCCTTTTACTCATCCTTTTCCATTTTTAAATTTAAAACTGATAAATTATACAATAAACATATCCATATTCTTATTAATTTAGTGAATATATGTGTAATTTTTATTTTTAACGATTTGTAACAAAAGTATTAAGGCTACTATATAGTTTCTGAATACAAGATATCTGAGTTCAAGCCCCAGCTTCAGAACTTACTATTTTCCTCCCCTGGAAAATGAGGATAATAATAATGCTAAACCCAATGGATTATTTTGATGGCAAAATGAGTGCATATTGAATGATTAGTACATAGACCAAGTGATTGATATATTAATATGCTAGCTATTGTGTTTTTCTTCTAACCTCTTGTCTTGCTAAAGATCTTTTTGCTTTTAACATATACATAATTTGTCAACTTATTAATATCATAATTCTTTGCTTTTGTCCATTTGATAATTTTGGCTTTTAGAAAAAAATGTACAATAAAATAGAGCCAATTTACCTGTTTTATAAATTCATCTACAAATACTCTTTGAGTGTTTTTAAGTTATTTAGTATCTTTTAATTTTTGTCATAATTGAAACTATTTACAGTATTTTATTAAATTTACCCAAACATTTGCTGTGACAGATATAGGGATTAAATGATGATACAATTTATAGCACTCAATATTGGGAGATAGTTCTGAATCCTATGATATGTCTTCCTATTTTTCATCTCTTTTCAAGACATTTACGATGTTCCTAAAGAATATTTCATTGTAATTGAATGTTTCCAATGATGATTTCTTAGTAAATAAAATATTTCATATAAAATAACAAATATAGAATTTCCAAGATATTTGCATCATGTAGTAATTATAATATATTCCTGACTAAAATAATGATCAAATGGAATATTTCTAATTCTCTGGTTATAAACACTTTTAATATATTATTAAATTTTATCATTTATTTATTTTACTTCTACTAAATTTACTACAGCTTAATTATGGACCAGGTATATTTTTTATTGTGAACATTTTTTGTTAAGTATGTCTGAGTATCAATCATTACTGCATTTTTTTTTTTTTTTGAGGTAGGGTCTCACTCTAGCCCAGGCTGACCTGGAACTCACTCTGTAGTCTCAGGGTGGCCTCGAACTCACAGCAATCCTCCTACCTCTGCCTCCCAAGTGCTGGGATTAAAGGCGTGCACCACCACACCCTGCCCATTACTGCATTTTATAATTCTTTTATAATTCTGTCTTATTGTATGAAATAGATATCAGATCTTTTACAAAAATAGATTGTAATGAAATTGTTATCTATTTGCTCAGTTCTTTAATAATACCTATAATCAAGGATAATTCTTTCCTAAACAGAATCTAGTATTTGGTTAGTTTACAAAAATACATATAGCAAAAATTCAAGGCATAGCAAATTAGCATTAATTTATGTAAATTATCACAGAGAATAAAGTATAAGATATTCTTACAAGGCAATCAGTACTTGCTAATAAGATGACAGTGGGCTTTGGAAAACCTGATAACATTCCTTTGAAATGTCAGTTGTCAAGAAAATAGTAAAATATACCCCACCACAACTACAATACCATCATGATAGGATGTTGTAAAATGATAATCTTTATACTTAGAATAAGTATTCATAGTAGGAATTCTTTTATAATAATTTCTGATAAAAGCCCATGAGTTAACAGAGATAATAAGAACAGTAATGACATTCAAAGCAAGATCAGAAAAGGCACTGAATTTTTAAAAAGTAACCATTACACAATAGATTATAATTTTGGTTTTTCAAATAGCTTATTTTGGAGAATACACTTGAAAATGAGCTTTATTTTATTAACATTTGTTAATTATACAAAACAGTAGTCTTCATTTTGACATTTTAATACACACATATAAAAACACTTTGATCATATTTGAAATGGGATTTCTTAAAGCCATATGTCAAAGGATGTCTTATTGAAATTTGTTGATGACCAAAGCTAGTGTCCACTGGAAAGGATCCACAAGGATCCTTGAGGACAGTTTTTTGTTTGTTTGTTTTGAGGGTGGGTCTCATTCTCACTCAGGCTGACTTGGCTCTCATTCTGAAGACCCAGGCTGGCCTTGAACTCTCAGTGACTCACCTACCTCTGCCTCCCAAGTGCTGAGACTAAAGATATTGGTTACCATTCCTGGTCAGGACAGGATTTTTATATGTCTTGTTTACCATTACTTCTCCAGCATCTAGAGAAAGGCTTGAAGCATTGCAGGGGTTCACTTGACACTTTTTGAATGAATGAATTCACAAAATTTCCAGGCCAAATATATTGGAGCAAATGAAGCAAGGTAGAAGTATGGGTCTTTACAATCCTTTAGTCTGGAAAGAAAACTTTGTCCCTGTTTTTGGCCAGTTTCAGAGCAGGAGTGGGATACATATTTTTATAAGGTGAAATTTTTATGAAACAGTGCCCTTAGAAAATTAGCTCTAATATCAAGAATTGAAGATTGATTTATACCTAAAATCACAAAAGAGCAATAGCCAAGGGACTAAAGGGTGAACATAATATTCCTTTATAGCTGTGAGAGGTCAAATGAGAGAACAAACTGAGGATTTTTTTGTACCTTAAACAGTCTATTTTTGCTTTCATTTGTGATGAAACCTCTTTCTTTATTCATTTATGACAGCACAGAGATAATTATTTGTGAGTCTACTTCTGCTCTCTGGAATATGTGGGCTTCAAAATGATGGTATTGATTTATATTTAAGAACATTATGAGAAAGTTCTCTAAGATATTGTAATTGTATTTTTATGAGTTTTTTATTGTTAACATTTAATTATATTATTTTATTTCAATTTTCATATCAATATTAGTTGCTTTCACCTAATGGACCTTATACACTTTATAAAGGATCAACTTATCATGTTTCCAATTTTATATTGTCTGTTTAAAAGCTTACAGATAAACTTCTAGGCCACTTGGTGAAGTGTGATTGTTTTGACATTAATGCATTGTGTGTGTGTTTTGATATTTTCTTTACTTCAAGCACATTTCACTTTATTCATTTTTATTTTCTTTTTTCTCAATATTTAATTTCTAGCATCTTAATAAAATGTACATGTCCCTATAAAACAAATTAAATCAATTGTATAATAAAGTGAGTATTGTCCATCAATCAATTATTAATTAATAATTCAAAATGAATAATTTAAAAATTAGTAAAGAAGTAAATTAAAAGAAATGTCTGGATAATAGTATAAATAACTTTTCAGGTGGCTTTGTTATTAAAAGTGCTAAGTACCCTACAGAGGACAGTGCTTTGAGATACAAAATCCAATAGGAAAGAACTTTATTAATCTAGAAAATACCTCCTTATTTGTAGCCCAAACCCTCTTACATAAGTGGTAGAGGAATTGAAGGTAATGCTAAAGGAAGAAATGAGTAAATAGATCAGTAACACCAATATAAGAAGAGAAAAAGTCCCTCACAGGTGTGTGAACTGTCCACTATGTTAGTAATAGTGGATGATGAGATGATTTAGACAAATTTAGTATATTATGGCTCTATGCATGAAACTCTTTTGTCCTTCTAAGTAGTATATTAACACTATATACACCAAATTCTCTTTGTCTTCCTAAGTACTCAAAACAGATACACTTCATCTAGTCAACTCATGAAATTTCTACTCACAAATGGAATTGATTGTTCCCCAGTTTCATATTTGGGTTCTGAGGTTTCCTTGTTTTAGTTTTATACTTAGGTTTAAGACAAAAGCTTTACTGATACTGTAAAGAATTGTGTACTAGAAGGTCAGAATTTTTTTCTCTTATAAAATCATACAAATTAAGTTAGAATATCCGTTTGTTTGTTTTTTTTTTTCTTTTTTGCAGGGTCTCACTGTATCCCAAACCGACTTCAAACTCGGTAACTCAAGCTGAACAGAAATTCATTCATAGCGTTCTTTGTTACCTCAGCATCTCGAGTGCTGGACTAAAGACCCACACAACCATGTCCTGCAAATTATATTCTCTTAAAACACAACTTAGTATTGTGTATTGACACACCACATAAATTTACTATGCTTCCTTTAATTACTTTTTTATTGATTATGTAGATAAAGCGTATACAGTCATTCTGGTATCATCGTTAGCCTCCTCCCTGTGCTCCCTCCACCGAAGGGACTGTCCTCATTGGGGAATGTGGGTTGTGCATTGTGGAGGTAGCCATCAGTTCTGGGGAAGAGACAATGTCTCTGTGCATAATGTCGCAACTTGTGGCTCTAGCAATCTTTCCGCCCCCTCTTCCACGAATTTACCTGAGCCATGTTGGGATCATTTTAGGTCTACTTCAGTGATGAGGTCTTGGGAGCCTCTGTGTCTCTGGATCTCTGCTTTAGTAGGAGTTGAGTGTTCTCTGTGTCTATCTCCTTCACCCTTGTGTTGATTCACCAAGAAAGCAGAACTCTAGATCATTTCCCCCATTACTTTATGGTTTCAGCTGAGGCCCTGGTGAGGTGCGATGAGATGATTATCTCCTCAGGTTTGGCTTCAGGTTGTTTGCTGTTGAGTAGCTTAGATCATGCATTGCTTGGACAGTTGTTGGTCACGTCCCCTAGTGGCTTATGTAGCACCTTCTGACACTAGACAAGCTAACTGTCTGGGGACTGACTCTCTTCCAGTTTCCAGCCAGGTCACTCCATGTTCTGTACCAACAGCATATGGTGTCTTCAGCAATAGGCTCTTACCATTAATCTTTGGTGGGTCATCAAGTACTCTGACAGAAATCTGTCATCTTTTGGGAAACCTTGTAGGTCTATCTGATCAACAGCTCATTGTGGATGTTAACTGCCTGCTGGTACTGGGAGTTAAAGGCCAGTGCCAAGGGAAAAGAAGAAAGAAAAAGATAGGTACTATAGAAGATAATGAGAGAAAAGAGAGAAGAAAGAGAAGAGGTACATATAGAGAGAAGCAGGAGAAGCTTAAGGTTAATCTTTATCATACCCTCTCCGGGGCCCTGTGAATCAGGTGATCCCTCTAAGGACTTGATGAAGGTTCAGACTCTTAGTCTGCCTTTCAGGATATAGGATGTTATGGTGCCATTTCCATTTAGGTCCAGTTTTGTGTCCCTCCCCACCCTTACCTTCCCCTCGCACCCCACCCTCCCTATTGTCCAGTTCTCAAGATGATTATTAGGTATGTCAGCATCTCAGGCAGATTCAGGTTAGGAGCCACAGATGACTGAGACCATGTGACAATTATCTTTCTCTGATTGGGTGACTTCACTGTCAATGATCTGTTCTAGGTTCAACCATTTTTCTTCAAATTTCATTGTGTCATTTTTTCTTACTGATGTGTAGAATTCCATCATATACACCATGGTTATCCATTTCTCTAATGATAGACATCTGGGTTGATTCCAGTTATTAGCTATTATGAGATGAGCAGCTATAAACATTGTTGACAAATGTCTCTGCACTGAGGCTTGGAGCTTTTAGGGTAAATGCACAGTAAGGAAATAACTGGGTCTGTTGGTAACTCTATAGTCAACCTTTTTAGGAGTCTCTATACTGCTTTCCATAGTGGTTGTACCATATTACATTCCCACCAAAATTGAATGAGGGTTCCTATTTCTCCACAGCTTCACAAGCATTTGTTTTCATTAGATTTTTTAATGTTTGCCATCCTTACTGGGGTAAGGTGGAATCTAATAGTTATTTGAATTTGCATTTCCCTGAAGATTAGGGATGCTGATCATTTTCTTAAACATGTGTTTGCTATTTGTATTTCTTCCTCTGAGAACTCCCTGTACAGTAAGTTCTCTGCCCCATTTTGTGAGTGGGTTGGTTGACTTTTTATTGTTTAAGTTTTTGAGTTCTTTGTAAATTCTAGAACTTAGGCCTCTACCAGTTTTATAGCTGGAAAAAAAAATTTCTCCCATTCTGTGGGTAATCTATTGGCTCTGATTATTGTACGTTTGTCTGTTAAAAAAACTTTTCAGCTTTGTCACATCCCAGTGGTTGCATGATTATTTAATTGCCTGTGCTGCTGGGGTTTTGTTCAGGAAGTCTTTTCCCACTACTATATCATGGAAAGCGCCTCCTATTTGTTCTTCCAGTACTAACAGAGTTTTTTACTGAGGTCTTTGATCCATTTGGATTTGGTTTTTGTGCATGGCAAGATGTGTGGATCAAGTTTCATTTTCCTGCATATGGTTGTCCACTTTGTCCAGCTCCATTTGTTGAAGATGCTGTCTTTTTTCCCATCTATATTGCTAGGGCCTTTGTCAAATATCCAGTAGCTGTAGTTACTTGACCCAAAGTCTGTGTCCTCAATTCTGTTCCATTGGTCTATAATCCTGTTTTTATTTCAGTGCCATATTGTTTTTATTACTATGGCTTTATAATACAGCTTAATATCAGATATGGTGATGCCTCCAGAGGTGTTTGTTTTGCTGATAATATGCTTAGATATCCAAGGCCTTTTGCCATTCCATATCAATTTTGAGATCATTTTTTCTATGTTTGTGAAGAAAAATGTTGAGATTTTTATTGGTATTGCATTAAATCTGTATGTTGTTTTTAGTAAGATTGCCATCGTCACAATGTTAATTCTGCCTATCCAGGAGCATGGGAGGTCTTTCCATTTTCTCAAGTCTTCCTCAATTTCTTTCTTGAGTGTTTTTATGTTTTCATTGTATAGATCCACATCCTTGGTTAATGTTATTATGAGGTATTTCAATATTATTATTATTACTATTACTATTATTATTTTGCTATTGAAAATGGGACATCATTTAATTCTTTCTCTGGTATCTCTGTATCTTTGTCTTTTCCATGTAGAAAGGCTCCTGATTTATTTATTTATTTATTTATTTATTTATTTATTTTGGTTTTTAGAGGTAGGGTCTCATTCTAGCTCAGGTTGACCTGAAATTCACAATATAGTCTCAAGGTGACCTTGAACTCAGGGTAATCCTCCTACCTCTGCCTCCCGAGTGCTGGGATTAAAGGTGTGTGCCACCACACCCAGCAGGGCTACTGATTTTTGTGCATTGATTTTGTATCTTACTACTTTGCTGAAGGAGTTAATCACATTTAAGAGTTTTGAGATGGAGATTCTCAGGTCACTTATGTATGGAATCATATTGTCTGCAACTAGGGTTAACTTCTTCCTTTCCATTTTGTATTCCTTTCATTTCTTTCTTCTGTCTTATTGCTTGAGCTAGGACTTCCAGTACTATGTTCAAGAGCAGAGGTAAGAGTGGACACCCCTGTCTTATTTATTGTCTCAGTGGGAATTCCTTCAGTCTCTCCCCATTAAGTATTATTTGGGCTTTTGGGGCTTTATATATAGCCTTTTTTATGTTGAGATATAAACCATCCATTCCTATTCTCTTAAATGTTTTGAAAATTAAGTGATGTTGTATTTTGTCAAAGGCCTTTTCTGAATCTATCAAAATGATCATGTGGTTTTGTGTTTAAGCTTATTTATGTGTTGTATTAAATTGATAGATTTCCATATGTCAATTCACCCCTGTGTTCCTGGGATGAAGCCTACTTGGTCAAAGTGGATAATGCTTTTGATGTGTTGTTGAATTCCATTTGTGAGGATTTTGTTCAGGATCTTTGTGTTCATCAGGGAAATAGGCCTATAGTTTTCTTTTCTTGTGGCATCTCTGCCTGGTTTGGGTATTAGGGTGATATCAGCTTCATAGAAGGAGGTGGTGTGCTTTCCCTGTTCTCCAATTGTGTGGCACATTTTGAGAAAGATTGGTTTCAGTTCTTCCATGAAGGTTTGATGGAATTCAGTTGAGAAGTCATCTGGTCCTGGACTCTTCTTTTTGGAGAGGTTTTTGATTACCTTTTCAATCTTGGTGGGTGTGATAGGTTTGTTTAGCAGATTAATCTGCTCTAAGTTTAGGTTTGGTAAGTGGTATATGTCCAGGAATTCACCCATTTCCTCCAAATTATCCAGCTTTGTGGAATAGATGTTTTTGAAATAAGTCCTGATGATTCTCCCAATTTCATTTATGTCTGTTGTGATCTCTTTTTTCATTCCTAATATTGTTAATTTGAAGCATCTTTTTTTAATTTGTCAAATTTTTTTATTTGATCAAATTGGCCAGGGGTTTATCCATCTTATTTATTTTTTTCAAAGAACCAACTCTTTGTTTCATCATTTTTTTTTGTTTTCTTAGTTTCCAATACATTAATTTTTGCTTTGATCTTAATTATTTCTTTCAATCTGATTTGAGATCTCCCTATCTTTGTTATGAAGGCATTTAGTTTTCATATATTGTGTTCTCATTGTCATTCATTTCTAGAAATTTTACAATTTCATATTTTATTTTGTCAAGTACCAATTTGTTGTTTAAATGTGTGTTGTTCAATATCCAGAAGCTGGTGGGATTCCTGATGCATCCATTGTTGTTCATTTCTAGCAATACAGCATTGTGTTCTGATATCATATAGGAGATTATATCTATCTTCCTAAATATATGGAGTCAGGTTTTATGACCCAGTATAGGATCTATTTTACAGAAGGTTCCATGGGCTGCTGAGAAGAATGTAATCTGTGGATTTGGGGTAGAATGTTCTGTATATGTCCATTAGATCTAGTTGATCTTTGATTTTGTTGAGCTCTCTTACTTCTCTGTTGATTTTCTGTTTGGAGGAGCTATCTATTGCTGATAGTGGAGTATTGAAGTCCCCAACTATGATGGTGTTGGTAGTTATTTTGGTTTTGTTGCCAAGTAGGTTTTGTTTTATGAATTGTGGTGCACCTGTGTTTGGTGCATAAAGATTGATGACTGTGAGATCCTCTTATTGGATCATTCCTCTGGTAAGTAAGAACTGGACTTCTTTGTCTTTTTTGATTATGTTTTCATTTGAAGTCTATTTTATCTGATATTAGTATAGCAACACCTACTTGTTTCTTATTTCTGTTTGCTTGGAACATCATTTTCCACCCTGTCACCCTGAGGAGGTGTCTGTCTTTAGTGATGAGGTGGTTTTCTTGAAGACAGCAGATTGAGGGGCCAATCTAAATAATAAGACAGATTGAGGGGAGCACAGTAGTGGACACAAGTGTGATGGGGTTCACTTGTAGAGCTATGCAGGAGCAAGAAAGCCTAGGTCAAGGCAGGGAGAGGAAAATGCTAGCCTGCTGGCCTGGGTCCACTAAGACTACAGTTAGTGCAGGAGGAACCTGTGGCTGTGAGTGCATCTCAGATGGCTGCTTGGGGGGACTGGAGGACTGGTGGGTTGCCCAAGAGCTTGGGAATCAGTGGATTCCCTACTTTGATCCTCTGCACCCTCACATTGGAGGTCTACTAGAGTCTGCAGACCATTAACCCTAAATGTCTTGTCTTTCCTTCCCCCAAGGCAAGGCATGGTTAGTCAGATGCCGTCTTGACTGGAAGTCATTTCTTTAATTATTTTGTCTTCACACTTTTATAAGTTGATATGAAGCTACACAATTAAGAAATAATTCTAATTTGGAGTTCTTAACAGGAAACTCTTTTTTTTTGTTAGATTATTTTTCTTTTTCTTTCCCTATTTGTTATGAATATTTTATTTACTTATTTGCATGCACAGAGGGAAGAGAAACAGATAGAATGGGCACTGGGTCATCAGCTGATATAATGGATCCCAGATGCATGCATCACTTTGGGCATTTGGCTCCACATGGGGACTGCAGAATTGAACTTAGGTCATCATACTCTACAAGTAAGTGCTTCAACCTCTGAGCCATCTCTCTAGTCCTTCCTCTACCAATTTTATTTGTCAGACACAGAGAGATGCAGATATATATAGAGAGAATGGGTGCACCGGGGCCTCCAGCCATTGAAAATAAACCTCAGATGCTGTGGCACCTTGTGTACCTGGCTTACTTGGGTACTGGGGAATTGAACCTAGGACCTCAGGCTTCACAGGCAGGTGCCTTAGCCACTAAACAAGAAACTCAGCAAGAATATCACAGGGAAGCACACCAGTTTGTATACTGATGTGAGAAGAACAGTGTTTCTAGGCAAGGAGAATGATGAAAAGAGGAATAAACTAACCATAATCAAGATTCTTAGGAATTTTTTTAAAAATCCTGTTCTTTAATTTTTCTTATGGTTTGGGAAGAAGAAAGGAAGAACAGAATAGAATACTTCTTGTGTACTTTTTCTGCTTAGAAAGCATTGGAATGATCATCAGCTGTTCTGAGGTGTTTGGTGATTTGTGACTATTGCTTATGCTGAACTTTGACATTTTTGGAAAAGGTTAATTAGAGCCATTTGATTTCCGAAGCCTCTCCAGTCTCTGGAGCTCATCACACTGAACTGTGGGCTTCTCTTTTTCCATGAAGGCTACTATTCTTCCTTTTTTGCTCTACTCTACAATGAATGGAGTGGGGACGGGGTGTAATTCCTACAGGCTGGGTTTCCTCAGTTCCTTTATCTGTTGATTTCTACTCAAGTTTAGCCAGCGAAAGGCTGACACTGCAGAGAGAAGGTGAAGAGGAGAGACCAGAATCTTTCCATTCTGATTTGGGTAGCATCTCTCTTAGTGAGTTAGTCTCCTTCATGGCTCTAATTGGAAAGAAAAATGGTGGTTTCAGATTCCTCCAGATATCCCTGGCCACTGGGGTCTTGAGGCTGCTGCTGATCTCTAGATGGCAACCCTGTCATCCATTTGTCTTTTCTTCACTTTTATCAAGACCATGTATCAAGTTTTCTCTATTATAAATAGTTAGTGTAATTCTAATTTTTCTGATTGAAACTAAGTGATAGAACTTAACTGTTGAGGTAAGGCTTTGCTCAAATAGGTCACTTCTTCACTTCTTAATGTATTTCAGGCTGTGCCTTGTCCTGCAATTCCATTTTTCAAGCAGCAATTGACTCCATTTTAGTGTAAACACAGAGACAGGATGTCTCTGAGCTTTGGTATCTCTCTGACATCTTCCCCAAAGCACAGGCTGATAAATAACTTATTCCTATAAGTAAAAATGGTGCCACCCTATAAATTTATTGAGTAAACTTGGAACATGTGGGCACTTGAGCATATTAAAAATCATATTAGGAAAACAGAGCCCCAGAAGCTAGCAAACACATCAGACTAAGGAAAGAATGCAACACTATCACCTGGACCCCATAAAGAGGAGAACTCCAAACACTATGGTGATGATGGACCCCAGGACCTGTCATCTGACCACCTACTGTGTGCATGTAGGGACCAATAGAGAAAGTACACCCAACTCTCTCTAGGGGGTCAGCTCATCTTGTTCCCCACTGTCCACATGGCTTGCTCAAATTATTGTCCATCCACCTGCCATTTTATCCATCTGAACCTGCTGTCCATTCATCTGCCTGTTCATCCATTTGGATCAAGTTTCATAATAATAATATTAAAATATGAAAGCAGCAGCAAATGATTCCCTCAAATTCACTATAAATATTATCATTGAACTAGGACTTCAATACCAAACCTTTCATGTATTTAGAATAAAAAGCTTGCGGATAATATATCAGCCCATTGGTGTATTGTCTGGTGATTATAGGAAGCAGAGACAAGCCTTGAAAGCAGCTCAGAAGCATGGCATACAAATCAATAGAAATTATTTTAAGACTAAATGTTAGTGTTCTTCCACAGGAAATTTAATGTGCTTTTTCCAAAACTAATAAAACCAAAGCCTATATTCATGAATTAAGTGGCAAGGTCAAAATATATAAATAAAATAACATGACAAAAGCCAGAGAGAAAAACTCCTTAAGGTCCTGCTTTCTTTCAGAGGAATAATGAACAGAAATTAAGACACTACCCTTCCAGTTGAAACATTTTTATTTCTTCAGAGAGATTTCTAGACAATGTTTTAACTCCTAGAGATGAGTACTATAGCATTAAAGATGTGGGGTAGGAAATAGGTTATGTTTTACAGTGGGGTCTTAAGTAGTCATAATCTATCTCTAATAACAGCTCCAATTTATTTTCACTTATTTTGCTGTATGTTGGAAAAAGCCTTGTTAGAATAACATTTTAAATAAGTTCAGAGAAATTACAAAAATAATACAGAAAATCTCTGTGAAACCTTTATCCAAATGACTTGACTCTTAATATTTTGCCACATTTGTTTTTATCACTTCTCTGTATTTCTCCCACCCCCTTTCTTCACATACTCTTCTCTGATACATTTGAAAACTTTAAATAGAATACTTCATGTTGTATGGAAAAGTTCCTCCACATTGAAAGGTATAAACAACTATTGCCAGTTTTATCAAAAACATCTGGATCAACTCATGAGTGAAGGGGGAAGGTCATCAGACCCTACCAGAGATTCAGGTGCCCCTATGCCAGCTGTAAATGATAATGCATGAGATTTCATAATCTCAGGGGGAGATGGAGTATATAGAAGGCAAAAGATCAAGGGACAATGAGCTCCACTGAGGTGGTGTCTCTAGAGTCTCCAGGGTCTGTAAACAAACCCTCACCTCAAGCTGAGGGAGAAGGTGGTGGTAATCCCAATATAGTGAGCCCCACTTAAGTGCTGCTTTGGGGTCTCATGCTCTGTAAGTAATCCCTTAACCTGACACTGAGGTACAAGCATCCACAGGGGTAAACCTGATACAGTGAGCCCCACTGAAGTGCTGCTGTAGGGTCCAATACTCCTGGAAAGGGACAAAAACAAAGACCTTTTGAAAGTGGCCACAGGGAAGTCCTCTTTCAGAGTAGGCTAAGACCTCAGTGTTACAGCTGCTCTGTTGTACACATGCTCTGTAAGTAAGCCCTCATTCTGAGCATATAGGACATAATCTTGACATGGGAAGCCCATCAAAGTGGCTACTTTGGGGGCTCCACATTCCTATAAACAACCCTTCTCCATGCTCTATAAGTGACCCCCAATAAACTCACTGGTTCACCAAACTGGTATTGGTGTAATTGTATTTGGTCTACCATCTTTGCCCTATTTGGGGTGAAGATATGCGTTTGCATCTTCCTAAGGGAAAATTTACCTGTGGCACTGCATTTCCCCAAAGTATTCCAGTGCATATTTCTCATAAATAAGTATATTCTCTTACCTGGCCATAGTGAAATTATCAAACTTGGATGCAGTATGTCATTAAATCAACACACTTTATAGAAATCTCTCTAGTTGTCCAAATAGTTTCCTTTATATAGCTAGGTTTTCAACTCTGACTCTTCCTGGGTTCCAACTTTAGGTATAGATACTTCAAATCAAACAAGAGGTATCTGCTACAGAGATACCTTTGTGATTCTTTGTGTAAACATGAGCTTTGACCTACATAGAACGTTTCCCTGAGGCTTCCTTCCAAAGAAGTTGCACCTCTCCTAAGTCATATTTAATGTTAAATACCATACCATGGCCTTTAATTTCATAACAGAAGTTTACCAACTTTCTGAACATCCCTATGGTTGATAACGCCACTTCCTAGTCAGCATACCACCACAGTGAGGTAGCTACCATCCAATTTTTTGTTCTCTGCTGGGAACTCCCAGAAGATGTGGTCCACCCCTCAGGTGAGATGTGGTGATATTATTTAGATGCTTTTTATTGATGACCTGGGCAATTTCCCTACCTCTGTGACTCCACAGAGATAATGGCTAATGACAATGAGGAGGCCTCCCTCTAATTCTCCTCACATACACTACATTTCCTCACTTCTTTCTTTGTAATTCATTTTCTCTCAGTCATTATCATTAGAAGTCTAAGATTCTAAGTCTAAGAAGTCTGATTCTCCGAAGCATTCCTCCCTTCTCTTCAAGCTTACCCAACCAGAATGAGACTGGTCGCTTACACACCCCCAGGCATTTAATACTGATAATTAGGGACAGGGGAATGTGTCTGCACATTGTAGCTAATACATGAAAAAATTCTCTCATATATATGTCATGTGGATGAACGGTGATCATTGTATTTTCAGTACTAGGTCCTGTATTACTCTTCATAAAGCTGAAGATAGATAACATGTTCCACCTTATATAGCCAGTGTCATGTTTCAGCAAACCACCCTCAGCTGCTGGAAAGACAGGCAGAAAAGCAGTTGGTGAAGCACTGACTTCAGAAAATGAATTGTTCAATGTTTGATGAACACATGGTAAAGATATTACTATTTAAAAATACTACAGCTAGCTGTTGGAAATTAGAGCATCTTAAACACAATCCCTAATTGCACTATTGGCAATACCAATCAATGATTCTGTTAGGTTAATATAAATCCAAGAGATAAATAGAGATAATATGAAAAAGGATAGTTTTTGTTAGCATCATATAATTATGGCTATTTTTTTTAAATTTTTTATTGACACCTTCTATACTTACATACAAAAACCATATGATATTTCCTTCCCCTCCCCCATTCCACTTTAAAACACCAATCTCCATCATATCCCCTCCCTCTCTCCATTAGTCTTTCTTTTAATTTGCTGTCATCATCTTTTTCTTCTATTTTGAGGGTCTTGCGAAGGTATTGCTAGGCACTGCAGAGTCATGGATATCGAGGCCAATTTCTGTCTGGGAAGTTGCTTTGTAAGAAGTCATACCCTTCCTTTGGCTCTTCCATTCTATCCACCCCCTCTTCCGCAATGGGCCCTGAGCCTTGGAGGGTGTGACATAGGTTTCAGTGCTGGGCACTCCTCTATCCCTTATTCTCAGCTCTATGTTGCCTTTTGGGTGATCCCAGTGGTCATTGCCATCTGAAAAGAAGTGAGAGTAGCGTTAATATGTGAATATGAACATTAAGTGTAGTGCCCCCAGGGCAGCTTGGTGGGAATAATATATACATTTAGTCAGACAAGAGCAGGCTTTATACCCCTAAGGCTCATGACCTCACCTGCCATAGACTTTTGCTTAGGTTTTTCAGTACCAGGCATGTATTCCCTCCCATAGAGAGGGTGTTCAGTCCAATTATGGAGCAGTTGGTTACCCCAAGGGTAGACATGCCACTATTGCACCCGTTCAGTCATTAGGCCTGTCTGGCCAAACTTGAATATTCAGCATCCACTGTTTTCACTGCTGATGACTTCTGTCTCCCATACGGCTGCATGCAGTGCATCTTTATCCAGCTTTCAGTTGGCTGGTCTACAGGGAGGAGGTTTTCTGCTCCGCACCAGCTTGCTTTCTCAGTGACCTTGCCTCTCAGGCAAGAGAGGTCTTCAGCAATAGGGTCTTACTATCTGTTTCTCAAGGGAAACCAAGGGCTTTGGCAAAAGCCTTTAATGTTTTAGAGGGTATCTGGACCTCCTTGGCCAACAACTCGCTGGAAGTTATCCCATCCCAGGCACTGAAAATTTTCTAGTAACAGTCTACAGCTTCTAGATGTGCCATTATTCAAAAAAGTAGGTTTACATAAGTCTTATTCACACAATCTTGAATTTAGATTGACCCTCCCCCTGCCCTTCTTTTACACATTCTCTTCCCATGGCCTTGCTTAGGCCATTTCCCTCCCTGTAATCTGTTCTTCTAGTTACATATGTGCAATACCATACACTTAAGTTCTTCCCTTTCCTCCCTCCTTTATAGCCTTTTACCAGCTTACTGGTTTCTGGTACCTAGTTTTGGTTCCAGTTCACACACAAGTTTATACATTTGTAGTTAGTATCCACATATGAGAGAGAACATGTGATGTTTGGCTTTCTGAGCCTGGGTTACCTCACTTAGTATAATCCTTTCCAGATCCATCCATTTCCCAGAGAATTTCATAATTTCATTTTTCTTTGCCACTGAATAGAACTCCATTGTGTAAATGTACCACATCTTTATTATCCATTCATCTGTGGAGGGACTTCTAGGCTGGTTCCATTTCCTAGCTATTGTGAATAGCGCAGCAACATGGTTGTGCAAGTGTCTCTAAGGTAGTGAGAAGAGTCCTCTGGATATATGCCTAGGAGTGCTATAGCTGGGTCATATGGTAAATCTATTTCTAGCTGTCTCAAGAACCTCCACACTGATTTCCACAATGGCTGGACCAGATTACATTCCCACCAACAGTGTAGAAGTGTTCCTCTTTTTCCACATTCATACCAACACTAATTGTCATTTGTTTGCTTGATGGTAGCCATTCTGACAGGAGTGAAATGGAATCTCAAAGTGGTTTTAATTTGCATTTCCCTGATGGCTAAGGATGTGGAACATTTTTTTAAATGTTTATATGCCATCTGTATTTCATCTTCTTAGAATTCTCTATTTAGTTCCATAGCCCATTTTTTAACTGGGTTGTTTGAATTCTTATTATTCTGTTTTTTGAGTTCTTTGTATATTCTAGATATTAATCCTCTGTCAGAACTAAATAGGATTGTAATGTCCTCCTGTGGGAGTGTTCCTTTAATCAGTATAAAGTGAATATGAATATGTGAATATGAACATTAAGTGTAGTGCTTTCAGGGCAGCTTGGTGGGAATAAAATATACATTTAGTCAGACAAGAGCAGGCTTTATACCCCTAAGGCTCATGAACTCCCCTGCCATAGACTTTTGCTTAGGTGTTTTCAGTACCTGGTGTGTTTGATCTTTTCATAGTGTCCCGAATATCTTGAAATTCCCATTCATACCTTCCTATTATTTTGTCTTTCTCTTTGTTAGACTGTATTAGATCTGCCGTCTGGTCTAGTTTAGATATTCTGTTCTCTCCTTCTTCCATTCTACTAGAGAAATTTTCTACAGAGTTTTTAATTTCACTGACTGTGCTCTTTATTGCTAGTATTTCTGACTGGGTTTTCTTTATTCTTCCTATTTCCGAATTTATGTTTAGTATTGACCTCCTTATTTCATTAAATTGGTTTTCTGTGTTTTCTTTGAATCCTTTCATTTCGTCTTTGAGTTCTTTGAACCCTTTCATTTACTCTTTGAGTTCTTTGAACATATTTATAATCATTCTTTTGAAATCTTTCTCAGGCATTTCTTCTAATTCAGTCTCACTGAAGGTCATTTCTGATACATTAATACTTTTTGGTGGATTTATATTGTCTTGATTTTTTTGTGTTTCTTGTGTTATAATATAGAGATTTTTGCATTTTGGATTAATTTATTGCTTGGGTTTTCTAATTATCTGCAGTAATATTAGATGTGTCAATCAATTTGGTATTATATATCTTCAGGGTAGGAGTTTAAGGTGCTAGGTATGGCTCTTAAGACTCTCAGAGTAATCACAAATGTGACCCTAGGTGTTGGGTTTGCCTGCTATGAGAGTATTCAAGTAGGCTGAATGAAACAGAATACAGTCAAATTCGAAATATTTAACTAAACCATGTACCTATTCAATGAAATACAGCACAGAGTATTTGTGCAAAAGTAGGTGTTATGACAAACAGATCTTTTAATACCGTCACAGTCCCTAAGGATGTGTGTTACCCCACATCCTTAATCCTGTCAACTGGGAGGCTAAGATTTCTGGTCTGTAGAAGGTTCCAAGGTCAGCTTGTGACCAAGTGAGACCCTTTCCCAATGATTGACAGAAGAGGAAACAAAGGCACTATAAATCAGGAAGCAACAAATGAGCAGCCCAAAATATAGCTTATTTACGAGTGTCAGATCTGACCATCCATCAGGTTTAACATATAATTTACCCTGACCTGGAAGGTGCAATTAGTCCTTCCAATGCAAGCCTATACACTGGGCTTATTTGGTGGGTACTGACCTGATGTAATCCAAGTTACCTTTTGGGATGGTTTTGGTCTCAGCTATGCTGTAAGGCTGCTTGGGTCCTTCTTTGCTGTGTTTTGGGCTCAGGAAGGCTGGCTGAGTCTGTGGATCACTGCTTTAATTGTGCCAGATGCTGGGTAGGTGAGCTTTCTTCCCCAGGTCTTTGGTGCAGGCAGTAGGGGAGGGGAGGCTGTGAGTGGCGGCTGAAGTCCACGCAATCCTCTTCCTCACAAGCCACTCTGTTGGTCTCTGGCGTCCTCCTCCCACGTTTCTTCAGTTGGTGAGGAGGCTGGTGTGAGTGGAGAATCCCCTCACCTGGCTTTAAAATCCCGTGGCTCAGCCGGCTCAGCTGGAACCTGGAGGCTGCAGCCACGTCGAACTTGCCGCAGCTGTGGAGCCACTTCTGCCTGCTTCTGTGGGCTCCAGATGCTCTGGATCTCTACTTCTCTGCTACCATTTGTAATTTACTATACACCTCACTTTTTAGTAGAAGAGTGTATTCTGTTTTTTGGTTTTTTTTTTTTTTTTTTTTTTTGCTTTTTTCCCCTAGCCTGTTTTGGTGTGGTTCCTATGCCACCATCTTAACCACCAGATCTAATTATGGCTATTAAAAACTAGATACATATTGATTTTAATATGTATTAATACCCACTGGTTGCTATTTGTTTTCAATGGCTACTTCAATGCTACTCACTCTGTTTTCTGTCTAGAAGTCAGAGATCTTCCCTACTGTTCATGCAATGGGCCACAGTGCCAGGAGTTTTCCTCAAATGCGTTTATGCTAGCTACTGGCCTTTCTCCGAAGTCTCTTCTTTTCTGGGTGTTGAGTGCTCTTCATGCTGCTGACACATGGTTTCTTCCAGGTTTTGTCTCTTTAACTTTCTCTTGGATTTTGCAGAAGCAACTACTAATTTCCTGATTTGGGTTCTTTTGTTTGCTCTGACTTTTTCTCTTAGATTGATTTATTAAAAATTATTAAGCTTTATTTTTGGAGCAATATTAGGTTCACAGAAAAACTAAAAGTACCAAGAGTTCTCACATATGAACACACCCCTTCTTTAACATGCCCCATATCAATATGGTATATTTAGTACAATCAATGAGAAAGGCATTGAAACATCATTATCAGCCAAAGCCCATAAATTACATTAAGGGTCACTTGGGAAGCTGTACATTGCATAGGTTTGGACAAATGTATCATGAAATCTATTTCAGTGACACCATTTTGATTTATGCAAAATAGTTTCATGACTTAATAATCCATATTCCACCTGACCCCCCCTCCTCTCCCCTCAAACTCCTAGTATCTACTGTTGATTTTATTGTCCCTGAAGTTTTACCTTTTTTTATTACTTATGTACATAGTGTGTATACAGCGATGTTGGTACCATCATTAGCCTCCCCCTGTCCTCCCCCCTCTGAAGGTACTCTTCTCAATGGGAAATGTGGGTCTTGCATTGTGGGAGTAGCCACCCATATGGGGAAGAGGCAATGTCTCTGTGCATAATGTCCCAACTCGTGGCTCTAACAATCTATCTGCCTACTCTTATGCAAATTTCCCTGAGCCCTGTTGGGTTTGTTTTAGGTCTACTTCAGTGACGAACTCTCTTGGGAGCCTCTGTGTTTCTGGATATCTGGTTTGGTAGGAGCTGAGTGTTTTCTGTGTCTCTCTCCTTCACCCTTGATCATTTCCCCAATTATTCTATCACTTCAGCTGGGGCCCTGTAACCAGCTGGGGCTGATTCTCTCTTCAGATTCTGTGTCCATCTGAAAAAGAGAAGCAGATTCTCCAACAGAGAAGTCAGCATGGGATAAAAGGGATAACCATTATTAGTTTATAGAGATTTTAATAGGTATAAACCCCCTTGTAGCCCAGGATTGGTGGGAGCTTGATATTGGAAAGCAAACTTTTTTGTGGATGTGATTCTGACTTGTTTACCAGTTCAAGTTATGGGTTCTGTTCCACTGAGTGGACCCCTTAGCCAATGCAAGATCAATTGATTACTTACCATGGCTTTGTGCCACTATTGCACTTGGGTGAGCATCATGTCAGGTTATTTTTGCTGTGGAGTAGCTTAGACCATGAGTTACTTGGACAGATGTTTGTCAGTTTCCCCCAGTGACTCAAGAACCACCTTCTGGCACTAGACAAGCTAACTGTCTGGGAAGTGACTCTCTTCCAGATTCCAACCAGGTCACTTCATGTTCCGTACCAAGAGCATATGGTATCTTCAGAAGCAGAGTCTTACCATTAACCTCTGGTGGGTCATCAAGTGTTCTGACAGAAATCTGCCTTATTTTGGGAAACCTTGTGGGTCTCTCTGATCAACAGCTTACTGTGGATGTTAACCACATGCTGGAATTGGGAGTTAAAGGCCAGCGCCAAGGGAAAAGAATGAAGAAAAAGATAAGTAATATAAAAGAGAAAAAAGAAGAGAGAGGGACAGGGAGAAAGAGAGAGAGAAATAGAAGCTTATGGTTAGTCTTCATCATACCCTCCCAGGGCCCTTTGATTCAGGTTTTCCCTTTAAGGATCTGATGAAGGTTCAACCTTTTAGTCTGTCTTTCAGGATACAGGATTGTATGGTACCATTTCCATTTGGGTCTAGTTTTGTGACACTCTCCCACCCTTATCCTTCCCTGCCGCTCCACACTCCCTCTTGTCTGGTCCTCGAGATACTTATTAGGTCTGTAAGCATCTTGGGAAGATTCAGGTTAGGAGCCACAGATGAGTGAGACCATGTGATGATTATCTTTCTGTGACTGGGTGTGTTCACTGAGAATGATTTGTTCCAGGTTCGACCATTTTTCTTCAAATTTCATTGTGTCATTATTCCTTACTTCTGTGAAGAATTCTAGTGTAGACATACCATATCTTGGCTATCCATTTGTCTAATGAGGGACATCTGGATGGATTCCAGTTCTTAGCTATTATGAAATGAACATCTATAAGCATGGTTGAGCAAATCTCTCTAATCTGAGACATGGAGCTTTTAGGGTAAATGCTCAGTAAGGAAATAACTGGGTTTGTTGGTAACTCTATAGTCAGCCTTTTAAGGAGTCTTGATATTGCTTTCCATAGTGGTTGTACAATTTTACATTCCCACCAACAGTGAATGAGGGTTCCTATCTCTCCACATCCTCACCAGCATTCATTTTCATTTGATTATTTAATGTTTTCTATCCTTACTGGGGTAAGGCTGAAGCTCATAGTTATTTTAATTTACATTTCACTGATTATTATGGATGTTGAAGATTGTCTTAAGTGTGTGTTTGCAAATTGAATTTCTTCCTCTGAGAACTCCCTGCTCAGTTCTCTGCCCCATTTTGTGAGTGTATTGTTTGACTTTTTATTATGTAGGTTTTGAGTTCTTTGTAGCTTCTAGAAATTAGGCCACTGTCGGTTGTATAGCTGGCAAAAATTTTCTCCCATTCTGTGGGTAATCTATTGGTTCTGCTTATTGTATGTTTGTCTTTGAAAAAACGTTTCAGGGCTGGGGAAATGTCTTAGCAGATAAGGCATTTGCCTGCAAAGCCCAAGGATCCTGGTTCAATTACCCAGGACCCACATAAGCCAGATGCACAAGGGGGCACATGCATCTGGAGTTCATTTGCAATGGCTAGAGGCCATGGCATTCCCATTCTCTCTAACTCTTCTTCTTTCTCTGTCTCATAAATAAATAAAATATTTTAAAAAACACTTTTCAGGTTCATGAGATCCCAAAGGTTGAATGATTGTTTAATTTCTTGAGCTGCTGGGTTTTTGTTCAGGAAATCTTTTTCCACTCCTATATCATGGAAAGTTCCTCCTATTTTTTCCTTCCAATACTAGCAGAGTTTCTGGTCTTATGTTGAGGTCTTTGATCCATATGAACTTGATTTGGGGCATGGTGAGATGTGTGGATCTAGTTTCATTTTCCTGCATATGGTTATACAGATTGTCTAGTAACATTTGTTGAAGATGCTGTTTTTTTCCCAGTCTACATTGTTGGGGCCTTTGTCAAATATCAAGTAGCTGTAGTTACTTGACCCAAACTCTGGGTCCTCAATTCCGTTCCATTGGTTTACAATCCTGTTTTTATTCCAGTACCATATTGTTTTTGTTACTATGGCTTTGTAATACAGCTTTAGATCAGGTTTGGTGATTCCTCCAGAGGTGTTTCTTTTGCTGAGGCTATGTTTGGAAATCCAAGGCCCTCTACAATTCCATATTAATTTTCAAATCATTTTCTTCTATCTCTGTGAAGTAAAATGTTGGGATTTTTATTGGTATTGCATTAAATCTGTATATTGCTTTTGGTAATATTGCCATTTTCACAATGTTAATTCTGCCTATCCAGGAGGATTGGAGGTCTTTTTATTTTCTCAAGTCTTCCTCAATTTCTTTCTTGAGTGTTTTTATGTTTTTTTTTTTTTTTTTTTTTTGTAGTGGTCTTTCACATCCTTGGTTACTTTTATTCCAAGTTTTTGTTGTTGCTGTTGAAAATTGGACAATGTCTCTTATTTCTTTCTTGGTATCTTTGTCTTCTGCACATAGAAAGGCTACTGATTTTTGGGCATTGATTTTCTATCTTGCTACTTTGATGAAGGAGTTAATCACCTTTAAGAGTTTTGAGATGGAGGTTCTTGGGAAACGTATGTTTAGAATTATATCATCTGCAAACAGGGCTAACTTAACTTCTTCCTTTCCAATTTGCATCCCTTTTATTATTTTTTTCTCCTAACGTGTTGCTTGAGATAGGACTTCCAGTACTATGTTGAAGAGCAGAGCTGAGAGTGGACACCCCTCTCTTGCTCCTGATCTCAGTGGGAATTCCTTCAATTTCTCCCCATTATATATTATTTAGACTTTAGGAGCTTTATATCCTTTATTATGTTGACATATCATCCATCCATGTCCATTCTCTCCAATGTTTTGATCATGAAGTGATGCTGTATTTTGTCAAAGGCCTTTTCTGTATCTATCGAAATGATCATGTGAGTTTTGTGTTTAAGCTCATTTATGTGATGTATTACTTTGACAGATTTCCCTATGTTGAACCTCTCCTGCATTCCTGGGATAAAGCCTACTTGATCAAGGTGTATAATGCTTTTGATATGTTGTTGAATTCAGTTTGTGAGGATTTTATTCAGGCTCTTTGCATCTATGTTCATCAGCAAAATAGGCCAAAGCATTCTTTTCTTCTGGCATCTCTGCTGGTTTTGGTATTAGGGTTATCCTAACTTCAGTGAAGGAGTTAGGGAGCTTTCCCTGTTGTCCAATTATGTGGCACAGACTGAGAAAAGCTGGTTTTAGTTCTTCCATGGAAGTTTGCTAGAATTCAGCTGAGAAGCGATCTGGTCCTGGACTCTTGTTTTTGTAGAGGTTTTTTATTACCTTTTCAATGTTGATGGATGTGATAGGTTTGGAGATTAATAAGCTCTGAGATTAGCTTTGGTAGGTGGTATGTATTCAGGAATTCATCCATCTACTCCATGTTATCCAGTTTTCTAACAGGTTTACGAAATAAGACCTAATAATTCTCCCAATTTCACTTATGTCTGTTGTGATCTCTCCTTTTTCATTTCTAATTTTGTTAATTTGAAGTGCTCCTTTTTTCACTTGATCAAATTGGACAGGGGTTTTCAATCTTGTTTATTTTTTCAAAGAACCAGCTCTTTGTTTCATCAATTTTCTTCATTGTTTTCTTAGTTTTCAATACATTAATTTCTGCTCTGATCTTTGTTATTTCTTTTTGTCTGGAGCTTTTTAGGTTGATTCTTCTTCTTTTTCCAATGTCTTTAAGTGGATGGTTAGGTTTTTGATTTGGAATCTCTGTTTTTGTTATGAAGGCATTTAGTGCTATGAATTTCCCCTGAGGACTGCTATCATTGTGTCCCATATGTTTTAGTATGATGTGTTCTCATTGTTGTTCTATGCTAGAAATTTTGCAATCTCACTTTTTATTTCATCCACTACCCATTTATTGTTTAAAAGTGAGTTTTTCCATTTCCAGGAGCTGGTAGGATTCCTGGTACAACTTTTGTTAATTTCTAGCAATACAGCATTGTGATTTGATATCATATAGGAAATTATGTCGATCTTCCTAAATATATGGAGGCAGAGGAATCAATCCCTGTCCTGAAGACTTTGCAAGCAATTGCTTTTAACTGCTGAGCTGTCTTTCCAGCCCCCTCAGGTTGCATTTAATGATTAATGTATTTTCTTTTAAATTAACAGGCAATATACTCACCATCCTATATAGAATTTGACTGTCTTGTAGAGAAGATGAAGATGTTATAGCAAGGGCATAACATAAGTGAATGCATCTGACATAATAGTTGTATACCTGGAATCTTATCTTTGTGCACACAATTTAAAAAAATCCATTACTCACTGGCCCAATTTTACATTTAAATATGAATTCATTTAATTTTACCTTGCAATCAAGTAAATTAGTGAGAAGGAATCTAAACAATATGCTTTAATTGCATTTATAAATTATTCTCTCTGTCCTTCACAAGTATTCTTTCCTTTCTAGATATTGAAATGTGGTGTCTAAATATAAAGTGCAGTAACATCTGGGTCTAATTGCTGGTTTGAATAATATAGACAGACCTTCAACATTTCATGCTTTTGAAAGGATGTGTTTAGTAGGAGGTACAGAGTCAAAGGTTGTAAAAATTTTGTAGCACTAAAAATAGTTGAAATTTCAGATTCATATAAAATGGAAATTACCACTTTCTGAACAATAATTCCTCTCAGTATAAGGTGTACTTTTGCTAGGAATGTTTCATTGAAATAATCTTTTTTATTATAATCCTCTATGCCATAGTTCTTTTGAGAGTAATTTTATTTTTTACTGATTCCAAGTCTTATTAAAATTCAAAAGTAAATATTCAATTCAATAATCACTGAATACACATATTATTGTCATAGTGTTATCTTTCATATCTATCTTCATCAGTAAGCTGATAAGTTCAATTCCCATCAAGGTAACAAGGATAGATAGGTTATTGTACTGGAAATAATGTATGCATGTGTGTGTGTGTGTAACTGTATGTAACCTAGAAGCTGTGTGAGAGATATTACTTTCTGAAAAGAACGTATGAGTGCATGTATTTATTTGAGCCATCTATCATGTCTTTAATCAAAAGATCCTTTCCCAATAGTTGTACCATCAACAATTTTGTGAGATCTGATTTTGTGTCTTCATTGCTACAGCACCCTTTGGAAGCAAATGTCAATAACATTACACTTTCATTTCATAAGCATTCAAAAAATGCTGTAGCAGTAAACTCCTATTTCAATAAAATAATTCAAAATCTTAGAGCATTAATACAATTAAAGATAAAAATCTATTGTACATTTGATAAAAATCTTAAAAGGATAAGATCACTTTTTTGCAGGTCAGTGCCCTAAAGTTGTTAAAGTTGTTAGAAAAGGTTTCTATCGTTTTTTTCCTGTTTTTTTTTTTTTTTATTAGACATGGACATAGTTAGTATGTAAACAACATGTTTCTACCATCATTTCTCTCCCTTCTGCCCCTTTTCTAAAGAAGTCTTCCTCATTGGGGATGGAGTTCAACCCCATGGGGATTGTGGGTCACGCATTATGGTGGGGGGGGGAGGAAATGTCTCTGTGCAGAATGTCTCAACTTGTGGCTACAACAATCTTTATCCTTCTGCAAATTTCCCTGAGCCATGCTGGGAGAATTTTAAGTCTACTTCAGTGATGGGCACTTAGGACCCTCTGGATCTCTGCTTTGGTAGGTGTTGAGTGTCCTCAGTGTCTATCTCCTTCTCCTTTATGCTGATGCCAGATTCACTAAGAAAGCAGCACTTGTGCTCATTTCCCCAGTTCCTTTGTGGTTTCAGCTGGGGCCAGAGTGAAGTGCACAGGGTTGTTTATCTCCTCAGGTTCAACTCCCATCTGAAAAAGAGAAGCAGATTCTCCAATGGAGAGTGAAGTCAGCACTGGTTAAACATGATTCTGACTTGTTTGCCAGATCCAGATATTGTTTCTGTTCCACTGAGTGGATATGTTAGCTAATCCAAGAGCAGTTGGTTCCTCACCATGTCTGTGTGCCACTATTGCACTTGTGTGAGCATCATGTCAGGTTGTTTGTTTCTGAGTTCCTTGGACAGATGTTGGCCACTTTCCTCTGGTAGCTCATGTGGCACCTTCCAGCACTAGGAGGGTTAATGTCGTTTTCTACATATGGTCATCCAATTTGTCCAACACCATTTGTTGATGCTGTCTTTTCTCTTGTCTACATTATTGGCATGTTGGTCAATGATCAAACAGCTGTAGCAACTTGACCTAAGGACTGAGGCTTCAATTCTGATCCATTGGTCTATGTTTGTTTTTATTCCAGTGCCATGCTGTTTTTGTCACTATGGCTTTGTAATATAGCTTTAGATCAGGTATAGTGATATTGCCAGAGGTTTATTTTTGGTTGGTTGTTTTATGCTGAAGATATGTTTGGATATCTGAAGTCTTCTGCCATTCCATATGAATTTTGAGATGATTTCTTCAATCTCTGTAAAGAATGATGCTGGTATTTTTATTGGTATTGCATTAAATCTATACCTTGCTGGGCTGGAGAGATGGCTTAGCAGTTAAGGTGCCTGCCTCCTAAGAACCTGGTTCCAATCTCCAGGTCCCACGTTTAGCCAGATGCAAAGTGACACAAGGGCACAATGTCACACTTGCCCACAAGGGGGCGCACACATCTGGATTTCATTCACAGCAGCTGAGAGACTGCTGGTGCGCCCATTCTCTGTCTCCCTCTCTCTGTGTCTCTCTATAAAAATAAAAATAAAAAAATCTATACATTGCTTTCAGTAGAATTGCCATTTTCACAATATTAATTCTACATATCCTGTGGAGCTTGTGAGGTCTTTCCATCTTATCAAGTCCTCCTCTAATTCTGTCTCACGTGTTTTAGGTTTTCATTATATAGTTCTTTCACATGCTTGGTGTTATTCCATGGTATTTAACTTTTTGGTGCATTTGAAAAGCTACTGATTTTTGTGCCACTTTGCTGAAGGAATTTATCACCTTTAGAAGTTTTTAAGATGGACACTTTAGGGTCACTTATATATATCATCATGTCATCTGCAAATAGGACTAACTTGACTTCTTCCTTTCCAATTGGAATCCCTTTTATTTTTTTCTTGTCTTATTGCTTGGGCTAATACTTCTAGTACTATGTAGATGTGCCATTGTGAGAGTGGGCACCCCTGTCTTGTTCCTGATCTCAGTGGGAACTCCTTGAGTTTTTCCTCATTAAGTATTATTTGGGCTTTAGGAGATTTATATATAGCTTTCATTGTGTTGAGATATAAACCCTACATGCCTATTCTTTCCAGTATTTTTATCATGAAGTGGTGTTGTATTTTGTCAAAGGCCTTCTCTGCATCAATTGCGATGATCATGTAGTTTTTATGGTTCAGTTTAAGTATGTGATGTATTATGTTGATTGATTTCTGTATGTTAAACCATCCCTGCATCCCTGGGATGAAGCCTGCTTGATCAAGATGTTCAGGATCTTTGCATTTAAGTTCATTAGGGATATAGGTGTAGAGTTTTCTTTACTTGTTACATCTCTGTCTGGTTTTGATATTAGGGTGATGGTAGCTTCATAAAAGGAGTCAGGGAGGATTCTCTGGTCTCCAATTATGTGGAATAGTTTGAACAAAGTTTGTTTCAGTTCTTCAATGAAGGTTTGATAGAATTCAGCTAAAAAGCCATCCAGTCCTGAACTTTTCTGTCTGGGGAGATTTTTGATTACCTTTACAATCTCCATGGATGTGATAGGTTTGTTTAGGGGATTAAACTGTTCTGAGTATAGTTTTGGTATGTATCTAGGAATTCTTACATTTCTTCCAGATTGTTTAAGTTGGTGGAGTAGAGGTTTTGAAAGTATTCCCTGATGATTCTTCCAGTTTCATTGATGTCTGTTGTGATCACTCCTTTTTCACTTCTCATTTTCTTAATTTGAGACTTCTTTCTTTTTTGCTTGAGCAGTTTGCCTAGGGGTTTGTCAGTCTTGTTTATTTTTTTCAAAGAACCAGCTCTTCATTTTATCGCTTTTTAAAATTGTTTTCTTATTGTTTTCCAATTCATTAACTTCTGCTCCAATGTTGATTTATTTTTGTCTGGAGCTCTTTGGGTTGGATTCTTGTTTTTCCAGTGCCTTTAGTTGGACAGTCAGGTTATTACTTTGGGATCTGTCTTTGGTAATGAAGGCATTTAGGGCTATGAATTTTCCCCTTAGGACTGCCTTGATTGTGTCCCATAAGTTTTAGTAGGTTGTGTTTTCATTATCATGGAATTCTAGGAATTTTACAATTTCTTTTTTGATTTTTTTTCCATGACCCATCCATTGTTTAAAAGTGTGTTGTTTAGTCTTTAGGAGCTGGTGGATTACTTGATGTGTCTCTTGTTAATTTCTAGCTTTAAAGCATTGTGATCTGACATGATGCAGGAAGTTATTTCAATTTTCCTGACTTTGTGAAGGCATGCTTTATGGCCTAATATATGGTCAATTTTGGAGAAGGTTCCATGGGCTGCAGAGAAGAACGTGTATTCTGTAGAGTTGGGGTGGAAAGTTCTATAGATGTCTGTTAGGTTGATCTATGATGTTGTTGATTTTCTGCCTGGATGATATGTCTATTGTTTATAGTGGAGTATTGATGTCTCCAACTAGAATGATGTTGGTATTTATTTCTGTTTCTGGTCAAGTAGATTTTGCTTTATAAACTGTGGTCCACCTGTGTTTGGTGCCTATATATTTATGATTGTAATATGCTCATGTTGGATATTTCCTTTGATGAGTAAGAAGTGGCCTTCTTTGTCCCTTTTGATGACTTCTGGTTTGAAGTCTATTTTATCAGATATTAATATAGCAACATCCACTTGTTTTTATTTCCATTTGCATGGAATATCATTTTCCAACCTTTCACCCTAAACAGGTGTCTAGCTTTAGTGGTGAGGTGGGTTACTTGAAGACAGCAGATAGAAGGGTCCTGTTTTTTTTTTTTTTTTTTTTATCCATCCTGATAAGCTGTGTCTTTTGATAGGTGAGTTAAGACCATTCATTGATATTTAAGGTTCTTACTGTGAGGTTTGAATTAATGCCTGCCATGATGAGGTATTTTATGAGGTTTGGTGCTTTCTTGTGTTTTGTACTATTTTGAGCCTGGTCTGTTTTGGTTCTTGTGATCTTCTTCTTGTTGGCTTTTGAGATTGGTTGTTAAACTGTTCTGTATGGAGTATTCCCTCAAGTATTCTTTGTAGGTTTGGCTTTGTGTTCATACAATTATAGAGTTTACTTTTTTCATGGAAAGTTTTTCTTTCATTATCTAGTATGAGGAATACTTTTGCTGGGTAGAGAAGGTTGTGTTGGAAGCCATAGGTTGTCAGACTTCGAAGTGTTCCATTTCAGGCCCTTCTGGTTGTCAGGGTTTCTATTGAGAAATCTGATGGGATTGCCTTTGTATGTGTGAATTGTTTCTCTCTTGCTGCTTTTAACACTTTTTTTTCTTGTTAAGAGTTTTACCTATGATGTGTCTTGGATAGTTTTTATTTGGTCTTGTCTGGTGTTCTGTGGGCTTCTTGTATCTGCATGTGTCTCTCTTTTGAGAGATTCAGAAAATTTTCTTCAATAATTTTGTTGGATATGTTCTCTATGCCTCTGGCCTGGATTTCCTCTTCTTCTGGTATACCCATGATCTGGATGTTTGGTCATTTTAGGGTGTCTCATAGTTCCCTAATATTCTGTTCACTTGAGTTTTTGAACTTAGCAAAGTTTATGGCCTCCCAATCAATTTTTTCTATTTTGTCTACCAGGTCAGAGTTTCTGTCTTCCATATGAGTGACTCTGTTGGTGAGGGGTTCTAGAGAGGTTTTTATAATTTCTATTTGATTTTTGTTTTCTGTTGTGTTATTTTGCTTTGTGTCCATCTCTTTTTTGATGTAATATTTCAATTCAAGTTCTGATTTCCTTGATGCTTCCTGGAGTTGATTCTTGCATTTTATCAAGTCTTCATTAAGTTTAATCAAACCATTGTTGAGATCTTCCATTTCTTGACTTACCTTCAATTTATTCATGTCTCTTTGGAGGGTTCCAGCATTTTCTTCCATCAAGTTAAGCCTACTGTTAAAAGTTGAATGCTCTAGGAGACAATTCTGTTCCATGTCATTGATACATTGTTATTTCTATGATGGTTTGCTTCCAGTTTAGTGTTTTTTTTTTTTTTTAATCAGGTTCTCATTGGTTGTTGTGTTTTCATTTTGACAATGAATTTTTGTTGATTTCTCTGATTTTTGACTTTTGTTGGCTTTTTTGTATTCTTGTCTATCCATTTTAGGAAGACTCTTAGTTTTATTGAGGAGGAAGCAAGTTTTTGCCCTTTGGACCTTGCACGCTCTGACTCAGGTGAACTGTCATGTTGGTACCAAGTGGCCAGTCAGGATACCAAAGGAAAAGGTCTGATTCTACAGCTCACACAGGGACCAGGCTTCCCCAAACAAGGCATAATTGGACCTACCAGGGGACTGGGAGGAGCTAGGGAACAGAGATCTGCCTACTTACTCCATCCCATACCATGGAGCACACAGACTGGCTCAGGGATCTTGGACCAGGGAACTGGGAGGAGCCAAGAAGGAGGGGTCTGGCCTACTCCACAACTGAGGCCATGTGTGCATACTGTCTGCACAGGGAACCCAGACCGGGGAGGTGGAAGGAGCCTGGCAACAGGGGTCTGGACTACTCACAGCAATGCCTTCCTGCACACAGATAGGCACAGAGAACCCAGACCAGGGAGGTGGAGGAGGCCAGAAACACTGGTCTGGCCTACTCACTCCAGACCACCAAGCCTGCCCTGGTTTCTTTCATTTGTTAGGCACTAAGATTCTAGGAAATTGAAAGTGACTACTCCTTTTGAAATAGTATTGTATTTCATCATGGCAGATACTTACTTTTCAGTTAGCTTTTAAATTATGAGTTGAGCCTTAAATACGGTAACAATTTAAGATGAACCAAACCTTCTGGCCCATGAGTATTGCAACAGGCTTGCTGCTTAGAGGCTAAAAGCCTCCAAGAGTTAGTTGAGTGTATCAAGGGCTCTGGACCCAGGCTGTTTTGGTTCATGGTGAGTTTTACTGTTGATAAACTAGTTTTACTTGATCAGTTTAACAGGTTTCTATGGACTTCACTGTTCTCATCTGGAAAATTGGGATGCGATTTGTACCTATTTCATAGGACATAGTGATACATACCAGAATTAAATCATACAAACTGCTTATTACTACTGAACTTATTTGAGACTTTTTAAATGACTTTATTGGGAAGCTAAGATCAAATAATCTCTCTTTAAGTATGTTCTAAAAAGAAAACTTGGTGAAGAAAGCAGGCGTGGAAAATTAAAAGAAGGTTTGGGCCAGCTCTAGCCCAGCACCAAAATGATTCTCAATGAGCCTTTTCTTGGAAACAGGCCAGAGAGGTGACTAGTTACTGCTCAGACTTTTGATTCTCTGGATCTGAAAGTAACAAATCTGCCTTATTGTAGGGGAAATTTTTAACCTCCAGGACTTTTTAAAAACCACATCTCTGAATAGGTTCTAGTTGGTGTTTTTAATATGTGCATATGTTGGAATACTAAGATTTTCCCTATCATTGTCACCTTCCTCCCCAAGTTCCTTCCTGAGTCAGAGACAATGGTCCTTGCTGGCAAAACTCAAAGTCTTTTATATCATTAGAGCACTAATGTTAGCAAAATCAAAATGTCCCCAAAGTATACCTGCTAAAAATCCTACTGATAATCCTAACTATGGGCAATTTAAGGAATATTTATTGAACATATAACTAACAAGGAATAAGATGACACATTTGCCAATTTTCATCAAAGTCAATATTAAGGAATTGCTAAATGTTTGTCCTGCTCTTCTTATTAGCATTGTCTTTCCAGAAAAATCTCAATATAGGAGGACATTTAAGTATGAGCATGATTTTGCAGCTCACATCATCTCCTTAGATCAGTGTTTTATCATTTCTTAACTAAATTAGCCACAAATGACCACTAGCTTGGGAGTCTTTTCTCCACATTTCCACTCCACAATACTGCATGTCACTGCCAAAGTTTGACTTTCCTGTGAAACTCCTTAAATCTGTTCCTATGACTCATTATTTAAAACTTTTCAATAATTCCTTCCATTATCTAAAGAATAAAGCACAAACCTTATGCTTCTGTAGCAGACAGCTTTAGGTTCACTGAGATGAATTTCCAGACCAGGCACAGTTATGGAGGAAGGGATTTATTGAACCTTACAGATCCAGGGGCAGTTCCATAATGGCAGAAGAAGCTGGCCTGCCTTCACAGAACCAAACACAGAGAAAAACCACAAGCCAAAAACCACACAGCACAGCACACCTCAGGAACTCCAGCTAGGCACACTCTGCATATCTTTAGATTGGAATCTCAAACACACCACCATACCTTACCATCCACCCAGTAACACTGCCTCCAGCCAGGTGCTGCTGATGCAAAATATAAACTAATAAAACACTGAATATATTGGGGGCCATCTATTCAAACTACCACAGCTTCCTTATCTGGTCCTTCACAATCTGATGCTGCCTTTCTCTCTCATTTCAGCTACTCCTCAGCAAAGACCTGTGCTCATTCAGCACTCAGCCCTCTGCCATGTCCTATGTTGTTTACCACTTTTTTAAAAAAAATATTTTATTATTTATTTATTTGAGTGAGAGAGATACAGAAATAGACAGGTAGAGAGAGAGAGAGAGAACAGACACGCCAGGGCCTCCAGCCACTGCAAACAAACTCCAGATGCATGTGCCACCTTGTCCATCTGGCTTACATGGGTCCTGGAGAATCGAGCCTTGAACCGGGGTCCTTAGGCTTCACAGGCAAGCGCTTAACCGCTAAGCCATCTCTCCAGCCCCCTGTTTACCACTTTTATGTGGCTAGTATCCTGCCTTTCTTTCTCGGATGCCCCTCTCTACTTGAATATCTCCCAGGCCTTGTTCCCATTCTTTTCTGTGTGAGGTCTTCATGAGCATCTCTGATCCAGATTATATGGCTCTTTTTTGAGTTCCCATAGTAATCTTTGCTTCAATTATAGCTCTTATCATTTGTGCTCAAGTGTTCATTCTTGGCTTTCTTCCTCCACCTCACAGAAAAGATATGATGCAGCCTCATGAAGACCAATCTAAACCTGCTCATATCTGTGTGCAAAAGTAAAACTCAATAAATAAAAAACACTATGTCCAGATTCAATGTGTTTGAGTGGATTTTTAGCATCTAAATCCTGCTTTTTGATCCACAAAGTTCAACCCACCAGAAGACCTGCTCTTAGTTGGTAACTTTTGTTTCATCCCTGGATGGGAGTTGTTCTCTCTGGATGTTCTTCATATTTTGTAGAAAATAATATTCTCTTCTGAGCCTAGTATAGACAAGTGTCTATTAAAAATAGTTGATGTACTCACTGACATTGAGAGTGCTTTGGCACATGGAGGGGCACAATTACATGAGTGATACTAGCTTTTGCTTTCCTTGAAAATGGATCAATGTGAAAGAGGAACCCAAACTTTACTTGTCTGTCCTCTTCATCTGACCTTTTTTTAAGCCTGTACTTTTCCCAGTTTATCCCATTGGTTACTTGTCTTAAAAAATGCTTCACAAGTGGTTCTCTGGTGATGAAAACTTAGCAGAAAATTCTATGTCCCTCTTACAGACTTCACATACACAACAGCTTATTACAGAAAATAAATTCTTACAGTAGACACATTTAACTTTGCTTGATACATTACTTTAAAGACTGTAAATATATATATATATATTTACAGGAATCTTTTTTTATCATAAAGTTTTTAACATTTCATGAAACACGCAGTAGGAAACATTATGCCAATATTACTTGAGTGGAAGCATTGGGCTTACCATTATTACAGGTCTTAGTTTTCCAACTCTGATGTAGTACAGTTCTCCCCAATCTCTTTGTCCATTTGTCTATACATATTTTAAAAGAAAAGCATCATCTTGTCTACCCTTGGGTTACAAATTACAAAATGGTATTTACTGGCTTATCTTTCTAAAAAAACACAACTCACATGAAACACTGAGTTTTTCCACCATGGTCCACTAAATCAGATGACTCAGCCCCTTGCCACCCCAAACTTGGGAAGCCATGTTCAATGACCTATCCCAGTACTCTATCTATAATCAACTTATATACAGAACTTTTATAATATTATGAGGAGTTTCCACTTTGTGTTCTTGTTTCATAAACTTCAGAGATCTGACTCCCCAACTCAAGTATTACTCTACAAAGGAAATGGGCTACAACTGATTGCTAACAATTTATATCATATAGAAAAAGGGAAAAATTAAAAAGTAATGAGTACAAAATATGATTATGAAAATAATTTTCAATTGTTAATCAAAGAAAGTCAAAATATCAAATGATTTTGTATATTTTCATACCAGTTTTCAGTTAAATGATCCCAGATTACATAACCAGTAAAATATACTTATAAGTTTACACATATATATGGAGAGATAGATATACATTATTACCTTGTTGACTGATAAAAGTAAGGCTGAAATGTTTATACCCTATGATAATTTTTGTATCTATATATTTATCCATATGAATACCAACTGTAAGTTTCTCATCTATCATACTTTGAGTTTAACCTTGGTTCATAGGCAACATTTCAATAGTATGGAATTAATAAATGAAAAAATCTTGAAATATATGTGGCAAAATATTCATCTGATTAGTGACATTTTAGTGCATTTTCTCTATTAGTTTATATGCAGTTTTATAAAACAAAGTCATGTAACCTTTGCAATAAGAAAAAAAATTCTAATAAAAACTACAGCAGCTCAGTTAATATCATCTCCTACCAAAGGCATAATCACCAGATAATTCACTTTGTCTACAGTGCTTCTAGTAATGCACAGGTGAAGATGCTTAGCTCATATTCCCTGTTTCCTCAGTGCTTTGAAATCATTCTGTCAAGCCAGACCTCTGTTGACAGTCATGTATATCATAAGAATGAATTTTATATGGCTTAACTCTATGTTCAAAGTTTCTGAAAAATGCCTGCCTACTTACAAACTCTATCATTCTGAGCTTGGAAGGCTTTCTTGTTTCATACTGTATTTTTCAGAAACATGTTCTGTATAGAAAAATGGCCCCCAAGTAGCAATTGAACCATTTGTACAACCACTTAGAATTGACATATTGTGGAATGATTAAGGAATTATTTGGACAAATTGTAATGTAGTCAGGGACTTCTCATAATTCTGAAATCAATGAGGCCTTCCCTCAATGACATTATTTTCCTCACTTGCAGAATAATGGAATTCACATAGACTATAGATTTATTCATTAAATGTTGAATATAAAAGCTTGTCAGTGGGCTGCAGAAATAGCTCAGCAATTCAGTGTGCTTCCTATACAAGCATGTGGCCTGAAGGGGCCTGAGACTGCCCAGGTTCAAATCTTTAGATCCCATGTCAAACAGCATGGGCATGATCAAATGTTCTTGTAACCCCAGTTCCACAGGGGAACACAGATCTCAGGAATCTACAGAAACCCACTAGCTCTGGAACCATAAGAGACTCAGGCTCAAAAACAAGACCAGACAGAATAGCTACAGAGCAGGACAACCAACATTACACTCTGATTTTCATAGGTGAGTGACCGCCACCTCAGGCTAGCATACAGTTCATCCCAAGAGCACTACGTATGCTATACTACACATAACTACACACACACACACACACACACACACACACACACACACGCAAAAGAACCCACAGAAGCTTATCAATGTGATCATACTTGGGGACAGCTGAACATACTGCTTCTCAGTAAATATGAACATGAAAGCAAATGTTGTAAGTTATGTTTGTTCCAGTCTTCCTTGTAGGCAACTGGAAGCTCAACTGCTAATGCACTCATAAGGCAGTAATGTCTGACCTGGGATATTTCACTGTGGGATGCTATGATCTCAGAAGCCCTTACTAACATATTCCAAACAGGCAAAACTGTTGTTCCATATGCTATAGAAAAAGAGGCTCAACATTCCTCAATATGCAAACTCTGGAATTATAGAAATTTGGCTTTCATAATTGGTAATTTTTTTTGAGGTAGGGTGTTGCTGTAGCCCAGGCTGGCCTGCAATTCATTACGTGGTCTCAGGGTAGCATCTACCTCTGCCTCCCAAGTACTGGGATTAAAGACATGCACCACCATGTCCAACTACCTTTTTTTCTTTTTTATACTAGATAGTTTAACTTATTTTATGCCTTATTTTTCCAACTATCAAAAGCGCCCATCATAGGAGTGTAAGGTTGAATGTGTTAATGTTAGAAACAGCAACTAAGTAGAAACTTTTATAAAGACTATATATTAAGTGCTCAAAATTGTGACTTTTTCTTATTAAATCATCTTTGTCATCATAATCATTATCCCAGGTAAGGAAATCAAGTTTTATTGTCATGCTGAGTTTCACTTGACACCATGGTTTTATTAAGACATAAAGGGTAGAATGAAGAAACAAACAGGGAGGAACAGGAGAGGAGAGGCAGAATTGGAATAAAATATCAGGGCCATTAAAGTTACCTTGTGTGTCACCTGCTTGCTTTAAGCAGGGCAAAGAGTAGAATTTGGTGAGAGGAAATTATCTAGCTACAGAGTAGCCAGATGCCTATATATCTGTATAGCTCTTCTAAGATAAATAGGACATATTCTTGCAATGGTACATATGACCTTACTCATGCAGAATAACTTTTAATTATGTACCCATCATCCTAAATCTCTTCACTTGATACTCTTCAGTCTTTGTCCATGATGGCAGTGGTGATGGTTATGCTGATGGACTATCAGAAGCTATCAGAAGTCCCACATTCCATAGGAGAAGATGTTAAGTCTTAGAAAATAGAACAATGATTTAGACAAAGCTCTGGAGATACTCACAAACCTCTATCTAAATGTTTTCTGCCTTGGTATATTTCTATCATACCACTCTTGTAACACTTTTATTTCCTTCAAATTACAAAGTAACATTGTTTTGTACAGTGTTCTTATGAATTAGCAGGTTATTCTGCTCTCAAGGGTGGGAAAAAAATGAATGCAGGCATCAGAGGATGTTCAAGTAAAAATGTGCAGTCATATTGTGGTTTCTTCTTGATGTGATATGTGTGAATGTGCACACACGTGTATTTGCATTTTTATAAGACAGGCCCATACACAGGGAGACTATGCTTCTATCTATGTTTTCAGAGACTACTCAGATGCTTATTTTATTTGACACTCTTTACCCATGCAATACCAGATTTTTCTGCCCTTCTAGTTCTTCACACACTGAGATCCTTACAAGAAAGAAATTTCCTATGCCTCTGTCAGGCCAATTCACTACATATTCATTTAACCAAAGCTATCATACCTACATCAAACAGATGCAAGTAAAAGTCAGGTTTCCTACCAACATCTGAGATTACAGTCATCTTAATGAACAATATCAATCGCTTTCAGTGCCTTTCTTTTGTGGTATGAGATAGGGAACCCCTTTTCCAGATCAATAATTTTTAAAGTGATTTTTTTCTCTTGTTCTCATTTATTATGATCCATGGGTCTGGGGTAATGGGTCAGTGGTTAAGAGCATTTGTTATAAAGCCTGCTGGCCTGGGTTAAATTCCCCAGCCATCCACATATAGAGAGCATTTGTTTGCAGTGATAAAAGACCTTGGTGAATCCATACACACAATAAAGATGAGTAAATAAAAAAATCCAAAACTTCACCTAAGCTCAGATATGCGGACATGTATGAAGTGACTGAGAAGTAACAATGATGGAATTTGCTTCATCCTTGACTGTGTCTTCTGGTTGGGAGGTATTCTGAAAGAAGAAAGTTAACTTTATGCAAATTCAAAAATTGTAGGTATTAGAGGAAAGGATTCGTTTTTCCCATGCTGATATCCAAATTATAAACCCTTGCTTATTTAGCTAGTACTAGAACAGTTGTCTCTAAAGGTCAATCAGTCAAATAAGTACTTATTAATTAGGTGCTCAGTATGTAATTAGTGCTATTATTGGCATGTATAAAACTTGATAACTGCTCCATTTGTTTTTAATTTTCATATACCCAGATTCCAGAATAGTATCTGATTTATGTACATGATCAATAATTAATTGATGAGTAAGCTAATGAGTAAATGAATGAGCAAATGAATAACTTCTGAAGAATCTATAGCCTGGTTGTGGAGTAATAATAGCAACAGCCTTTATAAAAGAGAGGATATCATATATTTTTTAAAGTAGCATAGTGTAGTGGACTGATTTAATGCTTGGATTCTATTTCTACTTTCCTTTTGACTTACTCAGTGACAATATATGTTACTAAAATTAATGAAGCCTAACATATTCTCATATCAATTTAAGTTATAACATACTTTGATCTTAGAAAAATGAGTTATGAACTATCTCAGATTCCTCAACCATAAGATGACAGAAAAGATTTGAATCATAGAGAAAGGCTTCAGTATAGAAATAATATTTATGTAGTCGTGGCTGAGTGGTTAAGACAATGAACTAGAAATAATATTTGATTGAGATAGAATGTTGATTAGGAGGAGAGGGGAATTATTAATTTCATCTATGTATCATATGCTTATAAAAATACTATCAGTGTCATAGAGGTAGCTCAATGAGGATTTTAAAAAATATTTTTATTTTATTTATTTATTCTAGAGAGACAGGCAAAGAGATGGAGAGAGGGGGGGAGAGAGAGAGGGAGAGAAAGAGAGAATGGGAGCTCCAGGGCATCCAACCCCTGCAAACAAACTCCAGATGCATGGACAACTCTGTGCATCTGCCTTATATGGATCCTGGATAATCAAACCTGGGTCCTTTGGCTTTATAGGCAAGTTCCTTAACTGCTAAATCATCTGTCCTGCCCTTTTTAAAAAATATTTTTATTTTTATAGGATTTTTATAAATAAAGAAACTAGGGTGCTGGAGAGATGTCTCAGTGGTTGAGGCACTTGACTACAGAGCCAAACGACCCAGGTTTGATTTCCCATGACCTAAGTAAGCCAGATGTACAAGGTGGCACATGCATCTAGAGTACATTTGCAGTGACTGGAGGCCCTGCTATGCCCATTCCCTCCCTCTCTTTCTCTCTGTTTGTCTCTCTTCCTATTTCTCTCAAATAAATGAATAAAAATATTTTTTAAAAGAAACTAGGGTAAATAAGGAGACTAAGTGTATTAGTTACTTCTTTATTGCTTCAACCAAATACCTGACCAGAAGTAGCTTAAGGAAGGAAAGGAGTTTATTTTGGTACATTCTATAATGCCAGAGAAGGCATAGTGGTATGGACACAAGGCAGATCTAGAAACATCAGCAGACAAGAGGAGGAGAACAAAAAGGAAATGGAGCTGGGCTATAAAACCTTGGGACTCACCCCCAGTGACCTACTTCCTCAAGCAAGGATCCACTTAAACGTTCTACAACCATCCCAGAGCCAGTAGCTGGGGATCAAGTGTTCAAACTCTGATGAGAATGTATAACAACAATAATATTCAGACATTGTTGATAGAAATACAGAGTGGTATAGCCACTTTGGAAGATAGGTTATATAAGACTGCTTAATTCTGAAAAAACACTGAACTATCTCAGTTTATCAATTACACTCTTTGCTGCTTGCTCAAGTAAACTAAATCTTTATGAGCACTTAAAAATACAGATTCTAGGTCAGCTTGGGATAGAGTGAGACTATCTCAAAAAAAAAAACATATTTATATCATTGTTTTATACATTTTACTCAATATCCTATTTTCTTTTCATTAATGGCTATACTTAAAGTTTATATTTTACATATTTTTGACAATTTTATACATGTGTGTAATGTATTTTGGACATCTTAACCTCTATGACCCTCTTACATCACCACCCTACTCCTGTTGAACTCCTTCTTCTTTGCAACTAGTCTCCCTCCTATTTTATGTCTTTTTTTCTGACCCATTGAGTATAATTAAAGGTACTTACATGAGCATGGATGAGAGGTTTTCTTTTTTTTCTTTTTTTCTTTTTCTGTTTTTGTTTATATTTTATTTATTTTTTATTGACAACTTCTATACTTACAGACAATAAACCATGATATTTCCCTCCCCTCCCCCCATTCCCCTTCAGAACTCCTCTCTCCATCATCTCCCCTCCCTCTCTCCATTAGCCTCTTTTAATTTGATGTCATCATCTTTTTCTCCTATTATGAGGGTCTTGTGAAGGTATTTTTTCTTTTATTTATTTACAATTTCCTTAATTGTAGACAATATCCCATGGTACTTCCCTCCCTCCCCCCACTTTTCCATTTGAAACTCCACTCTCCATCATATCCCCTCCCCCTCTCAATCAGTCTCTATTTTCATTTTGATGCCATCGTCTTTTCCACCTATTATGATGGTCTTGTGTAGGTAGTGTCAGACACTCTGAGGTCATGGATATCCAGACCATTTTGTGTCTGGAGGAGCAACTGGCATCCTACTCTTCCTTTGGCTCTTACATTCTTTCTGCCCCCCCCTTCTGCAATGGACCCTGAGTCTTGGGTAGTGTGTAAGAGATGTTTCAGTGCTGAGCACTCCTATGTCCCTTCTTCTCAGCACCATGGTGCCTTCTGAGTCATCCCAAGGTCACGACCATCTGGAAAGAGAAGCTTCTCTAACCAAAAGTGAGAGTAGCATTAATATATGGGTGTGGACATTAAGAGAAGTGCTTACTGGACAGTTTTGTGAGCATAGTATATACATTTAGGCAGACACAGCAGATGTTATACCCATAGGGATCATGTCTACCCCTGTTGTAGGTTTTCAGTATCAGAGATGTATACCCTCCTATGGAGTGGGCCTCCAGTCCAATTAGAGAGCAGTTGGTTCCTCCCATAATAGGCATGCCACTATTGCACCTGTTGGCTCATTTGGCCTTGCTGGCCAAATTTAAAGCTTGCAGTGTTTGCTGTTGAGTATCTTCACTGGTGTTTTCTCTCTTTCCCATTGAATTGCATGTAGTATAGCTTTTTCCAGATTTCTGTCAGATGGTCCACATGGAGGAGGCTTTCAGCTCAGCTCCAGCAGGATTTCTCAGTGACTCTGTAGCCCAAGTATGTGGAGTCTTCAGCAATATGGTCTTACCATCTATTCCTGGTGGGAAACCAAGGGCCTTGGAAATGGCCTATAATGTTTTGGGGGTATCTGTGACCTCCCTGGCCAACAACTCACTGGAAGGTATGAATGGATAGGAGGTTTTTACTGAAGCAAGGTCAACTTCCCAGTGGCTATACCCCTGAAGACTCTCTTATCCTTAACAACCTTTAATTACCAGTAGCCAGTAAACTACTTAAGGAAGGAAAGGAGTAAAATTTGGCTTATAGAGCCTGAGAGAGATTCTATCATGGCAGGGAACCTCATTCAATATAATATCTTCTGGTTCCATAAATATTCCTGGATTTGCCATTATGTGAGACCTGACCCTTTTCTCTTGAGGCTTTCAATATACTTTCTTTGTTCTGTATATTTAATATTTTAACAATAAAATGCTATGGGGAACTTTTCTTGTTATATCTGTTTGATGTTCCTATACCTTGGAAGAACACCTCTTCTCTTAGATTTAGGAAATTTTCTTGCATAATATTATTGAAAATATTTTCTCTTCCTTTGGCATAGAATTCTACTTTTATGCCCTATAATGAATTTAGTCTTTTCATGATATCCCAAAGGTCTCATTTTTTCCACTCATATAATTCTTTTTTTAATTATTATTTTTTATTAACAACTTCTACACTTACATACAAAAAGTGCATGATATTTTCCTCCCCTCCCCATCCCCCTTTAGAACTCCAATCTCCATCATATCCCCTCCCTCTCTCCATTAGTCTCTCTTTTAATTTGATGTCATCATCTTTTACTTCTATTATGAGGGTCTTGTGAAGGTATTGCTAGGCACTGCAAGGTCATGGATATCAAGGCCAATTTCTGTCTGGACAGTTGCATTGTAAGGAGTCGTACCCTTCCTTTGGCTCTTCCATTCTATCTGCCCCCTCTTCTGCAATGGACCCTGAGCCTTGGAGGGTGTGACAGAGATGTTTCAGTGCTGGGCACTCCTCCATCCCTTGTTCTCAGCACTATGTTGCCTTTTGGGTCATCCCAGTGGTCTTCGCCATCTGAAAAGAAAAGCTTCTCTAACCAGAAGTGAGAGTAGCATTAATATGTGAATATGAACATTAAGTGTAGTGCTTTCAGGGCAGCTTGGTGGGAATAAAATATACATTTAGTCAGACAAGAGCAGGCTGTATACCCCTAAGGCTCATGACCTCCCCTGCCATAGACTTTTGCTTAGGTTTTTCAGTACCAGCTATGTATTCCCTCCCATAGAGAGGGCCTTCAGTCCAATTATGAAGCAGTTGGTTACCCCATGAGTAGACATGCCACTATTGCAGCCGTTCAGTCATTGGGCCTGCATGGCCTAACTTGAATATTCAGTGTCCACTGTTTTCACTACTGATGACTTCTGTCTCCCATACACTGCGTGCAGTGCAGCTTTTTCCAGCTTTCAGTTGGCTGGTCTACAGGGAGAAGGTTTTCTGCTCCACACCAGCTTGCTTTCTCAGTGACCTTGCCTCTCAGGCAAGAGATGTCTTCATCAATAGGGTCTTACTATCTGTTTCTCAAGGGAAACAAAGGGCTTTGGCAAAAGCCTTTAATGTTTTGGAGGCTCCCGGGACCTCCTTGGCCAACAACTCACTGGAAGGTATCCCACCCCAGGCACTGAAAATTTTCTAGTAACAGTCTACAGCTTCTAGATGTGCCATTATTCAAAAAAAGTAGGTTTACATAAGTCTTATTCACACTATCTTGAATTTAGATTGACCCTCCCCCTGCCCTTCTTTTACACATTCTCTTCCCATGGCCTCACTTAGGCCATTCCCCTCCCTGTAATCTGTTCTTCTACTTACATATGTGCAATACCATCCACTTAAGTCCTTCCCTTTCCTCCCTCCCTTATATCCTTTTACCAGCTTACTGGTTTCTGGTACCTATTTTTGGTTTCAGTTCACACACAAGTCTATACTTTTGTAGCTAGGATCCACATATTTAACATTGTCCTTGATTGACATATTCAATTCTTCTGCTTTGTCTTCAAACATTGATATTCTATTTTCTGTATGATTTATTCCATTGGACTACAGATATTTCCACTGAAATATACCTATTACTAATGTAATACATTAATTGCTACTGGAATACACTTATTGATTTTCCAATATCATTTCAATTTGATTTTTCTTCAGTATTTCTATTTCTTGATTGAATTATATATTTTATCCTGAATTAATACCCTTATTTTGCTTAGTGCTTTGTGTTTCCTTGGAATTCATTTAGGGATGTGTTCCCTTTTGGAATTCTTTGAACATATTTGTAATCATTCTTTTGAATTTTTGTTTTGCATTTCATCTAAGTCACTCTCATTGGATGCCGTAAGTATTGTATTGCACTTTGGGAATGAGACATCTTATTTTGACTTTTCATGTTGCTTTTGCATTAGGACTTGCAATCTAGAGTTAGTTTGTTGGATGATAATTTCTTTGAATTCAAGTAACTTTTTTTTTCTTTCTGTGGAGGTATTTGAAATGTTCAAGGGAACTTAAATTGAAGTTGTTTTAAGATGTTGTTTTCCTGTGTTAAATTTGGCATTCAGTTACCCAATCTCAGTCTTCCCCATGATGAGAACAGATTATCAAGAGACTACACAACAATCACCCTTTCAGTACCTATTGTTTCAGGGATAAAAGGGGAAGTAATACTGCTACGTGGGGGAAAAAAGTAAAAGAAAAAAATCATAGTGGGACTAGTGATCAGTATTAGGCTAACAGGAAGTAGAGGAAGGGAACATAAATGGATGTTGAAAGTGTAGAGGCAAAAAAAAGATTAAAAAGAAGCAAAAGCTGGGGGACATATAGATATTTTGAATAGAAGCAGACTGAAATTGAGCTGTGAAATATGTAGTCTGATAGTCTTTGTGTTTCTAATGTGTACTACTGATGGAATGGATGTGTCTTCCAGTTTTAATCTCACTCCTTTTCCAACTCTAATTGGTTGGTTTTGTTTTCTTTTAAAAAATATATTTTATTTTTTTGAGAGAGAGAGAGAATGGGCACATCAGGGCCTCCAGCCACTGCAAATGAACTCCAGACACATGTGTCCCCTTGTGTATCTTGCTTACATGGGTCCCGGAGAATTGAACCGGGACCTTTTGGCATTGTAGGCAAATGCCTTAACTGTTAAGCCATCTCTCTGGCCCAGTTGTTTTTGTTTTATGTGGGTCCTCCTAAAGGAACATCTCCACTTAGAATTGTGTTCCCCACAGCTGTTTAAAAGATTGCTGCAATGGTATCCACAACTTATTTATCAGAAACCATGGGCTTGACTAGTGCTAGGATACCACTTTGCAGGACACTTGTCCCATTAAGGTTCAAAGACTATGGTAGTGAGGTATTGGTTGGAGAAGTTGGGGTTTTACATTATTTAGAGTAAAGGGTTCAATAATAGTGTATATGTAGATAAAATGTATATGTAGATAATAATTGTATATGTAGAATAATACTTTTGTAGGTGTAGAAATTTAGCACAGTCTTTTGTCAGGTAACAATACACAATGACTCAATTTACAAAATTACATGTACTTATATGAAAACTGTCCAATTAGAAAGAAAAACCAAACTACTAAAAGATTATGCAAAAACAAATTGTATTAGTCAGGGTTCTCTAAAGGAACAGAGTCATAATAATAAATGTGTATTTTAAAAAAATGTGTATTTAAAGAGGATTTATCAGGGTGGACAGTCCAGCAATGGCTGTCTGCAGGATGGAGAGTCTGAGAGTAGCTGCTCAGTTCATGAGTCTAGATGCCTCAGCAGTACTCATCTGGGACTGAAGGTCTGGAGGATTCCTGGAGAGTCACTGGTTTTCAGTCCACATTGGCAGACTGATGAAGCAGGTATTCAATGTCCATGAAGAGTAGCAGTAACAGGATAGATGCATGAACCAGAAAGAAGCATAGGCATCAAGGTAAAAGGACCTATAGTCTTCTGAAACACCTTTATAAATAGTCCACAACCAGAAGCACCAACTACTTAGGGGGAAAGTCCTCCCCCCTCCATGAATCCTTCCTAAAAATGCCCTCCAAGAGACCTCTCTCTATGTATGTATGTATATTGAGACAGGGTCTGTAATGCACTGTGTAGTCTCAGGGTGGCATTTGAACTCCTACCTCTGCCTCCCAAGTGCTGAGATTAAAGCATGCATCACCATGCCCAACTTTTAAAAATATTTCATTTATTTATTTGAGAGAGAGAGAATTAGAAGATGGGCACATCAGAGCCTCTAGCCACTGCAAATAAAGTCCAGATGCATCTGCTACCTTCTGCATCTGGCTTATGTGGGTGTTGGGGAACTGAACCTGGGTCCTTAGGCTTTGCAGGCAAGTGCCTTAACCATTAAGCCATATCTCCAACTCAAAAGATATGTCTTTTACTTCATTCATAATATGATCAAGTTCACACATCCGTGATGCACACAAAGCCAGTAGCCTAAAATAGAATTTGTCCATGTTTTCCATAAATGGTATGTTGCCCAATATTTCTTGATCTAATCAAGTTGACAATTGAAATGAACTGTTAAAACTAACAAATGAACAATTAAAAACTAAAACTTAAATATGTGCCATTTATAATCATGTCCAAAAATTACTTAGAGATTTTCACATAGTTTGTTAAATATATCTCCATCATGAAAAACCATAAAACCATTGGAACACATTTTAATAGAGGAATATATTGCCTTTAATATTTCCTTAAAATATATGTATATTCATTGAAACTTCATGATTTTTGTGGTATTCATATGTGGTGTGTGTTGTATATGGGTGTTCATATGTGTGGGGTGCTTATGCATACATGTGTGAAGTCTAGAAGTTGACATTGGGTGGTAACATGGTTGAAGACCCATGCTATCTGATTTCAAGCTACAACAATCAAATGAGCATAGTGTTAGCTTAAGAACCTACTAGAGACCAATAAAGTGTAGATGGAATCCATAAAAAAATGAAACATGTAGTCAGCTGACTCTACAAAGGCACTAAGGTTTCCTAGTAGGAAAAAAAAAAAGATTATTAATAGAACTAAAAAATCTGGATACCATTTACAAAAAGTAAACTTCTATCTCATCTCATGTCACAAGAAAAAATATACACAAAATGGACTATATATCTGAGGCTAAATGTCTCTTCTTCAAAGGCACCATTAAAAAGCAGAAAAGGAAAATCATAGACTGTATGAAAATATTCTCCATCCACCTCTCAGAAGGATTTGTAATTAGAATACAATGCAATCTTAAAATTTATAATCAGACAGCTCAATTTCCAATGTTACCAGATCTGGATACTTTCCAAAGAAACACAAGAGCCAACATACATATGAAAATGGGATCCAAAAAGAGAAATGCAAATAAATTCCATGATGAGACATACTACTGGAATGTCTCAAGTTTAAAATGCTCCCAATATAAACTATTATTAAGAATGCTGAACAATTATAACCTTTATACATTCCTTGTTGGAATGTGCAATGATACAAGCACTTTGTAAAATGGGCTGCTTCATAGAAACTAAAACATACCCTTACCTTATAACCCAGAAAACTTCTAGCTATTTCCTGAAGAGAAATGAAGACTTAGGTCCATACTAATACTTGTGCTCAAAACTCATAGCTTTATTATTGCAAGACCTCCAAAAGGAGGAATGGCCTAAATGCCAAATCAATACACATTCGTACTCAGTGGTCTCCATTTACTGATTCAACTGTAACAACAAACCTTTCCCAAATGAAAACACAACAGCCAATGAGACACTGATCAAAAAAATTGCTGAAATGGAACCAAACTATCAAAGAACTAACAATTGTATAAATCAGATTGAAAAGAATAATCTCCTAGAGTGTTCAGCTTTTGAAGGTAGGCTTAACTTTATTGAAGAAAAGTTACAACCCTCCAAAGAGATATGAATAAATTGAAGATAAGTCAATAAGTGGAAGATCTCAACAAGTGGTTGATTAACCTTAATGAAGACTTGATCAAATGCAAGAATGAACTCCAGGAAGCATCAAGAAAATCAGAAATCAAATTGAAATCATCCCTCAAAAAAGAGATGGACATGATGCAAAATAACACAACAGAAAACAAAAATAAAATAGAAACCTCTCTAGAACCTCTCATCAACAGAGTCACCCAAGTGGAAGACAGAACATCTGACCTGGGAGATAGGACAGTCGAAACTGGTTGGCAGGCCAAAAACTTTGCTAAATTAAAAACATCAAGTGATCATAATACAAGGGAAGTGTAGGATACCATAAAATGACCAAACATCCTGATCATAGGTATATCAAAAGGAAAGGAAATCCAGGCCAGGGCATAGAAAACACATTCAACAAAATTATTGAAGAAAAAATTTCCAAATCTCTCAAAATAGGTCCATCCAGATACAAGAAGCCCACAGAATACCAAACAGACAGGACCAAATAAGAAACTCTTTAAGACATATGATAGTTAAAACTCTTAACAAGGAAAATAAAGAGCATTAAAAGCAACGAGAAAAACAATTCATAACATGCAAAGACAAGTCCATCAGAATTACATCAGATTTCTTGATGGAAACCCTGAAGGCCCTGGAGTAGAATACTTCAAAGTCTGAAAAACTGTGGCTTCCAACCCAAGCTCCTTTAGCCAGCAAAAGTATCCCTCATAATAGAAGGCAAAAGAAAAACTTTACATGAAAAAACTCAATTCTATGATTATATGAATACAAAGCCAAACCTACAGAGAATACTTGAGGGAATACCTCACACAGAACAGTCAAACAACCAATCACAAGAGCTAACAAGAAGAAGATAACAATAACTAAAAGACCAGGCTAAAAATAGTATAAAACACAAGAAAGCACCAGACCCCATTAAACACCTCAACATGGCAGGGATTAATTCAAACCTCACAGTAATAACCTTAAATATTATTTGTCTTAACTCACCCATCAAAAGACACAGCTTATCAAGATGGAACAAAAACTGTACTTTTCCTTCTGATGTCTTCAAGAAACCTACCTCACCACCAAAGATAGACACCTCCTCAGGGTGAAAGGTTGGAAAATGATATTCCAAGCAAATGGAAATAAAAAGCAAGCAGATGTTGCTATATTAATATCTGATAAAATAGACTTCAAACCAAGGGTAGTCAAAAAGAACAAAAAAGGCCACTTCCTACTCATCAAAGGAATGATTCAACATGAGCACATCACACTCATAAATATATATGCACCAAACACAGGTACACCACAGTTTATAAAACAAAATCTACTCAACAAAATCAGAAATAAACACCAACATCATCATAGTCAGAGACATCAATACTCCACTATTATCAATAGACAGATCATCCAAACAGAAAATCAACAGGGAAATAGTAGAGCTCAACAACATCATAGATCAACTAGAACTAATGGATTTCTACATAACTTCCCACCCCAATTATACAGCCTACAAATTCTTCTCAACAGCCCATGGAACCTTCTCCAAAATTGACCATATATTGGGCCATAAAGTCAGAAAAATTAAAGTAACTTCCTACATCATGTCAGATCACAATGCTTTAAAGCTAGAACTTAACAAGAGACACATCAAAAACTTCACCAGGGCTGGAGAGATGGCTTGGTGGTGCTAAGCCTATGAATGGCGGTTCCAATCTCCAGGCCCCACGTTTAGCCAGACACAAAAAGTGACACAAGGGGGCATGCGCATCTGGAGTTCATTCACATTGAGTGAGAGGCCACTGGCACACCCATTCTCTCTCTCTCCTAAAAACAAAAGCAAAACAAAAACGACAACAACAACAATGAAAAAACTTTGCCAACTCCTGGAGACCAAACAACACACTTTTAAACAATGAATGGGTCATGGAAGAAATCAAAAAGAAATTGTAAAATTCCTAGAATTGAATGATAATGAAAACTTATGGAACACAATGAAGGAAATTCTAAGGGGAAAATTCATAGCCCTAACTGCCTTCATTACAGAGCCAGAGATATCCCAAAAGAATCAACTGACTATCTACCTAAAAGTTCTACAAAAACAAGAAGAACCCAATCCAAAGAGTTCCAGGTGGAAAGAAATAATCAAGATTTGAGCAGAAATTATTGAATTGGAAACAAAGAAAACAATTTAACAAAATCAATGAAATGAAGAACTGGTTCTTTGAAAAAATAAAGATTGACAAACACCTGGTCAAATTGATCAAGCAAAATAAGAGAAGTCTCAAATAAACAAAATCAGAAATGAAAAAGAAGAGATCACAACAGACATCAATGAAATTGGAAGAATCATACTAGAATACTTCCAAAACCTGTACTCCACAAAATCTGGAAGAAATGGATGAATTCCTAGACACATACTACCTACCAAAACTAAAGTCAGAGCAGATTAATCTCCTAAACAAACCTATCACATCCATGGAGTTTGAAAAGGTAATCAAAAACCTCTCCAAAAAGACAAGTCCAGGACCAGATGGCTTCTCAGCTGAATTCTATCAAATCTTCATTGAAGAACTGAAATATTTTTCCCAAACTAGTCCACATAACTGGAGATAAGGGAATCCTCCCTGACTCCTGTTATGAAGCGAGCATCACCCTAATACCAAAACCAGACAGAGATGTAACAAGGAAAGAAAACTATAGACCTATATCCCTAATGAACTTAGATGCAAAGATCCTGAACAAAATCCTTGCAAACTGAATTCAACAACACATCAAAAGCATTATCCACCTTCATCAAGCTGGCTTCACCCCAGAGATGCAGGGATAGTTGAACATATGGAAATCAGACAACATAATACACCACATAAACAAACTGAACCATAAAACCACATGATCATCTCAATTGATGCACAGAAGGCCTTTGACAAAATACAACACCACTTCATGATCAAAACACTGGAAAGAATAGGCATGAAGGGTTTATATTTCAACACAATAAAGGCTATATATAAAGCTCCTAAAGCTTAAATAATATTTAATGGGGGAAAACTCAAGGAGGTCCCACTGAGATTGGGAGGAAGACAGGGATGCCCACTCTCACCACTGCTCCTCTACATAGTACTAGAAGTATTAGCCCAAGCAACAAGATGAGAAAAAAATAAAAGGGATTCTAACTGAAAAGGAATATAAGTCAAGTTAGCTCTATTTGCAGGTGACATGATGATATATATAAGTGACCTGAAAGTCTCCATCACTAAACTTCTATATGTAATAAATGCTTTCAGCAAAGTGGCAGTATACAAAATCAATGCAAAAATCAGTAACTTTTCTATATGCAAAGGACAAATATAGAGAGAAAGAAATGAGTGAGGCTGTGCCATTTTCAATAGCAACAAAAAATTTAAATACTTGGAATAACACTAACCAAGGATGTGAAAGACATATGTAATGAAAACATAAAAACACTCAAGAAAGAAATGGAGGACTTGAGAAGGTGGAAAGACCTCCCATGCTCCTAGATAGGTATATTAATATTGGAAAAATGGCAATTCTACAAAAAACAATATACAGATTTAACACAATACCAATAAAATTACCAGTGTCATTTTTCACAGAGATTGAAAAAATGATCTAAACATTCATATGAAATGGCAGAAGGCCGCAGATATCCAAACATATCCTCAGGAAAAAAAAGAAAGAAAGAAACACCTCTAGCAGTATCACCATACCTGATTTAAAGCTATATTACATACTCATAGTGAAAAACACAGCAGGGTACTGGAATAAAAGCAGAAACATAGACCAGTGGAATAGAATTGAAGATCCAGACCTTACGTCAAGTAACTACAGCTGCTTGATCTTTGACAAAGTTGCCAATAATGCAGTCTGGAGAAAAGACAGCATCTTTAATAAATGGTGTTGAATAAATTGGATGACCATATGTAGAAAAATGAAATTAGACCCTCTCATTTCACCATACACAAAAATCAAGTCCAAATGGCATGAAGACCTCAATATAAGGCCGGATACTCTTCAACTAGTTGAAGAAAAAAATAGGCACACTACATGATATAGGACTGGGAAAAGACTTCCTGAATAAAACCCCAGTATCCAGGAAATTAAACAAGCACTCAACCAGTGGGATTTCATGAAGCTAAAAGCACAGACAAACATACTATAAGAAGAGCCAATAGATTACCCACTGAATGGGAAAAAATCTTTTTCATCTATACCACTGAATCTACAAAGAACTCAAAAAACTAAAGAATAAAAATCAAACAACCCACTTCAAAAGTGGGGCAAGAACTAAATAGGGAGTTCTCGAAAGAATTACAAATGACCAACACACACTTAAGAAAATGTTTAACACTCCTAACTATTAGTGAAATACAAATTAAAACAACAATGAGATTCCACCTTACCCCAGTCAGGATAGCAAACATTAAAAAATCAAATGAAAACAGATGTTGGTGAGGATGTGGAGAAAGAGGAAGCCTCATTCACTGTTGATAGTAATGTAAGCTGGTACAACCACTATGGAAATCAATCTGGAAACTCCTGAAAAGGATGAATATAGAGCTACAAGCAGACCCTGTTATTCCCTCACTAGGCATTTACCTTAAAAGCTCCACATCTCAGTTCAGGATGTGGTCTACATCCACAATGAGCTATTAATCAGAGAGACCTACTAGACCTGCGTAAACAAACAAGACATACTTCTGTCAGAGAACTTGATTACCCACCAGAGGTTAATGGTAAGACCCTATTGCTGAAGATGCCATATGCTATTGGCACTGACCATGGAGAGATCTGGCTGGATACATACATAAAATGTACTCTTTAATTTCCAAAGATATAGTACTTTATATCTAGCTGGATGTCTGGAAGTGTGAGAAAGATAAAGGACCTATAAAGGGAAAATATCGTGGTAAGATTCAATTTAACAGTCCTTAACATATTGATAATAACAGCTTGGTAGGTTGTAACATATGATTGCCTTTATATACTACATATTTAAAAAATCAAGTAGGTCAGAATAAATTAATGTAATAGCATTCAGGTGGGAAGGGGAAGGTAAACCAATGATCAACAATAACCTCAACTAACCTCTACATTAGTTTGATACTTTGTATGTCAATACATCATGTTTTATTTGTTTGTATATTGCTTATCATTAAAGTATACTATTGCGGTTTTCACATTCTGATTTTTCTAAATTCTTTCTTAGATCAAAAATTCCTACAAAGAAAATCCTCTAGTCCTTTTTTCTTTGTCCCTGAACTGTCATGTTTCAAATATTAGACACTGAATAATATTTAGATCTTATGATTAGCAGAACTAAAAAAGCCAGAATTTTATAGGATATGAAATCCTTAGAGACATTTGTGATTAGAACAAATTGAATTTGATATAACAATATTGAAATTTTTGTACTTATAGTCATCTTTATCAAATAGATAGCCTCATGACCCTCAATGGTGCTGCTACTTTATTTTGCATTTTGGTTTTGTAATATTATTTCTTTGACAGGAATTTCATAGTGCTTCTGTTGCTTGGTTGTAAAGTAACATCATTAGACTTTAATAAACTTTCCCATGAAACATGGGAAAATTGCTTATGGGATATTTCTCTCATGGAATCTTTCCCTTCTTCCTCCATTACACAGTGACTTCCATCATAAAGGCAAGATCACTTATTCATTCCATCTTCAATTCTTCTCACCTCCCCAGAGAATGGAGATCCAGCTCAAAGTTCACAGCATTGTTTGTTTTTTTTTGATGACAAATATCCATCTTATAGGTATTCAAAGTCTAAAAATATGCTGCTTCATTAAAACCAAAAAGGAGTATAAATGACAAAATTATCTGAAAGTGTTTAATATTCAATGAAAACTTAAAGTAAAATAGTGGAAAACATGCTTTTAGCTAAAATTCAATATTTATTTATTAGATATAATTTTCTTATGATAATTTTCAAATATTTTAAGAAAAATAACTTGAAAATATTTTTAGGTTTTTAATATATTCTTTTCCCAAAGAGTATTTTCAAGCAGTTTTATTTTCCTTTAAGTAAAATAAAAAGATTTAGACATTTTCTGTGTAATTCCTGTTTTCATATTTGCATAGACTCTAATGAAAATCCTAGCATAGATTACTAGGCTTGTTATAAATGATATACTATAACCACCCAAAGTCCATGTATTACATTATTTATGCTGAGTGTTATAATTTCTATGGATTTGACAAATGCATAATGATTTATAGCACCATTGTAGTAGTTTCACTGCCTTTAAAATCCTCTGTGCAGTGCCTGCTTCCTCCTCATCAAGGGAAGAACTGATGTTTTATTATTCTCACAGTTCTACCTTTTCCAGGTTGTCATATACTTGGGATTGTACACTATGTAGGTTTTTCAATTTTTTCCCTTCATTTTGTAAGATGCACTTCTCCATTCATTTTCATTGCTTGTTTACCACTTCTTTCAAGCTCTGGATAATATTCCAATGTTGAGATGTATCAAATTATCTATTCAATATTCATCTAATACAGGACATCTGGATTGCTTCCAAATTTTGGGAATTATGAATAAAGATGCCAAAGTACATGCTTTTAGTTCATTTTGGTAAATACCAAGAAGTGTTATTGCTGGATGGCATGGGAAGAATATGTTTGGCTTTATAGATAACTATCAACTGCCTTTGAGATTAGCTGCAGCACTTGCATTTCCACCAGAAATGAATGAGTTTCTTCATCAGCATTTGGTGATATCAGTTGTTGCAGTCAGGTTCTCATTGCTGACAGAAATCACCCAACCAAAAGCAGCTTTTGGGGAACAAAAAGGGGTTTATTTTGGCTTACACACTCAAGGGGAAGCTCCAAGATGACAGGGAAATGATGACATGAGAAGAGGGTGGACATCAACCCCTGGCCAATATAAGGTGGACAATAGCTATAGGAGAAACTTGCTATAATAACCATAAGCCCATCCCCAACAATACACTGCCTCGAAGAGACATTAATCCCCAAATTTCCATTAGCTGGGAACCTAGCATTCAGAACACATAAGTTTATGGGGGACACCTGAATCAAACCACCACATTATGCCTCTGGCCCCCCAAAATAATAACCATACATGATGTAAAATGCAATGCATTCTGTCCAACTTTCAAAGTCCCCATAGTTTTTTTATCAATCCTAATGATGTTCAAACATCCCCATAATCCATGGTCTTTTAACTTAGCCATAATACAAAAAAAAAAAAATCCCCCCCAAACCCATAATAGCACAGAATAAACATTCACACTGCAAAAGATGGCATTGGGCATAGCAAAGAAATACTCAAGCAATACAGAATGTAAACAGGGCAAACACCAAACTGTAGCTCCAATTCCAACAACTCTAGTCAGTGACAAGTCTCCAAGTCTGATAATTCTAACCAGAAACAAGTCTCTGGAGTTCCAATTCCACCCCTCCGGCTAGGCTACTCAGAGTCCTGGAAAACTTTATCTGGGTCCAGCAGCTGTCCTCAGCAGCCATCTCGTGATCCCAGTGTCTCCTCTACAATCCACAGTTCATCATCATGGCTCCATGCACACAATCCTGCTTCACACTGCACATGGCCATTTCCAAAAGAGAAGACCATGTTGCAAACTCAATGACCCTCTCTTTCTTGCATTTCTTATACACTACAATGCATACATACAATACATACAATACACAATAGGATGCCAATTTGTTAAACCCGGGGGGGGGGAATAAACCAGACTTTGAAGAACAAGATACTCCTTGAGCACTCAGTCCCCTTCAAAAGAGTTTACATTCTTCCCGCTTCCCCAGTGCAGGTCAGCAGACCCAATCTCAAAAGGTTGTAATCTCTCAATTGCAGCTGAATAGGCAGCAATTTCAGCCCAAAGATATCATTTCTGTGCCATACCCCTTTGCTCACACCAGTCTGTTGCTACACAAAGCAACCCTGCAAAACTCTCATGACACAGGCATAACAGCAAGCCTCTCACACAAACTGTTTCTATCCCAGTCCAGACAAAGCTCCTTTTCACCCTCCTAAGCCAAATCTCATATTCAAGTCTTGCAACTCTGACCAAAATAGTCCATCACTGCAAGGCATCTCTTAGGCCAAGGTTTCAAATCCTCCCACATTCCTCTTGAAAATAGCTCCAAAAGCCCAAAGCCACACAGTCAGGTGTCTATCAGCAAATGACACCACTCCTAGGTACCAACATTACTGTTACATTCAGGTTCGCATTGCTGGCAGAAATTACCCAACCAAGAGCAGCTTTTGGGAAAAAAGGGTTTGTTTGGCATACAGACTTGAGGTGAAGCTCCATGATGGCAGGGGAAATAATGACGTGAACAGAGGGTGGACATCACACCCTGGCCAATCTGAGGCAGACAATAGCAACAGGAGAGTGTGACAAACACTGGCAAGGGGAAACTGGCTATAATACACCTAAGCCTGCCCCCAACATACACTGCCTCCAAGAGGTGTTAATTCCCAAATTTCCATCAGCTGGGAACCTAAAATTCAGAACACCTTAGTTTATGGGGAACATCTGAATCAAACCACTACATCAGTTTTCTACATTTTTCTCCATTGTAATGAACATGTAGAGTTATCTCACTGGTTGGATTTGTATTTCCTTAATAATACATGATGTTTAAAATCTTTGGTGAGTTATCTGTGAGGGTTCTTCTGCCACACACACACACACACACACACACACACACACAATCATTTAAAAATTATAAGTTGACACATTTATTGCTGTGAAGGTACAATTTTAAAATATGGGAATGAAATAATTCATCGAAAAATTAAAGTCATAGAAATAAGGTTTATATATTTCTACATGTGTGTGATGCTTCCATTTTTGTTCATATCTTAGTTTCTGTAAGTTGTATACCATATTTGTCCTACCCCAGGAGCTTCTAAAGACAAACACATTATAAATGTTTCTGGATCTAGGTGTGGTGGCACACACCTTTAATCCCAGCACTTAGGAGACAGAGAAAGGATCACTGTGAGTTCTAGGATACTCTGAGTATACATAGTAAATATGTCAACCTGGACTCAAATGAGACCATATCTCCAAAAACCAAAAAAAAAAATAATAATAATAATAATATTGGGCTGGAGATATGCCTTAGTGGGTCAGATACTTGCCTGAGAAGCCTAAGGACCCAGGTTTGATTCCCCAATACCCATGTAAGCCATATGCTCAAGGTGGCACATGCGTTTGGCATTTGCTGTGTCTAGAGGCCCTGATGCAGCCATTCCCCCCCACTTTCTCTCTGTCATTCACTTTCTTTCTCTCTCTATTTGCCTCTTTCTTTCTCTCTCTCTCTCTCAAATAAATAATTTAATTAATGTTTTCATTTTCTCCATCACAACCATCTCCTGAATATTTTGGCATGAATCCAAACATTTACATTGTAATGATAAAAAGAAATGGGATTCCAGCTCACACACAAGTCTATACATTTGTAGCTAGGATCCACATATGAGAGAGAACATGTGACGTTTGGCTTTCTGAGCCTGGGTTACCTCACTTAGTATAATCCTTTCCAGATCCATCCATTTCCCTGCAAATTTCATAACTGAAACATCTCTGTCACACCCTCCAAGGTTCAGGGACCATTGTGGAAGAGGGGGCGGATAGAATGGAAGAGCCAAAGGAAGGGTACGACTCCTTACAATGCAACTGCCCAGACAGAAACTGGCCTCAATATCCATGACCTTACAGTGCCTAGAAATACCTTCACAAGACCCTCATAATAGACGTAAAAGATGATGACATCAAATTAAAAGAGAGACTAATGGAGAGATGGAGGGGATATGATGGAGATTGGAGTTCTGAAGGGGAATGGGGGGAGGGAGGGAAAAATCATGCACTTTTTGTATGTAAGTATAGAAGTTGTCAATAAAAAAATTATTAATAAAAAAAGAAATGGGGAAAGCACATAAATACATAGGTATTTTAAAAGATTATTCTTTACAAACATTAACATACCCTTACATTGAGAAAACTTTGAATAGTTATCCATGGGAGGAAAGAAGAGCAATAATGGCAAATACATCATGCATACAGTCAATTTAGAGGCCTCCTCTTATGTGGTATGACTTATTTGGTAAAATTTTGAATTATCATGATCCTGAATCATGTGATATTAGTGCCTAATGGCACAAAAGGATTGTCTAATAATAAAAAGAAAAGATTAAATGATTAATTGGAATATATTTATCAAGTCATAAGTCACATAGCAATATAAATATGTCCTGAGAAATGTGACAAGCAATTTTGTGATTGTGCTAATCCTTTTCAGTGTGCTCACACAAACCTAGGTGATAAAGCTTACTATGCATATATCTATTCTTCCCGAGTTAAAATTTGCACAGTATAATGAATACCTTGGGAAATCATCATACACTGGCAAGTGGTTATGTATCTAAAGATACCTAAATATAGAAAAGTTTCAATAAAAATATCAGATATGCTACTTCATCATTGGCTGAAACATTATTCTGATACTTATATGTGTATATATACATATATATGTGTGTGCATATATGTGTGTATACATGTTCTATTATGAAATCCATTTTAATCATGCTCACACAATATATTTACTCCTTGAGGCCGTCAATGAATTTCTCAATCTGTGATCTACAGAGTTGGGATTGCTTAGTGTGTCCTATCAGAGTATATGGAGATGTTGGGAATTGTTTTCTATAACAAGGACCCCAGGGTTTTATTCATGTGAAACTTGTTGAAGCAACATATCTCAGGTTTAAGTAAAAATATTTTGATGGGCTATGAGAAACAAAATTGCTCAGAAACTGACATTCAGAATGCCTACCACATTTTGTTAATTCAAACCTGAGCTTGTAAAATATAGCTCCAAGGGAAGTGGCAATGATAAGAGGAAAAGCTGGACACAAAGAGATTTTCTTCCACAGACAATTTTGAGTATTAACTATATTGATCTATTACCTAAACATAGGGCATTTAGGAAGAGAATCAGAGAATTAACATTTCAAATACCTGTCTTTCCTAATAACCATCTAGTGTCTTTGAAATCTTCATTTCCCTAAATTGTAGCTCCATTGAGGGTGACTTGTCCAAGGTGACAAATCTTCATAGTTAAAGACTTTGAAATAAGAATAAATTGTTTTTTACACTAAAGGCAATAATCTTGCTACCTAATCAAAAGTCACATATGTTTCCAAGGTCTTAAGACTGAGTGACTAAGGAAATTGATCTGCCATCCAGTATTTTGTTGCAGGTCATCCATATGCTAAGCAACAGGTAATGTACGAAGTGCTTGGAATTACTATGGTGAACACTGTATGCTATCCACCACCCCCATGTCTTCCACTATCTCTTTAATGCCATATCCCTTTAACTTTTCTTCTATGCCATTACTTCTAATGCCCTAGAAAGGTGCTTCAGAATGAGAGGTTTCTAGAATGATGGGAATGTGAAGAGCTATTTTAACAAATACTAATTTTAGAATGCTGGATTTCATTTCTAGCTCCTTATGCAAACCATATGTGTTTAGTAAAAGTTAAGGAAATTTTTCCTAGATGCCTTTTCAGATGAAAGAATGAATTGTAGATAACTTAGAGAAAGTTTAACTCTCCCAACTTTGGAAACTGAAGATGGGACAGTTGTTTTATTGGAACAAACAAGACTGGAGATTTGGAGCATGATTTTTGTCACTCTTGTCACTATGTCATTCAGAGGTTATGTCAGGGTAGGTTGATGTCTCTTTTTAATTTCTGTGCCTGAGGAAGGAACAAAGCACAAAGGGCATGCTGGTTTTTCATAGCATATTCTTGTAAATGGGCCATTAATAAAATTTTCTCAAAGACTTGAAGAGTAAGCTTTTGTCTCACCTTGTGGTGGGAATAAAAATAAACCAGTTAACTTGGGCATGCTTTGCATGATGGTCAGCATGAAAAATTTTTGTTCATTGCTTTAAAATGAATTTATTCTCTAAATACTTGCAATGATAGAAAAGTTTAAATAAAAACACTCCATGACCATTCTAAGATAGAACAAGAAGAAAGAACATGATTGGAATTATGAGAAAATTTAAAAAGATACACTAAACAAAATTCCTCTAGGCTGAAGTGGACCATATTTTTTTGAGATTTATACAAGCTTTTTTTTTCTTTTTTTTTTTTTTTTTTTTTTTTTTTTTTTTTTTTTTTTTTGAGGAAGAGAGATAGATATGGACACCGCCAGCAGCCTTTCAGCTGCTATGAAAGAAATCCAGATGGGTACGCCCCCTTGTGATCACATGCAGCATTGCACCCTTGTGTCACTTTGCATCTGGCTAAATGTGGGACCTGGGGATTGGAACCAGCGTTCTTAGGCTTAGGAGGCAGGCGCCTTAACTGCTAAGCCATCTCTCCAGCCCTTGTTGTTGTTTCTTTGGCAGTGCAAATAGAACCCAGGATCTTGCACATATGAAACAAGTACAGTACTGCTGAGCTGCATCATAGAGTTTCCCACCATTTTAAAATAAAATGTCTGTTTTAGGAGGAATTTAACCTATTTTTATATGCTAATGTGCTAAATCTACCCTTTTATTTTCTCCTAAATAAGGAATAATATGAATCAAAGAAAATTTCAACACTATATATATATCATATTCCCCGTTGCTGTGCAGAGATACCTGACCATACGCAAGGTAAGGAAGGAAGTGATAATTTTCAGCTTACAGTTTCAAGGGGACATTTCATGGTAGGAAAGCATGGCAGCAGGAGCATGAAGCAGATCTGGTCCATGTGGGTCAGCAATCTGCAGAAAATAAAACGAAAGTGAGGTTGGACTATGAAACCTCAAGTCCTGCCCCCCAGTGACCCATTTACTTCAGCAAGGCTTCACCTCATAAAGATTCTGCAACCTTCCCTAACAGTGTCACCAGCTGGGTGCCAAATGTTCAAATATGCAAGCCTATAGGAGATGTTTAATAATGAAATCACAACTTTCTGTTCCTGGCTTATATAGGCTCCATGCCATCCCAAGATGAATAAAATATAGTCAGTCCAATTTCAAAAGATCTAACACTGTTCAAAAGTCCACTGAGACTTAAGGTGATCTCTTAATTGTGAGCCCTGCCCCCTGACAAAACAAAAAATCAAATTACATTTTTCCAATATATAACAGAGATAACACTCCTAGTCAGAAAAAGATGAATGGGGTCATGGTAGGGAAAGATTGGACCAAAACAAGACCAAAATGCAGCAGGACAAACATGTGCAGAAGCTGGGACTCATGACGAAGTTATCTGGTCTTTAAAGGTTCCAACCAGATAACTCTGTCACTCCAGCTCTGTTGCCTCGAGCACCCAGCCTCTCTTGTGGGTTGGCTCCACTCTGAGTCTGCCACTTTCCATGATGGATATCACATGTTCCTGTTTCCATCATCCTGGGGTCTCTATTCCACAGTGACCTGTCAGGGCCTCCTTACAGGGGTCTGAACTTGTCATATATTCTGACTTAATGGCTTTCTTGAACAATGCTAAAATACTCCATGACCACCTCCATCTTGAGTTTTTCATGCATGTACAATGAGTACCACATGAAGATGGTACCAAGTTCTGGTGGCAGCTTGAAAACGAAGTTGGAGCATCCTCTATGTCTTCCAGGCTGGCCTTGGGAAAGCACTTTCCCAGGCAGTTGTTTTCTGGAAGAAGGAGAGTACTTCATCATTTTTCCTTCTGGCCTTACCCTTTAAATGAATTTGTGTTCTTATAAGCTGAGTCTTTTAATAGGTGGGATAATCCCTCTGGGCACCTTGTATATTGTCCCAGTGCAGAGCAGTAGTCTTCTCTTTCCTGGTGTTAATCTCAACAATTACAGTACTTTTATAGGCTTTAAACTTGCTCATATTCTTTCTGTGCCAAACTTCACATTTCAATTTTTTTATTTGTAGATAGAAGGGAGAGAAAGAGAGAGATAGGGAGAGAACAGAGATAACGGTTATTCCAGGGCTTCATGCTACTACAAACAAACTCCAGGTACATGGACCATTTTGTGGTACTGGGCAATCAAACCCAGGATGTCAGGCTTTGAAAGAAAGTATCTTAAATGCTGAGCTATCTCTCCAGCCCCAACTTCTCATTTTTCATGTTTGTTTGTTCTGAATTTTGTTTTATTTAACTGTATATCTGAATAAGAAGTATCAACAAAAAATAAGCCACAGATTAAATAGTACTGTGCCTTGACATTTCCCCTACTAAGCACATTAGTCAATTATCTTTAAATTTAACATCACTCAAATTCTCAGGACACAGGCAAAATGCAGCCAGATAATTTTCCAGAATAGCACATGAATTGTGTATAACCCTATTCCCAATAGAGTACTTGTTTCCTTATAAAACCCTGTGAGTCAGGCTTCTATTTTCCATGTTTATTCTGGTTTTCGAAACTCCCACAAGCATGGCCTCATTCAGCTCTGTGTACATCACTGTGAGTCTGCTGATGCAGTCAACTGCGTGTTGCTGGCATGGACATACACACAAGGCACAGTCTATGGGAAGAGGGGATTTATTCAAGTTTGCAGATCAGGGGTAAATTTCTATCAGTGGCAACAGAAGCTGCTTCCATATATCCAAGCAGAAAGAAACCATCAGCATCCAGCAAAGTAATAAGTGGTGGCAGGCAGGAACCCAGTCAGAGCTCATACTGCTCTGCATACCTTTGTCTAGAATTAGATATACCCCCAGGTCTGGATCCACCTCCAGTGATATAACCAGACAGCTGGAGACAAGCTTTAATAAAATCTTGAGTCTACTGAGGGACATACATTTAAACTACTGCAACTTCTCTCACCAAAGTTCAAAATTTCCACATTCTTCCTGCAAACCACTTCCAAAAGCTTATGAAACATGTGATCAAGTTTATTGTAGCAACCATCCCACTTCTTGGTATCAGTTTTCTATATCAAATACTTTTTCATTGCTATAAACATATACCTTACCAGAAGAAAATTAGGCTTTATATTTGGCTTATAATTGAGAGGTAGTGTCATGATGGGGAAGGCATGGAATCAGGAACATGAAGTAGAGCTGGTCACATTGTGTTGGCAGTCAAGAAGCCAAGGATGAGTAGGACCAGGCTACAAAAGCTCATGGCATGCCCCCAGTGACACTTCCTGCAGCAAGGCTCCATCACCTAAATGGTTCACAACTTTCACAAACAGTGCCACCAGCTGAGTACCATGTGTTCAAACACATGAGCTTATGGTATTTTTGAGGCGCATATTTAAACCCAAATATATTAGTAGCAAAAATTCGTGATACCTTTCATCTTAGCATTCTGAGTTGTGAATAATAAAACATATACAATGTGATAAGGTCAAAAATGTATAAGCTATATATTTTATATACTTTCATTTGTAAAATGAATTTAAAAGTGGAAAAGAAAAGGAAAAAGGAGAGGTTATTTTTTATTTTTAATTTTTGGTTTTTGTTAGAGAACAAAGAGTCCTTCAATTTATTTAGTAGTGCAATGATGCTAACTTTGTACAAAAGTAGATCACATACATTATTGTTAGTTTTTCTTATATTTGAACATTATGTTGATTTAGCAATAATTTCCCCAAGTGAAACACCCAGATAGCTTAACCTAAGGAAAGCCATTTTCATAATAATAAAAGAAGGCCTCACCTAGGTTAAAGTTCAACACAGAGCCATAAAAACAAGATTGAGGATGTAACCTCAGTTAAGGAAGATATCTGGTATTTGGTCCACACTCTGGGCTTACCACAAAATTCTGCAATTACCTCTTTTTGCACTTGCTTCCATGTAAAATAGGATTTTGGGGAGTGGTGCTTGGGACTTTCTAGATCATTGTAAAAGAATGCAGTTTTGGGCTGGAGAGATGGCTTAGCGGTTAAGGCGCCTGCCTGCTAAGCCAAAGAACCCGGTTCCAATCTCCAGGTCCCACGTTTAGCCAGATGCAAAGTGAGGCAAGGGCGCTCATGCATCTGGATTTCATTCACAGCAGCTGAGAGTCTGCTGGCATGCCCATCTCTGTTTCCCTCTCCCTCTCTCTCTCTCTCTGTCTCTGTCTCTCTCTCCAAAAATAAAGTAAAAAAATTTAAAAAAAAAGAATGTAGTTTTGTTTCCTGACTATTGTAAAAGAATATCTTTTTTTTGCTTATAAACTCACTGGTAAGTTAAGACCAGGCTGTTCTCCTCAGAAGCTTGCTGTGCAGGACAGTTGCTGGCAGCTAATAAAGACTCCCTTTTCAAATCCTTATTCAGGTAGTCTTGAACTTAATTTTTGATCTGGGATTCACTATATTTTTAGAGGCACCAGTGAGATATTATATTCTTCTCTCTAAACTGACCCCTGAATCTAGTCTCACAGTCTTGATTTCTTGGGACTCTACTCTGACTGTGGGGTAGATATCCTAGGGGGCAGCTTCTGAGAGATGATCCTCAGCCCCATGGACATTCTTGAGGACCCAGCAGGAAGGAGTGGAAGTCAGGAGATATCAACACCATGAGCAGAGAGTCTTCAGGTCTGGGAACCTCTGGAGGTAAGGGGGATTCTGTGGAAGGCTGGATGCAGCACTACTTTCTGAATCCTGGGCTGTGGTGAGATGTGGCCCTGACCCCTGGTCTGTCTGCTTCAGTTTGGTATGGCCCACTTGGTTTCAGAAATGTGCTAAAAAATTCCCTAAACCAAGCTCTAAAACTTTGCTCTCTATCAAACCTAAGAACCAAAAATCCTCCCTTCCTTACAGGAGCCCCCTAGTCTTACAGGAGGATTCCTCTGACAATGAACGACTCTGTTTTCCCCCTCCTTATGCAAACTATCCCCCTTCTGGCTCTGATTCACTCTTGAGCCCATCACACACTAGGAGTGGGTTCCCTTCTCAACCTCCTAAGATACCTTCAGCCACACTTCTACTGTTATGTCAGGTTCCTGGAGCTGGAGCCCCCTTCATGATCCATGTCCTCTTTTCTACCAGTGATCTCTATAATTAAAAACTGTAGAACCCTTCCTTCTCTGAAAAACCTCAAGGTCTTATTACTGTCCTTAAGACTACCTTTTATACCCACCAGCCCACTTGGGATAGTTGTCAGCAGCTTTTGTAGGCTCTCCTCATGGCAGAAGACTGGGACTGAATCCAGAAGGGATGTCTAAAACATGTCATGGTACCAAATGAGACCCCCACTGAGGACACCGTCCATCTAGAAAGAGTCTTTCCCCTCACGCACACAAACTGGGACCACAATTCAGATCATGATAAGAAGGCTCTCAACAATTACCACCAGCTTCTGCTGATGGAAGTCCAGGCTGCAGCATGGAAACCTGCAAATTTGTCTAAGGTAAGTGCGGTTATGCATGGCCGTGATGAGTCCCCTGCAGTGTTCCTAGAACGTCTTTCGGAGGTCTACAGGACATACACTCCTATAGACCTTGAAGGTCCTGAAAATAGCAAAGTTCTGAATATTGCTTTTGTTTCTCAGTCAGCCCCAGACATTGGAAAGAAATTGCCAAAGCAGAAAGTATTTTAAGGAAAGTTATTGTCAGAATTAGTGGAGATAGCTATGCCTGTCTTTAACAACAGAGACCTGCCTGAGGATAAGCAGGCTAAGAAGATTATCAGAATCATAACAGTGGGTAGCTCTTCAGGAGCCATACTACAGACCACCAAAACACTAAAAAGGAATTTAAAGGAGGGCCCTGCCAAGCAAAAGACTATAACTAGATGAATACCAGTATGCTTACTATAAAGAGAAAGGACATTGGAGGAACACATGCCCAAAGCAGGATGAGAGAGCCCCTAAACTTTTACAGTTGAGTAAACAGGACTGAGGGGTCCAGGGCTCCTTATACCCAGCCCCTCTGGAGCCCATGATCACACTGAAAGTGGAAAGCAAACCAGTTATCAAGCCCTGCTTTTAGACCAACCAAGGCTCAGATTCTCAGAGATGACTGCTGTCAACACAGCCACCCTCCTGCCTGAGGAACCAATCACGACTGCCTTGAAAGCCTGAAATCCATCCAGGCTCTCTGGCTTGACCTCACAGACATCCCATGAGACAACTCTGATGAAGTATTGTTCAGTGATGGTTCCAGTTTCATTTCCAACAGAATCTGGCATGTGGGGACAACAATGGTAACATTGGAAAGGACAGTATGGGCTCAGGTCATATGGAACCTCTGCTCAAAAGGCTGAACTGATAGTATTGATTTAGGCTTTGAGTTATGGAAAGGGCAAGGTCATAAATGTGTATGACAGCTGTTATGCCTTTGCCACGGTGCACATACATGTAACCCTCTACTGAGGACAGGGACTGCTTACATCTGAGAGGAAACAAAAATACTCAAGATATATTAGCCCTGATTGAAACCATTTGGCTCCCTAAACAAGTGGCTATTTTCCATCACCAGGGCCACCAAAGAGAGAATCACCCAGAAGCACCAAGAAATCAGGCAGCAGACTAAACAGCCAGGGAAGCCACCCTAAAACCAGTGGGGTCCCTTGAAGTTCTAGCGGTATTCCTTCATCTTGAGCTGCCCCAGAAACTTGACTACATGGAAGGAGGCATAAGATTGAAGGACAAACTCCAGGGGTATACAACAGCCTCTGGGTGGAAGAAGTTGCTGGATGGCAGGCCCATCCTCTCCTGGGCATTAGGACTACATCGCTGAAGAATCTTCACAAGAGTACCCATTTGGGCCCCACAAAATTGACTGAATTACTTAGACAATGCTTCTACATTCCTGAACTCAGCCCAATAACCAAAGATCTACTTACCAGATGCATCACCTACCAACAAATGAAGAAACATGGACCCCACTGGCAGGATCTGGTTCAGAGGAACTTCCCAGGTGAGCATATAATCCCTAAACTGGGGGAATAACATCTGTCAGAAATTACTAATCATGACCTTCTCCAGTCCCTTCAGGCTTTTCAGAAGACTCTCCAGCAGATGTATCCACTGATTCGGCAGTAACATAAGTGACCTGACTTAGAACTGGACCATCTTCATTTGAGCCTGGAGACTTGACTGGGTGAAGAGGCATGGTCCTGGTAACTTTGAACCTTCTTGGCAAGGACCCTTCACTGTAGTCAGGGACCCAGACAACCCCTGGACCATGTACACACCCAAGGCCCACCAAGATCCTCTTAAGATAAGACTATAAGACTGTGATGTGTACCATGTAAATGGAACATTGCCTTCTCTCTCTCTCTTTTTTTGCTTGTACCATGCTTAAGCTAATGATCTTGTGCTTAGCTTCCTTGGTTTTGGTTTTAGCTGTAACTATAACATAAGTTCCCCTATTAGAACTCATGTACTGATATTATTTCACTCAAAGCTTATGTAGAAGATCACAAAGGCTATTTTCTGGTACCCCCTGCCTCAACTCCCTCCTCTTCACTGACAAGGAATGGAAAAATCCTTGTGCATTCGTCCACATAGTCCTCCAGGTTTATTTATATGATGGAGATGTAAGCAGAGGACATCTGGGGAGTCTTCCCCTGAATTATAGGCAGAAGAGAAAAGTCCCTATTTTGGTACCCTTATGAGTAGGCTTAGGAATAGCAGGATCTGCAGCTATAGGAACCTCTGCTTTAGTTGTCAGAGATAAAAATTTTAAAACCTTAAGCCAACACGTTGATGCTAATTTGAAAGAATGAGAATACTCTGTTAGTCACCTGGAGACCTCTCTAGATTCTATGGCAGGAATGGCATTACAAAATAGGTCAGGGTTAGACTTACTGTTCCTAAAACAAGGAGGACTTTGTATGGCCCTAGGAGAGACCTGCTATTTCTATGCAAACCATGCTAGAGTGATCTGAGAGAGCATTCCATATTTAGAAAACATTTGAAAGACAGGATTTTCTAATAATTCAGGTAATTGGTATGAGAATTTGTCTTACTGGTCACCCTGGCTCACCACTTTAATTACTGCCATTTGGGGGCTCCTAATCTTTTTGCTCCTAGAATTGATTATAGGTCCGTGTACTTTAAATGCCCTGATCAAGTTTGTTCAACAGAGAATTTCCTCAGTTAAATTAATGGTCCATAGGACTAGGTATGAGCCCATGGTGAATGATGAGTCCAAGATTTGACTCAGTCATTAAAAACCAGTGGAGAATGAAATACCCAGATAGCTTAACTGAAGGGAAGCCATCTTAAGAGTCACCACCACCACCCCACAGCCATTTTCATAATAATAAAAGAAGGTCTCACCTTGTTTAAAGTTCAACACAGAACTATAAAAACAAGAATGGGGATGTAGCCTAATCTGGCATTTGCTCCACACCCTGTGCTAGTAGCAAAATTCTACCATTACTGATTTTTGTAATCATGATTGCTTGCACTGCAAAATTGGATTGTGGGAGCTGGTCCTGGGGACTTTCCAGACCATTGTAAAAGAATGTGGGTTTTGCTTTATAAACTCACTGATAAGTTAAGACTTGGCTGCTTTCCTCCTCAGCCACTTGCTGTGAGGGACAGTTGCCGGCTGGCTAATAAAGAATCTCCCTTTAAAATCCTTATTCACGGAGTTTTGAACTTAATTTCTGACCTGAGAATCTGTACACAAGAGCAGTAAAGTTCACTGATATTAAATCAAATTAACTCAACAATATTTCACAATGAGTTTGTATGTTTACATACATAGAAATACCCATCAGTGCCACTTAAACATACAATTCTTTTATGAAGTCATTTGGCAAAGGCTTGTTATGCTCTGATTAGCTTATTAGTTTTCTCTGGATCTGATGGAGTTTAGGGCATTGTCTGTCAACTTGCTAGGAATGAGGACAGCAAATGCCTTTGCATTGTCTTTGCTCATTTAACCATATCCCTGCAGATGTTCACTATTTTCTTAGGTCTCTTATTTGGAAAGCAAGTCTATGTATAATCAATTAAGGATATGTAATTTTGTATAAATAGATAAGCTTGTAAGTAGATTAAAATGCTAAAGAAACATACTCTCTTTTCAAATGAGCTCCAACTTGCATATCAATGTATGATTAATTCTCAGTGTGAAAAGATTATTTCAATCTCCCTAGTTAGACCATGCAGTGATAATAAAATTCACAGTGTATATTTTATGAATTCAGTCCATACTGATAGTTTAATTTATACCTATGTTATTTATAAATCATAAATTATTTTTTGTGTAAAGCTGTCAGTTCATTTCATGTTACTATAACAAAATAAATGAGAATAAGTAACTTAGGAAGAATAGAAGCTTCTTTGGCTCATACTCATGAAGGCTGGGAAGTTCAAGAACATGGAGTGGACATCTCTGCTTTACCATCTTGTGAGTTCCTTCTTGCTACATAGAGGGCATCACATGGTAAGATAAAGCATGCCAGCTATGGTTTCTCTTCCTCTGTTTATGATCCACCTTTACCATCATAGGGCCTCATTTGCATGACTTCATCTAATCCTAATTGCATCACAATAGCCTCACACCTGATACTGTTAACAAATGGACTTGTGGATTAAAATATTGTGAATTTGTGAGGGACATAGTCAAACCCAAAGCAAATGGAAATATGAGAAATTTTCCTTTAAGGATTAACATGTCAAATAATTATATAGAAGCATTAGTGATATTTTTGAGAAGAGCAATGTCAAAGTCAACTCTCTTTATTTTCTTTCTCCTACTTTTTTTAATTTTTATTTATTTATTTGAGAGAGGGAAAGAGGCTGAGAGAGAGAAAAAAGAATGGTCATGCTAGGGCTTCCAGCCACTGAAAACAAACTCCAGATGCATGTGCCACCTTGTACATCTGGCTTACCTGGGTCCTGGGGAATCAAACCAAGGTCCTTTGGCTTTGCAGGCAAGTGCCTTAACTGCTAAGTCATCTCTCCAGCCCTCTTTCTCCTACTCTGATTTATACTTGTTCATCTCATACAAATAGGTTGGTGAGATGGTGAAATAACATCATACAAATATTTATTAGACTTTAAGAAAGATGGGGCTATAGCACTGGATAGTTCCAATGGGTACCTCTTATATAAGAGGTTCTTTAAATGGCATTACCTATAATGGGATTTAGGTAGACTAATATCAAGATCTGAATAAATAACACTGGACAAAGTTATTGAATCTCTTTGGAACTTGCTTTTCTTATATATAAAATGGAGGTGATTTTAGCTACCAGATATAGTTCTTTGGTGAATTAAATGAGGTTACTTAAGATTTTTCTATACACAATATGTATTTAATGTACTACCAAATACATAGTGTTTGCTTAATGACTATTTGCCTAGGAAGTATATAAGGTGGAATCTGAAGATAGTTAAGAGGAAAGAAAAGAGAATATTCATTTTGATGTTTAAAACATAAACAAAGGGACATTTCTCTAAATTATCAAGAAAATATTTCTTTACAAATTAACAATGCTACACTTATGTATGCATGTACACACAAAAGTATGTGCACATATGCATACATTTGTTTACAAATCTGAACTTCAGATTTTGGATTTTAATAGAAAAATTTTAATATATGTTATATAAATTTTAGACATGAGATAATATAAAACATATTGTAAGTTAGTTATCTTGTAAAGTATAAGAAAGGCAAAATGTAGCTTTATATATTTTGATATAATAAAGCAATGCAAATATAATGACAATTACTAAGCTATTAATTTTTAACAATTTATTAAGAATGTAGTCCCCAAATGCAATGAGGCTTAAAAAAATTTGTGATTACAGAATGTAAAATATAACAGATGGTACAATATTTAGATGCCTGCTGGCATTTACCTTTTCCTTTGCACAGTTCATTTCAACTATATGAACATTTCATGTGTTATATAAAATTTGAAAAGAAGAAAATGATTTTTAAAATAACTACAGGAGAATTTGAGGGCATTTTCAGTAATGTGGTACTTAATTCTTTTGACCCAGATAAACTGGGAAAGAAAGTGGAGAATTTGATGATATGGAAATATGAGGAAATATTTTTTCATTTCCATAGGGTGAAGACACATTGGTCAAAAAGTAACACATATGTTGAACTCATTTCTTTATTTATGGCATTCAGAGCTGATTTTTTAAGTTCACTACCTAAATGGTTTTTGTCTAAGGATTGTAGTGGCAGCATTACACATTGGTATTGGAGAAATGAATATTTCAAGAGCAAAATCCTATGGTACAATAGATTTTAAAACACATTTTGTGTTCTCTGTTAGCTAGAGAGTTGATAATTTTAATATTTACTTATAATAGACCAATACTATATTTGCGTAAAAGAGATAAAACATTACTCTTTTAGGTTGTATTTATTTCAGGTTGTAGAAGAAATTTTTCACTTATTTTTTTTCCAAGCTAATGGATAATAAAAATTTACATTGACTATTTTTTTAAGATTGATTGATTTGTTTGTTTGTTTATTTATTTACTAGAGACGGGGAGAGCGAAAGAGAGAGAGGGAGAGGGAGAATGGGCATGCTAGGGCCTCCAACCAATGCAAACGAACTCCAGATGCATGAGCCCCCTTGTGCATCTGGCTTATGTGGGACCTGGAGAATCAAACTGGGGTCACACATAAGAAATTTATGAGAAAGGCAGGGAGAATTTTGAGGTACAAGGAAGAGGACTAACCAGTATGACTATAGATGTAGAGATAGGGTCTATGAAGACACAAGCCAAGAAATACAGCCAGGCACCAGAAGCTGGAGAAGCATGAAAAAGGTGTTCACCTTAAATCCCACATACATAGCCATAAAACATTTCTGTCTACTGGGCTCCAGAAATGAGTAAATTGTTATTGTGCTAGACATGTAGTAATTTGCTATATGAACCACATAAAATTCTATTAAATCTGGAAAACATTTCATCCCACTGGATTTTGGTGGTATTTGTGTATATGTGTGTCTAGTAAAATTGTTTTGAAATCCAAATATTTAGTTTTTAATTTTTATTGAGAACTTTGATATATGAACATATTTTAAAATGGTCATATTCCAATAAAGTTATATGCTTGGGTTCCCTCTCCCAGCCCCCATTACACTGAGGGACCTCATCAGTGGTGTATTAGTAATCACTTGGGGGTTATAAATGCACCAGTCAGTCCTTGTGGAGGGGACAATGACACAGAATACACCTTTGTACCCTGTAGCTCTTACATTCTTTTCACACTCTCTTTTACACTGTTCACTGAACCTAGGAGGGCATTTTATAAAATTCTTATAGTATTAAGCTCTTGGCCACCTCTAATTTTATGCTTTGATGAGTATTGTGTCTCCTCAGTGTTTTTAAAGCCATTCCCTGAGGAGGTTGTCAGACCAGCTATGAGAGCAGCACCCATATGTAATCTCCTTTTCTTTTATAGTAGTATTTCTTTGGCCATGGTGGGTGTGATAGAGATGACTCCTCTCATGCTGGGCACTAGGTCTTTCTTTTTTTTTTTTTTATGTATAACCTTTTATTGACAACTTTTACACTTACAAAAAATAAACCATGATAATTCCATCCCCTCCCTGACTTTCTCCTTCACAACTTCACTCTCCATCATATCTCCTCGCTTTCTTCATTATTTTCTTCTTTTATTTTGTTGTCATCCTTTCCTCCTATTATGAGGGTCATGAGAAGGTATTGCTAGACACTGTGAGGTCATGGATATCGAGGCCAATTTCTATCTGGACAGTTGCATTGTAAGGTGTCTCACCCTTCCTTTGGCTCTTACATTCTTTCTGCCACCTTTTCTGCATTGGACCCTGAGCCTTGGAGGGTGTGATAGAGATGTTTCAGTGCTGTAAACTCCTCCATTACTTCTTCTCAGAACTATGTTGCATTTTGAATCATCCCAGTGGTTACCACCATCTGAATGAAGAGAGAAGCTTCTCTAACCAAAAGTGAGAGTAGCATTAATATATGAATAGGAACATTAAGTGTAGTGCTTTCAGGAGAGTTTGGTGAAAATAATATATGCATTTATCCAGACAAGAGCAGGCTTTATACCCCTAAGGCTCATGACCTCCCCTCTCATAGGATTTGATTAAGTTTTCAGTACCAGGCAGGTATTCCCTCCCATAGTTTAGGCCTCCAGTCCAATTAGGTTTCCCCCCAGGAGCAGACATGCCACTATTGTACCCATTTGGCCATTTAGTCTCTCTGGCCAAACTGGAGGATTCCAGTGTCCACTGTTTTCACTGCTGATGATTTCTGTCTCCCATAGGGCTGCATGAAGTGCAGTTTTTTTCAGCTTTTAGTCAGCTGGTCTACAGGGAGGAGGTTTTCAGCTCAGCCCTAGCATGATTTCTCATGGGTGGCCTTGCCACCCAGGCATATGAAGTCTTTAGCAATAGGGTCTTAACATCTGTTTTTCTTGGGAAACCAAGGGCCTTGGCAATATCCTGTAATGTTTTCGGTGCAACAGGGACCTCCCTGGCCAAAAACTCACTGGAAGGTATTCCATCACTGGCACTGAAAATTTTCTGGTAACAATCTATGGCTTCTGGATGTGCCATTACTCAGAATAGTAGCCTTTCATATGTCTTATTCAGAATATCTTGAATTTTGATTGACCTTCCCCCAACACTTCTTTTACTCAATCTCTTCCCCTGGCCTTGCATAGGCCATTCACTCCCTGTAATCTGTTCTTCTACTTACGTATACACAATACCATCCCCTTAAGTACTTCCTTCTCCTCCCTCCCTTATAGCCTTTTTCTAGCTTGCTGGCCTCTGCTACCAATTCTTCTTTCCAGTTCACACACAGGTCTAAACATTTGTAGCTAGTATCCACATATGAGAGATAACATGTGATGTTCCACTTTCTGGGCCTGGGTTACCTCAGTATAATCATTTCCAGACCCATCCATTTCCCTGAAAATTTAATGATTTCATTTTCCTTAACTACTCAATAGAACTCCATTGTGTGTATGTACCACACCTTTATTATCCACTCATCTGTTGAGGGACATCTAGACTGGTCTCATTTCCTCGCTATTGTGAATAAATGTGGTTGTGGAAGTATTTTTAAGGTAGTAAGCGTCATTAGGATATATGCCTAGGAGTGCTATAGCTGGATCATATGGTGAATCTATTTTTAGCTGTCTTAAGAAACTCCACAATGATTTTCACAATGGCTATATCACACTACATTCCCACCAACAGTATAGAAGGGTTCCCTTTTTTTTTCACATTCTTGCCAATATTTATTGTCATTTGTTTTCTTGATGATATCCATTCTGACAGGAGATGGAATCTCAAAGTAGTTTTAAATTACATTTCCATGATGGCTAAGGATTTAGAACACGTTTTTAGATGTTTATATGTCATCTGTACATCTTCTTCTGAGAGCTTTCTATTTATTTCCATAGCCCATTTTTAATTGAGTTGTTTTCTTTCTTTTTTTTTTTTGAGTTCTTTGTATATTCTGGATATTAATCCTCTGTCAGATGTGTAGCTGGCAAAGATTCTCTCCCATTCTGTAGGTTGTCTCTTTGCTCTTTTCACAGTGTCCTTTTCTATACAAAAGTTTTGTAATTTCATGAGATCCCAGTGGTTAATTAGTGGTTTTATTTCCTGAGCAACTGGGGTTATATTCAGAAAGTCATTGCTCATACCAATATGTTGAAGGATTTTCCCTATTCTTTCCTGTCAGAGTTTCAGAGTTTCAGGTCTGGTCTATCTGGACTTGATTATTATGCATGGAGAAAGTCAAGGATCTATTTTCATCCTTCTACATATAAATATCCAGTTTTCCCAGCACCACTTGTTAAGTAGGCTGTCTTTTCTCTAATGAATATTTTTGGCATTTTTGCAAAAATAAGATGGCTATAGCTGCCTGGATTAACATCTGGGTTCTCTATTCTGTTCCACTGATCTATGTGTCTGTCTTTGTGCCAGTACCATACTGTTTTTGTTACTATGGCTTTATAATATAGCTGAAAATATGGTATGGTGATAGCACCAGCCTTGTTTTTGTTGCTTAAAATTCTTTTGGCTATTTGAGGTTTTCTGTTCTTCCAGATGAATTTTAGGATTTTTTTCTATTTCCATGAAGAATGCCATTGGAATTTTAATAAGGATTGCATTAAATGTGTAGATTGCTTTCAGTAAGATTGACATTTTCCAATTTATTCTTCACATCCAAGAACATGCAATGTCTTTCCATTTCCAAGTGTCTTCTGCAATTTCTTGATTGTTTTAAAATTCTCATTGTAGAGATCATTCACTTCCTTGGTTAGGTTTATTCCAGGGTATATTATTATTATTTTTTGAGGCAATTGTGAATGAGAAAGGTTACCTGACTTCATCCACTGTATGTTTGTTGTTAGTATATAGGAAAGCTACTGCTTTCTGTGTGTTTATTTTGTATCCTGCTACATTACTAAAAGAGTTTATCAGCTCTAACAGTTTGCTAGTAGAGTCTTTAGTGTTCTTTATGTATAGAATCATATCATCTACAAGTAATGATAATTTGATCTTTCTTTCAAATTTGTATCCTTTTTATGCATGTCTCTTACCTTACTGCTATAGTTAAGACTTCTAGTACTATATTACATAAAAGTGGGGACAGTGGACACCATTGTCTTGTTCCTGAATGTAGTGGGAAAGCTTCAAGTTTTTCCCCATTTAGTATTATGTTGGCTGTAGGGTTGTCATAAATTGCTTTTATTGTGTTGAGATATGTTCCTTCTATTCCCAGTTTCTGTAGGACTTTTACCATGAAGGGATGTTGGATTTTGTTGAATGCTTTTTCTGCAACTATTGAGATGATCATGTGATTTTTGTCCTTCAGCCCATTTATATAGCATATTACATTTATCGATTTGCATATGTTGAACCATCCCTGCATCTCTGAGTTAAAGCCTACTTTGTAGGGATGAATAATCTTTCTGATATATTCTTCTATTCTGTTTGCCAATATTTTATGGAAACTTTTTACATCTATGTTCATGAAGGAGATTGGTCTGTAATTTTCTTTTTTTGTTCTCTCTTTGTCTGGTTTTGGTTATCAGGGTGATGCTGGCTTCATAGAAGAAGTTTGGTAGAATTCCTTCCTTTTCTATTTTATGGAAAAGTTTGAGAAGTAGTGGTGTTAGTTCTTCCATGAAGGTCTGGTAAAGATACGTGGTGGCGCACGCTTTAATCCCAGCACTCGGGAGGCAGAGGTAGAATCTATCTGAGCTTAATTCCAGGTTTTAAAAAAAAAAAAAAAGTTGGGAAACATGAATCTTTATAACTTGGACTTTTTGAGTTGGGAAACTTTTTATAACTGCTTGGATCTCTGTACTTATTGTTGGTCTATTTAAATAGTTTATCTCACCTTGATTTGATTTTGGTAGGTAATATGAATCAAGGAAATCATCCATTTCTTTCAGATTTTCAAATTTAGAGGTGTATATATTCTTAAAAATATGTCCTTATGATTTTCTGAATTTTTTTGGTGTCTATTGTAATGGTACCTTTTTTCATCTCTAATTTTATTTTATTATTTTTGTCTTTTCTCTCTTTATTCTGGTCAGATTTTCTAAGGGTTTATCAATATTGTTTATTTTGTCAAAGAGCCAAATCATTGTTTCATTGTTTTATTTTTGGTTTCTATTTCATTAATTTCTGCCCTAATATTTTTTATGTCTTCCTGTCTACTGACTTTGGTTTGGCATTTTCTTTTCTTTCCAAGGCCTTAAGGTGAAGCATTAAATTGTTTCCTGTGAACTCTCTAATTTCTTAATATAAGCACCTAGAGCTATAAATTTCCCTCTTAAGACTGCCTTCATTGTGTCCCAAAGGTTTTGGTATTTTGTATTCTCATCATAATTTAATTCTATGAATTTATTTATTTCCTTTTTCAATGATCCATTCATCATTCAATAGTGTACCATTTAGCCTCCATGAATTTCTGTATGCTCTGAAGTTTTTCTTGTTGCTGATTGTTAATCCCATTGTGGTCAGATACAATAGAAGGGATTATTTCAATTTTCCTGTATTTGTTAAGATTTGCTTTATTCCCTAATATATGGTCTATTTTGGGGAATGTTCCATGTGCTGCTGAGAAAAAATGTATATTCTGCAGCATTTTGATGGAAGGTTCTGTAGATATCTGTTAGGTCCATTTGTTCCATGACATCATTTAGTCCAGATGTCACTCTGTTTCTACTTTGCTGGGATGACCTGTCAATTTATGAGACTGTGGTATTGAAGTCACCCACTTCAATTGTACGTTTGGTATTATCTGTGACCTTAAGTCTAATAGTGTTTGTCTGATGAAATTGGGAGTCCCCGTGTTAGGGGCATATACATTTAGGATTGTAGTGTCCTCCTGTTTGAATGTTCCTTTAATCAGTATTAAGTGACCTTCTTTATCTTTCCTCACTAATGTTGATTTGAAGTCTATTCTGTCAGATATTAAGATAGCAACCCCTGTTTGCTTGAAATACCATTTTCCATCCTTTCACCCTAAGACCGTGTCTATCTTTTATTGAGAGATGAGTTTCCTAGAGGCAACAAACAGCAGGATCCTGCCTTTTAATCCAGTCTTCAAGCCTTTGTCTTTTGGTTGGGGCGTTAAGACCATTGATATTAAGAGTTATTGTTGGAAGGTATGTGGTTATTCACACCATTCTTCTTGTTTTATAGTGCTTCCTGTTTCCCTTTACTCTCTTATTTTTGCTGTTATTTGAGTGTGGTTTATTTTTTCCCGTTCTCTCATGTGTGTGCTTTGCTTTTTCTTCAGTGTGAAGAATTCCTTTAATTATTTTCTTAGAACTGAAATAGTTGTCATTTATTCCTTTAGCCTATTTTTGTTGTGGAATGTCCTCATTTCTCCTTCAGTCTGGATAGCTAGCTTTTCAGGATAAAGTAATGTTGGTTGATAGTTGTTATCTTTCAGAACTTGGAATACATCATTCTAAGCTATTCTGGTTTTAAAGTTTTTGTTGAGTAATCTGCTGTTATCCTGATGCACTTACTTTTATAGGTGACTTGATTTTTTTCTCTGATTTCAATATATTTTCTTTGGTTAGCCATTAGTTTATTTATAACATGGCAAGGACAAGTTTTTTCCAGGTTTTGTCTATTTGGTATCCTAAAAGCATTTCTTTCCTCATTTGGGAAAATTTTTCTTCTCTAATTTTCATAAAAATGCCTATTATTTTGTTATGGTCAGGTTTGCATTGCTGGTAGAAATCACCTTACCAAAAGCAGCTTGTGGGGGGAAAGAGGTGTATTTTGGCTTACAGACTTGATGGGAAGCTCCATGATGGCAGGGGAAAATGATGGCATAAACAGAGGGTGGAAATCACCCCCTGGCCAACATCAGGTGGATAATAGCAACAGAAGAGTATGCCAACCCCTGGCAAGGATGCACTGGCTATAATACCATAAGCCCACCCCAGAAAACACACTGCCTCCAGGAGACATTAATTCCCAATTCTCCATCATCTGGTAACCTTGCATTCAGAACACCTAAGTCTATGCTAGATACCTGAATCAAAGCACGACATTCCGCCCCTGGTCTCCATAAACTGTTAACCATCCATGATGTAAAATGCAATGCATTCAGTCCAACTTTCAAAGTCCCCACATCTTTTATCAGTCTTAATGATGTTCAAATATTCCCATATCAGAGATCTTTTAACTAAGACATAAAACCAAAAGTCCCCCCCCAACCCATAATGACACAGAATAAACATGCACAGTGCAAAAGATGGCATTGGAAATAGCCAAGAAATATTCAACTAATACAAGATTTAAAACAACCAGGGCAAATGTCAAACTCTGTATGTCCAAGACCAACAACTCTAGCTAGTGACAAGTCTCTAAATCCAATAATCCTAACCAGCAACAATTCTCTGGAGTTCTAATTCTGCCCCTTCAGCTAGGCTACTCACAGTCCTGGAAACTTTCATCCAGGGATGGCAGCTTTCTTTAGCAGCCATCTTGTGGTCCTGGCATCTCCACTAGGTCTCCATTCCAACCCATGGCTCATCCTCACTGCTCCATTGGATCTCCATGCAGGCAGTCCTGCTTCACATTGCCCATGACAATTTTCAAAACACAAGACCGTGTTGCAATCTCAATAACCCTCTCTTTCCTGAATTTCTTATACTCCATAATACCAGGTAAATTGCCAGTTTGGTAATCTAGGGGGTAATAAAGCAGACTTTGAAGAATAGGACACTCCTTCAGCATTTAGGACCCTTCAAAAGGCTACATTCTTTCTGTTATCTCAATGCAGGTCAGCTGGCCCAATCTCAATGTTTGTAATCTCTCATACAATTGCACCTGGTTGGGCAGCAGTTTTGGCCCAAAGATTTCTTTCTGTGTCATATCCCTCTGCACACAACAGTCCATTTCTACACACTGCAACCCTGCACAAGTTCTCAGGACATGAGCATAACAAGGCTCTCACATAAACTGTTTCTAGCCCAGCCCAGACAAAGATCCTTTTCACCCTCATAAGCCAAACCTCAGTCCATAGTTCTTACTGCATTCAGGTCTTGCAGCTCTCACCAGAATAATTCACCAAGCTGTACTTACAGAACTGCAAACGTGTCTTGGGCCATGGTTTCAAATTCATCCACATTCCTCTTGAAAATCAGCTCCAAAAGACCAAAGCCACACAGCCAGGTGTCTAGCAGCAAATGACACAACTCCTCAGTACCAACATTACTGTTGCAGTCAGGTACACATTGCTGATAGAAATCACCCAACCTAAAGCAACTTGTGGGGAAAAAGAGGTTTATTTTGGCTTACAGACTCGGGGGGATGCTCCATGATGGCAGAGGAAATGATGGCATGAGTAGAGGGTGGACATCACCCCCTAGCCAACATCAGGTGGCCATTAGGAGCAGGAGAGTGTTCCAAATACTGGCAAGGGAACACTGGCTATAAGGGCCTGCCTAGCCTAACATCTGATTATAGGCCTACAGGTGAAGATGTGTGGGAACTGAGAAGCATCAGCACTGCCTGCTGATTCCTCAAAGAAGGATTAATTCATTAACTCCCTCAGGCAAGGGTGGGAGGGTAAGACTTCAGGGTGTGGAGGTGGAGATGCAACTGCTGCTAAGGAAGGGAGATCATATTTTAATGCAAAATCAATTTCTTCAGAATCTGAGAGTTCAGTGTCCCCAGATTCTTTAGGGTCTTCCTACACATTACCATCCCAAGTCACAGAATCCCACTCTTTTCCAATCAATGCATTAACTTTAACTTCTGATAGCCAGTGAGGCTGGGATTTGAGTTTACATTGCAAGTTGGCCAAGCTTACAATGAGAGCTTGTGTTTGGTTTTCTCAAAATTGAGCCCTGTTCTGGTTAGAGAGGAGACTTTCTTCCAGGGCACCCTCAGAAACCTTGAGATCATGTATGTGGGTCTTAAGGTTGGAATTTCCCTTTCTGAGCTTCTGTTATTTTGTTCCATCAATAGTTTGTCCAGAGATGCTAGAAGCAACCAACCAGCCTCATCATTTGTCTTACTTTCCCACAAATATTCAAGTTTTTTTTAAATACAGAGTTACTAAATTCCTTGCTGTTTACAAGATATGACTCAGGATCACCAAATATATCTATCTTATGGAGTCCTTTAAATAGTTTACACAATGGATTATTACTACCCTCCTTATTTCCAGTAAAAGTGCTCTCCTTATTACCAATAGGGACTTTAGAAGCACTGAAGTTGGAAAGCCAACCCAAAATAGCACCAAGCCCACCAGAGAAATCCATCTTACAATTCTGCTTCTCTAGAACCACTTCTGGCACCAAAATATGTATTAGTCAGGGTTTTCTAGAGGAATAGAACTGCTAGAATGAATTATATCATAAAGGGAATTTATTGGATTAGCTTACAATAGCACTTGCAGGCCTGAAAATCAAGGAACCTGGTAGCTACTCAGTCCACATGGCCAGATGCCTCAGCAGTCCCAATCTGGCACTGAAGGCCTGGAGGCTTCCTGAGGAGCTGCTAGTTTTCAATCCACTTGGGTCTTCAGTTGACACTGGTTGTTAGTCTCTGCTAGTCTTCAGTCCATGCAGGAAGGCAGAAAGCAACTCCAGCAGCCAAGTGAAGGGAAGGGGGCTCTTTTCACCCAGAGCTTCCTTATATCAAGTACCCATATGAGAAGGGCTTCTTGCTCTGGGGGAAGGGCTCACTCTGGGGGAAGTGCTTCCTCCTTCAGTTAATCCTTCCAGGAAGTAACCTCAGAGACCCATGCGAGGGGATTTCTGTGGATTACCAAACAGATCAAGTTGACAACACCTTAATCATTATATATGCCTTTGGATTGAAATTCTTTTCCTTTTACTAATACCCTGAATTCTTATGTTTGATCTTTTCATAGTGTCCTGAATATCTTGAAATTCTCATTCATACCTTCCTATTAGCTTGTGTTTCTCTTTGTTGGACTGTATTAGATCTGCCACCTGGTATTCTAGTTTAGATATTCTACTCTCTTCTTCATCCATTCTACCAGTGAGACTTTCCACAAAGTCTTTTATTTGAATTACTGAGTTTTTCACTGCTAGTATTTCTGTCTGGTTTTGTGCCAGTATGTCTATTTTCTTACTCGTGTCTTGGAATGACCTCCTTATTTCATTCAGCTGCTTACCTGTGTTCTCTTCAGGAGTTAGTTTTCTTCTTTAATTCCTTTGATTTCTTCTTTTCTTTTGAGTCTTTTTTTTTTAAGTCTTTTCCAGGCATTTCATCTAAAGCAGTCTCATTGGGGTCATTTCTGATGGATTTATAATTTTTTGTGGCATTTGATTGTCTTGATTCTTTGTGCTTCTTGTATTATAATGTAGTGATTTTTGCATCCTGAGTTGATTTGATGCTTGGGTTTTCTAATTATCTGTGGTGCTCTTAGACTTGGAAATCCAACTTTATGTTCCTTCAAAGTAGGTGTTTAAGGTACCAAGTGTAGCTCTTGTACTCCAATCAACCACAGAAGTGATCCTAGGTATTGAGTTTGCCTGCCATTCAAGTATTCTAGTAGGCTAGGTGGAGCAATTTACTGGAAAATTCTAAAATTCAACTGAGCAATATACACTTATTCAATAAAAACCAGCACAGAATATGCAAGTGTAGGGATTGAAACAAACAGATAACCTTATAAAGCCAAAATCCCTAATGGTGTGTGTTGCTCTACACCCTTAATCCTGTCTGCTGAGAGGTTGAGATTTCTGTTCTGAAATGGATTCCAGGTCATCCTGGAATCAGACCCTGACCCCTGTAATGACAGAAGAAAAAGGCAAAGGCCCTATGAATCTGAAAAACATCAAAGGCAACAATAATCAACCTCCAAATACAGCTTAATTGAGCATGCTAAAGCCAACCACAAATATGTAATCCATAACCTGCCCTGACATGGAAAGAGAGATTAGCACTTTCAGTGCAGGCCTATGTACCTTTTTTTTTTTTTTTTTTTTTTTTTTTTTGTCATTCAGCCATATTACCTTTTGGGGTGGTTTCCAGTCTCAGCAATGCTGAGTGCCCACCTTGATCCCCTCCGTGTTGTGTTGTGGGTCTGGTGTTCTGATCAGCTGTGCTGGATGCCCTGCCACCAAGAGCTGAATGCATTCTCTGGAGGTTCGCAGTTCTGATGGTTGGGGGATAGGAGATGGCAGGAAGCCTGGAGTATGGAAAGTGCTCATATGGTCCCAACCTGTATCACCTTCATCTGATCTCTGCTGTCTCCCCTTCAAGTTTCTTGACTTTGCCAGAAGGCTGATGATGTTGGAAAATCCTGTTGTTTGGTCTGTGCTCCTGCAGCTGGGTGCCAGGAATGGCAGGTGTGTGGATCCATGCAGATCAGGGCTACAAGTTCCTTGGCAGAATTCCAGCCAGAATTCTGGTAGATCTCTCCTGCTTCTCTGCTGTGGCAAATAAAAACTTATGCCCCTTCACTTTTCAGAAAGAAAAGTTCATTTTGCTGTGGTTTGGCTTAAGTCCTTTCCTAGGCTGGTTTAGCATGGTTCCTATGCAGCCATCGTACCTGGAAGTTACCATCTAGGCTTTCTTTTCTTTTCATACTTAAGGGTATTGCATCCCTCTCTTATTTGATACAAAAAATATGTATGTGCTGGCAAAAGGGTGAAGTAGATGGCTTCTTTATCCTAAGCACATATTACCCTCTTCATCCCCACTAGTGCCCTGTGGAGCAAGAGATTGGAACTACAAGGTCTACTGTGGGCTAAAGAAAGGGGAAACTTGTTGCTAATCCAGATCAAATCAACAGAAGGAAGACACACTGAATGTGATATTAGCAGCATGTGTAAAGACACCTAAACCTGAGACATCCCAGGCCATCCATGAGAGGAAATTCATGGCAGATCTTAGTTCTGTGTCCTAAGAACAAAACTAATATGATCTCAAGGGACAGGGTTTCTCACAGCCAGGAAGAAGCATTGATAGAACATAGTACCTATTGAGATCTACGGAATTAAACACCTAGTTCAGGTTATTGTTCATTTGGGCTTATTTATTTTTTCTAATTAAAAATATTTTCATATATATATATATATATATATATAGAGAGAGAGAGAGAGAGAGAGTCAGTTTATATGTTATAAATTGTATCTTGCTGAAAAAAACCTCCTATATTTGTCTTTTTATCCTGATATCCAATATTTACTACTTTCCATATCTCTAACCCATAAGATACCACCCTCATTCCCATTCTATCCCATCTTATATCAAACCCTATTTCCCCCTTCATTTCACTTCTTCCTTTCCAATTCTTATACCATATATATATATATATATCTTGTCTTATTGCTGTAGCTAAGACATCAAGCAATGTATTAAGAGCAGAGAGAGTACTAAGGCTCAGGGAACATTGAAGAAGATGAGGAGAAAAGATTTTAAGAGGCCCAGGATGGGAAGGAGTATTGTGTGGTATTGAAACTTACCACAAAGTTTGACTGATGCATCAGGAACAAGAAGGGAACAAGAATAACCTCACTGAGGAGGGCACTCTGGTGGGAGAGAGGATATAAGAGTGCAGAGTGATAGGAATATGACCAACACCTGATAGGATAATACAATAAAATTCATAATCAATTAGAAATAATAGAGGGACTAGTTTGAGGGAAGAAGGTGGCAGAGGAAGAAGTGATGGTTAGTGGGAAAAATAGAGAGAGGTGAGGTGACTATCTTCAAGATACATTTTGTACATTTATTAAAATTATCAATGTAAAAAAGAGGACTAGCTGAAAGTAAGGGACTAGGTAGAAATGGCATAGGAGAGGGGAAAGAGAGCATGATGGGAGGAGACTGATCATAGTATATTGTCTATATTCATGGATGTTGTCAATAAAAAGTTTTTTTTTTTTTTTAAGATGTGAAGTAAGCTGGGCATAGTAGTGCACACCTTTAATCTCAGCACTCAGGAGACAGAGGTAGGTGGAACACTGTGAATTTGAGGCTACCCTGAGACTACATAGTGAATTCCAGGTCTGCCTGAGCTAGAATGAAACCATACCTCAAAAAACCAAATATTTATGTAGAAGAACTGATTACAGGGAGGGGAATGGCCCAAGTGAGGCCTTGGGAATAGAATGCATAAAAGAAGGGCAGGGGGAGGGTCAATCTAAATTCAAGATATTGTGAATAAGACTTATGTAAAATTACTTTTTTGAATAATGGCACATCTAGAAGCTATAGACTGTTACTAGAAAATTTTCAGTACCTGGGATGGGATACCTTCCAGTGAGTTGTTGGCCAAGGAGGTCCCGGGAGCCTCCGAAACATTAAAGGCTTTTGCCAAAGCCCTTGGTTTCCCTTGAGAAACAGATAGTAAGACCCTATTGCTGAAGACATCTCTTGCCTGAGAGGCAAAGTCACTGAGAAAGCAAGCTGGTGCAGAGCAGAAAACCTTCTCCTTGTAGACCAGCCAACTGAAAGTTGGAAAAGCTGTACTGCATGCAGTGTATGGGAGACAAAGTCATCAACAGTGAAAACAGTGGATGCTGAATATTCAAGTTTGGCCAGACAGGCCCAATGACTGAACGGGTGCAATAGTGGCATGTCTAATCTTGGGGTAACCAACTGCTCCATAATTGGACTGAAGGCCCTCTCTATGAGAGGGAATACATACCTGGTACTGAAAAATCTAAGCAAAAGTCTATGGTAGGTGAGGTCATGAGCCTTAGGTGAATAAAGCCTGCTCTTGTCTGACTAAATGTATATATTATTCCCACCAATCTGCCCTGAAAGTACTACACTTAATGTTCATATACACATATTAACACTACTTTCACTTCTGGTTAGAGAAGCTTCTCTTTTCAGATGGTGATGACCACTAGGATGACCCAAAAGGCAACATAGTGCTGAAAAGAAGGGATGGAGGGGTGCCCAGCATACCTCTGTCACACCCTCCAAGGCTCAGGGACCATTGCAGAAGAGGAGGCAGATAAAATGGAAGAGCCAAAGGAAGGGTATGACTTCTTACAATGCAACTGCCCAGACAGAAATTGGCCTCGATATCCATGACCTTGCAGTGCCTAGCAATACCTCCACAAGACCCTCAAAATAGAAGAAAAAGACAATTACATCAAGTTAAAAGAGAGACTAATGGAGAGAGGGAGGGTATATCATGGAGACTGGAGTGCTAAAGTGGAATGGGGGAGGGAAGGGAAATATCAGGTGGGTTTTTTTTTTTTTGTATGTAAGTATAGAAGTTGTCAATAAAAAAATAATTTAAAAAAGGGAAGAAAAGCTGTACGAACTTTTAACAAGTGAGGAGACAGGATAACTGACTACTGGGAAAACTCATTTGGCTGAGTTATTGGACCAACTTATTTTGATATCTGGAAGCTTATTCCCACATATTACATTTTTCAAAATTTTAGCTGATTATGTTTATTTCTAACAAATATGTAATTATCACTTTCCATTATTAAAATTACTACATAGATTTTGATGTCATAGACTAGTCACTTATGTTATTCACAATTCAGAAATATTTTCAGTTTTTGAATTTATTATAATCTCTTTTTATTTGTAGATGCATGACTGTTTATATAAGTTTTTGTGTTAGTTTGTTTTAACATACTTGATATTTTAATTTCTATTGCAAAAAAGCTGGCAAATAACATGGGATTATTTAAAAATTTGGCTTGAATTTTGTGTTATGCCTGGAATCTTTATAACATAATCTCAGCTTCCTCTATATACCAGGCAAACTTAACTGCACATCAAATAATCTGGACCACATTTTAAGTATCCTCATGCTTGAAACCACTCCTAAAAATTCTGATTTGATGTGTGTGGCCTCAGTTTTTGTGTTTTTTTTGTTTGTGTGTGTGTGTGTGTGTGTGTGGTGTCTCTTTGGTCTTCACAGGCAAATGTTTAACTACTAAGCCATCTCTCCAGCCCTATTAGTATATTTTTAAAGCACCTTAGCAAAAGTCTAATGTTTAAACAAGTTTCAGAATCACTGTATTATACCATTATTTCTCATAGTTTGAATTCTGTCTCTCCCCTAACTTGCCCTGTAACTTCTCCTCTCCTCCCTTTTTCTTCTTTCTATTGGTATCATTCAACTTTTATGCCCATGTTCCTGGAGAGTTTACCACCATTTGCCCTCATCTCCAATTGATCCCAGGTAGGAACCACAGATGAGAGAGTACATGGGTCATTTGGCTTTCATTACCTCACTTAGAATGACTTTTTTCCAACTGCATCCATTTTCCAGAAAATTTCATTATTAAAATTTTCCTTGCCACTGAGTAAAATTGTGTATATGTACCACATCCTCATTATCCATTCATGAGTTGATGGGCATCTGGGCTGAGTCCAGTTCCTAACTATTGTAAATTAGAGCAGCAACAAACAAGGCCATATGAGTATCTCTGTAGTAAAGAGTGGAGTCTTTAGGGTCTATGCCCAGGAGTGGTATACCTGGATCAAATGGTAGATCTATTTTCATCGTTTTTAAGGAGTATCCATACTGATTTCCTTAGTGGCTGTACAAATTTCCACTCCCACCAGCAGTGAGTAAGGGTTCCTATTTCCCCACAGCCTCGCCAGCATTGGTTGCCATTCAATTTTTTGATGAATGCTAGTCTGACTGGAGTGAGATGAAACTCAAAGTTGCTTTGATGTGCATTTCTCTGATGACTAGAAATGTTAGACATTTCTTTAAGACTATAATGGTTGTTTGTATTTATTCCTTTGAGAGTTCTCTCTTCAATTCTCTACCCTATGTTTTGACTGGGTCATTTGATTTTTGTGTTGTTTAGTTTTTAGAATTCTTGGCAGAGTCTAGATATTAGACCTTTGTTGTATAGCTGGTGATGATTTTCTCCTATTCTGTAGGATGTCTATTGACTCTGTTGATGGTTTGCTTGTCTGTACAGTTAGCTTCATGAAGTTCCACTGATTGAGTGTTGATCTAAGTTCCTAAGCTACTTGGGTCTTATTCAGGAAGTCCTTCCTTATATTTTGCCTATATTGTAGAGTGTTCTCCTTGCATTTTCTTCTAGTTATTTCATACTTTATGATCTCATATTGTGATCCGTAATCCATTTGAAGTTGACTTCTGTTCAGGGCGAGAAAAGTGGGTCTGATTTCATTTTTCTACATGTGGTTATCAAGTTTCTCCAGTACCATTTCTTAAAGATGCTGTCTTTTCACCAGTATTTTTGTATTTCTGGCCCCTTTATCAAAAGATCAGGTAGCTATAGGTGCTAGAATTTAGAGATGAGTCTTGTGTCCTCTTTTATTGCTCTATGTGTCTGTTTTTGTGCCAGTACCATACTATTTGTGGCGATGTATCCTGAAATCAGGTATACTGATACCTCCAGATGTATTTCTTTTGCAGGGGATATTTTTGGCTATCAGAAGCCTTCTGTTGTTCCGTATGAATTGTGAGACTATTTTTTTTCTATATTTGTTAAGAATGTTGCTGGAATTTTTATTGGAATTGTGCTGAATATGTATAATGCTTTTGATAGGATGGCCATTTTTACAATATTTATTTTTCCAATCCATGAGCATGGGAGGTCTTTCCATCTTCTCATGTCCTCCTCAATTTCTTTCTTCAGTGTTTTTAAGTTTTCTTTGTATAGGTCTTTCCCTTCCTTGGTTAGTGCTATTCAAAGGTATTTAATCTTTTGTGGCTGTTGAAAACAGGATAGCTTTCTTTATCACTTTCTCCATATGTTCACCTTTGGTGTATAGGAAGGCTACTAATTTTTCTGTATTGACTTTTTTTTTTGCGGGGGGGGGGGTTCAAGGTAGGGTCTCGCTGTAGCTCAGGCTGACCTGCAATTCACCATCTAGTCTCAGGGTGGCCTTGAACTCCCGGTGATCCTCCTAACTGCCTCCGGAGTGCTGGGATTAAAGGCATGTACCACCACGCCCGGCTTGTATTGATTTGTTTTTTTATCCTGCCACTTTCGTGAAAGAATTTATCACCTTTAGAAGCTTTTTGGTGGAGTCTTTTCAGGTCACTTACATATAAAATCATGTCATCTGCAAATAGGGCTAGTTTGACTTCTTCCTTGTTAATTTGTATCCCTTTATTTGTTTCTCTTATATTTTTACTTGAGCTAAACTGCAAGTACTTTGTTGAAAAGCAATGGTGAGAGTGGGCACCCTATCTTGTGCTAGACCTTAATGGGAATGCTTTGAGTTTTTCACCATTTAGTGTGATCTGGCCCTTACGTGCATTATAAATAGCCTTTATTATGTTGAATAGGGTCTCACTACATTGCCCAGGCTGGCCTCTAACTCACAGTTCTCCCATCTCAGCCTCTGGGTAGTTGGGATTATAGGCATACACCAACATACATGCTTTCAAATGTACTGTTTAATACAATCCCATGGGATAATTTCAAAAATGCAGTGATCATTTTATGTCTAAGAATAATTAAATGTAAAATGTCATATTAATATAAAAATACCATCATCTTAATAATTACTAAAAATCATTGATACAATCCAATTTCCTTTAATGACTTTTAAAAGGAAAAAAAATAATATAGGAAGAGAAGAAAATTTTCTTAGCATTGAGAAAAGCCAGGTACGCAATATCTGCCAGAACAACATACTCAACAGAAAAAGACTCCTGGGAAGCTGGCGCTATCATTTCTAATTCCCACAAATCTTTATTTAGAAGCTGAATTTGTCTTAAATTGCTTCCTTGGTTTTGTTGAGCAAAGCTCTCTAAAAGAGGATTCAGCCAGACTGTTTGCTTGGCTATGATTTAAGTCTAATTTTTTTTCCAAGAAAGTAAAGAGGATTCAATATTTAATATGCTGGAACAGAAAAACAGATGTACCATTCAGGAGATAAAAAAGATACTTTTAAAATTTAGTATGTTATATTGATTGGCAAGTTAAATCTAAAAGTGTTTGAATTATCCTGTAGCATTAATCTGGCCAATCAAAAAGAGTCTCCACATGCCACTGTCACAGTATATGTGATGATTCTTAGCCCTGCCGCTAAGGATAAGGCAGAAAAGCTACTGACCTTCTTAGTATGGGTGACTGACTGGGAAAAGCTGGTAGTACATTTGAACATCATAGAAGAATACAGAACTAAAGGTCAAGAAGTAATTTTAAATAATTTTACCACCTGACTGAGAAAGTATGAGAACGAAACATGGAAACAATGCTGACAATCAAGAATAGCATTACTCCAAATGTAGCAGTGTATAGTGAAAAGACTACACACAGCTCAGACATATAGATGCATGAAATCATTCATGTGTAAAAAAGAGACAAATAAAGATTTGGAAATCAGAATTTTAGCAATTCCTAAAGAAAAATTCAGTATTTCAATGAAAATTTCAAACTTTAATAAGTTTAATATTTTCTAATAACTTTTTTTAAACTTTTTTTATTGTTTATTTTTTTTTGGAGAGAGACACAGAGAGAGAGGAAGACAGAGATGGGCGCGCTAGCAGTGTCTCAGCTGCTGCGAACGAAATCCAGATGTGTGTGCCCCCTTGTGGTCAAGTGCGGCATTGCGCCCTTGTGTCACTTTGCATCTGGCTAAACGTGGGACCTGGAGATTGGAACCAGTGTTCTTAGGCTTAGGAGGCAGGTGCCTTAACCCCTAAGCCATCTCTGCAGCCCTATTTTCTAATAACTTTAATGATTTAAAAGTATACATGTATACACTTTTGTTATGAAAGAAGAAAAAAAGAACCAGAAAAGTACTTAATCCCAGAAGAGGAAATTGCCCCAACCAATCAGAACCAGGTCAAGTGTATTTTAGAAACTGATTAAAATGCCCTTTAGACCCATAATGAATCAAAAGGAAACATATAAAACATATAAACATATAAAATGATGCTAACCCCTAAAATATTATAAAACCTTCTTTGGTTAATGCCAGTTGTAAAACTTCTACATAATTAAGACCTTGAAGTTGGCAGAAAACAGACTATGACTTATTGACATGCAAATTGTTAGTTATGAGGGAGATATATTCTCTAATAGATGCAGTTAAGTAGCATCCTGAACAGAAAGAGGGAAAATCTCAAAGGAAGAAACCCTTTTCTCAAATATCATCCAACAGTGAAACGGGATCCTAACAGTTCATCTGACTTCTGCATACAGCGTGAGCTATCTAGTCCTCACAGAGGAGAGTGTCCCTGGCCAGCAGTTATTACTTTCCATGCTCTTAGTTACTGTTTCTATTGCTATGTCAGATACTTGATAAAATAACTGAAAGTGAGCAAAGATTTTTTTTTTTTAGGTTCCCGGTTTCAGAGGATTCAGCTCACATTTGGCTGACTCCATTGACACTGGCCTGTGGAGCCATAGAACATCACGGCAAAGTTGCTCACTTCATGGCACAGAAAGGGGCTAGAATCAAGACACACCTTTTGAAGGCAGACCCCCCAGATACCCATTTCCTCTAAGTAGACCTCACTTTCCACATATTTACCACCTCTATATCAGAATTTTGAATCCATCAATGGTTAAAAGGATTGTTTAGATCCTATCCAGAGAACTGTGTTGTGGAAGTTCTATATGTCTCTCAATCCATTGAAATTGGTAATCAGGGTCAATCATCATACATGCAATACACTCACAGAGTTCAATGATGAGTTTGTGAGGTGCTAGATTTCTAGAACTATAGAGAATATGTGGACTTGGGAAATTTTTCTGCATTAGTACAAACCTGCAACTGTGGAGCAGCCTTTCCTGTGGTTAGGTATATGCTTTTTCATCTCTTCTTCTGAGACCTGGCAGAGTGGGAGGGGGAGAGAGAAAGGCAGAGAGAATGTAAGATTACAAGAGGCTCTTGCCACTGCAAAGTAACTACAGATGTATGCACCACTCTGTGCATCTGGCTCTACTTGGCTACTGGAAAACAACCTGGGCAACTTTTGCAAGCAAGCATCTTTAACTGCTTAGCCATCTCCCTGGTCCAAAATGAATTTTTGTGAAAAGAAGCCCAGGACAATTTGTATTTCTCTTTTACACAGGTAGCAATATTATATTAAATTCACAGAAAATGATTAGAACACTATTTGCCATGTTGACCTGGCTACCAACCATTCTTTTGCTGTCGCTTTCATAAGACAGTCGTCATTACATAAAGCAAAATCATTGTGTTTTTTTACTTAAAATTTTATTTTCATGAGTTTTTCTGATTTTTAAAACTTGTTCTTTGACAGATTCATACATACACATCATATTTTAATCAAGTAGGCCCACTTACCCTCTCTTAGTCTCCTCCCACCCCCACTGAACCCCTTCTTCCACTAGAGATGGCTCTCCCTCCCCCGACAATCATTAACTCTCATTTGTTCCTCGGGGAGGGGTGAAGCTCATGAGCACCTCCCATATTCATGCATGAATTTTTCTTGACCCAAGCTTGTTTATATATTGTGCAGATAACTAGAGCTGCTGTGAGATTATAAGTGTAATAGCCGTGTCCTGTCCAGACAAGGGTTCTTCAGTACTCTTTCCCACCCTCCAGCTTTTATATTCTAACTTCCTCATCTTCTGCAATGTTCCCTGAGCCTTTCAGAGGATGACACATGTCCCATAGAGGGATGAGTACTCAGCAGTTGCTTATTTTCGGTGCTTTGACAAGTTATGAGTATTTTTTTTTTGACAACTTCCATAATTACAGACAATAAACCATGGTAATTCCTTCCCCCCACACACACTTTCCCCTTTCCAACTCCACTGTCCATCATATCCCCTCCCCTTCTCCCTCAGTCTATCTTTTATTTGATGTCATTATCTTTGCCTCCTAGTAAGATGGTCTTGTGTAGGTAGTGTCAGGTACTGCAAAGTTATGGATATCCAGGCCATTTTGTGTCTACAAGAGTGCATTGTAAGGAGTCCTACCCTGTCTTTGGCTCTTACATTCTTTCTGCCACCTTTTCCACAATGGACCCTGAGCCTTGGAAGGTGTGATAGAAATGTTTCAGTGTTGAGCACTTCTGTCACGTCTTCTCAGCACTATAGTGCCTTCTGAGTCATCCCAAGATCCCTTCCATCTGAAAAGAGAAGGTTTTCTAATCAAAAGTGAGAGTAGCATTAATATGTTGGTATGAACATTAAGAGAACTGGTTACTGGGCAGTTTGGTGACCATAATATAAACATTTAGCCAGACACCAGCAGATGTTACACCCTAGGTCTCACAACTTCTCCCATCATAAGTTTTCAGTATCAGGCATGTATCTCCTCCTGTGGAGTGGGCCTCCAGTCCAAATTAGGGAATGGTTGGTTTCCCCAATAACAGACATGCCCTTATTGTACCCATTAGCTCATTTGGCCAACTAGCCAAATTTAAGGCTTGCAGTGTCCACTGTTGTTTATTTCCACTGGTGACTTATCTCTTTCCCATAGATCTGCATGCAGCATAGCTTTTGCCAGCTTTCTGTCAGCTAGTCTACACAAAAATATTTTCAGCCCAGTTCCAGCAAGTTTTCTCAGTGACCTTATAGCCCAAGTATCTTATCATCTATTCCTGGTGGGAAAACAAAAGCCTTGGTGATGGCCTGTAATGTTTTCAGGGGCATCAGGGATCTCCCTGGTCAATAACTCACTGGAAGATATCGCATCCCTGGCTCTGAAATTTTTCTAGTAACAATCTATGGCTTCTGGGTGCACCATTTTCCAAAAAAGTAGGTTTCTATATGATTTATTCATACCCTCTTAGATTTTGATTAACCCTCCCCCCATCCTTCCTTTACTCAATCTCTTCCCCTGACCTCACTTAGACCTTCCACCCATAGTAATCTGTTTATCTACTTAATTATATACAATACAAGTTATGAGTGTTTGAGCTAATCAGTGCACCCCACCAAAAAAAAAAGGAAAGAAAGAGTAAAGAGACAGCTTCAGTAACCACTGATGAGAGCAGACCAACTACATGGGCATACACATAAATATTTAGAAGAGAGTTTAACAGGATAATTGTCTAGCAAAACAACAGTAGTGTTACACCTCAGGGCCTAGGGCCCCTCCAACCATGGGTTTTTGACCTGATTTACATTGCCAAGCATGAATAACCACTTGCACAGGAGGCCTCAAGTCAAATCAGAAAGTGGTTAGCTATGCCCATAACAGGCATGCCACTCTTACAACAGGTGAAACATCTTCTCTGGTAGGTCAGATTTGTAGCACACAGGTTTCATCACTTTTCTTTCTCTGTATCTTTCATAGCATCTTCCAGCACTATGAAAGCTAGACAGGAGGATGGAGGTTTCCTGTTCAGTTTCATTTTGATTTCTCTACAACCAAAAGGTATGGCTTCTTCAGGAACAGGATCTTATCTTTCAATTTTGGAGAGAAACCCAGAGCATTGACATTATCTTGCTTGGGGACCCTCAAAGCTTCCCTTTTGAAGAATTCATAGGAGAGGGTGGTACTGTCATTTTTTGTTTAATAATTAACTCATAGCTTCTGGGAGCAGCATTATCCATCCAGACAAGGTAGCTCATTTCATTATTCTGTTTTAAAAGTATTTTTATTATATTTTAAGCAGTTCATAAAGTAGTAGGTTTCTGTATGGATTTTTTTTTTTGGAGAGACTCAGAGAGAGAGAGACAGAGACAGAGATTGGGCACACCCCCAGCCTCTCAGCCACTGTGAACGAACTCCAGACACCTGCACCCCCTTGTGGGCAAGTGCAGCATTGCGCCCATGCATCACTTTGCATCTGGCTAAACTTGGGACCTAGAAAATCGAATGGCGTTCTTAGGCTTAGCAGGCAGGTGCCTTAACCACTAAGCCATCTCTCCAGCCCACTCTATGGCTTTTTTCTGACTCCTAAGTTTTCATTAACAGACCCCTCACAGTCTTCTCTCCTTTATCTCTTCATCTTCATTCATGTTCAATCCTTTCAGTCCACAATATTACTGTCATTTGTGTGCCACTGCCCCCTCCTCCACCCTTAAGGTATCTTCTGCCTCCCTTGGCCCTGTTCTAGCTTCCTAGTCTTTAGAGACAAAACAAATTGAAAACACAAATTTCAATATTTGAAGCAAAGATCTACGATATAAGAAAGAACATGCAACATTTGTTTTTTTGAGCCTGTATTACCTCACTTAATGTAATATTTTATAGCACCATACATTTTCCTTCAAATGTCATAGCTTCATTTTCTTTTTAACAATAAAAATCCATTGTACATACATGCCAATTTTTCATTATTTACTTGTCAGTTTATGGACAGTTAGGCTGATTTCATGTCCTACGTACTGTGATGAGCATGCATGTGAAAGTATCTATGTGCTTTAGAATCCTTTGGGTATATGCCCAGGAGTGGTATAGCTAAGTAATATGGTAATTCTCTTTTTTTCTTACCTTTTTGAGGAACCTCTACACTGATTTCCACAGTGGCTACACCAGTTTACATTTCAAACAACTGTGAATAAGTGTTCCTTCTTCCCCACATGCTTGTTAGCATTTGTTGTCATATGTGTTCTTGATGATAACTATTCTGAATAGGGTAAGACGGAATCTTGAAGTAGTTTTAATTTGCATTTCCATGATGGCTAAGGATGTTGTATTAGTCAGGGTTCTCTAGAGGAAAAGAACTGCTAAAATGAATTATATTAAAAAGGGAATTTCTTGGATTAGCTTACAGTAGGTAGCCCAATAGCAGATGTAGGCCGGAGAATCAAGGAACCTGGTAGCTGCTCAGTCCATGTAGCCAGATGCCTCAGTAGTACCAATCCAGCACTAAAGGTCTGGAGGCTTCCTGAGGAACCACTGGATTTCAATACATGCAGGTCTTCAGTTGAACTGGTCTTCAGTTGGCGCTGATCTTCAATCCATGCTGGAAGGCAGCAAGCAGCTTGGGCAGCCAACTGAAGCCAAGGAAGGGGCTCTTTTCACCCAGAGCTTCCTTATATAAAGTTCCCATCTGAGAGGGGCCACTCGCTCTGGGGAAGGGCTCACTTTGGGGCAAGGACTTCCTCCTTTAGTTAATCCTTCCTGGAAGCAACTTCAGAGACCCACCCAAAAGGGATTTCTGTGGATTACTAAACAGATCAAGTTGACAACACTTTAACCATCGCAGATGTTGAACACTTTTTCAGATATATGTTACTCATTTGTGTTTCTTCATTTGAAAACTCTCTGTTCAGTTCCAAAGCCCATATTTTCATTGGTTTGTTCATTTTCTTGATGTTGATCTTTTGAGTTATTTATATATTCTAGATATTAATGCTCTTTCACACATATAGTTGCCAATGACTTTCTCCCATCTTAAAAGTTGCTTCTTCATTCACAGGACAGTTACCTTTGCCATAGTGTTGATAATTGGCCTTAATTCCTAGGCAAGCGGAGTCCTACTTAACTAGGCCTATCTCTTCAAGTGTATTTCCTATTTCTTCCTCCAGCCATTTTAGAGTTTCAGGTCTTACACTGAGGATCTTGATATTTTAGGTCTTATGTTAAGGTCCACTCAGTATTACTTTTTGTTCAGGCTGAGAGAAAAGGATCTATTTTCATTCTTCTGCATATAGAAATCCATTTTTCCCAGCACCATTTATTGAAAATGCTGTCTATGCTCTATGGTGTGTTTTTGGAAATTTTGTCAAAATCAAGTGGCTGTAGTTACAAGGTCTTATTCCTTTATTGCCTTGTTCCCCATACCTATGTCTGTGCCAGTACCATGCTGTTTTTATTACTGTAGCTCTATAGTATAATGTGAAATAAGATATGATGATGCCTGCAGCAGTATTCTTTTTGGTCAGGGTTGCTTTGGCAATTTGAAGTCTTGCATTTCCCTATGAATTTTAAGACTTATTTCTATGTATTGGTTATTGGAGGTGACATGTTGTCATGGTTTTTCACAGTATTTATGTTTATTTGCTACTTGCACACGTGGTGATTGTTATTTGGCTGTCTTTCTAAAATACCTATGTTGAATGAATGTACGGATCTGTGCTTAATGTTCTCTCAAATTTGCTGAACTTGGCTCCATGCAGTGCTTCTTGAAAAGTTCTGTTGAGGAAGCACTGAGTGTTGATTTGTAGATGGGGCAGCTGAGGCAATCTCAGCATAGTTGGGTGGGCATGTGCAGCCACTGACTTCACATGCTGCATCACATGCAGCAGTGGGTGGGTGCAATGGGAGCAAGTTGCATGTCATGCAGTGGGAGGGGGATTTATTTCAATAGTCCCTGAACACACATGCAGTGTCTGAGTAATGTTTCAGGAATGATCTTGCTGAGGCAGGGGCATAGGAGGTAATGCACTCACTGAGTCTGAATACCTTGGTAGTGGGGGACCTGTGGGAGTCGAAGGATGCAAATTTTGGGTGGGGGCCGGGCATGGTGGCACATGCCTTTAATCCCAGCACTCGGGAGGCAGAGGTAGGAGGATCGCCGAGAGTTCGAGGCCACCCTGAGACTACATAGTTAATTCCAGGTCAGCCTGGACCAGAGTGAGACCCTACCTTGAAAAACCAAAAAAAAAAAAAAAAATTTGGGTGGGCCCAGTTCACTCACATAAAGAATCTAAGAAACTTTATGGTGAGAATCATGGTCATGGGACATGCATAATGCTGGATGGGCCCCTTTTCCTCATATGTAGATTCTAAGCAGATGGTGGGATCAAGAGAGCATGTGTGGCATTGGAGAAATGGCTTAGTAGTTAAGGTCCTTGCCTGCAAAGCCTAAGGACCCAGGATCAATTCCCTAGAACCTATGTAAACCAGATGCACATGGTGGAACATGCATCTAGAATTTGTTTGCAGTGGCTCAAGTCCCTGAGGTACCCATTCTCTCTCTCTCTCTCTCTCTCTCTCTAATAAATAAATTTAAAAAAATAATTTTTCAAAAAAATATTTCGGATATAGTTTTATTTATTTACTAGAGACAGAACAGAGAGAGGGACAGAGAGAGAAAGTGAGAATGGACACACCAGGGCCTCTAGCCACTGCAAACAAACTCCAGACACATGCACCACCATGTGCATATGGTTTATATGGAACCTGGAGAATTGAACCTGAGTCCTTGGGCTTCATAGGCAAGCACCTTAACTATTAAACCATCTCTCCAGCCCTAAAAAATAAATTTTTTTTTAAAAAAGGAGAGCATGCATGGTGCTGGGCAAGCCCCACCACACTCACATGTGAAGTCTGAGTGACTTGATGGTAAGTGTCCTGGGTATGGTGGTGTATGTGGTGATGGTATGTGCCTTAGCAGGCAGAGCCCTTTTGCAATGGTAGTGTAGTAGCCTAGGATTTCAGTACATGTGTTCCCACCAACTTTAGTATTATAAAATTTGATTATCTCTTGATAAACAGTTTTGATAGAGACACCATGTTGTGTCCATACAAAGTTTCTACTTAATAAAAGAAAAAGAAATTGGGAGTCTAATACTTTACCTCATAATGAGCCCAAAGACCCACAGGCTTAAGATGAGGGACAACCAGAAATAGACCATATTTCTCACTGAACTGCAACTCAATACCAGTTTCTGGTATTTTCCAGAAAACATTAAACTTGAATTTATTTTAAATAGGTGAGTGATTGCCCAAGAGCCTGGCAGAGACAAATATGATCTCTAGAGCAAATTGAGCATCCACAGCACAGCTAATCTCTCTACCATCTTTTTTTTTAAAGATTTCCCTCTTTATTCATTTATTTATTTGGGGTGGGGAGAGAGAATGGGTGCACCAGGGCCTCCAGCCACTGCAATCAAACTCCAGATGCATGCATCCCCTTGTGCATCTGGCTTACATGGGTCCTGGAGAATCAAACCAAAGTCCTTTGGCTTTGCAGACAAATGCCTTAACCACTAAGCCATCTCTCCAGTCCTTCTATACCATCTTTTAAATAATATTTTTATTTATTTATTTGCAGGTAGAGAGAATGAATGTTAGAGCCACAAGGTGGGACATTATGCACAGAGACTTGGCCTACCCCCCAGAACTCTTGACTACCCCCACAATGCATGACCCACATTCCCCATTGATTAGGGTCCCTGTGGAAGAGGGAGGACAGGGAGGAGGATAATGGAGTCAACACTATGAATGTAAAATCAGAATAATATAAATAAAAAAATAAATTATAAAAAAAAGAAAAAAAAGTTGAACATAGCAGCAGTGAGGGAGGAGAGACATAGGCAAAACTCATTTCTCATAGCATTCAAATGAAGCAATAGGGAGAAACTACTTTAAAATGATTCCTGCTGAGTTATCAGTGTGGTGGGCCTAAATCCAACATAAACTATACTCTCAGGAACTCGTTTAAACAAGTCACAGAACCGTATGTTCAATGCTGGCAAGCAGAATGCCCCTAGACTTCAGAAAACAAGCTTTGACTTATTACTATGTAATATTCAGCTAGGTGGAGTCTGCAGGGGAGCATAGATGGAGCTTAAAGTTGGCATGTCTAACATTGAGAAGGACCACCCAGAGTTGTGATGAGTATCTGTGACCCAATCCATGAAGAATAAATTACTTGTTGGGCAAGTTTACACGACCTGACCTCAGAAAGCTGATGAATGGTGCAACAGGCATGTGAAAGCCCTGGAACGAGCACATAGAGAGTTGAGGCTGCAACGAACAATTCCATGAGACTGCTTTTAGACTCTGTACCTCATCCAACTCTTTTTTCTTTTCACATTTTTCCTCCTTTATACCCAAAACAAATATTACTAACCCTACAGTAGTTCCTCCAATGAGAGTGAATTAGATGAACTCCACAAGATCCATTTATTTAAAACTTCTTTTGTTTAATTAATTAATTACTTTATTTTCAAGGAGAGAAAGAATATGAATGAGAGAGGAAATAGGCATACCAGGGCTTCTTGCCATGAAACCTAGCTCCAAATGCTTGTGCCACTTTTGCATCTGGATTTATGTAATTACTGGGGTATGGAACCCATGCCATCAGGTTTTTTTTTTTTTTTGGTTTTTCAAGGTAGGGTCTTACTCTGGTCCAGGCTGACCTGGAATTAACTATGTAGTCTCAGGGTGGCCTCGAACTCTCTGTGATCCTCCTACCTCTGCCTCCCAAGTGCTGGGATTAAAGGCGTGTGCCACCACACCCGGCGCCATCAGGCTTTTTGTAAGCAAGTACAATTAACTTCTGAGCCATCATTCCAGAACCAAAAATTCAAAAGAATGATTATAAGTATATACAAAGAAAACAAGACATGAATAGAATCTTAAATAAATTCTAAGAGAGCACAAAGAGCTGATTAAAACAAGAATCAGAATATAAAAAGTAAATTTAATATATAAATGCTGAGAAAATCTATAATATTGGAAATAAAAGAATTAATAAGTAGAAAGTTCCGGAAAACCATGAGAATGGATCAAAGAGAGGATAGAATGTCAGAGCTTGAAGACAATGTAAAGAAATTGGCAAATTAGGAGAATGGGAAAGACAAATGAATGAGAAACTAGAGACAGAACATTCAAGAACTATGAGATGCCACAAAAAGACTAAATTAGGAAGCATGAGTATAGCAGAAAGAAAAATTTCAGGCTATAGGCATAGAAGAATTTTTTAATTAATTAATTTATTTTATTTATTTATTTGAGAGAGAGAAAAGGAGGCAGACAGAGAATGGATGTGCCAAGGCCACCAGCTGCTGCAAACTCCAGAAGCATGTGCCACTTTGTGCACCTGGCTTACGTGGGTTCCAGAGAATCAAACCTGGATTATTTGGTTTATGCAGGCTAGTGCCTTAACTGCTAAGCCATCCCTTCAGACCAGAAAACTTTTTTTTTTAACTTTTTATTTTTTATTTTCTATTTTTTTTTTTTTTTTTTGGAGAGAGACGGCGGGGGGGGGGAGGAAAACAGAGTGTCTCAGCTGCTGCGAATGAAATCCATATGTGTGCACCCCCTTGTGATCAAGTGTGGCATTGCACCCTTGCCTCACTTTGCATCTGGCTAAACGTGGGACCTGGAGATTGGAACCTCTGGAGATTGGAACCAGTGTTCTTAGGCTTAGGAGGCAGGTGCCTTAACCCCTAAGCCATCTCTCCAGCCCAGAAAACATTTTTAATAAAACTTAATGGAGCCAGGTTTGGTGGCACACACCTTTAATCCCAGAACTCGGGGGACAGAGATAGGAGGATCACCATGAGTTTGAGGCCACTCTGCAATTACATAGTGAATTCCAGATCAGCCTGGACTAGAGTAAAATCCACCTCGAAAAACAAAAAAAAAAAAAAAAAATTAATGGAAGTCTGGTGTGGTGGTACATGCCTTTAATCCTAGCACTCTGGAGGCAGAGGTAAGAAGATCACCATGAGTTCGAGGCCACCCTGAGACTACATTGTTAATTACAGATCAGCCTGGACCAGAGTGAGATCCTACCTCGAAAAACCAAAAAAAGAAAAACAGTGGTGGGCTGGAGAGATGGCTTAGCAATTAAGGCACTTGCCTGTGAAGTGTAAGGACGCAGTTTCAATTCCCAGTAACCATATAAGCCAGATGCACAAGGTGACTCATGCATCTGGAGTTTGTTTTCAGTATCTAGAGGCCCTAGTGTGCCCATTCTCCCTATCTATACCTACCTTTTCCTTGTTCTCTTTCTCTCTCTCTCCAATCAGTAAATAAATAAATTATAAAAATTAAATAATCTTAAAATAATACCTAAAATAATAATGGTTATCCCATTTATCTGATGCTGACCTCTCTCTCCACTGGAGAATTTTCTTCTCTTCAGATGGACACAGGACCTAAGGAGAGAATCAGGCCATCGCACCTCACCAGGGCCCCAGATGAAACCATAAAGTAATGGGGAAATGAGCAAGAGTGATGCTTTCTTGGTGAACCTAGTACCAACACAAGGCTGAAGGACATAGACACAGAGAACGCTGAACTCCTACCAAACCAGATATCCAGAGACAAGGAGGCTTCCTTGACTTCATCACTGAAGTATACCTAAAATAATCCCAACATGGCTGAGGGAAATTCATGGAAGAGGGGGCGGAAAGAGTGTTAGAGCCACAACTTGGGACATTATGCACAGAGACATTGCCTCCCCCCCATAACTGATGGATACCCCCACAATTCATGACCCACATTCCCCAGTGAGGAGAGTCCCTTCAGAGGGGGAAGGACAGGAAGGAGGCTAACAATGGTACCAACATGGCTGTATACACACTATCTTCATAACATAAAAAAATGTAAAAAAAAAACCTGGTGGAAAATTCCCAAAATCTAGGGAAAGAGATATCCATTACAGTGCATAAGGCATTTAGAACACCATAAAGACAAGACCAGTGAGAACTTTCCCACATCATGTGATAGTCAAAACGTTAAACATATTAGATTTAAAGCCGTGAGAGAGAAACATCAAGTCACATATAAAACTAGGCCCAGGCTGGAGAGATGGCTTAGTGGTTAAGGAGTTTGCCTGCAAAGCCAAAGGATCCAAGTTGGATCCTCCAGGACCCACGTAAGCCAGATGCACAAGAGGTACATGCATCTGGAGTTCGTCTGCAGTGGCTGGAAGCCCTGGTGCACCCATTCTTTCTCTTTCCCTTTCTCTCTCAAATAAATAAATAAAATATTTTTTTAAAAAGCTAGGCCCATCAGAATAACAGCAGATGTTTCAACAGTATCTTTAAAAACCAGACAGCCTTGGAATACTGATAGAAAAGATTATCCAAAGAGTAAAAGTTAACAAACATATGCACATACATAAAATTAAATTTAAAAAATAATAGATAATTCCCAATGACATCTGCCCACAATGTTTTCATTTTTGTTGCATGCAAAACCAGTAAGTATCACCAGGAGACACAAGGATGAAAAGCAGTGGCTCTACCAAAAGAAAGCAAGGGACTTTAATTGTGGGATGTTTGCATATTCATACAGGAGAGACTTATCATTATATGCAGAGAAAGGCACATTCCTGAGCATGCTCAGTTCCAGATTGTGCTTCACATGTTCAAAACTACTAGAGTAGAATATCTCTGGGTGGATAATTTTACATTGAGAGCTTGTCAGCATGAGGACTCAAGAGAGTCTCGTTAACTCTTTCAATTCTCCATTGCCCACATAAATACATGGGTTTGGCCACACATGCCTGTAACCCCAGTCCTATGGGGAGCAGAGGTTGGAGAATCCCTGGGCTCACTGGTCTGCCAATCTGACCACAAAAATAGCAATGCATTTAGTCAGACAAGAACAGGCTTTATACCCCTAAGGCTCATGACCTCACCTACCATAGACTTTTGCTTAAGTTTTCAGTACCAGGTATGTATTCCCTCCCGTAGAGAGGGCCTTTAGTCCAATTATGGAGCAGTTGGTTACCCCAAGAGTAGACATGCCACTATTGCACCCATTCAGTCATTGGGCCTGTCTGGCCAAATTTGAATATTCAGTGTCCACTGTTTTCACTGCTGATGACTTCTGTCTCCCATACGCTGCATGCAGTGCAGCTTTTTGCAGCTTTCAGTTGGCTGGTCTACAGGGAGAAGGTTTTCTACTCAGCACCACCTTGCTTTCTCAGTGACTTTGCCTCTCAGGCAAGAGATGTCTTCAGCAATAGGGTCTCACCATCTGTTTCTCAAGGGAAACCAAGGGCTTTGGCAAAAGCCTTTAATATTTTACCGGGACCTCCTTGGCCAACAACTCACTGGTATCCCATCCCAGGCACTGAAAATTTTCTAGTAACAGTCTACAGCTTCTAGATGTGCCATTATTCAAAACAGTAGGTTTATATAAGTCTTATTCACAATATATATTCCCACCAAGCTGCCCTGAAAGCACTACACTTAATGCTCATATTCACATATTAATGCTACTCTCACTTCTGGTTAGAGAAGCTTCTCTTTTCAGATGGCGATGACCACTGGGATGACCCAAAAGGCAACAGTGCTGAGAAGAAGGAATGGAGGAGTGTCCAGCACTGAAACATCTCTGTCACACCCTCCAAGGCTCAGGGACCATTGCGGAAGAGGGGGCAGATAGAATGGAAGAGCCAAAGGAAGGGTATGACTTTTTATAATGCAACTGCCCAGACAGAAATTGGCCTCGATATCCATGACCTTGCAGAGCCTAGCAATACTTTCGCAAGACCCTCAAATGGAAGAAAAAGATGATGACATCAAATTAAAAGAAAGACTAATGGAGAAAGGGAGGGGATATGATGGAGGTTGGAGTTCTAAAGTGGAATGGGGGGGAGGGAAATATCATGTGTTTTTTGTATGTAAGTATAGAAGTTGTCAATAAAAAAATGAACAGAAAAAAAAATAGCAATGCAAGGTTCAGTGAGAGATTCCCAAATACTTCTAGTGAAACATACCTAATGAAAACATATTTTCTCAACTTCTTAAAATTAGAATAATTTGTTGCATCCCAGAAATTCAAATGTAGCTAGATCCATATTTTATCTAGACATCCTATTTGGAATGCAACTGTCCTTTAAGTCCTTTCACCTCCCTATTCAAAAGAAAAAGATGTACTATACACTCTATTTCAGGATTTTAAAAAGGGACTCCTACAGGTCCAAAATGAGAACTTATTAGGAGAATAGAAGGCTCAGTGGACTTGTCTGACTGCCCAGGACATGTAGAATACCAAAGAAACTAGCCAGTTGCTTTGACAGTGTTGGAAAATATTACTCTGACAAATGATGCCTTGTTTTGCTGATTAATTTAAGTTAAAGGAACTTAGAAATTAGCAAATTCTGGATAAAGCTTTTCTCTGGTGTTCTCTTGTGTACCTAAAGACCCCATGCACCCAAACAGAGCACAGTCTCCTTCAATCTCCACACGCAGATTTCTTTAACTAAGGATGATTAAATTTATATCACAAAGACTGAAGATCACACATAATGCCTACAGGAAATTTGTCACAGACAACCTTCTGTTTTTCAATCTATTCTTCTTTCCCCAAAATAAATATCTCCTTGAAAATTGCCTGTATCTCCCAATTTCCTTTTACTTCTGAGAAGAATATTTAAGGCACATTGATCCAGCCCTTCTAAGCTTTCAATATTTCCTGTAGTTCCCATGCAGATTTCTGGATTTGTATGTGTTTTTTCTTGTTAATTTTTCTTGTAGTTTATTTCAGCAAATTCAATCACTAACCTTTAGAGGAAAAAGTCTGAATCTCCCTACAGCAGCAAAGACAAAATTCTTGTGAACTTAGTCTCCACTCTCAGAAGTTACAGATGGCATGTACATTAAATTCTGAGATTCTTTAAGACCATGTGGTGGGGTAGAAAGCAGTCAGCTTCTTTTTGATGGAGAGAATAAATAAACCTCCTGATTTGGGTCCAAGATCAAAACTGTTCTTTGCCCCTACTTCCCAATGCTATTTTCTAGCTTACAGTTAGCCTAACTTATTCCAAGTAAGTATTATTTAAAAACTTTTCTGAAGAAATATTACTAGAAGTAAGGGTTACCTCTCTTGTGAAGTAGTTCAGTTTTTTTTATTTTTTATTTTTTGGTTTTTCGAGGAAGGGTTTCACTCTACCTGGAATTCACTATGTAGTCTCAGGCTTGCCTCAAACTCATCATTATCCTTCTACCCGTGCCTCCCAAGTGCTGGGATCAAAGGCATGTGCCACCACGTCTGGCTGCAAAGAAGTTTATTAAGCAAAATATGAAAACTTATTTTTGCTTAACAAGTTGACATATTTTTTATAAAATGTGTCAATATACTTCCCTTTGGAAATTTGGTTCACAGATTTAGGTGAGAAAGTCTATCTCTGGATATTCTCATTTTCACTGCTGAAATCATTCTTAAAAGTTAAGTTTATAATGTATATTTTCCTTTCTAAGCAGCAAGCTAAAGGAAAAAGTAGAAAGTGACTTAGACTCTTTCCATATAGAGAGGAATACAAAAAAAAAAAGTGATTATTTTTTTATCACTCAGTGGGTGCCTGTTTTCCACTGTGTTCTTAAAGAAGAAACATTCTTTCCACCCAAGTGATATTTCCAGGGGAGCTTGCTGGTTATGTGTTACTTAGAATTAAATATAGTTATTCCCTCCAGGTACTACTTAAATATTTGTAATAATTATAAACTGGCTGAATAAGCAATAGTAGTAAAAACACATTTCTAAAGGGGTAGTTATGTAAAATCTTATCTGATCATGTTTTTTGAAATTCTAGTGTACCTTCACAGAATTTAGATAGAATGATTGCATAATTCTAATTTTTAAAGTCTAAAGCAAATATTTAGGCTCTTATAAGCTTTCCAAGTAAAATAAGTAAGATGTAGTGTTTTACATTTCAGTACATTCTCTTTGTGAAGTTTCTCTAATTTTCTGCTCATTATAGAAAATAAGGTATGCATTATTAACTATGAAATTAAAAATGAGATGTGTACTGTTAACTAAAATGTTAATACGCAAACATTAAGCAGGTGACATGCTTATTTATATTTTAAATGAATATTTTATTTTTATATTTTAAAAAATATCCTGCTCTGGTTACGAGTGTAGGCTATTCAAGAAAACTCAGAAGTTTCTAGAATGGAGATTAGTAGGGACAGACAAGGACAGAAAAATCAAGGGTAGATAATGAAAGTAGTTTTACATGTAGCTCCAAAGCATAAAATAATTAATTGATGAAAGAGGAAATTTTTTAAAAGTGAAGAATGTGTGATATACTTTTTATTACTTTTTTAAAATTTACTTGTTAATTTTTTTAAGGCAGGGCCTAACTCTGGCCAAGTTGACCTGAAACAGTGATTCTCCTACTTCGATGCCCATAGTGCTGGTATTAAAGGCATGTGCTGCCACCCAGCTAGAAAGTGCCATATTATTATTTTTTTTATTTTTAATAAATTAGAAACTTTGTATGGAAAAAATCATGTATTGGTCCCATTTCTCTCCTCCCTGCCCCCATTCAGTGGAGTTACTGGTATTCACCATGGGGTTATGTGTTGCATAAGTCATATTTTTTATGGAAAGAAATTTACTCTGAACTTTTCAGTAGTTTGCAAACATGTGTGTATATAAGAATCACTGAAGCTGGGGACTGGAGAGATGGCTTAGCAGTTAAGTGCTTGCCTGTGAAACCTAAGGACCCAAGTTCAAGGCTCGACTCCCTAGTACCCACATAAGCCAGATGCACAAGGTAGCATGTGCATCTGCAGTTCGCTTGCGGTGGCTGGAGGCCCTGGTACGCCCATTTTCTCTCTGTCTGTCTCTTCTCTCTGTCTGTCACTCTCAAACAAAAAAAAAAATAAACAAACAAAAAATTTAAAAAAAGAATCACTGAAGCTTGTTAGCACAGAGCACTAGGTTCACCCCTAGAGTCACTGATTCAGGATGGCTAGATGGGGCCTGGGGACTGATAGTTCTAACAGGTTCCCAGATGATGCTCATACTACAGTTTCAGAAACTACCCTGCACAATTACAAATGCACAGGTGCTTTATATCTTTGCTAAATTATCTGAAGGAAGACTACAACATTACTAAGTGAGAAAAGGTAAAATCTATGGGGAGGTAACTAAGTGGCATCTTGAAAAATTTGGCATAATTTCTTAGAGATGTTATCTGTTGTGGCTGATCCCACTGTAGGTCACAAACAACTGGGATGAGATTTTTTTTTATTATAGATAAGACTCTATAACTGAAAAATAGTTAAGGACTAGTTGCCATGAACATAATTTTAAATAAGTTGGTAACATGTTCTCTAACATTAAATAACTTCATGTTAAAATGAATGAGTACAGGTTGGAGAGATAATTAATTAAGGCACTTCCCTGGAACGCCTAAGGACCCAGGTTCAATTCCCCAGTAGCCATGTAAAGCCAGATGCACAGGTGGCACAGGTGTCTGGAATTTGTTTGCAGTGACTAGAGGCTCTCGTGTGCCCATTCTGTCTCTCTCAAATCAATCAATAAATAAAATATTTTTAAAAGAATGTAAACTAAATGTTTAAAGACTTGTGGAATACTTAATGAAAATATGTATTTAAAGTTTAATCCCTATTTTGTAAGGCAATTTTAGGAGGATTTATCACATAAACTTTATGAATTAAATCTCTAATCCCTGAGTTAATTAGTAACAGCAAACATTAACAAACTATTTTTACAACTTTTATTAGAAGTTAATGCATGTTTCTTCTAAAATCCTTCCAAAATACAATGTAAAATGATAAAGCTCCTTCTAACTAGTTCAACGCAAGCCATGTGCTTTTTCCAGATAACTATTTTAAGAATCATAAGACAATGATTCTATTACTATTATTATTTAGAAATTTGTATGAACACATCATGTGTTGGTACCATAATTTCCCTCCTCAGTGCTCCCATTCCACTAAGGGTCCTCCTCAGTGGGATTGCTGGTGTTCCCCATGGGGTTGTAGGTTATGAGTTGTGAGAGCAGCAGTCAGTCACTGTGGGGGGTGCTTCTGGATATTCCCTCCCAGCCTGTGGCTCTTACAATCTTTTTGTCCCTTCTTCCACATAATTCCCTGAGCCTTTGTGGATGCATTTCAAGTCTACTTTAGTGTAGAGCTCTCAGCAGCTTCTGAATTTCTGCTCTGGTACCTTTTGAGAAGGCTCAGTGTCTGTCTCCATCACTCTAGCACAGGTTGTCAGGCTCGCTGTAGAAGCAGCACTGTTGCCACTGCTGCTCATCTCACCAATTCATCTATGGTTTCACCTGGGCCCTAGGTGATGCATGAGGGGTGGTTCATCTCCTAAAAGGGAATCAGCTATCTTCTCTAGTCTTGTTGAAAGATTTTACTTGTCCTTGTTTGTCACTACCTTCTGAAAAAGAAGAACAGATTCTCCAACAGAAAGTGAGATCAGGATAGGTTAAAGGGGACAGACATTGTTAATTTAGAGAGATTTTGGTGGGTGAAGTCTCTCTTTTGGCCAGACTAGTGGGAACTTCTCATTGTAGTCTATAATCTTTGTCTCTATAGGATTCTGACTTAGTTCCCAGTTCCCAGTTCCAGCTATGAATTCCTTTCCACTGAGCAGATCTCTCAGCCAGTCAGGTTGGTTACTCACCTAGGCTGGATGCCACTATTGCACAGGTATGTACATCTTATCAGGCTGATTGTTTTTGTGTAGCAGTGTCTCCTGCTCACTCACAACATTGTTGGTCATTTTGCCACAGCACTCATGTAGTGTTTTCCATCACTATACATGCTAAGCATCTTGGAACTGACCTACTTCCAGATTCTAGCTGGATATCTCCATGTTTTGTGTTGGTAGCATGTGGTGTCATCAGCAATAGGGTCTTACCTTTTACTTCAGGTGGGCAATCAAGTGATTTGACAGAAGCCTGTCTTGTTTGGGAAACTTCAATAGGTCTTGTCTGGAAGTAGACTAGTATTCTTCATCTCCTCTAGAACCTACTTTGAGGTCAGAGCTCAGACCCTTACACCCTAGGAGTGCTACCCTGCCCAAACCCCTCTTGTGAGGTCAAGCAGCATGCAATTACACAACCCCATGGCATACAGCACCATTGGGACCTGGCTTGTAAAGTAAGAGGCCAGGTGACCCTATTGTCCTCTGTCACCCCCAACTACCCCTCTGCACATATCACCTCATATGCTCAGAGGCATGGATATTCCATGAGGTCAGACACCAGTGGCCTTTCTGCACCCAGCCTACATAGCTGCTGTGAGATCAAAAGCTGTACACTACTGCCCTTAGTTCCATCTCACACAGACTCCTTTCATGATGCTCATGAAGTTTGAAGCCATCTCACCACTAACTGAGCTGGAAACACTTCAGTTATCTTACCCACAAATAAGAACTGAGCATTTTATAACTTATATTTCTTCTTCTAGTTTTTAAAATTTGCATAATATGGGTGGTGGTGTGTTTATGTAGTGTATGCACATGTGTGTGCAGATTCACATACCTGTGCACATATAGAGGCCAGATTGTATAGTGAATGTCCTTCCTCTATTGTTCATAAGTGTGTTTCTTGAGATGGAGTCTCTCTCTGAACATGGAATTTTGTTTTTTACAAAGCCTAGTGATTCTGTAGTCTCTGCTCTCCACAAAACTGTATTTACAGATATTCATGGTTATACCAAGCTGTTCACATGGGTGCAAGGGAACAAAATTCAGGTAGTCCCATGCCCCCATCCCCACTTGTGACAAATACTTTACCCAGTGAGTCATCTACCCAACCTCCTTTTTACATGACTGATCCCTAACAAGCAGCATTTAGCCAAGTGAAGACTACCTAAGTCATGGGAAAAGTAGGCACAAATTCAAACATTCACTCAACAGAAGCATGCCAGAAGGACTTAACCAATGAATTAACTCCAGATGCACCAGTCCCGATGCAACTACACAAATATCTTGAAAAGCCAAGATAACTTATCTCCCACAAAAATCACCAGTTCCCATAGAACAATGCAGGGGAAGGGCAAGAATACAGTGTTCATGGTGATCACGACACCAGAAAAAGGCTGAAGGAGATAAACACAGAGAACATCCAACTCCAACTAAGCCAGATATCCAGAGACACAGAGGCTCCCAAAACCTCATCACTGAAGCAGAACTAAAATGACCCCAACGTGGCTCAGGGAAATTCGCGGAAGAGGGGGCAGAAAGATTGTTAGAGCCACAAGTTGGGGCATTATGCACAGAGACTTGGCCTACCCCCCAGATCTCTTGACGACCCCCACAATGCGTGACCTACATACCCCATTGATGAGGGTCCCTTTGGAAGAGGGAGGACAGGGAGGAGGATAATGGAACCAATACTATGAATGTAAAATCAGAAGAATATAAATAAAAAAAATTAAATTTAAAAAAATCACCAGTTCCATCACAATGATCTCAAATGAGAGCAAGTCTGTTTAAAATCCAAAAATTAAACTCTGATTAAACAAAGAATCCAAAAGAACTATTACAAGGTTGGAGAGATAGCTTAGTGGCTAAGTCACTTGTCTGTGAAGCCTAAGGACCCAGGTTTGATTCCCAAGTATCCATGTAAGCCAGACACAAATGTTTGTGCATATGTCTGGAGTTCATTTCCAGTGGCTAGAGGCCCTGGTACACCCCATTCTTTCTCTATCTCCCTCTCCCCAGCTCTAATAAATAAAAATAAAATAGTAAAAAAACCATTACAAATATGGTCAGTGATTTCAAAGAAGCCAATAAGCTCCTAAATAAATTTCAAAATAATACAAACAGCTCAATGAAATAAGGACATTAACTCAGGATATGAAATCATTCAGTAAAGACATAAATACTGAAGAAAAATCAAACTGAAATGAAACATTCAATAGGTCAAATAAAATGCTCAGTTGGATTCCATGCTAATAGAACAGATCATATGAAAGAAAGACTATCAGGACTTGAAGGCAAGGTATAGAAACTGTATCATTCAATTAAGGATAAGGTCAGGTATTTTTTAAAAAAGCATAAATGGAACATACAAGATCGTTGGGACACTGAAAATATTAAATGTAAAACTGATGGGCATAGAATAAAAGGATAAGAATTCCATGCCAAAAGTATAGAAAATATTTTCAATAAAATCATAAAATAAATTTTACCAAATATAGGGAAAGACATGCCCATCCAAGCACAAGAGGCCTACAGAACAATAGATAAATACAAAATAAAAAATGAAAAATAAAAATCAATAAATAGGACCTGAAAAGAAATGGCTAACATCATATTATGACCAAGGAATTACATATAAAGTAAAAAAAAAAAGTGTTCATGACAGTAAAACCAAGTCACATATAAATGAAATCCCATAAAAATAACAGCTGATTTTAAAGCAAGGAGGGTTTGTAACTTTCAAATTCTGAAAGACCACAGCTGCCAACAACCCAACCTTCTGTACCCAGAAAAGCTATCTGTCATAGTTGAAGGACTGAGAAAAAATTTTCATGATAAAAACATGCTGACAGAATTTTTATGACCACTAAAACAGCACTACAGAGGACACTAGGAAGATACTTTGGAATGAAAAGGCTAATCATATCCAAGAGATTTCAGGGGAAAAAGTGATGTAGGATAGTCATCAAGAAAATGAGAAAAAATAAAACACTACAAAATTGACAGATAACAAAAATTAATATATGCTTTATAATATGACTTTGAATATTAATGGAGTCAATTTCTCAATCAAAAAACCAAGTTAAGAGAGTGATTAGAACAGTAAACCCATGAAATCAGCCTAAATATCAATGATCTGATAACGAAAAATATAGTACATATACACAGTAGAATTTTATCCAGCCATACAGAAAATTAGAATCAAGAAATTTGCAGGAAATGGGATAGAACTGGAAAATATACAAGCCAAATAATCTAAGCCCACAAACAGAAATATCACTCCCTCTCTCGCTCTCCTCTACCTCTGTCATACATGGATCCTAGCTTTTAATTTTTATGCTTGCGTGTCTTGGAGTATTTGTAGAGGATAGGAAGAAATAAAATGGTGAAGGTGGAGAGTTAAAAGAGACCTTAATGTTCTGGGAGGTGAGAAGGATAGGAGTACACATGTGATATGAAAGTACAGTGGGACTACACTGGGGGGAAAGGTTTATGCAAGATGATGATGGGGATATGGGTGAGGGAACAGAAATATAACACCAAGTTGGTAGGGAATATATGCCCACTATAGCAATAGAGGCATGATTGTTGGTGGTGGAATAACCAGTTGCTTTCTTATTAGATTTGAGGCCCACTCCACCAGATGGAACCTATGCATGCCAAAAGTCCACAGCTGGGGTGGTAACAGACCCTAGGGGGAAATCTACTACTATTGTTTGCTAAATGGACTTGCTTTCAAATTGCCTTCTAATTTATATCCATAGACTAGCTCTCCTCTTAACCTTGGTCAAAATAGAACCAAGTAAAAAAAAATGCAACTTTTAGTAAGTAAAATTGAATGTGATCTAGTCTCCTCTTGGTGAATACAAAAGCCACTGAATACAACCAGAAAGGTAAATGCATGGATATAGGTTGATTACTTTCATCTAGTAAGGAGAACATTTGCAAAGCAATGCTTCCTTGGATGAGGAAAGGATTTGTATCTGAGAATCCGAACATGTTCATACAGGAAAGTGCACATAGGTAAAGACACATACCTAAGCATGCTCAGTTGGGGATACATATTTTTTTTTAATTTATTGTGAACTCTACAGTATAAACATATTGCATATTGGTCATATTCCCATTGGGTTATTCTCTTATGTTTCCTCTCTCCAGCCCCCATTCCACTGAGGGAGCTCCTCAATGTGTTATTGCTATTCACTGTGGAGTCATGAATGGACCAGTTAGTCTCTGTGGTGGGGGACAATGCCTCACAGCACACCTTCCCACCCTGTGGCTCTTACATTTCCTGCCTTTCCACAATGTTCCCTGGCCCTTGCCAGGTAAGTTATAAGTCTTCTTTACTGGTGAGCATTCAGTATCTTCTAGGTTTCTGCTTTGATGAGTTTTGAGTCTCTTCAATGTCTACTGTCATCTCCCTGGACAAGATTCTCATGCTAACAATGATTCATGTGAAATAACTCACATTTTATGTGCAACTTCCTCTATAATATCACCTGGGCTCTAGTAGATGTGGTAGAGATGGCTTGTCTAATGTTAGGTAGTTGTGAAAGAGAAGACTTGTCTAGTGTTAGGCTTTCTTTTATTATAATAGTGATAGATCTTCACCAGATATTCACCACCATCTGTACAAAGCAGATTCTCCAACCAAGAGTGAGAGCAGCATGGACCAAATGGGATAAACATAGTCATGTAAGGATACACCTTCCTTCCTTTCTTTCTTTTTCCTTCTTTCTTTTCTTCTTCTTTCTTTCTATTTTTATTTTATTTTTATTTTTTGGTTTTTCAAGGTAGGATCTCACTCTAGCCCAGCCTGACCTGGAATTCACTATGTAGTCTCAGGGTGGCCTCGAACTCATGGCGATCCTCTACCTCTGCCTCCCAAGTGCTGGGATTAAAGACATGAGCCACCACACCCAGCAGAATACACATTTCTACTCATGCTTAGTTTAAAGTCATAAATCATATATTCAGAAAGGAAGATGGTAGATCCAAGCCTCTGGGAGGGGAATTTAGTATTTAAATGAGCAACATTTACTCTATATCAACTAAAGGAATGAATTGGTATTACTTGTGACGTGGAGGGAGGTACCTTAAAATTGCTCTAAAGAGTCTTAGTTAAAACAAAAACATGTATAAGAAAATATATTTGAAGATGACTAAAAACTGTGTTAAAGGGGCAGCATCATAGTTTCATGATGTAAAAGTTTTCCTTTGAAAGTGTTTGTCTCACTTAGAAACTAACAAAAGAATCTGCCTACTTTGACTTCTGCAGCTTACTGTCATTGCCACCCTTCTGTTTGTGTCCCATATGTAGCTCTGAGCAGTATTTCCATCCTTCTACTTCAATTATGCATCTTTAAATCAAAAAAATCATCCTGGATTTTAAAAGTAAGAGTTAAATTCTGAGCATTGAGGAATAAGGACAGAGCCTACAGGATAATTTAAATACATCATTAACTGGCTAATATGACAAGAAATTCCAATCAACCTTTATCAGTTGCATTTCTCTTCAATGACCCTTCAACCTACTTTCCTTTAAACTACTTTGAGCTATAGAACTACGTTGCAAATTCTCTTGAGAAATGTAAATTACTTGCATTTTCAGTCATCCCCTGACAATTTTTCATTCACTATTTAACAGGCAATTACCTGGGCACCCAGAGTTACTAATAACTGTCTAGGAAAATGGAGTGTCCTTCAAGTTTAGTGAAGAGGTACAAATCCATATGCCAATAATACCTACAGTTTTAGTCCTGTACTCTCTTTCTCCTTCAAGACTCTTCTACGTTCTTTGCTGACCTTCCAAGTGTGACAGATCTACTAATAATCCATTTCCCAAGAATTGGACTAGCAAATACATTGTTTGAGACATGTGACAAATACCTTACAACTCTATGTCACAATTTAATGAAATATTTAGAACTTGTAATCATTCAGTGCATCTCTTGTGCTTGAAGAATAGCATATAAGAAGTATAAATTACTTCCTTGAAATTTATTTCAATTTACCAAATATCTATTATGCACCTTTATATTTCTGGGTATTATTTAGAATCAAGAAGCTTACAAAGGTAAATAAGATGTGGAGAATAAAGAGGTGAGATATCACAACTGTCATGATAAAAGTCTAATTAGGGGGTGGAGAGATGGCTCAGTCATTAAGGCATTTGCCTGCAAAGCCTAAGGAGTCAAGTTGGATTCACCAGTACCCACAGAATGCCAGATGCAATAAGTGGTACATAAATCTGGAGTTCATTTGCAATAGCAGGAAACACTGATGCACCCAAAGTCACACACTCTCTCTCTCAAATAAAATTTACAAAAAGTCTAATTGGGATAGTGATACATGAGAATAAAGAGGAAGCATTTCTGAATAACTATTTTGCCACCACTAAATAGGTATATTTGGCTTCTTTTTTGTTGCTGTTGTTTTGATGGTTTGCTTTGTTTTGTGATGCAAGGTTTTATGTAGCCCAGGCTAGCCTTGAATTCATACATAGCCAAGTATAACTTTGAGCTACTGATCCTTCTGCCTACCAAGTGTTGAGATTTGAGTCATTAGCCACTATGCCTGCTTTTGGATAAGTCATTTAATTAAAAATTTTCTGATATTTAAGTAAAGATGAAGAAAACTATACTAGATAATCAATAAATTATTCCTTATTTATATATAACTATATTGAAACATGCTGTCTTACTGTCTTGAATCTTCAGAAAGTTCTTTATACTATGTACTATTTCCCTCAAGTTTCCTATTTTCTCTTAGCTCTTATTGCTACTTTTTCCTAGCTGACTAGCTTAAGTGTTATAGATTCTAACCTTAGTGTTATGTGTCTGTGATACTGTTTTACACTTGTAAAGCTATGCTAGAATAAAGTCTGGAAACCCAGGAAGACATTATTAGAGGACAGAGTAATAAAAGAGTTTCAAGAGCAGTTAAAAAATCCATGTCGAAATTAGATGAAGATTATCCATCCATTTCTACTCTGAAGTCCTCCTCTGCTGCCAGCAGAGTGGTGATTACTGATATCATGTGCATCACTCTCACTAGGGGCACTATAGCACTCATCTGTCCATCAGGGCCAACTCCTGGCAGGGATGGTAGCTTAGAGTCTGGAGTGTCATCTCCGTGAGCCCAGGTGAAGAAGAATGAGATAGCTATAACAAAGGCTGGCAAGATGATGGCAAAACACTATCCAGAGACTACACACCTGGACTTGACACTGGGGAGCATAGTGCATATGTCAAGCTGGGGCAATGAGATATTGCCTTTCTTAACACTTCCTCACCACTAACAGGGTTTATACTCTGTCTACTTTGCCATATCATGACGGCTCTCTATTCATTTACAGTCCCATTGCTGAATGCATGAATTTAGTCTCCCCAGATAATAAGACATTCTCTTGAGCAAACCAAAACATAATGTATGGCTACAACTAGGGATAGATTTATAGATATGTTATATCTTTGTATTTAAGAAGTAGTGTCTTGTTTTTTTTTTTTAAGATTGGAGATACTTTATTGTTTTAAGAGAAGGAAAGAGGAGAGAGTATGAGGAACTCCTTCCCATGACAAAGCAGAAACAGTTAAAAGCCAAAGTGCAGAGAGCTCCTGCCCATGAGAAGGCAAGAAGGTCAAGACTCCTCTTCTTTACTTATTTGAAAAAAAAAAAAAAAAAAAAAAAAAACTTATAGCTTTTTAGCCCTTTAGCAATTTGTAGGTACAAGCAACCTTGTCATTCAAAATGTTCTTGAGGCTAAGCTAACTCTGAAGTTCAAGATTTATTCTAAAGAATAATTTTGTTTTTGTTTTTAGTTTGGATGAAGTAGACTATTATCCATCCTGAGAAGTTGTCAGAAAACATAGGACGATATTTAACAGGATGTATGAGTAATATCTAATTGTTAATCTTTTTTTTTTTTTTTTTTTGGAGAGAGTCAGAGAGACAGACAGACAGAGACAGAGACTGAGCATGCCAGCAGCCTCTCAGCCACTGTGAACAACTCCAGATGTGTCCACCCCCTTGTGGGCAAGTGCAGCATTGCGCCCTTGCAGTCACTTGAGTCGGGCTAAATGTGGGACCTTGAGAGTCCAACAGGTTTTCTTAGGCTTAGCCGGAGGGTGCCTTAATCTCTTTATAATGTGCCTGTCCCTTGACCTTTAAATAGGGCTTGCTCATCAGTCTGTAAAGCAGTCATTATTGGAGCTGAAGGTCCACCCTCCCTTGTTTGAGAAGATGATAGATACTTATTACCCTCATCAGGAATGTTGAATTCATATACTGAAACATCACACATTATCACATAAATATGTACAACTATTGTGTGTCAGTTCAAAAAACTTAAAAATCTAGAAAGAATGTATGCTACTTTTGGATAGTAAAATTTGTAATTTTGATTTTTTATAAAGATTTTATTTATTTATTAGAGACAGAGAGAGGGAGAAAGAGAGAGAGAGAGTGATAATGGGTGCACCAGATCCTCTAGCCACTGCAAACGACCTCCAGATGCATGTACCACCTTGTGCATCTGGCTAACAGGCACCTGGAGAATCGAACCTGGGTCCTTAGGCTTCACAGACATGTTCCTTAACCATTAAGCCATCTCTTCAGCCCCAATTTTTAATTTTAAGTATTTTCCTTAATTGCCTATTTTCTTTTCTTCTTAATGCTGAGGATTTAACCCATAATTTCATGCTAAGCATACACTCTGCTCCTGAGCTGCACCCTCAGCTTTGCCTATATTCTTTAAAATGATGCATCCTATGGCTACAGAGTAAGTTCCCAGTCAGCTGTGCCTTGATCATTCAATCATTCAAAAAATAAATGAATAAACCAGGCGTGGTGGTGCACACCTTTAATCCCAGCACTTGGGAGGTAGAAGGATTGCCATGAGTTTAAAGCCAGTCTGAAACTACAGAGTGAATTTCAGGTCAGCCTGAACTAGAAACCCTAGTTCAGGGTTTGAAAAACTAATGATAATAATAATAATAATAATAATTATTATTATTATTACTTTTACAAAAAGAATAATGGCTTTACTTAAATAATTAAATTCTATGTGTACTCCCATTAGATTTATCTTTCAGTGAATTATGTACTGAAACCTTTGGCCTAATCTCTTTTGAGATTATTTCTGTGTAGATCTTTTTATCTGTACCATAAAATCTCATTTTCAATTATATATACTATCATATTCTCCATTGTCTTTTTTTAAGTCTTTATATGCACACATATACATGCAGTTAAATTTGTACTATTTATTACTTAATATTAAACATTTATTAACTATTAGAGTAGATAATATATTTATGTCTTCTATCAGTTCTATTATTCCAATATTGCTTAAGGTCCCCTGTCCAAAATAGCTATATAGATATCCTCTTATATTTTCTCATACTGTTTCCAGTAGTTATATTACCAACTTTACCAAATATGGGTTTGTGTAAAATAGAAAGTGTATTACCTTGTTTTCTTCCAAATGAGTAACTACAATGTGCCACACAGTTTATTTTCACAAAATCTCTCTAACCTAAAATGACACCTTGAATCATTTTGCTGAACTCTGTGCAACTCTTCTATTCTCCTAATGCTGGGATGGCAGCTTCATGGGAAGATATAGTAGGCAGAAAGCAAGCCCTTCTTCAGTATCTTTCTGCACTGTTCTTGTTCTTAGAGCTTCACTGCATCATCCAAACTTAAAAAGAGTTTTATCCAGTTTGTTCCTCAAAGAAAAAATTAAATATGATTGACTACATTGAATTGCTTTAACATTTTATGTTTGTTTATATTTAGCAATTTCCATTATAAATTCTCTATCTTCTCATTAAATATATTTTTAAACAATTAAAATTGAGTTTTCAATTTTTGCTTCTGACTGAGTACTAATAAGGAAACTATTGAATTTTCTTATTTATGATGCAATAATAATGTTATGTTTATAAAATTCTCATTTTATGCACATTTTAAGGGAGCATAGGTCCATTTATTCTCCATCAGACTGATGTTTTAAATAATGTAAACAGCCAAAAATTGTTTTAGGAAATAGCCATGCTAATATATTGTTGGCAGCATTAAAAATTACAGAAGAAGTCTGAGCTTTAGTTATTACCATTGTTATGGATATAGTTATAAAATTTTTAAATAATTCTGAGCATTTAAGAAAAGAAGGAGGATCATGACTTTGAGGCTAGCTCTTTCTCAATGAGACTCTGACTCAAAAAACTAAAAATTTCCATTCAATGATGTTACTTTAATTGTTGCACTAAAATTATAAGGCAGTTAATAAAAAAGAAGCAAATAAAATAGAAGAAAATTATAGGTGTTGTTACTGTAAAAAAAAATATCTAGAATAGGTCTGGAATAGGGCTTGAGAGATAGTTTATTGGTTAACTAAGACACCTGCCTGCAAAGCTTAAAGACCTGTAGCAGACAGCTTCAGGTTTGCTGAGATGAACTTCCAGACCAGGCACAGTTATGGAGGAAGGGATATTATTTATTGAAGCTTACAGATCCAGGGGAAGTTCCATAATGGCAGAAGAAGTGACCTGTCTTCACAGGACCAGGCAAGAGAGCAAAGCCCCCAGCCACACAGCACACAGAGCAAAACTACAGCCAAAAGCCACAGCACACTTCAGGGACTCCTGTTAGGCACACTTTGCATATCTTTACAATGGAATCTCAAACCCACCACCACACCTTAAGATCTGCCCCCAGTGACATTGCCTCTAGCAAGGTGATTGCAAATGCAAAATATAAACTAGTAAGACACTGAATATATTGGGGGCCATATATTCAAACTACCACAAGACCCATGTTCAACTCCCCAGATCCCACATAAGCCAGACACACAAGATGATGTGTGTGCAAGGTTGCACATGAACACAAAGGGGCACACACATCTGGAGTTCGATTGTAGTGATTGGAGGCCCTGAAACATCGATTCTCTCTCTCATAAAGATGTGTACTGCCATGTCCAGCAAAATAAATAAATAAACAATAATTTTAAATAAATGTGGAATGAACAACTTGAAGGAAGAAAGATTCATTTTGAATAGCTTTGGCAGTTTTAATCCACAGTCACTTGACTTACTTTTTCTAGGCCTGGGGTAAGGAAGAGGGGCATAGGAGAGGAAAGCAATTCACCTATGGCAGTCTGGAAGTAGAGAGAAAAAAGGGGGCATGGACAAGGTATACCTCTCTAAGGCATAACCCAGTGTCCCTCTTCTCAAAGTAAATCCCACCTCTGAATCATTCATTCTCTTATGAATTATCAATGGCCTAATGCATCAATATCTGCAAGATCCAATTACTTCTAGTTTCACAAACTGGGGACCAAGCCTTCAACAAACGAGCCTTTTGGGACATTTTTCCATCCAAATTATAGCATGTGCAATCATTTATAAATGGCACATTTATTTACATAGGAAACACTAAAAATTTACAAAAGTACACTGAAACTAGGGATTGAAAAAGAACACATAATATGCAGGGAGCATAGGGTATGAACAGGGAAATAAGAAATTAAATTTTAAGACTTTATTTGCATTCAAACATATCAAATTCTAAGGAATATATTTAGACAGTGAGATACAAACCCTCTACACAGAAATACTATGTGGACCTACTAAAACCCAGTAATCTACTCATTGAAGTTTATTTTCCAATTCTGAAATCAAAATGTAAAGGACCTAGAATAGCCAAAACAAACTTGAAAATGAACAACAAAGGTGTAAACTTTACCCTCCCTGATTTTAAGTTACCATAAGCCTGAGATAATCAAGAGAGCATAGTGTTGTTGAGGTATCATTCCAATAAATAAATCAGAATTCTGCCTACAGATATATCATCAATTGACTTTTGGCAAAGGTACAAAGATTATTCAATAGCAGAGGGAAATCTTTTCAATAAGTGGTTCTTAGACAATTTGGTATTTATGTAAAAGAAATGAACTTCAACCTTTATCTCACATAGCACACAGACTTGTAGTAGATTATCAAAGTAAATGTGAAGCAAAACTATAAGGCTTTAATCATCTATCACTCCTCTAAGCAACCCCTTATCCTGCTCTGTAGATAACCCAAAAAAACTCAGTGGTTTACCAAAACTGGTTTTGGTGTAATGGTCCTTTGGTCTGTTTTTTTGTGGCCTATCTGGGAACAAGACTTGTGTTTGTGTCACCCCAGGGGAAAAGGTTTCCTGCACCAGCAGAAACATACTGAAAAGGTTATCACAGTGGGAAGGAGGACCAGAAGCAGATATGAGATATGCAAATATGGAGACAGACTAATAGCATCAGTGAATCAGTATCATGAAAGAAAACTATCCTGGAAAATGGCTATGAATCTTCCAGAAATTCTCTGGAAAGGTCATTCCAATGCCAATATGAGTGAAAGTAGAGGAGTTTATTAACCCGGGGACCAAAGAGCTTGAGATATCTCTCCAAAGAAGCTCTGATCTCAAGCTGAGATTTTATAGTTTTTTTTTTTTTTTTGAGAAAGAGAGAGAGGGAGAGGAAGACAGATAGAGATGGGTGCACTAACAGCCTCTCAGCTGCTACGAACGAAATCCAGATGTGTGCACCCTCTTGTGGTCAAGTGCGGCATTACACCCTTGTGTCACTTTGCATCTGGCTAAACGTGGGACCTGGAGATTGGAACTACTGGAGATTGGAAACAGCATTCTTAGGCTTAGGAGGCAGGTGCCTTAACTGCTAAGCCATTTCTCCAGCCCGAGATTTTATAGTTTTTATAACAGAGCAGAGGGATAAGTGAATAAATGAGACATGGCAATTTGCATATCAATAATTTCTGCCAACATGCCATCCTAAAATGAACTCCATTTTACTTTGTTTTAGTATAAACTTTCTTTCCTTCTTATCACTGCCCCTTTGGGCCCTTTCTGGACAGTTTTCTCTTTGGGATTTTTCCATGTGCTCTTTGGATCTTCCATTTAAAGGCAAACAGTGGCTGACCAATCAGGGCCAAGCAGAGGCAGAAGGCATGAGTTAATGTATGCCAGCATCAGGTAGAACACTCTATTTGGCTGAATCTTTGTTTACATTGTAATATCTTGTAATTATATTCTCTTACTGGGCATTCAAGACCATTTAGGCATCCAAAATTAACCATGTATTATATTCAGGAAGTTATTTATGGCTCTATATGAGAGACTTTTAGGGACATACAAAGACTATTATGACTCTCAGCATTGTCATCTGCTAGGATAAGTCAAGACCATGCTGACCAAGTGGCCCTCCCTCTTTTGGGCAGCCTGGGGGGCTGATTTTCCTCTGATGTGACTCTACCATTGAAGATACACTGACTTGGAATCCATCTCTGGGTCTCAGTTTCCTCCGTGATCAAGAATACAGAGAACTTACCAGAGGCTAGAAGTTAGCAAGTGTCCCATCGTCTCCTATGGCCTTCTGACCAGGGAGCAAGAAGAAGCAGGAACCAAAATATTGGTTATCCTTTAAACTCTGATGCTTCCAATTGACTTTGGCTGCTACATATGGTTATTAATCACCCAGAGAGACTGTACACATCTGATTAGCAAAACAGATTTATTTAAAGAGGTACAGCACATATCTGGTTAGCAAAGCAGATCTGGTCAGAGAATGACACAATAGTTTAAAATCATTCTGATTAGAATTTAAATTTAGTTGTCAGGTGACAGTATAAGCTATATCTGGAACATAGAAAACATACACATTTTATAATTTAAGTATCTGTAAGTTATAAGTACAGGCAGAACATGTTAGTAGCCCTGTAAATAATATTTTACCCATAACCTTAAATCAATTGATTTTATCTACAAATTACATGTCAGAAAAGACAAGGCAGTGTAAAAACTTGTAATCTGTGTTTGAAAACAATTTTGGCTAGTCTGTATACTTATGTAAGTAAATTTTACCCCCCAAACTGGAAGCAAAAAATTTTTCTAGAGCAGGAAATAAGTCTTAAGTATCAATATGTCTACAAGCAATGAACTTAAGATACCAGAAATAAGACAATTAGTGAAACCTTGACTGAGATTGATTATATATAGCTTAATAATAAAGCCAAACCTGGTCATTGTGGAACTAAACTAGCCTGATTTTAACATGCACTAGAAACACTATGATAGATATGAAGCAATTTGTTTTTTTATTGTGAATCTATTTTATTCATTGAAATACTTTAAAGTGGCTGAATGGTGACATAGGAGTGGGAAAAGACTTCCTGAACAAAACCCCAGCAGCCGAGGAAATTAAACAATCACTCAACCATTGGGATCTCATGAAGCTGAAAAGTTTTTTCACTGACAAATATACTATAACCAGAGCCAGTAGATTGCCCACAGAATGGGAGAAAATTTTCACCAGCTATACAACTGATAGAGGCCTAATTTCTAGAATCTACAAAGAACTCCAAAGCCTACACAATAAATCATCAAACAACCCACTCACAAAATGGGGCAGAGAACTGCACAGGGAGTTCTCAGAGAAAGAAATACAAATAGCAAACACACATTTAGGAAAATGTTCAACTTCCCTAATCATCAGGGAAATGCAAATTAAAACAACTATGAGATTCCACCTTACCCCAGTAAGGATGGCTAACATTTAAAAAAAAAAAAAAATGAAAACAAATGCTGGCGAGGCTGTGGAGAAGTAGGAACAAGCTTTCACTGCTGGTGGGAATGTAAAATGGTTCAACCACTATGGAAAGCTATATGGAGACTCCTGAAAAGGATGACCATAGACCTACCAATGGATTCAGCGATTCCCTTACTGGGCATATACCCTAAAGGCTCCAAGCCTCAGATCAGAAACATTTGCTCAACCATGTTCATAGCCGCTCAATTCATAATAGCAATTTGTTTTTAAAAATGTTTTATTCCTTTATTTGAGAGAGAGAGAGAGAGAGAGAGAGAGAGAGAGAGAGAGAGAGAAAGAATGGGCACACCATGGCCTCTATCCACTGCAAATGAACTTCAGACACATGCACCACCTTGTACATCTGGCTCACATGGTACTGGGGAATCAAACCTGAGTCCTTAGACTTAGTAGGCAAGCATCTTAACCACTAAGCCATCTCTTCAGCCCAAAATAATTTCTTAAACAAATACTTGTAACCATTGAACCATTTTAAAGCTTAACATAAGCAATATTTATGACTGTTAGAATATATGAAGCTTAGACAAACTATATTAACATTGTCTGTATATAGCAGGTTTTTCTAGGCCATGAGGAGCTTCCTCAGTTTTCCTAAGAACAAAGTCACAATGACTAAATCAAATTTGGTAAGAATTAGACAATAATATTGGTGATAATCACCTAGTAAAACATCATCAAGAAGACAGGAACCATCTTAAGGTTACAGTGTTTTTTTTTTTTTAATATAATAACCTTATAAGAGAATTAAATACCAAAAGATTGAGAAATGGGGGAACATAGCTAACTTTGTTGAGTACTTTAAAGCCAGTCATTTACAACCTTATAACTATTGTTATGATTATATTAACATCAGTGACTTAAAAGTTTTAAATTTACAACCTGAATATTATAATATCTTGAAACCAGCCAGGGCCATCCCTTGTTAGTCTGATATAAGCTCTAGGCTAATAGTCATCTTATCTCTCAAGTAGTCTGTAATCTGATTAAGCCTTTAAGATTTAATCAACTTTGTCTTTAAGTTTTCTATTTAAGTTTATTCATACCTTCATCTTCAAACTGTGTAACCACTCTGTAACAATCTTTTTAATGAAACATTTAACATACAACATTTAAAGTTTCTTCTTAAATTCCTTCTTTTATGTAATTACATTATAATTACCAGAAAAACTTTTATTGTTTTTATCTTAAGATCTTTTAATATGACCATTTGAGTTTTTTTAAACTATTTTTAATATTTTATTGTTTATTTATCTGGGAGAGATAGATACAGAAATAGGCAGTTAGAGAGAGAGAATGGGCACACCAGGGCCTCCAGTCACTGCAAACGAACTCCAGGGCCTTGTGCAGTTACGTGGGTCCTGCAGAATCAAGCCTTGAACCAGGGTCCTTAGGCTTCACAGGCAAGTATTTAACCGCTAAGCCATCTCTCCAGCCCTGAGTATTTTTAAAAATTGTTCTCAAAAGGCTCTTTGAGGGCTGGAGGGATAGCTTAGCAGTTAAGGTGCTTCCCTGCAAAGCTAAAGGACCCAGGTTTGATTTCCCCAGGACCCACATAAGCCAGATGCACAAGGTGGCACATGCGTCAGAAGTTCGTTTGCAGTGCCTGGAGGCCCTAGTGTGCCAATTCTCTCTATCTCTTTCTCTCTCTCCCTCTTCCTTTCTCTCCAATAAATAAATAAAAATAATAATAAGAGTTTTTAAAAAGGCTAAATAAAAATAATAACCTTGGTTAGGCCATTGTAATCAGTCCTTCCACTTTACCTTCCAGTGAGTTGTTGGCCAAGGAGGTCCCGGTAGCCTCCAAAACATTCTTTTGCCAAAGCCCAGCCCAGATAGTAAGTATTTTTTAAAAATTGAGAGGCAAGGTCACTGAGAAAAAGCTGGTGCTGAGCAGAAAACCTTGTAGACCAGCCAACTGAAAGCTGGAAAAGCTGCACTGCATGCAGGTATGGGAGACAGAAGTCATCAGCAGTGAAAACAGTGAATATTCAAATTTGGCCAGACAGGCCCAAAGACTGAACAGGGTGCAAAGTGGCATGACCCAGTAACCAACTGCTTTAATTGACCCGGGAGGACAAAGTCTATGGTAGGTAAGGTCATAAGCCTTAGGGGTATAAAGCATGCCCTTATCTAAATGTATATACTATTCCCACCAAGCTGCCTGGAAAATACTACACTTAATGCTCATATTCACATATTAATGCTACTCTCACTTCTGGTTAGAGAAGCTTCTCTTTTCAGCAGATGACCACTGGGATGATCCAAAAGGCAACATAGTGCTGAGAAGAAGGGATGGAGAAGTGCCCAGCACTGAAACATCTCTGTCACACCCTCCAAGGCTCAGGGATCTCGGAAGAGGGGCGGATAGAATGGAAGAGCCAAAGGAAGGGACGACTCCCTACAATGCAACTGCCCAGACAAATAAATAAAAATAATAAGACCCTTTTTAAAAGAGGATGACATCATATTAAAATAAAAATAATAACCTTTTAGGGAAGGGGGAGGGGAGGGAAAAATACGCACCTTTGGTATGTAAGTATGTTTTGTTGTCAATAAACTAAAAATAAAAAAATAAAAAAATAAAATTTAAAAAAAGAATATAACTTTCTAGACTTTTTTACCCAGAATATACATCTAGATTTTTATCATTTGTTGATTTTGGAGTCCCTTTTTATCAGCTTTCTGAAACATATTTTAAAAATGTGAAAGCAGATTAGAATATTACTAGGAATTTTAGAAATTTTCTGAAAAACTCATTATTGAGTACTTCTGAATCTAAACACAAACATCAGTGCTGTGGTCTGTTAGCAGTTCTGTAGAAGCATAGAGTGATAAAATAAATTTCAGTTACAAATTTCTTATAAGAAGTCCCCACTTGTCTCCAGCAATTTGGAACTCACCCATAAGTAGGAACATTCAAAATCATTTGTGTCATTACTAAAGAATTAATTTACTGTCCCTTTCCTACATCTTGATATGGTCATAGAAATAAATACAATAAGAAAAGTAGAACTCTCAGACCAAGGACAAGAGCCTAGATCTGTTTGCCTAAGTACCAGTTAGCTTGTTTTGGCCATAGTTCCCTTAAATGTTAAATGGATTATATTAGTCTTACAAGTAGTTATGAGAATTAAATTGACAATATTGGCTATTAGGAGTGTCTTATGAATAGTCACTACTGTTATGATAATTATTTTGGGGAAAGATGGACATAATTAACAAGTGCAACCAGATTTTATTGCCTAGAGAATCAGACAAAACAGAGCATTTCCCTTTAAAAGTGTGCTGGTCACAATTTCTTATGAGTATGTGTCTTATGAGATATGGCAATGAGTCTAACCAAATACCTGAGTAGATGAAAGATTACCACAAGGAGGAAATGAAATACCAAAATATTAGGTGCATACTGTATAGGAGATACAGTGATGAAATAAATGACCTGTTTTATCAAAATTTGAATATTTGAATAGACACATATTAATTTAAACTATGTTATTAATGTCCCATATACATTTAGAGAATGTAATAACTCTTGTTTAATTTTGCTTTGTTGAGCTAAGTTAGATTTATAAATAATAAATATATAAAATATAATTATGTATATCTATATAAGCGCATAAATATATAAGACCAACAAAAGGAAACAAAAACATATTTCATGGATTATATGATTGAAGAAATTTGACAGACTGGAGATATCGCTCACTGGAAGAGTACTGTCTAGCATGTATGAAACCCTGGGTTTATCAGCATTGAATAAAAGTATGTACATGATAGAGCAAACATAAAACTTTATCTTTGGGTAGTGTTACAGTAAAAAATTTAATGACGAGTTGAATTCAAGTAAGACAATTTTGAATGTAAAGAATATTATCAAAGGGCACAAAAAACTTCTTGCCTCTAAAAAGTTAAAGTAGTCTTTTTAATGAATAGAAATAAAGAATAATTTATGCAATTTGGAGCACTGAGGTAAGGGGAGAAGAAGTGAAGTAAATTTGTCACAAAATGACTTTTGACACATGCCATGTATTATTTACCAGCAAGCTCTACCATATGCATTAATATGACAGGCATAATCACTTGATTAAGTGAAGCCAACTGGTCAGTATGTATAGTGAAATTTGGTTTGATGTTTGCAGGTGTATGTGGAGATAGGATAGCAGTAGGTAGTTTAAATAGTTTTTGCTTAAGATAGGAATTGAAGAGAGTGTGACAACTTGGGGGCACAGACTGAGTTTAAGGTTTTCAAAAATGTGAGCCCAAATCTGGTAGGGTATGGGGCTCAATATTTTATTTCTTAACAACATCATATCACTATGCTAGCTTTTCTGTCCTGCCTTTCAAGTAAAGAGGAATATTCTATCTGTCTGCATTTACCTAAGAAAAATTCAGCGATGATAAAATGAGGGTAAATACTTTGAGGTTTTTAGTAAGAAAGAATTATTATGATATTAAATAGAAGGTACTGTGTAATTATTTCTTCCTTTCTAAGAAAAACTGGCTTTCCTTCTGCCCTGCTCTAGAAGTACAATCCCACTTGGACCCATCTGACTTCGTGCTTGTCAGGAGGTTGGGTAAGTTCTTTGTTCTCACCTGGGAGGCCTCTGAGGGTGGCTTCCTGTCCAGGTTAAAAAGTAGATTTCATTATCTGCCATTTCCCTCAGCCTCATGCTTCCCCTGTGACAACTTACTATATGAATGAAATACAAAACAAGCTTATGGTTTTTACAGCAATAGAGCTAAAGCCTTTTCTGTTATCATTTGTGTAGCCCACAGGGAATGGGAAATGATCTTGGCAAAGAGATAGCCTGTAGACATGGTGGGATTTAATAAATTCCTGCTATAATAGACTCATATTTAAATTCTACCAACTCTCAAAGATCATTCTGCAAAGGCTATCTAATCTTTTACCTACTCAGTTACAAATCACTATTTCTGGGAGTCTATTTCAAATGAAATAAAAATAGAGAGCCTTTTACCAGGCCATTTTCTGTAGTGTAAAAACTGAGTTTCTTAAGTTAATTATTTTGATATGTGTTACAGAGAAAGTGATGGTATAGTAGTAAGTATTATTTAGCTTAGGTGATATTACATTTTGAAGATCATGAAAATTTGATCATTAATAGCTTCTCTTTTCAGTCTGCTTAAAAGAATTCATTATATTCATAGGGTTCATAGAAGGACAGATGATTAAATTTGTATCCAAAAGTAGTTGGTTATAACACAATTGACAATTGACTGATGGTTGTGAAAATAATCCACTATAAATTACATATATAAATTACACACATGTATGTATACATGCGTTTATAACAATTATATATAGATGTGTATTATATGCTAAAAAGTCACATTGATATTACATATAGGACACTATATATTAAATATATGTACAAATATTTATGTATTCAAGATAACTGTCATGACAAATTATCCTATGACATTCAGATTCAGCTATCATAACTTTGAAGACTGATAATGAACAGATGAACTTTTAGTTGTAATAGTCCATGCTAAATTAACTTTAGAGCAGTGCGTTTTTATGTGAAGATTATTTAAGTTCTCAGACAGATAAATTTGGAGGATATACCAAAGACAACAATTCCATCATCAATAACTTCTCTGGGTCCTTTGAAATACAATGAAGGAGGTCAGTTTGAATAATGGTCATGACCTCTTTCCCATGCTCCTAGTTTATTTTGCATTGCTGTGGTTAGGCATGTAAATTATCTGGTTGACTATGATTTAATAAACAATGTCCAGTCTTCTTTGTGAACCCCAAAACAGGGACTTGCACATAATTGGTAGTCAACAAAAAGCATTTGTGCCAAATTGTTAATGACTTAGTAGAATTTTCAGTCGTCATTATTTTAGCTTTGATTTATGGCCTAATCACTGGACCACCCTGAACAGCTACACATTCCAACAGTGCTCAATACAAACAATGCTTTTCATAGCTGCTGTGTTAATACTATGCTCCATGAGGCAGCAGCCCTATTCACCTCAAATATGCTATTGGAATGGATTTATATTTATGGCATTTGATTTACTATCAATATACCTGAGGCTGTAAGCCTTGTACAAATGCATAATTCATATGCATTCAGAATCTTAAACTCTACCTAGGGTTTACTTTAAAAAGTCACATTGATTTTGATTTAAATCTCTAAGAATAAGCAAAACCAAGCCGTTAGGTTGATTTTATTAGTACTATTTCACTCTTAACCAGTGAATAAGATGGTAATGATGACAGAGCCATAAACCCAAACTCATAGTATAAATAAAGACCTTCCTGACAGTTTGTTCTGAGTTGAATTGGAGACTTAGATTGGAGATTGAGACACCCTTTGAATTTGTTTGTGATTTAGAAATAAACAGATATTATTAAAAATAATAAGAAATTTACCACACACACTCATCTCACTGACCAGCCTGGTAAAACCAACAAGGACTTGACACATATTTTGAATAGTTTTATTATTAACTTTCTGACAGTGGTAACAGAAGCAAGAGAGGTCAAGAAGACAACATCTTCTGCTTCAATACACTAGATTGTTCTTTCAAACACTGGAACATGGATAACATGTTGTCCATGTCACTAGGGTGACACAGTTCTCACTTTAGAGCTGTTCAGAAATGCAAAAAAATAAAGCCTCAGGTAGGAGGAGGAAACTGTTCTCAGCATTATCTCAGTATGTCTTTGGCCCTGAGTTTCTTCTGTGAAATTCGGGTGACCTTTAAGATTCTAATCAACTTGATTATTCTTTTTCTCTAAGTTCCCAGCCTGGAAGCAAGGAATGGGCTAAAGAAAGGAATCTTTTCAAAGGAAATGGAGAGTAATGGATTCATATTCCAAGCTATTTATATGGCTACAAGGAAAAAGCTGTCATGGGTAATTTACCTGAAACATGCCCAAGGAAACATTCTTCTTTTTTAAAAATATTTCTCTCTCTCTTTTTTTTTAAGTTATGTGCATATTCAGTGTGCAAACACTACATGCTGGTACCATCCTTACCCTCATCCCCGTCCTCCCCCTCCAAAGGGACTCTCTTTGTTGGGGATGCCAGTTATTACCATGGGGATTGTGGGAGTAGCCATCAATTATGGGGAAGAGGCAATGTCTCTGGGCATAATGTTCCAATTTGGGGTTCTAAAAATCTTTCTGCCCACTCTTCCATGAATTTCCCTGAGCCATGTTGGGTTCATTTTAGGTCTATATCAGTAATGAGGTCTTGGGAGCCTCTGTGTCTCTGGTTTGGTAGGAGTTGAGTGTTCTTTGTGTCTATCTCCTTCAACCTTGTGCTGATACCAGATTCACCAAGAAAGCAACACTCTTGCTCATTTCCCCAATTACTCTATGGTTTCATCTGGGGCCTGGTGAGGAGGTGTGATGGGCTAATTCTCTCCTCAGGTTCTGTGACCATCTGAAAAAGAGAAACAAATTCTCTAACAGAAAGCAAAGTCAGCACCGGATAAGTGGGATAACCATTATTAGTTTAAAGAGACTTTAATAGGTGTAGGCCCTCTTGTAGCCCAAGATTGGTGGGAGCTTGATATTGGAGATTTCGACATGATTCTGACTTGTTTCCCAGTTCCAGCTATGTGTTCTGTTCCACTGAGCAGATCCAATCTAAGAGCAGTTGTTTACTCACCATGGCTGTGTGTCACTATTATACTTTGGTGAGCATCACATCAGGTTGTTTGCTGCTGAGTAGCTTAGACCTTGAGTTGCTTGGACAGATGTTGGCCATTTTCCCCCAGTGGCCCATGTAGCACCTTTTGGCACTAGTCAAGCTAACTGTCTGGGGACTGGCTCTCTTCCAGATTCTAGCCAAGTCTTCCTATGTTCCATACTGACAGCATATGATGTCTAAGGCACTAGGGTCTTACCATTGACCTTTGGTGGGTAATCAAGTGCTCTGACAGAAGTCTGTCTTCTCTTAGGAAACCTTGTAGGTACCTCTGATCAACAGGTCAATATGGATGTTAACCATATCCTGCTACTGGGAGTTACAGGCCAGTGTCAAGGGAAAAGAAGGAAGAAAAAAGAGGTAATATCAAAGACAAAAAGAGAAGAAAAGAGAGAGAGAGAGAGAGGGAGGGGAAACAGGAGAAAATTAAGGTTAGCCATCATTATACCCTCTCCAGGGCACTTATTCAGGTGTTCCCTCTAAGGACCTGATGAAGGTTCAACTGTTTAGGCTTTCAGGATATAGGATTTTTTTTGGCATCAGTTCCATTTGGGTCCAGTTTGGTGTCTTCCCCCAACCTTTATCCTCCCCTCCAGCCCCACCCTCCCTATTGTCTGGCTCTCGAGATGCCTATTAGGTATGTCAGCATCTTGGGCAGATCCAGGTTAGGTGCCACCGATGAATGAGACCACATGACATTTGTCTTTCCATGATTGGGTGAGTTCACTGAGAATGATTTGTTCCATGTTTGACCTTTTTTCTACAAATTTCATTGTGTCATTTTTTTGTACATTTTATGTATTTTTAAAATTTTATTTATTATTATGTATATTATTCTGGTTTTACATTCATAGTGGTGACTCCATTATCCTCCTCCCTGTCCTCCCTCTTCCATAGGGACTCTCATCAATGGGGAATGTGGTTCACACATGTGTAGAATACCATCATGTAGATATACCACATCTTGGTTATCCATTCATCCAATGATGGACATCTGGGTTGATTCCAGTTCTTAGCTATTATGAGATGAGCAGCTATAAACATGGTTGAGCAAATCTCTCTGAACTGAAGCATGGAGCTTCAGTAAGGGAATAACTGGGTCTGTTGGTAACTCTATAGTCAACCTTTTAGGGAGCATTCATATTGCTTTCCATAGTGGTTGCACCATCTTACATTCCCACCAACAGTAAATGAGGGTTCACATTTCTCTACATCCTCACCAACATTTTTTTCATTTGATTTTTTAATGTTTGCTATCCTTACTGGGTGGAATCTCATAGTTGTTTTAATTTGCATTTCCCTGATGGTTAGGGATGTTGAATATTTTCTTAACTGTGTGTTTGCCAGTTGTATTTCTTGTTCTGAGAACTCCCTGTTCAGTTCTCTGCCCCACTTTGTGAGTGGGTTGTTTGACTTTTTTATTGTTTAGGTATTTGAATTCTTTGCAGATTCTATACATTAGGCCTCTGTAAGTTGTATAGCCAACAAAAAATTTCTCCATTTATGTGGTTAGTCTATTGGCTCTGCTTATTGTATGTTTGTCTGTGAAAAAAACATTTCAGCTTCATGAGATCCCAATGGTTGAGTGATTGTTTAAGTTCCTGAGCCATTGGGGTTTTGTTTAGGAAGTCTTTTCCTACTCCTATATCATGGAAATTTCCTCCTATTATTTCTTCCAGTACTACCAAAGTTTTCAGTCTGATATTGAGGTCTTTGATCCATTTGGACTTGATTTTTGTGTATGACAAGATGTGTAGATTAAGTTTCATTTCCTTCATATGGTTGTCCAGTTTGTCCAGCACCATTTGTTGAAGATGTTGTATTTTTTCCAGTCTACATTGTTAGAGCCTTTGTTGAATATCAAGTACCTGTAGTTACTTGACCCAAAATCTGGATCCTCTATTCTGTTGCATTGGTCTATAATCCTGTTTTATTGCCAGTAACATGTTGTTTTTGTTACTATAGCTTTGTAATATAGCTTTAGATCAGGTATGGTGATGCCTCCAGAGGTGCTTCTTTTGTTGAGCAAATGCTTGGATATCTGAGGCCTTTTGCCACTCTATATGAATTTTAAGACCATTTTTTCTATCTCTGTGATGAAAAATGTTGGGATTTTTATTGGTATTGTATTAAATCTGTATATTGATTTTGGTAAGATTGCCATTTTCACAATGTTAATTCTGCCTATCCTGGAACCTGGGAGATCTTTCCATTTTCTCAAATCCACTTAAATTTCTTTCTTGAGTGTTTTTATGTTTTCATTATATAAGTCTTTCACATCCTTGGTTAATGTTATTCCAAGGAATTTTTGGTTGTTGCTATTGAAAATGGGACAATGTTGCTTATTTCTTTCTCTGTATTTTTGTCCTTTGCATATAGAAAGGCTACTGATTTTTGTTCATTGATTTTGTATCCTGCTACTTTGCTGAATTAATCACCTTTAAGAGTTTTGAGATAGAGGTTCTCAGGTCACTTATGTATAGAATCATGTCATCTGCAAATAGAGCTAACTTAATTTCCTTTCCAATTTGTTTCCCTTTCATGTCTTTCTCCTGTATTATTTCTTGAGCTATGACTTCCACTTAACACTTCCAGTTTAAGAGTTTTGAGATAGAGGTTCTCAGGTCACTTATGTATAGAATCATGTCATCTGTAAATAGAGTTAATTTAACTTCTTCCTTTCCAATTTGTATCCCTTTCATTTCTTTCTCCTGTATTATTGCTTGAGCTATGCTTCCAGACTATGTAGAAGAGCAGAGGTGAGAGTGGACACCCCTGTCTTGTTTCTGATCTCAGTGGGAATTCCTTTAGCCTCTCCCTATTAAGTATTAGCTGGGCTTTAGTTACTTTATATATAGCCTTTATTATGTTGGGATATAAACCGTCCATGCCTATCCTCTCCAGTTTTGATCATGAAGTGATGTATTTTGTCGAAGGCCTTTTCTGGATCTATTGAAATGTTCATGTGGTTTTTGAGTTTAAGCTTATTTATGTAGTGTATTATATTGACAGATTTCCATATGTTTAACCAACACTGCATTCCTTGGATAAAGCCTACTGTAGCAGACAGCTTCAGGTTTGCTGAGATGAACTTCCATACCAGGCACAGTTATGGAGGAAGGGATATTATTTATTGAAGCTTACAGATCCAGGGGAAGTTCCATAATGGCAGGAGAAGTGGCCTGCTCTCACAGGACCAGGCAAGAGAGAGAAAAAAAAGCCAACCAGGCACACAACATACAGAGCAAAACTACAGCCCAGCCACAGCAAGCTTCAGGAACTCCCATTGGACACACTTTGCATATCTTTACAATGGAATCTCAAACCCATCACACCTTAAGACTGGCCCCCAGTGACATTGCCTCTAGCAAGGTGATTGCAGATGCAAACTATAGCTAATAAAACACTGAATATATTGGGGGACATATATTCAAACTACCACACCTACTTTATCAAGGTGGATAATACTTTTGATGTGTTACTGTATTCTGTTTGTGAGGAATTTGGTCAGGATTGTTGCATCTATTTTCATCAGCAAAACAGGCCTATAGTTTTTTCTTGTGGCATCTCTGCTGGTTTTGGTATTAGGGCAATACTAGCTTTAAAAAAGGAGTCAGGGGCCATTCCCTGTTCTCTGACTGTGGCACAGTTTGAGAAAAATTGGTTTCAGTTCTTCCATTAAGGTTTGACAGAATTCAGCTGAGAAATTTTTGATTACCTTTTCAATCTTGATGGGTGTGATAGGTTTGTTTAGGAGATTAATCTGCTCTGAGTTTAGCTTTGATAGGTGGTATGTGTCCAGGAATTCATCCATTTCCTCCAGTTTATACAATTTTGTGGAGTAGAGGTTTTGGAAATAAGTCCTGATGGTTCTTCCAATTTCTGTTATGTCTGTTGTGATCTCTCCATTTTTATTCCTAATTTTGTTAATTTGAAGTGTTTTTTTTTTCACTTGATAAAATTGGCCAGGAGTTTATCAATCTTGCATATTTTTTTTCAAAGAACTAGCTCTTTCACCGATTTTCTTAATTGCTTTTTTTTAGTTTCCAATTCATTGACTTCTGCTCTGATCTTGATTGTTTCTTTCCATCTGAAGATTTTTGGGTTGGATTCTTCTTGTCTTACCAATGCATTTAGGTGGATGGTTAGGTTATTGGTTTGGGATCTCTCTGTCTTTGTTATGAAGGCATTGAGTGCTATGAATTTTGCCCTAAGGGCTGCTTTCATTGTGTCCCGTAAGTTTTGCTATGATGTGTTCTCATTGTCATTCACTTCTACAAATTTTGAAATTTCATTTTTTATTTCATCCATGACACATTTATTACTTAAAAGTGTGTTATTCAAGGAGCTGGTGGAATTCCTGGCACATCTCTTGATGTTAATTTCTAGGATTACAACATTGTGATCTGATATCATGCAGTAACTTATGCTGATTTTCCTAAATATATGGAGAAAGGCTTTATGGCCCAATATATGGTATATTTTAGAGAAGGTTCCCTGGGCTGCTGAAAGGAATGCATATCTGTAGATTTTGGATAGAATGTTCTGTAGATGTCCATTAGATCAAATTGATGTATAGTGTTATTGAGCTATTTTACTTCTCTGTTAATTTTCTGTTTGGATGATCTATTGTTGATAGTGGAGTATTGAAGTCCCGGACTATGATGATATTGGTGTTTATTTCTGTTTTGTTGTCAAGTAGGTTTTGTTTAATGCATTGTGGTGTACCTGTGTTTGGTGCATAAAGATTGATGATTGTGCTCTTGATAAATAATAAGTGGCCCTCTGTCTTTTTTGATTACTTTTGGTTTGAAGTCTATTATCCAATATAAGCATATGAACAACTGCTTATTTCTTATTTCTATTTGCTTAGGTTTTTCTATTTCTTTTTTCTTATTTCTAGATGGGTTTCTTGATGACAACAGATTGAGTTGTCTATTTTCTGATCCACTCTGTTAGCTTATGTCTGTTGATGGGTGAATTAAGGCCATTAATATTTAGGGTAATCACTGCCATATTTGTGGTGGTTTATGTGGTTTGGTGTTTTCTTGACCTTTGTAGTTTTTTTGTGCCTTCTCTGAGTTTGGTTATTTTTATCTGCTTCTTGTAGGCACTTGAGGTTGGTTATTTGACTCTTCTGTGTGTAGAATTCCCTGAAGTAATCTATGTAGGTTTGACTTTATGTTCATATAGTTGTAGAGCTGACTTTTATCATGAAATTTTTTCTTTCACCATTTAGTATGAGGGATACTTTTGCTAGGTAGAGTAGTTTGGGTTGGAAGCCATATGTTCTTTGACTTTGCAGTATTCCATTCTAGGCCCTTCTGGCTTTCAGAGTCTCAATTGAGAAGTCTGAAGTAATTCTAATGGGGTTACCTTTATATGTAATACATTGTTTCTCCCTAGCTTCTTTTTAAGTCTTTCTTTGTTATCAATGTTTAGATTCTTAATGGTAATATGTCTTGGTGAATTTATCCTTTGGTCAAATCTGTTTGGAATTCTCTTAGCTTCTAGTAACTTGATGGGACTTTCTTTTGAGAACTTGGGAACTTTTTTTTTTTTCAATAATCTTGTTGAATAAGTTCTTCATGCCTTTGGTCTGAATTTCTTCCCCTTCTGGTATTCCCATGAGCTGAATGTTGGGACATTTAAGTGTACCCCACAGTTCCCTCATGTTTTTTTTCCACAAAATTTTTGAACTTATTCAAATTTTTGGACTCATGAACTGTTTCTTCTCTTTTGTCTTCCAATTCTGAGCTTCCATCCTCCACATGATTGACTCTATTATTTACAGCTTCTATAAAGGTTTGAACTTGTTCAGTTTGGTTTGTATTTTCTATTGCCTTTTTATGCATAGTATCCATCCCTCCATTGAGTTCCCTTTTCACATCATTTTCTGATTTTCTTACTGCTTCTTGTAATTCATCCTTGCATTTCTTTATGTCTTCATTGAGCTATCCAGCTGATTGTTGAGGTCCTATTTTTTTCACTCTCCTTCAAATCTTTTAACTATCTTTGGAACACTTTCTGGTTCTTTTCTATTAGGACTAATCTAGCAAAGACAGCATTTACTATTATTGGACCTTTGTTGATTTTCTGCAAGTTCTGCTTGGCCAGAGTCTCATAGCTTGTGTTTCATTTGGGGTTCTGATCCTGTTGAATCATCTATGTTTTGATTAGATACTTCCATTGTAGGACTGGGCAACTTTGTTGGATTTACTTCCATTTGAGTTTTCATGTTATTTCTTTTGCCCTGTGGTCTGCCCATCACAGTGTAGAAATCTTATTTAATTCAGGAGGAAGCTGTAGTTTACCCTTGCTTCAATTAGGCTTCTGATGGAATGGGGCCTGTCTGTTCAGAGGCAAGGAGCCTGTGGGTATCTGGTGGGGGCCTGAGGATGATGAAGGGGCTTGTTGGTTCAGGGTCTGGGACTGCATGGTCAGGTGGCCAGAGAGGGCAGGGGCTAGGGGGAATGGACCAAAGGAGACTGGTGTTGTGGTGGGGCAGGGTAGGAGGGGAGGATATTATTCCATAGTCCTGTGACACAGTGGGGTGAGGTGATGGAACTGCGGGTTCCTTTGACCCAGTGGAGCAGGGGATTCAGTGCAGTGGCAGTGGGGGTATGAATGGCAGTCCTGGTGGCAAGAATGAGGAGGGACACTGAGGAAGGGAGGGAGGCATGCTTGCCAGCTGCCCTGGGTCTTTGTAGCCTGCAGGTAGTATAGGAGGACCTGGTCTGATCATTGTGTGGCACTGGAGGTAAAAGCTGACAGAGAGAGGGAGGGAGGGAGGGAGGGAGGGAGGGAGGGAGGGATGCTAGCCAGCTGGCCTGGGTCCCCAAAGCCTGCAGGAAGTGCATGAGGATCTGCTCTGCACACAGTGGATGGTGGCTGGGATGGTGGTCACAGCTAGGATGGAGGTCCATTGGTGGGAAAACCAAGGGAGACAGCAAGGAATGCTAACCTGCAGGAAGTGCAGGAGGGCCTGATCTGTTCTAGGTGGGTGCAGGCTAGGACACAGGTCCTGGTGGCAGTCTGCATAGCCTGCAGGCAGTGCTGGAGGAACCTGGAGGGGGCAATTTGGACAGCTCCTTGAGGGGTTTGGGGGACTGGTGGGCTACCTGAGAGCATGGGAATCAGAGGATTCCCTACTTTGGTCCTCTGTGCCCTCCCACTGGAGGTCTGCTAGGATCTGCATGCCCTATAAAACCCTCCCAATCTTGCCTTTCCTTCCCCATGAGATGTAGTGCAGTTAGGTGGACTCCATCTTGACTAGAAGTCCCAGGGAATCATTCTTAAGTATTCTTTGAATAACAGAAGAGAACCTCAAGATTTTTGAATGACTATTTCTTCTTGGGATTAAGAGATTTATTGATATTTCTTCAGGTAGAGAGAGAAAGAGAATGGGTGGGATTGGCTTACGTGGGTCCTGGAGAATCAAGCCTTGAACCGGGGTCCTTAGGCTTTAAGCCATCTCTTGATATTTCAAATAGTTTTAATGATTGGATATTTTAGCCTTATTGATGTGCATGTATGTTGCTTTGTTTCAAGATAGAGGCTATGTAGCCCACAGTGGCCTAGAACTCTTGACCCTTTTCCTCAACTTCCCATATCCTGGAATGACAGTGTGCACTACCACACTCTGTTTAATGTCCAATATTCTTTAATTCAGGTTTGTATACTAGAATATTCTGATGAAATCTTACCATGTCCTGACACAGCTACTTTCTTCCTCCTTCTTACTCTCTCTGTTTGAGCTACAGTCAAGGGAATAACCTAGCGATTAAATATTCAAACACATGAGCCTATGGTGAACATTTTATATTTAAGTCACCTCAGCCCGGCACTTAGCTCTGGTTCATTCTCTATAGTCTTTCCAGAGTGAGCTTTGAAATACTAGCACTTCTCTGAAAAAATCTTTTGAAGACTTCTTATTCTCAGGACAAGGAAGATGATGTTTGGCATTACCCATGTAGCTTTGCATGGTTTGACCTTGGCCAAGCTAGTCAGGTTCATCTTACATCCCTATCCCAAATTTCAGGTCAGTACATACTAGCTTTCATACTGTAACTTCCTTCTATTTTTGCTTAATTTTTACTGTTTTTTTTTTTTTTTTTTGTTGTTGTTGTTGTTTTCTTTTCTTCATGTTGCAGCTAGCTCCCTTACCACCCAATCGGGGAATGTTTCTTGAGTCACAGCTTAGAAAAGATATACCCATTTTGTTCTCTCCTGGCTGTTATTAGTGTTTCTTCATAATGTATTATAGTTCATAGGGTGCATGTCTATTAAAACAGTGGCTCCTTCCTCAAGGAAATCTAAGGTCAAGTTCTAAGGATGTCCCTGCTCATAACATAGCCCAATTCTCTTGTAAATAATATTCATTGAATTAATTTAAAGAAGTTGTGATAAATCAGTATTGATTTAGTATTTAGAACAAAAGTGTTTCATTCTATATATAATTCTAAATTATAGGAAGTAATCTTACCAATAAACATTAATAAGCATATAAAATCCTGCTCCTGAGTATATATTTTTGGTATTTTAAGAAAATGGAAGTCACTTCTACCTCAAAAAACAAAATGTTTATTAAAATTCTCAGTATCTTAATTGAGATACAGCCAAAGTACTTTCATACCATCAGTTATTCTTTATGAAATAAAAATGAATATTTTGATTTTGCTCTGAAGTCCTTCACTCTCTGTAAAGAGCAAACATATCTAGAAACCACAATATCTTGGTAAATGGTAAATATATGAGGTCAGGAAGATTAATGAGTAGTATTGGGCAATGCCTAGAATGTTCTGGAATAGAAGAGGTGGTAGGTTTTTATCTTCTAAAGCACAAAACTAGGGTGAATGAGTGAAAATCATATAAATCTAAGTCTCAAGTCACTTAACAAAAAGGTTTTAACACAAAATTTATGCTTTGCAATGAAATGGACTATTTTCTGTGTAAGGAATATATTAAGTCAGAAATGTAGAAAAGATCCTACATAGGTCTCTGGGTTCTACCATTAGTTTCCTTCCATGACCTAGTTTGTAGAAAGGAATACTATCTAGAGCTGTGTTTGACAACTGAAAGGGTGTCTATCTGTATTAGTCAGGATCCTCTAGGAAATGAATCTGTATTATATAAAGAAGATTTGGGGATTAGCTTACAGTATACAGACTGAGAAGTCCAACAATAGCTGTCTACAGGCTGGTAAGTTAGAGAATCTCAGTTCACGAGGCTGGATACCTCTGCAGGATTGCTAGAAAGCTACTTGTCTGTAGTCGACATTGGAAGGCTGACAAAGCTGGGTCCCCATGTCTATGAAGGATAGCATCAACAGAGTAGATACATGCACTAGCAAATAGAAGGGCAGATAGGCTAAAGGTTTGTGTTCTACACAGCTTCTCTATGTATAATCTATCACCAGAATGTCTTCCTTCCTTTCTGGAAGACCTATCATAGATCTCCCCAAAAGGCATGTCTCCTACTTGATTCCTAATCTGATTAAATTGACAATAGAACTTAAAAGCCACATTAGCTATACATTCACATTTTTAAGGACTCTGTTGAATTGATTATTAATTTAATCCACATTTATGGAGATAATAAATCTTAAATGTATTTACAGAGACTGAAGAACACACAAGTTCCAAAACATGTAAAAGAATCTTTTTTTTTCCAATTTAAAGACTTAGTATATAGTAAAATGTATGACATTTTAGAAAAACTATTTTTTCGTGTGTGTGTGGTGTGTGTGCAAGTGGATGTGTGTTTATATATGTGTAGACATGTGGGGAGGTGGATGTATACATGTGTATGCATATTGAGGCCAGATATTGATGTCTAGCATTTTCCTTGTTCATTCTCCACTTACTTACTGAGCCTGGGTCCTTCACTTGCACCTAGAGCTTTCCAATTTGGCTAGTCTAGTAGCCAGCTTGTACCAGGGTTCCCTTGTATCCAACTTCTGTGCTCCAGGATTATAAGCCACACCTACCCAGCATTTATGTGGGTGCTTGGGATCTGAACTCTGTCATGCTTTATCCACTGAGCCAACATCTCCCCACCACCTAGAAAAACTATCATTAATTATTATCATTATTAATTGCTAGTGTTTCTGACAGGCACTGCATTTCTTACCTAGTTATTTTGCCAATATTTGATTATGGCTAGGAAAATTACAGACAAGTTAGCTTCCTATTTTTAATGAGCTAGACATGCTTCTTAATGAAATTGCTAAATTGGTGCTAAATTGTAGCTAGGAGACTTATTTTTGTAAGGATCTCTCTCCTTTACATTGTTTTTTCTTCCCCCTCATCATAGAAAAGAAACTTGAATTGGCTTCAGATACCTTAGTGAATAATAATTGTCAATTTTTGTAGGAGGTACCATATATTGTTGGCTTAGTTTTACTTATATCAGATGTTTGGAATCTAAAAAATGTAAATATTCTATTTTCCAGTTTTATTTCCAAGTCTATATTACCCATTTTGAATTAGACTTATGGCCCTTATCATGCATGTATTATCATTTTAGTCTGCAGGACTTAGTTATAGTCTCAATATTAATAGTATGCAATATTTTAAAAAACTCTCTATATAATCACGTAAGTCTCTTGGGTTTCCAACTAGTTTGACATAAGGTGAGTATGGAATACTTCTATTAACTTTGAATCAATAAAAAAAAATTCCTTCCTGCAATTTACTAAGAGACCAAATGAGGGAGGAAGTAGGGTTACTTGCCAAGCAAGCTGAGGGACAGAAAAAAGAAGAAGGCAACAAAGAAATGACAGGGAGAGGAAGGGTCTTTGGGGGGTGAGTAGGAAGAAGGGATGATGTGAGCAGAATTAGCCAACTAATGACAACATGAACCATTACCATAAAACACTTCCTCCTGGATAGCATTCTACAAGATATAATCGTCACTGAAGGGACAGGGGACCCAGACAGAAGTTCCGAGTAGAAGGTGGAGAAAGCTTAATGCAAAACCATGGTCTCTGGCCGGTTAATCCCAGGACCAGAATTGGGTTATACCTCATAGTGATCTGTTAGTCAGGAAGACATAGGAGGTCCCCAAAATAATGCAGGCCATTGTCAAAGCAATTTATTACCTGCCCGAACTAAAAGGCAAGACCCTATTGTAGAAGATACAGAAGACTTCACAGAATATCGAGAGACCATGCTAGATCTGAGAAGGAAACTAGTTCCCTCCTGACTAGCCCTCATGGTGATGGAAAGTGCTATGGGAGCTGCTGAAGGAAAATGGTTATCAACAGTGTGAATAAGCAGGAGATTCTTCAAGATAAGAAATCAACCATCTGGGCAAGAAGTACACAAAGCATAGATGGGTAACCAACTGTTCTCATATTGGATATGAGACCCACACAGTGGGAGAGAACCCATATCTGGTACTGGGAACCAAGTCAGAATCCCACTGGTTGGAAATTCATGGACTTCAGAGAGAACCTCCTCTGCTCTTTAGCTAAAAAGAATGGGTACACACATCAAGAAGTCTCTCAAATAACTATGTTCATCCCCTTTAATACATGCTGCTCTCAAGTTTTGGTTAGCAAATCCACTTTATCTTTTAGATGGCAGAGAAAACTGAGGAGATCTTAGCTACCCCATCATGACAAGAAAAGATAGCCAACTGTCTTCCATGAGATGGGGCCTAGGAAAAAGCAGCAACATAAATACTGCCTTCACTGTTAGCCTGAAAATCACCTCCAGGGAGATGGTGACAAACACTGTAGTCACTCACATCTCATCAAAACAGAAATCCAGGTGGGTGTGGTGGTACATTCCTTTAGTCCCAGCACTTGGAAGACAGAGGAGGATTGCCATCAGTTTGAGGCCAGCCTGATATTACACAGTGGGAAAATAAAACAGAAATACAAAGGCTACACAGGATTCAACACCAAACCAGATTTCTAACACACTACCAAGACTCAGAGAGCATTGAGGAAGAAGGGTCAGAAAGATTGTAAGAGTTACAAGGTGGACTAGCCTGAGGCACAGTCCACCCCCCATCACAGACCAACTGAGGCCTTCAGCACCCCACAATGAATGGCAAAACCCCACTGAGGAGGGTACTCAGTGGAATGAAGGTGGAGGTGAGAGGATATCAGTATAATCTTTATTTTAAAAGTTTTTAAAAGAAGAAAGACCAAGTGAGGAATTTCTTCTATAGCATACTTGACTTGACCAAGTGGTCTTACTGCAAGAAACCTACTATGTAATTAGGGTAATTGAAACTTTAGGGTGCTTAACCATGACTGATAGTCAGGAAGTAGCCAATTCTTTAGTTCATCCCCACCTGTTCTCTCCACCACCCAGTGCTGCTGTTGAAGGGGATCCTCCATGACCAGTGTCTATGCTGCCAGGGCACATCTGCACACCCCCATGAAGAGTAAGTTCCAGGCCTTTGGTCATAAAGTCTTTGCAGGATGTCTTAATCTTCCAGCCTTTTTGTTCATTGACAACATCCTATAATCATGCTAAAGAAATTGCCTATGTAGGAGAGTCCCTAGTTGCAGAAAGTATTCACATACAGTGCTAAAATTTTCAAGATTAGAGAACCTTTCATACTTATATTCCACTACTTGTCTTTTGACCCTTTTTTGAAACATTTTATTCCATACCATACACCTTTCAGATGAGTTGGTCTACTTTCCTTTAAATAGACTTGAATTCAAAAAGCTGTTTATTTCTCCCAAATGATGAAGATTAAGAATAGCAAAAAAAATGTCCTTTTTTCCCCATGTATGGCAAGGGCAAGCTATTTTAAAATAATTTGCCTTGTCACAGTTTCTATGTGGGTTTTAATAATTTACTTTGTTATATTTTCATGCAGCAGTCCTTCTTACAAGCAGGGGAACCATTTCAATGCTTGAAACTGAGGCTAGTACAAATCTTATACATATATATCATTCTTACTATAGATCTCAGCAACCTCAGCATACAAGATTTTCCATTTCTCATTAAGCCATTAACTTCACCTTTTCACTTTAAAAGGGCATTTACAGCTTCTTTTTGACATTGCAAATTGCCAACATCATTACTATTTGGCTCTTACTAAGTAAAATAAGTCATTGAGTGTATCACTTACCATCTCATTGCTGTGAACAAATTCCCCAACAAAAGCAGTTTAGGGGAATAAAGGAGATTAATTTGGCTTGCAGATCCAGAGGATAGAGTCCATCATTGTGGCTGTGGTAGTTTGAATGTATGTCCCAATAAACTCTGATCTTTTATTAAACCTTGTCTCCAGCTGCTTGGCTGGAAGAAGTGTCACTGGGGGCAGATCCTGGGGTCCAACTCTAAGGTCCCACTCTGGGTAGATCTGGATTCCAACCCAGAGGTATAGAGAGTAGCCTGAGTTCTGCCTGGGTCCCTGCTGTTTGCTGTTGTTTGTTCTTGCTTGTGGTGCTGGGTGTTTGGTAATGTCTTTCTGTGTGGATTTATGAATGAAAGTAACCTTCTTCTAACATTTGGTGGAATTTCCCCTGGATCTATCAGCTTGAAATAAATTCCTTCCTCCATAAACCGTATTTGTTTTGGATGTTAGTCCCAACAACATGGAGCTGACTACAACAGTGGGGAAAGAAAGGCAGAAGAAGGAAGCTTGTGTCACATTGTAGCACAGGGGGCAGAGAGGAAGAATAGCATATAGACTTGGGCTATACCCTCAAGGACAGCCTCCCCCCATCCAGTGTCACACTTCCTCTAGCAAGGCTACACCTCTTAAAGGTTTCAAAACTTTCCCAAATAGAACCACTGTGGTGGTTTGAATCAGATGTTCCCCATAAACTTATGTGTTCTGAATACTTGGTCCCCAGCTGATGGCTATTTGGGAGGTGGAGCCTTGGTTGAGGAAGTTTGTTTCTGAAGATGCACCTTGAGGTTCATTAGTCCCTAGCTTGCTAATGTTAGTTGGCTCACTCTCCTGTTGCTATTTTCCATATGCCATGGCAGAGTTCAGTTTCTGCTCATGCCATGCTTTCCCCTGCCATCATGGGGCTTTCCCTCAAGACTGCTAGCCAAAATAAGTACTTTCTTTCCATCAGCTGCTTTTGGTCAGGTATTTGCCCAAGAAATGTGAGGAAACTACTACAACCACCAACTGAGAATTAATGAGGGTGTTGTGTGTGTAATAGGAACAGAAAATTGTGATATTTTGCTTACTCATAAGGGTCATGGTTAATGTTCTTATTTTAAAAAAGGCTCTTAATAGGAGAGACAGCAAATGTATTTAACCAAGATTTTATGTGACATTAGAGTGAGTCTTCAGAAATAGTAATGGTAGTAGACCAATGATGAAAACCAAGCAAGACCCGTTTAATCAAATTCTTCTTTGCCTCTCTGTGTCTCTTTCCTTCCTCCAGGATAAGGGAAAGTATTATTCTAGAATGAGGGTTCTGTGATCTACTTTCTAGCCACATAAATGAGAGAATTTCTTTATGATCAGTTCTCACATAGAAAGTTGGATATGGGGAGGAGGTTACAGCTACTTTCTTGTTCCTGAAGCCCTCCTAATCTTCTTTATCTCAAAGTACTTTGACAGAGTGTGTTCTAAGCCCTACCTCCAACAATGTTTATGTCTTTGTAGGTATATATGTGAATCCTGGAGAGAGGTATTCTATAAGAAATCATATGGAATCCTTGGAGTGTTGGGCACTGGTTATTACAAGTGATGATTACCACTAATGTTAGGCCACTCCTAGGGGATGACTTACAAAGAGAGCTGTGGACTGAAAGAGGAAAGGCAGGTATTGTAGTCCTTGAATTTACTTACATGAAAAGCAAAACTTCCAGGCAAGGTGAGTTGGCTGCCATTGGTAAGTACCATATTTCTTTTATTGTCTCTCCACTAAAGTGTAGTTCATTCACAGACTCTCACTCACATTGCCTGATCACCCACTTACCTCTGTTCATCCATATTTAGCAGGGTGGTATTTCCTTCCCACTAGATGAAATCCCTTTATTTCTCTCACTACTTGCTTCCTTCCATCAAGCTGTCCTTTAATTTTAAAACTCAGCTGAGAATCTGTTTAATTCTTTTAAGGGTACCTCTTATCAGAAATAAGAACAGAGAAAATTAAGTTATATTCTACTTTTATTTATCCTTTTAGATAACTGTGGGACAGGGAAAAAATCTACTTGAGTTGCTGCCATATGACATTAAGAAGATACATATAGGCTAGAGAGATTGCTCAGTGGTTAAAGGCACTTGCTTGCAAAGCCTGACAGTCCAGGTTTGAGTCGCCAGTCCTCACAGAAAAGCCAGATGCACAAATTGGTACATGCATCTGGAGTTCATTGAAATGACAGGAGGGCTTTGCAGGCCCATATTCTCTCTCTCTTTCTCCTGTTTCAGTCTTCCTCTCACTCTCTCTTTAGTTCTCTCTCTCTTTCTCCCTTTATCAAATAAATATATTTAAAACAAGATACACGTCCCCATGACCCACAGGAAATCAAAGGTTCTCCCTACACCCCCAAAATAATTTATGAGATCACCATGAAGTATTCAAAATTATACTGGAAGTCACCAAATTCTAGCACACCATAAACAAATGAACCTTACTAAAGGAATCGACACAATTACTCATTTCCATACCTACACTTTTTTCCCCTTAAAGCCCTCATTCAACTTAATTTCAGGATGGCTGCCACACAGGCTAGCATCATTCGGAAGCCATAAAGATGGACACCTAAGGGATATAATCAATTCTACTAGAGCATTTGTGATGACAGAAACTGCTCTTTGAAAGCAGCAAAGAGATTCGTTGAACTGTAGCTACCAAAGCACAAGGGAGAATTGAGTTTAATAAAAGCAAACATCTTTGGAATGACCATTAATACAAAGCTAGTTTTTTTTCATTTTGAAGAAATGATGGATGACCTTTAGGGAGGCAGGTAGATCTGAGGGAAAGCAATCAGTCACAGAAAAATGTCTTCCTGGATAATGTCAACAAAAAGCAGTTACTATGATAGTAGTTTCTTTTACTATTTTTTTTCTTGTGAGCCTGTTCTGCTAACTCCTTATTTCTTTTTTTCTGTTTACATTTCTTCCTTTTCTGTTTTATCAGAATCCTTCCCTCCTTCCTCTTTTCCCCATTCTGCCTCTGCCTTTATTTTTTCCAAGTTGAATATTGAAGCCTTTCATATGCCTTCTGTTTTTAGCATCAACTTTCCAAAATCTTTGATTCAATGTAAAATGTTTAACTCACTTCAAAAGATACTCTAATAAATGGCATATGTCACTAAATGAAATGAGAGTGAAAAATATCACTGAGTGTGATAAAGATCCTTTGTCTCAATTTTAAAGAAATATTTTATTTTTGTGATTTTTTTATACATTAATTTATGTATATTAAGGTCAGGCTTTATTTGTTTTATAGCTCATAGATAGAAGCATGCTATTATGTATTTTACTGTTTTCCACATTATTTTTGTATATGTTATGGTTTTGGTTTTAGAAACAAAGTATCATGTAGGTAAGCAGTTAAATTTCTTCTTTAACTTTCCTTCAATACAGAGAATGAGCAATTTTCATTGATTAAACAGAAATATTTCACTTTTAGATATGCATAAGATATGATGTGATTAATGGTGCTGTATCCAGTAGATACAATGTGAGCTACTCTGGAGCAATGGACAGAATATGAACTCTTAAACAATGACCCAAGCGAACTGTATTTTAGAGGTTTATGTCCTCACTCACTTCTACCTATGGTAAAGAAGCAGTTGTATGGCTCACAGATTGTCTCGTAGTCACAGCCAGTGGACAATTAAAATAGAATGCATTTATTTTACATAAATACTGATTCCTATCTGGATGAATAATCAAACTTTTGATAGATAAATCTGAGTGTTCACTAAATAAATTTAATCTATATTGATCATGCCTTTGCTGTATTAGAAAACATTCTTTTGATTTTTGTATTGGTTTTAATCTTTGAGAGGTAGAGATAACATTAAATTTGACTTTTGTCTATTCTAATCTATTCTACTGTTATTATGGTACCAAAAGATGGGACTATGTACCTTGGAGCTTATGGGATTTTTTTTCCTTGTGCTTCTGAGAAATGAGAAACTATGCTAACTTCATAGCCATTCTACAACCCAGCACATGAACTGGGGGAATGTGGGTCTCTGGTTCCTCAAGGGCTATTGCACATCAGCTCCCTGGAGGCGTCCAGGCAACTGTGGAGCAGGGTCTTGAGCTGTTGTGAGTATGACAGGAAGAAACACTGGGGAGACATCTTCAGAGAACAGCTCTTGTTTATTCAACAAGGAACTGGGTTTTTATAAGCAGTTGAGAAAGAGAGCAGGAACAGGGTCCCAAGGGGATTGGTGGGTTCAAAAGTTGTTTGCTGATGCCTAGTTGGCATATAGGGATGTTCAACCCAGTGTGTAGGGAGAGGGTCAGGGTGATCTATATAGTGGTGGGAAGAGGTAAAGGGTATGAGTCATAGGGTAGTGGGGCTGAGTAAAGGCTGCTGGCTGATAGGGAGTTTCCTAGGCAACTGGCCAAAAGTCACAGGGTTATGAGCAAAGCCTAAGTCTTACCAGGAAGTTCAGGCGCCCTTGGCTGGAGGGAGGGAGCGGCCCTCCTCATGCCAGTCTTGGAACCTGAGATTTGTCCTGGGGGGGTAGGCTCACCATGACCGGGGGGACCTGACATCCACCCAGGGTCCAGGCTGATGCAACTTCTCTGTAGCCTGGGGGGCCCTAGTCATGTCTGATAGTTTAGGCCTGCTTTCACCCAGGGTCCTGCCTGTGTCTGACAGGGGAATATTTTCAGGGTTAGTACCCTTTTCTTTCTTTGAAAAGACATTTCTGCCTTTTACTTATATGACACTGAGATATTTTAGGTACCTGGAAAACAGTTTACTTTTATATTGTAGAAGTATATTCAAGAAATTAATGTTTGAAAAGACTGGTAAAAGTACCAACTGTGAGGGAGGAGACTTAAATCACTCCTTGGCCCCATTACAAGAACTGGAATCTAGACTTGTGATCCTTTTCCTCTGTATTATCTAATTAAAAGTTTGTGAGAATACAATTAAACTATAAATACACCTTAACTGCTAAGCCATCTCTCCAGCCCCTGGTCTATAAATACAAAAGTATTTGAAATATATTGAAATATACAATAGATATTTTGTGCATAACTTTAAAACTTGCATCATTGAGAAAACTAGATGTGATTTCTTATCCTGATGACTGAAATAATGTATCTAAATTCAATCACTTAATAGTTAACATATTTTTTATTAAAATGATTCAAATAGGTAATAGATATAGTAACTTATCTCGAAAATGTATGCCACAGAAAAAAATTATAAAATATATGAAATTAAAATTTAATTTTTTTAAGTTACATAACACCAGAAGACAAAACAAGGTGAACATTAACTGGAAGAGTAATAGGCTGAGTTAAGAAAGGAAAGAGGGGCTGGAGAGATGGCTTAGTGGTTAAACGCTTGCCTGTGAAGCCTAAAGACCCCAGTTTGAGGCTCAATTCCCCAGGACCCACATAAGCCAGATGCACAAGGGGGGCCGCATGTACCTGGAGTTCATTTGCAGTGGCTGGAGGCCCTGGCATGCCCATTCTCTCTCTATATCTGCCTCTTTCTCTCTCGGTCTGTCTGTCACTCTCAAATAAATAAAAAAGTTTTTAAAAAAGAAAGAAAGGAAAGAGCCATGGCTACTGCAGTGGTTGATACCAGGTGAGGAAGAATTGGGTTTTGCCATGAAGTAAGATGTAACTGAACAAATAAAAAGATAAAGGCAATATCATAAGACATAAGAAAAGAAAGCATAAATTTATTTTGAGTAGGACAAATAAAGTACTTAACTTGGTAGAAGCATGTCATGCTCTTGATCAGAACTGGGCTGATCTGATCTTCCCACACTCAGTTCTTTCAAGTCTGTCTAAGAAAAGTATTTAAATCCCAACAGAATTTCTCCATGCCTGATAGATAAGAGCTTCCTTTCAGTCCCCTCTCAGCCTTTGTACTTCCTCTCTGGAGGCCAAATGAACAGGGCTTATTTGCTCCAGCACTGCAGAGCACAGATGAGACAGAAACCACACAATTCACCAATATTCCAATCAGTCTTACAGCAAGTGGAAGTGGGCTTAGAAAAATCACAATGAGAATTTCAATCAGCCCCAACCTCTTTCTGTTGCACCAATGTGAAATGCTACAAATTCTCCAGATATCTCTACCCTTCCATTTATAAATAGAGAAATATTAAATCTGAAATAGAAGTAATTTTATAAAACACATATATATTTAACTCATTTACTCTTCCACTCATATGCTCATTCTGTATTTATTCTTATACACCTCAAACATGAATTTGGTATATACTTGTCTTTCCAGGAGTTTAAACTGCAGCATGATGGCAAGAAATATGTAATGAGGAGAAAAAATATTTTTAGTATAATGCTGGAGCTATATTATTACATGAGGTCAGGGAAGAAAATTGAAAATAGAGAAGCATTTTACAGCAAGTAGTGCTCAGGCTGAAAAATGAAACAGAAATCAACAGTAAATGTGTGGGTATGGGTAGAGGCTAAGAAACATTTTATAGAGAAAATATGACATTATGAAGGTATGACAATAACATGAGATCTACACTTCTCAGAACAGAAAACTAGGGTCCAGAAGTTATGACCTTCCAAGATCTGGGTGAGATAACCTAGCAGGAATGTGTATTTATGATTCTAGTTAAGCACATCTAACATACATGCATGCCTTAATGGCTTTTCTACAATAGCACTGAAAAAACACAAATATATATGATAACCAAGGAGAATAGAGAGAATTCCTAAATGAATAAAATACAGGTTGGGTGAGTGGTAAAGGGACAAAGATTAGTGTGCCATTCTTTTACTTTAAAGAAAGAGGGTATGACAAAGAGTCAAGAATAATCCTTTTAAAATGTTGTCCTTGGATGGTTTTGAAGATGCTAGGGATTTATAAGTCATATTGTACAGTACACAAGAGTATTGTGATTTAACTGCAGCCCATATATATGTTAGCCTCTGGATAAATGCAAGAATAATGCCTCACCATCTAGAAGATGTAGACTGTTACTAGAAAATTTTCAGTACCTGGGATGGAATACCTTCCAGTGAGATGTTGGCCAAGGAGGTCCCGGTAGCCTCCAAAACATTAAGGCTTTTGCCAAAGCCCTTGGTTTCCCTAGAGAAATAGATAGTAAGACCCTATTGCTGAAGACATCTCATGCCTGAGAGGCAAGGACACTGAGAAAGCAAGCTGGTGCTGAGCAGAAAACCTTCTCCTGTAGACCAGCCAACTGAAAGCTGAAAAAGCTGCACTGCATAGCGTATGGGAGACAGAAGCCATCAACAGTGAAAATAGTGGATGCTGAATATTCAAGCTTGGCCAGACAGGCCCAATGACTGAACGGGTGCAATAATGTTGTGCTCCATAATTGGACTGAAGGCCCTCTCACGGGAGGGAATATATACCTGGTACTGAAAAATAAAAGTCTATGGTAGGTGAGGTCATGAGCCTTGGGGTATAAGCCTGCTCATGTCTGACTAAATGTATATATTATTATAGCTGCCCTGGGGACACTACACTAAATGTTCATGTCCACAGTATTCTCTCTTCTGGCTAGAGAAGCTTCTCTTTTCAGATGGTGATGACCACTGGGATGACACAAAAGGCAACATAGTACTGAGAAGAAGGGAAGCACTGAAACACCTCTGTCACATCCTCCAGTGGCTCAGGGACCATTGCGGAAGAGGGGGGCGGATAGAATGGAAGAGCCAAAGGAAGGATATGACCTCTTACTATGCAGCTGCCCAGACAGAAATTGGCCGATATCCATGATCTTGCAGTGCCTAGCAATACCTTTGCAAGACCCTCAAAATAGAAGAGAAAGATGATGTCATCAAATTGAGAGAGACTAATGGAGAAAGGGAGGGGATATGATGGAGACCGGAGTTCTAAAGTGGAATGGGGGAGGGGAAGGAAATATCAGGTGGGGTTTTTTTGGTATGTAAGATTAAAAGTCAATAAAAATAAAAATAAAAAAATAAAAAAATAAAAATAAAATAAAAAAAAGAATAATGCCTCAGAGCAGGATCAGCCTCTGCTATTCTTCAGATTCTCCCTCTCCCATATGATGAAAGAAGAGTAGAAACAATATGAGGATGATTTGCATCTGACAGTGATATGAGTTTTAATTAAATGCATGAAATAATTGGACAAGTACAAAAGGAGTACTATGCTTGTTAGATTATTAAAAGATACTCTGACCTGATATGAAAGGAAGAACCTGACTACCACTTCTACTGGAGGCCAGAGCATGGTCTAATAGAGCAAGAATGTTCCTTTCTGCTCAATAGTCAGTCTTGCTACCTCTCCAATACCAGATCCTAGCTATTATGAAATACAGTTTTTTAAAGTCTGGCAATTGGATTGATTTCAAATACTGAAATATCCTTACTTTAATAAGTGCATTACTTATTCCACAATTCTTACATACCACAAGTTGTACCAGTTGCTTGGAATTTATTAAAAATATTTTTTCAAAATGATTTTGGGGTTCTAGTTCTCTTCATCTTCCACTCAATGAATAGAAGGAATGTGGTTTGAAGTAAAGCACTGACATGTGTCTTTGTCTGGCCAACAATATATGAGCAGAAATGACTCACAATTGAACTGAGACAAAATTGATTTGTGAAGAGGGAAAAATGAATAGAAGTGATTATACTACCAGCATCACAGCTGAGAGAGCTTGGTTTAACCCCTCTCAGCCTATGACATTGTCTTAGCTGAGCAGACCCTTTGTAGAAACTCACTGACTTTGAATAAACATTTGTAAAAGGAATGACAAAACTGGCCTCAGACATTTTATTGACAAGAACACTTACCATTTCTAGAAATACTGCACCTTCTAGGAAAAGTGCCCTTATTTACTGATGAATCATTCTAATCTCTGCTTTTTTAAATTTACTGTTTCAGTGTTTGCTTATCTGTTATGTTCTAGTCTCATTACCAAAATCAACAATAAAACAATGATCCCATGAAATTTTCAATTATTCAGAAGCCAGGCAACAGAACGTGTTCTTGTCCAAGAATGCAGAAGTGATATAATGTACCAAGAATTTTGCACTTGGCCTTAGGATGAGAAAAGTGGTTTGGTGTGTGTAGCAAGTACAGTTAACAGCACTAGTGAGTGATGGCTGTGCTTAGGCAGACTGCTGATGCAGGAATACAAAAGTAGAGAGATATCAAACAGTCTGATTTAGGGCTCTGAGACAGTGGGGAGTGTGGAGATTGATAGCCCAGAAACGAATCTTTTGGTAGAGGTCTATGGCCTGCATCAGAGCTTTGGGGATTGATAGCGTATTGTGCCATCAATCTCAGCACTGTAAATGGGACTACTATTCTCTATGAAAAATGGGTTATATTAAATACTCTGACATTGACTATATTGAGAACTGCAGAGTGACTAGGGAAGAATACATGTTTGCAGAGATAATGCTGTACCATCTTATTTCTTAGTATGTTGAAGGACAACAAAAGGAATATTAGTCTCCACAAACATAAGGAAGTAATCATATGGATTGTATTGTTATTTTAAAATTGAAATCGATGAGAACACAAAAAAGCATTGATTAAAATCTGGTAGCTCTGGAATGGACCTGGCAGCAATAAGTCCATAAAATGGGAGCAAATGAACATATGGCTCTCTAGACTGCTAAAGAATACAACTTAAGTCCCAATTTATAAGTCTCAATTTATTAAATAAAACAGAACTGTGAGTATAAGAAATATCTAATAGGTATTACAAGTTTTAAAATCCTACAGTCATATAAAGAAGAACATATATATATAGTACCTTATATGTTGCTACCTGGCATATATGGTGTTTGGTGCCTCAAAAATGAATTTCATGTAATTGAATATATTGAGTTGATTAAAGTGCATTAATTAGCTGCAATTTAGAGAAACTGTATTTCCACTCAAAATCACTCTTTCTTCCTTATTTTTTGCCATTTTGTTTAAAATCACTTTAAAGTTTACATTTTAATAACATATTAAACCTAGAAAAGACTGTTTTATTAATTCATAAGATTAATTCCAGATCCATAAGCTTTGCACATAGAGGAAAAAAATACTCAGGGTGATTTTAAACCCATGTTTTCCTGACAGACAATATTATGGATGAAATATATCTTGAAATGAAGAGTTTGTTCTAGGAAAATCTGTAATAAGACCTGCTAAAACACAGAAGAAATTTGAGTGAAAACATGGTCATTGCCACCCAATCACTAAAATGACAACCTATAGACAGTATTCCTCAATATTATGAAAATGTGATTTATCAGTTAAAACTAAAAATTACAATATAGTCATCACAATGTTATATATTTCATTTTATATATTATGTACCTGGTAAATCCATTTTTAAAAAGACAATCCAAATGGTATTAGCTCCATCTTTTATGTTCTTTCTTGGTTTTGAGCAATGTAACTTTTGGTCTACTGAGTACAATGAAGCTAAAATTTTAACAAAATCCTTTATTTTTATTTGAGAAGTACTTAAATATGGTAACAATTTAATAACTAAATTATCCATTGATTATAATAGCAACAATTTTAACATTGGTCCTTTCTTCCCTTTATACATATATATATATATATATATATATATATATATATATATATATATATTTATTTTATTTCAGACAGAGAGAAAAAGAGAGAGAGAGAGATTGAGAATGGGTATGCCAGGGCCTCCATCCACTGCAAACGAATTCCAGATGCATGCGCCACTACTTTGTGTATCTGGCTTACATGGGTCCTGGGGAATGAAACCTGGGTCCTTTGGCTTTGCAGGGAAGTGCCTTAACTGCTAAGTCATTCCTCCAGACCTACTAATATTTTAAATTAATTTCTTTCACATAATTTTAGGTAAGTAGCATTTATACTTGATAATTCTATGATTTAAAATAATTTTAAATTGTTACTTTTTTCAAAAAAACTTTCTAGGTTTTAATGCTTAAAATTCTAGTACTTTATTTCTTATGTTGTTGTTGTTGTTTATTTAATGTAGAGAATTGAACTTGGGGCTTTGTGCATGCTAAGTAAACACTCCACTACTGAGCTATAACCCTAAATGAGTGCCAAGATTCTGGACTGAGAAATCATATTAGTTGTAACAGGTACATAGTAAATTAAAATAACAGGTAAACTTATGATTCTATTAATAATTACTTAACATAAAATTGAAGTTTTTTTAAATTTTTATTTATTTTTTATGAGAGAGAGAGAAAGAACATGAGAGAGAAGGAGAGAATTGGCTGCTAGGGACTCTAGCCACTGCAATCAAACTCCAGATGCATGCACCACCTTGTGCACATGTACAACCTTGTATTCTTGCAACATCTTGTGCATCTGACTTATGTGGGACCTGGAGAGTTGAACATGGGTCCTTAGTCTTCACAGGCAAGCACCTTAACCATCTCTCCAGCCCTAAAATATGCATTTTTATTTAAAGAGCATTTAAATGTGACATGCAGTATATGTACACATATATTAATTTGCCCAACCATAAGTATCAATTATTGCTAGAGAATGGAATTACCTATCAATTCTACTCATATTCTTCATTTTAATAGAGAGAGGTGATGATAATCAAACTTGTTTATGTAAATAAGTATAGAAGTATTAAAGTATTTTAATAACAATATCTGTGAATTATATAAAGGTATTCTGCATTATATGCATTATAGGTTAAAACATACTATAATCAATATTTTTTATTTAGTGTGTACAGGTGTGTATCAAATGTGTGCCGTATAAGTGTGTCCATGTGGTATATGCACATGTGTGCAGATGTGTACATGCATGTCCTCCTTTATCAGTTTTCTGTCTTACTTCCCTGAGCCAGTCTTTCACCAAGTCTGGAGCTCCCTGTTCTTCAGTTAAACTGGATAACCAGTGGTCCTTTTCTCCTTGCCCACCTCAGCACTGGGGCATAAGCATGGGCAACCATGCCTGGCTTCTTACATGGGTGTTGGAGATCAAACTCAGATCCTCATGCTTGTGCAGTCATGCTCTGAGCTGTATTCCTAGCTACAGTAATTTCTAATGATATATTAGATCTTAAGCTCTTCAATTTCATTGAAGGAAAAGGGCTAGATGCTACTTCCAACTTGTCTTATAAAGGAATAGGTTGTCAATTTATTAGATTTATTAAAGTTGTCAATTTCTGGGAGTTATAACAATGAAACTATTTTATAAAAATCAATAAGTGACTATTAATAAAGCTTCTTGTACCACAATGTAGACTATTAGGCAAAGTTAAGATCAATTAAATTCACAGGTTTCATTGTTAATGAAATCTTATGTTTGGTGATAAATTTTAGTTTTCATAGTCCTTAGGACCTTAAAACAGCCCAAAATAGTGATAAAAGAAGGATAATCCAAAATTACTGAAATGTATAAGTGATTCTACTTAACAGTTAAGTGATAATTAACTTATAATTTATAATTTATATATTTGTTAGAATTAAGATAATATAGTAGCATCTGAACAATCTTAAGCAAATAAAGCTACATTTTAAGTCTTAGGATATTATGACCCAAATTGTATTTGTTGGTAGCATTTGTTCTTTGAAAATATAGGAGAAAATATTCTGCTTTAAAGAACATTGTTGAGAACAAAGTTGAGAATGGCCACACATGCCTTTATCTGCAGTGCTGAGGGGTGCTAGAGAAAGGAGAATTACTACAGCTTAGTCAGCCAGCCTGGACAATGACATCTACAGGTTCAGTAAGAGACTGAGGATAATAAAGGTGAAGAATGATAGAGGACACAACATTCTCCTCTGACCTGTGCACATGTGAACATAGGGTACGTGCATCAGCATACGCACATCCATATATCATATGTGTACATAATAGCATGAACACACACACACAAACACACACATTGGAACATGATTTACTTTATGAAAAATATAAGCTAAAATAAAGATGATGGACTACTAATTAATTTTAGAAAATTTAAAATAATGTATCAGTGATGATTGTTGAATGCATTGCTTAGTATGGAAATCATAATGTGATCTCATTAGCTTAAGATAAATAAAAGATATTACTTATTGAGATAAACACGATCAGAAAAATGGGACAAGTAAGACAAAGCATGTGACTTATCCCCATGTTAAAACATAATTATGGATTTGTAATGTCCAATTGTTGAGGAAAAACTAAAATATTCTTTTCTAAGTTTATTTGATCAAAAAAAGATCATTTACTTTGTCATATGCTCTTTTCATTCAAAGATGTACTATTGATTTAGTATGGGTGACTAAATTTTTCACTTATTGTCTTTGAAATAATACATACTCTCAAACTGATTCCTTGATGGAGTTATTCACGGAGTCATTTTCTATTATTTAGGATGCTGAATATGGAGAGAAGACTCTTTTCTCCTTCACATCAAACAGACTTTTTATTATGCTACTTCCTAATCATGAATATTCCAAATCTGTGAGAGAGAGAGAGGGAGATACAGAGACAGAGAGAGAGAGAAAGAGAGAGAAATCTTGCTTGGGTGAAGAAAGCACTGATGTTCTTAATAGCTTTTTTCCTAAGCATCCTGTGGTCTGTTTTCCTGACATCTTCCTTCAAGTGTAATGGATTACTTGATAATTGCTAAGTATAAGAAGATGTGAGATTGATAAAAGACACATGATACCTAATACCTCTCTGTCACCTAGTTTACACGTATGACATTGTGTTTGTCTATGAATGAGATATTTGAAACAAGAAATAACAGGAGATGGGAGTCAATTTCTGTCTGGCTTATGTAGCTGACACTGCTGTTTCACAGTGAATCTTAGGTGCCTTCAGAGAACTTTTTACCCTTTGGATTTTGATGGGATTAGTGAGGTCTCTGCCTTTTTTTTTTTTTTCAAAATGGAAAAATTTACATAATGCTATGACAACAAACAGATCACACTTAGGACTAAATTCAGGAGGAAGTTGAGTCTCCAAAATAATAAACTAAACAATAAGTACATAACTGAAGCAATCTGAGAGAAGATAGCCATTCCAGTGACAACACATTCTGAGAACTGTTTAGGTCCTAAAGTCTGAAGTCCTTACTTGATGTGCAGTGGTAACTTAAAAAATGAATGATATCATTGCCTTTTGACATTTCTCCATCTCTACTGGCCATAGCATGGGTATATGAATAATAAAATTTCACTGAAGATATTTTAGTAATTAAAGTACAGCCATAAATTGTGGAGAAATGAATGTGAAAAGAGTTAATTTTGTATGATAAAGACAGCCTTGATTACAGCTCACATTATAATTACATGCTTTGAGTATATATGAATGTGTAAGGGTGTGTGTGTGTGTGTGTGTGTGTGTGTGTGTGTGTGTATGATTGAAAAATGTAATGAAGTAGAATTCAAGCTGATATCTCTACTTCCACAGTAATATTAAAGTATTAGAATTTATCTGCAGAGATATATAAAAGGTTGCATTTTTGTTTTCAAAACATATCCATATATGGAATGGGGAGGTTTTTCATGTGATTATATAGCCAGGTAATACCACCAGGAAGATTTTCCTGGTCCAAGATTATTCATCCTTTCATTACCTCCCAAAGTAACCTAGTGTTTCTCAATATCTATATAGAAATATCTGAGCAAATACATAATAGCAAAACTTGAAACTTATTCACTATTTGCCACAGTTATGAAAAGAAAGAATGTGGAATTATTTGACATGAAGAACACCTTTGACCAAATCCGACTTTTTAAAAAATTTAAATGATGACCAGATTTAGAGGAAATGTCATCAAGTATCCCTGAGTTTCCACCTATAAAACAATGAGTGATAATAAATGTTCCAGAAAAAAGGAAATGTAAATAGAGAAGCCCTTTTAGGATTGTTCTCAAAGAATATTTTCAGACATGATCTGGAAGATGGAGTGTACAGTGACATCTCAAATTTGCTGATGACATCAACTCTTCCCAATAGTGAAATGCCAGGGTGACATGAATCAATTGCAGGAACATCTTGAAGATACCGTGGGAGTGAGCTGAAAAATAGTAACTAAGCTTCAGTTGCAAAAAGTGCAAGACAGAATGTCAGATTCAGGGAAAATAATCTAAACTTTATTCATTGCATGAGTCATTTATTCTTTATGAAAAGGCTTGTTGAGAACCTACTATGCGCACAGCACAAAATGGTAATGAATAGAGAGCATGGTTGTTGGTCTACTGGGGAGGGACAGATTTATTTAAACTGCAATATTAAATAACAAGGAATATTTTCAAAAAAAATATTGAAGGGCCAGTTGAACACAGAAAATGAAGCCTGAGAGAGCCAAGGAAGGTGTAGGTGACATTTGAGCTACATCTGGAAGGCCAAGCAGGAGAAAGGGAAAAGAGAATGAAAAGAATGCAATACTGGATTAGTCAGCTCATACCCTCTGGCATATAATGAGTCATTAATAATGACAGTTGTGAAAGTGTTAATGACAATGATGAACATTAAATTAGTAATTCTGACTTAAAAATCATACTGCAGAGCCATAGGGACAAAGACAGCATGGTGCTGAAGCAAAACTCGAATCGCATAGAGGACCTATAAATAAACCTGCACAGCTAGTACCACCCAATTTTTGACAAAGGCATCAAAAACACACTGGAACAAAGATGGGCTATTCAACAAATAGTGCTGGCAAAACTGAATATTCATATGCAGAAGAATTAAATCAGATCCTCATCTCTTACCCAATGCAAAAATCAATTCAATATGCATCAAATACTAATTTAAAACCAGAAACACTGAAACTTCTAGGGGAAAACATAGGAAATACACTTCAAAATAAGTATTGGGAAGAATTTTTTGAATAAGATCTAACAGCACAGCAAGTAGTACCAGAATCAACAAATGGGAATATAATATAAAAAAGTCTTGAACAGCACAGGAAATTATCAGTAAAGAGAAAGCCCACAGTATGAGAGAAAATTTTTGGCATTTATACTGTAGATAGGGTGTTCATATCTAGAATATAAAGAATGTCAAATTTTAAGCAACAAAAATAAAACTAAGTCTGGGGAAATGGCTCAACATGTAAGAGTACATGTTGCATGCCCTGAATGCATGAGTGCCTAAAACCATCTGAGTTCAATTCCTAGTACCCACATGAAAAGGAATTGTGGCTATATGCCCCTGTAACTCCAGCCCTGTGGGGAGGAAACCAGAAAATAACTGGGGCTAGGAAATGGAATTAACTTAGATGCCCATCATCAACTGATGACTGGACCATGAAAATGTGGTACATATGCATAATGGAGTTCTATTCTGTAAGTAAAATTGTAATTATGACATTTGTAGAATAATTGATACAACTTGTTAATATTATACCAAGTGAGGTTACTCAGGCCCAGAAAGCCAAAAGTTGCATGTACTCTTTCACATGTGTATACTATCTGTCAGTGTTTATATAAATAAGGGAATGTGAGAGCGGGTATGAAATTAGATAGAGGACTGCGAGAGAAGAATAAGAGTTGTTGAGAAAAGTGAGGTGGTCCAAAGGGCATAGGTAATAGCAAAGCTTAATGGTGGCTATGGAGGGGGGAGAGGAAGAAGGGGAAAAGAAGAAAGGACATGACAAAAACAGATTTGATTGAATAACACTGTACTGAAACCTAATTCTGTGCATGCTAATAAACAATAAAATATAAAATAGAAGACTCACAAAGGCTAATTCCTCATGACATAGATTTTGGGAAACTGGATAGTGGCCAAATCAAATGTATTTGAGACATAACTGGATTACATCAAGCATCTGGATCGACCTGCATTCATTGTGGTTGCCCTCGCCCTGTCTATAAAATGTTGTTCCCTCTGGCTTCATGAATGTAACCATTGGAGAACAACTAACTTGCCCTCCACAAAACTGTATTTGCTATTTTGCTACTTCTTCAGATATAGTTTGTGTGAAGGTGATAATTATTGTATTCTGATAGCACTAAATGACTTTACTGAGTTAAAAATATCTTTGCATCTATTTTCATTGATTTTATTTGTACCAAGCTCATGTTTCTTTAAGTGTTCAGAGACTGTGACTCAAGTGCTATGTTAATTTTTAAATGTAAAGAAACGAAACATCTGTTATTATGACAGACCCCCAGGACTTTCATTTCTGAATGAAAAGGGTGAGAATTAGATTTAGAAGTGACAGAAGATAAAAAAGACCCAGGTGATATTCATTTAACACAATTCCCAGATACTGGAAAGAACATCTCAGATGTGAGGCAAGCTTACAAAAATGTCTGTTCCTCTCTTCTTGCTATAAAGTAACCTAAGGTTTACATATGGCTCTCCTTGACTCTCCAACTGCCTGAGCCAATTCCAATCTTAACTTCTGAGACTATATTTCTGTGCCAAATGAAAAATGATATATAATTCTAGAAAATTAAGCCTATATTTTAAAAAAGGTAATTGAATATTTAGGTTGCTAATGTCTAACACTCTCCCAGAATAGGCAGTATACAGAGAAACACAAGGAAGTAAGCATAGAAAAGGAGAATCCTGGGCTCCGCTAGGCAAGGGAAGAAACTATAATCTGAGAAGCAATGTGCTGAATAGGAATTCATACCTAGGAAAATCAGTTGCACTGGAACAGCTCCAGGACTGGAGCAAAAGTAACAGTGCAAAATAACTAAAGGAAAACCAAGTGAATGAGATATTTCAAAATGGAAAAAGGTACTTAAAGAAGAGAAAATGTCCCTGAGATTACTTTTTTCTCTTTTCCCCCAGTGCTGTATCTTGCCTTTGACAGAGACAACCAGTAAAACATTACCTAGTTGAGAATATAATACCATTTTAGGCTGTCAACACTTAAATACAGAAATGGCTACATAACCTGAATACATGATCATCAGTAGTAAACCAAAGATGCAAACTATTTTTGAAAGGAGTCTACAATCATCAGTGCTTTCATCTTCCACCATTTATTGAATATCTGTTATACAGATATTACCTCTCCCCCATGATAGCTACCCCTACAAAGCAAGACCCACAATCTCTATGGTGGGAGGACAGAGAGAAGGCTAATGATAGTACAATCATGGCTTTATACACACTATATACATAACTATAAAAATGCTTAAAAAAAGACTTTACATGCTGTATGATCTACTCTTCTCAGCATGACAAAATACCTGGCAATTTCAGAAAAATCAGTCCATCATGATGGGAAGTGGGTGAAAAATGTAACAGCTAATGTCATGGCAGAAATGGGGATGCCAGGGCAAGAGATCATCCATAAGGATCTGCCCTGTTGTGGTTTGAATGCGAAATGCCACCCATAAGATGAAGTGCAGCTGGTGACACTTTTGGGGAAAGTTGTAGAATGCTTAGAAAGTGGAGCATTTGGAAGAAGTGGGTCATTGGAAGTGTATCTTTAGGTTTTACAGCCCAGTCCCACTTCTTACACTCTTTTCCTCACTGTGAATGCAATGTCATCAGGCAGCACCCCATCCCTACTATGCCTTCTCCACTGTTTTGTCACAGCAACAATCAAAGCAACTAATACATACACCCAGTGCTAACCCCCCTTTTCAAAACATCCCAGTAATGCCATTAATATTATGAATCCATAAAGGGAGTAATACAGTCATTAATTCAGAGCCACATGGCCTACGTATCTATGGAAACACCCAGAAGTGTGTTTCACTAATATAGGTATTTCCTAATCCAATCAAGTTGATTATCCAAATTAGCTATCCATATCCTGAATTTAATCTTAATAACCAGCTTTTAGATTGACCTTTTTATCATTTCATTGATGAGGAAACTATGCTTTATAGAGCTTAAAAATCTTTGTCTAGACTATTATCCACCAAGCAGTTATAAAATGTGGACTTATACCTCTCTGTGTCTTTTTAGTGCTCTGAGTTCTTTCCATGAAATCTAGGAGAGTCATTCCTCTCCTCTCACCCTGTGCACATTTGGAACATCATACTATGGATTCAGTGCATTCTAGGAAGTCACTACCACTTGAACAGTGAAACCATGGTGAAAAAATATTAAGTCCTGGAAGTCAAAAGATACAAAGATTAGGGCATCAAAGAGCTGAGATTTCACTAAGGAGACTGTTTAATCTCAGTCTTTGTTAATGTTACTTCTTACATGAAGATATTTGGCATCTAAGTTTTGGTTGTAAACATATAAAAGAACTGAAAGAATTGAGATCTTCAGAGCTGAGATTGGATGGTGGATTTAGCTGGCCACTAGACATCCATAAGTTCAGATACTTGGAATGGATTGGCAAGTCATTCATTAGGAAGAACAAGTTCGCTTGATATTTTTTCCTTTATTGAATTAACTAAGATAACTAGTTGAAAGACAACTAGTTAACACAAGTTAAACAAATAATTTACCCAGTTGGAACTGTTTTAATCACAAAAATCAATACTATTCCATTCTAAAATTAGTATAGGTTAGGGTTTCACCCTACAGAACTGTCTCCCCAACCCAGTTCAGGTGCTGACCAAAAATCTGGGCAACATGTACTTCTGACATGCTACAAATTCAGAGATGCTATGGCTTCCTCCTTGCATTCTATATTTTACCATAATGAATCACAGGACTCAGTACAACAGTTGATTTATTCTTACTAGTATATTGAAAAGGACATGGTTGGTGCATGGGCCTCCTATGATTCTCTGGGCACTGAACGAGGGTAAGCTCTCCGTGAGCTCTACTGAACAAGTTCTTACTCAGAGCCTGGGAATGCATTGCTATCTCTGGGCCATGCAATAACTTATAACCTTTATTGTACAGGAATCATAAGTACAGTAAAGGCATAAACAGTGGACTTTATTACAACCAGAAGAGCACTTATCAGGGTGGGAGCCCCAAAATTGGGAAGCTTGACTGAGGGCTGAATTCAGTGGTTTTAAGTATATCTTTCTGTAATTGAAGGTGTCACAGTCTGACTATGTAAATGAGAGTTTGTCAGTGATAACCAAAAATCCTTTGTGTTATGAAGGGAACAGGAAATCAGGAAGGAACTAGTGAGACAGGCTAATCACAGAAGTAGTCATTCATAACTGCCTCGGCCACAATTTTTCTGGCTGAACTCCCAGAGCCTCAGCTGCCACTAGTCAACCATATAGTTTCTTAGTTAACCATATAATTCCCAGAAACTGGGAGTTTCTCCCTCAGGCACACAACCAACTATCTCAGCACTTCAATGTGTTTAGTCATCCAAAAGATCTCTGAACTTAGTTGTTTCGATTTTTTCTTATTAAGTATAGAGCTTGTATGGACACATCATGTGTTGGTAACATCATTTCCCTCCTGCCTGCCGCCATTCAGCTGAGAACCCTCCTCAGTGGGATTGCTGGTATTCCCCTTGAGGTTGTGGGGTCTGAGTTGTGAGAGCAGCAGTTAGTCATTGTGGGGGCAATGCCACTGGATATTCCCTCCCAACCTGTGGCTCTTACTCTCTTTCTACCTCCCCTTCTACAAAATTCCCTGAACCATGGGGGTGTATTTTAACTCTACTTTAGTGCTGACCTCTCAGGAGCTTCTGTATTTCTGTTTTAGTACATGCTGAGTATCCTCAGTGTGTCACCTTCACCCTGCTGGTGCTGATTGTCAGGATCCCCATGGAAGCAGCACTCTTGCCCATCTCACCACTTCCTCTGTGGTTTCACCTGGGGTCTAGTTGATGTGTGTGGGGTTCATCTCCTGTAAGGGACTCAGATATTTTTTTCTTTTTCTTTTTCTTTTTTGAGGTAGGTCTCTCTCTAGCCAAGGATGACCTGGAATTTACTATGTAATCTCAGGGTGGCCTCGAACTCACAGCGATCCTCCTACTTCTGCTGCCTGAGTGCTAAAATTAAAGGCATGCACCACCACACCTGACTGCTTTTCTTGTCTTGTTGATAGATTTTGGTTTTCTTTGATTCTCACTGTCTTCTAAAAAATAAAAATCATTCCTCTGATGTAGAGTGAGATCAACATAGGTTAAAGGGGATAAGCATTTTTAATTTAGAGATGGATATAGGCCCTCTTTTGGGCCAAAAACTAGTTTGAGCTTATTGTTGGAGACCATAATCTTGGTCTCCATAGGATTCTGACTTGGTTCTCAGTTGTAGGTATGGGTTCCTTTCCACCGAGTGGATCTCTTTTCCAATCAGAAAGCCATTGGTAACTCACCGAGGCTGGGTGCCACCATTTCACAGGCATGTACATCTTGTCAGGCAAGTTGCTTTGGTGTCCCCTGCTTGTTCACTTTGTTTTTGGCCTCTTTCCCCTAGCAGCTCATATCACTTTCCAGCACTATACCAGCTAACCATTTGGGAACTGGATTCCTTCCAGATTCCAACCAGATATGTCAATATTCTGTGTCAGCAGCATATGGTGTCTCCAGCAATAGGTTTTGTGGGAGAGGGGAATAAGAGGGTGAAGGGAGATACACACACACACACAAAAAAAAAATGAATTGGTACCATAGAAACCTTTCTTCTTGACTAAAAGATTAAACTCTCAACAGGATCTGGTAAAAAGGGCCCTGGAGAGGGTAGACTGAAGTCTAAATTTAAGTTTGTCTCTGGCCTATAACTCCCAGTACCAGAAATTAGTTACCACCCACATTGATTGTTTATCATTGTTGATCAGAGAGGCCTATGAGGTCCCCCAAACAAGGCAGGCTTCTGTCAAAGTACTTGATTACCCACCTGAAGTAAAAAGTTTAGATTTTTATGGAGACTCAAATTTCAAAGGCTTAGTTAAATAACTGTCCATTGATGTTTAACTCAGTTAACTCAGTCTTTATCTTTTTTCCCCTCTTGGCAATTTGAGGATCAACTGATTTGAAAAGTTCGAACATCTAAATATGTGATTGGATATTCTGACAACCAGCCCTCATCCTGAACCTGTCTTGGGGCAAGCAAATAAAAGTAAGCTCACTGAATAATAAGCATTATTAATAATAAGAAGAAATAAGAATAAAAAGCATAAGCTCATTAGCATGAACTCAACTATGTATGAGAACAATTTATTGTAATAACAAAGATGTGATTCTCATTCTTATGACTCAGAAAATCACTAAAAATTTTAGGAACTCTGGCAGAAGTTGGGGATAAAGAACAAGTATATACTTCGACCATATCAAAATATCACAATGGAAATTTTGTAAATAACCATTTGAAAATGGAGAAATATGTAATATTTAGATATTCACTATTTTTTATTTGAGAGAGACAGAGAGAGAATGGGTGCACTAGCAGCCTCTCAGCTGCTTTGAATGAATTCCACATGCATATGCCCCCTTGTGGGCAAGTGTGGCATTGTGCCCTTGCATCACTTTTTGCGTCTGGCTAAATGTGGGACCTGGAGAATCGAATGGGCATTCTTAGTCTTCTCAGGCAGGCGCCTTAACTGCCAAGTCATCTCTCCAGCCCTAGATATTCACTTTTTAACCAAATGTAACATAACATGTCTAGGTCAAACTTGTTGGAATAATCTTGAAATCTACAAAATATCACATTAAGGGCTGTAGAGATGGCTTAGCAGTTAAAGCACTTGCTTGTAAAGCCAGAGGACCAAACACCAATTCCCCAGGACCCATATAAGGCAGATGCACACAAGGTGGCGCATGCATGTGGAGTTCATTTGCAGTGGCTGGAGGCTCTAGCTTACCCATTATCTCCCTCTCTCTCTCTCTTCCCCCCACCCTCATCTATCTGCCTCTTTCTCTTTCTTAAATAGATAAAATATTTTTTAAATATCACATATAATGTTCCTTTTCTACTATAGAATAATTCTGTGCTTTCAGAGTTTACAGAATTCTTTTGGATTAACATTGGATTGGCCTCATGACATCATATATTTTGTTAAAGGTAAAAGGCATATAAATAAATACATGTAATGTATTTTGCTATTTTCATCAATAAAGTTTATGTCAAATTGGAAGTATTATGCAAGAAAGTATTTAAGTCCCTTCTGGAACTAGCTGAGATAGAATCAACAGGGGCTGATGACAAGCACAGGACCAGATGCAGAAGATAAGACAAAGGTATGGGAAATGATAGTGATAGTACATTCTAAGAGAGAGAACAGAACTTGCAAAGGTGCAAAGGAGAATAAAAAGCCACAGTGAAAGAAAAATTACAAGGAGTTCAGAATGGTTCTATGGTGGTGTATGAAGCTGGTTAAATGGCAGGAACTAAGGCAGACAGAGGAAATCTTACAAAAGGCTTTAGTCATAATCCCATTCAGTAATGACAACATGCTGGAATTTTTAGGTTATCATGCATTAGGCAGGACACTATGGAAGTGGAGTGGAGGAAGCTTTGACTATGTTAAGATGAGATCCAGAGATCTTGACATTTATGAACTTCCATAATCATATAAGCCAATTCCTTATAAGAACAGTTTTGAAATCATTATGTACATATGTCCACACAGACATACAATATTGGCTGGTTCTGTGAGAATCTTGATTATAGCAGATTAACAGATTGCTTAATGGATTTGCACAGTTGATAGATGTTTGGTTGCTAAAAGGGCACAAACTTAAAACTCCAAAACACCAAAATTATTTAATTATCCCTAACTCTAGCATACTCTATATTTGAAGCATGTATTACTTACTCATTATTAATGCTTACTAGAAATGATTTTTCAGGTATTTTTTCTGAATTTAATTGCTCAATACCCTGTAGTCATATATATGGAGTTTACATGTCTGAAATTAACTACCTTAAAATGTAATGTTTGATATTTCCCTTATAGGGGAGTTAAGGGAATTTGTTAATATCAACTACATCTTTAATATCTACATATATAAAATATATATAATACAAGCCAAATCATTTAGAAATTTTTTCTGAAATCATCTTTTTAAAAATAATTTTTATTTAAAACTTATTTGAAGTGAAACTATTGTTTTCCCAGCAGAAAAAATGGATTTAATAGAATAATTTAAGTTTAAGGTGACATAGTAAAAACCTTAGCAGTTCCTTTTGTTTAACTGCATAATCCTGTACACTCAACTCTTACTTTTTAAATATTTTTAATTTTTATTTATTTATTTGAGAGAGAGAGAAAGGCAGAGAGAGAATGAGAAGGAGAGAGAGATAGTATACCAGAGCCACTGGTCACTGCAATCAAACTCCAGATGCATGTGCCACCTTGTGCATCTGGTTTACATGGGTCCTGGGGAGTTGAACCTGGGTCCTTTGGCTTTGTAGGCAAGCACCATAACAACTAAGCCATCTCTCCAGCCTTAAACTCTTACTTATGAAATGTGATGTCATTGTTGAGCCAGCCAGCATCTTGACAGATCAGTTTGTTCTTACTTTATACTTAGATGACTTTCATGTTCTTACAAAGCTAAATTTAACAAATAAAAAATAAAATTTATTTAAATGAACTTTTTATCATAGCATAATGGTAAGATTACTTCTACAAAAGATTATTTCAGTAAATTAAACCCACTAAAATTTTCTAAAGGAGCATATTTTGTGACTTCCCTTGTTATTAACCTTCATAGTTCTTTCAAAATACCTTAGGAATATACTCGTGCTTAATGCTGAAGATGCAGAGCCCTGAAATGGACTGTGGGGAACTGACTTTTGGCTCACCTGAGTTCTAAGAATGTTCTTAGGTACAAGTTATGTGTATCTGGTAGATGAGCAGGAAAGTGTTCAGAGCCTGCATTTGAATGTAATATGTTAAAGATATGTTGTAAGAATATATCAAGATATGTAAATAAAATTCATGTATATAGGAAGCCACTCAATAAGCCAAGTACTCCTCATTGGATTATTGTTATCACTGTCAGCAGGGGCATTAAGGTTGGTCACTTGTCCCCAAATGCTGGAAACTATGTTGCTCTGTGCACTAATTCCATAATGACAATAATGGAATTGCTACCATTGCCTTTTGCATCTTTCTATTCATGGTGATATCTTCACATATTACAATCTACATTCCTATTTGGGAAGTTTTGAGCATCTTTTGCTTGGCCTTCATGATACCTTCATTGCACATAGTTCCTCCATCAAATCATAAAATCTAAACATCTTATGTGAACCTTTAAAAAATATGGTGTTTTTACTTTGGCTAAATCTATTAAAGAATATATATGTTTTCCGTGTACAAGTTCATATTTGAAGTTTAGCAGACTTCAACTTTGCTGCAATCTGATCTATGAGGCTAAGATTAAGGTTTGAGGTATTATGTATGTTATTCCCTAACAAAAGGGGTGATGGCTCTGGAGAATATGGGAAAGGCTGGCACATTACCTACACAGACAGCTCAAGTGAGAGGGAAGGAGAGCTGAGAACCACTGATGGTGTTTGTAGACTATTCAGCACATTCCAAAAACACATCACCCTTCATGTCAAGACAGTGGACTCATAACCATACAAAGTTGGTGGGGATGGGGGAGTGACGGGAAGGGAACCCTTGAAATCAGGCAAGAATTGGTGGGGATCCAGTACCATCTTAAAGGATCTCCATCGGGAGGGCACAGGGTGCACATTCAGGATACTTTGGGGCACAGATAGGGCCCAACTCCATCCTGGCCTGGACTGGTGTCTTACAAGGCTGGCAGAATTCAGTCAGGCAGGTCCTTCTTCCACATCCCATGCACTCAGAGAGCAAACCAACCCATGGAGTTTGTACACCTAATGCAGGAGGCGGGAGAACGTGCTTCCGAGCCAGTGCCTCTGGCCTGGATGCTAGAGAATCACCTCTGCCCACCTGCCCACTGACAGGATCCCAGTACCACACAGACTTTGGCTGTGCTGCTCACTCACTGCAGCCAGCAAGGCTCCACGAGCTGTGCTTGCAGGCTGCCCGCCCCAGTCTGCCACACACTGGATCTCCACCCCTTTGGTCTGGTCCCCAGGTGCTAGAGTTAGGGCTCTAGTCACTTCTGACTACCTGGTGCCACTTCTGTCCTACCCCAGGCCACTGGCCCCTTCACTTTCCCACTAAGTCATGCTTCCACCCCACTCCACAACTCCAGCCCCTGTGTGTCCCCATGGTGCCAGAACCAGAGTCAACATTTCTGCACCCCACTGTGCAGTTTGTCCCTGGGGTCCCCACTGCGGCAGAGGTAGGACCCATGCCTCCATCCCACCCCATGTTGTTTCTACCCCTCCCCTTGCCACTGGCCTGGGCATGCATCTCCAGGGGGCCAGGGGCCACCTTTCTTCCCTATTCCACACTGCCTGTTCCTACCAGAGCTAGGGCCGACACTTCTTCCCCACTCTGTGTTGCCTGTCAGTGTGCTGCTGGTCCCTGCAGTTCCCAACTGTACCAGAGCTAAGGCACAGGTTTCTTCCTCCCCATCCCAATAGCCAGCCTTTGAGAGTCCCCACCCCACAACACTGGCTCCTGAGGGTCCCCAAGCCAACAGCCTCAGCTAATCTTTCTGGTCTCTGCTGCCTCCTCTGATCACACCCAGCCAGTCCATTTGCTGCCTCTACAAACTTAAGCCCCTACACCAGCCCTCTCTTGGACCACCTTCAGGTCTGGTTCATGGAACACAGAAGCCAGCCCACCACTCCACCCCCTATCACTTTCCCTCCACAGGCATCTGCCTAATAGCCCACAGAGAGGGAGCTCAGGAATATTTGGCAACCACCCACCAGAGAGTACCACTGTGTCCTCCACAACCTGTTCAGCTTGGGTACAGTAGGGGAGCAGGGGCAAGTACTGCTCCTGAGCCCCATAGGCAAGACAATACTTAGGAAATTCCAGACCTCCAATCACAGCTCTTGTATCAACCACCAGTCCAGAGGTGCTGTCACACTTGCAACCTCCACAACCTGTGCATTGTGCATACACATACCAATCTGGTTCAAACCCAAAACAGAATACTCACTGAATATCCTACAAAAGCAAATTATTGATGCCTCATTGAAAAAAAATATTTTTACAACAGAGATGGGTAGACCACAACACACTCACACACAACAACAACAACAACAACAACAACAAACTGAGAGATTCCCACAAAGATTACCAAGTCCCACAATGGAAGCCTCCAATGAAAACATAGAGAAGACAACAGAAATAGAATCCAAAAATGAAAACACAATAAGCTATATGACCCCCCCCCAGGTGAAGCACTGTACTTGAAGCAAACCATCAAAAAACCCAGAATCACATAAATGAAATGCACACAATTTTCATCACTATGCTTTACTTAATGGAGGAAATCCAGAGAGACCTCAAAAGAGAGATAAGTGAATTAAAGGTGATTCAATAGACAATCTCAATAACCAGCTGATTAAGTTTAATGAAGACAGGATTAAATGCAAGAAAAAATTACAAGAAGCAACACAAAAATAAAACCATGACCTAAAATTAGAACTGGACAAAGGGATGGATATGATACAGAAAAATGTAACAGAAAACAAAAAGCAAATAGAGCTTGTAAAAGCCTTTCTAGAAACCTTCACTAACACAGTTGATCATGTGGAGGTCAGAACTTCTGATCTACAAGACAAGACAGAAGAAATTGCTCAAGAGTCCAAAAACTGTGATATATAAACAGAACATGAGGGAATTGTGGGATATCCTAAAATGCCCAAACATCTGGATCATGGTTATACCAGAAGGGGAAGGAACTCAGACCAAAGGCATGGAGAACTTAACAAAATTATTGAGGAAAACTTCCCTTTCAAAAGACCCATCCAGCTACAAGCAGTGCCAAACAGATTGGACCAAAGAAGAAACTCTCCAAGGAACACCATAGTTGAAACCCTAAACAACAAAAACAAAGAGTGAATGATAAAATCAGCAAAAGAGTAACAACTCATTATATACAAAGACAATCTGGTCAGAATTAGCTGAAACTTCTCAATGGAAACCTTGAAAGCAAGAAGGGCTTGGAATGGAGCACTTCAAAGTCTAAAAAAGATCTCCCATGCTCCTGGATAGGTAGAATTAATGTTGTGAAAATGGCAATTCTACCAGAAGTAATGGACAGACCCTATTGCTGAAGATACCACCACATGCTGTGGATGAAAAATATTGAGAGATCTGGCTAAATCTGGGAGGAAAACAGTTCCCAAATGGTTAGCCTGTTTAATGCTGAAAAGCACTACCTGAGCTGCTATGGAAAAATGGCCAACAACATTGCGAGTAAGCAGGCAATACTGCTATATGAAAGTAATCTGCCTGACTAGATGTATACACCTGTGCAATAGTGGCACACAGCCTCGGTGGATAACCAATGCTTCTCTGCTTGGCTATGAGATCTGGTCAATGGAAAGGAACCCATAACTGGAACTGGGGACCAAGTTAGAATAAAGTTAGACCAAGATTATGGACTCCAAAGAGAACCTCTCATTAATCTTTAGTGAGGCTACAGCAATCATAATCTCTGTAAATTAACAATGCTTATCCCCTTGAACCTATCCTGATATCACTTTCTGTTGGAGAACCTACTTTTCTTTTTAGAAAGCAGCAAGAACCAATGGCAACCAAAACCTATCAACAAGACAAGACTAGATAGCTGCCACCCTGGCAGAAGATGAACCACTCCTGTCACAGCAGCCAGGGCCCAGGTCAAACCACAGAGGAACTGGTGAGATGAGTAAGAATGCTGCTTCCATGGCAAGCCTGACAACCTGCACCAGGGTGATGAAGACAGACAGTGAGGATACTCAAAATACACCAAAGCAGAATCCCAGAAGCTGCTGAGAGCTCAACACTAAAGTAGACTTAAATCACACCCACAAAGGCTCAGGGAATTTTGCAAAAGAGGAGTGGAAATAATATGAGTCACAGGGCATGAGGGATTTCCACAGACATTGTCCCCAACATAATGACAGACTGCTGCTCTCACAACTTATAACCCACAACTCCATGGTGAATACCAGCAAACCCACTAAGGAGAACCCTCTGTGGAGTGGGAGCAGGGAGGAGAAATGATGGTACCAACATATGATGTGTTTCTGCTTAATGATAAAATGTATCCCATACAGAGATATGAATAGTGAAAAATAAAATGTGTTTCACCTAGATAGTCTAAAAACAAGAGCTGAAAGATTAGTCTCCTCCAAGTGTTCAGTAGCATCTGATGAGAGCATCTTGGGGCACATAGTGGTTTTCTTTTTGTATCATTTAAAGTGTGACTTTAACTTATTTTTGGAACACCTCATTATAAAGAAATAATCTGACCCAATTTCTGTGCATTTTTTCTTTTTTCTAGCTAGTCTATAGTTTTCCTTTTGGTTTTGCATTCCTGATGAAATATAAATCTGCAAATATGCCCCCGTCAGGTCTAGTTTTGAATTCCCCTGGAATGGTGTGTCGCAAAGAGAACAGAAAGTAAGTTCTGAATTAGGACATGTTCTCAAGGTGCCAGCCGTTGATCCAGATTAGCTTCACAAATTCAATCATAAGATAAAAATTTCATCAGAGTATTACTAAAATAACAGACCTATGTTCTAATTCTGAGTTAGAGGTGAGGCTGAAGGACGGAGGAATTCCCTTGGCATGAGTCCCCTAATAAAGGATCAACATTCCTCAATACGTCATCATATATAATAACAATGACAGCATAAGGCCATCCTCCAAAGCCAGGATTCTTGCATAACCATATGGAAATTGGAGATGATTGCCCTACTCTTAAGTATGATGTAGTTCAGCTAGGAGCCATCATTAGGTTGTGTTCTAAGAGCCAGTCAATGAGCATGACATATACATATAGAAGGAATTTGAAAACAGCAGTTTCCCATTAAGATATATCATATTGAATGAACCCAGCAGAATTCTGGCCTTAAATTTAGTACAGGTTTGTATTTGGCACATGTTACCTGTAGAATATTTGGGTAAATTACTGATGTCAGTTGTATTTCTCTTGGAGATGAGGGAAATAGGTTATTGGCACAATAAAATATCCAGAGGCACTTAAAATGTCAATCTAATCGCAAGAACCAGTAAGGCTTTTAATTACCTTCTGTGCAATTTTTTTTAATTGCTCTGATGGCTGTAGCTCTTGGTAAGTTCCTGACAGAGCAGCTGTAACAAATTTAATTTAACCACCCCTTTTTTTTGAAGCTCTCTGATAAAAGAAATCTAAGATGCATGACAACTGTTGGGAGTCTCTTTGTTTACAGACAATGTTTAGAATTTTTGTTTAGTCACTAACAGAATCTTACTTCCATGTTCATCCAACCACTTGCATGGTTTTTATTTGCTAATGACAATCTTTGAAGCAGATATATGTTTGTCATTACTAACTACATTTATATTCTACTTGCTAAATTCCAAACTTTAAGAGATGTGTGGGCCTCAACGAGAGAGGCTTCCATTGTCTACAAGCTTTGTTCTGCTTTCCACCTCAGTCCAGTCAGCCTTTATTGGAAAACTGAATCTTTCTCTTAAGGCTCAAATTCCCTTTTATAAGAAATCTTCTTTTATTAGAGGTACATGAGGTATGGCCTATTGAGAAGCACTTAGGCTATACAATCCATTGGCATTACCAATAGGAAGTTGGAGGCTATGAAACATGAGACATGCATCCAGAAGGCAGAGATAAGGGGAATGAAGGCAAAAGGTGGACTTAGGGTGAAAATGGAAGATACCTAGCTAGGCAAATATATTGGAAAACCTGTGCATTGTTAGGGGACTTAGCAAAGTTTGCAAAAACAATGAAGATCATATCAGTGTAAATTCTAAATTTCTTCTAAGCCTTCTTGTATTGCTATTTGATGAAATTTTGCCATTTTAAACTTTAAATATACGGTTTTTATTAATCACAATAACTGTTGTGTGGTAACTACTATTATTAATATTTTGAATCAAGAAAACTGACTTGTCTAGACCTTGGAAACTTGTCCAAGACCAAGACAGCAAGCTGGGGAACTCATATGAGAACTTTAACTGTGTGACTCCAAAGCTATTGAGTGAGGATGAAATGAAGCATCCATCTAAGAAATACATTGTGAGAAATCCAGGCTTAGTGTGATGGGCTGATACTTAATGAAGGCAAAAGAACTGGGTCCAGGACTGAGTTGTACCATTTTAAATCCAGAGTGTTTAATATGTACATCCTTCAAAGTGTTAATGTGTCAGATGTTGTCAGTGACTCATCTCTACCATTTCAAGGTGCTCTGGATGATTTTCAGTGGTCAGTACGTACAACTAGAAGGTTTCCCATAGTACTAAGTCCTGGTTTTCTATCTCTGATAATGAACTTAAAAAATGTGCCTCTTTTTGTCTGTCTTCCCTTCCCTTTATACTTTCTCTGATGGTCTCTCTGTGCTTATATTTGAATCTTTCTAGTATCAACTAAACCAGAATAATATTTATATATTTTAATTTTAGAATAATTGTTGGGAGAAATTTCTGTGCCAGTTTACTAAAAAGATTCTAGGTAAACTGATTCTGAAATAGGATTACTTCTTGACCTAATGGGCCAAAGAAGAGCATTTCTGGTAGGAAGGGCAGTGTTTATAGCCATTGCAATGTTATATACTCTAAGTTTCCAAGCTTATAAGACTCCAATTTGGGGAAGCTAGGATAGAATAGTGGTAGAAGGGCTATAACTGGTTTGTACAGTATCTCAAGTGCTAGAGATACATGGCTGCAATTGCAGTGAAAAAGACCTGGATTTGTTTGGTGCCATTAATGCAGTGAAGGATGAAAGTGACTGGTTCACATCAGCAACTACCGATTCAGAGGCCTGATGAAAATGCTAGGATGTATGTATGGTTACATTTAAAGAGACCCTTATCCTTACAAATCTTTAATACCAGGAAATAAAAATCATCATTTACAGAGAATGGGAAAGATACTAAACAAATTAGAAGCCAATTATGATGACAATGTTTTCTCAGGAATATTTGATTCACTTTAACTTTCTCATCCAGTGTACAAGATCATAGGAAATAATGAAATCTGCAAAACTGAGAGGAACATGTACCTTGGTTAGGAGTTTCTGGAACTATTTTTCAGTTTCTTTACTTTAATGAGACATTAAATTATTACAACAGCCAGCATTCTCTTCAAGAGTGGAGCATAGAAGCAGAGCATGCTGATATGCCACTTGAGATAAACAATTACTCTGAAAACTGAGACAGGCAATCAATTAAATAAATAAGATACTATAGACAAATAGTCATCTGAAAATGAAAGGTAGGGTTGATGGAAAAGATGCTAAGTAAATGTGAAGTTTAGTCTGTAATTATAATCTAAAATGGATCTTGGAAGCATAGGGTCATAAAATTCAAGTGCTTTGATAGGCCCAGATGATCTGAATTATTTCCTAGGAAAAAAAAAAAAAAAAAAGATCCAGAGAAAGTAAAGTACCTGTAGAAAGTTCTTTCTGAGACCTGATCTAGGTGGAGGGTTCTTCTTGTAAAAATTACCCACATCTATTGGTGTTTGGGATATAATTAATATTATACAACTGTCCATGAAGAATATTGTGAGATTATAAACTTAAGTTACAATAAAAATTTCCAGTGAAGAAAATATTGCTACCCTGATGAAATTACCAATAGCACCTTGGTTTTGTTGGTGATTTATATTGCTTCCATGATAGTGTGCTATTCATAAACTGTCCATGGACTTAGGAAATGGATTATCTACTTCTAACAGTAACGTGTAGTAGGAAGGAGGTGGGATGCACAGCCAAAGAATTTGAGGTTGAAATATGCATGAAACCCAAGGATTTCTATCAGTTGCTTCAACTAAATTTTTTTCATATATAAAGAGCCTGACCAGTGATATTATTATTATTATTATTATTATCCCTCTGAGTCAAAGTTTTCAAGAAGAGTCAGATATAATCCAAATTTTGTGGTATAACAAAGATCTAATTTCAGGATTGTGGTGACCATAAGAAAAAATCTCTTGTATTTCCAATATATCACAGTATATCACAAGAGATTTAACTGCTGCTCTGTGAAATCCATAGCTCTGCATATAGGTCAGGCTTCCCATGCCTGTTCCCAGACAACAACCAAGCTCATAGAACACCAGGGAAGGCTCCTGCTAAGAAGGTATGGGACTTTTCTGCAAAGTCACCTAAGTGTGTGGAACCTTATAGCCCTGCTAAACTTTTCCTAAAACTGAAATAGAACCTGTCATATTTCCACCCATCTTTTTTTCCTCCCCTCTCTCTCCTTCACTCAGGGTCAAGCTTGTATCATAGACTGACAACTCTCCCAACTTCTCTCAGCTCCCTCTTTCTTCTCTCACAGCATTTGCTTTATAAATTTATTGTACATCTAATCACATTGTAGCATCTGCTGCTCAATGATCCTAAATTCACTCAAGGAAAAATAATATAATTAAAAGGATAGCACTTCTTTTCAAATATTTATGTTATAGCTTAAAATTGTGACTTATTTTCACTTGTATATTCAATTGAATGCTCTCCAATATGAGTATACATTTTTTATACCTAGTACTCAATGAAAATGTTTGCCTTTAAATAGGGAGATGGTCCCCAAAACCTTTTCTTACTTCTGCATTGGACTTTGTAGCAAGTAGGTCTAGCAGCACTACTCAAGTGTCATCCAAATGATCCCTGCCCCTAGGAAATGAGTTTCCTCTTCCTAACATTTAATTCAATTCTCCCCATCTTTTAGGTGTCCCCTAAGAAACCACCTCTGACAATTCCAGAATTTTTTTTTTAGCTCAACCACCTCTCTTAGCATATTAAAGTGGTGATAACTTGACTGTGTTATACTGATTTACTTTGGCTTTATGAAACAAAAGTAACTTGATGGAAATATTATGGAGCAGAGATATATTCATAAATTATGCTTAAATATTAAAAAAATAGCTCCCAAGTGCTTTATCACAAATTTGCCATTAAACCACTTACAAATTATCTATAAGCCATTTGTTAATTATATCCACAAGGACTGCTCCTAGACACTTTTTTTAATGTTTGCTTCATGTTTCTGGCATGATAGAGCAAATACACTCCAAGCCATTATAAATGTTTAAAAGCATTTCAATTTCCACCCATCAAACACATCCCATTTTCTGTTTTATTCAAGGAGAGTTCTATTGTGAAGCATCTGTGGATGAAATTGGCAGAAGTTAGTGAATCAGAAGTTAGGCAAATTAAATCTAGAATAGTGCCTACAAACTTCAGTCATAAGAAAGATGATGAGTTTCATGGAATTCTCCAGAACCATCAATGTAAACCCAGTCTGACGTTTTCCCTTCCAAAATGTAAGCTCTTGGATTATTGAGACCCTACGTAATAAGTGATCTTGAATGGGCCTAAGGATACATGACTAATGGGCCAGTCACTCCATAGACAGCTGGTACTGCTATTCATGGTGTTGAATCTCTATTCCCATGTCTGGCTGCTATCCAAGCCATTGAGTAATTGTAGCTGTTTTCAGTATTACTTCCCTCCTGGTGCATAGCACTTAGTTATTTATCTACTGAAACCACTCCAAAGAGGGCAGCAGACTAGCTGAAAAGTACTGTTCATGCTGGTCTTCTCTGCCTCTGTTACATGTTTCATTTTATAGGCTTCAGTTCTTAAAATGAGAGAATTGGGCTAGTCTGCTACAGTCACTTGTCAGGTACCTTTTGTGTGCTTACATTTAGCCAGGGGCTTCCAGAGCAGGAGGCCTCTCTCTCAAGGCAAAACCAGCAGTTGATATTGGATATATGGAAGCTATATTTTCTAATACTTGGAATGTTGCTTTTTCTATGAGAGGATGCTAGTTCATATCTATTATATGTTTTGAATTACTCTAAATTTTCCCTGTATTTCTACTTACATTTTTTTCTATATATTTCTCTGTCCTTGAGTATGCCTCAGCTTCACTATTATTTTATTTGTAAGTCACAACTGAAAGAATAAATACTTAATAGGACAGAGCTCTCTTGTCCTGAGCCCCATATGCCCCCTTTCTTAGTTAGAATACACCTGATATTGCAGCAAGATACAGACTCTCCTGCTTCTCATGGCCCCAGGATCTTTGGCTCTTGACTCAAAGTCCACGGAGCTGAAGTGTTTTGAGGTGAGATGCATAATTAAAGTGCTTTTCCATCTAAGCACAGCCTGAGTGTACTAGGAGCATCTGAGTTTGGTGGCAAAGAAATCCTGGAGTAAATTTTCAGGCAATGTAGCATAATTTGTGATTAAGGTTATTGGTAATATCTAACCTTTAGTAAATGCCAGCTGCATAATGATGCCTGCCGCTCTTTCTTAGACAGCACTGCAGTCAGTGCAGCCAGGCCACAAGAATCTATTTAATAAAACACTAATGGGAAATGACCAGGATCTGACTACAGAAGATTAAAAGTGACAAAGCTAATTGACTGCAGAGGTATCTACATGAAGAGGGCCAGAAAAATCATTTAAGTCTAAATGAAATTGGACTGATTTGATATTTGAAAAAAAGTGTTACTTTCCTGCTATGTTTGGCAGGGAGAATTAACTATTTCATGTTTTTAGAGGAGTCTGTGAAACAATGAGCTGTAGTTGTAGCACAATGAGCTGTACTCATGGCAGAAAGGTCTCTTGTCAGTTCAATTAAAACAAGAAGAATTGTGCGAGGGGTTTTATTGACACTGCAATCTATACTTAATAACTGATGAACATACTGAGGCTTGAAAGGGTTCTAGAGCAGTGAATTGTACATCTTTCATTATTTCCAAGGGCAAAATAACAAAGGAATCAAGGTGCTAATGGAGAATATAGATTTAATTATTAACTTAGGACTTTTTTTCAGTTTTAGGAAGGGTGAAAGCTAATTTCTATGGTTGTACACACTTTATTCCTTCAAAAACTTGTGTCAGAATTTGATTGCTATTGTGCTGATATTGGAAGGTGATTATGTCCTCTTTCTCTTTCCTTCTCTTTCTCTCTATCTCTCTCATTACCTCAGTAGCGGATGGTTATAAAACAGTTCTCTACCTTTTCACAGGTGCCCATTTACCCTTCCACCTTTCTGACATATTATAATGCAGCAGACGATAACTGCCAAGTGATCTTAAATTTCTAGTCTCAAGACTCGCCATGAACCAAATAAACATCTTTCCTTTATAACGGGCCCCATTTCTGGTATTCTAGTACAGCAACAGAAGACATGAATGAAATTTTAAACTTAATATTATCTCTCTTTCCAGGTGGTTTCAAGATCTTAAGAATCTTCTCTACTTCTCAAGTTAAGTATTATGTGCAGCTTTCTTAAGCTTGTCATGCCCCAAGATTGCTAGAAATGTGTACTTCTTTCTCTCTCCCTTCTCCACCCCAATTCCCATCCATCTTTCAGATATCAGCTTTAATATGTTTCCTTTCCAGGAACAGATCTTCCATAGCATGCAGATCATGTGAATATGCACTGGTGTGGCTATGGTTGAGGTCACAGAACCAGAGGGAAAAAAAGGGTTGGGTGAAATCTGGATCAATCATTTTCTAGATCAACCATCCTGTTATAAGTCCTTCATCAATTTAATGGAAATTATTCTGACTTGTAGAGCTGCTCTAAGAATTAAATATAGTAGGGTTTTATGATGTTATAAACTCTGTAACTCCTGATTGCCTTTTGGAGATCTGTTCATATTAGTACTTTAGTACTAATTCACACATGTTAATATCTGCACATAGTAGCACATGTATTGGTGTGACTATTTGATAGGACAGTGCTAGTTTATATTGGAAACTGATAATATATTTGATTGAGTAAAATAAATGAATAAAGAATGCTTTCCATCTGTATGAGCTTACAATCACTTACACTTCTCATAGCCCTTCCTGTACTTAAATTTTCACTCTGTGATTTTCATTTTTGTCATCTGTGTAAAATCAAGGAGTGACTCCGGGCTTGGCTTCCTCTTGTGTGCATGAGAAATAATTCTCAATACAGGTGTATCATCAAGGGAACTAAGTGATTTACATAATATGTTACTCATATTGTAGGACCAAGGATTAAAATGATAAGCTATTTGTATTTTATGATAATGTTTATAAACAACTAAATGCATATCCTTAACTATACAATTTAGTTGTGTTTTTACAGATTTCACCCACTTGCAGTCAACAGAATATTTCAAAACAACCAAAGGTTACCTCTTTCTCAGTTTCTATCATCGTAGTTTGTTTTATAAAAGTCAGATGATATTAGGTGTGTGGCTTCTATTTATCAACATATATTTGAGATTTATCCATGCTCTATATGTCAATGATTTTATTTATCACAAAATATTGTTTCATGATATGAATAGAGCACACTTTGTGTATTGATTCTCCTAAGATTACAAATGGTTAGCTTTCAATATGTAGCTACTATGATTCCTATTTAACTATATTTGTTTTATGTTTATAGCTATGAGTTAACCTACATTCACAAAACTGAAAAACATTTTTCCAAAGTATTTGTCCTGTTTTAAACTTTCATCAAGAATTTTCAGAAATTTCAGTTGCTCTTTATCCGTGCCATATTATCCATTCTAGTGGGTATACATTCTTAACTCATAATAAGTACTTTTTACAATTTCTATTTTCCAAATGACTAATAAGAATCATTTTATAATCATTTTATCCATGACTATATCTTTTGAGAGCTATCCCCTGTGGTAGTTTGAATATATGTCCCCCAATATATTCAGTGTTTTACTAGTTAAAGTTTGCATCTGCAGTCACCTTGCTAGAGGCAATGTCACTGGGGGCTGGTCTTAAGGTTTGGGTTTGAGATTCCATTGTAAAGATATGCAAATGTGTCTAGCAGGAGTTCCTGAAGTGTGCTGTGTGACCTTTTGGCTGTTTTTTTGCTCTGTGTGCTGTGGTGGCTGGTTGGCTTTTGGCTCTCTCTGCTTGGCCCTGTGAAGAGCAGGCTGCTTCTCCTGCCTTTATGGAACTTCCCCTGGATCAGTAAGCTTCAATAAATAATATCCCTTCCTCCATAACTGTGCCTGGTCTGGAAGTTCATCTCAGTGAACCTGAAGCTGTCTGCAACAGTAAAGTGGTACCAAGGAGTGTGGGGTGAGATGAACCTGACCGTGTGGATATTCGTCTTTTGGAACCTTTGTTTTGGAGGAATGGGCATGGACTTGGTGCTTGCAACTGAAGGTGCCTTCTGGAGTGGTAAGCCAAGTTTTATGGACTATTCTGATGAGAGTTTGAGAATGCTAAGTGCAGACAGTATTGAACTTCGAGGCTTGGCTTATGAGCTTTCTAAGGGGAAGGAAAGACTACAGAGGACTTTGTTGGAACTGGGCTACTGGCATAAGGGATGGCTACGTTCTGCTATCCAGGCCCAGAAAGTTTAATCAAGGTTAAATTTGTAATGGATTGATGTGCTTGGCTAAAGATAATGGACTGAGATTTTAAGATTTTAAGTTGGAAAATCTCAAGCAAGTTAAAACTAGAGGCAATAAGACTGGTTTTAGGTTGCTGGAGCTGCTATTGTCAATGCATTAGCAATCTTAAGGAAGGTGGAAGGAAGGTGGCCTGACTTGATTTACATTAAAACAATGGAGAGGATGCCTGAGGAAAGACTGTTAAAAATGCAAATTCTTGGAAAGAGCTGACTGGAGAAGGAACCTGCTTTTCAAGGCTATGGTTTATTTTGTCCCTGGATTAAGAATATGGCTGTGTCCTGCACACCTGGTATTAGTTTTGGAAATATGAAAAATGCATGGAGTGGTCATGAGTTGCACACGGTTCCAGGAGCCGCTGCTGAGATGCAGCATGAGGCAGGGAATGAAGACCCTCAGGAATAGGCTGGAAGAGCCTTTGGAAGGTGGACGGTGATTTGCATGGAGACCTGAAGATGTTTTGGATATACCAGGACTATGCAAGGGCTCCCATGGAGCACAATGTTGGCCTGGGATCTAAGTTTTCCCTGGCGACTCTGCCCAGCTGGAGGGGTGGAATTGGAAAACCTAGAGACTGTCAGTCTCTGGTTATATTGAACTTGAACTGCAGAAGTTTGATGACGGCTCATCGTGATTGAGTTTGCATTGTTTTAGTCTCTCCTTGCTATTCCTCATACAGTTAAAATGTTTACTCTGTGCCTTTACATGTTGAAAGTATTTAACTTGTTTGATTTTACAGGACTCACTATCTTAAGTTGATCAAGACTGTGAGAACCTTTGAAATTGGACTGAGTACAATTTACAATGTGTAATAGTTATAAATCTATTGGGGGCCAGGAGCTAAATATATTGGGGGCCAGGGGTGGAATGTGGCAGTTTGAATATATGTCCCCCAATATATTCAGTGTTTTACTAGTTAAAGTTTGCATCTGCAGTCACCTTGCTAGAGGCAATGTCACTGGGGGCTGGTCTTAAGGTTTGGGTTTGAGATTCCATTGTAAAGATATGCAAATGTGTCTAGCAGGAGTTCCTGAAGTGTGCTGTGTGACCTTTTGGCTGTTTTTTTGCTCTGTGTGCTGTGGTGGCTGGTTGGCTTTTGGCTCTCTCTGCTTGGCCCTGTGAAGAGCAGGCTGCTTCTCCTGCCTTTATGGAACTTCCCCTGGATCAGTAAGCTTCAATAAATAATATCCCTTCCTCCATAACTGTGCCTGGTCTGGAAGTTCATCTCAGCGAACCTGAAGCTGTCTGCAACATCCCCTAATCTTCTGCTCCTTTTTCTATTGGTTTACTCATTGATATATATCCAAATATAGAAATTTCTGTCAAATCTTTGTAATTTGGTTTTTTTTTTGGCAATTTGTCTTGTAATTGCATTGACTAGTAGTATCTTCTGGTTTTTAAGATTTTAAATTTGGATTGAGTTCAATTAATCTTGGTTATTTTATGATTAGTACATTATTTTACTTTTTTATTTTGGGGGGGAATAAAGAGGCAGATACAGAGAGAGAATGGGCACACCAGGTCCTCCAGCCTCTGCAAATGAACTCCAGAGCATGCACCACCTTGTGCACCTGGCTTACATTGGTCCTCAGGAATTGAACCAAGGTCCTTTGGCTTTGCAGGTAAGTTCCTTAACCACTAAGCCATCTCTCCAGCTCCACATTTTTGCCCTAAGTAATCTGCCTATTTTCTATTAGCCAGGAAGATATTTTTCTAAATTCCTGAAGGTTTCAATTCTAGTACTATTACTTTTCTTTTTTGTGTGACAATGCTCTTTTCACTTTATTACTGTTTTATTGATGGATTTAATTTATTAACTGTTCACAACAATAGGTCTCATTATGACATTTTCATATATGCCAATAATGAACTTTAATCATATCCATCTTCCTCACTTTCTCTTAACTAATCCTTACCATCTTTCTCTCACCTAATTAGCTTTGTTTTTGTTTAAAGATGATTTTTAAAAATTCTTTAATTTATTTTAATTTTACGTTCATGTTGGTGCCTCTGGTAGCCTCCTCCCTATCCTCCCCCCTCCAAAGGGGCCCTCCTCATTGGGGAATGTGGGTCATACATTATGGGGGTAGCCAACAGTTATGGGGAAGAGTCAAAGTCTCTGTGCATAATGACCCAACTTGTGACTCTAACACTCTTTCTGCCCTCTCTCCCATGAATTTCCCTGATCCATGTTGGGTTCATTTTAGTTCTACTTCAGTGATGAGGTCTTGGGAGCCTCTGTGTCTCTGGATATCTGGCTTAGTAGGAGTTGAGTGTTCTCTGTGTTTATCTCCTTCAGCCTTGTGCTGGTGTCAGGTTCACTAAGAATGCTGCACTCTTTCCCATTTCCCCGTTACTCTATGGTTTTGGCTGGTGAGCAATGACTTGAAGTTTTACTTCAGAAGTCATCTGTGAAATTTATTTTGAATATTTATTGGTGTTGATACTAATAATATGGAAGAGATTTGGACATTTTTCCAAATATTGATAATGAAAATATAATTTCTGTACAAATATATAAAGTATGAAGAGTATAATGATATATATACATATATATAGAAAATGTCATCCCATTATGTATATTAATATATGCTAATAAACACAAAACTATGGAAAATGCTTCATGGTGACATGGCCTAGAAAACCAACAACTGCTTAAAAGAACATTGTGAAGAAATCATTTGGATCTTTACAGACAGCTGTTCCCATTTATAAATATGTATGTAAACCAAATCTTCTTGGGCTAGAGAGATGGCTCAGCTGATGACCCAGGTTTGATTCCCCAGTGCCCATGTTATTTTTTTTTTTTTTGTTTTTATATTTGTTAACATTGAATACTACTAAAATGTTAAATTCGCTTATGACTATAGTTACCATTCTGGAGTTGCCCAAGGATTTCTGAGGGCACAATCATACCATTGTAAAGGCTCTTTGTTTCCCATTTTAAGCTCAATTATTATAGCATTCATTTATTTTTCCTGCCACTAAGAACTCCAATATGTGTAATATAAGTGAAGACAGTACACACATTGTTCAAAATATTTTAAAGTTTGGAGAGATGACTCAGTGATTAAAGGCACTTGTTTGCAAAACATGATGGCCTGAGTTCAATTCTCCATGTAAAGCCAGATGCACCAACTGACATGTGCATCTGGGGTTCATTGGCAGTGGCAAGAGGCCCTTACTTGCTTTTATACTCACTGTCTGTTTCTTTCTCCCCTTGCAAATAAATAAATAAAATATTTCAAAAATAAGTATTATGTTCACTGTAGGTTTCAGTAAAATTATTAAATCCATCAGATTGAGAATATTAAATTTTCTGATTTATAAGTTTTATAATGGTTGGTTGTTGAATTTTGTCAAATTTTTTAACTATGTTTATTAAGATGATAATTTTTCTAGTATCTGATAATGCTGTGGATCACATTAATTTATTTTTGCAAGTTTAACTAAATTAATATTCCTAAGAAACTTTGTTTATCCATAGTGAATTTTATGTTGTTATATTTATTAACCAATTAGTTTGGTTAAAATATTTGAAATGCTGTCCATAATAATTACTGTTATGCATTTGCATTTTAATACTAATGTCATATTTGAGCATCAAATTAGGCTGACTTCACAAAATATTTGGGAAATAGTCCATCTCTATCTTACTTTCTGAGATATATATATATATATATATATATATAATTTTTTTTTTCAAGGTAGGGTCTGACTCTAGCCCAAGCTGACCTGGAATTCTTATTTTTTGTAATTTTTTTTATGAGAGAGAGTAAGAATTGGCATACCAGGGCCTCCAGTCACTGCATTTGAACTCAGATACATGTTCCATCTTGTATGCATGTGCGACCTTATGCTTGCATCATCCTTGTGCATCTGGATTACATGGGACCGGGAGAGTTGAATATGGTCCTTAGGCTTCACAGACAAGAGCCTTAATCACTAAGCCATCTCTCCAGACCTCTCTTGGAATTCTTTATGTAGTCTCAGGCTGGCCTCGAACTCCTAGTGAGCCTCCTACCTCTGCCTCTTGAGAGTGCTGGGATTAAAGACATGTGCCACCCTTCCTGGCTTCTGTTATAGCTTGAATGAGATTGGATTTGCAATTTTAAAAAATGTGATGGAATCCACTAGTGAAACTTCCAGGTATTTATTTTATGGAAATTTTTTAGTTTAAAATTTATTTCAACAAATATATGGCAATTTAAGATTTCTGTTTATTTTGTGCCAATTTTAGTCCATTATGGTTTTCAAGATACTTGACTCCATCACTCAAATGCTCTGAATTTATTTAGAAAATTTTGCAAATATCAGTCCCTTCCTACCCTTGTGATAGCTATAGAATCTGCCATGATAGTGTCTCTTTCATGCCTCATGTTGTAGTTGGTAGAATTCATTGTTGATTGTTTTTCTTAGAGTTGATATTTTACCAGCAATAATTTTCTTCTGTCTCTTGGGTTATAAAGAACAGATGTAGTGATATTCCTTAGATAGGCTTAGTGTTGCTGTGATATTGTCCTTTCTAGAACATATGTTAAGCCACTCTTGGAATGTTAGAGATAAACTGACCAGTCTCTTGATATATTTCCTCTCAAATAGCTTACTTTGAGTATCTTGGATCAATTAAGGCAAATTAGTATTTTCAGTAAATTTATTATACACCATACAGGCTGATTAGTGTGGGACCACTGAACTAGGTATCCTTAAATTCTGAATTTTACACTAGTTTTGTTTGCTGTTGTTACAGTTCACATAATGATCATCCACTTCTCTGGATTATTATCACTGCTTCATGGAATGACATTCCTCTCCATTCTTGTGTCCATTGCATAGTAGTTATCTTTGCTCTCATTTACTTGTTCAACCACCTAGTTTTATCATACCGTGGCCATCTCCCAGCTAGCCACCTAAATGTTAACAACAATGAACACAAAGGTAATGTTGTTCTAAAAGAATCATGTTTATCCAGAAGCTGTGTAACCAAGAAATTGCACTGGGTTGGAAAGCTAACTAGGAGTACTTGCAAGAGGGATATCCTCACAGTGGGATCTGCAGCAGCTTATCATTTGCTTTATACCTCACTGAGATGCATTTCACCAGACTATTTCACAGCACATGGACAGGGTAAAGGTCCTCCTTATGTGGTTTTATTCTAATCTACACAGCATAACATAAACATAGACTGCTCTCTTGTCACACAGAGTGTACTTTGAAACATCCTGAAGCAAGTTGAATACAAAGTAAAAAAGCAACGTGTTTGCCTACCATGGATCAAACTCCAGCAGTTGTCATGTTCCTTTCACACTATTTTAATTCATTAATTTGGAATTAAGAACAACTTTCTCATTCATGTATTATCTTTGCCCCCCTGCTCAAAAGAACATTTATGTATAAAAACCTCTTGTTAGTATTTAGGGAGATGGTTCCACTATTAAGAGTGCTTGCCAGATAAGCATGAAGCCTGAGAAGGCCTGACTTGTCCTGAGTTCAATTGCTCCCCACCTTATTTTTTGAGACAAGATATCTTATTGAGCTCAGAGTTCAGTTTCAGTGAGACAAGTTAGCCAGCAAGCTTCAGGGTTCAGGGATCCTTCCACCTATTCCTCCACAGCACTGGGATTGCCAGAATATAACCCCCACTTCCGGGATTTTACAAGGGCATTGTTGAGGATCCAAAATTGGGTCCTCATGCTTGGGTGGCAACCTCTTTTACAACTGGGCCATCTTCACACTCATTAAAAATAGTACTTTGAAGTCTTACAGCAAAAAGAGAACAGAAAGAAATCAAAAGGATTCAAATAGAAAAGGAAAAAGTCACATTATCCCTATTTGGAGATGACATGATCTTAAAGACCCTAAAGACTCCATCACAAAATTGTATAACTGAAAAATATTTTCAGCAAAGAAACAGGCTTCAAAAATCAGTAGCTTTAATGAATATATTGAATATACAATATAATGAATATATTGAGACAGAAATTGGGGAAAAAATCTCAGTCACAACAGCTTCATAACAAACCTAAGAATACATATAACTAAATAGATGAAAGACTTTTCTAGTGCAAAATTAATACTGAAAAAACAGTGGCTGAATTAACATTTAAAAATGGTGGAATTACTAAGACTGAGCTACAGATTCAACACAATTCCCATCATATTTCCAATAATATGTATCATATAGCTAGAAAAAACAATACTAACATTCACATGGAATCACAAAAGAGCCTGAATAGACAAAAATTTTTAAGCAGAAAAACAATTCTGGAATATAACATCTGATCTCAAATTATATTTCATAGCCTTACTTACAAATGCAGCATATTTTTGACACCATAACACATATGTGGACCAATGGAACAGAATAAAGGACTCAGAAACAAACCCCACACAGTAGCAGTCACCGGAGTTATAACAAAGAGGTTGAAAATGTACATTGGCAAAAAGGCAGTCAATAAATCATTCTGGGAAAAAAGATATCTACATGTAAAAGAATGAAATTACATCCATATCACATATTCTACTTAAAAAATCAACTTGGGCCAGGCATGGTGGCACAGGCCTTTAATCCCAGCACTTGGGAGGCAGAGGTAAGAGGATTGCGGGAGTTTGAGGCCACCCTGAGACTACATAGTGAATTCCAGGTCAGCCTGAACTAGAGTGAGACCCTACCTCAGAAAAAAAAAAAAAAAAATAAATAAATAAACTCAGAATGGACCAAGGACTGTAGTGTAAGACCTAAAAGTCTGAAATTGCTAGAGTAAATCGGAGAAAATACTTCAAGATATAGGCATAAGAAGGAACTTTCTGGAAAGGATTCAAATGACATAGGAGATACTCCCAAGAATTGGGGAAATGGAACTACATGAAATTCACAAGCTTCTGTGTAGGAAAGGAAACTATCATCAAAGTTAAGAGGCAGCCTACATAATGGAAGAACATCTTTACCAACCATATCACAATATAAGAGAAAAAATATATGAAGAAATGCAAAATTAAACACCAAAAATGTTTCCAACCAACAAATGGGTTAATTTAACATATAGTTCTCAAAAAAACATAAATGATCAATGCATATTTTTAAGTGTTCGACACCCCAATCATGATGGAAAGGCAAAACTAAACTACCATAAGGCTTCACATCACCCCAGTCAGAATGTCAGTCATCAGGAAAACAAGTGACAGCAAATTCCAATGAGGATCTTGGGAATGCACAAAGGACTAGAAAATCAACATACTACAAAAATATTTGTGCATCCATGTTTATTTCTGCATTATTCACTACAGATCCCCCATAACTCTTGTCTACCCCCGTAATGCATGACCCACATTCCCCAATGAGGAGGGTCCCTTTGGAGGGTGGAGGACAGGGAGGAGGCTACTGGAGGCACCAATGTGAATGTAAAATTAAAATAAATAAATAAATATAAATAAATAAATAAACAAATAAATGATGACAAGTAAAAAAAAATGGAACCAGTCTACCTGTCTGTCAATAGATGAATGGATAAAGAAAATGTGGTACATATTCACTATGAAATTTTATTCAGCCAAAAAGAAAAATGAAATGATGATATTTTCAGGAGAGTGAATTCAAGAGGAAATTATTGGAATAAAACAGACTCTGACAGATACATACTGCATATTTTCTCTAATATGTAGATCCTAGGTTGACTTCCATTATCCATATATCATCTATCTATCTACCTATACATGTCATGAAACCAGAGTGGTTATTATCAGAGGGGAAGAAGAGGTGGTAAGGGAAGAATGATAGTGGGAGAGTAAAAAAGGGTAATGGAACATATGTGAATATATATGTAACATGAGGGTAAAAAAGCTGCCGTCTAGGGGAAAGAAGGGAAGAATCAACAGTAGGGCAGAGTGATGAAGAAGGGAATGAGTAAGAACAAAGTACTTGTGGAAATCCCTAATAAAACCTATTATTTTGTGTCCCAACTTAAAAACTAATAACTAGAGCTGGGCGTGTTGGCACACGCCTTTAATCCCAGCACTTGGGAGGCAGAGGTAGGAGGATCGCCGTGAGTTCAAGGCCACCCTGAGAATACATAGTTAATTCCAGGTCAGCCTGGACTAGAGTGAGACCCTACCTTGAAAAACCAAAAATCAAAACAAACAAACAAACAAACAAAAAAACTAATAACTAAACTGGATTTTTCAGACAAAAGTTTTAATTTTGGAATGCACCATATACATATATATATATGTGTACGTATGTGTATATGTATATATATATGTATGTATGTACGTATGTATATATATCCATATCCATAATGTCTACTTTGAAGCTTTTTAAAGAAAACAAAATAAACTATCTAAAGGCATTTTAAAGCAATATCATTATAATGTTTTTAATTTTTGTAAATTGTTTGACCTAATCACCATTCAACTTATGATTGAAAGTTGAGGCCTTGCAAAGCATTATACTTATTTTTAAAGGCACATAAACTATTTTGTTTTCACAATTGTTTCTCCTTTTAGTTTAGTTTAATGATAGTTAATTTTTTATATTTTGTTTATGTATTTGAGAGAGAGAAAGAAGGAGAGAATGGGCACACCAGGGCATCCAGCCACTGCAAATGAACTCCAGACGCATGTGCCCCCTTGTGCATCTGGCTTATGTGGGTCCTGGAGAATTGAACCCGGATCCTTTGGCTTTGCAGGCAAACACCTTAATGGCTAAACAATCTCTCCAGCCCCTTAATTTTTATATTATGTATATATTTTTAATATATTTTATTTATTTATTTGAGAAAAGAGGCAGAGAGAGAGAGAGAGAGAGACAAAGAGAGAGAGGGGGAGAGAATTGGCATGCCAGGGCCTTCAGTACTGCAAATGAACTCCAGATGCCTGCGCTCCCTTGTGCATCTGGCTTACGTGGGTCCTGGAGAATAGAACCAGGATCCTTTGGCTTTGAAGGCAAACACCTTAACCTCTAAGCCATCTCTCTAGCCCCATATTACATATATTTTTTAATTAAGTCACATGATTATAACAATTCTCAATTGTATCAAAAGTTTGGAAACAAACAACTAAAATGATGGGGAAATCATACAGTAGTTCTGTCGATTAGCCAGGGATTCAAGTATTCCATTTGAATCTGCTTATTTTATAGGAGGAACTGAGAGGTGCAGTTACAATGCAAAAGCACATATACAGAGATAAGAAAGCTTGCATGGAATATGTTTCTGTCCTTTGAAGAAAATGAACTAGATAGTACTGGGAATGGTATATAAAAGAGCTGAGGCAGAACTACTGAGTGTAACGACTCAGGAAAAAAAAAATGAGTAGTGGCTGAGAGCACTCCAGCTAAAGATCCAGAGAATGAAAGCTATTCTAGTTCTGATCATAAATCTACATCACATATAAATATGGAGCCAACACTATTTTCCCTCAGAAGGCTCATGAACACATGGCCACAAATAAATACTAGTTGTTTATATTTTGAACTTAAAATCCTAGGAAGGTTCTCCCCAAATTATGTATTGAAATCCCACAATTACTGAATTCTGCATTGTGCTCATGGCCTTTCCTTTTGGGGTCTTTCACTGAGTTTTAATTTCCTGATTATTACTAGATATAAAGTACTGGCCTTGAAATATTTCATCAGATTTCTTCTATAAAAGGCTAACAAAGAATGAGAACTTCAAATGACTGTGTATAGGTTTTAGAGTGTGTAAGAGGAAAGGAAGTCTTGGAAAGAGCTTAGCTTAGAAAAAGAAAAGTGAGAGCCTCCAGCAGTTTTATGTCCTTTCCAGTTTTACCACACATTGATTGACTCCCTGTTCATTGCATGTGCCACCAATTAATTCCAACAGGCTGATGGCTTTTAGTCCTAGTTTTGATCTTCTATTATGGAGAATATCCCTTTAAATTATACCTGAAACACATCAGTATAAGCTTTAAAAACATTTTTATGCTTTTGTTGGAAAGATCCATTTCTCCATTAAAATTATATTTACCTTTTTTTTTTTTTTTTTTTGGTCAATATGGTTTTTGCCTCATTTGTTACTCAAAACATTTGGATTATCCATCATTGCCACCATATATAAAACTTGCTGCAGCTTTTTTAAACTGTTCATCTACTTCCTATTTTGACATGTAAAGAGGCATTTTATAAACTCTAAACATTTCCAAGGTAAGAAAGAGTGAAATAATAACAACATTAGTCTTCTGTGAGGAAATATTGACATAATATTACTATAGAAAAATTGGTTTGTGTTCTTAAGTATGCCTGCAAGGCAAATCAGATTTTAGATTTTTACACAATCAAAATTATTTTTTTGTATTTTTTTTGAGGTAGGATTTCACTCTAGCTCAGGCTGACCTGTATTTGACCCTGACTAAAAGTCATTTTTAAAGTTAATGTGGCATATTTCATATTTCACTAGTGTTTTAATTGTATATTTCTTGGGCGTTTAAGTCCTTTGCAAATGGTAAGGAAATATGTGTTTATTCTCTTTGTAAAGCCTGTCAAAAAAATGGAGAAAGTAAAGGGTATAGTATATGAATGAAGAAATAAGAATTTATGTATCAAATTCATGTTATGGAAAAGAGCCCAGAATGATTAAAACATTGGCAGTGAAGGTTCTCAGTAGTGAAAATAAACTATGCTCTATTATTCAGCAGTTTTGAACTTAGAAGTCTTCTTGTTTCTTCTCTATGCCTATCAGCATATGCCAGAATCAAACAGGCTGTTAAAACAATAGGAAATGGAAATGCAAGTGAGTATGCCTTTTGTGAAAAGGCTCATTCATGATGTTGTTAAGGAGGAAAAATGAGACATAAGCAAAATATGACAATTTATTTGGCTCTAAAGTCTTAAACTAAGAACTAGCCAGTCCTTCAATTATTTTGTAACAGAACTCTTTGGTTAAAAAAATTAATTAACCTACTTTTATGAAGCATCGACAATATATAAGGCAAGGGAAAGAAGCACAGATGACCAGGAAAGGGTAAACAGTCTGATTTGCAGATTTCCTGGCAGAGATGGTCTTGAGAATTCGAGTCACTAGAAAGGCTATTGTCCTAAGACATAATGCTGGCAAAGCAAATAGGGCTCAGTGGAAGGAGACCTTGAATAACAGATATACAATATAATCTATGTCACTGGTAAAAAGGAATTACCAAAGGTTTCTAGAAAGGAGATGAATCAGTTATGAACCACAACTCCATATCTTGATTTTAAAAAACAAGTATTTAGGGCTGGAGAGATGGCTTAGCGGTTAAACACTTGCCTATAAAACCTAAGGACCCCGGTTCAAGGCTTGATTCTCCAGGACCCACGTAAGCCAGATGCACAAGGGGGTGCATGCATCTGGAGTTCGTTTGCAGTGGCTGGAAGCCCTGGCGCACCCATTCTCTCTCTCTCAAATAAATAAATAAATAATAAATATTTTTAAAAAACAAATATTTATATGTGACTCTCATTCCTCTATCCCTCATGTTGACTTCAGGGGTAAGGAAAAAATAAAGGTGCAGGAGACATGAGTGACTACTAGAGACACAGGCAAAAGGAGAAACATATGTTCGGGAAGAAACAAAGAAAGCACAAGTCTAGGAGGTTTTAGTAGAGAATTGATGGAAACCGTAATCTGTTGTTCCTCTAAACTGCGAGCACCTGGAGATTCACCCAATCACTTCATAAAATAGAAGTCAAACTGGTAGCCTAAAGTGTATAGGCACCGGTTGTAGTCAGCTTCTCATTGCTGTGACAAACATCCAAACAGAAGCATCTTATAGGAGGAAGGGGTTATTTCAGGCTTACAAAATCCAAGGGAACACCATCAATGGCCGAAGATGCTGGTTCTCTTTCATAAATCTAAGCAGAGATATACCATCAACAACCAGCACCATGTACAGCCAGCTAGCATGAGCCTCCAGAGCTCCAACTGCTCTCCACACACCTTATGGCTGGACTTCAAGATCCACCCCCAGTGACATAGCTCTGCTAAAGTTTTCATTTGCTTATTTTCATACATTCTTTTTTTAAAAAAAAATATTTATTTATTTTTTGGAGAGAGACACAGAGATAGAGAGAGAGAGAGAGGGAGAGAGAGGGAGAGGAAGACAGAGATGGGCGCGCCAGCAGTGTCTCAGCTGCTGAGAACGAAATCCAGATGCATGCACCCCCCTTGTGGTCAAGTGTGGCATTGCACCCTTGCATCACTTTGCATCTGGCTAAATGTGGGACCTAAAGATTGGAACCGCTGGAGATTGGAACCAGCGTTCTTAGGCTTAGGAGGCAGGCGCCTTAACCCCTAAGCCATCTCTCCAGCCCTATTTTCATACATTCTTAATGTATTTTATTTTTGAGTGCCTTTATGTTGTTCTGTAATTCAACATTCTCTCTTTTCTTATACCCAATTTATACACTAGCTGAACTCTGTAGGAGTTTAAGTTTATGGTCCTAACTAGGAGCTCCATTACTATAAACTTTATCATTAAAAAAAACAAGATATTTCCTTTTTTGGATACACTGCAATTAATAGCATTATTACAACATACATGCTTACAAATTCTGAGAGATATGTTATACACTTCTCTCCCCAAATACATACAAAGAGAACAGTAGACTACTCATGAAAAAAATGTATCAGGTGCTTTTAAAGTATCTGCCATATATTATTAGTAACTGTTAAAAGAGAATCTACCAATAATTATCAGACTTCCCTGATATTTTACATAGTCCTTCATATCACTCAAGTCAGAGATCAATTGGTTTCCTTCAGTTTGTGCACTTTCCTCTTCCCTCACTTCAGGAAAATAATGCAGTTATTTCCTTATTGTTTTTGTTTCTATTTTTAAAAAGATGATAGGAACAAATTGAGAATTATTGAATAATATAATACAGCATATTGTTTTAAGTATTGTGATTTATCTGCAAAAATGGCTCTGCTATTGGCTGATATAGTTAACTATATTGCCAATTATATTTATCTTCTACTGATCTGGATATATGTCAAAAATATACATTTATATTCTCCTAGTTATTGTTATTATTATTTTTTTGGTTTTTCAAGATAGGGTCTCACTCTAGGTCAGACTGACCTGGAATTCACTAAATAGTCTCAGGGTGGCCTCAAACTCACAGCAATCCTCCTACCTCTGCCTCCTGAGCATTGGGATTAAAGGCACACACCACAATCCCCAGATATTCTCCTAAATTTTAAATGCACATAACTCCCCCACTGCTATTACCAGGAAAAATGATTATATTTCTCTATTTTCATTTATAGTAGAAAAGTACAAAGTTATGATTATTTCTAATTTGATTGAGTAGAGTACTGACACACCTAACTTCTAAAAAGGTAATTAAATTATACACTTAAAATAGGTGAATTTTATTGCATGAATACAACCTTTATTAAAATGCTTTTGAAAATATAAGATCTAATCCACTAGATAAATATTGCAGAAAGCACGTATATTTATGGCTGTTTTCAAATCCTACTAAAATAGAGGTAAAGAAGAAAAAAATGTTATAAGCAAAGTGGCTGGAAGTGGGGAAAACAATTTGTTTCAGAAAAATGCCAACAGCTCTGAGAATGACAAAAAAGAAAAGAGAAGAACATGCATGATACTTATCTACACAGATGGGTAGAAACAGGAATGTCTCAGAAATTGACATTAGTTATTCAAAAAGGGGAATGGAGTACAGAATTGGAAATGGGTCAAGGTGAAATTCTGAGTGAAATAAGATCAGCCTGGTTGCTGGCGAGGCTGTGGAGAAAGGAACATTCTTTCACTGTTGGTGGTTGTAAAATGGTACAACCATTATGGAAAGCTAAATAGAGACTTCTGAAAAGGATGACTATAGACCTAACAACAGATATAGTTATTCCCTTACTGGCATTTACCCTAAAGGCCCCAAGCCTCAGATCAGAGAGATTTGCTCAACCATGTTTATAACTGCTCAATTCATAATAGCTAAGAGCTGGAATCAACCCAGATGTCCATCATTAGATGAATGGATAACAAAGATGTGGTATATCTATACTATTGTAATTCTACATAGCAGTAAGGAAAGATGAAATAATGAAATTTGAAAGAAAATGGTCAAACATGGAATAGATCATTCTCAGTGAGCTCACCCAATGACAAAAAGATAATAGTCACATGGTCTCATTCATCTGTGGCTCCTAAACTGAATCTGCCCAAGATGCTGCCAATCCTAATTAGTACTCTGAGGATCAGACAATAGGGAGGGTGGGATGGGGGGAGGGTAAGGGTGGGAGGACACAAATAGGGACCCAAAAGGAAATGGTACCATAAAATCCTATATTCTGAACAAGAGGCTAAAACATTGATCCTTCAGCAGGCCCACAGAGGGAACACCTGAACCACAGGAAACTGGAGAGAACATCATGAAGACCAACCTTAATCTTTTCCTGTTGAAGACATCATATGCAGGTGAGATGAAACATGGAGAGACCTGGTCAGAATCTGGAAGAGGGTCAGTCCCCAGACAGTTAGCCAGTCTAGTGCCAGAGGGTGCTACACGAGTGACTGGGGTAAAAAGGCCGACATCTGTCCAAACAACTCACAGTCTAAGCTACCCAGCAGGAAACAACCTGATGTAATGCTCAAACAAGTGCAATAGTGGCACACAGCCATTGTGGGTAACCAACTGCTCTCAATTTGGCTAATAGATCCACTCAGTGGAATGGAACTCATTGCTGGAACTGGGAAATAAGTCATACAAAAAATGAGCCCAGTCTCCAAGATCCAGCTCCCACCAAATGTGGGCTAGAAGAGGGCCTATGCATAGAAAATTCTAACTATGGCCATTCCATCTATCTAGTACCAACTTCTCTCTCCATTGGAGAATTTGCTTATCTTTTTCAGATGGACAACGAACCTGAAGGAAGGATCAGCCAATCACACCTCACCAGGACCCCAGCTGAAACCATAGAGTAATGCAGGGGAAGGGCAAGAGTACAGCTTTCTTGGTGAACACAACACCAGAAAAAGGTTGAAGGAGGTAAACACAGAGAACATCCAACTCCTACTAAGCCAGATATCCAGAGAGACAGAGGCTCCCCAAACCTCATCATTGAAATAGAACTAAAATGATCCCAATGTGGTTCAGGGAAATTTGCAGAAGAGGGGGCAGAAAGAATGTTAGAGCCACAAGTTGGGTCATTATGCATAGAGACTTGGCCTATCCCCCATAACTCTTGTCTACCCCCTTAATGCATGACCCACATTCCCCAGTGATGAGGGTCCCTTCAAAGGGGGAGGACAGGGAGGAGGCTAACAGAATCACCAGTACTATGAATGTAAAATTAGAATAATATAAATAAAGAAATATGAAAAAAAGATCAGCCTGGTTAGGATTATTAGCCATTCATACTTGGTTCAAAATTTATTTCCCACTGGTACTAACAAATCATTACAAATTACTCCAAAATAAAGAGAAAAAGCAATATCTCAATGTCTTTGTATTTGTCCTACATAAATATATTGGAGCTGTAGTACATAAGCTTCTTGAGGGCAGGACATGCAGAGATCAGAAGATCCTAGAGCCTTTGGTTTGTATCTTAAGATGAAGACAACTCATTTTCCTTTGGGTTTCTGCCTTGGACCCTAAGAACAAATCCCTGCCATGCAGCACTTCTCTACTTTTCAGCTATTTATACACCTGTAGTAGACCTAGTCATGGCCCACCTCAGGGTAGAGACAGATGGGAATTGGAGTTTAGGATTCTAATCCCACTCCACATGGCTCAGTGACTCCCCCTATATCACAGGAAAATAGAAGATTGGCTCTTTCAAAAATAAACAAGCCAAGCTCTGGTGGTGATAAAGCTAGAGCTTAGTACAAATGAGCACACAGAATATAGTAGGACCTCATATCTCTACTCATAAGACCAGCAACCAGGCATATACAGAGAAAGTAGAGATGAAAAGATTCTCTCTTCATGGATACAGGGAGCATGCCAAATAGTACTAACATCTAGAATGCACCAATGAAAGAGCTGTATTCAGGTGCCAGCTCCTGACACCGCCCACCAGCAAATAGAAGATATGTTTAGCTTGTTGGTGCTTCCTTCTTCTAGGTTCATTGGACTTATAGGACAGTTCTAGAATCAAAAGTAGACCTTAATCCAGGCATGGTAGTACACGCCTTTATTCCAGCACTTGGAGGCAGAGTTAGGAGGATCACAGAGAGTTTGAGGCCACCCTGAGACTACATAGTGAATTCCAGGTCAGCCTGGGCTACAGCAAGACCCTACCTCAAAATAAAAAAGAAAGTAGAACTTAATTTCAGCAAAGGCTAAGATGAAACTTGGGGAAAACAGAAATAAGGCAGATAAGAAATATATATTTACATGCACAAATATATTTATAAATTGTCATTTTGGAAAGAAAGAAAGAAAAGAAAGGAAAGAAAGGAAAGAAAGAAAGGAAGGAAGGAAAGAAAGAAAGAAAGAGAGAGGGAAAGAAAGAAAGAAAGAAAGAAAGAAAGAAAGAAAGAAAGAGAGGGAAAGAAAGAGAGAGGGAAAGAAAGAAAGAAAGAAAGAAAGAAAGAAAGAAAGAAAGAAAGAAAGAAAGAAAGATTGATTTCCTAAGATCAATAATGACCTAAAATGCCACTGGAGATCAAAAAAAGGAGGAAAAAAAAACATTGTTTGGGGCAGGATTATTAAAGAAACAATATCACATGATTTTATAGGAATGAAAGATAAAATTCCATTACTTAAGCGAATGTTCAAAAAATAAATATGGCAACACACATCATTGCTAAATTTCCAAACATGCAGAGTAATACTAAGAATATCATAGACTGTAAATAAATGATCACATACACAAAGAATATGGTATAGTGATGAAGTGATGATCATCTCACCAAGGACATTGGAAGTTAAAAAACAATGGACTTAAGAATAAAAAATAATTTTCAACCAGTATTTCTGACTAAGGCAAGCTGACTGAATTAAGAGTTATCATATGTGCAAGTAAAAAAATCACTCCTCTCCACATGCACTCATCTTAGAGATATACTGCTGGATATGTCTTGCCAAAATAGAAGCAAAAGTAGAAGTCATGGGAAGTAATATTCAGATTCAGGAGAGAGGCTAAAGTAATTCCCAGAGTACCAGCAATGTACACATACTTTTTCAGCAAGTGTCCCAATTGCAACAGCAATAGGCAGAGCTCAAAAAAAGATAGTCTCAGTAATAAAATGGAAATGATAGATCACCCATTATATTTTATCATTTGCAAAATGTTACTGAGAGCTTGTTGGATATTGAGAAATAATCTAGGTCTACATAAGAACAAGTAAATAGAAAAATGAGGCAAATATTAAAACATATTAAAAAGTAAAATTAATCATCCTCACTTTTCAGTTCATCAGTTAAAATATATAAATGATGAATGTTGAAATGACTATGAAGTGTTGCATTTAATTGAACCCTGTTGTGGAGAGAAAAACAATTAGTAGGAATAACTGTGTTTAGAGAATTAAGTCCTTAACTATGGAGGAAGGGAAAAACTAATATGTGATAAATGCTAAAAGCAGCCTAATTTGTAATGGTAGATCATCCACATATAAGCAGTTAATTAGGGAGATAGCCTTAAGATAGAATAATACTCAGCCAAGAGAAAAGATGAAGTGTTGATTTGTTTTGAACATGATTGCATCAAAATGATTACAGTAAATGAGCAAATGCAACATTTTCAAAAATATATACTAATATTTTAATATTTTTAATTATATACAAGTATATACTTTAAAAGTATTATTCAATTTACATAAATCTCCCTAAATATGAAAGTAATCTTTTGTGACAGAAAGGAGGTCAATGGTTCTGTGGGTCTTAGAATAAGGAAGGCAAGGAGTAATAAATGGATTGAAAGAGTTATGACACAACCTTTGGAGGGGACATAGATGTTCATTATCTTTTCTTCTTGGTTCTAGAGGTTGAATTTAGGGCCTTGTACAAACTAGGAAAATAATATGCCACTGAGCTATATCTTTATTTATTTGTTTGTTTATTTTAGTTTGAGACAGGATCTCCCTAAGTTGGCAATGCTGGCTTTGAACTTTCACTGTAGCCCAGGGAGAGTCAGAATAGGATCCTCCTGTTTTAGGCCCCTAAGTAGATGAGATTACACACCTACCCCACCAGGCTCAGATCAGAGTTTAGTAGCGTTTGTGTTTGAATTTTCCAATGGCTGTCACTGTAAGCTTGGGGTCCTCTTTCAATGAATAATGATCTAATTCAATATGCATGATTTTGAAATTTTCTCATATATGTTCACATAATCAGATGACATGAATAAGATGAAATGAAGAGACTATGGAAAAATAATCTTGTTTTCATAATGAAACTTATTATCATAATAAATATTTACTTAAATGGATAAACCAATGAGCAACATTCTACATCAATGTTTGTTCTATAAAAATTCAGGGAGTTGGAGTAAAGTGTGTAAGGAAGGGAAGCAAAGCACAACAACTGTCATCTTTGGTGATACCTCCCTCCCTGAGATTCTCCCATTCTGTACCACAGTTTTCTTGGATTGCTGTGAACATGCACTGAAACATTATAAAGAAACACCATTGAATTTAGTGGTAATTGTACAGAATACTATACTTTAGAATAATTTTAAATAACTATTTTTGTTTTGTATTTTAAATAACTTTTAAAACTTGGTCATAATCTTTGTGATGATAATTGCCCCTGAGTATGATTTATCAGTCCCCTGTTTAGAATATAAATAACTGCTTACACATCTCTAGCAGTTGATTTCTTCCTGTGTGAGTTCATCATAACATAGGTAGGAAACTTTGCCTGTCTTACAAATGTTGCCTAGTGACCTCACCAGTTAGTTTGTATCCTATTACAAACCAGTACAACTCTGTATTTCATAACTCAGAACAGGACTTTTCTAGTTATTTTTCAGGATTTAATGGGCCTATACCTGTTTTAGAAAGGTTGGGAAGAGAAGAATTAGAAGTATGCACAAGGAGGTGTTTATTAGAAAACTCACTGGATCTACATACGGATTTATGGACTAATATATGTTAATAACCTATCTTCAAAAGCATCTCTTGAAAAGCACTTTGCCTTCTATTGTCCCTCCTTTGACCACTCACACAGACACAGCAAGCATAGGCAGATGGGGGAAACACAAATTTATTTAAAAGACTTTCTAGAGCAGTTGGTTACCCACCATGGCTGTTTGCCACTACTGCACTTGTTTGAGCATTATGTCAGGTTGTTCCTGCTGGGCATCTTAGACTGCAAGTTGTTTGGACTGATGTTGGACCTTTTTCAGCCATGGTGGGTAACCAACTGCTCTTGATTTGGCTAATAGATCCACTCAGTGGAATGCAACTCATTGCTGGAACTCGGAAATAAGTCAAAACCAGGTACAAAAAATTAGCTCAGTCTCCAAGAGCAAGATACCACCAAACGTGGGCTAGAAGAGAGCCAACGCATATAAAATTCCCTCCAAAACATCTATGGTCATCCCTAATACCTAGTACTAACTTCTCTCTCCGTTGGAGAATTTTGCTTATCTTTTTTCAGATGGACAACGAACCTGAAGGGAGGATCAGCTAACCACACCTCACCAGGGCCCCAGCTGAAACCATAGAACAATGCAGGGGAAGGACAAGAATACAGTGTTCATGGCGATCATGACACCAGAAAAAGGCTGAAGGAGATAAACACAGAGAACATCCAACTCCAACTAAGCCAGATATCCAGAGACACAGAGGCTCCCAAAACCTCATCACTGAAGCAGAACTAAAATGACCCCAGTGTGGCTCAGGGAAATTCATGGAAGAGGGGGCGGAAAGTTTGTTAGACTCACAAGTTGGGGCATTATGCACAGAGACTGGGGCCTACCCCCAGAACTCTTGACTACTCCCACAATGCATGACCCACATTCCCCATTGATGAGGGTCCCTTTGGAAGAGGGAGGATAGGGAGGAGGACAATGGAACCAATATTATGAATGTAAAATCAGAATAATTAAAAAAATATATATAGATATATAGACTCTTTGTAGCTTGGTATGGTGGCACACGCCTTTAATCCCAGCACCAAGGAGGCAGAGGTAGGAGGATTGCTGTGAGTTAAAGGCCACACTGATACTACATAGTGAATCCCAGATCAGTCAGGGCTAGAGCGAAACCCTACCTTGAAAAACCAAAATTAAAAAACATTTTAAAAAGAGAGTCTATTTCTACTATACTTAATGCTTGGTAATTTTTGATAGAAATGTTTTGTGAAAAAGAGAGAAGCAGTTTATAGAACATTAGTATAAATATTTTTTACTTTATTGATACTAAAATTACTAACAAAGACGGTGAAAAAAATAAATCCTCATATAACTAAATATTTGTTATTTGTTCCTGGTTGGGTATGATGGAAGGGGATACCAATTCCAGAAAAAAAAAAATCAAGACTTAGATGTAAATAAGAAGTTCATAACCTTTTCAGATGACTAACTTGAAACATCAATTATAATATGTCAGTCTATATTAGCACTGCAAGAAAGCAGAAGTTATAAGTCCTTACTAGGTATACAGAAAATAAACAATCATGCACTGTTTTGCATTTACAAAGGTCAGAACAATTACAAAACAACTATTACTCATTAATTTCGCATTATGGTCATTTTCTAATTAGGTTTATAGGTAACAAACAATTCTTCATCACTAATGAATACTTAACTATTTTCTGCATTTTGTATACAGGTTGAAACAAAAGAAAACAATATTTTATTTTACTAATTTGAAAAGCAGGACCAGTGATGTTTTCAAACCTGTTGTGACACTGAACATTTTGCAATTAAAGTCATCTGTGATTTCATCATATATTTTCAATTGTATAATAAACACAAATCTTATATAAAAATTTTCCAATTGTAAGACATAGTTACCATTACAGTAATATTTTGTGTGTGAGACCTTGTGAGGTTTTAAGTCAAAGCTCTGCTACTTGCTTGGAAGTAATACAACCTTTGGAGGAACTGTGTGAGCTAAAACATGGGCATCATTTTGCCTGTCCTACACCTTTCCATAACTATTAATGTAGAAATTAAATAAGATAATGTAAAACTGTCATATATTATATATCATTGTTTTTCTTGTTGCTATGACAAATTACTTGACAAAAGCCACTTAAGGAAGGGGTTTTGACTCTCAATTTGCTAGTACATCTCATCATGGCAGGGAAGCCAGGTTGGTAGGAGCTTGAGACAGCTTGTCACATTGTATCCACAGCCAGTAAGTAGATAGGAGATAACTGTTGGTGCTCAGTTCTCTCTCTCCTTTTTAATTCAGCTTGGGACCACTGCCCAGAGGACAGGGCCACCCACCTTCAGGTTATTCTTCCCTGCTCTGTCCAATTTCTCTGGAAACACCTTCAAATCCACACTTAGTCGTGTGTTTCCACTATGATTCTAAAACCCATCAAGACAGTTAACCAATTATAAACCCCAAATGTTGACAACTGGACACTCTAACAGATCATTTTAAATCATAACATTTCATTCCTGGTCATTAAAGTCTCATTTTATGTCATATGAAATGCATTTAGCCCATCTCCAAAAGTCTAATCATCAATTGTGTCAGCACTGGTTAGAAGTCCAAAATCTCTTCTGAGACCCAAGGTGATTATCACAAGTTATATACTTATAGTGTAAAATGGCACAAAATATTCCAAGAAGGAGGGATGGGAGGATGGGAAGAAAGACTGAAAGATTGGAACAAAGTAAGTCAAAAGCCAGTAGGGCAAACAGCAAGTTCTCCAACTTAGGGTTCACCTTCAAATCAAGCAGTGGCCTTTCTAAGCCTTCTAGTTGGGATTCCAGTCCAGTCCTGCTGCACACTGCTTGGCATCAGTTCTTCTATGGAACTTTGGTGAAATACCCCATGACTCTGTCAATCTTACATTTTTCATCCCTATCAGGAACATATAGATGATGCTGTCATAATTTCCTGCAAGTTTGAGATGGAGCTTGTCTCCTTGGACCACAGCTGTAGTGGCCTCTGTATGCCTAGATAGTTGTTGTCAATCAGGGAACAAACTCAGGGACATTCTCTGATCAGGCTCTCTCCTTTCAAATGAATTTGCATTTTGATAAAATGATTGGGATCTTATATGTGGGGCTCTTTTCCTATTGTCCCAATGTAGAGCATGAGGTTTTTTTAAAAGATGCTAATCTCTTTCATAATTACAGCTGCTTTCTCAGCCTTGAATTCATTACTTTCCCCACAAAATAGCACATTTTTTCTGTATCTTTCTTTTCTACTTGTTACTATCTTTCACTGGATACGAGCAGTGAGCAATAATACCATAGCCTGAATGCAAGTTTTTCTTGAAATTTCCTTAACAAGAGAAATTAGTCCACTACTTTTGAATTCAATCTCTCTGCAATTTTCATGACACTAGCAAAATGAAGCCAGGTCTTTGCCAGAATATAACATGAATAGTTTCTAGACCAGTTCCTGGGAAAGTCCTTGTTCTCCTTTGACACTTCATGAGCTGTGCCTCTACTGTTTGCATTTCTCTTGGCACTCTGATATTCCAAAGTCCCACCAGCATGTCCCATGAAGCTCTATTTACAGTATCTAGGACTTCCCTAGCCCCAAGTTCCAAACTCTTCCATATTCCTCCCATAAACTACTTGCAAGGGACAATTACCCACATACCCAGGTTTATAACAGCAACAGCCCCACCGCTCAGTCCAATTTCTGTATTAGTTATTTTTCTCATTGCTTTATAAAATACTTGATAAAATTAACTTACAGAAGGAAGGGGTTGTTTTGGCTTACAACTTGAGAATATAGTCCAGCAAACAGGGAGGTCACAGTGGCAGAAGTATGAGGCATATTATGGTTTGAATGCAAAATGTTCTCCATAGGCTTATGTGTTTGAACACTTAGGCCCCAGATATTGGTGCTGATTGGAAAGGTTGAGGAACCTGTTGGAGCCTTGTCGGAGGAATTGGGTCACTAGTGGCAGGCATCAGGGTTTTGTAGCTTGGCCCAGCTCCTTATTATCTTCCATGACCTGCTTGCTGAGGTGGCAATTTGAGAACTTGGCATCCCTCCTGACACCATTTTATATCCACCATGAAATTTTCCCTCAAGACTATAAGTGAAAAATAAAGCTTTTCTTCCCTTAAGTTGCTTCAGATACATATTCACAATGAAAAAGTCACTGATACCAGGGAGTTGGTAATATTGTATTGTTTAAAATACACAAGAACCTCATAATAGAATAAAAAGATGATGATGACATCAAATTAAAAGAGACTAATGGAGAGAGGGAGGGGATATGACAGAGAATGGAGTTCTGAAGGGGAATGGGGGAGAGGAGGGAAATTTCATGGTTTTTTGTCTATAAGAATAGAAGTTGTCAATTAAAAAAATAAACAAACTTATTTAAAAAAATTCACAGAGATGACTGCAGGTGTCAGCTCATTTTCTCATTTTTATTCAGTCTAGGACCCAGCCCACCTACATTCAGATGAGTCCTGCTCTGTTCAGTCTTTATGGAAACAATCTCATACACACATGTAAAGCTGTATGTCTCCATTATAATTATAAATCTCATCTAATTGACAATTCTGATTAGTTACCATTCTTCAAAAGCACTAAGCATAACATATTACTTTTTTATTGGGTAAAACCAAAGAAAAGTTAAAGAATAAACTTGAAAACTTTTTAACCTAAATAATACACTGTAAATAGATCTTGTATTTATTGCTGTGAAAAATTATTTATACCTATTTTAATTGAATTTTTTATAACAATATTCTGAATAAAACCTAATTGGTTTGCACTTCATAAATAATTGTGGACAGATTCAGAGATTTTTATATGATATGGTTTTAAGATTTCTATTTCACCCTTTCAATTTAAAAGTGATATATTTTAATGATACTGAACAGAGAGACCAAGGTCAAAAAGGAGACAGATCACATACGGTAGTTATTTCTCCTTATTTAAGAATCAATCAGAGCTGGGCATTGTGGTGCACACCTTTAGTCCCAGCACTCAGGAGACAGAGGTAGGAGGATCACCACTGTGAGTTAGAGGCCACTCTGAGACTACTTAGTGAATTTCAGGTCAGCCTGGGCTAAAGTGAAACCCTACCTTGAAAAAAGAATCAATCAGGATTTCTATGGAGCTTTCAAAATACTGATGAATAAAGCATTATTTCTCCTGTTTATAGGAAATTATAGGTCTAAGAACTATTAAAATATGAGTTAAAATGTGAGTTTGGATATTTATATCAGGAATAGATCAAGTCAAACTTTAGATATGCTTTCTCTTGAGAAGTTGAAAGTTGTATGTAATTTTGGAATGAGTTCATCCCATGCCCTCTGTGAAATAAAGAAAATTTTTTCAGTTAAACAGTTGCACCTTGGGAAGCCTCAGGGGAAAAAATATTTCCATGCATTACAGAAGATATGTATTTTCTTCTATTAACTTTTGTTGATACTGTTTTCATCAATAAAGGTCTTCATCTGATTGCAAAAGATACAAAGAAAACTCGTTTCATATCATAGTAAGAACAACCTTGATGTAGCTCCCCTGGCTTTGAATTATAATGTATGTCATCAGTAATGTATGTTGTTATAATTTACTTCTGACATTAAGATGTTGCTTTAGGGCATATTGTTGCAAATGTATCCTGTGCACTTTCTTGCCTTCTAAATGCCCTTCATGTTTCAGTAAAACAATCCAATCAAAACTAAAGACCAAAAACACTGTAAAACAAATCAAGCATACAAACGGTTCCTAAGCATTTTAGCCCTTTAGCCAGAGGCTCTTAAGTTTCTTGAGCTGAATATAATAGTTTAACTTTAGCAAACTGACCATAGAAAAAGTCATTTTGAGCCCGGCATGGTGGCGCACGCCTTTAATCCCAGCACTTGGCAGGCAGAGGTAGGAGGATTGCTGAGTTCAAGGCCACTCTGAGACTACACAGTGAATTGCAGGTCAGCCTGAACTAGAGCAATACCCTACCTTGGAAAACAAACAAAGAAAGAAAGAAAGAAAGAAAGAAAGAAAGAAAGAAAGAAAGAAAGAGAGAGAGAGAGAGAGAGAGAGAGAGAGAGAGAGAGAGAGGAGGGAGGGAGACAGGAAGGACGGAGGGAGGGAGGAAAGAAGAAAGGAGGGAAGAAAGGAGGGAAGGAAGGAGGGAAGGAAGGAAAAGAAAATTTCATTTTGGATATTTTCAGTCCAGTTCTGAAGGACTGCAAGAAAAATAATCTAGAAAACCCTGAATTATTTGGAATATGGAAAGCTACTCCAGGTAAAGCTTTCAAAAATCATGCCCAAAGTGGATCAACCATGTTCCCAACCTTGTGCCAGCTAGGTGCCAGACCCTTGCAGCTATAACTTCACACTGCACACAATGACCAAGAGCCCCACTACATCTTCTCCACTGTAATGTTCCAAATGAAATGGAAGGGATCCTTTCTCAGGGTTTGGTTTTGATTCAAAGCTTTTATGGAGGCATTACCTAGAGAGACTCTGGAATAAGAACTTTTATTGTGACAAACTACAGTTATGTAGCACATGATTAATTCACAGTGGAAGAGGATTGCTAGATGTTTATTGCAAAAAAAAATATCAAGTTACCAATGAGGGAACTCATGAAAAAATATTTCTGTTACCCTTCCTTCCAAGACCCATCATTGTATTACATTGTATTAATTTCCTCATAGCACTTTGGAGTGTTTTTTTCAACAATTTAGTATTAATTATAAACATTGTACTTTGAGATAAGAGAGAATGAAAGAGTATGGGTTTATAGGTATGTATGTATGTTTTCTCATAATATAGAACAGGCTCATAGTCTGGGTCCTTATATGAAATAACATCTTCCCTAGTTTCTATTTTATGCATTATATAGTATCTATCAAGCACGTATTATATAATAGTGAAATGCCACTGAATGAAATCTCTGGCCTTGTGGAACTAACAATCTGCTATGGTAGGCATACAACATGTAAGTAAACCAGTAATCAATATAATTTCTGACAAATATTATGAGGAAAATGATGAGGCTAATGTAGTTTGGTAAGTGAAGTGAATGTGGTTGCTTTATACCAGTAGAAAGATTTACCCAAGTTATATATGAAACAAAGATGAAAATGGCCAAGAAAATTTATTCAAAACAAGGGCAGAGATACAAGGAGATAAGAACATTGGTACTACAGAAATAGAATAATACATAGGTTGTAATAGCTACTGCCCCAGGAACAAAAGGAAAGTAATACAAGTAGAAGTGCAGGCTTACAGCTGTGTGAAGAAATGTGGATTGTATGTTGAATATAATTGCACATTATTGAAGATTTTAAAGTTAAGAGCATTATCTAATGTACACTCTTGGATAATGGACTAGGGATGCTGTGGTAGTTTGAATGAATGCCCCCCAGTTTATTCAAGAGAAATTAAAAGCTTGTAATTTGGATCTCTGTCACTGTGGGCAGGTCCTTGAGCCTAGCCCTAAGGTGTAGGGGTAGCTTTGGAATTACAGTCTGAAAATATGCAAAGTGCCTGAGTTCTGACTGGGGTGCCAGAAGTATACTTGCTTAATTTTTAGAGGTGGGTTTTCAAATAAATCCCTTCTTCCTCCCATAAACTGTGTCTGGTCTGGAGGTTCATTCCAGAAAGTGTGGCTGTCTACCACAGATGCAAATATAGAAGAGGAGAAAATAAGAAATTGATAATAAAAGGAAAATCCTGTAGCATGGGCCATGGTCATGATTGGAAATGAGGAAGATTATAATTGAGGTATACTAGAAGTAGAACTAACAGAAAGGGTTAATGATTTGTAGTAAAGGGATGCTGAACTAGCAGCTAAGATGTTGTACCTTGGCTTTCACATCTCTATAATTTGTATATACATGAGTTTATATAAATTCTGAGAGAATGGTGGAAAAGTTGCTCATGGTTGCATTGTATTGTGCATATTTCTTCACAGCACAAGAGGACTTGGAGAAGGAGGCTGCCATGTGATAAGAGGGGTCTGTGGGTGACCTCAAACTGCTTTTAGAGAAACACACAGAAAAGAGGGGAGTATAAGTCCTATCAGTATAATGATGGGAATTCAAGACACTTGAATGGGGATCTGAAATGGTGAATTACAGTAGAAAAACCTAGCAAACAACAGCATGATGCTTATGTCACCTATTGTATCTTTCATCAACCTTATGAACCTTCTGCTTTCCTGACAAGGATGCTACATCATTTCTGAGGTATTCCTATGAAGAGTATATCACCATTTCCAGGAATGGGGAAGCCAGAGGTATAATCAACTGAGGCACATCCAGAGAATGAAAGGTCTATAGCCTAAAAACCATCAAGGTAATAAAAAGCAGAGGCTAAAGAACCATTAAAAATTCAAGGAGAGCCGGGCATGGTGGTGCACGCCTTTAATCCCAGCACTCGGGAGGCAGAGGTCGGAGTATCACCGTGAGTTCAAGGCCACGCTGAGACTACATAGTTAATTCCAGGTCAGCCTGGACCAGAGCGAAACCCTACCTCGAAAAAACAAAAAACAAAAAAAAAAGAAAAAGAAAAAAAAATTCAAGGAGACCAAAGAAACATGAGCAGTAAATTCAAACCATAAACATTCTGGATGGCATCCTGGTCTAGAAAGTGAAGAAAAACCAAATAAGAGTTGAGAAAATGTAATTGAAGAGTTGAGGTTTGGAATGTAGAGAAGCATCCATGAAGTGTTTCTGTCTTGGATAATTATTGGGTGGGTATGCTGGAGAAAGATCTTGGCTTTGAAAACTATACAACAGAGTAATCAAGAAGAAAAGAATATCATGCATCTGCAAGTTTCCCATAGGTTGTTCAAAATATATAGTGATAATGGAATGCATGTATCTACAAAGACAGAGACATGGAATTAATGTGATCAATCATTACAAATTTGAAAAATAGGTGAAGGAGATTCAAGAACTCTGTGTTCTTATTACAAATGTTCTATTAGTTTTAAATTGTTGTTTTGCTGATTATTTATAAAAAATAAAAATGAAAAATAAATAAGAATGAAAAAAGAAAATATTGACAATGAATTTTCCAACTGTTTTTTGAAATGGGAGCTGGGATGTAGGACAGGACTAATAAGGATATTTGATGTTCAAGAATTATTTCTAAAAGATGAATGATAGAAGTAGTTTGTATGTTGATAAAGATTACATTCAGTGATTGAGAAGGGCATTGAGAAAGTAATTTCATCAGCAAAATCCTTGAAAATTATCAAAGGTGTGCTGCCCACATGATAAGTAGATGGGTGATTTTGAGAACACATTTGCTCTTTAATACAGAAGAAAAGCAAAGAAAAGATCCAGACTCTTGCCAGTTTTACTAAATGTGAAATACTTAAAAGCAAAAGGGTCTTCAGTCTTGGTGACTAGGAATTAATTTTTAAATATTATGTAAAATTAACTTCTAAGATAAAAAGTAATGTGTTCTTTTATTGCAGAGTAAATTAAAGCAACTAGAATACACAAATCATTTTCATCCTCCTGAAAGAATTTCTGATACATGGAGAATTTCTTGCAAGGTTTAAATAGGAATCAAGGCAAAATAGTATGATTAGGACTTGAAATCCTATCTGCTGTACTCTTTCTGCATTCTACGGTCTATTGTGATGGGAAAAGTCTGGTAGGAAGGCATGGCAGCAAGAGTGTGAGGCATATGGTCACATTCCATCCTCACTTGGGAAGAAAGTTGAATACTGATGTTCCTCTCTCTCTTTCATGAAGTTCAAGACATGAGAGGTGAAGGAGATTCAAGAACTCTGTGTTCTTATTACAAATGTTCTATTAGTTTTAAATTGTTGTTTTGCTGATTATTTATAAAAAATAAAAATGAAAAATAAATAAGAATGAAAAAAGAAAATATTGACAATGACTTTTCCAACTGTTTTTTGAAATGGGAGCTGGGATGTAGGACAGGACTAATAAGGATATTTGATGTTCAAGAATTATTTCTAAAAGATGAATGATAGAAGTAGTTTGTATGTTGATAAAGATTACATTCAGTGATTGAGAAGGGCATTGAGAAAGTAATTTCATCAGCAAAATGATCAAATGCATGAAAATGAAAATGATCAAAGGCATGCTGCCCACATGATAAGTAGATGGGTGATTTTGAGAACGCATTTGCTCTTTAATACAGAAGAAAAGCAAAGAAAAGATCCAGACTCTTGCCAGTTTTACTAAATGTGAAATACTTAAAAGCAAAAGGGTCTTCAGTCTTGGTGATCAGGAATTAATTTTTAAATATTATGTAAAATTAACTTCTAAGATAAAAAGTAATGTGTTCTTTTATTGCAGAGTAAATTAAAGCAACTAGAATACACAAATCATTTTCATCCTCCTGAAAGAATTTCTGATACATGGAGAATTTCTTGCAAGGTTTAAATAGGAATCAAGGCAAAATAGTATGATTAGGACTTGAAATCCTATCTGCTGTACTCTTTCTGCATTCTACGGTCTATTGTGATGGGAAAAGCCTGGTAGGAAGGCATGGCAGCAAGAGTGTGAGGCATATGGTCACATTCCATCCTCACTTGGGAAGAAAGTTGAATACTGATGTTCCTCTCTCTCTTTCATGAAGTTCAAGACATGAGCCCAAGTGTTGTTTCATCTGAATTGAAACATCCCTTCCAAGAGAAGAGGGAAATTGGTAAGATGAGGGAAAGAAATAAAACTCAATGCTCTGGAAGCTCCTGACCTTTACAAGATTCACAAGGACCCTTTACAAAGTTATAAAAGTGTAAAGAATTTCTAGAAAGAGCCGGGCGTGGTGGAGCACGCCTTTAATCCCAGCACTCGGGAGGTAGAGGTAGGAGGATCGCCATGAGTTCAAGGCCACCCTGAGAGTACATAGTTAATTCCAGGTCAGCCTGTGCCAGAGTGAGACCCTACCTCAAAAAAAAAAAAAAAAAAAAAAAAAAAAAAAAGAATTTCTAGAAAGACCAACCAAGCTACTTGCAAGTTGTACAGGAAGCTTCAGGGATAAAGCTCTCAAGAGTCATTACACATGTCAGATGGGCTTCTCAGGGTTGTAGCTGTCATTCAGTCATGCATGCTACTCTAAGTAACCCCAATAAAGTTACAGATATGCTAAGATAAGTTTAAGTGGAATTGTTTCTCTAGTCTATTGTCCATTCCTTATCTGAAATGAATAGATGTCTGTTCATAGCTTCCTAGAAAAAGTCAAGATTAGCTATCACAATAGTCAAGGCCTTAATATCTAATTCTGAGTAAAATATGATACACCACTGTAATAGTGCATAGATGCAAGGAGTGTGGAAACCTATAGAATAATATACATAATTTTCTCATGCAAAGAATGTTCCTGGTAAATGTTGAATTATTGCTACTATTACCAATTATTACCCAATTAATGCTATTGTGTAGATGTCAGATAAATAATAAATTTCATTTGGACAATAGGATTTGCAAACTAGAAAGGTATAAAATACATACTTTAAATAACTTTTAAAATAATACAAGAACACAAAGTGATGAAATGTCATTGAGAAATACCAGTACCCAGTTCTGATTTCTTTCCTAGTTATCCTAAAATCATATTAGAGAAAATATAAAAATCTAATATGATTTTAAGGATAATTACTGTACTTTATTTCCATTCTATTCCCAACCATTTTAAGGTGACTCTTGACTCAGCTCAATTGATAAGTTCATCCTGTTGCCTACATCAGAATACAAAATGTCACTTAGCTGATGTCTTACTCATTTTTTACTTCTTCCACTCCAGTTCAACCTGTCACTGATATAGGTGTGCATGTGTTTCAGTCCTTATCCTTTACTACTTTAAAGAGATTAAAACTGTAATTTTTATTACTAATACCCAGTAGCACTTCATTTTTGCTCTCTAACTTTTCTGAACTTAGTGAAACCCACTAATTTCATTATTGCTTTCATGGATTTCTATAGCAATCATTGGAATACTGTGTTTTGTGAAAACCTATGCTTGCATTCAGGATTAAGCAATCCCATGGCTGTATCCAGTGTGGATCAAGCCATATGTCAGCATCAGAAAGCACAATGTGGCTTTACGCTATTATGCCTTCTGCCATAGTCCCAAGATCTCCCAGGCTTTCAATCACATAGAAATTGCACAGTGTAATTTAAATGACTGCCAATAGTAGGCAGTATAAACTCCATTAGGTTCTATGCTAATGGTGTAAAATTAAAGCAAAATGAGATCTGATATGGTTCTCCATTAAAACCAATTCCATAAATTTGTAATACTGAAAACAAAATAACCCCAAAAAATAAGAATCATTAAAATGACCTGGAAGCACATAGGCTTATACTGCAAAGAGATACAGACAAATGTGTAGAATTGTTATGATGCTATAATCACAGTTTTGTTAAATTATTAAGTAAATGGAATGGGATGGTTTTAAGAATAATTATTCATTCACTGCTAGTCTCATACTTCTGCCCTTTTTATAAATCTTGCCATATGACCATAGGTAGCAACTTGGAACACTGCTTCTTCAGCTCTTTCTCAAAGTAACTTAGTCACTCTAAGCTTGGAAGAGGCTTCAAAAGTTCTAGTAAAGACTTTCTGCTTTCTGACTAGTTAAAAGAACTGATGCCTATAATCTTAGGGGCATTGGGAAGGAAGAACAAGGTATAATTTATGGCTACACTATCCATCAAATCATGAATGATTGTGATTTCTTGGAGAAGGGTATCAAAAACTGATTGTTTTCTCTAGCTTCTCTTGAGGTTTCATCTTTAAGAATATACAACATAAGAGATCAAGTTTTGCTCAAACCAACGTTACAGGATGGTTTGTGCAAAACAGAGGCAGTTCTACAGTTAGCCTGTTTTCAGGCCACTGACAATGCTTTTATGTTTAGATTTTCTTTAAATAACAAGCCAACATCAAGACTAAAATAACCCAAGAAGCATACAAACACTAAAACTAGTTCCTTTCTAGACTTTTCTCGTTGTAACTGTTTCAAGAGCCCACTTGAGGATGCTTCTATCCATATTCCTGATAGCACTACATTGTGAATTTCCATGTTTAGTCTACCTGTTTTGAACCACTTGATCAACTGAATAATTTGTTTCTTCTCGTACCCATATGTGCTTCTTTATCGTGTTTCCTGAATTTATTGTGTTGATGCTTTTTGGAGGGTTGTTATGATTTTAATCTGAAATGCCTCCCTAAGGCTAAAATGTAAAGGGCTACTGGGTACCTTTGGAAGTGACTGGATCAAGTGATTTCTGATTTCATCACTGAGAGAAATAAAGAATGATGGTATTTGAGGGAGGTAGGGAAATTAAAGACACTGTAAGTGTCTTTCAAGGTATCTTGGTTCTGGCCCCTTATTTATTTCATTCTGCTTTGTCATTTTCATGACAGGCAGCCAGTGATACCATAAGCCAATAATGGACTGGATCTCTGAAACCTTGAGCCAAAATTCACCTTTTTTCCTTTTCAAGTTTTTTTTGTTGTTGTTGGTGGTGTTAGGGTTAGGGTTGTGATATGTTATTACAGGATTAGGTATTTGTCATAATAACAAAAAGTGTGACATACATGGATATACCATGAACCTGTTCCTGTAACCAAGAAACAGTCTAGTGAAGATGACAGGAAAGTAAACCTGTGACTATACAAGGGTCAGATGTATGATAACAATCAGTGTTGGGAGATATGTGAGTGCAAAAGAAGAAAAACTAATTCATCATTAGGGGTGGGGTTAAGATGCCTTCTTAATGGAAATGCTATATAAATCAAGATTTTAAAACTCAGTATGTATTATAAGGGATATTGGAATAAGAGCATTGGTGTGTCTATAAATTCTGTGCATTTTTTCACTTTTACTTTTCAAAACCATCCACATTTTTCACCATATTCTTTGATTGAAATTACCACATTTATTCATTTATACTGGGACATGGGTAGCAAAGCTGATCTGCTCTTGATCTACTAGAAGATTTCTCAAATTGAAATGTGAGCCAAGAAAAGGAAAATACCTCTATTAATTTAGAGGCCAGTAATTTGCAGCCTTTGGTTGGTAACTTCAGGTCTCTGTGTTTTAATTTCCATTTGTTATGGAAGTGATGGTTTGAGAGTAGCTTGAGTTGAACAAGCTGGCTGAGTTGGGGCAATGAAGGGGTTCAATGACATAAAGCATAAAACAATTATCATGCCTGCCTCTTCCCTTCTGGAAAAATCCTGGGTTGCAAACATGAGTACATGACATAGTATTTGAATTTGTACATATAGAGAAGTATTTTCTAATGATTTGTTCCAAGTGTCCTGATTTATGTTCATGTACACAGGCCAAGGCTAGTCATGAATTTAGCTCCTATGCAGGGACGAAAAACTTCAAAGAAATTTAAAGATCAATGGGAAAAATATTAGGATTCTACTGAAAATACCAGTGCCCAAGAACATGGTTCTCATATTCTAGCCCCCAGACTTTCTGCTCCATCATAGTAACATGATTTGATTATAGTATATGGAAAAAGAGATCCTGAAGATATATAGTTAAGGTCTACTAATAAGTTGATTTTGAATTGCTAAAGAGGATTATTCAGATGGTATTAACCTAATGCCATACCATTTAAAACTGGATCTAGGGATGGAGAGATGGCTTAGCAGTTAAGGCTTTTGCCTGCAAAGCCTAAAGACCCAGGTTCAATTCCCCAGTACACATATAAACCAGATCCACTAACTGACACTTGTGTCTGGAGTTTGTTTGCAGTGGCTAGAGTCCCTGGCAGACCCATTTCTCTCCCTCTTTTTTTATTGACAACTTCTTTAATTATAGACAATATCCCATGGTACTTCCCTCCCTCTCCCCATTTTCCCTTTGAAACTCCACTCATTCTCTCTATGTCTCTTTATATCTAGCTCATAAATTAAATATTTTTTAAAATTTTAAACTGGATCTAAAAGTCAGAGCCAAAATAAATCAAGGAAGTTCAAATAATGAGACATTTCACATGAAAAAAGATTTTATAGGTTTGAAAAATGCCACATATCAATAACAAAGAAGTTTTAAGAGCTATAAGTGATTCCTTTTGACAACATGTAAACAAGACTCTATACCCTTATGTGGGTTATTTTAAAAATTAACCAAATACTAAAAATATCATAAAAACTAAGTTTAAACATAAGCATTAAGGTAATGGTTTGCCATTACCATTAGACTGCATTCCTTGTGAGCTAATTTCTCTTCTTCACAGTGATGGAGACAATGGATACCATCTAACCTTGAGAAATTAATTGAGGTGTAAGGTATTAAACTGGTAAAAGAAGTAACCAGAAGAATTAAATAGATTTTTGCTTCCAAAGCCTAATGACCTGGGTTCAGTTCCCTAGTACCCACATAAAGGTGGATACACAAAGTGGTACATGCATCTGGAGATTGTTTACAGTGGCTAGAGTTCCTGGTATCCCCACTCTCTTTCTCTCTCTCTTTCTATTTCTCTCTCTCTTTCTCTCTTTCTATTTCTCTCTCTCTCTTTCTATTTCTCTCTCTCTTTCTATTTCTCTCTCTCTTTCTATTTCTCTCTCTCTTTCTATTTCTCTCTCTCTTTCTATTTCTCTCTCTCTTTCTATTTCTCTCTCTCTTTCTCTCTCTCTCTCTCTGTGTCTCTCTCTCTCTCTGTGTCTCTCTCTGTCTGTCTCTCTCTCTCTGTCTGTCTGTCTGTCTCTCTCTCTCCTTACAAATATATAAATAAGAATGGATTTTCAACAAGCATTACATAATTATGTAAGATGCTAATATTAGGGAATAGAGAATTTTCTGTCCTAGTTTTATAACTTTTCTGTAAATTTATTCCAAAAATTTAAAGTCATATAAATAAAAATATGCAGTTGATAAAAGCAACTGTCTTGAGAAAGTGATTAGTAATAAGGCAGGTAAACCAAGTTTTTATGTTATGCTTTCTTTATTGCTTGTTTTTATTTTTCTTATGTAGAGATATATAATGGGTGGTGAAAATGTTGATAATGATTACAGTGGTGATGAGGATATCCAAGACAAGCTTTATAACAAAACCTTCTTCATTCTTTAAAGGGCATTGGGAAATAATTGACACATGATAAATTCACTTAACAATGTACAATACACTTATTTACTCAAATAGTATGGAAATTAATGTCACTTTGGTTGAGTGATTTTAATATCACACTTCTAATTTAAATGTATATGTTTATAAGTAGTATCTCTTCGGATGTTTTTATAAATGACATTATCACTGAGATGGAAGGAAATGAAAGAAGGAGGGAGGAAGAAAAAAGAAAAGGGGAAGGATGAGAGAAAAGGAAAAGAATAAAGTAAGGAGTACTAGGAGGAGGAAGGAAATTGCAGAAATAGTCCTAACTGTGCTTGATGTTTTCTAAGTCCCATGCAGTACAATAAAGAGGTCTGCAGGACTCAACCTGGCAGCTCCCCACTGCTTTAAGAGTTTAATTCTCAAATAAAAGCTAGTGAATGAGGGGCTGGAGAGATGGCTTAGTGGTCAAGGTGTTTGCCTGCAAAGCCAAAGGATCATGATTTGATTTCCCAGAACCCATGTAAGTCAGATGCACAAGGGGTGCATGCATCTGGAGTTCGTTTGCAGTGGCTGGAGGCCCTGGTTGCACATTCTCTATCAATCAATCAATCATCTATCTAATCTATATTTATCTCTGCCTCTTTTTCTCTCTCAAATAAATAAATAAAATATATATTTAAAAAAACTAGTAAATGACTGGCCTATTATTGAGGTCCCAATCAGAAGATCTTGGGACAAGCATACAGCTCCAGGCCCAGAGTACACCCTGGCAAGCAGAGAAAATACACAAGAAAAGAAGAATTACAATAAGACAAATAGTAGGAACTAGGAGGAAAATATCAAGTAATAGATTCTCCAACCTCCTTTGTTATTACCTTGATACACAGTGGCTGTATATTGCTACAAAGTGGCTTCAAATGAGACAGATTTATATTTTTTCATTTATGTAGGCCAAAAGATTTTTTTATACTGGTATATTACCAACAGGATGTGGACAGGACTTCAGCCATTCAGTTTCAGAGCCTTTAAGAAAGAATCCTTTCTTCATTATTCCAGCATCTAGAGGCTGCCCACATTCCTTTGATCTTGACTCTTTCCATTCTCAAAGCCAACAATACTGGTTGAGTCCTTTTCGAGTTGCTTTCTTTCTGAGCTCTCTTTCTCTCTCCTCTCTCCAGAAAAAGCCAAGAAGAGACTTTTCTTTTATGTGATCATCATGGTTCCACTTGGATATAAGGACACTTTTTCCATCTCAAGGTCCATAAGCACAACATCTGAACATCTTTTTAGCCATATAAAGTAACATGCATATAGACTCTAGGTAATTAGGGGGCTGGCATATTTGATGGAGATTATTCTACCGACATACTCCTCAAGATCCGTATGTTACTAGGCTTCCATCCTCTGAGCTTATTCCAGAATCTGGTGTCATATTCATGGGACTTTGATTCCAAAACTGAGCCAGATGGTTTTAGGGCCTGAGGGATATGCCTGTAGATATCTTGCCACAGTGCCTGCAATTTACAGGGATGAGTGGGCTGCCGCAGAACAAGCATGGTGATTAAAATGATCATTTGAAATGTTATTCTTTTATGATTTTTAAAAATATAATATTTAGAAAAATCAGCTGCTACCTTTATATTTATAACTAATTCCCCCAATCAACCTGGTAATTATGAAGATGAAAAGAACACAATGAAATTTAATTTCATGAGGATAATAACAGAAAAAATCATTTCTTATTCTAAAGGAAGATTGGAAATTATGCCTTCCTATCCTTCTTTGAAATTCCTAGGCTAAACTCCCATTATGAATTCTTATCAGTTTTATAAGTAATTTCCTTACTATTTCAATGGTCACAGATAGACAGGATTGTATATCTTCTTAGGGAGCATACATCTCATTAGTAGTGTCATGGTCTAGAGATTTCCAGAGCTTTTAGACTGATGTTTTTACACCTTCTTATGATCAGACACATAGCAAAGAAATAAATGTATATGTCTATTGCATATTTTAATGAAACTAAAAATGCATTAATGTGTCCCAGTGTCAATAGCTCATTCTCTTGTTTATATGCTAATGATCTTTTTTCTCTAATTGTGAATCATGACTTTAAAAAAAAATCTGTAGACCCAAATACTCTTTTCCTCATCTGGGAAAAAGCCATAACTTGGCCATCAAGAACAGCGCTAAAATTGTGCTTGCTTCGGCAGTATATGTAATAAAATTGGAATGATACAGAGGGGAAAAAATAATAGTGGTAAAATAAACACAGGGTGCAGGTATCTGTTTTATTCTGACTTAGTGCCTTTGGGTATATATCCAGGAGTATTACTGATGAATCATATGATAGTTCCAGTTGTAGCATTTTGAAAGAACTTCATACTGATTTCCATAGCAGTGGCATTTGTTTATATTCCCACCAAAAATGTATAAGAAATCCTTACACATTATATCTTTTTCTTTAGTTATGTTCAATGGTGTGTATACAGTCTTGTTGGTACCTCCTCCCCGTCTTTCCCCCTCTGAGGGGACCCTCCTCATTGGGGAAAGTGGGTTGAGCATTGTGGGGGTAGCCATCAGTTACGAGGAAGAGGCAATGTCTCTGTACATAATGTCCCAACATGTGGTTCTAACAATCTTTCCACCCCCACTTCTGCAAATTTCCCTGTGCCATGTTGGGTTCATTTTAGGTCTATTTCAGTGATGAGGTCCTGGGAGCCTCTGTGTCTTTGGATATCTTGTTTGGTAGGAGTTGAGTGTTCTCTGTGGGTCTATCTTCTTCACCCTTGTGCCGGTACCATGTTCACCAAGAAAGCAGCACTCTGGCTCATTTCCCCCAGTAAGCTATGGTTTCAGCTAGGGCCCTAGTGAGGTGCAATGGGCTGATTCTCTCATTAGGTTCAGCATATGGTGTTTTTGGTGGGTCATGAAGTACAAGACATAAATCTGTCTTGTTTTGGGAAACCTTGTAGGTCTCACAGATCAATAGCTAATTGTGGATGTTAAGCCCAAGCTGGTACTAGGAGTTACAGGCCAGCACCAAGGGAAAAGAAGAAAAATATAAAAGAGAGACAAGAGAGAAGGTGGGTTAGTCTTTGTGATAGTTAAGTTTGTGTCAACTTGATCTATTTAGGGATCCACAGACATTCCTCATAAGTGTGTCTCTGAGGTTGCTTCTAGGAAGGATTAAATAAAGGAAAAATCCTTCCCCTAGGGTGAGCCCTTCCTCCAGTGGCCCCTTGGAGGGAGGAGGGGGCTGGTTTGTCTAAAGATACTCTGGGAAGGAAAGTATTCCCTCCTCCCACATGGCTGCTGGTGCTGCTTTCCAGTGTGAACGAAAGACCAACATGGACAGAAGAGCAGCATCTCTCCAGGACACCTCCAGGCCTTCAGTGCCAGATTGGGACTACTGAGGCATCCAGCCTTGTGAACTGAGCAGCTTCTGGATTCCTTGATGCTCAGGCCTGCAACCTGCTATTGCTGTACTGTTGTAAGCTAATCCAATAAATTTCCTTTAAATACAATTCATTCTATCAGTTCTGTTCCTCTAGAGAACCCTGACTAATACAGTCTTCATCATACCCTCTTCAGGGCCCTGTGATACAGGTGTTCCCTGTAAGGACCTGAGGAAGGTTCAACCTTTGAGTCAGGATATAGGATTTTATGGTACCATTTACATTTGGGTCCAGTTTTTTTGTCACCCACTCCCTTATTCTCACCTACCATCCCACCCTCCCTATTGTCCAGTCCTCAAGATGCTTATTAGGTATGTCAGCATCTCGGGCAGGTTCAGGTTAGGAGCCACAGATGACTGAGACCGTGCAAAGATTATCTTTCTGTGATTGGGTGAATTCACTGAAAATGATCTGTTCCAAGTTTGACCATTTTTCTTCAAATTGCTTTGTGTCATTTTTCCTTACTGCTGTGTAGAATCCCATAGTGTAGATATACCACATCTTGGTTATCCATTTGTCTAATGATGGACATCTGGGTATATTCCATTTCTTAGCTATTATGACTTGAGCAGCTATAAACATGGTTGAGCAAATCTCTCTGAACTGAGGCATGGAGCTTTTTGGGTAAATACCCAGTAAGGGAATAAGTGAGTCTGTTGGTCACTGTAATGTCATCCTTTTTAGGAGTCTCCATATTTCAATCCATAGTGGTTGTACCAGCTTACATTCCCACCAACAGTGAATGAGGGTTCCTATTTCTCCACAACCTCACCAGCAATTTTTTTCTTAGGTTTTTTAATGTTTGCAATCCTTACTGGAGTGAGGTGGAATCAAATAGTTGTTTTAATTAGCATTTCCCTGATGATTAGGGATGTTGAACATTTTCTTCAGTGTGTTTGCCATTCATAATTCTTCCTCTGAGAAATCCCTGTACAGTTCTCTGACTCATTTTTGTGAGTGTGTTGTTTGACTTTTTATTGTTTAGGTTTTTGAGTTCTTTGTAGATTCTAGAAATTATGCCTCTGTCCATTGAATAGCAGGCAAAAATTTTCTCCCATTCTGTCAGTAATCTATTGGCTCTGCTTATTGTGTGTTTGTGTGTGAAAAATACTTTTCTGCTTTATGAGATCCCAAAGTTGTGTGATTTTTTAATTTCCTAAACCACTGGGGTTTTGTTCAGTATGTCTTTTCCCACTCTTATATCATGGAACGTTCCTCCCATTTTTTCTTCCAGTAGTAGCAGACTTTCTAGTATTCTACTGAGGTCTTTGACCATTTGGACTTGATTTTTGTGCATGGTGAGATGTGTGGACAGAGTTTGTTTCATTTTCCTGCATATGGTTATCCACTTTGTCCAGCACCATTTTTTGAAGATGCTGTCTTTTTTTGTTTCTATATTGTTAAGGTCTTTGTCAAAAATGAAGGAGCTATAGTTACTGGAGCCAAATTCTGAGTCTATGATTCTGTTCCATTGGTCTAGAATCCTGTTTTTGTGGCAGTAACATGTTGTTTTATTAATATGGCTTTGTAATACAGCTTTAGATCATGTATGGTGATGCCTGACTTAATTAAATTTAGGGTCACTTTCATAAGCCTGGGTGGGGTGTTCTTTACTGGAGAATAGGCATCTTAAAGTGTCTATATCACTAAAGGACATGACTCTCCCTCTCCCAGTAATCCTCAATTTCCATCATTTACATTGAGAGATATGGGATCTCATGTACTCCTCCCACGTCCATGTTGAAATATTATGAGGCTCAGTCATGTACAGGAAATCCCATCTGCTGTGAGTACATGAGTATAGCTGACTTGTATCCAAAATGCTATTCCACAGCCCTACTTCCCATTTTCCTAATCTTACAATCTGTCTGCAAGGTTCCCTGAGCCTTGGAACATGTGATTTAGAAGTCATGTTTAGGACTGAGCATAAAGTAGTCACTCATTCTTGACATCTTTGCCATTTCTCCAATCTCTGTATGTGCCTTTACCCTTTGCATAAAGAAACTTCTGTGTTTGAGGTTGCAAACAGTACTAATTTATGGGAACAAATGTGAATATTTGGAAGGTAAGGGCACCCTCAAGCTCCTAGTGCCTGAGTCTCTAGAAATACATGGTAGACCTGATTTACAGTACTAAGCAAAATTTCTGTCCAATGGAACTGACCTCAAATTTAATCCCAGAGCCATTGATTGCTCCCATAATTCTCCTGCCACTATTTTGCCCTCTTTCCTTGAAGGTTGGTTGTGAAGTACACAGGGTCCACAGCTGGGAAGGGTTTTGGTGACTTTTCTCCCTCAGCAGCTTGCATAGTGCACCTTCCAGAATGAAGAAAGCTAGCAAGCAGGCAAGAAGCTTCCAGTTCAGTTCCATCTTGGTTTCTTTATATCTTACAACCAAAGTTTCTGATAGTTAGCAACAGGGACCTGCTAGCTAGTGCTCATGTTCAACCTAGAGCAATGACACTAGCCAATATTGTTTTAGGGTCCGCTGTGTCTTTTCTGACCAACAACTCACTGAAAGGTATCTCATCCCTAGCAGTAGGATTTTCAATTCATACCCTGTGGCTTCTGGGAACAACTTTATCCACTCACATAGAGAACCTTCCCTCCACATCTGTCTTTCTCTCATCCTCCAATCCTTATCCATGCTTAAACCTTTCTCTCCTATTATTACCCCCCTTTACTTTCATGTAACATGCATTTGACTATCCCCTGGCATAATTGCCCCACTCAAAGTGGCCCTTTTCTAGCTTCTTGGCCTATACAGACCTCATTCCAACATAGAAACTAACTCTAGTAATTTGAAGATAGAATCTGCATGTAAGAGAGAACATGAAGCATTTGTGTATCTGAGTCTGTGTTACCTCACTTAGTATGATCTTTTCCAGTTCCATCCACTTTCCTGTAAAGTTTCATAATTTAATTTTTCCTTACACCTGAATAAAACACCATGTGTACATGAGCCACATCTCTATAACAGGCTCATGTATCTGAACACTTAGCCCCCAGCTGTTTAGGGAAGTTGTAGAACCTTTGAGACTGTTGCATACCTAGCAGAAGTGAGTCACTGTGGGTGGGCTGTGAAAGTGCTGTCTGTTTCTAAGCCCTGCTCAAGTTCTCTGATTCATAATTCATCAAGATGTAAACAAGCATGCTATAAGCTCCCACTACCATGGACAGACTGACTACAGCCACCATGATTCCCTTGTCTTAATAGAGTGATATCCCCTGAAAACATGAGTCAATGTAAGTCCTTCTTTAAGTTGTTCTATAAGGTTTTTTGTCACCATGAGAAAAGTAACTAATACCCCTTAACTAATATCCTTGATTTCATGCAGAACTGAATAATAGCCTGTTTACATTCAGTGTGCAAAGTGGCTGACAGAAGCCTGAGATACATTTACAACTTGCTTATTTCCCTAAAATAACTTATTTCTACCGATATATTCTTCTGTACATCCCATTCAGCCCTCTTATACAACATTCCTTAGAGTTGACTGAGTGTCCATAATTTACCTTGTAAGCATGTGATACTTTTGCTTTTACCTACAATAACATGAATACTGTCTATGCATATTTCATCTTATGTGAAACTTCCTTAAATTGTCAAGACTAGCTGTAGTCTCCCTTCTAAGTCATCCTATAATTGGTGCTTTCCATAACAGACATAGATTTCAGTGTGCTGTAACCTAGTCAAGTTTCCACATGCCCATTTCCTTTACATCTTTCTTCAGCACAATAGAATATTGGATGAAGCACAGTTACTGGCACATTACTAATTGTTCAACAGGTATATTTTAATTGAGCTTGTATTTTTAAAAATATTTTGTTTGAGAGAGAGAAAGATGCAGAGAGAGAGAGAGCGAGAATGGACACATCAGGACCTCAGCCATTGCAAATGGACTCCAGATGCATTTGCCACCTTGTGCATCTGGCTTAAGTGGGTCCTGGGGAATCGAACCTGGGCCCTTTGGCTTCACAGGCAAGTGCCTTAACCACTTGAACTTGTATTTTCTTTCTTTAACTAATTGACTAAGTGATTTTTAATTGAGGGCTTTAATGTTAATACTCTGAAACAGCAAACTCAAAAGCTGTCTCATTTGATTTTATCTCAATGAAGTGCAAAACAAACTGCACCAAAATTTAGTGGCTTAAAAATCAAGATTTCATTTCTTATTCATGAGCCTGCAGTCTGGCTGAATCTCTGCTTGGCCAATCTGGACTTCAAATGCTGAGCTCTACAATCCAGGTTGGGTCAGATGTGCTACATGTAATTTTCACACTCTTTAAATCAGTGACCACCTGGCTATTTTCATTTCATGAGAAATGCCAGGTGTCTCAGTGGCTAGCCAGAGCATTCACACATCAAAAACCTCTGTCTGTGATGCATTTACTAATACTGCAAGCCTCACATCAACAAGACTAAGAGCTTTGCCCAGCCTTCAGTATGAGAGGCAAGGAATACTTGTTGAAAAATAATTCAAATTACCACAAATATTCTACTAAAAAATCCTGAGATTTTAAAATAGATACTTGGGATATTTTACTACTAAATACATATATATTAAATAGGCAAAATAAATTGTCCCTGATGTAGTCATACTCTTGCATTGTTTCTGATTTTCAACCTTTAGTTTACTCATGGCAATCTCCTTGGCTAATTAATGAAGTGATATAAACAAAAATTCTCTTAGGACTTCCATGTAAGATGGTGGTATAGGAGCCATGCCAAACCAGATCAGGGAGGGATTTAAGTAAAACTACACTCTTCTTCAGAAAAGAGCAAAATATTTTTTCCGGGAAACAATGGAAAAGCAGGAGACGGCCAGAATCCCACTGTGGAGCTTGCGGCCCAACCCACAGGAGCCCAGTCCATGGCAGCCCCAAGCCACTGCTGCGAGCCACCATGACCCCAACCCACCAGGTGTGCCTAGCAGCAAAAATAGAGACAAAAAAGGGGGACTTTCCAACCTCATCAGTCTCTTCACAGAGCCCAGAAATCAACAACAACAACAACAAAAAAGTCTGCTGAGCTACTGAAAGAGATCCAGGGGAACAGTGTGAGCAACTACAGGCTTCCTGAACTCGCCCATCCCCCAATCATCAGAACTGCCAGCATTCAGCAACTAGCAGCAGCTTACCCAGCACCCTGGAGGCAAGCTCAAGCTCTATAGCACATCACCAGCAGCGCATCTGGCACAGCTGAGCCAAGCTCCACAGCTCAGGGAACGAGGTGGGCACTCAGCATTGGTGAGTTTGGAAGCCACACCAAAAGGTAACAAGGCCAGCTTACTACAAAAAAAAAAAAAAAGGTACATAGGCCTACATTGGAAGTGCTAATCTCTCTTTCCAGGTCAGGGCAAGTTATGGATTACATATTTGTGGTTGGCCTTACAATTTTCAAATAAGCTGACTATGGGGTGTTGAATATTGCTACCTGTAATACTTTTAGATTTAAAGGGCCTATTTCTTTTGCTTTTGTCATTATTGGTGGCAGGGTCTGATCCAGTTCCAGGCTGACCTGGAACCCAAGTCAGAACAAAATCCTCTATCTCCTAGCTGACAGGATTAAGGATGTACAGCAACACACACCCTTAGCGATTTTGACCTTATAAGAATGTTTTTAATTCCCACACTTGTATACTTTGTGCTCATTTTAATTGAATGTGTATTTTGCTCAGTTGAAGTTTAGAACTTACCAGTAAATTGTTCCACCAGTCCACTACAACACTTGCTTAACAAGCAAATTCAATAAGCTAGGATTACTTCTGAGGTTGGATTTGGGTATAAGTGCTACACTTGGCACCTTAAACTCATATCCTGAAAGTATTTAAAGGTGGATAACCACACCTAAGAACACTGCAGATAAATAGAAAACCTAAGCATCAAATCAATCCAGGATGCAAAAGTCACTACATTATAATACAAGAAACACAAAGAATCAAGACAATGCAATCCCACCAAAAATTACAAATCCATCAGAATTGTTCACCAAAGAGCCTGTTTTAGATGAAATTCCTGACAAAGATTTCAAAAGAATGTTATCTATACTCAAAGAAATGAAAGAAAGAAGAAACAAGAGGAATCAGAAAAAAAAACACAAAGGAATTAAAGAAGAAAACAAACTCTTGAAAGAGAATACAGAAAAACAGCTTAATAAAATAAAAAGGTCATTACAGGACATGAATAAGGAAATAGAAATACTGAAGAAAAACCAGGCTGAAATCCTAGCTCTGAAGAACAGTCAGTGAAATAAAAAACTCTGTGGAAAGTCTCATCAGTAGAGTGGATGAAGGAGAGGACAGAATATCTCAACTAGAAGACCAGGTGGCAGACCTAATACAGTCCAACAAAGAGAAAAACAAGCTAATAGAAAAGTATGAATGGGAACTCCAAGACATCCGGGACACTATGAAAAGATCAAACATAAGAATTCAAGGTATAGCAGAAGGGGAAGAATTTCAATCCAGAGGCTTAGTAGGTGCTTTCCACAAAATCATAGAAGAAAAATTTCCCAAAATTGGGAAAGAAATGCCAATGCAGATACAAGAAACTTTTAGAACACCAACAGACAAAACCTAGAAAGATCCTCTCCTCACCATGTTATAATTAAACTACTAAATGTGCAAAGCAAAGAAAATATATTGAAAGCAGTTAGAAAAAGCAAGTGACCTTCAAAGGGAAACCCATCAGGATCACAGCAGATTACTCAACACAAACTTTAAAAGCCAGAAGGGCTTGGAGTGAGGTATTCCAAGTTCTGAAAGATAAAAACTATCAACCAAGATTACTTTATCCTGCAAAGCTATCAATCCAAATTGATGGAGAAATAAGGACAGTCCACAACAAAGACAGATTAAAGGAATTTATGGCAACTAAACCAGCTCTACAGAAAATACTTGCAGGAATCATTCATGCTGAAGAGAAAGCAAAACATACACATCAGGAAATAGGTAAAAATAAACCATACTCAATAGATGCAGAAAAGGCATTTGACAAAATCCAACCCCCTTCATGGTGAAAGTATTACAGAAACTGGGAAAAGAAGGAACATATCTCAACATAATAAAAGCTATTTATGACAAACCTACAGCCAACATAATACTAAATGGGGAAAAACTTGGAGCTTTTCTTCTAAATTCAGGAACAAGACAAGGGTGTCCACTTTCCCCACTTCTTTTTAATATAGTACTGGAAGTCTTAGCCATAGCAATAAGGCAAGAGACACTCATAAAAGGGATACAAATTGGAAGGGAAGAGATCAAACTATCATTATTTCCAGACGATATGATTCTATACATAACAGACCCTAAAGACTCTACCAGCAAACTGTTAGAGCTGATAAACACTTTTAGCAATGTAGCAGGATACAAAATAAACACACAGAAATCAGTAGCTTTTTTATATACTAACAACAAACATGAAAAGGATGAAATCAGGGAATCTTTCCCATTCACAATTGCCTCAAAAAAAAAAAAAAATACCTTGGAGTAAACTTGGCCAAGGAAGTGAAGGATCTCTACAATAAGAACTTTAAAAAACTCAAGTGACAAATTTCAGAAGACACAAGGAAATGGAAAGATATGCCATGCTCCTGGATTGAAAGAATCAATGTTTTGAAAATGTCAATCTTACCAAAAGCAATCTACACATTTAATGCAATCCCCATTAAAATTAAAATCCCAATAGCATTCTTCATGTAAATAGAACAATCCTAAAATTCATCTGGAAACACAAAAAACCTCAAATAGCCAAAACAATTTTGTGCAACAAAAATCAGGCTGGTGGTATTACCATACCAGATTTTAAGTTATATTACAAAGTCATAGTAACAAAAACAGCATGGTACTGGCACAAGGACAGACAGGTAGATCAAGGGAACAGAACAGAAGACCCAAATATTAATCCAGGCAGCTACAGCCACCTGATTTTTGACAAAATGCCAAAAATATTCATTGGAGAAAAGATAGCCTATCTTTAACAATTGGTGTTCGGAAAACTGGACATCTGTATGTAAAAGGATAAACATAGATCCTTGTCTCTCTCAATGCACAAGAGTCAAGTCCAAATAAGAAATAAGGATTAAGGACCTTAATATCAGACCTGAAACTCTGAAACTGCTAGAGGAAAAGGTAGGGGAAACCCTTCAACATATTGGCATAGGCAAGGACTTTCTGAATATAACTCCAATTGCTCAGGGAATAAAACCACTGATCAACCACTGGGACCTCATGAAATTACAAAGCTTTTGTACAGCAAAGGACACTGAATAGAGCACAAACACAACCTACAGAATGTGAGAAAATCTTTGCCAGTTATACATCTGACAGAGGATTAATATCCAGAATATACAAAGAACTCAAAAAACAGAATAATAAGAAATCAAACAGCCCAGTTAAAAAATGGGCTATGGAACTAAATAGAGAGTTCTCAGAAGAAGAAATACAGATGGCATACAAACATCTAAAAAAATGTTCCACATCCTTAGCCATCAGGGAAATGCAAATTAAAACCACTTTGAGATTCCATTTCACTCCTGTCAGAATGGCTACCATTAAAAAAACAAATGACAAGCCGGGCGTGGTGGCGCACGCCTTTAATCCCAGCACTTGGGAGGCAGAGGTAGGAGGATTGCCGTGAGTTCGAGGCCACCCTGAGACTACATAGCTAATTCCAGGTCAGCCTGGACCAGAGTGAGACCCTACCTCGAAAAAACCAAAAAAAAAAAAAAAAAAAAAAAAAAACAAATGACAATAAGTGTTGGCATGGAGGCAGAAAAAGAGCAACACTTCTACACTGTTGGTGGGAATGTAATCTGGTCCAGCCATTGTGGAAATCAGTGTGGAGGTTCTTGAGACAGCTAAAAATAGATTTACCATATGATCCAGCTATAGCACTCCTAGGCATATATCTGGAGGACTCTTCTCACTACCTTAGAGATACTTGCACAACCATGTTTATTGCTGCTCTATTCACAATACCTAAGAAATGGAACCAGCCTATATGTCCCTCCTCAGATGAATGGATAATAAAGATTGAGTACATTTACACAATGGAGTTTTATTCAGCAGTAAAGAAAATGAAATTATGAAATTTGCAGGGAACTGGATGGATCTGGAAAGGATTATAGTAAGTGAGGTAATCCAGGCTCAGAAAGCCAAACGTCACATGTTCTCTCTCATATGTGGGTCCTAGCTACAAATGTATAGACTTATGTGTGAACTGGAACCAAAAATAGGTACTAGAAACCAGTAAGCTGGTAAAAAGCTATAAGGCAGGCAGGAGAGGGAAGTATTTAAATGTATGGTATTGCACATATGTAAGTGGAAGAATAGATTACAAAGAGGGGAGTGGCCTAAGCAAGGACATGGGAAGAGAATGCATAAAAGAAGGGCAGGGGGAGGGCCAATCAAAATTCAAGATAGTGTGAATAAGACTTATGTAAACCTGCTTTTTCGATTAATGGCACATCCAGAAGCTGTAGACTGTTACTAGCAAATTTTCAGTGCCTGGGATGGGAAACCTTCCAGTGAGTTGTTGGCCAAGGAGGTCCTGGTAGCCTCCCAAACATTAAAGGCTATTGCCAAAGCCCTTGGTTGCCCTTGAGAAACAGATGGTAAGACCCTATTGCTGAAGACTTCTCTTGCCTGAGAGGCAAGGTCACTGAGAAAGCAAGCTGGTGCTGAGCAGAAAACCTTCTCCTTGTAGACCAGCCAACTGAAAGCTGGAAAAAAGCTGCACTGCATGCAGCCCTATGAAGTCATCAGCAGTGAAAACAGTGGACACTGAAAATTCAAGTTTGGCCATATAGGCCCAATGACTGAACAGGTGCAATAGTGGCATGTCTGCTCTTGGGGTAACCAACTGCTCCATAATTGGACTGTAAGCCCTCTCTATGGGAGGGAATACATATCTGGCACTGAAAACCGTAAGCAAAAGTCTATAGCAGGGAAGGTCATGAGCCTTAGAGGTATAAAGCCTGCGCTTGTCTGGTTAAATGTATATATTATTCCCAAGATGTCCTGAAAGCACTATGCTTAATATTCATATTCACATATTAATGCTACCCTCACTTCTGGTTAGAGAAGCTTCTCTTTTCAGATGGCAATGACCACTGGGATGACCCAAAAGGCAACATAGTACTGAGAAGAAGGGATGGAGGAGTGCCCAGCACTGAAACACCTCTGTCACACCCTCCAAGGCTCAGGACTCATTGTGGAAGAGGGGGCGGATGGAATGGAAGAGCCAAAGAAGGCTATGACTCCTTGCAATGCAACTGCCCAGACAGAAATAGGCCTTGATATCCATGACCTTGCAGTGCCTAGCAATACCTTCGCAAGACCCTCATAATAGAAGAAAAAGATGATGACAGCAAATTAAAAGAGACACTAATGGACAGAGGGAGGGGATACGATGGAGATTGGTGTTCTAATGGGGAATGGGGGAGGGGAGGGAAATATCATGCATTTTTTGTATGTAAGTATAGAAGTTGCCAATAATTTTTTTTAATTATCTTAGACATAACAGAGCTCTCTGGGTTTCAAATGCTTTCATTATATCAGATTTAACATTCTGTATCTGGAAAGATGTTTATAGGTATATAACATAGGAAGGAGATAAAATCTATAGAAATTAGGACTTGAAAATATCAAAACTGATCATGAAACAACTAATCTGTCTCTTCTTACAGGAATCCACTTTGGACATGATTGTTACCTTTATGTAGACGAGTGTATGTCTGCCCTTCTTTCATGATGAGAACTGGTGAGGGTGGTAATGGGTTTTAGTGGTCTGAAAACAAAGATATTTACATCACAAAATTTAAATAATTTTTAATGCAAAATGCATTCTAAATCATATAGCTGGGATCCATTTTATTTGCTGATAGACATGAAATATGCAAATGAAAGTAACCTACCTCTTCAACAAATACTTATTGAGGTGTAGAATTGAACAGTTTAAAAAAATAAGTTCTGGGCTGGAGGGATGGCTTAGCAGTTAAGGTGTTTGCCTGGAAAGCAAAAGGACCCAGGTTCAATTCCCCAGGACTCACATTAGCCAGATGCACAAGGAGACACATCTATCTGGAGTTTATTCACAGTGGGTGGAGGCCATAGCATGCCCATCTTCCCTCTTTCTCTCTTTTATAAGTTCTTACTGTACCAAAAACCACGTGCAAGAATGTTTATAGCAACATAATTCATACCATTCCTGTGTTTAGTCATACATCAAAGAACAGATGAAAATGGAGTGCCTTAAGACAAAGCAAAAAGTTATAGGGATTATATAGACTTCCACCTATATCTAAAGAGAAGGCCTTGAAGGCCAGGGAATATGTGGCAGTGTCATGATCACTTCAGCAGCCCATGAGAGGGTGAGGCATAAAGCTGTAATAATGTTCTTTATATGTACTGGAAACCCTAGCAAATTAGAGGTGCCAGGAATGTGGAATATCTGTAAGAAGGCTAACTACAGGCATTGAGAACAGCAAGCTGTAAAGATAAGTCTTCAGACTATAAATGGCAAGACATGGGGTGCCACTGTTTGGGACCTCACATCATGCTTTCATGGGCTCGCCATGCCAGATATAGAAATACAGGATTTAATATTTGCCTTGCTTTGGTCCCATTGTCTCTTTTTTTTTTTAATGCCCCACTCATTCTTTTTGGAATGAGAACATTTACTCTGTCCCATTGTATCTTGAAAGCATGTAACTTGTATTTTGATTTTACAGAGATTTATGGATGAGACTTTACCTGGAGTCTTGGAGTGTACTCTGAACTGGTTTTGGACAATGATGGAACTGTTAAGACTTTAGAGGCACCTTGCTACCAAGCCTAAAGAACACCAGTTCCAGTCTCCAGGTCCCACCTTTAGCCAATGCAAAAAGTGGCACAAGGGCACAATGCTGCACTTGCCCACAAGGGAGCAGACATCTCTGGAGTTTGTTCACAGTGGCTGAGAGTCTGCTGGCACACCCATCCCCTCTCCCTCTCTCTCTCTCTCTCTCTCTCTCTCTCTCGCTCTCGCTCTCGCTCTCGCTCTCTCTCAAAAAAAGGAAAAAGACTTTAGGGGCTCTAGGAAATAGGCTGAATGCGTTTTGCATTTTGATATGGCGTGAGTCTTGGAGGATCAGAGGTGGAATGCTATGGCTTGAATATAAAATGTTCCTCACAGGTTCCTTTGTTGAATATTTCTTGCTCTTTTTAGGGAGTTGGTAGAAATTAGGAGAGGGGCCTAGGTTGGGGAAATAGGTCACTTCAGAGAGATGCCTTTGAAAGTTACATCGGATTTGCAATCTTTTCATCTCACTCTACTTCCTGTCTGTCATGAGGTAAGTAGTCTTAGCCACATATTATTGCAACCATCATGTTCTGGGATGAAGAACTATGGGCTGAAATCTCTTATATTATGAGCTAAATTAAGTAATTCCTTTAAGTTGTCTCTTGAGAATCTTAGTCATAGTTTCAAAAAGCAGACCAACAAAGTCTAAAACCAAAGCCTCCTTGCTAGCTTTCCCTATAACTGAAATAGCATACTTCCTGAAATCTCAGCTTTTGTCTAGGAAGATCCATTGATATTGTGCCAGCTTTAATGTATATCCATGCCTTAGAGAAGGTGCTCCCTGTGGAACATTCCATGCTGAGCCAGGAGGGATGAGCTATAAACCATCTAGATGTTTCTTTCTCTCCTGTCCACATTAAGTGAACTTTTTTTGTTTAGAACATTATCAATGTTAAATGGTCTATGGTCAGACAAAATACATTAAATTTCTGAAGAGAGCTGGGCATGGTAGTACACGCCTTTAATCCCAATACTTGAGAGGCAGAGTAGGAGGGTTGCTGAGAGTTCAAGAGCTCCCTGAGACTAAATAGTGAATTCCAGGTCAGCCTGAACTAGAGTGAGACCCTACCTCGAAAGAAAGAAAGAAAGAAAGAAAGAAAGAAAGAAAGAAAGAAAGAAAGAAAGAAAGAAAGAAAGAAAGAAAGAAAAGAAAGAAAAGAAAGAAAGAAAAGAAAAGAAAGAAAAGAAAAGAAAGAAAAGGAAAGAAAGAAAAGGAAAGAAAGAAAGAAAGAAAGAAAAGAAAGAAAAGAAAAGAAAAGAAAAGAAAAGAAAAGAAAAGAAAAGAAAAGAAAAGAAAAGAAAAGGGAAAGGGAAAGGGAAAGGAAAGGAGGAAGGAAGGAAGGGAGGGAAAGAAAAGAAAAAGATTATGAAGAGAAATCAGATTTACTATAAATTATTCAAATGAATTTGCAAAAAATTTTACATAGTTTTAGTTCATTCTACAATATAATAGACATGTCATCAAAAACAGAATGTAGCCAGGCTTGGTGGTGCACAACTTTAATCCCAGCACTTGGGAGGCAGAGGTAGGAAGATTGCTCCAAGTTCAAGGCTACACCCTGGGCTAGAGTGAGACCGTACCTAAAACAAACAAAACCAGAATATACCAAACCCCCAAATGAGATAAAACCACGGAATATTTCCTTTATATTTTTTAAATTATTTTATTAATTTATTTGTTAGAGAGGAGGAGAGAGAAAAAGGCAGGTAGAGAATGGGCACACCAGGGCCTCTAGGCACTGCAAATTAACTCCAGATGCATATGGCATCTTGTGCATCTGGTTTACATGGGACCTGGGTAAACGGACCTGGGTCCTTAGGCTTCACAGGCAAGTGCTTTAATTACTAAGCAGTCTCTCCACTCCCAGGGAATACTTTTAATATCTACAGTACCAGGCCACCTATTAGAGGCACAAAATTCCAAATATTAGAAGTCATGTCTGGATGAAGGAGATAGACACAGAGAATACTCAACTCCTACCAAACCAGATATCCAGAGACACAGACTCACAAAACCTCATCACTGAAATAGACCTAAAATGAACCCAAAATGGCTCAGTGAAATTCATAGAAGAGGGGGCAGAAAAATTTTAGAGCCACAAGTTGGGACATTATGCACAGAGACATTGCCTCTTCCCCACAACTTATGGCTGCCCCCACAATGCAGACCCACATTCCCCAACAAGAAGGGTCCCTTCAGAGGAGGGAGGACAGGGAGGAGGCTAATGATGATACCAACATAACTGTATACACACTATCTTCATAACTAATAAAAAAAGAAAGTCATGTCTGGTAATCACATTTTTAAAAATCTCAGAAAATCTTTTTAAATTTTTTTTAAATTTATTTTTATTTGAGACAGAGAGAGAGGGAGGGGGGAGAGAGAAAGAGAGGGAGAGAGAAGGAGCTCATCAGGACCTCTAGCCACTGTAAACAAATTCCATATGCATGCACCACCTTGTGCATCTGACTTACATGGGGCCTGGAGAATCGAACCTGGGACCACAGGATTTGCAAGCAAGTGCCTGAACTGCCAAGACATCTCTCAAGCTCCTCAGAAAATCTTGATGAAACTGGCATGGATTAGGTTTTCCAGAACATGCTTAGGATCTTCTCACACTTATGGTGAACACAGTACTTAGAAATGATTCCAAAGCATTGGTTACTGAAGAACTCAAAAGAATATGCAAAGCAAATGTTGCAAAAAAGAATGAACCTAAATCATTTTCTTTAGCTGTGTAGCCATTGTTAAATTGTCTATCCTCTAGAAAGTAACCCTCAAGTTATGTTCATTTATTAAACTTGGTTGATCTCTCTCTCTCTCTCACACACACACACACACACACACACACACACACAGAGGACATCAAAGTAAAAGGAGCTACTAGTTTGGAAAAAGGAATTCAGTTGAAATGAGAGGGGACAAGATAGGGTAAGAGGGTGAATGTGATCAAAATACACTAGATACATATATAAAATGTCAAAAATATTAAATGAACTTATGAAATTACAGCCCTCCTGTGACACTAGGCAATTTGCCAGTCACTGAGAACCTGAGATCTGCCCTTTGGAGGTGATGAGCTAAGTTCAAAGGGCCTTTCTGTGATCCCCTCTAAAATGATCTACTATAGATTTATATCCTTTATCTTTAATACCAAAATGCTCAGCTTTTGCTGCTGTTAGAGAACATGATGATATTCCTTAGTTTATTTTCAGTATCAGTACATTGCTGATCCTTGTCAAAGTTCACTGAAACCACCAACCATACATTCTTCACAATAATTCACACCAATAACATGAATTTGAAAGCCCTTTCATTTCTTTCTTGCAGCTACAAACTGCTGACTCACACCTTTCCCTGTTGAGTGTGTTTAACTTCATACTGCAGTTTAATAGTTTCATTCCAAAAATAAAAATAAAAAAGAGTGGAATTGGGAAGCTCAGACAGAATGTAGTAGGTGAAATTAAAGTTTCAGTATGTGTTATCATATATATGAATCTTAAATTACCTCTAAATAATACACAAGCTATGACATAGGCTAAAATGAATCAGTGACAGACATTACTTCCCATCTTTGTTTCCTAGAAAAAATAGGAAAACAAGCTCATTTTGTAGCATACTTTCTAATTGAAGCATTTCTATTTCAAATTCAAACTTACACCTAAGTTTCTGGATAATCCAATAAAGACAGGTTGTCTACCAATTACTTTATGCCAAAGCTAGCCTTCTTATAAGAGGGATATAATGTTATCAAACTAGTTACTTTTTCCACAATAAAATGTTTCATAATTATAGAGAGCCTGGGATTGCTAAGCATCCAGAATTAAGTCAGATGACAAGAGGCTATTTCTGGCAGCCATGCAATGAATTTCACTCAGCCTCTCCCCCAACTCTGAAGTGATATTAAAAAGTCAAAAAGCAAAGCCAAATAAAATTATATGCATTGTTATTTTTTAACATGGTGAATAACTCTTATAAAGGTATCACAGAAGATAAACTTTTCTTGGATTTATTTAGGAGATGCTTTTCCAAAACCACAGTAATTGTTAAAGCCACTTATGTGTAAAATGAAGTCAGGCTCTTGATTGAAGGCATTATAATTCAGTTTTTTGTTGTTGTTTTTTTTTGTTTTTTTTTTTTTTTTTTTTTTTTTTTTTGGTTTTTCGAGGTAGGGTCTCACTCTGGCCCAGGCTGACCTGGAATTAACTATGTAGTCTCAGGGTGGCCTCGAACTCACAGCGATCCTCCTACCTCTGCCTCCCAAGTGCTGGGATTAAAGGCGTGCACCACCACACCCGGCTCCATAATTCAGTTTTTTTAATGTAACATCCACTGAGGCACTCATTACAATGACTGACGCTGGAATTCTTTACTGAATGGAAATGCAATATGTACCTATGATTCCTCCTTAAGTCCCAGTATAAGTCCATATCACCATAATAACCAAAAACATTCTCCCTACATATTTCCCAATGCATCCAAAGGGTGGTAGCATTTTCCTTAAGGCCTACCTGATGACAAAACAAGCACAGTGGTCTTGGACATTCTTCCCACTCACGTAAGGACAGCAGAGCCTATAAGCTAGGTGGTTACAAGGTAATTGAGTATGTTTCTTGAGATAATTTTTAATGCTTGTATGAAACCAAGGATGAAACCAAGGAGTAGTATGTTTTGAAAGAGAAAATCTAGGCTCCATCCAGTCCCAATTCTGACTCTCATTATTCTTGTCAATAAAATACATGTAAAGATAGCCATAATTCTACCTACTTCACAAGGCTGCCAAGAAAATGGCAATCTGATTTGGTCAATGAGTTGGTTGTTAGAGCTATGTAATAATTCTTCATACTCAAAAATGTCACAAGGTTTCATCTCACCCTCTCCAGGACCCTTAGATTAATGTGCTCCCCCTAAGGTCCTCTAGAGGGTTCCACCTTTTAGTCGAACTTCTAGAATATAGGATTCGTTGGTACAAGTTTAATTTGGGTTCAGTTTTGTATCCTTCCCACCCTTTCCCTTTGCCAAAGCTCTACTCTCCCTATTGTCCAAGCCTTGAGATACTCTTCAGATATGTCAGCAACTCGGGCTGATCCAGGTTAGAAATGGCAGATGAGTGAGATCATGTGACAGTTGTCTTTCTGTTATTGTGTGAGTTCACTTAGAATGATCTGTTCCAAGTTTGACCACCTTTTTTCTACAAATTTCAATGTGTCATTTTTTTTCTTACAGCTGAGTAGAAGATATACCACATCTTGGTTATCCATTCATCCAATGATGGATGCCTGGGTTGGTTCCAATTTTTAGTTATTATGAATTGAGCAGCTATAAACATGGTTTTGCAAATACCTCTGAACTGAGATGTGGAGCTTTTAGGTAAATACCCAGGAAATAACAGGGTCTGCTGGTAGCTCTATATTCATCCTTTTCAGGAGTCTTCATATTGATTTCCATAGTGGTTGTACCAACTTACATTCCCACCAGCAATGAATGAGTGTTCCTATTTCTCCACATCCTCACCAACATTTATTTTCATTTGATTTTTTTAATGTTTGCTATCTTATCTGGGCTAAGGTGGAATGTCATAGTTGTTTTAATTTGCATTTCCCTACTGGTTAGGGATGTTGAACATTTTCTTAAGTGTTAGCCATTTGTAATTCTTCCTCTGAGAATTCTGTTTAATTCTCTGACCCACTTTTGGAGTGAGTTGTTTGATTTTTTTTTTATTGTTTAGTTTTATGAGTTCTTTGTAGATTCTATGTATTAGGCTTCTGTCAGTGGTATAGCTGACTAAGATTTTCTCCCATTCAGTGGGTAATCTATTGGCTTTGCTTATGGTATGTTTGCTATACAAAAGCTTTTTAGCTTCATGAGATCCCATTGGTTGAGTGCTTGTTTAATTTTCTTGGCTACTGGGCTTTTGTTCAGGAAGTCTTTTCCCAGTCCTATATCATGAAGAGTGTCTCCTCTTTTTTCTTTGAGTACTTGAAGAATTTCAGGCCTTATACTGAGGTTTTTAATCCATTTGGACTTGATTTTTGTGTGTACCAAAATGAGAAGGTCTAATTTCATTTTTCTACATATGTTCATTGTGGAAGACAGCTTCATGCTGACTGGTTGAGCTTTCAGACCAGGCACAGTTATGGAGAAAGGAATTTATTGAAGCTTACAGACCCAGGGGAAGTTCCATAATGGCAAAAGATGCTGGCCTGCTCTTACAGGACCAGGGAAGAGAGAGAGAGAAGCCAAAAGCCACACAGCACAGAACACTCAAGAACTCCAGCTAGGCACACTTTGCATGTCTTTAGACTGAAATCTCAAACCCACCACCATACCTTAAGATCGGCCCAATGACACTGCATCCAGTCAGATGGCTGCAGATGCAAACTGCAAACTAATAAAACACTGAATATATTGGAGGCCATCTATTCAAACTACCACAGTCATCCAATTTGTCCAACACCATTTGTTGAAGAATCTGTCTTTTCCTGTTTCTTTCTTCTGTTTTTTTTTTTTTCTTTTCCATTTGGCTCTGGCCTGTAATTCCCTGTACCAGGATGTGCTCTACATCCTCAATGAGCTGTTGATCAGAGAGACCTATTAGATCTCCGAAACCAAACAAGACAGACTTCTGTCAGAGCACTTGATTACCCACCAGAGGTTAATGGTAAGACCCTACTGCCGAAGATACCATGTGTTGTCAGCACAGACCATGGAGGGACCTGGTTAGAATCTGGAAGAGAGACAGTCCCCAGTCACTTAGCCCATCTAGTGCTGGAAGGTGCTACATGAGCTACTGAGGGAAAGGGGCCAATACCTGTCCAAGCAACTCAAAGTCTAAGTGACTCAGAGGCAAAGAACTTGACATGATGCTCACACAAGTGCAATAGTGGCACATAGCCATGGTGGGTAGCCAATTGCTCTTGCATTGGCTAACAGATCTGTTCAGGGGAAAGGAAAACATATCTGGAACTAGGAAACAAGTCAGAATAATATTTAGATAATGATTCTGCTTTCCATTGTCAAGCTCCCACTAACCTTAGACTATAAGATGGTTTACATTCTTTTAATTCTCTCTAAATTAATAATGATTAACCAATTTAACCAGTGCTGACTTCATTCTCTGTGGAGAATCTACTTCTCTTTTTCAGATGGGAGCTGGGCCTGAGGAGATAAATGACCAAGGGCACTCCACCCCAGCCCCAGCTCAAACCACAGAGGAATTGGGGAAATGAGCAAGTGCGCTGCTTTCTTAGTGAATCTGATATCAGCACAAGAGTGAAGAAGATAGTCACTGAGGACATTCAACACCTACCAAACCAGAGATCCAGAGGCTCCTAAGTGCCCATCACTAAAGTAGACTTAAAATGCTCCCAGCATGGCTCAGGGAATTTTATGGAAGAAGGGACAGAAAGATTATTAGAGCCACTAGTTGGGACATTTTGCAGAGACATTGCCTCTCTGCCCCCCTCCCATAATGCATGACCCACAATACCAATGGGGTTGACCTGCATCCCAAATGAGGAAGGCCTCATCAGAAAAAGAGTAAGGAGGAGGGAAAGGATGGTACGAACATGTGTTTACATACTAAATATGTCCATATCTAATAAAAAATGAAAAGAATAAACTATAAAAACAAAACTCTTGTAGAAAAAAAAAAATGTCACAAGGATTCAGGAAGGTTAAGTTTACAGCCTCTAGGAGTACTGACAAGGCTAATGCTTATTGGTATTCTAGTTGTAAGGATTAACTAATGTGTGAGTATCTAAGGTAAACCTTCTGTCTCCCTTCTGAGTGTATTTCTTGTGTTTTTGCTATAGCATAGTATAGTATACCAGGCATGCTCTTGTCTTTTCTTTTTTAACTTAATTCCCTCCCAACATTCCCATTGTTACTCTTCATCCCATTAAATGATTACATTACAATACATTTAGTTATTCTTTCAATGAACCTATTTTCTCCTATCTGACCTCTCTGATATTACTGTTTATGTTGAAATATAAGAATACTCTATAGTCTAGCTGCTGATTTTGACTGCACACTATAGACATTTTCTGGTTATTCCCACCACATCAGTTTATATGGCACTAGTTCTCTGCATAAGGCTACTAATTGTTAAAATGTCCAATATGTTTAGACAGGTTATGGTAGATTGTTAGAAGTCAATTTGGCTCAGGTAGTGAGGGACCAGTGGTAAAATACAAGTGTTTAAGATTTCACATAGACACAGATGTCTAAAAGACAATAGGAAAACCACAAGGAAGAATCTGGCGCAAAAGTCCAGCGTTAATAGGTGATTCTAAATGAAGTGACTGGGCTGATTATAGTGGACACGTTTCCTTGGGTGATGCTTTTCTTATAGTCTTAGATTTGCCCAAAGATTTCCACTCTTACTGAGTAAGCACAGACCCCCTGCTGCTTTCTTGAAGACTAGGAGTGGTTTGTATATTCACCAAGCAATAGCTACAATGTAGAAATCTGAAGTGAAATATCTCATCACAAGACATGGTATTAAGGGAATAAAAGTACTAGAGGTTCACAAAATCAGATGGATAAGTGGTTCACAGTTCAGCGTAGTATAGTCTGTAAGTTTATCCTGACCAATATCTGGAAAAACTGTAAAAGGGTCCAACTCTTGGGGCAAAGGACACAGGAAAGTGTTGGCAGAAAAATAGCCACTTACGTTACTATTATTAGCAACACTGTTAAGATCAAGTGATGTTTGTAAGGAAAACTGAGTTGAACGGCCATTATTCAGACTGAATAATTACGGCTGTGGTTAGAGGAAGCGTGGGCTCTGGTACATTCTTGTATCAGTCAGCAGGTCTGTCACAAATCATACCAGACTTCCCCTAATACTGTGTCTATAGCTGCAGATACACTGTCCACATTCATCCCACCTGACACAAAAACCCTATAGATCAACCGCACAAATTCATGGTGTGGATTCTTCTAGCTGACTGGGGCTATCCCATTTCTCTTTGGGGGAAAAAAAAGGCTTTGAGGGGACTTTGGCATGTTTGGGCTCAATGGCATCATCTCAACCACACCAGATGGAAGGCTCCTGTTGTCTAACGCTATAGGCCATTTTGAAATATTCTGTGAACTAGACTGCCTTGCTGTCCACAAAGCCATGGCCAGTGGTATCTTCTGTTTTGGACCGTGGCTATTGTACTTTTACTTTATGGTCAGCTCCCCAACTGGAGAGATGTACAACTCAAGTTTTACATCCATCCTGTGAGATTAAGATTGAAGGTTTAAACTTACACATGGCCTGGAGCTGGCTCAGACAGATCCACAGAAAAAGATTATATGCATTCCCTAATTCATGTTTCCTTCTTGGTAATTGTACCTTCTCTTTTTCCACTTTATATGTTTTTTATAGGTATAGAAAGAATTTTAATTTCTAGAAATGGTACAATACAACTTTGGTATAATCAACATTAAGTTGAGATTTTAGCTCAGATTTTAGCTGGTTCTGCTACCACCAATGCACAGTACTAAATTCTGAGCATCCATATTTTTCTTCAGTAAGATGGAAAAGTGATAACTATCTCATTTTATCCTTGGGTCACAACAAAAATAAAGTAAAACTCTAAATACAAACTACAAGAAAAAATACAGATAGAATTCTATATTCACTGACTCTCTCAGAGTCATTTATATGGCATGGAGTGCTAGGTACTAGAATTACTCAGATATAAATGAAGTAACTATTCTAACATTCTAAAAAAAAAAAAAAAGCAATAAATTAGGGGAGGTATGTGGTTCATTTGATAAGAGAGATCCAAATTCTTTGCGATGATTATAAACTGAGCTATGGGAAATGAAGAGAATTTAACCAAGTAGAAAATACACAGGGGCTGGAGAGATGGTTTAGAGGTTATGACACTTGCCTGCAAAGCCTAAAGATCCAGATTTGACTCCCCAGTACACACATAAGCCAGATTCACAAGGTGGTGCATGCATCTGGAGTTTGTTTGTAGTGGCTAGAGGCTCTGACATACCCATTTTCTCTCTTTCTCTTTTTCCCTCAAATAAGTAAATATCTTAAAGAAAAAACTGCAGAGAAGGGAGCAGGAGAGATGGCACAGAAGCTAAGGGCATGTTCTGTGAAAACATGAGGGGCCTGTAGAGGCCAGAAAAGACTGCTGGAGTTCAATCCCCAGGACCCATATAAACAGATGTGCCTGGCCACACATGTCTGTAGCCCCAATTCAGTAGTGGAGTAGAGATGAGAAAATCAAGGACTTGATGAATAAATAGCTAGCACCACTATCACTAAGAGACTCCAGAAAGAACAGAGGGAAGAAAGATGAAGTAGGACACCTGACATTCCCTCTAGCCACTGTTTCAAGTGCACAGGGTACAGCATGAGCACACCAAGTGTATAGACCAACACACACACACACACACACCACATCACACAGAAAGATATTTATATGGAGAAGGGAATTTTAGTGACTAGAAAAAGCAAATCAGGAGATTAGGCTGGATATAAAGGATTACCAGTAAATCAGTGAGACTGCACCCCTGAGTGCATCCCATGCAATAGAAGATGAGGTATGGAGACAAGTATGCACTCGGCCATAGTCATGACAAGGAGTTTTTGCTTTAACCTAAAAATATTGATGTTTGAGCTGGAGAGATGGCTTAGCAGTTAGGGTGCTTGCCTGGGAAGCCTAAGGACCCATGTTCAATTCCCCAGTACCCACATAAGCCAGATGCACAAGATGATGCATGCATCTGGAGCGCAAGAGGCCCTAGCACACCCATTCTCATTCTCTGTCTTTATCTTCTTCTCAAATAAGTAAATAAAATATTTTTAATATTTTTTTAAATATTTATGTTTGAGGAAAGACACAGGGAAGAAATATAGTGAGATTTGCTTTTATTTCTGTCTTAGTTTTGTCTAAATAACCTCCAGGGATAGAGGTGTGTTGTGCGGTAGGTAGAGCCTTGTCTTTCTTGCACAAGGCCATGTATTCAATCCACAGCCCCACAAACAATAAATAAATGAATAAATTTCCAGTGAAGATAGAGTGTACAAGTTACTATGACTTCATAATATGAGTTAATCAGGCCAGGAACAATAAGCACATCTTTAGCCAGCAAAGTCACTGAGTACCATCACTAACCTCTACATTCTGGAATTTGGTATTGTCCATTGACATCTTTGCTACAGGCTGAATGACAAAAACAGTGGTCCCACAATTTGCTTTAACCATCCACAGTAATCTTGTCACATCCATGAGGACTCCGTGTGGTCCTACAGTCTTGGTGATCAACTGGCACATACTGATGACATTCACAAGCTGAAGGATGTTAGGGGCTTAGCAAACGCATCTTCCTGCAGGACAATGCTATGGCCTGTTCTATTTCCTCTTTTTCTCTGTGTGAAGCCTTCCAGCTTCCTTCCACAAGGCTTGTACCAGAGGAGAAGCACTGCCAAATTTAGATTTGGATTTTGAGACCATCTGGATAGTTGACCAAACAACTTCTTTTCTGCCTTAGCTTTAACCTTCATGAACCCAATGTCAAGTTCTCCTTGTTATCCTGGAGGGGTCTTTGTAGAAGTAGACATATTTTGGGCTTACATTCCAATTCCAGTATTCACCATCAGTAGAATATTATTTCCAAAGATATTTATTTTCCAATTTTCTGTATTCTTATCTATAAACAGTATATTAATGTTATGAATAAATGGATTGTATGAATAAATAAGGTACTTATATATTATGTACCTAAGTCAATAAATGTGAGTTCTGATTATTACCCTCACTGAGAATTATAACTTTTGAATAGCATACATTTTATCTTTATTAATAAACTAACATTATTGATTTACTATCAATAGGTTATTATATTTTATTTATTCTCCATAGAGGATCTGGTTTGCATTAAGCCACTTTTATTTGCTTCTTGGTGTTTCTAACAATAATGTCAATATTCTGTATTACCTTATTTTGTGGTATTTTACCTGATGTCAGGAATTTATATCATTGCCTTTCTAGGATTTTAACAAATCAAATAGCTTAAAAAATTATTCTAGAAGCTGAGAGACGTCTCCATCAGTAAAATGCTTGAACACAGGTATGAAGGCCTGAATTCACATCATCCATACCCACATACAAACCAGGCAGGGAATGGGTAGTATGTGCCTATATACCCAATGCTGGGGATGCAGAGACAGAAGGATCCCTAGGACTTACTGGTTAGCTACTTTTGCTGAGTTAGTGAGCTCCATGTTCAGTGAGAGGTCTTGTCTCAAAAACTAATGTGGAGAGTGATTTAGGAAGACATGATGTCAACCTCTGGCCTACACACACACACATTATAAATACAAATACATACCCCACACATACACATGCAAATAAATGATTCCAGTCCAGACACCCAAAAGAGTTATGATAAGCATGAGGTATGTTAGATTGCACTGGAAGTATCATCAGCCACTTCTAGTTAGCTCAGACATTTTATTGAATGGCACTTTTCCATTGGGCCAACTGGCCCACCACAGAGCAGACATAGTTGGTTTTATATTACTAAAAAAATTGTGCACCCTACTCAATAAGCTGTTGAATATGTGTTAATAATCTATAACCAGGCTACAGAAACTATTTAAATAAAAATAGCCACTTTTGAGTAAGTCACAAAGGGATATACTAGGTAGAATTTGACCTACAAAGGATAAAACATCAAAATTAATATTGAGGAGAAATTAAGATTCTCCTCACAGCCTGAAAGCTTTCTTCTCTAATCACAGTGCCGACACTATCAGTGAAGAGAGAATCTTTGTATTATTTCCAAGTTTCTCCCATTGTCAGTCACTGTGACAAAGTGCTGGCCAGTCTGACACAATGATGAATCACTCCAGACACTGTTTTCACGTGGCTGTCGAGGTTTTCTGTAGATTCCGTCATCTGAAAATGCTCGGCTCATGAACAAAGGATTTGGAAAAATTAAACACGTGCATTTTATAGAAAATAGATGTATAATCAGTATTTATTTCTCTTTCTTGCATGTCTTAATGCTGTACCTGAGTTAAATGCCTACCTTCCAAACCCCTTCTTGTGTATATTCTGGTGAAATAAGACTTGAGAGCATACTGAGACACAATACTTAAAAATATTTTTATTTATAGTTTTTAGCTTTAAAATGTCATGGACTTTTCTTGCTTTTTAACCTTGAAATTTTCACATACAATAATTCTTTGCTAATAATTCTTAACTGATTAGATCTTACAGACCTAACGTTGGATGATAGATTGATGCACAGTCCAATGCAAATGCACTTGTAAAGTCTGCCTTGGCTTCCTGGTAGAGAGCTTGTCAATACACCAGTGCCTCAAATCCATTTTCTTGGTAAAAATGTTGCAGTTTTCTGATTATTATTCACAAAGGCAGCTTCCTGAGTTATTTCTGTTCCTGCACAATATTCATGATAGCAATTTGATACCTTAGCAGTTTCAAGGTTATCATGTGATTGAAAATCCTACTGCTTACTTCAAGGTGTAACATATACAACTGTGCTGTCATCCATTATAGGCGTATAATAGTTTTTTGGTAATGGCTTTCATGAACTACTGATTTAGAAGTGTAAGCCTACCTTCTGAAGGTGCTTATCAGTCTCTGGCTGGGAAAACAGCATTTCACAGGAAAATATCCATCCAGGACTCTATGCTACTTAGGAAAAAAAGAGTTCAAACTCTATTCTATGAAGTAATTAAGGCAAATTTGAAACAGTAACAAACAAACAAAAGCTAAGTTTATCTGGTCTTTTGATGTACTAAAGTTAATCAGTCATGAATGTTAGAATTGGATTTGAAGATTGTGGAGAGTGAGTTAAAAGGAAAGAATTAGTCATAGAGATAAGGAAGAAGATTTTGCTAAAGTGAAAATACACAAAAGCTAAACACAATCACAATTACGATAAGAGGTAAAAAGAAATCACTCTTCAGACCCACCCTCATTTTCCCAACATTGCTCTATCCACACATGAAATTTTATTTTAGGGGTCTGGTTAGAGCAGAGGTTTGCTTGAATGCATTTAGAAGGTGGCATTTTTTTTTTTTTTTTTGAGTAACAGATGTCTGTGTCACCAAGGTGCTATGTTCTCACATTTTATATATGGGGAAATTGCTACAGAAAGAGTTTTATTGTCTTTATGCAAATGAAGACATCATATTCTTCTCCTCAAAGGGTCCTTTGTCATGGTGTGGATCCACAAAAACCATAAAGAAGCCCAGCTTCATCAATTTGTGTTTATATTTTTGAATCTGATAAAGTTTCATTTGCATTGCCAATTGTGCATGAAATGAGGTTTGGAAGTTCAGAAATACTTGCTCTTATTTATCAAGACCCAAATGGGTTAAGGTAAGTTGAGCAGGTTAAGAGCTGGTACTCTCCCCTTACCAAGATAAATCCAGTCTGTGACACCCAAAGACACCAGACTTGAAAGCTCTGGGCCAGGAGTGGGGGAAAGCCTTATGGAGATTGATTATAACTTTCACTTGGTTTTCAGTTTATAGAAATCACTTTCTCTTTTAATTTTTCAGTAGGGGTGAGGAAGTATGGAGACACACAAAACACTCCCAAGTTGACACACACAAAAAATTAACAATTATAAATCCCTACCATACGTGACTGGATGTAAAATATGTATAAAGTTTTTATCTCTTTCTGGTATCTGCCAAAATAATGATAGCTGTCTTTTAGAAAAGCATGTGTACAGTTGAGTTGCAAGCTGAATGACACATTTACTTCATGGAATGCCACCTCATTTGAAAGTACAAAAGAAAATGTGGGTATGGTAACTCATACCTGTATTCCCAGCATTGGTGAGGCTGAGGTAAAATCACCACAAATGTGAGGCCAGGCTAAGTTATTTGGTGAGTTCAAGGCCATCCTTGGCAGTGTAAGACAGTGTCTCAAAAGCTAAACAATAAAAACCAAAAAAGTGTGTGTGTGTGCAAGAGACAGAGAATTAAAACCATGTAGAATATACACAGTGTTCAGTATTCAGCTCTGTATTTGTATGATGTCATGAAAATGAGCATAAAGTCTCATTTCTAAGAAAGTCAAAATTTAAATTTGGGGGCTGAAGAGATGGTTTGGGAGTTAAGGCACATGCCGGCAAAGCCAAAGGACCTTGGTTTGATTCCTCAGGACCCATATAAGCCAGACACACAAGGTGGTGCATGCATCTGGAGTTCATTTGCAGTGGCTGGTAGTCCTGGTGAGCCCATTCTCTCCCATTCATTCATATATATTTAATAAAAATAAAAATATTGAAAAAATTGGAAAACTTGTATCCACCACCATGAGCTTGGGTGTTTCCAAGTGCTTAAAGATTTTTCTCTTTCCTTTACAAAGATTTTTATTTTTATTTATTTGAAAGTGACAGACAGACAGAGGCAGAGAGAGAGAGAAAGAATGGGTGTATCAGGGCCTCCAGCCACTGCAAACAAACTCCAGATGCATGTGCCACCTTGTACATCTGGCTTATGTGGTTACTGGGGAATAGAGCCTTGAACAGGGGTCCTTAGGTTTCACAGACAAGCACTTAACCGCTAAGACATCTCTGCAGCCCGCTTAAAGATTTTTCTAGTGAAAATGGTGATACTAGTGACTTTTTCCCACTTAGTGTACTTTATCATCTCTGGTTTTCAGTAAATAGAGCATGTGATACTACCACATGTTGATTCTTTAGGACTTTGCCTTTCTTCATTTTTTTTTTCTTGGTTTTTCGAGGTAGGGTTTCATTCTGTTCCAGGCTGACCTGGAATTAACTATGTAGTCTCAGGGTGGCCTCGAACTCGTGGCAATCCGCCTACCTCTGCCTCCCAAGTGCTGGGATTAAAGGTGTGAGCCACCACGCCCGGCTTTTCTTCAATTTTTTTGTTAATTTCATTGATGTAAATAAAGCATCTTGATGATATTCATCCCTCCCCATTACTCTCTCTTTTAAAAAGTTTTATTTGGGCTGGGGAAATGGCTTAGTGGTTAAAGCATTTGCCTGCAAAGCCTAAGGTCTCCAGTTTGATTTGCTAGGACCCATGTAATCCAGATACACAAGGGGCACGTGCATCTGGAATTCATTTGCGGTGACTGGAGGCCCTGGCATGCCCATTTTCTCTATATATCTGCCCCCCTCTCTAATAAATAAATAAAATACTTTTTTAAAGTTTTTATTATTGGAGAGATGGCTGCCTGAGCCCTAAGACTGGCTCCAGGGGTTCCAGGTCCCACGTTTAGCCAGATGCCTGACGCAAGGGCGCAAGCCCTAAGAACACTGGATTTTAGCTGAGACACTGCTCGTGGGCCCATCTCTGTCTTCCCCCCCTCCCTCCCTCCCCCCCTCCCTGTCTCTCTCTCCCTCCCTGGTTCCAATCTCTAGGTCCCTCTTTCTCTCTCTCTCTCTCTCTCTCTCTCTCTCTCTCTCTCTCTCTCTCTCTCTCTCTCTCTGTCTCTCTCTCTCTCTCTCTGTCTCTCTCTGTCTCTCTGTCTCTCTCTGTCTCTCTGTCTCTCTGTCTCTCTGTCACTCTGGGGTCTCTCACTCTGTCTCTCTCGCTCTCTGGATTTCTCTCTCTCTCGCTCTCTGTCTCTCTCTAGCTGAGACACTGCTCTGTCTCTCTCTCTCTCTGTCCTCTCGCTCTCTGTCTCTCTCTCTCTGTCTCTCTCCTCCTCTCGCCTCTGTCCCTCCCTCCCTCCTCTCTCTGTCTCTCTCTCTCTCTCTCTCTCTCTCTCTCTCTGTCTCTCTCTCTCTCTCTCTCTCTCTCTCTCTCTCTCTCTCTCTCTCTCTCTCTCTCTGTCTCTGTCTCTCTCTGTCTCTCTCTGTCTCTGTCTCTCTCTCTCTCTCTCTCTCTGTCTCTCTCTGTCTCTGTCTCTCTCTGTGTGTGTCTCTGTGTGTGTGTGTCTCTCTCCAAAAAAATAAAAATAAAAAATAAAAGTTTTAAAAAAGTTTTTATTTATTTAATTGTATGTATATGAATATGTGAATGGGCACATACATATCACATACACCACTTTGCATCTGGCATTATGTGGGTACTGTGTAATTGAATCTGAGCTGATAGAGCAGGTTGTAACTGCCTTTAACCACTGAGCCCTCTCTCCAGACCCTGTTACTGTCTCTTATTCTCCCCTCCTTTCACCTCTTTTTCCCCAGTTAATTCCCTTCCCACTTTCTGGTTATATTTTGATACAATACAAGATATCAGCATTTTAATTATTTACATCATTCTGTGAACCAATATTTTTCATGTCACTAATACCTGATGCTAAAGAATCATGAATGGCAAAAAAATTACCAATTCAAGCCCTAGATGGCTTGATGAATTGTAATTCCACAGAATCCAGAAACATCCTTTAAGATTGTTTCATATTCCCCACATAACTAACCTATAAGAAATAACTATTTGTTGAGTGTGGGAGTTCTATCAAAAAAGAATGTCTACTATTATTTGAAAAGGCTGTTTGAATTACTGTTACTTTTGCATCTACATGTTTTTGAAGCTACATTTTTTCATGTATATCTGCAAAATAACAACCAGAAAATAAAAATAATTGAATATAGGAATTTAGCTATCATCTGTTCTGCCAAACAATAACAAGATTTACATTCATAAGTGTCTTTGAAAACATATATTAGACTGATTGACGTATTAAGACAAACCTGAAAAACCTTTCATCAAAACTATTTTCTTAAAAAAAAACTATTTTCTTATAGATTATTATGGAAATCAAAGTATATTGAGGAACTCACATGGTGCTTCATATTTTCTAAGAAAAGATGATTCTGTCACATACTTCTGATAAATAAAATATTGTTAAGCATCAGAAGCCCAGTCCAGTGAAGTCAAATGAACATTAAGGCTTTATCTAGCTCATTGAGCCCTACATGCATACTTCAAGACATCAGCATGTCTTCAGGATCTCGTGTTTTTATCACCCCACTAGGGTTTCCAAAACTATCAATGTGTTTTATATTTCCAAGTGTGAATCAATTAAGTCTGCTAGGAGTCCTTGTTCCATGAACCTCAAGCCATAGCTGGTATTGTTAACACTTGCCTTTAGGTTTCTGAACACCAGATGAACTTCATGCCAATTGATGCTTGTGATGGTGACTGGCAGAGAGAAAAGATGTCCTGTTATCACAGATAGGAATATAGTGAGCATCCCATCAGGGGTTATGAAATAGGAAACAATCTGCTGCCTAGTAAAAACCACAGGGGAAAACATGGTATAAAGTTAACTTCCAGCGGCCTCGGCGTCTCCATGGCACGACTCTGGCCTCCGACTTCCAAGACTTCATAAGGTCACAGCAGGGTCACTGGTGGTTTCCATGGTGTGGGAAGAGCAGAATACCCAGTCTCACACAGAAAAAGGCCTTGAGAACTCTTTGTGGGCACCCAGTGTAGCAGTGATGGTCAACCTTTTCTGCGCTGCCCTCGCTTGCTTGTCAGAACTGAACTACGAAGGACCACTCTTCAACTCCCCCCTCACATGCCCACTTGGATGAGACCACCCCTGTCCATGTTCAATTAAAAACAAAAACTCCTGAAACCATCAGTGACCAACAGCCAGAGATCTCAGAAGCGCAGAATGAAAGGGGACACTGTCAATGTGGCACGGAGTGTCTGGGTCAAAACCAAGGACCCACCTCACTGCCTGGAGATCACACCACCGTCCTCAGAAAAGCAGAAGACGATGACTTGGTACACTGCAAAATGAACCATTATGACAAGAAGATCGACTGTCTATCAAATGCAGTTGGTTGCCTAAAGTCTGAGGTCAAGATGCGAAAAGGTGAGCTCCAGATGGCCAAAAGACTCTCGGAGGAGCGTAAGGAGGAGCTGGAGGAGGTGGCCCACAAGCTGGCTGAGGAGGAGCATCGAGAGTACCGGGGAGAAGGACTTCCCCAGGCTTCAGAAGAAGCACCTCCAGCAGGAGAAGAAGCGCCTCACGTCCAAGCCAAGCCGTAGAGGCTGAAATGGGTGGAGCAGCTGCAGCAAAGCAAGTCATGGCCTGGAAAGATACCATCGGGAAACTGAAGACTGAGAAACAAATGTCCTACACGGACATTAACACTCTAACAAGGCAAAAGGAACGTCTGCAGAAGCTGAGCACTTCTGAGGAGACCAGCCGCACCCTCTGAGATCTACTGAGGGAACAGTACTGCAAAGAGGATTCCGAGACACTAATGGAACAAGCTGCATTCCTGACATGGCTGGCAGAGGCGGACACTTGTCCCAGGCACTTCACAGAAGTGCCCTTATGGAGGCTCAAGCCCATCTGCCTTTACAAGTATAGTCCCAATCTCACTGGTTTGTGTTTTGTTTTGCTTTGCTTTGTTTTTTCCCTTTTAGTATCTCTGTAATATTTATTCATGCAATATTTGTTTGGTTTTTAAAAAAAGTTTTATATCCCACTAAAAAAAAAAGTTACCTTCCCAGAAATGTTGGAAGTTAACTGAAGAGAAGCAGAAGATATGGGGATGAAGGATGAGGAAAGGAGCTGAAGTGACACAGGAAACATAGCTGACTTGGAAATCTGGTGTGCAAAAGTATTCTAGAAACATAAAATTTGTCAAGAAAAAAGTGTGGTTCCCATGACTGCAAGATGCCTCCAAGGTGTCTTATAAGACTACTCCCATTATAGCAAGGGATGTAGCCCAAGGGAGTAATGCTTCTCTCTTACCAAGGTCCAACTGAGAGAGAGCCCATTCTCTCAACCCTGCTTTACACAAAACATAATAAAGTGGCTGTTGTGTAATGAGTGACTCCTCACAAAGAGAGTTGTCTTAAGTGGGTGAAAAGTTCCGAGGCAGGTTGAGGTAGGAGAGAATTTTAGAATGCATAACAACGGAAAACAGATGCCTCTCCAGCTTTCCTGACCCGTGCACATGAACTATTTTGATTACTTTTGATAGTTTTAGTTTGTTTAATTAAATTTCAGTACACAGAGCCTCTGAAAGTGACATATCTCTGAAACCATTTGGTAGTGTCTAGGATACTGTGTTGAAATAATTTTTAGGTGAAATTTGATCTATGTAAAAGAAAAGTTGACATTTATTAACAGAGTCTGCCATGGGTATGGCAAGGGTGGATACAATATGTATAACAGTTACTACCCTATCCCATATGCTTTCCAGTACATGTAAATATATGAATACCTTCTTTTTCCTTCTTCAGTCTCAAGGTCACCTTGATACTTGTGGCATTGATTTCTGGAAGAGACTGGCACATGTCTAACAATTCTTGTACAGGACCACTTCTATCCAGTCCTGCCTTCCCATTGCTAAAAGACACAAGGAATTTACAGTCCCTCTTTTATTTTCTCATAACCCTCTACATTGATCCTATTCCCAGAATACTTTTTAGTACTGCCAGGGATGTTTACATCAGTCTCTGTATCCTCCTAAATGAGTGTCAGAGATAAAAATGAAACCACTCACGAGAGAGAGAAGCGAGCGGGACTCCCTCCAGGCCACTGGGTCCTTGCAATAGTTCAAGTGGAATGACAGTCAGATGATTTCCTTATTTTTTTCCCTTCTCTCAGCCAGTTTTACAGGAAAGCCACATTGAAATTTTCTATTTATGTTGCATTTTAATGCAATGGTTTGTTTATTCCCCATTTATTCCTGAGTAGTGACACAGCTCTCAGGGCATAGGGATGATGAAGTGAGTGAAGAGGGAGAGAGACAAAGAGCAGATACATGAAAAACCCTATCAGCAAGACTCTTGCTTATTTATTGTGATAACCCCAAGCAAAATATAAAAATATATTTAGGGAGATGACAGCTTTGTTGCATCTTGATCACAAACTAGCACTTAGGAGCTCACTTTTGTGAGTAGATAAAAGGACTGTGTCTTGATAAAGCAGGATGAGGAAAAATAGAGAAACTGCGTGAAGGGCAATATGTCCTAGACAAAACCAGCAAAAGGACTAACTCTTCAAACAAAGTGAAATTTCAGATATCGCCTGTGGCTGCCCTGGATGAAGGATGAATGAAAAATTATTCCTATTCAGAAGTTAAAATTCCAAAAAAGCAAGAAGTCCCCAAACTTGCCTTCTAGTTCTAGCCAAAATTTATATCTATGAAATAAAACAATCTTTAACTTGTCTCACATCAAAATAAGAGGGATAAGAGCTTGGAAGATAATTCAGTGTATAAAGACACTTGCTTGCAAAACCTGTTAGCCCAGGGTTCCATCCCCAAGCTATCCATGTAAAGCTAGATGCAAAATGTGGCTCAAGCATCTGGTGTTTGTTAGCAACAGCAAGAGACCCTGGTGCACAAGTGCACATACCAACACACATATGTAAATAAGTAAATTTAAAATAGGAGAGATTAAGCCGGGCATGATGGCACACGCCTTTAATTCCAGCACTTGGGAGGCAGAGGTAAGAGGATTGCCATGAGTTCAAGGCCACCCTGAGACTGCATAGTTAATTCCAGGTCAGCCTGGGCCAGAGTGAGACCCTACCTTGAAAAAAAAAAAAAAAAAAAAAAAAAGAGAGAGAGAGAGATATTAAAAAGTTATATGAAAATATTTTAGGAATCACTTATTCTAGTGTTAAGTAGAGGGAGTTACAATTTACAAATGGGCCTATGTTTGAATACTTCAGCCTCTGAGAACACTGTGCTAATCCCAGCAATACAATAATGAATTAGATTCAGATAGAGCTTGCAAAGAATCACTGCTACAAAGCCAAAGTTTATTTGGAAGTTGGTTTGAAAACTGCAATGCCTCCTTCACAGAGACAGTATTAAACATGGCTATTGGTGTCATTTCTATGACACATACATGAAATATATAGGTGCCTTGATTTTGAAGTTCCCAGCATCCAGAACACTAAGAAATAAATTTCTGCTATTTATAATCTACCTGTTTTATAGTATTTCATTACAGCAGCACAAATAGACTGAATACGTTCTTATATGGCTACTTCAATCCTTATTTCACTATGTTTTTATTTTTTAGGTGAAAAATGTTTTATGAGCTCCATCTCTGATGTAAGAGATGTATTTCTGAATGAATCCATTCAAATAACTGAAATCCCTGGTGTGAAAAATAAGTCACTTTAAAAGGGAAATGAGTCAGGGCAAGGTCCTGCCTGCAGAGAGGAAGAGCTGTTTCTCTTCCTACCTGGAAAAGCCAGTTCTGTCTTTGGAGAAAGACTCTCATCATTGACCTCACTGTTTGTGCTCACTTAGCTAATTTCATGTGCGTAATCTAGTAGTCAGAAATGCCTAGTCTGTACCATGCTCTACCTGCCTACCATACACCTACTGGCTCACCTTTGTCTCTGCTGTTAATTGGTTCTCTGTTGTTCCAATTTTGCTCTGAACAGTCAGTCTCTCCTCAAATCTATTTTTACCCACCTTAGGTTCCTTGATTATACTTGGAGTATTTTCTTTGATCTGTGATTCTGTATCTGTTCGTAATAATTTTCACACCAACCCTTGGTAACCAAAGTGACAAGGAAACATATTGAGTACTATGGAGAGAGGGGAAAGAGGAGTATGTATAATCTTCAGTCAGTTGTCACCAATTCTACATTTACTTAGGAGAGACCACTCTCCACACCCCAGCCAGTTGATTAAGCATGGCAAGTTTGGGGCTGATATGGGTAATAACAATTAAATATCCAGATGTCTTTCTTCAGGAAGCATTTGCCGGTTGGCAGTGGCCCTCAAACTTTATTCCATTATATTAGGCTCATGAGAAACCCAATCTAGGTCACATGTCACACCAAGTAAATCCAGATCTCTCAGCAAGACTTAGGTGATCTGAAGGAACACCCCAGTTTGAGAATCAGAGCACAATTGGATCCCTGTAGGAATCCTCTGTCCTCTCTAACATTTTTCACCTCCCCACTTCCTAGATTTTTCACCTTCTACTGTTTTTCCCTTTCCATGAGCTGAACTAAGGACATACTAAGGTCAATAATGACTCCCTTAGAAATCTTATGAAAAACTGAAGGTTCCCAAGTCAGGAATGAATCAAATTTGCAAATGATAACCTTACTGAAAAAGACTTGCAAAGGGCTGGAGAGATGGCTTAATGGTTAAGGCGCCTGCCTCCTAAGCCTAAGAACGCTGGTTCCAATCTCCAGGTCCCACGTTCAGCCAGATGCAAAGTGACGCAAGGGCACAATGCTGCACTTGACCACAAGGGGTGCACACACCTGGATTTTGTTCGCAGCAGCTGACTCTGTCTTCCTCTCCCCTCTCCCTCTCTCTCAATCTCTCTCTCTCCAAAAAAAAAAAAAAAAAAAAAAAAAAAAAAAAAAAAACAGTAATCTTCACTGGAGACTGAACAAATATTAAATTCAGCAGATTCTTTTTGTTTTGTTTTGTTTGGTTGGTTTTTGTTTTGGTTTGGTTTTGTTGGTTTTGTTTTGGTTGGTTTTTGTTTTGTTGGTTTTGCTTTGTTTGGTTTTTGTTTTGGTTTTGTTTGGTTTTGTTTTTGCTTTGTTTGGTTTTTGTTTTGTTGGTTTTGTTTTTGCTTTGTTTGGTTTTTGTTTTGTTGGTTTTGTTTTTGCTTTGTTTGGTTTTTGTTTTGTTGGTTTTGTTTTTGCTTTGTTTGGTTTGGTTGGTTTTTGTTTTGTTGGTTTTGTTTTTGTTTTGTTTTGGTTGGTTTTTGTTTTGGTTTTGTTTTATTGGTTTTGTTTGAGCTAGATTCTCACTCTGGCCTGAAATTCATTACATAGCTTACTTATCATCAAGCCTACAGCAATCCTCCTGCCTCAGTCTTCCAATTGCTGTGATTACATGTATGAGCCACCACACCCAGCTAGAGAAACAGATTCGTAACTGTAATGTAAAACTAAAAGATGTGAAGGTATAAAATTTTACCCAAAATTTATAGGCTTAATGTAATTTCAATAAAAGTTATAGGCTAATGTTTTATAACTTAAAGATTCTAAATTTCATCTGAACAGGCAAACATTTTAAGACTGAAAATGCTACCTTTAAACAATGAGGATCCCACTTTGGTAATAAACTGCAGTGATTCAACAAGTAGATTAAGACAGAATGAAGAGTACTGACCAGTCCTTATTTTGGGAACATTTGGAATAGGGAGGCTGATGGCAAGAATAAGCACGTAACAGGTCATTAAACATGTGGGTGGGAGCAAGCACTATCTCCACTTCAGCTACCAAAGACATTCCACATGGACTTGAAGTTAAAGAAAATAGTGAAATGCCAAAAAAGAAGCAGGAAAATAAAATAAATATAAATAATTTTCTGATCTAAAATATAAGGAAAGCCTTTCTAATAATTAGACAAAACAGCTATCAATAAATATACTACAAAGGGAAAATCTTCTGCCATAGGTAACAATTAATGATAAATGACATATTGGGAAAACATTTGAAAATTTTGTGACTAATGATGGGAGCTATCAAAATCTAACGTGCTCACACAATTGATTAAATTTATAATACCCCTACACTCACTAGAAAAATAGTCAAAATAACATAGCAAACAATCCTCAGAAATATAAATAAAAATGTCCAACAAGCATATAAAGATGCTTAGCTACATCAATATTCCAAGAAATATGCACTAAATATTAAAAATATTTCCATACATAGAGCTGAAGAGATGTCTCAGTGGTTAAGGAGCTTGCCTGAATATCCTAAAAACCTGGGTTCAATTCCCCAGTATCCACAAAAGCCAGATGCACAATGTGATGCATGCATCTGGAGTTCATTTACAGTGACTAGAGGCCCTGGCACATCCATAGTCAGTCAGTCAGTCAGTCATTCATTCATTCATTCTCTCTCTCTCCCCCTCCCTCCCTCCCCTCCCTCCTTCTCTGTATGTCTCTGCTTGCAAATAAATAAAAATATTTTTAAAAAATATTTCCACACTTAAAAAAGCTAAAGAAAAAGAAGTTTTCATTAAACACTTGGTAAAGGTCAAAACTAGTACAACCCCTCATGAAAAGCAATATTCCATCATATTCAGAGTGCCATAAAAAATCTCAGCCTTTGGGGCTGGAAAGATGGCTTAGTGGTTAAGCACTTGCCTGTGAAACCTAAGGACCCTGGTTCTCCAGTATCCACGTAAGCCACATGCACATGGTGGCATATGCATCTGAATTTTGTTTGCAGTGGCTAGAGGACCTGGCGTGCCCATTCTCACCCCCCCCCTGTCTCTAATAGCTAAATAAATAAAAATAAAGAAAATTTTAAAATTTTTCATCCTTTGATGTGTTAGTATAATGTCTAGAGACCCATCTTGAGATAATAATCAGATGTGTACTCAGTTTACTAGAGTATATCACAGGGTAATTTTACTACAAGTAAAACAATTAAATGTTCAGCATTAGGGGATTGATAGTTTGGATAGTCAGAATCATTGTCTATGTTTTTCATCATTTGATCCTTATTTGATAGGATAGGGAGATATTTCTTTGTTGATTGATAAAGAAATAGAATTGAAGCTCAAGTTTTATCACCTTGATAGCTACACATTTTCCTCTAAGGTTGGTGGCTAGATAAAAGGCACATCCTTTTTCTGAAACTACTCCCAAGTCCCTTGTGCCATTAAATATAAACTAGTATAATCACAACTAGTATGTATGTGCCAGGATCTTTTCTGGGCAGAGGGTACACGAGTCAGGAAGCATGAGATGATTTGAATCTTTTAGAAGACTATAACTATAAAAAGGAAAGCAGACAGATAAAAGCAAATGCACAGATAATCAACATAATTCAGAGTGTGTTGGTGAAGCACTGGGGTATGTAAAGGTATAGGAAAAGGAGTTTTATTTGAATAGTCAGGGAAGACTTCTAGAAATTAAGCAGAGGCTTGAGTGAGGTCAAGCAACAAGCACTGGCAAGGGAGGTTCCTAGCAAAGGAGTCACCTTGTGAGAGGCTCTGCAGCTGGAAATAAGAACAGTATGAGAAGGGATTGTGAATTCTCAGTCAGATCATTTGGAACATACTATCAGACTAGAGTATATTCTACCAGAAGACACTCAGAGGAAGAGAAACTTGAACTTACCAGTTCTCTACTGAGTAGTATTTGTGTGGACAGAGAGAAGGGAAAGCACATGGCGCTAAGTTGTGCAACAAAGTCATGATATAAAGCACAATCATATGATAAGCATGTGACTGTGCTTTTGTTTCTCCAGTGACTCTATTTGCTGGTAGGTAGTGAGGCCAAACTAACATTTGCAAGTAGCAATTTTATATTATTTAACATTACAGGGAAACATATATAATAAATGAGAAGCTCATTTTTATAATCCCAGGTTTTCTTTTATTATGCTTCTTTATACTTAATGATATGAGAACTCAGAAATAGTTCCAAAATACTAACACCCAATCCAAGTCAAAAGTTTCAAAAGTGCTTATACTTTGTACAAGTTATTAAAATTAACAATGAAAAGCTTACCAATATACAGCAAATGGACAATGCTCTTTCATCAGTCGCATGATTCTAACAATAAGTGTAAGTACACTGATCATAATTTAAGAAAAATAAAATACTTATTTTGGAAAAGTAAATACAACTAAACCTAAATGAAGAAATAAATTCCTTTATGTTTCAGTGTTTGGTTGATTTAATTTTATTGCAATTAAACTCATCTGTTCCCTGTGAGATTACAACATAAAATAATATTTATGACATTGCATAGGTAGTCATATATACTTTAGTGCTGAGGAAAACACCTGAAAATACTTTTTATTTATTATTAAGTAGGAAAGGTTGAATGTCTACAGAAAAAAAGTTAGCTTTCTATTATGCTTTTGCTGTGTTTTATTTTATCTTCACTGCTAATTATATACATATGTATGAATATGTACTATTATAATTTTATATATTATATATTAATGTTGCTTTTATTATGCATATATACACTGTTGATTATACACAAAAGTTTGACTCCAAGAAGAAAAAACTTTAGGAAGTTCTTCCCTATTCAACCCTTAATCCACTTTAACATTCTTTCCCTTTCCACCTTTTTTTTCCCCTGATTCCTTCTAAGTGACTCCTTACCTTGCAGAGACCCAATGCTGAACCAACTCCCCTAAGTGCTGGGCGCCCCCACAGCTATCCGGCTCCTGATGTTTTGAGTGCTTGAACTGTACCCCTTGTCAGTGTCTTTTCTACCCCACACCTTCACAAGGTCCCTCAAGAGCCACCTCTACATTCTGCCTGCACCTCAGAAAGTACCTATTCTTATTACAATTCTTCCTTAGCCAGCACCACCACCCCCCCAACCAAAAAATAAATAAATTATATATGCCTTCCTAAGAAGTTGGCTTTCAATTTGTTTTTAAATTTTCCCATTTCGCTCTGGTCTTAGTGAAGGAGACTCAGAAGAAAGCTAGCTTCTTTTAGGCAGTTTCAGTTAGAAACTAAAGCCCAGAGAGAATTTACGCCTTGGCATGAATAGAACTCATGTCTGATCCAGACATATCCATAAGAACTGCAGTGACCCCTGCTGCCCAATCTAGTAAGCTAGGTGGTCTTCACTACCCACGTGGGATGGCTCTAGAGCCTGCTTCTTCAAATCTACAAACTAATTGGGTCTCTTCCTTTACATACCCAAATATGATGAAATAATACATTTTCAATCAACTATAAAAGCTGTTCCCAACCTCTCTTCTCTCTCGGTGTTCCTCCTTACTCTACCCTGTGCTGCTCAAATACATATGGGTGTAACTCTCTTTAATATCCATTTCTCACTGCCTGGCACTCTCTCCTATTCTCAAACTATCACCACATTTAATTTTCTTCCATGGGGAAGCTCAAGGTGGACGCTATGTGCATTCTTTCTAAATCTTCCTACATAATCACCTAGGCTCTATCTTACATGTGCGTGGGGATCCACTCCAGCCTTTCCCTTAAAAAAAAAAAAAAAAAAAAAAAAACTCAGTTTATTTTAAAGAAATCTTATGAACTATGCTGTGTTCATGAGTGTGTGTTTCTTACTTTCCACATGTTTATGACTTTGCTCTAGCCTTTTTCCTAGATCCCAATTGCCCTTTAAAAAACACCCTCAATTTGTGATTCCTTCCTAAATAAGCTTAATAATTCACAATTTGTCCTTCTTGAGTCCATTATAATCAGTTATTTGTTAAAAATAGGACAGGGACTCCTTACAATGCAACTGTCCAGACAGAAATTGGCCTTGATATCCATGACCTTGCAGTGCCTAGCAATACCTTCGCAAGACCCTCATAATAGAAGAAAAAGATGATGACATCAAATTAAAAGAGACTAATAGAGGGAGGGGATATGAAGGAGATTGGAGTTCTAAAGGCGTATGGAGGCAGGGGAGGGAAATACAATGCATTTTTTGTACATAAGTATAGAAATTGTCAATAAAAAAATAAAATAGGACAGAACCCAAAATTGGGGTTCATAAATTGGGGGAGCCCTCATGAACTCCAAAATCCTACATCAACATCATTAGTGCTTGTCAATTATCCTCACAGCTTTCCCACACCAAAGCTCCAGTGTGGGAGAGATTCCATGTCTCATCTGAGCTACTTTCTCCAATATGGTATTCCTAGCTGGGCTTGGCAGACACGCTCCCTTAGAATGGTTCTTTATACCTTTATTTTATCCTAAAAATCACCCAAAGGGATTTTTAAATTGCACTTTCATGAAAGTATTGCACCTTGTCCTTTATCTTCACTGACACTGTCACATTAAGTTCACATACTTCAATTACCTCATAAGTCAGCCCAATTCGTTCATCTAGCAAATATTCATTACATTCATTTTGTGTGGAAAAATGTTGTAGGTGCATGTGATAATGAAGACAACCAAGTAGATCTCTGCATTCAACAAGCCTACATTCTCATTAACAGGTACTGATAACAAACAGTACAATAAAGTTTATACAATGTTATATGATAAATTAAAAGGTACTAAGGGCTATGAAATAAGACAGAGTGTTTTAGTTTAAGCCTGAAACGTTCCCTCACAAGTTCATGTGTTTCAACATTTGGTTCTCAGCTGGAAACACTGTTTTAGATGGTCATGGAATCTTTAGAATATATATACAATTGGCATATACTAGGGACTGGTATTGAGGGTTATAGTCTGGCCCTGCTTCTTATATCTGCTAAGATATGGAGAGCTGCCACCTTGTGCTGTCACCACTACAGGTGATAGAGCTCAAGAGACTATGCTTTTTAAAACCACAATCCCAAATATATCACCTTTCCTTTAAGTTGTTTGTGCACAATAGCAAGCAAAATAACTAATGAAAAAAGAGTAAGGGAATGAAAGATGTAAGTGGGAACAAGGGATTGCCATTTAAAATAAGAATTGTAAAGACAGTTTTGGGAAGTGAACTTCTGAGATTTGCAACAAAGGGGGCAGATCTGAAATGAAGAACAGCAGCTGATAGAGAAAGTGAGTCAAGAAGAGAAGTTTTAATATAGCAGAAAATACAGCATACTGACATGTGGATGGAAATGATCACAGGAAAAGAAGAATGTCTCAGGAAAGCCTCAGGACAATTGGCTTGAGTAAATGAGAGGAAGTGCATGCAGCTCTAGACAGGAGCACATTGAGTTACCTCTGGGACTAGTTGGGGGTCTGAGCATGTACACACTATAGATGGATTAACTGGATGTGGGGCTTCCCCCTGACTACATCTATCTTCTTAGTAAAGTGGGAAGCAAGGCTATGAACTGATTTTGAGGCAAGAGAGGAAGCAGCAATTTGAGGGAAGCAGGTAAGAGATGCAATAGGAGCTAGAAAAATGGGAGAGGGAGGGTTGGGGTAGCTCTCTTGAAATCTAATAAAAAGTATATTTATATTTCTTATAAGCAAAACAATTGTGACTTTCATGAAGAATCTTAGGTTTTGTTGTACTGTGGACCAAACCCAAGGCCTGTGTGTGCTAGGCAAATACTCTACCACATCACTTACAGACATCAGTAAAGACATACTCTTAGAACAGGTTTTCAGAATGGTGTTAGGTAGCTTTGAGTCATGTTCACTCTCATTAGCAAGGAGGAATAGGCTTGAGCTTTGGAGTATAGACAGCTCAAGCTAAGTCTGCAGCCCCTCTCTTTACCTCTCTGCATCTCCATTTCCTCATTCTTGAAAAGCTTGCCTGGACTGATATTGTAAGGTGGTATTTTGTAGAGGAACAATAACTGATAGTCATTGTAACTGCAACATATGACTCTCATTGAGACAGTTAAGGAGTATCAGGGCTCCCCAAAAGTAGAAGTGAGGAATGTCCTTGAACCTGTAGGGTGAGGACTTTTTTTTTAACTCTTTTCATCTCAAATCTTACTGAGGATGTGAATAGATGCTCCTGGTCTTACCTCTCTTTCTTAGCAGAGAAAGGAATGTAAAGGGATCACTCCCTTTTCCTAAACTGTAAACTCTCATAAAAGATCCCAATCTAGGTCTCTAGGTAGCCTTTTCCATTTCCAGGAACTCTATTCCTCCTCCTTCTTTGGGTAGTATCTCAGTATATTTTCCTTTTCTTAATTTCTATAATAAAATCTTCCTAAACTTTTCTGATCTGTGGGCTTTTTTTCATCAAAATTCATAAGATAAGACTCAAGAGAACACTAATTCAGTGGAAGTTTTGGTGTGACCATGAGTGTCTGGCACCCCTGCTCTTAGCTATTGCCCACCCAAGAGCCAAGAAAGGCTCTAACACAGTCAATTTCCATACTATCATTATTTAGGCAACTTTCATGAATAGTGAATGGCTATAGATGTGAACAGAAACAACTGTTTCATTTTACAAAGCACCTCTTCCTTATACTCTGAGGACAGCCTACTTCTTCAAGCCTGACTTTCAGTAACCTTACCTGCTTTGGTTACAAAAGGCTACCTTGAAGTTTATTGTTAAGTATTGTGTTTTAATTTTTACCTGAACTAATCTAAACTAATACTTACTACCCCTGCCTCACACCCTATTCCACCTACTTCCTTGTCCATCCTCTCTGTAGTGACTTAATGGTGTTGATCCCATCAGAAATTATGACGTACAAATCCCACCATTGTCTTTTTCAGAAATATTTGTGCAGTATCTATTCCAAAGCCAGAACATACTTAACAAGCATTCAATACTTATCCAGTAAATGGGTAAATTGTATCACATTTGATTATACTGGCCAACTAATTTGTCTAGGACTTTTCACAATCTGTTTAGTTTCGTAAAGTTGTCTGATAACTTGGTGGACAGAATGTTTGTCATCAAATAGGACCAGTAGGTACTAGAGGTTTCTGAGATTTTTCTTCTGCCTCTGGTTTTGAAGGATTTCCTTACTGTAGAATTACTATACAATGAGGGCAATTTGTCAATATGTAAATCTGGAATATCTTCAGAGCCCTTAATACATGAAAACAGAGCATTGGATAGCTGGTTTCTCTCAAAAAAGTAAATAACATTATAATAAAATCTCATGGCTATGGATGAAGATGAGACTTCTAACTCAGCTTCTTATGTTTTGCCAGAAGGTGATCATAGCCTGCAGTCATTTACAAGCTGGCTGACTGACACTGAAATTTAGTGAGAATTCAAGCCCGTATAAATTACAGGTTAGGGCTGGAGAGATGGCTTAGGGGTTAAGGCGCCTGCCTCCTAAGCCTAAGAACACTGGTTCCAATCTCCAGCGGTTCCAATCTCCAGGTCCCATGTGACGCAAGGGCACAATGCCACACTTGACCACAAGGGGGCACACACATCTGGATTTCGTTTGCAGCAGCTGAGACACTGCTGACGCACCCATCTGTCTTTCTCTCCCTGTCTCCCGGTCTCTCTCCCTCTCTCCCCCTCCCGGCCTGTCTCCCGGTCTCTCTCCCTCTCTCCCCCTCCCGGCCTGTCTCCCGGTCTCTCTCCCTCTCTCCCCCTCCCGGCCTGTCTCCCGGTCTCTCTCCCCCTCTCCCCCTCCCGGCCTGTCTCCCGGTCTCTCTCCCTCTCTCCCCCTCCCGGCCTGTCTCCCGGTCTCTCTCCCTCTCTCCCCCTCCCGGCCTGTCTCCCGGTCTCTCTCCCTCTCTCCCCTCCCGGCCTGTCTCCCGGTCTCTCTCCCTCTCTCCCCCTCCCGGCCTGTCTCCCGGTCTCTCTCCCTCTCTCCCCCTCCCGGCCTGTCTCCCGGTCTCTCTCCCCTCTCCCCCTCCCGGCCTGTCTCCCGGTCTCTCTCCCCTCTCCCCCCTCCCGGCCTGTCTCCCGGTCTCTCTCCCCTCTCCCCCCTCCCGGCCTGTCTCCCCGGTCTCTCTCCTCTCTCCCCCTCCCGGCCTGTCTCCCGGTCTCTCTCCCCTCTCCCCCTCCCGGCCTGTCTCCCGGTCTCTCTCCCTCTCTCCCCCTCCCGGCCTGTCTCCCGGTCTCTCTCCCCTCTCCCCCTCCCGGCCTGTCTCCCGGTCTCTCTCCCTCTCTCCCCCTCCCGGCCTGTCTCCCGGTCTCTCTCCCCCCTCCCCCCTCCCGGCCTGTCTCCCGGTCTCTCTCCCCTCTCTCCCCCTCCCGGCCTGTCTCCCGGTCTCTCTCCCTCTCTCCCCTCCCGGCCTGTCTCCCGGTCTCTCTCCCCTCTCCCCCTCCCGGCCTGTCTCCCGGTCTCTCTCCCCTCTCCCCCTCCCGGCCTGTCTCCCGGTCTCTCTCCCCCTCTCCCCCCTCCCGGCCTGTCTCCCGGTCTCTCTCCCTCTCTCCCCCTCCCGGCCTGTCTCCCGGTCTCTCTCCCCCCCCCCCTCCCGGCCTGTCTCCCGGTCTCTCTCCCTCTCTCGGCCTGTCTCCCGGTCTCTCTCCCTCTCTCCCCCTCCCGGCCTGTCTCCCGGTCTCTCTCCCTCTCTCCCCCTCCCGGCCTGTCTCCCGGTCTCTCTCTCTCCCCTCCCGGCCTGTCTCCCGGTCTCTCTCCCCCCGGTGCCTGTCTCCCGGTCTCTCTCCCCTCTCCCCTCCCGGCCCGGTCTCCGGTCTCTCCCCTCTCCTCCCCCCTCCCGGCCTGTCTCCCGGTCTCTCTCCCTCTCTCCCCCTCCCGGTGCCTCGGTCTCTCTCCCTCTCTCCCCCTCCCGGTGCCTCGGTCTCTCTCCCTCTCTCCCCCTCCCGGTGCCTCGGTCTCTCTCCCTCTCTCCCCTCCCGGTGCCTCGGTCTCTCTCCCTCTCTCCCCCTCCCGGTGTCTCGGTCTCTCTCCCTCTCTCCCCCTCCCGGTGTCTCGGTCTCTCTCCCTCTCTCCCCCTCCCGGTGTCTCGGTCTCTCTCCCTCTCTCCCTCTCTCTTGTATGTGTGTCTGTGTGTGTGTGTGTGTGTCTGTGTGTGTGTCTGTCTGTCTGTCTGTGTGTGTGTGTGTGTGTGTGTGTCTGTGTGTGTGTGTGTGTGTGTCTCTCTGTGTGTGTGTTTGTGTCTCTCTGTGTGTGTTTGTGTCTCTCTGTGTGTGTTTGTGTCTCTCTGTGTGTGTTTGTGTCTCTCTGTGTGTGTTTCTCTCTAAAAAATAATTAATTAATTAATTAATTAATTACAGGTTAAACTGGGCTTTACGCAAGAGCACTAAAGTTACTGCAACTTAACCAAAGAATGCCCAAGGTAAAGAAGAGCAGTAAAGGCAGTGGGGCTTGAGGACAGAGAAGAGTAAGGAATAAGTGACACTGGCTAGGCAGTGTGGGGAGAGGGTATAGTGCCCATGCTGATGAGCTTGACATTCGAAGAAGGGAGTAAAGTAGGAATATGAACTTGGCCTTAGAAGAAGCAGTCTGTTAACTAAGAATGGGTCTGCATTTGGTGAGCTGTATTGCTTGTTAGGTGGCCCAACTGCAAAGCTGTGTTGCCTCCCTATTTATTTACTGCCTCTGGCCTGCCTGAGAACAAAGCAAAAGCAAATCAGCACCTACACAATCATCACAAAATGGAACCAGCAAGTCACGGCAGCACAAAACAATCCATTCTCTAGCACAGGATTGGCAGCTGGTGGAGATGCAGAGTTCTTGCTAAAGAAATCCTAAAGAGAGATAGCACTTATAAAAATGCATCTGGCTGATGAGTTGTTATTTCTCATAAAGGATGGGAGATTAAAACAAATGATAGCAGGGCACAGAGCATGCCTGTGAATGTGGGTGCATGTCCATGAATATGTGTGGACTGTGTACATGTATGTGTGGATGGAACATGGGTAAGACTGTACTTGTACGAGTGTGCATGGTATAAGTCCATGTTGTGTTTATGTGCATTGTACTATACTGAGTATGTTTCCATATGGAGATGTATGTACAGTCTATAGTGTCTATACCTGTATATGTATAGGAAGTGCATGCACTTGTGACTGAGTGTGTGTGTGTAATATACACATTTCCTCCCTCCACTAGCACCTATTTGAGCATCATCAGTCCTTTGCCCCCTCACAGACAGAAGGATATTTGGGGTACAGATTCTGTAGTGGGGTCCGGTGTTGCACAAGTAAGACCACTGACTCACAAAGTGCTGGGTGTGAACCGACATGCACCAGGGCTGCTCAGAGGGTAGGTTCTCTGAGAGCAGCCCCAAACTGTTCAGAGTGTCAGCTTTTATTGGAAAAAAAACTACAAAAGGTGTATTGCAAAATCAGGATGGGAATTAAACCATAAATCACAACTCACATGTTACAGTTATAGCCATAAAAATAATTTTAAACATTTTAGAAGATTATAGGAAAGAAAAAAACAAAATGAACTTGTGAACAGGTCTGTTGATCAGTTACAGGAAGCACCTGGGGGGTGTGAGGTAGGCCTGCAACCAAGAATCTCCAAATGTCCCTCTTATCTGCCCTTAAGGATTTTGTTCAGCAATGCAGACTGGGGGTAATGCTATTCAGACCAGCAGAGCATCCTATTTATCTACCATCCCCATCTGCTCAAGCAAGTGTTTCATTCCATTCTTTTCTGAGATCTTACAAGGAAAAGACTTCTATTTTCTCAAAGCTTGATATAAAGAAATGTAGAGAAATATAACATTTTGCTCTCTTTATAACTCCTGCTTACCATTCAACTTGCAGAAGCACCTGGTGTCCCTCATGTGCCTTTCAACCTGCCTGTATAGAACCTTCGTCAGAGGGAAGGGGCTCTCTACTCTCCTGAGGAGGCAGGAAGGCCAGAAAATGACTTTGATGGATCACTTTTCACTGGAGACCCAGTGCTCCCAGATGAGAAAGGCTGAGTTCCAGCAACCTTGGTTCATCTAGGAGGTGGTCTGATAATTTTTCTCATTAACCTTGATAACTCTGCTGTTATATGGAAGTATCTATTTATACTCACAAAGGACATTTAAGAAAATCTTTCTTCATATCCTCACGCTCATTACCTTCCAGAGAGAGAACTCAGAGCCTGGTGGCCATCTGCAGCTCTGCCAGTAAGAAGCGAGGATGTCAGTCTGACGTTTTCTCAGCAGTTGTGGAGGAGAAGCACAGCCCTGTCCTCAGGACCCTGAGTCGTCTTAACTATAAAGCCCGTAACACGTACAGATCAAGTTCTGAAACCACTTGGGACAAGGCTGGGGTTCAGCTGTCCCCATTCTATGGTATAGCTTTAGTCTTCAGCAAAATCTCCAGGGTTCCTTACAACCACTTCTAGTCCTGTCCTGTCTTCCGTTAGCAATTCTCCCCTGCAAAAAATTCATAGATGCTTTTCTAGCAGAGTTTCTGTTCCTCATTTTAGAATGAATTTCTGCATTATGAACATATTGTTTATATAGTAGTTACTGCAGTGAATTGTATCTATTGTTCAACAAGTCTTTACTGTGGTAGGCTGTGAGCATCATTTTAACCTTTGTTTTCTCAGCATTAATACAGTGTCTGGCACACAGTAAGAATTTGATGAATGTTTGTTGGCTTCTGATATGAATTAGATAGCAATGAATATTAGAAAGTACCTAGAATGCTTTATGGAGCCCAGTAATAATACAGAAGTTACTAGTAGCTTCCTAAGCACTGCTTGTAGTGGAGAAAGGCTAGAGCAAGTTGATATATTAAGGCTTTTGGTCTATAACATAAATAATTGTAAAAGAAGACATAAGAATTTAATACAGCAACAAATTATTTTTATGAAACATAATTATTTTATCTATGGCATAAGTGCAGCATTTATTTTTTAAAATAATTCACAATATACCATAAGCTATATGATCTAGTTATGGGACATAATAATGATCACATTTAAATTTTGTCAGTGTAATACTGTGAATTTACATATAAACTGTGTCAACCAGCCAACCTGCCTTTCATTACTCTGACTAAATGCCTTAGGAAAGAAATCTTAAATTTTAAGTGACTTGGTGGTGGGCACTTGGCACCATTGTGGGTATGGTGAAGCAGAACATCATGGCTGTGAGCATGTGGTAGAACAAATTGTCTCACTTCATGGCAGACAAGAGGCATAGAGACAAAGAAAAGGGCCAGGGACAAAACATGTCCTTTAAAGGCATGCTTCTAGTGACCCACTTCCTTCAACTAGGCCCCACTTCTTAATAACCCATTCAGTGTGAATTTATCAATCCATGGACTCATTGATATAATTGTCCTTGTAGTCCAGTCACCACTCAAAAGCACCAGTAGTTGGGCTGGAGAGATGGCTTATTGGTTAAGGCGCCTGCCTGCTAAGCCTAAGAACCCGCTTCCAATCTCCAGGTCCCACGTTTAGCCAGATGCAAAAGTGACACAAGGGTGCAATGCCTCATTTGCCCACAAGGGGGCGCACACATCTGGATTTTGTTCACAGCAGCTGAGAGACTGCTGGTGCGCCCATTCTCTATCTGTCTCCCTCTCCCTGTCTGTCTCTCTCTGTGTCTCTCTCCAACAAATAAAAAAAAATATATTTTTTAAAAAAGCACTAGCAGTTGCAGACCCAGCCTTCAACAAAGGAGCCTTTTGGAGGAACACTTTAGATCCAAACCAAGTTAGAAATCGTGTTGAAATTTAAAGTCAAGCTTCCTCATGGATAGTAGGATCAACTGGAATCATTTCTTGACTCTTAGTCTCCAGTTAGATCCCAAACAGCACTCACTAACAGTAAAGACCTGTTTTCTCCTTTAACCAGGCAGAAGCCATTCAATAACATTTGCTTATAAATAGACTTGATATTTTGGAAAGAAATCATGTTTTCTTGGGAAGTGAAATTAACTACACTAAGCAATAATGAGTCCAAAAAAGGCATGATGTTGGGCTACTTAGGCAGGGGAATGGAATTTAAAGAACTTCCTGAGTCCTCCTCTCTACAGAATACAAGGAGGGGCTAGACAACAGCTGCTCTGAGGCTGCAGCCAGTGTTAAACTAAAAGAAAAAAAAATTCAGACTGAAGACAAAGAGGTGCTGTTATCCTTCCAATGTGGATTCAAACTGAGTATATTCTAGAATACATTGCTGAATCTGACCCCAGAGTTACTGCTTCTAAAGGGATGGAAAGGTTCCTGAGAATTTGCACTTCTAATTTTTTTTTTCTTTTGTTTCTGATGCTGCTGGTCCTGCAAGCCCCTGCTCCATGGGCAGCTATTCCTTGACAAATGACAGCTCACCCCAGAGTTCCTAGAGCTGAGAGATGAACTGTGCTATTTGAATTATAGAGAAGTTAAAGGTGTAAAGGATCCTAAAAATCATTTACTTCACATTTTCTGAACAAAAAAATAACCAGAGCTCTAGTGAGGGGGAAGAGATGTAATTTTTTTAATTAAATGAATAGGATTATATATATTTGGTCACAAGGGCAACTGAAACCACACACACGGTTGTTTAAACTATTGAAGATATTGTAAAGATTACACAATGTTTAAAATGAAAATAAGAAATGAACATTTGTCCATTGTCTAAGGATTCTGGACTAAATTCAAGGTGAAAAATATAAGTTGTGCTCAATGAAGTAGTGTTTTCCTGCTATGTGCCAAGTTTCCCACCAGGTCCTGGGGACATATTGAAGGATCTCTGAGTTTCAGGCCAGCCTGGGACTACAGAGTGAGACCCTACCTCAAAACAACAACAACAACAAAAATATATAGAAACTTTTGGATTGGAAATGTAGCTCAGTTTGTGGAGTGCTTGCCTAGCATGCATGAAGCCCTGGGTTCAATCCCCAACACCATCATAGAAGGGACACCTTTTTGAAAGGTACAGTTGACATGAAATTATCACTTGACCATTTTTTAGGAATGTACTACATATTGAAGTTTTTTTATGAATATATCTGACATATGGCCAAATCTGAGATGGTTGAGAAATTGCTTATCTGCAAAACTTCCTAGACACTTTTGAACATGGAGAGATACTTTAAAAGTCAGTGAAAGTCATTATGCTTTTGGTTGTGTTTTGAGGAAACCTGGTAAATGCCAACCAGAGCTAGTGATTCATGTTTCCTATTGTCACCAAAGCACTCAGCCTCAGTTTCTTGTCTAGCACATAGAAGAACATTTAATACAGTAACATCATGGGCATAAAGAAGCCTAACACACAGCTGGGAATGGAAAAATAAATTATCATTGATACTACATCTTAGAATGTTTATGCTACCTCCAGATCAACTATAACATATTCATTCATATTTTTGTTCTGTAGGATGAAATAAATGATGCTAGTATTATCTATTTTTTATTTAAAACCTCAGAAAGGCAAAAAAAGGTTTAAAGTCACAAAGTTAATAAGAACAGATCATGAATTCAAAACTGTTTTCTAACCAAGTTAGCTTTTTTTCATTATTTTCTTCTTTTTTCATCATTTTCTCTTAACAACCTATTAGTTTGTGAAATTAAAAAAAAAAAAAAGGTCTAGGCATTCAGCTCCCTGTGGCAGTGCATCCAGCACAGCTGAGCCAAGCTCCAGCTCCACAACACGGAGGGATTGAGGTGGTCACTAAGCATTGGTGAGGTTGGAAGCCACACCAAAAGGTAATGAGGCCAACTGAAAAAAAAAAAAAAAAACATGGTACATGGTACATGGTACATAGGCCTGCATTGGAAGTGCTAATCTCCCTTTACATGTCAGGGCAGGTAATGGGTTATATATTTTTGGTTGGCTTTACCATTTTCAAATAAGCTGTACATGGGGTGTTGAATATTGATACCTTTAATGCTTTCAGATTCATAGGGCCTTTATCTTTTGCTTTTGTCATTATTGGGGCAGAGTCTGATCCAGATCCAGGCTGACCTGGAACCCAATTCAGAACAGAATTCTTAGCTGACAGGATTATGGGTATATAGCAACAAGGGGGAGCATGCATCTGGAGTTTGTTTGCAGTAGCTGGAGGCCCTGGTGCTCCCATTCTCTCTCTCTCTACCTGCCTATTTCTGTATCTCTTTCTCAAATAAATAAATAAATAAATAAAATATTTTTTTAAAAATGGGCTATGGAAATAGAGAGTGCTCAGAAGAAATACAGATGGCATATAAATATCTTTAAAAAGTATTCTATGTCCTAAGCCATCAGGTAAATACAAATTAAAACTACTTTGAAATTCCATCTCACTCCTGTCAGAATGGCTACCATCAAGAAAACAAATGACAGTAAGTGTTGGCATGGATACAGAAAAAGAGGAACACTTCTACACTGTTGGTGGGAATGCAATCTGGTCCAGCCATTGTGGAAATCAGTGTGGAGGCTCTTGAGAAAGGTAAAAATAAATTTATCATATGATCCAGCTATAGCACTCCTAGGCATATATCCAAAGGACTCTTCTCACTATCTTAGAGATACTTACACAACCATGTTTATTGCTGCTCTATTCACAATAGCTAGGAAATGGAACCAGCCTAGATGTCCCTCCACAGATGAATGGATAATAAAGATTGAGTACATTTACACAATGGAGTTTTATTCAGCAGTAAAGAAAAATTAAATTATGAAATTTGCAGGGAAATAGATGGATCTGGAAAGGATTATACTAAGTGAGGTAACCCAGACCCAGAAAGCTAAACATCACATGTACTCTCTCATATGTGGATCCTAGCTATAAATGTATAGACTTGTGTGTGAGCTGGAACCAAAAACAGGTAGCAGAGGCCAGTTGGCTAGAAAGGGAGGGAGGAGAGGGAAGGACTTAAGCAGATGGTATTGTATATATGCAAGGAGAAGAACAGATTACAGGGAGAGGAAAGGCCTAAGTGAGGCCAGGGGAAGAGAATGAGTAAAGAGCGGGGGGAGGGTCAATCAAAATTCAAGAGATTGGATGAGACTTATGTAATCCTACTGTTTTGAATAATGGCACATCCAGAAGCTATAGATTGTTAATAGAAAATTTTCAGTGCCTGGGATGGGATACCTTCCAGTGAGTTATTGGCCAGGGAGGTCCCTGTTGCCTCCAAAACATTACAGGCTCTTGCCAAGGCCCTTGCTTTCCCTTGAGAAACAGATGGTAAGACCCTATTGCTGAAGACCTCACTTGACTGAGCAGCAAGGTCATCTGAAAGCAAGATGGTGCTTCAGAGCTGGAGAAAGCTGCACTGCATGCAGCCATATGGGAGACAGAAGTCATCAGCAGTGAAAACAGTGGACACTGGAAACCTCAGACTTGGCCATACAGGCCCAATGACCGAACAGGTGCAATAGTGGTATGTCTGCACTTGGGGAAACTGCCTGCTCCCTAATTGGACTGAAGGCCCACTCTATGGGAGGGAATGAATGCCTGGTACTGAAAAAACTAATCAAAAGTCTATGGCAGGGGAGGTGATGAGCCTTAGGGGTATAAAGCCTGCTCATCTCTGGCTAAATGTATATATAATTCCCCCCAAACTGCCCTGAAAGCACTACACTTAATGTTCATATTCACATATTAATGGCTTCTGGTTAAAGAAGCATCTCTTTTCAGATGGAATGACCATGGGATGACCCAAAAGGCAACATAATGCTGAGAAGAGGGACGGAGGAAGTGGCAGCACTAAAACATCTCTACCACACCCTCCAACAATGGAACTGTCCAGAAAGAAATTGGCCAAAGGAAGGGTACCACTCCTTACAATGCAACTGTCCAGACAGAAATTGGCCTTGATACCCATGACTTTGCAGTGCCTAGCAAGACCCTCATAATAGGAGAAAAAGATGATGACATCAAATTAAAAGAGAGACTAATGGAGAGAGGGAGGGGATTGGAGTTCTAAAGGGGAATGGGGGGAGGGAAGGGAAATATCATGGTTTATTATCTGTAAATATAGAAGTTGTCAATTAAAAAAATTTTTTAAAAAGGTCTAGGGCTTAGCGGTTAAAACACTTGCCTGTGAAGCCTAAAGACTAATGTTCAACTCTCCAGGTCCAACATGAGCCAGACACACAGTGATGCAAGCATACAAGGTCACACACGTGCACAAGGGGGAGCACATGTCTGGAGTTTGATTGCAGTGGCCAGAGGCCCTGGCACACCAATTCTCTTCTTTCTCCGTCTCCCTCCCCGCCACACACACAAAAAAGGCAGTCTGTTGGGCTTGCCTCAAAGAAAAAAAAAGGTCTGTTTTTTACTTGATCTGAAGAATTGATTGGCCTATCCTACTTTTTTTTTTCATGTGGTGCATTGTCATTTCGGCCTTCTTAATATTATTTCTGTAAGTTAACATTAAAAACTGGTCTTCACTATAAAAATCAGTATGGCAACTCCTGTACAATATGAAAATCGGTCTACCATCTGATCCAGTTATTCCATTCCTGGGTATATAGCCTGAAGACTACACTGTTTACTACAGAGATACTTGCTCAGCCATGTTTGACACTTCTCTATTCACAATAGCTAGAAATTGGAATCATCCCAGGTGACCATCAACTGATGAATGGATAATGAAGAGGTGGTGCACACACACAATGGAATTCTACTCAGCAGTAAGGAGAAATGAAATAATGAATTTAATGGATGGTGTGGTAGTTTGAATATATGTCCCCCAATATATTCAGTGTTTTTTTTTAGTTATAGTTTGCATCTGCAATCACCTTGCTAGAGGCAAGGTCACTGGGGGCCCCGGTCTTAAGGTTTGGTGATGGTTTGAGATTCCATTGTAAAGATTTGCAAATGTGCCTAGCAGGAGTTCCTGAAGTGTGCTGTGTGACCTTTTGGCGGTAGTTTTGCTCTGTGTGCTGTGGTGGCTGGTTGGCTTTTTCTCTCTCTGCTTGGCCCTGTGGAGAGCAGGCCAGCTTCTCCTGCCATTATGGAACTTCCCCTGGATCTGTAAGCTTCAATAAATAATATCCCTTCCTCCATAACTGTGCCTGGTCTGGAAGTTCATCTCAGTGAACCTGAAGCTGTCTGCAACAGATGGACTTGGAAAAAAGTCATTCTAAGTGAAGATACTGATTCAGAAAGGCAATCATCAAATGGTCTCTCTCATATGCAGTTACTAAATTGGATCAGCTGCACTTGAGGGTAAATGGTAGAAAATATCAAGAATATGGGCATGAAGGTAGAATGAGACTAGGAGCAAGTAGAAACAGGGAATCAGGAGAGAAGAAGACACCTGATAGGCTAGGTGAGGAACAGAATATAGTGGGTGGAAAGGTCGTGAAGGGGTAAGGGGAAAGGCAGATGTGGAGGGGAGTTACACAAAACTAAAGACAACACGAATCAGTATCATACAAACCTTCTTCCTGGGTACCATTCTATAATATGTAACCCCTAGTAAAGGGAAAGGGGGAAAGTTCTGACAGAACTGTCCTCTAAAAGGTGCAGAAAGCTTAATTCTAAAACCATAGGCTCTGGCTGGTAAATCCCAGGGACAGAATTGGGTTACCTCCCACAGTGAGCTGTTAGTCAGGGAGACCCTTGAGTTCCCAAAACAATGTAATTCATTGCCAAAGCACTTGGTAACCCGCTGAGCACAAGGTAAGACCCTACTGCTGAAGATACCACAGGCTGTGGTCACAGGACATGGAGAGATCATAATGGAAATGAGAGAGAAGCCAGTTCCCTCCTGGATAGCCCTCATAGCACTGGAAAGTGTTATGGGAGCTGGTGGGGGATAATGGTCACCAACAACAGGTGACCCTGCAAGCTCCAAAATCAATCAATCATGCAAGAAATACACATTGCATAGTGACACACAGCCTTTGTGGGTAACTAACTGTTCTCTGATCAGACATAGGGCAAAATCCATTGGAGAGAACTCATATCTAGTACTGGGAACCAAGTTAGAATTGCATGGATGGGAAATTCACTCCAGAGAGAAGCCCCCATTGCACTTTGGATAAGAAGAGTAGGTATAAACATCAAAAAGACTCTCAACAATGATCACAGACTCTAACGAGAAGCTCCTACTAGTCATTGGCCAAAAAGAGTGGCTACACCTGTCAAAATATATTTCAGTTAACTATTTTTATCCCCTTTAATCCATGCTGTTCTCACTATCAGTTGGAGAATCTGTTTTTTTTTTTATAGAAGGCAGCAAAAAACAGGGAGAACAAAAAAAAAAATCCATCAACATGAAAAATCAAGCTGGTGCTGAGCTGAAAACCTTCTCCCTGTAGACCAGCCAACTGAAAACTAGAAAAAGCTGTACTGCATGCAGCCATATGGGAAACAGAGGTCACCAGTGGTGAAAACAGTGGACACTGGAAACCTCAAGTTTGGCCACACAGGCCAGATGACTGAGCAGGTGCAATAGTGGCATGTCTGCTCTGGAGGAAACCAACTGCTCTCTAATTGGACTGGATGCATGCTCTATGGGAGGGACCATATGCCTGGTACTAAAAACCTAATCAAAACCTATGGCAGGGGAGGTCATGTGCCTAATGGGTATAAAACCTGCTCTTGTCTGGCTAAATGCATATATTATTCTCACCAAGCTGCCCTGAAAGCATTGCACTTAATGTTCATATTCATATATTAATGTTACTCTCATTTTTGGTTAGAGAAGCTTCTGCTTTTCAGATGGTGGTGACCACTGGGAAGACCCAAAAAGCAACATAGTGCTGAGAAGAAGGGATGGAGGAGTGCTCAGCACTGAAACATCTCTATCACACCCTCCAAGGCTCATGGTCCATTTCAGAAGAGATGGTGAATAGAACGTAAGAGCCAAAGGAAGGGCACCACTCCTTACAATGCAACTGCCCAGACAGAAACTGGCCTCGATATCCATGACCTCACAGTGCCTAGCAATACTTTACTATGACCCTCATAATCAAAGAAAAAGACAATGATAAAAGAGAGACTAATGGAGAGAGGGAGGGGATTTGGTGGAGAACAGAGTTATGAAGGGAAAAATGGGGGAAGGAAGGGAAATATCATGGTTTATTGACTGTAAGTATACAAGTTGTCAATAATTTTTTAATAGGTCCTTGCCAACATGTCTACTATGTCTCAGGAAGCAATGCAAAAGAGGGGGTAGAAAGACTGTAAGAGCCACAGAGTGGTAGAAATACCCTGAGACACATTCCCTCCTCCTACCCACAGGGACCAACTGAGGCATTTCTGATCCCACAGTAAATACCATAACCCCACTGAGGAGGGCACCAGGAAAATTGGAGCAGGGACAATGGGATAAAAGAGTATAACCTGGGCTGGAGAGATTGCTTAGTGGTTAATGTACTTGCCTGCAAAGCCAAAAGGACTCGTGTTCAATTTCCCAGAACCCATGTAAGCCAGATGCAGAAAGTGGTACATATATCAATTGTTCATTTGCAAGGGCTAGAGGCCCTGGACACCCTCTCCCCCCACCCTCTCTCTCATACATAAAAATAAAAAGAGTATAATCTATCATAAATTTATATATATATATATAAAATAAGTAAGCTGGTCTTGTAATTACTACAGTTCTCATTCCATTTTCTCCTGCACTTAATTTTAATTCATTTATATTACCTACATTTTCCCTCTTGCATCTGAATTGAGCCCTTGAATATTTTCTTCAAATTTCTTCTTGCTCAAAAGCACTGATGTATCCACATATAGATGTGTTTGCCTAAGTTTATAGTTTTATTGCACACAGCAAAACAAAACAAAAGAAATTTAAACAAGCCAGGCATGGTGGCGCACGCCTTTAATCCCAGCACTCGGGAGGCAGAGGTAGGAGGATCGCCGAGAGTTCAAGGCCACCCTGAGACTACATAGTTAATTCCAGGTCAGCCTGGACCAGAGTGAAACCCTACCTTGAAAAGCCAAAAAAAAAAAAAAAAAATTTAAACAAAATAATCTAAAACAAGTGAAAGTATAAAGATGTAGTATAGCCATAAGATAAAATTTAATTGCACTAAAAATAAAAGTCACAGAATAGATGAAACTTAAAAGCATAGATGATGATTTAACAAGCCAGATAGAAGAACTTATAGTACCTGAATCAAATAACATGACTTCTAGAACTGTAATTTTCTAGCTCAACTTAATTGTAATTTCCTGGGGTCAGGTGGTGAAATGAGTGTGGTATTCACTTTAGAGACCCAGGGAGCTTTTGGAAAATTAAGAAAATGTTTATAGTCTTGATAATGGTGATAGTAGTTACACAAATGTACTTATTTGTCAAAATTCATTGAAGGCTATACTTAAAAATAAGTGGAAACATTTAAATATAGATTTTAATTGTTTTAAGTGTCAAAGAACTTTGCAAATATATAGTGCATATGTAAACATAGTATTGGATTTACAGCAAAAAGATCTTGAGGATTTGCCTAATATGAATCTTGATTGGAACTGAAATCACCTAGAAGACAAATTTATGGTAGTGCTTATGAAGGAGTTTCTGGCTTAGGTTAATGAAAGTGAGAAGACCTTCCCTAACTGTGGGTCACTCCATCCCATGAGTTGGGTTCTAGACTGAATAAAAAGGAGAACACTTGCTGAGCAGGAACATTCATCTTTGTCTGCTTCCTGACTATTGAAGATGCAGTGTGACCAGCTACTACAAGATCCTGCTGCTATGCCTTGCCTACTCAAACTGTGAGCCAAAATAAACTTTTCCTTAAGTTGTTCTTGTCAGAAACCTTGTCATAGCAAGATAAAAGTAACTTATCCACTTAATAATGTCACAAATTAGAACCAAAATTCTTTGAATAGAATTATTTTCCATTTTGGAGATTTCAGAAACAAAGGGTATGGAAACATTTCAAAAATAGATTTTCATGTATGATAGACCATGCATTATTGAGTAGGGATAAAGCTGTGTACAGTGAAATAAGCCTGAAGTACCAGCCACTTAGAGGCTGGGGCAGGAGGATTGCTTGAGCCTAGTTGATCAAGGACACCCTGAAAAATAGAGTGAAATTCTTTCTCCCTCTAAAAGTAAAATTTGGAGGCTAAAGGTGGGAGAATTATTAAGCAGAAGTAATAAAATGGTAAATAAAATTAATTCTCCAAAGCTCTGCTTATACTTATTAGTTGGAGATAATTTTCCTGTTGTTTCATTTTGGTTTGAAATATATTATGCATGCAGTATATCTGTTATTAGCATAGAGTTATGGACTTTCATAAATAGCACATCCATTTAACCATCACACAGACTGAACATAAAGTGACATCAGCACCCCTGCATGCAAATTTTAGTTTTCCAAATGATAAAGACTATGATCCAACCAAAACAACAGCAAAAGAGAAATATAAAATTGAAAATTGCTCCACATGGGAGACTTTATTTATAATATTTCATCTTAACAAAATGTAAATAATGGAAGAAACATAAATATTAGCCAGTGTGGATGGAAGTAGTATATGACAACACCTGAAATTTATATAAATTAGTTTGATTTTGTTAATAATCCACATAAATCCTTTGTCATGGTACTTGGAATGAAGTGGAAGTTAATGAATCTTTGCTAGAAATATGTCAGGTAGAGGGGGAGAAGGAAGTGATCATGTTTTCTTAATTTGGGCTGAACTTAAATACCTAAAGACAAAATAAAATAAAAGTCCAATAAATAAAAGACATGATTTTTTTTTTTCATTTCATATACTCCAACCATCCCCAAGTAACCCATGGATCAGAGAGTTAAAATATGCACTGTGTTTCCAATAATTTTTAAAAGCCTATAATTATGAAAGGGATACAATGAGACAGCTATATGAGACAGATTTCTATCTCTCCATTGCTCCCTCTGCAAACTCTGGACAAGGAAGAAGTGAGATGGTTAGACCACTGTCTATGCCCTCATCTAAGCACTTGACATTGAGAAAAGAAATGAGCCTCAATTATTGAGTAGGCATGGCAGTTCAGCTGAAGGATGATCAATGACTCCAAAGCTTGATAGACAGAAGATAATTCTCATCCAAGCTAATGGAAAAGTTCAACTGAACTTAAGGTGTTAGAATGTGAGAAGAGTATATCTTCCTAGAAGAGAAAAAAAATTATCACTTTGATAAGTACATCCTTTCAGCCCAGTCTCCTTGATATTTGACAAAGGAGTTTGCATTTTCGAATGTTCTTTTTCAGTTTAGATTCTTATCAATGCTCCTTGTTAATATTACTGGCTATGTTTTCCCAGAAAAAAAAAAAAAAAAAGCTAGAAATTGCATTCTTTCCTCCAGGAAAGAGTAAATGAACATTATAAAGGGTTTCTGCCAAAAGTATGGAGCCTTAGATAAGAAATCTCATCCTTCACCCATGAAAAATAAGCTATTTAAATTCAAGAAAAAAAGAAACAGTAGGAAGGCCTGAAATGCACACGCGATGCGGACTTCTCATCTATAAGACCATGAGTCTTCCCCATTGTTTAGCCACAATGCTAAATCTTCTCTATTTATATTTTGGTTTGGGGATTTTTCTCTTCTCTCAGCTAAAGCGCTTTGTGCAGGAGACTGAAAAGGCACAAGGGCTAGTCCATCGGGCTGTCCACATGGATTGTGCTAACTGGAGCAATGCTAGTTGTACAGCAGTAGAAAGTTTAATTTCTGAGTAGACAAAACCCTCAGCTCCTTTCTCAGCTTAATGGGGACCATGATTCTATTTTTTCCTCAGAAACTTCTCTAATTGACATGAGTGCCTCCACCTTGTCTTGTCTCCTACAATCTTGACCTCAGGCCCTGGAGATGACCCAGCTCAAGTAAACTCTCTCCTCTATAGCAAGTCTAAAGCAAAGAATTTAGTTTGATGCAAAAGTTTATGGCAAGTGAAAAATTACTACGTTATATTTGATTACATTTGTCTGACCTTGAAAAATCTTAGGAGCCAGCGTAGTCATTTTGGTTAAGTAATTTAGTTTAAGTTGCTTAATTAAGAAATAAAATTTCATGGAATTCCCTAGATTAATTCTCACTTATACTTAAGAGCATCAACATTTATAATCAATTTAAAGAGGAAATAAGCTCAGAGTATTTTATAGTTTGCAATAGAACCTAATTGGATTCATTTGGACTGAAATAGGAAATGTAGAGAGATCTGATACATTTTTAATTTCCCACATCTTACGGACAATAATGGATATTTAATCTTTGTGAGGCACTGTGTTTTAGACCAGAAACTGCAAAAATTATTTTGAAGATCAACTCAGCATTTCTCCTATGTTTTTAATTTTTGTGGAAGGCACTCAGCAGGGCTAACTTGAATCAGGAACTATAGGTGGGTTGGCCTACATGCCAGAGTGGGTGAAAGGAGCAGGGAGGTTGCCTGGGATCAACAAGGTCTATTTTTCTCAGCTTCTGTATTTATGTTCTCTCCCATATCGCCTCCCCCCTCTTTCTTCTAATAGGGGATTTAGATGATGTTGTTGGGATTAGATAGTGCTTTAGAAAACCCAGGGAGGACTTGAACATATTTGAGACAGAGGATACTTTTGGAATCCATTTGTCTATCCCAGCATTTAGTCTGTTTCTATAACAGACTGGATAGCTCTTTTGTTTATTTATTTGGTTGATTTGAGTTGGGTTTTTTTTTTTAATTGTTGTATTCACTTATAGACTTCGTTATATTTTTAATGTTTTTATTAGTATACAAAGTATGTGGTCCCATTATGGCATTTTCAAACAAAATTTGCTTTTGTTTCCTTTCCCTAACATGCTGTTCTTCCCCTGCCCCAGTCCCCTCCCATCTTGTGTCCTCTCCCCACCAGTCTGTTTCACTTTTTCCTATCTAATTTCATACCCTATATACCCATTCTCACATCCCTTTATTGTCGTATTCATGAACATCCAGAGTTAGGATACATATACAAAAGAAAACATACAATTTTTATCTCTCTGGGACTGAGTCAGCACTGCATATAATTTTGTTCAGCTCCATCCATTTTCCTACAAATTGCATAATTTCATTTCTCTTTACAACTGAATAAAATTTCATTGTTACGGGTACCACATTTTCATTATTTAGTCTTCAGCCAACAGGCATTTAGGTGGAATCCATTTCCTAGCTATTGTGAATAGACCATCAATGAACATGGATGTGCAGGTCCCTCTTTCATAGGGTGTTTAAGCAGTCCTTCAGTAATATGCCCAGGAGTAGCATAGCTGAGTCAGGTGGTAGTTTGATTTTAGCTTCTTGAGAAACCTCCACACTGATTTCCATAGTGACTGTGCCAGTGTATGTTCCATCAATAGTAAATAAGGGTTCCTCTTTCCCACATCCTCATTAGGATTGTTATCATTTGTTTTCTTGATAGCCATATGACAGAAATAAAATGGAATTCCAAAGTGGTTTTAATTTCCATTTCTCTGATGGCCAAGGATTCTAAGTATTTTTTAAAAAATTGTTGGCCATTTGAGTTTCTTCTTTTAAGAATTGTCTGTTATTTGATTAACTCATTAGCAGGTTGGAGGAGATTACTTGGCATTTAATTTTTGCAGTTCTGTATATATTCTTAATATCAACCTAATGTCTGAAGTGTAGCTTGCAAAGATTTTTCCCATTAAGTAAGTTTTCTGTTTGTTCCACTGATAGTCTCCTTGGCTGTGTGGAAACTTTTCAATTTCACAAAATCCCATTTGTTGATTCTTGGGACTATTCCCTGTACTACTGGAGTCCTGTTTAGAAAGTTCTTGCCTATACCTATAACTTGAATCATAGTTTCCATTTTCCTCTAACAGTGTCAGTGTTTGAGTTTGAATTAAAGTTTTTGAATCATTTTAACTGATAATTTTTTGTACAGTAAGAGATGAAACTCTAGCTTCATTCTTCTGCAGGTAAATATCCAGTTTTGCCAGCACCATTTGTTGAACAGGCTGTCTTTTTTTCCAGCATATTTTTGATGCCTTTGCCAAAACATGGCCATAGCTGTGTGAGTTTATTTCTAGGTACTCTTTTGATTCCACTGGTTTATGTGTTTATTTTTATGCTAGTATCATGCTGTCTTTGTCACTATGGATCTATAGTATAATTTGAGGCTAGGAATTATGGTACCCCAGCAGTTTTCTTTCTGTTTAGTAATGCTGTAGTTGTGTATGGGGGGGGGGTCTTTTTATATACATTATTGCAGTGTTGCTTCCAGTTTGAACTTTGATAGGAATTGCATTGAATCTGTAGATTACTTTTGGTAATATATTCCTTCTTGCAAAATTACTTTGCTAATCCAGGAACATGGAAGATGTCCCCATCATCTGGTATCTTCTTTTAGATCTTCTTTTGGTATCTTCATGTTTCCTGTAAAGAGATCTTTCACACTCCTTAGTGAATGTTATTCTCAGTCTCTATGTTTGTAGGAATTATTGTGAATAGGATATAATTCCTACTTGCTTATATAAGATCACTATGTGTTTTTTTGTTTGTTTGTTTTTTTGTCCTGAACAGTTTATGCAGGAAAGAAATTTACTTAACTGATGGTTCTGGCATCTAGTTAGTTTTTCCTCAAGAATCATAATATAGCAGGGGACTTTACATGGTGAGAAAGGGCAAGCATGCCAGGTTGGGGGGAATCTCCTTTTCTTTTTATAAAGCTACTAATAGCATCCATGGGGATCCTACTTTCATAACTTTAATCCTAATGTCTTCCCCAAGCCCCTACAAATATTAATAAGTTTATTTGTGGGTTAACAATAGATTAATATTTGGGAGATGTTTTCAAATAATCACACCTACCTAGAGATCATGAAATCCTGAATTACCAGAGTAATAGTACAAATAGAGAAGAGATATTCTAGGGGTGATATCTAAAGCACTTAATCTATGGGAAGAAGACTAGGAAAAAGATGTGTAAGAAAATAGGAGAAAGCAGGGCTTCTAAACAGCCACACATCCATGCATCCATGTTTGTATGGAACTGGGAAGTTTATACTTATATCACTTACTCACTAATATGAACTCTAGGTAAGAGATAGGTGGAAATGAGGTTGCAAACTTACTGTTTGGGAGGATCCTGTTATAATTGTATTTATCTACTCAATTTCTTCAAACTTTTGTTCTTTTTGTTTTCTTGTCAGTACTGGGGATTGAGCCTAGTACATGCTAATCAAGTATACTACTATTAAGTTTACACCAGCAGCTTTTGTATTTTTTTTTTTTTCACACAGAGTCTCCCTAAGTTGTATGAGCTGGCCTTGAACTTATAGTCCTCCTTCTTCAGACTGCTGAGTGGCTAAAATTGCATCCTTGTATCACTGCACCCAGATCCTCTCCTCTTTTGATTTAGGTTCCCTGGCCTCCTAATTTAACTATCTTCCTGACCCACTCCTGAAATTCTTTACCTTATTCTTGTTTTATTTTCTTAAATCATAGCTCTTGACACCTTCTACCAAATAATTATAAGTGTAATTATCTTCTTCAGTGTGTTTGATTCACCATCACTTGCTATCTCCTGGGTAGAAACTCCTGAAGCCAAAAATCTTGGTCTTTTCCCTTCAGTGATATAACTACTGACAACAGCACTTGCAATTTTATAAGTGATTAATGGAAGTTTTCTGAATAAAGAAGTAAATGAATTTAACAAACTCAATCTACTATAGCTGCTGGATCTATCATATTGAAGATGTCATGCATATGATCCTAACGCTCAAGAGAAGGACTGAACAACATTCACACAAATGCATAAGTACCAAATGGATCATGTTTGGAGTTAGGCATGATTAATTTCCTTTAGGGAAATAAATTTAAGTGAGGTAAGATCATGGCTCAGTACTCTGACTGGAGATTAACAATAATTACAGGAAGATATGAAAAGAGAAAATTTGTATGGCAACTGAGTAGGAGCACCAGTAAAAGAAATTGAGCCAGAAAGGGTAGTGTTTACAGAAACTAAAAGATATTAAAAGGAAAATTTTCACACTCTTTTGCTTAATTATATTTTAATTAGTTTACACTATAGTAGGTTTCCATATAGCTTTTTCATAGAACCTTAATTTTGGTTAATCCTTCACCATCACCCTTTTTTCTCCCCTATCCCCTACCCTTGTTCCTGCTTAAACTCTCCATACACAATGCCTCTCATTTTTATATCACTTATTCTCTAATATCCCCTCAAAACTCCTCTCCCCTCCCCTTACCACTACCCTAGCCCCTTTCTAGCTTCCTGTAAGGAAACTCACCCCAATTTAAATACACAAATCTAAAAATTCAAATATAGGACTGCATATAAGATAGAACATTCAGTATTTGTCTTTCTGGGCCTGAATTATCTCACTTAGTATAGCATTTTCCAGTTCGATTCATTTTCTTGCAAATTTCATTTTTCCATACAGCTATATAAAATCTCACTGCATATATGTCCCATATTTTCACCTTTGTATACTGATAAAGCTTCTCCCAGAAGTCATAACATTAATCAAAAATCCTATTGCCAAGGATGAGATACCTTCCCAACAAGTTGCTAGTCAGGGAAGCTATAGAGGACCCTAAAACCATAGGTTATTACGATTGCCCTTGGAGACCCACACAAACTAGATTGTAAGCCCATGTTACTAAAGACCCCACATTCTTTGGTTGCAGGACATGGAGAAATCAAGCTGCAACTGGGCTGGAGCTTCTTTCCTGCTAGCCAGCTTTCATGGTGTTGGAAGGTGCTATATAAGCTGTTATAGGAGAAAAGTCAGCTGCCCTACTCATCCATGAGGCAAGCAAACATAGGGAATAGTTTAGCCACCTGGGGCACTGCTTGGTTTGAGCAATAAACATACCTTTCTCCTATTTAATGCACCTAGCAACCCTCTGGGAACCTGAGACTCCCACCTGTACTGAGCTGTGCATACACCAAGACCCACATAATGAACTAGGTTTTGCTTCCCCTGAGCAACTATTATTTGTAATCCGTACTTATTCAAATCTGGCTTTACTGGCTGGAGAGATGTCTTAGTTGTTAATGCTCTTGCCTGCAAAGCCTAAACACTCATGTTCTACTCTCCAGATCCCACGTAGCCCATAAGCACAGAGGTGAGGCAAGCACATGGTTACACATGCCCACTGGGTGGCACAAGCATCTGGAGTTCAATTTCAGTGGCTGAGGCCTTGGCACACCAATTCTCTCTTGCTATCATTCTTAAATCTGGTTTTAAATAGATCTAGGATCAGAACATCAGGGGGAATCCAGTTTTAACTGGTCTTAGGCACATAAACAGTAAAGCAAACTGTAAATATATAGTAGAAAAAAAAAGTGAATATCCAAACCTATCTATCAAACCAGAGCTGCATCCCCAGTGATTGATCCAGACTCTCCTAAAAATCCTATAAAGAGAAATCACAGACCACTTTTTGTGGCCCCTGTGTACCTTCCACTCAATGGGCCTACTGTCCCTTTGACAATACATCTCAAACATTAAGGTTTTGCTCTTAATGTTTATTGCAGCCTAAATACACATATGAGCCTTTCTTCAATTCTCTGATTAAGATGCCAAGAACATGTAATCACCCAGAGATCACAGGTAACAGCTATGGACACTGGGTGCTCCACAAATGACTAGCAAGATGCACATTCTGGTATTGTAGTGGGATGACTATTATGAAAGTAACCAACCACTTTCTGATTGGATTTGAGACCTGTTCCATAGGAGAGAATTCATATACTGTAAAACTGTTCAAAAAACTGATTAGGGGCTGGAGAGAGGGCTCAGAAGTTAAGGCACTTTCCTGCAAAGCCTAACAATCTGAGTTTTATTTTCCAGTACCCATGTAAATCCTGATGCACAAAGTGTCACATGCATCTGGAGTTCATTTGTAACTGCTGGAGGCCCTGGCATGCCCAATCTCTGTCTGTCTCTATTCTCTCTACCTCTTTCTGCATGCAAATAAATAAATAAAAAATATTAAAGAAATAAAATGTGACAAAGAAGTTCATAGAACCTAGGGAGGAACCTACTAGTACTATTATGTTAAATGAACAGTTTGTTAAACTGCTTCACAATATTTATGTTTATGCCCATAGACAAGTAGTGCTCTCAACCTGAATCACAGAATTTTCTTTATGCAGTGTGCAGAGATCAATACACAGGTGTATAGCTGGTGAAATGCTGAGCATAAGTGAATGTTGTGTGTGTACCCCTAAATGGAACATCTAGACTATTCCAAGTTTCAAAGAACATTGTAGAAGAGAAGGCATAGAGAATGTGGAGGAGAGTTTTGGAATGCTGTCTTCTGGACATGACATGGTTGTTATATTAAAAAACTTACAGGAGCTGTGGTTTCCAGCACAAGAATGAACCAGTCAATATCCCATCATAGAATAGGGAGGGAGTCATGAGACCTCATTCCTCCCATAGTAGCTACTGGTAGTTAAGGGTTGTTGGGGGAGAGAAAGTAATGTTCCTCAGTGATATAATCGATTAAGTGGCCCATACTCCAATAGATACCCCTTTACCCATGCTCTTGCAAGCAGCACTAGTTTTACGTAGTATGTCACCAGAAAAAAAAAAAAAAAAGATATTAAAGTAGAAATTGGAGTTAATTTGGAAGGAGTTTATGAGAGTGGAATAAGAGAGAATAACTGGGAAAGGAGTGAATATGATCAAAATATATTATATACATTATAAAATTGCCATAAATAAAAGAAAATACTTTTATAAGGAAGGATTTGTCAGAAAATATAAAATACAAAATACAACTTTCAAGAGAAGCCTGAACAACTGTTATCTAATTTGTTCACAAGATAGATGGTATAGACAAAACTGTGTTCTTCTTCCCCATATTAGTTAGGACTAGAGTCCTAACCCCAATATAGGACTTTTAAAAGAGGTCACTAAGGTTAAAAGAGATCATAAGAGTAGATATCCAAACCAACAGACTGGCCATTATAAGGACCAGAGACATTTAATGTGCATCCACACAGAAGACAGACCATGCTGAGGACAAAGCAAGAAGACAATCACCTCCACACCTGAGCCAGGCCTTGGACCATCCAAACCTGCTGACTTGATTTTGGAGTCCCAGCCTCCCCAAGTCTAAGAAATGGATTTTAGTTGTTTGAGCCACACTGTCTGGAATTTAATAGCAACCTTATATGGCTAATACAATCATCATTTTTGAAATGTTATGATGGAAATCACAATACTTTTCAGAAGCAGTGAGAACTTATACTAATACTATAGCATTAGTGTAGGGGTCAAACAGGATGTGAATATAATCTTGTTTCTCCAGAATGATAGCCTTGTGGGAGGAAAGAAATGACCCAGGAACCAGAGATTGTGTGGAAACCTTAAGAGAACAGTATTAAAATGTGATTTCCATAAATTTTCAAGGGGCAAGATGATCATCTTCACACTATAATCTACATAATTATGCATAGTGATTAAGGCATTTTTATCTGTTTTGTAGCTGAAGAAAATTCTTGGGAATTTTTAGTTTGAAACAGATAGGATTTTATAGAAATTTTAGCAATGAAGTTGGTACTCTGTGTGATTGGGGTCCCTAAAGCAACCTGGAGTTCCCAACCTTAACAAATCACGTTGATGCCAGACTCGAAGCTGGATAAAGCTTAGGATTGTTTAAAGTTACGTATTGGAATTTTTATTTATTTTTAACATTATTATTCATTTGTGAGAGAGAAAGACAGAATGATAGAGACCGTGGGTGTGCTGGGGCCTCTTGCCACTGCAAACGAACTCCATGTGCATATGCCACTTTGTGCATCTGGCTTTATGTAGGTATGGGGGAATTGAACCCGGGCTAGCAGGCTTTGGAGGCAAGGATCATTAACCCCTTAGCCATCACTTCAGCTCTTATAAGAATTTTTAAAAGCATGTTTATCAGTTTAAAGTTAGAAGTGAATTTTTCTTTCTAGAGGACATACTTTGGTCCTACCCACAGAATTTACTGAATTAGCATAATTGTCAAAGTGGGTTTCTATCCACTGTACCTAATACTTCTCTTGCTCTGAAGGTATTGTTGTCCTGAAGTTATTTCATTTCTTCCTAAGATCACCAATGTCCCATCATAATATAAATGTGCTGATAATTTTCAATATTAACAATTGATAATAAATTCACCTCTACCCATATTTCTTTGTATCTTATTGTCTCTTTTTCATAGAGAAAGAAATAAATAAAAGGTCAGTCTGGTGTAAGACACTGGATTAGAAGTGTGTCCCTGTGACACAATGGTCAATGAGAAGAGGCAAGAGGCAAAATAATAAAGAATTGACTATTCCGCATCAGAAATCACAAAGCAGCTAAGACAGAAGCTGAGAAGTGAGAAATAGAAGGCGAGTGGATGAAAGGAGCAAGCAGCCCATAGCTGTATCTGTGAGGTTTCTCGGCAGAAGTAGAAGCTTCACCCACAGGGTGAGACAAGTAGTACCAGTAAAAACATCGACAGCTTTATCCATAGGATAAACACATAGTTCTTGCAATCATGAAATAAAATTGAGGGTTTGGCGAGATGTCACTCCTCTGGCATGGGGTCAGCATTGGAGAGTCCCATGTTCCATGTTCTCATGTCCTAGAGGGAAATAATTGCTTAAGACTAAGTTAGCCTGGGAACCTGACAAGGAATAATCACAAGTTAGGCAACCCAGAGTCAAACTTCCACAGACCCTGCTTGGGAGACCCTTTCAAGGTAGCAGTGGATGACAAGAGTAGACATGGACATGCTGAGAAGCTCAAATTGCAAGAAGCTTCTACAATACAATGAATACTTCAACCGTAGGTGGCCCTGCTCTCTTTGGCAAAGAGAGATGAGCACAGAGGCCTCTAGCTCTGAGTCAGCAGCAGGCTGCTCTAACTCCACTACAAGCCATGTGGTTTTGCTTTTGCAGTACTGGGAACTCTAAAGTTCAGGTCCAGTGGACACTTCCTGAAGTCTTTTCTTCTCCACAAGGTGCTTAATACTGAGCCAGACCAGATAACATTGAGACAGATCCAATGGTAGATCTCAGTCTTCCACCAGCCTCCCCACACCCCATCATATTCATAAGAAACACCTTGGCTTGGACAGTAGCCTCCCCAAGTTACACAAACTGAGCTATCTATGGAATGAGGGAAAATCATCTGGGCTCATAAGCTATAAAAAAACAGTGGTCAGAAGCAGTTCCCCAGGTTTGCAAAGAAAGGAAGCCCTTAATGTGATTACAGCAGTATACAGCAACTCACCAGGATAAAACAGAAAACTATCCCATCCAGCTGACCACCTCTTTTTCCTGGAAGGACCCAATATTAGAAAATTCAGAAAGACATAAAGGATAAGAGAAAGCTAGCTTCTCAAGGCAGTTTTGTTAGAGGCTGAGGCCCAGAGAAAACCAGGAGGTGCCACCCCACGACACCACACCCTGGCACAAGAACAGAACTTTTGGCAGAAATGGAACTGTTCTTACTAAAAGCTCTGAGCAAGACTAACCTACAGGGTCCCCTGCTGCCCAGTCAAGCGCACTACCTACATGGAATGGTCCAGGTGGGCTGGTTCCACATCTACAAACCAGTGGGGTATTCCTCTTGCCTATAAAGGATGCTCTTTTCTTCCGGTTACTAGCTCTGTCCTGCTGTGCTCAGCTCTGCCTCTCTTCTTTGGGGACACAGGTATATACACATGAGTCTGGATTCCCCCTCAATCAGCCTGGATGGAGAGGATAAAACTGTTCCTTGGTCTGGGGGAAATTTTCTGCTTGCCTCTGCTTTATAGTTTGGTGTATTTCTCACTTTGATTACATGTATGATTTTCTTCTGGTCTCTAACCTACCATATTTTCCTTACACCCCAGATCTACCCACGTGGGTGCTTTTACTAACTCTAGGTCTGCTACCTGTATAATTTCTTTAAACTTAGGGTAACCATGAGTGTAACTTTATTACTCCATTCTCCTCTGAATCTCTTGCTCTCTGCTTTGATATCTGCCCTCACATTTTTCCTTGAGCATCACCATTTGCCCTCTTAACTTCCCTACATGGAAAATCTCATGGCAGATGCCATGCTGGTTTCTCTTAAGTTTCCCAACACAAGTTCCTAGATTCTACTTTCCACACCTTTGTAGCTTTACTCTGATCTGTCCTTAAAAGCCTCAGTTTCTCAAGTCCACATGCTTGCAGCTTTACTCTCCCTTAAAACCCTCAGCTTCTCTTAAATCCCAATCTCCCTTAAATATACCCCACAATTTGTGATGTCCCCCTAAATAAACTTAATCCATAATTTATCCTTTTCTAGTCTATCTTTGTTAATTCTTTATTAAAGTTAGGACAAAACCCAAAACTTGTAGTTCATACATTGGGGGACCTCTCCTGAACCCTGAAATCCTGCATCACAAGTGATATGGGAAATTGAGGGTACCTTTGAGAGCAATAGAGCTTTTCTTAGCTCTTGGGCTTTTTAGCTCAGTTGAAGAGAAGGAAAGATGGCAGAGTTCCTGTGCAACAGGAGTGCTCCCCCAAATGGAATACCATTGAAGGTTACTGCCTTGGAATTAATAAGGCTTTACTGGATGGTGGGGAGGAGGGAAGAATTTGTCAGTCCAGTTACCAGGCCAGGTATCAGGCACCTTGCAGGTTCAGTCTGGTTTCTAGGAAAGGAGAACTCTTTAAGGAAAAAGAGATGAGGAAAAATAAGACTCTCCTTTTTGCATTTCTGCCCTGCAGCAAGATAGAAGATACCAAAGACACCTTTAGGGAAAAAAAGGAAAACCCATCCCCATTAGAGGCTCTAGGACATCCCCCCATTTTTAATCAAAAGAAAGAAGAATAAAACAACTGTTCACTTTCAGGGTCCTGCTACCCTAAACTGCCTAATCAATTTCAAGCTCCTGTTCTATATCAGAAGCTGTTCCAATACATGATTATATGGGATTTTAATTTTTTTTATTTTGCTCTGATTTTTTGTTCCTTGTGTTTTGCCTTTTATTTCTTCTATTATTACTTTATTTACTTCAAAAAGTAACTGTAGCAGACAGCTTCAGGTTCGCTGAGATGAACTTCCAGACCAGGCACAGTTATGGAGGAAGGGATTATTTATTTATTGGTCAGATCCAGGGAAGTTCCATAATGCAAGAGAGCAGCTCTCAGTGCAGAGATGGAAACCAACCAGCCACCACAGCACACAGAGCAAAACTACAGCCAAAAGGTCACAGCAAGAGAACTCCTAGGCACATTTGCATATCTTTCAATGGAATCTCAAACCCACACCATGTTAGGTGATTGCAGATGCAAACTATAACTAATAACCTGAATATATTGGGGACATATATTCAAACTACCACATTAACATTTATTCAAAAAGAATAAAAAGGGGAAAAAAAAGACAAGATGTCCATCCTTTGGCTCCCTTCTCTTCTCCCTCCAATTGCTCCTCAGACCACCAGGTTTGAACCCTGGCTAGGGCCAGAAAGCAGACAGGCCCCCTTAGATAAGGTCAGCAACATTGAGGAGCAGCCCTTCAGTGAGATATGATGGAAAGTCTCGATGTCTCAGAGAGTCCTCTTATCTTCTTCTGTCACCATGTTAATAGCCACACCTTTGTGGCCCAAATGACCACCCCAACCAATTCTGTGAATGTAGTTTTCCCTGTTGGTGGGAAGGTCATAACCGATGACTAAGAAGCCTGTTGCACATCAAGAAAAGACAAAACTTGTTAGTGAGGATAAAATCTATCCAAACTAAGCAGGTCCATAGGCAGCCAAAGGAAGACTAAGCAAACATGCATCCCATGCTCTCCAGTGACCTCAGATATGGCAGGTTTTCTTCCAAGTTGTTACATTCCTGAAAGGGGCATTAGATGGCCCCTTGAGGAGGGAATCACCTTGAATTTATTTTATTTTTTGAAGCAGCTATTTTTTCTTCTTATATTTATGACTTTTTAATTACTCATTTTATGAAATCAAGTTTTACTATCTCTCTTTTCTCACCCTCTTCTGTTCTGTGCCTGTTTCCTCTTTTCATAACATAGATTCTTCTGTCCTTTTACCATCCTTTCAGTGTTTCCTTCCTTTACTTTATTCAATTATTATTTCTAATTTTACCCTAAATAGTTTCTAACTTCATAGTTTATCCTACATTTCTTTTGCCATTTTATTTTCTGTGGTCATTGGTGTCATAGTCATTGGTTATTTTAAGATTTTATATTTATTTATTTATTTATTAATTTATTTATTAAGACAGAGCTAGAGAGAGGGAGAGTGAGAATGGGCACCCCAGGGCCTCTAGCCACTGCAAACAAATTCTTGATGTGTGCACCCCCTTGTGCATCTGGCTTACATGGGACCTGGAGAATCGAACTGGGGTCCTTAGGCTTCGCAGGCATATGCCTTAACAGCTAAGCCATCTCTCCAGCCCTAGTCATTGGTTTTAATTAACTTAAAGTATATTTCTATGTCTGCTTTTATTGGTGGTGTTGCTGTGGGAGAGGTTTGCTGTCTTCACTCAGAGTGATACTCGAGACTGAGCCCTCAAAGAGGGCTCACTAAGAGTCTCAAGTAAAACAGGAGGCCAGATCCATTCCCACAGATGTGACAATCACAAGACAGAAACATAAGAAATATGAAAAACAAAATTAGCAACATGCCTCTTCTAAAGGATCACAACTCAATTACTGAATTCAAAGATACTGAAAGGGATAAAATGCTGAATGAATAATTCAAAAGTTTTCTTACAAAAATGATAAATTACTTCAAAAGGGACACAAAGAAGTAGAAGACTGAAGTAAAGAAATTCAAAACTTGGAGAAGACAGTTAGAAATATAGATGAAAAAAGTCAGTAGCGTTTATGAGAAATTCAGCTAAGAAATTGAGATTTTGAAAAACAAATTTTCATTTGGAAATAAACACATAAAGAATCAAATTAAGAAATACAGCCACCAAAATAGCACAAGGTGAAAGAAATGCTACATTCAGACATCAATTTTAAAAAAAAAAAAAAGAAAAAAATGTGAGATATGATCAATATTTCAAATGTAAGAATCCATGGAGGAACCAACAAGCTGGGAGAAAGCCTAAGACATAGAAAATTTATTCAATGATATTATAACTAAAATTCCTAAATATGGGGAAAAATGGTCAGCCAAGTACAAAAGGCATTTAGAACCACAAATAGAGAGGAATGGAGGAGAACCTCTCCATGGCATAAGATAACAAACTACAAAAAAAGAAACAATATTACATGCTGGCAGAGAATAATGCCCACCCACAAAGTAAACACATCAGAGTAATATCTTACCTCTCAGAAAACCTTTTTAAAAACAAGAAAGTATATAAAGGAATGTTGTATTCCAAGCCCTAAAGTAAATAACTGCTTACTAATATTGCTGTATCCAATAAAGGTATCTTCTAAAATTGAAAGATAAATAAGAACATTTCAAAACAAGTACAAACTAAGACAAATTAAGTTGTGGCAACCAAGCTAGCACTGTAGAAATTAGTCAAAGAAGTATTGTACATTATCTTTCTTTCTCTGTCTCAATCATGAGGCCACAGGAGGCTTCACAACAGTATTAGATAAGCAAAGAAGAGCTAGGAAAAAGTCATTTCCAACTCAGTAAACCAAAAACCCTAACATAAATAGAAAAGAAAGTGACAATTAACTATAGTCCAACCAAATAAAAAACAACCAATAAAATTACAGGAAATAATAAACCTCTCAATAGCCCTCAATGTGAACAGTCTTAATTTCCAATTAAAATAATACAGAGTAGAAGACAGCATTAAAAAATAATGTCCAGGGCTGGAGAGATGGCTTAGTGGTTAAGGCGCTGCCTGCTAAGCCTAAGAACCTGGTTCCAATCTCCAGGTCCCATGTTTAGCCAGATGCAAAGTGACACAAGGGCCAATGCCGCACTTGCCCACAAGGGGGCACACACATCTGGATTTCGTTCACAACAGCTGAGAGACTGCTGGCGTGCCCATCTCTATCTGTCTCCCTCTCCCTGTCTATCTGTCTCTCTTTCCAAAAATAAATAAAATAATTTTAAAAATTAAAAAAAATAATGTCCAATTATCTTTTTTCTCCAAAAACACACTTCACTGGCCAAGACACACAGAAACTGAAAGGTAAAGGATAGAAGTCAATAGAACAAGCAAATGGAAGCTGAAAACAATATAAATAAATAGAAGCTATTCATATACTTGATAAAATGAGCATTAAGCCAAAATATTCAGAAAATATAAAGAATGTTTCTTCATATTAATAAAATGGAGTGTCCATCAAGAATATATAACAATTGTAAGAATATATGCACTATATGCTAGAGTTCCCAATTTCATAAACACTCATCGGCATAAAAGGACAGACAGTCCTGATAACATGATACTAGGTAACTTCATTACCACACTTTTATCCATAGATAGGTCACTCAGATTAAAAATCAACAAGTCAACTTCAGAGTAAACCTGTACACCATAGATGCACATAGACTTAATGAACATTTACAGAATATTCCATCCAACTGATATATAATATACATTCTCATGCAGTGTTCTCTAAAATTCATCACACTTAGGCCATAAAGTGAGTTTTAACACAAGAGAATTGAATACTCTCTTGTATCTTATCAGATCATAAAGCTATGAATCAATAGCAAGAAAAAACTATAGAAGCTATTCAAAAACATGAAGTTTGAACAGTATATTCTTAAATGACTATATCATTGAAGATATCAGGGAACAGTTAAAATTTCTTTTATATAATCAGATGAAAATAAAACCATGACTTATAAGAACCCTCAGGATACAAGTGAATCAGTTGAAAGAGGCAAAATTTACACTTATGAGAGCTTACATTAAAACAGAGCCGGCCTTGGTTCCCCATGAATAACAGATGATAGGACTCTATTGCTGAAGACTTCACATGCCTGGGCAGCAAGATCACTGAAAAACCAAGCTGGTGATGAACTGAAAACCTTCTCCCTGTAGACCAGCCAACTGAAAGCTGGAAAAAGCTGCACTGCATACAGCTGTATGGAAGACAGAAGTCACCAGCAGTGAAAGCAGTGGGTACTGGAAGCCTCTAGTTTGGTCAGATAGGCCAAATGACTGAACAGGTACAATAGTGGCATGTCTGCTCTGGGAGAAACCAACTGATCTCTAATTGGACTGGAGGCACACTCTATGGGAGGGAATACATGCTTGGTACTGAAAATCTAATCAAAAGCCTATGGCAGGGGAGGTCATGTGCTTTAGGGGTATAAAGCCTGTCTCTTGTCTGGATAAATGCATATATTATTCTCACCAAGCTGCCCTGAAAGCCCTGCACTTAATGTTCATATTCATATATTAATGCTACTCTCACTTTAGGTTAGAGAAGTTTCTCTTTTTAGATGGCAATGACCACTGGGATGACCCAAAAGGCAACATAGTGCTGAAAACAAGTGATGGGGGGGGGGTGATCAGCACTAAAACATCTCTATCACACCCTCCAAGGCTCAGGGCCCATTGCGGAAGATGGGGCGGAAAGAATGGAAGAGCCAAAGGAAGGGTACAACTCCTTACAATGCAACTGCCCAGACAGAAATTAGCCTCCATATCCATGACCTCACAGTGCCTAGCAATACCTTCACAAGATCCTCATAATAGGAAGAAAAGATGATGACATCAAAATAAAAGAGAGACTAATAGAAAGAGGAAGGGGATATAGTGGAGAGCGGAGCTGTGATGGGGAAAATGGGGGAGGAGAAGGAAATATCATGGTTTATTGACTTTAAGTATATAAGTTATCAATAAAAATAATTTAAAAACAGCCAGGCATGGTGGTTCATGCCTTTAATCCCAGCACTCCAGCACTGGGGAGGCAGAGATAGGAGGATTGCTGTGAGTTCAAGGGCCAACCTAAGACTACATAGTGAATTCCAGATCAGTCTGGGCTAGAGTGAGACACTAACTTGAAAAACCAAATAAAATAAAATAAGATAATAAAGAAAGAAAAAGAAAAAAAAGAGCTCTCAATATAAACAACTCAAAACAACATGATCAAACCAAACACAAAAGCAATAGATGGAAAGAAATAGTAAATATCAGGGCAGAAATTAAAGAAATGATTAATAAAAGAATACTACTACTACTACAACAACAAAGGGCTAGGAAGACGGTTTAGTGGTTAAAGGAACTTGCATGCAAAATCTGCCAGCAGGGGGCTAATTCCCCAGTACCCACATAAAGCTGAACACAAAATCTGGTATTGTTTGCATTGGCAAGTGTCTTATGTGTGTGTGTGTGTGTGTGTGTGTGCACGCACACACGTGCAGGTAATTTTTTTAAAAAAGAACAATACAAAGAATCAATAAATTAAGTTGGTTCTTTAAAAACCCATCAACAAGATTGACCAGCCCTTCAACTAACCAACCAAGAGAAATAACGGAAAGAACCAAATTAATAAAATTAGACATGAAAAAGGAGACATCACAGTATCAATGGGATCCAGAGGATCATTACAAAATACTTTTGAAAATCTATGTCTAAAAAGCTGGACAAATTAGCCCAAAAGTAGTTCTCTGACCACCATATGCAAAGCATACACACACATACCTACCTACACACACACACACACACACACACACACACATAAATACGAAAATAAAAACAGAAAACATTCTGCATAACAAAGAAAATCATCAGCAGAGTGAAATGAGACTATAGAATGGGACTTTTTTCCAACTATACATCTGAAAGGGAACTAATACCTATAATAAATAAATAACTCAAATAATTAAACCTAAAAAATCCAATTAATAAGTGGTAAAATGAATTAAACAGAGCATTTTCCAAAAAAATACAAATGTCCAGTAAGTATATGAAAAAAAATTTCAGTCTCATTAGTCATTGGGAGAATGCAAACTAAAAGTACATTAAGATTCCATCTCTTCCCAACAGAATTTTCTCATCAAAAAAAAAAAAAAAAAAGCAAAAAACAAATAAACACTGGTTATAATGCAGAGAAAGGGAGCCTTATACACTGCTAATGGGAATGCAAACTGGTATCACCACTATGGACATCAGCGTGTTTTGAAAAAAATAGATTTATCTGTCTATGTGTCTTGTTTCCTAACTGCTTCTCAATTCTTACCAACTAGACATATAGTACTTACTGGACTCATCTTTTTTTTTTTTACTTTCTTTTTCTCTTGCAGGTCCCCTTTTATTCAAATTCAAATACCTGACCATAAGCCCCTGTGGGAGAACAGGGTTTGTTTCAGGCTTACAGATTCCAGGGGAAGCTTTCTCACAGTGGAATAAGCTGGCTCACTCCATACATCATAAGCAGAGAGGTAAAACCAATAGCCAGCAAGCATGAACAGCCAGAGCTCAAGCTGCTCTCACCACACCTAGCAGAGGTGGACTCAAAATCCACCCCTAGTGGCATACCTCCTAATAGCAGGGATCTGCCTGCTGAAAACAACGTAATCAAAAATATCTAAGGCTCATAGGGGACATATATTTAGAATCAAACCACAATAATTACCAATGCTTAGAACAGATGCTGTTCAGATCTTCATGTGTCTGATTCTATAACATCACTGGTTTTTCTGCTCAATGTGACCAACTCAGGGAGACGTACCTTCTCTGTTTAAAACTCTGTCCCTTGGGCTGGGCTTGGTGGGTCATGCCTCTAATCCCAGCATTCTGGGAAGCATAGGTAGAAGGATCACCATGAGTTTGATGCCACCCTGAGACTACATAGCAAATTACAGGTCAGTCTGAGCTAGGCTGAGACCCTACCTCGAAAAACCAACTATCTGAGCCAGGTGTGCTGGTGCATGTCTTTAGTCTCAGCTCTCAGGTGGCAGAGGCAGGAGGATCCACATGAGTTCAAGGCCACACTGAAACTACAAGTGAATTCCAGTTTAGCCTGGGCTAGAGCAAGACCCAACTCAAGAAAATGAAAAAAAAAAAAAAATCTATCCCTAGGGCTTAGCATTTAAGGCACTTGCCTATGAAGCCAAAGGACCCAGGTTCAATACCCCAGTACCCACATAAGCTAGATGCACATGGTGGTACATGTGTCTAGAGTTCATTTGCAGTGGTTAGGGGCCCTGACATGCCTCAATCTACCTTTCTCTCTCTCACTCAAATAAATGAACAAAAAAATAAAATATTTTAAAAATCTATCCCTCCTCTTTTACCAATCTCCCTTGGCATTTTTAGTGCCTGTTAGAAAGAATAGGTGATGGCAAAGTAAAAATGACCATGAAAATTCCAAGAATTTTATCACAGCATGTGTTCGTTTTCTGTTTTCAGAAAACATTAGCTTTTTGTCATGATAAATACCTGAGATTAACAACTTAAAAGTTGAAAATATTTGTTTTGACTCTGATTTCAGAAGTTTTGATCCATGACCACTTGGTTCCATGTTTGTTGGCTTATATTGGCAGAGTGTACCATGGTAGGGGCATGTAGCAGAAATCAATTAACCTTATAATAGCCAGGAAGTGAAAAAGGAGAAAAATAATGAGTCAGGGTCTCAATATCTGCATCAAGGCTACACTCCAAACAACCAAACTTCTTTGAATTAGGACCATCTCCTAAAAGTTATGCTACCTCCCCAAAACACTACAAGCTGATCAAGCCCTCAATATCTGAGTTTTTGAGGGACATTTAGTATCTAACATAGCCCAGTGAATCTCTGCTCATTACACTAGGCAAGGTCTCATACTAATTTGACCTTCACTTTTACCACTCGATTCTAAGACCCCTGTGGTATACTGTTGGTAACTGTGCTGCATTGGTCATACCTAAATACACATAGTAGCCTAGCAGTGGCATACACTATTTCAACTAACCACTGATACCATGGCCTGTCCCAAGCACAGAAAATTAGGATGTTTTTCCGCAAAGGGGAGGAAACAGATAAACAGGCATGCTACCATAGTGAGTGTCGTAGTTGTCATATTAGATTTCCACTGGTATGTGACAAACTGAACCATGAAAACTAAGCCACTTCCATGTATCATGAAGTCAAGACTGAGAATATTGTCTTTGAGATCAGATATGTTCTACTTTGAATGTGATATAATTACCTTCAAAGTCAATATGAGGAAAATCTTGGTTTCTTTCAGGAATAAAATCTTTTAAAATAAATCTTGGCATATTCCTCTTTGTGAGCTGTTAATGAACTCTTAGCTTTGTCCAAAAGTTCTGATGCCCTCTATAGTTGCAATATTTATTTTATCCTCTAACCTCAAATATCTCCTAAACACCCAAAGCACTGTACCTTGAGAGAGCATTCATCATAAGAGATGGTGAAAGGAAAACCTTCCATGATAAAAGCCAGCTCTATGATTACATGAACACAAAGCCAAACCTATAGGGAAGATTTGAGGAAAAACTCCACACAAAAGAGGGAAAAAACCAACCTCAAGAGCCTACAAGAGGAAGAACAGAATAACCAGAATTAGAGCTGGCACAGAAACATTCAAAGCCCAAGAAAGCACCAAACCCCAAAAAGCCTCCAACATGACAGGAATTAAATCAAACCTCACAGTTATAACAGTAAATATTAATGGTCTTAACTCACCCATCAAGAGACACAAATTAACAAGGTACATCAGATAAATGGACCCTTCCATCTGCTGTCTTCAAGAAACTCACCTCACCAATAAGAACACACACCTCCTCAGAGTGAAAGGATGGAAAATGATTTTCCAAGAAAATGGGTATAATAAACAAGCTGGTGTGGCTATATTAATATTTGACAAAATAGACTTCAATTCAAAAGTAATCAAAAAGGACAAAGTAGGACACAAAATATTTGAGAGAGAGAAAGAGAGGCAGATAGAGAATGGGCACACCAGGGCTTTCAGCTACTGCAAATAAACTCCAGATGCATGTACCACCTTGTACATCTGGTTTACATGGGTCCTGGGGAAACTGAACCTAGGTATTTTGGCTTTTCAGGCAAGCACCTTAACTGCTAAGCTATCCCTGCAGCCCAGGACAGTTTGTGCTCATCAAAGGGAAAAATCCAACAAGAGGATATCACAATCATAAATCATAAATGCACCAAACAGTGATGCACCAGAGTTTATAAAGCAAAACCTACTTGACAGCAAAACAGAAATAAATCTCTGGAGCTGGAGAGATGCCTTAGCCATTAAGTGCTTTCCTGTGAAGCCTAAGGACCCCGGGTCAAGGCTTGATTCCCCAGTGCCCAGAACAAAGTCATTTTAGTAAAATCTCATCATCTCAGTCAGGTAAAACATGCGAATTTCCCTAACATAACTTGTCAGCCAAGTTTGTTCAATCCAGTCTGGTTTGCTGGGGAGGAAAGTGAACTAAGAGGCTGTTTCAGTCAGGTTTGCATTGCTGGTAGAAATCACCCAACCAAGAGCAGCCTGTGGGGAAAAAAGAGGTTTATTTTGGCCTATAGGCTCAAGGGGGAAGCTTCATGATGGCAGGGAAAATGATGGCATGAGCAAAGGGTGGACATCACCCCCTGGCCAACATAAGGTGGACCATAGCAACAGGAGAGTTTGCCAAACACTGGCAAGGGGAAACCAGCTATAAAACTCATAATCCCGCCGGGCGTGGTGGCGCACGCCTTTAATCCCAGCACTTGGGAGGCAGAGGTAGGAGGATCACCATGAGTTCAAGGCCACCCTGAGACTACATAGTTAATTCCAGGTCAGCCTAGACCAGAGTGAAACCCTACCTCGAAATACCAAAAAAAAAAAAAAAAAAAAAAAAAAAACTCATAATCCCGCCCCCAACAATACACCGCCTCCAGGAGGCTTTAATTTCCAATTGCCATCAGCTGGGGAGACTAACATTCAGAACACCTAAGTTTATGAGGGACACCTGAATCAAACCACCACATTCCGCCCCTGACCCCCATAAACTGATACCCATACATGATTTAAATGCAAGGCATTCATCCAATTTTAAAATTACCCATAGTTTTATCAATTCCAATGATGTTCATATATCCCCATAGTCCCAGCGTTTTTAACTGAGCCATAATACCAAAAAATTCCCCCCAAACCCCATAATGGCACAAAATAAACATTCACTCGTCAAAAGATGGCATTGGGCATAGCAAAGAAATAAATATTCAACCAATACAAAATTTAAAACAACCAGGGCAAATGTCAAACTCTGTAATTCCAATCCAACAACTCTAGTCAGTGACAAATCTCCAAGTCCGATAATTCTAACCACCACCAAGTCTCTGGAGTTCCAATTCTGGCCCTCCAGCTAGGCTACTCACAGTCCTGGAAAACTTCATCTGGGGCTGGCAGCTTTCCTTAGCAGCTATCTTGTAGTCCTGGCATCTCTACTGGGTCTCCACTGCAACCCACGGTTCATCCTTTTGGCCCCATCGGGTCTCCATGCAGACATCTAGCAAACCTGCTTCACACTGTCCATGGCCATTTCCAAAACACAAGACCATGTTGCAAACTCAATAGCCCTCTTTCCTGCATTTTTTTACTCCACAAAACCAGATAGGGTGTCAATTTGTTAATCCAGGGGAGGAATAAAGCAGACTTTGAAGAACAGGACACTCCTTGAGCATTCAGGCCCCTTCAAAAAGTCTGCATTCTTCCTGTTGCCCCAATGCAGGTCAGCTGCCCCCAATCTGAAAGGTTGTAATCTCTCAATTGCAGCTGAATAGGCAGCAGTTTTGGCCTAAACATTTCTTTCTGTGCCATACCCCTCCACTCACTTCCATCTGTGTCCACACAAAGAAATCCTGCACAAATTCTCAAGACATGGGCAAGCTTCTCACACAAACTGCTAGCCCAGTCCAAGTAAAGCTCTTTCTCACACTCATAAGCCAAACATCTCAGTCCATAGTTCTTACTGCATTCAGGTCTTTCAACTCTGAGCAGAATAGTCCATCAAGCTGTACTTACAGCACTACAAAGTGTCTCTTAGGCCAAGGTTTCAAATCCTTCCACATTCCTCTTGAAAATCAGCTCCAAAAGGCCAAAGCCACACAGGCAGGTGTCTAGCAGTAAATGATACCACTCCTCAGTACCAACATTACTGTTGCAGTCAGGCTCACGTTGCTGGTAGAAATCACCCAACCAAGCCGGGCATGGTGGTGCACACCTTTAATCCCAGCACTCGGGAAAGACAGAGGTAGGAGGATTGCTGTGAGTTCAAAACCACCCTGAGACTACATAGTGAATTCCAGGTCAGCCTGGGCTAGAGCGAGACCTTACCTCAAAAAAAAGAGAGAGAGAGAAAGAAAGAAATCACCCAACCAAGAGCAGCTTGTGGGGGGGTGGGGGAAAGAGGTTTATTTTGGCTTACCGGCTTGAGGGGGAAGCTCCGTGATGGCAGGGAAAACACTGGCATGAGCAGAGGGTGGACATCAGCCCCTGGCCAACATAAAATGGACCATAGCAACAGGAGAGTGTGTCAAACACGGGCAAGGGAAAACCGGCTATAAAGCCCATAAACCCGCCCCCAACAGTGCTCTGCCTCCAGGAGGCTTTAATTTCCAATTGCCATCAGCTGGGGAGACTAGCATTCAGAATACCCAGGTTTATGAGGGACACCTGAATCAAACCACCACAGAGGCGTCTTAGGCAATTTCTAAAGCAAGTTCACTCTAGGCTAATTATAGAATGTACCTACTTAATACAAGAAAAGAAATAAATTTTAGGTAAATTCAATGTAGTAGTATAAATCAAAGTAGAAGTGGGGTGATAATGCATGTAATATGTTATTAAACCTTTCACTTAAACCATGAAAATTTATTATTGCTTGGTTTTTTGTCTTATTACTAGGTTTCTAAATGTTCCAGCTCTTTGGTTTTTAGAAGAAAGCATAGATTATATGGAGGACTTTTTTTTTTTTCATTTAACATATGAAAAAAAGTGCTCTAAGTGCAAAAATACAGAGGCTACAAAGAACTCAACACTAAGTCATACTGCCAACAGGGCTGCTGTAGCTCAGGGAACTTTACAGAGGAGGGGGCTGGCCGACAGATTTAAGAGCCACAGAGTGGGTAGAAATATCGTGAGGCATGGTTCCCTGCTGTCCATAGGGTCTGACTGAGGCCTTCATGACTCCACAGTGATTACCAAAACCCCACTGACGAGGGCCCCCAGGGTATTGGGAGTTGGGGTGAGGGGGCAATAGTGTATAGCATGTTATGATATATTCTAAGCTGTGCTCCTACTTTTAAATTCTTCTCTGACTATATGTCTGTAATCCTCGCACTTAAAAATTTGAAGCAGGAGGGTCATGAGTTTGCCAAACAAAACTACATAGTAATTTCAAGGCCAACCAGGGCTCTATAATAAGATTGTGTCTCATGAAACCAAATTAAATAAAATAAATTCTTCCTTTGTCTTACTTTTCCATTCGATATTATATTGTCTAAAATAAGGTGGGAATATATGGTAGTCCCAGAACAAAATATCTTTTTTTTTATTAATTATGGACATGCTTAGTATGGATACATCATGTGTTGGGAACATCCATTCCCTCGTCCCTGCCCCCATTCTGCTGGGGGCTCTCCTCAGTGGGGTTGCAGTTCTTCCCCATGTGGTTGTGGGTTATGTGTTATGGGAGTAGCAGTCAGTTATTGGGGAGAGGTAGTGTCTCTAGGCATGACGTCCCAATTTGTGACTCTAACAATCTTTCCGCTCACTCTTTTGCAAAATTCCCTGAGCCGTGGTGGGTGAGTTTTAAGTCTACTTCAGTGATGGGCTCTTAGAAGCTTCTGGATCTCTGCTTTGGTAGGTGTTGAGTGTCCTCAGCGTCTGTCTTCACTCTGACACTGGATCGTCAGGCTCATCATGGAAACTGCATTCTTGCTCATCTCCCCAATTCCTCTGTGGTTTCAGCTGGGTAGCTGACTGACTTCACTCTCCACTGGAGAATCTGCTTTTCTCTTTTAGATGGTAGAGAGACCTGAGGAGATAAATTACCCCTTGAAGTTCAGCCAAGAAATCATTTTTTAAAAATATTTTTATTTATTCATTTGAAAGCAGAGAGAGACATGGACAGTGAGAGAGAATGGATGCCCCAGGGCCTCTTGCCACTGCAAATGAAGTTCACATGCATGTGCCATTTTGTTCATCTGATTCTATATGTGTACTCAGTAATTGAACCCCAGCCTTCTAGGCTTTGTAAGCTAGCACCTTAACCACAGAGAAATCTCTCCAGACTCAAGAAATTATTTTTTTAATGTTTGCATCGCATAAATTGGGCTGGAGAGATGCCTTAGTGGTTAATGCATATGCCTATGAAGCCTAAGGACCCCAGTTCGATTCTCAAGGTCCCATGTAAGCCAGATGCACATAGTGGCACATGCATCTGGAGTTCATTTGCAGTGGCTAGAGGTCCTGGCGTGCCCATTCTCACTCTTTCTCTCTCTCTCCTTCACTCTGTCTCTAATAAATAAATAAAAATAAAATATTTTTTAAAATGTTTGCATCACATAAGCTGAGAGATGTATATTTTAAATTACATGATTTAATGAATCCAATATTATTTAAAGCTGTAGCATATTAACTTTTCTTATTTCAAGGAAAGCTGACTGTTTTGGTCTTAAGTATAGCTTTCTCAGGAAAGGGGGGCTGCCCACATAATGGTGTCCTACCCAAATTGAGTTTTTCTCTCTTTTTAACCCTTTGACAGAAAAGACAACTTCTCTCTCTCTCTCTCTCTCTCTCTCTCTCTCTCTCCTGTTTCTTACAATAGAGGCAGTCTATCAATGGACTAGGATAAGAACAAATGTTCAGAAATATTAATTGCTACAAATAAGGTTGTGAAAAGAAGGCCTGACCCAAATTAGTGCCACCCATTGAGGAGATACAAGCTAGTTCCACAGTAGCAGTGCTTGAAGTCCATAGCTAATAAATGAAAACTTCTTTGCATGTTTTGAGGAGGGGCAATGGATATACTCAGTTTATAGATATTCCCAATGTGGATACCAACTTCAGTAACTATAATCAATAGGTGAAGGAATGAAAGTGACAATGTTTAAGCCACTCTAGTTCAAAAGTAAGTGAAAAAATCTGAGCTTGTTAACTAAAATAGTAATATTCTCTCTTTCTCTCTCTCCTGATTAATATCTTAGTTCTATTATCTATCTTCAAGCACAAGATTAATAGAATCCTTATGCACTGTTGTTTTTGCAAGAAGTACTTTAATGATGGTTAAGATCTTTGTGTAGCCTGCTGTGGTGGATCATGCCCTCAGTCCCAACATTTAAGAGGCTGAGTCAGGAAGGTTGCCTCAAGTTCAAGGACAAGCTAGGCTATATCATTCGTGTTCTGGATTTAAAAAAAAAAAATCTATCTCAAACACTACACCCCCAAGACCTTTAATTACAGTCAAGAAAATCTTCATAATATTATTCTTAGTTCCTAGAACTTGGTTTTTTGTTTTTTTCTGTTGTGAAATAGGGAAGAGTGTCTTGGATCTGTCTTTCTTCTGAGTAGGAGGTAAAATTACCTAATATAAATCAAATATGAGTGTGGAAACGGAACTCTTCAAAAGCTCACTAAATATAAAAAGGCCTGACTTTCTTCATGTGATATTCTCTATGTAGCCTTGTTGTGATTAGGAAGTTTTCTTTAATTACTACTTTCTATGGCAGTCCAAAGTTGAACATAATTTATAGCTAAGGAAGACTAGCCACACTGAGATAGAAGTAAACCTGCAGAAAGGAAGAGTTGCATAGCTTATAATAATGTTTGTGGTATTAATATAAATGATTTTAAGAAGTATAAGGCTGACATATATTCTCCATTTGAAATTTAGAGCAAGAGAGAGATAATGCAAAGCCAAGATGAGACTAGAGATTTTATACTTTCTTCCTTAAGGACATTACCACCATCCTATCACACTGCTACTTTTTAGCACCTATGCATATATGGAGAACTTTTTAATGTTTTTATTGACAACTGCCATAAATAAAAACAATATATCATGATAATAATCCTTCCCACCACCCTACCTTTCCCCCTTCCCAAACCTCCCCTCCACTGAATCTCTTCTTCTTTCCAACTAGCTTCTCTTTTATTTTGATGTCATCATTTTTTTCCTCCTATTGTGAAGGTCTTGTGTAGGTAGCATCAGCCACTTAGTGTCTGAAACACAGTATTGTAAGTATCCTTCCCCTTCCTTTGGCTCTTACATTCTTTCCACCACCTCTTCTACAATGAACCCTGAGCCTTAGAGAGTGTGATGAAGATATCTCACTTAGTGATGAACACTCCACTGTCACTTCTTACCACTTTGGTAAGTGCTAAGTCTACCCAGTGGTCACAGTCATCTGAAAAGAAGCTTTTCTAACCAAGAGTGAGAATAATATTAACATATGGATGTGAATATAAGTATTTAGAAGACAGTTTGCTGGGCATAATACATCCATTTAGCCAGACAACAGTAGCAGTTTACCTCCTAGGGCTTATAACCTTCCAAGACCTAGGCTTTTCATTAGATTTTCAGTACCAGGCTGGAATTCCCTCCCATGGAGCAGGCCTGAAGTCGGATGCTCTTAATCCCCCGCTCTCAGCATTCTGCCCCTCTTCTTACATATCCACTATACCTCCCACTAAGCCCTCCCCTCTCTCTCTCTTCCATCATAGCCCCTTTGTAGCTTCCTAATGGAGACATACCTATTTTTGGTGTATCACATACACAAGAATACCAAGGAGACAGAGATCCATTGGACTGTCAAGAAAATCATGGCTTTTTACATCCATCTTCTTTCTCTAATTGTGAAGCTGTTTTGAATTTTTGAGCACTAGTATTGATTGAGGAAGAAATTAGAGCTCAGAGAGGCATCATGTTTTGTGATATGAATAAAAGCTGACACCTGAGAAAAGGTACCTTCCATTATGTGAGGTCTTATATTCTTCCCACTGCTTCTTTCACATTATCTGTGTATTCAAGAAGACTTACTAATGAGAGGAAAGTGAGATTCATAGAGTTTAAGGTACTTCCTTACAGTTTTGCAATTTATAAATGACCCATGAGGTATCTAAAGCCAGGTCTGTTTGACTCTAAAGTCTGTCCTTCTTCCATTGATTAGGCGACTTCAGAATCCTGTTCTTTTCTACTGAGCCATAGCTCCTTTCTTTGAAATGAGTCTGAGCCCAGAGTTTGGGGTCAAAGATAAAAAGCCAATCTAATGAAAATTTATCTACAATATTTTTTATCTTCTACAAAATGGTAAAACTTAGGCTTGAGAAAATACAGAAAGACATCTACTGTCTTGTGGAGAAGTCTATGTGTGGGCACATGGGGCAGTGCACATTCATATAAAAGTACCAGTGTCTTTGCTGTGAATTGTTTCTGCACAGAGCTGTAGTTTTATTTTTGTTATTTTTTATTAGTTATGTATATAGAGTGTATACAGTCATCCTGGTACCATCATTAGCCTCCTCCCTGTCCATTCCCCTCGGGAGGGACTCTCCTCATTGGGGATTATGGATACAGCATTGTGGAAGTAGCCATCAGTTATGGGGAAGGGGCAATGTCCCTACGCAAAATGTCCCAACTTGTGGCTCTAACAATCTTTCTGTCCCCTCTTCTGTGAATTTCCCTGAGCCATGTTGGAATCATCTTAGGTCTACTTCAGTGATGAAGTCTAGGGAGCCTCTGTGTCTCTGGATGTCTGGTTTGGTAGGAGTTGAATGTTCTCTATGTCCATCTCCTTCACCTTTGTCTTGGTATCAGGTTCACCAAGAAAGCAGAACTCTTGCTCATTTCCACAATTACTCTACGGTTTCAGCTGGGGCCCTGGTGAGGTGCGATGGGCTGATTCTCTCCTCAGGTTCAGCATCCATCTGAAAAAGAGAAGCAAATTCTCCAACGGAGAGAGAGGTCAGCACCAGATAAATGGGATAACCATTATTATTTTAGAGAGAATTTAATAGGTGTAGCCACTCTTGTAGCCCATGATTCATGGGAGCTTGATATTGGAGAGCAGGCATGTTATTTGATATGGTTCTGACTTGTTTCTCAGTTCCAACAATGGGTTCTGTTTCACTAAGCAGATCTGTCAGCCAAATCAAGAGCAGTTGGTTACCCACCATGGCTGTGTGCCACTATTGCCCTTGTATGAATATCATTTCAGGTTGTTTGCTGCTGAGAGGCTTACAGCACACGTTTCTTGTACAGTTGTTGGTCTCTTTCCCCCATGCGCTCATGTAACACCTTCTGGCACTAGACAAGCTAACCATCTGGGGACTGATTCTCTTCCAAATTCCAGCCAGGTCTCTCCATGTTCCATCCCAACAGCATATGGTGTCTTTAGCAGTAGGGTCTTACCATTAACCTTTGTCAGATAATCAAGTACCCTGACAGAAATCAATCTTCTTTTGGGAAATTGTAGGTCTCGCTGATCAACAGCTCATTGTGGATGTTAACCACATGCTGGTACTGGGAATTACAGGCCAATGCCAAGGGAAAAGAAGGAAGAAAAATATAGGTAATATAGAAGAGAATGAGGGAAGATGCAGAAGAGAGAAAAGAGATAGAGAGAGACAAGCAGAAGAAGCTTAAGGTTAGTCTTCATCATACCCTCTCCAGGGCACTATGAATCAGGTATTGCCTCTAAGGAGATGGTGAAGGTTCAACCTTTTAGTCTGTCTTTCAGGATATAGGATGTTATGGTCCCATTTCCATTTGGGTCCAGTTTTGTGTCCTCTTCCCTTACCTTCCCCTCCCGCCCCACCCTCCCTATTGTCCAGTGCTTGAGATGCTTATTAGGTATGTCAGCCACAAGTTAAGAGCCACAGATGAGTGAGACCATGTGACAATTATCTTTCTGTGATTGGGTGAGTTTGCTGAGAATGATCTGTTCCATTTTAGACCATTTTTCTTCCAATTTCATTGTATCTTTTTTCCTTGCTGCTATGTAGAATTTCATTGTGTAGATATACCACATCTTAGTTATCCATTTGTCTAATGATGGACATCTGGGTTGATTCCAGTTCTTAGCTATTATGAATTAAGCAGCTATAAACATGGTTGAGCAAATCTCTCTGAAGTGAGGCTTGGAGCTTTTAGGGTAAATGCCCAGTTAGGTAATAAGTGGGTCCATTGCTAACTCTATAGTCAAGCTTTTTAGAAGTTTCCATATTGCTTTCCATAGTGGTTGTACCAGCTTACATTCCCACCAACAGTTAATGAGGGTTCCTATTTCTCCATAACCTCACCAGCATTTGTTTTCATTATATTTTTTAATGTTTGCCATCCTTACTGGGGTAAGGTGGAATCTGATAGTTGTTTCAATTTGCATTTCCCTAATGATTAGGGATGTTGAACATTTTCTTAAGTGTGTGTTTGCCATTTGTATTTCTTCCTGTGAGAAGTCTTTGTAAAGTTCTCTGCCCCATTTTGTGAGTGGGTTGTTTGACTTTTTATTGTTTAGGTTTTTTTAAATCTAGAAATTAGGCCTCTGTCAGTTGTATAGTCAGCAAAAATTTTCTCCCATTCTGTGGGTCTATTGGCTCTGCTTATTGTATGTTTGTCTGAGAAAAAACTTTTCAGCTTCATGAGATCCCAATGATTGAGTGATTTTTTATTTTCCTGAGCTACTGAGGTTTTGTTCAGGAAGCCTTTTCCCATGCCTATATTATGAAAAGTTTCTCCTATTTTTTCTTCCAGTAGTAGCGGAGTTTCTGCTCTTACATTGAGGTCTTTGATCCATTTGTGTTTGATTTTTGTGTTTGGCGAGATGTGTGGATAGAGGTTTTTGTTGTTGTTGTTGTTATTGTTGCTTATTGCAATTTTTGTTGACTCTATATCAAACTTTTTTTCTGAGAATATTCATTTTAATTTTGGTATTTTTGACAAATTCCATAATTATAGAAAATAAACCATGATAATCCCCTTCCCTCCTCCACTTTCCCCTTCACAAATCCACTTTCCACCATACCCCCTCCCTCTCTCCTTTAGTCTCTTTTATTTTGTTATCATTTTTTCCTATGATTACAAGGGTCTTGTGAAGGTGTTTCTAAGCACTGTGACATCATGGATATCAAGGCAAATTTGTGTCTGAATGATTTCATTGTAAGCAGTCCTACCCTTCCTTTGGCTCTTACCACCACCACTTCCACAATGGACCCTGAGCCTTGGAAGGTATGACAGAGATGTCTCAGTGATGAACACTCCTCTGTCCCTTCTTGTCATCACTATGTTGCCTTTTGTATGATCCCAGTGGTCACCACCAAATGAAAAGAGAAGCTTCTCTAACCAAAACTGAGAGTAGCATTAATATATGGGTATGAATGTTAAGAAAAATGCTTATAGGGGAGTTTATAGGGGGCATAATATATGCATTTAGCCAGACAACAGCACGTGTTATATTCCTAGGGCTCATGACTTCCCAACCATAGGCTTTTCAGTAGCAGCATGTATTCCCTCCCATTGTAGCAGGCCTCTAGCCCAGTTAGAGAGGGACTGGTTTCCCCCATAACAGACATGCCACCATTGCACCCACTAGGATATTTGGCCTGGCTGGCCAATCTAAATGCTTGCAGTGCCCACTGTTGTTTATCTTCACTGATGACTTCTCTGGTTCTCCCATGGTGCTGCATGCAGCATAGCTTTTCATAGCTTTCTGCCAGCTGATCTTCAGAGAGGAGGTTTTCAGCTCAGCTCCAGCTTGATTTCTCAGTGACCCTGCAGCCAAAGCATGTACAGTCTTCAGCAATAGGGTCTTACTATCTATTTGTGGAGGGAAACCAAGAGCCTTGGCAATGGCTCGTGGGGGAATTAGGAATATCCCTGGCCAGAAACTCACTGGAAGGTATCCCAAACCTGGCACTGAAATTTTTCTAGTAACAGTATGGTTTCTGAGTACACCATTACCCAAAATAGTAAGATACTATATGGCTTATTCATAAAATCTTGGATTTTGATTGACCCTTGACTCAGTCTTCTTTTATTCAATCTCTTCCTGTGGCCTCATATAGGCATTCCACTCCCTGTAATCTGTTCTTCTACTTACATATATACAATACCATCCCCTAAATTCCTTCCTTGTCCTCCCTCCCTTATAACCTCTTTCTAGCTTACTGGCCTCTGTTACCAATTTTTGTTTCCAGTTCACACAGAAGTATAAACATTTGTAGCTAGGATACACATATAAGACAGAACATGTGAGGTTTGGCTTTCTAGGCCTGGGTTACCTCACTTAGTATAATCCCTTCCAGATCCATCCATTTCCCTGAAAATTTCATAATTTCATTTTTCTTTACCACTGAGTAAAACTCAATTGTGTAGATGTACCACAGCTTTATTATCCACTCATCTGTTGAGGGACATCTAGGCTGGTTCCATTTCCTATCTATTGTGAATAGAGCAACAATAAACATGGTTGTACAAGTATCTGTAAGACAGTGAGAAGAATCCTTAGGATATATGCCTAGGAGTGCTATAGCTGGATCATATGGTAAATCTATTTTTAGCTGTCTCAAGAACCTCCACACTGATTTCCACAATGGCTGTACCAGATGACATTCCCATCAACAGTGTAGAAAGGCTCCCCTTTTTCTGCATCTGCACCAACATTTATTGTCATTTGTTTTCTTGATGGTAGCCATTCTGACAGGAGTGAGATGGAATCTCAAAGTAGTTTTAATTTACATTTCCCTGATGACTAAGGATGTGGAACACTTTTTTAGATGTTTATATGCCATCTGTATTTCTTCTTTTGAGAACTCTCTATTTAGTTCCATATCCCATTTTTTAACTGGGTTGTTTGATTTCTTATTGTTTTTTTTTTTTTTGAGTTCTTTGTATATTCTGAATATTAATCCTCTGTCAGATGTATAGCTGGCAAAGATTTTTCTCCCATCCTGTAGGTTGTCTTTTTGCTCTATTCACAGTGTCCTTTGCTGTACAAAAGCTTTGTAATTTCATGAGATCCCAGTAGTTGATTAGTGTTTTTATTTCCTGAGCATCTGTGGTTATATTCAGAAAGTCATTGCCTATGCCAATATATTGAAGGGTTTCCCCTACTTTTTGCTCTAGCAATTTTAGAGTTCCAGACCTGATATTAAGGTCTTGAATCCATTTGGACTTGAGTTTTATGCATGGAGAGAGATAAGGATCTATTTTCATCCTCCTACATATAGATATCCAGTTTTCCCAGCACCAGTCTTTTCTCAAATGTATATTTTTGTCAAAAATCTGATGGCTATAGCTGTCTGGATTTACATCTGGATCCTCTATTCTGTTCCATTGATCTACTTGTATGTCTTCATGCCAGTACCATGCTGCTTTAGTTGCTATGGCTCTGTAGTATAGCTTAAAATCAGCCTTATTTTTGTTGCTCAAAATTGTTTTGGTTATTTGAGGGGTTTTTTTGTGCTTCCAAATGAATTTTAGGATTGTTTTGTCTATCTCCATGAAGAATGTCATTGGAATTTTGATGGGGATTGTATTAAATGAGTAGATTGCTTTTGGTAAGATTGACATTTTCACAATATTGGTTCTTCCAGAACAAGAACATGGGATGTCTTTCCATTTCCTAGTGTCTTCTGCAGTTTCTCTCTTGAGTGTTTTAAAGTTTTCATTATATACTTCCTTGGTTAGGTTTATCCCAAGGTACTTTATTTGGAGGGTGGCATTTGTGAATGGGATTGACTACCTGATTTCATCCTCTGCATGTTTGTTGTTAGTATATAGGAAAGCCACTGATTTCAATGTGTTTATTTTGTATCCTGTTATTTTGCTAAAAATGTTTATCTGCTCTAAAAGTTTGCTGGCAGAGTCTTTAGGGTCCTTTATGTATACAATCATATAATCTGCAAATAATGATAATTTGATCTCTTCCAATTTGTATCCCTTTTATGAGTGTCTCTTGCCTTATTGCTATAGCTAAGACTTCCAGTACTATATTAAATAAAAGTGGGCAAAGTCGACACCCTTTTCTTGTTCCTGATTTTAGTTGAAAGCTTCAAGTTTTTCCCCACTTAGCATTATGTTGGCTGTAGGTTTGTCATAAATAGCCTTTATTATGTTGAGATACTTTCCTTCTATTCCCCCCTTTTTAAGACTTATGCCATTAAAGGATATTGGATTTTTCAAATGACTTTTGTGCATCTATTGAGGTGATCATGTGAATTTTTTTGTCCTTCAGTCCATTTACATAGTTTATTACATTTATTGATTTGCATATTTTGAACCTTCCCTACATCTTGGAGATAAAGCCTACTTGGTCAGGGTGAATGATCTTTTTGATATATTCTTGTATTCTGTTTGCTAATGTTTTGTTGAGAAATTTTACAACTATGTTCATGAGAGATATTGGTCTGTAATTTTCTTTTTTTGTTCTGTCATTGTCTGGTTTTGGTATCTGGTTTTGGCTCACAGAAGGAATTTGGCAGTATTGCTTCATTTTCTATTTCACAGAAATGGTTGAGAAGCATTGGTGTTAGTTCTTCCATGAAGGTCTGGTAAAATTTATCAGTGAATCCATCTGGGCCTGGACTTTCTTAGTTAGGAGAATTTTTATAATTGCTTTGATATCTGTATCTTTTATGAGTGTATTGAAATGGTTTATCTTATCTTGATTTAATTTTATGGTCATACAAATCTTGGAAATTATCCATTTCTTTCAGATTTTCAAATTAAGTGCACTATATGTTCTTAAAATATGTCCTTATGATTTTCTGAATATCATTGTTATCTTTTATAATGGTGCCTTTTCATCTCTAATTTTATCAATTTGTGCCTCTTCTCTGTTTCTTTTGCTCAGATTTACTAATGGTTTATCAATTTTGTTTATCCTTTCAAAGAGCCAACTCTTTGTTTCATTGATCTTTTGTATTGACTTTTTGGTTTATAGTTCATTAATTTATGCCCTAGTTGTTAAGATTTCTTCTTACCTACTGATTTTTGGTTTGCTTTGTTTTTTTCTGAAGGCCTTAAGGTGAGGAATTAAGTTGTTTACTTGTAACCTTACTAATTTCTTCATATGGGCACTTAAAGCTATAAATTTCACTCTTAGGATTGACTTCATTGTGTCCCAAAGGATTTGATATATTGTATTATCATTTGATTCTATGAATTTATTGATTTCTTTTTGATTTCTTCAATGATCCATTAACCATTCAACAGTGTACTGTTTAGTCTCCATGAATTTCTGCATGCTGATTAATTTTTCTTGTTGTTGATTTGTAGTTTAATCCCATTGTGATCAAATAGAGTACAAGGAATTATTTCACCTTTCCTTTATTTGTTAATATTTATTTTATGGGCTAATATATCATCTATTTTAGAGACTGTTCCATGTGCTGCTGAAAAGAATGTGTATTCTATGGCAATTGGATGAACTATTCTGTAGATATCTGTTAGGTCCATTTGTTTTATAACATCCTTTAATCCAGATATCTCTCGCTCTCTCTTTATTTTTTGCTGGGATGACCTGTCAATTGATGAGAATGGGGTATTGAAGTCACCAAGTGCAACTGTGCTTGATGTTATCTGTGACCTTAAGTCTAATAGTGTTTGTTTTATGAAATATGGAGCACACATATTAGCTGCATGTATGTTCCTTTAATCAATAAAAAGTGACCTTCTTTATCTTTCCTGACTAATGTTGGTTTGAATTTCATCCTCTCAGATATTAGAATAGCAACACTTGCTTGTTTTCTAGGTACATTTGCTTGAAATATCATTTTCCATCATTTCAATCTAAGAGAATATCTGTCTTTTATGAAGAGGTTAGTTTCTTGGGACACAAACAGAAGGATCCTGCCTTTTAATTCAATCTAAAAGCCTGACTCTTGATTGGAGCACTGAGACCATTGATACTGAGTTTTTATTGAAAGGTATGTATTTATTCTTGCCATTCTTGTTTTGTAGTGCTTCCTATTTTTCCTTTTCTCTCTTGTATTAACTATTATGTAAGTTTTTTTTTCCTATTTCCTCATGTGTGTTCTTTCCTTTCTCTTCATCATGAAGGATCCCTTCAAGTATTTTCTGTAGAGCTGGCTTAGTAGTCATATATTCCTTTGGACTTTTTTTGTTTGGAATGTCCTTTCCATCAACTTGGAGATAACTCTGCTGGAAAAGTAACCTTGGTTGACAGTTGTTGTCTTTCAGAACTTGGAATATATCATTCCAAGCCCTTCTGGATTTAAATGTTTGTGTTGAATAATCTGCTGTTTTCCTGATGGTGTTGCCTTTATAAGTGACTTGATAAAAAGTTCTCTCTAACTGCTTTCAATATATATTCTTTGGTTTGTGTGTTTTATTTTACTTATTTTGATTATGATATGGTGAGGAGATGTTCTTTCCTGGTTTTGTCTCTTTGGTGTTCTAAAGGTTTCCTGTATCTGTATTTGCATCTCTTTCCTATTTGGAGGAAATTTTCTCCTATTATTTTGTTGAAAATACCTATTATGCCTTTGGGGTGAAGTTCTTCTACTTCTACAATACCCTGAATTCTTAGGTTTGATCTCTTTATCTAATATCTTGAAATTCCCATCCACATCTTCTTATTAGTTTGTCTTTCTCTTTGTTGGGCTGTATTATATCTTCCACTTGATCTTCTAGTTCAGAGATATTCTCTTCTCTCTTTCATCCATTCTATTGGTGAGACTTGCTGCAGAGTTTTTTATTTGACTTACTGTGTTTTCCATTTCTAGTATTTCTGATTGGTTTTTCTTTAGTATTTCTATTTTTTTGCACATGTCTTGTATTGACCTCTTTATTTCATTAAGTTAGTTTCCTGTGTTCTTCTTTAGGAGTTTGTTTTCTTCTTTGATACCCTCTTCTTTGATTTTTTTTTAAGTATTTTATTTTTACTCATTTATTTGAGAGAAAGACACAGGGAGAGAGGGAGGGAGAGATAATGGCCTCCAGCCACTGCAACTCCAAACACATGTGCCACCTTGTGTTTATGTGCTTATGGAGGTCCTGGGAATTCGAACCAAGGTCCTTTGGCTTTGCAGGTATGTGCCTTAACTATTAAGCTATCTCTCCAGTCCTTCTTTGATATTTGAACATAGTTATGATAATTCTTTTAAAGTCTTTCTCAGACATTTCATCTAAATCAGTCTCACTGGAGGTCCTTTCTGATGGATTTATGATTTTTCGTGGAATTCTGTTGTCTTGATTTTTTGTGTTTCTTGTATTATAATGTAGAGATTTTTGCACCTTGGGTTAGTTTGATGCTTGGGTTTTCTAATTATCTGCAGTATTCTTATATTTTCTGGGTAGGAGCTTAAGTTGCCAGATGTGGTTCTCATATTACTCCCTAAGCAACAGTAGAAGTGACCCCAGTTGTTAGGTTTGCCTGCTATACAAGTATACTAATAGGCTGAGTTGAGCAAATACTGGCAAATTCTAAAATTCAACTGAGCAATATACACATTCAATGAAACTAGCTAGGAGTATTTATATAAGAGTGGGTATTAAAATAAATAGATAATCTAACATGGTCAAAATCCCTAAGGGTGTGTGTTGCCTTACACCCTTAATCCTGTCAACTGGGAGACTGTGATTTCTGGTTTGTAAAGGGTTCCAGGTCAGCCTAGGACTGAGTGAGACCCTGCTTCCAAGAATGGCAGGAGAAAAAGACAAAGGCACTATAAATCACAAACCAACAAAGGCCAACCCCCAAATACAGCTTATTTAAGAATAGCAAAACCCACCATCAATCAAATCTGACACATAACCTGCCCTGACATGGAAGATAGGCTTTGGGGCAGGTACTGACACTGTATAAATAGGCCCTGTTACCTTTTGGGATGGTTTTGGTCTAGCCTATGCTGCGGGGCTGTTTTGAATACCTCTTTACTGCCCTGTGGGCTCAGCTAGGCTGGCTGGATCTGCAGACCTGCTGCTCCAATCATATGTGCTAGTTTCTGTGTAGCTGAGTTCCCTTTCCCAGGGCTCCTATGGCTGCATTCACTGGCAGCTGGGCAAAGGGAGGCTATGGAGAGTGCCTACAGTTGTACTGGAACTGCATAGCTGGTCCCCATGATCCTCATTCTCACAAGCTGCTCAGCTGGTCACTGTTGTCTTCTCCTTCAGGCTTTTTACTTTGTGAGAAGCCTGGTATGGGTGGAAAGTCTCCCAACCTGGGTTTTGCTCCTGTGGCTCAGGTGTATAGTTCTTCCCAGAGACCAGGACTGTGACCAGCACCACTGTGGAAGCACCCATTTTGGCTGGTTATCTGCTTGCTTGAAGCTCTGGGACTTCCTGCTTCTCAGCTGTTATTGATACCTTCACTTTTTGGCAGAAGAGTGTATTATGGTATTTTTCTGCTTATTTCTCTCCCTAGACTGCTTTGGTGTGGTTGCTATACCACCATCTTAACCAGAAGTCTCCATACCAAACTTTTAATCAGCATGTATTAAAGATGTCTATTGAAAAATGCACAGTGAACACATCCATGGGTGATTTCAATTTTGGGTAGACCAAGCTTCCTAAAAGTGTAAGCTTCCTAAAAGTTTGATGTCTTGCTGTTTTGCAGGCACTGAAGGACTCTATCAAAGGCACCAGTCTTGGGGAGGAACTGGGGGTACAATGTAGCTCAGCGCATATTTATACAACAAATGGAAGGCATTTCTTGGGATTTCAAGAACAGAAGGTGCAGATAAATACAATAATCTCTCAGTCATGCTTTACTAAACCAGAACTCTGGGCTGAAAGCATTTTCAGTAACAGGAGATCTGTAGAGAGTATACAGCACAGGAAGCTCTGGATTTACTTGGCCAGGTGCTTTCAAAGTCAGGGAAATATGACTCATGACATCTTGACTAAGTTGACACCCCTGCTATCATCTTTGGAAAGTAATTTGTGGGCAGAGAACTAGGCTGTTTATAAAAATGACATGAACAGCAGCTCCAGCCTCAGGAGGCCTCATGGGGATAGATAAAGAGGAGGATTACCAAAGCTAAAGCCTTTGTTTAAAGAGAGATTACAAAGCATTTAGCCTGGATCAAGTCAGTTTGAAGCTTAACTTCTAAAATTCATCGCTTTTTTTCCCGCTCTGTGATGAATTTTGTTCTGAAACATAGTGTGTAATGTGAAGATGAGGGTAAAGCTTTATTTGGAATGACCACAGATGGGCTCTTAGCCTTTCTCCCTTCTGTTGATATTAGTTTAAGAAACAAGAAAATCAGTAGAAATTCTAATCAATGGCCTGGCATTAGTTGTGCCACTAACAAAGATAAATGTGCTTTCTAAGTAGTCAAATATGAAAGGGAATTCTAGAGCAAGAGAGTAGTGTGATGAACTTAATACCATGGTGCTTTTCATCAACTTACAGTTCCTCTATTTAAATTATTCAAAGTAAATATTGCCAACATAGATACAGTAATAAATATAGGATCAAAACATTCTATCTTTGTTTTGAAACTGAATTAGATTGAATACATGGGCTGACCTAACAACTACAAAACCCTACAAATTGAGCAGGTGATTTTTTTTAAATGAATTAATATCAAAAAAGCAAACTATAAAGTCAGTCAGCCAATTTGTCAGCTCTTTGTAAACTTGGTCTTTGTGCAACTTGAGTTCATCATTTCTGATCTTCCCTATGTCGTGGGGTTTTGTTTGTTTGGTTGGTTTTTTGTTTTGTTTTGTTTTTTTGTTTTTTGTTTTTTGGTTTTTTTTTTTGCCTCAGGGAACCTTTATCTTTCCTTGGGAAAAATACTTTATTAAAGAGAAAAAAAAATAGCATACTTCCAAAAGAAATAGATACAGTTAAATGTGTGGCTGATAATTCATTCATACAACAACAATGTACAACACATTCTAATTGCAGATTCTAGGAAACTCACCAGGGAGTCAATGACAAACATGACAAAGTCCTTATACTCAGAGTTGGTAGGATTTCTCAGTGGAAGAGCATAAGCTTAGCAAGCATGAAGTCCTGGAGTCCATTTCTAGTACCCCTGCAAATAGTCTCTACACATAGGTCACAGAGAAAGAGAATAAATGGCTAGACAAACAAGAACATGCAAGAATACATTTCCAGAGCTGGAGAGATGGTTTAGTGGTTAAGGCATTTGCCTGTGAAGCCTGAGGACCCAGTACCACACAAGCCAGATCCACATGAGGGCACATGTATCAGGAGTTAGTTTGCAGTGGCTGCCCCATTCTCTTCTTCTCTCTGCCAGTCTCTCTCTCTCTCTCTCTCTCTCTCTCTCTCTCTCTCTCTCTCTGTTTCTCTCTAATAAATAAATACATTTTTTTAAAGAATACATTTCCATTTCATAGTATTAACCAAAAAATGTAAAGGGAAGTTTTGTAGGACATGGAAGGCCATTTTAGAATAGATGTCTTGGAATGCTTTTCTAGTAAGTGATAATTGAGCAAAAATTTCAAGATATGAAGCAGCAATTATTGTGAAAGGGTGAGTGATCAAAGGGAGGGATGAGAAGACAGGAAGGTCATGAAGCAGAAGCTATCTGAGAGAACTACAAACTTGCATGTATCCTTTCATGAAATGTCTTTATGTAACTCAGTTTAATAAAAAGAAAATGAAGAGGAAAATGAGCAGAGTTGTTACTCTAGTGTTAAGGAGCTATAGAAGAGAAACAACAAAACCTGAGCATGGTTTGGAGAAACTTTTCAGTTACTATAAAGATTAGTTGACATGTGAAGAAAAGAAGCAACATTACAAGTTTTGAGATATTTTCATAATCTCTGAAGGTATCCCAAAGGAGTATGATATGTAAAATAAACAGAAAAATGGAACTTGGGTTCCAGAAAGAAGTATGAACTAAAAACATAATAGCTATTTCAATTTATTACTCATTTGTTTTGAAATATATGAACACAAAATGTAAAGTAATTGTTTTATATTTTTGTGTACATAAATTTTGGTTTTTTAAATTTATTTGAGATCGACAGAGACAGTGAGAGAGAGAATGTGCATGCCAGGGCCTCCAGCCACTACAAATGAACTACAGATGCATGCGCTACCTTGTGCATCTGGCTTACATGGGTACTGGGGAATCAAGCCTCGAACTGGGGTCCTTAGGCTTCACAGGCAAGTTGTGCAAAGGAACAAAGAACATATGTGAGAGAAGAGAGAAAAGGAAGCAATGATGGTGGAAGCACACAAAAGGGGACTGAGGATGGAGAAGGGAGAGCAAAAATAACTACTGGGTTTGAGAAACGGTTCAGCTATTAAGGTACTTGCCTACAAAGCCTGACAGTCAAGGTTAAATTCCACAGTACCCATGTAAAGCCAGATGCAGAAGATGGCACATGTATCTGGAGTTTTTTTTTTTTTTTCCAGTGGCTAGAGGTCCTGGCATGGCCATCCTTTCTCTCTATCTGCCTCTTTCACTCTCTTTCTCCCTCTCTCTCAAAAATAAATAAATACATAAATAAATACATAAATAAAATGATTAAAAATAACTTTTTTTGAAAATTTTCATAAAAATACTAAATTTTGTGTAAACTAGCATAAAGAAGTTTTTAAAAAGGAAACCTTGATTCCTTAAGTTATTTTGTGGAACATAAAATATCGCCCATATCCCCACCTCCTACTTATGTTTTTGGTCTGTCATGCATAAGTATAAAAATGTGAAATATCATGAAGATTTCAGTTTGTTATAAAAGTATCATCAACTGTAATCTCTCTCTAGGTATGGGTGGCATAGAGATGAGCTAGCCTCAGTATAAAACTTCAGTTTTTTTTTGTTTGTTTGTTTTTTTTCGAGGTAGGGTCTCACTCTGGCCCAGGCTGACCTGGAATTAACTATGTAGTCTCAGGGTGGCCTTGAACTCAAGGCGATCCTTCTACCTCTGTCTCCCAAGTGCTGGGATTAAAACTTCAGTTTTATAAACCAAATTTCTAACACAATATGACAAACATGGTAATAAAATACCAAGTTCTGTGACAAATGATGGAGGCAGATCAATTGTGTCTTGTATACCTATTAAATACCCAGCCAAGGAGATAACTTTTTAATATGGATCCTAGAGGCTCATAGGGAGACAACAGTCATCCTAAGTTGTAGAACCAATATGAGACAATGCAAGGAAAGCTAAAAAGCATGGTGTGCTTCTTCCTGGAGATTTGTAAAGTTCTGGGTAGTTGGACTGCAGCACACATATGGAGTAAGATAAAAATATAAGAGAATAGATTTATAGCTGAAGTGGAATATACAAGGAAAAGAAGGTAGAACCTAGATTGATGCAGAACCTTCTTATATGAATTGTTGAGGAAAGCAGCTACAAAACCATTTGAGGCCATTACAACTATACAGCCTTACATAATTCCTGGTCTAGTATAAGTAATAGCCAAGGCCATGGGTCCAGACTGATGAGTTTATCCAGGCATAGTGGCTCAAGCTTGCAATCTTGGTACTCAGGAGGCTAAGGTAAGAGGATTTCCACAAGTCCCAGGTCAGTCTGGAATACTGAGTGAGACCCTGTGTCAAAACAAACACACAAAAGAATGATGAGCTCAAACACAAAATGACTAAAGTCTAAAGTAACTACCCCCAAGAGCTATTATGAAGTTCAACATGCTTCCAGGATTTAGAGGTATGATTTAAGGGAATATAATGTTGCATAGGTTTCAATGAATAAGACAGTTTGTTGTTCGTAGAAATGATGATGGAGAAGAGAACAAGACCCTTTTAGCATTTACATTCATATCAGTGATTGCTGATACACCAACAGGCATGTAGGCATGTGGCCAGGTAGGTGGTCTTTCATGTATAATAGCATTAATCATCTCATACAATCATGACTCACTCCATTGATTCTTTTTGTTTTGTTTTTTGTTGTTTTTTTTTTTCAAGGTAGGGTCTCACTCTACCCCAGGCTGACCTGGAATTCACTTTGTATTCTCAGGGCGGCCTTGAACTCACACTGATCCTCCTACCTCTGCCTCGAGAGCTGGGATTAAAGAAGTGTGCCACCATGCCTGGCTTCCATTGATTCTTTAAAAATGTTAATGATAACTGTTAGCCAAAGAATCTCTGGTCTCTTTTGTTTTGTTTTGTTTTGTTTTGTTTTGTTTTGTTTTGTTTTGTCTTGTCTTGTCTTGTTATGTTAGTATTTAAAGCAGTTTGAGAAAGCCTCCCTTGTATTTACAGAATAAAGCAAACACACAGAAGAAAATTCAATGCCAAGAACAATGGTGTCAGGACCAGGGTGGGTGACACCAAGACGTTTAGCTAAAGAAAGAGCTGTTTCATTGCCTATGCTCCTGAAAATACACTTAAAAACTGAATCACGAATGGGGGTGGAAAGGTAGGTCATTGTATAATGAAAGGAGGTAGGGAAAAGAACAGCAAGCAAGGCTTTAGATTGGTTTTTAGAGGATTAAGTATGTGAATGCCAGGAACATGGTGAAGTGAATGTCCCAAAAGGGAAATAATTTTGGCAGAAAACTAGAATCATATATTTAGAAATGAACATTATTCTTCTAAGTACAATTTTAAAAACTAAATTATTCAGCCTGGAAATGAATTTTGGAAAGAATATAATAGATGCATTCATTCATTCATGAATTCTGAAACACATATTGAGTGTCTTTTGTACACTGGACCCTACACTTGGTGCTGATAGAAAAATGGCTAAGGCAGTGTACTCTCCCACAAAGAATATGCAGTCATATAGGATGACTCACAGGGAAACAAAGATAGCTACTCAACATAGTGACAGATATTGTGACATTATGTGTGGGGCTGCTAAAGAAGTGTGGAGAATGGAACTCTTATTCACCAAGGACAGTCTGGAAAGGAGAAACAATCTTGAGCTGGGGTTTGTAAGATGAGCAGGAATTGACTAAGAGGGAAAGGTGGGTCTAGGCATTTAAGGCAAAGGAGAAAATGAGGAACAGCTCATGTATCAGTGATAATAATTGCACATAAAATTCACTAATGAATGCTAAAATTAGTGGGTAAGGGAGAAGACTTACAGTTTCAGATGTCTATATTAATTATAAAGGCAGCAATAGTAATTTTATATAAGGAAACCCCAACAGAAAACATCTAATAGAGATCAACATTACCAATAATACTACATACTAAAATTATAAACCCTGTGATATTATGGACATATGTACACATAATTTCTGGAGTATCTTGTCAAAAATACATGTAACTTTAATCCAATTATAAGAAGACATGGGACAAACCAAAACCGAAGTGCCTTCAACTTAACTCATGAATGCTCATGAAATATTAAACTCATGGAAATACTAGGAAACACTTGTGGACTGTAGGATACTAGAGAGAAATAATAACTAAATGCAGTGTGAGAATCTAGATATGTGATGGAACAGGCAAGAATTGAAAAAAATGTAAATTTGGGTAATGCCTCTAATTTAGTTAATGACATTTTCTCAATGTGAGTTTCTTTTCTGGGGTGTTGTGATACAGTATATGAGGGAAGGAGGAGAATCAACAGAACCTAATGGTTTTTCTCTTTTTCTGTCTAATGGAGATAGAGTAAATTCTGAGATTGGCATGATAGGGGGAGGAACTAAAGCTTCCTAGCCCCTAGCTTTATCTCTTTTGGGACTTTCTCTGCTTTTGGAGAATGTGTTCTTGTCTTTTCTTCACCATGAACTAGGCTTGGTGCTTGAAGCTTTTGGGAGAAGCCTATAATTTTCTAGAACAATTTGAGACTGAGGTACCATATCATGAAGTTACCTATTTTTTTTATTCAAAGCACAATGTCTACCAACTGTATACTTGTAAATAAAGAGCACTTTTTGCCTCTCTCTGCTTGTGATGTGCCCTGAAAGTATTTCCATTTTTAGTTGTATCTTTAAGAAACTTATCTAACCTTCCTATTTCTTATTTGCCACTTATATAAATGAGATAATACCAGCTCCTATCTTTCTTTACTGGATAGCTAATGATTAAATGAGTCAATAGAAAGGGCTTAGAAAGCTGTCAGTGGTTTTATCTGTTAATTTTTATAGGATTGGAGTAGTAAGGAGAGATGTTTTAGTCAGGCCTTCATGAAGTCCAACATCTATTACTTTGATATGTGCACAGAACAGTATTATGGTTATGGCTTCAAACTAATGATAGAAACAGGTAATTGAGCTTGTAATTGTGGTAATAGTATGTGGGGCTATAATAAAGACACATTCCACATAATAAAGGAACATGGAATAATAAGAGGTCATGAAAGCAAGAGACAAGTCAGATGTTACTACAGCTGCACTCAAAACCAGTTCCAGGACCACCTATGAATCAGAGCCCAAGATTTTTTCAGCTCCAGAGCTGTCCCTTTATTTCAGCGCTCTCCAGTATTTTTTCTGTCACACATTGATCCACTCCCTGGCTGCCCTCCTGGAGTTTGTTCCCTTTAATATTCAGTTCTAGATTCAATAGCAGGTTATCCCAACAGCTGCCTAAGGCATCCATCCATGTGAGCTGCCAAAGCATCAGCTGAGACTGAAAACATCTCTGGACACAGAACAAAGTAGACAAATTTAAATTTATCAGGACAGAAAAGACATTGTGTACCAGACAAGGTTTGTCCATTCCAAGCAATGGGAATTAATTCAGAGTGAGTAAGCAGAAGAGAATCTTGGTGAAGCTTACATTTAGCAGCTCATAAAGTCATTGGAAGCAAGTTGGAAGCTAAATGTTCAGAGCAGTACTGTAAGTTGCAAACCACACAGCAAAATTGGTCTAGTAAGAAAACTATACCCTAAAAACCATAATACACATCACTACCACTTCTGTGCTAAGATTTCACTGCTTCTGCAATCAACGTTGCTGGCCTCACCCAAGTCCCCTTGAAAAACAACTTCTCAACACTTGCATAGACTCCAGATGTTAGATATTTCTAAGTTACTCTTGTAAGAACAGCAAAATAGATTATGTACAGGTTGTGCTTTCCCCCACTCTTATTTTCTACCAGTTTCCTAAAAAAATGTGTTCAGTTTGTAGAGACTAGATCACTTGCTTAAATTACAGCTGTAAAGAAGCTGCCAAAAGTCAGGTCTTCATAGTACCTGTGTTAGGAAATACTTAGACAGTCAGAAAACATTAGAAAAAGTTTAGTATACTATAAAACTTGGAAGGAGGAGTCAAAACAACTTGACTACGTAATGACTGATTCCATTGAATACCTTGCAAGGACTTGTTTCTTTTAAAATTAGTTGAGGTTTTGCTACAATGTGAATGTTTAAGTTTCTTCTCCCTCCCTGTAAAATTCATATATTGAAGCTTAATATCAATGTGGTTGTATGAGGAGGTGAGGTCTTTAGGAGGTGATTTGATCTGGTGATGGATTTAGTGCCTGTATAAGAGCTTCTATCTACTTTATAAGAACATAATGAAAAGACGCCATCTTCGGATCAGAGAACAGACTCAACAAACACTGAATCTATTGCACTAAGATTTTTGATACCCAAGTCTCTGGATATATAAGAAATAAATTTCTGTTATTTAAAAGATAGTAGATTCATAGTATTTTGTTATAGCAACCCAAAGGATTGACAAGGTTTTTATGTTTTTGTATTTATATTTTATGTTCAAGTTTGAAGCCAGAACTCAGAAAAATATTTGTAAGGCTTCCACTATGGGCTCCTTTTATTGAATATTGCAGCACTGTTGTCTACTTATCCTTTCCATCTTTAGCATATATCAAAAGAAAATTACTATTTTGAGCATTCATTGCATTATTAGACTATTGAAGGGTGCCACATATGTTGATCAATAATGATTTGCATATGATGTGACAACTTCTTTCTACCCAAGTATCATGACTCTTGGTCAAATAAGAGAAGTGTCAGACGTCCATGTTTAAACTTTCTGAAGCTTTGACTAAAGTATCTTCCATCTTCTATACATTCTTTCACTCATTAGGTGCAATCATGACACTGGATACAACAGAACTCTTCCATCTGCATGACTCTGTTCCCAGTTTTTAAAAGTGAAGCTTTGATGCCAAACATGCCTCTTCAAGTATTGGCTCTGAAATATCATTGATAAGATACTTTTGTCAAGGTTTACTCCTTAAAACTAAAAGCAACAATTATATTAACTACTCATTAAATTTCAGCCAGAGAAAATATCAGCCTTTGTTCTTTTATTCTATCAATTTCAGTCAAAATGAAATCAAATGTTCCCAAAGAACCACCCTGCCCTGGCACCACTGTACCTTCAAAACCCTATGGTTTCTTCTCTAATTATAAAACTCTTAGACTCATCTTGCACTGGTCCAGTTTAGGGACCACATATGATAGAAAACATGCAGCATTTGTCTTTCTTAAAAAAAAAAAAAAAAAAAAGAAACCTTAACACAAACTCATGGATTAGTTTGTGTTGTCATATGTTTGCTATTCTGCTATCATCATTTCTTTCTAGAAGTCAGCATTGGATTCATGTTTGTAATCCTCACACATAGGTAAGTTGCCTCTATAATGCAGAATTTGAATCAATACTGTTGATTTGAATAAGACATTGATTTTTAGGTTACCTTGTACCACTGTCCCTTATTAATTGATGGAGGAAAGGTTAAAGGATTTGTTGTGGTTTTAATGTAAAATGCCCCCCATAAGCTCATGTGTTTGAACATTTGATCCCCAGCTGGTGACACTATTTGGGAAAGTTGTGGAACCTTCAGGAGATAGAATCTTGCTACAGTAAGTGGGTTACTGGGGTTGGGTGTTAAAGTTTTATAGCCTGTCATCACTTCCTGTTCACACTCTGCTTCCTGACTCTGTCTGCAATGTGACTAGCCAGTCTTCTGACCCTGCTACCATGTTTTCCTGCCATAATAGAATGTATTTCCTTGAAACTGTAAGCCAGAGTGAACTCTTTCCTTCCTTAAGTTGCTTCTGGTCAGGCATTTTGTCACAGCAAAAAAGAAAGCAACTAGCACAGGATTTTAACACAATGCCAAGCTATCCAGTGATATAAGTTTATATAAGGAGTTTCTTATACCACATTGCCAACTCCTTAGGAATAGAACTTCTTTAAATACAATACACATATATACTTTTGAAAATGGCAGTCAAGTAAAACCCCATGACCTAGAAAATAAGTAGAATAATTGTCCTTTACAAAAGAATAGAGAATCTACAGCTGGCTCTAGGAAACAAGTAGGGTACAGTTGGATGAAATGAAGCACCAAGAAACAGATTCATTTCAAACTCTTCTTCTCTTGAAAGATCACTGATGCTGGCCTGGTCTGATAAGTTGTAGTGCAAGGTGTTATTGGACAGTTTCTCAATGACACATTTTGAGAGTAAAGCCCCACTAGCCACAGAAGTTGCAAAAAAAAAAAAAAAAAAAAATGAGAAAGTCAGCCGTCAGCCGTCAGCCTCTCCTTTGGACATTGAAATAAAGAAAAGAGAACACTATGATTTTTCAGAACTTGCTCTGAGGGAAATGGTCATGTTTTACTTTATTGTGGATAAATAAAATTTGGCATGCCAAACTTCCATATTTATAATTATTTTTTTCTTTCATTATGCTTGTGTGCTGGTGCATTGGAAAGAACATTGAGAAAGGATTTAAGCTATAATGGGGAACTATGTGCACATGCATGATAGGTTTTTTTTAATTTCATAAAATGCTAAACTCTAGGTCCCCTCACCCCTGAGATCCCCACTCCCCTTTCACTGAAGATCCTCTTCCATGGGGTTTTTGGTATTCACTGTGAGGACATGAAGGGCTCCTTCAATGTGGGAGTACTATGCCTCGGAATATTCCTACCCACTCTGTGGCTCTTAATAATCCTTCGGTCCCTTCTTCCACAATGTTCTCTGAGCCAACAATCCTCCTACTTCTGCCTGCCAAGTGCTGAGATTAAAGGTGTGAGCCACCCTGCCTGGCTATATGTTGTGTCTTGTCATTCAGATATATAAATTTGCTGATTACTTTTTAGATTTCTTAAACAATCCACTTAGTGTTTAGAAATGAATTATTCAGTCTCCATGAGTTGTGTTTTCTATCACCACTGTTGTTGATTTCTAGCTTTATTACATTGTGGTCAGATATAGTGCAGGCAGGGCATTATGTCAATTTTTTCTGTGTTTTTGGAGACATGTTTTATGCCCTAGTATATGATCTATTTTGGAGAGGGTTCCATGAGCTGTTAAGAAGAATGTGTATTCATAACCAGGTGTGGCGCACACCTTTAATCCCAGCACTCAGGAGGCAGAGGTAGGAGGATCGCCATGAGATCGAGGCCACCCTGAAACTACATGGTGAATTCCAAGTCAGCCTGGGCTAGAGTGAGACCCTACCTTGAAAAAAAAAAAAAAAAAAAAAAAGAATGTGTATTCAGTAGAATTAGAATGGAATGTTCTGTAAATAACTGTTGAGTCCAATTAGTCTATTTTGTTATTCAGCTCTGATATTTGTTTTCTGCTTAAATGATCATCTATTGTCATTAATGGGGTATTAAAGTCTCCCGCTATTATTGTACTGGAATTTATTTCTGGTTTAAAATTTAATAGATTTTGCCTTATAAAATTTGGTGTGACTGTGTTTGGTGCATATGAGTTTATGATTGTAACAACCTCTTGTTGAACTGTTCCTCTAGTGAGTATGAAGTAGTCTTCTTTATCTCTTTTAATTACTTTTGTTTTAAAGTCTATTTTGTCAGATATTAGTACAGCCATACCTGTTTAGTTCTCATTCCCATTTGCTTGGAGTATCTTTTTCCAACCTTTCACCTTAAGGTGGCTTCTGTCTTTAATGGTAAGATGGGTTTCTTGAAGATAACAAGTGGATGGGTCCAGCTTTCTGATCCAACCTGTTAACCTGTGTGTTTTGGGGGGAGTTGAAGCCATTAATGTTCAGAGTTATGATTATGAAATGTAAGTTGATCCCTGTCATGTTGAAGGCTTTGTGGAGTTTGACTTTTTGATATTTTTTATTCATTTTCATTTATTTATTTGCAAGCAGAGAGATAGAGATGAGAGACAGGAAGAGCAAATAGGCATGCCAGGGCCTCCAGCCGTTGCAAATGAATTCGAGATGCATCTGGCACTTTGCAAACATGGCTTTACATGAGTATCAAAGAATCAAACCCAGGTTGTCAGACTTTGTAGGCAAGTGCCTTAACTGCTGAGCCATCACTCCAGCCTAAGTTTAATGTTCTTCTAGATTTTATATTGTTTAATATCTGTAACTAGTATTGATTATTTCTTTTTTCTCCCCTGTAGCCACATGTGAATGATTGTTCATCTCTTTAGTGTGGAGTATGGTATACAGTATTCACTATAAGGCTAATTTAATGGTCATATATATTCTTAAATCTGGCTTATATCGTGGAAAGTTTTTCTTTCAGCTTCTATTATGAGCAATAATAATAATTTTACTGGGTATAATAGTTGGGGTTGGCAGCAATGTCTTTTAGCTTTTGAAATACTCTAGTCCAAGATCTTCTGGCTTTTAGAGTTTCCATTAAAAAACCTGAGGTGATTCTAATGGGTTTAAAACCTTTGTGTATAATGAACTGTTATCCTCTTGCTGCCTTTAGTACTCTCTCCTTGTTTTTTTATTTTTTATTTTTATTTATTTATTTGCAAGCAGAGACAGAGAGATAGAAGAGAGGCAGACAGAGAGAGAATTGGCACGCCAGGGCCTCTAGCCATTGCAAATGAACTCCAGATGCATATGCCCTGTGTGCATCTGGCTTATGTAGGTCCTGGCAAATCAAACCTGGATCCTTTGCCTTCGCAGGCAAATGCCTTAACCACTAAGCCATTTCTCCAGCTCCACTCTCCTTGTTTTCTGTGTTTAGTGTTCTAATTATAATGTGACACAGGGAATCTCTTCTCTGGTTGAGTCTATTTGGTGTTGTGTGTACCTCTTGAACCTGAGTGGTCTTTTTTTGTAAGGTTGGGGAAATTTTCTTTGATGATTGTGTTGAAACATTCTTTATATCCTAGGCTTTTATTTCTTTACCTTCCTGTGTACTTATGATCAAAATATTTGGCCTTTTTAAGCTATCTTACATTTCCCTCGTGTTTTGCTGGCAGAATTTTTTAAACTTCACATTATTTTTGTAGTCTCAATTTGTTTATTTATTTTTTTGTCTTGTCCTCAGGTTCTGATAGTCTGTCCTCCATGTGGTCAATTCTGTTGGTGAGACTTTCTTAGGAGCATTTTAAGAGAGAGATTTCATTTTTGTTTTCCATTATGTTTTTCTTCAGCGTCTCAATTTTTTGTTTGAATTCTATTTTCAATTCCTGTTTTGACCTACTGTTTGTCTCTTGGAATTCATTTCTGCTTCTGGACATGTCCTTGTTGAGTTTATTCCTTTGATCTAAGAGATCTTTTATTTGTTGATACTCCTCGAGTTCATTTAGCATTCTGTTGATCCCTTTTTAGTTGTCTTTGATTTTATTGAGCCATCTAGTAAAAACTGTCTTGGTTCTCTGATTTCATTCAGCCTTCGATTGAATTGTTTTTGTTGATTTTTCCATTTCCCTCATCCATCCTTTGAGTTCCCTTTGTTGCATTTCTTCCATTTCATTAAGCCATTCTTTGAGTTGTTTTTTCAGCTCTTTCTGATGATTTTCTTCCATTTCCTTCAGCCGTTCTTGGAGTTCTTATTTGATTACTCTGTAAATTTTCTTCAGTTTTATTTAGTCACTTGTTCGTGGCCTCATTAAGTGTATTGAAAGTGCCTATCAGGTCATTTTGGAGTTCTTTTTTTTAATAAATATATATTTTTTATTTATATTATTCTGATTTTACATTCATAGTATTGGTTCCATTGTCCTCCTCCCTCTCCTCCCACTTTCAAAGGGACCCTCATCAATGGGGAATGTGGGTCGTGCATTGTGAGGTTAGTCAAGAGTTCTGGGGGCTATGCCCCAGTCTCTGTGCATAAAACCCCAACTTGTGACTCTAACAATCTTTCCTCCCCCTCTTCCGTGAGTTTCCCTATGTCTTGGGCTTTCTCTGGGCTTTCTTTGAAGGCTTCCATTGTGGTACCCAGCTGTCTTGCTGGGGATCCCTTTTGTTGGTGGACTGCATTGTTTGTTTTGCCCATCTCAAGATCTAACTATTATCTTGTTGAAAATGTAGTTATAACCATTCTTGTATAGACCGTGTTTGGCTTGCCTGGCCTGATTAGGTGAAGGTTGGTGTGGAATAGTACTCTACCCACTAGATTAGGCAGGGTGCTCTTATGCCTAAGCAGGGTCCACCTTGTGTGTGCTGCCTCTCGGCATATCTTAGTGAGACCTTCCAGACCTGACTTACTCAATGAGCAGGGTGGGCCCTGTTCTTCCAGTGCTGTTTACTGTCTGGAGGTTTGGAATGAGCTCAGCTTCAAGTCACTCCTGGGAATTACAGCCAGAACACGGTTGCCCTCCTTTTTAGCCCTTTGGGCTTTTTACAAGGTGGATGTGGTTGGTTGAATCCCTTCCGAGTAGATAAGTTATTGCTGGCTAATGCATGGCCGTGTCTGGTGAGTAGGAACACTTCCAGTGGCTGACAGCTCTAGTTTCTTTTATCTTTGTGCTCCTCTCTGTGTATGATGACTGGCAATTGCCCACCCCCTCAAAGGTCACCCGATTGGCTGCCTCTTTCCCTCAAGATTACCCCCTTTTCTGGTTAGCAGTTTCCTGAATGCTAACTAAAAACATCTCGCTAGGTCTTCCTGGGTTGCTCATCCCCTCTGATATAGGTTACAGTTCCCAGAAGCCTCTATGCCAGATGGGGGGAAAGGGGACAAGCCCTCTCACTTGACCCTGCTATCCCCCTTGCTAGCTGTCATTTCCCCTAGGCTGTACTTCCCAGTCACTGCTGTGTCTTCCACATAATGGGAGCTGGGCCCCAAAGCTGGATCTGCTTGTTCACCTACTCTTTGCAACTTCCTCTAGGCTGCCCTGGGCTGCCACTGGTAGAGAGCCGAGCCCCCAGTTAGTCTCGCTAGTGCCCTTGCTTTCTGGGACTTCCCCTAGGCTGCTCTATGCTGTTGCAACTACCACTAGGAGAGATGAACCCAGAAAATTAGTCCTGCTGGCTCAGCCCTGGCTCTTAGGAACTTTCTAGACTGCTCTGGGCAGTCACAGACTAGTGGGAAGGAGCCAAGCCCAGAACTGAGAACTGCAGCCACCCACTGCAGCTGAAACCAAGCTTGTTAAGTTGCTGGAAACTGTTTGGTTGTCTGCCTGGGACTCTTCTGTCTTTCTAGTTAAGTACAGACTTTTAATTTTTTGAGAAGGGTGTATTGTGGTGTTTTCCTCTGGCTTCCCTCCCGGTTACAGTGACATGGCTCCCATTCTGTCATCTTGACGGGGGCCCTCAATATGCTTGGTAGTTTTACTTGTTCACAGATAATAGCAGTCTTATTTCGGGTGCTGTTTCTTTTTCCATTGTCTTGAAGAATCCTTTGAAGAAAAATAACAGATGAACTGATCTTGTAGAAACTTTGAAATTGTCCAATCTTTTCATTTTTGTTTTTCAGACAAGTTTCCTGAAGTCAGTAATGAAGTAAGACCAAACAAAGGCCACAAGCAGATCTCTTTATCTACAGCTGGCTGTAATCAAAATATACCATAATAAGGGCTGGAGAGATGGCTTAGCGGTTAAGGTGCCTACCTGCTAAGCCTAAGAATGCCAGTCCCACGTTTAGCCAGATGCAAAGTGATGCAATGCCACACTTGCCCACAAGGGGGTGCACACATCTGGAGTTTGTTCACAGCAGCTGAGAGGCTGCTAGTGTGCCCATTCTGTCTTCCTCTCCCTCTCTCTCTGTCTCTCTGTGTCTCTCTCTCAAAAAAAAAAAAAAAAAAAAAAAATATATATATATATATATATATATATATATATATATATATATATATATATATATATGCCATAATAACTCAACAGTAGCATCTTTGCTTTCCTTTAATCATCAGGCATACTTTCTTGAAAGTGTCTTCTTTTTAAGAAATTATTGGGAACTTTAATATATGAACATATTACAAATTGGTCTTATTCCCATTGGATTATCTTTCTTCATGTCCCCTCTCCCCCACCCCCATTCCACTGAGGGCTCTCCCCATTGGGGTATTGGTCTCACTGTGGGATCATGAATGAACCAGTCAGTTCCTGTGGAGAGGACAATGCCTCACAGTATACTTTCCCATCCTGTGGCTCTTACATTCTTTTTTTTTTTTCTTTTTCTTTCTTTCTTTTTTTTGGTTTTGCAAGGTAGGGTCTCACTCTGGTCCAGGCTGACCTGGAATTAATTATGTAGTCTCAGGGTGGCCTCGAACTCTTGGGGATCCTTCTACCTATGCCTCCTAAGTGCTGGGATTAAAGGCATGCGCCACCACGCCTGGCAGCTCTTACATTCTTTTACCTCCCTCTTCCACAATGTTCCTTGAGCCTTGGAGGTTGTATTAGAAGTCTAGTGTTGAGCTCTCAATTTTCTGCTTTGATGAGTTTTGAGTATCTTCATTTTCTACTGCTATCTCCTTAGATAAGGTTCTCTGGCTAGAAATGAGAACTACACTCATTTAATCCACCAGATCTTCTGTGATGTTACCAGTAGGCCCTGATGGGTGTGGTAGAGCTAACTCATCATGTGCTGGACACTCTTCTTTCTCTTCTTGTCATTCTCATGGGTCTTGTGTCTCCCAGGTATTGGCTGCCATGTAGGTCCTCTACAACCTAGCTTTCAGAGCTCTCTGTGATACATGTAGGTAGTCTACATGCAGGCTAAGCTGTTGCACCATATTAGAAAACAACACGTTTTTAAATTTTATTTTATTTATCTTCAAACAGAGAGAGACAGAGAGAAGAGAGAAAGACAGAATGGGCATACCAGGGCCTCCAGCTGCTACAGACAAACTCCAGATGAATGTGCCACTTTGTGCATCTGGCTTTACATGGATACTGGGGAATCAAACTCTGGTCGTTAGCCCTTATAGAAAAGCATCTTAACTGCTAAGACATCTCTCCATCCCAGAAAACAACACAATTTCACTGTCATTTGCTATGTAAAAGAATAAGGGGTCTTTCCAAGTATTTTACTATGTGAATAATCCCAACTGTGCTTCTAATGTTTTCTTTGTTACTTTCTTCCCCAGTCCTTGTCTAACAATACACACTGTGAAAAAACTTCTTATCATTCAATTTCTTACAGTTAATAACACTTTGCTTCTTTTTAGTACTGGGCACTTAGAAATCTTGCCCTAGTATTATTTCTGATTATTATTAGCCTGTTTTTCAGCTCTTCTTGGCCATTTCATCTATGTGGACTTGGTTTATTTGTCCTACTGATAATGAGCTGGGCAGTGTTGAAACAAGCCTAGGAAGACTCAATAGATAACCTTGTTTAATATAGGTTCTCTCACTTAACAAAACTAGGGTTTTTCACCCCAGAGGCATTCTCATCAAACCCTAATCATCATTTAATAAAATTGACAAATTAAAATCCAGAGGCCTGGATGGCTTCAGTAAGAGAGTCATGAAAGTTTTTATTGCTACCACTTTGGTGTCACAGGCTAAACACAAGCAGCTTCCTGATTATTGGCTTTGAGCTTGTGTTTGGCAGCTTCACTCAGAGAAAAATTTAATAAATAATACACACTGTAGTTTTCACTGGATAACTGGCTGAGTGTAGTTTTGCATATGACAACAGAATGAAACTGTTGCTAGCCCATCTCCATTGTACTAAATAAAAATTCACATTTTATTTGTGGAGCAGGGAAATATTATAATCTTTGGTTTTCATTTGATCTGCAAATTTCTAATTCCTTTTCCTCAATGATCTCCATTTCTAAACTTTATCAATTATTGTTGAACAGGGAGGACAGAGCCTCGGCACTCCTCAGGAGGCTCAGTGCTTTGCAGTTACTGCTTAAAATTTTTCAAAATCTTATTCTTCAATGGCATGCCTTAGAACTGAATTCAGAAGAGACTCTAGAGCATACAATGTTCTTGAACAAAAATCATGTCAAAAAGATAGTGAAAACTTAGTCCCTAAAATGGCATTGTTTTCCTGCTTTGTTGAACTGGGGTCTCAGATTTTCATTATGATCCACAGTATCACCTTGTTCATATATACAGGTCATATATGCCTATGGACTTATGCACTTGTGTCCTGGCTTATATCATACTCACATATCATCTCAATAACTAAGATTCATTTTCTCTCTCCTTTGTCAACAGTTATTTTATGTTTGTTAAGTTCACACCCTATAACAAATGTTGTGCCCAACACTCCATCTACATTGTTTATGTAATAATCATGGCAGTGCTATGGGTTCAGTATTCCCATTATTCCCACTTATAGGGGAGAAAATTGAAATTTAAGTTAAATAATGTGTTCCAAAATGACATGTAAGAGTTTTAACAGACCAAAACCAGAGCTAATGTCCTAGAAAAATAAGTTGGGATGCAAAGTATCTAAAAATACTCAGCACAAGGACATGATCTGAATAGTTCACTCATATTAATCACTACATGGTATCATGGTTGAACTTTTAATTCTTTAAATTTTGACTTTTTAAAGAAATGTACTCAATATAGCAGTAAATCACATTAAGGATATTATCTACTATGATCTACTTTAATGAAATGCTAACAGATATGACAACTAAAATAAGAATGACCACCTATATGTCTTATATAATTTTATTCCCTTTATTTAAAAAGAAGGACAGGTCAAAGTTATACTTTTATTCATTTTCAATTATTTTCATCTCCTAAATACTTCCAGATTTGTTTAGAAAAATGTATTCAGTACATATGGAAATTTCTCTTTTAAAAACATTTTTTTCATTTATTGAGTGGGAGCACCAGGGCCACCTGCCACTGCAAAATCTCCAGATACATGTGCCACTTTGTGGATCTAGCCTTATGTGGGCACTGAGGAACTGAACCAGAGTCATCAGGCTTTAAAGCATTTAACCTTTAACCATTGAGTCATCTCTCTAGTCCCAGAAATTTCAAATTCTGTAGATTTTAAATTTGAATAATTTCCAGAACTTAATTTTTTAAAGGAATGCATGGTCTCCATATCAATAGTGAAAATATTTCAAAAAGTTTCCATTCTTAGTTCATTATACACTTTAGATAATTCAAGAACAAATCAAAAGCCTTGCTGAAAAATCAAAAGGAAGTACATCCTATATGATTTCCTCACTATTCAGCTCCTTCTTTTGTCCTCTTTTAAAATTTTATTTTTATCCATTTTGAGAGAGAAGCAGATAGAGAGAGGGAGTGGGTGCAACAGGGCATCCAGCCACTGCAAAAAAACTCCAGACACATGTTCCCCCTTGTGCGTCTGGCTTACTTGGGTACTGGAAGCAAACACCTTAACTGCTGAGCCATCTCTCCAGCCCCTTTTGTCTTTTTAATCTGTTCTCTGCAGAGATCCCAGTATGAACACAGGGGGCATGCCATTTCTTAGTTAACATTTCTAAAAACACACAATTAGGCTTAAAGTACATCATGATTTGACCTTCTATAATGCCTTTTTAAATAATATTTAATATTTCTCCTCCCACTCATCATCTTCTTCTTACATATGAGTATAGTCATGAAGAGTCCCTTTCTTTTGACAGGGGACCACTGTCATGTGATAGATATTTAACAAAAATTTACATATATTTCATGTAAAACAAGCATTGATTTCCTTAAAGTTTAAAGAGAAGCCAGCCAAAGTAATACACATCGGTCACCCCAGCTGCTGGAGGGCTGAGACAGGAAGAGCATAAGTTTAAGGCCTGCCTGGGTTAGGTAGTGTTCAAAATTATCCTGGGCAACTCTGTCTCAAATTAAAGAAAATTATCAGAATTTTAAAAAGCTGGACTATAGCTTAGTCATCACTTGCCTACATGAAGCTCTAGGCCCAAACCTCAGTATAGAAAAAATAATACCTAAATGATAATGCTAAATTACAGAAAAGTAATCCTGGCACTGAAATCATATTTAATTGAATTAATAAGTTAGAATGATACAAATACCACTTATTTTTAAAGCATCACATGCCAAAGGGTAAATTTATTACATTTTGGAAATTTCTATTTTTCTGTATACACAGGTATTCATGTTGGGAAATAGCTAAATGTCTGACTCCCACCATTAAAGAGCTCATTTACTCACCATATAAACAAAGGTAAGATATATCAGAACTCACAGAGAACAATATGATATACCACTTATATGTCCCTGGAAGAATAACTCAGAAATATCATCTTGTGAATCCTGCTGAAGAGGAGCGTGAATAAAGAAAACAAATGCCCAGCCAAACTACCTGATCATCTTAGTCAATTGAAGTGACAAATTATAGCCAGTGTCTCATGAGTAGCGATATGGATGCCTCCAACAGCAGACTTAGCCCGCAACACATAACCAGAGTATGTCAGATCTGATCCTACAAAATAGAACCTACCAACAGAGATCTTTGACACTATGTCCAACTCATCCCCAACATTTCTCACACCATTAATCTCTTTACTTGATACCATGTATTTATTTTCTCATTGTCTATTTATTCACTGTTTCCCCTAATGAGAATATATGCTCCAAGAGAGCAAGGACTTTGTTTTCTTTGTTGCTGTATCTTTGGTCTATAACAGGCACTAACGCTAAGGAACTAATGTGCAGTAAGGAAGTAATGAAGCACTGAGTTGAATGGAGATCATGCCTTCTCTGGAAGGCTCAGTGCTTAGGATGATCATTGGAAGAACTCTACATAATTATATTATTCCTTCTTGAGGGAAAAAAATCCCCTACTCTCTGCTTTTAATTTTCAGAATGGATTGGGGTTTTCCTACCCTCTTACCAAGCCTTAAAATGGGGAAAAACTGGAGCTCTGCCCACTCCCAGTATCTCCAGGTTCATATGAGCAGCAGCGCAGGTCACTCCCTCTCAGAGGCCCTCTGAGAGTTTTCGTGCGCAGCTGTCTGGTGTCTCCATGGGTCTCAATTCCTGCGTTATTGGCTTTAATCCAAAGGATCACCAGCTCATTTCCAAACGTGCTGTTTATGAGGATTGATCCAGAACCCAAGAGACCCACCCCTGGCTCCATTCAGCTGTGACAATGTGCCTAAAAGCTAATGCAGGTTTTACTAAATTATGGAGCAAATGTCAGACTTCTTTCACATTATCAGACATACATCTTACATGGCCTCTTTATTGGGTCTTTATATCTTGAGGGGGGTCTTAATAGGAAGAACGGGAGGCTTGCTAGGTGCAAATGAGTGCCATTCAACTATTTAAAGGCACATTTAATTAAACTGGATTCATTGCCTGCATGGGGCAAGTTAAAAGAAAACTAAATAGATGGAGTATGATTACATATTATTAAGAAGAGAGACAGCTCTGGAGACCAAATTCTTTTAACACAACATTAAGCTGAGCTCATTTCATATGCACAGTTTACCACCGGCCTATAAGGAGAACGTGTTTTGAGAAAATCAGCAGAATGGTTATGAGCTCTAAACAGCTTTTAATAAAATGCAATGTTTCAGGGAAGAAGCAGCTTCTAAGCTTCACTTAAATATGCTAATTAAAGAAAATGAGGCCTCCCACTGATTCCAGGTTGTCTTTGTTTTCCCCTCTATGTTTTATGTTCATCTCACCCTAGCTACTTTCTACCTTATTTTATTGTGTGCCAGAATTGCTCCAAATTCTTTTTAAAGGGTATGAGTTAGGTAGGGAAGAGAAACCTGAGTCTGTCAATTTATCTAAATTGGCTATCTACTAGGTCTTAGTGTCCATAGACTGGTACTGAGGCCAATGGGCCTCACTGAATGTGGCAATAATAGTAAAATGGTTTCCATTTGTTGAATCTCTATGGGCAAGTACTTCACAGACATCATCTAGTTAGACTCCCACCATCTAGGAAAGTAGGCATTGATGTCTTTCTTCCAAAGAAACTGAAAGGACAAAGTGTCATGCATAGGGTCACACGAATAGTAGTATTACTGTAATTCACACTCAGGTCTGACAGAGTCCAACACAACTCTTCTCCCTCAATAACATGTTCACTAATACATCCAGGGAGTCATATCCTAAAGAAAAAGGGCATTTCAAAAATATGTTAAATAGCCAATATAATTTTATATTGCAAAGAAGCAAGAAAGAAATGGATTCAAAGCATGTACTCCTTCAAAGAAAGTTTTAACAAAATCTTCTTGGATGCTGTATCATGCATTTTAAGAATGCAGAGATATTGATCTGGTTTATACAGAGTTACAGTCTTCTGATACTGGCTTTGCACTCCTTGTCTCCAAAACCTTGGTTGGTATAATGTTGTAGTATCAAGTCTCTTCCACCTTTAGTCCATTTGGTCCAAGTTGTGTTTGTCCTTAACTTCCACGAATTTGCACATATCCCAAGCCTAGATATAAAATCTAAATTTCTTTTATTTTTTCTATTTTTATTTATTTATTTATGAGTTATGTATATAATATGTATACAGCCATGAAGGTACGTACCATCATTAGCCTTCTCCTTGCCCTCCCCCATGGTTAATGTAGGTCTTGCCTTATGGGGGTAGCTATCAGTTATGTGGGAGAGGCAATGACTCTGTGCATAATGACTAAACTCATGGCTCTAACAATCTTTCTGCCCCCTCTTCCACGAATTTCCCTGAACCATGTTGGGTTCATTTTAGATTTATTTTAGTGACGAGGTCTTGGAAATCTCTGTGTCTGGATATCTGATTTGGCAGGAGTTGAGTGTTCTTTGTGTCTGTCTCCTTCACCCTTGTGCTGGTACCAGGTTCACCGAGAAAGCAGCACTTTTGCTCATTTCCCCTATGACTCTATGGCTTCAGCTGGTGCCCTGGTGAGGTGCGATGAGCTGATTCTCTCCTCAGGTTCTGCGTCCATCTGAAAAAGAGAAACAGATTCTCCATCAGAGAGTGAGGTCAGTGCAAGATACATGGATAACCATTATTATTTTAGAGGGAATTTAATATGTGTAGGCTCTCTTGTATCCCACTATTGGTGGGAGCTTGATATTGGACAGTGAGGTTATTTTTGGATATGGTTCTGACTTGTTTCCCAGTTCCAGGTATGGGTTCCATTCCACTGAGCAGATCCATTAGCCAAATCAAGAGCAGTTGGTAACCCACCATGACTGTGTGCCACTATTGCACTTGTGTGAGCATCATGTCAGGTTGTTTGCTGCTGAGTAGCTTAGACCACAAGTTGCTTAGAAAGGTGTTGGTCATTTTCCCTCAGTCACTTGTAGCACCTTCTGGCACTAGACAAGCTAACTGAATGGGGACTGACTCTCTTCCATATTCCAGCCAGGTCTCTCCAACAGGTCCTGTCCCAACAGCATATGGTGTCTTCAGCACAAGGGTCTTACCATTAACATTTGGTGGGTCATCAAGTACCCTGACAGAAATCTGTCTTCTTTTGGGAAACCTTGTAGGTCTCTCTAATCAACAGGTCATTGTGGATGTTAACCACATGCTGGTACTGGGAGTTATAGGTCAGTGCCAAAGGAAAAGAAGGAAGAAAAATTATAGGTAATATGAAAGAGAAGGAGAGAAGAGAGAGAAGAGGGTGTGAGAAAGAGAGAAACAGGAGAAGATTGAGGTTAGTCTTCATCATACCCTCTCTACGCCCCTGTAATTCAGGTGTTCTCTCTAAGCACCTGATGCAGGTTTGACCTTTTAGTATGTCTTTCAGGACATAGGATTTTATGGTACATTTCCATTTGGATCCACTTCCTCGCCCCCCCCCCCCCGCACTGTCCTCACGCCCCACCATCCCTATTGTCCAGTCCTCGAGATGTTTATTAGGTGTTTCAGCATCTTGGGAAAATACAGATTAGGAGCCACAGATGAGTGAGACCATGTGAGGCTTATCTTTCTGTGATTGGGTGAGTTCACTGAGAATGATCTGTTCCAAGTTTGACCATTTTTCTTCAAATTGCTTTCCAGCCCTGGTAAATTTGGGATAGAACCTTATACCTTCTAAGATTGCTAAACTGGGAGAACACTTGTCTAGCATGGCTAGTGCTTGAATCACAAGGAATGTGCCTAAGAATGAAACACTACTGGCAGATGGGAAGATACGGAGTTCCCGTGACATTGTTTGAGAACTAGACCCATCCCACATAGACTATCAGTTCATGAATCAATTCCACTTTGTGTTTGAGTGTCAGGGTCAATTTTCTACCACAGGCATTTGAAAAACTGCCTCTTGCCGTCACTAATTTTGTAGTTAGAGAACCAAAGATACAGAAAGAAAACTTTTTTAAGAAATATCATTAATTACCACTTTTAGACCTGGATATATCTCTAAGCTCTTTATCCACATGTATCAGTTGGCATCAATGAAGATGTTTCCCCTCTAATTGCAAATTTTATGTAAGCACTGACTTTACATTTGAAAGTCTTTTTAGGGCTACAGAGATTTCTCAGTGATTAAGGTGCTTACTTGCAAAGAACCCAGGTTCAATTCCCCAGTACCCACATAAAGACAGACATACAGAGTGGCACATGCATTTGGAGTTTGTTTGCAGTAGCTGGGAGATCTGGCACACCAGTTCTCTCTGTTTCCCTTCTCTTTATCTCTAACTGCTTATAAATAAAATATTTTCAAAAGTCTTTAAATATTTGTAGGATTTGAAGTGAACAATGGGATTGCAGATTGTACATTGATGGAGCTTTCCCTTGGAAAATACCAGGTATGTCCTAGCACCTCCAAATCTAAATACAGATATAGGAAGTGGTGAGACAAGAGCTCTTCATGAGAGCTGAAGATCCGAACCTATGGTGTCTGGAAATGGGGATGGATGCTAGTTACATTACCCTTAAAATGAATTTCCCTAAGCCTTGCAAATATAGGGTGTGTGGGGGGGGTGTTTGAGAAAGAAAGAAAGAGACTAGAGATTGAAACTAGGAACCCGAGCATGCTAGGCAAGCATTCTGTCCCTGAGCATATTTTGACCATTTATTGAGATATGGTCTCACAAAGTTACTCAGGTAAGCCTCATTCTTATTTTCTATCCTGCCTCAGCCTCTAAAATAGCTAGAATTACAAACCTTTGCCACGAAGCCCAGTGCTACTTCATAATAAATGTTTGAAACCCAGGAATGTGCTTTAGAATCTAGTACCTTTCTGGCTGCATGCTCAACCCCTCTTCCCTGCGGGGAAAAAAATCTCACCAACAAAGTTGAAGGGTCATATCCATTCCCAGCCATGACTGGAAGGTCATAGATCCTAGGTGGGAAGTCACTCCTGTTGTTTGACTACAATATATAATTGAATCAAATTATCCTGGGAATATTTATATTATGTTTATGATCATAGGTTAGTGTTGGCTCATCTTTGGTCATAGAAGTTTCTTTTGCAAATGGTAGTAACTCAAAACTAATCAAAATGCTCAGAATAAATGACTATCAAGTGTTCAGTCTTAAATATTAAATCATTATCATGCCTTCCAAGGCTCAGGGAACAGTGCAGAATTGGAGGCAAGAAAACAAAGAAAGAGTCAGAAGATGGGAAGAAATACATTGGGACACTGTCTTTCAGGCATGGAGTGGTCATGATTTCATGACTTCATAGCAGCTGTTATTACCACTGCAAGACCTGTACAATAGTGAGCTCATCAACATTTGACATGGGTGATGGAGGAGGGGTAAAAAGTCATCAAATAGAAGAGGGACTAGTTGGAAAGAAAATAGAGTTCAGTGGAAGGAGAAGCAGGAGGGGAGAAAAAAGAAGGTATTGTGGGGGGATTGTAATCAAAATACACTATATACATGTATGAAAATTGTTAACAAAAAGTTGTAAAAAACTATTTCTGTTTTCCTTGACATTCTTTTTCTTATTTTACCATTGATTCTTGACTCTAATTTCTCACATTACTGTGATGCTAATAACAATTTTCTGACAATAATAATAATGCATTTTGTAGCCAGGCATGGTGGCACATGCCTTTAATCTCAGCACTCTGGAGGCAGAAGTAGGAGGATTGCCATGAGTTCAAGGCTACCCTGAGGCTTCATAGTGAATTCCAGGTCAGCCTGGACTAAAATGAAACTCTTCCTCAAAAAAATAATAATTCATTTTGCACTTCATACTGTAAGTTTGGGCTATATGTTTCACTGAATGGTGAGAGGAGAAAGTCTATCTGTGTATCCCTGGAGCCAAATGTGTTGTCTGTCATATCATAGGTAATTAAAAATAACTTCCCAAAGGAGAAAAAAAACAATTCCTTACTAGGCTTATTTTCCCAAAGTCAACTATGCAGCTCACCATTGAAAGATTAATAGCATATTCCATAATCTAATACCTAATTCTGGTGAGTAACAGGTGTCATAGATGAAGAAACACAGGCGCAGGAGCATGAGATTGTCCAAGAGTGGAGAGCTGGTGAGTGGTGAAACAAAGACCTAATGCCAGTCTTGTTTGGTTCCAAACTTTTTATCATTATATCATCTCTTTCTTGTTCATTCTTTCATTTAACCAGCACTTATGGAAAACCTCCTTTGCTCCAAGAGCATCCAGACATATGGACATTGTGAAGGGCTCTCCTCAAAGATGCTTAGCTTCCATAAGCTCACATACTAAGAGAGAGATTCCTATAAGCACAACAAATAAACAGGCAAAAATAATCCAACTATGAAAGGAGCCCTTATATTGGATCTATATAGTTCTGTTCCTCTGAACACAAACCACTGAATGCATAAACACCGAGTCCATAAAAAGATTTTCCTTGATTGACTACTTCCCCCCACACACACAGAAACAAAGCCTGCAAATTGACAACATCCTCAGGCCTGGAGGAATATCAAATTAAGCAGGTTATCTTGGTATTGTTCATTATCCCAGCCTGCTCACCTATCTCCTGCTCTAATTGCTAGCTTTCTTGGGTAGAAATAATTCCAAGTTCCATGCTCTGCACATTCTCCTCCTATTTAATATCATCAGATTTGAAATAGACATACACTGCAGCATTGTTTCTGGAAGTATTAGAGGAGCCTGGTAGGAAACATTTGCATATTTATGAAAACAGTTTACCTTCTGCTATGACAGTAACAAATGTTCACGATCTCAGTATTTGTTCACTTTGTTTGATGAAATAAGCAGGAATGCATTAGCAATTTAGAAAAGTATTTTAGGGGGTGGTTACTATATGGTTTTAGTTTCCTAAAGTTATCATTCCAGAAAGGATTTAGAGGCCATAATTTCTCATGTCAAGAATGACCTTTTGACCATGAGAAATGCAAACTTTTCTAGTCTTTTCCACAATGTGCCAAGTTTAAGAAAGCCTTTGCTAAATAGTAGAACAGATTATTTTCATAGTTCATAATCAGCAAATATTATTTTTGTCTGGTTTACTTTTTGGAATTTACTTATGATTGATTTGTCATTTACATGAGTCATTTGTAGTTCCTTAAAAAAATCTTTCTAAAGCCGGGCATGGTGGCACATGCATTTAATCCCAGCACTCAGGAGGCAGAGGTAGGTGGATCACAGAGAGTTCGAAGCCACCCTGAGACTACATAGTGAATTCCAATTCAGCCTGAGCTAGAGCGAGAGCCTGCCTCAAAAAAAAAAAAAATCTTTCTAAAAATCTTTTGGAAGATGTTAAACAGAGGATACAAGTGTGACTCACCAATATATATTCACCTTTTTTCTGGGAAGAAATTCGGGATTCTAGAAGGAATGTTTTAAAACAGAAGGTTGAAGATCACAGGAGCATCAATGACCATAACTCTCTGATAACCCAGTTTGAGTTGAATTATATCCAGCTGTAACAGCAGTTCATAATAATTTTGAAGTGGTCCAAAATAAGTAAATGGAAAGCTAGAAGAAGTTGAATGATATATTATGAAGAGTTGAGGTTTTAAAGTTAGAGTTGGAAACAAATTCAATGCTAGTTTGAATATAAAATGTCCCCATAGCCTCATGTGTTTGAGATACAGTCCATACTTCATCTGTAGCAGGTGGAGCCTTTAGGAAGTGGAGTCTTACTAGAAGATCTGTGTCACTAGGAACCTGACTTGGGATTTTATCACCCAGCCCCACTTGCCAATGTTAGTGAGCTCACTCTTGCTGCTTCCTCTCTATTAAAGTAGCAATATATGACAGACAGCTGCCTACCATACATTCCTGCCATGATGAAATTTCTTCTCAAAATTGTGAGCCAGAAATAAACCTTTTCCTTCCATAAGCCACTTCTGATCAAGTGTTTTGTCCCAGCAACAAGAAGATAACTGCTACAAATCCCCACTTTTTCTCTTTCTTGTAGTAATCTCTAGGAAAAATACTTAACCTTTTAAATAAATTCCATCTGTAAAATCAGGATAGTCTTGCCATCCTGCATGGCTAAATTTGAAATGACATAGGCCTAGTTCTGTGCACAAGGTGTTGAAAGGTGTTAGTAGCTATTCATTAGTCTGTCATGGAATATGTCTTCCATCTTTCATTTATGTTATAGTTATCATCTAGTTTAAATGGTGTCATTTGTATTCATTTTCTATGTATTCTATGACACATTCCTACAAACTTGGTGGCTTACAAAAGATTATTCCTACATATTTGTGGAAGCTAGAAGTTTGACACCAAGACTGTGCACTTGCTCTTCCTCTCTCTCTCTCTCTCTCTCATTCTCAAGGACCAAGTAGAGAGGCCTTCTTCTGTACATCCCTTGAATGGAGGATATAGACATATGAGTCTGATCTGTATCTTTGTCTTTTTATTTTGTTTTCTCTTGTTTTGCCCATGGTAAGAATGGTTATCTCCAGACTTAAGGAGCACTATGTAATACAATATGATATTGCCTTGAAAGCCTTGACCAAATTGAGTCTTCAAATACCCTTTCACCAAATAAGGTCTCATTCACAGGTGATGGATGTTACTTGGTGATAATAACAATAAGTTAAGCAGGAGGATAGAAGGGAATAAAGTGAGAAAAATTGCCAACTTTATAAGATTGTGTGAAGAGTTTTATTGGACTTGGAAAGTAACAAGTATATAAAAATATTCTACTGCCTGAATATAATCATGTTTTCTTTCCCATTGACAAATAAGTCTAGTTGTCTCTGACTAGTTTGTGTATAAGAAGTCCCAAAAAAATAAAAATTTTAAAAAGAAGTCCTGACTTCCTCGAATACCTCTGTCCAAGTAAGAGGTGGAATGGGGAAACAGCAGTGGAAGGACTAACTATGAGTCAGTCTTAAACATTTTTTGTTTATTTTTAAACAAGTTCTAATTATATAGCCTAGGATGATCTGTAACTCATGATACTCCTGCCTCAGCTTCCCAAGTGCTAGTCACCATTGTGACTAGCAATCTTGTCTATACTTAAAACTAATTAGCAAGCATCCAGACAAGATGAGTTTTAAGAAAGATATTCCCAAGCCTCTGGCAATTTGAACACCTAATTATTTTTTTTCCAAGATATCTTGGAAAATACTGCATCTTGTATTTATGAATTTTCCAAGTTCTTAAAAATTCTGTATTTGGCCCCAGGATCTCAGATCTAAGAGTCCTCATAATTGCCCCTTTATAACAAAAGTGTAATCATTTTGAATTTGAATAAGGCACATCAATGATGCATCACTTGTACTGTTCATACTTTGGGTCCTCAGCAAAATAACCAGGCTCTCAATGGTTTCAGCCTTTTCAATATCTACCAGGACAGACGTTCATGATAAGGCTCTAGAATTGTCTGACTCACTTTTCCACAGTAACTAGTGGCCTCCAACAATGTAAGCCTTGGTGTTGAACCTCATACACTTTATTTTAGCCTCCTCCTGTTAGGGAATAAAATCTCTTCTGCAATGTGATCTTCAAATGCAATTCCTATCCTTCAGACATCTATTATATCTCTTGGTATCCATCTCTGATGGTTAGAAGTCCATCCTCTGTTGCCACACTTTTATGGAAAATGAGGTCACAGCTAGTTATTAAGTGCTGACATCCACCCATCAGTAGCATTCAAGCTCTGCACATAAGCCAGACAAAATATCCTGCTATTTTAGGATATTGTGTAGACTTTTGGAACTGTAGATATTTATATTTTTCATTTATAAACATATGTCTTTTATAAATTCCTTAGAAAAATATATATCAAAAATGTGCAAATAAAGGGGTCATTCTTACATTATAGAGACAAAGAAAAGTGCATCCATCAATTGATACTGACTCATCAAGGAGTCAGGGCCTAAGTGTGCAACCAGAACTTCACACTTTAGAAGTCTTCCCTGCCACATTGAGAAAACTTGTGTGGGATCTAGGTGTAAGCAGAAGACTGTGAGCCTTAGAATGAGAGGGACCTAGGTGAGCAAGCTAATCTGTTTGCTATCTTTGTCTCAAAAAATCTGCTTGGCTTTTAAGGGGTGGGCCCAAGGGGGTAATTTACACCATTACAAAAGCTGAAAAATATACCTCTAATTCAAATGACTATTGGGAAGATGAAGTTAGAATTGTGAGCTTTGAACTTCATAATAAGGGCTACTCTCTTTTTAACTTAGTATAACTTTAGTAATTTACACACTTACTTTCCAAGATGTCTCTAATGCAGAGTACCTTTGGTGTTTACCTGGTACCTTGTGCTTTAGTTCTTCTCCTTGGGATTTTCATGCCTTCTGTGAATTTTGCTATTATAAGTCACTTGATAGGTATTAGAGATTTAAATGAAAGTACTGTCACTTTCTGAAATCTTTCCTTAAATAAATACATAAAATCCATATTTTAACCTTTCATTTGCCTTTAAAAATAAACCAATACAGATAGAATTTTCTGACATCCTTAAATGCTAGCTTGAGATCACTCAACTCATTTGCATGGATGACCTCTACTTGAACTCATTTCTCTGGAAATAAAAGTTTAGTGCACTACTAATTCAACTTAGAAAGTAATTGGAAGTCTTCAGCAAATGAGGAAAATTCTCATTTTATAGAGACTAGGGACTTAATTCAAATGAAAAAAGCTTCATTGATGACATGAGTTAATTGTGCAGTTAACATGAAATAACCTTACCTAGAATTACAAAGACTCTAAAAGCATCCGTTTGCAGGTATCAATGATTAAAAGACTCTTTAACAGAGAATCACATTTCTTGAATTTTCTCCATGATTTCTATGAAGGAGAAAGTCAGTGGTCACCAGGAAATCTAATGTATATAATTTCATTTAGTCAACCCCTATTACAATCTCAAATATTAAACATAAACATAGGATTTCTTTGTATTCCAAAACTGTCCCTTTGCCTCTTAATAGTCATACTATCTGTTTCACTGAATTCTTACCTTCTATCTCTAAATGTCAGAGGCCTCTGGGATTTCTCCTTACCCTCTTATCTAATTGTATATCTTCTTATAGATTCCATCCATGCTTCAGACTGTTAATAGCATTCTTATGCTACTGGTGCCTAAATACTCCTTCCATCTCTGATGTTGAGCTATGTATCAGCCTGCCTACTTAACTCCATCATGTAAATGTCTAATAGTCATGTCAAGAGAAACATGCTCAAAATTAAATTCTCTCCCAAGTTAGGATCCCTAAAAAGTAGGTCTCAGACAAGAATTTTCAAGTGATGTATTACAGTGATATGATTTAGTGATAGTCAAGTGATTTATCTGGTAGGTGTTCTAGGGGAAGGTGAGCAAAATACGAGAGAACTGGGGGAGAATCTCAGTCCCGTTTCACAATAGGTCTTCTGGGAGCTCTGGAATGCAAACTGGGTGCCAGGTTGTCCCCACCTTGAAGCAGGGACATTGGCACCTTATTTCCACATAGTGGGTATTGTCATTCCCATGAGTAGGAGGTTGGAGGCCAGAACTCCCTAGCACTTTGGCTACTGCCTTAATGAGAAAATTCTCCACAGAAGGTGACTACAGTAAGCAATTAGCATAGACAGTTTACCATAATAGCTCAAGGAATTCATGAGGTTTGCTGTTAACTCAATATCTACATATCAAGATGGAAGCTGCACTATAATATGGGCAAATTTAAAAAAGAATTTTTATGTTATTTCATATATTTGATATGGAATTGGGCATATGTATCTATTCTTCAATCTCCAACCAGAAGCAATAGCTCTCTCTTATCTCTGACATTCTTGTTTTATAAATCACCTTACTATTCTAACTTCAACTTGTCTTTAGCTCATGAAGACATCATAACTTGACCAGGTCAGGGAGCTCAAAACAGTATTCACTGAAGTTATATGTTTTATCCCCAATGTAAGGCATTACAAGCCCTAAATTCCTAATGAGGAAAAGCTTTAATGGTATCAAATGATGTTTTTTTTCTTTTTGCTGAACTGTTTTTATTTTCTTGAATACCTTGAGTTGATAAATGAAATTATATATACAGCAATTGGCAAATTTTTTGGAAATGAAAGATGCTATATGAACAAAAATAAATGTTTTAAAGTCCTGAAACTGAACAAGAGAGAATGAGCAGATGGCTCAGCATGCTTTCATTGACTTTCAAGTTGGTTCCAAATGGAAAACTGTTGTCCAAGCAAATATTTGTAGTCAAAATGATCTTACATTATTTGTTGAAAATAATTTTTAGCATTCTGTGTACTGTGGAAGTTATTTCACCACTATAAAAAGACATAAAACTTGGAGGAGAAAATATGTGATTTAGAGCACTAGAATGGTGTTTGGAAAAAAAAAGCAAGTGAAAGAACAAATATCCTTCGCCAAATGGCAAAGATGGTAAGAAGGGAAGAAAAACTCCACGCATATGATGGAAGTTGAAATTAAGTCAGATCTCTTGCAGAGAATCAATATAATGCACATTATATCACTTAGCATAGTGTCTGGGACAAAGATTCAGTATTTTGTACCTAATCTCTTTCAGTAAATTTGCTATACAAAGAATTGAACTAATACTGTCATTAGATTTTTCTTTGAACACAGTTGATAATAAATTCAATAAAAGGTATATTTTCTCTACTTTCTATCATTTAATGATTAAGTAAGATTGGAAGAATGCTAGAAGGACCAGAGATTTTGTTTCCCTGGTGCCTCCTTAAAGTGAAATTGATTTATTCCTTCTCCCTTACTTTGATTGTGCCCATCTCTCATTCCCATTTTCTATACAACTGATACCTCTAGATTTGATTTGTGTTTGTCATGCATAGAAATTGGAAAGTATATTTACTCCAAACTAATGCACATTTTATACTAGGAATTTATTATTCCCTTTGTGTTATGGTATATTCCAAGAAAGGAAGTTGTACTGTGGGCTGAGAGGAAGAGGTCATGAAGAAAAAAAAAAAGATGGATTTCTTCAAGATCCTGCTTAAGTATGTGTTGTGCATTAACTCTGTTTCTTCACCCCTTTAGTAAAAATTAATTGATATACATTTCTTCAAGTACTTTCTACATCTTAGTTTTGCATTCAGTACTCACTGTATCATGTTCCTTAGATTATTATTCATTCAAACTCTACTACTGTAAACACTACAATCAGTCTTCTCCTTCAATCTTAGCTTTCTGACCCTACTCACCTACGGGTGTTGCTTTAACTGGTGTCCAAAAAAAGCTAGCCTCTATCAATCATTACCCCCTACAGAACCCCAAAACTTGAGGTTTTTGATTACCTGTTAATATAGCAATATACATACTTAGGAATTGAGGTAAGAATTTTTAGGTAACTACATCTATCTACAATCCCATTTGGGGATAAGTAAGAAAAAAACTTTTTAAAAAAGTGTACTGTTTGTCATGTAATACAGAAAGCACTTTCTGGTCCTGCTGGCTTCTAGCTCCTTGGCTGAGAAATGTCACAGGCTGCTATAGCTTCCTCTGTGCCAAAGGCACATCTATTTACACAGTTGTGAATATTCCTGCTTCAAAATTACATCTGCTTTTCAAATGTTCCTCTTCTTTCACAGTAATATATTCTTACTGCTACATATAAATTCTCCCATTTTTCACATTATTGACCTAAGGGGATTGTAGGGGTGTCTCTCACATGAAAGAAAAAAATTACTTGGCATATGCAGTTGCCTTGAATACCTGACATTTACATCTAGTACTCCTGCTGAAAATTAAATAATAACCTTTTAAGGCCAAAAAAAAAATGGGACTATTACAGACCTCAGTTTTATGCAGCCATGGGTATTGTGGTCCAGATTTAAACATATTTTTCTTGGTAAGGAATGATTATGTCTTACAAGTCCTTCAATATGACTTAAGACAGCAGACCTCTGTTCTTTCTGGTCAGAAAATGTAAATCATACTTAAGAGTAGTTTTAAAAAAAATAGGAAAAAGTCTGGAGCTGAGTCCTTGGATGTAAAGTTGCAGCTCGCTGCAGATTCTGATAGTTGAGTTATAACTCACTGAAAATCAGGGATTTAAAATGGAAGCACTGACAAACCTTCAAGCCAGGGCAGCACAAATGGTGCCTTGATAATTTATAGTCTACAGGCAGCTCTTGGGTTTATTATCACAATGACAAATGCACTGTCATTGTTAATAGGATATTTCCCAGCAAGGACTTCTTGTTATGCAAGCCAGGTTTGGTATGTCATGCAGCATGATAGCAATAAAGTCTACAAGAATTTGTAATGAACTTCAATTACTAATAGATTATGGTTAATGGGAAATATGTGCAGTAAAGATATGGGTTTTTATATGCACCTTCTGGTGTTCTATGAGGCAGTGATTTATGCTACAATTTATGTTAACATTTTCCACTATGAAAAGGCCCAATTTGGTAGAAAGTCATTCCATTTATAACATATATTTAAGATAATTTTGCATACAATATAAATGAAGGCATGAAATTAGATATTATCCATTTAATTCTAGCATTTTATTTTTATTGAAATTTGAGACTTTTTTTTCCCCTCTTCTGAATGGTGGTTAAAAATTCTTACTATAAAACAAAAGTATGATATGTATTGCCTTTGAATTAAAAATCTAACATCTCAGATGGTCATTTCTTCATTTAATTTTCTTTTTGTGTCTTGCTTTATAGGCATTTTAAAACTAAGAAAATGTATAAATATGAAAATTAAATCTGGATGAATTTGTAATCCATGACATGCTTCCTCTCACTATAGAGATCAACAGCTATGATAAAAATTGGAAATGTAAACATTAATGATTTGTGTGCAATATATACTCAGGCACATAGACACAGACACATGCACCTACATGGATGAAGCCTATATGTATATATGTAAAACTGGTGGTTTGAGTGTAACATGCTCCCAATAGGTTCATACGTTTGAAAACTTGGTCTCCAACTGGTGGCATGATTTTAAAAGGCTGTGGAACTTTAGGAAATAGAGCCTTCCTGGAGGAAATAGTCACTGTGGGTGGGTCTTAAGATTTTGTGGCATTTCTCACTGGCTGTTTGTCCTCTGCTTTCTGACTGCTGAGACAACATTACCAAAAGGGCCTCTGCTCTACTCTTGTTACTATGTCTTCCCACCATTCAAAATTGTAATCTTAATTAAAGCTTTTTCTTCCCCAAAATTGTTTATGGTCAGGCATTTAAAGTTTACAGAAATGAGAAAGTAACTGATATAATAACTTAGTTAAAAGCAGACAAATAACAAAATTTAATTTACTAAATGAGTCTAAGTTAAAATACTAATTAAAATGATAAAAACAGAGCTGTCAGAATCTTGGCAGATTACACATTTTTATATTCTTCCTCTTCTAGTGCTGGACTGCATGTTTTCTCACAGGAACAATATGATACCTTGAAAATGAGAAGTACAATACAAATATAATGAACATGTACACTCTCATTACCATTCTCACTTGAAGAGCCATTGAACCAAACATTTTCTCTGAATGATAATGGCTTTAAGAATCAAAAGAGGGGCTAGAGAGATTGCTCAGTGGTTAAGGTACTTACCTGCAAAGTCTATCAACCTGAGTTCAATTCCCCAGTATTCACATAAAGCCAGATGCATAAAATGGTGTATGGATTTGGAGTTCGTTTACAGTGGCTAGAGGCCCTGGTATGCCCATTCTCTCCCTCCCCATGCCCCCACACTCTCTTCTATATCTGCTTGAAAATAAATTAATTAATTAAATGTTAAAAGAATAAAAGGATCAGAAACGAAGACCCTACAGAGCACCTACCTGCTCCTCAGATCAGAGACCACACAACTGCTGACTCTTAGTAACCCAGCACTTACTATAAGGAGCAGGAACACTGACTCCCTCACCACTCCACCCCAGCCAGCCTCCACTCACTTCTCAGGTGAGTAGCCACACTTCTGCTGGCAGCAAGAACCTAGGCATAGGAACCTCAGAGTGCCTTCCAACTGCTCAAGTCAGATGCCACCTTTGCTGATCTTGAAATCACCTCTGTAGCACAAAGGACACTGCAGAGCCCCATCAACCTCTGGCACCTTCCCCTTGCCTCTGCAAGACCTAATAGAGTGCTCACCTGCTCCTCAGATCAAAGGTCACATCTTCACCCACCCCACCATCTTACTCCCTTCCCGCCAAGTTGTGCAGAACACCCACTTATGAGTTCAGAGGCTACCCCCCACCAGTTGAGCTTGGATGGCCACAGCTACACTACCCATGAATCAGTACCATGCTCCATGACTGAACTTCAAGCATCACCTAACTGATCCAAAACCAGCTAAGTACAGGTAACAACAGCATTGATCCACAGGCACACCCAACACTCAGCCAAAAGCTTAAACCAAAAGACCTAACCAACAAACTAACTTCAGATATGTACCTTACATCATAAAAACACAAGCATCATGAAAATCCCAGACAGTAAGTCCCCTGCAAAAATTACAAACCCAAAAGTAATGGTAGCTGATGAAAGCCACTTAGATGAAACTCCAAAGAATTTTAAGAACAAATAAAATAATGCCAGGAGGATCACTGAGAGTTAGAGACAAGTCTGAATAACAGAGTGAGTTCCCAGTTGGCCTGGGATAAAAACAACAAACATGAACAATGACAACAAAAGGGCAAATAAAGAATAAATAAAATACATTCAAAACATTCAAAAGGACAGGACTATACTTCTGAATGAACCCCAAGAGAACACAAACACAGCTCCATGAAATAAAGGGGTCAATTCAGAATGTAAAAATAGAATCCAATAAAGAGATTAAACATACCGAAGAAAACCCAAATTAAAATGAATCTGTGAAAACCCAAATTAAAATGAATCTGGAAGTGGAAAGTCAAGTAAAAAATGCTGTGGAAATCCTAAAAATATAATGAATCATTTGGGGACAGAATGACAGGGGGGACTTAAAAGATAGAACCTGACAAAGACCTACCAGACATCTATAGAACATTCCATCCAAACACTATAGAACACACATTTTTCTCAGCAGCCCATGAAATGTCCCTTAAAATAGAATGTATATTAGAATACAAAATAAGTCTCAACAAATACACTAAAATTGAAATAATTTTTTGTATTCCACCTGATCAAAATAGAATAAAGCTAGAAATCAATAGTATTAAATAAGACATTATTGAATGATGAATGGGTCATTAAACAAATCAAAAACCTTATGGGCTGGAGAGATGGCTTAGTGGTTAAAGTGCCTGCCTGTGGAGCCTAAGAATGCCCATTCGAATCTCCAAGTCCCAAGTTTAGCCAGACACAAAAGTGACACAAGGGTGCAATGTCACACATGTGCACAAGGGGGACTCATGTGTCTGGAGTTTGTTCACAGCAGCTGAAAGGCAACTGGCATACCCATTCATTCTCTCTCTCTCTCTCTCTCTCTCTCTCTCTCTGTGTGTGTGTGTGTTGTGTGTTTCTCGCTCAAATAAAAAAAAAAACTTATAGAACAGAATGAAAAGAAGAACACAATATAACAAAAAAAAAAACGCATGCCTTTAATCCCAGAAGGCAGGAATGAAAACCCTGAGAGAGTTAATTCCAGGTCAGCCTACCAGAAAACAAAAACCAAAAAAAAAAAAAAAAAAAAAAAAATAGAATACAGTGAAGACAGTCTTAAGATGTAAGTTTATAACCTTGAAGTACCTACATTACAAAAACAGAGAGAAATTAAATAAATAAGTGAATGAATGCAATGTAAGGCTTTGGAAAAGCAAGAACAAACCAAACCCAAAGCATTAGAGAGGAAGAAATAATTAAGAGCAAAGCAGAAATTAATGAAATAAGTGCAAAAATATCAATGAAACAAAGAGGTTATTCTCTGGAAAGATAAACAAATTTATAAACCTTTAACCAAATTAGCAAAAAGAATGAAAGACTTAAATTTAAAATTTACAGATGATTGGGAAGCCATTACCACAGAAAACAATGAAATTCAAAAGATATCCTAAGTTGGAAAACCCAAAAGAAATGAATGAATTTCTAGTTGTATAAGGCCTACTGAAGTTAACCAAAGTGAGATAAGTAATTTAAATATATCTATAATGAGTGATGAGATTGAAGCAATAGTAACATAAAATGAAAAATATCATGAGTAAAAAAATGTCTAGGTCCAGATGGATTCACTGTAGACTTATATCAGACCTTTAAAGAAAACTAAAACCAATGCTTCTCAAATTGTTCTGAGAGAAAAAATGGACACTACTACAAGAATACTTGCTTATCCATGTTGGTTGATGCTCTAGCCACAATAATTAGGAAATGGAATCAGCCTAGATGCCAATCAACTGATGAATAAATAATGAAAACGTGGTAGTTGCACACAATGAAATTTTATCCAGCTGCAAGCAAAATAAAATTACAAAATTTGCTGGGACATGGATTGAGCTAGGAAAGATTATATGCTAAATGAACTAATGCATCCTCAGATAGACAAGCACCAAATATTCTCTCTCATATGCAGATCTTAGCTTTGAATTTGTATGTAAGTAGGGGTGGAAATTGGTACAGGCCAAGAAGCTGAAATGGGCCATGAGAAGGAGGCAGGGGGAAGGGCTTAGGGGAAGGGGACAGCAGAACATCTGTGATAGGCAAGTAGAGGGGTGTAATACTGGGGGTGGAAAGGTTTAAATGGGGATATATGGAGGAGGCATGAAGGGGGCAAGTTAACCAAAATTAAAGATATGTGAAAAGGCTATTTAAAAAGTACTTCTTTGACAGTGAATTTAAAATACAATATTTTAAAGGATTTTGAACAGAAGTACTCTGTGTGGGTGGATAATACTGCTCCCAGAGACCATAGATTATTATAAGAAAATACTAGTGTCAGAGGCAGAATATCCTTACTCCAGTAAGGATGGCAATCATTAAAAAAGTCAAATGACAACAAATGTTGGCAAGGATGTGGGGAAAGAGGAACCTTCAATCACTGTTGGTGGGAATGTAAACTTCTACCACCACTATGGAAATCAATATGATGATTTCTGAAAAGGATGAACATAGAGCTACCAATAGACCCATTTATTCCCTTACTGGGCATCTATCCTAAACACTCCATGTCTCATACAGAGATAGTTGCTCAACCATGTTTATAGCTGGTCAATTCATAATGCTAAGAACTAGAATCAACCGAAGTACTGACATTGGATAAATGGATAACAAAGTTGTGGTGCATTTACAGGCAATTCTACTCAGAAATAAGAAAAAATGATACAGTGAAATTTGTACAAAAATGTGCAGACATGGAACAGATCATACTCAGCAAACTAACACAATCACTGGAAAGACAAATGCCACATGTTCTCACTCATCTGTGTGGCTCCTAACCTGGACCAGCTTGAGTTGCTAACATACCTGATAGGCAACTCATTGCCCAAACATTAGGAATGGAAAGTTTAGGGGGGAGGGGAAGAAGAGGGTGAGGAAAAACAAAATCAAAACTAAATCCAAAATGAGCTGGCAACTAAAATATATAACTAAGAGATATAACTCTCAATAGAAGTAAGGAGGAGCACCTGAAAAGAAGGGCCCTTTAGAGGGTGGGATGAAGTCTAATCTTTAAAAAAAAAAATTTGGTTCCTTGTACTGGATGGTGTGCGGGCATGCAGGCATGGCACAGAGTGAGTAGGCAAGACTCCTGTTTCCCAGCTTCTCCCAGTTACCTGGTCTGGGTTCCTTGCACTGGATGGTCTAGGGGCAGGCACAGCACACAGTGAGTAGGCCAGATCCATGATCCCTGGCTCCTCCCAGCCCCCTGGTCCTATTAGGTCCCATTGTGCCTTGCTTGGGGAAACATGTTCTCTGTGTGGGCTGTGAAATAAGGCCTTTTGCTCTGGTATTCTGACTGGCCACTGGGTACCAACATCCTGAGTAAGAGGGTGCATGGGCCAAAGGATAAAAACTTGCTTCCTCCTCAATAAAATAAAAAGTCTCCCCAAAATGGGTAGACAACACTGCAAAATAAAACCCAACAAAAGTCAGAAGACTGAGAAATCTTCACCAAGGATGCCTAGTCATACAATGGAAGTCTCCAATGAAATCATAGATAAATCAAGAGAAATTTATTCCCAGAATGAAAACACAACAATGAGACCCTGATCAAAAGAAACACTGAACTGGAAGCACACCATCAAAGAACCAATAATCATATCAATGAAATTGAACAGAATCATCTCTTAGAACGTTCAGCTTTTGACAGTAGGCTTAACTTGATTGAAGAAAATAATAGAACCCTCAAAAGAGATAAGAATAAGTAGAAGGTAAGTCTAGAAACAGAAGATCTCAACAACTGGTTGATTAAGCTTAATGAAGACTTGATAAAATTCAAGAATGAATTCCAGGAAACATCAAGAATATCAGAACTCAAACACAAATTGTTCCTCAAAAAAAGAGATGGACACGATGTAAAATAACACAACAGAAAACAAAAATCAAATAGAAATTATAAAAAACTCTCTATAATCCCTCAGCAAGAGGTACTCATGTGGAAGACAGAACCTTTGACCTGGAAGATAAGACAGAAGCAGTTGATCAGGAGGCCAAAAAAGTATCCCTCATAATATATAGTGAAAGGAAAACTTTCCATGAAAAAAGTCAACCCTATGATTATATGAACACAAAGCCAAATCTACAGAGAATACTTGAGGAAATACTCCACACAGAACAGCCAAACAACCAATCTCAAGAGCCAACAAGAAGATTACAAAAACCAAAAATATACCAGGCTCCACATAATACAAAACAGAAGAAAATACCAAAACCCTAAAATACTTCATCATGGCAGGGATTAATTCAAACCTCACAGTAATAACCTTAAATATTAATAGATTTGACTCACCCATCAAAAGACACAAGTTACCAGGGTGGATCAAAAAACTGGACCCCAAGCCAGGCGTGGTGGCGCACGCCTTTAATCCCAGCGTTTGGGAGGCAGAAGTAGGAGGATCGCCGAGAGTTTGAGGCCACCCTGAGACTACATAGTTAATTCCAGGTCAGCCTGGACAAGAGTGAGACCCTACCTTGCAAAAAACCAAAAAAAAAAAAAAAAAAAAAAAAAAAAAAAAACTGTACCCTTCTATCTACTGTCTTCAATAAACCCACCTCCTCACCAAGAAAGATAGACACCTCCTCAGGGTGAAAGGTTGAAAATGATATTCCAAGAAAATGGAAATAAAAAACAAGCACGTATTGCTATTTTAATATCTGATAAAATAGACTTCAAACCAAAAGCAATCAAAAAGGACAAAGAAGACCACTTCTTATTCATCAAGTGAATGATCCAACACAAGCACATAACAATCATAAATATATATGCGCAAACACCAGTGCATCACAGTTTATAAAACAAAATCTACTTGACAACAAAATAGAAATAAACACCAACACCATCATAGTAGGAGAGTTCAATACTCCACTATCATCAATAGACAGATCATCTAAGCAGAAAATCAACATGGAAATAATAGAGTTCAACAACATTATAGCTCAGCTAGACCTAACAGATATCTACCAAACTTTCCACCCAAATCTACAGAACACACATTCTTCTCCAAAATTAACCATATATTTGGCCATAAAGCATGCCTCCATAAAGTCAAGAAAATTGAAGTAACTCCCTGCATCATGCTAGATCACAATGTTTTGAAGCTATAAATTAACAAGAATTCCACCAGCTCCTAGAGACTAAAGAACACACTTAAAAAAAAAATTTTATTAACAACTTCTACACTTACATACAAAAAAATATTTCCCTCCCCTCCCCCCATTCCCCTTTAGAACTCCATTCTCCATCATATCCCCTCCCTCTCTCCATTAGTGTCTCTTTTAATTTGATGTCATCATCTTTTTCTTCTATTATGAGGGTCTTGCGAAGGTATTGCTAGGCACTGCAAGGTCATGAAGATCAAGACCAATTTCTGTCTGGACAGTTGCATTGTAAGGAGTCATAGCCTTCCTTTAGCTCTTACATTCTTTCCACCCCCTCTTCCGCAATGGACCCTGAGCCTTGGAGGGTGTGACAGAGATGTTTCAGTGCTGCACATTCCTCTGTCCCTTCTTCTCAGCATTATGTTGCCTTTTGGGTCATCCCAGTGGTCATCTTCATCTGAAAAGAGAAGCTTCTCTAACAAGAAGTGAGAGTAACATTAATATATGAATATGAACATTAAGTGTAGTGCTTTCAGGGCAGCTTGGTGGTAATAATATATACATTTAGTCAGACAAGAGCAGGCTTTATACCACTAAGGCTCATGACCTCCCCTGCCATAGACTTTTGATTAGTGTTTTCAGTACCAGGCATGTAGTCCCTCCCATAGAGAGGGCCTTCAGTCCAATTATGGAGCAGTTGGTTACCCCAAGAGCAGACATGCCACTATTGCACCCATTCAGTCATTGGGCCTGTATGGCAAACTTGAATTTTCCAGTGTCCACTGTTTTCACTGCTGATGACTTCTGTCTCCCATGTGGTTATATGCAGTGCAGCTTTTTCCAGCTTTAAGTTGGCTGGTCTACAGGGAGAAGGTTTTCTGCTCAGCACCAGCTTGCTTTCTCAGTGACCTTGCCTCTCAGGCAAGAGATGTCTTCAGCAATAGGGTCTTACTATCTGTTTCTCAAGGGAAACTGAGGGCTTTGGCAATAGCCTTTAATGTTTTGGAGGCTACTGGGGCCTCCTTGGCCAACAACTTACTGGAAGGTATCCCATCCTAGGCACTGAAAATTTTCTAGTAGCAGTCTATATCTTCTGGATGTGACATTATTCAAAAAAGTAGGTTTACATAAGTCTTGAACAATGGGTCGTGGAAGAAATCAAAAAAGAAAAATGTAATATTCCTAGAACTGGATGAGAACCCTTCCTACCAAAACTTATGGGACACAATGAAGGCAGTCCTAAGGGGAAAATTCATAGCTCTAAATGCCTTCATTACAAAGACAGAGAGAGATCCCAAATTAATAACCTGACTGTCTGCCTAAAGGCACTGGAAAAACAAGAAGAATCCAACCCAAAGAGCTCCAGACAGAAAGAAATAAACAAGACTAGAGCAGAAATTAATGAATTAGAAACTAAGAAAACAATTTTAAAAATTGATGAAACAAAGAGCTGGTTCTTTGAAAAAATAAACAAGATTGACAAACCCCTGTCCAATTTGACCAAGCAAAAAAAAAAGAGAGAGAAGTCTCAAATTAATAAGATTATAAATGAAAAAAGAGAAATCACAATGGACATCAATGAAATTGGAAGAATCATCGGGGCATATTTCCCAAACCTCTACCCCACAAAATTGAATAGTCTGAGAGAAATGGGTGAATTCTTAGACACATACCATCTAACAAAACTAAACTCAGAGCAGATTAATCTCCTAAACAAACTTATCACATCCATGGAAATTGAAAATGTAATCAAAAACCTCCCCAAAAGAAAAGTTCTGGGCCAGATGACTTCTCAGCTGGATTCTATCAAACCGTCATAGAATATGAAACCAATTTTTCTCAAACTGTTTCACATAATCGGAGACCAGGTAATCCTACCCAACTCCTTTCATAAAGTGAGCATCACCCTAATACCAAAACCAGACAGAGATGCAACAAAGAAAGAAAATTATAGGCCTAAATACCTAATGAACTGATATACAAAGATCCTGAACAAAATCCTTGCAAACTGAATTCAACCACACATCAAAAGCATTATCCATCTTGATCAAGAAGGCTTCATCCCAGGGATTCAGTACTACAAGAAATAGCCCAAGCCATAAGACAGGAGGAAGAAATAAAAGGGATTCAAATTGGAATGAAGAAGTCAAGTTTTCCCTATTTGCAGATGGATGACATGATCCTATATATGTTACATGAAAGTCTCCATCTCAAATTTTCTAAAGGTGATAAATTTATTCAGCAAAGTGGCAGGATACAAAATCAATGTCCAAAAATCAGTAGCTTTTCTATATACAAAGGAAAAATATACAGAGAAAGAAATCAGTGATGCTGTCCCATTTTCATTAGCAACAAAAAAAAATTAAATACCTTGGAATAATACTAACCAAGGATGTGAAAGACCTATATAATGGAAACATAAAAACACTCAAGAAAGAGATAAACAAGGACTTGAGAAGATGGAAAGATCTCCCATGCTCCTGGATAGGTAGAATTAATATTGTGTAAATGGCAATTCTACTAAAAGCAATATACAGATTCAACGCAATACCAATAAAATTACCAGCATAATTCTCCACAGACCTAAAACTATATTACAAAGCCATAGTGACAAAAACAGCATGGCACTGGAATAAAAATGAAACATAGACCAACAGAACAGAATTGAAAACCCGGACCTTAGGTCAAGTAACTATAGCTGCTTGATCTTTGACAAAGATGCCAATCATATAGCTAGAGAAAAGATAGCATCTTCAACAAATGGTGTTAGACAAATTGGATGACCATATGTAGGAAAATGAAATTAGACCCACTCATTTTGCTGTACACAAAAATCAAGTCCAAATGGATTAAAGACGTCAATATAATACCTGAAACTCATCTACTCAAGAGGTTAAGCCAACTATCATACAAAAGCTGCCTTCCAAAGACAAAAATTTACTCATCAAATTGCATAGATAAGCTCTTCCTTCCAGAGACCCCAGCAGAGACAAACACATAGGAAAAAAAAGAAAATATGAAAGCTGGGAAATAATTTAAATGAAGTATAAAGAGGAAACACAGTAGCAGAGGAAAAAGCCAGAGTCAACATAAAGTCAACAAGATGCAGTGGTTACGAAGGTCTTGGGAATTAGTTTGAACGATTTGGAACTATGGTGCCACCAGATATAAATACCATGGGAATCAGGCATCGTGGCCAACATCCATATCCTAGAACTAATGAGACTGAGGCAACAGGGTTGGGAGTTCAAAACCTGAGCTGCATTTTAAGATTGTTATCTCAAGGCCAAAACATAATCTAAGTAAAAAAGAATATGGGAGGGCTGGAGAGATGGCTTAGCTGTTAAGGCACTTGCCTGCAAAGCCAAAGGACCCAGGTTTGATTCCCCAGGACCCATGTAAGCCAGATGCCCAAGGGGTGCATGTATCTGGAGTTCATTTGCAATGGCTGGAGGCCTTGGCATGCCCTTTCTCTCTCTTTCCCTGACTATTTCTGTATCTCTCTGTCAAATAAATAAATAAAAATAAAATATATTTAAAAAAAAAAAAAGAATATGGGAGCTTTAAGCAAACCAGTTTTTTTCCTACACGATTCGGGAATAAAAACAGTAACTCAGGCTGGAAGGAGGTACTGCACTAAGAGTGCTTACTGCACAAGCATAAGAACCTGAGTTTGATCCCTAGCACCCACATAAAAAAACAGGCATGGCCACACATGCCTGTAACTGAGGGGGACAGAGACAAGAGGGTCTCTGGGACTTACTAGTGAGACAGTTTAACCAAAGCATAGCAAAAGTCCAAGTTCTGTGAAAGAGCCTGTCTCAAGGAAATAAGGTGTAAGATAAATAAAAGATTTTATGGTTTAAATGTAAAATGTCCTCTATAGGTTCATGCATTTGAATACTTGCACCCCAGCTGATGATGCTATTTGGGAAGGTTGGGGAACCTTTAGAAGGTGGAGCTTTGCTTTAGAAAGTGGGTCACTGGAAGGTAGGCCTTGAGGTTTTTTACCCCACACATCCTGCTCTTCATCTCTGCCTATGTGCAATGTGACCAGGTCTGTTCCTGCCTTCCCTCACCATGATAGAATGTGTCCTCTCAAAGCTTAATACCAGAACAGACCCTTTCCTTCTTACTTTGCTTCCTGGCAGGTATTTGTTCCTAGGAACTAATACAGAGGAAACTACCCAGTGGCCTCCATTCGACTCTGCTGATGTACACCCAGGACATACACATCTTCACATACATATGTAGACACTACATATACACATCCAAAAATCCTCATTGAAAATCTGCTACAATGATTATATTACAAATATAAATTTATATTGCATATAAATACTTAACACAGTGCCTGACATTGAACCCTTATTATTACTGTAGGTCCCTTAAAATATTCTATGATCTCTTGTCTTTAAAAAATAATCTTCCTTGACTAATGCTTCTTCAAGCTGGAAATCTGTAAATTAGAGAGACCACAGGAAATAGCAGCAGAGAAACCAGGAGTCACCTTTTGCTCCTCCATCCTAGGACCCAAAGGTGGGACATTCACAGAAACCATGATTCCAGAACAAAATCTATCCCAGGAAGCTTCTTCTGGAGCAGTAAGTCCCAACTATTTTCTTTGTCCTATTTCCTGGGTATTTTTAAATAATGAAAATCCCAACTCTTTGCCCAATCAGTCCTGGGAGGATGAAAAACAAGCAAACCAAACTAATAACCACAAGACTATAAGGCACCTTTCATTACAAGCTACATGGAATAGATAGATGAAGCCTCTTGGAAAATGTGCAGAAGAGCATCAATGTCATGATAAATAAGTTCAACCTGCAATGTGTTTCTGCAGTAATAAGTAGCATAGAGCAACTGCCTATTGCACAAAACCTTGGGATTTATGTCCAGTCTAGCTGCCTCAAAACTAGAGAATTAACTCATAATACTCATACATCAATACATACAGAAAAGGGAATCACAATACAGAAATGAAAGTAGCATGATATTAGTTAGCGTTAGGGCATAAATAGAGGTTACTGACATTTTCCTACATCTTCTATATCAAATATCTTTGGAGAACTCTCCAAGCTTGGACTGCATTTGAGGGCCCCCGTGATTTATTTCAACATTTTCTACACTAGGCAAGTTGTTTGCGAAGTCCTTCAGATCTCCTTAAGACAAATCAGGAAATAAAGATAATTCCTAAAGAAAAGAATAAGATCATAGGAAGACACTGCTTATACAGAATACGCACAATGTGTCACTGCAATGTCCAGACCAGTGTGCAGCTGTGTGTATTAATCCACTGAAACAAAGATCTGACACCATTCTAATGAATTTTTGGCACATTTGGAAATTCTGACAGTTGTTGCCTTAGGAGCCTCTTAAATCACACCCCTCCCTTTTACTGCAGTTGTCTTCTCACAGTTTTATCACAGTGAGAAATGGATTACATGATCCGTAGTAACTACATTGTATTAGTACATCTCATACTATTGATGTGTATTGCATAGTGCATGAATTATAGGTGGGCTAAAAGAAGGGTGCCAGATAATTTAAACATGAAACTGGCGATATGTGGGACCTGTGGGAACAAAGGCAAAAGTCAAGGCTATGGGTAGGAGAAGCCAGGTAGTTGTGGCTAACAACACAAATTTATTAGTAAGGTGTGCTGTGTAAGAAGATTGCTATTTTACTGCTAAGATGATGATGTTTTTCCTTCTCTTTTTTATTATTGCTTGCCTGCTGCTCTCTTGTCCTTTGGTTACTGCTTCTTTCTTCTACAGGTTTTAAATGGACATGGAAGCAAATATGACTTAGCTGTATAAAGTCTCACTGTATGTCTAAGATGAAGGAAGATTATGAATTTAAGTTTCTGAACTTAGAGATGTACACTATTACCCACTCACCATGAGAATGGGGCAACATCATTTAATTCATGTATTAGTTCCTTTGTTGGAACTGGGACAAAAATATATGAAAGAACAACTTAGAAGGATGAAAGGCTGATTTTTGTGTATGGTTTAAGTCCTTGGCTTCATTAATTCTAGGCCCAGAGACAGACACCATAAAGGGGTAGACTGTTCACCTCATGGTGCTCAAGAACCAGAAAGCAAGAAAGTAACTATGGACCATGTGTAACTTTCAAAGGTTTCCTAGTAACATACTTTCCTCACTTGCCACCCCAGTAAGGTTTCCAGAACTTCCCAAAATAACACCCTGTTTTAGGTTGCAAGTGTTTAACTCAAACATTAAAGGAACATTCATATTCAAACCATAAAATTAAGACTGCCTTCATGAGTTTATGTCTATCTCATAATGACAAATGCATTCAGTCCACTACCAAGATTCCTAAAAGTCTTCACAGTCCTAACTTGTTCAAAAATCTAAACTCGGGGCTGGAGAGATGGCTTAGCGGTTAAGGCGCCTGCCTGCTAAGCCTGAGAATGTGGTTCCAATCTCCAGGTCCCATGTTTAGCCAGATACAGGGACGCAAGGGTGCAATGCCACACTTGCCCACAAGGGGGCGCATGCATCTGGAGTTTGTTCACAGCAGTTGAGAGGCTGCTGGTGCGCCCATTCTCTACCTGTCTTCCTCTCCCTCTCTCTCTCTGTCGCTCTCTGTGTCTCTCAAAAAAAAAAAAAAAAAAAAAAAAAAAAAAAAAAATCTAAACTCGATCTCTTCAGAAATTCACAACAGACTTCAAAAAAAAATCAAAGACAAGTTACATATTTCAAAGACATAATGACACAGTGTATCACTCCCATTCCAAAAGCAGAGAATTGGGGCATAGAAACTGGAGGAATGGGACCAAAGGAAGATTAAAAGCCAGCAGGGCAAATATTAAACCTTGTCATTCAAGTCCAGCATCTGGGCACATAAACTTACGAACTCAAGTGAGAGTGAGCAGCCTAACCCCTATGTCCTTGCTATTCACAATCAACACAGTCTCTCTCCTGTCCTGACTCCACTTGTCTATGGCATTACTTGTGAGATATACTACTTTGTAGACATCTCCAGCATCCAGCCATCTCCATAATAGCTTATTTTTTATCCTCACAATTTCATAAATCAACCCTCTGGGGCTTCCTGTAGATACCTTGACCCTAGCACATATTGCCTGGCTTTCCAGTCATTCCCTTGAAATATGTATGGAAGCTTCACTGACCCTGTAACTCTGGAATTCTGCATGCTAGCAAAGCCAACATGTGTATGACATCAAGATCTGACACCAGTTGAAGTAGTAACTGGACCCCACCCACAGAAGCTTGCAAAGACTTCTGGGTACCTGGGCAGTCAAGCACTGGGAAAAGGATTTTTGAAAATTTCTAGACTGCCCTTTTAAAGAAAAATGGATGCCTAGAGGCACTTTCTCACTTTCTTCTCAAGAGAAAGTCTTTCAAAAATGAGTCTTGACTCTTCAATTGGTGGAGTCTGGCCAGTTACATAGACGCAGAGTGTCTTTCCTATTGCTCCAATACAAAATAACTGGTCTTTCATCTCTGCTTCTTGCTTATAATTCTATCTGTAAGCCTGTCTAAAAGCATCTAGTGATAACGCTACAGTCTGAAAAGTGGATTACCTTAAGTTCATCTCCTTCAGATTACTTAGGATATCATCTTTTAAATTAGTCACATTCAATGTCTGAGGGCATGACAAATTGTAGACAAATTATTTGCCAGAATGTAACAGAAATAGCTTGCAATCCAATTCTACAAATAGTATTCAATTCCAATGCATCCTAATGACTTTCGCTTTCACTGTGTGAATTCCTATAGGCATTCTGGTCTTCTGAGCTTCCATGAGTATCATTTATTAAGCCCTGCTAAGGTTTCTGCAGCCTGCATCCAAAAACTTTTCCAAATTCCTCCACAAACCAGTCCCAAAAGCTTAAGAATCATATCTCCAGATGCATGCTCCACTATATATCTGGCTTTACATGGATATGGGAAATCAAATCCAGGTCATCAGGTTTAGCAAGCAAGTGCCTTTAACCACAGAACCATCTTTCCAACCTCCAATACCACTTTCTAATGTTACTTTTGTGAAGCAACACCAGAATAGTGGAAACAACTTAAGTGGAAAGAGTTGTTTTAGGTCATAGACTTCGAAATTTCACTCCATTGTCTTTGGCTCTTTTGATTCTGGACTCATTGTGAGACAAGGCATTATGATAACTGAAGATGGGATGGAGGGGGAGAAAAGGCTATTCGCCTCATGGTAAAATCAAGGAAGGGATATGGATTAGGAATCAACTTCAAAGGCATGCCCCTAGTAATCTACTTCCTCCAACTCATCCCTTACCTTAATGTTTCCAGAACCTCCCATACATGCTACCAGAACATCAGGAGTTAAGGGAGGGAGATCCCTCACAGTAAATCTTGAATGCCCATCCTTGATGGTACCTTGGGCCTCCTGAAGAACTAGCTTAATTATGAAGCTAGGGACACCATAAAGAATCTCAAGATTTGAAACTAGTTTGACTCCTGGCTTTCTGTTCTAAATCATGATTTTCTTTAATGTCATTTAAAAATTATTAGCATATATTAGTTGTACATAATACTGAGTTTCATTATTACATTTTCATACATGTATATATTTTGTTCAAATTCACTACCCAAAAACCTCTTCCTTATCCCCTTTCATTCCTGCTGATCTCCTTCATTTTCATATCTTTCTTTCCTGTGGTGACAGTAAGTTTCAGGGTTGCTTATAGGAGCATGGGCACCTTACCAGTAGCTACATCAATTATGAAAATGTCTCTTCCTCCCAGCAAATATTAACTGCCTGCAGAACCTCCAGGAATGGCACGGTTTCATGAATCCCTCCCTCTTCATGACAGAATGTTGATGGGCCCACTCTTATGCAGTCATGTCCTTATAATCTAAGCTGTTTTGAGTTCATGAATTCAATAGCCATGTCATGGCAGAAAGAGCGTTCTACAATATTGTACATTTCCCTATGAATCTTACATTATTTCTGCACTCTCTTCTGCAATAAATCTCATTTTTAAATTTTCTCTGCATTTTATATTATTTTTACAATTTGTATAATGTTTTTATAATTGTAATTTTTTTAGTATTTCTTAGGTGCCTGCCACCATATGAGTATAGTTACTTATTTTAAGTTCTAGTAATAAGTGATTAGCACAACCAGGATTTGAACCCAAGAAGTCTAGTGCTATAGCTCCACCTAACAAGGCTAGTTGTATCAATTCATTCTGCTATGGACATAGCAAGATAGTCCTTTTCTTTTTAGTAACACCTTTCTGATGAGATAAGCATACATAAATATGCTGGGTTTTATCCTTTGTGGTGTTGAGGATTGAACTCAAGACCTCATGCATACAAGGCAGGCACTCTACCAACTAGACTATATCCTCAATACTAAATATTATTTTCAAAAGGACAAAATATTATGTGTAAAATATTCTTATTAAATAAAGATTTCAAAACATTAAATATACTTTGGATCTATTCAGTTTTGAAGATGAAAATTTTTAATTATCACCAATCTATCTCTTTCTAAGGATGTGTAAATTACTTAATTTTCTTGGCCTAAAGTGAAAGAATTGTCAACTAGAAAGTTATAAATTTTTATAAAAAGCAAATATGAAGGCCCTAAAATACTGATTCACACTGCTTTGTGTCTTTGGATTTTGACAAACCCTTTAATGACAAATGCAAAGGGATGTCAGAAACAGTCCTAATTGAGTTAAAATTTATACTAATTCTAAGTAAAACACCACAATTTGTGAGATTCTTTTGTTGTTGTTTGTTGTTCATTTGTTTATTGGTTGTTTGGTCCTGAGGATCAAATTTAGGGACATCTACATACTATGTATTTGCTCAACCATCAAACTGTAGCCCCTGCCCCTTGTTGCATTTCTTGAGCTTTATTTACAATACTAAAATAAGCACACAGATATAAGATAAATGCTTGAGAAGGAAAGAATTCATCAATCACCCTCCATGAGCACGGTACCATGTTAAACACCTAGAGATGCATAATGATTCCAAAGTCATGCTGTGTGCTTTTTCTCTGAACCACAAGAACAAACGAACTTGAAAAGTAAATGTGACTGCCTACTCCCAAATTTTCTGTAATATCATATAGTACAGGAAGAAGTCAATAGTTGTATCCATCCAGACTATGTAGCCTTCTACCAGCAAGTAGTAGGCATTTATGTTTCACATGTGGTGGCTCACATAAGTAATCCCAGCACTAGGGAGGCTGAAGCAGGAGTAACAAAGCTCGATGTCAGCCTAGGTTACATGTTATGTTCATATAAGTTCAAGAGCAGCATGGACTGTAGAAAGAGAGCTTATCTCAACAAAGGGGGAAGAGGCTGGTATATTTCTAGTCTATTCATATGAATCAGAAGAGAATTTATCCATGTATTTTATTTTTAAAAAGGTCTTATAAGGATGAGAAAAGGGCTCTATTTATAAATAGCAATCTGTGAACTTATTTTTATCATTAAATAACATGTTGATTCTATTGCTAAGTATTTTTGCATGTATGCTTTTTACAAAAGGCCATAATTTGCTCTATAATCTTGATTTCCATCCTGCTAAAGTTGTTCAAGGTCACTGTGGCACCATACCAATCAATCATGTGTGCCTCACAGATTTCCTCTGTCAGCAATACATTATCAGGATGATTAATGGTTCATGCTCATATTCAGGATTCTGACTGGATAACTATCATTTTATTTGTTGTATTGTATAATTTAAGAAATATACTGATGAAGTTAGCCAGGAAAACAAAATGATGCAAGTCAGTTTTTCTCATTAAGAAACAAATCTTGGAAGTTTATGCAGGGTCTCACCCAGTGTACACCATAGGGTCTGAGCTATGTGCAAGAGAGGGGCATTCATCAACCCCACAGCATAACGTAGTACTGCTATCATGAGAAAGACTGAATATCATCCAGGAATGAAGGCTTCTGCTCTGTAAGAACCAGAGTCCATGAGCTGCTTATTAAGACTGCTATTAATCTGTCTCTAATAGCAAGTACCATTTCCTTATTATAAAAGTAATGATTCATTATTAGGTATTAACTTATTTAGATATCTAAAGAGATTATTATTTTTATAAGACCAATAATACCTTATTATTAAAAATAAAATAGGGACATCGAATAGGTCCTTTAAAATTCCCTTAAGTCCTACTGTCTAAAGATACCCTTTGCCTTTACAAAACTACAAAATATCAGAATAAAACCTGGGTATGATAAGCCTATGACTTTATTTGCAGCACTCAGAAGGGTGAGGTAAGACCATCTCTACGAGTTCAAGGCCAGCCTAGGCTATATAGAGAGTGAGTCAGCTTGGGCTAGAGTAAGACTCTGTCTTAAGAAAAATTCAAACAAATTCAAGGTTTCTTGAAATTTAGCAAACAGTAAACAGTGCATTTCAAGTTATGAGACATTTTGGAGGTTTGCTTTTCAGTAAATTTTGTTTATATAGCTGGCTACTATTTAGGAGAACAGCTTGTTCTCAATCTTACTCTTGATCGTTGCATAAATTTCAAATACATTAAAGATTTTATTTTAAAAAATGTTAAATTCTAAAGTGATGAGAAAATGTTGGCATTTTTAACTTTTCTTTTAAAAGGTCCTTGTAAATGTTTCAGAAACCCAGAAATTTAAATTTGGGGGGGGGGAAGAGCTAAATTTAGCTGAATAAAATTTAAAAGATTCAGTATAAATAAGTACAAATCTTCTAAAGACAAAATATGAATGAAACATATGTAATTACAAGAGAAAATGGGAAGAAATGACAACATACAAAAATTTTAATAATCTTAAAGTATTTATTTCTTAATTAAAATGATAGAAATAACAATAGGATAATGTACAAAGACTTTTTAATAAGAGAAAATGTATTTTATTAGTGATGAAAGTATCAGTACTAATTCTCTCATATTTAATGAATCTATATAATACATATATTACTATTCTAAATAATTACAGTACAATAAGCAAATCGAAATGATTTTATTTTCTATGAGCCAATGGCACTCAGGTTTTATGTTTTTAGCTTAGATGATATTCAGCCTGTATGTGGTCTTGCAGGGACAGGATATGACTGAAAGTATCCCACATAATCCTATACAGAAATCCAAACATGTCTTAGAATGTTTTTAGATGCATTTATAAGAGACAACAAGCTAACCATATTATGGTAAGCATTTTTATTTAATATGTAAATATATGATCAATAATTGTTCAGAATATAATTTTTGAATACTCTTGTGATTCATGCCTCAATCACCATAAAACTCAGATTATTATTAAAAAGAACCCTCCCCTCTTTCTTCACACTAAATTCAGGCTCTTGGAGGTCTTTCATTATTTCAGCTTTGAGATCTGGCGGGGCTGTTTTGCAAAAGTTGTAGGTTTCTGTCAAAAAATCCCAAAGCAGGGCTCCATTTTCATTACCATTAATAAAACAGTCAGTAATGTCCATGGTGGACAGAAGGTCATAGCACTCATACTTAATCCCCAGGTTTTCCAGCATCTGAGTGAGCTCAGATGATGTGACATACTGGCAGAGGTCATCCTGAGGTAGGTGCGTTCCATACTTTTCCCATAGCTTCTTCCAGCTGCTGGTTCCTGTGCAATAGAACAACGTTCAGGCTATTATTTACTCTGTGTTTCACTTACTTCCACCAGCCAGTACACCAGATGTTTGGAATAGAGCAATGGACAAAATAATATTCTTACCCTTGGTGGTGCTCAGCTCCAGGAGCACAGGCAGAAGCAAGATGATTAAATAAGTGAACATGATGTAAGTGACAAGCTAATCAGAGCACAGGAGAGGGAGAGTCAAAGTGTTTGAAACACTGCTGTCTTGTCTACAATTATAGAGTCTGTTTAATAAGGTGACACTGGGCACAGAGCTGACAGCAAACCATGTAGCTATCAGAGGGAAGATTGCTCCAGATGGGCAGAAGAGCAACTACAAAGGGTTTGAATGGTGCAGGAGTGAAAAAGGAAGTAAATCGAGTACCGTATCACTTAAGACCAAGTTGGAAACCACTGCAGTGCTATCCAATAGAAATTTCTGAACTGACAGACCTGTTTTAGATTTGCACTAATATGGTAGCACCCACTCACTACTTGTGGTTGTGGAACACTTAAAATGTAACTAAAGAACTTAATTGTGGGGTTTATTTCATATTAAATTTCAATGTCAACCTTATAAGTTGCTTATAAGCAAAGTGGTGTTACTTTCATATTGGATAGGACAACTCTAAGGGGACTTAGTTTCTATTTTAATAAGGCTACTCTGGTCATACAGGGTATAACCGTAGAAGCAGGGGAAACAGCAAGACTTCTGCAATAAGCTGGTAACCTAGACCTGGAAGGTAGCAGATACAGAGAAATGCTTGTATGGTTTGCTTGTCTGTTTATTTGGAGTTTTTGAAACAGGGTTTTGTGTAGCCCAGGCTGACCTGGGACTTGCTATGCAGCTAAGAATAACCTTGAACTTCTGATCCTCTTGACTCCAGCTCCTGAATACTGATTTCACAGGCATCTATCACCATGCCTACTTATTTTATTTTATTTATTTTTGGAGAGAGACACAGAGAGAGACAGACAGAGAGGAAGAGAGAGAGGGAGAGGGAGACAGATAAAGATGGGTGCGCCAGCAGCGTCTCAGCTGCTGCGAACGAAATCCAGATGTGTGCGCCCCCTTGTGGTCAAGTGCGGCATTGCGTTCTTGTGTCACTTTGCATCTGGCTAAACGTGGGACCTGGAGATTGGAACCAGGTTCTTGGGCTTAGCAGGCAGGCGACTTAACTGCTAAGCCATCTTTCCAGCCCCATGCCTATTTGTATGTGGTGTTGGGCATCAAACTCAGGGTTTCATGCAGTTAAGTAAACACTTTACCTACTAACTGAACTACATCCCAAGCCCTTAGGTGCATTTTCAATATTATGTTCCTAGGTTCAATGTGATGCCAACAACTTAGATATGGAGTATGGAGAAAGATAAGAGTCAGGGATTTCTGCTAGAGCACTTGAAACAAAAGTGTTATTATTAGAGATGGGAAGAAACATTCTTAAATATATAACAGCCATCTGGTTTGGGAAATGTAAATACAAGACATCTATTGGACATTCAGGTGGTGGTGATATAAGGAAGACAGTGGTCTGCAGTTAAATAGTAAGGTTCCAAGAGTAAAAAAATGCAAATGGAAAGAAAGTACATGAAAACCCTACAATTTCTTCTAATCATATGGGTGGATCTTATATCTACAAACAACTTACAGAATGCTTCCTTGGACTGCCAATAATTAGGTTTGACTTCTATACATTTTGTCTCTTACTACAGAAGATACTTTGGTAGTATCTATTGTGTTTAACTAAAAATTCAACCCACGGGGCTTGAGAGATGGCTTACTGGTCAAGGTGCTTCCTCAAGAAGCCTAAGGATTCAGGTTTTGTTCCCTAGGACCCACGTAAGCCAGATGCACAAGGTGTCACATGCATCTGTTTGCAGTGGCTAAAGGCCCTAGTGAGCCCATTCTCTCTCTGCCTCTTTTTCTCTCTTTGTCTCTTTCTCTGTCTCTTAAATAAATAAATAAATAAATAATTTTTTTTTTTAACTTCAACCCACCATAGAAGTTAAGAAAGACATCTAGGTTAAGATAAAGTTCCCAGATTTAGCTCAACCTAGGAGCTTATCCAAAACAGGAAATGGTAAACAATAAATAGTCTAAATAATTGATGTTCTGCTAATAATTCAACAGATGTGAGAAGACTTTAATATTTACTCTAAAAAAGGCAAAATTAGAATGAGTCAAAAATATTAAATATCAATTGAATTGAAAAATGAGCCTTGTGAAGATGTATTTAAAAATCTTTCATTTCAATCAGTGGGTTATCTTCCCAAAAGAGGCCCAGTTATCATCATCATTATTGTTAACCTACCAGAAAGAAAAAAAGAACCAAATATTAACTTCAAAAAATTTGCTGGTGTCCATGCTATGACTCATTGTCATTTCTGAAATGAGCAACTACACACTTTCTAACTAATGCATTACCATAATGACTCCCAGTAAGTGCAACATATGGTATCACTTTGGCTTTCAATGTGACATAAACCAAATTCTTTTTTTCCTCACTATATTACACAGAAGCCATCATTTAGGTTAAGAATAGGACAGACAGAAAACGGAGTGAATTTCTATCCCATTTCCTTTACTGGTTCCTTTAATTTCCTTTAGCAACTCCCTCAACCAATGCCTGTCTGACATTTGCAGCAACACACACCACGTATTTTAGTTAGGGTACTCATCATTTACAATAAAATCCAAATACTTTGTTAGTATTACTGTTCTTTTTCATCCCCAAATCAAATCTGTTTCATTTTCATAATCAGTACTTCCAAGTGAATATTTACAGAGCTGGGCCAGTTCTATAATGGATGCTTAAAGAACATGGAGGAAAAGTTTATTTTCCCCTAAAGAAGATGCATTCCAGGAGACTGACCACTGAAAGTCTTCATTTAACTCTCATTTCAATTTCTTTTTCTTGTTCTAATTAGTTTGTCTGGCTATCACTATATCAACATACATGTGTGTGTGCACATGAGCATGTATGTTTTTAAATTTTTTTTTTTTTTTTGGGGGGATGGTTCAAGGTAGAGTATCACACTAACCCAGGCTGACCTGGAACTCACTCTGTAGTTCCAGGATGGTCTTGACCTCACAGTGATCCTTCTATCTCTGCTGAGTGCTGGGATTAAAGACATGTACCACCACACCTGGTAAGAATATGTTTTTTTTTTTTATATTTTATTTATTTGCAAGAGAGAGAGAGAGAGAGAAGAGAGACAGAAAAAATGTGCTCACCAGGGCCTCCTGCCCACTACAAAGGAACTCTAGATGCATGCATCACATTGTGCATCTGATTTTACTTGGGTACCAGGAAATCAAACTCAGATCATTCGTCTTTGCAGGCAAGCACCTTAATTGCTAACCCATCTCTCTAGCCCCAATAATGTGTTTTTATTGAAACTTTTGTTCCAGTTTATTAAACCCATTTGTAAATATTTAGAAGTTTGTATGCTTCTTAATTTTGTATCTGCAAGTATCCATTCTTACTTTCTTACATATTCTCTTTATTTTGGGGGGTGGGGGATGGACTTTTAAAGCCCATGATACCACAGGGTAGAAATAAACAACTATTCAGTTTAGTTCAAGTACATTTTGAGCATTTTATATGTGTCAAAGGCTTCATAAAGGTCTAGGAATAGACTGAGAGGCTTGCTTGCTTGCTCTCTGGGTTCCCTGGTAACTCTTCTGAGTGCCCTATGTGTCTCTGATGGCAAACAGCAGGAGAGCATGACCCTCAGGGATACTCAAGACTACAGAAGTGTTGGGTGGGGAGTATTAACCAGGTTCCTTGGATGAAGGCTGAGTCATTTACTCTGTTTTTAATTGTTACTGTAAGACAGTAAAACCAGGGGATCCAGAAACATTCCACTTAAACACTAAATTGATGACACTGGGAAACATATTTAATAATACTATTTCCTTTTTCAGGTAACATATCTTTTTTATAAAAAGTTTATTTGTAAGCAAATACAGAGAGAAAGAGAGAATAGGCATGTTAGGACATAGTCATACTGCAAATGAACTCCAGACACATGCACCACTTTGTGCATCTGGTTTCACATGGGTAATTGGGAATCAAACGCAGGCTGTAAGGCTCTGCAAGCAAGTGCCCTGAACCTATGAGACATCTCCAACCCCTAGCATATCATTTTTAACTGCAAAGTAAGCGATGTTGAGAAAAGTGCTTTATTTTTTATACTTTAAATTATATTTAATTAATTTATCTGTTTCTGATAAATACAAGCAAAAACCCTGATTTTTCCATAGGCTACAGAGATGGCTTAGCAGTTAAGGTCCCACATAAGCCAGGCTCATAAGGTGATACAAGCATGCAAGATTGCACATGCACACAAGGGAGCTCACATGTCTGGAGTTCAATTGCAATGGCTGGAGACCCTGGGATGCCAATTCTCTCTCTCTCTCTCTCATATAAAAGGCCAGTCTGTTGGGCTTGCCTCAAAAAAAAAAAAAAACCTGAAACCTTTTGAATCTTAGCAGAGAAGTATAAAATACAAATTAAAGTATCTATTTTCTCCTTTTACTCAGTGGTTCTTTTAAGAAAAATGGGCATGATATTTCTTCTACAGTGATTAAAAAAAAAAAACCTTTTCTAATATGTGATGACTATGATAATAGAATGAGGTTATCTAATTTCGTTCACAGCAGCTGAGAAACTGCTGGCGCCCTCTCTGTCTCCTTCTCCCTTTCTGTCTGTCTCTCTCTGTGTCTCTCTCCAAAAATAAATAAAATAATTTTTAAAAAGTGAATAAAATAATTCTACCATCTAAAATAAATTGAATAATTTTGGGCTCAAAATACATTTTTTAGAAAGCTAACTGGGGCTGGGGAATTAGCTCCATGGGCCAAATGCAGGTGGCACAAACATGAGGACACAAGTTTGGATCCCAAGTGCACACATAATGTGAGGCATGATAGTGTTTGTGTCTGTAATTGCAGTGCTGGCAGGTAGAACAGGGAGTCCCAAGGGCCAGTGAGTCTAGCTAAATTGGTGAGCTCCAAGGTCAGGAAGAGGTATTTGTCTCAAAAACTAAAGTGAAGAGTGACTGAAGAAAGATGCCCAACATGAACCTCTAGCCTCCAAATGCATGTGCACCACATATACACATATGCACCCAGCACACACACACAAAACATTTCTGTTTTATTAAAACAAAAATTTAAATCTAACTTATTGATGTTTCTGCCCTTACTTTTGATTTTTACCTATGAAAAACATAGTATTTATGAATCACTTATATAAATATATGCACTATAATAGAGTATAATCATCCATAAACAGCCTAAAATTAACTAAGGTTCAGAGACAAAGTTCATACAGGCCAGACGTGCTATAGTAGACACATGTTCTGGGTCATCATACCTTTTCATTGGGTCTATTTTAGTTTTCACATTTCTTGATGCCAATAAACCATGGATTGGATTAACTTCACTAAGCAGCCACCAGAATACTGACTATAAGGAAATGTGGTTAATGTACAAATGCATGTGGAATACACATACCATTTTCTGAGTCTTAGGCTGTTTTTTAATTTTAATTTTAATTTTTTTTTAGCAGACTTACAGAATGCTGCCTTTGGCACTCAAGTATTTAACTTTTGGAACTGTCTGATTCATTCTCCAGTAAGAACATAGATCTGATGTTGATATGAAACATATCCCTTTGGATGAATTTCTGTGAGGAGTACTTTTTCTGGTTTATTGATATAAATCATCAAGAGCAGACTTCCCACAATGTTGACAGTTGCTTTTGTATGCCTAATGAAAAGTGCTTTTGCCAAGTGTCCTAATTGAGACATAGGTTAATAGACAGTATCTGGTTTATATAATTCCTTCCAAATGGAAAGTCAGATCTTTCCCACGTAAGTAAGTAGTTTTGAATAACTAGAGATAAAAATAGTCAGCGGAAGGTTCTCATGGGGGAGTGAGTTGTGTGTAGGAGCTCCCTGTGTCCAAATCCTCACATGAAGTCAAGCCCAGGGTTGCAGCCATAACAGCACTTGCCAGTTTTAAAGTAATTCCTTATATTTGAGAACATATTCATTTAGGAACATACAGTTTTATAGTATGGTATCTATAATTTGGTAAGGGTAATAAAAGCTGTTGTGTATTTAAAAACCAACTTATCCAGCAAAAGTTCAACATCCGTAACAACTTCTAAATTAAAGAGGTGTTATAAAGATGGGCATACATCATGACATATGCCTATAAGGCCTCAGAAGAATGAGGCAGAACACTCATGAACTTTGAAGGCAGTCTGAGCTACACAGTGACATTCTATCTCAAAGAGAAAAGGAAAAGAAAGAAAGAAAGAAAGAAAGAAAGAAAGAAAGAAAGAAAGAAAGAAAAGAAAGAAAGAAAGAAGGAAGGAAGGAAGGGGAAGGGGAAGGGGAAGGGGGAAGGGGAAGGGAAGGAAGGAAGGAAGGAAGGAAGGAAGGAAGGAAGGAAGGAAGGAAGGAAGGAAGGAAGGGAGGGAGGGAGGGTAAGAATAAGAGAAAGAGAAAGAGAAAGAGAAAGAGAAAGAGAAAGAGAAAGGAAAGGAAAGGAAAGGACAGGAAAGGAAAGGAAAGGAAAGGAAAGGAAAGGAAAGGAAAGGAAAGGAAAGGAAAGGAAAGGAAAGGAAAGGAAAGGAAGAAGGAGGGAGGGAGGGAGGGAGGATAAAGAAGAAAAGAAATAAAGATGGAAAGAAAGAGAGACAGTAAAAAAGTGCCCTTATGAATGAATGGCCTTAATAATGTCCATGTTTCATTTGTTAACATTTATGCTTCCTACATGGCATTTACTATAACCCTAGAAGCAACATACAATAACCAATTGCTTTCTTTGAAAACTAAACCACCACAACCATTTGTTTACATGGTCAATTTTAACAGATATTTGAGAAAAGCTGTTAGAAGTGCAAATTAATGAAATATGATGGCATCACAAATACTTAAATTTTTATTTGCTTACTAGTAAATAATGACATCAAGTTCTTGATGTAGTCTGTTAATTCACTGTTTACTTGCATTTTACAGTTCTTATCTCTTGCATTTTCTATTCTATAAAAGAATGCATATACAGAGGACAAGGTTTTTTCTGGAAAAAAAAAGTAAATAGATGTATTCCACTAGAACCCCTAAGCCGAGAACTGTTGTGTCATTTCTAATAGTGTAAAAATTAATTGAAAATTAATTTCAATAATTTCATAACAGAGACAAAACATATTAGCTTTCTCTAAATACATGAGTCCATGCATACATGCACAATGGCTGTTTCAGAATTCAGGTTGAGTGAAATAGCTTACCTGACACAACAATAATGAGAATCTTAGCATTAGTAGCTAGGAGACTGTGGAAGAATTTCACAGTAGCTGGGATGTCTTTGACATAATACAGCATCTAGATGCGAGGGAAAGAAAAATGAATACTCCCTGTAGAATCTTTGTTATTTGGACTAGATGCTCCTGGGAAGTTTGATTTTCAAATTGAGTAAATTTTTATTGAGGAAAACAATTTTTCCTAGTGCTATAAATAGAACCTAGGACTTTTCATTCGCTAATCAAGTGTTCTGCCACTGGACTACCCCTGCTTTAGAGTCAAATACCTTTAAAATGTACCTTCTGGTTTCTATAATAGAGGTGACAAACATTTATAGCTGGAAACATTTACTCCATTCCACAGGAGGACATTCAGCCTATATGCTACTCTACATTTTGTGATTATCAGTGCTCCTAGAAGAAAACGGGGCTAGCATCATAAAAATAGGCCCCATTTCATAGGCTGCTGCATTAAAATTAAGCCTTTTGCATGGGCTTCTCCATATGCTCACATATACTTTCCCCCTTTTTTAATCACAGAAAATGTGATGTGCTATGGTGTTGGCAGGGTCTCTAGGAAATTGGGCAGAATAAAGTATGAAGTTTTGTGCTTGCTCACAGGATATTAGGGATCAGCTTACTCAGCTTTAGTAATGCTATCCCAATCCTTGGTAGAGTATATGCTTTCTACCCAGCATGGAGCTTATATCACTTGAAAGGGAGAGCCTTCTCCTCATGGAGTACAACCTTTACCAGCTAGAGAATCTAACCAGTAGATACATATTGATCACTCTTGAGGAAGAACTCAACATTCCACACAGAATAACAAAATTCACCACATAAAGTTCAAACAATTTAAGCTATGAATTCCACATGAATGAATGGAAGAAAATACCCCTACATGTGGCCCATGTCATCTCAGGAACCAAGTTTAATACCAGGTTAAACCACAGGCACCTAAATACAGTTAATCCACAGAATAGCAAGGAATCTATGGCACAACCAGAGGAAAAATGAGGCAACGGGCTATAGCAGATGCCTTAACTTCTATCTAAGACACACTGAGATCTCCAGTTAACAGTGAATACTAAGCTGAAAAAAAGTCATGAGAATGTTAGGACTATAAATAGCAATGAAGAGACACAGCTTAGAAAAATGCAGAGTAGGGATAGAGAGATGGCTTGGCAGTTAAGGCACATGCCTGTGAAGCCTAAGGACCCCCGTTTAATTCTCCAGGTCCCACATAAACCAGATGCACAAGGGAGTGCATGTGTCTGGAGTTCGTTTGCAGTGGCTAGAGGCCCTGGCATGCCCATTCTCACTCTCTCACTCTCTCTCCCCCGCTCCCTGTCTCTAATAAATAAATAAAATATATTTTAAAAAAGAAAAATGCAGAGTAGATAAAGCAGGAGAGAAGGGGAGAGTGGTGGTAGAGAAGGAAGCAGTATTGTTGTAAGAAAGAAAAGAATGAATGTGGAAATCACAGGGCATGGTGGCACATGCCTTTAATCCCAGGACTTAGGAGGCAGAGGTAGAATAATTACTGTGAGTTTGAGGCTGGCCTGGGACAACAGAGCAACTTCCAGATCAGGCTAGGCTACAGTAAGACCTTACCTTGGGAAGAAAAAAGAAAAAATGAAGCATATTTTAAGGCCATAGTATTTTATAGCAGGGAGAAGAATGGGATCCAGGGAATAAGTGAAGAAAGTGGCCTTTGAGAAGCAGCTTTTGTAATAAGATGGAAGGAGAAAGAAGTACAGCAGCTATGTTTGCAAGTTCAGAGGGTAAAAGATGAATTTGCACTGGATGATTTCTTTCCTGTGAAATGAATTAAGTCTTGAGAGGCAGAATATAAGAGGAGTAAGGAGAGGGAGACTAGGAAATAGTTGTATGAGAAGGGAAAATGTTTAATACAGAAACATCCTAGGCCTGCTGGGTAATGCAAAGTATTTCCCCACAGGCAAAAGATTTTGTTAGCTGAGCAAGTAGAGATAAGGATTGCCTAAATGTATCAACCTTGAAGCCACTTCTTCCTTTGGCATCTTATGAGCTTATTCTTTGGGGTGGCCGTGATTATGGACTACATGAAGGAAGGAGGGTCTTCTTGTTCATCAACTGCTATATCCAAAATGAGCACATCAGGGATAATAGTCAACATCCTAAAACTTCTATAGTGCTTGCTATCCAGAAATTTCAGGGCTGCCTAGAACTCATTCTATTCAATAGTCATCACTGGCCAATCTGTTGGTGCTGAGCTAGCCATGAAAATAAAATTCTTCTGCATGGATGACTGATGTAACACTTTACTGATTAAAGGAATCTGTCACATACACACTAGCTAAGCTATCAAAGGAAACAAAAGGAGGATTCAGAGAAACTCTGGGACAGTGAGCCTTCTATAACATCAGAGCCACTGAACACTTGCTAGGATGTGTTATCACTCTACTGTTCTCAAACCTATGCATGAAGTTTCCACTGGAGAAAACCAATTAAACTTAACACTGAAAAAAGTTATGATGTAAAATAAAGATAACTGGTGCTTGAATGTTAAAGAGAATTAGTATTATCAACACATATTTGGACAGATAGTGTTGCTTATAAAATTAGAAAACAGAAAATATTTGTTTTTTAAAATTATAATAGTATGTATTCTTTATATATACTTCTGAAAAATCTTTTTGCTATATATTTCTTACCTGGATCATATGAATAAAGTCCCACTTTTGAATCTCTTTCTTGCCCATCATTCTATTTTGATATTCAGATGATGTCTCCTTATGCCAAGCAAACTTTATGTTCTCAAGGTTTGATGTCTTGGCTACAAGCTCTAAAATACAGAGAAGAGGAAACACACCATCAATTTTAGTTGCAAATGTGGAACCTATTACCATTTAGAATTTTAATGCAATCAATGCTATGTGAATGACAGATACAGAGCACATTTTTCTTTCTTATGTAGATCGAGAAACCAGAGAGTTCATCCTAATTTTTATCTAGGATTAAACAAAATTAGGGGTGAAAGGAGTTAATAAGTAATTTTAAGAACCTGGATACACACAGGTTATATTATCTTAGTATTAATAGGAAATCAATGTGAATTTTATTAATGAAAAGCAAATGTGAAACAGGTGATAAGATATGTAACCAAAGAATGGGCAAACTATACCCACAACATATTTTTGTATGGAATGCTGGCTAAAAATATATACTGTTCTACTTCCTGACTTTGTTTCTGTCATTCATGTGTCATGCCATTAAATTATTAAGTAGTTGGAAAAATCAAAATGAGGTTAATATTTCACAATTTGTAAAAAGTGATATGAAATTCAAATGTTGATATTTATATATAAATTTTTACTGAAGCACACTAATGCTCAATTTACATAGTGCCTATGACTGCTTTTGTGCCACAATGACAGAGACAGTTAGCCATAACAAACTGTGACCTTCTAAATCTAAAACATTTGAACCTTTTCAGAGAGTTAGGGGATTCCAACTGTAACCCATTACACATGAGTTCTTTAATGGCATATGCACTAATGTTTTTGAATGAATAAATGAATGTGTTCCTAAGAATAAACGTTAGTAGCAATAGGTGAATTATGAAGTCAAGAAAATAATATAAAATATTCACAGTCCTCAACATTCATTCATGTCTGCCAAGAATTATGCTTTTCTCCTAATGAATCTACCAAGAGCATATTACAGTCAATGCACTGTTAATTATTCAAGGTAAGAATGCGATGATCAGTTTTTGGAGACATGATTCAGCATGTACCTTTGTACTTGGCAATTTGTTCATCATTTGGTTCAATAATTTCATTGTTGATACAAACACCTGGGAATTGAGCTTGGACTTTGGAAAGGATTTGAAGATCAATTTCACCTAGAAGACAAACACACAAAACAGGCTACATCATGGTCAAAAGAAGTGTGATTAGAACAAAGTGAGATGATTTATTTTCTGCTCTACATTTACAAAGGCTAGCATAAAGATTAACACTCACATGTAGTATTGGCAAAGTACCTATGATGCCTAAAAGCTAGGCTTTAAGTAGAAAAATTTTTTTCATTTGAGGAGGAATACAATGCTGTTCATTCGTTTTTATAATCTTTATGTAATACCAGTCACTGTATTTCACTAAGTCAAAGATGTCATTGATTGTGGGAAGTAATCAACTTTAGTTTTATTTCAGTCAAAAAAAAAAATTTGTAAAAGCCGGGCATTTTGGTGCATGCCTTTAATCCCAGCACTCTGGAAGCAGAGGTAGGAGAATCACCATGAGTTCAAGGCCACCCTGAAATGAATTCCATGTCAGCCTGAGCTAGAGTGAGACCCTACCTCGAAAAAACAAGAAAAAAATTAAGATTTTTATCTTAGATATAACTTAGATCAGAAATGTTAAGATATATATATTAGAACTGATTAACTAGTCTAGTCAAAAGGATACAAAATTTTTTTAAAAACAAATGTGGTTGGTACAAGTTACAAGATACAAAAACATATCAGACATCTTTCTTCAAAATCATGGTTGTCTAATGGAAGGGACACACCTAAAAACAACCCTGCTGTGACAGGCCAGGGAAGGATAAGAGGAGGAAACATGAAGGAAAGGACAGGAGAGGAGGCCAGATAACCCAAAGCTTCATAGAAGGAGATCACTCTTGAGTTCTGCCTTTCTGGAAAAGGAGCATGGCCAAGACAGACTTCAGGCACGTGTAGGGGGACAGAATGGGCAACAGAAGTACAAAGTGAGAAGGTAAAAGCACATACATGGCCCTACTCGCACTTCAGAGTCTCAGACTACTGGTCAAAGTAGGGCCTCCAAACAAGAGGAGACCCTAGAGGTAAATGAAAAGGAGATGATAGGCAGATTAGACAGTCATTAGTTCATTCATCAACTAATAGTCACCTGTTTAACCCCATGATCCCACCACAGTAGGATATAGAAAATAATACTAAGGAAACAGAAATATGTTAGACATCTGTCTTCAAATGCCACTGTCTAGTTAAAGGGACAAACATGAAAACAAGCAAAGCAGGTAGATTTCTGTCTTTTCAGAAATTCAGTCTGTGAGTGATAGCACAGAAGGTGTAAGTCAGATGGACATGAGTTCCAAACCTATTTTACCATGATCTTGGTCAATTTTCTTTACCTGTCCAAACTTGGATTTCCTCATCAGAAAATAATAATATCTAACTTATTAGTTGTGAGGATAAATGAGGACATGTATAGAAAGTACAGTGCAAAATAAAGTTGCCACTGAATAAATGTTAGTTATATATTAATGTTATCTTTGAGCCTCTCTCTTTAAAAATGTTCCCTCTTTCCCTATTGCTAATGCTTCCAAATTAAGTTTCACACTTTTATTCAATTAAGTTACAATGTTGACCTTAATTAAAATGGAAATGCCTCTTGGCAAGATTAGCATGTGAAAATTACGTTAGTCTTTAACATTTTGGTGTAAATGACATTAAAAGAACCTTTCCAAGGTTAGACATGGCAAACAGCAAACACATATGTCGTAAGACTAGGAGATGTTGGAGGAAGGAGATGAAAAAGATGAGTCAGGCATAGAATATGCCAGGTGAGGAAAAGAAGATAGCCAGTGGCATAAAGCCTCTAGTAATATTAATGGGACTTGGACTGAAACCATATGTGGATGGAGAAAATGTGAATGGAAATAAAGGTGACATGGGAGAGGAAGGCACTTATTTCTCTAAAACTGACCCTTATCTATATGAAACATTGTTTTCTTTCCCTAAAAAACTAGAATTGTCATTTATTGGCCACTTACTATTTGCAAAACACTAGGCTAGGCATTTTCCCTAAAACTTCTAACAAGCTTCTGAAAGCAAGCTTTACCAAACAATTCCCTGGCAGATAAGATGATTTGAAAATACTGACACTTGAAATGTGGATATGCCCAATTTACGACACATCTGTCTAAATCTAGTGTCTAAATTATTTCTTATAACTAGGTCATACTAAGCTATCAAATATTAGAAGGTCATCAAAAATATTTTCTTCTGTATAACAAATGTTTTTGAATACAAGTAAAAAAAGAAGAGAAAAGCCTAACCAGAGGAACTGGGGGCTAGTGAGTAAGAGATACCAGCCTTCCCCAAAGGACTAGAAGATGAACGTTTGGTTCTTACCCGTCTCAGTCCAAGTTATTACCTTACATTTTTAAATTTTTTAAATTATTTTATTTATTTTTGGAGAGAGACACAGCGAGAGACAGAAAGAGAGAGAGGGAGAGGGAGACAGATAGAGATGGGCGCGCCAGCAGTCTCTCAGCTGCTGTGAAAGAAATCCAGATGCGTGCGCCCCCTTGTGGTCAAGTGTGGCATTGCGCCCTTGCGTCACTTTGCATCTGGCTAAACGTGGGACCTTGAGATTGGAACCAGGTTCTTAGGCTTAGCAGGCAGGTGCCTTAACCGCTAAGCCATCTCTCCAGCCCTACCTTACATTTTTAAAAGGTCATCAATTAGGAGAAATAAATGACTGGCATACAATCATCTCCCCTCTAGGCCATAATGGCATCTTCTCTCAGATGGTTCCGGGCATTTCAGAGTTGCTCTAATGACAGATCATATTTAGGCATATTCAGAGCCAGACAGTACCTCCTCCTGGGACACTGACAGACGATACACTTCTAGAACTACAGCTACAACATGAAAACCTGGAACACTAGACAGCAACATCTACTGTGAGCCCAAGTGTGTTTGAGCTCTTGCAAAATGAATGCATAACAAGAGGGAACAAGGAAACTTTTTCTTTAGGAGTAAGCACAAAGAATTTATCTCTACTTTACAAGTTGGATGACTATACTCTCTACTTGCCAAAGACACTTTCACTTTTTTCCCCTGTCCTAGTGTCTCATCTGTCAACTTGTTGTCCTTTTTTTCAATAATTTATTATTATTATTATTTATTTGAGAGAGCGAGAAATAGGCAGAGAAAGACAGAGAGAGAAACACAGAGAGAGTATGGGCACACCAGGGCCTCCAGCCAGTGCAAACGAACTCCAGATGCATGTGCCCCCTTGTGCATCTGGCTTACATGGGTCCTGGGAAATTGAACCTGGGTCCTTTGGCTTTGAGGGCAAGTATCTTAACCACTAAGCCATCTCTTCAGCCCATCAACTTGTTTTTCTTATCACAAGTTTTTAATTTTTAAACAACTATTATTATTGTTTTATTTTTGAAAAAAAACCTCATCTGTTAGTGTTCTTGCATTCAGGATTAAGTTTCAGCATAAACTTTGGAGGAATACAAACAATTAAGCTATGTCAGATAGAAAGAATGAACCTGAATGTAAACCATGGATACCTATGACGTATCAATGAAGGATGATGAATTTTAACAAATGTATAACTTTGTTGTTTGCATTAACTAAAGTCATGTAAAGAAATGACATTGTTTTCTCCCTAAAAAAAAAAAAAAAAATTGCCTCCAGTGCTGAAAGGATAGAGAGGTAGGAGGATCACTGGAGCACCCTGGTCAGTCAGTCTAATAAGCAGGGAGCTCCAGGTTCAATGAAAGACTCTGTATCATGGAAATAAGATAGAAGAGTGACAAAGAAGGACATCTGGTATTATCATCAAGTTTTTGCACATGTATGCATTGGGGGGGGCATATCTGCACACACTGCATGCGTGCACACACACACAGACATTCTACAAAATCTCTTGTGATAAATGGAGATAATTAAGCAGCTATGTGTAAATATATCAAACTTTTCTATACTTGTCTCCTCCTTTTGGGAACAGCAAAGCAAACTAATGATTTTGGAGTCTAGCCAAATGTTATGATGACTTAAGAAATGATTTTTTTCTATGGATCAATGTGTGGGATTTGAGTAGTTAAGCAAATCCAAACATGTGTCAGTATAAATCAATGGGTTATAGAGAACTTCCTATCAATACAAAGTGTTTACAAAAGTATGCACTGAATTACAACCAGTGGTTATCTCTGGCTGGTGGCTCTTTATCTTGACAAGAACTTAAAATGTTCCCACAAAAATTTAAATTCTTTTCGAAATTTATTCCCAATTTTTTTAAAGGATAAGATCTTGATGAGTAATTGTATACATCAACTCTACCAGAACATTGAGTGCCCAGAAATTTGGTCAAGCAATATTCTAGATGTGGCTGTGAGGGTGTTTTTGGATGAGATTAATATTAGAATCATTAATTTGGTAAAGCATGTTGCTTCTTTACATTCAACAATGTGCAGGTTAAAAAAGAAAACTCTGAGCTGGAACATTGGTTTTTTAGGCCTCAGACTTGGGCTGGAATGAAGGGTTTTCGTGGTTCCCCACATTGCCAGCTAGAAATTATAACCAAAGCTACCCTGGGTTTCTATAGACCACAGGTCTTGGATTTTTCTCAGTCTTTGTCATCCTGCAACCCATTCTTATTGTGCATTCATATCTTACTGGTTCTATTTGTCTAGAGAACCCTATTGTATTTTCTTATCATAATCCCACCTAAAAAATAAAAACCCTCTTTGATTAAAAAGGTACAGGTCTGAATTTATTATGTTTATTATTTTATATGCATCTGACTGTCCTAAGGTATGCAAAACTAAGTATGGGATAGCTCACAGTAACAATTTAGCATGTAGCTTAAGGCCATTATTTATGTCATTACAGTAATTACATTTTAAGATTATCATTGTCATTATTACTAAGCTTTTAACTAACCATTTTTAAATAAAGATACTTTATAATGTATTAACTAAATTTATTAATTGTTCTCTCACATATTTGATGCATATTTGATTTTATAAAATTACAAAAATTATGGCTGGAGAGATTGTTCAGTGGTTAAAGGTACTTGTTTACAAAGCATGATGGCCCAGGTTCAAGGTTCAATTCCACAGCACCCACATGAAACTAGATACACAAAAGTGGTACATGCACCTAGAGTTTGTTTGCAGTGGCAAGAGGCCTTGGCATGCCATTACACACTCTCTCATATACTCAAAACACACTCTCTCTCTCTCTCTCTCTCTCTCTCTCTATGCCTTGCTCTCCTTCTCTATCTCAAATAAATAAATAAATAAATAAAATATTTAACTATATTAGCTTTTATAAGATATGGCTATATTATAATAAATGCCAATGCATGAAAGAAGTAGGTATCCCTTATACCATACACAATCTTTCTATAGAAAATCAACAGATGTGTCTTTTGAGTTGGAATCTTTCTGTTTTGGATGATTATACTAGTAAAAGATGCTATAAAGTTGAACACTGACCACTATAAAATATGAGTAAGTTGATGGCTGGCTAGATAAATGTACAATCTGACAGCTGATCGATGCTATTTGGATGATTAGAGAAAAGAAAGTAGTTAAGAGAGAAATTACAAATTGGAAAAAGATTTTCTAAGTATTATGACCAAAAAGAAAGAGTAATATTTAAATGATGAAAATAAGTCTCTTCTTGGCTGACATCCTAATCTTAGCATATGTCTTTAAGTTTACTATACACTTACATCATGGATGATCATATGTTTTGGCTAACTGGGATGCCAGACAAGGGTAGAATATAGAGTGGTGTCACAAATTCCTATGGTGCTTCATCTAGTCTAACACATACCCACTGCATCTAAGCACACTGTGCGCAGATAATGAAAGGGGGAGCCACACCCATTGTTTCTTGTATCTTCCACTATTCTCTTTGTTCCTCTAAAATGATAATCCTTATTGATTTGGAGATAGAAAGTAACTTCATAACGTAATTGCTGAAACAGCACTTCCTTCATCCTGTAATGGCTATGATTAACTCACTATAATGGCTCTGGCTAAATAGATACTTTTCATTTTTCCTCATAATGCTACCAGCCTATCATATAACTTTAAAAGAGTATTTAAACCTCTTCTGACCTCATTTCTCTATTTATGAAACAAGAAAATATAACTCACATTAACTTCCTTAAAACATAGAGTAACCCAGAAGCAAACACCCTAACAAGATATAAACGTCAATGCAATAGTGACACATAGCCTAGGTGGGTAACCAATAGCTTTCTGATTGTCTAAGAGATTAGCTCAGTGTAAAGGAACCCATATCTGGAATTGGGAACCAGATCAGAATCCTATGGAGACAGTTTATGCTCTCCAGTGTCAAGCTCTCACTAGTCCTTGGCTAAAAGAGGGGTTACATACATCAAATTCTCCCTAAATTAAGAATGCTTATCCTATTTAAACTATGCGAACTTCACTCTCCATCTGAGAACCTGTTCTTCTGCAGAAGGTATAAGACCCAAGGAAATAAACTACCCCTCACACTTGAGCCAAGCCACAGCTGAACCCACAGAGGAATTGGGGAGACAAGCAAGAGTGCTGCTTCCATGCTGAACCTGATAATCAGCACCAGGGTGAAGGAGACAGACCCTGAGGATACTCAACACCTACCAAAGCAGAGATCCAGAGGTTCCTAAGAGCTCATCACTGAAGTAGAATTAAAACTCACCTACCACAGATCAGGGAATTTTCTGGAAGAGGCGACAGAAAGATTGTAAGAGCCATAGGTTGAGACATCATGCCCAGAGGCATTCCCTCCCTCCTAAAACAACTGACTGCTGCTCCCACAATGCACAACCCACAGCCCCATAGGGAATACCTGTAACCCCACTGAGGAGAGTCCCCAGCAGAATGGGAGCAGGGACAAGGGAAAAGAGATTATCAACACATGATTTATCCACAAAAAAGTGTTAATAATAATAATTAATAAAAAAAACATAGAGTAAGAAGCTTTTAAAAATTCATCTGTGGAGCTGAAGAGATGGTTCCATGGGTAAGGTGCTTGACTGCAAGCCTAATGACTCAGGTTCAGTTCCCCAGTACCCAGGTAAAGCCAGATGCCCAAAGTTGCACATTCATCTGGAAGCCCTGGTGTGCCCATTCTCTGTCTCTGTCACTCTGTGCTGCGCTCTCTCTCTCTCTCTCTCTCTCTCTCTCTCGCCTTGCAAATAAATAACTAAAATGGTTTTTTTGAATTCATCTTTGTAGATTTCTTTAACTTTCCTCTGTTAGGCCTACAATCTTCAGCAATAAAAATGGAGGCAACTAGTTAATATCGTTATGTAGCTCAAAAATTTAGTTTCCAATGTTATTTATCGTTTCAATTTTGAATAATGAAAGTATCAAAATTTATCAAAATTAAGAATTTTGCATGCTATAATGCTTCTTTTAACCATGCTTCCACTAATGGTCTACTTATTGTATGCTAGAAAATTCCCAATACATTGAGTTTATAAAGATAATTTCTAAATATTAATGGGCACATTGAGACTTCCACAAACTCATTAATAATCCCAGAAATGAAAATAAACGATAATACATTTTGCCTTTATGCTTATTGGACTTAGTAACAACAGAAAGTTGGAGACTGGAGCCAGGTGTTGTGGTGCATGCCTTTAATTCCAGCACTTGGGAGGCAAAGGTAGGAGGATCACCATTACCCACTCTGAAACTACACAGTGAATTCCAGGCCAGCCTGGGTTAGAGTAAGACCCTACCTTGAAAAAGAAAAAACAGAAAAGAAAGAATGTTAGAGACTGCTAAGAGCTATCAGGAATACTGAGACATGAAATCTCATCTAGGCTGGTGAGAATACTATGGTTGTTGTGGCCATAATATATGATGATATTTTCTCAAATTAAACATATGCATAACTCATAAACCAAGAGATCTGGATCTGAACTATAATATAAATAATAGTCCAAAGAAATTCTCATACAGGTCTATAAGGAATTATGACATTCACTACAGCATTAACTTCTGATAGAATGGAATCAGAGACAAGTGAGAAAAGGTGGACAGAATGAGTAGATGAACAAAACACTCAGTATTCTGTAACAGCCAGAATCCATGAATTAAATATGCACCTAGAAATATAGGTAAATCTTCAAAGTAGAGTACTGAATGGGGGAAAAACATAAAAATTGGTAACATATTGACAAAATCAGAATACGTCAACGGAACACATATCTCTCTGATACACACAAAATTATTTTTGTACTAAAGGTAATTAAGACACTCAAAAGAAAGAAACCCCCCTTTCCTCCTATTTTGTTTTTGTTTTTGCCTAATGGTAGGTTATAAATTATCCTTTGTTAGAGACTGTGATAGTCTTATCAGCTAGCGACAGAGCCAGAGGAATCTGAAAATGGAACCTTCCATTCAGTTTCTGCTTCATGTATTCGCCTTCTCATTTATTTAGGTTTCCCACTGTTGCAAACCCAAAACTACTTCATTTCCTTTATCCTATCATTTACCCACAGATGCATTGTTCTCTATCAAAGTTGCTCTATAGGCATAAACATTAAGCCTTTGCTTTGAGTTACTTTTAATGTAGGATCCTCTCACATAATGAGCACTGCATAAGTCAATACACATTAACAAGTGTTTCTCTCTTGTGATCTGTCTTTCTTCACAGGGGTCCATCCCAGCTAAGAATCATGAGAGCTGAAAGAAGCTAATACTTTTAATCCCCTACAATGTATTATTACACAAATACAACAGAATTTTGAAAATGTAAAGATTGGCAGTGGGAGACTCATAACACATTAAGTGCAATAAATCATTATAATACTTTACAAATTGTGTAGGGCAAACAATGAAAGTACAAAGGCTGAGTCACAGCCTGTGGGAGAAAGGAATAAAAAGTACACACAGGAAACACTTTGAGGAGGAGCTAACCCTTGGCCCAGTCTACATGATTACTTACTATCTGCTCTCTTCTAGTTTATGGACTGTAGCAGACAGCTTCATGTTCGCTGAGATGAACTTCCAGACCAGGCACAGTTATGGAGGAAGGGATATTTATTGGAGCTTACAGATCCAGGGGAAGTTCCATAATGGCAGAAGAAGCTGGCCTGCTCTTCACAGAGAGAGACCAAAGCCACACAGCACAGCATGCCTCAACTCAGGAACTCCAACTAGGCACAGTTTGCATATCTTTAGATTGAAATCCTAAACCCACCACCACACCTTAAAATCCGCCCAGTGACATTGCCTCCAGCCAGGTGTCTGCAGATGCAAACAACAAACTAATAAAACACTGAATATATTGGGGGCCATCTATTCAAACAACCACATTCTGCCCCTGGCTCCCAATAGATTTATAACTATCACACATTTTTAATTGTACTCAGTCCAATTTCAAAGGTCCCCACAGTCTTGACCAACTTAAGACAGTGAGTCCTGTAAAATCAAACAAATTAAATACTTTCAACATATAAAGGCACAGAGTAAATGTTTTTAACTGGGATAAGGCATAGGAAGGAGAGACTAGAACAATGCAAACTTAACCACCATGAGCAGTCATCAAACTTCTGCAGTTCAAGTTCAATATAACCAGAGACTGATAGTCTCCAGGTTTTCCAATTCCACCCCTCCAGCTGGGCAGAGTAGCCAGGGAAAACTTCCATCCCAGGCCAACACTGTACTCCATGGTAGCCCTTGCACAGTCCTGGTATATCCAAAACATCTTCAGGTCTCCATGCAAACCACGGTCCATCTTCCAAAGCCTCTTCCAGCCTATAAGGGCCTTACTCCCTACCTCATTCAACATCTCAGCAGTGGCTCCTGGAACCGTGTGAAATTCATGACCACTCCATGCATTTTTCATGCTTCCAAAACTAATACCAGGTTTGCAGGACACAGCCATATTCTTAATCCAGGGACAAAATAAATCATAGCCTTGAAAAGCAGATTCCTTCTCCATTCCATTCTTTCCCAAAAGAGTTTCCATTTCTATCATAGTCTTTCTTCAGGCATCTTCTCCTGAAAGGATGGCCTGACCCTTCTCAGACCCCAGAAGTTAGGAGACCTGAATACTTCAGATTCCAGGCCCACCCTGCCAGTAAAATGGGAACTCGCCTTACTGCCAGCAAGTGGGTAAAAGGTCACATTCCTTGCTGTTTCAGAGCCCAATATAGAATTGGGAAAAAGAATATAGGCTAGGCTCATACATACATGACCCTAGCTGAATAAATACTAGGAAATAGGATGAATAACTGCTTATTTGGCTTCCGTAGATAGCTGCTTGCGACATGAGGGAAAAAGAATGCTCAAGGGAACGCCCAGCCCGACCTGACCGGCTCTGACCACAATTCGTCACCCTACCCTTAAGGCTACAGACCTCTGAGGTGGCGAAGAGGAACCTTAATGTGTTACAATATGATTGGTCCACAAAGCGCGGGCTTAGGCAATTTAAAATGACTGGTCTACAGTGCGCGGGCTTGGACAATTTGAAATAATTGGTCTAAAAAGCTGTGGTGTGTTACAAATGGGTTGGTCAGCACTGCGCGGGCTTCTGATGTTTTGAAATGATTGGTTCACAATGCTTGGGCCTTGTTGTAAACCCTATAAAAACTGCCTTAACCCTGCATTCGGGGTCCCCACAATCCTCTTCACCCGTGTGGTGTATGACTGTGGGCCCCAGCGCGCTGGAATAAAGTCCTCTTGCCGTTTGCATCAAGACCGTTTCTCGTGGTGGTGATTTGGGGTGTCTCCTATCCCAGCCTGAGCGTGGAAGGTCCCCACAATTGGGGGTCCCACACTCCATTGTTTTAATGTAAAGCAGTTGGGCCACCTTCCTTAAGATTTCTCATGTATTTCACAATAGCAGTTTCAGCACCTAAAAGCAGTCTCAGTGCCTGTAATTTTAACTTGCTTGAGGTTTTCCAACTTAAAATCTTAAATCTCTCAGTCTAATATCTTTAGCCAAGCAAATCAGTCCATTACAAACTTAACCTTGATCAAACTCTCTGGGCCTGGGCAGCAGGAAGCAGCCATCCCTTATGCTAGTAGCCCAGTTCCAACAAAGTCCTCTGCAGTGCTTCCTTCACCTTAGAAAGCTTATAAGCCAAGCCTCAAAGTTCAATGCTGTCTGCATTTAGTATTCTCAAACTCTCATCAGCATAGTCCATAAAACTTGGCTTTCCACTTCAGAAGGCAGCTTCAGTTGCAAGCACCAAGTCCATGCCTGTTCCTCCAAAATAAAAGTTCCAAAAGACGAAAAGCCCATATGGTTAGGTTCATCTCACCCCACTTCTTGTTACCACTTTTCTACACTTACACTAGAGCTGTGTTTTAATTATGAGTGATTGGCAGGTTCTACATGAAGTTTATGGTTGAGGTTTCCTGACAGAAGTAGAAACCCATAGACTTTTGGGAAAATCAGACCTAGGTTTGAACCAATGATAAGTATCATAAACACTCTAAACTCCCAGGCATCTAAACATTAGCTTCATTTGAAAAATGAAACCCCACATAGCTGGTAAAATAAAATGTGGTAACACCTAGGAAAGTGGATGTATCTAAAGGATGAACCTTGTTTAATATTCAAAGTCATTTAGTTAAATAACAAGCCTGAAACACAGCTTAACTTCTCAATTATTCCTCTTCTACAATACATAGCAGATAAGTGAGCTATATATTACAATATATAAAGGAGGAAAAATAACTTTAGAACATACTGATTGCTAGTCAGTTGTATAGTACATTCCACTCAGGAGGCTTAAGGTAGCAAGATCATGAATTCTAGGCCAACCTAGTCTACAGAAAGACCTTATCTCAAACAACAGACAAAAAAAATATATATTCGTGAATTTTGGAAAGCTATCTGGCCACAGTCAGTATAATAGTTAATTCATTTTAATTTAACCAAAAATTGTTTCCTATGTCTGTATATAACACAGTAACATGAACATATACAATGAAAATAAATTTTAAGTTGCTTTCGAGTAGACTAGATGGTAGATATTTTTTTTTTTCACTCTTTTAAATATTTTATTTATTTATTTGCAAGCAGAGAGAGATCAAGACAGAGAGGCAGACAGAATGGGCACATCAGAGCCTCTAGCCACTGCAAACCAACTACAGATGCATGCACCACTTTGTGCATCTGGCTTTACGTGGATATTGGGGAATGAAACTCTGGTCATTAGGATCTACAGGCAAGTGCCTTAATTGCTGAGCAATCTCTGCAACCCCCTTTTGTCACTCTTGAATTACTTTATACCAAACAGAATGTACTGACTTATGAGAAAAGCTATGTTTTAAAAAAAAATCTCTGTCTGCTAAGTTTCTATCCATTGTACTATTCTGTCCCTCAAATCTGCCACAATTATAGAATGAATTCTCATGTTTTCTCTGTAGGTTACATTGATGGTTTGCTTACTTTTATTTAATTTTTTTAATTTATAAAAATGGAGTGAGAGAATGGGTATTTCAATGCCTCTTGCTGCTGCAAACTCCTGATGCATGTACCACTTTGTGGGTCTAGCTTTATGTGGATATAGGGGAATTGAACCCAGGCTGGCAGGTGTTTCAAACAAGCATCTTTAACTGCTGAGCCATCTCCCCAGCTCAAATTATAGATGGCTCTCCCCATGACCACGTAACAGGCTTTTACAAGGTATATTTTAAGTGTTCCATAACAACATGTAATGAGGAATATTTAATGATATTTCTGGCGGTGGAATTTATAAGTTCAGAAAGAAGGAAAAGGGATATGTTTTATTTTCAGACACTTTTTTTTCTCTCCCTGAAGTGCAAGAATATATTCAATGTAGTAACACAGTAATGTTGACTTTTTGTTTAAAATCTAAGTTGGGCTGAAGAGATGACTTAGCAGTTAAGGCACTTGCCTGCAAAGCCAAAGGTCCTCGGTTCAATTCTCCAGGACCCATGTAAGCCAGGTGCACAAGGTGATGCATGCATCTGGAGTTCATTTAGAGTGGCTAGAAGCCCTGACACACCCATTCTCTCTCTCTCTCTCACTCGCTCTCTCTCTCTCTGCCTCTTTCCCTCTCTCAAATAAATAAATAAAAATAATTTTTAAAAATCTAAGGTAATTTAATTTAAAATAGATAAAACATAAAAAGGAAAAGTTTATAGTCTATAAAGAAATACATATATATATATATATATATATCTGATATGAGCTATGTTATATGCTACATAAATATTACATGCTTTATATACAACAAATAATTTACAACAGTTTATGATTATATAGTAAGTGTTCAATAAATTGAAGCCATTGTATATTAATTCAACAAATATTTGAACATCTATTAAATATCCAATCATAAGCACTGGTGATATACCAACAACTAAAACCAACAAGAATATCCAACACTTAGGGTTGACAATAAGCCCTATAATCAAATAAGCCCAATAATCAAAGAGGAATGAGAGAAAACTGTGAGATGAAGGCTTTGCAGTTTTCAATAGGATCAAGTACAATTCTTGGAAAAGTAATATTTACAAAGAAGCCTAAACGAGAATATGAATGGGGGAAATGAACATCTGCCTTTCTGATAGGACAGCTCCGTAACAAAGAGCAGTCATCACATACTCATGATATCTGGCTTGTACTACTATTTGATCCTAACATAGAGAAACACATATGCCTGCTTGAGAGCCCTGGCACTTTCCTAAATGATAAAATGTGTAAGTCAAGAAAATAAAAGATTAGGGTTATGGGGGAAGAGTTGAGTTAGTAGAGTTCATGCTATTGATCTGAGTCCCATCCCTAATCCCAGGACCCATAGTTTGAAAACAAAGGAAAGGAAAAGAAAGGAAAGGAGAGAAAAAAAGAAAAGAAAAAAAGAAGAGAAAACAAGAGAAAAAAAAAAAAAAAAAAGAAAAGGAAAGGAAAGAAAAAAGAAAAGGAGCAAAGGCATGGTGACACAGCACCTATAATTTCAGTGCTGGGAAAGCAGAGACAAGTGGAACTCTGGGGCTCATTGGCCAACCAGTTTAGCCTATTTGATGAACTCCAGGCCAATGAGAGACTATCTCAAAAAAAAGAAAAAACGGTGGAAGGCAAAAAGGTGGAAGGTACCTGAGGAATGACATCTGTATGTGCACATGTACCTGAACACATACACAGAGAGAGAGAATGGAGGGTTAAAGACTTGGCAACATCTTCTGCATTTTCTCTCAGACTATTCTTGCTGCACTTCTGACAACAAAATACATGTGAATTCCTTAGATTATCAGCAGGAAAAATGTATTTTGTTACATGTTACAATAAGATTATTATCATCTTTTTTCCCTCTACTAAAGTATCAAGCAAAAAAAAAATATTTCTAGAAAAAAGATTGCCCAGATAACTGCACGCTTGATGTTGAGAAATAATTTAAGCTATGGGTTTGTAACCAGAGCAAGCACAATCTGATTGTGCATTGCAGTGTGAAAGATAGATTCTAAACAAGATCCCCTTTTCTTCTCTTTGTTATTCCCTGCACCCCCAGGTGTCTCAGTATTGAAGCAGTTCTGTCAATAGGGAAGGATAAGAGCAGAATATCAAAATAGGTATAGGGTCTCAGGAAGTGCAGTATAAATGCAAAATCTAAGTCAAAAGGGCATTGCCATTTGCTTTCTTGTGACTATTGGACTAGTAAATCTACTGCCTGAATGCTGCACTGCTGCTGAACACCTGAGAAAAGCCATGCTACCAAAAATGTTCTATGAAATAACAACTTAAAGAAAGTGCCCCACAAGGTGCTGAGTGCTAAAGAATAAAGATATCTGACAGACAACCCAGATAGGACAGAACTATACTTTAATTTCAATGTATATATTTTAAACATAACACTTGAATGCTACTGTGACATATGAAAAGAAAGAGGTGAATTCAAATTCTAAATATGCAATATTGTAAAGTTTTATTCATTGATTTTTCTTTTTTTTTTTTTTGAGGCAGAACCCAGTCTGGCTTTAAACTCCCAATTTTGCTACCTTGGCCTCTCACGTGCTAGGATTAAAGTTCCTGTGCCAGCAGGCTTGGGTTATTCAATTACTCTTAATGAAGCGCTTCCTCCTGTCTTTGTTATGACAAAGACTGCATCTACAAAATGAGACTACTTGTACTGGCAAGACTAGGTCCAGCTAATGTTTTCACTAATACCAGTTCTCTTTCCTCTCTCACGTTCTGGAAGAAGTCCTTGCTAATCCACAATATAGCTGGGATTGGCCTTAACACATTTGTACAATACTATTTCTAGTAAATCGAAAGTACTAAAATTGTCAAAGAGCAAAAAATGTCAAAGCGGTGCTTTGAGCTTCTGCCACTTAGCTGAAAGAGACAAGAGTAAGCCTAGAAGAACAGTCCTTACCATCATCATGCATGTGTAAAATTATAGTTGAATTAGGGTTCCCCCATCCCTAGTTATAAAATCCATATCTATATAATATTAAAAATTCATGACACAGAGAAAGTTATGAGATAGAAAAATAAAACATTACTACAGAAAGCAAAATTTATCATCTTGGTTTATTTCTTCCTCTTATATGTCCTGCCTTAGGCCCTCCAAGTAAGACATTTATGTACATAAAAAAAGTTTGCTTTTCTTACTTGGGAATTTGACCATAAATACAACAAAGTGTATTTAAATGTGCTATTTGTAATGACTACATTATACTCTCTTAAACAGATATGTAGAATAATTGATTTATTAACCTTTTATATATAACAAAACATACCAAAAGTATATAATAAATATATTTATGTATTTTTATAAATAATACATAAAAATATGTATAAGTATTTATATTAATATATAAATATATTTATGGAGAGAGTTTTATATGTATACATACATATAAACTAAGTATATAATCCTGGACTGCTTAATAATATTTCAGTCAACCAGAGTGCATATATTGCCTAGTGATTTCATAGTTGTTTAAATTTTAATATATACACTCCATGCTATTTATATGGCAATGAAATTACTTTTAAACACACACCTTAGGCTATATTTTCATCATTAAATGATGTATTACTGTACTATATATGCTTATATAATTATATAAAATAATAAAATATTTCATTATAATAAAACAAGTAATAAATTGGGACTGGAATGTAATTCAATGGTAGAGTCCCAGCATAGCATACATATGTCCTAGATTCAATAACTAGCACCATAAAATAACACATATAAAGGGCTGGAGTGTAGCCGGCGGTCCGATGAGGACCCTCCGGAGCCAGAGCGAGTTGGCGCAGTCAAGACACAGACTCCAGGAGTTCAGTTGAGGTGAAAATGGACTCGTTTATTAAGGGAAGTACATGCTTTTTATATCCCCAGAGTTCCCCATTGGTCTCCTGGTGGCTATCTGTGGTGTTGTCTCTTGCTGGACGGTCCTTCAGCCCCCTGTGACGGTGATGTCATTTGTCACTGGGTACTCAGGCAGAGTTTACTTTGGCACCACGGAAGCATTTGCACCCGCTTTGTTGTGTCAGCCACATCTGGCTGCACATGTCACATTTTTTAACTGCCACACTGGAGAAATGGCTCAACAGTTAAAAATACTTTCTGTACAAGCAGGAGGGCCTGGGGACCTGAAACTATCTGATTTTGAATCTTCAGAACAGACGTAAACAGCTGGATGTGGCTGTACATGTCTGTGACCCTAGTCCTATGGGCAGCATAACCAGAGAAATTCCCCAGCTCACAAACATCAAGCTCCGAATCAGTAAGAGACTCTGAGACTGTCTTACAAGGAAAATAAAAGCAGATGAATGATTCAAGGGGACATCCCTTTTTTTTTCAGCTATCAAGACAAGCCCACAGGGGTACATTAGCACATACATGTGCACAAACCACACAGACACACACAACATATTTTTTAAAATAATGCATATATAACTTTAGATATTTTGTTGTCATAAGAAACTGACCAATTATGAACCATAAATTTTGTGCCAAAAAAACCCTTAACTTTCTTGGTTTAATTCCAAGAACTAGAATTAATGCTTAGAATGAGACTTTTGATATACCATGATACTTAAAATAAAACAAAAGCCTAAGAACCAGAGCACATGCTGCTTAGAAAAAAATGCAGGCTGAAGAACAACAGCAGTGGTAGAGATCCTTCTATGTGAGTACCACAGTGCTGGAGAGTAGAGGAGAGACCAGGGGTGGGCCACGGCATGTCTAGACATAGGTCCTGAAGCAACATCAGGAGCTACAGTGGGATGGCAAGGAAGTGGCTAATGGCCAAATATTTCAACACTTAAACAAACAGCATGACCAGGCCACTGTGAATTAGATGAAAATCAACACTGTTCTTGATATCAAATGCCACATCCTATTCTTACCTTTTATTCATGAAAGATTCACATTGCCATAACAATTGGTTGTTCCAATCTTCTTGAGTCATCTTCAGTGAAATGTGGACTTTTCCTTCACAGAGTCTTATATATTTGGTATTAAATATATAATCAATAGATAACCAAATAATTTTTATCATTTATAATTTTTAAAAATCTAAGGTAATTTAATTTAAAATAGATAAAACATAAAAAGGAAAAGTTTATAGTCTATAAAGAAATACATATATATATATATATATATCTGATATGAGCTATGTTATATGCTACTTAAATATTACATGCTTTATATACAACAAATAATTTACAACAGTTTATGATATATAGTAAGTGTCCAATAAATTGAAGCCATTGTATATTAATTCAACAAATATTTGAACATCTATTAAATATCCAATCATAAGCACTGGTGATATACCAACAACTAAAACCAACAAGAATATCCAACACTTAGGGTTGACAATAAGCCCTATAATCAAATAAGCCCAATAATCAAAGAGGAATGAGAGAAAACTGTGGCATGAAGGCTTTGCAGTTTTCAATAGGACCAAGTACAATTCTTGGAAAAGTAATATTTACAAAGAAGCCTAAACGAGAATATGAATGGGGGAAATGAACATCTGCCTTTCTGATAGGACAGCTCCGTAACAAAGAGCAGTCATCACATACTCATGATATCTGGCTTGTACTACTATTTGATCCTAACATAAAGAGAAACACATATGCCTGCTTGAGAGCCCTGGCACTTTCCTAAATGATAAAATGTGTAAGTCAAGAAAATAAAAGATTAGGGTTATGGGGGAAGAGTTGAGTTAGTAGAGTTCATGCTATTGATCTGAGTCCCATCCCTAATCCCAGGACCCATAGTTTGAAAACAAAGGAAAGGAAAAGAAAGGAAAGGAGAGAAAAAAAGAAAAGAAAAAAAGAAGAGAAAACAAGAGAAAAAAGAAAAGAAAAAAAGAAAAGGAAAGGAAAGAAAAAAGAAAAGGAGCAAAGGCATGGTGACACAGCACCTATAATTTCAGTGCTGGGAAAGCAGAGACAAGTGGAACTCTGGGGCTCATTGGCCAACCAGGTTAGCCTATTTGATGAACTCCAGGCCAATGACAGACTATCTCAAAAAAAAGAAAAAACGGTGGAAGGCAAAAAGGTGGAAGGTACCTGAGGAATGACATCTGTATGTGCACATGTACCTGAACACATACACACAGAGAGAGAGAATGGAGGGTTAAAGACTTGGCAACATCTTCTGCATTTTCTCTCAGACTATTCTTGCTGCACTTCTGACAACAAAATACATGTGAATTCCTTAGATTATCAGCAGGAAAAATGTATTTTGTTACATGTTACAATAAGATTATTATCATCTTTTTTCCCTCTACTAAAGTATCAAGCAAAAAAAAAAATATTTCTAGAAAAAAGATTGCCCAGATAACTGCACGCTTGATGTTGAGAAATAATTTAAGCTATGGGTTTGTAACCAGAGCAAGCACAATCTGATTGTGCATTGCAGTGTGAAAGATAGATTCTAAACAAGATCCCCTTTTCTTCTCTTTGTTATTCCCTGCACCCCCAGGTGTCTCAGTATTGAAGCAGTTTTGTCAATAGGGAAGGATAAGAGCAGAATATCAAAATAGGTATAGGGTCTCAGGAAGTGCAGTATAAATGCAAAATCTAAGTCAAAAGGGCATTGCCATTTGCTTTCTTCTGACTATTGGACTAGTAAATCTACTGCCTGAATGCTGCACTGCTGCTGAACACCTGAGAAAAGCCATGCTACCAAAAATGTTCTATGAAATAACAACTTAAAGAAAGTGCCCCACAAGGTGCTGAGTGCTAAAGAATAAAGATATCTGACAGACAACCCAGATAGGACAGAACTATACTTTAATTTCAATGTATATATTTTAAACATAACACTTGAATGCTACTGTGACATATGAAAAGAAAGAGGTGAATTCAAATTCTAAATATGCAATATTGTAAAGTTTTATTCATTGATTTTTTTTTTTTTTTTTTTTTTTGAGGCAGAACCCAGTCTGGCTTTAAACTCCCAATTTTGCTACCTTGGCCTCTCACGTGCTAGGATTACAGTTCCTGTGCCAGCAGGCTTGGGTTATTCAATTACTCTTAATGAAGCGCTTCCTCCTGTCTTTGTTATGACAAAGACTGCATCTACAAAATGAGACTACTTGTACTGGCAAGACTAGGTCCAGCTAATGTTTTCACTAATACCAGTTCTCTTTCCTCTCTCAAGTTCTGGAAGAAGTCCTTGCTAATCCACAATATAGCTGGGATTGGCCTTAACACATTTGTACAATACTATTTCTAGTAAATCGAAAGTACTAAAATTGTCAAAGAGCAAAAAATGTCAAAGCGGTGCTTTGAGCTTCTGCCACTTAGCTGAAAGAGACAAGAGTAAGCCTAGAAGAACAGTCCTTACCATCATCATGCATGTGTAAAATTATAGTTGAATTAGGGTTCCCCCATCCCTAGTTATAAAATCCATATCTATATAATATTAAAAATTCATGACACAGAGAAAGTTATGAGATAGAAAAATAAAACATTACTACAGAAAGCAAAATTTATCATCTTGGTTTATTTCTTCCTCTTATATGTCCTGCCTTAGGCCCTCCAAGTAAGACATTTATGTACATAAAAAAAGTTTGCTTTTCTTACTTGGGAATTTGACCATAAATACAACAAAGTGTATTTAAATGTGCTATTTGTAATGACTACATTATACTCTCTTAAACAGATATGTAGAATAATTGATTTATTAACCTTTTATATATAACAAAACATACCAAAAGTATATAATAAATATATTTATGTATTTTTATAAATAATACATAAAAATATGTATAAGTATTTATATTAATATATAAATATATTTATGGAGAGAGTTTTATATGTATACATACATATAAACTAAGTATATAATCCTGGACTGCTTAATAATATTTCAGTCAACCAGAGTGCATATATTGCCTAGTGATTTCATAGTTGTTTAAATTTTAATATATACACTCCATGCTATTTATATGGCAATGAAATTACTTTTAAACACACACCTTAGGCTATATTTTCATCATTAAATGATGTATTACTGTACTATATATGCTTATATAATTATATAAAATAATAAAATATTTCATTATAATAAAACAAGTAATAAATTGGGACTGGAATGTAATTCAATGGTAGAGTCCCAGCATAGCATACATATGTCCTAGATTCAATAACTAGCACCATAAAATAACACATATAAAGGGCTGGAGTGTAGCCGGCGGTCCGATGAGGACCCTCCGGAGCCAGAGCGAGTTGGCGCAGTCAAGACACAGACTCCAGGAGTTCAGTTGAGGTGAAAATGGACTCGTTTATTAAGGGAAGTACATGCTTTTTATATCCCCCCAGAGTTCCCCATTGGTCTCCTGGTGGCTATCTGTGGTGTTGTCTCTTGCTGGACGGTCCTTCAGCCCCCTGTGACGGTGATGTCATTTGTCACTGGGTACTCAGGCAGAGTTTACTTTGGCACCACACGGAAGCATTTGCACCCGCTTTGTTGTGTCAGCCACATCTGGCTGCACATGTCACATTTTTAACTGCCACACTGGAGAAATGGCTCAACAGTTAAAAATACTTTCTGTACAAGCAGGAGGGCCTGAGGGGACCTGAAACTATCTGATTTTGAATCTTCAGAACAGACGTAAACAGCTGGATGTGGCTGTACATGTCTGTGACCCTAGTCCTATGGGCAGCATAACCAGAGAAATTCCCCCAGCTCACAAACATCAAGCTTCCGAATCAGTAAGAGACTCTGAGACTGTCTTACAAGGAAAATAAAAGCAGATGAATGATTCAAGGGGACATCCCTTTTTTTTTTTCAGCTATCAAGACAAGCCCACAGGGTACTACATTAGCACATACATGTGCACAAACCACACAGACACACAACATATTTTTTTAAAATAATGCATATATAACTTTAGATATTTTGTTGTCATAAGAAACTGACCAATTATGAACCATAAATTTTGTGCCAAAAAAACCCTTAACTTTCTTGGTTTAATTCCAAGAACTAGAATTAATGCTTAGAATGAGACTTTTGATATACCATGATACTTAAAATAAAACAAAAGCCTAAGAACCAGAGCACATGCTGCTTAGAAAAAAATGCAGGCTGAAGAACAACAGCAGTGGTAGAGATCCTTCTATGTGAGTACCACAGTGCTGGAGAGTAGAGGAGAGACCAGGGGTGGGCCACGGCATGTCTAGACATAGGTCCTGAAGCAACATCAGGAGCTACAGTGGGATGGCAAGGAAGTGGCTAATGGCCAAATATTTCAACACTTAAACAAACAGCATGACCAGGCCACTGTGAATTAGATGAAAATCAACACTGTTCTTGATATCAAATGCCACATCCTATTCTTACCTTTTATTCATGAAAGATTCACATTGCCATAACAATTGGTTGTTCCAATCTTCTTGAGTCATCTTCAGTGAAATGTGGACTTTTCCTTCACAGAGTCTTATATATTTGGTATTAAATATATAATCAATAGATAACCAAATAATTTTTATCATTTCTCTTGTTATCACTAATATAAACTTACAAGAGTGCTGGAGAGATGGCTTAGCGGTTAAGGCACTTGCCTGCAAAGCCCAAGGACCCATGTTCACCTGTCCAGATCCCATGTTAGCAAGACGCACCAAAGTGGGGCAAGAACAAGGTTGCATATGCCCACTAAGTGACACAAGCATGTGGAGTTCAATTGCAGTGACTGAGGCCCTGGCATACCAATTCTCTCTCTCTCTAAAATAAAAAATAAAATAATATATATTTTTAAATGAAGTTACAGGAGACCCAGGGTATTGACCCCAGCATCTGCAATCCTAAAGCCCCTTGAGACACATACTTGCTTCACCATTATAAAATGAATATGACAGCTGAGATGCAAATCCTGAGCTGCCTGTCTGTGAACTAAATTGCAGTTTTATTTAATAATGGGAGGCAGAGGTAGGAGGATCACCAAAAGTTCGAGGCCAGCCTGAGACTACATATTAAATTCCAGTTCAGCCTAGACTAGAGGCAAGACCCTATCTTGAAAAACAAACAAAACAAACAAACAAAAAAGTTTCTCATTTATAAAGGGAGGATGTTAATGGGCTCTAAATTCTCCCTTTTTTTGTTCTTTATAATAATTCCAGTGTCTTTGTATTGCAGAACAGAAAGACACCTACTCTAATATCTCTCAAATGATATAGTAAAATTATTACTAAAAAGATATCGTGTGAGGGCTTATACCACCTACACATAAAATAATTGGCTAATAAATGTAGAAATACAAAGCTAAACAAAATGAGATTATTTGAATTTTAGTTCTAACCCCTATAAATACTTTCTGACATTTGAACATGAGAAGTGAACAGTAGAAACAGAAAGAAAAAAAACAAAAACAATGCTTCTCATGTATGCAGTGCCCAGAGCAAGGAGAGCACATTGCCCATTACTGCTTTCCAGAACATTTTTCCAGGCATAAATGTATGCACTATAAATTAGTAGCATTCTTCCTTAACAAAAGGGCTATGGGGTTCCTATTTTCTGTGAACCACCTAGCATAAAGACAACACCCATTAAAATTAAATAAGCATCAACGATGAAAATGGACCAAAAAGCAAATTCTACCAGATTTAGAATACAATGAAATTACTCTACAAAACTGAAAATAGGCCAGACGTGGTGGTGCACGCCTTTAATCCCAGCACTTGGGAGGCAGAGGTAAGTGGATTGCCAAGAGTTCAAGGACACCCTGAGACTACATAGTGAATTCCAGGTCAGCCTGAGCTAGAGTTTGAAGACCCTGTCCTCAATATATTCAGTGTTTTATTAATTAAAAAAAAAAAAAAAAACTGTAAAGATATGAAAATAATTAGTGTGCTGTGTGAAATGGATTTTTTCTGTGAAGTGGTGGCTGGAAACACTTGGCCCAGACAGGCCACTTGCCATTATGGAAGTGTTCACTGAGTCTCATCATAAATGTACAAGTTCATCTCAGCGAACCTGGCTGGCTACACTACCTCAGAAAAAAAAAAAAAAAAAAAACTGAAAATAATTACTGAAATGGATATTCTATGAAGATATGGAAACACTTACAGACACACTTCTGAGTGTTCACTGAGTCTCATCAAAATGTACAAACTTCTGGGCCAAAGGACCCAGGTTCAAAGCCAAAGGACCCAGGTTCAACTCCCCAGATGCAGCCAGATGGGGGTGCATGCATCTGGAGTTCATTTGCAGTGGCTGGAGGCCCTGGCATGCTCATTCTCTCCCTCTCTCTCGCTCTCTCTACCTGACTATTTCTGTGTGTGTGTCTCTTTCTCTCAAATAAATAAATAAAATAAAATATTAAAAAAGAAAGATCAAAATGTACAAACTTCTGCATGCATATACAAGCAACTTTCCAGTTCGAGCTCTAGAAAAGTTACATAGTTGGTACTTCAATTCGTGATTTGTTTTCTTTCTTCTTTTTCTCTATTTCATATATTTCCCCAACTGTTCAGTTGTATTTTGTTTATGTGGAAGATTACTTAGACTACCCAAAGGAATTTTCCAACAGTTTTCTTTCTTTTTTTTTTTTTTAAAATAAATAAATATAAATAAATATTTATTTTCAAGAAGAGAGAGAGGAAGAGGAAGAAAGAGAGAGAGGCATGACAGGGCCTCCTACCAAAAAAAAAAAAAAAAAAAAAAAAAACCTCCAGATACATGTGTCACTTTGTGCATTTGGCTTTACCTAAGTACTGGGAAAGAGAACGCAGGCCATCAGGCTTTGCAAACAAGTGCCTTTAGCTGCTAAGCCATATTTCCAGCCTCAGTTTCTTTCCTTTTGAACTGCTTAGAGCCAAGCCTTAGTAATTGCTTGGCTTTTGAAGTAATTGCCAAACACCTGTTTTGGAAACCTAACATTTTTCATAAACTACAGAAAGTCTCTCAGCGCAGACACTAGCCTCTAAAGAAAAAACCCAATGAGCCATGTATCTGCTTCCTGCACATTTCTCTGAAAATAGCATCAAGTAAGACCCTAAAGAATATGAGCACATAGTAGTACAGAAACAGCAATTTCCTTTAGGGAACTTTTAGTTTGTTTACTAGGGGTATATTTCTCAATTGTGCTTATAGAAACGGTCAAACCATTACAAATGCAAGGAAAGCATTTGCACCAGCTATGAAGAAAATCATGGTCAGATGCCTGGACAACCAAGAATATTAAGGAAATGGAACCAGAAGCCATTGAGCTAAGACTACAGTGGGAAACTGGGAGGAGGTACTGTGGGAACAAAAGTATAGGACAAAGAAAAGGGCCTCATTTGCAAAAGATTACAGTTCAGAGACTAATTTGGAAAGACAATCAAGGTCAAAATAATGTGAAATTCTTCACTGTAGGAGGTAAACCATATGGGACAGCACACTATTTCTCTACTGCAAAGATTTGTGGTTCCTTGATGCATGGTGATTGTAGTTAGGTTATTAGATAAGCATTCTCCCCCACTGCCAGTTGCCAATGAGCACTCAAGTTAAGGGAACGAAGTATCCTCTCCTTGCAAAATGCTACTTTTTCATGACAGGGACATCTAGTTTGAGGGATTATAAATATTTTGTTTTTTATATCATGCAATCTACCTGGGTAAAAGCTAAGTTTCCATAATTTGAATTTTTCTTTAAGTTCTTATGTTTCTGGTCAATTTCATAGAAACTGATCCGCAAAGCATCACCCATTATTAATACAATTGTCAGCCTCCCTCAGAAGAACTCCAAGTATTGTTACTTTTATTTTGACAAGATCTTATCTTAGCACATAGGTGCATCTTGAAATAAAGAATCAGTGTGCAGGCCAAATGCTCCTTTTACAAGATAGCTCAAAAGCATCTGGATAAATTTGCATTAGAAATTCAATTAACTTTATATTAGAAGGTCGATTAACTGGGCCATGATAGAGATTGTTTTTAATTACTTTTTCTTGTAAGTCTTCTCTTATTGTCCAAGCACAAGTGACACTATGAAATCATAGTCTTATTACCTGTCAGATGCCTGAAATTCATATGCAAAACACACTAGAAATGACTCTTTATTTAAGTGAATTAATAGCATATTCTTTGGGCAATTCATCACTATTATAATCCTGTGGGCTTATAGGATCAGTAAGCAGTAATAGAGTACCTCAGCTTAAACGCTCTCTATAGTATTATCCATGACAATATACTTCTGTATTTGTCTCTTAGTTTCTGTTTGCTTGCTGAAGGATAACAATAAAGTACAAGGTCCTAAGGATTAGTTCTTATTACATTATACTGCCATGTATTTCATGAAAAATGAACAAATAATGCCATCATGACTAGTCATCCTACAGGGCTCTTGATTTTCTTTATGTGATTATGAGCCACTAATTCAATTCCTGTGGCACTCAATACTTGTACAAAAGAGGCTAGCAGGGTTACCACTTGGCACTAAATAACAAGTAACAGTGTTAGTATACACATTATCATATGGTGACCATAACAAAGCTAGCAATGAAAGAAAAGAGAACAATATAAAAGCAAAGATATAAATATATAAATAAATATTAGTACATTGTCTATTAACATATTAACTCAAAGATGACTACTACACTTAAAAAATAAAACAAGCACTAAGCCTTAAGATCAAACTTTTGCTTTGCTTTTGGGGGAGTGTATATGTGTAGAGTAGTAGTAGGGTGTGTTGTGTGCTTTATGTATGTACATGTGTGTGTAGATGTGCATGTCCCATATAAACATATTTGGTGGCCAGCATAAAATGTCAGGTGCCCTTCTGTATTGCATATCTATGTTATTTCATTGAGATGGAGTCTACCCCTGAACCTGGAGTTTTCACTTCTATTCAGACTGACTAACCAGTGACCACCAACAATTCTGTGCTCTCCACTTCCCCACAGAACTGGGTTACAGGTGTGTGTGACTACACTCAGCTTTGCAACATGGGTGCAGGGGATCAAACTCAAGCTGTCTTAGATTCTCATGCTTGTGCACAAGCACTCTCATCCAATGAGTTATTTCCTCAGCCCCAAAACTTTTGTTTTTGTGTTAAAGAAAGGTATAGCCTTTGCCATATAGAAGTAATAACAATGTCCTCAGCACTTAACACTACCTACACTATTCTCACTACAATTCTGTAAGAAGATTCAGCATTTCAATTTTACTAACAAGAAAACCTCGGTTTATATCTCATCCAAGGTCATGCCATTCACTAGGAGTAGTTAGAAATGATATCCACACAAACGTGCCTTTCCACGGTTGACATTTTTTTTCTGAGGATTAAAATCTCTAAAAGTAATGATACCGTGAGGTACTTTTAAAAAGAGGATGGTGGAATACTTTTAATGCATATAAGATACTTTTAGAACAAAAATAAGAGGAATGGAACTGTTTAGGCCAATTCAGCTGAGGCAGTGGGACTACAATAGTGTAAATTAGCATCATTAAAGCCTATTTACCACCAGAGGCTTTCTCAATGAAGGAAACTATGGATCAATTTAAGTTCCGGTGAATGTTTCTTAACATGGATCAGTAACAGGTTACAAGTAACCAGTCCATGGAACATGCGTTAAATGGCACAAGCTTAAAGAATTTGAAACTGTACTTTTCTGTGAATATGAAAAACATTTTGGATAAGAAATAATCTTCAAGGCTAGGAAAGCAGTTCAGTTGTTAAAGTACTTGCCTCATATGCATAAGGACCTGGGTTCAATGCCCAGTAACCACATAACAATGTTGGGTGTGGTAGAATGAGTTTATAATCCCAGTGCTGGGAAGGTGGAGACAGGAGTAGGATCCCTCAGGCTCACTGGCCAGTTAAACTAGAATTATAGTAAGTGATGTTACAGGCCAATGATAGACACTGCCTCCAAATGAAGTGGACAGCATACCCGAGGAACTATACCCAAAGTTGTCCTCTGACCTCCAAATGGACACATATACTCATGAGTGACCATATACACATGCATACCACACACATGCACATGCACACACACACAATCCACAAAACAAATGAAATAATCTTCAAAGTTATTCTAGTTTTCCATTTACAAAAGGAATAAGAGAGTCATATCTCTTATCCACACCGAAACAGTAATAAAGGCTAATATCCATTCCTTATAAATCTATTGGGGAATTAATTTAAGTTGCAGTGATATCACTGGTTTTAATAAAGTGATCTTTTCCAGAAGAAGAGGAAAGTAGCTCTCCTACAGAATGAGCAATATGGCTATTAAACAGCACAATATTTACAGTGAAATAAAAATGTTTGATGAATTATTCATACCTGCACCTCCGCCTATGCTTAGAATCTTAATTTCTGATTTTTCATGTCCAATCCTGAAAAAAAGAAAGTAAGTAATTTAAGACAAATACATTAGATGATTTGCAAAATATGATTATCAAGTTTACTTGAATAGAACAGACTAAACTAACAATGAACAGACAGTAAGCCAACATGAATTTTCATATTCATTCAAGTAGAAATTTGAGATAATAAAATCCTGAATTGTGGTTCTAGCACTACAATTAGAGTGAGATACAGGGCAGGGGAGGAAGTTAGTAGGACTTCTTCAGATGCACATTAAAAGCTCAGATAAAATGTGGATGCACATTGGCTTCCAAGTTTCCAGTTCAGATGATTGGGCAAAACGTAGGGCCAAAAGTGAGGCTAGAAGAAAGTCTAAAAGTAAATTTACATTTTGTTGTTTTTTAAAAAGAATGGTGCTGGAAAGATGGCTTAGTGGTTAAGGCAATTGCCTGTGAAGCCTAAGGACCCAGGATCGATTTCTCAGTTCCCATATAAACCAGATACACATAGTGGTGCATGTGTCTAGAGGCCCTGTTGCTCCCATTTCTCTCTCTCTCTCTCTCTCTCTCTCTCTCTCTCAAATACATAAATAAAAATAAATTGAATCAAGGGGGTATTTTTATATGTGAGACTTTATATAGTGAAACACCAGGGTCAATGATTAATTCCAAAGATAGCGCACACTCCATCACCCAACCATATGGCCAAATTAGGAGAACAGTAGAGGATGCTGCAAGACCAGCTTGTAAAATTACCTAGATTGTAAGGCTCATGCAAAGGAGGCAGAGGAGGAAAATGATTTGCTCAGAGCATTGCTATGAGAATGAAAGGCAGCCATCAGTGCTATCCAAATCAGCAGAGTGTGCCACTCACAAATAAAAAAGGGAAAAGTCACCCCTGAATTTGGCAATATAAATGTCCTTTGATTACAGAAGGTTTTAAAGAAGGTTGAGAACAGACGGCAGTAGAATTAAAAATGACTCAATAAAGAGAAACAGATCTAGAGACTGTTGGAACAGAATAAAAGAGAAGGGAGGAGGTGAGTGTAGAAGGAAAGCAGGAGATGAAAGAATGATGTCCTTTATTTTGATTGCATTTTGGCTGGAGTGAGAGCTTCTATGCAGAGTGGCAGCAAGAAGACAAAGGTTGTAACCTGGTTTTAAGGGCAACTGGGAGGGCTAGAATCAAGGATACCACTGAATGAATGGTTGTGCACCATAATAATTACCTTCCAGCTCATACTCTTTAGGCTTAGTAGATCCATCCCTTTTATTCATCCTTAAAACTGCTCATCTCTATGGATCCATAGGGAATATAGAGCAGAACATTCACACTAAAATTCTAGCATACAGATATCTTACCTTGAGCAAGTTATTTGATCTCTTCATAAAAGGAATTACTAATACCCACCTTGCAGGATTATTACTGTCATGGAGACACTGTAAGTATTAAATAAGGTAATTCTTCTCAACTTGTTAGAAATATCTATTCCTCTATAGGCCTTAGGTGGAAAGCTACTAATATTGTTTGGCTAAATTGATATGCTGTACCCATCAAACTGTTCTCTAAATATTCATATTTAAGCCTACAGATTAGTGCTGCTCTCCCCTTTAGTCAGAGAAGCTTCTTTTTGCAATTGGCAGTGGCTTCTGGAGATACTCCAACTTCATCAAAGTACTGAAAATAAGTGACTGTTGAGTGCTCAGCACTAAATGAAACATTTCTACCATACCAGAGAGCCAGAGGATGAAGAGGAGTGCTTTGGACACTGTCTTCTGGACATGATGTGGCTACTTCATTCATTCATGACCTCACAATCCCTTGTTACATGCACAAGACCTGTATACTATTGGGCCCATCAATATTACATCATTCATGGATGGTAAAAAATGGCAATAACTACATCAAAGCAGAAGAGGTATAAGTGGGGGGAGAGGTTCCGTGGAATAGGAAAAGAGGCAAGAGATGGTAATGTGAGGGCCTATGATCAAAATATATAATGTACATGTACAAAAATTATCAATAAAAAGGTTTTAAAAAGAACAAATATATTTGCAAGTTACAAGCACTCAAAATTTGCTTGCAATTATGATTTGAGCTACATTATGTACACAAACTAACTCTGAATCTTAAAACTCCTGAATAAGATACTACAATTATCCCACTTCATACATCATAATGGACACTTAACTATTTTATTTTTCAGGCAAAGGTCTAAATGCTTTACATGTAGTAACACTATCAATAGCAAACTTTATTTCCATAGCCTTACCCTTCTTTAGCCTTCTACTCTTCTGTAGCTCCCCAGGACCCACCCTCATAAGCCAGATGTACAAGGTACTGCATGCATCTGGAGTTCATTTTCAGCTGGAGGCCCAGGCACATGCATTCTCTCTATATATGCCTCTTTCTTTCTTCTCTCTCTCTCTCTCAAATAAATAAATAAATAATTTTAAAAAGGGAATTAAAACATAATGACAAAAAAATGGATTAACAGAAATATAAAGTTGTAGAACACTGGAATCATTAAAAATAGAAAAACTTCCACCAAAAAAAAAAAAAAGTAGAGAAGCAATCTAAGTGGTCTGGTGTTTGATTTAAAGAAAGGTTCTGAAGACAGAAAATAGAGGAAAATGATAATTATTAAAATCAAAGTTTCCCAGTACTCAAGGTCCTAAATCTCAGATGAAATGGCCCAGAGACCACTCACAAAATTGGGTAGAAAAGACTCAGTTCATAACTCAGTACCTTTAAATTTCAGGATACTATAATTTTCAAAGTAGAATAAACAAAGTGAAACAAAAACAAGCAAAAATCACATGCCAAAAATGAATGGCTTTGAATGGCATTGGATTTCTTAACAGAAACTATTGTAGATAACAGACAATGGAAATGTACCTTGACATTTGTAATATTAAAATGATTTTCAGTACTGTGTTTTATACTCAAGCTATCTAACAAGAATGCACATAGAGTGAAGACATTTATAAACACACAAAGTCTCAAAAAGTTTACCATCCATTCATTTAGCCAGAGCTCTTAACAACATTAGCTCAAATAAAATGAGCAGAAGAAACTCAGGAAAGCATGCCATCTGCCATCAGGAAATCCAATATTGGAAAGAAGAGAAGAAAGTTTCTAGAAAATAAAATAAATTTCCCCATCAACAACTATATTGCTAGCCAAAAGCAAATCTTTCCAGACTGAAAAAGATGTTTCCATGGGGAAAAAATACACAGATTATTTGATAAGTTTGCTCATATTGAGAAGAGATGAATACTTCTACTTAGGATACACACATAGAAAACATAAACATAAGCTGAAATCAGGACAATAAAATAGGATTTCTAGTGAACACAAAGTTATCCATGAAAGGAATATAGGTACTTTACTAAAAAAATATGAAGAATATATGCAAAAGAATATGTATAAACACTGAAATTATTTAAACTTTCTGAGATAAATACATTAACATGAGAGGGAAAATGTATATGTTTACTTAGCTACTTTAATATAGCAAAATAAAGAAATAGAAGGAGCCGGGTGTGGTGGTGCATGCCTTTAATCCCAGTACTTGGGAGGCTGAGGTAGGAGGATCAACATGAGTTCAAGGCCACCCTGAGACTACATAGTGAATTTCAGGTCAGCCTGAGCTAAAGTGAGACCCTACCTTGAAAGAAAGAAAGAAAGAAAGAAAAAGAAAGAAAGAAAGAAAGAAAGAAAGAAAGAAAGAAAGAAAGAAAGAGAAAGAAAGAGAGAAAGAGAGAGAGAGAGAAAGAAAGAAAGAAAGAAAGAAAGAAAGAAAGAAAGGGAGAAAGAAAGAAGAAGAAAGAGAAGGAAAGCATGTTAGCTGCAACTACAGAACAGAACATCATAAGAAACAAAAGATTTTGAAAAAGAATGCATCTGAAGAGAAGGATTCAGAGATTGAGTAGGTGGGGCAAAGGGCCCCTATTTGGTGATATTATTGTTGTTATAAAAGTTTTACAGTCCTATATAGCTTATTAGATTTGACTTCTTTTAATCCCAACACTTGGGAGGCAGAGGTAGGGAGATTGCCATGAGTTCAAGACCACCTTGAGACTATATAGTGAATTCCAGTCAGCCTGGGAGAGAGAGATACCCTACCTCAAAAAAAAAAAAAAATGCTTTTAATCCCAGCACTAAGGAGGCTGAGGTAGGAGCACTGCTGTGAGTTCAAGGCCAGCCTAAGACTACCTAGTAAATTGCCTAGCAAAAATTACTTTAATGAATGACATTTTGATTCAAGTATTCCTAATTTTGTATTATCATCATAACGTTGAGTTATGACTTTGAAAATTCACTAGTCTTGCACAAATTCCACACCTAACATTCCCTTAAATTTGATACACTGTAAAGACAGAGAAAGGGTGATCCATCCTCATTATGTTATATCCACGTATGGTACCAAGGACCTGGATAAGTGACAGAAATGAATACATACTCTAAGGACCGGAAAGGCATGAAGAAATTATTACCTGAGATTTCAGAAATTTGCAGCAAAATTCAAAGGAGTAAATTAAAATTAATTTCTAGATAAGAAGTTGTCTATTTACTATCTGCTTGGATTTTTATATCAGTTATCCTACTGCACAGCAATTATAACTATGCAATACTATTTTTTTTTAAGAAACTAACATTTTTTAATGGATCATGTAAGGTAGAAAACACTAAGCATGTCAGAATTCTGTATTCATCCAACAATGCCTAGCGAGATCAGGCAGGCCCTGGTACTGCGGTGGAGAAGGAATTCCAGGCCTACAATAGAGAAATTCACCAAAAGATAAAACATCAGCCTCCTTTGCTGTTTGCAAAATAGACTCACACTCAGTCATGTCTTCCTGGTTTTCCATCATTATTTCAAGAAGCAGAGCAAGCACAGCAATTCATCCCAAGATCGGTGATTTGATTATCACGAGCATGTGGAATCTGTTACTCTCAGAATGCTTATCAGCTCCGGAACAAATTGAACACATTAATCAAAAATAAATAAATAATAAATAAAGGAGTCTGCAAGGATAGAAACTAATGTGCGTGGTAACCATAATAGCAGATAAAGGAAAATGAATTTAAATGAATATTATATGAATTGAGAGGCCCATTCAGTGCTCCAAGATAGACAGTAATTAACAATTATTTATATTTGCTTTTAGTGAAAGGGAAAAAAAATGCCAGAAGTCACGTGGGACTCTTTTTTTTGAAACGTAAACTTTGTGGGGAGAGGAATGAAAAATCGGCGTTTAAAGATACTTATCTTTTCCCAGATAAACGTGGCCTTGTGCCTTTAAAACCTTTCAATGGTTAACACTTTGCTGTGTGCAGCTGGCAACCCGCACAAAGCCGCGGGAGTAGCCGCTGGGCTGGCGGCGGGCTGGCGGGCCGAGGGCGGGGCGCGGGCCCTGAGGACAGCTAGGCTGCGCCGCATCTCTCGGCTCACCGCCCGGTCCCCACTCCCAGCCTCCCGCGCAGGGCTCGGCCGCCCTTCCCAGACAGAAGAAGAACACAAAAGTCCCTGTGTGTTACCTGGCTATTATGTCTGGCAGCTTCGTGTCCATGAATTCCTGCATGCACTGGTGTTCCGTGGAATTACTGAGAAAACTCCGAAAAGCCTCTAAGTATCTGCCATGGTCGGTGAACAGGCTTCTCAGGGAAGATGCCATATTGGCTTTTCTGAAGAAGGCAGGGAGGGATCGACGCTGAACTTCCTCTCCTCTTCCCAGTTCCCTCTTTTCTCTCCCCACCCCCACCAGTTTCTATTAAAAAAAAAAAAAAAAAAAAAAGCTAGCTCTTGGCTTTGAACTTTAGGCACGCAAAGCTGGCGTGCAGAGTTCAGCGACCGGGCTTGGGCAAGACTTCGTAGTTTAACCCTCGCTTCGATGCTGCCGAGAAACAGGGGTAGGAAGGCAGCGCGGTGAATCCGCCCCTAAAGCTTGCTTAAACTCCTGAAATTCTGGAAAGCCACAAAAGCAGAGTGTGCTCAAATCACTTCCTGTTTTGTCACGCCTGCCACAAGTTAACTTCCAAATGGGAAAGTGACTTTTTAAGGCGACAAAACGCACGACTTAACCAGACCAGGAGCGCTACGAGGCTCTACCCCTCTGTCAGAAACCTGCAGCAGCTGTCATCTCTGACAAGACCCTCAGCTGCTCCAAGTCCCTCAGCTCCTGACCCTTCAACTCCTGCTGCGTTTCTTCAAATGCTGGGGATTTGTGGGAACTCAGGAAGTCTCATAAGGAGAAAAAAGAGAACTATAAGCAAAAAGATAGCATGAACCCTTCCATATTTCTGTCGTGAGGATTAGCACGTGTGCTCTTAATTGCTGAGCCACTTGCAACTTTGAGAGGTTTCATCCATGGTCACTTAATGTTGGCCTTAAATCCCAGGTTTAACCCATATGACCACTCATAAAGACAAGCACAGAGGCACAGAGGTTTCTCCCTGTCAAGTGACCCATAGTAGGTTTTCAATTTTAAAAATGGTTGAAATTGAGCTTAACACATCTCCACTACTAGTAACAGCTAACATTAACAATTCCACGAGCAAGATGTTCTCTACAATCACATATTCTTCGCCCTTTTCATTTTGGGGTAATCTAAGTGTATTACTAGCCCTAATAATTCCATTGTTTAATCTTTTTGTATCTTATTTATTTATGAGAGAGAGAGGGAGGGAGGGGGAATAGGTATATCAGGGCCTCTAGCCACTATAAATAATTCCAGATGCATGCTTCACCTTGTGCTTTGGCTTACATGGATACTGGGGAATCGAACCTGGGTCCTTAGTGTTCATAGGCAAGTGCCTTAACTGCTAAGCCATCTCTCCAGCCCTAATTCCATTTATTAAGTAATTATTATGTATAGGAAATACTGTGGTTCATTTAACATTTAGTGTAATCTTTTACTGCACCTCCATGAGCCACCCCGCCCACCCCAGTATTGTTGAGGACAGAGTTTCTAAGAACAAGTTTGCTTTGCTCAAGGTTGTTCCACTGAGCAGGGCCAGGGCTGAAGAATACTTCCAGGCTGTTAATCCCTAGCATACAAGTTCTCACAAAAATCTTTATATTCAGCCCAAATCTGCCTCCTTATACTTACTAAATAGAATCCCTATTTCAATTTGCCTAAACCAAACAAAATACATCAAACTCCTGTATATGACATTTGTTGAAACACTTAAAACCAGGCTGAAGATACTGCTCAGTGGTTATGGCTTTTGCCTACAAAGCTTAATGACCTAGGTTCAATTCCCCAGTACCCATGTAAAGCCAGATATACAAAGTGGCACATGCATCTGGAGCTCATTTGCAGTGGCTAGATGTGTGCTATCTATCATCTATCATCTATCTATCTATCTATCTATCTATCTATCTATCTATCTATCTCTATATCTCTGTGTCTCTCTGCTTGCAAGTATATAATAATAGTAATAATAATAAACTTAAAATAAACTCTCAAGACAACCTCACTCCTTATGGTATCTCTTCTAAAGCACCTGATTATTTATTTTATAGTTATTCTTTATATAATTCAGTACTGTGTTCTCCTTGATCGAGAAGATTATAGTTTGTCTATGTCCCTTTAAAAAAATGATGTCTGAAAGTAAATACAGTATGCCAAAGGCTGCCTGCCTAATTAGTAGGGACTAGGCTGTTGTTTCACAGTGCTCTTCCCAATCCAAGTTCTTTCAAACTTTACTAGGTTCTCTACACAAAATGGACTCCAAGGTTGAGTAATTTAGAAAAGGATCTACTGGTATGTTCCTCTGGGTGTTGCTGCTATACAGCAGCATATTAAAAGTTCATGTAGCCACTGTTGCATGCCCTCTTGAAATGCAGATATATTGTATATCTATGGCATTTTTTCATTAGTTTTGCAGGCTTTCAAAAAAAATCTTTTTTTTTTTTTTTTTTTTTTTGGGGAGGGGGGGCAGTCTCTATCTCTATCAAGGCTAACTTGGAATTTACTCTGTACTCCATGCTGGCCTGGACTTAATGGCAATCTTACCTCAGCCTCCAGAGTGCTAGAATTAAAGGCAGAGTTCTAAAAAAAAAATTTTAAGAAAGAAATCTTGGGGCTGGGAAGATTGCTCAGTGGTTAAAGACACTTGCTTACAAAGCTTGACAGCCATGATTCAATTCCTCACCTATCTGCATGTAAAGCTGCATGGGCACTATTTTCCAGTATCAAGAAACCCTGGCATGCCCATACACACACACACACACACACACACACACACACACACACACAGACACACACATTCACACACTCACATACACACAGATGTGCAAATAAATAAAAAAAATAGAGGAAATCTGGTTGCTTTCAGCAAGACTTGCATTCTATTATGTTCTGATTTCAGCAATCACAACTTTTAATATTTCTCATAGAATATTTCATAATCCATCTGGAATTTTCCTGGGTATTGAAACATCTAGCTCACTGTTCCAGGTAGCTGGTTGGAATTACCAAATCTTAAGGACCTCCCTCCCTGTTTTTTTGAAAATTGGAGCAAACCCAGCTACCATTTCTATCATTATTGCCTTTCCAGGTCAGCAGATGGAAATGTAATACTATAAAACCTGAAAAATGAGCTTAAATTCTTATTTTCTTCAATCTCTGGCTTTTGTCTTTCATTAATTTCTTTGTATGAAGAAGTTGTCCTCTTGATATTTTGGCACATTAGAAGACACAAGACATTTTCACAATATGTAAGTAGTATTCTATTTTGTCTGGTAATTATCAAATAAAATTTTTTTGTGAACGTTTTAAAAGAAAGAATTGAGTAGTTATGTCATCTTCCTATAATATCTGCTTCACTATGTTAAGAAAAACTCTCAGGCTTGAAAGATGGCATAGTGATTAAAGATACCTGCTTGCAAAACCTGATGGCCAGTGTTCAATTCCTCAGTTCCCACACAAGGCCAGATGTTCAGGGTGGCATCAATAGAACATTTGGTTAAGTTCCTTCAACTATAGAAATAAGTCAAGATGGAAGAAAACTGAGAGCTACATCAGCCAGGACACAAGTGAAACCACAGAGGAATTGGCAAGATGAGCAACAGTGCTGCTTCCATAATGAGCCTGACAATCTGTGCCAGGATGATGGTGACAGACATTAAAGATACTCAAAATGCACCAAAGCAGAAATCCAGAAGCTGCTGAGAGCATAACACTAAAGTAGACTTAAAATACACCCACCATGGTTCAGGGAACTTGTGGAAGAAAGGGCAGAAATATTGTAAGACCCAGAGAGTGAGAGGGAATATCCAGAGGCATCCCCCCACATGGGCTGACCGCTGCTCTCACAACTCATAACCAACAACCCCATGGGGAATACCAGCAATCCCACTGAGGTGGGCCCTCAATGGAATGAGGGCAGGGAGGAGGGAAATGATGGTACTAAGCACACATGATGTTTCCATACAAAGTTTCTACAAAGAAAAGAAAAGAAAAGAAAAGAAAAGAAAAGAAAAGAAAGAAAAGAGCACAGCACAACAAAACAAAACAAAACAAAACAAAACAAAACTGAGTGCTATATCAGTTTAGCTTTTCACTAGGTGAGCAATGTAACTATTCTGTACTGCTTTGCTCTTTTCCAACTGTGGTGATTTGATTCAGATGTCCCCATAAACTTACGTGTCCTGAATGCTAGGTTCCCAGCTGATGGAGATTTAGGAATTAAAGCCTCCTGGAGGTGGTGTATTGTTGGGGGCAGGCTTATGGGTATTATAGCCAGTTTTCCCTTGCCAGTGTTTGGCACACTCTCCTGTTGCTGTTGTCCACCTTATATTGGCCAGGGGGTGAGGTCTACCCTCTACTCATGCCATCATTTTCCCCTGCCATCATGGACTGTCCCTGTTGAGCCTCTAAGCCTAAATAAACCTGTTTTTTCCTACCAGCAATGCAAACCTGACTGCAACAGTGATGGAAATGGATTAGGACAGAATGAGAGGTTAGAAGGTAAGAGAACTAAAACAAAAAAAGTATAAGAGATAAGCTGTAACTAAAAGCAGGACATCTAGATTCAAGGGAGGGATTTTGTTTTTACCCCTGAAAATTTTGGTTGATTCATATCTATATTTCTCTGTTGATGGAACATTTTTATAATGTGTCAAATAGGATGAATCTTTTTGGCTCCTTCGCTCAAAGGTAGGTCCTAGATGTGACTGGCATCTCTTCATTACAGAAGTGACCTCCTCCAGCTGCAACTGTGTGGTTCTGCAGAGGTTCAAGGCCACGCTGACTACATAGTGAATTCCAGGACAGCTGGGGCTAGAGTGAGACCCTATCAAAAAAAAAAAAAAAAAAAAAAAAGAAACAAAGATAGAAAAATATCAGTGCAAAGATAGTAATCAGACTAACTGCTGGGTTTCTGGGCTTCCAGTACCTCTGGATTTCCATAGTGGGCATCTCCTCTTCAAGGAGAAGAGCGAAAGCAATTACAAGTAAATATTAACCAGGAAAGAGCTAGCTTTCCTTCCTTAATTCAGGTTACTAGATGGGTTGTTTCTCAATGGCCTATCAATTCTACCTGGAACAAACAGGGTCACAGAAATAGCTTTTGAAAAGAGGAGACTGACATGAACCTACTAAGGTATGTTGGCATAGCACCCCCTCCAGTGCTTCTCGCTCCATGATAAGAGAAAACAATCATAGATATGAGGATGGTTATTTTCAAATCTGGGATACATATATGTGAATGACTCTGACCAAAGGTCAAAAGATTCCCTTATTCTGGGAACAAAGAAACCATACTCACTTAAAATATCCCAGTGATATTTGTTACCTCGAGTGGGTCCCTTCAGACTAGTGCCCGAATATGTTTACCCTCCAACCATCAGAAGGTTTGCTACTGAATGGGTCCTGAGGCCAAAAGTACACTGGGAAGCCTAATGCCACCCAATGTCACTGTGGTACCAACCTTTAGCCCTGGATACCCTCCAGTATGGATTATAAAGTACACTCAGGGATTTCTTTGGATACAAGGGTAACACATAAAAATCTTATTGTGCCCAGCCAATGGACTAGGAGTATTTTTCACTAAATCATTTAGTCTGTTTTTACTTCATCTATTGGCTTAGAAGAGGTCATCTGGCATATTAGAATCACTCACTAAATATACCCAAAGGCTTGAAATGACATAGCTGAGGGAATCTCCCTTCTTAATCTGAGGTTCAAATGATTAAAAAAAAAAAAAAAAGACAATTATACAAAATCACATGGTTTTGGACATCCTCACAGCAGCCTAACATGATACGTGTATCATTATCAGGGATGAATGTTGTGTATATATTCCTGGTAACTCTGCCAATGTTTTATCAGCTTTACAAAATTTAAGGGAACAGATTCAGACCATGTCAGACACAGTTCTGGGAGTGGTTCTCAGGGTCTTCATGGTAGAAAAAGATTATATTTGTTATAATCTTTATAGTTATTCTGTTGATCTTTGCTTCCTGTATACTCACTTTATCTCCTCTCAGTTATAGTCAGCTCACACTCAGGGTTTCTGAGACAATCTAACCCCTCAATCATCCTCTAAGGACTGAAAGTTTATAAAAATGGGAACCCTAAAAGCCCCCAGTTGTATGTGTGCCCACTTCCCATTAATTCTTTTATTCTTTCTCCTCAACATTTTCTTCCAGGACTATCTTCTTGAATTCCACCAATGTGCTTTCAGGGTCTGTTAGATAGTCCCAGTGGAGAAGTGTCCCAACTGCCACACCTGACAAACCCACTCAGCTTGAAGAAGTAAGATCTGTCTTTGTCCGATACCCTAGTGGCAGTTAGATTCCTTCTTCAGAGGAGGGAGTGTTGAGACAGTTTAGGGTAACTGGGCCCTAGAAGTAAAAAGCAGGAATGTCCTTGGGCCTACCCTTGCAGGCTTCACTTTGACAGAGATCAGAGAAGATTATGGCTTCTCTTTATCTCTTACCTAAAGGAGTTACATAGATCTGTTTTGGCATAAACAGCTTGAGTCCCTCTCTGTGAAGGACTTTCCCTTTCCTAAAATTAAGGTTTAGATCTGATTCTTGCACTCTGGTTGGTTAATCTCAGCCCTAAACTTGGCATCATAGCTGGCATCTTCCTGAGCCAGGCCCCAAGTCCACCAGTCAGTGCAATCAGCACTCTCTCTTTCTCTCTCTGTCTCAGACTTACCTAAGCCTGAAGGTAGAACCCACCACAATAAGAATATAGATAGATGCTTACCAGATGGGCACAGCCTCAGTTTTGGTTGTTAACTTCTTCTGAACATTCAGGTCCCTGCTCTAGTGAAGATCCCCTCCTCTTAGTCCTGCTGATTTGAGATGGGGGGGGGGGGTGACCTGTTCTGCCACATGCCCTCCCTACCCTCTTCTACCTTCCACGTGGCAAGAGCTCTGTGCTTTCTCCTTTTTCCTTCAATTAATCTAATGAAGTCTCTCTAAACCTTAAAAAAAAAAAATCAGTGCATAGTTTACCTCCAAAAAAACACAAATCTCAAGAATATAGGTTGAGGATGTTTGGCATATGCTCCTATCCACATAACCAACACTTGGATTAAGACATAAAGTATCTCCAGTCTACCAGAAGTTGAACTCGTGATTGTAATCAAAGTGCCCCAACACCTCCTCAGACACTCAACATTTTGAGTTTTATTCCATCTATTTCTGCATTTAATATTAAAGAGCCATACAAAGTGTGCTTTTGAGTGTCTGGCTTCCTTAGGTCAACCTAATATTTTCAAAATTTAGTTTTCTACACCTTTTGTGTATCATTTATAAATTACACCATCTTCATGCTTTAACCACTTGAAAAACATAAAGGAATTGAAGGGACCAAACTGACACCATGACAGGCTTCAGTAAGGTCCTGCCCTAACTAGGCCTAAGTTTTAATTTCCCAGAGGGGCAGGTTCTGGGGGCTGAGTCAGTTCCTGGAGACATGTCCAAACATGCCCAGGCATGCCCAGACATGTCCCTTTTGCCCCAACCAATCAAAGATGTACAAATGTAACTGCTGCCTGTTTAGCCAATCATGTTAAAAGATTACCTAGCCAGCCTGGAATCCCCCCTAGCTATGTTTAAAGAGGAGCCTGTGTGCTCATCTGGGGGTCGCCATTTTATACGAATGGTTGACCCCTGCATGCTGGCTGATTCTGCAGAATAAACGCTTTTTGCTTTTACATACTATTTGACTCTGGGGTCTTTCTTCAGTGATTTTCAGACCCTTTCAGGAATCATACTAATTACCTATATGCTCTCAGGCAATAGAAAATAGTATAAGTCTGTTTATCAATATGGTTAATTATAAACAAAGGACATATATTCAAAGTTTATTTCTATTATTCCCTACATAGAACTTTAAGAATTGTGTTTAATACAGCTTGTAACTAAAGAATAGCTAGCTGCTTTCTCAGTATGTTCTATATTCAAACATTATATGGAGTGGGGTAGTCAGTTCACACAGCTGGAAGTTAACCTGCTGCAAGCAAAATTACTGTTACATTTCAGCATATATGTTTCATGCCATCAAATGAGCTTTATAGTCAATAAATACATGGTTAAAAGCAGAGAGAGAGTAGACACAAAGTGCATTCAAACCCTCTCTGTCCTACTGCTCCAACTCAATACTTCTACTTGGAGTAGCAATTAAATGCAGATAGTGAGGTCAATGATGAGCTCAAATTTGTAAAACTCAGTGACTTACAAATTTGTTTCTTAGGAATTCTAAATTGAACTAAAAGCTACCTTTTCTCTAAAACTGGAAGGAAGGAAGGAAGGAAGGAAGGAAGGAAGGAAGGAAGGAAGGAAGGAAGGAAGGAAGGGAGGGAGGGAGGAAGGGAGGGAGGAAGGAAGGAAGGGAGGAAGGAAAAAGGGAGAGAGGGAGGGGGGAGGGAAGGAGGGAGGAATGGGAAGAGAGGGGAAGGGAGGGAGGGAAGGAAGAAGAAAGGAAGGAACAAAGGAGAAGGCTAACTCAAAAATATAATTCTCACCTCAAAGGGAATAAGAGAATGTTCCAGTGCCAAATATGAGTAACCATAGCCTAGAGAACACAAATTCAGCTCATCACAAATGTCATGTTCTAACATGGCAATAGATTTATGATATTTTTATAGTATCACAATGAAATAAAGTCATAAATTAGGGTATTTTTTAAATACTTTGATGGAAATAACAGGTAGATGAGTTACAGCAAAGCAGAAAAAAATCCCTGCTACAGATATCAGATGTTATCTGATGGCATTCTTAGTCTTGGGATGGTGGAAACTAGTGGTCTGTTAGTATATTCCAGAAGGATTTACTTCATAGTCACAAGTATGTTAGCTCAAACACAGAGGTGGGTAATAAATGGCTATTAAGGGGGCCAAAGATAGCTCAGGAAAATTTGGCTTCAAATCTGAAGATTGCAACTCTCTACAGTCATCAGCTTTGTAGAATCTTCATCACAACTGTGGCTTTTTCTCCATGAGAATAAGTTTACAATAGGGAAGAAGGACCAAAGAAAAGGAGGGAGGGAAGAAAGGTGAAAAGAAAACACAAAATGAAAAATTCACAGAAACTTTGCCTCACACAAATGTACACTGTTTTGTAGTCTATTTTTGGTTTGGATGACAAATGACTTCTGGTTTAAATTTCAGAGTTGGTTGAAATTTTTCACAGGATATGGCTTTTCACTACTCAAATAAACAGTGAAAAACTTGCATACTTTTCCTAATATTGTGGCTAGAAACATTTTTTCTAAGACTCATTTATTTCACCTTTTTATCTCCACATATAATAAGAAATGATTACATATTGGAGCTAATCTCAATCCGGTATTGGGAGGCAATAGCTTAAACTTTAAAATCTAGTGTGTGTAAGATTGCAGACATAGATCACTACTTCTACCTTCTGTTACAAAGGGGGCTGAAGATCTGCACTCTAGTTTTATGTTTGTGTGACCATTTTAGCTGCCAAACCATCTCTCTATCCCCTTAAAGTTAATATCTATAGCCATGGATATTTAAGGGTTGAATGTAGAGACTGATGAGATCCCAGAAAATAATTTCAAAACACCCAAGATATGAGCAAAGATTATAAATATAAACTCAAATTTTAATTAGCATTCAAAACAAGGTTTCTGTGACTAGAGAGCTCTACACCTTGCTGCTAGGTGGCATTCAGAGGAAAGAATAAATGAGCTATAGCTTTTGAGAAACTTAATTAAAGGTTACATCAAACCTAGGATTCTCCTGAAAGAATTTGTATTTACTTTAATAAAGGATGTTTCTCATTGAGAAGCAATTCTAATTTTATAGCAGGATTGCAATTCTGTTCTGAAAATGCTCTTTCTATGAGCTCATGCTCATTTGTACAAACACAATATATCCTCCCTACCCCCAGGACATTCCTTTGGCATCCTGACAAGAGAACATTTGCAAAAAGGATGATAGGAATGCTCTGAAGACAGCAACACTTTTCTGAACTTTATTACTTCAGCCACGGTGCAGCTCAAATCTAGACCACAGCTACCATCAGGATGGGAAACTCATTCTCAGGTTTTAAATGGTAATGGGGACAAAGAATAGGTCAGTGGTGTGCTGGGTTAAGAGAAATGGTATGCTGCATAGATGCTACAAGAGGGTACCTTCATTATGTATTCTGGTCATCATGGTGGCATTTGTCAAAAATTCCCAAGAAGAGTGTATTTTACTTCATGTAGGTTTAAAAAGTAAGTAAACATTATCAAATTTGAAAACATGCCAGTTTTGATTTAGGTTAGATATGTACCCCCAATAGACTTAGCATTCATCCTGCTAATATCCACCTCCCCTACCTCTTATTTCAAAGCTAACCTCCTCTTTACCTCCCCTTACTTTCCCCCTAGGATTTACTGAGATATACTGATTTCTCTTAAAACTTGTTGAAAGAAAACTTCTCAAATTAATCATGACAACCATAAGAATTCAGGCTTGGATAGAGGTACTCAAAAGAGGGAGAATGTGCTGATAGAAAAGGTTCATAGAAAAAAAAATCAGGGGACAATTTTATTTCTTAAAAAAATTTTTTTGCAAGACCCTGTGAGCCTAAAGACAGGAAAGAAGAGAATAGTATAATATTCCTACCTTATATTTGTAAACTGTGCTATAATTTATAGTAATCTCAAACATTTCTCCTTTAGTATTCTATTAGCCTGCACCAGCAGCATTTCACAGATGAGGAATTCTGGTCAGGAACACAGAATTGCCCTCAGTCACAGGGCTAGGGTGTAAAAAGGATTGCCTTGAGGAATGACTCGTAGATCGAGTACTGGTATTAGTCCAGACACATACACACAAACGGACATGTATACATGCAGTGTGTGCCCTCTGCTAAAATGCCTTGGGCAGAATGATTGGTGGCAAGGTCACACAGTGACATCTTTGTGGGTGGGAAATCTCAAGGGTGTGAGTAGGAAGCTAGTCAGCATCCTTCACTCCGGGCTGGTCTTTTAGAGATGGGAGTAGTAGGTGATTCCATATTACTGAAATCCCAGACTCAACTTCTCTTACTCTTCCTATTTGATTTAGAAAAGACACATAAACAGGAAACCCAGACTGGAGAAGTACTTTCACCATCAAAGGTCACCTCCAAAACAACAGTGTAACATTGGAAAGTCACTCAGGAAATAGTGTGCACGATCTCATCTCACATGTGTAGAAAGACAGAAATTCTGAGATTTTCCCTTTGGAGACAAAGAGTGACTAACTAAAGGTATATATGTTTGACTAAACTATGCTTGTTCTGCAAATGATCATAGAAATTGACTAGGAATGCACGAATATAGTCCTATCAATCAAACAAGTTCAAAGCAGATGGGACCCCAACACTGCCTAAGAAATTTCTTCAAGGGAGTGAAGCTTTTCCAAACATTTCACGTTTTGCTTTCTGCAAGTATATTTGGTATTTCTCAATGTTTAAAAGTATAAATATCAAACAAATTGAATAAATGCCCATCTGTTTGTCTAATCTCTTCTTAGAGAAGAAAAAAAATACTTTTAGCTTGAGGAAAACACATAGAAAGTAGTTGGTGGCTCCTCTCCAGATCTGATCTGGCCATATTACTCACTAACAATAATACTTTAAAGTCATTTCAAGGACTGCAGATGTGGCTCACTGATAGAGCACTTGCCAAATATGCAAAAAGCCCTTGGTTCATCCTCCAGCATGGAAAATAAAAAGAATGCATTTCATCAAAGGGCCAGTCATTGACCTCCCATTCCAATATCCTACCTGGTCTCTTCCAGGTTTGATAATCTCTGATTTAACTTAGATCTTGTCTTTCAGAGCACTGCTAATCTCCTTCATTTGGCTGAAATATCAATATGGAGGCAAGGAACTGTGTGTATAGGCTTGGGGAATATTATGTGTCTCTCAAGTCTCTAACACAAAATACAGATTAGTTTGTCCAACTTAAATTTGTAACCAGGGTTCTGGAGACCTAATGCAGATCATATTTCTGCAAATTTTTAGCCATGCCATCTTGAGCAAACACCTTATTTCTACTAAGGTTAGATTCTCCTGTAAAATAGAGCTAATATGTTTCTGCCAACCTTATGTGGTACCTGCGGAGCTCAAAAGATAAAATACATAAAGTGAGCTTTAGCATTTTTAAATCATTCTATAAATGCAAAATAAAATTATTATTATGACCAGCATGAAATCTTGTTAGTGAGTTTGTTTCTGGGCTATGAATGAACTAAAATAGTGTATCCTGTGGAAGAAAAAGCTAGATCTTGTCACAGGAGGAAATAACACTCAAATATTGCTTTGTAGTTAAATTCTGAGGTGGCACTGGAATCTTAATAACAAATTATCTCTAAACTTCTACAGTTCTATATGCTTTCTATGACTTATTTGCTATTGGTATGTTAGAGAAATCCAGAAGTAATAAAATGACAATAACTCTTACATTTTATTTATATAAATTTCTATTTTATAATTATTTGCAACTATCAATCATATATGTTATGAATGACTGATATTTAACATTTCAAATATATTTATTTGTACCATGCCCATATAGTGTGGTATTTCAGAGATATGGGTTTTTGGAGTATAGAACTTGAAAATCATGACATATTTAATCTATAAAGATCCCCAGGGTAAAAAGGTCTATACTTTTACAATTTATTACAAAACTGCCAGCTAAAGCTAGAATCCAGCAAGATTTTTGGTGGTAGAAGATATAGATTAAAATTGCAAATCTATTCACATATGTCTAAATTATCCCTATGCTTTCTTTTGATTCAACAAGCCTTAGGTCTATGCTCTTTAACCTTGGGTTGGTTCCATATCTCACTCCTGAGTTACTGAGTAAAAGAACACAAGGCAAGCACAGTCTTTAAGGAAAAAGGAGGTCATAGGTAGACAAGTCACTGTGAGAGAAACAAGGAAAATAGTGGCTTGAAACTCAGGAAGTATATTTTGCTGAAGCAACAACCTGCTATGGGTAGTTGCTACTGATCTGGATTCTGAATATGAACATTTCCTCTCATGGCCAACATTCCATCCTCTTTAACTTATTTCCCAAAAACAACAGGACACTTTAAGACTTCTCAGTGCTTCTGCTGCTCAGAAACTCAATGCTAACACTGAAAGATTTCTTCTAGAATCACCTAATCCAAAGATTCCCCATACTGTAAATACTTCCAAACTTCCCCAAGCAGAAGTAGATTCTCTTTTGTTGTTCCAAAACACTGCTTGTAAGAGACGGACCAAGGTCATCACTGTGTACTTCTGACTCAAGGTCATCATACATTAATTCATTTGTGTGTATCACAACATACTTTTGTAATTAAACAGATTACTTTTCTCTGACAGATAAACTGGATGCAAGGCCAGAAGAGACCGTCAGGGCACAAGAGCCAAGCTCTGAAAAAGACCTTCTGAGATCAAAGGACAGAAACTTCAGAGGACTATAAGCCATGGAGTATCTGACCCAAGGAAGAGACAGGGCCAAACCTAAGACTATTTACCTAGGTTAAACAGAGTGAAGGTAACATTAACTCTAGTCACTGGTCCACAAACAGCAATCCATACAGGTACTAACTAATGGCCCAATCTATACCAAGTATAAATTCCTATGATCTGGAAACAAAGCCTACAAGGTTCTTGGAACAGAGAAGGACTCTTGCTTGTTCTGGTGCTTTCTTACTACCTTTGCATAATGTGAAATTAATAGACTTTGTTGTTTCTTATTTCAAAGGGAATGGAAATTCAGGAGTTATTAAACAAAATATATCTTCTTCAAATAAGGTTAGTGTCCTCTCAGATGTAAACCTTATGAATTCATTACAATGCACAATCCTTCTGTCACTGATATACTATGTTTAAACTTTTGCTTTCCTTTTTCATTGAATACCATTGCATGCATTTTCTTTTTCTTTTCTTTTCTCTTTCATACTTATCAATTTTTTGTAGAACTAAAGAAGCCACACCCTCACCCTTTTGGAGAAAGTCTTTAGCTATTGACACTATAATATCTCTTCCAGGAAGTCATGACCTCAGACATGTGGAAACTTTACATTTTAACAAAGCATTAAATACTTCATCTCCTTTACTTAAGAGAAGTGTTGATACCCTTACGTTTTCACTCTAGGCTTCTACTTTCTCATTTTCAACAGGAGCTTCAAATTGCACAGGAATTTTAACTGTATCATACCTTTTCTTTTGATATTTTTTTGAGATTCACTTCAAGTACCCGAGGATATTTCTCTTTCTGTTTACCAATGGAATTGATGTGAACAGAAGGGCACATCCCACATGCCATTTGCAGGAACTATTTCTTATCATCAGTAATTTTAAAGCCTCCTCAGGCTCTGAAATCTGTCACCCCAGGAGATGCAGCTTTCCTCTCATTGTCCTTTGTCATGCATGTGTCAGTTGTGCCTCAGGCCTGTTATGCATCTGCTCTTTATCAGTGGGTCATTCCTCATTCCAGCTCGCTAGCTCCCTGATAAAGCACCCACAGAATGAATTATTAGAAACAAACAAACAAAAAAGCCCATACAGAATGCAATCCAAAATATTTTTGGTTCCTAGCTATTAAAAAAAAGTCAATCAGCTGAAGGTGTGCTCAAATGGAGTCTAATAACCAAAAAAAAAAAAAAAAAAAAAGAAGAAGAAGAAGAAGAAGAAGAAGAAGAAGAAGAATTAATTAATTAAAATGCTCCCTGTAGTGCCTTCACCAGCTGCCACAAGTTTCCTACACATGAATCTGGGTATAACCGTCAGTCTTCAGTGCCCTCCTCCTGTCAACACTGCCTATAACTAGATCCCACAAATGAGTCTGAGTACAGCTACCTGGTCTCCATATCCCTCCACTGCAAATGCCCCCTACAGCCAGGACCCCATACACTACAGGATGTACTATCCTGTGCCCCAGAGTACCACAAATACCCTGGCCTGCAAGACTAGGGATTGTACATGCCCTCGCAGCTAAACTGAAGTTACTTCAGCTACCCATCTATGAATCCACACCAAGTGTCTCCACAACTGAACTTCAAGCAACACTAAACCAGACCAAGACAAGCTAAGACAAAGAAGCACCAAGAATCAACCCAAATTCTCACTGAACACAGGTTTCCCAGAAATTCTTGACCAACATACTATCTCCAGATGAGAAAGTTCCAGTGCAAAATGAAAAGGCAAGAACATAAAAAAACCAAGAAAATATGATTATCAATCCAATAGTAATGGTCTGCAATGAAAATCTACATAGAGGAAATTCCAGACAAAGAATTTAAAAGTATTACTCTAAATATGTACAAGGAATGCACAGGACCCAAATAAACAGCTGAATGACTACCAAGAGAACAGAAACAACTGAATTAATTCAAAAAGGACACAAATCACTGACTGAATGAATTCGAAAAAACACAAAAACAACTGGATGAAATGAAGAAGTCAACCAGAATATGAAAATGGAATCTAATAAAAGGATAAAAATAGAAATATTGAAGAAAACCAAAAGAAATGATTTGGGGAATGAAAAATACAATAGGTCAAATAAAATCTCCATATCACAACTTGAAGACAAGGTAGAAGAATTGTATCAGTTAACCAAAATCAATGATAAATTTAAAAATACATAGGAAAGGAAGATGAAAGATATTTGGAACAATGTAAAAATAGGAAATTTACAGATGTGAGCATCAAAGGAGAACTACATACCAAAGGCATTGAAAAAAATTCAATGAAATTATAGAAGAAAAATTTCCCCATCTAGGGAAAGAGATGTCTATCCAAGTACAAGATGCATAGAGAACACTAAATAAACAAAAAAAAACATATTTTAATCAAAATATATACACAGCAAAAATAAAGGGTATTGAAAACTTCAAGAGAGGAACATCAAGTGACATACAAAGTCAGACTCAGTAGAATAACAGCTAATTTTTTTCAATGGAAACAAAAAATCCATAGGGCTTGGAATATTGTGTTTTAAGTACTGAAAAATCACAATTGTCATCTGTGGTAGTTTGAATATATATCCCTCACAGACCCAAGTGTTTTTTAAATTAATTTTTAATTTTTTTATTTAGTCTTTGCTTTTTTATGTTTATTTTATTTTTATTTATTTGAGAGTGATAGAGAGAGAAAGAGGCAGAGAGAGAGAGAGAGAGAGAATGGGCGCACCAGGGCCTCCAGCCACTGCAAACAAACTTCAGATGCATGTGCCACCTTGTGCATCTGGTTTACATGGGTCCTGGAGAATCGAGCCTGGAACCGGGGTCTTTAGGCTTCACAGGCAAGAACTTAACTGCTAATCTATCTCTCCAGCCCCCAGACACAAGTGTTTGATCAAAGCTTGTAACTTGTGTCTCCAGCTGCCTAGCAGGAGTTGTCACTATAAGGGTGGATCCTGAGATCCAGCCTAAAAATGTGTTTGGGGGCAGATCTGAATTCCAGCCCAAAGGTGTGAGAGAACAAGTCTGAGCTTTAGTGGATTTTGTGCTTGCTGCTTTTTTGGTGTTTGTTGGCTGGTTGTAGTTTCTCTCTCTGCTTGGATTTATGAATGGGAGCCAGCTTCTTCTGCCATTGCTGTAACTTTCCTTGCATCTGTAAGCTGAAATAAATCACATAAACAGTCCTTGGATTTTTGTCCCAGCATTGTGGAACTGTCTGCAACAACAACCCAAACTACTAAACCATGAAAACTATCATAAAAGAAGAAATGAAAACATTTCATGATAAAATCAAACTTTATGACCATTAACCCAGCTCTATAGAGATTTGTTGTGGTTTGAAAGTAAAATATGCCCCATAGGCTCAGGTATTTGAATACTTGGTTCCCAGATAGTGGCACTGTTTGGAAATGTCAGGGACCTCAAGGAGGTGTACCAGTGCTGGATAAAGTAGGTAACTGGGGGCATGCCTTCCTATTTCCTGTTTGCTTCCTAGCTGTACTGCAATGTGGCCAGTTCTACTCCCATTCCTGGCACCATGACTTCCCTGCCATAAAACTTCCTTTCAAAACCATAAGCTGAAAATAAATCCCTTCCGTAAGTTGCTCCTGATAAGGTGTTTGTTCACAGCAATGAGAAAGTAACTGATATAAGAACTTCAGAAGAGGAGAATAAGCACATTCAAGAGACTACAGAGAAAACAAAATAGTCAATGCTAGAATATTTGTTATGTAAATGAAGAACCCTTATTCACTACTGGAGGAGTGTATAGCAGTAAAAGCCACTATGGTAATAAGTGTAGAAGCTCCTTAAAATACTAAAAATGTAATGACCATATAACTCAGCTATACCATATACTCCTGGGCATATACTCAGAGAACAATATAGCCTATTGCTTAGATACTTGAATATCCACATTCACTGTTGATTTATTCACAATAGGTAAGAAAGGCAACCAGCCTACATGTCCATAAACAGACAAATGGGTAATGAAAATGTGGTATAGAATTCTATGTAGCTGCAGAGAAAATTAAATTTGACACTATGGAGTTTTTTGTATTTGTTTTGGTTTTGAGGTTTTCCAGTTCCATCCATTTTTATGTAAATTTCATAATTTCATTTTTTCTACAGCTGCATAGTGTAGAGCCATGTGTGGTGATGAATGCCTTTAATCCCAGCACATGACAGGTGGAGATAGGAGGACCACCATGAGTTTGAGGCCACCCTGAGACTACATAATAAATCCAGGTCAGCCTGAGCTAGAGTGAGCCCCTACCTTGAAAAACCAAAACAAAACAAAACAAAACGAAAAACCAAACCAAACCAAAACAAAACAAAAAACCTCAAAACCAAAACAAATATACTATCTATCTATCTATCTATCTATCTATCTATCTATCTATCTATCTATCTATCTATCTATCTATCTATCTATCTATCTATCTATCTAAATATATATATATATATATATCTTTTATTCCTGTTTCCCTATAGCCCTCCTCAGTGAAGTTATAGGATTCACTATGGCCTCATGAAGGCCTCAGTCAGTCCCAATAGGATAGTGGGGGGACCATGATTCAGGGTATTGCTACCCATCCTGTGGCTCTCAGAATCTTTCCACCCCCTCTTCTGCAATGTCCCACAGGCTATTACCATGGCTTTGGGCTGCCCACCAGAACTAAATGTAAGACCACATTCTCACTCTTGGTTGGGGGCCTTGGAGGCTTCCCTGACCAACAGTTCACACCCACAACTGGCACTGATACTATTGTTTGATAACCCACATTACTAGGAGCAGCATTATCCATCTGTGTTGGGTAAATTTATATATCTATATCATTACTTAGCCCTCTGCTTTGGATGAGAGAGGGGTTTATGAAGTCAGTCACCTCTCTGAGAAGCTAATGACAGTTAATTGTTTCTGGGGGAGAAAGAGTCATTCTCTCCCATGGAGTAGCCACTGTAAATGGTGGGAAGAAGTTGTATAATGGGATTAGGGAGTATAAGAGAGGGTAATATGGAATCCATATGATCAAAATGCAATATATATGTAATGTATGAAAATGTCAAAAACAAATAATTTTAAAACTAACTTTCTTGCTTTTGTTGTAGTTAAAATACCCTGGATAGCTCAAAAACTGGTGGTTAATACAGAATTTACTTGATGAGCGGTTTTGAGATAATTATGAATATGATAATTTTTATAATTTATAGATTTGCTGGACAGTCATGTGTTAAGGTAATGACGTCAGATAGGGATATACAATAGTAACTGTGCTTTTTACCACTGGAGAGTCACTTGGTGCAGCCTACTAACAGCAAAGGGATAATCAAGAAATTCTCTTCAGAGAGATGTCACCCAAATTGTGGCCTAAAGATTAGATAGTATAATAGACAGCTTCGGGTTCACTGAGATGAACTTCCAGACCAGGCACAGTTATGAAAGGAAGGGATTTATTGAAGCTTACAGATCCAGGGGAAGTTCCATAACAGCAGAAGAAGCTGGCCCTGCTTTCACAGGTCCAAATAGAGAGAGAAAAACACAAGCCAAAAGCCACACAGCACACTTCAGGAACTCCAACTAGGCACTTTGCATATCTTTAGATTGGAATTTCAAACCCACCACCACACCTTAGGGCTAGTGATCTGCCCAGTGACACCTCCTCTAGCCAGCTGGCTAGAAATCCAAGAAATTTTAATATACTCCTGAATCTATTGGGGGGGGCATTTATTCAAACTACCACAGATAGTTACTATCTTTTTAAAAAAAGATATTGGTAGAGAGAGCAAAAAAAAAAAATTCTTCATTCTGTTGTTCTCTAACTCTTCCTAATCACCGAATCCATCTGCAAATGAATAAGAAAGGAAAAGCATAGACTCTGAAGCAGACACATTTTCTTTTGCAGTAGGTATCTGGAATCCAGGTTAACATAAAGAACTTTCCTGTGAGCTCTTGCTGGTTAGTATTAGGTTAGTTATTATCATCTGTAGGCAGAGAATTTGGTGGGACAACCTTCATAAAGATGATTCAAATAGCTTTATTTAATTAAGCTAGGTTTAGTTATATTCTACCTATAGATGGTGGAAGGGGCAAAATGAGCTATCTTATACACTGCTTTGAATTCATCAGTTCAAAGTGTAGCATTTAGAGTTTCTACAAAAATTACCTTATAATATTCTGTGTTTACCTGTACTGAGTTTTTAGATTCCAAGTTCTACACCAAGTTCTTTTATAAATGGTTGTTATCTTTCATTGAGGCCCATCTGATCATTTGAGCTGAAATACGAGACTATAGTCTTTTTAAAATATTTTTTATTCATTTACAAACAGAGTATGGGGAGCACATAAAGGCTTCTTGCCACTGCAAATGAACTCCACGTGTGTGCATCTGGCTTTACATGAGTACCGGGAATTGAACCTGGGATGTCCAGGCCAGGTTTTGCAAGAAAATGCTTTGAACCACTGAGCCATCATCTCAGCCCAAGACTATAGTCTAGATGGAAATGTACATAAGGAAATAGATCAGCTTTAATCCAAAATTCTGTAGTCTTCTTATCATGACTCATGATTTTCTTTTTTCATGATCCTTTATCTGATGGAAGATAAATATAATAGACAGTGGCTATACCTTGTGCCTATTGTCTTCAAGGACTGCTTAGGACTCACAGGGAGATATAAAGGAAGAAGAGTTGCATTCTAACGAAACTGAAGTTCAAGGTGACTAACAGAAGTAGGTGAGGGGATGCCTCCAGAAGCAGCAGAGCTAAAGGATGAGAGTTTCATCTTTGGAGCTTTTCTTAGAGGAATGATAATTAATCCTGCAGATAGTAGCAAAGGGCTTGTGGTGCTGACTTAGTTAGGAGAAGGGAGAACAGACCTCATAATTCAATGCAACACACATTAATTAAGCTCCCACTACATACATGGCAAAATATAATCTCATAATGCACAGATCATAACTGGGTACAACAAGATGCAATATATGACAGTGTGTTGAAATTGGTTTTTCCCATTAAAAAAGAAAACATTTTAATTATAAGGGGAAGAGAGAGAGAGAGTATATGAGATTCTCTTTCTGCTACAAACAAACTCCAGATGATTATGCCACCTTATGCATCTCTCAGTTTATGTGAGTATTGGGGAGTTGAACCAGGGCTGGTAGGCTTTGCAAGCAGGCAAGCACATTTAATCACTGAGCATTCCCAATAGCCCCATTTCCAATTTTTAAATATATTTTATCTATTTACTTTCAAGCATAGAGGAATAGCAAGAAGAGAGAAAGACAGACATAACAGGCACACCTGGGGCTCCAGCCTCTGATAATGAACTCCAGACTTCAGATGCATGTACCACTTTGTACATCTGGCTTTATGTGGGTACTAGGGAATCAAATCCAGGTTGTTAGGCTTTGCAGGCAAGTGCCTTAAGCATTGAGCCATCTTTCCAGCACCCTCCTCCTTTACCCATTTAAAAAAAAAAAAAAAAAAAACTTCTTTCTTGCTCTAATATTTGTAAATTTAAAGGCAGAATCTGAATGTGTACCTGGGCAGAGGAGATATGGTTTCAGCTCCCAGGAAGGACTGTGCCACTTCCACGAAACACAAGCTCTCTGTAGACAGTATCTGTGGTGCCATCACATATTATGCTTATCTTATTTTCTTTATGCCCTTGACTGGTTCATCTTTGTTGGTCCTTCTGAAATCTACACAAATGGAATTCTCCTTGAACTCTTCAGTTCACACAGAAATTGAAAAACAATACACTTCAGTGTATTCATATCTCAACAAAGTAAATCATAAATCTACTCATCTGTACTGACAACTGGGAGACAAAGATGTGTTGCCATTATTAAAAAAAAAAAAACAGCTGGAGAGATGGCTCAGTGGTTAAAGGCACTTGCTTGCAAAGACTGATGTCATGGGTTCAGTTCTGGATACCTATGTAAAGCCAGATGCACAAAGTCATGCATGCATCTGGAGTTTATTTGTAGGGGCAGGAGGCTCTGGAGCACTCATTCATCAAATAAGTAAATAAATAATTTTTTTTAAAAAGCTTTGACTCTGGAAGCACATTAAACCTTGTATAGGAACAAAACAATGACACCGAAACATTCCTGTTTTCAAGAAGATACTAGGATAACTTATAATATTAAACTTTTGGAGTATTAGATTGCTAGAAAACTAACTGAGTCTTCATTTGTACTCCTAAGAGAAGGGCAAACACACTTCTTAATCCTTCGAGGAGAATTAACTGGAAAGAGAAAACGTGACCTTAGGAATTTCCTGCAAAAGAATCGATGGAACAGCCTGCAGTCTCCACAATAAGCTCAATCTTGCTTCCTTGCCAGGCTGACCAGGACTGGGATGTGACTTCAGTGGCCCTGGGGTGGGGGTGACCAATCAGCAGCTTCTTCTGATAGCAGGCCTTGAGAGGGCACCAGTGGCCAGTGGTATGAGATAGTGGCAAGGTCTTTCTCAATGGAAAGGTAAATAAGCCTGTTGTGCCATGGCTTTTCAATGTGTTCAAGGTCTGTATTGGCTTTCCTGGAAAGATAGAGCAGTAAAGGAAAATAGCTGCACTTTGCCACAGACTTTTTTCTAGCACCCTATCTTATTATCCATTCATAGCATGAAAAAACATGGAGTACACACAGGAGATCACACAATTGACACTTCCCAAACTCTCTTGTAATTGGGTATCATCTGAGTACATCTGGTCAGTGGCACATGGACAGAAGTGATTGCTGCTCTTGGCCCTTGGCCCAGTGAACACAGTCCTCTTTCTTTTCCATGTTGCTGCTGGGAATTGACTCGGGGAGACCCCTGGGCATCCATGCTAACAATAGTGGATGTACTCTCAGCCTGCCTCCTGGAAAGATTTATGCAAACCCTTACTATGGACTGCATTGTGCCCTTAAAGAGTGACAACAGCATGTTTGCATGTGTGTTCTCTTTTTGTCTCTCCCTCCTGATGGCGCTCTTTCTCTCTTTCTATTTTTTTCTCATTTCTTTCCCATACCCTCAAGAACATACAGGAAGAATCTATGAGGTCACAGTGTAAAGGTGGCCATCTATAAACCAGGAAGAGATGTCTAACCAGAAATCAACATTAATGGTATCTTAATCTTGAACTTCTACCTTTCAAAACTTTAGAAAATAAATGTGCTGCTATTTAAGCCAGACAGTCTATAGTATTTTGTCTTGGCAGCCTGACTAACATACCATGGACACTACTCTTACCCCCTTGGTTGCAGACTGGATTCTACATTATTTATTTATTTATTTATTTATTTATTCTTTTTTTTTTTTTTTTTATTGACAACAAAACATACTTACATACCAAAGGTGCGCCTCTCCATCATATCCTCTCTCCTCCATTAGTCTCTTTTTTTATTATGATGTCAAACCTTTTACTTATGGACTGCAGGGTTGTGCCCTTAAAGCAAGGTGATACAAGGCCAATTTCTGTCTGGGCAGTTGCATTGTTTGCATGTTCCTTTGGCTCTTCCATTTGTCTCCCCTTCTTCCGCAATGATCCCTGAGCCCTGATGGTGCTTGGTACTTCTCCATCCCTCTTTCTATGTTGCCTTTTTTCCCTCATTTCTTTCCCAGAATACCCTCAAGAACATACAGGAAGAATCATTTATGAGGTCACAGTGTAAAGGTGGCCATCTATAAACCAGGAAGAGATGTTAACCAGAAATCAACATTCTGGCCAAATTCTGAATATTCAGCCCACGCCCATCTTTATCTGTCTGGCCAAATTTGAATATTCATCCACTGTTTTAATCTTGAACATGCAGTCAGCTTTTACTTTCAGTTGGCTGGTCAAAACTTTAGAAAATAAATGTATCTGTTTCTCAGGGGAAACCAAGGGCTTTGGCAAAAGCCAGGACAGTCTGGCCAACAACTCACTAGTATCCCATTTGTCTTGTAACAGTCTGAGCTTCTAGAACCATTACCATAGTTTTACATAAGTCTTATTCACAATCTTGCCCTTCTTTTTGCATTCTTACCCAGACTGGATTCTAATCAGTCCTTCCATTATTTAAAGTCCCTTAAGCCTTTTGTTACTGGTTTCTGTACCAATTTTTGGTTCCAGAGTCTGCCACAGAGATTGAGAGAGAGAACATGGCTTTATCTGAGCCTTACAACAGCTAATCCATTTTGCAAATTTCATAATTTCATTTTTTCAAAGACTCCAGTAAATACCACATCTTTATTATCCATTCATTTAAACCTTTGTTCCTGTGAGGCCACAGAGATTTCAGGCTTTATCTCTTACAACAGCTAATGTTTACATTTCTATTACAAAGACCAGATAGAGCTAATCAAGTGTGCAATACTCCTGTTTTGAATGTGTACTGGCAAGATTTTTATATAGAAAAGACTCCAGATCACTACAAAAAAAACACACAAAAATGCCAATAAAAAAATATATTTTAAATCCAGTTGATTTTTCAAACATTTCATCTTCATAGGAGCTGGAGGTAGAATTACTATAACTCTTGTCTGTCTAATGAGGACATTGAAGCTCTTAAAAGGCTGAATGGTCAGCTCAAGGTTACACAGCAGAAAGCAGTACAGTCAGGAATAGAAACAGGTGTTTTGAGTTTTTAATACCAAATTGATAAAACTTCGCATATAATCTAAGGTCCTTATTACCCTATTTTTCCACTAAAATGTATGTGTCTGAGTTATACTGTTGGTACTATTAATGTAATTTATCTTTGAAATTAACTTTACAATAATGTCCCTATTCTTAGTTACCAACTTTGATGTTCTCCAGGTTTATTTTATTTAACTATTAAGGAAGGATCCAGAGTATGAGAATAATTAGATGATGGTGGGACATCAAGAAATCACAAGCTGGAGCTGAAGAGATGGCTTAGCAGTTAAGGCACTTGCTGACAAAGCCAAAGGACCCAAGTTCTATTCCGAGGACCCATATAAACTAGATGTACAGGGTGGCACATATATCTGGAGTTCGTTTGCAGGGGCTAGAGGCCCTAGTGTGCCCATTCTCTCTTTCTCTCTCCCTTTCTCAAATAAATAAATAAATATAAAATATTTGAAAAGATAAAGCCACAGTGGACAGCCTTGAACTCAGCTCCCAACTAATTGCATTGTCCCTAAACTTTTACAAATGTATTCTCAACGTCAGACTATCAGAATTTACAGCAATAAAAAGAGTAGTTTTCAGAGATGCTTCTTAGAACCTCATGTCTCTCTACATTTTACCCACAACCACTTCTAGAATATAGTAGACTATTCTTTTCAGCCTCCTCCTAAATCTTAAGCACGGAATTTTTTGGTAAACCAAACAGGAACAATTGTTCATATGTATACTCTTACTGAAATATAGAGGAGGGTGTGGAGTGATACCCAGTTGGCCATTAATAACCCAGGATAAAAGCTCAGCATGGCACTTGTGCCCATACATACATGTTCTCTCACTCAAGGAAGAGGATATTCACTCAAAACTAAATTATAAGCTAAAGGAGCACTTTTTTCATATGGAATCAGACAAAGAGTGTTGAGTGAACTTATAAGGGAGGGAGAAGAAGGAAGGACTTAAGGGGATGGTATTGTGTATATGAAATAAAAGAACGGATTACAGGCAGGGGAAAGGCCTAAAAGCAGCCAGGGGAAGAGAATATGTAAAAGAAGGGTGGGCAGAGGATCAATTAAAATTCAAGATATTCTGAATAAGACTTACATAAACTTACTTTTTTGAATAATGACACATACAGAAGCTATAGATTGTTACTAGACAATTTTCAGTGCCTGGGATGGGATATTTTCCAGGGAGTTGTTGGTCAGGGAGGTCCCTGTTGCCTCTAAAACATTACAGGCTATTCCCAAGGCCCTTGGTTTCCCTTGAGAAACAGATGGTAAGACCCTATTGCTGAAGACCTCACTTGCCTGAGCAGCAAAGTCACTGAGAAAGCAAGCTGGTGCTGAGCAGAAAAGCTTCTCCCTGTAGACCAGCCAATTGAAAGCTGGAAAAAAACTGCACGGGATGGAACCATATGGGAGACAGAAATCATCAGCAGTGAACACAGTGGATACTGGAAACCTCAAGTTTGGGCAGACAGGCCAAATGACCAAACGGATGCAATAGTGGCATGTCTGCTCTTGGGGAAACCGCCTGCTCCCTAATTGGACTGAAGGCCCTCTCTATGGGAGGGAATACATGCCTGGTACTGAAAAACCTAATCAAAAGTCTATAGCAGGGGAGGTCATGAGCCTTAGGGGTATAAAGCCTGCTCTTGTCTGGCTAAATGCATATATTATTCCCACTAAACTGCCCTGAAAGCACTACACTTAATGTTCATATTCACATATTTATGCAAATCTCACTTCTGGGTAGAGAAGCTTCTCTTTTCAGATGGCGATGACCACTGGGATGACTCAAAAGGCAACATAGTGCTGAGAAAAAGGGATGGAGGAGTGTCTAGCACTGAAACACCTCTAACATACCTTCCAAGGCTCAGGGCCCATTGCAGAAGAGCTGGCAGAAAGAATGTAAGAACCAAAGGAAGGGTATGACTCCTTATAATGCAACTGTCCAGACAGAAATTGGACTCGATATCCATGACCCCGCAGTGCCCAGCAATACCTTCACAAGACCCTCATAATAAGAGAAAAAGGTGATATCAAATGAAAAGAGAGACTAATGGAGAGAGGGAGGGGATATGATGAAGAGTGGAGTTCTGAAGGGTAATGGGGGGAGGGGAGGTAAATATCATGGATTAATTAATGTCTGTAAGTATAGAAAAAAATATGGAAAAATATTTAAAGTATAGTTGTCCTCTCGTTAATGATGGGGTTATATCCCAATAAATCATTATCAGTTGAAAATATCAATAATTGGAAATTCATTTAATATGTCTACCCTACTGAATATCATCACTTAGCAACAGTATACTTGTGGAGCATTAGCTGTTTACTTTCATGATCACATGACTAACTGGAAGCTCTGGATTGCTGTCACTGTGCGTTAAACCTTAAAAAGAAGCAGAGCATCTTGAGAAAGTATCATCATCATGTCACCAGTATAAGCAAAGACAACATTTCAAAACTCAGAGGAATATTTCTACTGAATGCATATTACTTTTGTACTATTAGAAAGTAAAAAAAAAAAAAAAAAAAGCTGTTAAAACTATTAGGAGTTGGGGATTGTCTGTAGTCAAATTTATAAAACAAGTAGAATGGTACTTTCCTGGGATTTTGGAGCAAAATAAAGGGGGTGGGGTGGGGATTGTTTAATGAGTATAGTGGTGATTTTTGCAAGGTGTAGAAGTTATAGACATGAATTGAACAATGTACATATACACTACTGACCTATAAACAAAATGGTTATATGGTAAACTCTTACATGTATTTTGCCATAGGTTTAAAAAATTATCTAAGAAGTAGCCAGAAAGTTTTAATTTCTAATCATGGCCCTCCACTTCTAGTTTTAGAGGGCTTTATTTGAAATGTTACGTGGTTTGTATTATCACATGTTATTGTATCATAGATTTATTTTCCCTCTACTAAATAAATAAATTTTTTAAAAGAGGCTTAAAAACTCAAGACTCTTCTTCAACCATTTCCAGGGGATGGACTGCAAAGGGATTCAGAAGACCTTGACTTAGACCAAGCTGGTAAAGGGCTATAAGAGAGGGAGGAAAAGGAAGGACTTAAGTGTATGGTATTGCACATATGTAAGTAGAAGAACTGATTATAGGGAGGGGAATGGCCTAAGCAAGGCCATGGGAAGAGAATGCATAAAAGAAGAGCAGGGGGAGGGTCAATCTAAATTCAATATAGTGTGAATAAGACTTATGTAAACCTACTTTTTGAATAATGGCACATCTAGAAACTGTAGACTGTTACTAGAAAATTGTCAGTGCCTGGGATGGGATACCTTCCAGTGAGTTGTTGGCCAAGGAGGTCCCGGTAGCCTCCAAAACATTAAAGGCTTTTGCCAAAGCCCTTGGTTTCCCTTGAGAAACAGATAGTTAAGACCCTATTGCTGAAGACATCTCTTGCCTGAGAGGCAAGGTCACTGAGAAAGCAAGCTTGTGCTGAGCAGAAAACCTTCACCCTGTAGACCAGCCAACTGAAAGCTGGAAAAAGCTACACTGCATGCAGCCGTATGGGAGACAGAAGTCATCAGCAGTGAAAACAGTGGACACTGAACATTCAAGTTTTGCCATACAGGTCCAATGACTGAATGGGTGCAATAGTGGCATTTCTGCTCTTGGGGTAACCAACTGCTCCATAATTGGACTGAAGGCCCTCTCTATGGGAGGGAATACATACCTGGTACTGAAAAACCTAAGCAAAAGTCTATGGCAGGTGAGGTCATGAGCCTTAGTGGTATAAAGCCTGCTCTTGTCTGACTAAATGTATATATTATTCCCACCAAGCTGCCCTGGGGGCACTACACTTAATGTTCATGTTCTCATATTAACACTACTCTCACTTCTGGCTAGAGAAGCTTCTCTTTTCAGATGGCGATGACCACTGGGATGACCCAAAAGGCAACATAGTGCTGAGAAGAAGGGATGGAGTGCCCAGCACTGAAACACCTCTGTCACACCCTCCAAGGCTCAGGGACCATTGCGGAAGAGGGGGCAGATAGAATGGGAGAGCCAAAGGAAGGGTATGACTTCTTACAATGCAACCACCCAGGCAGAAATTGGCCTCGATATCCATGACCTTGCAGTGCCTAGCAATACCTTCGCAAGACCCTCAAAAATAGAAGAAAAAGATGATGACATCAAATTAAAAGAGAGACTAATGGAGAGAGGGAGGGGATATGATGGAGATTGGAGTTCTAAAGTGGAATGGGGGAGGGGAGGGAAATATCATGTGTTTTTTGTATGTAAGTATAGAAGTTGTCAATAAAAATTAATAATAAAAAAAAACTTATGTTGTCGTCTCTGTTCCCCCACCCTATCTCCAATTGCTCCTCAAAAGTAAGAGTAGAAAATGCCTGTGAGATAGCTCTGGCCAACCTATCAGACTATAAATTATGTCTTATCATTATTAAATTGCAGTTGAGGAAATGCTTCATTTATAAAACATTGTTTGCCCTGCCTGTTTCTGTATTTTTTTTTAAAAAAAAGGTCAGGCAGTCAATAACTTTGTCTTTATAGACCATTGGTATGTGTTTTCTGGAACTGAAGAGAAAGGATTCAAGCAAAAAGGTTTGATTTTCAACACTGAATTCAGTACCTGTCATTTTCTAGCTTAGTGGCTTTGGACAATTGATTTAACTTCAATTATCTTCATTGCCCAGTGTTAAATGATGACATTAATGACCAATGTCTATAAAAGGAAATGGAAGAGTCAAAGGAATAGTTCTGCACCTATTTACCTTTGACTGATGGTTTAATCATCTGTCCTGGTTGAACATCCCTTGATATGCAAATGTTAACTTTAGTGGCACCTATGGTTTTATCCCTCGGATTCCCCAGGAACAACCTTAAAAATATCTCCATGGAAGGTGAATGCAAAACAGCCTTTCAATAGGAAGCCACAGAGTGATTTTTCTTCAGCCTATATTTTGCAAGAGCAATGTGGTATGAATATTAACTCCTGAAGAACTATGGGCTCTTACTGGATATTTTTATTTCATTGAAGATACAAAAGAAAAATCTCATGACATATTTTTGAAGTTGCTTCAGTACACTTTATTAACATTTAAATTATCATTCACTTAATCTAAAACCTGTATGTGAGTCAATGATTTATCTACAGCTAAATAGGTGCTGATAAGTTAGTCTTTAAAAGAATCTCATAGAATAAAAGGATCTAACTCAATAGCAGTTGGAACGTTTTATATATATATATATAATTTTTATGAAGTATATGAATATGGTTTGATCTTTGTGAATGGAAATCATTCACAGAGTCCATGTTAAATGTGTATGTATAGGTTTTTGCTTTTTTTTAAGTTTGCTTAACTGTATTCTATATTTTCACGATGACATTACATTTCTCACTCTGTTGGTAAGTGACAAATGCCTATCATTTCTACCCATTCTGAACACAAGATCTAGTAAAAATTTCAGAGACATTGTGGTGGTTTGATTCAGGTGTCCTCATAAACTTAGTATCCTGAATGCTAGTCTCCCCAGCTGATGGCAATTGAAAAATAAAGCCTCCTGGAGGCAGTATATTGTTTGGAGTAAGCTTATGGATGTTATAGCCAGATCCCCCTTGCCAGTGTTTGGCACTCTCTCCTGTTGCTATTGTCCACTTTATGTTGGCCAGGGGGTGATGCCCACCCTGTGCTCATGCCATTGTTTTCCCCTGCCATCATGGAGCTTCCCCTTAAGTCTGTAAGCCAAAATAAACCTCTTTTTTTTTACCACTAGCTGCTCTTGGTTGGGTGATTTCTACCAGCAGTGTGAACTTGACTGCAACAATAATGTTGGTACCAAGGAGTGGTGTCATTTGCTGCTAGACACAACTGTGTGGCTTTGGCTTTTTGGAGCTGATTTTCAAGAGGAATGTGAGAGGATTTGAAACCTTGGCCTAAGAGATGCCTTGCAGTGCTATAAGTACAGCTTGATGGACTATTCTGGTCAGAGTTAAAAGACTGGAATGCAGTAAGAACTATGGACTGTGAGGTTTGGCTTATGAAGGTTAGAAAGAGCTTTGCCTGGACCGAGCTACAAGCAGTCTGTGTGAGGGGCTTACTGTGCATGCATCTGGAGCTTGTTTGCAGTGGCTGGAGGCCTTGGTGCACCCATTCTTTCTCTCTCTCGCTCTCTCTCTCACTCTCAAATAAATAAATAAAAATAAAACATTTTTAAACAAAAAATAAGATAAAAAAGAAATACAGGGGCTGGAGAGATTGCTTAATGGTTAAGGTGCTTGCCTGCAAAGCCAAAGGACCAGGTTCGATTCCCCAGAACCCGTGTAAGACAGATAGACAAAGGAGTGCATGCATCTGGAGTTCATCTGCAGTGGCTGGAAGCCCTGGTACACCCATTCATTCTCATTCTCTCTCTCTCTTTCTCTCTGCCTATTTCTATATTTCTCTCTCTCATAGAAATAAATATTTAAAAAAAGAAATGCAGGAGAGGGTCATTAAGTTTGCAATACAATCTTCTATAGTTTTTTTTTTTTATTGTTTGTTTTGTTTACTTTGCTTTGAGGCATGATCTTGCTCAGTAGTCTAGGCTGATCCTCCTGCCTCAGCCTCCCAAATCCTACAATTGTAAGTATGTCCTACTGTGGTAGTTTGAATAGATGACCCCCAATATATTCAGTGTTTTATTAATTTGTAGTTTGCATCTGCAGCCACCTTACTGGAGGCAGTGTCTCTGGGTGGATTTTAAGGTGTGGTGATGGGTTTAGGATTTGAAATCTAAAGCTATGCAAAGTGTGCCTAGCTGGAGTTCCTAAAGTATGCTGTGCTGTGTGGCTTTTGGTCCAATGAAAGCAGGCCAGCTTCTTCTGCCATTATGGAACTTCCCCTGGATCTGTAAGCTTCAATAAATCCCTTCCTCCATAACTGTGCCTGGTCTGGAAGTTCATCTCTATGAACCTGAAGTTGTCTGCTACAACTACCAAGACAGGTTTCAAAGTTCATCAAGTTGTCTCTCTACTTAATCTGAATCCTACTGAAGCCAATGTCCTACAAGACACTCAATGCAAAGTCCTTGTACGAGTTTTCTAGGGTTTCCACAATAAAGTATCACAAATTGAATTGTTTAAACAACAGAAGTAAATTATTTCATAGCTGTAGAGGCCAGAATAAGTCTGAAGTCAAGACACAGTAAAGACAGTCTTCCTCAGAGAGGCTGTCATCTTCTAGTTTCCAGGGCTGGGTTCCATGTGTTTCTTCACTTATGGCTACATCATTTCAGTTTCTGCTTCTCCCTTTAAATGGATTTGTTCACTGTGTTTCTGTCTTCATCATTCTTATAAAGATGTAAGTCACTGGATTTTTTATATATCCTAACTACAGAATCTTTTCATTTTAAGGTCTTTTTTATTCCCCAAATACTTCAGCAATGACTCTATTTTCAAGCCAGGTCACATTCTGATTTTCCAGGTTGCTAAATGTTTGTATTTCCCTCAAATTCATATGCCAAAACCTAATCATAAATATGACAATCCTAACAAATGGGCATTTGTGGAAATGATTAAGTCATTGCCTCCCTTATAAAAAAGGCTCAAGGGATCTCAGTAGCTAAAAGCTACCATCTGTAAAGCAGAAAACAAGCCTTCATAAACCTGAAATCTGGTAGCAACTTGATGTTGGACTTCCCAGCTTCTACAACTGTGAGCAATAAATTGATGCCATTTTAGAATTATTCAGTCTATGGTATTTTTGTCATAGCAGCCCAAATGGGATAATACAAGAGTGCACATGAGTTTAGGGGTAAACTACTCACACTACTAGAGTTAATTTTTATTTGTTCAGTGATGGTTAAAGTTTATTTACTGACAAAAAAAAAATCCATGATCAGGAACTGACATACTCACTAAAGAAAAGAAACCTGATAACCTGGTAAAAGAAAGTGTGGGCCAGTAGAACTCCTTTATCTCCATGATAGGGAGGAAAAGTTAGGGCATGGAGGTATGTACATACATTACCAAAAATAAAACTATATTCAGGCACCAAGGCATGGCTATCCAGAATATGTTTTCCTATAGCTTCTATGCAATTAAAACTTTTAATTTTGCCTTTATTTACACCTTATTCTTTCATTTTACTATGATGAATACTTTATTGCCTTCAATTTACCTCTATTATTTTTCACCAATTGAGTGTGTGTGTGCATATGCATGTATATGTGTAATGTTATTTGGTTTTAGTTTTCTGGAGGGTGCATGAACAAAGTAAGTACATCATTTTCCTAAGAAGAAAAAATATAAAAATGTAAAACTTAGCTTAACAGAACCCATTTATTAAATGCTTACTGTATGTTTAGCCACTGGGCTAATGATGAATAAAGTCTGTTCTTTCTCTCGGTGTGCTCATAACTACAAAGGAGCTGCACCCTTGCAGCCAGACCCATAAACACAGACCACAGAGCATGTTTCACTTCTCAGAGCTCTTCCATCTTCACTGACAGTGAAGGCTCACAGAAAAAAGTGCAACCTCACAAAGAAAGTGCACAGACCATTGTGGCAGTGACTATGTATCACTGTGACTGCCCAGCAACACAGAAACAAGGCCTCCTCTCATGACACACACACTGACCACAAAGGGCCTTTGTCTATCCCTCTTTGCACTACACTGTCTTTAGAATAACTCCTGGGTAATCTGTACTTCTGGAAAAATGTCAGCTCAACTTTGGAGTATTTGTTTGCACAGGAAATAAGAGGCTTGCTTTTTAAGATGTTCTTTCTGTTTTTGTTACCTTACCATTAAATAATGCTCTTGTCATTTTTGCTCTCTCTGAGTCTGTTTTTGGCTGCATGTAAATTCTTCATTGAATGAGATTCTTCCCATATGACCCACTGTTGATTTTTCTTACATTATTTTAGTTACTGCAGATAGTTATTGCAGAACAGAAAGCTGTTTTTTTCTTTCCACCATCTATGATTCATCCAATGTCCCTTCTTGCTTTGCTTGGTTGGATCTCAGTGTTGCTTCAAATCTCAGATGAATCAGTGTCTTTTCCAGCTATGACTTTCTTTGCACTTTAGCCTTTATATAATTTTCCATTTAACTTCTTAGTTATGCAACTTAAATCTATGATGCATTTGGAGGCATCATTTATGTAATGAAATACCATGGAAATGAATTATGAAGAGAACGAACTACTCTAGGTCAGAATAGCTTGGCTATTTTTATGCATTTGTTTTTGTGCCTTTTGCTTCCCTGGACAACAATCAGCTGTTCACTTATACTGCTGAATTATATTTACATGACACTTGCACCAGGATAAATTCTATAGCAAAACAAAATTAAAATGAAATGCTCCATTTTTGAAAAGTGTGTTTGAGGGGCTGAGGAGATGGCTCAGAGGTTAAAAGTACTTGAATGCAAAGCTTGCAAGTCTGAGTTCCATTCCCCAGTACCCATGTAAAGCCAGATGCACAAAGTGGCACATGTGTCTGGTGTCATTTTCAATGGCAAAAGATGCTGGTATGCCCATTGTCATTCTCTCTCTCTCTCTCTCTTACTCACTTGCTCACTCTTGTTCTCTCTCTCTCTCTCTTCCTCCCTCTTTCCTTCCCCTCTCTCTCTCTCTTTGCAAATAAGTAAATTAAATATTTGACAAAATGAAAAATAATAAGTCTGAGCTAGATATGGTGGCTATACTCCCAGTCCTTGGAAGGCAGGAGGACCATAAGTTTAAGGGCAGTCTAGGTTATAAAAGAAGACCTTGTCTCAAAAATAAAAATCCATTCAAGATTGTGTTGGTTGACTGTTGACTCTTGTTCCCATTATCACCTTTCTTCATAGGACCCCTACTTTCCTCTGCAAAAATCTATATATTTCCAAAATGCTATATCAGGAATTATAGTCTGTATATTATTCACTAGTAATCCACTCAAAAATGTACCCAAAGATAGAAGGGATAATTAAAATTACATTACTATCTGAATAAATTTATGAAGGGCCCATCTCTTCCCAAAGTATAAGAAACTGGGTATGTGCATGATCCAAAAACAAACTGGATTTAGCTTTCAAGGACTGAGTGTCTAGGGTGGGACTCTCCATCTTATTTTGCTTTTCTTAACAGAGCCAGTTTGACTCTTGTAGCCAAAATCTCTGTCTTCTTGGCCTGTCATACTGATAGAGTATAGCCAGACAACAAGGGATAATGGGACAATTGTGGTTTTGGTATCTAGAATATTAGTCAGAAATCTCTAGCATAGAACCAATAAAATGATGCTAGGGCTGGACCCCAGCAGTTTTCTCTACTGAGCATGGTCCTTTTCATGATGCATCTAATTTTAATCATATGTACCCCTAGTTATACATAGACATAAGATAGTACATTCACTTAGCCAACACAGTTTGTTCTATTGCACATGTACTCAAAACCAGTCCAGGATGAACCCTGCTGTTCTGAACCCAGATCCCTAAGAACATATTTGAATAGCTATTAATCACAAATAATTTTCACCAAGAGAAAGAGAAAACTAGTTCATTGTGTGGGGAGGGGAGTATGTGTAACTTGGTACAGGTAGGGTGTCCCAGGTTCCCAACATGTAACCAGACATGTAGAAAAAGGGTATGTTTACTGTTCAAGGCAAGCAGTGCTCCTGGTGGCTAAATTATTCCTTGTGTTTGTCTACCTCACTCTTGCTCATTATAGTCAGCTTGCTCAGCTTATTATCCTCTATGCCAGCTCTTTAAATTGAAATTAAATCCTTCAATTTAGACTGGCTTGCCCAAATTTTATCTTCCCTCTTCCTTCTTAAACCATTATGCTTCATTCATGGCACTTGAGAAAATGTAAATACTGGAATTTCTATCCTATCCACTGATGATGAATCATTTTCCAAGATCAAGGTGTGTGTTCCTGAGGTTTTTATCCTTTAAAGCAGATCTCAATGATCTTTTCACTTACTCTGTGCTCGATAAACATAGGTTGTAGGAAATGATTGTCCAGAACAGTCATGCAGACCCCCAAGTTCTATCAGGTCCACATCTGTACAAGATCATGTTAAATGAATGCTAAGGTCCTTCTTAGCCCATTCCTATTTCTCTCATTTTAATTATAAAATCCTCAAACAGAAGCCGGGCGTGGTGGCGCACACCTTTAATCCCAGCACTTGGGAGGCAGAGGTAGGAGGATCGCTGAGAGTTCAAGGCCACCCTGAGACTACATAGTTAACTCCAGGTCAGCCTGGGCCAGAGTGAGACCCTACCTTGCAAAACCAAAAAAAAAAAAAAAATCCTCAAACAGTAAAATAATAGCACCCAGAACATCTATTTAGGAAAAATGAGCATTCCACGATTTTATGCTTACTGGATTCTTTCTTAAGACTTTCTTTCCTTAAGCTGAAATTTATTTACAACTTTAAGTAGGAAATGTAAAGCCTCATGATTCTCAACCTGTTTTTTCTCTTCTCTTATGTTTTCACTCTAGTGGTTACACATTTTGCATGCAAAAAGGCACTTATTTTATACACAGTTTGTAAATCATAGCAAGAAATACAAGATTACAAAATACTACATCCCATAAAAAGATATAGTGCCTGAAGCAATCACAAAGAACAAAGTTCACAAATGCTGGTTTGTCAGTTATAATGGTAAAATATGCATCTGCATAATTCTTGTGATATAATAAGTGCTATCAGACTGGTTTTGGAATATTTATTAAAGTGTATTTTTAATGAAAATAGATTTAAAAAGGAATTTTGCTGCAAGCAGTCACATGGAAATGTCTAAATACAAGAACAAGCACCAAAGTATTCAGCAGAGAATTTTTTGAGCCTAAACAATTAAATTTCAGGAAAATCTTGTGTGGGCCATAATTTTATCCTTTTATTATGCAAAGCTGCCAATTCAATTTTACAATGCAAAGAAATGTTTGGCATGATTATCAAGTCATATTTACTGTTCTATGGATCTATGAAAAGATGCACTATCTTGAAAAGAGTCTGTACAAATTACCTCTGAACAAGCTTTTAGATTCTAACTGGGAAGCAAAAGTTGACACAATAAAATGTGTTATTTTCATAACTATCATCAGCATGTGATATTTAAAAAAAAACAGTGGAGCAAATGATGGTTCAGTTTCCAATCAACAATTTCTAAATCAACAAATTCAAATAGAGGGAAAAAGTCCCTAATCTTAGATGAATTGGCATATACTACCATTTCTTTTCACATGTGCCTTCCTTGGTAGAAAATCTCAGTTTTCTCATCCATCAGAATAAAGTACTTGTTACTTCAAATCCCTCTTATCTCTGCTGAATACCATCTTCTAAAAAAGGTATTAGCATTTCAGGCACCCATTGCTAAACCAGGAAATGAGAGGCTGTAATACAGATTAGAGGTAGCAGGAAAGCATTGAATTCTTTACTCCCTCCGATGTTTCCATCACTTTCCCTCACCCTCTCACTAGTCTCTAGCTGTTCCTGTCTCTTTGTCTCTCCCTCTCTCTCTGTCACTCGTTTCCTACCTTTCACTCTCCCTCCTTCTTACAGAAGCCCCTGAAAACAAGTTTCTATCCTCTTTTTCAATGCATCATTTCTTCCCATTTTCCACTAAAACTATTTGGTTGACATCACTGGTGATGCTCATGTAGAATCAGTGTTTGAAACACAGTTGGTCACTTCCTATGCTTCAAAGCATTGTTTCATCTTATCTGCAGACATGTACACCACTGGGCTTCTCTCACTAGATTCTCCTTTTCAAGGTCCCTTGATGGTTCTTTTTCTGTTCAACAAACTGAAGTGTCTGATGGCTCTGTAGCAGTTACCTTCTCATTACTGGGACAAAACATCCATCCAGAAGCAGCTTACTGGAAGAAAGGGTTTATCTCTTGCTTACAGTTTCAATGGGGATTTTCATCATGGTGGAGAAAGAGTGGCAACTGGCTCACATCTTCATGCATCAACAATAGAGAAAGAGAGAGAGACAGCAGCAAGATCAAGAAGCTCTGAATAACCAGTAAACTAGACTAATTAACCTCAAGGCCCAGCCCCAGTTACACACTTCATCTAGCAAGGCTTAGTCACAAACACTTGAGACTATGGGATTATTCAAAGCACCACAAACTCAGTTCAAAAATTTCCTCCCTAACCAATCTACTCACGTCCTCATGAGTTCAGTTAGTCATGTGATAATTCTCAGATGTATAGATTTAATTGAGACTGTTGCATGACATACAGCTCCAATACAGCTCATGACTTGCTATCTCCCTCAGTAGCCATCTTGAACCCAGTACATTCCCCACCATCACCAGTCTTAGTTCTTTACTATCTACCACTCCATTCTTCTAGTCAGGACCTGTACAGTTGAAAGCCAGCCAGCATCATCAGTACTACACGTACTGTGCAGCTGTGGTTCGGAACAATCCTGTTCAAAAGTACTTAATTTCTGTGCCATGTCATTTTACCTACCTCACCTTCATCCGCAGCCCCGCTTCTGCTTGCTCAAACAAAACCTCAGCAGCATCTTTTATATATCTCTGTTTCTCTCACACATGCAATCATTCTGAAAATTCTATAGTAATACTTATGGCACAACACCTTTATTTAAAAATTATTGATTTTTGAGACTTCCGGTCGAGATGGTGTCCATCTAAACACGCCTCACCTGGCGGGGAAGGAAAGGCAACACCTTTAGGGTTCATTAGGGTTCAGTGGAAGGGCGCAGAGGAGCAAAGTAGGGTATCCGCTGATTCCCAAGCTCTCAGGTAGCCCACCAGTCCCCCAATCTCCTCAAACAGCCATCTCAGCTACAGTCCCAGCCTCAGGTTCCTCCTGCACTACCTAAGCAAACCCAGCAGGCTAGCATTTCCCCCAACCTAGGCTCCCGGCACTGCCCAGATCCACAAGCAAGCTCCTTCACCCTCGCCGCTCCACCCCCACCCTCTATGCATGGGAACTTCACTCACAAACTCTTCTTTTGCCCTCACCACAACCCCGCCCCCTGATCATGTGAATGCCACTTGCTAAATCCTTTACCCTCACCACCACCCCGCCCACTGAGCTTGTAAACTCCACTGGCAAACTCCTCCTTCCTGGTCACCACCGCCCCACGACAGCACTAGAACTCCACTTTGCTAACTTCTCCTTCCCCATTGCCACTGCCCTCCCCCCCACCCAGCTCATAAACTCCACTTGAGAATTTCATTGCCACCATTCACCCCTAACTCCATGGGCAGGAACCCCACACACCAGCTCCATCCCCCTCTCCGCTGCCCCACCCACCAGCATGGAAACTCCACAAGCAAACTCCTCCCTCTTGCTGCTGCCCAACCCCACCCCCACCCCCAGGCATGGGAACTACTAATGCAAATGCCATCCCCCTGATGCCCCACACCCCCTTACCCCATGTGTGACCCAGACCCAGGCCAACAGGATGTTCTTCATTTCTCCCTCCCCTTTCCCGCCACCCCACCTGGACCACCAGCAACACACCCCTGCATTTCACCTGACCTGTAGCAATCCCATACCTCTGCTCTGCCTTGTCACAGGACCCTACAGTCCCAGCCACTCCCTGCAACATAGTTCCAAATGACTCTTTGTCCCATCACCTCAACCCTCATTGTTACAGAACCACCACACATTCTCATACTCCCTGCTGTCCACAACCCAGCCACAAGCCAGTCTTATTTGTCTCATTGCCCCCACCAACTACCCCTTGGGCCACCTGACCACACACTCCCATAACCCAAGCCACTGAAGAACAAGTCCCATCATCAGACCCTTGGACCCTCACCAGACCCTCACAGGCACCTGCCCTCTGAGCAGGCAGGCCCCACTACCATCAGAAGCCTAACTGAAGCAAACATAAAAAGGAATAATCAACGAAGACACTTCAAGTGTAAACTACAGCTTCATCCTAAATTTAACAAGATTCCTTCACTGTCATGGGCAGATCACAATGCAAAAGAAACAACATGAAAAATCAAATGCAAGTAAATCCAGCACAATTGCCCAGTCCCACAATGGATGTCTCTAATCAAAACATGGAACAAACAATAGGATCAGAACCCAAAAATGAAGACATAAGCAATGCAACACTGGCCAAGTAAATAGCAGAACTTGCAGAAAATCAACAAAGGGCCAATAATTGTATGAATGCTGTTCTTGCTAGATTAAACTTAATAGAAAAGAACCATGAAGGGCTCTAAAGACAGTTAAATGATCTGAAGGAGAGCAAAAAAAGAGGACCTCAATAACCAGCTGGCTAAGCTCAATGAAGACATAAATAAATGAAAGGATGCATTCCAAGAAGCATTAAGAAAATCAGAAAATGATTTGAAAAGGGAACTTGACAGAGGGATGGAAACTATATATAAACCATATATAAAGCAGTAGAAACCACAAACCAAATTGAACAAGCCCCAAACTATATAGAAGCTCTCAAGAATAGAGTCAGCCATGTGGAAGATAGAAACTCAGAACTGGAAGACAAAACAGAAGAAAGAGTTCATGAATCCAAAAGTTTCGATAAGTTCAAAAACTTTTATTTAACAGAACATGAGGGAACTGTGGCATAGCCTTAAACATCCAAACATTAGGATTATGCAGATGCCAGAAGGGGAAGAAATTCAGACCAAAGGCATGGAAAACCTGTTCAACAAAATTATCAAAGAAAAGTTTCTCACTCTCACAAAAGAAAGTACCATCATGTTACAACACGCTAACAGCACTCCAAACAGACTGGACCAAAGGAGAAATTCTCCAAGACATATTATCATTAAGACTCTAAATACTGATAACAAGGAGAAAGTTCTAAAAGCAGCTAGGGAGAAACAACACATTACATAAAAAGGTAAACCCATCAGAATTACTTCATACTAATGGAAACACTGAAGGCCAGAAGGCCTGGAATGGAACAGTGCAAAGACTAAGAACTTATGGCTTCCAAGCCAAACTGCTCTATCCAGCAAAAGTATCCCTCATAATAGATAGTGAAAAAAAAACTTCCTGTGATAAAATCAGCTGAACAACTATATGAACACAAAGCCAAACTAACAGACAGTACTTCAGGGACTTCTCCACACAGAAGAATCAAATAACCAACCTAAAGCATCTACAAGAAGCAGATCACAATAATCAAACACAGACAAGGCACAAAAAGTGTCAAAGTCCAAAAAAACACCAAACCACATAAATCAAACCTCACAGTTATTACCCTAAACATTAATGGCCTTAATTCACCCATCAAGAGACATAAGCTAACAGGGTGAATCAGATAATTAGACCCCTCAATCTGCTATCTTCAAGAAACCCACCTCACCACTAAAGCCAGACACCTTCTCAGGGTGAAAGGACAGAAAATGATATTCCAAGCAAATGGAAATAAGAAACAAGCAGGCATTGCTATACTAATATTGGACAAAATAGACTTCAAACCAAAAGCAATCAAAAAAGACAAAGAAGGCCACTTCTTACTTATCAAGGGAATGATCCAAAAAGAGGATATCACAATCATCAATCTTTATGCATCAAACAAAGGTGCACCACAATTCGTAAAACAAAGCCTACTTACAACAAAACAGAAATAACCACCAACACCATCATAGTCAGGGACTTCAATACCCCACTATTAGCAATAGATAGATCATCCAAACAGAAAATTAACAGGGAAGTAAGAGAGCTCAACAATACCACAGAGCAATTAGACCTAATGGACATCTACAGAGCATTCTACTCCAAATCCACAGATTACATATTCTTCTCAGCAGCCCATGGATCCTTCTCTAAAACAGATCATATACTGGGTCATAAAGCCTGCCTCCATACATTTAGGATGATCAACATAATTTCCTGCATGATATCAGACCACAATGCTGTAAGGCTAGAATTAAGAACAAAAGCTGCTCCAAGAATCCCACCAGCTCCTGAAAACTGAACAACACACTTTTAAACAATAAATGGTTGTGGATGAAATAAAAAATGAAATTGCAAAATTTCTAGATTTGAATGGCAATGAGAACACAACATAATAAAACTTATGGGACACAATGAAGGCAGTCCTCAGAGGAAAATTCATAGCACTAAATGCCTTCATACAAAGACAGAGTGATTCCCAAATCAATAACCTAACCATCCACCTAAAGTCATTGGTAAAACAAGAACAACCAACGCAAAAAGCTCCAGACGGAAAGAAATAATTAATATCAGAGCAAAAATTAATGAATTGGAAACTAAGAAGACAATTAAGAAAATTGATGGAACAAAGAGCTGGTTCTTTGAAAAAAAATAAACAAGATTGATTAAACCCCAGGCCAATTTGATCAAGAAAAAAAATCAAATTAACAAAATTAGAAATGAAAAAGGAGAGATCACCACAGACATAAGTGAAATTGGGAGAATCATCAGGACTTATTTCAAAAACCTCTACTCCACAAAATTGGATAATATGGAGGAAATGGATGAATTCCTGGACACATACCGCCTACCAAAGCTAAACCCAGAGCACATTAATCTCCTAAACAAACTTATCACACCCATAGAGATTGAAAAGGTAATCAACACCTCCCCAAAAAGGAGATGGCTTCTAAGCTGAATTCTATCAAACCTTCATGTAAGAACTGAAACCAATTTTTCTCAAACTGTGCCACATAATCACAGAACAGGGAAAGATCCCCAACTCCTTCTATGAAGCTAGTATCACCCTAATACTGAAACCAGGCAGAGATGCCACAAGAAAAGAAAACTATAGGCCTATTTCCCTGATATCCACCTTGATCAAGTAGGCTCCATCCCAGGAACACAGGGGTGGTTCAAAATATGGAAATCTGTCAATGTAATGCACCACATAAATAAGCTTAAACACAAAAACCACATGATCATTTCGACAGATGCAGAAAAGGCCTTTGACAAAATACAACATCACTTCATGATCAAAACACTGGAGAGAACAGGCATGGGCGGTTTATATCTCAACATGATAAAGGCTATATATGAAGCTCCTAAAGCCCAAATATTACTTAATGGGGAGAGACTGAAGGAATTCCCATTGATATCAGGAACAAGACAGGGGTGTCCACTCTCTCCTCTACTCTTCATCATAGTGCTGGAAGTCCTAGCTCAAGCAATAATACAGAAGAAAGAAATAAAAGGGATACAAATTGGAAATGAAGAAATTAAGATAGCCCTATCCCCAACCACATGATTCTATACATAAGTGAAATGAGAACCTCCATCTCAAAACTCTTAAAGGTGGTCAACTCCTTCAGCAAAGTAGCACAAAAGTCAGTAGCCTTTCTATATGCAAAAGACAAAGATACAGAGAAAGAAGTAAGTGACATTGTCCCATTTTCAATAGCAACAACAACAAAAAAATAAAATACCTTGGAAAAACATTAACCAAAGATGTGAAAGACCTTTACAATGAAAAAATAAAAACACTCAAGAAACAAATTGTGGAGGACTTGAGAAAATGGAAAGAACTCCCATGCTCCTGGATAGGCAGAATTAACATTGGGAAAATGGAAATCTTACCAAAATCAATATACACATTTAGCCCAATACCAATAAAAATCCCAAGTTCTTTCTTTACAGAGATAGAAAAAATAATCTCAAAATTCATATGGAATGACAAGAAGGCCTCAGATATCCAAGCATATCCTTAACAAAAGAAATACTTCTGAAGACATCACCATACCAGATCTAAAGCTATATACTACAAAGCCATAGTAATAAAAACAATATGGTACTGGCATAAAAACAGGAATATAGACCGATGGAAAAAAAATCGAGGACCAAGACTTTGGGTCAAGTAACTACAGCTACTTGATATTTGAAAAGGCCCTAACAATGCAGACAGGAAAAAAGACAGCATCTTCAACAAATGGTGCTGGACAAACTGGACAACCATATATAGAAAAATGAAACTCGATCCACACATCTCACCATACACAAAAATCAAGTCCAAATGGATCAAAGACCTCAGTATAAGACCAGAAACACTGCTAGTACGGGAAGAAAAAATAGGAGGAACTTTCCATGATATAGGAGTGGGAAAAGACTTCCTGAACAAAACCCCAGTAGCTCAGGAAATTAAACAATCACTCAACCATTGGGATCGCAAGAAGCTGAAAAGTTTTTCATTGACAAACATACAATAAGCAGAGCCAACAGATTACCCACAGAATGGGAGAAAATTTTTGCCAGCTATACAACTGACAGAGGCCTAATTTCTAGAATCTACAAAGAACTCAAAAACCTAAACAACAAAAAGTCAAATAACCCACTCCCCAAATGTGGCAGAGAACTGAACAGGGAGTTCTCAGAGGAAGAAATACAAATGGCAAGCACACACTTAAGAAAATGTTGAGGTCTGGAGAGATGGCTTAGTGGCTAAGCGCTTGCCTGTGAAGCCTAAGGACCCTGGTTCCAGGCTTGCTTCCTAGTACCCACATAACGCTGATGCATAAGGGGGCACATGCATCCAGGGTTTGTTTGCAGTGGCTGGAGGCCCTGATGCACCCATTCTCTCTCTGTCTGCCTCTTTCTCTCTGTATCTCTCTCTCTTAAATAAATGAATAAATAAAATATTAAAAAAGAAAATGTTCAAGTCCCCAATCATCAAGGAAATGCAAATTGAAACAACTATGTGATTCCACCTTACCCCAGGAAGGATAGCTATTATTAAAAAAATCTAATGAGGGCTGGAGAGATGGCTTAGCAGTTAAGCACTTGCCTGTGAAGCCTAAGGACCCTGGTTCAAGGCTCAATTCCCCAGTACCCATGTAAGCCAGATGCACAAGGTGGCGCATGCATCTGGAGTTCATCTGCAGTGGCTGGAGGCCCTGGTGCACCCATTCTCTCTTTCTTTCTCTCTCTCTCTCTCTCTCTCTCTCTCTCTGTTGCTCTCAAATAAATAAGTAAAAATAAATTTAAAAAATTTTAAATCTAATGAAAACAAATGCTGGCAAGGCTGTGGAGGAATCTTCATTCACTGTTGGTGGGAATGTAAGATGGTATAACCACTATGAAAAGCCATATGGAGAGTCCTAAGAAGGATGACTATAGAGGTACAAACAGATCCAGTTATTCCCTTAGTAGGCATTTACCCTAAAAGTGCCAAACCTCAGCTCAGAGAGATTTGCTCAAACAGGTTTATATCTGCTCAATTCATAATAGCTAAGAGCTGGAATCAACCCAGATGTCCATCATTAGATGAATGGATAGCAAGATGTGATATGTACACAGTATGGAATTCTACACAGTAGTAAAGAAAAATAACATAATGAAATTTGTTCAGATATGGTGTAAATACTTGGTTCCCAGCTGGTGGCAATTTGTGAGGTAGAGCTTTCGTAAAAGACATGTGTTGCTGGGGGGGTAGAATCTGGGGGGGTAAAGCCCAGCCCCTCCCTCTTACTTATTCTTGCTGGTGCCTTGCAGCTTATGTGGGAAGATGTGATGCCAGCCTCTGCTCTGCCGTGATAAAGCTTCCCCTTGAAACTGTAAGCTGAAGAAACCCTTTCCTCCCATCGGTTGCTTGTTGTCCAGTGTTTTGTTCCAGGACTGAGAGGATAACTGCAGCTTAATCTTCAACTTGAAGAAGCATAATGATTAACAATGCTCATGAAATACAATAAATGATACATACTCTATCTAAGCTTCCTGGTGGTTTTGATTCATGACAGTGATGTTTACAGTCACCTATCTGGTATGATTCTTACAGGGCTTTTCCTTTCTAAGTCAGGATGATTAACACTTATGTAAGTCATCCCTTTACTTTGGGAGAGATGCTACACTGAAGAATACTGGAGAATTGAAGTGCTAAACCTAGTGTTAAAGAAATAATTACAGAGCCAAGCATGGTGGTGCACACCTTTAATCCCAGCACTTGGGAGGCAGAGGTAGGAGGACCAACATGAGTTCAAGCCCTCCCTGAGCAATCCTACCTCAAAAAAAAAAAAAGAAAGAAAGAAAGAAAGAAAGAAAGAAAGAAAGAAAGAAAGAAAGAAAGAAAGAAAGAAAGAAGAGAGAAAGAAGGGAAAAGAAAGAAAATAAATAATTACAAATGTCCAAATAATTTTTAAAAATTAAAATGTATTTGGCTTCCTCTAAAAACTGAAATGCAAAATCCTGTTCTTCCCTTTACAAAGGGGGGGGGGGCTAACAGAAGATAAATACACTGGTTTAAACTTGTTTTAGACCAATTTAAGATTACAAGAAAATTGAGGAGAAAACACAGAGTTCTTATATGCCAACTCTCCCCCCACAGCCTTAGTCTTTACTACCATTAACATTTTGTTATATTTGTTATAAAATTTGATAAATCACTATCAATACATATTATTAGCCAAAGTCCAATGTGCATTAGGGCTCATTTGTAATGTTGTACACAATTCTGAGGACTATGATTCCGGCATTTTCATATTGCTGGCATTAATATCATAAAAGCCAGGTTAATTATTCTAAAAATCTTCAGGAGGTCTTTTCTTCAGGCAGCAGTGACATATTCAGGAATAAGTGAAAAACAGTGAATTGCAATTTGATTTACTACTATCAACTGTGTTAAGAAACAGCATCTCCTGATCTCTCTGCTATAACCTCCATATGACACAGACTGAAGGGAAGCCTGCAGGTCTGGTCTATGTATCCAATGCCTTTTGTGCACACTCAAAAAAAAAAAATGTGCTCCAGACACTTCACTAATGCCAGATCCTCTTCAAAGCTTTTCTCATTCCACCTAGCAGCATTTATTGTTCCACTTTCTTTATCCTAATATTTTTGGTACATAATCATGGTACCCTTCAAGCTGTCTAATCCCCTGTTTATGTCTGCCTGATGAGACTGTGGGCTTGTCCAGGCAGGAGCTGTCAACTGTATGGTCCTCAGGGCCTGCATTTGCCATTTGTTGATAACATGGGAAAGAGCTGGGAATGTACTATGTGTAGAAGAATGAATAAAAGGAAAAGTTTGAAAAAATGAAAAAACACACACACACACACACACAAGCAAGGTGGATTGGAAGGAAGAAAGGGAAGGAGTTTGTGACTGTGCACCTTTGTTATCGTCCCTAACGCTAAATACAGGCATCTTCACTGGACAGATAGGAAGATGGAGCAGTGAGAGATGTGATTTAAGGAGGGTCCGTTCTTCACACACAACAAAGCTGGCTCATTGTTAAGGCTGGGGGATTATACTACTCACCAGCCACATCAATTCCACATGTAAGGCTGGGATTAAAGGCGTGTACCACCATGCTCACCAGTTTTACAGCATCCTAAAATCTAAGGATCTGTGGATATATTCTAACACAAAATTCTTTTGTTTAATTGGTGATTTTGGCTTCATATATAGTATGGAACAAGTACATAAACCAATACATAAGCTCAGCCATTTTATCATAATGGATAGGTTGTACTGACATGTTTTATACAAATAAATAAATAAACCCTTTAACAGTCCTAGAGCATGTCTCAACTCTTTTCAAGCCCTAAGGCCTCACTGTGGACAGCTGGGACACATGTGGTCCCTGCTGCTCTTTTTGGTAAGTTGCTCAGTTTCTATGAGCAGTAATGCTTTCATAATATATGCATTGCAAAACAAAATTTTTGTATTTTGAGCTCCTTATTATTTCAATCTTAAAAAAGAAATTCCTTGGTTTAAAGTAGAAACATTATTAAAGAAAAATTTGAAATCTATGCATTATGAAATTAAAGATTCAGAAATATTTTTATGGTTAGAATATTGGTTCTGATTTTAATGACTGACAATATCTCTGATCTAACAAAATTATTTTTAAAATTTTTATCCTACATAAATACTAAAACATGCACAGAAAGTTTATAGCTTAAAAATATAGGTAGAAAAATTATTTATAAAAGTGAACAATGAAATTTGCAATAATGCAAACAATTTTAATAGAGCATTAAATCACCATATGTAGTGGATAGTAAACATAAGAGGTTAAAAACTAAATAATAAGATTATTTTGAGTAATATAAATTAAAGTCTAAGTTACATATTAATGAAAAAAGTTTCATTACCAAACACACACTTATTCAAAATTTACAAAACAAACAATAAAATCAAAATCTATATGCATACATAAGTGTGTGCATACACACACAAACACATGCTATGACACTTTTATATTTTTATTGTTTGTTTGTTTGTTTGTTTATTTATTTAAGAAAGAGAGAAAAAGAGAGTGGGCACACCCTGCAAATGAACTCCAAAGGCATGCACCACTTTCTGCATCTGGCTTTGAGTGGGTACTGGGGAATCAAACCTGAGCTGGAAAGCTTTGCAAGTAATCACCATTAACTGCTGAGCCATCTCCCAGCCCTCCATGACACTATTTTGAGACAAAGAATGCATACTAATGTATTTACATTGAACCATCAATCAGCATATTGGAGTAGTACGAGGAAAGCATAAAGCTACCTTAATGTAAGACACTTTATGTTATGGAGTATACATTTCTGTAATTCTTTTGCATGTGTGTAATATGTGTCGTGTAATGTGGTATGTGTACACATGCATGTATGCATATACATGCCATGATCAGGCCTGCAGAGGCCACAGGAGAATGTCAGATGTCTGTCTCCATCCCTCACCTGTCCATTTTTTCTTGAGATTTACCTATCAAGGAAAAACAGGTGAGCAGTGATTCCAGAGCTTGATGTTTTTCATGAGTCACAGAATTCTCCAGTCTCTACTCCCCTTAAAACATGGGTTACACATGTCTACAGCCATATCTAGCTATTTATGTGGGTGTTGGAAGAATGAACTTAGATTGAATCAGGCCCTCTCAGGCTTATGCTTGAGCAAAAAGCACAGTTAACTACTCTAATCCATCTCTCCAGCCTCTGTATATGTTTTTAAACCATGAACAAGCACCACTTATAACAATAAAATTAAACTATCCATACTTAGAGTGTCAATGAAAAGTAAATCAATTTCAAGCATATATCTCGAAGTACTTGTCCTTAGAGCTTCCAGAGCCCTTTCTTTCTAACATATCCCACTGCACTTTAAATTCATATACCACCAAAATAATCCCTTTTCCTATTCTCTTATCAGAATCCACTGTCAATTCCCCCTAACAATCTGATCATGACAAAGCTCTAGGCTTGTCAGCATTACCTTTAATCACCCCAGTACCTATAGAAGTCTGTAGACTTATAGTTTGTCTATTGGATTTTTCTGAAGATAAATTGTGGTGTCCATTTAACATGAATAATGAGTGAGCTCACCTTTTGCTTGTCCCTGTTGTTAACCTTTACTCTTTGAATAATCTGTTTTATCTGTAGTATGAGCTGTAAGTCCACTGACAAGTCAGGCATCAATGAGAAAATGCTAAATAATACAGCCAGCATTTATGACCAAATCCATAAGACAGTATCTTTGTAAAATTTGATCCAATCTCCTAGGTTTCTCCAGTCTTGCCATGCACATCATCTGAGACATGCTTAAAATTGAATGCACAATATTGTTTTTTTCAAAGAAGGCAAGTGCAGTAACATTAAGAACATATTTCTAGAATCTTCAGATACTCAAGTAAGCAAGTACTCTATACATGTCATTTTGTTCCATTATATTTTAAGCAGATTTTTTAATTTTAATTTTTATTTTTAAAATCTCCCTCAAATGCCTAAGTAGCTGTGCTTTGATCATAGGAATTTGGATATAACAAGTATGAGTTAATCTTCTTATGATTTAAGAGTCATAACTCAAAATCATTAGCTTGGGATGTGAGAGACATTCAGGTGACAATCTCATTGGGCTCTTGAGGTGTAATGTACTCCTCTGAACCAAAGGACCTCAAACTGCTTAATAATTGTTGATTTAACTAACAATATTATCTCTTTATTTCCAGTTTTCATTTTAATATATCTAATTCCCAAGGTTTTTGTTTGCTTTCCATCAACAGAAATACATTATGAGTTAAAAATTACCAAGATAAGTAATTGCCAAACTAAAAAATAAGTGTAATTATGTGTTTTGTCAGAGTGGATGGCTAAAGTTGGCTCAAAGCAGTATCTCTCAGTGTTGGGCATGCCTCAGAATCATCCAGAAGGCTTGTTGACATACAAACTACTAAGCTCAGACTCATCCCAGACTTTCTGATTTAACAAGTCCAAAGGCAACACTTAAGTATTTTCATTCCTAATAATTTCCCAGCTGATGCTGGTGGAGTACATTTAGCAAGAACTACTGAAAAAAAAAAAAAGAGGGATAGTTTAAAGAATTGATAAATTTGAGTTTTGAGAATTATTAGAAAAGGGATTATGTATGGGTATTTTAAATGATGGAACATATAACATAAAAAGGGACCCACATAAGGAAAAATCCATGAATTTGTATAAAATGGTAGAGTTGTATGCACTATATTATTTTAGGAGGATGTGTTAAATATTTCCTACATACTGCATTAGACAGGCTTGGTCTGCAAACTCCTCTTTTGTTGTCTTTAATGGGCTGGCCTGGATGGCCCATTGGTTTGACCCTGTGTGGAATTCCTAATGTCTTTATATTCTGATCCAGTGGTTGCTACTAAAGTACTTTGCAAACAGATTTTGTTCTCAGATACTGCACAGCTCTTAAAAAAAAAATCACTTTACACATCTAGTGATTTCATGGGCCACTAGGCTCTCTGCATTCTCTATTACCCAGTTTATCTTTTGTTCATTTAATGCATCTCAAACAACATTGAATTAGTGTGTTGGACAATTAGGTAAGGTCTTAAACTAAAGATGTGCATATAAATATGTCAAGTAATTATTTTAAGAATAAATCTGGAAGGTATAGTTAGAAAAGGAACTTTGTGAAAACATTTTCCCTCTGTTCTATTTAATAGTTCAACAAGTCCCAACTTTTATGAATAATGCACTTTATTCTAAGGTGTACACAAGGAAGAGAAAGAAATTTCTTTAATGCATATGTTTCAAAAAGTATTGCCAAGAAAAATCTCTTAAAAAGGTCCTGAAAAACAGTCGGGCGTGGTGGTGCACACCTTTAATCCCAGCGCTTGGGAGGCACAGGTAGGAGGATCACTGTGAGTTCAAGGACAACCAGTTACTACTAAGTTCCAGGTCTGCCTGGACTAGAGTGAGACCCTACCTCAAAGAAAAAACAAAAAAAAAAAAAAATCCTGAAATAAATGTTAGGTAATTAAATTGGTATTTGTTAGTGGAATGAACATCCCCAGTCAAAACCACTCTTGTGAATGTCAAATGAGGCCTAGTATCCAGTCTCTACCTCTTCCCCAGGGACCTGTGGCAATATAAAGTTCTCCTGAAGTTTCATCAGTGTCTTGGTTTCCAACACAAATCCTAAAATGATGCTAAAGAGACTTATATGACTGTATGTCTATAAACTGTGGTTGATCTTATATCCTCTGACTCTGGTTAAATGTAGTTTATTGACTCATAAATATACCTCCATCTGTGCCCTATACTTGCCTATTACCAGGTACCCAAGTTTTGTAACTGAGCTGAATTATCTTTTCTCACATACCATCATTCTACTGAGGAAAGGGGACTCCATCCTGGATCCTGGACTACTTGTGTCCTTCTCTGCCATCCCAGGTATCCTTCTAGCCTTCTTAAAAGAACAATGTGGTTCATCTTCTACCCATACATTTGGGCAAGCCAACACTTCATTTCTCATCCTTAGTTAGTATCTAGTTACCATAAATAGAATTCTACCACAAGATCCAATTGGACATGCTGATATGTTTATCTGCTGTGGACTTTATCTACCCACATCCTATTAAGAAAGAAGGTTTCAGGCTGGAGAGATGGATTAGCGGTTAAGGCGCCTGCCTGCTAAGCCTAAGAACCCGGTTCCAATCTCCAGGTCCCACGTTTAGCCAGATGCAAAGTGACACAAGGGCACAATGCCGCACTTGACCACAAGGTGGTGCACACATCTGGATTTCGTTCACAGCAGCTGAGAGACTGCTGGCGTGCCCATCTCTGTCTCCCTCTCCCTCTCTGTCTCTCTCTGTGTCTCTCTCCAAAAATAAATAAAATAATTTAAAAATTTTTAAAAAAAAAGAAAGAAGGTTTTCCCAAATTCCAATTCTTTCTCATGTGTTATCTATATGACAAGTAACTGGCCTTACCTGGTATGATGATAACTTTTCATTGTCAACTGGACTGGATTCAGAATCACCTACAGGACACATGTCTGGATGTGTCTGTGAAGTTTTCTGGGAGACTTAAGGAACACGGTAAGACATATCTTCTATGTGGGTGAGCTAAAATAAGCCCTTCCTCCTGTTAGATATTTATTGTTAGTTATTTTGTCACAGACATAAGGAAAGTAACTGATGTACCTAGTTGTCTCATTCTGAAAACACTGAGAACTGCCAGGACAGGTGAACTATATTAACTACTGGAGCAATGAACATGAGCAAGAATCCATGTTCTCCTTTTTAAATATATGTTAATATATTATTTATTTATTAATTGGAGAGAGAGAGAGAGAGAGAGAAAGAGGAACATAGAGAGAGATAATGGGCATGCCAGGGCCTCCAGTCACTGCAAATGAACTCCAGACACATGCACCACCTTGCTCATCTGGCTTCATGGGTAGTGGGGAATGGGACCTGGGTCCTTAGTCTTTGCAGGCAAGTACCTTAACTGCTAAGCCATCACTCCAGCCCCCCATTTTTCCCTTAAATGGAGAATCAAACCCAGGTCATTAGGAATTGCACACAAGCACCTTAACTGCTGAGCCATCTCTCCAGCCCCTGTAATACAATTTTTACAGAAAGTTCTGTAAACCTTTCTCATTATGATATAGGATTATGGTTGTCTGAGTATAAAATGTACCCTATAGCCTCATGTAATTAAGCCTCATTCTTAATGCCCAGCTTGTGGAGACTTGGAAGTAGAGACTTCCTGGAGGAGGTGAGCAACTAAGGGTGGGCCTTGGGGTTCTATAGTCCTGCCCACATGCCCTGCTGATTTGTGATGATGTGAGCCAGTTGCCATACTTTTTCCCAGCATGACGAAACTTCCCCCTCAAAACTGTAATCCAGGACTAGAGAGTTGGCTTAACAATTAAGGAGATTGTCTTCAAAGCCTAAAGACCCAGGTTCCATTCCCCAGTACTCATGTAAACCAAAGGCACAAGGTGGTGCATGCATCTGGAGTTCACCTGCAGTGGCTAGAGGCCCTGATGTGCCCATTCTCTCTCTATCTGCTTTCTCCCACTTTCTCCTTCTCCCTCTCTCTCAAATAAATAAATAAATAAATTAAATAAACTACAAGCCACAAATAAACTCTTTTCTTCCATAATCTGCTTCTGGTTGGGAGTTTTGTGCCTGCAATGAGAAGGGAACTGCTACAGGGATCAAAGGTCAGATAACCGTTCTTCCATAAATATTCATTTTATTCTCATTTGCTCAAACCCTGAAAGTCATGAGTCAGGCCCAGACATCCACTGTGGCCTGGACTGCCCAAGATCTTCTGCCTCCCAAATACCAATGATAGGCATCCTCTTGTTCTAAGAAGTCTACAGGAACCCTTTATAACAGATCACCTCTGCAATTGGATCTTGCTCCCTTCTCCAGGTGACCTACCCTGGATCCTCATGACTATAAGATGCAAGGTTACAAGTTTAGTCATTGTTAAAATGGTTACCTTCTCATTACACAAAACACCCTACCAAAACTAGCTCATGGGAGAAAAGGATATGTTCTGGCTTACAATCTTGAGGGGAAGCTCCACAATGGCAGGGAAAACGGTGGCATGAGCAGAAGCTGGACATCACCTCTGCACCAGCAGGTAGAAAACTGAAGCAGGAGAGTGAGCCAAGTTCTGGCAAGGGGGAACTGGCTATAAAACCCATAACTCCACCCCAACAACACACCTCTTCCAGCAAGGCTTCACATCCCAAATGGCCACCAGTAGGGAAGTAAGCATTCAGAATGCAGAGAAATGAGGACACCTAATTCAAACCACAACAGTAACCTTCCTTTCAAACTCTGCATTGAGTACCAGCTTGTTTCATTTCACACTTCCTGATCAACTAAAGCCAGATATTCTAAAGGGGTATCTTCAACTATAGATAAAATGGTATCTGGGCCTGAGCCAGCTATGTCAGGACTTCCTTACGACATCCTTGGGAAGTGAGAAGATTGATCCCTCTATCCTTAATTCTGGAAGGACATGCCCTGTAGTAACTCTCCCTGAGACCTAAACTAGCCTTAACACACTGAGGTTAATTCTGAAATAAGCCTGGGAATAATTTCTCTATCTAGTCAATTTACTGCAAATTTAAAGAGGGTCCTGAAGACATGAATTAAGAATTTAGCTAAGAGAATATAGGAAGGATTTTTGAGTAAGATGGTAGATTAGAAGCCTCACCAACAAAATCTATGGAAAGAAAAGAAACAAGATAATATACAATGTGTTCATTTCATGCAAAAGGCAAGATATGTAAAATGAACTTATTAAGCCAAATGAGATCTCCACAGAGAACCCAGAGAGAACTACTTCTAATCAATGTGGATTTGCTTGCCCAGGAAGCCAGCCACCGAAAGAAGTACTTCTCCCCATACACACCAGCCTTACAAGATCAGAAGAACCTAGAGCAGATGGGGAAACCCAGCTGATCTCCATGGGAATACCACGAGACAACATTCAACAACCTCCCCTCCACTATGTGCCAGCACGAGGAACACAGAGGCTGCAGGAAGTCAAAGATTCTCACTAGTCTCTCCCCCAATTAGCAGTGAGTCAAACTGAGTAAACCAAAAACCAAATTTGTATACCCATTATTTCCAAATCACAAGTGACACTAAGCTAACCCTTTGTGATTATTGCTTAGGTATGGGGCCATGGCTTTGGTCCTACATGCTGCATGTCTCCGGAGTGTCTTGTGCTCTTCTTCAAGATAAGGGGACAGTGGAGACAAAGAGTTGTGCTTTGCAATACAAAATTAGTCAACTTCTGTTAACCTCAGCGTAATCATCTGCAAATCATATACATTCAACTTCACAATATTCCTTATGTAATATAATGAGAAAAAGCATGTTTCAGTGCTAATTTTAAGGAATTATGCAGGCATAATAAACTATTGGGTAGATTATAAACTATAGTTCCGTCTCTTATAACTTTCATTTTGTTGTTTTACAAATTTTTTGTTAAGTCTTTCTCTTTCTTTATGAATAGATATATTTTATGTGAGGTTTAAAATATCTCTTGGAAGTAAACTAAGGGTTTCACAAGTCTAGTCATGTCTTTTATTCAATCACAATTTTTTTTTTTTTTTTTTTTTACATTTTTTTTTATTTTTATTGATTTTTAATCTTACATACCAAAAAAACCCCACCTGATATTTCCCTCCCCTCCCCCATTCCACTTTAGAACTCCAGTCTCCATCATATCCCCTCCCTTTCTCCATTAGTCTCTCTCCTAATTTGATGACATCATCTTTCTCTTCTATTTTGAGGGTCTTGCAAAGGTATTGCTAGGCACTGCAAGATCATGGATATCGAGGCCAATTTCTGTCTGGGCAGCTGCATAGTAAGAGGTCATATCCTTCCTTTGGCTCTTCCATTCTATCCGCCCCCTCTTCAATGGTCCCTGAGCCACTGGAGGATGTGACAGAGGTGTTTCAGTGCTGGGCACTCCTCCATCCCTTCTTCTCAGCACTATGTTGCCTTTTGTGTCATCCCAGTGGTCATCACCATCTGAAAAGAGAAGCTTCTCTAGCCAGAAGTGAGAATAGCGTTAATATGTGGACATGAACATTTAGTGTAGTGTCCCCAGGGCAGCCTGGTGGGAATAATATATACATTTAGTCAGACATGAGCAGGCTTATACCCCCAAGGCTCATGACCTCACCTACCATAGACTTTTACTTAGGTTTTTCAGTACCGGGTATGTATTCCCTCCGTAGAGAGAGGGCCTTCAGTCCAATTATGGAGCAGTTGGTTACCCCAAGAGTAGACACGCCACTATTGCACCTGTTCAGTCATTGGGCCTGTCTGGCCAAGCTTGAATATTCAGCATCCACTATTTTCACTGTTAGTCACGCTGCGTGCAGTGCAGCTTTTTTTTAGTTGGCTGGTTCAATCAGCACCAGCTTGCTTTCTCAGTGTTTGCCTCTCAGGCATGAGATGTCTTCAGCAATAGGGTCTTACTATCTATTTATCTAGGGCCAAGGGCTTTGGCAAAAGCCTTAATGTTTTGGAGGCTATTTGCTTGGGAACTGGACATGTAGCTCAGTGATGAGTGCTTGCCTAGCATGAAAAAGTTCCTGGGTTTGATGTCAAGTATTGCAAAAAGTAAACACAAATAAATTAATTAAATTGATGATAATTAAAATGTATTGTTTGAGGAAAAATCCTTTTTAAAATGGGGGCTTGGAGGGAGAGTATAGGGGGGTATAATATTTGCCTTGTTAGCATAAACACATGAGTTTGATCCCTAGAATCCACATAAGAACACTAAGTTCCGGGTCTGTAGAGATGACTCAGTGGATAAATGGCTTGCCAAGCAAGCATGAGGACAGAGTTTAAATTCCCAGAATCTATATAAATGCCAAGTGCTCATAGAAGCACACCTATTATCTCAGTGCTGAGGAAGTCAGGACAGGGGGTCCACTGAGCACTTCACAGTAGCCAATAGGCATGCTCCTGGTTCAAGTGAGAGATCCTGCCTTAATAAATAAAGTGGAGAGAGGAAGACACCCAACATCAACCTTTGGCCTCCACCTGTAACATACCCTCACACACACAAACACCCAGGCATGCAAGTATGCACGCGCACACATTCAACATACACACACAAAGCCAAGTATGGTGGCAGCACACTTGTAATCCCACCAGGGGCAGGTGGATTCCTGGGGCTCACTAGTCAACCAATGAAAGATCATGTCTCAAATAAAGGTGAATGACACCCAGGGTTATCCTGTGGCCTTCATGTGTGCACACACAATTAAATAAATAAACCGTATAATTATACTAAGCATGTACTAATTGTACAAAGCAGTCTAGAAATAAATGCTTATTGACCAACAGATCAAGGATATGCTATGATATGATATGGATAGTTTTTGCAATCTACCATAAGAGCTTCTTAAACCTGTAATGAATTTTATTCCATAAAGCTGTATTTTAAAACTTTTGTAAATGCAGATTTTTTTAATACAAGAAACCATTTTGTCTCCAAAGGCAAATTTGTAGGATGTCATGAAAATCTGCATTCGAGCAACTCTCACATTATGATCTTGGTGAATTCTTGACCAGATGGACTTGAACAGCTGCCACCCATGCCTGCTAAGTCCCTTTGCTTAGGAAGACAAAATAGCTCATTTTTTCCTGAATAGCAATTTCTTCCTGAAAGTACACAAGGGCAATTTCCTACATTGTGAATTACTTCTGCCAGAGCAACATTTCCCTAACAGACCACAGCTCATTATGCTATTTAGAAACAAATAGAAAATATGCACAAACACTTTTTTTTTAGCAGTTGTATAATTCATGCCCAGAAGGGACAAGTTCCTTTTCAGATTAAGTTTTTATAATGTTCCTAAATTGTCATCACATTCAAGGAAGGTTACAACTGAGAGAACACCTTTGGAAATAATAATGTCTTACATTCATATAACACTGTATCCTTCAAGTACTCTCAAACACATTCTCTCACTTGATCCTCAAAAACAATCAAGCAAGGCAGATAAAATAGGTGTTTTGTATATTGTTTAATAGGCAAAGTAATACATTCATTCCACAAATATGTTAGCTCAGGACTGAATTGGGTGTTGCTGATGATAAAATAGTACATTTCCACAAGGCTTCTTGTAGAAATAAAATGCAAGGCTAAATAATACAAAAGATACAGTGTGGTCCAAAATATGTCAAAAAGAAATATATAGATGAAGTATTAGAGTATCTATAATGAACAGAGTGTGTTCTGAAGGACTTGCAGAGACTTCTAAGAGCAAACAGAACCTGAATGCATATGCCTGGAAGATGGCTTAGAAACTGTGAAATTCATGAGATTATGTATTCTTTGTAACCACAATCACATACTTATATAACCTTAACATGTAAAAGATTTTAGCATGCATCTAGTTTATCCTGATTCCTGATATTAGAACTGATTCTATGGTATCCTGGGAAAAATATTGAAACAGTTATGGTTCTTAAATTTTTCATCTTACAGGCAGCTGCAATCTCCATCTCTCTAATTCTACCCCTTGCTGACTAGAGCAAAACACCACTAATCTATTTTCTCATCCTGTGAAAAGCCTTTAATATCTGTAGTCAGCCTGATAGCTTGATCTGCCTTTCATCTTCATTTCTCTACATCTTTAAACTTCTCTAGGTATTCACGCTTATTACTACACTGCTGGACTCTTATCTTACTTGTCCAAATTTTTTGTAACTTCTGCCATTCCAAACCAATCCACTACTTTAAGCATGCAGATTTGTATGGAATTCTTACTTCCTGAGTATTAAACACTACAGTTATCTTCCTAAATCACTTTCAGCAATTAAAACATTGTTATGAATATGACTTACCCATCATGGTAACTCTCATGTGATAATTACTAATTAATGTGTCTGGAATGAATGATTAATATCTTCCTAAAGAATAAAGACTATCTTCATTGTTATGTTTTTTTTTCTGTTTTACTTTTCATACTCTGCTTTCTTTCCTGCCTCTCCTTCCTTCTTTTCCACCTTCCTTCCTTTCTTCTTTCCTTCCTTCCTTCCTGTTTTTTCTTAACCCATTCATGATCTATGCATGTCTACCCAGGCAATGCTTAAAGAAATAATAGAAAAGCTATATCTTTGGTACTTGGTTTCTTATTATTAACTGAGAAAGCAAAAATTAATAGATCATGTAAATTAATAAGCCAACACTGACCTCTGGTGTGTAATACAGAAATTGCTCACTGGAAAATTTGTGGAATGTATGTTTTTAATTTAAGAACATCTTTCTCAAACAATTGTAAAATGTCAAATTACCTAAATGGAAAGGATTTTTTGTTAACAACTATGGGGATCAGTGAAAAGATGAAACTTCTGATTGTGGAAGAGCCCCATTTGATAACGAGTTGGCCTTAATTTAGACAGCATTTAAGCAACTATCAACCTACAGAGTTTTGTTGTTTGTTTGTTTGTTTGTTTGTTTGTTTGGATTTTTTGGTTTTGCGAGGTAGGGTCTCACTCTGGTCCAGGCTGACCTGGAATGCACTATGTAGTCTCAGGGTGGCCTCGAACTCTCAGCAATCCTCCTACCTCTGCCTCCCAAGTCCTGGGATTAAAGGCATGCACCACCACGCCCGGCTTCAACCTACAGAGTTGAAAAAGGATCTACTCTCCCTCACTCAACTCCATAAAAATTGAATTTAAAAATAAGATTTCTGGGGCTGGAGAGATGGCTTAGCAGTTAAATCACTTGCCTGTGAAGCCTAAGGACCCATGTTCTATTCTCCAGATCCCACATAAGCCAGATGCACAAAGGTGAGGCAAGTGCAAGGTCTCACATTCCCAATAGGTGGTGCAAGCATCTGGAGTTTGATTGCAGTGGATTAGGCCCTAAAGTACCAAAGTACCAATCCCCCCCCTCACTTGTTCTCTCTAAAATAAAAAAATAAAAAATAAGATTTCTGGCCAGGCATGGTGGCACAAGCCTTTAATCCCAGCACTCAGGAGGCAGAGATAAGAGGATCACTGTGAGTTTGAGGTTAGTCTGGGACTACAGAGTGTGTTCCAGGTCAGCATGAACTAGAGTGAGACCATACCTCAAAAAATCCAAAAATAAGCCTGGTGTGGTGGTGCACACCTTTAATCTTAGCATTCAGCAGGAAGAGATAGGAGGATTACCACGAGTTCAAGGCCACCCTGAAACTACATAGTGAATTCCAGGTCAGCTTGAGCTAGAGTGAGACCCTACCTTGAAAAAAAACAAACAAAAAAAGTCCAAAAATAAATAAATAAGGTTTCTGAATTTTTCCGAGCCCTTTTCTCAAATGCCAAATATATATTCATTACCTACTACTTCCCACTTCAGACACAAAGTCACCTTTTTGAAAAAAATCTTTGTTATTCATTATTATGTAAAATTCGAAACCAATATTGTATTCTTGGAATATATTTGCTTCATCATTCAAAAGTCTAGCATTTGTTAGATTGCTTCTTTTTTCAGCTACCCCATTCTCCTTCCTGCAGTCAATAGTCAAACCACATTATCTATGTAGCATCTGCCTTGTAGAGTCTTCTAAGCAGAGCTACTATGGGGCTCATAGTGAGGACTGTAGGTAAGTCAGTCTCCTCACAGACAGAAGTGTGAGTTCTGTGGATTTGGAACTCAACCACTAACAGCAACTAATGGCTAGCCTAGCCCTGCCTATAGCAGTCCTCCTAAGACCTTAGAAAGTAACCAGCTAGCAGAGAAACTGAACCAATTATCAATGGACGCAGATTTCATTTCCTAGTGTTGCTACTGACCAGCAAGTCGTAAGGCCTGCAACAAATCAATTTAACTGCCAGACTGCTAGAATTCTCTTTTCTAATGTGTAAAAAGTAACTAACCTAGGTAATCTCTAACATTGCTTGGGGTACCCTAATTCTACAATTGTAAACTGTGGGTTCAGGACACCAACCTGGAACCTGGGTTATGGCTAGGGTTAGTTTTCTCATCCTGTAATAGATGGTGCTGTTGTGAACTTCCTATGACATTAAACCATTATACTGACTACACTATTGTACCTGTTTGTCTTCTTTCTTCATAGTTCTGATGGAAGCCCTATTTCTTGCTTTGAATTTAAAAAAATGAACATCATGCCTTCATCATGCAAATATGTATCTGCCACAAAGTCTTTAGAAGCCCCTGAGCTCTGGAATTTGGAATCAGCACCAACCAAATTTTAGAAGCAAGAATGTTATCTTTTTTAAATTTCTCAAGCTAGAGAGATGGCTCAATGGTGATTGCTCGCAAAACCTTCCAGCCTTGGTTCAATTCTCCTGAACTCATGTAAAGCCAAACACTAATAAAAATATTTTTAATTTATTTATAATTAAAAAATAAAAGTTCTCAGATGCAATAAATAGCTATTGTTGGGCTGGAGAGATGGTTTAGTGGTTAAGCTCTTGCCTGTGAAGCCTAAGGACCCCGGTTCAAGGCTCAATTCCCCATACCCATATAAGCCAGATGCACCAGGTGGAGTATGCATCTGGAGTTCATTTGCAGTGGCTGGAGGCCCTAGCATACCCATTTCTCTCCTCTCTCTCACCCTCTTTCTCTCTCTGTGTGTTGCTAATAAATAAATGAAAATAAACAAATTTTTTTAAATAGCTATTGTCTATGCTGGAGGAAAATGGAGCAAATTGGGTTATTGGAAGGTACATCACTCTGCATACAGTGTGAGAAGTTCAAGTGCCCAGAGTTAGGAAAACCAGAAAGAAACATATGAAAAGTAGAGATTTGATAGATAAAAGGGATGGGGAGATAAAAAGGGCCACTATTCAAAAGAAAAAAAAAAAAAACTCAGTGTGGGATTTTAGAATCCAAGTAGAAAATAAGGATATCTATCTATATGTACCTATAGCTACAGAAGTATTTCATAGTGACAATATTAAAGCCAAGGAACAGAAAGAAGATGTCCATGCAGAAGTGATGATAGCCTGTGGTGGTTCGAATTGAGTGTTTCCCATAACTCATGTGTTCTGAATTCTTCATCCCCAGCTGATAGCAACCTTGATGGAAGAGGTGTTGCTGGGGGTGGACCTTGATGGTTTATTGGCCCTAGCTTTCCAGTGTTAATTCAGCTCACCCTCTTGATATTATTCCAACCTGCTGTGGCAGAGGTGATGGCTACCCTCTGCTCATGCCATTGTTTCCCTGCCATCATGGAGCTTCCCCTCAAGACTATAAGCCAAAAATAAACCCTTTTCTCCCATGAGCTAGTTTTGGTTGGGTGTTTTGTGCCTGAAATGAGAAGGTAACTGCAACACAGCCCATCCAGGAACACCAGAACCCAAGCAAGATGGACAAGTGTGACAGGGTGAATTATCACAGCCTTAGTGGGGTTGGGACTGAAATTTGCCATGGATTAGCCTAGGAAGGATCTCTAGAAGAACTTCTGTGAATGGCTTAGAGTCTGGGGATGGCATTCAAAAATGAGGAAAGCCAGCAGGGCATGGTGGCGCACACCTTTAATCCCAGCACTTGGGAGGCAGAGGTAGGAGGATCACCATGAGTTCAAGGCCACCCTGAGACTACATAGTTAATTCCAGGTCAGCCTGGACTAGAGTGAGACCCTACCTCGAAAAACCAAAAAAAAAAAAAAAAAAGAATGAGGAAAGCTGAGCCTGAAGCTTGTGGCAGAGAACGAGTACAGAGACTGACTGACAGCACATGGGAAGCCTAGTATGAAATCAAGGGTCTTTATTTTCCAAGGGTCTTAAGTATGGTCTTGAGGTTTAAGCATCAGAAGTATGTTCATAACAATACAACCAGTGTTGGAAGCTGATTTGTGGCTATGAAGTAGAAATCCCTTTTGGAAGACATAAACCCCAAATGTTTAAAAAGATAATGGACATTGGGTCATCAATTCAGTCTCAGTTTGCTCAAGAAAAGATTTCTTTGTATTTTTACTGGCAACTTTGTCTAAGTTTGAAATTAACTTAAAATTTTTTCTAAATCCCCAGCTGGATAAATTAAGACAAAAGAAATTGGTGAGGAATGGTAAGAATCTAGACCAAGGGGAGATTCACACACGCCGCTGGAGAGAAGCAGGAGTGGAACTTGGTACGACATTTGGAAACCTTCAGCTGTATTTTATAAACCAGAAAATTAATTGGATTTGAGGCCCATTCTATGAGAAGGAATTCTTGCCTGGCACTGAAAATTCTGCCTATGACTGGGGAGGTCATCAACCCTAGTAGGGGAAGCTACTACTATTGTTGGACTAAATGGATATATTATGCCCACCAAATTGACCTCGAATTATTTACACTTATGCCCATATATTAATGCTACTCTCACTTTTAGTTAGAGAAGCTTCTTTTTTCATATGACAGGACTACTGGGGCATTCAAAACTCCTCAAAGGGCTGAGAAGTGACATTGCAGTGTTCAGCACTGAGAATCTCTATTACACATTCCAAGCTCCACTGTGGAAGACACAGCTTAAAGAATATAAGAGGAAGACGGGAGAAATGGCTTAGCCATTAAGGTGCTTGCCTGGCAAAGCCTAAGGACCCAGAGCTGATTCCCCCAGTATCCACATAAGCCAGATACACAAGGTGGCATGCATGCATCTGGAGTTCATTTGCAGTGGCTGGAGGCCTTGGCACACCCATTCTATCTGCCTATTCTTTTCTCCCTGTGTTTCCCTCTCTCTCTAATAAATAAATAATTTAAAAAAGAATATAAGATGAGCTGAAGAGGTTTAGGGGTTAAGGCACTTGTCTACAAATCCTAATGACCTGGGTTCCATTTCCTAGTACACACATAAAGCCAGATGCACTAAGTGGTGCATGTGTCTGGAGTTTGTTTGCAGAACTTGAAAGCGCTGACATGCCCATTCATTCTCTCTCTCTCTTTCTTTCTCTCTACCCACCCCCATTCTCAAATAAATGAATAAAAATATTTAAAAGAAAAGGAAAAGAATGTAAGAGCCAAAGAAAAGGGAGTGCTTTTATCTATTATCTAGATATGAAGCAGCCGTTACATTCATGACTTCCCAGACTACAAAGGAACATCAGACTAGCTGGCCAAGAGCTTCAGAACATCCTGGCTCTGCCTTCCATTGGCATAAGCACTTGGGATCATAGATGCATTAGCCACTTTGATCTGGCTTTATGTGGGTATTGGAAAATTAAACCCAGCTGGCAAGCTTTACAAGCAAGTACCTTAATGGCTGAGTCACCTCCCTGCTCCCTGCTTTAAGAGTCTTCTCTTAAGCAAAATTCATTTTACTTAGCAGTGAGTAGACAATATAAAAAATATATTTATTTACCCTTTAATGTTTTCTTTCACCATTTCTCATATTCCTTGTTTTGTCCTTTGGCAACTCCTAAAGATGAATATTTAAAATGAGGAATTTAATTTCCATGTTACTTAACTTTTCCTTTACATTTTTCATCTGTGTATATATTTCTAAAAGTATTTTGGAATGTAACTTAACTGAGTTTATCTTCCAATGTATTACTTCAATACAAATTTGCAGTATGTTTATGAATACTAGGCAGTTTCTTTAAAATGAGACAGATATAAGTCTTGCAGTGTACAGGTGCTATAATATAAAGGAATAGCATATACATTTTTAAGTGAAATAATACTATAACATATAGTATGATAGTCTTAAAATATCTCTACATGCATATGCAGTGCATATATCCTAAAAAGAGCATAGGCAAGACCCACAATCCCCGAGGGGGGAGGACAGGGAGAAGGCTAACGATGGCACCATCATGGCTGTATACACATTATATAGATAACTAATAAAAAAATTTTTAAAAATTAAAAAGAGCATGGGTAAGTACATTTCTCAAATATATTGTTTTGATGCATTTGGCTTCAAGTACCAAATGAAATACTAATAGAAATTTAATAAAATAATTTAATGTTTTATAGAAAAAGAATCCAGAAACGTAGCCACCAGCTTCCAGAAACAGCTGAACAGCATCATCAAGTGCAAGTATCTCTCTCTTGCTGGTCTGCTATCCTCAGCCAGTTTGATTTTTCTCCTCTGTAACTCCGTTTATGTAAGTACATTCCCAAAATCATCATCACAACCCTAATAGTTATGATTTTAAACTAGGTAAAGTAACTCTTTAAAAATTCATATTTATGACATCATTTTCCTAAGAAGTCGAGATCCAGCTACTAATCTCTCTTGTCATCTTTCAAATACACCCTTACTAGCTAGAATAGGATCAAATGTTCATCGTAAGAAAGTTATGAGCAAAAGAGAGTTTCAGTCAATCAACTTTGGTTCCAATAATGTTTAGGAAACAGCCAGCAAGTTACTGATCTACAGCAGGGAATATTAATTTCTTGCTCATGGGTTTTGTGGGTTATTTGCAGCATTTCCATAATCAGACAATGGGTAAAGTTGAGATGTGCTTCATGAATCCCTAATTTCTAGATCCAGATTGAAGGATAGAGGTTACCTGGGACATATGATTTTCATATTCCTAGGTGAGAGTATAAAGGGAGAAGCAGAAACACATTGTGTTACTTCAAAGTTCTGCTTAGAACAGACTATCACATCTTCCCTCACCCCCCTGGGTAATATATTTACATGGCCATGCCTAAAACCAAAGAGAGAAATGTTCTCTTTCCATGTGGCAAAAGTTGAGAAGGAATAATTACAAATAATAGAATATACCACAACATGTAAATATTATATTAAATATAGTCTATTATTAATAATTATAATAATTGTATTATATAATGTAAATATCATATTGAGAGAGTTGTATTATTAATCATATAATTCATTATAATAATTGCATTATATTATATTCTAAATTATATTACAAATACCATAAATAAATGAATATATAAAATGATGACTTTAATCAGTCATGATTCATCTTCTTAGACTGGGAAAGGAATCTCTATTCTCTGAGCCTGTTGCAATAATATAAACATGAATAAAATGTGACTATTGCAAAGTAAGGACATAAGAGATTGTGGGTGAAATAGTTGACATCAACCTTTTAGCAATGTTTATCCTTATAAAGATGCCTGGGACAGAAAAGAAAGCATGAGAAAGACAGAGATCACTATGAAACAATAAAACTCCCTTGTTGATGCTTCACTATTTAAACAAATTGACGAAGAGTCCCTTCTAACTGGAAAATGCACCAACTTAGAAAAGCATCTTCTAATAGTGACTGAAATAGAACTGATTTATTTCCTAAACATTTCAATTCAACAATTTAGGAAGAGGCTTATAACCTTCCAGAAACCATTCTGCCTTGTTTCAAAAGTCTGAAATTCATGCATATTTTACAGTAGTCATGGGTCACTTAGCAACAGGGATAGGTTCTGAGACAAGCACAGTTAAGTGATTCAGGACTGTGCAAAATCACATAACATAGTTACACAAACTAGGGCATCTAGGATTTCACTATGCAATGTAAAGTTACAAGGCCATCATCATGTATGTGGTCCATCATTGACAGCAACATTCCTATGTGGAACACAGACAGTTCTGAAATCTTGGGGAAATAAGTCCCTATTGTCTTCCCTGCTTCCCTGTATGTTTCTCCTGTTTTAATTCTGGCCCACCCACTGGCACAGCCTGTTTCTGTATGAGATTGTTATGGGCAAGTGATGTAGCAACAGGAACACTGATGATCTATAAAATTGGACAACATGTTAACTGTCTTGGTTTTTAAACCAGACTAAGTACCATGTTTAATTAGATTGGTGAAATGACATGTTGTTCAGGGCAAGGATCAGTATGGAAGAGAAGCCATGATGGATGTTCAAATAAATGCCTAAGTTAAAGCTGAATTGCTGTATATTCAACATCAATAATTTCAGAACTATATCTCCAATAAATGACAGACTGATCTCTTTGAGCATACTGTTGGAAATATTTTGTGTGACATTGGTTAGCATTCAGTTTAGTAGCCCAATCTGACTTCTTTCCAACTACTTATCCAAAAATCATAAATGTAAATCTTTTCTCTCTGAATTTCCTGATAATTTTTTCCTTACTATTGGGTTAATGGATAACTTTAAAGCTGAAAAGATAAAACATGCAAATACTGCCTCAACTGTTAATATCTGAATCTTTAGTTAGAACTTAGCCACTATAGCATTGCTAAAAAGACAAAACCCCTATCTCTGATTTCTTGGAAGGTCTTGATGTGCAAATACAGACCCCAATGAATATGGAAGTGACCTAGTAGGCACACTTTTTTTTGTTTTGTTTTGTTTTTTGTTTGTTTTTCAAGGTAGGGTCTCACTCTGGCTCAGGCTGACCTGGAATTCACTATGTAGTCTCAGGGTGGCCTCGAACTCATGGCGATCCTCCTACCTCTGCCTTCTGAATGCTGGGATTAAAGGCGTGTGGCACCACACCCAGCCATAGGCACACTTTTAATAAGGGGAATTTAAATGGCTGTTCTAATTTATAGACCAGACTGTATAGTCTTGGAATCTCAAACTGATGAGCCACTTTACTGGAGAACTTTCTTCTTTTTAAAAAAATGTTTACTTTTATATTTGAGAGAGAATGAATGGGCACACCAGGATGTCCTGCTACAAAAAATAAAGTTCATATACATGTGCCACTTTCTGCATCTGGCTTTATGTGAATACTGGAGAAACAAACCCATGCCATCAGGCTTTGCAAGCAAGCACTTTTAACCTCTGAGTGATCATCTCAGCTCTGCATCTTTATTAGTTTTATTTTATATAAATTATAGCAGGTTATTCTCTCTTATCCCCTCACCCCAGCTCCTGTTACCCTGGGGCCCCTCCTCAGTGAGGTTATGGTACTCACTGTGGAGTCATGAAGGCCTCAGTCCATCCCTGTGGGGTACCATGCCTCAGGGTATTCCTACCTATTCTGTGGCTCTTACAATTTTTCTGCCCCCTCTCCTGCAATGTTCCTTGAGCCATGGCAAGCCTGTTGGCAGTCTGATTTAGTGCTGACTTCTCTGTAGCCTCTGGATTTCTGTTTTGATAGGTTTTGATGTTTGATGTTTGTTACCATCAACATGGGGCAGGTTGGCAGGCTAAAAGTAAGAGCAGCATTTATGTTGCCACTTCCCCTGCAATTTCTGCTGGGTCCTGGAAGATGTGGTAAAGTGACACATTTTATGGTGGGCAGTCAGCTAACTTCTTGTCTTATTGATGGATCTTGGTTCTCCTCCGTTTTCTCTACCAACTGTAAAATAAAGCCGATTCTCCAAACAAGCCTGAGAGCAGCTTGAGTGCTTGAGTTAAACAGGGAATGCAAAATTGAGAGTTTTTTTTTTTTTTTTTTTTTTGGTGTGCAAGCCCACTCTTCTTTTCCAGAGAGCAGTGGGGACTTCTCTCTGAAGTCTATGATTTTCCTGACAATGAATTCTGACTTGGTTTCCAATACTAGATATGAGTTCTCTCCCACTGTGGGCCCCATGTCCAATCAGAGAACAGCTGGTTACCTACAGAGGCTGTGTGCCACTCTTCCACACATGTGTACTTCTTGTCCAGCTGGTTGATTTCATAGTCTGCAGGGTGCCCTGTTTGTTCATACTGTTGGTGACCATTTTCCTCCAGTGGCTCCCATAGGGTTCTCCAGCACTAGGAGGGCTAGCCAGGTAGGAGCTGAGAACTGCCTTTTCTAAATAAACATCTTTTGCACTGAGCCAAGATTCCCAGTTATAAATGCAAGCTAATTATGTCAATATTATAATACAAAAGAATACTCTCTTCATCTCCAAAGTTAGATACTTCAATCAAATGAAACCCAGTTTACTAATCTGGAATTTTCTTAGTGGTTTCCATTGAATCTCTAAAGGAATTAAAAGACTTTTCCTTTCAGAATGTGGAAAATACATTATTTTACTTTTCCTTCAATATATGTAATTCCCAAACTAAATATCTCCCTGAGTGATTTTATTTAAAAGAAAATTAGGACAAATTATTATAAGCAGAATGCTTTCAATTAAGACATAATTAATTAAATGTGAAAGTGCAAAATACATTTGGATGTGTGATTAAATGACTGATTATACAGGAAATCCAATTTTACACCTAAATTGCCATTGCATCCCTGATCATGAGCTGCTGACCTACCACAAGTGATCAAGAGATTGGTCCTTGCCTTTGGAGGCAATGCACTCTGTGCCCCCTGTTATATACACTGATTCTGCAACCATGCCACAGTGTCTGGCTTCAGACAGTAGAGGTATGGTAGTTTCAGCCCTGCATTAGTTCTAGGTAGTATTCAGAGGCAACATATTTTGTTTTCTGAGTATAAGATCTTTTCAAGGATTCTAAAGTGTGGAAAATGTAAGAGTTAATAAAAGTGAGAAGCATTTGTTTAATGTCTACTATGTGCCAGGCGGTGTGCTAGGTACTTTGTACATTTTTTATCTAGATATATTAGCAATTAATTCATCATCTCTCAGCTTAGGCAACACTTCTGTAAGTTTTTTTTTGTTTTGTTTTCAATCTTTCTGTCTTTCCTTGAAGCAGCACATAACTTCACTGAACAAGATTATTAAAAAGTCCTTTGAATTAAATGGGTTCCTAACGTGAACTAGATTAGCCCCATTAGCATTTCAGTTCAATAAATTAGGTATTTTTGTTTAGATAACCTCTTTGGAAATGCAAATATTGAAGCTTAGGAGATGTCTCAGCAGGCAAGAGCATGTGCTGCACAAGATAGAAGGACCTGAGTTCATTCCCAACACCTACATAAAAAAACAGCATGGCCACACATGCCTGTAATCCCAGCACTGAGTGGGTAGAGATACAAGGATCACTGAGGCTCCTTACTGCTGGGAGGGATTATAACAAAATGAAGTAAAACCTGTGAGTTTGCATGGTGTGGTGGTGCACACCTTTAATCCCAGCACTCAGGAAGTAGACATGGGGGATCACTGTGAGTACAAGGCCACCCTGAGACTACAGAGGGAATTCCAGGTCAGCCTAGGCTAGAGTGAGACCCTACAACTGTGAGCTCCAAGTTCAGCAAGAGACTATTTCAGAGAAGAAAGAAAAATAAAAAATATTTGACATTTTCCACTAGTTTTCATACACAGGCACAGTGGGTAGGTACATATGCATAATACACACACACATCCTACACAGTACACACCAAAATATCAATAACTAATAAGTAAATAGAAGAAGAAAATGCATATCTATTAAAGGGAAGATTAGGCACCTTTTAGGACAATAAAGCCTTAGCATTAGAGAGCCTGGCAGATAATGTTGTTTAAGAATAGTGGATAGCTGGGCATGGTGGTGCATGCCTTTAATCCCAGCACTCGGGAGGCACAGGTAGGAGGATCACTGTGAGTTCGAGGCCACCCTGAGACTACAAAGTTAATTCTAGGTCAGCCTGGACCAGAGTGGTGAGACTCTACCTCAAAAAAAAAAAATTTAATAAAAGGAAATAGACAGTTATCACACTCCATTGTGTATTACTAATAACATAATACTACAGATTTGGTAAATTATTAAAAAGTGATTTATTTTAGCTCATGGTTTTGGTCCACAAGTCACATCTGTTGATGGTCTTCTTTTCGGCAGAGTTCTGAAGCATCACATGGTGAAAGAGAGTACAGGTGAGACCTAACTTTTATAGTAATCCATTCTAAAGATAACCCATTAACCTACAAATCCACCTACTACATAATGGATTAATCCATTCATGATAGCAGAGCCCTAAACCACCTATGGCAGCTCATAGTGAAGATTAACTTTTTTTTTTTTTTTTTTGAGAGAGAGACAGAGAGAGGCAGAGGAAGACAGATAAAGATGGGCGCACCAGCAGCCTCTCAGCTGCTGAGAACAAAATCCAGATGTGTGCGCCCCTTGTGGTCAAGTGTGGCATTGCACCCTTGTGTCACTTTGCATCTGGCTAAACGTGGGACCTGGAGATTAAAACCGCTGGAGATTGGAACCAGCGCTTTTAGGAATAGGAGGCAGGCGCCTTAACTGCTAAGCCATCTCTCCAGCCCAGTGAAGATTAACTTTTAATGTGAGACTCAGAAGGGCTAAACCATAGCACTGGTATTAGGATTTACTCTCTTTTATTGTGTCTTGCTTTGCTCCTACAGTCACTCAGAGGTGGCTTCGTTTTCATTTTATTTTCATGTGCCATTCTTGAAATATGATCTGAACTCTGGAAGCTCATACAGGAAGAGTATCAAGAAGAACAAAGACACCAGCTGGGGACTAAGTAGGAGACTTAATCACAAACGTTTGATGCTATGAGTGACATTTTACATTCAAGCCACCACAAGAAGTTATGTTAGGTTATGTGCAGACTTACAGCATTTCACATAAGAGGTTTGGTCATCAAAAGATTTTGATTTCTTTTAGGATCCTGGACACAGGCAGATGACAAGGGATGATTATATAAAATGTGTGTATGTATGTATGTATGTATGTATGTATATGTATTTTTCCACCTTTTTCTATATGATTATCCAGATTTTACTCTGTTATTTTGGCTATTTACAAGTTTATCAAACTGTCGCAAAAATCCATTGAAGAGAATCAAAGAATCAGGTAAGTTTTAAGGAAACTCCAAAGAAAAAAAAAACTCCTATTATTAGAAATAATAATGGTAATGCCAAGAAATACTAGACAGATAGCACTTATTTAAATATATAAATTCTGTTGTGTTTTATATAGGAAAAATACCAATTAAAACAATTCTAAGCCTCTAAATTTACATCATTGTCAAATGTTAATAAGTGTTTGGATCTGAGAAAAAAAATTATATCCAAAGCATTCATGGCTATCTGATATGCCTGTACTGTGTAACCAAGGTCAATATAATTTCCCACAGACTGTTATTCTGGGTTAGCCACTATGCTGAAGCCAATTCACCATAGAGATTTCCTAAACTTGCAGATTTAATTTCTAGAATAATCAAGCAAGTTATACACAAAATACTTGTAATGGAAAAAATCAAAGAGAAATATATTTGCATGGAAAATTAAAGACAAAGTTAACTATTTCTCCTAAACATGATGAAACTACGGTTTTTTTTTTTTTTTTTTTGGGGGGGGGTTTGTATATTGATACTGACAGTGGTCTCCATGGTCTGATGCCCCAGGTTTAAGTAGGGGTATCTGTGAAAGAAATTGTATGAAAACATGAAGGACTATAATATGTACTACTGACCCTCTTTGTCAGCTAAAGCCTCTAGTGGAAGAGAAAATGAAAACTTCCAGGAATTTCTAAGCAGCCGAATAGAACAAGTTGTGATTGGAGGTATAGTCTTGAAAGTTTAACAGCATAGCAAAGGAACAATTGAGATAATGTCCAGAGAGAATGAGAGAGGGAGGTTATAAGACTGTCCTGGTTGGGAAGATTGTACCCACCCTGTTTTTGACATGATATCTCCTAGAAAATTTACATATGAAAGCATACATACACTTCCTACATTACTGCACATTTAAAGTGGTAAACCATTCTGCAATTCCTATGATAGATAAAAGCTAAAAGATGGAGATTCAGTTTTATTTTCCTCCAGACATATGTCCCATTGTACCAGTATTATGTTATATTATTCATAATTATCTCAGGTCATTGAAATATTTCCTTGGAAACCTATTCTCATACAGATTTCTAGATTTTTCCATTGACTGACTTGTCCGTTCTTATGCAATATTGAGTTATATTTTCTAGTATCTGATAATTCATAGGGCTTTCTCCTTGGTTATTCTTTGGTAATGACAACTGCTGTGTGTGTGTGTGTGTGTGTGTGTGTGTGTGTGTGTGTGTGTGTGTGGTTTTCTGAGGTAGAGTCTTGCTATAGCTCAGGCTGACCTGGAATTCACTATGTAGTCTCAGGTGGCCTTGAACTCTCGGTGATCCTCTTACCTCTGCCTCCCGAGTGCTAGGATTAAAGGCATACACCACCATGCCCAGCACATTGCTTTTAAAAATAGAATTTAAAGCTGGGCATGCTGGCACACACCTGTAATCCCAGCACTTGGGAGGCAGAGGTAGGAGGATCACCATGAGTTCAAGGCCCCCCTGAGACTACATAGTGAAGTCCAGGTCAGCTGAGCTAGAGTGAAACCCTACCTTGAAAAAAAAAATAGAATTTAGGGGCTGGAGAAATGGCTTAGTGGTTAAGGCACTTGCCTGCAGAGCCAAATGGCCCAGGTTCAAGTCCCCAGGACCAACATAAGCCAGATGCACAAGGAGGCACATATGTCTGGAGTTCATTTTTAGTGGCTGGATTCCCTGGTGTGCCCATTCTCTGTCTCTCTCTTTCTCTCTCTCTTCTCCCTCACTCTGCCTCTTCCTCTCTTTCTCTCTCTAATAAACAAATAAAAATAAAATATAACAAATAGAACTTAAGAACATCTTCTCCAATTAATTTAATGCTATTGAGTTTCTGAATGGGATTTGTTTAATTCATGCATTGACTCAGGAAAATGATCAATATCACAAAACTAAGCTTTCTCTTCAAAAGACTATGTTCATTTCAGATTTTGTATAATTTTGTAGATTTCAATACAATTTTGTAATTTTCTTCCTGTAAGATAATAGCTTTTGAACTCAATAAAACACTGAAATTGTTTACAAACCAAAAAAAATGCTGATTCCTGGGTTTAGTATCCACAAACATTCATTTTTTACTCTGAGGCACAGCCTGGACATTAGGAGTTTCCAAATTCTTGAACATACAGCCAAACGTTGAGAATTGTGTAGATCTTGTACCATTAAAATTGTCTATTACTAATTTGGGGGGGGGGGAGGGTTTCACTGTAGTCCAGGCTGACCTGGAATTCACTATGTAGTCTCAGGGTGGCCTCCAACTCATGGCGATCCTCCTACCTCTTCCTTCCGAGTGCTGGGATTAAAGGCGTGTGCCACCACACCCAGCTATTCCTAAATATTTTATAATTTTTCTAAAACCTTTTCTAACATTATCTCTTTAATCAACTCTCAAATTTCTTCTATTGCCCTTCATTATACAAGTTGCCATTTCATTAAGGTCAGTGGGCACTTTGTTAGGAATTCATTCATTTATTCTAGGTTTTCATATGCATTTCTCCAGAGTTCCATACTCCCTTATCATTTGTGAGTGTTGTACTTAATGTCTTCATCCAATTTCTTTTTGTTAGATTTGATTCTTTTACCCCAGTGATTTTATTTTGCCTGATCTTTCTGCTTTTGCCATCTCACTGAGACTTATTTATGACTTTGGATTAATAAAAGAAGGGACATAGCAAAGAGCCTTGTCCCTCTAGGCCTATTCTATTTGGGCCCTGACAAGGTACCAAGAGGAAACCTCTTGGTTCTTGACTTCTGATTACTTTATTGCCTGCAAATTCATGAAGTTCCTCCATGATCTGTACTCTCCACTTTCCATGAATCAGCAAACCCAGCACCTTGTCGGAGATTCCATTCACCTATTATCTGACTATTTCCTCCAAATTGAAACATCCCCTTCTGGAGGGAGGCTCGTTATGACTCTCTGCTCAGGGAACTCACTAGGCTTAGAAAAGCTCAGAAAGCTACAGGATTCCCAAGGACCCTCCCAAGGGTTATAAAAGCAGTTAACAGTGTTGAAGAGAAGAGAGTCTTCAATAGGAGCTACCTGCAAGTTAGGCATGCTGCTCCAGGGATGTAGTTTTTGTGACTCATCACCCATACTGAGTGGGATATTTGATGATGAAGCTGCATTTGTATGGTCCTACCCTACTAAACTCCAATAAAAAAACTCCAATAAACTCATTGGTTTACTAAGCTAGATTTGAGTGGAAGAGTTTCTTTGATCTGTCTTTAATGCCCTATCTGGGGTGAACAGACATTTGTTTACATCTCCTGAGGAAAGTCCACACAGCACTACCATTCTCCATTCTCACAGATGTCCCCTCAGATCTTTGAATGTCTCCCTCTTGCCTGGAGAAGCCACTTTCTCTTTAGTCCTCATTCAGTAACTTCTCTTGTCCTGTGTGACGTTCCTACTACCAGAGAGAATCCACATTTATGGCCTCTGGTGAATCCTGAACAAAGCTCAAGAATCACTTCTGTCTTGTTTCTTCTCATTTCCAAAAACAAATTGGCTCAGTAGGGACGGATCCTTTCAAGTTGGAATGAAGTAAGGATTATCTGTATATGGGATGATATGTTCCCTGCAGAGCTATGTATGATAAGAGACCCATAAATCACACTCCACAGCACCTCACTATTTCACTTTACCAGTCTTGGGTGAACATGAAACTTCACCCTTCCCTTATCTATCTTATTCGAACTCATATCACAAAGACATTGTTTCCAAATATATAGTTTCCTCTAATTGCTTTCTCATGCCGTCTTCATCTTCAACTGAGTTGGTAAGCTATTGATGGATGTATTAGGAAAAACAGGGAAAAGTTTAGGCATACTATAAGCATATATTAAGAAAAATAGTGTTTCAGGCTGGAGAGATGGCTTAGTGGTTAAGGTGTTTGCCTGCAAAGCCAAAGGATCCTGGTTAGACTCCCCAGGACCCACAAAAGCCAGATGCACAAGGGGGCGCACTCATCTGGAGTTCATTTGTAGTGGCTGGAGGCCCTGGTGTGCCCAATCTCTCTCTCTCTCTCTCTCTCTCTCTCTCTCTCTCTCTTTCTCTCTCTCTCTCAAATAAATAAATAATGAAATAAAAAAAAAAAAAAAAAAAAAAGAAAAAATAGTGTTTCATCCAGGCAAGATGTGCTCACTAGTGCAATCGTGGCAAGACTATCAAGACAGTAACCAGGTGTTCTCTAATTGAATCTTGGGCCCACTCCGCAGGAGGGAATTCATGTCTGGTATTGAAAACCTAATCAAAAACCTATGGTTGGGGGCTGGAGAGATGGCTTAGGGATTAAGTCGCCTGCCTCCTAAGCCTAAGAACGCTGGTTCCAATCTCCAGCAGTTCCAATCGCCAGGTCCCACATTTAGCCAGATGCAAAGTGACGCAAGGGCGCAATGCCGCACTTGACCAAAAGGGGGCGCACGCATCTGGATTTCGTTCTCAGCAGCTGAGACACTGCTGGCGCGCCCATCTCTATCTGTCTTCCTCTCCCTCTCTCTGTCTCTCTCTGTGTCTCTCTCCAAAAAATAAAATAATAAAATAATAAAATAAATAAAATAAATAAAAAACCTGTGGTTGGGAAGGTTATAGAACCTGGGGGGGAAGCCACTACTGTTTTTCGTCTAAATGGATATGTTGTACCAATAAAATTGCCCTCTAAATATTTATATCATGTTAATGCTCATATATTAGTGCTGCACTTCCCTTTAGTCAGAGAAACTTCTTTTTCCAGATGTAGGTGACTACTGGGGAGAGTCAAAACTCATAAAAGTGCTGAGAATAAGCGACTGTTGAGTGTTGTTTGGGGCTAAATGAAACTTCTGTGGCACCCCTCTGTAGGCTCAGTGGGGAGAGGCGACAATGTGGAAAAGGAGACACAAAGAATGTCAGGACTAAGGATGGAGAAAAGTCATCAAAAGTCATCAAAGTAGAACAGGACTGGTTGGAAGAAGAAAGGGGTCAGTGCAATGGGTGGAGGTCAAAAGAAGGCAACAGGAGAAATTACAGTCAAATAGCCTTATGTTCATATGTAAAATTTTTCAATAAAAAAAGAAAAATAGTATTTAATTAGCATGGAATGAGGATGTGTCTAATATCTTTTGTGTATTAACTGTAGCTGTCCTACCTTAGACTTGATACATTAAAAACTTTTTAGGGTTGATGACAAATCAATATTTCATGTCAGAATAATATTTCATGCTTCTAAATAAATATTACAAGGAAATCATGAAGTTAACTGGGGAGTCTTACATAAGTGGCAAACATTTGATTTATTTTCATGTTGTATGACTTTTAATAGGCTGTAAAACAGCCATATGTTAACTGTGTTTCCTGGGAGTCCATGATTTCTTTGCTTTGGTATTAGATATCTTGATGAAACAGAAACATACCAAGCCAGATACCAACAAAAACCAAAGTGAAGGGCTGGGGAAATGGCTTAACAATTAAGGTGTCTGCATGCAAAGCCTAAGAAGCCTGGTTCCATTCCCCGGGACCCATGTAAGCCAGATGCACAAGGGGACACATGCATCTGGAGTTCGTTTGCACTGGCTGCAGGCCCTGGCATGCCCATTCTCTCTTTCTCTCTCTGCCTATTTCTCCTTTTCTTTCTTTCTTTCTTTCTTTCTTTCTTTCTTTCTTTCTTTCTCTCTCTCTCTGAAATTAATTAATTAATTAATTTTAAAAAAACAAAGTGAAAAACTGAGTGAGCATAACAAATCACTTTTCTTATGTTCTACTTTAACCTGCAGAAAAGTAGCTTTTGCTTCTCTCCCATGTCAGACAGTGTGAAGAGGACGGTTTTATTTTCATATCCCCACATTATACAGCCACCTATTTTGTGAGACTGCTTTTTTATGTACTTTGGGTTACAATAGTAAGGCACAGGGTAATCACTCCTCAAGACAGAAGACCTTCCTTGGTTTCACAAAACATAGTTTCTTTCTCTTTTCTCACTCTAGAGCCTTTGCTTTTACTTCTGACCTCCCATTCAAGTCATTTGTGGAGAATTCCTTTTTGCAGCCATTCTGTTAACTTTGGATGGGTAAGTCAGCTGTGCCTCTTGGAATCTCCTCTCATCCTTCACATATCCCATGTTGACCTGCTTCCAGAAGTGCTTCCAATTATGTTATAATAAAGAAGCCTATCCTCTGGGAATTGTCACACTTTTATTGATGCATTTAATACTCCAAATTACCATATGCCAACTTAAGTTTATTTCCCATGTCTTAGGACATGAAGAAAAAAACAGATGGCTCACTGCCATTCTCACATCCCAGAAGACTATAGAACTACCTCCATCATTAATATGCCTAATAAACGTTTTTAAGAGGTCATTTTCCAATGAAATTTAGTACTGATGATTGTCTTACACATAGATACTGGATTTTATGCATTAATCTAATTAACTGCATGTCTCAGTGATATTTCCTTTAATTTCACATATTCTCTGTGGCTGATGTCATCTTATCAGGTGATTTGTTGACAAACATTAAACTATTTTCACAATCAAAATGAGTTTTATGGCCAAATGGTTAAAAATAAAGAGATTTTTATGAGAACTACTAAGATAGAATTCAATATTCATTAACATAATGAAGTATTATTTCATCTGATGAAATTTGTTGCTAGTGGTGAAAGACGGAGTGACATGCCCAGATGTAGAGTTTAGTGAAGATTTTGATAAGTACCACTGTTTTAGTCAAGTCAGGTCCTTGCAAAAGAACACCATCAGCTGGATGACTTGGACAAAAATGTATTTATTACAGTTCTAAAGGCTGAGAAGTCACTATCAGAAGGCCAGTATATTTGGTGTCTGGTGAGGGCTACTTCCTGGTTTGGGGACACTGTCTTTCCATTGTGTCTTCACCCACCAGGTCAACAATTATAAAGATCTTAATCACACCCAAAACTACCTCAAAACACCATCATGAAAGTCAGGTGTCCCTATATGAATGTGGGGGGTGATAAACATTCAGGCCACACAAGTAAATGAACCATGTTAGTATTCCACATAGACCTCCCACAGCTGTTTTGTCCTCCGCCTTTAAAGGCACAGGGCTCTCTTAGAGGCTCCCTGCAGAAAGATTGGATCTCCCAAGAGATGAGAGTCCTCTGAGTGGATCTCCGCAATGACTGGCAGGTTGAAGCATTTGAGACTCTCTGGCCGCAAGCTGGATAAACAAAAATCCTACTTTGCCCAAACCCACCACTTTTTTGGCTGCTCTGTGTTCTGTTTCCATGTTTCCTTCTCCATTTTCCTCTGAGGTCACCTTCTTAACAAGTTACATCTACACAACCCCTCATCATAGGGGATGCTTGATGAAACCATGACATATGATAACTTATACACAAAGAGCTTTACAATAAAACACTCACTTTTGAAACTAGAATATAAAGAGAACCCTTCACAGAACAGATGGAAATAATCTGATCTTGAGCCAACAACAATCAAATACTCATTAGTTATCCTTCAGAAATGTTTTTAAGATTAGGGGGAAATGACTAGCATGTACTATGAAATTAAATCCACAAAACAAGATTTGTTACAATGAGCACATTTCTACCCCCAGGTTACTAAGACCCAAGGAAGTAAACACTGCACAAGGAGTAGGTACTGTGGGACTAGTTCAATAGGTGAAGGAAGCAGGAAACCTGTTTTATGTCCTTTTTGAAATAAAGTGCCCAAAAGTGTCTTATTTACAGATTTTTCCAGAGGTTCAAAACTAGAAGTTTATTGAATTTAGTTACAGGGTTTTTCTTTTCCTGTGGAACCTAAGATAGTGGAGCATAGGGAAAAAATGGATTTGGCAAAAGTCCAATATGACAGAAAGATTTTTGACCTAGAAAATAAAATAAAATAAAATAAAATAAAATAAAATAAAATAAAATAAAATAAAATAAAATAAGATGGCACAATAGTTAACTTAAAAAGAGAAGGAAAAAGAGATAAATTTATTTTCAGTTAACTGTAATTTTCTACAGAAGTATATATTTACTTTAGAATGTAAAAAAGTAAATTGGATTTATATTATTTCATAACTTTACAATGCACTTAAAACAAAATTTCATTTCACAGAGTACTTGCCAGCACTCATACTAAGGAATATTTTTTAGTCATTAAAAACAATGCCTAGGGCTGAAGAGCTGGCTCAGCAGTTAAGGCTCATGCCTGTGAAGCCTAAGGACCCTGGTTCAATTCTCCAGGTCCCACATAAGCCAGATGCACATGGTGATGCATGTGTTTGGAGTTCATTTGCAGTGGCTAGAGGGCCTGGCGCACACATTCTCACTGTCTCTCTCTCTCTCTCTCCCTCCTTCCCTCCCTTTCTCTGTCTCTAATAAATAAATAAATAAAGTCTTTTAAAAATGCCTATGAAGTATTTTGTATGTCATCAAAAATATGACATAATGAATCTATATATAATATTTGGCTTTGTATCTATTGAAAGAAATATATAGAAAATATGTAAAAAGAAATAACACTGTAATAATTGTCATGTGAGTTCATTTTCACTGGTTTTGGAAGATTATAGATTTTTTATTGTCTTATAAATATTTAGTGCTGTGTGTGTGTGTATGTGTGTGTGTGTGTGTATTGAGAGAGCACAGGCCATGGTGTGCAAGTGGAGCTCAGGGGACAACGTTTCCCATATTGGTCCTTACCTTCAATCTTGTTTATTAGGCTGGTCTCTTTACTGTTGGCTGCTGTGTTTGCTTGGCTTGCATTCTCATAAATTCTGACTCTCCTGTCTCTGTTTTCCTTCTAGTCCTAGGCACCCTAGGCTTACGGACACACACTACCTCCTCCAGCTTTTACACAGATGCTGGGAATCTGAATTCCAGGACTATATCACAGACTTCTCTGCTGAACTTTTATGATCAAACAAAAATAAACATTTGGGCTGGAGAGATGGCTTAGTAGTTAAGGTGTTTTCCTGCAAAGTCTAAAGACTCATATTCAACTCTCCAGGTCCCACATAAGCCAGACGCACAGTGATGCAGGCACGTAAGGTTGCACATGTTGGGCTTGCCTCCAAAAGCAATAAAACCAAATAAACATTTGGAGCTGTGTGCTTCGATGCTCCTTGGGTCTGAAATGCTAATATCCCATGTTCATATGCCTAGCAGGCTCCTGGGATCATTAGATATATATAAAACATTCCAGTGAAATTTTGCCTTTAGATGGATCACATTTTTCTCTGCTACACTTCCCCATTTTTCTTTAAGCATCTATCTTCTTTTGAATGCCTGCCACTTCTTTGTCTCAAGAAAGCCTGAATTTCCTTCCAGCAGTTGTCCTCACATTCACATGAGAAGCACACAGCTGCTTCTGCTGCTGTGTATGTCGATTCCTTTACCCTCACAGCTCACTGGGAGCATGCTATCATTTTTCTGATGATCTATGGAAAAGTAAATATAGTTTTCCATGGCTATTCACCCCATGTAAATTTCTAATGATCCCAAATGGGAGGGGGATGTGTATGACAATGAGCCTTGGTAGGAAGCCAGCTGTTCTTTTCATTTGAGCATTAGTTTGATATTATTCTGCTCACTAAGTGAGCTTGTTTGTTTCAACAGCTGTTGACTTCATCTCCCTCTCAATGGATAAAAAAGAAAACCTGCACCCCCACCGCTGCTGCCATATCTCTTACCTTTCAGTAGGGCTCTGCACCAAGTAACAGATATCATATCCACTATTAGAATCAGAAGCATTCGGAGCTAGCAAGAATCTAATGATTGCCAACTACCTTCTTTGCAAAGGAGTTTTATACTGCACACATTATGGTAACATGGTATCATAACTACTTCTTGTCAGAGAAGAAAATGGAAGATCAAATCTATTTAAGTAGTTTCCCTATCATCACTATCATCACAAGTCTTATGGTGTGAAATTCTGAGTATCTCATTTTTCTCACAGATGGAACTGCAAAGGTTAATAAACTTAGTGGATTTCATATCCTACAAAAAGGATATAAGCCAAAAAATCTTTTTGTTTGTCATGTATGCTTTCATTTGTACACTTAGTTACAATATTCAAGCAAGAGTGCTCTGTGCTCCAGCAAGAGGGCATGGGCCCTTCTGCCAGAGACCAAGGCCGCCTGAAGGTTCTGGTTTCTCCTGGCCATCTACTCACTGTTTAAATTCCAATCTGCAAGGTCAGTCCAGTCTCATCTTTACCAAGGCCACGACTGTTGGAAAGGAAAACCATTGAGGATGCAAACTGAACTTCTCTTTGCATCTGCTGGTCTTCCTTCAGCATCTGTCTGTCCTTCAGCATGCTTGTTCTCTGGGTGTGAGAGAACAGCAGTTTAAAACTGTTGACGAGGACTGAAGAGATGGCTTAGCAGTTAAGCGCTTGCCTATGAAGCCTAAGTACCCTGGTTTGAGGCTCAATTCCCCAGTACCAACGTAAGCCAGATGCACAAGGCGGTGCATGCATCTGGAGTTTGTTTGCAGTGGCTGGAGGCCCTGGTGCACCTATTCTCTCTCTCTCTCTCTCTCTCTCTCTCTCTCTCTCTCTCTCTCTCCCTTCTCTCTCTGTGTCTGTTGCTGATAAATAAACAAAAAATTTTTAAAAATAACTGTTGACGGATCTTCTGACTTTTTTCTGTTTTGCTGAAGTTTGCCACTGGTTTCTGTTCTTTTTCCAAGTCATTATGGAACTTAGTCATAATATTTGTAGTTACCATCTACCTTATGACTCCCCAAAACCACAGAAAATTGCACAATATAGTATACCCCTCTGCTGGAAAGCTATGTGTTAGCTTTCTAGGGCTTCCACAGCAAAATACTCTAATGTAGAACACTAGAAAGTTATTGTCTTAGAGTTCTAGAAGTTGGAATTCAAATATCAAGGTTGACAGTGTTGGTTTTAAGGGCTGAGAGGGGGAATGTGTCCCAAAGTGCCATCACTGCGGTTCCTTAGCTTGTAGGTGGTGTCTTTCTATATCTTCATACCATCATTCCTATGTGCATGTGTCTCTATGTCCAAATTTCCCTGTTTTCAGGACTAAAAATTGAATCTAGGGCTGGAGAGATGGCTTAGCAGCTAAGGCACATGCCTGCTAAGCCTAAGAACGCTGGTTCCAATGTCCAGCGGTTCCAATCTCCAGATCCCACGTTTAGCCAGATGCAAAGTGAGGCAAGGGCACAATGCCGCACTTGACCACAAGGGGGCGCATGCATCTGGATTTCGTTCACAGCAGCTGAGAGACTGCTGGCACGCCCATCTCTGTCTCCCTCTGTCTCTCTCTCTCTGTCTCTCTGTCTCTCTCTCCAAAAATAAATAAAAAATAATTTAAAAATTTTTAAAAATTGAATCTAGGACCTTGCATATGCTAAGCAAGCATTCTACCACTGAATTATATCCCTAATTTTTCAGTTTTCTTTTTAGGCAAGGTTCTTGCTTACTTGCACAAGCTGACTTTGAACTTGTGACATCATATAAGCAGGTCTTACACTTGCAGTCCTCTTGCCTCGGCCTCCTGTGTGGCTGGGATTATAGGTGTGTACCACTACTACCACCTCAGATTTTCTTTTAATAAGAGCAATATTTATATTATATTTGATTAGGTCACAGTCTAATGACTTTATCTTTTTTGTTAATCTGCAAAGATCCTTCTTTCAAATACAATCACTCTGACAGGTGTTGGGGGTGAATTTCAATATTATTATCATCCTCAAGCAAAAACTGTTTAGCAGTTACAATGCTAGAGTATGCCAGCAGTTTTGGTAACCAGGAATGGTAGGATGTTTTACTCACATTTGATTAGAAACCTAATTCTATAATTCCTTAGAATTCTTTCCAAAAACCACCCCTGCATTTCTGTGAGCCAAACTGTCCTTATTATACTTTCTAGGAGCAAATCTGAGATACAGATTCATGAACAAGGGGTTTATTAAGCATGTCAGACAGCATGAAGAATAGAAAAAGATGCAATTTTAGACTTCAGACTGATCCCTTGGGAAGCTCTAGACCATAAGTTAAATTAGCATATGTCCCACGTTGAGGAAAGGGAGCCAGGCTTCTAGACCGTACCAGGTCATGGACTATGGCTTCCCAGACTGGCCTAAACTACTCCTGCAGTTGGACTGCCTCAAGGCCAGCCTGGAAGAAGGTGACAAGAGCCTGCCATTTGGAAGAGAGCACAAAGAAGCCACAGCATGAATGCAAGGAGCTGGTGAAGTAGACAAGAGGGGGTCTGGAGGTATATGGCTAGAGTTCCCAAAGGTAAGTATGCTAGGCATGTGTATATGAAATACTAGGCTTCAACACAAGAGGGTTTTAGATAAAACAGGGTGATTTGTAAACCTTGACAGTTCTGGAAATGCCCTGTGACAAGACTCAGGATGGAAGCAGGACATTGAATGGGAAGGGTATTAAAATCTTTTATTAAGAACAAAAATTCCCAACACCATGGTATGTGAAATTTCACAGGATTTGTTATAAAGATTTAGTAGGTGGGAAGTAGTTTAAAGAAATATGTTAGGTTGAAAACAATAATCAAACAAAATCAGTGGTCAGGAGAGGTGACTCATGTCTAAACCTCAGCACTCAGAACTCTGAGGCAAGATCTCTACTTCAACCTGGGCTATTAGTGAGACCCTGGCTCAAAAAATCCAAAACTAAAACACAGATGAAAAGAATCAGAAAGTAGCAGAAAGATGAATGAATTTACTTACTAGCAAAAAATTGACAGCTATGCAGGAAGAGTATAACAAGTGCCATGACACTTTGGTACAGATATTCAAGTTTCTCTGGAGATGACATTTTGGCAGCCAGGATCCTAAAATTTAGACATTGATTTTTCTCAGTATTCCATATTTAAGGAACTTGCAATTAAAAAAATTACTATTATAGAACAAGTAAGCCAGTAAACCTCTTATAAGAATTATAAGTGAGAAACAGGTGTCTATGTAATTAACAAAAATAGACTATAACAAATCCCATACTTCCAAACATCTACCCTCCCTTTCCTATTCCTGGCAGTAGACCTCTTCAGCAGCTATTCTTAGCCAACATCAGCATAAAATTACACTTATTAAATTGTTTCGGCAAATGACATCAGATTTGGTATATCAGCAATCGTCTTTCCTGAATTTGACCTTTCAGCTGTTGGTGTGTCTTTTAATTTTCCCTGTTCAGTCACTTTATTTTGTCTCAAGAGCTTTGTGACTGTCTGTGAAAGGAAGTTATCAAGAGGCTCATTCGGGGGTAGCCGCGGAAGAAAGGGTCTGAAATAGTACTCGTACCGTGTGTTTGGGAACGTGGAAATTCAACACCCTTAAAGACCAACTTACTCGAAAGTTCAATGCTGAAATCACAGAATGCTGACAGCCAACCTGACCGCGGTTTGCTCTCCCAGCGCTTGAGCACCGCTCCTTCTCTCCCTAGGTGCGCGCGCCCCCTGGTGGTCAGAGATTCAACTGCAGCGGTAGCAGCCAAATTGAAGGCTGGAGGAAAAGTTCCACTCAGTGAGAAACGCTGATCATGCCAAAATTGGAATCCTATGATTCTTGCGATTCTTCACATTCCAACTGTCAGAGGAGCTAATTTTAATTTTTTAACTTAAGCAAGAATGTGGGTTTTTACTAGAATATTTCTTCTCGGAGGAGAGATTGCATTCTAATTTGACAAAGTAATGCTGGCCTAAAATTCCCTGGGACCACAAGGGTGCATACCATCACACAGCTTTACTAGCTCTTAGAAAATGGGCACCTTACTTTCAGAAATGAATCTTTGTACTCTGAAGTATCAACATTAACCAAATTATATTTATCAGTTTCTGCAATTTTGTTATCCTCTGCTATTTCTAAACAAGAGAAGTTATTCTATATAAAAATAAGGATATCAGAATATGGAAAAAACATAAGCCACCACAATCCTACCATCTACTAAAATTCTTATAATTTAAATATTTCCTTTTCCTGCTTTTATGTAACACATTTCCACTATAGATATATGTGTAGACCATATCTTATTTGTGTATTATATTAATTTATCATTTTGTTTTATTATATTACAATATAGTATGCAATATAATTATTTTGTTGCTTTATGTCCATAATGTGGTGGTTTGAATGTAAAATGTCCCCCATAGACTCATGTGTTTGAATATTCAATCCTCAGTTGATGGCGCTAGAGGGAGTGTGACACTGGGTATGGGATTTGAGCCCCACTGGGAGCTTTGACTTGCTACTTCCTCACTCTGCTGTGGATGCATGTGATCTGGCTTTTCTGCTCCTGCCATGCTTTCCCACCACAACAGAAACTTTTCCTTGACACTGTAAGCCAAAATAAACTCATTTCTTCCATAACTGCTTCTGATAGGTATGTTGTCCTATGGATGAGAAAGTAACTGCTACACATAGTGTCATTTTGGATATGTTGACCAATTCTTACTTTGAATTATATTAACAGAATATTTTAAGTTGTGCTTAATTACAAAAATCTGGACTAAAGTACATCCAACCTGTGTTCTTGGGTTCACCATGAATTTTGAGTCCTCTTCACCAAAGATATAGGACAATGATAGAATTTTACTACTAACAAATTTCAGTCCTGCCTTGTAAAGAATATTTATAAGGCCGTTGCCAAAGCTCTTGTCTTGCCCCAAGAATAGATAGTAAGACCTCATTGCTGAAGACTCCACATGCTTAGTTAGGCTGCAAAGTCACTGAGATATCTTTCTCAAACTGAACTGAAAACCTCCTCATGTAGACCAGCTGGCAGAAAGCTTAAAAAGCTATGCTGCATGCAGCTCCATAGGAGAGAGAAAAATCATTAGTGGAGATAAACAACAGTGGCGACTGCAAGCCTTAAGTTTGGCTAGCCAGGCTAAATGAGCCAACAGGTACAATAGTGGCATGTCTGTTATGGGGAAAACCAACTGCCCTCTAATTGGACTGGAGGCCTGGTCCATGGGAGAGAATACACGCCTGATACTGAAAACCTATGATGGGGGAAGTCATGAGCCCTAGAGGTTTAATGTCTGCTGGTGTCTGGCTAAATGCATATATTATGCTCACTAAACTGCCCAGTAAGTACTTTTCTTAATGTTCATACCCATGTATTTATGCTACTTTCACTTTGATTAGAGAAGCTTCTCTTTTCAGATGGCTGTGTTCTCTGGGATGACTCAAAGGTACCATCGTGCTGAGAAGTGACAGAAGAGTGCTTAGCACTGAATGTCCCTACCATACCTTCCAAGGCTCAGGTTCCATTGCAGAAGAGGTGGCGGGAATAATGTAAGAGCCAGGAACCCAGAGGAGAGTCAGTCCCCAGACAATTAGCCCATCTAGTGCTGGAAGGCATTACATGAACTACTGGGGGAAAGTGGCCAACACCTTTCCAAGCAACTCAAAATCTAAATGACTCAGAAGCAAACAACTTGACGTGATGCTCACCCAAATGCCAAAGTGGCACAGAGCCATGGTGCGTAACCAACTGCTCTTGGATTGGCTAACAGATCTTCTTAGTGGAAAGGAAACCATATCTGGAACTTGGAAACAAGTCAAAATAATATCCAGGTAATGTTTCTGCTTTCCATTATCAAGATCTCACTAACCTTAGACTATAAGAGAGTCTATATCCTTTTAATTCTCTCATAACTTAATAATGGTTAACCCATTTAACCAATGCTATTTCCTGCTCTTTTGGAGAATCTGCTTCTTTTTCAGATGGGATCTGGAGCTGAAGAGATAAATGACCCAGTGCACTCCACCCTGACCCCAGGTCAAACCACAGAGGACTTGGGGAAATGAGCAAGAGTGCTGCTTTCTTAGTGAATCTGATATCAGCACAAGGGTGAAGGAGATAGACACTGAGGACGCTCAACACCTACCAAACCAGAGATCCAGAGGCTCCTAAGTGCCCATCACTAAAGTAGACTTAAAATACACCCAGCATGTCTCAGGGAATTTTGCAGAAGAGGGGGTGGAAAGATTGTTAGAGCCACAAGTTGGGACATTTTGCACAGAGACATTGCCTCTCCCCCACCCCCATAACACATGACCCTCAGTCCCCATGGGGTTGACCTGTATCGCAAACAAGGAAGGCCTCATCAGAAAAGGGGCAAGGAGGTGGGAAAGGATGGTATCAACATGTGTTGTTTACATACTAAATATGTCCATATCTAATTAAAAAAGAGCCAAAAAAAAGGTAGGACCCCTTACAATGCACTCTCAGACACAATTATCCATTACCTCACAGTGCCTGTGATACGACCTACACAAGACCATCATAATAAGAGGAAAAGATGATAACATCCAAACAAAAGAGATACTGATTGAGAGGGGGAAAGGGATATGATGGAGTGAAGTTGTAAAGGGGAAAGTGAGCGGGAGGGAATTATCATGGTTTATTGTCTATAGTTATGGAAGTTGTCAATAATAAAAAATATTTTAAAAATATTTTATATTTATTTATTTATTTTGAGAGAGCAAGTGAGAGGTAGAGAGAGAGAATGGGCATGCCTGAGCCTCCAGCCCCTGACCTGGGCCCTTTGGCTTTGCAGGCATCTCTCCAGCCCAAGATTATTTTTAAAGGTTAGCTCCAACTGTGCCCCTCATTGCCACAGTGAATTTCCCAAATATCTCAGGTTTAGAGTTGATACTGTCTCCAGTGATTGAGCCCCTTCTCCTGGGAAGAGGTGTGTGCCTGATGAAACACTGACTCTCCCTGAAGAGTGTATATCTGTCTTTAGTGACATTTCATTAAGCGGGACTTTCCATTACTCCATCATACACACATTTCATGCTAAAGGAATCAAGCCCCAGGCAGTTTGGAATTAGGGATGAGTCAGAGTCTATTACCTGCTGAGTATACTTTCCATGTAGACTGCTCCCACAGTGGACTTCTATATCCACTCACCAGAAAAGGCCATTGCATACCCACATCTTGCCAAAAGAGCTCCTGAGTGTGATAAAATGCTGATGTCAGACAGAAAGATAAAGACAGACCACACAGAATAAAATGAGCTGCTATGGTTAAGGAGCAATAGAAATTCTAGGAATTTACAAATCGCTTGGCATCCATGGTATTAACTAGGTATCGAAAGTGGGAGTTGGTCTTGGGGTTTCAGATGCATGGAATGCACTATAGTGTATCCTTATGATTTTATGTTGTTTTGGCAATGTAAAATAATGTACTGTTGGACTTCCCCATACTGGAAACATGATCTAGTCACTCTTGACACAGTTTCCAGTTCTCTGTCTCCTAGTTCCCCCAATGGGGTTGCTCAAAATATCTGCCTCATACAATCTCTTCCTGGTGACACCCTTGCCTATGGGATGGTAAGGTACAACCTGCTTGACTAGACTCATAGTGCTCCAAACGTACATGTAAAGTATAGATATGATGCTATGACCACCATCTGGCTCTACATCCCAGAGGACATTTGGCCTCTTTCAGGCTTCATCTCACAAGTCCTATATTATCTCTCTTGCTTTCTACCCACTTCTGGGTATTGGGTTATAAACAGCTGGCCCATTCCCATGTCCCTGTGAGGTGTACCACGTTCTACTCTCTGTGGTGTGTAGGTAAGACAGCACTTCTGGGATTCCAGCTGTTTTGTATGCTTCCTTCTCTATGTCTCTCCTGACATACACCTGAACCTAATGTCTTCCCTTGTCAGGGATCTTTTTTTGATAAAATAAATGGACACACCTCAGAAGAGAGGAGGCATAAGAGCATCTTCCAGCATAAAAACATCTCCCATGAAAGGGAAACCAGGGCACAGGTGGAATGCTAAATCATTAGACCATCCATTAGGATGAAAATGATCTCATGAAGGGTGCATTTAATATACCCAAGGCCAAATTGTTGTTACTAGAATTACAGCATTGTGATCTGATATCATGTAGGGAATTAAATCAATTTTCCTAAATATATGAGATCAGGATTTTTGACCCAGTATATGATCTATTCTTGACACAGTTTCATGGGCTGCTGAGAAGAATGTGTATTCTATAGATTTGGAGTAGAATGTTCTATAGATGTTCATTAGGTCTAGTTGACCTGGTGTTGTTGAGCTCTCTTACTTCCCTGTTGATATTCTGTTTGGATGATCTATCTATTGCTTATAATAGAGTATTGAAGTCCCTAACTATGGCAGTGTTGGTGTTTATTTCTGTTTTGTTGTCAAGTAGGGTTTGTTTTATTAATTGTGGTGCACCTGTTTTTGGTGCCTAAAGACAGATGATTGTGATATCCTCTTGTTGGATCATTCCCTTGATAAGTAAGAAGTAGCCTTCTTTCACTTTTTAGATTAATTTTGGTTTGAAGTCTATTTTATTTGATATTAGTATAGCAATGCTTGCTTGTTTCTTATTTCCATTTGCTTGGAATATCATTTTCCACCCTTTCACCCTGAGGAGGTGTCTGTCTTTAGTGGTGAGGTGGGTTTCTTGAAGACAGCAGATTGAGGGGTCTAATTTTCTGATCCACCAGTTAGTTTATGTCTCTTGATGGGTAAATTAATGTTTAAGGTAACAACTGTGAGGTTTGATTGAATCACTGTCATATTGTGATGGCTTATGTGGTTTCATTTTTTCTTGGACTTTGTAGTTTTTTGTGCCTTCTCTGAATTTGGTTATTGTGATCTGCTTCTTGTAGGCACTTGAGGTTGTTTGTTTGACTCTTCTGTGTGGAGAATTCCCTGAAGTACTCTCTGTAAGTTTGACTATGTATTCATATAGTTGTAGAGATTTTATCATGGAAAGTTTTTCTTTCACCATCTATTATAAGGGATACTCTTGTTGAGTACAGTAGTTTGGGCTAGAAGCAATAGGTTCTTAGACTTTGCAGTGTTGCATTCCAGGCCCTTCTGGTTTTCAGGGTTTCCACTGAGAAGTCTGAGGTAATTCTGATGGGGTTTCCTTTATATGTAATGTGTTGTTTCTCTCTAGCTGCTTTTAGGACTTTCTCTTTGTTATTGATGTTTAGAGTCTTAATGATAATATGTCTTCGAGAATTTCTCCTTTGGTCCAGTCTGTTTGGAGTTCTGCATGTTGGATCTTGATTGGACTCTCTTTTGAGAGTTTTCTTCAATACTTTTTTTGAATAAGTTCTCCATGCCTTTGGTCTGAATTTCTTCCCCTTCTGGTATACCCATGATCCGAATGTTGGGAGGCGTAAGTGTATCCCACATTTCCCTAATGTTCTGTTCATAAAAATTTTTGAACTTATTCAAGTTTTTGAACTCATGAAGTGTTTCTTCTGTCTTGTCTTCTGGTTCTGAGGCACTGTCCTCCACATGACTGACTGTTCTTGAGAGCTTCTATAGAGACTTGGACTGTTTCAATTTCTTTTGTATTTTCTATTGCCTTTTTATATATAGTGTCCATCCCTCTGTTGAGTTCCCTTTTCATGTCATTTTCTGATTTTCTTAATGCTTCTTGGAATTCACCCTTGCATTGATTTATGTCTTCATTGAGCTTAGTCAGCTGATTATTGAGGTCCTCTTTTTATTTTTTATTTTATTTATTTTTATTTATTTTATTTTATTTTTATTTTTTGCTTTCCTTCAAATCACTTAACTGTCTTTGGAAGATTTTGGGGGGGGGGGGGTTCTAATCTAGCAAAAATAGAATTCATACAATTGTTGGACCTTTGTTGATTTTCTGCAAGTTCTGCTAATTGCTTGGCCAGGATCACATAGCTTGTGTCTTCATTTTGGGGTTCTGATCCTGTTGTCTCTTCTATGTTTTGATTAGAGACTTCATTGTGAGACTGGGCAACCTTGTTGGATTTACTTCCATTTGATTTGTCATGTTATTCCTTTTGTGCTCTGGTCTGCTCATCACAGTGTGGGAATCTTATTTAATTCAAGAGGAAGCTGTACTTTACCCTTGAAGTGTCTTCAATGATTATTCCCTTTTATGTTTGACTAGATTAGGCTTCTGATGGCAAGGGGGCCTGTCTGCTCAGATGAGAAGAGTCTACACAGCCCTAGTGGGGACCCAAAGACCTGGTGGAGGGGTTTGTTGCTCAGTGGGTAATGGCATGGGACTGCATGGTCAGGTGGCCCAATGGGGCAGCAGGAGGTGGAAATGGTACAATGTGGTCTGGTGTTGCAGTGGGGCAGGGGGAGGGGAGGATGGGATTGTGCAATCCTTTACATGGCAGAGCAAGGGGATGGAACTATGGGGTCCACTGGTGTCTTGAAGCAGGAGGGAAATGGGACTGTGGAGTCCGGTGACATGAAGAAGCAGGAAGGGAATGGGACTGTGTGGTCCTATGATGTAGTAGGGTGGGGGGAATAGAATTGCTGTGGGGTTTAGATCTGGTGACATGACAATGGTGAGGTTTTGATGGGACAATGTTGACCAGTGATGCTGTGGTGGGTGTGGTGGGATAAGGTGGTGGTCCTGGTTGTGGGAAGAGGGAGGAAGACCATGGGAGGGGAGAGGGAGGCAGAAATGGAGAGAGGGAGGGAAGAATGAGAGTCAGCTGCCCTGGATCTACTGGGCCTGCACATACTGCAGGAGTGAACCTGGTCTGAAACATTGTGGGGTGGTGGAATGGGGTGGTGGTCTCAGTGGTGGGAAGAGGTAGAAAAGCTACAGGAGAGAGGGGAAGAGAAATGAGAGCAGGCTGGCCTGGGTCTGAGGAGCCTGCAGAGAGTGCAGGAGTGAACTTGGTCAGTGGCACAGCAGCTGGTGTGGTGGCTGGGATGGCTGCTCAAGGGGTTTGGGAGACTGGTGGGCTACCCGAGAGTGTGGGAATCAGCAGATACCCTACTTTGCTCCTGTGTGCCCTCCCACTGGAGGTCTGCTAGGACCTGCAAACCCTAAAGGCCCCACCCCACCAATCTTCCTTTTCCTTCCCTGCAAGGTGAATCATGGTTAGATGGATCGCCATCTTGACCAGAAGTCCCACATTGTTAGGGTCCACTCTAGGGCCAGCCCAGGAAGGACAGCAGGGTCTCTGCTGAGTTGGGGGTGAGAAGGGTGGAGTCACGGCACAGACTCCAGGAGTTGGGTGGAATCAACAGAGGGCTAGCTGCCACAAACTCTTTTATTCAAGGAAGTGCAGGGGTTTTAAGGGGCTTGGCTGGCCAATCATTGTATGGGGTGGTCCCCTTTTTGTGATCAATGACAGCCTGTCTCTGGACAGATCATCTTGTAGCAGGTTTCTCATGAGCATGGGACTGTAGCTGTTGTCATGCCAGGCCTTCGTGGGACACCATGTTCACAGAAGCCACTTCTTGGTTTCTTTTGCCAAGCAGTCTGGCTAGGGCCAGACCTGCATTGTGCCATACATATCCTCCTTTTTGTTTTTATTATTGGCAACCCTGGGAGGCATGGTTCTTTGCCAAGCCATTGTTGAACCCAGCATCAAGGGATCATCATCATGCCTGTCTTAGGTTGCCCCATCTCCTGGGGTCTTACCCATCATTGACTAACCCACCAATCTGATGAGAAAACCCAAGGGGTGTTTTATTATTGGCGACCCTGGGAGGCATGGTTCTTTGCCAAGCCATTGTTGACCCCAGACCCCAAGGGATCATCACATGTGTCGGTGCCTGTCTTAGGTTGCCCCATCTCCTGGGATCTTACCCGTCATTGACTAACCCGCCAATCTGGTGAGAAAACCCGAGGGGTGTGGCTGTCGCCTAGGAGGCGTGGGAGGGCCAAGTGCTGGTGGCCCTGTGGCATGCGAACGGTTCCAGCAATTGAGAATTAACTATAGAACCTGAAAAAGACTGGGGTAGGACAGGTTGATGGGTGACTATTGTGAACCTTCCCTAGCGTCATAATTAGTAGCATTGAGTGTCCTTAATGGTAGCAGATCAATGTAATCAAAGGAGTTGCAAAGGAATTTATGGCTGGTTGGAGGGTAGCATTATCCTAAGAGGCATTAATAAGCAAAAAAGGCAAAGGTGTGGCTAAGGAGAAGTACCTGCTTGAAGGGGGAGGAATACAGTGAAATAGAGTGGCTAAAATGAAGCCTAGGAAAAGCATGGGAATCTAGGCCCACAAGTATGGCCTAAGAATTGTCCAAAATGGTTTCTGGGAAATGGCAGTAGGAGAAAAGGAGATAAAAGGAGAAAAGGGGGGAATAAGTTTAAAGTCCCATATCCAGCTTGAGGGGTTTGGCATCATCCTCTTCATCAAGGTCGATCCCTGAGTCAGTGACTGGATGGATGTTTCTGACAGGGATCTGTGAAGTTTCTGGAAAGACACAAGCATACCCTCGGCCCTGAGTTAAAACTTTTGTTTTATAATTAGTTCCTTTAGGGTCCAGTTAGTTCTCTCCATGATGGCTTGTCCTTGTGGGTTGTAGGGGATCCCAAGGGAGTGTTTGATTCCCCAGGATTCCATGAAGGATGTGAATTGGGCAAATGTGTATGCAGGGCCATTATCAGTTTTAATTGACCAGGGTAGGCCCATGACCAACATAGCAGTTTTTGTCACCTTAATGACATGGGAAGCCTTTTCCCCTGAGAGAGCAATAGCACAAGTAAGCTTAGAGTAAGTGTCCACAATGACAAGGACATATTTGGGGTTACTATTTTTTTAATTTATTTTTGACCCTCCCCCTGCCCTTTTTTTACACATTCTCTTCCCCTGGCCTTGCTTAGGCTTTTCCCCTGCCTGTAATCTCTTCTTCTATTTCATATATAAAATACCATCCCCTTAAGTCCTTCCCTCTCCTCCCTCCCTTATAAGCTTTTTCCAGCTTACTGGCCTCTGCTACCAATTTTTGGTACCAGCTTACACACAAGTCTATACATTTATAACTAGGATCCACATATGAGAGAGACCATGCGCCATTTGGCTTTCTGAGCCTGGGTTACCTCACTTACTATATTCCTTTCCAGATCCCTCCATTTCCCAGAAAATTTCATAATTTCATTTTTTTACCACTGAATACAATGCCATTGTGTAAATGTACCACATCTTTATTATCCATTCATCTGTGGAGGGACATCTATGCAGGTTTGGGGTGTGTGTGTGTGTGTGTGTGTGTGTGTACATGTATGTCTGTGTGTGTATGGGCATGCCAGGATCTCTTGCCACTGCAAAAGAATGTTAGATGCTTGTGCTCCTTTTGCATCTGGTTTTACATGGGTGCTAGGGAATTGAGCCCAGGCTAGTAAGCTTTGCATACAAATGCCTTTAACCACTAAGCCACCTCACCAACACCTCATAAAACTTCTTGAACTAGAAATAATGAGATGCTCATTTACTAGTGAAGAAGCATTCAGTTATATAATATAGTTCTGTCTGAGTTCCTTTTTTCAGAGTTTAGTCATGACCATTTACTGCCTGATGTGTTTCATGTAAAAAAAGAAATGGTAGACTTGGATTCATTTCTGTTCTTTCTTTCCTTTTCTTTTCTGTGTCTATATGGACTCTGATTTGTCTTCTATACAAAGCTCTATTTATCCTGAACTATCCTGGAGGTTGTTTTCCTCAATTCTGAGGATTCTCAAGTCCATGTTATCTTGAGATAATTTCACTCAGTATTAGAAGATTATCCAAAGTATTATTTCCAAGTAAACACATCCAGTGTTGATGTCTCTTATATCTGCAGACTTGGAATCTAACTGCCTGGTTAGCACATCTAGTGGAATATCTAGGAGACATTCCAAATTGGTCTAGACAGAAATCTGTACTCCTCCCTGCCCCATGTCAGATGATTCTCCTCTACTTCCCAGTTCTAGTAGAAATATGATCTCTAACCACCCAGGCAATCAGACCCTAAATTCAGGAATCAGCCTGTATCTGCTCTGCTCAACAGACTTCACCTTCATCTTCATGGCAAAGCCCGTCAGCTTTGTCTTCAGAGCAACCTCACCTCCCACTTCCTTTGTAGCAGCTATCCCAGATGGTGTCTCCATTATCTGGTGTTTCCAACATGCCTAAATTGATGCAGTAAATTCTGACTGCTTTCCCATTATTACTTCTTTATCACTCAAACTCAGACTATTTTCCAAACAGGAGCCAGAATGTTTCTCAAATACACATATTAAATGTCATCCTTTTCAGCTCAAATTCTGCACTGGATTTCAATTTTATTAAGATCAAGTCCAAATTATTCACCAATACCTACTAGACCCTGTATAATCCTTTGGGTCTGTTATTCACCATTCCTCAAAACCCATCCACCATGACAGCACTACTTCTCTTGCTGTCTTCTGAATACCATAACCTCACCTCTTGCTGCCTTAGGGCCTCTGTCTGGATCTTTTACTTTATCAAGCTGAGGCACCTTTTCTCAAACTACAACATTCATTCATGTACTATATACCCTGCTCTGCTCAGCCAAGTTTTATTTTTTCTGAATAGCTCTTGGCATACATATGATATGTTTATTTCTTTTTTGAAAATATTTAAACATTTTTATTTATTTATTTGCAAGCAGAGAGAGATATTGAGAAGACAGACACAGAGAATGGGTGTGCCAGGCAGGGTTTCCAGCAGCTACAAAAGAACTCCAGCTGCATATGCCACTTTGTGCATCTGGCTTTACGTGGGTATGAGGGAATCAAAACTAGGTCATTAGGCTTTGCAGGCAAGTGCCTTAACTGCTAAGCCACCTCTCCAAGCCCTTATTTAACAAATCTTTGTGGGACTTCTACCAATGTTACAGAAACCAGTTTGTATCAGAGATAAGATTTCAATCTTCACGTTCTCCAAAATCCATAAGTGCAGTAGTCCCTGGAAGAGAGAGATCTAGATGTTGTAGGGACCCCAAAGAAGCAAGGTGCTCTGAAGATGTGAATAGGCACATAGATCTTCAGTCAGAGACACAGTTTAACATATACTCTACACATGTGTGTGATAGAAGCAACACACTGGGGCCTGGAAACTTCTAATAAGCTTGGTTATATTCAAGTGTTTTAAAGATATTTTCCCATATCTTATGTTATTGTAAATAGACTTGCTTCCAAACTAATGTAAATGTTCCTTGTTAAAATGAAAACAGTTTGTGATATGTTTATTTCTTACCTTGTTTCTATTTATCTCCTTAGGATAGAAAATCCTAGAAACACAAATTTTTGTTTCATTTATTCTTGAATCTCATTTTTGCTTACATTTTCATACATATATTTTGATCATGTGTACTCCATATTACCTCCCTTATCCACCTCAGTCTCATTGTACTCCTTCTCATCTCTTACAAATGGCTATGTTTTAGAAAAGGATAACTCTCCCTCCCTGGCAATCTTTAACTATCATTAGTTCATCAGGGACAGGAATGGGGTCCCAAGCCCCTCCCCTATTCATAACAGAATACTGAGTGGCCCCATCATGTGTAGGTTTTTTGCAGATAACCACATCCAGTTTGAGTTCATGAGTTCCCCATCTTCCATCCTCCAGCTCTTTCTTTCTGTCTCATCCTCTTCAATGCTCTCTAAATTTGAGCAGATGGTTTGTATGCCTTGATGTAGGGCCAAGCACTCATACAATCATTTATTTTCAGCACTTGACCAGTTATTCTCTGGATTGACCACCTCCCTCCCTCTGCTAGAGAAAGAAAGAGAGAAGGGGGAAGAGACAGAAAGAGAGATTTTCTGATCACAGATGAGAACAGAACTGATCTCTGGATATAAAAATAAATATTTAAAAGGCAGTTTGACAATACATCTATTTAGCAATTCAGCAATAGTAAGTTCTTCCCTAGGGCCTATATTTTTCCCAGCCATGGGCTTTTGACCTAGTTTTCAGTAGCAGACAAGGATTCCCTCTGCGGAGTAGGCCTCAAATCAGTCATAGAGCTGTTGGTTAGCCCTGTAAACTTTATGCCATGATTTCACAGGAGGGCACATCTTGCCTGGAAGGTCAGTATTATCGAATAAAGGATTTATCACTGAGTGGTATTGTTGATGACTTTTCTCTGCCAGCAGCCTGCACAGTACCTTCTGGAACTAAGAAAGCTAGCCAGCAGGAAGGAAGCTTCCACTCAGCTCCAGTTTGATTTCTCTGTTTCCTAAATCCATTAGGTGTAGTGTCCTCAACAACAGGGTTTTACCTTTGAGTTTTGGTGAACAGCCAACAGCCATAGCAACAGCTTGTATTAATTGGGGGTGGGGGGAGGTCTCAGAGGCTTCCTTAGCAAACAGCTCATTGGGAGCTCTCCCTTACAGAGCTCTGATATTATTGTTTGATAGCTCGTGGCTATTAGAAATAGCATTATTTATTTATGTAGCTTGCATCCATTCTTTCTATTATTTTTTTCTATCTATATATTTTTATTAAGTCTACTAAATAATAGGTTTTCTTATAACATTTTCATATCTCCTATATTTTGGCAAGCCCTTCCCCCACCCCCCAGCCCTTCTTCTTATCCATCTCCCTGACCTTATCCCAAGAGGTCTGAAGGGTAAAAAACAGTGGAACACAATTGACAAGAAAAAAGTAGAGGGAGGCTACTGGGATTGGAACTGATTAAGCAGGCATGAGGGTGGGGAGATGATATTAGACCAAGAATACACAAACAGAATAAGACAGAACATAGTCCAGAAAAACAGCAATCTTTTAATTTGTTTTTTTTTTTTTTTTTTTACAGTTTAACACATGTATATTCTGTATTGTGAACATACATATCCCCTAGTTCCCTCTCTTAATCCTCTTCCACTCCTGCTAAACCCTTTCTTCCCACCACTTTCTGGGAGATATACCAATAAAGAGAATGATTCACCTTCCTCCAACAACCATTAGCTGCCATCAGCTCTCAGAGAGAGAGATGGCCTCATGAGCCCCTCCCCTAATCCTATATAATCTTGCAGGTCTTATATAGGTAACCATAGCTGCTGTGAGTGCTATGGATGGACATGTCATGTCCAAATGATAGACTGCTGTAGTCCTCCCAATCCTCCAGCTGTTATAATCTTTTTGTCTCATTATATTCTATGAGTCTTGGAGAAAGCATGAAGCTGTCCTTTATAGGATTAAGCACTTAGCAATCAGTTATTTTTCAGCACTTTGACCAGTTATTCTCTGCACTAACCACCACCCACTTCAAAGAAAAAAGAAGAGCTTTTTCTGACCAAGGCTGAGAGTAGCACTGATGTATACATATAAACATAAATATATAAAAGGTAGTTTAGCAACACATATATCAAATAAAACTCCCCATCTGTGCTGATTTGAATGCAAAATGTTCCCCATAGCCTCACATGTTTGTGATTAAGCCTAGTGGTTCCCACCTAGTGGAGCCTTTGGGAAGTGGGTCCTTGCTAGAAAAGGTGTGTCACTGGGGGTGGGCAAATAGGGGACCTGAAATAATATGTTAAATTATATTTGGCTTCTGAATGCACAAATGTAATACTTGACCAACAGGAGGAACTTTGAACTAAAGTTTCCAAGAAGAAGCTGCCTGGACAAGACTGATTGATTAGAACCTAATGATTGTGAAGAGGTTGCAATGTTACTGGTTCAGAGCCAAGTTATCTTGACTCTCAGCCCCTATTAATAGCCATGTAATGCCTACTTCTGTATGTGGCCTAACATTCTGTGACTGTTGGGCAAGTGCTTTGTAATGTATGAACATATCCCCTAGTTCCACAAATGCAAAATCTAAAAGCATCATCAGATAGTGTCTGCAGTCTATAGCAGAAACTCCCCACTTTGCTATAACCCACCTACACAATGTATCCATCAATGCATTTCAAAAGTATTTTGATTTATGACTTTGTTCTGATATCATAAAAGCTTCATGAAACTGTTACCACATTAACACATGGAATGTGGGGTAACCTAAATCTGTGATCCTAAGCCACTCATGTTTGGCTCCAGAATAAATGATCTCATTTGCTCTGAGGTGAGAGGGGTGTGTGGAGGAGAGTGTTGTATTGACAAGGCTTTTCCCTTGAACTTTATACCAAGTTTACAGTTAAACTTCTAGGATTTTAAGAAGTAGTTCCTGTTCTTAATCCCTTTGTATAAAATACTATTGAAGGAAATTAAATGAATATAAGATCTAATTCAATCAATAAGTAGATAAAAATAAAAATAAAATTCAAAACAGAGCTGTCCTCTGCAGATGTATTATAGTTTTTCTTTAGAAACATTTTACTCTATACAGTGATACCAATTTTTACCAAAGGTAATGCAAGAAAAATCAGTTTGTTAATAAAAATCAATTTGTTTGGGCTGGAGAGATGACTTAGCAGTTAAGGAACTTGCCTGCAAAGCCATAAGACCTAGGTTCAACTCCCCAGTATCCACATAAGCCAGATGTACAAGGTGGTACATGCACCTGGAGTTTGTTTGAGGCGGCTGGAGACCCTGGCATGCCCATTCTCTCTGTACCTGCCTCTTCCCACACCACTCTCTCTCTCAAATAAATAAATAAAAGTAAAATATTTACCAAAAATCAATTTGTTTAATTAGCTATAGCTTCATTATTTATATAAGTATAGTAAGAAAACTGACCTACCAAAAATTAATTTCAGGGGCTGGAGAGATGGCTTAATGGTTACAGTACATGCCTGTGAAGCCTAAGGGCCCTGGTTTGATTCTCCAGGAGTTCGTTTCCAGTGGCTAGAGGCCCTGGTGCACCCATTCTCACTCTCTCTCCGCTCTCTCTGTCTCTAATAAATAAATAAAAATAAAATCTTTAGCTGGGCATGGTGGCGCATGCCTTTAATCCCAGCACTTGGGAGGCAGAGGTAGGAGGATCACCATGAGTTCGAGGCCACCCTGAGACTACATAGTAAATTCAAGTCAGCCTGGGCTACAGTGATACCCTGCCTTGAAAAAACAAAAAACAAAAAACAAAAAACAAAAATTAATTTCAGAAGTAGAAGCTGTTAAGGCTAGAAAGCCAAAGGTAGCCAAAATCAAGGTAGATACTAGATTTTACCTTTAGAACCTCATCTCATGAGGCCTAGCAAGTATCAGTCTTATTCACTCACCATAATGCTAGGAACCCTTGAACCAGGCATTCTGTGCTATTTGCAAACATGCCAATATTTCCCAACTTGTGAAAACAACTTTGTTGCCATAAAAAAATAAAAGCACTCATAGTGTTTGAACTTTGGAAGAATCAAATAGGGGGGGGGAAGTACATGTTTCTGCTTTGTTTACAAAACCCTGGTTACCAAATTACTGTAAAGCATACAGAGCTCAAAAAGAAGGTTCCTTAAATCTAGGTCACAAAAAAAAAGCATTAATGTAATGAATTAATAATTGTCTAAAGAAAAGTTATCAACATGTACACTTTATCTGATTCCTACCTGTCATGTAACAAATTTATGTTTTGTTTGACCCTTGTTAGTAATTGTAAGAACTACTCAGTTTTTCATTAGAGTTTTGGAAATGGTTATTTATTCTATTAATCCATTTTGTCTGTTTAGTTGGTTTTGGTTTCTTCTTTCTTTCTTTCTTTTTTTCTTTCTTTCTTTCTTTCTTTCTTTCTTTTTTTTTTTTTTTTTTTTAGGTACGGTTTCACTCAAGCCCATGCTGACCTGGAACTCACTCTGTAGTCCCAGGCTAGCCTTGAACTCACAGTGATCCTCCTATCTCTGTCTCCCCAGTGAGTGCTGGGGTTAAAGGTATGTGGCACCACACCCAGCTATTCCATTGATCTTGAAGTAAGCCAACAACTCGAGCTGATCCAGGTTAGGAACTACAGATGAGTGAGAGAACATGTGGCATTTGTCTTTCTGTGATTGTGTGATTCGCTGAGTATGATCTGTTCCAAGTTCGTCTATTTTTCTACAAATTTCATTGAATTATTTTTTTCTTACTGCTGAGTAGAATTCCATTGGGTAAATGTACCACAACTTTGTTATCCATTCATCCAATGGTGGAAGTTATAGTGTAACTGTATTTAAGAGTACTTTTTCAGTGTTTACATTTTAGCTAGAAGTAGCTGAGATAAGAAACCCCAAACAAATTTGAATTTAATAACATTTTCTTTTCTTGGTCAGTCTATTTTACTTAATGAGTTGAGAAATGTTTTTAGAAATTGTTTTCCATAGAATTGTTTACAGGTTTTTCCCCTAGCTCTTATGATACACACTTTTTTTTTTTTTTTTTTTTTTTTTTTTTTTTTTTTTTTGCTGGAAAAGCTTTTATTATTTTTCTGGCTTCAAGATCTTGATAGATGGAAGGGTAGATTAAAAAGAAGCAGCCACACTGTTTATCACCTGAAGTCATTGTTAGCTATGAGAACTTAAATTTGTATTTTAAAAGGGATAAATCTGAGTAATTCAGTTTTCCACAATGTTTCTATAAATTGTAGGATCATTAATTTGAGTTTACTTTTTTTCCTATTGTGGTAGTTTGAATATATGTCCCCCAATATATTCAGTGTTTTATTAGTTATAGTTTGCATCTGCAATCACCTTGCTAGAGGCAATGTCACTGGGGGCCCCGTCTTAAGGTGTTAATGGTGGGTTTGAGATTCCATTGTAAAGATATGCAAATGTGCCTATCAGGAGTTCCTGAAGTGTGCTGTGTGACCTTTTGGCTGTAGTTTTGCTCTGTGTGCTGTGGTGGCTGGTTGGCTTTTTCTCTTTCTGCTTGGCCCTGTGGAGAGCAGGTCACTTCTTCTGCCATTATGGAACTTCCCCTGGATCTGTAAGCTTCAATAAATAATATCCCTTTCTCCATAACTGTGCCTGGTCTGAAAGTTCATCTCAGCGAACCTGAAGCTGTCTGCTACACCTATGTTGGCTGAGTTGTTAAAAAAATAAACTTCAGGGCTGTAGAGATGGCTGAGTGGTTAAGGCACTTGCCTCCAAAGTCTAATGACCTTGATTTTATTATTCCCCAGTACCCATGTAAAGCTAGACACGTCTGGAATTCATTTGTAGTGGGTAAAGGCCCTGGGGCACCTATTCTCTCTCTTTCTCCTCTCTCTCTCTCTGTATTAGTCAGGGTTCTCTAGAGGAACAGAACAGATAGAATTAATTGTATTAAAAGGGAATTTATTGGATTAGCTTACAACAGTCCAGCAATAGCAGGTTGCAGGTCCGAGAGTCAAGGAACCAGGTAGCTTCTCAGTCCACAAGGCTGGAGGCCTCAGCAGTCCCAATCTGGCACTGAAGGCCTAGAGACATCCTGGAGAGACACTGCTCTTCAGTCCACCCTGGTCTTCAGTCCACACTGGAAAGCAGCAAACACCAAGCACCAAGCACCAAGCACCAAGCAGCGAGCAGCACCGGCAGCCAGGTGGGAGGAGAGAGAGCCTTTCTTCCCAGAGCTTCTTTTTATCAACCAGCCCCCTCCTCCAATAGGGGCCACCCACTCTGGGGGAAGGGCTCACCCTGGGGGAAGGATTCTTCCTTTAGTTAATCCTTCCTAGAGGCAACCTCAGAGACACACTAATGAGGAATGTCTATGGATTCCTAGACAAATCAAGTTGACACAAAACCATCTCTCTCTCTCTCTCTCTCCTTGCAAACAAACAAACAAACAAACCAATAATTAAAATTTTAAAACTAAAATAACCTTTAAAGTGGGTTTTGTCATTCCTCAGTTTTCAATTTTTATTATCTTAATATAAGTGAAAAAAGATCAGATTTAAAATAGGCAAAGAGCTAAAAGTTTTTGCATGTTAATCCTGTAATTGCAGTTGAAGAATTATCCTTGCCCAGCACTTGGGAGGTAGGAAAGGATCACTGTGAGTTTGAGGCAAGCTTGGAACTACAGAGTGAGTTCCAGGTCAGCCTGGGCTAAAGTGAGACCCTATCCTAAAAACAAAAACAAAGCAAAGAAAGAGAGCCAGGTGTGGTGGTGTGTCCCTTTAATCCCAGCACTAGGTAGGCTGAACATGACCATCACCATGAGTTCAAGCCTGGGTTATGGCATGATTTCCAGGGCAGGCTGGGCTAGATTTGAGACCTTGCCTCCACAAAATAAAAAAAAAAAAAAAAAAGAAAAGAAAAAAAAAGAAAAGGAAGAAGGAACATGCATTGAGAATGAACTATGTTATATAACAAGCTGAAATCTCTATGGGGAACTTTCTTTGCATGCTTTAGTATTTGAGGAACATTTTGTTTATTAATTTCTCAAAACCAGGAAATTCTTCTCAGTCTTGCTAGGAAACATTAAGGCCTGAGGCAAAGTGTTTACCTTTGACAAATGAACCTGAAACAAGTTTCATTTTCAATTTGGTGGACAACCTTTGCTCTAGTTTGATCAAGGTTCTCTAGTTGAACGGAAATTGTCTTGTTCCTGGTAGATCCCCTGGTGGTAATCTTGTCTGCCTGTGACAAAGTAATCTTCATATGTGAGGCTTTATTTATAGAGATGAAAATCTCTCACAGATCATGATAGCCACCCTAGCAACTTTTCACTGACTATCCTCTGCCTAGCATTTAGAATCTTCAACCCTATTCTCAGAAGAGTAGTCCACATACAAATAGAGAAAAAAGTAAAAGATCTAAATCACTAATAGACATGTGTGACCAAAATAAGACAATCCAAAATAAGTACACTTATGAGATGTTTAAATTAAGCATGTAGATTGGGCAAAATATTAGCCTATATGACATAACCAAAAAGAATTCACAAGAAAATGGATAAAATGTGCATAAATGATGCAAACTCTACAGAAACCATGAACCCAAAAAAGTACTGTTATTACACAGAAAGGTCTTTCCAGAAAAGACATGCAGTCCCAAAAAGACATGCAGTCCCAAAAAGAATGCAAAGTGTTTTAGTTAAAAAGGCCTTATCTCAGTTAGTATGGAATCTCTCCTAAAAAGAGGGGCCTTTCCCTGATAGGAGACTAATCAAGCCAGAAGAAAGGCAAGCTGTGACAATGGGGGCATAAATGGCTTAAGGTCATTACTGTTAGATCATAGATGTGGTCACTTTAAAAGTCCCTTGCTGCCTGGTGTCCAAGGCAATTTCAGAAAAGCAGTACCAGCCCCTATTGCCAAAGAAACTCAAGGTCACCCAAGTTAAGGCCTCAGGTCCTATTTAGCACCACCATGGCTCCTAGCATGTATGCCTTGTATATGAAGCACAACTTCCCTCCTTCCCCTAAAAACTTATAAAATGCAAGACTTCTTCTTCTCCTTTTTCTTAAAGCTGAAGCCCCTCTCTTTATTAATCTTATCATGCTTTTCATATTGACCCTTCCTAATGACTCTTTTCCCCTAAAAAGAAATCCACCTTAGTGTCCAAACAGGCCTTTTTAGTTGATCTTTCATTACTGTTACATAAATGATGCCAAATCCTGGTTCTTGAAGCTTCACTGGCATATATTTCTTTGTCTTTGTAGGAATCTCTTTCTATCTAGTCACTCACCTTCCCAAGCACACTTTCTTAAATGGGCTTCTTTCCCTACTTCTTGGGGCTCCTTGCTCCCTTGTTGAAGTCCCCCTGGGCCTCCCTGATCTGTTCAGTACCCCTTGGCCCTCTTCTCAGAGCCCTGCACTGAGCTGGGTCTCCCTGAGCACCCGACCCTCATTTGTCTGAGCTCCTGCCACACTGCAAAGATCTAACAGGTTAAATTTCCTCTTAATGGTGAGTTTAACTCCTTCTTCACTCCCTCTGGGCATTTTCCTTCATGCTCCAGCCTGTAAATCCCTGACTCACACACACACACACACACACACACACACACACACACACACACACACACACAAAAACACCTTCAGATTCTCTATTTAGCATGGTGAGTTATCCCTTCTCCCTTACAGCTGGATTCTGTCCACATCCAGTTTGTCCTTCCTGGGCTCATACTACTCTCAGGAAATCACTCTCTCCCCACTTCCCCACCCACCCAGATTCCTACACCACAGTTACCTGCCTCACTCAAAACTTCCTCTAATATTGCAGCTCCCTGTCCTAGTGTGTATGGCACAGTGCAGGTCGGGCCCTAGCCAGGCCGCCTGCTAGGAGGAAACAGGAAGTAGCTTCTGTGGACTTGGCATTCTGCAAAGGCCTAGTGTGACAACAGACAGCCCCATGCCTGTGAGCAACCTGCTGTGAGATGATCTGCCCAGAGACAGGCTGTCATTGGTCACAAGAAGGGAACCATCCATACAATGATTGGCCAGCCAAACCCTTAAAAACCCCTGCACTTCCCTGAATAAAGGAGTCTGCAACAGCTGGCCCTCTGCCTGCTTCCACCCAACTCCCAGTGTCTGTGTCTTGACTCTGTGCCTCTCACCCTTTGCCATGCAGAGACCCTGCATCCCTTCCTGGGCTGGCCCTAGGAGGGACCCCAACACTAGTGGACCCTTTCCCTCACTTTGCTGGGATGAGCATCCAAACCAGGCACAGTTTATAGGAGGAAGAGATTTATGTCAGCTTACAGATCTAGGGGGAAGTTCCATCTATGGTGAAAAAAGCTGCTTCCATACATTCAAGCAAAGAGACACAATCAAACAGTGAATAAAAAAGCAAAAGCAGCAGCAGGGAACTGCAGCAAGTAGGACCCCCATACCTTTGGGCTGGAATTCAGATCTACCCCCAAACACACCTTAGGGTTAGACCCTAGAATACACCCCCCAGTGACACCTCCTCCAGCAAGACAACTGAAGTTCCAAATTATAAGTTTTAATAAAACATGTGAGGGGCTGGAGAGATGGCTTAGCGGTTAAGGCACTTGCCTGTGAGGCCTAAGGACCTTGGTTCAATTCCCCAGTACCCATGTAAAGCCAGCTGCACAAGGTGGCACATGCATCTGGAGTGAGTTTGCAGTGGCTGGAGGTCCTGACACATCCATTCTTTCTCTCCATCTCCCTCTCTGTCCTCTCTCTCTCTCTCTCGCTCTCTGTCTCTCAAATAAATATATATATATTCTTTAAAAACATGTGAATCTATGGGGGACATACATTCAAACTATCACAACTACTTACAAAGAAAATGCTTTTGGATGGCAAATGGTTCTGTAGGGAAATTTTGTAAAGAATTGTAACACAAAAGCGTCAACTAGAAGAATAAAGCATATTGTAAAATAGCCAATGCCCTAACAGTGTAAAAATTCTACTTAAAAGAATTTTTCCCAGCTTGGGAATTTCTGATAAATTAAATAATGATTATGAAACTTATTTTGCTAAATTATATGATCATAAAATATATTTTAACATACAAATACTTAAATTTATTTACAATACTTGATTCATTGTACAAAAATGTTACTATGTCATGATCTTCAATCCTTTGGATTGATGACTTAATGAACAGCTACCACCAGTAAATTATAAAGAGAAACTATAGCTCCAATCTCTACTAAAGAAAAACATACAGTATTATAGACTTTTTAAACATATTTTTATTTATTTATTTGCGATGAGAGAGAGAGAAAAAAAATGGGTCACACTTGGGCCCTTTGCTATAGCAAATGAATTCCAGATACATGCACCACTTAGTATATGTGGCTTAACATGGGTACTGGGGAATTGAATCCAGAACAGCCCAAGCCAGTAGGCTTTGCTAGAAATGCCTTTAAAAATCTGAGCCATCTCCCCATTCCCTATTGTAGAGAATTCTAAACATGATAACTAAAACTCCAGCATTGCCAGAATTGGTTATAGAGTTTCCACAAGGAGCTCCTTGGATATAAAGACAACCAAAGGATTTCACTTGAGCCAAGATTTCTTCTGCCATAAGGAAAGGACTATACTTTTATATTTCTTAAATCATTTCATGTGTAAATAATTTTAAATTTTCCAAGGTATTGAAAGTTTGCATGATATATTCCTAAGTGATAAAAGGGTATGGATCTCAATTTTAGTTAAACTACAAATGAACACATTCTGTTTTCTGAGCATACCCTCCTTGCTTCTACAATTACTGTATTCAGTATGTAAAAATTACTACAGTAGAGTCTAAAAAACCAATGTGTTCAGAAGCCCCTGAATGTGTTTTCTTCTTGCACACTTTGATAGAACTTAGTTTTGGGATTTGTTTTACAATTAATTTGAAGTGCTCTGAAGTCAATATTCAGGGGAGAAAAGAGACCTGATATGGGCCTTGAGTAAGAAAGACTGAAACCCAAGATTGTGTTTGCATCTTGCATTCAGTGAATGAAGTTAGACTGAGATGAATCTCATTTCCAGATTCACTGCATTCTATTTACTAATGGCCCATTCAGTCCTGCTCATACTCATTGTGTGCACCATGTAAAAAGAAGCATGCTAGAGCTTTTGAAAAAGCAAGGTGTTCGGAAGTAGGTGAATGTATTTTCTTCCCGCACTCATTGACAGAATTTAGTTTGTGATGAATTCTACCTATCTTCAAGTACTTTGTTTTATACATAAGGATTCCTTTGTAATTCTGAATGCCAGAAGTCATGACAGCAAAGTATACTGGTTTTGTACCTTGAATAAGGAAGACACTTGGGTTTAGGTTACAGGTTTGGGTTTAAGATTAGTGTGGTGGTTAATCTTGGTTATCAACTTCACAGATTTGACAATCACTATGAAAATAAATCTCAGGGCATGTCTAGATTAGGTTAATTGAGGTGGAAGATCCACCCTAAATATGGACAATGTTTTTCCATGGACTGGGGTCCTGGACTGCATGAAAGGAAGAAAGCAAGGTGAGCAGAAGCATTCCTCTCTCCCTCTCTCTCTCTCTCTCTTCTTCATCCCTCTCCCTCCCTCTCTCTCTCTCTCCTTCTTGAATGTCGGTTCAATGTGAGCAGTAATCTCAAGCTCTTGCCGCCTTGACAACCCCTCAAACTGTGAGCCAAAATAAATTCTTCCTTAAATCACTTTTGTCACAGGAATGAGAAAAGTAATTAATAGAGCAGGCAATAAAATGCATGGAGCACAACAACAAAAAATACTTTCTGCTCACTGTTAATATGCCAGCAGAGGGGCTTTTCCTATGAACATTTCAGTTTTTATTTGAAAACTGGGTTACCAACCTGAGATCTAATCTTTAAATTGGCTTTGGGACAACTCAGAGCCTAGTTTGTGGAATTCAGCAAATTTATAAGACACCCAGTAGTCATTTGTGAATTAACTTCACAGTCTTTTATCACTTTTATCACTACTACTACTACCACGACTGCTACATGCACATGTACACACACTTCACTAAAGCAGCTATGAACATTTGACTTTGAGCAACTTAACTTTCTTGTGCTCCTTCAAAAGTAAATGTGTTGCCTGGATCACAAAGGAGCTAATTAACTTAATCTGAAGTTGTGAGAGTCATGTGAGGGAGACACAACCCTAGAGAAGAGTTTCATGAAGAAAGGGAGTTGGTGCCCTTCTCTGGCAGGACTTGGGCAGGCTGGCTGCTCTCAAGGACACTGGTGGCCACATGGACAGTTCAGGTCTTAGATTCACAGGTTATCACATGCCCTGTGACAGGAGGATATCAATGGTCATACAGTGAAAATGGCTGAAGGGAGTAGAGTTTACATGTGAAATACAACATATAGTGAAAACATTGAAAAATAGGTGAGTAGTGTGTTTTTTTAAGAAAAATACGGGTTGAGAAGCCTAAACAAACACCCTATCTCCTTCTTCACCCTTCTTCTGCCTCTTACTGTGAGGCTTTAGCTTTGAGAGCAGTGCTATTTTCCATCTTGGCCTTACCTGGGCTAGAGCAGCATACTGAGCAATTTCAGTCCCCTCATTCTGTGACTTAACCTTCCATCTAGTACCTGCCTGTTGAGATTGGCCTGCTCTTGTCATATATTGCAAACATCCAGAGGCTTTCTGCAGTCTTAGCTTTTATAAGTCTGCTACCTTGGAAATAAATCACACATTTCAGGTTCATAACTACTGCCAGTGTGGAATTTCTGGTAAGGTAGCCTTCAGCTTCTGAACAAACATGTTTGGCTTTGCCTCTTTTGGAAGAGACACAGGGAGAAAAAGCTAAAGTATGAGCAATACAGAAAGTCCACATTTCTACAGTAAGGTTTTTACTTCATTTGAAATATCACGCAGGATCTACACCAAGTAGTTGTGAAGAAGCCCACAGCAATGAGACCCCTCCACACTCCAGACAGGCCTCTACTCTGACTTCAATCACTCCACTCTAGCTGGTGCAACAGGCATTAATTTAATTAAAAGGAAAATTTTGTGTGGTCTCATTGTGTCTGCACTGGTCCTTGGTGGGCCCGCATCTGTGACCTGGCAGGCACTTACCAAGTGCAAACAATGTCTGACTCAGGTGATGAGGAACAGAGTTAGAAAAGGAGCAGAACCAAAAATGATATAATTCTACTAGCCCCCACCAGGATCATATCCTGACCTAGTTCAGCCAGAGAATCTAGTATTCCTAAATACATAAAAAGATAGTTGATTAGATGACCAATGTTAGCTAATTTAAAAATATACAGTACTTGGGGCTGGAGAGATGGCTTAGCAGTTAAGGCACATGCCCAGAAAGCCTAAGGACTATGGTGTGATTCTCCAGGTCCCACATAAGCCAGATGCAAAAGGGGGTGCACACGTCTGGAGTTCATTTGCAGTGGCTAGAGGCCCTGGCATGCCCATTCTTACTCTCCCTCTCTCTCTTTCCCTCTCTCTGTCTCTAATAAATAAAAATAAAATCTTTAAAAATATACAGTACTTGACCAGCTGTTAAGCTTCAGGGAATTACTAAGTTTACCTGTATATAATCAAACCATATAATCCAGAACACACTCAAAGTGAGAAACAAAATAACTCTAATGGAGGAGCAATACACTTGATTGAGGACTGATCCTTTCTCTTCAAAAGTGACTTAAGAGCCCATATGAAATGTGGCATGGGCAAACATTCCTCACTGTTGAATTTCTTCTTAACTAGGAAACTGCCGCCATCTGGATCCAGGACATAATGGCTCTGGCTGAATGTCAATGAATGTTACATCACTTACGTGAGACCTGTAGCTGAGAAGCAGACCCCTATTATTCCATTGCAGAAATCAGGTACACGTCAAATCTATCCCTTCTCTTTCTTTCTCCTTAGAACTCCCTTAGGAAGACCCTCACATCATTATAGCCAACAGTCATCAAAGTGCCTGGAATTGAATCCTGGATCAATTACTCTCAGGGAAAACCTTGAAAGACTGGGAGGTACCTGACAGGTCAGACACAGACAAGCACTACAGGTACTCCTGTGAGCCCAAGGGACTAAAGTTCCTCTCCAAGAAACTAGATAAGTCTTCTTTCTAATGAGCCCTGAATCATATTTCTAAAACATCCTCTGTTCTGGCTCCTTTTGGTTCTCTCACTGTAACTACTCTGGCAGGCATTAAATCAACATGCAATAACAAGCCACAGAAAGACTCATATACATATGACCTAAACATTTATTTTCCATTCACCAAACTACTTGTTCACATAAGCAGAGAATTTTCTTTCTATGTTGACCTAATGCTTATCTCTGTTCACTCACTGGACAGGAACTTATGTCTTAGTGTGTTTAACCCCTGCTGTTTACATTGCATCCAATGACCAGCCCATGCCATTAATGGGTCATACCTGATCTAAAAGAACAGTTATACTAAAACCACTTTTGGCTGACCTGTGTATAGTGGCTAGAATAGGAATTGGAGGAAAGGGGCTGGTGGCCTCACTCACTTATATCAGATATTGTCTCAGGAGCTCCAAAGAGAGCTTGAGTGAGGCATCTCAGGGATTAATTCAAATTCAAAACCAAGTATATTCTCTAGCAGATGTCACCTTACAAAACCATCATTGGACCTCCTAATGGCTGAGGAGAGAATATGCTTTTACTTGGTAAAAAAGAATGTTATTTTGATGTTAACTAGCCTGGTGAAGTCAGACATGTGGCCCATAAAGTGGTTGATGGAGCCTGCAAGATCCAACAATACACATCAGAGTCATAAAACTGGCAAACTCACAGTCATGTTTTTTTGGGCTTGTACTTGGCCTTGATTATTTTACACTGGGACTCTGCTTCCTCAATTTACTCACCAAATCTATTTATTCCTCCTTAGAGGCTTATCCATCTCCAAATTGAGCTGAGGATGGAGCCACAGAGGAGTTGTCAAGGTTCCTTAAATAGGCTTACTGGAGGAGGAATGTGGTGGTGGCTCTTAAAGAACTAGAAGTGGCCCTCATCTTCATGAACCCTACCCATGTGTACTCCATAAGACAAAAAATGGGCCAATTGCTGCCAGGGTGGTACCAAAAAGTTCAGAAAATTCACATCCCTTAGAGCTTACAATGGACATTTCTAAAAGGATGTTTGTTATTTTAGCAGAAACAAGCTATAATTTCCTTGTAAGGGAATATTCCTGTAAAATTTTTGACCAGGTTTCTCAAGACTGTGAAGCTGTACCTGAAATAATTCTCAACAAGGGTGGTCACCATCTCTGCCCTCCCCTATCCAGAGATACGGCCAATACCCAGGGGAAGACTGGTAATTGGATTTTACCAAAATGTTCCCTATGGTAGGTTTGAATACCTATTAGTGACACCTTAACTGGAATTTTTATGTGGCTTTCCCAACCACATAAGAAGAACTTCAGGCACAGGTTCAATTCCGCAGGACCCACATAAAGCCAGCTGCACAAGGTGACACATGCATTTGCAGTTCATTTGCAGTGGTTAGAGGCCCTGGTGCACCCAATCTCTCTCCCCCCCCTCCTTATCTCTCTCTCTCTTCCCCCTTCCATAAATAAATAAAATATTTTTAAAGGAAAGGTTTCAGAAGCCATAAAGTCCCTTCATGAAGAAGTTATACCTAGTTTTGGCCTCCCCCCCCCCTTTAGTCACTACAGAATAGTGGCATTCCTTTGTCTCCGAGATTACCCAGGGAGGTATTTCTAAAGTTTAACCATCTCCTACTACTTACATTCTTCCAGCAGCTTCATGTTTCCAAAGGTAGAATGGTATAAACACTCCCTTAAAAATAAATTAGGGGCTAGAAAGATGGCTCAACAGTTAAAGGTGCTTGCCTGCAAAGCCTGATGGCCTGGGTTAAATTCCCCAGTACCCATAGAAAGCCAGATGCACAAAGTGGCACATTCATCTGGAGTTTGCTTGTAGTGGCTGAAGGCGGTATCACCATCATACTCATCTCATATCTCTATCTACCATCTATCTATCTATCTATCTATCTCTGCTTCTTTCTATCTCTCTCAAAAAATAAAATAAAATATTTTTAAAATGATTAATTAATTTTAAAACTTTGCCAAGAAAGCTCTCTACCCTAGAGAAAGGTGCTTCCCATAATCTTGCCCTAAAGCCTAGTCCATATGAATGTATATGTGTATATATATATATACACACATGTATTCTCATGAAAGACTTGAGTTTAGAGGCTTAACAAACCAAAGATACTGAACACCTGCCATTTAGATTCCTATGTCTAGAGTGGAAATTTACATGCTGTGAAGAGACTCAGTGCATGTCTAGGTCTGAAGATATCAAAGAACCAAGATGTATATAAAACCCTCATGTCTTCAAAATGCAGATCAGAACCGAGGTCAGCTAAACAAAGAAGTTAAAGAAACTCAGGACAGAGGTTACATTAGTACACCAGAGATTGCACCTCCGCAATGTGAGAAATATGAAAGACATTCTGTTTTTTTTTTTTTCTATGAAAAAAGGGTTAGAGAAGATAGGGAAACAAACTCATCTCTAGAGAACAGCACTTAGTGGAAAGCCCCTCCTGAGTCAACAGTCTTGGTAATCAAAGCTTAGCCAATTGCACAAGAATGTGAAGCCAAGCTCTGACTAAAGTAAGGAATAGGCCCTTGCATTAGGCTAAAAACCAGTGGACTTCCCATTGGGTGTGCTTGCTTGTCTGAGCTCTATAGCTATATACCCTTCTGCAGAAGTGAACATTGCCTTGCCAATATACTTTACATTGTGTGGTCATTGTCACAGACTTATGTGTAACAATAAGCAACCATTTCTTAAAAGTGACCTTATTGCCAACAAGGAAGACTTGGTTCTCACTCAATTTGTGAAGAACCACAACTTTAGCAAGCCTTACAAAACATGGAAAAATCTGTCCTAACATAGATGCCCATATTAGCTATTTTCTCATTGCTGTGAATAAATACCTAACCAGATGCAACTTAAGGGAGGAAGGCTTTATTTCAGTTTCCAGTCCAAGGTTACAGTCCATCGTGGCAGGGAAGGCATGAAGCAGGAGCTTGAGGCAGCTGGTCACATTCAACCCAACAGTGAAGAAGCAAGAGTAATGAATGCGTGCTGGGTGTGGTGGCACACCCCCTTTAATCCCAGTACTGAGAGGCTGAGTAGATAATGTGAGTTCAAGGCCATTTTGGGGCTACAGAGTGAGTTCCAGGTGAGCGTGGGATAAGTGAGACCTCAAAAACAAGCAAACAGAGTGAGGAATGCTGCTGCTCAGCCAGTTCCAGGACCCTAGCCCTATAATGGTGCCGTCCACAGTTAAAACAGGTCTTCCCATCCCAGTTGGGTTACAAGCAAGACAATCCCTCATAGGTATGCCCAGAAACTCTTTTTCTAGACCCTGTCAAATTGACAAATATAAACTATCACAATGCCTCCTTATTTTCTCTCAGAATCCATGTTCTCATTAAACATTCCGGGAACATGTCTCCTATGGAAGCCATGTGAAAGAGTTCCTTTATTCTTTCTACTCTTGCAGTCCTCAAGATCACTGAAAATTCTCACTGGATTATCCACTTTTGAGTCAAACTTTGTCATCCAAAACCAACATTTAAAAGGGTACCTGAATCCTGAATGCATATTCTTATTATTTCATAGGAAATCTCTACTGTATTTTTAGGAGGACTGACCATGAACATATTTTTTAAATATATTTTCTTTGTTTATTTGAGAGAGAGAAAGAAGGGGAGAGAGAGAATGGGAGCCTCCAGCCAATGCAAACGAATTCCAGATGCATGTGCCCCCTTGTGCATCTGACTTACATGGGTCCTAGATAATAGATCTGGGATCCTTTGGATTTGCCTTAACCACTAAGCAATCTCTCCAGCCCAAGTCCAGTCATTTTTAAAGCATCCCTTGTCTTGCCCCTTTCTGCTCTTCCCTGGGGAAGTCATAATCCTAGACCAATGCATGAAAGCCTATGTCATCCACATGGTATGGAATTACTTCTCTTGCTTCTCTTCTTTTGGATCCATCAGTCTTGCACAAGGACAATGGGAGGAAAACTCCCTAGGTAATTTTTCCTAAATCATTACTACTAGGAACATATTTCTAGCTAGTAGATCTCTTACTCTGAAAATGGAACCCAACACCACACCTCCACCATTCTCATCTAAGAGAAGTTCAAATTTACATCTCTTCCAGAGCAAGGATCCAGTAAAGTTGGAACCCTTACTTGTCTCTTTCCTACTGAGGATTTCATTTCTTTATTTTTTAAATTATATTTGTTATTAAGTAGAAACTTTACATGTATACATCATATATTGATATTTTCATTTTCATCCATCCTTCCCCCATTCCACTGAGGGTTCTCCTTAGTGGGATTGCTAGCATTCATCATAGGGTTGTGGGTTCTGAGATGTGAGAGCAGTAGTCAGTCATTGTAAAGGGGGAAATTTTCTACTTTTGTATAGATTTTATACCTCTCTATACCCACTCTAAAAGATGTGTGATATCTCCCTGCATGCTCTACATCAAATCAGTCATGTTTCAAGTGACATCTAGTTGGTAAGGGTACGTATATTATAAGAATATATTATAGCCAGGCGTGGTGGTGCACACCTTTAATCCCAGCACGCAGGAGGCAGAGGTAGGAGGATCGCCAAGAGTTCGAAGCCACCCTGAGACTACATAGTGAATTTCAGGTCAGCCTGAGCCAGAGTGAGACCCTACCTTGAAAAACCAAAAAAAGAAGGAAAAAAAGAATGTATTATAAGAGAACATTATATTATGATAAAACATTTTATATATTATAAGAGAACATTTGTACTTCATTCTGCATCAATAATTTGTGATAATAATTTGTTCTAAGTTAACCTTTAATCAGATGCCATCTAAACCATGGCTAAAAAGGAAAGCAGGACTCAGTTTCCTTGGTAAATGAAATGCTCCATACTGAGACAATGAGGGAAAGTAGAATCCATCTCCACTACACAGAGAGAGGAGATAAAAAAAAAAAAAAAAAAAAAAAGCACCAAGTCAAAAATCTCAGACAAAAGACTGAGATCTGACAAGAAGGTAAAAACAAAAATCTTTGAAATGTCTGCCTGCCTTTGCTTCCCCTCCCTATATAACCTGCTGACAAAAGATGAGATGTGAGATAGATCTTTAGGATGTTAACCAGTCACAGTCTTCACAAATTGCTGACTCTCAGCATAAAGCAGTTTAAAGATTCAATACCTGGCCTTTGCCTATGTGTCAGGCGGCATGGACCAGTTTCATATTCTTGATGACAACATCAGGACAGCATCGGGACTCTCTGGTAAGTTTCTGGGTTTGCTTGGAGAACCTGAAGACTGCTTGAGACTGGAAAGCCCTGGGGTTTCAGGTGGCCACTAAGTGATTTCCCTTGGGGACTCTTCTTTTCCTAGCCCTAACACTTTCTATCAACTTCCTGTGAGAAACTGAAGCACGTCCACTTTCAGTTCCTTAGGAGAATAAATGCCTTGTATCCAAAACTGCAATTGCACTGTGAACATACAAAGATTTTTTGGCTCTTCTTTGATATCTCTTTGGTATTCTCTCCCTTCTGCCTTCTTGCTTATATAAGATGGTTCACTGTCCAAGGTCACTGGAAGATATGTTATGTTGGCCAGCTCTTACTGGACCATAGCATTCTAACTCTCAGACTTTTGTGAAGTACATAACAAATATGTAAAAGAGCCTTTTTTAAAACTCCAAGGGACAATAGTGTATGCTTAGGATTTGCAACAGACAAAAAGTTTCTATAGGCAAATAATCTAAATGTAATTTGGATTCAACCTCTCTTTGAATAAGTGGGTAAGATTTGTTTGTGCATATTGCTATATCTCGTGAAATTACCTTTTAAAAAAAAAGAAAAGAAGCCCAGCACTCGGGAGGCAGAGGTAGGAGGATCACCATGAGTTCAAAGCCACCCTGAGACTATACAGTTAATTCCAGGTCAGCCTGAGCCAGAGTGAGACCCTACCTTGAAAACAAACAACCAAGCAAACAAACAAACAAACAAAGAAAAAAGAACAAAGAAAAGAAAAGAAAAGAAAAGAAAAGAAAAGAAAAGAAAAGAAAAGAAAAGAAAAGAAAAGAAAAGAAAAGAAAGTAAGGGAACCAGTAAGTAGGAGAGGCCAGCCAGAAGCATTGTTTTACAGGCAGTGTTTCCTTCCTGAGCATGCCTGGGTGAGGGTTCCTGCTGCTTCTGTTTCTGCCTTGGGTTTAATGATGAAGATGGTACATGCAGAAGCCTTTGCTCATCCACTGAGTCAGAATGAATTTATTGGTATAATTTTCCATTTAATATTTGGTGTGGTAATATACTGCAGTACTAAATAGATGGTAGATTCAATGATCCAAACAAAAAGCAGAGGGCTCAGAAAAACAGAAAAACTAATGAAGGAGGATTGGAGAGGTAGCTCAGTTGGTAGAGTGCTTGCCCAACATGCACAAAGCCCGTTTTTAATCCCCAGCCACAAATAAGATGGCTATGCTGGGTCATGTCTGTAATCTCAACACTTGGAAGACAGGCTGATCAGAAGTTCAAAGTCATCCTTAGTTACACAGTGGGTTTAAGCCCAGCCTGGGATACATGAGACCCTGTCCAGAAAAATAAAAAAGTTACATGGTTATGAGAAATGCATTTCAATTACAAAAGAAAAACTAATACAGAAAATTGGAGTGAGAACGTGGAGCTTTCAGAGTATGAAATGACTACTGTGCAGCTAGTAGACCCTCTCAGCAAGCAGGGTTAGACAATACCATTACAGATTAGAAAGAAGGCCATCTTACCTATCAAAAAGAAGCATTTGTTTGAGAAGTGCAAGCATCCAAAAGGTTTTCAGTATGGGCCACCAGGCTGAGGGAAATGTTGACTCTCAAGGCTACAGCTAAAGAAGAAGGCTGTGTGTTTCTAACCTTCAGCCTTCAATACTGACTCACAAGTGGTATGGATAATCTCAGAGATTGACTGCTGCTGTTTTCTCCCTTGCTATAAAGCTGCAGCCTTCCATCATCTTTATAGATGGCACAGACTTTTTATGAAACTACTCAAGTAAGCTCTGACCATGAAGCTACATTGATGATAAAAGCTCAGCTCTCAAGTTTCTGGAACAGACTGGATACTGACCATAACCAACAGGTTCCAGATTTATCCATGTTATCTGGCTGCAAGGGAGGAAACCTCAGTTTTGTGTGCATGTTTTCTATCCAAGAACGAAGGCCTGTTTCTACTGAATGATTATTTAATCACTTTGCCACTTTTCTCAGTGAATAGCTCATGAGTCCTGGCTTTATTTAGTGATCTTTCATCAGGCTGCCTGACCTGTAGTGTTGAACATGTACACTAGTGTTTAGCATCTGTGCCTGTTCATTTGGTATGTGGTCAACTTCGGCCCTAGTTTACATGCCTTATGTGTAGAATTTATTGCTGGCCTCAGACCACGTCCTGTTTTAGACTTGTGAATTAATTTGTATGAGTTTTTTTGTACTTTGTTATTTTTATATGTTTTGTTGCCAAAGGGCTTAGGAGTCATAATTTCACCATATTACTATAACTCAAAAGTCTGTACCAAATTATTCTGAAGAAAATTAAGTCATATGTTCTCCTTTTGAGTCACTCCTTTGAAAGCATAGTTCTATTATGAGAGGCATAGCCTTTAGTCAGATTAATAGAGGACAAATCACAACATACATTTAGGTAACATTAATGAAAAATTTTCTGTTGTAGTTGCCTTCTCAGTGCTGGGCCATTACACCTGACCAAAAGCAGGTGATGGGAGGAAAGTTTTTCTTTTGGCTTACAGTGTCAAGGGTAAGCTTCATAATGTCAGGGGAAAACATAGTGTGAACAGAGGCTGGACATAACCTCTGCCACAGCAGGTGGAAAACAGCAGCAAGAGAGTGATATGAACACTGACAAGGGGAAACTGTCTATAGCACCCCTAAGCCTGCCCCCAACAATACAACTCCTCCAGCAAGGTTTCCACCTCCCAAACTTACATCACCTGGGGACTAAGCATTCAAAACACATGAGTTTATGGGGGACATCTGATTCAAACCACTACACATTTTTCTATTAATAATTGGTTTCAACGGAATTTAAGATTGGCCAAGCCTGGTAGTATATGCCTGCCATCCCAGCACTCATGAAGCTAAATGATGGGGATCACTATGAGTTTGATTGATCACTATGAGTCAGCCTGATTTATATAGTGAGTTTCAGGCCAGTCAGATCCACATAGATCCTGTTTCAAAAATAAAAAAATTAATTAATATTTATCCATTGGAATATGTTACAGGTTGCCAGAAACTACTTTCCCAAATAGTGTTACTTAAGACATGTAAACAATTGGAGGGTTAGTCCATGTAAGAGAAAATATTTTTTAATATTGTGCTTTATCAGAATATGTTGCGGTCCCCCCCGCAAGGCCAGCTCAGGAGGGACGGTAGGGTCTCTAACGAATTGGGGTGAGCAGCGCAGAGTCACGACACAGACTCCGGGAGTTGGGTGAAAGCGGAAGTGAGACTCCGCAAACTCATTTATTTAGGACAATGCACATAGGGTTTAAGGGGCTGCTAATCCTTGTATGGGGTGGTCCCCTTCTTGTGACCAATGACAGCCTGTCTCTGGACAGGACATCTCGTAGCAGACTTCTCGTGAGCATGGGACTGTAACTGTTGTCACACCAAGCCTGCGCAAAACGCCATTTTTACAGAAGCCACTTCCTGTTTTCTTCTGCCATGCGGTCTGGCTAGGACCAGGCCTATATTGTGCCATACAAGAATATAGCATTTAGCTTTTTAAAGCAGATAATATGGGGGCAATTGGATGCAGTATTCTCCAGAGCACCTTTATTCATACTTCCTTACCTCTGAGTGGTTTTGGTATGGGACAATTTGAGTTTGCTGACACATAGTTTCTTAACTAATAGTAATTGCTGTTTTCACTATGATCTATTTGGGTTTGAAGAGGGAACATTAAGGTGTCAGTTACAGAAACTATTTTTAATTTATTTATTTATTTATTTATTTATTTATTTATTTATTTATTTTCAAGTAGAAAAAGAGAGAGAGAGAGAATGGGTGCACCAAGGCCTCTATCCCTGCATATGAACACACTCATGTGCCACTTTGTGCATCTGGCTGTACATGGTTGCTAGGGAATCAAACCCGGGTCATTAGGTTTTGCAGGCACAATCCTTAACCCCTGAGTCATCCTTCCAGTCAAGCATTTATTTTTCTTTACTTTAATTGTATGTTGAAAGGGATAAAATTTTCATTACTTATTTTGGATGAAAGTTTTAGAATTATTCTATTTTTATATGTCATTTAGCTTTTCCCTAAAATTATCTATGAGTATAAATGGAGCCAATTACTATAGGTAGCTTTTTATAATCATATAAGAAACTCACATGCTTATTTTTTATAAAAAATACTTTTATTAGTTTTTACTATAAAAAAACAAACATGGTGAATGACCCAGTTAAGCCCATCATAACTACCAGAAACCATAGTAACTAGTGACACATTCTTCCTCTTAAAGATGTAGGACATGAAAGATAATTGTGTTTTATTATAATCAACACCGTTACATAAAGGTGGATCAATTATTTTAAATGTAAAATTATAAAATTATGTATTACACATAAAAATGTTGAAAATGATATATGTGTGAGGGTATGTTTCTGCTTGCAAAAGATGCAAGAAAGGAAAAGCTCTAGGATGAAGAAGGGTTTTAGATTGTAGAAAAAGTTCATCCCAAGCAAGAAACTAAAGGTTAAATAATGTCTTTAAAATGCTGTGAAAGTTAAAACAAAAACAAATGGTACGAGTATAACTAAGTTAGCACTAATTAAAGGCTATTAGGTTTCCTAAATTGAAAATTCAGTACAGTGAAATAAAACTAAAATCCACTTTAAATCAGTACTGTTCTATAAAACATTATCTGTTCTTGGTAATATTTATAAAAGTATAGTTTGTTTATTTAAAATAGTATTCATTGGAATGATGAGATAAAAGTTTTGTTGAGTCACACACCTTTATATTCAACATTAATTCATTGCTAATAAATAACACATTTTGCTATAAGTAATGTTATGGCTTACATAGTTTAATACCTAATTTGTTGTAGATGTACATTTTTAAATTATCAAAGTTTTACGTTTTACTGAGATAATTGGTGGTGGCCAGGCATGGCAATGCATGCCTTTAATCCCAGTACTCAGGAGACAGAGGTAGCAGGATCACTGTCAGTTCCGGGTCAGCCTGGACTAGAGACTGATTTTGTCAGACTGGCAGCGATAAAGCCCTCAGCCCCAGAATAATTAGCAAAAATCTTGCTTCTCCATACCCAGGGGAAATAAGTGAAGGTGTCTGGAGCAACAATCCCTTCTCAGACACCACAGAGTATTCCTTTTGGTGAGGGTGCTACTCAGCCCTCAGCCAGGCACAACCCAATAAAAAGACTCCCCACTGACAAAGGAAATAACAGGCAGTCACAACTATACTACTGGGTCCACACTCTCCTTTTTTATGTCAAATCTGATTTAAAAACATGCAGGGCTGGAGAGATGGCTTAGCGGTTAAGGTGCTTGCCTGTGAAGTCTAACGACCAAGGTTTGATTCCCCAATACCCACGTAAGCCAGATACACATGGTGACGCAAGCACCTGGAGTTCATCTGCAGTGGCTAGAGGCCCTGGCGTGCCCATTTTCTCTATCTACCTCTCTCTTTCTTTCTCCTTCAAAATAAATAAAAAAATTTTTAAGTTTTTTTTAAAAAACATGCAGAGTTGTCCTATTGTGATGAGGTCAGGAAAATTGCTGATCTAGTTTGCCTGTTTTTCCAACCTATTTCCCAAGCTAGACAGACATCCAGGCCTTATCCCCCGGATGGGGAGTATAGGAGGGGGGAAACTTTGACTTTTCTGATGGATACAAAAACTAATTATTTGTTAACAAATTAGCCAGTGAGAAAAGTTGACTGGTCACAGATGAAAGCTGATATGTCATCAAGGAAACGAAAACTAGGTATGTTGTGGTTACTGTAAAAGAAATCATTGAGACAGCAATGGTGCTATCACTGGGGACCTGTGCACAAAGGCTAATCCCACTGTGCTGACTGGTACCTTTAACCTGTTAAGTAGGAAAATGAATCAATAATTACAATGACTTTGGGCAAGCCATTTTGGTTTGGTATGCTTGTGGTTTCATTTGGAAAGAAAGGAGAGTGCTCAATTCAAAAATACATAAATAAATAAAGTAAAGTAAACATGATGCAGAAATTTTTAGGCTGATAGAACTATTTAAGTTCCTAAAAAACGTTGCAATCAGACTGTGTGCCACCAGGAGGGTGGCACTAAATTAATGGAAACAATTTGGCAGACAAAGTAGCTAAGAAAGCTACTAAATCTCATAACATAATATAACTTATTCCTATGCCTGACTTGTTTAGAATTGAGCCCCACTATTCTGCTTCTGGCATCCAAATAAACAGAAGATTTAAAACTGTCTGAAAAACAAAGGTGTTTGTGTTCTTACTAATGGCTAGCCTTTTGTCTGTTCAGGACCTTCTAACTGAGATGTAAATGTATGAGCATACTTAGCAGAGAATGTTTTAAATACCTGTGACTTTCTCTTTACAGGGGGAAGAAATGCTGAAGAGACATTTGCACCATGCCTCCTAGCCCTCAATTTCTCCCTCTAAGTCAAGGAGAGGTATGTGTTCCTATACCAACAATGCTGATAGGGTAGAAGTCAGTGTCAACAAGATCAATGATTAGATGTCTTGGCTATACCACTTCAACAACATAACAAATCCCAACACTATCTTGTCAACCATCCAAGTAGCACTACTTTCCCTGGCTTGGTTTCTATTTTTCCTTCATTTAAAATTTCATAGTAAACCAGGTGTGGTATATAAACCCATGCCTATAATCCCAGCACCCAGGATGATAAGGAAAGAGGATCAGCATGAGGTCCAGGCCAGCCTGGACTACAGAGTGAGTTCCAGGTCAGCCTGAGCTCTGTAGAGTAAGACCCTGCCTCAACAACAGCAACAACAGAAAAAGAAAAACTTAGTAAGGAAAATAGTTCAATTTTGTGCATTTGACTTTAAAATAAAAGTGCTTATTCATTACTACGACCAGCAGATATTTTAATGGTGAACAAAATGCCAACATTTTTTAACATTTTATTGCACTTTTTAAGCTTTGTATTAACAAGCCCCAACATATAGAAAATATACCATGACCATAATCCTTCCCACCCACCCCCACCAAATCCCCATTGCAGTGAATCCCTTCTTCTTTCCAACTAGTCTTTTTTCTATTTTGATGTCATCATTTTTCCCTCCTATGGTACAGGTCCTGTGTAGGTAGCATCAACCACTGTGAGGTCACACAAAATACCAACGTTTTAATCCTGGATTTTATTTTTTTTATTACTTATTTGAGAGAGAGAGAGAGAATAGGAGCACCAGGGCCTTCAGCTGCTGCAAATGAACTCCAGACGCATGTGCCACCCTGTGCATCTGGCTTACATGGGTACTGGTGAACTGAATTGGGTTCTTTGGCTTTGCAAGAAAGTGCCTTAACTGCTAAGCCAGCTCTCCAGCCCAATCCTGCTTTTTAAATTCACCTTACAGATTCAATTAAAAGGTCAAGATTTAAAATGGCTTCTAGATACTTTGTATAATGAATTAAGCCTTTAACACATCAATCAATTTAGATTCATTAATAAAACACAGGATTGTCAATATATTTTGCCTATGTTTATAACTGTTAAGATAGAATATGTATGTTTTCTGTCATTCAGATATACCTTCCTAAGTTTTCAATTGAAAAGTGTTTCTATGTGTATGTTTGTTGGGGTTTTTTTTTCAGCATAGGGTCTCACCCTAGCCCAGGCTGATGTGGAATTCACTAAGTAGTCTCAAGTTAGCCTTGAACTCACAGTGATCTTTTAGTCCCAGTACTCATGAAGCTGAGGTAGGAGGATCACTGTGAGTTTGAGGCCAATCTGAGACTACATAGTGAATTACACATCAGCCTGGGCTAGATCAAGACCCTACCTCAAAAAGCCAAATTAATTAATTAATTTTTAAAAGTGTGTCTAAAATATATTCTAAATTTTCATAGGTTTCCATTTCAAAAGCAACATAAATACTGTAAACATACGTGAATTTCAGATATAAAAAAGATTAAATAAACATTGTTATTAAATTTTCTGATTAAGAGATATCTGAGAGTTAAACTTTAAAAAGGTAATATGGTTATAACTAAGTTCATTATCATTACAGGTTATCAAATTTCTAAAATCAAAATTTCAATACTGTAAAACCAATACCTGATTCTCTGTTTATGAAAAATGTGGCTTTGTAAAATATTGTTTTGCTCTTACTAATATTTACAAAAATAAGTAGCAAATAAAGGTTTCATATTTTATCTTTTTTCAAAGCATGACATTTAAAACTTAAGATTAAATTTATCCAAATGCAAAACTTATGTTTCTCCATTGTGTAAATGCTTTGTTTGATTTAAAAAACTTATTCGAATAGATAAAAGTATTAAAGTATAAAAGTTTAGGGGTTAACAGCCTCCCCACCAGATTAGAAGCAAGGAATGTCTTTGAGCTTATACAGGGAGAATCTAGGTCATTTCATTTTGCTCTAGGTCAGAAATATCAGGAGGATCTGGCCTTTTCTTGTCTGTTCTTCCCTAAAGAAGTTCTCTTTTTCCTAGGAGAGGTTATCACCTCCTTCTGAGAAGGTCCTTTCTAGATGATTAAGATTTCTGGGATGATTGTCATTTCAAAAAAAAAAAAACAAAAATAAAAACCTGGCCCCAGACACCTGACATCAGGACTAGACTGACCAGCCTAGTCCTCATTTCCATAAAAGACCCCAGCCTGAGTTTCAGGGTAGACTCCCCATTTTCCAGGAACCCTCACTTGCAGCTCTGTGACCAACTGAGACACCTCTTGTTCTTGGTTATAGTTCTGATAGATATATTCCTTTTAAGCTAAATCCATGCACAAGAAATTATGTATTTCCTCTGAGGTAGAATCATTCTTTTGTATCCCAAGGTTCATTGTTACTAAGATCATTCTGCTTTCCAATGTCATAAATATGGACACTTCCCTGGTGATGCTAATTCAGTTTTTAATTTGCATTATACAATTAATTCTAGCAGATCCAATTCCAAATGGTTTCAAAGTTTTCTTTGAAAGTTATCTTTGAAAGTGATCTATGTTGTTATCCCCTCAATAACCATTTCAATTCTTGCATCCACAGACCCTCTGCTAACTTGATTCATTCATTCAGACCACAGCATGTCACACAGACTTCCTCATCCTGATGCAAAAGTACAGTGAGGGGGCCTGTGACTCATAAACCCTAAAATAGGATGGCCTCCTGACCCACAACACTCCAGTCCAGCATGAAGTATTTAGAGGTACAATCACATTGTACCATTACCCCATGAGGCGTCCATCCTCTATTCCCTTTCCTGTAAAGTTGTCTGTTTGTTCTTTTCTATATAAACAAAAAGGCTGGACTATAAGAGCCCCAGAGCTCTCCTCCCTGTGTCTCTCTCTTCTTTCTCTCACCTGGCCATGCTCAGATAAGGTCTGTTATTTTGGAACCACCTTCTCTTATGGTGTTTGTGTATCCTTAGGCTAAAGAGGGAAATGCCACCTTCTGTCTGCCCACCCCCACCCAGTCACATCATGCAAGACAGGAATTTCCTTTCTCCTTTTACAATAACCCTTAAAAACCCCATTCATTCTGCTCTCTCTCTCTCTCTCTCTCTCTCTCTCTCTCTCTCTCTCTCTCTCTCTCTTTCCTCTCCCCACCAGCATCTGAAACTTCTTGTCCTTGCCCTCCCTATGGCTTTGGATCCCATCAGTACCTCTTGGTGTTAAAATAAGTCTTGGGCTTATCTCAGTTCCTCTATCTTGAACTCAGAATCTGAGTCACTTTCATAGGTAAGCAAAGAAAAATTTAACTAACTGAACAGATAAGTTATTTGCCCTAAGTCAATAAATTCTGGCAAGCCAGGAGAAAAGTCGGTTTGTAGTTTGGGAGTTTAGGCCAGAGTCTCTGCTTAGGATAGAAAAAACAGTCGTACCACCAGGCACTTAGGCCCATAAACCTCCCATTCTTTTTCCCAATGTTTCAAAAAAAAAAAGAAGAAGAAGAAGAAGAAGAAGAATTTAAGAAACAAAAACTTATAAAGAAAAATGGACTTAGTTAATGTGGCCAAATTCCTCCCAATTGTGTCTGTGGCCATTGTATAATTTATAAAAGTCATAAGACAAAGGCTAGAACATTGCAAAGTTAGCCGTGAGACAGGTTAACTGGCCCTTTCCTAAGGGGAAAGGGACAGGGACCCCAGGTTGCCCCTATTGTGAGACAATTTATATTCTAGTCCAGGCCAAAGAGACTCTGTGCTTAAAAATTCCCCATTTTGATGGAGTCAGTACTGTGCCCAGCTACAAGGAGTTCATGAAGATAAGGGCATGTTGTATCCAGAAAACAGCATTCCACAGCACTCTTCCCCATCCTCTGGCTCTTAAATTCTTTCTGGCCCCTTGTCTGCATGGTCCTGCGCCTTTGAGGGGCTTGTTTAGATGTCCTATTTAGGGATTAACTTGTAATATCCACTTATTTTCAGCACTTTTGCCAAGGATGCATCTCTTCATTAACTTCTGCCCATTGAAGAAAGAAACTTCTGTGATTGAGACTGAGAGCAGTACTAATCTATGGGTATAAACACATGTATTTAGAAGACAGTTTTACACATCCATTTAGCATAGAAACAATAATGGGATTCCACTAGGGCCTATGTCTTCCTATCTCCTGGCTTTTGATCAGGTTAAAAGTACTAGGCATGGAGGTCCTGCAAAGCCCAAATACAAGCAGAAAGCAATTGGTTATCTGCCATTAAAGTCATGTTAATATTGTACCAGTGGGCACATCTTTTCTGGCTGGTTGGTTGTGGAGTACATGGGTCCACAACTAGGTAATACACAACTATTGATGAATTTTCTCCCCCTGCTTCCAGCTCATTCCAGCTTGATTTCTCTGTGTCCTGTAACTCAAACATGTGGTGTCTTCAGCAATAAGGAGTTATCATCTAGTTTTGTGGGCAATCAAGAGCATTGACAATTACCCATATTGTTTTCTTAGGGGCCTTTGTAGCCTCCTGACCAACATTCCTTGGGAGATATCTCATCCCTGGCACTAAGATATTTGATTAATAACATATGGCTCCTGGGAACAGCTTTATCCACCCTGGGAAGGTACCTTCACTCACTATTTCCCATCTCTACTTTCATATCACATGTACTCTGGCATGGTAGCACATGTCTTTCATCCCAACACTTGAGAGGCTGAGGTAGGAGGATTGCAGGTCAGTGAAGACCAGCCTGGACTACAGAGTGCGTTCTAGGTCAGCCTGAGATAGAGTGAGATCCTGCTTCAAAAGAAACCACCTCCCTCCCCATGGCTTTTTTCTAGCTTTCTGGCCTCCACTGATCCGCACTACAATTTAAACACACAAATCTGGAAATTTAAAGCTAGGCTTTGCATATGAGAGAGAATCTGTGGCATTTGTCTTTCTGGGTCTGGATTATCTCACTTACTGTAACATTTTCCAATTCCATCTATTTTCCTTCAAATTTAATAATTTCATTTTTATAGCTGAATAAAACTTCATTTATATTATATATTATATAATATTATATAATAATGAACATCTTTGTTATTCATTTATCATTATATGTGCATCTACGCTGATTCTATTTCCTAGCTATTATGAAAGAGCAGCAATATACATGACCAAGTATCTCTGTAATGGAGCCAAGGAATAGTATAGCTGGGTCATATGATAGTTCTATTTTTAGCTTTTTGAGAAAACTCCATACTGAATTTTATAATGGCTACACCAGTCTGCACTCCCACCAACAGTAAGCGTTCCTCTTTCCCTATACCCTCACCAGCATTAGTTGTCTTTTTTTTTTCTTGATAGTACCCATTCTGACCAGAATGAGATGGAACTGCAAAATCCCAAAGTAGTTTTAATTTTCATTTCTCTGATGCCTAAGGATGTTGAACAATTTTAAAAATATTTATTAGACACTTGTATTTCTTCTGTTGAAAACTCTGTTCAGTTCACCCATTTTTGATTGGGTTGTTTGTTTTCTTGATCCTTACTTTTTGGGGTTCTTTGTATATTCTAGGTATTAATCTTCTGTCATATGTATACCTGACAAAGATTTTCTCCCATTCTGTAGGATGTCTCTTGATGCGACTGACCAACTCCTTTGCTATGCAAAAGCTCTTTAATCTCATGAATTCTCATTTGTCCATTGTGGACTTTATTTCCTGTCCTTGCCTTTGCCTTGAGGTGTACTCACTCCTTTTTCCATGAAAATAACCCTAATTTACACACACACACACACAGGAAAGTACAAAGATTAGTTGGGAAGAAAGTTTTGGTGAGAGTGGAAGGAGGATAAGAGAGGACAACAGAGATGAATAAAATCAAAATACATTATACACATATATGATATTGTCAAAATTAAATTTTAAAATCCCCCATTTTTGAAAGAGAAAATATTCTGAAGTGTTTTGGGATTTAAGATTCCCACCAATTCTATGCTTGGCATAATTCTTTGTTCCAAGGTTCATTTCCTTTACATGTGTAAAGACTTTTTTATCTTTGGAGGTCAGGGTCAGCTCTAATTCTTGCACATCTGTTAAACACACTAATTTTGTAAGACTCATAGCCAAAGGGATGGGCACAGGTGTCCCTTCAGAATATAACCTCTTATAGTATACCAGCATAGAACCATGTTTAGAATGGGAAAAGCCATTGCTAGTTGTACATTTTCTAGCAAGAATGTTTTCTTTAGATGTTTTCATGGATATGTTCTTGCTATCTGTAGTGGCCATCAGTTCTCTGTCTAATGAGTGCATGATGTGGATTTAATCAATAGGTCGACATTTCTGTTGTTGATCCAGGGAGGACATTTACAAGGTGGAACTTTAGGGATATTGTTCTGATAATGCTATACATAGAAGGATGATAGAGGAAAAAATGGTGAAGATTTGACAGGGCAAATACCAACCAATGAAGTAATATTTATTCAGCAATATCATGAATGTGAGGGCATTGTATCAGGAAACAGACTTGGCTCAAAACACAGTATTATATTACTACAGTTGGCACCTCACAGCTAGTATAAAATGCCATATAACAAACTGACAGTGGAAATCTTAACATCTACTGACATCAGCTGCTGATTTCCATAGTTGGTGACTGTCCAAGAGCTCAGAAGATTTCTGTCTGGCCAAATAGTTCAAACATGTGGGTCTTAATTAAATCTAATATTATTTAGTTAGTATAAAGTTATTTTTCCTAGTGTTTTGACTCTCATCATTGTTTTTTGTTAATACTTGCATTAACCATCTACATTTCCTATGTTAGTTTTCTATCACTCTGACAACATATTTGATGTAAACATCTTATGATGAGGAAAGGTTTGTTTTCGCCAATGATGCCAGAAAATTCATTCCATGGTAGTGCAACCTTCCTGCAAGAGATATTCTAAAGATATCTCTGTGTTCCTCTCTTTGGCTATCACATTATTACAACAATGGACCACAAAAATAATTTCTCCAAGAATTCCATGCTGGGAAAAGGTGAAGTGCTGGGTGCTTCCAGTAAAGAACTTGCCACTCAGGAAGAAATTCAATACAACTCAGACAACTTATGGGAGCTCCTTTCAGGACAGACCAGGGCCCAGACAATGATGAGGCAGTGATGGGCAAGACCTTGACTAGGACTACTAAATTATTCACACATATTTCCCTCTATTTAAACCTAAACCTCATGTCAGTACCTCAAATAATGGTTTTGGGGTATCACTGGATTCCTTATTTGTTGCTTTTCCCAACGTGATCATGTTGAATAAATCTCCTTTCTCTTTCTCTGCTTTTCACTATGACGAGGGACAGACAGGTGGTTGAGCCTAGTGTGTTTGGGGAGCAGTAGATTGGCTACCTTGTTCTTTTAATCTGTCATGCTGTGCATTATAACGGCAGTTCCTGGAAGACTAAGCTACACATGTCATGGTGGCCAGGAGCAAGAAGGAAAGAAGAGGAACCAAACAAGGTACCTGTATCCTTCCAAGGCCATGGACCATGTGACCTAAATTCCTACTACTAGGCCCCACCTCCTAAACTTTCCACCCCTCCCCCCAATAATACCATAGGCTGGAGACCCAGACAATAATATACAAGCCTTTTGAGTGAAACTTATTAAAACTATAGTACTCTCCCCAGTGTCCTTTTTTCAGAATAACAAATGTTTTTGAGCCTTCCACTCATAACCCCAACCCCAAGACTGATCAACATTGTTTGCTATTTTTGTGAAATAACATAGCACACTATTCAGAGGTTAGGATTTAGGGTGTGACAGCAATTTGAATGAGACATACTCATGTAGGAAAACAGTTCTCATAAGAATATGTCACTCCCTAACCTTGCCACACCTCTGTTACCACACTACAGGAAAAGCCAATATACCTATGACCTGGGTGAAATAAAAAATAACTTATCAAGAACTTAAGCAATGTGCCTGAGAGGAAAAATATCAGGAAATGAAGTGGCCATGAACTTCAGGCCAGTACTTCCTGAAAGCAAAGCGATCTAAATCCCAGGCTTATTATTGACAAGAGTTCTGACAAGATTACATAGTTAGGTGATCAGGAAAAGCTAAGATCAGAACAAGAAAGAATGTTCCAAAAAAATTTCCTCAATGTAAGTTCAGGGCTCTTCCTAATATGTGGCTAGTGGTTAGTCATCTTTTTGATCGGGTGTGAATAGAGGCAAGGTTGTGTCCAAACCATATTTGCACAGTCAGGTGTCCTTAAGGCATGTTTTAGCCTGTTGCCCAAAGTCTTGATGCCAGCTGGATGAGTGACAGGTTAGCCTCTAAAGCTTTCAATTGGACCAAATAGTAACAAGTGCAAAGCAGTGATTTATATAGAGGGATTTTGAGTCAGAGCTGAGCTGGGTGCCTGAAGGGTAGAGCCATCCCTGGGTGGTTGCCTGGGAAGGCAAGGCCAGTGCAAGAGAGGAAAGCAGTGAGAACTGAGGATAACCAAAATTTATCAACAGACAAGAATAAACATCAGACTCCATGGCAGGAGAACCACCCCTCACAAAGGAGCTACTGCCTAGGTGAAACCACAAAGGAACTGGAGAGAAAAACAAGAGTGATGCTTCCACAGATAGCCTGACAACCTGTACCAGGGTGAAAGGACAGACACTGAGGATACTCAAAATGCACAAAAGCAGGAATGCAGAAGCTGCTGAGAGCTCAACACTAATGTTAAAGCACACCCATAAGGCTCAGGGAATTTGGGGGAAGAGGGCGGAAAGAATGTAAGAATCACAAGGTAGGATGGAATATCCAGAGACATTGCACCACCCACAATGACTGACGCTGCTCTCACACCTCATAACCCACAACTCCAAGGTGATTACCAGCAATTCCACTAAGGAGGGCCCTCAGTGGAGTGGGGACAGGGAACAGGGAAATGATGGTACCAACATATAGTGTGTCCATACAAAGTTTTACTTAAAAAAAAATAGAATTAAGTATAGAGGGCTGGAGAGATGGCTCAGCAGTTAAGGTGCTTACCTGGCTGCAAACCCAAGTTCAATTCCCCAGTATCCACATAAAGCAAGATGCACAAAGTGAAACATGCATTTGGAGTCCATTTTCAGCAGCTAGAAGCCCTGGCATGATCGCTTGCTCGCTCCCTCCCCCCTTGCAAATAAATAAATAAAAATATATTTTCAAAAGAATTAAGTATAGAAACATGGATAGTTTTGCTCTCTTGACTCCTTTTGTTTTTTTGGGTTTGTTTTTTGGGTTTGTTCCAGACTAGGCCAGTTATGGAGGAAGGGATTTTTTTTTTTTCCAGGGCAGTTTAAAGGCAGGAAAAGCAGCTTGCTCTTCACAGGGCCAAACAGAGAGAAAGCCAACCAGCCACCACAGCACACAGAGCAAAACTACTGCCCAAAGCCCAGCACACTTCAGGAACTCCTCAGGCACATTTGCATATCTTTACAATGGAATCTCAGAATTAACACTTAAGACCCTCAGCCCACACAATTAACACCAAGACTCCAAGGTGATTGCAGATGCAAACTATAACTAGTAAACCACTGAATATATTGGGGGACATATATCCAAACTACCACAGTTCCCTTTTTTTTTTTTTAAGGTAGGGTCTAGTCCAAGCTGACTTAGAGCTCATTCTGCCAAGTCCTAGGCTGGCCACTAACTCACAATGATCCTCTTACCTCTGCCCCCAGGTGCTGGGATTAAAGGTGTGTGCCACCACACCTGATCTTGACTCTTCTTTTTGATCCTCTTCCTTTTAATACTTTCTCATCACACGGATTTTTAAGCTCCAAGCTGACTAGATCCCAAATCGTATTCCTTTCTTTAGCCCTCCACCCATATCTTCTGCACGGACTCATCTCAATCATTTGTCCTGAGAAATAGGAGCCAATGAGTACATTTTGCCACACTGTGATGCAACCACTAGATACCCAGCAGCAGTGTCTTCCTTCTCAGAAGCATCACAAGGTGGGCTTTTAGTTTCAAGGTGGATGTATAGAGCTAGTGTTTCAGGCAACTGACCCATTCTGGGATCACTCAGATAAAACCATTTTGGCAACGACTTACATCCATTGAAAACTGTTCAGTCATATGTATTATGAAAGAGCACACATTGTACAGTACACCTCAGTAGCAGAGACTGAGCTTCCTGGCCTTGATTCCACCCGCCCCCCCAACACACACACAAGATGTGTGGAAATTCTGAGTCTCCTGAGGACTTGTATTTACCCTTGGTTTTCATGACTTTCCCTCAGACAAAGGGTAAAAAGACAGAACCTACATCCTTAAATGCTTTTGAAATTTCTGCTATTCTCAAATTCTCTTCTGCCTTTGGTCCCTCGTCACCCAGCTTTCCCATGACATCACCTCCTAATATGTTCCTTCGCTACATTCTTAAAGGAAAGATGTTTCCAAGCCTCTAATTAAGCCTACTCCCTACTGGGGTTTTCTTTCTGTGCTCTGCTTCCCACATCCTTATAAGCCATCACTCAATACACAAGTGCTTTAATTTTATAAGGTACACAAACAATGATTAACCTTTCCAACATCTCCTATGCATTGTCAAGTATTTCCACACAGCTGCAAGTATGACGACTGATTTATTCAGGGTTCACAATGATTTCAATTTATTCTATTAAATCCTCTTCAGCTCCAAACATGCTTGAAGTTTCTTTCTCGCAATAACTTTTTAAATGAGGAAATGGTATAAAAAAAAAAAAAAAAAAGGAAAAAACAGGACACCAGTCTCCACCCATGAAAGACAAACTTTTAAAGGAATTCTCTTCCTGCTATAAAAATTAAAAATAAGGAGGTAGGGAAATGACTGAGAGGTGAAAAGGACTTGCTGTACAAGCCTGTCAATCAGAATGTGGGTCCTCAGAACCCATATAAAGCCAGATATGCAGTGACACATGCTCCGGTTATCTCAATGCACCTATGGCAATAGAAGGAAGAGTTAAGAGAATCCCAAGGCTCGTGGGGCAACTAGTCTGGTCTTTGCAGAAGCAAACAATAGAGACCTTGTCTCAAGCAAAGTGAAGTAGAGAATTAACAGCCTGAGGTTGTCCTCTGAACACACACATGCAGGCACTTACACACCCATATTAGACATACATATATACTCACACTCATAAATTTTAAAAATTAGAAAATAATAAATAAATGAATGACATTCTTCAGATATTTAACAACAGACAGTGCCAGAAAATAATCTCTGAGGGAAAGGAAACAAACATGATAAGCCCTATTATTGCCTCAGCTTATTTAAAGGAAGCAGTGTTTGGTTAACAGCATAGGGAAGGGGAACCTATAGACATCAAGAGCTCTCACCGAGTTTAAAGAAAAACATGACATTTTGAGGAGGCCAACACAGCTGGAATGTACAGAGGAGATTACTAAAAGGAAAGAGCCCCCAAATAATGTTCCACAGAGAGTTCCCATGCATTGAGTCTTTAACTGAAAATTGATTAGTATGTATATCAACTAAAATTCCACAAAGCACAAGAGAAAAAAAAAAACACTATACAGTTACTAAGAAGCACACAACTTCTATACATATACATGCAGAGGCATCCTAATACATGAAACACAGGTTATAGTCCTCAAGAGTCATATCATAAAGGCATGATTTAAAAAGCCCTAGAATAAAAGTTGTCTTACACTTGCCCAAATAAAACCCAGCAACTAGCCCATAAAAAGATCTGCAGGATGGGCTGGAGAGATGGCTTAGAGGTTAAGGCACCTGCCTCCTAAGCCTAAGAAAGCTGGTTCCAATCTCCAGCGGTTCCAATCTCCAGGTCCCATGGTTAGCCAGATGCAATGTGACGCAATGCCACACTTGACCACAAGGGGCGCACACATCTGGATTTCGTTCACAGCAGCTGAGACACTGCTGGTGTGCCCATCTCTGTCTTCCTCTCCCTCTCTCTCTCTCTCTCTGTCTCTCTCTGTGTCTCTCTCCAAAAAAATAATTAAAAATTAAAAAAAAAAAAAAGATCTGCAGGAAACAACTGTTTGACAAAACAAAGCCAATGTTCTTTAAAGAAATGTAATCAGAGCCCACGAGTGTGTTGACCTGAGTTCAGATCCCTGGAATCCAAGTAAAGCATGAACCTCTGTAATCCCAGTACTCTGACAGTAAGGTAAGATATAGAGACAGAACAATTCCCCAGAAGCCTGAGGGCCAGCTTTTCTGACATATGCAGCAGCAAACAACAGTGCCTCAAACAAGGAGAAAGGCAAGGACTGGTATGGGAGATTGTCCTCTGACCTCCACACACATGCTATGGCACATGTACATAGTCATGCAAAGAAACTAGAACATGTGAGTAAGGAAGGGACTCAATTCAGATAGAGAATTGAGGTAAATAATAGAATAAAAACAAAACAACTTAAAATATCTCTGACATCACTTTCTATACTTTAAATGTTATAAATATATTCAGGATCTAGTGGAAAATATTATGAGAGAAACAAATAACAAAATTTAAAACATAAATACAAAAAAATCAAGATCCAACTATGTGTTGTCTCAAAGAAACACACATCATGGGCAAAGACACCAAGAGACTTTGAGTCAAAATAAGGAAGTCAGATCAATCTATGAAGTGAATGGAAGACAAAAAACAAGCTGGCAGTTATTTGTTAAAGTAGACTTCTAGTGAAAATCAGTCAGTAGAGACAAAGGCCACTAGATACTAATAAATGGAATAGTTTATCAAGAAGATGTAATAGTTATAAATGTTTATGCAGTAAAGTTGGGGCTCCAAATTTTATAAAATCAGTAAATACCATGCATCATGAAAATGGACTTGAAGAAAGAAATCACATGATCTTCTCAATAGATACATAAACAGTCTTTAACTTGTGTGTGTGTGTGTGTGTGTGTGTGTGTGTGTGTGTGTGTGGTGATAAAACTAGAAAGAAGAAGATGAGAGGGAAGGGAAATGTTGCAGTTACTTTCTTATTGCTGGGACAAACACCCAGCCAAAAACAGATTATGGGAGGAAAAGGGTTTATTTCAGGCTTACAGACTCCAGAGGAAGCTTTATCATGGCAGAAGAAGCTGGGTCACCTTCATCATACATCCACAGCAGAGAGAGAGAGAACAGTCAGAGCTCAAGCTGGCTCAGAACACACCATAGGGATGGACTCAAAATCCTCCCCAGTGACACATGTCTTCCAGCAGTAGAAGTAGGAAGCTGAATAAAAAATACTTGATGCTTTGAAGGACATTCACATTCAAACCACCACAGAAAAGAACTTAATGGAAGGTGGAGAGAGAAATTAGAGTAATGGAGTACGAATGACATAAAAGCAAAAGTGCAGAGTGTTTGGAGAGAAGAAAGGAATGAGATATAGAAAGGTCATTGGCTGAGGGGATGAATAAGAACATAGTAAAATGACATATATGTCTTAAAATGCCATAATGAAGCTCACTTTATAGTCTAACTTAAAAGTTAATTTAAAAAACTGTAAAACAAAAAAGAAGGAAAGAAGGGAAAAGAAAAGAGAGAAGAAAAGAAAAATAGTATCTAAAATGAATAAATATGTTGGGAGAGATTAAAACAATTTTAATGGACTAGAGCAATGGATGAGCAGTTAAATGCACTTCCTTTTAAAGCCTGATGGCCTGGGTTTAATTCCCCAGTACCCATGTAAAGCCAGATGCACAAAGTGGTGCATGCATTTGGAGTTTGTTTGCAGTGGCAAGAGGCCCTGGTGTGCCCATCCATCCTCTTTCTCAAATAAATATAGTATTTTTTAAAACTATAAAAAAATTTTAAATATTGATTAATTTAAAGACATAGTGGTAGATCCAGTATGAAACAAAAACAAACAAAAAAAGAAAAGACCATTAATCTCCTGTTTGACAAGATCTTCAGTGAACTCCAAGCAGAAGAAATACAAAAAAAAATCATACTTATTTTTATTTAAATATATCTTTATATTGTAATTGGATGGTTAAAACAAAAATAACAATGCCATGTTGCAGGAATGACATACATAAAAACAAAATATATAAATAAAGTAGTTATAAGGAAATAATGGGAAAAACAGAATTTTAAACTTATAAGGTTTTATACTGTGCATAAAGTGATGTAATCTTTAAGGATAAACTATCATGAGTTCAAATATACATAATGTAAATCCAAAAGCAATCACTAAAAGTTTTGGTAATGTGCCAATCATACAGAAAAGTCTCTAGCCATACAGATCAAGAAATAAAAATAAATAAAATGTAAATTACCAATAAAGTAAGGAAATGGGAACATCACTACATATTCTACAGAAATTGAAATGACAATAAAGGAGTAACTTTTTGTCAATAAGCTTTACAACTAAGATATAAAGGACACATTCCTTGAAAGACACAAACCAAGTTCATTCAGAAATAGCAGATAAAATGAATAGCTTTGTTGGTATCTGCGATAGTTAATACTGATTCAACTTGACAGGATCTATAATCACCTAGGAGATGATCTCTGGAAGTCTATGAGAAAGTTTCTAAATTAGGTTAATTGAGGTGGAAAGAATCACCCTTGCTATGGGCAGTGCCATACTATGAGTTAGGGTCCCATGCTGAATTGAAAGAAGAAAAGGAAAAAAAAAAATAGCTGAGCACCAACATTCATCACTCTCTGCTTCCTGACTGTAGATGCAATGTGACCAGCTACCTCCCAGTCCTGCTGGCATGTATCCCCAACCATGATAGATTATACCCCCTTAAACTGTAAGGAAAATAAACCTATCTTCCCTTTCTTGTTAGATATTTGGTTAGAGAAATGAGAAAAGTAATGATGCAGTATCTATTTTAAATATTAAATATGTAAAGGCATCTCACCAAGAAATATGAGGCTATTGTGGGTATACCAGTAGATTTTACCAAGGATTTTTTTGTTGTTGTTATTTGTTTGTTTTTTGAGGTAGGGTCTCATTCTGGCCCAGGCTGACCTGGAATTCACTATGTAGTCTCAAGGTGGTCTCAAACTCATGGTGATCTTCCTACCTCTGCCTCCCCAGGCTGGGATTAAAGCCATGCACCACCACACACAGCTTAAGGATTTTTAAGAATTATTTATTTATTTATTTATTTATTTATTTATTCATTCATTCATTTGAGAAAGAAAGAGGCAGATAGAGAGAAAATGGGTTTACCAGGCCCTCCAGCTACTGCAAACAAACTCCAGACACATGTACCACCCAGTGCATCTGGCTTACATGGGTGCTAGGGAACTGAATCTGGGTCCTTAGGCTTTGCAGGCAAGCACCTTAACTGCTAAGCCATCTCTTTAGCCCCTACCAATGATTTTAAGAGGAAATAACCATTCTATGCCAATGCTTCCAGAAAACAGAAAAGAAGTTAATTTTTTACATTTATTTTATCTGGCCAACATTAATACTAAAACCAAAGACTTTGAAAGAAAATATAGAAAACAACCCTTATGAAAATAATGACTAAAACTATTAGGAAATCAAATAAGAAATAAAACATGACCAAATGGGGTTTGTTTCAGAATTACAAAATTGACAAAACATTAAAAAATCAATCAATGGAATTTACTACATTAAAAATTAGAAAAGACATATGGTTAAATAAAATTCAAAACTATTCAGTGGCCATATATGAAAAAATTTCATCAAATCAACTGCTAAAGGAAAAATTCCTCAAATAAAGATAAAGGGAATGTAAAAATAAACTTAACATCATACATAATTGTGGGAAAAATTATTTACTCTAAGAAAGCAATAATGTCTGATTTTGCTATTTCTAATGAACAGCATGCTGGCTTTATTAGCAAAAAGGAAAACAGACCCCACCCCCATAATAGGGCATTTTCCTTGTGCCATCATAACTTTCTATAGCTTTCTATGTTGCCTCAAAATAATCTGATTTTATCTCTCTTTCATTTAGTTCATCTCCCTGAAGGTGATTGCGAAAAGACTCTCTACCTGATTTTGAATTTTCAGTTAGCATTTTTTTTTTTTTTTTGAGGTAGGGTCTTACTCTAGCCCAGGCTGACCTGAAGTTCACTATGTAGTATCAGGCTGGCCTCTAACTCTCAGCAATATTCCTACCTCTGCCTCCCAAGTGCTGGGATGAAAGACATGCGCCACCATGCCCAGCTTCAGTTAGCATTTTTTTAAAGCCCCTTATAAATCTCCCTTTAGCCAAGATGGCTACATTTGTTAACTGAGACATTTCTATTTTCTTTAATTAATAAATTTAAATTAACTGGTTTTTAGGTTTGTTTAAATCTCATGAGTTAAAAGGAATTTGGAGAGAATTTACTTGAGTGCTTACTTATTAGACAATTACATTTGTATTTGATGGGATTTTATTTTTTATTTTTTTATTGACAACTTTCATAATTACAGACAATAACCCATGATAATTCCCTCCTCTGACTGTCCCTTTTGAAACTCCACTCTCCATCATACCCCTTCCCCTTCTCAATCAGTCTCTCTTTTATTTTGATGTTATCATCTTTTCCTCCTATTATGATGATTTTGAATAGGTAGTGTCAGGCACTGCAAGGTCATGGATATCCAGGCCATTTTGTGTCTGGAAGAGCATGTTGTAAGGAGTTCTACCCTCCCTTTGGCTGTTACATTCTTTCCACCACCTCTTCTGCAATGGACCCTGAGCCTTGGAAGGTGTGATAGAGATGTTTCAGTGCTGAGCACTCCTCTATCACATCTTCTCAGCACCATGGTGCCTTCTGAGTCATCCCAAGATCACCACCATCTAAAAAGAGAAGCTTCTCTAACCAAAAGTGAAAATAGCATTAATATATGGGTATGAACATTAAGAGAAGTGCTTACCGGGCAGTTTGGTGAACATAGTTTATACATTTAGCCAGACACTAGCAGATGTTACACCCCAAGGGCTCATGACTACCCCTGTTGTAGGTTTTCTGTATCAGGCATGTATTCCTTCCTGTGGAGAGGTCCACCAGTCCAATTAGAGAGTGTTGATGGGGATTTTATAATGTAAACATACCATATAACATATGTAAAGGTAGAATACAGAAACATATACTGATAAACTAAGATGAAATAATCTTTATGCTCAAATTTAGTCATAACACAAATTTTTATATCAAATTTGTTTATTTACCAATTTAAAATGATCAAACTTATTATAAAAATACATAGGTTTAACTATTTATTTATGTTTTCATTTTTTTATGGAAACTCCTACATAAATCATATATAAGTAAAGCTGTATGACCTTCAAAAAATCAGTGTGAATTAAAAAGTTATAAAAGATGAAATAAAGGGCTGGAGAGATGGCTTAGCGGTTAAGGCACCTGCCTCCTAAGCCTAAGAATGCTGGTTCCAATCTCCAGTGGTTCCAATCTCCAGGTCCCACATTTAGCCAGATGCAGTGACACAAGGGCGCAATGTCGCACTTGACCACAAGAGGGCGCACACATCTGGCTTTCGTTCACAGCAGCTGAGAGGCTGCTGGTGCACCCATCTCTATCTGTCTTCCTCTCCCTCTCTCTCTCTCTGTCTCTCAAAAAAAAAAAACAGATGAAATAAAAAGAATGACCTGTGTGTTTTTCTTATTTTTATTGTTTTGGGAGAGAATTTCAGGGTAGGGTCTCGCTCTAGTCCAGGCTGACCTGGAATTTACTATGTAATCTCAGGATGGGCTCAAACTCACAGAAAACCTTCTACCTGCTTCCCAAATGCTGGGATTAAAGGCATGCACCACCACACCTGGCTTGTGTATTTTTAAATTATTCTTTTATTTATTTGATTGTGTGTGTGCATGCATTAGGTCTTTTGCCAATACAGATAAAGTCCAGATGCGTGCACCCTGCTTTATGTGAGTGCTGGGGCACTGAACCAAGCCTAACAGGCTTTGCAAGCAAGTACCTTAAAGGCACTATCATCAGATAGCATCTAAAACCTACAGCCATCTCCGAGGCTTTTGCCTGTGTATTTGGTCAAACTATTTCATTGCTGTTGTCTTAAGTAAATCTAGTTTTTTACTGTCTTTTATTGGAGCTGGGAAGATGGTCTAGTCAGTGGTTAAAGAAGCTTGCTTGCAAAGCGTGCTGGCTCAGGTTCAAACCCCAAGCCAACCTCATAAGTCAGATGCAAAGTACCAAGAGTCCTGGTGTGCATACACACATATACATGTGCAAATAAATTAAAATTTAAAAACAATAACAAATGTCTCTTGTTTTTGCTTGTTTCCCTTAGTCTCAAGCCAGTTTGATGATTAATGTTTGTCCATTTGTATATCAGATAGGATAAGCTTGAGAGAGCAGCCTGGAATAACCTGTTTCTTTAGAGGAAGCAGAAGGAAAACAAAACCAGATAGAATGAGGGGTAAAAACCTCTGTAGTCTCACACATAAATATACATTCAAAGCAAAGATATCAAATGATAGACACAGACATAATGATGCAATTATGAACACAGTCTAACAAGAAACTAAAAAAGCATATAACACATAATGTATAACACATAACACATAACACATTACACAATACAACAGAGTGAACTCTTGGTAGAAACAAGAAAGGAAAATTTATATTCAAAGACATGGAGAGATTGGGAGAAGCCTAGTAAAAGAAGGTCAAAGGCAACTGGGCATGGTGGCGCACGCCTTTAATCCCAGCACTTGGGAGGCAGAGGTAGGAGGATCGCCATGAGTTTGAGGCCACCCTGAGACTACATTGCTAATTCCAGGTTAGCCTGGATCAGAGTGAGACCTTACCTTGAAAAAAAAAAAAAAAAAAAAAAAAAAGAAGATCAAAGGTGAAGCTTGGGTCCCAGAGCAAAGTGCCCTTTGGCAATGGATTCAAACTTTTACTATCACTTCACTTTTCATAAAGTTCCTTGCTGCTAAAAACAAGAAACGTGTGTGTCCTTATTTTAGAAGATAATCAGGACAGAAATACACTTACAAATGGAATCTTTTAGGGGTTGGGGATTTAGCTCAGTGGATGAGCGCTTGCCTAGCAAGCGCAAGGCTCTGGGTTCGGTCCTCAGCACCGAAAAAAAAAAAAAAAATCACAAAATCACAAAAAAAAAAAAAAAAAAAAAAAAAACAAGGGAACAAATGGAATCTTTTAATTAATTAATAAAAGTCAGGGGTCTGGAGAGATGGTTCAATGGAGAAATGGTTCAATAGTTAAAGGCACTTGCTTCCACAACCTGAAGGCCCTGATTCCATTCCCCAGTATTGACATAAACCAGACGCACAAAGTGGCACATATGTCTGGAGTTTGTTTCTAGTGGCAAGAGTCTTTGGCATGGCCATTCTTTTTCTTCCTCTCCATCTCCCCCTCTGTTTGCAAATAAATAACTAATTTTTTGTCAGAAAACCTTAAAAGTGTATATCAATCGGGTAACCTGAAATTTTTTATCAAATCCTATTAAGTCTTGATATGACTCAGAAAACTTCAAAATCAAAGTTTTCAGCTCAGTTTTACTTCAGAGAGTATCAAGATCTCTTCCACCTAGGCTTTGTCTTAAAAGAGGCTATAACAATATTTTTCTTAGATGCAGAAATTTGTCCAACTTAGATATTACTAAAGAGAAGAATCCAAGTATAGTATAAAGGAAGAGGAGACAAGGTCAGAGAGGGAGAGATGAGTTAGAAGGTTGAGAAAAGGTATGTTTCTCAGTGGGGTCCTGGATGAGGAAGGCCCAGGCTATTTACTGGTGCATGCTTTTTGTCTAGCTCTCCTTGTTACTTGCTCATACATTCGTCTACATTTGCCTATCCTCTGCGGACATTGAAACCCAATCTATATCCAGCATTGTGGACTGAGCAGCTGCTAGGTTCTCCCAGCCCACATCTTATAAGCTAATCCAGTAACTCCCCTTTTAAATACTTGTTCATGCTATCAGTTCTGTTCCACTAGAGAACCCTGACTGATACATTAAATACTTCTAAGTTAATTACCATAATTGCCAAGCATAAAGCCAGCTGGAGTACCAAATGGCATTTTATCTCTAAATATTTCCTCCTTTGAATTTGTTTACTATTTTGTTATCTTTTTGTTTCTTTTCTTAAAATTGCAATCATCTGTGCTAGCTAGAGGGCTTTCTATTTTGTATCAAACTTATGGGTAGCTTATGGGAGTAGCATACCAGGTTTCAGTCCCAACTTCTTAGCTATTGTTCCTTGAATTTATCCTACAAATATGTGGGAACATTGCGAGGCCTATGACAGGGGATGACAGCTTCCTATGTGTGTCTTATCAGCTGAACCAACAGGGTTCCTTCTAAACCAGGAATGATATATGTCCTCTTGGGCTTCCTTAGGAGGCCACAGCACATCCTTGGGAATTCCCCAAGGTCTGTACTCTGGTTAGAGGGAACAAGTGTCCCTTGACTTCAGTGTCATGATCAAATGCACATAGGATTTTTAAACTAAAAGTGACAAAGTTGCAATAAACAGGATAGTAGACAAAAATGCAGGATTATATGTTGGTACAGTGGCAAGGAAAAAAGGCCAAATGCCATTCTTTGATTGGCTTAAGCCCAGATTCCCATGATAATCTAAGACAAAAAGAGATGGAATTAGTAAAATGTGATTATCTGGAAACAATTAAGAACCTGAAGTTTATATGGGTCAACTTCCCACCTCAGCAGCGCACAAAATTCAATTTCTAGTAGGAATGGGGAAAGACCCACAGGACATTTAGCAGACAGCTTAGAGTATTTATGGGCTGGAGAGATGGCTTAGCAGTGAAAGCACTTGCCTGCAAAGCCAAAGGACCCAGGTTCGATCCCCCAGGACCCATGTAAACTAGATGCACAAGGGCGTGCATGCATCTGGAGTTCATTTGCAGTGCCTGGATGTCCTGGTGTGCCTATTCTCATTCTCTCTCTCTCTCTCTCTCTCTCCTTGCCTATTTCTCTCCCTCTTTCTCTCAAATAAGTAAAATTTAAAAATATATTTAAGAAAAAGAGTATTCACAATTCCTCACTAAAAAGTAATAACCATTACCTGTCAATTCCCTGAGTTCAGAGTCCCTGGGGTTGCCCCATTTGAGGGCTTTCCTGAGGCTTTCCTACCCCCCAAGAATGTCTCTCTTTTCAATCCTCTTTAAGAACCCTTAGTCTGAATGGAATCTGTATTTCAATATTTCACATGTTTTAACTAAAATGACAACTGTCTGAAAGCAAGTTCCAGGTCATATAAAAACATTTGAAAATTTTAGCCGGGCATGGTGGCTCATGCCTTTAATCCCAGTACTTGGGAGGCAGAGGTGGGAGGATTGCTGTGAGTTCAAGGCCACCCTGAGACTACATACTGAATTCTAGGTCAGCCTTGACTAGAGAGAGACCCTACCTTGAAAAACAACAAAAAATTTTTTTTGAAAAATTTAAATATATGTTTAAAAAAAGAAGCAGGGCTAGAGAGATGGCTTAGTGGTTAAGGTGCATGCCTGTGAAGCCTAAGGACCCAGGTTCAATTCTCCAGGTCCCACTTAAGCCAGATGCACATGGTGGCACATGCATCTGGAGTTTGTTTGCAGTGGCTAGAGGCTCTGGTGTGCCCATTCTTACTCTCCCACCCCCACTCTGTCTCTAATAAATAAATAAACTAAAATAAAATCTTTAAAGTAAATAAATAAACTTTTAAAAGAAGCAAAGAGGTGAATGTGTAGGTCAGTGAGATAACACTTGCTTAGCATGCACAAGGAGTTGGATTTCCATTTCTAGCACTGCCAAAAAGATAGCTAAAGAAGCTTTCAAAGAGCAAATACAGATGGTGCTCAGTGGCCAAACATAAGATTTCTTTTTCTCTTTTTTATTTCAGAGTGGTGCAAACCATGCTGTGAATTTTAATTTGGATCTCTTCCTGGGCTAATGTAACAATTACTTTCATGTTACTGGGAGAAAATGCCTAACCATGAGCGGCAGGAAGGAAAGGGTTTATTTCATCTTAGTTCCAGAGGGCAGAGTCCATCATAGCAGTGAAAGCATGGCAGGAGCAAGAAACCAGAGTCACATCATCACATCAACAGACAGGAAGCAGAGCAAAGCAACAAGTGCTAAATGCACAGCTAGCTGTCGCCTTTTTATACAGTCCAGGACCAGAAGTCCCTGGAATGGCATTCCCAATAATTAGACTGGGTCTTCTCACCTCAATTAATGTAATCTAGAACATGTCTAACAGACAGCCAAGAGATTTGTTTCCATGGTGATTCTAAATCTTGTCTAGTTGACCACCAGAAATTAAACATCATAGCCAGTAACACACAGCTCAATCCCATCTCACATTCTGGGAAGCAGTATTGGAGCTGTAGGTACCAGCCAGAGAAACAACTGACACTACAGTGTACCCTGTTACCAAGATAAACTATACAGTAGGTTAGATATGTTCATTACATTTTTGCTTTGTGATAGGTTCAATTTACAATAGGTTTATTGAGGTATTGTCCCACTGAAGGTTGAGGAGTATCTGTATTAATAACTTACATCAAAAACTTCAGCTGTAAGCCTGATGTAGTGGCGCACGCCTTTAATCTCAGCACTCAGGAGGCAGAGGTAGGAGGATTGCTGTGAGTTCGAGGCCACCCTGAGACTACATAGTGAATTCCAGGTCAGCCTGAGCTAGAGTGAGACCCTACCTCAAAAAAAAAAAAAAAAAACCCTTCAGCTGTAATGTAGAAAAGTAGGAGGTATAGGGAGGCAATCTAGAACAAAGATCTTATCCCTAAGAACCTTACAAGTAAGAAGTTACAGGCCTCCAGCTATATTTACACTATATAATTCTGACACCCAACCCTAATTATGTGACCCTGTTGTTCAAAATCCTTGTTACAGGATCAGTGACCAATGTTGAAGCAGTGGCTGAAAGAATGTAAGAGACAAAGGATGGGGAGGAGTACTTCAGAATGCTGTCTTCCAGATACAAAGTAGCGATTGCATTCATGCCCTCACAGTGGCTGACACCACATAAATGAGACCTACATACTATAAGGGAAAAAATGATGACATCAAAATAGAAGAAAGACTAGCTGGAAAGAAAAAAATGGGTTCAGTGGAAGGGGGATGCGGAAAAAGGGACAAAGGAGACCAGTGGGAGAGGATTATGATCAGAGTACATTTTGTATATTATGAAGGTTGACAGTAAAAAGTTGTGTTTTTTTTTTTTAATCCTTATTATGTGGGACTACCTAAGCCTTCCCTAAATGATTTTGTTTTCATGTAACTTTCCAGGCAGTCCACAACATGAATCCATGCAGGCCGAGAAGCCCTCATTCCTGTGCTTCTTGTTTAGTTTGGAGAACCTTCCTTTTCTCATTCTTCCCTACCCACTCCATCCCAGACAAGATCTGGCTATGTTGCCAGATCTCATCTCATCTCAAAGTCCTAGCCTCAAGTTATCCTCCCATCTCAGTTTATCAGGTGTATGCCACCACGCCCATTTTAAACATCTGTCTCCAGTGCAATCTTCCCTGAAGCACAAGACCATGGGTGTATGCCTTCAAAGTCATGTCTGCATGCTTTCTACATTCTCTCTGCAGGGACAGGCAGGAAATGGTTTTATTAAGTAAATATGCAATGTCTCTTGTTCCTTAATATAAAAGATTTAGCAACATGGATGTACTATACATAATTTAGAGTGGTTTTAATTTTATACTTTTTCTTACTCATAACTAATGGTCACAAAGAGTAACTGAGACATGAATCAAACATACTTTCCTATTGATTTATTTCTTCTGACTTGACAAATCACATTTGTATATAAGATTTCTCATGAGCACTTTTTCTTTGTAGTATTTGTATTGATCTATTGAGCAGTCCTCTGAATTGTAGTTATGTCTCCTCTTCTATACTCCTAAGCACATCTCCTCTACAGATCCATGGCACATCACAACAGAAGTGCATAGTCCTGGGGCTGGAGAGATGGCTTAGCACTTAAGGTACTTGGTATCAAAACCTAATGACCACGGTTCAATTACCCAGTACCCACATAAAACAAGATGCATACAGTGTTGCATGTATCTGGAATTACTTTGCAGGGGCAGGAGACCCTGTTGCACCCATTCTCTGTATCTCTCTTCTCTCTACCTCTGCTTGCAAATAAATAGATAAATAAAAATATTTTTCAAAGCCAAGCATAGTGGTACATACATGTAATCCCAGCACTTGGGAGGCAGAGGTAGGAGGTTAACCATGAATTTGAGGCCACCCTGAAACTAGCACAGTCCTTCACTCAGGGATCTAGTTCTGCCATTCTACAAGAACTTTTTCTCAACTTTCCATGCGTAAGTCAAGAACCAAGGAACAAGTATGGGATCCTCTTCTTTCCTTTCATGTCCAATTGATTTTGCCAACAAACTCCCAAAATTACCTATTTTCCATTGGCTCCTGCTTTTTATTTCCACCCCTCAGGCCCACTGTCTTGCTCTCTGGGGTTACTACAGATATCTCCCACTTCTGTCCTGATTCTCCACAGTTTCTTCTGCAACACAACAGTAATACTTAAAAATAAAATTAAATTGCCTTATGTGGTGTTGTGGCCCTAAAATACCAACATTAGAGATGCTGAGGCAGGAGGATGGCAAATTTGAAGCTAGCCTGGGCTACATAGTGAGACCTTCATCTGAAAAAAAAAACTGAATCAATTGAAGTAAGTCAACTTTATTAAAGTACCATTCATGTAGTAAAATTTAAATGCTTTAAGTGGATATTTATGAAATCCTGCCTTCCTTTCTATCAAGAGGACACCAAGCTCAGTCTTATTTAAGGACCTTGGGAATCACTGTGTGTAACCCCTAGACCTCTGCCTCATCATCTCCTAGAACCCTTCCTGTTGAGTGCCCAGGCCATCCATGGTCCACTTCTCTTTCTCCCTGAGTAATTTCCTCTGCTTTAAATACCATCTACCTTCTGCCTACTCAAAGTATGACTCTAGCCTGGTTCCCTCTTCATGCTCCAAGCTGTGTGTCTAGTAATTAATCTAATAACCTGGAGAGCTACAGACTCCTCCACAGAAGCATCCCCAAAGCTAAGTTTCTAATCCTGCCTTCTCCCCAAACCTGCTCCTATCACAGCATGTTCATGTTAGTTGATGCCAATGCCATTGCTTCTTTGCTGGAACAACATTTGGAGTCACCTTAGATGTCATCTTTTTTTCTTACTCATTACAACTAATTGGGTAGATTTGTTTTCTCAGTCTCATGTATCTCAGGCTGGCCTTAGACTCACTTTTTAGCTGGATGTTCTTGAACTCATGATCTTCCTGCCTCCACCTCCTGAGTCCTGGGTCCTCAGGTGTGCACTATCATGACTGGTTTATGTGGTGGTAGGTATTTAGATTTAAACAGGGGAAGATTTAGGGCAGGGACAAGGGGTACATTTAGTTAAGCAGTCTTGGTCAAACTTGGTTTGGTTGCTTGCTATCTCTATTCTGGTTCTTCAAGATGGTCTGAAAAAAAAATCCTTATTGCTCCAGGGGTGTGATCTGGTTTGTATAAAACAATTACTACTGCTAGATAATTGCCCACATTTGGAGGGGATTCTGTTCTGGATGAATTTGGTGTTCTTGGAATGTAAGGTAACAGCAGGTTTCCTGGAAACATTTAGAGGCTTTTTTGAAGTCTAGAGCTGGACATTGTAAAAGCTAACAGTAAGATGTCTCAGTAACTCTTATCTCTGTGGCTTCTGCTTTGAAGGGAGATGAGACAGATTAGTTATCACTGGCTTCTAAACAGACATTCCTTGAGTGATTAAAATGCCTATATGCAAAGGTAAGCAAGTGCCCCAAAAATGAAAGCAGAGATGCCCATGCTTTAACCTGCTTTCAATTACCTTATGGACCCAGGTGAAGTCTCAGCATTTTTCAGAAAATGCTATTTCTTAGTGCTGATTAACAGGGGAGAAGCCAAAGACCTCCTCTTAAAAAGGGATTCAAGATTTGTTTTGGTGGGCTATATAATAAGAGACACAGACATGGAAAGATTTGCATTTGAAGATTCTAGAAACAGGAGACATGGCACCAAAATCTGCCAGGATGTAGAGCAAGTGAGAAGAAGGTGGATAAAAGACTTTTCTCCAGTAAAGAACAGGAGAGGCAGGGTAGCAGACTCAGAGTAATCATTTTTATAAACTCTGGGGCATAGGCCCAATTGTCTGGTATCTGGCCCTGGGAAGAGTTAGGCAAGGTGGTAGAGTCACAGAGTCTGAGAGCTTCATAAAGTAGGTGGCTGGGCTGGATTTGTTCATTTGCATATTTATTATCTCTAGGAATCAACTACCTCTTGGAGGCTTTCTCTAGTCAGCAAGGCCCAGAGATGGGTCCAAAAATACAGAATGATCCAAGTGTGGTGGCACACAGCTTTAATCCCAGAACTTGGAAGGTAGAGGTAGGAGGAGTGCTGTGAGTCAAAGACTAGTCTGGGACTACAAAGAGAATTCCAGGTCAGCCTGGACTAGAGCAAGACCTTACCTCAAAAAACAACCAAAGAAACAAACAAAAACACAGAATGAAATCCAAGCACTTGTGAGGCAGAAGTAGGAGGATCAAGGTGATTTCCAGGGCAGCCTGAGACTACATACTGAATTCCAGGTCAGTCTGTGCTAGAGTGAAACCCTACTTCAACACACATACACACACACACACAAACACAAAATACCTACAATGTGACTTACATAGCAGATAGTAGGTGTTATAGAAGGTATAATCAAAACAAGTCCAAGCCAGGCATGGTGGCACACCATGAATATGCATGATTTTGAGGCCACCCTGAGACTACATAGTGAATTCCAGGTCAGCCTGGCTCCACTGTAAGACCCTATCTTGCAGCAAAACCAAAAAAAAAAAGAAGATTTATACTTAGGAGGAGGAGGAGAGGAGGAAGTGGAAAAACATTTTATTGGAGGAGAAAACAAGAAGGAGCAAAGGGATAGGATAAAAAGGTCCAATGAAGGGTGAGGGACACTATCTCATGATTATTTTAGGTCTTTTTAAGCATTTGACTATGCTTAAAACTAGCAGAAAAAAAAAAAAAAAAGCCTAAGAATTTTTCTAATAATGAGGGAGAATTGTGAGGTATCTTGGACTGAATTTTGCTTCTTTAAGTACTTCAGTTATATTTATTTTCTATTGAGATAAAATTCCCATGGCGCAAAATTCATCTTTTAAAGTCAATAATTCAGTGATTAAAAGTCTATTCACAGAGCCGGGCATCTACCATCTCCACAATTATTTAGAATACTTCATCAGCCCAAGAAGATACCCCACACTCTTTTGTGTGACCCACATTCTGTAACCTTAGACAACCACCTTTCTGTCTCAATAGACAATTCCTAGAAATAGAACCATAGGACTGATGTATAGCCTTGTGTGGACTTCTTTCTGCTGCCACATTTAATCCACATCTGACATAAAACACAAACATGCAACATAGCAGGAAAGTGGATTTGGGTTTGGTGAGCGGAACTTGAAAACTGAGCACATACTTCCCAGTATGAGTAGAGTTGGACATAGAATTAGGACTGCGTATAGCAAGGCCCTCACAAAGGTTTCCATTTTACTAGCTCCTTTACTTGCGCCATCCCCATTTCTGTCCTTACTCCTACAGAAAAATAGGGGAAGTAGGAATAAGCAGAGCAGAGTTTGAGACCCAAGAGATCTGAAAGTAATAGTCAGTATGCCCTAGCTCCGGAGGGCAGCAGAACTTGCAAAGCACCTTCTGAAATCAGTTCTAGACCTAGACTGGTGCCTAAGGCTAAGCAACCCCAACCAAGTGCCACGTCTCTCTGCTGCAATCTATTCCAGAGCAGATCACAAGGCCTGTGTGAGCCAAGACCAGCCTTTCCAGGCCCTGTCCCTCAGAGACAGCTCAGCTAAGCTTATGCCTGGCTACACTGACCTGTGCTTGGGGTCTCTGCACCAAATATCCATGTTTGAACAAAACTACCAGTTATACACTATCCACTAAAAATTGTTACTTAGGGAAATTTCCTTCTCAATAATTCTCAGATCATTATGGCTAGCTCTGTTTCTGGAACTTCAGTACATTTCTCCTTATCCACATTAGCCAGACTTCTGGCGAGGGCTAGTGTAAACACTTCCCATCATTCTTGCACATTTTTAGCCTAAGTCCCACAGTGCTGAGAGAAGCCCAGGATCTTTGCTTCCACTGTAAGGAGCCTGTCTTGCAGCAGGACTGAGATGATTTCTTTGGTATTTACACTTTGGGAAATTATAACATTTTTGTGGCAAAACATTTTATTGTTGTTCAGAACAACACTCAGCAATGGGATAACTCTTACAAAAGAGCAGCATTTATGAGTTAGCTGTACAATTCAAACCATATGGTTGAAATTTCCCATTAAGCATTTGACTATGCTTTTAGAATAGCAGAGATGAGAAACAGCAGAAGGAACTTCAGAGTATACAGAACCAGAATGGAGGAGGGGAGAAAAGTGACTCTGCCAAGTCCAAAGCATGGCTGGATTTTGTCACTGCTAATGAGAAGCAGATATTGAAAATATGCTGCAAGTTAAAAAAACTCTCTAAGAATTGTTTCCTACAGATATTTTTGCTCTTCTATGCCTATTGACCCTACATGTTAACTCTGCAAGATGATGGTACCTGGTTTAAATTTCAGTCCTACCCTGTCCTAAGTAAATTTGAAAATGAGTATTAGAACACAGACTTTAGGGCTCCTCTCAACATGCTCAACATGCCTGCATCTCCTTTGCAAACTTTCTGTCAGTCTGCTGTGCATGCCCTCTGTTTTAGGTCTTTCTATTTTTTTTTAAATATTTATTTATTTGCAAGCAGAAAGATACATAGATGATAGATAGATAGATAGATAGATAGATAGATAGATAGATAGATAGGCAGGCAGACAGACAGACAGGGAGAGTATGGGTGCACCAGAGCCTCTAGCCACTGCACATGAACTCCAGATGCATATGTCACTTTGTGCATCTGGTTTTACATGGGTACTGGGGCATCGAACATGGGTCATTAGGCTTTGCAGACAAATACCTTAACCACTGAGCCATCACTCCAGCCCTAAATCTTTTTTAAAAAATATTTTTAGTTATTTGTTTGAGAGAGAAACAGGCAGATAGAAAGAAAGAATGGATGTGCCAGGGCCTCTAGCTGCTGCAAACAAACTCCAGATGCATGTTCCACCTTGTACATCTGGTTTTACGTGGGTTCTGGGGAATCATACCTAGGCCCTTTGGCTTTACAGGCAAGCACCTTACCATCTAAGCCATTTCCCAAGCCCTATCTAGTTTTTTTGTTGTTGTTATTTGTTTGTTTTTTTGTTTTATTTTTCAAGGTCAGATCTTGCTCTAGCCCAGGCTGACCTGGAATTCACTATGTAGTCTCAGGGTGGCCTCAAACTCATGGCAGTCCTCCTACCTCTGCCTCCAGAGTGCTGGGATTAAAGGCGTGAGCTACCACACCCGGGTCTATTCTAGGTCTTTCTAAAAGCCTATCTCTAGCTCTCCTAGCTGCCTTCCAGCCTCAGTGAGGGAGGTAATAGGCTCCTCAGAATGTCAACTAGAAAAGGATCATAAGGGCAACAATACTGAGGAAGACTAACTGATTTGATATTCCCACTAAAGTTGAGGATCTAACCACATGTATATTCAGCAAAAGGAGCTGCCGAGCCAGGCCTTACACAAGCCTCACTGATGAGAGGAGAGCTAGGACAGGTGGGGCGGGGAAGAGGTTGCTGGTGCCTGGAAGGGAAGAAGTCATTCAAGAATCTTCACAAAGCTCAGCGGCATAAGAGGGCAGAGATTCCTACAGGAACAAATCACAAAGTCTACTGAGGTGTCACTGAGTGGGCTGCCAAGGTCTGGACTGCCAAGGGCCCCTCTAACCTAGAGGCACTATGGACATTAGAATAGCCTGGTTTTGCCATACAAATCATGCAGCTCTGTGATGGTTTAAGACACTGAAGACAAAACCCACACTCAACCAGCATGGTGTCACAGCCACAAATTTGGAGCAGTTTCTTGCAGGTGGTCCTAACAAACAGAACCGAAGCTTTTGTTTTACTTCTGCCACTCTCCCCTCACACTGGAGCCCTTCTATCGCCACTTTTTTTTTTTCATGTTTTCTAGTTCATTGAGATTGCCCTTAAAGTCTGCTCACCTAAGGAACTTTTGAAGATGGAATTGTACCCCGATACTGCCAGAGAGCCACCAAAGAGACTTCTATGCAAACATCACAGTGCACATAGTGAATATGCTCCTTTGGAGACCAGACCTTTTGAGCTATTATGTGGATACACTGGAACAAGTAAGTAATGTAAGGTAGAAGAGGATGGAGGGGTAATGACATGAATGTGTGTGGTAGGGCATATGTCACTGATGTCCACATAGACTCAAGTACAGGGTTGGGGATATGGCTCAGCAGTTAAAGGCACTCGCTTACAAAGCCTACCAGCCAGGGTTCAATTCTTCAGTACCCATGTAAAGCCAGATGCACAAAGTAGTGAACTGATCTGCAGTTTGTTTACTGTGGCAAGAGACCCTGGCATGCCCATATTCTCTCAGGTGGGGTTTTTCTCTCTCTAAGATTAAAAAAATAAAATAAAAAAAAAAAAAAAAAAAAAAATACAAATACAGGGCTGGAGAGATGGCTTAGTGGTTAAGGTGCCTGCCTGCTAAGCCTAAGAATGCCTGTTCAATTCTCCAGGTCCCATGTTTAGCCAGATGCAGTGACTCAATGCCACACTTGACCACAAGGGGACACACGCTCCTGGAGTTTATTCACAGAGGCTGAGAGACTGCTAGCGTGCCTATTCTCTCTCTCTCTCTCTCTCTGACTCTCCCCTCCCCAAAAAAAATACACATACAGATAGGAAAGTATAGAATTAAGTACACAAGCATGTGTGTACAGATTGCTACACATATAGATAATCCTAGTCCTGTCAACAGTGAAAGCTGAGAAGCTCTTTGGAAAAGAGTGAATTCTATGGATGGAGTAAGGAAAATGCATGAGGAGCCTAATCATTTTTGGTGCCAAAAGTAAGAAATTTCTTAATAAACCAGGTGGAAGACTATTGAAAGGACATAAGGACTAAAGTCAAGACAATGTGAGAAACAAAATATATAAGGATCCTACTGAATACTACCCCTCCAAATAAATTATGTACTTGAGTCCTTATTAATATAAATAACTGGAATAGTAACTTAATAGAATGCATTGGGCCCACTAACTGCTTATTAGAATTTGCAGTGACCCATATGCACATGCATGACAGCTGTGTAAGTAAAACACTGCTAAAAGAGAAAAAAACTCAGTGGAGATTCCTGCTATAGAAAAAAAGAGTCAGCATTTAAAGGGTCAATATCAACTCTCTGGCCTACCTACCTGAGCTTGGAGAAGTAGGAGGAGGGAAGAAAGAATGTTAGAGCCACAGCGTAGGAAGGTGTACTCTGTGGCATTGTTCCTCCCACAGAGAATGACTGGTGCACTCATGACCACAGTAACCCCATAGTGAATACCAATAAACCCACTGAGGAGGGAGAGAGGGAATATAAGAGTATAACTTGATGGGAATACTCCAGACACATGACCCACTTTGTATATATGGCTTTACATGAGCACTGGGGAATCAAACATGGGCCATCAGGCTTTTCAAGAAATCCCTTTAACCACTGAGCCATTTCCCCAGCCAAAGTTAAAATCATTAGCATGTGTGGACCTGGATGCCTCCTATACCAGCTGTGTGCAATGACACATGAGGTCTAATGGTTTGGGGGGGGGTACAGTATGCAGGGGAGGAAGATCAAGAGACAAGGAGGTCCATCTATGCAGCTATGGTTGTCATCTGTGTTGGGGTTAGACCTTTAGATGCTATGGCTGCTTTGTCTCCAGGTAACCTCTTGCCCATGCTCTATAAGGAAGCCTAATAAACTCATTGTTTTTGCCTGGTTGAACTTTGGTGGTATCGACCCTTAGTTATTCAGGGGTATCCTGCCTGTGGAGAGCAAGTGCTAATCAGCTTCTCCCCAGGAAAACATTCATGCTACAGACTTAGCAATAAGGCTCTATAAGCTACTTCTCTGAGGGAGGGACCTCTGGAGGGTATTTGGGTATTATCTCATTTAGGGGATAACTATTCCTCCCACCTCCTTAGCATGTCTTTAGGTGAGAGGTGAGTATGGGTGATCTCTTGGCCATGTGATTGACAGGACCAGTTGGATTAACTTTTCGGTTACTGTTTTTATTTATTTATTTATTCACTTATATTTTCAGTTGGCATACAGAGATTTAGGCATTATTCATTCTAGCATTTTCAAACATAACTTGTTTTGTTTAAGTTCTGTTCTCCACTCCTATAACCTACCAATTTCCCTATTTTCTACTCAACTGCCCCTCCCAGTATCTTCCCCATTCTGTTTACATGTCACATGCGTCCTTTTGCCCTTCCTGTTTGGATTTACTTTTAAGGAAAGGACAATTATCTTATGCTTTGAATAGGTTAGAATGTCATGTCTCCACCCAGGGCAAGAGTACTATGTTCATCTCATCAGGAGAAAGCAGCTTTCCCCTTAATGGGCCTAAACAAAAACTCTGATACCTCACTTTCTCTCTTTCATGTAGCATTTTAAATCCTTTGGAGGGGCAATTGTAATGTTTCCTTTTTTAATGTTACCAGGGAAACATAGGATGACATCCATCCCCAATGGTGTTTAAGCCTGATCATGCTTGTCTAGCTACAACAGTTCTGTGCCAAATCTTAACTCATGACTCATGTCACAGTTGCATAGCTGGACATGAGGAAGAAATAGCCAGACAGTGTCATAAATTCTACCAGCTAGTTCATGGTACAGGAGATGTATGAGTCAGTATTAGTATGTTCCAAGTAATCCCTGGCTTTCTGGGCCATTGTTCAACAGCCACCTTGTCTACCTATGCCTTAACAGCTGTCCTTCCTGTAGGCTCAGGTTTCTGCTACAGTATGGTCCAGTACATGCTCCCAGCACTTGTTCCTCCTAACCTGACGATGTCCCAAAACTTAGTATTACCAAGCCCCTATAATCCCATCCTGTGTGCCTCAGCTCTCACAACCTAACGAGTTGTAGGCTTGTTGAGGGTGGGGCTGGGAAATATTTTATTGTCATGCCCTCAGTCCCTTATTTAATCCCTTACTTAATACTTTCTGAAGTACTGCCTGATGTAAACTCTTTTAATCCAACTATCCAAAAGGCAGGTGTCAATGAAAAGCACACAGCTCTTATCTTAAAAGGAATAGTTTTTTTCTGGAGCCAAATAAGAGTGACCATGGCCCAGGAACAGATTCAGGTTATCCAAAATTCCACATTCTAATATAGCAATTTCCTCATGTTTTTATAGTTACAGAACAAAAGAAAGTTGAGAGTAACAGGGCCCCCAAAGTGAAGATTGCCCCCTTTCCTGGCTAAAAGCAGGAAATGTCCTTGAGTCTTTAACGGGGAATCGGTTTTTCCTTCTTTTCTCCTACAGGAGTCTTTGTAGCCACCAGCTTGCTGGAGGCCAGAAATGTTAGAAAGGTCAGGTCTGACCTCTTTTTCTCTGAAGGAGTTCCCCTCCCCTAGAAATCTGACACATGGATGTAAATAAGATTACTCCTTCCCCAGAAACGTGGTTAGTTTGGTTTTTCCTTAACTCTTCCTCTCTAAAGGAGTCCCCTTCCTATAACTCACTCTCCTACCCACATCAGGACTCCTCCTGCTATACAAGAGCTCTACCTTCTGTCCTTCTCATAAACTCTAAGAACATCTTATTAAATCTCACCTTGTGTCATCTGTGGATTTTACTCTTCAAATTCACAAGAACCTGGAGACCACTGACTCAGTGGAAATTTTGTGTGACAATGAGCCAAGAAAGGCTTCATTGTTCTCAAAGGCACTCTCTGAGTTCCCATCTCATCATTACCAGGCCCTTCCTCTAAGGTTCACTTCATTGACATAAATGCATTGACATAAAGTTTTGTGGAGGAGAGAGTTCTGGGCACTGGGTAGGCTTAGAATTTCCCAAGCCAGTGGATCCCAAAGAACACCCCACAACCCACCAAGTCAGTGGCTTTAAAGCTTTTGAATTACCTTGTTAGCAAAGAATTGAAAAATGCAGATATGGAGAAGAGTAAATTATGAAAGATTTATTTTAGTAGAGAGTAAGAATAAGAGAGAAGAAAAGCTTCCAAGCCAAAGGGAGTTTACCCCTCCCATTCAGGCTGGAAGCAGGGAGAGAGAAAGTCATGGAAATCCATGTGGCAATTTAGATCAGGTCTTTTAATAAATTAAGCATCCAATTGGGATGAGCCTTATTGCCAAGTTCAAATGTATATGAAAGATCTTGATGGGCTAGTGGACTCAGGAAGAGGGACAGACTCAGAAAGGACCTGCCCATAGGGAATACAAGCTAGGGAAATGTTGAGGAAGAATCAGGAAGCTGCTGTGATCGCCATCTTGGATCAGACTAGAGTTTAAGTCTCGCCAAGGCAGGCAGCACTCACATTCTTCTGGACTTGTGTTGTTAGTTGACTACTTGCAAAACAAAGATACTTTGCTTTTACTCTGCATTACATGTATACTTGTATGTTAGTCAGGGTTCTCTAGAGGAAAGAACTGATGGAATAAATACATATTATGAAGTGGATTTATTATATTAGCTTATAGTATATAGGCTGGGAAATCCAACAATGGCTGTCTGTAGGATGGAAAGTCTAAGAACCCAGTAGCTGCTTAGTCCACAAAGCTGAATGCCTCAGCTGTCCCAATCTGGAGCTGAAAGACCAGAGGGTTTCTAGAGATCTTCTGGTCTACAGTCCATGAGGGAAGACTAAATAATCTGGGTTCTGGTGTCTGTAAATGATAGAAGCAACAAGGTAGATATACTTATCAGCAAGAAGCAAGAGCAGCCAAGCAAAAAGGCACTGCATTTCTCAGAGTCTCTTTATATAGAGACTGTCATTAGAAGGGGCTGTTCATTCTGGCCTTCCTCCTCCAGGTAATCCTTCCTGGAAATGTCATCACAGACCTGTCCATAAGCCCTGCCTCTTACTTGATTTCTCAGCTGATCAAAATGACAATAGAAATTTAACTGTCAGAACTTGAAAGAGGCTTATGATTAATACAGACATTACTGCTGTGTCACTCAGGATTATAGGAACTTTATGCCAGTAATTGGGGATGTAGACCAATTATATATATCTTATTATATCATAATATTGCACTTTCTTTCACAAGTATAAACTGAAGTTCCCTGAAAAAGCCACATCTGTGTTAAATATTCTGCAGACAGATTACAACTTTGCATTCTGGAGAGATTAAATGTTACAGATCAACAACTAAAATGATGTTGGTCTATCTATCATCCCCCAATAGCAATTTATTACCAGTCTCTAAGTCTGGCCTTGTATCATTGTGAAAATCAGGTCGAGCTTTTGGAACATACTGACTTTGCAGACCAGTAACTTTTAACAGCTTAGAAGCTAAGAATATCATCAGATAGCATATGAAACTATAGACTATTTCCTTGCTTTGCTGTAACCCATCTATCTCATGCCTACACCAGTATATTTGGTAAATGCATTGACTTATGATTGTCTTTGTTCTGTGATGAAACAAGTTCATATAACGACATCCATGGTAGAACATGTCATTCAGGGAAACCTGAATCCATGTTTCTGAGCAATGTCCACTTATATTTATCTCAGAATAAGCTATTTCTTATTGCCTTTGGAATAAGAGCTATGTTTGAAGTCTACACTAGAAATCAGTAATCTGTAATCAGAAATCAGTAGTTATTGTTACTGCTTTTGTTTATTAGTTATGGACATAGTCAGTCTGTAAACAGCACTTGATGGTACCATCCTTACCCTCAACCCTGCCCCCCAAAAGGGAGTTTCCTTTGAGGATGCTGGTTATTCCCATGGGGATTGTAATTGTGCATTGTGGGGGTAGCCGTCAGTTATGGGGAAGAGGAAATGTCTCTGTGTGTAATGTCACAACTTGTGGCTCTAACAATCTTACCACCCCCTCTTCTGTGAAATTCCCTGAGCCATGCTGGGTTCATTTTAGGTCTTCACTGGTGGGCTCATAGGAGCCTCTGGATCTCTGGTGTGGTAGGAGTTAGGTGTCCTCAGTGTCTATCTCCTTCACTCTTGTGCTGATATCAGGTTCACAGAGAAAGTAGTGCTCTTGCTCATTTCCCCAATTCCTCTATGGTTTCAGCTGGGGCCCTCATGAAGTGTCATGAGCCATTTCTCTCCTCAGGTCCTGCTTCCATCTAAAAAGGAGAAGCAGATTCTTCAACAGAGAGTGAAGTCAGCACAGGGTAAATGGGATAATCATTGTTAGTTTAGAGACAATTAAATGGGTGTAGGCCCTCTTACAGCCCAAGATTGATGGGAGTTTGATAGTGAAGAGTAAACTCATTATATGATTCTAACTTGTTTCCCAGTTCCAGATAGCAGTTCCTTTTCACTGAGTGGATCTGTTAGCCAATCCAAGAGCAGTTGGTTACCCACCATGGCTGTGTGCCACTATTGCACTTGGGTGAGTAGCTTAGACCTCAAGTTGCTCAGATGGATGTTGGCCACTTTCCCCCAGTAGTTCATGTAGCACCTTCTGGCACTAGATGGGCTAACTGTCTGGGGACTGGCTCTCTTCCAGATTAGCCAGATCTCTCCATGTTCCATACTGATAGCATATGGTGTCTTCAGCAGTAGGGTGTTATCATTAACCTTTGGTGGGTAATCAAATGCTCTGACAGAAGTCTGTCTTCTTTTGGGAAACCTTGTAGGTCTCTCTGATCAACAGCTCATTGTGGGTGATAACCATATCCTGGTACTGGGAATTATGGGCCAGCACCAAGGGAAAAGAAGCAAGAAAGAGAAAGAAAATATGAAAGAAAAAGAAAGAAAAGAAAAGAAATTGGAGAAAATTAAGGTTAGGTTTCACCTCACCCTCTCCAGGACCCTTTGATTCACGTGTTCCCTCTAAGGTCCTGATAAAGGGTCAACATTTTAGTCTGTCTTCCAGGGTATAGGATTTTATGGTACCAGTTTCATTTGGGTTCAGTTTTGTGTTCCCCCACCACCACCCTTACCCTGCCCTCAAGCCCTACCCTCCCTATTGTCCCATCCTCAAGATGCCTTTTAGGTATGTCAGCATCACAGGTTGATCCAGGTTAGGAGCTGCAGATGAGTGAGGCCACGTGACAATTGTCTTTCTGAGACTGGGTGAGTTCACTGAGTATGATCTGTTCCAAATTTTACCATTTTACTACAAATTTCATTGTGTCAGTTTTTTTAACTGCTGAATAGAATTCCATCGTGTAGATATACCACATCTTGGTTATCCATTTCAGTTCTTAGCTATTATGGATTGAGAAGCTATAAGCATGGTTGAGCAAATATTCCTAATTGAGGCGTGGAGCTTTTAAGGTAAATGCCTAGTAAGGGATTAACAAGAGTATGTTGGTAACTCTATAGCCAACCTTTCTAAGCGTCTCCATATTGCTTTCCATAGTGCCTGTACCAGCTTACATTCCCAACAGTGAATGAGTGTTTACATTTCTCCACATCCTCACCAACATTTGTTTACATTTTATTTTTTAATGTTTGCTATCCTTACTGGGGTAAGGTGGAATCTCATAGTTGTTTTAATTTGCATTTTCCTAATGGTTAGGGATGTTGAGCATTTTCTTAAGAGTGTGTTTGCCATTTCTATTTTTTCCTCTGAGAACTCCCTATTCAGTTTGCTGCCCCACTTTGTGAGTGGGTTGTTTGATTTTTTATTGTTTAGGTTTTTGAGTTCTTTGTAGATTATAGAAATTAGGCATCTATCAGTTGTATAGCTCGCAAAGATTTTCTCCCATTCTGTAGGTAGTCTATTTGCTCTACTTACGGTATGTTTGTCTGTGAAAAAATTTTAGCTTCATGAGATCTCAATGGTTGAGTGATTGTTTAAGTTCCTGAGCTACTGAGGTTTTGTTAAGGAAGTCTTTTCACATTCCAATGTCATGGAAAGTCCTTCCTATTTTTTCTTCCAGTAGTAGCAGACTTTCTCATCTTATATTGAGGTCTTTGATCCATTTGGACTTGATTTTTTATGCATGGCAAGATGTGTGGGTCTATTTTCATTTTTCTGCATATGGTTATTCAGTTTGTCCAGCACCATTTGTTGAAGACGCTGTCTTTCCTCCAGTCTCCATTATTAGGGACTTTGTTGAAGATTACATAGCTGTAGTTACTTGACCTAAACTCTGGAACATAAATTCTGTTCTATTGATCTACATTCCTCATTTGATATCATTACCATGCTGTTTTTATTACTATATCTTTATATAGCTTTAGGTATAGTGATGCCTCCTGAGATGTTTCTTTTGCTAAGGATGTGCTTGGATATCTGAGGCCTGCTGCCATTCCATATGGATTTTGAGATTTTTTTTTTCTATCTTTGTGAAGAATAATGCTGGGATATTTATTGGTATTGCATTAAATCTTTCCATTGCTTTTGGTAGGATTGCCATTTCACAATGTTAATTCTGCCTATCTAGGAGCATGGGAGGTCTTTCCATCTTCTCAAGTCCTCCTCAATTTCTTTCTTGAGTTTTTTTATGTTTTCATTATATAAGTCTTTCACATCATTGGTTAGTGTTATTCCAAGGTATTTTATTTTATTATTTTTGTTGCTAATGAAAATGGGACAATGTCACTTATTTCTTTCTCTGTATCTTTGTCCTTTGCATATAGAAAGATTACTGATTTTTGTGCATTGATTTTGTATCCTGAAAGAATTAATCACCTTTAAGAGCTTTGAGATGGAGGCTCTTGGATCACTTATGTACAGAATCATGTCATCTGCAAATAGGGCTAACTTAACTTCTCCCTTTCCAATTCGTATCCCTTTTATTTAGTTCTCCTGTCTTATTGCTTGGGCTAGAACTTCTAGTACTATGCTGAAGAGCAGAGGTGAGAGTGGGCACCCCTGTCTTGTTCCTGATCTCAATGGGAATTCCTTGAGTCTTTCCCCATTTAGTATTATTTGGGCTTTAGGAGCTTTATATATAGCCTTTACTATGTTGAGATATAAATAGTCCATGCCTATTCTCTCCAACATTTTGATCATGGAGTGATGTTGTGTTTTGTCAAAGGCTTTTTTCTGTATTGAAATGACCATGTGGTTTTTGTATTTAAGCTTATTTATGTGGTGTATTACATTGACAGATTTCCATATGTTGAATCAACCTTGCATTCCTGGGATAAAGCCTACTTGATCAAGGTGGATACTGCTTTTGATGTGTTGTTGAATTCGGTTTGCGAGGATTTTGTTCTGGATCTTTACATCTAAGTTCATCGTTCATCAGGGATATAGGTCTATAGTTTTCTTATCTTGTCGTACCTCTGTCTGGTTTTGATATTAGGGTGATATTAGCGTCATAAAAGGAGTTGGGGAGCTTTCCCTGTTCTCTGATTATGTGACACAGTTTGAGGAAAAATTGGTTTCAATTGTTCCATGAAGGTTTGATAGAATTTGGCTGAGAATCCATCTGGTCCTGGACTCTTCTTTTTGGGGAGGTTTTAAATTAACTTTTCAATCTCACTGGGTGTGATAGGTTTGTTTATGAGATTAATCTGCTCTGAGTTTAGTTTAGGTAGGAGGTATGTGTCCAGTAATTTATCCATTTCCTTCAGATTATCCTGTTTTGTGGAATAGAGGTTTTGGAAGTAAGAACTGATGATTCTTCCAATTTCACTTGTGTCTGTTGTGATCTCTCCTTTTTCATTTCTACTTTTGTTAATTTGAAGCATCGATATTTTTCCCTTGATCAAATTGGCCAGAAGTTTTATCAATCTTGTTTATTTTTTCTGCTCTGATCTTATTTCTTTCCATCTGGAGCTTTTTGGGTTGGATTCTTGTTTTTCCAATGCTTTTAGGTGGATGGTTAGGTTACTGATTTGGGATCTCTCTCTTTGTCTTTGTTATGAAGGCATTTAGTGCTATGAATTTCTCCCTAAGGACTGCCTTCATTGTGTCCCATAGTTTTGGTACAAATGTGTTCTCATTTTCATTCAATTCTAGAAATTTTGCAATTTCTTTTTTTTTTTTTCATTTCATCCCCTACCCATTAATTGTTTAAAAGTGTGTTGTTCAGTCTCCAGGAGCTGATGGAGTTCCCAGCGCATCTCTTGTTGTTAATTAATTAATTAATTTATCTAATTTTTTTTGGAGGTAAGGTCTCGCTGTAGCCCAGGGTGACCAGGAATTCACTATGTAGTCTCAGGGTGGCCTCAAATTCTCAGCAATCGTCCTACCTCCTACCTCCCTAGGGCTGGGATTAAAGGCATGTGCCACTATGCTGGGTTCTTGTTAATTTCTAGCATTACAGCATTGTGATCTGATATGCAGGTAATTATATTTATTTTCCTATATATATGGAGGAAGGCTTTATGACCTAGTTATATGATCTATTTTGCAGAAGGTTCCAAGTGCTTCTGAGAAGAATATATACTCTGTAGATTTGGGGTAGAATGTTCTGTAGATGCCCATTAGGTCTAATTGATCTATGTTGTTATTGAGCTCTCTTACTTCCCTGTTAATTTTCTGTTTGGATGATCTATCGATTGCTGATAGTAGAGTATTAAAGTCCCCAACTATGATGGTGTTGGTGTTTGTTTACATTTTCTTGTTAAGTGGGATTTCTTTTATGAATTGTGCTGCATCTGTAATTGGTGCATAAAGACTGATGATTGTGATATCCTCTTGTTGGGTTATTCCACTGATAAGGAGGAAGTGGTCTTCTTTGTATTTTTTGATTACTTTTGGCTTGAAGTCTATTTTATCTGATATTAGTATAGCAATGCCTACTTGTTCCTTATTTCCATTCACTTGGAATATCATTTTCTACCCTTTCACCCTGAATGGTGTTTGTCTTTAGTAGTGAGGTGGGTCTCTTGAAGATTGTAGATTGAGTGGTCCATTTTTCTAATACACTCTATTAACTTTTGTCTCTTGATGGGTGAATTAAGGCCATTAATGTTCAGCGTAATAACTGTGAGGTTCGATTTAATCCCCGCTATATTGTGGTCCTTTATACGGTTTGGTGTTTTCTTGGACTTTGTACTTTTTGATCCTTCTCTGGGTTTGGTTATGGTGATCTTCTTCTTATAAGCTCTTGAGGTTGGTTGTTTATCTCTCCTGTGTGGAGAATTCCATGAAGCACTCTCTGTAGTTTTGGCTTTGTGTTCATATAGTTGTAGAGCTGACTTTTATTGTGGAAAGTTTGTGTTTCACCCTCTATTATGAGGGATACTTTTGTTGGAGTACAGTAGTTTGGGTTGGAAGCCATAGGTTATTAGACTTTGCAGTGTTCCATTCCAGGCCCTTCTGGTTTTCAGGGTTTTCACTAAGTCTGAGGTAATTCTGATGGGGTTACCTTTATATGTAATGTGTTGTTTCTCTCTAGCTGCTTTTAGGACTTTCTCTTTGTTATTGATGTTTAGAGTCTTAGTGATAATGTGTCATCGAGAATTTCTCCTTTGGTCCAATCTGTTTGGAGTTCTGATAGCATCTTGTATTTTGATGGGACTCTCTTTTGAGAGTGTGGGAAATTTTCTTTGATAATTTTGTTGTATAAGTTCTCCATGCCTTTGGTCTGAGTTTCTTCCCCTTCTGGTACACCCATGATCCGAATGTTGGGACATTTAAGGGTATCCCACATTTCCCTCATGTTCTGTTCACAAAAAATTTTGAACTTGCCGGGTGTGGTGGCGCTCACCTTTAATCCCAGCACTCAGGAGGCAGAGGTAGGAGGATCACCATGAGTTGAGGCCACCCTGAGATTACACAGTGAATTCCAGGTCAACTTGGGCTAGAGTGATACTCTACCTCAAAAAACAAAAAAACCAAACAAAAAATTTTTTTTTAACTTGTCCAAGTTTTTGGACTCATGAACGTTTCTTCTGTCTTGTCTTCCAGTTCTGAGGTTCTGTCTTCCACATGACTGACTCTGTTATTGAGGGCTTCTAGAGAGGTTTGGACTTGTTCAATTTGGTTTATATTTTCTATTGCCTTTTTCTGTATATTATCCATCCCTCTGTCAAGTTCCCTTTTTAGGTCATTTTCTGATTTTCCAGCTGATTATTGAGGTATCTTTTTTTTCCTTTCTTTCTTTCTTTTGCTCTCCTTCAGCTCACTTAACTGTCTTTGGAAGACTCCCCCCCCCCTTTTTTTTTCCTATTAGGTCCAATTTGGCAAGGACAGTATTCACATGATTGTCAGTCTTTTGTTGATTTTCTGCAAGTTCTTCCAACTGCTTGGCCAAGGTCACATAGCTTGTGTCTTCATTTTGGGGTTCTGATCCTGTTGTCTCTTTGTTTTGATTAGAGACTTCCATTGTGGGACTACACAACCGTGTTGGGGTTACTTCCATTTGATGTTTCATGTTATTCCTTTTGTACTGTGGTCTGTCCATTACAGAGTGGGAATCTTACTTAATTGAGGAGGAAGCTGTAGTTTACCCTTGAAGTGTCTTCAGTGATTGTCCCCTTTTATGTTTGACAAGATTAGGCTTTTGATGGCAAGGGGGCCTGTCTACTCAGGTGGCAGGAGTGCCAAAGGCCCTGGTGGGGACCAGCAAACCTGGTAGCAGGGCGGGAGAGGAGTCTGGAGAGTGTGCAGTCTTGAAGGCAGGTGGCTGGGGCCAGTAGGATAGGGCTAACATGTAGGCAGGTGATAGAGCAAGGAGATGGGACAGCACCAGGAATGGAACAGCACAGGGAAGTAGACCTGGTGACAGGGACCCAATAGCATGCACCCTGTGTCGTGGACCCTGTGACATGGACCCAATGGCGTGGACCCTGTGACACAGACCCTGTGATATGGACCAGATGGCGCAGACCCTATGGCATGGACCCTGTGATGTGGACCTGATGGCACAGCCCCAATGTGGTGGACCCAATGGCATGGACCTTGTGATGGGGATCAGGTGGCAAGGAAAGGGAGGAAAGCCACACAAAGGAATGAGAGCCGGTTGGAGCCAAGAAAGGCGAGGGGTGCCTGGCCCAGATTTGCAGAGCCTGCATGTAGTGCAGGAGTGAACCTGGTCAGTGGCATGGTGGCTGACATGGTAGCTAGGACAGCTGCTTGAGGGGTTTGGGGAACTGGCGAGCTACCCAGGACTGTGGGAATCACTGGATTCCATACTGTACCCGTTTGCCCTCCCACTGGACGTTTTCTAGGACCTGCTTACCCCAAAACACCCACAGATCTTGCCTATTATTATCCGGTGTGGTGAAGCATGGTTAGGTGGATGCCATCTTGACAAGAAGTCTCATTACTGCTTTTAACAAAATATTTTATTTTCTAGAACAGAAGGAGAGAGATAGAGAAAGAGAGAATGAGTGCATCAGGACCTCTAACCACTGCAAATGAACTCCAGACACATGTACCACTTTGTGCATTTGGCTTTACATAGGTACTGGAGAATTGAACTCATGTCATTAGGCTGAACCATCTCTCCTGCCCTGTTACTGCTTTTTAAGTTATCTAAGTGGAGCCAGTGTGTGGCCAAACTTGGGCCTTGCCAATGAGTAATGTGCTTTTGGCTGTGAAGAACAGAAAATTCCAGGTCAACAGTTTCAACATAAATATGGAGCACTTCATGATGCAATCGATGGGGATGGTCTCATCTGGAAGGCAGGTTCTTCCAAGATTGTGCTGAGGGCCTCACTTTGCCACCATCCCAGGATGGGGACCCATCTGGTCATTACTATATCCCCTCATAGGTTTAGGGACAGGAATAGTGCCCAGTGGTACAAAAGGTTGTCCATAAAGCCCCAGCTTCCTCATCTTCCTCTGGCAGTACTTTTATGCACTTGTTAGCTTGCCTAGCTATTTTTCAGTGACATCATTACTTTATCTGAGGCTCATATGTATTTTATTCCCTATGGTCTCAGGCATTTGCTCTGGCTATTCTAAGATAAAGAGTAAGACTTACTGAGCTCCTTAAAGGTAGAACTTCAATCTGGCAGGAGATAAAACAGTGGAATTAAAGAGGGGCCTGCTGTGGGCCCTTTGATTCCATTGACTGCCATGGGTAGACAGGTGTGCGAGGTGGAACCTGCCCCTCTTCAGCATCCCCCTGTGTTTGGTTTTCCTCCAGGGAGTACTCCTGAACTTCAGCTGCACACAATTCATAACACCATATATCCTGATTTATGGGCCTAAAATGGAACTTGGTCATTGTTGCAGTCAGGTTCGCGTTGCTGGCAGAGAACACTCAACCAAGAACAGCTTATGAGGAAAAGGGTTTATTTTGGCTTACAGGCTCCAGGGGAAGCTCCGTGATGGCAGGGGAAAATGATGACATGAGCAGAGGGTAGAAATCACCTTCTGGCCAACATCAGATGGACAACAGCAACAGGAGAGTGTGTCAAACATTGGCAAGAGGAAGCTGGCTATAACACCAATAAGCCTGCCCCCAACAATACAATTGCCACCATCTGGGGACCTAGCATTCAGAACACCTAAGTTTATGGGAGACACCTGAATCAAACCACCACAGACTTTGTTATAGGCTAAATATGTTCCTCCCCCCAAATTTGTATATTGAGCTATTAACCCCCAGGACCTCTCAATGTGACTGTATGTGGATATAAATCCTTTGAAGAGGTGATCAAGTTAAAATTAGGTTACTATTGCAGGACCTAAGCCCCTGTGATTGGTGTCCTTATAAAAGATGAAGAAATAGACATGCACAGAGGCATAACAGCATGAAGATGTAAGGTTAAATTCAAGAAAAGAACATTGAGCTGGATTGTTCCTTGAAGTTACAAGATTTATCAACACTAAAGAACAGCAATTGTAAGGTCTGAAAAAGCAGAAGTGGAAGCAGAAGCAGAAGAAATGGAGGAGGAAGAAGAGAAGAAGGGGAGAAGGAAGAGGAAAACCTCAGATTGCCTAAAAGAGAAACATTAATTTTAAGGCTTTACAGAAAGAGGATATTTCATAGATAGAAAGGAGTCTTGTGTGACTTAGAGGATATTATGAGAAATAGGGCACATGTAGCTTGAACATGCATAAGGGCAACCATTTGTTCTTTGAGTAGTTAGGATTTTATTTACTCTGTACTCTTCATATATGGTGGCCATTTAGAGCCCTGTTACCTGGAAAGCCTGCTAAATTTTTGAGTGTATTACAGAATCAGTGGGGTACTTGTTATTTCTCTGAGGCAGTGAGAATTACAGTCACAGACAGTCATAGTAAAGTCTTATCTTTAAATGAACTTAATTTAAATCAAATGAGTTCTATAAATACTTGAAACATTCATGTCTTAACACTTTTATGGTTTTGTTCTTTTGCCTCTCTTTAAGATATTATGATAATGATAGCAAGGAGAGGGTTCAGCAGGTAAGAACACTTGCCTCTCAAGCATGAAGGCCTTAGACTACCTTAGTTTGATTTCCCAGCACACATATAAAAAGCTGGAGTGATCACGGACACATGTAACCTCAGTCCTGGGGGAGGAGAGAATGAGGAATTGCTGCAACTTGATGGTCAGCCAATCAGTTTGACCAAAAACAGCAGCCCCAGATTCAATGAGAGATACTATCTCAAGGGAAAAAAACCTGCTGAGGGTGACAGATGACACCAATATTCTCCTCTGGCCTCTACACATGCATGTGTAAGGCACATGCATCTGCACACACTTGTGAGTATACCACACCTACTACAGAGTCATACATACACCAAGAAAAAAAAATAATGGCACACAAATTCCCATAGAGCTTTTAGTCTAGTCTCCCAAATATTAACATTTTGTTGTCTCTCTGTCTCACTTCCCTCATTTTTACTGTTTTTGTTGTGGTTGTTTTGAGGGGCAGTCTACTATGCAGCCTCAAACTTGTGATCCGCATGCTTCAGCCTCCTTGTCTATCTTTTGTTTTTCCTTTTTTCCTGAACCATTTTGAGTGTAGGGCACAGTTGCTATGGTCCAGTGATTTGTATGCATTTCCTAGAAATGAACCATCAACACCAGGAATCAACATTGCTGTAGTACTATAATCTATAGATTTTGCAAATTAATCATGTTTTCTACAGTGAAAAGTCTGAAGCATGTACCACATTTGCATATTTCTTTTTTTGTTTGTTTGTTTTTCGAGGTAGGGTCTTGCTCAAGCCCAGGCTGACCTGGAATTCACCATGTATTTTCAGGGTGGCCTTGAACTCAAGGCAATCCTCCTACCTCTGCCTCCCCTCCTGAATGTTGGGATTAAAGGCATGTGCCACAATACCCAGCTTTGCATTTGCATATTTCTTGATGCTTGCTTAATTTGGAACAACTCCCCGGTCTCTGTTATATTGATACTAACAATACTGAAGACTATATGCCAGTGTATTAAAAAGTAATTCCATTTGGCTTTGTCAGATTTTTCCTCATTATTCCATTTAGGTTATGCACTTTTGGCAGAGATTTCATAGAAGTAATATGTTCTTTTTAGGGCATAACCTCAGGCTCTATTGTACTGAGCAACATGTTACATACAGTCATCAGAGTCCATTTGGGCTTCTCTGACAAAACTATAGACTGAGTGGCTTATAAACAAGCACAAATTTATTCCTCACAGTTCTATAAGGTCAGGATCAAAGCATTGAGACATTTCGTGTCTGGTGTGAGCTGGCTCATAGCTAGCCATTGTACTCACATAGCGGAGGAGAAGGATTTCTTTAGGTTCTTAAAGATATTAATTCAGTTATGAGGGCAGAGTCTCCCAAATCACATCTTTAAACCCCCACCAGCTAAAACTGACACACTGAGATTTAGGGGTACAACTTACGAATTCGGGAGGAAAACATTCAACATACAGCACTTAATGACTTCATACAATCTGTGTTTCTTTATCACTCCCAACCAACTTAGCTCCCAGCAAACTGCATGATACCTAGTTGCCACTCAACTATTATTTTTGAAGAACAAAGCACTTTCATTTCATCTCACAGTCTACCTTCCTGGTTTCTTTTCTGGTTCTCCTTTCCTACTGAGACTAGCAGTGTCCCATAACCAGTTTTCACTTAGCACCTTTGGAGGATGTCTAGATCTACTGGTGAACTGAGTAAAACATTTTCCTAGCAAGGATATGCCACTTACTTCTGGGATGTATGAACATTTGAATAGTAAATAAATAACCTATTAGAATACAGTATCCCAACTGCTCTTACTTTTCTGCTAAGTACTGTAGCTTCATAAAGATTAAAGCTGCAGATCACTCACAAATACCATGCTCACAATTTGCAGCGATGTTGGCACATCATCAATTTTGAGATCCTCCACAAACTTGAGCTAACATTTAGGTTCTTATAATAGCCTATTTTTTGATGAGTGCTGGCAGATGACAAATTAAGTAGACATATCAGCAAGGTAAACCTTAATCATCAAGAGATGGGGGCTGCAGAGGTGGCTTAGTGGTAAGGTGCATGCCTGTGAAGCCTAAGGACCCAGATTCAATTCACCAGTACCCAAGTAAGCCAGATACACAAGGTGGCACATGCACCTGGACTTTGTTTGCAGGGACTACAGGCCCTGGTGTGCCCATTCTCTCTCTCTCCCCGCTCTTTCTCTGTCTGTCTCTCAAATAATAAACAAACAAATAAATAAATAAATAAATATTTTTTAAAAAAGAAATGGTCATTGAATTATTCAAATGAGCTTAGGTGAAGTTGCAATCTTGTTCTTGGTTCACATTGTCTTTTTGTTGTTGTTTTTAATTTGAGAGAGAGTCAGAGAGACAGAAAGAGAGAGAAGCAGGAAGAGGCAGAGAGAGAATGGGCACACCAGGGCTTCTCAGCCTCTGTGAACAAACTCCAGACACATGTGCCCTCTTGTGCAGAATGTGCAACATTGCGCACTGGTGTCACTTTTTGTGTCTGGCTACACGTGGGACCTGGAGATTCAAAGGGGCGTTCTTAGGCTTCACAGGCAGGCGCCTTAGCCACTAAGCCATCTCTCCAGCCCCCCATTTTTTTTTGAGGCAAGCCCAACAGACTGGCCTTTTGTATGCAAGAGAGAGAGAGAGGGAAAATTGGCACACTAGAGCTGCCAGTCACTGTGATCAAACTCCAGATGCATGTGCCACCTTGTGCACACATGCAACCTTGTGCATTTGCGTCACCCTGTGCATCTGGCTTATGGGGGACCTAGAGTTGAACATAGGTCCTTAAGCTCTGCAGGCAAATGCCTTAACCACTAAGCTATCTCTCCAGCCCTTGGTTCACACTTTTGTGCTAAGTATTCAGAAAGAAGTACCAGAAATTCCATGCCCTGACAAAGTACATAAGGAAAATGGACAAGTAGAGAAATTAAATAACAATATCATGAGGAAAGGTGCAATGAATATTTAATATGATAATTTTATTGCCATGTGAATTGACCTGAAACTGACTGGGTGCTCTACAATTAAATCCTGACACTACATAGCTAAGTTGATTTAGGTGCCACAGGATAAAGGCAAAGTCATCCACAGAGGAATACCAAAAGGTCCCAGGGCAGCCACACTTTTAGCTGACTAAAAATTGGGGTCTATAACCCTCTTAGAGCTCAAGAGACCACCATACGCACAATTGCAGCTTTATTACAATGCATATACAGATGGGAGGGGTTCCAATCAGAGCTTCAATAAGCTCCTCTTGTGGAATAAAGTTACATCATCCTCGTGGCACATCAGTATGTTTGCCAAGCAGGAAATTTCACTGAGCTTCAGCATCCAAAGTTGTACTGGAGTTTATTTATGCCACTGGTTTTCTGTTATTGACCATGTGTTTGAGTGTAACCTCCCACGCCCTTCTCCTCAAAAATCAGGTGGCACAAAGTTTCCAACCTTCTAGTCTTAATCTTAATCTTACTGGTGACTAGAAACTATCTTGAAGCTGGCTAGGAACCCACCAGAATCACTTCAGTGCTACCACTCAGGAAACCCCAAGAGTTTCCATGTCAGAAACCTACAGCAGTGACCAAATTCTTCCTAATATAACAATGATGAAAGTCAAATACAGATACAGATTAGATGACATAGATGCACAAATAAATATAGATAGATAGAATATATACAGATATAGATAGATAGATAGATAGATAGATAGATAGATAGATGATAGGGATATGTATAGACTATAGGGGTATTTGTAGCTGCCTAATATGTAGTCTACAGAAGATTAAAACAGAGGTGCCCATTGTACTGCCTCCTGGAATGGGGTCAGATAGTGGCTGTGGTGAGGGTAAATAGCTAGTTCTTGGAGGAACAGTGTCTCTGCAGCTAAAGGTTTTTCATAAGATGGGAAACCATTAAAATATGTACAAAGGCTGGGCGTGGTGGCGCATGCCTTTAATCCCAGCACTCGGGAGGCAGAGGTAGGAGGATCGCCGAGAGTTCGAGGCCACCCTGAGACTACATAGTGAATTCCAGGTCAGCCTGAGCCAGAGTGAAACCCTACCTCGAAAAAAAAAAAAAGAAAAAAAAAGAAAAAGAAAAAAAAAAGTTCAAAAATTTCAAAGAGATTTAAATATACAAACACTTTAGCTGGAGGATTTAAAATATGTATTTTTATTTATTTATTAAAATCCTCACAGTAGGGCTGGAGAGATGCTTCAGGGCTAAGGCATTTGCCTGCAAAGCCTAACAACCTGAGTTCAATTTCCCAGTACCCACATAAAGCCAGATGCATAGTGGCGCACACATCTAGAATTCACTGGCAGTAGCTAGAGACCTTGAGGCGCCCATTCTCTCTGTCTCTCTTCTCTCTCTCTCTCTCTCTCTCTGCTTGCAAATAAAAAAAAAAAAATAAGCCAGGCGTGGTGGTGCACACCTTTAATCCCAGCACTCGGGAGGCAGAGGTAGGAGGATCACCATGAGACTACATAGTGAATTCCAGGTCAGCCTGGGCTACAGTGAGACTCTACCTCGGAAAAAAAAAAAAAAAAGAAAGAAAGAAAGAAAATAAAATAAAAATAAAATGTTTTAAAAACACACTTATAGGGGCTGGAGAGATGGCTTAAGTGGTTAAGGTGTTTGCCTGCAAAACCTAAGAACACAAGTTTGATTCTCCAGGTCCCATGTAAGCCAGATGCACATGGTGGCACATGCATCTGGAATTCATTTGCAACGACTAGAAGCCCTGGCATACCCATTCTCTCTCCCCCCCCCATCTTTAATAAATAAATAAAAATTTTAAAATGCTTACAGTAACACTATTATATTTTTAAAATGTGTAAATATAGATTATATAAATATGTTTATAATATGCTAGTTAGAATTTATCTCTTGTCTCCTAAACTCTAGTATGACATTGTGTGACCCACATGAATGTTCTTCTTATGGGTTCTTTCACTGAAACTATCTGTGGGCATCTTCTGACTGGGGCTGGCTCCTTGAGGGCAGAGCCAGGTCATCTATATGAATGCTCTCTGTACAGAAGGAAGCATCCTGTGTTGCTTCTTTCTGCATATAAGGTCTAAAAATAAGAGAAGTACATTATATTTATGTTTATACAAATCCATATCCAGACATATATTGCCATACTCCTACAGAGTAAGTTTAAAAATGACAGTCCTAATTCAATACATATTTATAAATATTTTTATATTAAGGTAGAGATTTATCATTTTTCAGGTCAATGAAAATGAAAAAACTTCTTTAGACTAACTTATGTTTGCACTTGCTTGTGGGTATTCAACCATGCTTTAATCATTCAGGAGTATTTTATACGTTTATCATGTAAATGATTGCAATCTACTTGCCAAGAACATACACTTCCTTCAAGAGTGAATGCGATAATGATTAGAACTCAAGCAGTTTGGGTAAAGTTAAAAATATCGATTGTTAAACAAAATGTGGATAGATTGAAGAATATACGAAGAATATATGAAACAGCTTTGAAAAAAATGAGGAGCTAAGAAGAAAAATGTATCCATTTAGGACAGCATACAAATATAAAAGAGGATATAAATGACAGAGACTTAAATTAGTAAGTGAAATGTGGTTATACTGGGAATGAATGCATTTATCTGTATTTCATTACTATAAGGAAATATCTGAAACAAGCTAACTTAACACAGAATAGTTTTATTTATTTCAATTTTGAAGTCCTCAGTGGTTCAGTCTTTGGTGAACACTTGAAGACAGATGGCATAATGTCAGGGGCATGCGTGGGTGAGAGTATTCCCACTTCAAACAGGAAGCACAGCCCTTTTCGCATTTGGAACACATGGTCCACTGGTTTCTGAAAGTATATTAAATCTGTGTTCTGATTATGGATTTATCCATTTCTTTTTGATATCTTATGGCTTTTAATCATACACAATGACAGTTCTATGTGTATCCTAATGCTTTTAGAAGAGGAAATACCCCACTTTGGTGAGATAATTGAGAAAAGGAACTCTCATCCCAGACATCTTTCATCCTGCAAGTTACATTTTCAGTACTTTATGGCAGTTTTAAACATTCACAAGATACATCAATCCAATTTCAAATGGATTGGATAGATTACCTTCATTTTATAGATGACTTGATAAAACTCAAATGCCTTGCCTAAGTCTGGATAGCACATAAATGTCAAATGAATTTTTCAGTAGTAAATAGTGATCACTTTAAAGGAGAAAATAAATGTGTTAGCCATTATTCAATTATATGTAATTTAATATTTAAAAATACTATTGTCAATACAATGAGTGGTGAAAAAAATCTCAATTATACCATGTTCCAAGGTCAATTCACACCTGTGAGATTAACTTGTAGTAGGCTAGGGCAAACATTTATATCATAAAATTTTCTAGTTAAAATAACATGAAAGCTTATTCTGTCCAACTGTGCAATTAATGCAGAAATTATTTTCAATATTCTACCTTTATATCTGTGTTAGTCTCTGATGACACTTCAGTGAAAGGCATATATAATGGCATAAAGTCCTCAATAATCAAGTCCACATATAATTACATTTCCTTAAACTATTCCTTGCTCTGTTCATTTACTTACCAAAGTACTTCTCATAGCACTTATACATAGATTTTTAAATTTATTTTATTTGCAAGCAGAGACAGAGAATGGGTGCACTGGGGCCTCTAACCACTGAAGATGAACTCCAGACACATCCACCACTTTGTGCACCTGGCTTCACATGGGTACTGAGGAATCAAACTCAGGTCTTTGGGCTTTGTAGGTAAGCACCTTAACTGCGGAGCTATCTCTCCAGCCCTATATATAGATCTTAATTTCAATGTAGCTCAAATCTAAATTCATAGGGCATGTGTGTGTGTGTGTGTGTCCAAGAGATTGTGAGAAATCAAAGGGCACAGAGAATCTGTGGCCACCAACATAACATTGTCCAACATTCTCTAGACAATACCTCTCATGGCTTCAAGTGGAAACATGAAGGAAAAACAGAAGTCAAATCACATTAGCGAGATAGTCAAGGTGGGCTGAAAGCATGCATCATGGTCAGGAATGTTCGTCAGTGTAGTAAAAGTACTGACAGAGAATTGTCTTAAACTGTAGTATCTATTATTATCCTTTGTGATTGTCTATCTTTATTGTCAACTTGATGGGATCTAGAATCATCTAAAAGACATGCCTCTGGATGTGTTTATCGTGGTATTCCTTGCCTCTGTTTGCCTTGTCTGTTTGCTGACATGTCCATCCTTGCTGAGCTGACTGAAGATCAGTGATTACCAGGAATTTTCCAAGCTTTCAGTGCCAGATAGGGACTACTGAGACATCCGGTTTCATGAACTTAGCAGCTATGAAGTTCTCAAGCCTCTCCAGTGTTGGCTCCAGCCCCTATCATGTAAGCCAGCTTAGCAAATCTCCCTGTGTATGTACATTCTATCAATTCTGTTCCTCTGAAGAAGCCAATATACTATCTTGCTCAAAAATATCTGATCTTTTTACAAATACACTTCTCAGATTGGCTTTCAAAGCATCCTAAACGATGGCCTCCTCTTGCTTGCCTATGCTTATTTCCTGTTTATATGGCTTGAATCTAGAATGACCTCAAAAGTGTCTGTGTTAAGGCTTAGCCCCAGGCTGCAGAGAAGGCTCCATGGTTACAGGCACTTGCTTGCAAAGCCTGCCAGCCAAGGTTTGATTCCCCAATACCCACATAAAGCCAGGTACACAAAGTGGCATATATGTCTGGTTTGTTTACAGTGGAGACAGGCCCTAGTAATCCATTTTTCCTCAAATAAATAAAGTCAAATAAATAAAGTGTTAAAAATATAAATTGCTTAAGGCTTAGTCCCCATCTTAGGGCATTGAAAGGTGGTGGAAAGCTTAAGAATGGGGCCTTACTAGGAGGTATTAGGTTACTGAGGACATGTGCTTAAAGGGAATCATAGGAACCCAGACCTTTCCTCTTTCTCTCTTGCTTCCTCGCTGCCATAAGTTGGGCAGCTTTCTCTGTTATGTGCACCCATTATGATGTGCTAGTTGGCTACTTGCCCAAACCATTAGGACCACCTAATCCTGGACTACAACCTTCAAAACTGTGAGTCAAAAGAAATCTTCCCTCCTTATACATTGAACCATCTCAGGTATTCATTATGGTAATAGAAAACTAAAATACCTACTAACAGTCCCTGGGGCAGCCCAGAGCAGCAGTTCTTTTGAAACAATTTTGTAAGATGGTCCAAACCATGCTGGTTATTATGTTGCATGTGTGAGTGGGGTAATTGCATGTTTGTATGCATACGATGAGTATGTGTATTATGTATGGGAATATATGTGTGCAGAGGTATATATGTATATATATGCATGTGAGTGTAGAAGGCAAAGGTTGATATTGGTAGTCTTCTATTGCTCTCCATCTCATTTTGAGACAGGGTCTCTGGATGAACCCAGAGCTTATTGATTTGGCTAGACAAGCCAGTCTAGGTGATTCTCTGGTCTCTACCTTCCCCAGCACTGGGATTATAGGCACATGCCACCATGCCTGAAATTTTTACACGGGTGCTGAGTATACAAACTCAGGTCCTCATACTTGTGCAAAAAGCACTTCACTGACTGAACCATCTCCAGATACCCCATGATAGTTTTGTCTCAGCCTCAGACCATCACTGTGCTCCTCTGAACATTTACTGAGTATCATCTGTATATAAAGCACTGAGTATAGAGTTGGCAAAGAAGCCTATCCTCAACCCCCGCTCCCCCTTAGCTGTGCAGTGTTTAGAAGAGCAAGCATCACATTCCTGGAGAATTCACTTGGTATGTCTGAGCGGTTTACCTAGGCCCTTCATGAGCAGTACAAGGCTGTCAAGTCCTTCCCCTTGGACTTCGGTGTCTTCTCTTTCTTTTCTCCTTGCCTCTCTCCACCTCAAACTCACTTTGTTTTTGGAGTTGCTTTGGAAGACTGAGTTAGCTCACAAGGTGATGTCCATCTATTGGATAAAGGAACCATAATTTTTTTTTTCCAGGAGAATATAGATAGAAACATTGCCTCTCCTGAAATTCTCCTGTAGTACCTTCATCTATCACTCTGCTGGCTTTTGGGATCAGATATTGGGAAAGATCATCAGGCTGAAATAACTTTTGGATAAGTAATATCCAACCACACTGATACTAAGTTATCCACTCTAGATTTTGGTTAAAAGCTCCAGATACCTCACCTAGAAACCTAAAAGTTGTAGAGCCAAAGATAGACTGAGAGAAGTCAGTTGCTGAGTTGTTTCTTCTTGGAGCCCATACACCATTCCCAAATGCAAGGGATGACAGAGATAGCAAAAACATATGCTCGGGAGAACAGCTGGACAATGGGCAAGGCAACAGCAATCCATGAGAGAGCACTTCACAGGAGACAGACGAGAACAGCAGGAAGTGGTCAAGGCATAGGCTTGGGGCCAGAGGAGGACACGAGATTTACAGGCAGTGAAAGTACCAAAGAAAACTCCAGCTATTAATGTAGCTTGGAGAAAAAGGATCAGATGTTGGAAAGAACACAGTGTGTTCTTAAGACTGCGGGGAGTTTGGGTGTCAAGTGTGGATGTGTGGGGGTGAGAGGCATTGACTGGGGTCCATCATGCTTAGAGTGGGCAGGGCAAGATCAAGAAGCTTTCTTGGTAGTGCAAAGCACAGGAGTGGCACAGCCAGGTGTTGACCTGGAAATCTTTCTGGAAATGGAGTATACATCACAGATTTTGAGAATGGACACATTGAGATGGATCAAAGTCCTGAGTGAAGTTTCCCTGGAAACCAAATTGTGACAGATGGTATTGTCATTGCTGAAGCCTTATAGTTGTGTCCTTCTACAATGTAAATGTTAGCCCTCCAATGCTCTATGCTTATTCAATGTCTAATCGGATGAAATAAACACTGAATAAATCAATTTTAGGCTTTTACATAATTTCTAAGTGACAACTGTATTCCTTCATGGGGTATAATATTTGTGCTGATTTATACATTATACAATGATTCCAAAAGAGGCCAACTTACATTAGAGAACATCTGTACCCACAAACATAGGAGGAATTATTCTTGCATTATGCTGGGTAATGTCAATGGGAAAAAAAATGGGTAATTTTTACTTTTGACCTGCTTATGTAGTCATTTGCTTAAATACATGCATGCTTTAAATGTGTAAACATGTTAATAGACTAAAACAGGGTATTTTTACTCATTTGAAGTCCACATGTAGTTAACTAGGCACCAAAGGAACACTAAGTAGCTCATTAAAAAAATTGTTTTGTTTTGTTTTTCAAGGTAGGGTCTTACTCTTGCCCAGGCTGACTGGGAATTCACTATGTAGTCTCAGGGTGGCCTTGAACTCACAGCAATACTCCTACCTCTGCCTCCCAAGTGCTGGGATTAAAGGCATGCATCACCGTGCCTGGCTTCATTTTTTAAAATATTTGTGTGCAAGCAGAGAGATACAAGAGACATAGACCGAGAGAATGGGCACACTAGGGCCTGTAGCCACTGCAAATGAATTTCAGATGCATGTGCCACTTTGTGCATCTGGCTTTATGTGGAAACTGGGGAATCAAACCCAGGTCACTAGGCTTTGCAGGCAGTGCCTTAACCGCTGAGGCATCTCTCTAGCCCAAGTACATCACTTTTAAGAATATTTCTAAATATGAGCTAATATCCTTAAAATAATATTCTTAAAAACAAAATAACACTCATTGGGCTGTGGAGATGGCTCAGAAGTTACAGGTGTTTGCTTACAAAGCCTGCTGGCCTAGGTTTGATTCCCTAGCACCCACATAAAGCATTTGTTTACAGCAGCAAGACACTCTGAAGCACCCCTCCCCACACACAAATAAATGTAAAAGTAACAACTCTTAAAGGTTAGTTTCTGCCTTTTCCAAGATAATTACTAAAATTCAGAATTGGTATGTTACAGAGTCCTCATTTTACGACAGAGATGAAGGCTGTATTGCTGTGACTTGGGCCTCATGGTTTACATGGAGATGGGCCTGAGTTTTTTTCCTGATGCTCAAGTGCTCAGATAAGGTGAGTAAGGCCTGGGAGAGAGGTCAGGCTTAAAAAAAAAAAATGTACCTAATGTAACTACATCTACCATTCTGAGCTAGAAAAACATTCTTTCATGACCTAACTAAATTTTATGTTAGGTGAGGCAAGGTCTAGTTAGGGAGTGTTTGTGGCAGATGATGTGTGGCCTGACAATTTTCCTTTTCAAAAGGTAAAGAATGGGGCTGGGAAGACGGCTCAACAGTTAAAGGTGCTTGCTACAAAGCCTGGTGGCTGGGTTCTATTCCAAAGCCACGCATACAAGCCAGGTGCAAAAAGTGGCACAAGTGCCTGTTGTTTAGAGACAAGAGACCCATACTCATACACATAAATTTTTTTTAAAGTTAGAAGTTTTGTTCTCTTTTCACAGCAATTCGTCCATCACTGCTGCCAAAGTACAGCAGTTTTGACAAAAATCTGGCAACATGACTTGCAGGAAAAGATTATATAGATAGAAGTATACTTTCAAGACCCTGAACAGTCATTAACCTTCATCTTCTATCTATAAGATAGGGATATGCAGCTCATAGCTATAATGCGTATGAAGAGAGTCAAGTAAAATTCAAATTTCAAATAGCATTTTGAGTCATTAAGTACTGTACATGTAAAACAGCTAAAACACTATAGAATTTTAGACAATTCAGAGTCAATTTCTAGTGTTTTTTTTATTTTGTCAAATATTACAGATTCTATTCTTAAACTCCCAAACTTTCAATTACTTATAAAGCAAAAGGTATCTTAGACTCTAACAGTTCAGGTACCAATAAACTCATACCAGATTAGCTGCATTTCATATACAATAAAAGTAAATTGTGACATTCACTAGTTACAGTTGTACCTATAAGAAACACATGAGCATACTTGTTTTTAAACTAGTCTCCTATTTATAAACACCAAAGAATTTGACATAAGTATTTCCATTGATGGCAGGTACAACTTCATGAATATCAAATCAAACGAGTCAATTTTTATAATCTTGATTTGGAAATTCAGAGACTTAAGCAGCTGCAAATGCTTCATGTACTGCATCACAAGGAATGTGAAGAGTTCCCGCAGGAATGACTTGTAAAGTTTAAAATATTATTTTATTAGAAAAGTTAGCCATTAATGTGAAAAGCAGATTTATTTACTTATAAACATCTAGCCAACTGCCAATTCTGTGCAATTAGTTACTAAGATACATGTGAAGAGATTAATCACTGTTCAACTGAACCTCATGGTTCTGAAGCATCTGCTTGTAGTTTTTTAGCTCTGCATATTATGGAATTTAAAATCCCTCAATGGTAGGCTGTATTCTGCACTAGATAAAGGAAACATGTATGGACTTGAAACAAATGACTACTCTTCACTCTCAAGTAACCTATTCTTAACTTCCACAAAATCAGATTTTTTTTTTCACCCACATACACAGAAACATCTGCTTCTTAAATATACACAGTCCACTTCCCAAATCCTAAAACAAAGGTAAAGGCACACAAATGGATAATAGCTTATATACTGTACATGAATATCTTTAACATGTGGCAAGCTTAATACACATCTCTACAATGAGAGGAAGTTAAAGATATACCAGAATGCTGCAGCTCTGTGCTATCCATGCATAGGCTCCTTCACTGTGCAGGCTGTCCACTCCTCTATCCTGCAGGTTGTAAGCAATTTAGGTTTCAGAAATTACAGTAAAAAGACTAACCAACAAGGACTCAGTCAAATTAGTCCTCCACATAAGTTTCTAGCTTTTTTACAAGGTTTAATATGCTTGTGAGTTAAATTTTAAAGTCTAATTATAAAGTAATTTACTCTAACACAAATGAATGGAATGTAATTAAGAATCATACTGATAGAAGTCTTTAATTTCAATGAACTGTGTTTCATTTATGCACAAGGGAATTCAATAGCTAGCAGCACTGAAATAAAGACATAGTCCCATCTCTTTCCCCTTTCTTTTTATAAAGTGCCATTTGTAAATGGGCAGATTACCCAGCTTTTCAGTAACTACATCATAGCGCCTTAAGTAGATGCAAAAAAAAAAAAAAAGAAAGAAAGAAAGAAAGAAAGAAAGAAAGAAAGAAAGAAAGAAAAAAAAAAAAAAGAAAAACCAGGAAAATTGTAAGATTTAGCACTTGAAACATTTGAAAAATGTTGCGACAAAGCATAGACTGTATTAGCACAATAAAAACGTCTCTTAGATGAGAATCACTAATTTAATAATTACTTCATAGAAGTGTTACTAGGGAACTGGGGTTCCCTTTCATGGGTTCTTGGTCTTAAACAAATTTAGGAACAGACTGAGAAGCAAGTTTGAGGGCAATTTTAATAGCACTTGTGGAAAGAAAAAAAAACCCTAGGTAAAGCAAGCAGTTAATCTTAGCAATTGCTGGGAAGAGGAGGGAGATAATAGGATAAAGGAAGTTAAGTCAGGCCTTCTGCCTTAGGGTCGAGGTTCAAGGATCAGGCAGGTTCAGTACTGAAGGTAGGCAGCCACTACATGAGGGGCCTGGGTAGAGGAGGGAGGTGCTAGTCTTAAGAGAAATGGAAATCCCAGTGTCTGGGTAAGCATGCTTAGGATTTTGGCAATGATCCAAAGAGATAGCAGGGGGGAAGGGAAAGTTGGTTTTTTCAGTTAGAACTCGGAAAGTGAGCAGGCTTAACATACATAATCTGATTAAGAGGAGAATTATACTTCCCACACCCTTAGCACATCTTTAGGTGAGAGGTGGTCTCTGCCCAGTGGGGTGATGGGCAGGCTCAGACAGATTAACTCTTAAGGGAGGAGACGATTATCTTATGTCTGGGGTAGCTTAGAACCTCAAAACTCAAATTCTATTCTTATGACCAGGAGGAAGAAGCTTTCCCTCAACAAAGTAGATACCTCCATCTCCTTCCTTTCCCGGGAAGGAGGAGATAGGGTCCTAAGGAGAGGTTCATCCTGAATGGCCTCCAAACCTGCTAATGCCTGTTTAACCACCGCAGAAACACAGGCTTATTAATACATAAGTTGATTTTTGCTAATTGTCTAAAAAAATTAAAGATTTAAGCAATAAGTTCTGTCTAAGCACCTAAGAGCCACACCAAATAGAACCCATATTTATATGTTCCCTAGAATAAAAATTCCAAAAAAGTTACACCTAAAAGTAGCAAAACAAGTTAGTGACAACTAAGAAAATGCCAATTTTAATTTTTTTAAAAAGTACCATAGGATGCTAAGTGTTTTTCTCCTTAAATAAAAATTTGTAACTACTTATAATGTACCATAATCCAGACTACAGTGGTGCTAAGTAGGTGCAAACCACACAACAGCAACTCAAAAGCAAATGTTGCTTATTCAGTTCAGTAATTAAAACCGGAATGATTAAAAAAAAAAAACTGAACTGCTTCTTATAATACAAATAGGATACCAGTAAGACTCCCATTTTAATTCACATTATTCTCTCTAGTACTTTTGCATTTCAACTCTGACTGACCTTCAGTAGTACCTTAAAAAGCAAATGCAATTAGGAAAACACGAGCAGCATTTAGTTTTGTTCACATTTACAAATACCACCAGTTTCATTACACTTTGCATTTTTGACACCCTTGGAAGAATAATCACTTAGAAAAACAGACATATAAAAGTGCAGTATTCCTTACTTTGCATGGTATCCAGTAATGGTTAAAACAGGAAAGACGCTCTCAATTATTAATTCTAGTTCAAACAAAGTCCAGGTCTCAAGGGTGGAGCAGGGAAGAGGCATAGATCAAAGTATGATGAATCAGGTAAAGCAAACCCACTCCCCCTTAGAATGCTTGCCTGAAAGGAATTCCTCCAAACCAAACTGAGAGCTCACATAAGTAAATCTTAGCATTTCAAGCAGTAATTATTTTTATCCAAATACATTAGACTTTGGTCTCGACTTGAAGGAGGATGAGTGACATTTAAGAGGCCGATCCTCCTCTTCCTCCTCCTCTCCTTCCTCCAGTGGCTGTTCAGCATCCCTGACAGATGGGGTGGTATGAATGATTTGGGTTCTGAAGCGAATTTTGTTGAGTCGGGGTTTTATCCGTCCACTAGAACTGCCAAAAGCTTTGCGACTTGGTTCTTTTGTTTTGCTTCCAGTCCATCCTTCAGCCAGGTGGTGGTGGTGGTGGTGGTGGTGGTGGTGGTGGTGGTGATCCGGCCCATCCTCGGGGACATGAGAGATTTTGTATGTGATGAGGTGTGATGGGAGCACCTTTGAAAGTCTCCAGCGCCCACCCCCGCTGCCCGTGGCGCTCTCCCCGTCTTCCTCGTCCAGGGCTCCAACCAGGTTCTTGATTTCTTCCGCGATGCTCTGACTCAGGTAATGGGAGGCCTTTTTCCCGCTGTAGTCCCTGATGTCCACATCTGCGTCGTAAGCGCCCACCAGTAACTTCACCACCTCTATATGCCCGTGCATGGCTGCCAAATGAAGGGCGGTGTAGCCCCCACTGGACCTGGCGTTGATGTTCACCGGCAGTTGGTGTTTGTTGGCAAAGTTGACCAACATGGCCAGGAGTTCCTGCTTGCCGTGCTTGGCAGCCCAGTGCAGGCAGTTGAAACCAGTGATGAAGTCCCGCTTCGCCAGCAGGCCAGGCTCACAGGTGAGCAGCCCTTCCAGGCTGTCCCACTTGCCATCCGAAGCTGAAAGCATCCAGGCGTGCTCCAGGGGGTCCAGCGTCACTGAGCCCCCAGCGCTGCTGTCCTCCTCGGCCGAGGACGAAGCCACCGACGCGCTATCCGAGTCTCCCCCTGCTCGGCCGCGACCTCCCCCGGAGGAGCCCCCCGGGCTGCTGCCCCCCGGACCCACGCTCCTCACGAGCTGCGGGGAGCTCCCCATCACCAAGTCCCGGAAGTTCTGGCGGGCAGACCTCGGAGTCGGGGGTCCCCCGGGAGAGCTGCTCCCATCCGCCTGCTCGCCGCTGTGCGGAGGGGGCTCCAGGTCCTCGCCCGGCCCGACGACGGCCGGCGGCTCGGACGGGAGGGCCTGGACCTCGTGCTCCGGGACTGTAGTCTGGGGCCCGCCGGGGGACGGAGCCCCACGCGCCTCGGGGTTCGGCTCGCTGCTCCGAGGATCCGCCTCCTCCGGGAGCCGTCCGTCCTCCCCGAGTTCGGCGGTCACCTGGAGGCGGGGGGCCGCGTCCTCACACGGAGGGGCCCCCGTACAGAACCTCTTCTTGAGCTGCACGAACTTGACCCCGTCGGCGGGGTCGGTGCGAACGGTGGCCACGGCGTTGACCAGCTCCTTGAAGCGGGCGCGGGAGCGGGCGCGCTGCTCCGGCGGGCCACCCAGGGCGTCTCTGAAGTGCTGCAGCAGCTCGGCGTGCTGCACCCGGCCCCCGCGCTCCGCCAGGAACCGCAGGACCACATCGGGGCCCAGCTCCGCCGGACCCTCCATCCGCCGCTCGCGAGTGGCTCAGCCCGGCCCCATGGAGGAGGCGCGTCCGCACGTCGCGCCGAGGAGCTGGAGGGGCCCGAGCCGCGTTGGGAAGTCTGCGTCCGGAGGAGGAAGACCGCGGCCACCGCCTCACGGGGCCGCGCCCCGACGGACACGCCCCCGCCCCGCCCCGCCCCCCGCCTACTTCCGCCGGGGCCGCAATCTCGACTCCCGCCCGCCCGCGGCGGCCCCGCCCACTTCCGGCCTCCACGCGGCCAGTGGAGGTATTCCGGTGTTTTTAAACTCGAGGATTCTTCCCGCACGTCCCAAGCTGGCACTTCCCCCTTCCCGGTCAGGCTTTCCGTGCTCTCCGACATCCGGGGCACGCCCGGGCGAGGCTCGGCGGGCGCGCGGGAAACGCTGGGCGCCGTCGCAGGCGCGCTCCCCGGCCGCCCCGCCCCGCCCCGCGCCTAACGGCCGCCCCGCGCCCGCCCGTTACGACCCGCGCCCCTCTCGCCGCGGTCGGGACGCGCTTTCGGGGCTGCGGTTACCGCTTCGCTGCACTGGCCCGGGCCATGGCGTTATCGGACGAGGTGGGGTCCCTGGTGAGCCCACCCCCCGCACCCCTCCTCAGCCCCGGGGTCCCCGTGGAAGTCCTCCGGCCCCGCCTCAGGGCTGGCGGGCGGGATTGTGACCGTGCGGCCCGCCCGCGGCGTGGCGTCCAGCCGCAGCACTCCCCGTCCTCTGCCCGAGCCGGAGGCCGAGTTCCCGGGGCGGGGACGGCGGCTGTCGCGGTTCCCGGGCGCGCCGGGTCGGTCCTCCGCGGCTGCAGGCCGATGGGTGCCCGGCGGAGCCGCCGCTCTCGCTCCGCGGGGCTGCCCGGTGCTCGCGTGCCTCTCCGAGCGGGTCTCGGGAGTTGAGGGCTCTGTAAGCAACGCGCGGAAACCGCCCTCGGAAGTCGTTCGGAGGCCGCCGAGCTCTCCCGGGACCACCGCGGGTCGAAGCGGGCTCCGCTCTGGGTGTGGGCTCGTTGTCTACGGCGCGGGCGGGGTCCTCTCCGAGCGGAGCAGTCTCTTTCCGTCCTGTCACGTTTCTAGACAGGTCTTGGATTTTGCACGTGGACGTCTGCCAGCACTCTCGGGGCCTGGGTGCTTTGAGACTACCTTTGTGTTTTGTATTAAACTTTTTATTTTCAGAAAATTGTAGACTCACATACAGTTGCAAGAAATACCGTGAAATTCCCGGTATCCTTTATACACTTGGTATAAGGTTGATAATGACTTTGATAGCGACATATAAGTCTTTTCCTATCACTAAGGATTCCCTTATGCTAGTGTTTTATTAACACACCCACTTAATTCCCCTCCTTCCTGCTCCTTAGTCTCAGAAAATCAGTAATTTCCTAAAAAGTTTTTTTTTTTTTTTTTTTTTTTTGAGAGAGAGAGGAAGACAAATAGAGATGGGCGCGCCAGCAGTCTCTCAGCTGCTGTGAACGAAATCCAGATGCGTGCGCTCCCTTGTGGGCATGTGCGGCATTGCACCCTTGCCTCACTTTGCATCTGGCTAAACGTGGGACCTGGAGATTGGAACTGGGTTCTTAGGCTTAGGAGGCAGGCACCTTAACTGCTAAACCATCTCTCCAGCCCAAAAGTTTTTTAAATTTTTGAGATAGGATCTGACTATTGTCTAGACTGTACTGAAACTTACCATGTATTTGCGGCTGTCTTTGATCTCATTGGCAATCCTTGTCAGCCTCAGGAGTGCTAGGTTTACAAGGTGAGGGCACCAAGTTGGCTGAGTATTTTATTGCCAGAATTTTGTAATTTCATTAATTAACTTTTTCTGGGTTTGGATTTTTTCACACAGCCAAGTTCCTGAGAGTTTCATTCGAGTTTCAATTATCACTAGTTTGCTGAATAGTATTTCAAGATATCCTTGTACCACATTTTGTTTAAAGGCCATCTAGGTTGTTTGCTGTTTGGGGCTATTATGAATAAAGCTGCTATAAATGTCCCTGTAATTCCTAATATAACAATGTGTAAATTGGTGCAGAACATAGCTCCCACCTCAAAGGGAGTAAGAGATACTTTATTCTGGAGCCAAAGATGAGTGACTATGACCCGGGAACATGGATGCAGGTTATGCCAAATTCCTTGTGCCAACATAGTAATCTCTCATGAGGCTTTTACTGTAAAAAGAATAAAGAAAGTAAAAGAAAAAAATCAAGCTATTTTAAAAAAGACATTTGTGGGAACATCAGGCAGTGGGTGGATTTCAGCAAAGTAGGAAAGTTTCTGCTACAGGCCTCAGATGTTATCTCATGACCTTCTTAGCCTTTCAGTTGGAAGCTAGTCTGTACTTCCAAAGAGATTTGATCTGGTAGTCACAGGAATGTTAAACTCAAAGGTGGGCAATAAATGTCTATTAAAGAGGCCAAAGATAGCCCAAGATAGTTTGGCTCTGGACCTGCAACATTCTAGCTCTTCACAATCACAAAGTTCTGCTCAATTAGCTTTGTAAAATCTTTAACCTAGGTGCAGATTTTTTTTCTGGGATCTTCACAAAATAGGAATGTATTCACTGGGTCTTATAACATGTTTAGACTTACTTAAAAAAAAATGGCTAGGTGTTTCCCAGAGTGGCTGTACCCTTTTTCATCCCCACGGCAGTTTATGAGATAACCAGTTTGCAGCCTTGCAGACATTTGATGATAATATAGCCATCCTGGTAAATAATGTAGTAATTTCATTGTATTTTTAATGATATTTTCCTTGTGTCACCACTTCTTTGATGATGGCTCTTCATTTCTTTTGCTTATTTTCTAAATGGATTGTTTTTGCTGTGAGTGTAGTTTTTTTTTTTTTTTTTTTTTTTTGAATCATGGATACTAGTCCTTTTTCATGTAGGTGGTTTGCAAATGTCTTTGCCTAATTTATAGTTTGTCTTTCATTGTCTTAGTAGAGTCTTCTGCAAAGCAAACATTTTAAAATTTTTATGAGGTTCATTTATTACTCATGGATTATGTGCTTTTGATTTCAATTTTAAAAACTCTGTGCCAAACCTTTGATTCCAAAGATTTTCTCTCCATTCCCCTAATTTTTTTTTTTATTTTTTTTTTTGGTTTTTCGAGGTAGGGTCTCACTCTGGTCCAGGCTGACCTGGAATTAACTATGTAGTCTCAGGGTGGCCTTGAACTCACGGCGATCCTCCTACCTCTGCCTCCGAGTGCTGGGATTAAAGGTGTGTGCCACCACACCTGGCTCCCCTAAAATTTTTATAGTTGGGACAAACTTGGTGCTGCATGCCCAACAACTTAGAGTCAGGCTTGGACTTCACGAGGAAATATTACCTCAAAAAATGACATTTAAGCTTGTGTCCCATTTTGGGAGCTAATTTTTCTATAGGAGTTTTTTCAGTTTAAAGGATATTTTGTTGGTTTATGGATGTTTAGTTGGTCCAGTGACATTTGTTTAAAGGCTCTTTTATATGATCTGTTGTTTCAGGGTCAACTGTGCATTGTTGGTTCCTGTAACTATAAATCTTGTGGTTTTGTTTTTTTAAAAGTAAAGTCTTCCTTTTAAATATTTATTTATTTATTTATTTGTCAAAGAAAGAGGCAGAGAGAGAGAATGGGCACACAGGGCCTCCAGCCACTGCAAATGAACTCCAGGTGCATGCACCCCCTCATGCATCTGGCTAACGTGGGTCCTGAGGAATTGAACCTGGTCCTTCGGCCTTGCAGGCAAACTCCTTAACCGCTAAGTCATCCCTTCAGCCCACGTCTTGTTTGTTTTTACAGTGTTCGGTATTGACTGTAGGGCCTTGTGCATACTAGGCAAGCACTCTAGACATTGAGCTGTATCTCCTCAGTAAGGCTCTAAGGGTAGACAGATTCCTCCTACTTTTTTTTTTTTAATTAGCTGTTCTAGTTACATACATTTATAAATTTTGTAACCCTATTGTCTGTATCTGTAATAATCCTACTGAGGTCTTGATAGGAATTAACTTCAATTTATATATTAATTTAGTGATGAATCTTCCAGCTCACAGACATGATATTTCTCTTTTTCTTAGATTTTTTTCATCAGCATTATGCAGTTTTCAGCATACAGTATTGCATATGTTTTGTTAGTTATCTCTTTATGCCTAACTATTTAATTTTTTGAGGAATTAGGGATTTTTAAAAATGTTATTCACCAGTAATATATAGAAATACAGTTGATTTTTATTTTTCTAGCATCCTGTAGTCATGTTAAATTTATTTTTCTATGAGTTAAAATGTCTTGATATATTTTTTGTTGTTGTTGTTTTGTTTTGTTTTGTTTTGTTTTGTTTTTCCCCAAGGCTGGGTCTCACTTTAGCCCAGTCTGACCTGGAACTTACTCTGTAACTCCAGGCTGGCCTCAAACTCACAGCAGTCCTAATCCTCCTTCAGCTTCCTAAGTGCTAAAGGTATGGGCCACCACACCTGGCTGATATTTTCTATATAGATTAACATGTGATTTGAAAATAAAATAGTTTTATTTCTTCCTTTCCAATCTCTGTCTTTTCGTTTTAGCCTTATTATGCTGGCTAGCTTCTAGCAGTAATTTTTGTTGTTGTTGTTGTTGATATTTTTAGTGTCTGTTCAGTAGCCAGCCATGGTAAAAGATCTTTTTACCATGGTGGGGAAAGCATTGAGTCTTTCACCATAGATGTAGATGGAGTTATTTTTATAGATGGTCTCTGTCAACTTCATGAGGTATAAGGGTCTGTAGTTTGTACACATTGTCTTCACTTTGGTATAATACATGCTTCATAAAATAAACTAGAAAATATTTCCTCTTCTGCAAGAGATCACATAGAAATCAGACTCTAATCTTTGGTAGGATTATTCAGTAAAATGGTATCTTATTCCATTGTTGTAATTCTTTGTGACTTTGTTTTCCTGTTTGACATTTTCATATGTGTATATAGTGTATGGTGAGCATATTCCCACCATACCCCCTAGCCTCTATTTACCCTTCTCCTTCCAAGATTCCCATTCTCCTAGACAGTTTTACTTCTACTTCATGTCATAAATACATACGTGATTTTATATATCTAGGAACCATAAGTAAGTGAAGGAAAGCACATATTTGTTTTTCTGAGATTGACTTAATTTACTTACTATCCTTATTTGTATTCGTCTTCCTGCAAATGACAACTTTTTTATGTATGAAAAAAATCCATTGTATATATAGAACACATTTTTCTTAGCCACTCCTCTGTTAAACACCTAGGTTGGTGTGCAAGTACCTATGTAATATGTAATATGTTGAATTGGAGTCCTTTGAGAAAATATGCAGGTGTGATGTAGCTGGATCATAGGGAAGTTCTATTTTTAGTGTTTTAAAAAATCTTCATTGGGCTGGAGAGATGGCTTAGCCATTAAGGTGCCTGCCTCCTAAGCCTAAGAACGCTGGTTCCAATCTCCAGTGGTTCCAATCTCCAGGTCCCACGTTTAGCCAGATGCAAAGTGACACAAGGGCACAATGCCACACTTGACCACAAGGGGGCGCACATATCTGGATTTCGTTTGCAGCAGCTGAGACACTGCTGGCACGCCCATCTCTGTCTGTCTCCCTCTCCCTCTGTCTCTCTCCAAAAATAAATAAAATAATAAAAAAAATTTTTTTTAATCTTCATTGCTGACTTCTTGACTGGACTAGTTTACATTTCTACCCTTTTGTCCATATCATTCTCAGCATTTGTTATTTATTTTCTTAATGACTACCATTCTGATTGGGATAAAATGAAATCTGAATGTTGTTTTGATTTGTATTTCTGTGATGGTTAGGGAAGGTGAACATTTTTTCATGTTATTGGCCATTTAATGTCAGTCTTTGAAAAATTGCTCATTAGCCTGTTCATTGATTGGATTGTCAGATTTCTTGTTTAGTTTTCAGAGTTCTTTGTATATGCTAGATATCCACTGTCAAATGAATACTTAGCAAAGATTTTATATCATCCTGAAATGCTGTCTCTTTACTCAATTAATTGTTTCTTTTTTGTACAGAAACATCTTAATTTCATAGAATCCCATTTGTTTATTATTGGCCTTATTTTCTGAGTGACCTGGAATTCTATTGAACAGCAATCTCTGTCTATACCTATATCTTGGAATGTTTTCCCTATTTTTTTTTCCTCTAGCACTTTCAGAATTTAGGCCTTAATATTAAGGTCATTGATCTATTTGGAGTTGATTTTTTTGTGTAGAGTGAAACATAGGGATCTAGTGTTGTTCTTCTATATATGGATATCCAGTTCCTCTAGCACAGTTTGTTGAAGAGGTTATCTTTTGTTTTGTTTTGTTTATTTTTAAATTTTTTTTTCTTTTCCTATTTATTATTTTTATTAGTTGTGTATACAGCCCTGATGGTACCATCGTTAGCCTTCTCCCTGTCCTCCCCCCATGGGATTGGGGGTCTTGCATTGTGGGGGTGTAGCCATCAATTATGGGGGAGAGGCAATGTAAGAGGTTAACTTTTATCCAATGTGTATTATTGGCATCTTTGTTAAACATCAGGTGGCTGTAGCTGTGTGAGATTATATGTGGATCTTCAGTTTCATTGATTATGTGTCTGTTCCATGGGAGTACAATACTGTTTTGGTTATTGTAGCTTGTAACATAACTTGAAATCTGGTACAGTGGTACCTCTAGCATTATTAGTCTTTTTGCTTGGAATTGTTCTGTCTATCCAGTCTTTTGTGCTTCCTTACAAATTTTGAAGACATTTTTCTATTTCTGTAAACAACCAACATTGGAATTTTGGTGAGAATTGGTTGTAGATTGCCTTTGGTAACATAACCATTTCTACAATATAAATGCTGCCACTTTGAACATGAAAGTTTTTTCCATCTTGTAGTGTCTGTGTTTCAGTTTCCTCTGTAGAGGTCTTTCACTTCCTTAGGTTTAGTCTAAGGTTTTTGTTTGTTGGTTGCTTTGTTTGTTTGTTTGTTTGTTTTTAAGATTTTATTTTATTTATTTATTTATCAGAGAGAGAAAGAGAGAGAATGGGCACTCCAGGGCCTCCAGCCACTGCAAACGAACTCCAAATGCCTGTGTCACCCTGTGCATCTGGCTTATGTAGGACCTGGAGAATCAAACCTGCATCCTCAGGCTTCGCAGGTGTGCATCTTAACCGCTAAGCCAGTTCTCCAGCCTGCTTTGTTTGTTTTTTGAGGAAATTGTGAATAGGGGTGTTTCCTTTTTTTTTCCCCTCGTTATGTGTGTTCTTGGGATACAGGCATACTGCTTATTTTTGTGTATTAATTTTGTATCTTGCCACTTAAGTGAAAGTATCAGCTGTAATTCTGGCAGTCTTTAGTGTCTTGTATGCATATAATTATATTTTCTGCAAATAAGAATAGCTTAATTTTTTCCTTTCCTATTTATATCCCTTCTATTTTCCTTTCTTATGACTTTAGCTGTGACCTCTCACACTATATTGACCAGGCGTGGAGAAAGTGGACAGGTTTGTCTCTCAATCTAAGTGCAGTGCCTTGAGGTTTTGCCTATTTAACATCTTGTTGGTTGTAAGTTTGTTATATATAGTCTTTATTACGTTGAGATATGTTTCCTCCATCCCTACTCTCTTCAGGGATTTTATTTTGAAGGTCTTATTGTCAAAGGTCCTTTTCTGCATCTATTGAAATTACCATATAATTTCTATACTTGAGCTCATTTATTGATTTGCATGTAGTGAGCCATCCCTGGCATCTCTGGAATGAAGCCAACTTGATCATGGTGAATGATCTTTTTTATTTAATTTGGGTTGAAGTATTTTGTTGAGAATTTTGAATATTTGCATATAAGTTCATTAGGGAGATTTGGTTTATCATCCTTATTTTTTTAATTTTTTATATTTATTTATTTTTGGTTTTTTGAGGTAGGGTCTGGTCTCCCTCTAGCCCAGGCTGACCTGGAATTCATTCTGTAGTCTCAGTGTGGCCTCGAACTCATGGTGATCCTCCTTCCTCTGCCTCTCAAGTGCTGGCATTAAAGGCGTGTGCCACCACACCTGGCTAGTTTATCGTTTTTAATCAAAAATTTATTTCTTCATGGGTACTGGAGGATTGAACCTAGGTTATTAGGCATTGTAGACAAGCTTCTTAGCCACTGTGCCATCTCTCTAGCTCTGGTTTATCATTTTTTTGTTATTGTTGTTGGGTCTTTATCTATTGTTGGTAGCTGAGTAATATTGGTTTTAAAAACATTTGATAGCAGTCATTCCTTTTTTTTAACAGACTGGTGTTCAGTTTTAAAGGTCTGGCAGAATTCAGTGATGAATCTTAATAGGCCTAGACTTTTTCAGTTGGGAGATAGTATTTTTAATTACTGATTGAATCTTATTGCTTGTTACAGATCTATTTAAATTGTTTATCTGATTTTGGTTTAATTTTGATAGGTAACATATGTCTAGAAAATCATCCTTTTTTTAGATTTTGTAATTTAGTGGAATATAAGCTTCTAAGGTATGTGCTAATAATTTTCTGAATTTTGCTGGCAATTGTGATAAGTGCTCCTTTTTCATCTCTAATTTAAATTTGGGCCTTCCTTTTCTTTTGGTTAGTTTAGCTAGGATTTATTAATCTTGTTTATCTTTTCAAAGAATGAACGTTTGGTTTCATTGATTCTTTGTATTCACTTTTTAAAATTTCTATTAATTTCTGCCTTGATCTTTATTTTTTTCTCCATCTACTTATCTGAGGTTTGGATCGCCCTTATTTTTCCAAAGTCTGTAAGGGTGCATCATTATTTAGTTTATATTTCTGATTTTTTAAAAACATTTTCATATTTTTTTGTATTTTATTTATTTATTTGATAGAGAGGTGGATAGAGAGAGAATGGGCATGCCAGGGCCTCGAGCCACTACAAACGAACTCCAGGTGCATGCGCTACCTTGTGCGTCTGGCTTACATGGGTACTGGGGAATTGAACGTGGGTCCTTAAGCTTCACAGGCAAACAAGTGCCTTAACCACAGGGCCACCTCTCCAGCCCTGATTTTTTTTTCATATAGTTATTTGTAGCTATAAGCTTTCTTCTTAGGATGCCTGCATTACATCCCATAGGAATTAATGTGTTTTAATTTTTATTTTAGGCAATTTTTATTTTTTGATTTCCTCAATGACCCATTCAACATTCAATAGTTGTTTAATCTCCATGAGTTTGTGTATTTGCTGTAGTTTCTCTTGATGTAGATTTCTAGCTTTATTCCATTGTGATCAAACAGAAGTTATCTAAATTTTCCTATATTTTTTAAAGTTGTTTTGTGTCCTATTATTTTAGAAAAAGTTCCAATGTGTTGCTGCTATCAAGAGTGTATATTCTGCAGGGTTTGGGTGGAGTGTTTTGTAGGGAGACAGAAGTCATCAGCAGTGAAAACAGTGGTCACTGAAAATTCAAGTTTGGCCATACAGGCCCAATGACTGAACGGGTGCAATAGTGGCATGTCTGCTCTTGGGGTAACTAACTGCTCCATAATTGGACTGCAGGCCCTCTCTATGGGAGGGAATACATGCCTGGTACTGAAAAAAACTAAGCAAAAGTCTATGACAGGGGAGGTCATGAGCCTTAGGGGTATAAAGCCTGCTCTTGTCTGGTTAAAAGTATACATTATTCCCACCAAGCTGCCCTGAAAGCACTATGCTTAATGTTCATATTCACATATTAATGCTACTCTAAATTCTGTTTAGAGAAGCTTTTCTTTTCAGATGGCAATGACCACTGGGATGACCCAAAAGGCAACATAGTGCTGAGAAGAAGGGATGGAGGAGTGCCCAGCACTGAAACACCCCTGTCACACCCTCCAAGGCTCAGGGACCATTGCGGAAGAGGGGGTGGATAGAATGGAAGAGCCAAAGGAAGGGCATGACTCCTTACAATGCAACTGCCCAGACAGAAATTGGCCTCGATATCCATGACTTTGTGCCTAACAATACCTTTGCAAGACCCTCATAATAGAAGAAAAAGATGATGACATCAAATTAAAAGAGAGACTAATGGAGAGAGGGAGGGGATACGATGGAGATTGGAGTTCTAAAGGGGAATGGGGGAAGGGGAGGGATGTATTTTGCGTTTTTTTGTATGTAAGTATAGAAGTTGTCAATAAAAATAAATGAATAAATAAATAAGAGTATATTCTGTAGGGTTTGGGTGGAATGTTTTGTAGATGTCTATTAAATCCAGTAGATTTATGATGCAAGATGTTTAATCCAGATCTTTCTCTGATATTTTCTTTTGTTGGAATGACCTGTCAGTTGGGTGAAAGTGGGATGATAAAATCACATACTATTATTCTATTGTATCTTTATATCTAGTAGTAGTTGTGTGATGAAATTGGTGGCCACCCATATTTGATATGTATATGTTTTGAATTGCATGTCCTCCTGCTGGATTATTCCCTTAATCTATGTAAATTATCCAGTTTTTAAAAAATCTCTTTTGACTAGTTTTGGTTTAAATTCTGTTTTGTAAGATTAGACACAGATGTCACACCTGCTTGTTTCCTCACCCTATTTACTTGAAATAACCTTTTTTATCCTTTTACCCAAAGATAGCCTCTCTTTGATGTTGAGATGTGTTTCTTAGAGACAAATAAATCAGTCCTTAATTTTTAATCCAATCTGCTAGTCTGTATCTTTTTATTGGGGAACTAAGACTATTAATATTCAAGCTGTGATTGAAAGGTGTGTCTTAGTGCCTATCATTTTGTTGATTTTTGTGGTGTTGGTGTTTTTCTTTTCCTCATTTTCTTTTCTGCTGTTCTGTGGTGATTTATTCTTACCTCTAGCTTCATAGATGAGTTTATTTTTCCTCTCCAGTCCAATGGATTTTTTCAGATATTTTCTGGCTTAATGTTCATAAATTCCTGTAGCCTGTTTTTGTCATGGAAAGTTTTTGTTTTCCTGTTATGGCAGGTAGCTTTGCTGGGTATTGTAATCTGTGCTGGCAGCTGTCTTTTAATAAAAATTCATTGATCCAAGCCTGTTTTTTAATGTTTCTGTTGAGAAATCAGGTGTTATTCTGATGGGCCTACCTTTGGTGGTTTTCTCTTGTAGTTTTCAATATTTTCTTCTGTGTGTTTAGTGATACTGGGAGAGTCTTTCTAGTCTTGCCTATTTGATGTTCTAAAATACCTCTTGTACCTGGATAGACATCCCTTTTCTTAGATTTGGGAATTTTTTATATGAATTTATTGGAAATATTTTCTATGCCTTTGGCTTGAAATTTTCCTTCTATGCCCGAGTTAGACGTTTCATAGTGTTCTATAAATCTAATAGATGCTATATTCACACATCTTTATTTATCTCTGTTGTTGACTAAATGTTCTAATTCTTCTACCCTATCTTTGAACCCTTGCATTCTGATTTCCTCCTGATCCATTCAATTAGACTTTCCATAGCCATTTTATTTGACTTACTGAAATTTTCATTTCCAGCACTGTAGATTGGTGTTTCTCCTTTTTGAATTAACTTTTCATATTCTGCATTTTTATTTCATTCAACTATTTGTGTTCTCATTGAATTCACTCAGAAATTTATTTGTGTCATCTTCAGTTTCTTTGAATATATTTATAATCATTCTTTTGAATTTTGAAAAATATTTTATTTATTTACTTATTTGACAGAAAGAGGGAGAGAGAGAGAATGAATGGGCCCGCCAGGGCCTCCAGCCACTGCAAACGAACTCCAGATATATGCGCCATCTTATGCATCTGGCTAATGTGGGTCCTGGGGAATTGAGCCTGGTTCCTTTGGCTTTGCACACCTTAACTGTTAAGCCATCCCTCCAGTCCTTTTTTTTTTTTTTTTCTTGGTTTTTTGAGGTAGATATTTGCTTTAGCCCAGGTTGACCTGGCTGCACTAGCGGCCCCTTAGCCACTGTGAATGAACTCCAGACATGTGTTCCACCTTGTGCTCATGTGCGATATCACATGCTTGCATCACTTTTGCATATGGCTAAATGTGGGATTTTAGAATCAAATGGGCGCTTTTAGGCTTCCGAGGCCGCCACCTTAACCACTAAGCCATCTCTCCAGCCCTCTTTTGACTTCTTTATCTGGAATCTCGTATAACTCGCTCTCTGTGTACCATTAAATTGAGATTGGTGCTTTTTGGAGCTCTTTTAAAAAAATTTGTTTGTTTTGTTCAAGGTAGGGTCTGTCTCTAGCTCAAGCTGATCTGGAATTCACTATGTAGTCTCAGGCTGGTTCAAACTCACAGTGATCCTCCTACTTCTGCCTCCCAAGTGCTGGGATTAGTATGCACCATCACACTTAGCATTTCTTGTGTTTTTGCATTAAGGTTTAGACATCTAGGGTTTGACCTTTGGTTAGATGCGTTTTTTTTTTTTGTTTGTTTGTTTGTTTTTGTTTTTTCAAGGTAGAATCTCACTCTAGCCCAGGCTGACCTGGAATTCACTCTGTAGTCCCGGGGTGGCCATGAACTCATGGTGATCCTCCTACCTCTGCCTCCCAAGCTGGGATTAAAGGCATGCACCACCACTCCCAGCTTTGAATGTTTTTTTTAATCCCTCTATTATTTGAGTGGTGTTATTTACAATATTCTTAAAGGACCAGGTTGTAGTAGAATTAAAGTGTCATTTTTCTCTTTTAGAATTGAGTTAAGGGCATCTGGCCCAGTCCGCAGTCTTTCCCTGAGAGTAGAATACTAACCGACTAACAATCAAAGAGTAGCCCCACTATGAAATACAGTTGTAGCAGACAGCTTCAGGTTCATCAAGATGAACTTCCAGACCAGGCACAGTTATGGAGGAAGGGATATTATTTATTGAAGCTTACAGATCCAGGGGAAGTTCCATAATGGCAGGAGAAGTGGCCTGCTCTCACAGGTCCAGGCAACAGAGAAAAACCAAGCCGCCAGCTACATAGCACACTGAGTAAAACTACAGCCCAAAAGCCACAGCACACTTCAGGAACTCCTATTAGGCACACTTTGCATACCTTTACAATGGAATCTCAAACCATCACCACATCTTAAGACCGGTCCCCCAGTGACATTGCCTCTAGCAAGGTGTTTGCAGATGCAAACTATAACTAATAAAACACTGAATATATTGGGGGACATATATTCAAACTACCACAACAGTAATTGTCAAAGAAAAATTAATCACCTCTTTACAACCTAACTGGTGCTACAGTTAGGTTGTAAAGAGGTATTAATAATAATGTGTACACTAATGTATTTACTTTTAAAAACGGTAGAATAAGACTAGTGATTAGTATTAGATTGATAGGCCATAGAGGCAAAGGATGTAAATCACAGATAGGGGATAATAGGGACAAAAAAAAGGGTAGGGTGAAGCAGTTTGGGCTGAATGTAGATTTAAAATAGGTAAAGAAGTCTGATCAGATACCATAACTCAGCTCTCAGGGGATTCAGACACATACACTCACAAGCCAAGCCAGTAGAAAATGAATAAGGGAAGGGTAAGTTTAAAAAAAAAAATGGTGGGCCGGGTGGGTTGTGTGCATGGACAGAACAAGTATGGAGCAGGACTAAGGTCATGCTAAATTGACACTGGGAATTTGGAGGAATAAAGGTGAAAGAGAGACAGCTGAATAGGGGTAGATCAAATGAATACTGTCTGACCTGATTGTTGGATTCAGTCTTTTAGCATTCCTTCTTTGGATCATAGAAACATGGTAGTCCCTATTTTGATGTCAGGTGCTAGTTACTCTTCTGGATGGTCCTGCTCTTGCAGCCTGGTCTTTCTTGTGGAGATGTGGTTATAGATACTATTTGGGTATATGGGCAGTCCTTCACAAGTGGGGCATCCTTTAGGAGTCCATTTGCAAATGCTAGACTTGCCCTTGCTGCTTTCTGGTCTTTCCCAGTGTCTGACATGCAACTAGAACCTATGTGAAAATTTCTCTGCAGACTCTGTCTCCCACCAAGGTTTCTAGATCGCTGAATAATGAAGTGCGGTTTGTGTTGCTGTGAAGTCTAGATGTATTATGCTTGTCACCATATAGTCCCATAACACTTGCTAGGAGTTTCCTAAAAATAGAGTTCACAGAGGGTCTCCCAGAACATTTTGTTGCTGCTGTTGTTTTCAGAAGGACATTGGCAACATAGAAGATGACTACCAGAAATTTACACTTAGAATCATGGAATTTTAAAGTTGGAAAATACCTGAGAAGACTGTTGTATGGAACACAACCTCTGCTTTTGCAGGTGGAATAATTAGAGAGTAAACCTTTATAATTGTTTTTATTGGCATGTGTGTACATGGTGTGCGTGTGTGTATGTGCACGCCCCTGTATGTGCCTGCCACAAAGCACACATGGAGGTCAGGATATGTGGCAGTTACCTTCTTGATTCTGGAACACAATACCTAACCAGAAGCAGCTTGTGGAGGAAAGGGCTTATTCTACCTTAATGTTTCAAGGGGAAGCTGCTTGCTATGGCAAGCAGAGCTGGACTATAACACCCCAGGCCCACCCCAGCAACACATCTCCTCCTGCAAGGCTTCACCCTACAAACATTTTTATAGCTGGGAATTAAGTATGAGGCTTAGACCACTACAGGATAATTTCAGGTGTTTGAGGCAGGGTCTCTCCTTGTTCACTGCTGCATTTGCCAGACTAGGTGCCTTATGAGCTTCTAGAAAATTCTCCTCTCTCTGCCTCCCTTCTCCTATAGAGGCACTGCGATTATCTATGCCTGCCATAGTGTTTGGCCTTTATCATCCTATATATAAGTTCTGGGCATCTGAACACTGGGGTACTCTCAGTTGCCCAGCAGGTACTTTACTCACTGAGCTGTCTCATAACCTCAAATCCAAATCTTTGTAATTCTTACCTGCAATTGTCATTTCATGTTTTAGCTGTAATACTTTGGATCTCCTTTCCTTTCAGTTTTCAGTGAGAATATTTGTATCTTTAGAGGCTACACCTGGATTGTTTTGCTTTGCGTGTACAAGTTGCAGTTCTTAAGTCTTCCCTTTCATGTCCTGGAGTTAATTACTACCTCCATGCCTTTACACCTCTCACCTTTATATCTGGAGCACCTACACTCATTATGTTATAATGAAAGACCCAGTTCCCATCTCATCTTTTTTGGAGCTTTCCCAGAAAACACTAGTCATCAGAGTCGTGTCATACTGCTCATTTGCTATCTTGGAATACTTCCTATTTGATAATTTCTGTTATTATTTTGTTTTGTTTTTTCAAGGTAGGATCTCAGTCTAGCCTAGGCTGACCTTGAACTCACAGTGATCCTCCTACCTCTGCCTCCTGGGTGCTGGGATTAAAGGTGTTACCACCATGCCCAGCTATATTATTTTTTTGCATCAAGTAAGTTTTAATAAACTTGGCCTTTCCCACCCTCACAACAAAATGATCTATGTTCAGGAAGAACAACCTGTATTATCCTTTGCATCTTCCATAGCCTCAGCCATATGTACTTGAATGTACATGTTGATTATTTTCATATGGAAAATATGTTTACCTTGAACAGTTTTATTCTTGCTGAATAAATGAAATTTAAATGTAGATAGACAGCTGGTAGTTGTTTGTTCCTCAACTTTTACCTTCTGACAAAGTTCTATTTCCCCTTAGTCATGATGCCCTATCTCTCACATACTCCTCACATAATCCCAGACTGTCTGCTTGGTTGATTGGGGTCAACATATTTTATAGCAGCAGGATTTAATAAGAATACATACCATTCATTATAGGATCAGCTTTCTTCAGTCTGTTTACTATGTCAGTTAAACTTCACTTTACATTTAACCACTATTTTTGTTCTAAAACTGCTGTTCAATATTGACATTTTATTGACGTAGTATGTCTTTGCCTATATGTTTCTACATATTGATGAAGTTCTTCTTTTATTAGTAATTAATACATTGACTTCCAAATGTATAGGAGAAAAAAAATTAATACCAACATAGTTAATGGCTATTAAATGTTTTGGTAAGAAATTTATATTGAAATGTAGAGTGTATGGTGGAATTATATCTTTCTGATTAATAAGATGATGATATGGCCAGACACTAGCACAGCAGTCTTATAAGCCGTCTTACATGACTCTTTTGGAGACACTGGATTATTCTATCTATCCATGTATAAAATAACTTACATTTATACATATTTTATTTACTTATTTGTAAGCAGAGAAAGAGGTAGAGAGAAGAGAGACAGATGTAGAAAATGGGCATGCTAGTGCCTCAAACCACTGCAAATGAACTCCAAATACATGTGCCACTTTGTGCATCTGGCTTTACGTGGGTACTGAGGAATTGAACCCAGTTTGTTGGGCTTTGCAGGCAAATGCATTAACTGCTGAGCCATCTCTTCAGCCCAAAATGATTCATTTTAAACTTAATCTCAAGAAAATTACCACCAGTTTTTTTAACATATGAAAAGTTAGATCTTTATCATTAATTAAACTAGTATTATCAGCCACTCAAAAATCAGCTCAGTTTGGCATTCACAGAAGGACCCACATCAGTATCAGCCCTATTCCAGTCTTGCCACTATAGTGTTTACAGATATTTTTCTGATAATTTGCTTTTATAGAATACTAATAATCCTAACCATTATGTCATGTTTATGTTCATCAACAACAGTATTTACAACCATTTATTTATACCTTAGCCCAAAATGATATTAAATAAATTATCAAATTATCCATGTCCAATCAACGGGGATTAATAATAGTGACAGTAGGCATGAATCAACTTTACCACCCTTTCATATTTGCACACATTCATTTTTCAAAGCTATACTATTTATATGTTCACAATCCATTATCCACAATCTGTGATGAACCAAACATTCTAAAATAGCTTTAGTCAAAAGTATATCATTTTCTGGTCAGAAGCTTAGCACTTTTTTAAGAATACTTTTTAAAGACTATTTTTTATTAACACTTTCCATAATTACAGACAATAAACTGTGATAATTCCCTCCCCTCCCACCTCCCCCTTCAAATCCACTCTCCATCATATCTCTTCCCCCCTCTCAATTAGTCTCTGTTTTATTTTGATATCTTCATCTTTTCCTTTTATTATGAGGGTCTTATATAGGTACTACCAGGTGGTGCAAGGTTATGGCTGTCCAGGCCATTTTTAGTCTGGAAAATTGCATTGCAAGCAGTCCTATGTTTCCTTTGGACCTTTTTTTTTTTTTTTTTCCTGCCATCTCTGATGTTTCAGTGCTGAACACTCTTCTGTCACTTCTCAGTACTGTGGTGCCTTGTGGGTCATCCCAGAGGTCACCACCTTCTGAAATGAGAAGCTTCAAGAGCCAGTGTGAGAGTAGCATTAATATATGGGTATGAACATTAAGAACAGTGCTTATAGGGAAGTTCGATGAGTGGTTCCATGCCAGACACCAGCAGGCATTACTTCTCTAAAGCTCATGACCTCCCCTGCCAATAGGCTTTTGATTAGGTTTTCAGTGCCAGGCATGTATTCCCTCCTGTGGAGTTGTCCTCCAGTCCAATTAGAGAACAGTTGGTTTTCCCCATAACAGACATGCCACTATTGCCCCCATTGGCTCATTTGGCCTGGCTGGCCAAACTTAAGGCGTGCAGTGTCCGTTATTGTTTATGTCCACTGAAGACTTCTTTCTCCCATAGAGATGCATACAACTTAATGTTTTTCCAGCTTTCTGTCAGCTGGTGTACAGGGAGGAGGTTTTTCAACTTAACTCCAGCTTGATTTCTCAGTGACCTTGCAGCCCAAGCATGTGGAGTCTTCAGCAATAGGGTCTTACCATCTATTTCAGGTGGGAGACCAAGAGCCTTTGCAATGGCCTGTGATGTTTTGGGGGCACCTGGACCTCCCTGGCCAACAACTCACTGGAAGGTATCCCATCCCTGGCACTGAAACTTTTCTTGTAACAACCTATGGCTTCTGGGTGTGCTATTGTCTAAAAAAGTAGATTTCCTAATGGCTTATTCATACCATCTTAAATTTTGATTGACCCTCCACCCACCCTTCCTTTACTCAGTGTCTTCCCCTGACCTCATTTAGGCCATTCCACCCCTAGTAATCTGTTAGTCTACTTACATATATACAATACCATCCTCTAGTTCTCCCCTCTCCTCCCTCCTTTATAGCCCCTTTCTAACTTACAGGCTTCTGCTATTGATTTTTACTTCAACTCACAAGTCTAAACATTTCTAGCTAGATCCACATATGAGAGAGAACATGCAGTGCTTGCCTTTCTGGGCCTGGGTTACCTCACTAGTATAATCCTTTCCAGAGCATTTATTTCCTTACAAATTTCATAATTTCCTTTTTCTTAATCGCTGAATAGAATTCCATTGTGTAAATGTTCCACATCTTCATTATTCATCAGTTGAGACATATCTAGGCTGGTTTCATTTCCTACCTATTGTGACTAGAGTAGCAATAAACATGGATGTGCAATTATCTCTAAAGTAGTGAGAGAAGTCCTTAGGATATATGCCTAGGAGTGGTATAGCTGGGTCATATGGTAAGTCTGTTTTTTGCTATCTCAGGAATCTCCACACTCATTTCCACAGTGGCTGTACCAGTTTACATTTTCACCATCAGTGTAGAAGGTTTCCTCTTTTTCTGCATCCTTGCCAGCATTTATTGTCACTTGTTTTCTTGATGTTAGCCATTCTGACAGGACTGAAATAGAATCTCAAGACTTTTAGTTTGCATTTCCCTGATGGCTAAAGATGTAGAACACTTTTTAGATGTTTATAGGCCATCTATATTTCTTCTTTTGAGAACACTGTATTTAGTTTCATAGCTCTTTTAAAAAATTTTTTATATAGGGCTAGAGAGATGGCTTAGCACTTAAGGTGCTTGCCTATGAAGCCTAAGGATCCAGGTTGGATTCTCCAGGTCCCACATAAGCCAGATACACAAGATATTGCATATATCTGGAGTTTATTTGCAGTGGCTAGAGGCCCTGGCACACCCATTCTCTCCCTCTCTCTCTCTCTCTCTCTCTCTCTCTCTCTCTCTTTTTCTCTGTCTCAAATAAATAAATAAAATTTTTAAAAATTTTTATATATTTGATTTGAGAGAGAAAGAGAGAATGGGAATGCCAGAGCCTTCAACTGCTACAAACTCCAGAATTATGTGCCACTTTGTGCATCTGGTTTACATGGGTCCTGAGGAATAAAATCTGGGTCCTTTGGCTTTGCAGGCAAATGGCTTTACCACCAACCCGGCCTGATAGCCCATTTTTTAATTGGGTTGTTTGCTTTCTTATTTAGTTTTATGAGTTCCTTATATATCATGGATATTAATACTCTGCTAGATGTATAGCTGGCAAAAATTTTCTCCCATTCTATAGGTTGTCTCTTTGCTCTATTCACAGTGTTCTTTGGTATACAAAAGCTTTTTAATTTCATGAAATCTCTGTGGTTGATTAGTGGTTTTATTTCTTGATCAACTGGGGTTATATTCAGAAAGCTGTTGCCTATGCCAATATGTTGAAGTGTTTCCCCTACTTTTTCTTCTAGCAGTTTCAGAGTTTCAGGTATGATATTAAGGTCTTTGTTCCATTTAGACTTGATTCTCATGCAAAGAGAGCTAAAGATCGATTTTCATTCTTCTACATATAGATACTCAGTTTTTCTACCACCATTTGTTAAAGAGGCTATCTTTTCTCCAAAAACTTTTGGCATTTCTGTTGAAAATGAGATGGCTGTAGCAGCCTGAATGTACATCTGGGTCCTCTGTTCTGTTCCAGTGATCTTTGAATTTGTTTTTGTGCCAGAATCATGCTGTTTTTGTCACTATGTCTCTATAATATAGCTTAAAATCAGGTATGGTGTTACATCTAGCCATATTTTTGTTTCTCAAAATTGTTTTGACTATTCGATAAAACCTTCTTTATTTTTCTAATATTGGTTTGAAGTCTATCCTCTCAGATGTTAGTTTAGCAATACATGCTTGTTTTCTAGGCCCATTTGCTTGAAATAATTTTCCATCCTTTCACCCTAAGATAGTGTCTGTCTTTTATGGAAAGGTGAGTTTCTTAGAGGCAACAAATAGAAGGATCCTGCCTTTCAACCCAGTTTGCAAGCCTGTGTGATTTGGTTGGGACATTGATATTGAGAGTTATTATTGAAAGGTGGGTATTCATTCTTGCTGATCTTCTTGTTTTGTAGTTCTTCCTGTTTTTCCTTTACTCTCTTGTATTAAGTATTATTTGAGTATGGTTTATTTTTTCCTGTTTCCTTATGTGTGTTCTTTTCTTTCTCTTCAACATGAAGCATCCCTTCAAGTTTTTTTTGTTTGTTTGGTTTGTTTTTTGAGGTAGGGTCTCACTCCAGTTCAGGCTGATCTGGAATTCACTATGTAGTCTGAGGGTGGCCTCAAACTCTTGGGATCCTCCTACCTCTGCCTCCCAAGTGCTGGGATTAATGGCATGTGTCATCATGCCTGGCTCTGGTTTAGTGGTCTTAAATTCCTTTAACCTGTTTTCATTGTGGAATGTCCTTATTTGGATGGATAAAGTAACTTTAGTTGATAGTTGTTATCTGTCAGAACTTGGAATACATCATTCAAAACCCTTCTGGCTTTTAAAGTTAGTGTTGAGTAATCTGCAGTTATCCTGATGGGCTTGCCTTTATAAGTGACTTGATTTTTGTAAATGCTTTCAATATATTTTCTTTGGTTTGTGTGTATAGTAGTTTAATTATAGTATGGCCGTGAGAGGTTCTTTCCTCATTTTGTCTGTTTGGCATTCTAAAGGCTTCATTAATCTGAATTGGCATCACTCTCCCTATTTAGGGGAAATTTTCTTCTAGGATTTTGTTGAAAATACCTACTATGCCTTTGGAGTGAAATTTGTCTCATTCTACTGTACCCTGAATTCATGTTTGATCTCTTCATAGTACCCTGCATGTCTTGAAAGTCCCAATCATACCTTCCTATTAGTTTGTGTTTCTCTATGTTGGATTGTATTAGATCTGCCACCGTGCCTTCTATTTTAGATATTCTGTCCTCTCCGTGATCTGTTCCACTAGTGAGACTTTTTGTAGAGCTTTCTATTTGGCTTACTCTTTTTTTCATTTCTAGTATTTCTGATTGGTATTTTTTCATTATATCTGTTTCCTCACTCATGTCTTGTATTGACCTCCTTATTTCATTAAGTGGCTTTCCTGTGTTCTTTTGGGATTTCTTAAGGAGTTTTTCTTTGATTCCTTTGATTTCTTCTTTGAACATAGATATAATCTTTTTTTTTTTTTTTTAATTCTTTGGCATTTCATCTAAATCAGTCTCACTGGAGGTCATTTCTGATGGCTTTATAATTTTTAGAAAAATTGTATTGTCTTGATTTTTGTGTTTCTTGTACTATAATGTAGAGATTTTTGCATCTTGAGCTTATTTGATGACTGGGTTTTCTAATTATCTGCATTATTCTTAGACATGTAAATATGATTTTATGTATTTTCAGGCTAGGACCTTAAGGTGGCAGGTGTGGCTATTATATTACTCCCAGTGTAACAGCAAAAGTGACCCTAGGTGTTGAGTTTGCCTCCTATGCATGTATTCTAATAGGCTGGATGGAGCAATTATTGAAAAATTCTAAAATTCAGCTGAGCAATGTACACATTCAGTCCAAACCAACAAAGAGTATTTATGCAAGAGTGGGGATTAAACAGATAATCTAATAAAGTCAAAGTCCCTAAGGGTGTGTGTTGTCCTACACCCTTAATCCTGTCAGTTGGGAGGATGAGATTTCTGGTCTGAAATGGGTTCCAGGTTTTCCTGGTGTGGAGTGAGACCCTGCCCCCAAGAATGAGACATAGAAAAGATAAAGTACCTGTAAATCAGTAAATGTCAAAGGAAACAATAGTCAACACCAAAAATACAGCTTATTTGAGAATGGTAAAGCCAACCAAGAATATATCAATCAATCTAACACATAACCTGCCCTGACATGGAAGGTGAGATTAGCACTTCAGTGCAGGCCTGTATTTACCTGGCTTAGTGTAAGTAGGCCCTGTTAACCTTTGGGATGGCTTCCAGTCTCACCAATGCTGAGTGCCCACCTTGGTCCCTCTCTGTTGCACTGTGGACTCTGTTAGGCTGCTTGGGTCACTGGATCTGGTGTTCTGATAGGCTGTGCTAGGTACTGTGTAGCTGGAAGGTGGTTCTACAGTGGTATACTGCACTGGCGGTTGTGGGAAGTAAAGCTGTGCAGGGTGCTTGCAGTTGTACCAGAGCTCCTCACTTGATCCCATTTGTGATCTTCAGCAGTTGCTTAGCTTATTCCTGCTGTCTTCTTCTGGTTTCTTGACTTTGATAGGAGGCTGGTGTGAGTGGAAAAATCCCTTTATCTGGCTTTTGGTTCTGAAGAGCCAAGTGGGCAAGTAGACCTGGTGCTATGGTGTGAGTTGATTCTGGCTGGTTGCTTGCTTGCTAGAAGCTCTGGGCCTCTCCTCCTTCTCTGCTAAGGTTGATAATTCCTTATACACCTTCACTTTTTTGGTAGAAGAGTATGTTTTTCTATTTTTCTACTTATTTCTCTTCCTAGGTTGCTTTGGCATGGCTACTGTGCTGCCATCTTACCCAGAAGTCCCAGAATACTTTCTTAACGGGATTTATTCTGAAGTCCTTATCATTCTATTTAGAAACATGTTGTATAGCAGTCTCTGAATCCTAGTAATTACACTAGCCACTTTCCTCACAGTAGAGTCTCACTCTATCCCAGGCTGACCTGGAATTCACTATGTAGTCTCAGGCTGGCCTCAAACTCACAATGATCCTCCTACCATGGCCTCCTGTGTACCAGGATTAAAGACTTGTGCCACCACGTCTTGCAGAAAGAGAATGCGTGACCAGGACTTCTAGCCACTACAAACAAACTCCTGACACATGCCCCACTTGTTCAGGTGATTAGGCTCAGAGTCTTAATCTTAAACAATATTACACCAATAAATATCCCTCAAATAATTATTCCCATTTATCTAAAATTAACAGTTCTTTCTGCCATTCTAAGCTCCACTTTTGCCATAGAATTTAATGCTAATAACCTTGAATCTTGCAACTAAATGCTCTTCATCAAGAACTTTTCAAGTCTTCTGGGATTTTTTTTTAACCATCATTCACCATTATAAAATCTTCTAATTGGCTGGGTGTGGTGGTACACACCTTTAAATCCCACATTCAGGAGGCTGAGGTACTAGATTTGTCGTGAGTTTGAGGCCAGCCCGAGACTACTGAGAATTCCAGGTCAGCCTGAGCTAAAGTGAGTATCTTACCTTGATAAACCAAAAAAATAAAAAAGAATCTTTTGGTCAAAGTACTAGAAAAAGCAACCCCAAAACTATTTCAAATATTCAAATATCTGCTTCAACAATTATATCAAGTCAGAAACTTTTTTTTTCTTAAATTTTATTTCATCCTTAGCATATTACTTTCCTTGATAATTTTCCCACTACTTGATTTTCCCAAGTAATTTCAGTAACAATAAAAATACAAATAATGATCAATTGGAAACAACTATTTACTAGCATAACTTCATAACTTCTGTAGCATCCTTACCAAGAAGGCCAATCTTCTTTCCCTCTTAAATTACTCAATCTTTCATATTATTAAATTCAATAATTTCTGTTTCATCATAATTTTCTATTCATATAACCATAACTAAATCCATCAGAAATCCCAATGTTAATATCTTTCATATTAATGAATTTGATCATGTCTTAGGTTGTCATTGTTATAGTAGACCCCAATTTGATTAGTATCTTCCCCTAAATAAGTTAAAAATATCCTTTAAAAAAGTGTCCAGAAACATGACAAGCACCACACCCAGTCCCATAGTTCTCACTAGATTTTGAAGAAGAGCCTAGAAAACCTAAAATTTACTCCAGTAAGTGTTCCTCAAATAACTATCCCTACTTAATAAAACTAAATTCTTATTGCCATTGTAGGCTTCAAAGTATTTATTCTAATAACCTAAACTTTTTTTAAGGTAGCATCTCACTCTAGCCCATACTGACCTAGAATTCATTCTGTAGTCCTAGGCTGTCCTTGAACTCGCAGTGATACTCCTACCTTTCTTCCTGTGTACTGGAATTAAAGGCCTGCATCACCATGCCTGCCTAAAATTTTAAAAACTTTTTTTTGATCTTATAAATTAAAGTAAAAATAATGCCTAGTAAGTAAAAATTATAGTTTCCATATGGAATGAAACTATGACTAACAGCATGAAAAATCATTATCTCCTTCAACTATACTATCCAACATCCAAAAAAAAAAAAAAAAAAAAAAACCCACCCTATTGATTTACCAGCAACAGCACGATCTACTGTTTCAACATGATAAAACTTCAATATTTTTTGGTATGTGCCTAATATTTCAACATATTACAGATTTCTTTTTGGAAATACATTATATACCACACTTGGTATTTTAGAGCAGTGTTTCTTAGCTTTTTTCATTATTATTTGCTTAAGAGAAAAATTAAATTTAAATCTAAATAGCTAATGATAGATTGAAATGTTAAAATTAGCTAACCCAAGTAATTAATTTAAACTTGTTTTAATTGGAGGAATTTAATACCAAACAATAAAATTTGGAGCAATTGAGCAATTTGTCTCTCAGATGTGTTCAACTGAAGAATTTGTCTCTGGATATTTGTAATAAAACATACTGAAGCCAAAGTCAAAATGTTCATTAGTTAAGAGGGCATATGCAATTATAGAATTGAAAATATTCCAAACTCACTGGGCCATCTAAATTTGGCCAAATATGTGCCTAACGTATTACCGCTTCTGATCTCACAATTTGCTTTTCATAAGTTGTGAGGGGATGCAATGTTTTGGATATGCATACCAAAAGTTAACATTGAACAAATGTTGGGTTCTTTATGGTTAACTAAAACATATTTAGAACCAAGAGAAGTTGGAATATTACATTCAGCCCATGAATCAAAGTGAATGGCAGAACCAGTTAGAGTTACAAAATAAGTAGCCATGTTTGAAACATTGACAATAGGCTATAATCAGTCTTGAATAAACCTCTAACTATTGGGAGAGGTTAAATTTGATCAAAGATTGATTACAACTAAAGAATTTGATCTGCAGGGACTTATTAAGGGATCCTAAAATATTTTCAGATAGTGTTGAGCTTTGAGGAGACCATAGATAAATGATTTTTTTTCATTCCCCAAGAACCAGTTTTTATCCCCTCCAAGGGGTGTGGTAATTTACCACCATTAAGAATGTATAATCTATGGGCTTAGTGGTTAAGGCGCTTGCCTGCAAAAACCTAAGAATCTAAGTTTGATTCCCCAGGATCCAAGTAAACTAGATGCACATGGTGGTGCATGTGTCTGAGTTCATTTATTCATTTACAGTGGCAGGAGGCCCTAGTGTGGGCATTCTTTCCCTCCCTGTCTCCTCCCAGCCCGCCCCCCCCCCGCCCCGTGTCTCTTTCTCCCTCTCTCTTAAATAAATAAATAAAATATTTTTTTGAAAAAGAATGTATAATATAGAGTTATTAGCCTTTCTAGAATGAGAACAACAAATGTGTTTATTCTTGGGCTGCTACTACATTTAAACAATGTAAGTTTAAATAAACTAAATAGGTTAATAAGTTACTTGCAAGCCTACTTGGTATAACTGATTATCATTATGTTTTTATAGAAACTGTTTTCTAGGGTTGGAAAAATTGCTTGATGGTTAAGGGTCTTGCCTCCAAAGCCAAAGGACCTAGGTTCAATTCCCCACCACATAAGCCAGATAGATATACTGAGGATATAAGCTTGCTAAAAATGGTTAATGGCTTCACAGGAAATAAGATTTAGAAGTCACACTTAAAAAAAATTTTTTTTTGTTTATTTATTTGAAGGAGAGACAGTAAGAAAGACAGACAGAAAAAGTGAATATGGTCACACCAGGCCTCATGCCACTGGAAATGCCCTCCAGACACATGTGCCACTTTGTGCATCTGACTTTATATGGGTTCTGGGGAATCAAACCCAGGCTGTTAGGCTTTTCAAGCAAGTGCCTTTATCTGCTGAGACACCTCTCCAGCCCAAGAAGTCTTATGTTTTTAATGTTTAGTTTTAATGTTATAAATTGTACTGGATTGTTGTTGTATGAAGGGAATAAGAAATATGTGTTTTGGGCTGGAGAGATGGCTTAGTGGTTAAATGCTTGCCTGTGAAGCCTAAGGATCCCGGTTCGAGGCTTGATTCTCCAGGACCCACGTAAGCCAGATGCATAAGGGGGCGCATGCATCTGGAGTTCGTTTGCAGTGGCTAGAGGCCCTGGCGCGCCCATTCTCTCTCTCTCTCTCTCTCTCTCTCTCTCTCTCTCTCTCTCTACCTGCCTATTTCTGAATATCTCTCTCTCAAATGAATAAATAAAAATAAAATATTAAAAAAAAAGAAATATGTGTTTTGATGAGATACTAATTTTTCTTACGAATTCACTTAACCTACATCTTCAGTGAGGAGCAGAAATCTTAAAATCTTTTTTAGTTACTTTGGTAAATTATATTTATCCTTTAAAATGTGCCTGTATGCTCCTTCAGAGTTATAATTATTGATGTTTTCTTTCAGCAAAAAGAAAATACTCGTTCCTTGACTATGTGTGGCCATGTTGGTTTTGAGAGTTTACCTGATCAGCTGGTTGACAGATCCATTCAGCAAGGCTTCTGTTTTAATATTCTATGTGTGGGTGAGTGCCACTAACTCTTCTTACATATTCTATAAATCACTGTACACATTTCATCCCTTGTATAAATAGTATATACTCAGTTGTTTAAATTCTGTTAGTTTTGGTTTTCATAGCTTTAAGCTTTTTGTTCTATAAACATTAAAGTGTTCTCTTCAGAGTACTAAGTTAACTTAGCATATGTAGTCATTTCTCTGGTCTGATAATGATTTTGGACCAGCTTAGCATGTATTTCCTTCCTGGGCATCCTAGGCTATAAAATAGTCGGGATCCTTCAAACTACTTGAAGAGTTTACAGATGTGATTCTTCATATTGATCCTATGCATCTTTGTTTCTTTCAGGGGAGACTGGAATTGGAAAATCAACACTGATTAACACATTGTTTAACACTAATTTTGAAGAGCATGAATCCTCACATTTCTGTCCAAATGTTAGACTTAGAGCACAAACATATGAACTCCAGGAAAGCAATGTTCGGTTGAAACTGACCATTGTGAATACAGTGGGATTTGGTGACCAAATAAACAAAGAAGAGAGGTATGTGTTTTCTTTTTATAGTAAAACGAAGTTTTATTTTAGGATCAAGACCATTTCCCTTATTGCTCCTTGAGTTATGATTTGATTTGCCTCTGGTATAATCCATACATTTCATATTCTTTCTTTTAAAGAACTAAGCAATGTTTTATTCTTGTTAACAGGCTGATATTTTTCTACCTAGTTGTCATATTTCTTTAGAATAAGTTGAATCATTAAAATATATATTTCAGGGCTGGAGAGATGGCTTAGCAGTTAAGGCGTTTTCCTGCAAAGCCAAAGGACCCAGGTTCAAGTCCCTAGGACCCACCTAAGCCTTCTCTTCTCCCCTGCACACTGGGTATGGTGTTTTGGATCAGATGGCTCCTATAAATTTATGTGTCCAGAATGCTTGGTCCCCAGCTAATGGCAGTTTGGGAGGTATGTTGTTTGGGGCTGACTTAGGGGTATTTATAGCCAGCTCCCCATTGTTAGAATTGAACTTACTCTCCTGCTGCTGTTTTCTATCTGCTGTGGCAGAGATGATGTCCAGACTCTGCTCATTCCATGTGTTTATCTGCCATCAAGAAGCTTCCCCTTGAGAATATAAGCCAAAATAAAAACCTTTCCTTCCATCAGCAGCTTTGGGTCAGGTACTTTGTCCCAGCAATAAGAAGGTAACTAACGCTGGGATTACAGGTGTGTGTGGCCATGCCAAGCTTTTTATATGGATGCTGGTGATCAAATTTATGTTGTCCTGCTTAGGCAGTTATTTTATTATCCACTGAGTCGTCTCCTCAGCCCCAGTAAAAATATTTTAAATGAACTTAAACACAGGAACAATATACATTAGTCTTATGGACTAAGAACTATAATAGATGTAATTTTAATACAAATGTATCATAAAAATAAATTTTAATTCTTTTTCCAATTAATTTGTGGGATTAAAAAATTAGTTACTAAAGTAATACATAGGCATATTTTTGTGGGTGCCATCTTAACACAGAAAGTCAAGAGTCTAATTCAGCTGTGCCCTCATGCCCAGCACCATTTATCTCCCCAGAGAAGACAGTTTTTTAAAAAAATCATTTAATTTATTTATTTTCAAACACAGAGAGTTAGAAGAGAGACCGACAGAAAATATGGGCATGCCAGGGCCTCCAGCCACTGCAGATGAACTCCAGAGCTATTTCTATGAATTGAGTGTTTTCCCATACCTTTTCAGTTCTTTCCTTCTCTCTTTTCCTCCTTCCTAGCTTTATTAATGTGTGTGTGTGTGTGTGTGTGTGTGTGTGTGTGTGTGTGTGTGTATATATATATATATTTTTTTTTTTTTTTTTTTTGAGAGAGACAGATAGAGATGGGCACGCCAGCAGCCTCTCAGCTGCTGCGGAAGAAATCCAGATGTGTGCGCCCCCTTATGGGCAAGTGCTGCATTGCACCCTTGAGTAACTTTGCATCTGGCTAAACGTGGGAACTAGAGATTGGAACCGCTGGAGATTGGAACCAGTGTTCTTAGGCTTAGGAGGCAGGCGCCTTAACCGCTAAGCCATCTTTCCAACCCTATTAATGTATTTTTTTATGGAATAAATCAGTCATTGTGACTAGTGATTTTAAGTATACAATTCAAAAATTTTCTTCTTGATGAGTCTCAACAGAGCATTGTCATCTTATTTGGTCTTCTCAAATACCAATGTTTGTCATTCTTCCCTCATTCCTTCCCTTCCTTTTTTGTTTAGATTAAAATCCTAACATCTGATTTTTAACTTAATGAAATGTAAGATTTTTGCATTTTTCTGTTGAAATACAGATAGACAAGTAAAAATGTACAATAGTTGAGATTTGAACTGAGGCCACAGTTCAAGTTGGTAAAGTGCTTACCTTAGAAGATGACTCCTGTCACCAGAACCCATGTTAAAAAAGGTGGGGGAGGGCAAATGTGATGGTATGTGCTTGTAATCTCAGCACTAGGGAGGTGGAGACAGATCCCTGGGGCTCATTGGGTAGGGAGTCTAACCTACTTGGCAAGTTCCAGGTCGGTGAGAGATCCTATCTGAGAAAAAATGGACTGCCCCTGAGGAATAACACTTGAGATTGTCCTTTGGCCTGCATGCATGCATATGGATGTGCAAAAACACCTTCACATAAACAAAAAAGATTCCATTAACTTCCCTGGACAGTCATTTTTATCTTTTGTTGTGTTTTGTTTTGTTTTTTGAGGTGGGGGTCTGGCTTAGGCTGACCTTCGACTCAGAGTGATCCTCCTACCTCTGTCTCCCAAATGCTGGGTTTTAAGGTATGTGCCAACACACCTGATCACTTTTCATTAGTTTTCTATTACCTGTCTGTCTATTCATCTATGTATTCAAGTTTGCATTTTATTTATATTGTATAATTATGTTTTAAAGTGATTCTAACATAAAATTTTGGAGCATTTCACTTGTGGTTATTGCTTGTACATTTTTATATACTTAGTAATTATATTCTTGTAGCTTTTGAGTATATTTGTAGGAATACTTTGAATACTAAAGTAAAGATGTCTTTCTTTGATCAGATTTGGATTTGCCTATAGTAAGCTCCTTAGTGCTGAAGAGATCCTAAACTTATTTCATGGCTAGAATCAGAGAGGCTTTTTGCATTACATGTTTGGTGATTTGACTGTAAAATGTCCCTTATAGCCTCAGGAGGTTTTTATTGAGCTTCTTACTTGATCCCCATCTGGTAGAGCCTTACTAGAAGAGGTGTGTTGTTGGGGACAGACCTTGTGGTTGATTAGTCTAGCATACTGATTGAAGAGCCAGCTTGTTTTTGTGGCTCTCTCTGTCTGCCATTGCTATATGATATGAGCCTATTGGTTTTCTCCACCATGATGAAGCTTCTCATTGAAACTAGAAGCCTGAAATAAACCCTTTCCTCCTGTCAACTGCTTCTGGTCAGGTGGCTTGTCCCAGTAACAAGAAGCTAACTGCTACAACATGTAAGGTTGATGTGTGCCCCAAGAGTTCAAGAATATATCCTTTTCTCTTTCTTTTTAGTGCTAGGGCAAATTCCCCTATGAATCTTGAGGAAGAAAGGAGTTATTGCAGGTTTATTTCTGGTTTATCTTTATCCTAAAAGGGGTAGGCTTTTAGGATCTCAGCTCAAATGTGGTGGGGGGGCAGGAGGTCTCAGAATCTTACTTATGTGGGTCCTCTGCTTGATTTCTTCTTCTTGCCCTTCAGAAGTAAAGCCCAGGAACTGGATTGACAAATCATCTCAGGACAATTGATGCTGTTAGTTGCAGAAGTTGGCAGATTTTTTCTGTTGTAAAGGGCAGAGAGTAAATATTTCAAGGCTTGTGGGACATATCCTTTGTATAAACTGTTCAGTCCTACCGTGATGGTAGAAAAGTAGCCCAGGATATAAACAAATGAACACAGTGAGTCTTGGTGATGAGAATTTTGTTTACATGAGCAGGCATTAGGCTGGATTTGGCTCCCATCAATAGTTTGCTGCACTTGCTTTAAGCTTTAATCTGCAGCTTACCCTTCTGGTGCTTCTTTTTCTTTTTTCTTTTTTTTTTTTTTTTTTTTTTTTTGGTTTTTCGAGGTAGGGTCTCATTCTGGTCCAGGCTGACCTGGAATTAACTATGTAGTCTCAGGGTGGCTTTGAACTCACAGCAATCCTCCTACCTCTGCCTCCCGAGTGCTGGTAATTAAAGGTGTGCGCCACCACACCCAGCTCCTCTTTTTCTTTTAATTTTTGCCTTTTCAGCTATTTGATGTTGTTAAGGGTATGATTTTATATGCTAGTGATTATATGCTTATAACAATCATAATTAAATGAATTCTTATAATAGTCAAAGGTATTATGCAAATTCTTAAAGAAAACAGAATTAAGGTACTGTTTTTATTCTTATGTTGTTTACCATCTGGACAGGGAAAACAAGGTACTCTTTGGGTTTAAAAGAGGTGATATCAGGAGGATGAGATAAGAGGAAGAAAACAGTCAGGAAAGTAATCTCCAGGTTACCTTAGCTGCACAAAGATGATTGCAGAGCTGTCCATGGAGTGTTCAGAACCAAGCCAGTTTAGTGGATTAGGCAAGGAACAAACTCTCAAACTTTTTGAACTATTAAAGTATCTTTGTGATAGATTCATGTATATAGTGTAGCTTTTATTCTGCATCTTTAAAATATGAACTTTCTATTAGTTTTATTTAGAAGCCTTGATGTTAAGGATAGTTTAAGAGGAAAAAGGTAAGTTCCATAGTCAGCGATTAGTATATTAAAATGAAGAGCAAAGTTCATAAACTCTTCTTGAACTAAGATTAGGTCACTGTTTTGCACATGCACTGTGATTTGATATGAATCCCAAAAACTGAATAGACTGAGATAGAGGGAAGGTGACATTCTAAGGAGTCATCTGGGAAGGCTAGAGCACTGGATGTAATTGCCCTTTCCTTATAATTAACTGAAAATAAAATAATGCCAACATTAGTAGGTAAATAACTTTCACCCAATGCCTTCTTTTCCCCTTAGTATGTAAATATTTTGTATGCTTTACTAATTTGACTTAACAAGGAAGACATCAGGGATTTGGATTTAGACTTGGATTTAGTTGGTACCTATGGTGATTTTGAATGTAAAGGTCTCCAGAGTCTCAGGTATTTATGATTAAGATTAAGCTTCATACCTACATCTCCAGCAGGCAGAGCCCTGCTGGAGGAGGTGTGTCACTGCGGGGGGAGGGGCAGATCTTGAATCCAGCCCTAAGGTTCAGATTCAGCCTGTGATTATTGTTGCTGGTATGTTGTTTCTCTGCTATGGATGTATGATGAAGTAACCCAGCTTCTTCCACCATGCTGAAGCTTCCCCTGGAATCTGTAAGCTGGAAATAAACCCTTTCCTCCCATAAGCTGCTTCTGGTTGGGTGATTTTGTCCTAGCAACAAGAAGGTAACTGCAACAGTGCCTATATCTTTTCTCACCTAGTTAAGCAATATTACCATGTACCACTTTTGTTAGAAATTAGATTCCTAACTGCCTTGAGAAGTCTAGCAAGAGTGGGAACCTTCATTAGAACAGGAACCCATGTATCAGTGTGTGTGGAAGAATCATTGTGAATTCAATAGTATTTCAAGCACAGGTTATCCTAATGGTTTGAAAGTATTATCTTTATGTGTGCATGTTATTTATATTATATGATATGTTAAAGTTATCTGTTTAGCATGGATATTAACTGCAATTAATTGAAAATACAGACCTCAGACTTCAGAGTTATACAAATATTTTATTAAATTATTATGGGTATATTGTATTAAATATTCAAATACTTCTTGCTTACAGCTGCCAACCAATAGTTGACTACATAGATGCTCAGTTTGAAGCCTATCTCCAAGAAGAATTGAAGATCAAGCGCTCTCTCTTCAACTACCATGATTCTCGTGTCCATGTATGCCTCTACTTCATTGCCCCAACGGGCCACTCTCTAAGGACACTTGATCTCTTAACCATGAAGAGCCTGGACAGCAAGGTAGATTAGGAAAGGAACCACTTTTCAGACTGTATAATATGTTTTTGAAATATCAAAGTATCTTTATGATACATAAATGTACCTTTTGTAGCTTTTATTCTGCATCTTTAAAATATTTGATAAGTTTCTATCTTAGCTTATTTTCCACAGAAATTCAGTTTAGAAGATGAAAACATTGGAAATTGCATGTCAAAACAGGAGTATTCTCTTCATTTGAATATACAATTTATTTGACATTAATTTCACTTTCTGACACTACTAAACTGGTGAAAGAACCCCACTCACAAAGATAAAGGTGTAATATTTCATCACCTAGTTTGAGGCAGTTTTGGTGGTATACACCTTTAGTCCCAGCACTGGGGAGACTGAGATAGTAGGATCACTGAGTTTTAAGCCAGCCTAAAGCAACAAAATGAATTCTAGATTATCCTGAGCTAAATTTTGAGATCCTGCCTCAAACAAACAAAAATCACACACACACACACACACACACACACACACACACACACACACCAGTTTGTACAGACATCAGCATTTTGGAGGGACATTTATATTTTATAGGAGTAGTTTACAAGTTAGTCTTCATGACCACACCCTATCTCTTCCACTCTGGCAGTGATAAGACTAGAGTAATGCTGAGGAAGTCATTCCTTTGTACTCTGAATATTTTTAGTTGGTACTGGTAAGGACATCTTGTGCTATCTAGGCAGAAATCTCAACTGGGACCCCACAAGGGTGGAGTCAGGAATAAAAGGAGAAGCAGAAAGAGAAATATAACCTGTTAGTTTTCCGGAGGGGTCAGTCATATACTTAGTCTTTAGATTATTAAGAGGTAAAAAGTTCTTAATGAATTAAACAAGTGATTTTTTGCATATTGTTACATTTACTTATTTTGTGTGTAGTGAAATTTAAATATACTTTGAAGGAGTGAGAAGAAAATGAGGTTTCTAAACCTAAATGCAATGAACGAGTAATCTTGCAAAGGGCTTCTTTTGAAGAGTAATTATTATAAGGCCAGCATCTGTTTATCTATAAGAATGATTGTGTAAGAATAGAGAGAGTATGTAGGCTTCAAGGCCATCTGGTCTTGGTGCCAGCAACTCATCTTGGCTATTATAAAAGGAAAGTAGCTTGAATCAGGCATCAGATGCTATTATAGTTTGCTAACTATTGATTTGGATTAAGGAAATGAAATATATTTCCAAAAACTGTTTTTAGAAAAAACTGTTTAAGAAAAAAAAGGGTACAGGATAAAGAAACAAACCCTTAATGATGAGTCAATAAGGTTAAGAATTTTCTTTCTTCTTAATAGGTGAATATTATACCATTAATTGCCAAGGCAGATACAATTTCTAAAAGTGAATTGCAGAAGTTTAAGATGAAGCTTATGAGTGAATTGGTCAGCAATGGCGTTCATATATACCAGTTCCCAACAGATGATGACTCTACTGCCAAGATCAATACTGCAATGAATGTGAGTGTCCCATTGAAAATATAAATCTGTTCTCATGAAAATAAAGCTAAGTTCTGATTTACATTGTTGCCACAACAATCCTTTTATCTGAGGTTTTAGTTATTTACTCATAGTAACCATGATATGAAAATACTAAATGGAAAACTGAATGAATGAATGGATGACTCTTAAGTCTTAAGCTGTGTACCATTCTAAGTTGTGTGATGAAATCTAGAAATTGCATGAAATGATATCACTATAAGGCTGAATAGATATAGTAATGTATTTTGAGAGAGAAGGGACCATAGTCACATGCTGTTTTTATAGTGTGTTATAATTCTCCCTTTTGATCATTAGTTGTTATTAATGTTTCACTGTACATAATTTATCAACTACCATAGCCATGCATATATCACAATAAGCATAATATCTGTGGGGTTATGTACTATCCATTGATTCAAGCATCTACTTTAGAGCTTGGAATATACTCCTGGATAAAGGGGGACCACTGTGATATATATTAACTTATATTTCCAAAAAAGACTTCAAAAAAGTGAAATGTCAAAAAATTCAACAGAGGCTGGAGAGAAGGCTTAGTGGTTAAGGCACATGCCTGTGAAGCCTAGGGACCCAGGTTCAATTCTCCAGGTCCCACATAAGCCAGATGCACATGGTGGCGCATGCATCTGGAGTTCGTTTGCAGTGGCTAGAGGTCCTGGTGTGCCCATTCTCAGTCACTTCTCTCTCTCTCTCTCCCTCTCTCTGTCTCTAATTTAAAAAAAAAAAAAGTTCAATAGAAAAGTAAAACATTTTTTAGCTAAGATAAAGATAATGGGAATGTATTTTATGTGTATTGTCTTTAATGTGACTCTGGGATATACTTTTGGTTGAATCTTTTTAATTGCCTTAGAAAGATTCCTTTCTATCCTGTTTTAAACACAAAAACCACTGTGCAATCTCCTTTATTTTAGTCCTTAAGGAGATCTCTTAAAGCTGATACTGACTTTCATCCTGTTTATAGTGTTAAATGTACAAATGAAACATCCACACTCAGAAAACAGAAAGAACTGAATGTTGATGCTTAACTCTCTTCCTTTTATCCAAACGAGGATGGCCAGCCCATGGAAATACCCTTAGAGACATATCTAGAGCTTATTTCCATAGTGATTCTAAATCCAATTAAGTTGACAGTAAAGATTAACCCTTTAATCCCTACCTAAAAAACCAAAGAAAAGATTCACCATCACAACCACCTATATTAAGAAACCCTAAACTAAATCTGGTTTTAAAAAGCATATAATGTAATTGTATTGTCTTGATTCCAAATTGTTAATTTCCTTTATATCTGTTTTTATTTCATATGCCCTCCAGGAGTAATTTTTTTAAATTAGACTTGCCCCTATTTCAGTCTTCAATGTTGGACAGATTGATATACTTCCAGCCCCTGAAAAATTTATGGGATTTTGTTCAAAATCTCCTTTTCTACACTAGTTCCTACCATGAGCTAAATCCCATACTTCCTAATCTAGCCTGGATTACACAACTCCCTCTTCCCTGATCTTTTGCTCTTGTCAGTTTCTGTAGCACTTTCTATAATAGCATCATTTTGGAACCTTATGCATTATTTTGTATTAGTAGCATATATTAATACACTAAATACAGATTGGCCCATTTTAAATCATATGAAATGTATGTAAAAATTTCAACATTATTGTTTTTTAGAACAAAGATAATATTGATGAAATTGTCTCTTTTTCCGATTCTCCTCTTTTGTTTTGTTGTATTCCCAATAATATTATACATTGCATGTGGGAAGTGCTCAACAAATAATTTTCTTTGTAGGATTCAGAAGTGATTCTTATAGAATAGCTAGTTCAAAGCCTAATGGAATGGCTACTTAATTATTTTGTATTAATTTCATAAGTTTTAAAGTCATTAGCACAAGACAATATTGATATCATGGTTCCTTTCCAGGGACATTTGCCATTTGCTGTTGTAGGAAGTATGGATGAGGTAAAAGTTGGAAATAAGATGGTCAAAGCTCGCCAGTACCCTTGGGGTATTGTAGAAGGTAAATGAGATAAATAATGACTACAAATACATATGCTTCCTGCTCATCTCAGAGTTCCATTTGATACATTGTTCGAGTTGATGTTTACTTAGGACTATGATTGTTAATTAGCGGAGTTGGCTGTGACTATTTTGACCAAAGTCTGTAGAGACCAAGTAGATCCTCCCCATTTTCCTTGTGCCACTGTATGTTACCCTCCCTGATTACATTCAGGAGATGAGGATAGAAGACTGCACACTTTGATCAAAATGTGTCACCCCTCCCTTTTTCTTCTTTGATGCTGGGCATCAACCAGTGACATTAAGCGTGCTAGGTATGTCCCTGACAACTATATTCCTAGTCTTTGACCAAAGTATAAATACTTAAACCAAGGTTTAAGCATGATAATTAAGCTAATAACTACTTAACTGTAAAACAGGACATAACAATCTAATATGCATTTATTTTCTGAGCAAAGTATTGCCAAACTATTTCAAAAAGAAACTAGTTGCCTGAAACTTAGGTCCTCTGCTTTACCCTCCCTGAATGCTAGGAGCTTTATGAGCCTGTCCCATCCCACCTGGCCTTGGTTTTGATAATAATTAGTGAAGAGTAGATTGCTCATAGTCTCACTGGCTTCCAGGTTTTTTTTTTAATTAAATTGACTTTTTATATTTTGTTTTTTTTTGGGGGGGGGTGTTCAAGGTAGGGTCTTTACTGGTCCAGGCTGACCTGGAATTAACTATGTACTCTCAGGGTGGCCTCGAACTCACGGAGATCCTCCTACCTCTGCCTCCCGAGTGCTGGGATTAAAGGCGTGCGCCACCACGCCCGGCTTATATTTTGTTTTAAGAAATGTTCTTGCCTATATAATCTTGGCTGTCCTGAAACTTGTAATATGTTTGTCTCTGCCTCTGCAGTAGTGGGAGTGCCACAGTGCCTACTTGACAGCCTTGTTAAGTACATGCAAAATGTTAAGAAAACTTTTAAATCCAGGGCTAGAGAGATGGCTTAGTGGTTAAGGCACATGCCTACAAAGCCAAAGGACCCAGGTTTGATTTCCCGGGATCCATGTAAGCCAGATGCACAAGGCATCTGGAATTTGCTTGCAGCATCTGGAGGCTCTGGCATACCCATTCTCTTTCTTTTTCTCTCTCTCAAGTAAATAAATTTTAAAAATATTTTAAAAATAAGGTCTAGGGGCTGGAGAGATGCCTTAGCAGTTAAGGCACATTCCTGTGAAGCTTAAGGACCCTTGTTAGATTCTCCAGGTGCCACATAAGCCAAATGCACAAGGGGACACATGCATCTGAAGTTCGTTTGCAGTGGCTAGATAGAGGCCCTGGTGCACCCATTCTCTCTCTCTCTCTCTCTCTCTCTCTCTCTCCTCTCCCTCTCTGTCTCTAATAAATACATAAAAATAAAATCTTAAAAAATAAGATCCAAGGGGCTGAGAATGTGGCTCAGTTGGTAGAATGCTTGCCTAGCATGCGCAAAGCCTTGAGTTCATTTCTAAACACCAGATAAACTGGGTATGATGGTACGCACCTGTAATCCCAGCGCTCAGGAAGAGGAGGCTAGAGGCAGGAAGATCAGAAGATCAAAGCCATCCTTGGCTACATAGGGAGTTGGAGGTCAACTTGGGCTTCATGAGATCCTGTCTCTGAATGAATGAATGAATGATAAGAGCAGAATATGCTATGACTAATTTTAGTTATTTAGAAGTTTAAAGCAGGAAGATTTCAAGTTTGATGCCAACTTGGACAACACAATGAGAACCTACCTAAACTAATGAACTGTAACCATACATACATACATACATACATACATACATACATACATACATACATAATTATAACTAAAATTCTTGGTCACTGTAACATATTTAGTTCCTCTGGTCATCATAAATGTAGAAGGACCATGTAAGTATATTAACTAATTTTTAGCAGTATCTAATGCACATTCATAAATGTCTCATTTTAGCAAAAGAATTTAATAATTATATATTCACAGATGATATTGTTAAACTTGCAGAATTTACTATAAGGGAGAATAATGTTTTAAAGTGTATAATGTTTTAGATCACTCTGTGAATTGTTCTCAGCATATCATTTATAAACTAACAAAATATTAATGAAATAACTAAAATTTATAATAATGTAATAAAAAGTATCATTGCCATTTCCTCTTTGTCTGTTGGCTGCTAATTTTAAAGCAGATCTCCCAGTCTGTTAATTCATATTGCCTAGTCATACAGTGTATATACTGTTTAGTTGTTAGTCAAATCGATCAATTCGCTCTTTGCTGTTTCACTTATGTTTTCATTTATTTGTTCATTTAACAAGCACTAATTGTATTCCAGGAATTACAAAACAGCACTGCTCTTTTCTTATTTTTCTTTGGCTAGTGGAAAATGAAAATCACTGTGACTTTGTAAAGCTGCGAGAAATGCTCATTTGTACAAACATGGAGGATCTGCGGGAACAGACCCATTCTAGGCACTATGAGCTTTACAGACGTTGTAAACTGGAGGAAATGGGCTTTACTGATATGGGCCCAGAGAACAAGCCCCTCAGGTAAGGGAGGCTTTCTTGTGAAGCTAGCTGCAGAGGAAGTTAGAGATTACCCCTTCTTATGTATCTGAGTGATGGAAATGTGTTTTTGGAGATGTACAACCAGAACTTGACTCATTTGACACTGAGTAGTTATTATACTACACCAGTTAGCTAATACCTCCATGCTTATGAAGGGTCTTTGTGTCCTTGTCTGAATCAAAAAGAATTAAGTAAACTAGGCATGTAATTCTTCTAGCTACTTGAGAATCTAAGGCATGAGGTGTACAAGTTCAAAGCTTGCCTGAGCTATAGAGTGAGTTCAAGGCCAACTTAAACCACTTCTTAAGACATTGTCTCAAAAGGTTTTAAAAAAAAAAAAAAAAGACTGGGGGTGTAACTTATTGGTAGAGTACTTGCCTAGCAAGCATGAGGCCCTGGGTTCAATCCCTAATATAATCACTCCTTTAAAAAAAGTAGGAGAAACTCATGCTTTTAGTATATGCTAATATGAATCCCCTCACTATTTGGTATTTTTATTTATATGTAACAAATGATAATAGTATATATTGTATTATCACACAGAATAGTTTAAGCACAAATCATGTTGTTTAACTTAAAATTTCATCAATTTTTTTTTTCTTGAAGGAAGTTTCAGATTAACTGAAACTTACAAAACATATTTTAACATCTTTTCCTTGCAGGGTGTCAGAGTGTAGATGTTTGGTTTTTTTTTTTACAGTTACAAGAATTTTATGCTCAATGACTAGAGCATTTAATAGTGCTTTAAATTTCTTTGGTAACATTATATGGTACCATCCCTAGCTTTTTAATTAAGATATATACACATAAAATTTGAATTATTTTGGTGCTAAATCAAATCTGATTTGATACATCAATCTGGAGTAGTTTTGTATGGAGTAAAGCATTTGATCCTTAACGTAAATACTGTCTTGAACTGTTATAAGAATGAGCATTTCTATTTCATTCCACTGTTTGTATTTCAGTCATGCCTGGCTAATAACACTTGCCCCAGAGTAGACACAACAGGAAGGAGCAGGAAAATGTCCAGTCAGTGCTTCAATTACACTTGATCTTATAGAAGACTTAGACATAGATGAAGTTAAATTTTAAATTTTATTAATGTTTTAGCTTCTGCAAGAATAATAACTTAAGAATTGTATGTTTTTAACCCCTCCTCACCAAGTTCATGTTGGTAAGCTGATAATTTTCTCATTATATCTTCCATAAAGATTAACCGTTTTGAGTTGGCTTCCTTAGTGTTTACTGGAGGAGGTTTCGCTTCTTATTTCCTCCGAGTTTCAGGGACAATTCAGAGGTCTCTGTGTGCAGAGGAGGCAGAGATTCCAAGTGAGAGCAAGCAGGACAGCTATGAAATATCTCCAAGAAGAGAGATCTGGGTTGCCTGGTGGATTCATCCTCAGTCACCTGTAGATGACTAAGAAATGCAGGGTCAGAATTTCCAGGGATGAAGCCTAGGAATCTACATTCTAAAATGCTCATTCAGCCAATAATTATTGTTTGTCTACCATCTGCTCAGCATGCTAAACACTGGGTATGTATATTCATGGGTCAGAGAGACATGGCCTTCCCCTTGTGTGAACCCTGGGATAGATGTGGGAAGAAGACTTGTCTATGTGAACAAGAGAGAATGTGGGGGTAATCAGAAGTAGACTTGCGGAGAGCAGGCTAAGAGACCAGGCATATGAAGACAGACACTTGGACAAGAGGGATTGCATATTCAGGATATACTAAGACCCACTAACAAATGGGATGAAAGAAAAAATGACTCAAAGTTTACTTTAGTCATCATTTTCACCTAAGAATCTGGGTGAATGATGACTTGGGCATGAGCAAGATGGAAAGGAAAGAACTTTAGAGGTGAGGTTGGTGAGTGAGAACTTTTGGAAATGATAAATTTAAACTACTTATTAAATATTCAGGAAGAATCTGAGTGTTATTATGTGAATCTGGAATTTGGGAGGGAGGTAAAGCTGAGATAATTTAGTTGTTACTTTAGAACAGTACTGGTTATAATAGCAAGCAGTTTCAAAATATCTACATTTTTTCTTATGTGGTGGTGCTGGGGTTTGAACCCAAGGCCTCATATATGAAATATGCACATTACCAACTGACTGATAACAACTGTCCCAAGTGTCTACTATTTGCAAGGCTCTTGGATAAGTGCTAGTTATTTTGCATAATTCTGGCTCTGGAATTTACAAGGTTGTAGAAGTGGAGGCCAAATTCAACCCTAAATTGAATAATAAGTTACAATTCTGATGTGTGCACTAAATAAAGGAAAGGTAGGCAAAGTAATAAGGTGAAATTTGGTAAGGTTTCGATAAGAAGTTTGTTGTTGCCTTATATATAGAAAGCCTTTGTTTCTCATAGTGTAAAGAAATGCATTCTATTTTTCTGTGTACTCTTTTTCATTTAATCCCTGTTAGTTTGGCTGTAATATAAAGACTGTATTATTATATCATTCTAGCAATTAAAAGAAACTTACATAAACCTATTAGGTTGGTCTTCATTTCCCTTTACTTTCCATTCCTCTTCATTGTCAGGTACTCTGTTTTTTACATTTGCATCTGACTGAATTATTTTGCTAAAACACAGCTAGTATCCCTAATCTACCCATAGTGGTCATATTCTTGTCATGAGATCTTGGTGCAGGGCACTTACACTCTTAAAAATTTTAATGAACTGATTTAAATAATTTTATATTAACTTATGTGAACAGTGCTTTCAGCCAGGCATGGTAGCACATGCCTTTAATCCTAGCACGTAGGAGGCTGAGATAGAAGGATCACTGTGAATTTGAGGCCAGCCTGGGACTATAGAGTGAGTTCCAGGTCAGCCTGGGCTAGAGTGAGACTTAAAAAATCAAAAATTACTTTGGCCAGGCGTGGTGGTGCACACCTTTAATCCCAGCACTCAGGAGGCAGAGGTAGGAGGATCACCATGAGTTTGAGGCCACCCTGAGACTACAGAGTGAATTCCAGGTCAGCCTGAGCTAGAGTGAGACCCTATCTCGAAAAACCAAAAAAAAAAAAAAAAAATTTATTTATTAATTGATAATTGTTGAGCCGGGTGTGGTGGCGCATGCCTTTAATCCCAGCACTCAGGAGGCAGAGGTAAGAGGATCACTGAGTTCCAGGCCATGCTGAGACTACATAGTGAATTCCAGGTCTGCCTGGACTAGAGTGAAACACTACCTTGAAAAACCAAAGGAAAATATATAATAAAAATTGTTTAAAATGTTCTTTCACTAAAAAGTTTTAAATCCCCAAGTTTAATAATTTCACATTAGCAGAGCTAGTCTGTTTTTAATATTGATCATTTTTTATCTTTCAGTCCAAAATAGTCATTGAAATGTTTTAAGACCTGTAATTTTTGGTGATTGTTTTTGTGGTGCAGTGGCTCAAACTCAGCCTTGGACATGCTAGGCAGAGGGTTTTACAGCTGAACTTAACCCAACCCATGGTTTTCAAAGCCAGCTGGCTTTGAATGTGCAGTCCTCTGCGTCCACCTCCTAAATACTCAGATTACAGATGTGTGTGGCACCACACATAGCCAAGGACCTGTAGTATTCAAAGGAAGATTTATATAGTATTTTTTAGTTACTTAAGTCTGGTATAATTACAGTACAATTTGTATTTTTGGAACACTTAATAACTTCATGTAGCCCATAGTAGATTTAGAAAAAGTTCAGCAGGCTCACTCAAACTATACACAAAACATGAACAGGTGAAGAGGCTTGAGCACTTGTTTGATGACATTAGCATCTAAGAATTTGTCTTTTTCCACTGTGGCTTTCAGCTTTGCTTCAAGTTAGCGAGATCTACAATTACAGTAATATGTTCATATTCAATGACAATAATATGACATATTCATGACAAGCTTCTTTTATCTTCGAGAAGGGAGTAGTATAGCAAGAACATTTTTCATTTTTATTAAACCACATATGAATGATATAGTGAATTTTAAAATTAGAATGTCCCCATAAATGTATGTTGTACAGAGTCAGAAGTAGTGTGACGTGAGGAGAAACATGCAGGAGCAGCACATCTCTTTCCCTCAGGCTGAAACCTTGTCAAGGTGGTTGGTAATGTGTGCTTTGAAGCAAGTCTGAGCTGGTTCTCTCCCCAGCTCTTGTCTGTTCAGCTGTGTTATTTAGACAACATTACTTTACTTCACTAAACTTTTCTTTTTCTGTCTGCAAAACAGTATCAGTGCTTGCTCTTTGGGCTTTCTGTGGGAAATAATTATGAACCTAAGGGGGTCTGAGTGTCAGTGGTGGCAGATATTCAACAAAGCTTGTGTCTGTTTTCTTCACTACTAGCTAGATTTATTCCCCTCCTAAGCTACTCAAGTGCTTATACAAATAGAGTAAGGAAGTATATTTTAATTTGATATAAGTTGTTATCTTAATCAAGTTTGTTATTAAAGGCTTATATAAGTTTGGGGCTACAAAAATAGCACAAAGGATAAGAGCACTTGCTTAGGACCTGAGTTTGATCCCTAATACTCTCATAAAAGCTGGGCCTGGCTGTACATGCCTGTAACCCCAGCACTGGGAGCAGTGAAGATGAGAGGATTGTTGTAGCTTGCTGGTCAGCCATTCTAACCAAAAAGCAGCAACCTCCCAGGTTTGGTGAGAGACTCTTAAGGAAATCGGTGGAAGAAGATACCAGATATACTTCTCCAGCCTCCACATACATGCTCACAGGGCACACATGCACATGTACATAACATGCGCACATACAACACAACATATTACACAGACACCACAAAAAAATTTAAAAAGTAAGTCTTCTCTTGTACTGGCAAAGTGCAGTGAGGTGTCTTTGTCAAAGTAGCTGATGGATTTAAGACCTTTAAAATAAGACTAAAACAAACAGGGGGAAAAAAAATAAAAAAATTATTACCAAATAAATTACTTCATGGAATTTGAGGTACTTATATAGTATCTACAGTGTTTTACACATTTATGAGCTTTGTTCTCAGTGGGAATTTCTTACAGACGTTTAGGATCTGATCTCTGAAGACCTGCTCTGCGTAGCACACACTTACCTCTCAGCCATGATAGCTATTGTGCTTTCTTACTGTTTTTCCTTCTTACAGAATTCTCTATTTAAAAGCTTGCTTTCTTTCTTCCTTTCTTTTTTCTTTCTTTCTTTCTTTCTTTCTTTCTTTCTTTCTTTCTTTCTTTCTTTCTTTCTTTCTTTCTTTTCTTCAAGGTAGGGACTTGCTCTAGCCCAGGCTGACCTGGAATTCACTATGTGGTCTTGGGTTGGCCTCAAATTCACAGCGATCCTCCTAACTCTGCTTCACAGTACTGAGATTAAAGGCATGCACCACCATACTTGGCTCAAAGCTTAATTTCTATTTTGAAACATGTGTGTATTTAAGGTGATTTTAAACACAGTAGAAATTTCTGACTGACATAATAGGAAAATGAATATGTATTCCCTGTTAAACCTTATAGTATTTGGAGTGAGTTGAAATGTGTGGGCTCAGTATTGAATCTGATACATTGGAAGGTTTCTTACAGCTCTGAATGTTGCAAGAAAAAGAGGGTAGCTGCCTATAAAATTCCAGGATAATTGTTGCTCTGCTTGGTTAGATCTGCTTCTCTTTACCAGGAGTTTCTGTCACTGAACGAATAGTTATTAAAACTGAAGTATCTAGAGAGCTGTGCTGGATAGTAAGGCCACAAAAATGATTAAGGATCCTGTCCCTGTTTTGAAGATATATATCTGTTAGCATAGAGAGGCAGGCAGGACACAAACTCCACTGAAGTGCTTTGGAAGGAATAGTTAATTCCAGCTGGAAGAGGTAGAAGCCTTTATAGAGAATGTTCCATCTGCACTGGGCCTCTTGAGATGGAGAAAGCACAGGGCAGAATGGGGTTGGGGAATAAACAATGGCATCAAAAACAAGATGGATTCTGAAATATAAGGTGTGTTTTAAGAATGATAATTAAATCAGTGTGGCTGAAACCTAATTGGTTTGCTAAGAAATTAATCTGGGAAAAGCAGAATTAAACTAAGTTACAGTTCCTTTGCATGCTATTTAAAGGACATGTAGCATTGTGCAGGTAGCTTAATTGTACCTCATGGAATAAAGATAAAAAGCTCTGTGATTTTTGGCTAGAGAGATGGCTTAATGGTCAAAGTGATTGTCTTCAAAGCCTAAGGTTTGATTCCCCAATACCCATGTAAAGCCAGATGCACAAGGTGGCACGTGTGTTTGGAGTTCGTTTGTAGTGGAAGCTCAGATCTTTTAGGAAATTATTGCAGTGAGGAAGGGAGAAAGTGGCAGAACCATGTTGGATTGTATCTACAGAGATGGAAAGAAGCCTGGATTTGGGTGATGCCATCTTCAAGGCTCCACTAACCTGTGTAATTGCTCAGAGATAAAAGGGACAAGTCATGTGACTTCAGTACTTCAGGGTCTATGTAGATGCAAATAAGATTGAGAAGGAACATGTTTGGCATGAAACAAGAATACTTCTTGTGGAGGACTTTATCAATTCTAGTGTGCTTCATTAGCTCTGGCATTGGAAGCCTTTTATCTGCTGCTGTAGGTGATGACATGTTTCAAGTTCCTCAGAAGATGATGGTACATATTGTTATATATAGGAGGCCTAATGTGAGGGGCATAAATTTTATAAGTTTATTACATCTTTTTAATGTAAGAATAACTAACACTATTAAATTTTTAGTCTTCAAGAGGTATATGAAGCCAAGAGACAAGAAATCTATGGTGAGCGTCAGAGGAAGGAGGAAGAAATGAAACAGATGTTTGTACAACGAGTAAAGGAGAAAGAAGCTATATTGAAGGAAGCTGAAAGAGAGGTAAATATAGTGGTTTTATGTGATTTGCACTTTTTTAAGATGTCCTATTAAAGTGAAGGATTTCTCTTAAGAATACAGAGACAGGGGCTGGGGAAATGGATTGGTGGTTAAGGCATTTGCCTGCGAAGTTGCCTAAGGACCTCAGTTCAGTTCTCCAGGACCCACGTAAGCCAGATGCACAAGAGGACACATGCATCTGGAGTTCGTTTGCAGCGGCTAGAGGCCCTGGTGTGCCCATTCTCTCTATCTAACCCTCCCCCCCTCAAATAAATAAATAAGAATACAGAGACACTTTTAAGGGCTTTTGAAAGTATAAAAAGTATGCTTGGGAGATGGCTCAATGGATAATGTTCTTGCCAGACAACTCTTGAGTTTGTTTGTGAGTTTGTTCCCCAGTAAAAGCCAGGAGCTGTGCTGGCTTCTGTAATTCCAGTGCACCTGTTGTGAGAAGGGAGGCAGAGACAGAAGAATTTCCTAAGAACTCAAAAATACAGTCCTGAAGAGTGAGTACACTGTTTCTAACAAGGTGATAGGTAAGGACCAATCTGAAAGCTGTCCTCTGTCTGACCTCCACATGTGCACCCTTACTCACACACATGAACATGTATGTACTCATACATATTAAGTATGAAAAGTATAACATGTAGTCTTTGAATATAGACTTTAAAGAAATCCTGCCCTGAAATCCGATTAGAATTTTTACCTTTTGAGGAAATTTTCTTCCATTAGAAATAATTTACCAGACAGGTGTGGTGGCACATGCCTTTAATCCCAGCCATTGGAAGGCTGAGGTCAGAGGAGCACTGTGAGTTCAAGGCCCGCCTGGGCTACACAGTGAGTTCCGGATCAACCTGGGTTAGAGTGAGACACTACTTCAACTCACTACTATATCCAAAAAGAAATAATTTACCAGGGCTGGAGGGATTGCTTAGTGGTTAAGGCGTTTGCCTGCAAAGCCAAAGGACCCAAGTTCGATTTCCTGGGTCCCACCTTAGCCAGATGTACAAGGGGGCACAAACGTCTGGAATTCATTTGCAGTGGCTGGAGGCTCTGGCATGCCCATTTCTCTCTCTCTCTTTCTCTGTCAAATAACTAAATAAATAAAAAATAAAATAAAATATTAAAAAAGAAATAATTTACCAAAGACTTGTAATGGACTAGGTTAGTACTTTATCCCAAAACATTTTAGCTGTAACTTGTTAAACTTTTTTGAGAATTATTGGAGTTGTCTTTTAATAGACAACTATGAATGCTATGAACTGGCTTTCTTTGCATTTGAACTCAGGTTTTCAGGAGATACTGGGTATGTTAGATGACTTTGGGGATCAGCTTGGCACAAGAAAATATCATTAGTAAACTTTACATAGTTTTGTTTAGTTCTCATTCTTAAAGCAATGATTTTAGTTTTTCTATTGACTTGTCATGGGTGCACTATATCAGAAAAACAGTCATGTTTTTGTCTTTCTGCAATGTCTGCATTTATTGAAAAGCAATAGATTTCACAAATGACATCAGTTTCTTAACTGTAATTACCAACTAGTCCTTATTTCCCTTAATAGCTGGACAACAAAATGTGATAGTTTTAAGGCTCTTGGTTTAAACTATCAGTTGACACTTCTTTTCTAGTAGAGTATATAATTCCCAGAACTTCACTATGTATTATCTTTATTTAAAAAATAAGTGACTCTTTCTTCTTGGTAGTTTCCTTCTGTACTTTTGTGTCTCTTATTTTTATTGAGCATGGATTTGAGGAACTTTAGTAAACAGGCATTGTGGATTAAATATAAATGAAGCATATAAAACTCTAGCAAAATATCAAAAGTTTTGTTTATGATACTATAGTTTTTATGCATTTGGCTCAAGCAGTAAACTTTCCAGGTTGGGGAGCTGGCAGGAGGACCTGAGTTCAATCCCTAGCACTTACATAAAAAGCCAGACATGGTCACACATGCCTGTAACACCTGTACTGAGGTGGACAGAAACAGGAGAATTGCTGGGGCTCCCTGGTCAACCAGTCTAACTGAAAATTGGGGAGCTCCAGGTTCAGTGAGAGACACTGACACAGGAGAAAGTAAGATAGAAGAGCAATAGAGGAGAACACCTAATGTCTTCCTTTAGCCTCTATATTTGTGCACATGGGGTGCACATATCTACCCACACATGTGTATGCTTTATGCACACACATATTTCCAGCACATATTATAAACACCAAAAACAAATTTCCAAGGCAATTCCATAGGTATTCTTTTACTTGAAGAATGGAAGGTGGTGTAGATGACTAAAGCATTGAAGATCATTGTGTTATGAGCAAGAAAACACTCCTGTGCATGTGCTGCCACACAGTGTCAGTCATGGGAAATGTACTTGTGTTCCACAGCTTCAAGCCAAATTTGAGCACCTTAAAAGAATTCACCAAGAAGAAAGAATGAAACTTGAAGAGAAGAGAAGAGTTTTGGAAGAAGAAACAATTGCTTTCTCTAAAAAGAAAGCTTCCTATGAGCTATTCCAGAACCAGTCATTTGTAGCATCAGGTAGCTCCATTAAGAAGGACAAGGACCGAAAGAAGTAAGAATCCTGGTATCTTGTCTGTGTGGCCCCACTCCTCGCCTTCTTTCTCCTGGCCCTGTTGGCTCTTCCTCCCCCTCTGTTCCTTATTCCTTATCTGTGTCCTGTGACTACCATGAAGCAGCTTGGGAGTACAGATGTTATTGTCCTTCTTGTTCACCACTATCTTCTCAGCAGTTAGAACAGCACTTGATGCATACTAGGTGCTCAGTATTTACCAAAAACATTATCAGAGTATAAAAAGCTCAGATAGCTGAGGAAAAAGTTGGCTGCTCTTGTTTCACAGCCTACCCATAGTAAGCAGTTAATTATTGCTGACCTACCATGAGTTATTTTGTATTTGTGTTTCTATGGAAAGTATGCACTTTGATAGAGAATTATGAACATAGAATGTTTTATTAATACATTTATAATGCTTAGGCTCACTTTTAAAAATTGAATTCTACTGATCACTGATTTTGTGAGAATTTTTATTTTAATAAGGGAATCAGGCTATCGACTGGAACTCCTGTGCTTTGATGTCAGAGCTTGTGACACCAATGATGGACGTAAAGATGCAGAGGAAGGTAGAGAGGGCCACAGTACAAGGGGGCGGCATGAGTAGCAATTGGATGATAATCTCAAGCTGATAGGTTTTGGGTATGTGTTAAAGTTACAAAGTTTTAGAAAATAAGTTTTTTTTTCTTTTGATAATAATTTCTGTACATTGTGTCTCATTTTATTTATATCATTTAAAATATCCTTTGTCCCATTGTACTGTTTGACTGCAGTGAAATTCATCATAACTTGGTCTGTTCAGAATGCCTCCTTTTAGGTCTTCTACTCCATGCATTCCACCTACACTTTCTTACTCTAGTAGGACCATGTCCTCCTATGTTGCTCACAGAACAAGACTTTTTCTGTTTCCTGACTGCCTTTATTTCATGTAGTTATTTGTTGAAAGAATGAATATGTATACTAGCTGTGTTGATTTAAGCATTGGATTTCAAAAGATAAATTATAAATGTAATTTATTACTGGTTTCACCATGTTTTGAATTAAAAACAAGGTATATTCTTATCCACTTATCTTAACTAATGTTACTAAAATTAGATTACCATTTTCCCTATATATTAAAGCCAATTTCCATTTACCGTATAAGAGTTGTTACCTCTCTCCCTGTGAGAGTTATGCTGTTGTTTACAAAACCAGGCCAGCCCATAGATTTTTTTTTTTTTTTCTTTTTCACTGGTGGTAGGGATTGAATCTAGGCAAGCACTGAGCTGTATCTTTAGCTCTCAAACCAATAACCTTCTGAGAGCTCAGAATTCATCTTCTAGAAAATATGACCTGGTATTTCTTTCTTCAAAGTTCCATAACTGAGTATACTACAATATGTTTATATATTTCAATAATAATAATAGCTTTCTATAAAAAACTAATGCTTCTGATAGTTTTTACTTCATATATTATTTTCTATTGTACCATTCAAAATGATTTTTCTCTTTCCAGCTCCAATTTCATGTAACACAAGAGTTCCAGAGCACAGATGGCTATCACAAGCAAGTTATTAAAAAACTATCATTATGCTTCAATATTTTGCTGTTTTTGCTTTATCAACAATTTTATCTCTAGCAAATAGCATGGTTATTCACTTTTGTGTAAAAAATATTTTCACGTATAAAGTCAATACATAGCCAGAGTACATGTTTCTTAGGTATTTACTGTTGTCAGAAAGATGTAAGTTGCTATTTTTCCATGAATTTAGGTCTTTTGTGATGTCAAGTATTGTCATGTTGCCCTGCACTGTTCTAAAAGGCTCATTGCCTGGAAAATGACAGAATTCCTTCATGTTTGAAGTATCTGACTGCATTTTTATTCCAGGAAAAAAAAAAATTTTTTTTGCTATAAACTAAGCAAAAAAAAAATGGAGGAATATGTTTTGGAATGTATGATAGAGCTAAAACTAATATCATTACTAGAGAACTTAAAAAAAATTTTTTTGAGAACTTTAAAATTTTTGATACACTTACCCAGTTAGTAATATCCTGAGGTGTTGTGTCAAATTACATAATGTTATCATCATTTATGCTTTAGCATACCTTATTGTGGGTGGTACACTGCTGTGATAAAAGAAGATACATTTAAAATTAAGACATCCAGGTATGTTTGCACTTTTATTTAATGATAAAAGTATGTTTAAACCTGGGTGTATCATATTATTTTCATTAGGATATATTTGATTAAAACTTCCTTTCAGGGAAAGAATAGTAAAGTTGAATAACTTATTAAAATTTTCTTATGGTTATAACTATGAACACCTGAATATTAAATGTGTAAAAAAAAAAAAACCTGATGATTCTTATTTCAGAGGATGTTTGCATTCAGTGCCTTAGTAGTCCTAGAACATTTGAATAGTTTTTAACATTTTATTAATGGTCACAGGTATATAAATTTTAATCTTTTTGTACTTGGATATACTTTATCCTACATTGATACCCTTAACAAATAAAATACATCTACATATTTACTAAAATGTGTTTAAATTATTGTTTTAACTTTACATTTGTTTTTATTTGAGAGAGAGTGTGGGTGAGCCAAGACCTTTTGCCACTGCAGGTGAACTCCAAACACATGCACCACTTTGTACATCTGGCTTTCTGTGGGTACTGGGGACTGAACCCATACCTGCAGGCTTTGCAAGCAAGCACCTTCAACTGAGGAGCCATCTCCCCAGCCTTTTTTTAGTTTTAATAGTACATAGTTTATGTACTTGTGGAGTACAGTGTGCTATTTCAATGTGTAATGATCAGATTAGGGTACTTGGCATAACCATCACCTCAATTTTTTGGTGTTGAGGGCATTTAAAGCCTCTTTGCTTGTTTAAAAATACACAGTTACTATATTACTATACTGTGCTACAGAATATTAGAAATTATTCCTCCTGTCCAGCTGGACCTACTTGATTCTTTTTTCCTCCACACCCTTCTCAGCCTTTACTATTTACTATTCTCTTTACCTCTATGAGACTACATTTTTTAACTTCCATATGTAAATGAGAACATGCAGCATTTATCTTTCTGTGCCTGGTTTCACTTGACAGTGTTCTCCTTTTCCTCCTGTTGCTGCAAGTGACAGGATTTCATTCTTACGGCTGAAAAACATTCTATTGTGTGTAGATAGATATGTACTGTATTGTCCTTTCCATTCATCCATTGGTAGAATGCTAGTTTGATTAAAGGAGAGAAGTGGGGAATGCCCAAATCATCATCCTTTCTCTTACAAATGTGTAACCATCTATATAAAAGCACTTTTACAGTATAAAAAGAAATGGCTTATATTCTTCCGCACTGGAGCCTGACCAAAATAATAACTACCCACTCTTCTATCCACCATTCTACAAATGAAAATGAAACAACTTTTTTCCTACTTGGGTGTCATGTACTGGAGGAAGAAGGGGTTCAGGGCACAGGTGTATTCAATTAAATCCTGTCAACTCAGGAGGTATCAGAATACTGCTGAGAAGTATAGTACAAAGCACAGACAAGTTTGAATTAAATCCTGTCCTCTGCTTCTTTGCTTTGGGAACCAGTTTGACCCCTTGAGTAAGTACCCCCATCTTAGGTGCAAAAGATTTATCTCACACCAAGGAAAGGAAACCCTTTTTTTTTGGAGAACATCTAAAGGACAAATCATTCTCCTAGAAGTGCCTCCTCAATATTTTAAAAACAGAAAAGGAAAACAATTAAAAATCCTCACTTAAGAAAAAGATATTTCCTGTCTAACTTTTTCTTGGGATTCCAGTCATTTCTCCTGGAGGTACCTGATTTGATGTTCTGTTATTTATCTTACTTACCTTACATTTGTTCTTTTTCTCTTGCTTGCCAAACCAAAAGCCTTGTCCAAATAAAACACCCACAAAATATGTCACTGTCCAAAGTCCTGAAAGCTATGTTGTCTCTTGCATGTTTCAGCTTTTTTTCTCAGTATTTCTCTTTATTGAGTTGTGTTTTTACACCCTGAATTATTTTATTAGACTGACACACTACCTACTTTACTAATGAAGCACTGTAGCAGACAGCTTCAGGTTCGCTGAGATGAACTTCCAGACCAGGCACAGTTATAGAGGAAGGGATTTATTTAAGCTTACAGATCCAGGGGAGGTTCCATAATGGCAGAAGAAGCTGGTCTGCCTTCACAGGACCAAACACAAAGAGAAGCCAAAAGCCACACAGCACAGCACACTTCAGGAACTCCAGCTAGGCTCACTTTGCATATCTTTAGGTTGAAATCTCAAACCCACCACCACATCTTAAGATCCACCCAGTGACACTGCCTCCAGCCAGGTGGCTGCAGATGCAAAGTATAAACTAATAACACACTTAATATATTGGGGGCCATCAATTCAAACTACCACAAGCACCTATGAATTGATTTTTTTTTTTTTTTTTTTTTTTTTTTGCGAGGTAGGGTCTCACTCTGGTCCAGGCTGACCTGGAATTCACTATGTAGTCTCAGGGTGGCCTCAAACTCTCGGAGCTCCTCCTACCTCTGCCTCCCGAGTGCTGGGATTAAAGGCTTGCGCCACCACGCCCGGCGATTTTTTTTTTTTTTTTAAGGTAGGGTCTCAGTCTTGCCCATGCTGATCTGGAATTCACTCTGTTGTCTTATGGCTGGCCTCAAACTCCTGGTGATCCTCCTATCTCTGCCTCCTGAGAGCTGGGATTAAAGCCATGCAACATGTGTGGATTTATTTAACTCTGCTATTTGTTCATATTCTCTTGGAATTAATTCAGGTGATTGTTCATGTCCTCTTTGAATTCTTTGATCATATTTATAATCATTCTTGGAATTTTACTCAAGTTCTATAACAAGTTTTTTCTCATTGCTGGTACAAAACACATGACCAGAAGCAGCTTAAGGAAGTTAGTTTTAATCGGATGTCTCACATAAACTCATATTTTGAATGCTTGATCCCCATCTGATGGCAATGTAGGTGGAGCCTTGCTAGAGGAGGTGTATTGCTGGAGTCCAGTTTAGGGGTATTATAGCCCAGCTTCCCCATTGCTAGAGCTGAGTTCTCACTTGTGCTGCTTTCTACCAGCTGCTGTGGCAAGAAGTGAAGTCCAGCATCTGCTCTACCATCCTTTTCCTGCCATGGTGAAGGTTTTTCTTGAGACTAACTATAAGCCAAAATAAACTCTTCCCTCCCATCAGCTGCTTTTGGTTGGGTGTATTTTTTCCCCCAACAAAGAGATGGTAACTGCAACAGTGGATGCAATGGCTATGAGTACTTTTGTATGCAGAGGTCAGAAGACAACCTTGAATGTCCTATGTCCTTCCTTAGGTCTGTCCACTTTTTTTTTTGACACAGTATCTCTCATTGGCTTAGAGCTCCCCAATTAGGCTATACTGGCTGGCAAGTGAGCCCCAAGAATCTGACTTTCATTTGTATCCAGAGCCTTGAAGTTACATGTGCTTGGCATTTTGTTCCTTTTTTTCTTTTATCATCATTATTATTATTATAACATATTTTGTATGGATACATCATGTGTTGGTACCCTCTTTTCCTTTGTCCTTGCCCCCATGCTGGTGGGGCCCTCCTCAGTGGGGTTTATGGTATTCCCTATGGGGTTGTGGGTTATTCGTTGTGGGAGCAGTACTCTGTTTGGGGGGTAGAGAATCCCTCTGTGCATGATGTCTCAACCTGTGGCTCTAACAGTCTTTCTGCCCCCTCTTCTGCAAAATTCCCTGAGCCATAGTGGTTAAGTTTTAAGTCTACTTCAGTGATAAGCTCTTAGGAGCCTCTGGATCTCTACTTTGGTAAGGATTGAGTATCCTCAGACCAGACTCTGTCTACTTCACCTTGGTGCTGATTATCAAGTTCAGCATGGAAGCAGCACTCTTGCTCGTCTCCCCAATTCCTCTGTGGTTTCAGCTGTGCCTTGGCTCAAGTGCGAGGGATAGTTTATCTCCTCAGGTATTCTGATAAAGAATGGATTTTCCAACAGAGAGTGAAGTCAGCGTAGTTTAAATGGGATAAGCATTATTAATTTAGGGGGAATTTGATGTATGTAACCCCTCTATTTAGCCAAAGACTAGTGAGAGCTTGACACTGGAGAGCATAATCTTTGCCTCCATAGGATTCTGATCTGGTTCCCAATTCCAGATATGGGTTCCTTTATGCTGAGTGGATCTCTTAGCCAATCAGAAAACACACCAATGTTGTGTGCTGCTATTGGACTGGCGTGTACATCCTGTCAGGCAGGGTATTTGCTCCTGAGTAGCTTAGACGTCTGGTTGCTCAGACCATTGTTTCCCCCAGTAGCTCATGTAGCACTTTCCAGCACTAGACGGGCTAACTGTCTGGGGACTAGCTTTCTTCTGCATGCCAGCCAGGTCTCTCTCCATTCTCTGTGTTGGCAGCATATGATGTCTTCAGCAATAGGGTCTTACCTTTTGTCTCAGGCAGGTAATTGTGTGCTTTGACAGAAACCTGTTTTGTTCTGGAGACCTCATAGGTCTCTCCAGTCAACAGCTCATTGTAGGTAGCAACTGATTTCTGGTACTGGGAGATGCAGGCCAGAGACACCCCCCAAAAAAAAAATTTTTTTGTAAACTTAGGCTTCATCCCACCCTCTCTAGGGCCCTTCTTTTTAGGTGCTCCCCCCTTACTACTTCTGAGAGTTATATCTTTTAGGCTATCTCCAAGCATAAAGGTTTATGTGGTACTAGTTCATTTTAGATTTAGTTTTGTGTTTGTTTTTCCCCACACTTCCTTTACCCTCCCCCCAAACCCTTCCATCCCTATTGTCTTGGCCTTGAGTTGCCTATCTGGTATGTTGAGTTGCCTGTCTGGTCCAGGTTAGGAACCACAGATAAGTGAGACCATGTGGCATTTGTCATTCTATGATTGTGTGAGTTCATGGAGTATGGTCTGTTCTAAGTCTGTCCATTTTTCTACAGATTTCATTGTATTGTTTTTTTCTTACTTCTGAGTAAAATTCCACTGTGTAAATGTACCACAATTTCATTATCCATTCATCCAATGATGGACACCTGGGTTGATTCCATTTCTTAGCTATAATGAATTGAGCAGCTATAAACATGGTTGAGCCAATATCTCTGTTAGTGATGCATGGAGCATTTAGGATAAATGCCCAGTAAGGAATAACTGAGTCTGTTGGTAACTATGTTCATCCTTTTCAGGAATCACCATAATGATTTCCATAGTGATTGTACAAATTTACATTCCCACCAACAGTGGATAAGGGTTCATCTTTCCCCACACACGTCTTTCACCAACATTTGTTGTTTGATTATTTATTTAGGAAAGACAGAGAATGGGCGCGTCAGCAGTCTTTCAGCTGCTGTGAACAAATTCCAGACACGTGTCCCCCTTTGTGGGCAAGTGCAGCATTACACCCTTGCATCACTTGCATCTGGCTAAACGTGGGACCTGTAGAATTGAATGGGTGTTCTTAGGCTTAGCAGACAGGTGCCTTAACCGCTAAGCCATCTCTCCAGCCCTAGATTTTTTTTTTTTAATGATTGCCAACCTTACTGAATCTCATGGTTGTTTTAGTTTGCATTTCCCTAGGGTTGTTGAACATTTTCTTAAGTATATGTTAGCCATTGTATTTCTTCCTCTGAGAAGACACTATTCAGTTCTCTGCCTTTTGGAATGGGTGTTTGATTTTTTTTTTTTCTTTGAGAGAGAGACAGAGAGAGAAAGAGAATATGGGTGTGTCAGGAAATGGGTGTTTGATTTTTTTTTTTCTTTGAGAGAGAGACAGAGAGAGAAAGAGAATATGGGTGTGTCAGGGTCTGTAGCCTGCAGATGAACTCCAGATACATGAGCCATCCTGTTGATCTGAGTTACGTGGGTCCTGGGGAATCAAACCTGGGTCTTTTGTCTTTACAGGCAAATGCCTTAACCACTAAGCCATCTCTCCAGCCCTATTTGATTTTTTTTTTTTTTTTTTTTTATTGTTTAGGTTTTTGAGTTCTTTGTCAATTCTATGTATTGGGTTTCTGGCAGTGGTATAGCTGATGAAGATTTTCTCTGATTCAATTGGTAATCTATTGGCCATCTTTATGGTATGTTTGTGCAAAAGCTTTGTAGCTTCATGAGATTCCATTGGTTAAGGGATTGTTTGATTTCCTGGGCTACTGGGATTTTGTTCAAGAAATATTTCCTCATTCTTATACTTATGGAGAGTTCCTCCAATTTTTTCTTCCAGTAGGAGAAGAGATTCAGGTCTTATATTGAGGTCATTAATCTATTTGGACATGATTTTTTTGTTTGTTTTGTTTTGTTTTGTTTTTCGAGGTAGGGTTTCACTGTGGTCCAGGCTGACCTGGAATTAACTATGTAGTCTCAGGGTGGCCTCGAACTCATGGTGATCCTCCTACCTCTGCCTCCCAAGTGCTGGGATTAAAGGCATGCGCTTGGACATGATTTTTGTATATGATCAGAAGAATGGAGCATTTCATTTTTCCACATATGGTCATCCAATTTGACCAGCACCATTTGTTGAAGATGCTGTCTTTTCTCCTGTCTATATTATTGGCACCTTTGTCAAAGATCAAGTAGCTTCAGTTACTTGACCTAAGGACTGGGTCTTCAATTCTGTTCCATTGGTCTATATTTCTGTTTTTATGGAAGTACTGTGCTATTTTTGTTATTATGGCTTTGTAGTATAGCTTTAGATTTGGTATGGTTTCTAGCAGCAACCCCATTCTTGGTACCAACTATACTGTTGCAGTCAGGTTTGCATTGCTGGCAGAAATCACCCAACCAAGAGCAGCTTGTGGGAAAAGGGGTTTATTTTGGCTTGCAGACTTGAGGGGAAGCTCCATGGTGGCAGAGGAAAATGATGGCATGAGCAGAGGGGTGGACATCAACCTCCTGGCCAACATAAGGTGGACAATAGTAACAGGAGAGTGTGCCAAACACTGGCAAGGGGAAACTGGCTATAATATAAATAAGCCTGCCACCAACAATATACTGCCTCCAAGAGGCATTAATTCTCAAATCTCCGCTAGCTGGGAACCTAGCATTGAGAACACCTAAGCTTATGGGGGACACCTGAATCAAACCACCACAGTTATGAAGGCATTTAGTGCTCTGAGTTTTTCCCTTAGGACTGCCTTTATTTTGTCTCATAAGTTTTGGTGCATTGTGTTTTCATTATCATTCAATTCTAGGAATTTTACAATTTCTGTTTCAATTTCTTCCACAACCCATTCATTGTTTAAAATTGTGTTTTACCATCTCCAGGAACTGTTGAAGATCCTGATATGTCTCTTGTTAGTAATTTCTAACTTTACAGCATTGTGATCTGATATGATACAGGAAGTACTTCAGTTACCCTGAATTTATGGAGGCACACTTTATGGCCTAACATATGGTCTATTTTGGAGAAGGTTCCATGGGCTGCTGAGAAGAATGTGTATTCTGTAGAGTTGAGGTGGAAAGTTCTGTAGATGTCTGTTAGGTCTCCTTGGTGTTGTTTTGCTCTATTTTTCCCAGTTGATTTTCTGCTTTGATGATCTGATTGTTGATGATAGTGTAGTATTGAAGTCTCTGACTATGATGGTGTTGGTGGTTGTGGTACTTTGAATAGATGGCCCTAATATATTCAGTGTTTTATTAGTTTGTAGTTTGGATATGCAGCCACATGAGTAGAGAAGGTGTGGCGGTTTGAAATTCCAATCTAAAGATATGCAAAGTGCCTAGTTTCACCTGGAATTCCTAAAGTATGTTGTGTGCAGCTTGTGGCTTTTGGCTTGAACCTGTGAAAGCAGGGTCAGCTTCTTCTTCCATTATGGAACTTCCCCTGGATGGTCTGGAAGTTCATCTCAGCAAACCTGAAGCTGTCTGCTACAGTGGTTATTCCTGATTTGTTGTCAAAGAGGTTTTGTTTTATAAACTGGTGTACCTGTGTTTAGTGCATATAGATTTATAATTGAGATGTCCCCGTGTTGGATTGTTACCCTTGATGAGTAAGAAGAGGCCTTCTTTATCCTTTTTGATTACTTTTGGTTTCAAGTCTATTTTGTCAGATATTATTAAAGCAACAACTGCTTGTTTCTTATTTATATTTGCTTGGAATATTATTTTCTATCCTTTCACCCTGAGGAGGTGTCTGTATTTAATGGTGAGGTGGGTTTCTTGAAGACAGCAGATAGAAGGGTCCCTTTTTTTTTTTTTAATTCACCCTGTTTACTTGAGTCCTTTGATGGATGAGTTAAGACTGTTATTGTTTAAGATTATAAATGTGAGGTTTGATTTAATTCCTTCAATAATGGGGTGCTTTATGGGGTTTATTGCTTTCTTGTGTTTTATACTTTTGAGCCTGGTCTAGTTTTGATTATTGTGATCTTCTTGAGATTGATTGATTGACTCTTTCCCTGAAGTATTCACTGTAGGTTTGGTTTTGTGTTCATATAATCATAGAGCTGACTTTTTTCATGGAAATTTTTCCTTTCACCATCAATTATGAGGGCGACTTTTGCTGGGTAGAGTAGCTTGGGTTAGAAGCCATAGTTTTTTAGACTCTGAAGTATTCCATTCCAGGCCTTTCTGGCTTTTAGGGTTTCCATTATCTGAGGTAATTCTGATGGAATTGCCTATGTATGTAGTGAGCTGTTTCTTTCTTGCTGCTTTTAGCACTCTCTCTTTGTTTTTATTAAGAATTTTAACTATGAGGGCTGGAGAGATGGCTTAGCGGCAAAGGTGCCTGCCTGCTAAGCCTAAGAACGCTGGATCCAATGTCCAGCAGTTCCAATCTCCAGGTCCCACGTTTAGCCAGATGCAAAGTGAGGCAAGGGCACAATGCCGCACTTGCCCACAAGGGGGCGCACACATCTGGATTTCGTTCACAGCAGCTGAGAGACTGCTGGCACGCCCATTTCTGTCTCCCTCTCCCTCTCTGTCTGTCTCTCTCTCCAAAAATTAATAAAAAATAATAATAAAAAAATTTTAAAAAGAATTTTAACTATGATATGCCTTGGAGAGTTTCTTCTTTGTTCCTGTCTGTTTGGTGTTCTGAGCTTCTTGTGAGATTGGGAAACTTTTCTTCAGTAATTTTGTTGAATGTGTTCTCTATTCCTTTGGCCTGGATTTGTCTCCTTCTGGTATACCCATGATCCAGATGTTTAGTTGTTTTAGGGTATCCCACAGTTCCCTCATATTCTATTCTATTCTCAGGATTTTTTTCTTTTCTTTTTTTTTTTTTTTTTTTTTTTTTTTTTTTTTGGTTTTCCAAGGTAGGTTCTCACTGTAGCCCAGGCTGACCTGGAATCTACTCTGTAGTCTCAGTGTGGCCTTGAACTCACAGTGATCCTCCCACCTCTGCCTCCCAAGTGCTGGGATTAAAGGTGTGCACCACCATGCCCGGCTCTATTCTCAGGAATTTTTTAACTTAGCAATGGTTTTGTACTCCAATCAATTTCTTCTGTCTTGTCTTTTAGTCAGAAGTTCTATCTTCCACATGAGTAACTCTGTTAGATAGGGGTTCTAGAGAAGTTTTTATAAGCTCTATTTGATTTTTGTTTACTGTTGTATTATTTTGCAGCATTTCCATCTCTTTTGAGGTACAATTTCAGTTCAAGTTATAATTTTCTTGATGCTTCCTGGAATTCATTCTTGCATTTGATCAAGTTATTAATCTTGCTCAACTGGTTATTGAGATCTTCCATTTGTTGACTCACCATCAGTTCATTTATATCTCTTTTGAGGCTTCTAATGTTTTCTTCAATTAAGTTAAGCCTACTGTCAAAAGCTGAGTGCTACATGAGACAGTTCTCCTCAGTTTCATTGGTTTTTGATGCTTGCTTATAGTTCAGCAGTTCTTTTGATCAGGGTCACATTGGTTATGTTTTCATTTGGGGACTGCTTTTCTGTTGATTTCTTTTTTTTTTTTTTTCTTTTTAAAAATTTTTTGTTTACTTTTATTTTATTTGAGAGCAACAGGCAGACCAAGAGAGAGAATGGGCGCGCCAAGGCCTCCTAGCCACTGCAAACAGACTCCAAATGCATGCGCCACCTTGTTCATCTGGCTTATGTGGGTCCTGGGGAATTGAGCTTTGAACTAGAGTCCTTAGGCTTCACAGGCAAGTGCTTAACTGCTAAGCCATCTCTCCAAGCCTTCTGTTGATTTCTGTGTGAATCCATTGGAGGCTTTCATTGTAGGACTAGACATCATTGGTAGAGATCGCTCAGTTTTCTGACTTTTGTTAGGTTTTTTTTTTTTTTTTCCATTATGGTCTACCCATCTTGGGGGAACATTATTCTTTTGAGGGGGAAGCAAGTGTTTGTCCTTGTAGGATCTTCAGTGGGTGGCCTGTTTTAAATGTGGACTGGATTGATGTGTGATGGGATTATAACCACAGATGTGCCGATTGTGGAGATTGAAGTTACATCAGTGGTACCTGGGGAACTGGAAGCTCTGGCCTACTCACCCCACTTCAGCACGTGGGGATCAGGGGTTCGGAACCAGGAACCAGTAAGCTGGAGAGCCAGGGGCAAGAGGCCAGCTCCTCCAGTGGCCCATATACCCTATAGCTTAGGGAAATAAGGATTTGGGTACCCAGGGGCAGTCAATCAGGAAACCAGTGTAAAAGAGCTGCTTCTGCATCCCACACACAGGGACTAGGCTGCCCTAAGGTAGCAGAAGTGGTACTGGGACCAGGGAACTGGGAGGTGGAAAACCAGCCAGGAGCTCTATCCTACTTACTCTGCCCACACCCTGCGGAGCAGGGGATTCAGGAGTTGAGGACCCAGGGGCCATTCAATCAGGAAGGTGGAGCAAGGGGCCTGCTTCATCAGGAAGCTTGCCAGGTCCAGGAAGCCACAAGCAGCAGGGGACTAGGGAACTGGGAGGAATGGGGTGTGGTCAGGGAAAGCTGGCCTACTCAGCCTGCATGCACCTATGCCTAGCTTTATAAAAGTGGGTTCTGGAGATCAAACTCAGGCCTTCATGTCTGTTTGGTGAGCACTTTACTGAGTAAGCTATCCTCCCAGCCTCTATATTTATTTCCCTTTAACTTTTTTTAAGATTTTATTTTATTATTTATTTATTTATTTATTTATTTATTTATTTATTTATTTATTTATTAGAGACAGAGAGAGGGAAAGAGAGAGAGTGAGAATGGGCGCACCAGAGCCTGTAGTCACTGCAAATGAATGCCAGACACATGCGCCCTCTTCTTCCTCTAGCTTATGTGGGACCTGGAGAATTAAACCATGGTCCTTAGGCTTTGCAGGCATGTGCCTTAACCACTAAGCCATCTCTCCAGCCCTCACTTTCTTTCTTAACCCATTGGTCATTCAGGAGTATGTTCTTTTGTTCTTTTAATGCTGATTTCTAAATTGATTCCATAGTTATCCCAAAAGATTCATAGTTGCTATAGTTTTACCTAAATTGGTTCCCAAAGGCCCCAAATTTAGTCCCCAGTGTGATATAAGTGGGAAGTGGTAGCAACTTTAAGAGGTAGAGCCTAGTACAAGGGCTTAGATCATTGGGGTAAGCCCTTGAAGGAGATTGTGGGATCCTATATATCTCCTTTCTCCCTCTTTTGAGTCCTGGTCTTGAGATGAATGATTTTGCTTTGCCTAACACTCTTACCATGGTGTGCTGCTGCTTCCTGTTCCCCCCTATCACTAGAGGCATAAAAGCAATAGATAAGCTAAATCAAGGACTGGAACCTCCCAAACTGTGAGCCTTTTTTCTTTATAGATTGATGACCATAAGTATTTGTTAAATAGCTGACTAGTCCAATGCTATTTTTAAGTTTGAGGAGACTTGTTTTGTTATCTAACATATAGTATATATTGAGTAACATTCTATTTGCTGATGAGAAGAATGTGTAGTCTGTAACTGTGGATGAAATGTTAGTTAAAACCCTGTTAGGTGTATTTGGTCAATAATGTAGTTTAGCTCTTCTTTGTTGATTTGTTTTGTCTGGATAATTGTGAGCACCTCATGAAACTAAGGTGCTAAACTGCCCAAATAATATTTTTAAGTTCTATCTCTCTTGTTCTACTAATATTTGTTTATATACTTGGGTGGTGTGTGTGTGTGTGTGTGTGTGTGTGTGTGTGTGTGTGTGTGTGTATTTGCCTTTACTATCCTCTTGTTGTATTGCTCTTTTCATTAACTTTTTTTGTCTTTTAACTATTTAAATTTTTTGTTGTTGATTGGTTTCTCGAGGTAGGTTCTCACTCTAGCTCAGGCTGACCTGAAATTCACTCTCTATTCTCAAGGTGGCCTCAAACTCACAGCAGTCCTCCTACCTCTGCCTCCCAAGTGCTGTGATTAAAGGCATGTGCCACCACACCCGGCTATTGTTTAAATTTTAAAGCCTGTTTTATCTGACTCATGAGGATAGCTACTACTATTCCTTTTTAGATGGAATGTCTTTATTTATGTGAGTATCTTTTTTCTATTCTCTTCACTTTTATTCTGTACTTTTACTGGCAAAGTATTTTTTTATTTGTTACTGTTTTTAGGTTTCTCTGTTTTGTTTATTTGAGACATGATCCCATGTATCCCCAAACTTACTATGTATGACTAACGTCCTCATCTTCCTGACTCTACTTCTAATAAATAACTTATTCCTACCATTTGTTAAGTATTTTTTTTTTTTTTGCATATCCTTTATCTCTTTCTTCCTTACTCACTGCTAATCTTTGTGTTTTGGTAGTGGTTAGTTTCCATTCCTTTTCTTTCTCCATTTGTGTATCCACATTACCAGTGAGTTTTACACTTTGATGTTTCCATGATCATTGTTTTTATCTCTTAGTTTCTCCACATAGAACTCCTTTAAACATTTTGTTGTATGCCCTTTCTGGTGATGATGAATTTCTTCATAGTTTGATTATCTGAAAGTCCTTTATTTCTTCTTTATCCTTGAAGAGAGCTGTGCTTAGTATAGAATATTCTTGGCTGGAAGTTTTTTTTTTCCTTTAGCACATTGAATATATCATCTCATTCTCCTCTAGACTGCAAGGTTTCTGCTGATGAATCTAACAGTCTCAGGAAAAAATATCTATATGTAACTTGATGGTCTTCTTTAGCTACTTTGACTTTTTCAACATTTGTGTTTAACGTGTGTGCATTGTATGTGTATGTGCACACACATGCTTTGGCACACATGTAGAGGTCAGAGGACAGTCTATGCTCATCTTCTTTGAGACACGGTCACTTGCTACTGTAAATGAACAAGCTTCAGATTCTCCTGGCTATGCTTCACATTGACATAGGCACATTGGGATCATATATACCTGAATCACTTTGTGTCTAGATTTATGTGTGTGCTGGAGAATTGAACCTGGGGAGAGGGGAAGAGGTGGCAGGCTTTGCATTCAAGTGCATTTAACCACTGAGCCATCTCTCCAGCCTGTGTCTTGGACTTTTGACACCTTGACTATAATATGCCTTGGAGAGGAACTCTGAGTTAAGCTTAAATGGGACTCTCTGAATTTTATGGATCTGAATGTCCTTGTCTCCTATCTCCATCTCTTTTCCTTTTGAAACCCCCATAACAATGTTTTATTCAATTGTGTCTGGTAGGTCCCATAGAACATAACTTATTTCCCCCTGTGACATTGATTGAATTAATTAACTACAAGATTTCTAATTTCTATGGGGTTTTTTTGTATTTTTTTTTCAAGATAGGGTCTCACTCTAATCCAGACTGACCTAGAACTCATTCTGTAGTTCCAAGCTGGCCTTGAACTCAGCAATTTTCCTGTATCTGCCTCCCAAATCTGGTATGAAAGGCTTGAGCCACCACACCTGACTCAATTCCTTTTTATAATATTTATTTTCCTTGAGTTTTCCCTTCCTATCATGGGTGTTTCCCTGATTGTATTTTCATATATTTTGCCTTCCTTTTTTTGAATTTTTTTTTTCATTTATTTGAGAGAGAGAGAAAAAAAAAAGGCAGACAGAGAATGGGCAAAGTCAGGTCCTTCAGCCACTGCAAATGAACTTCAGACGCACGTGCCACCTTGTGCATCTGACTTTTGTGGGTCCTGGGGAATCAAACCTAGGTTCTTTGGCTTTGCAGGAAAGCTTAACCATTAAGCTATCTTCACCCTTTTGCCTTCCTTTTTGAAACAAATTTTGAAGATTAAGGATTTTTTACAAATATTTTTATTTATTTATTTGAAAGAGATGTGCAGATAGAGACAGATTATGAGTATGGACACATCAGAGCCTGTTGCTCTTGCAGATGACCTCCAGGTGTACATACCACTTTGTGCATCTGGCTTACATGGATTGCAAACTGAGCCATCTAGCTTTGCAAGTGCCTTTAACCACTGAGACGTCTCTCCATTCCATTGCTTACCTTCCTTTCATTTTAAATTTATTTTATTTATTTATTTAATAGAGAGAGAATGGACACATCAGAGACTCCCATCACTGCAAATGAACTCATGCACCACATTGTGCATCTGGCTTCACATAAGCACTGGGGAATTGAACTGGGCCATCAGGCTTTTCCAAGTAAGAGCCTCTAACTGCTGAAACATCTCTCCAGACCCCTATTGCCTACCTTTTCTTAAGATGATTCTTTAGAATTCTTAGATACTTTATAAATTCCCCTTTCTTTGAGATTCCTGAACAATTATTACATTCCCTTGGGGAATGCTATGCTTCCTTGGTTTTCATGTTTCTTTTGTATCTTTCATAGCTATGCATCTAGTGCAATAGTCACTTTTTTCTAATTTTGTGAAGTTTTAGTTTGTGTATGCATATATATGTGAATGTATGTATGTATGTATATGTGTGTGTATATTTATTCATTCGGTATGGGTATGATGTATTAACTTTGATTCTGGACTGACTCACAAGTGCCTTCTCTACAGTTTCTTCAAGTGTAATGTTGTCAGTGATATCTTCACTTGAATCAGTAGCATATGCTGTATGTGTGACTAGAGTTCTAAGTATTGGGCCACAGCCTACCTGGCTATAAGATTGGGTTTGGGCATTGTGATGGTTTGATTCAGGTGTAGGTGTTCTGAATGCTAGGTTTCCAGCGGTTGGAGATTTGGGAATTCACACCTACTGGAGACAGTGTATTTTTGGGAGCAGGCTTATGGGTATCATAGCCAGTTTCCCTATGTCAGTGTTTGGCATACTCTCCTGTTGCTATTGTCCACCTTATTTTGGCCGGGAGTGATGTCCACCCTCTGCTCATGCCATCTTTTTCCCCTGCTATGATAGAGCTCCCCCTCTAGTCTGTAAGCCAAAATAAACCCTTTTTTCCCTAAAGCTGCTCTTGGTCAGGTGATTTCTGCCTGCAAATATTTAGGTACAAGATTAGAAAATGAGTTCTGTTATCCACTGATGCTTAAATTAATGAAACTGAACAAAATAAAGCTAATCATGTTTCATTTAAAATTTTCCTCTTTAACAGTGTGAAAGAACATTTCATCTACTGGCCATTAATATGTAAACCTGATTTTTCAAGCTCCTACAATGGACTGCTACCCTCAAAAGAGCAAAAAGGAAAACACATTACTGGAATTGTTATTATTCCTACTTTGTAGATATATGAAAATATAGCAGATTTTAGAACTGAAAATATATAAGCATTTAAAATATAATGCAATTAGGATAGTGGGGGGCCATTTGAGTGATCAAGATTCTTGTGTTAACTGGGAAGATAAAAGTCCCAGTCAGGGGCCTGGAGGGATGGCTTAGCAGTTAAGCACTTGCCTGTGAAGCCTAAGGACCCCAGTTCAAGGCTTGATTCCGCAGTACCCACATAAGCCAGATACACAAGGTGGCTGGAGTTTGTTTGCAGTGGCTGGAGGCCCTGTGCGCCCATTATCCGCCCCCCTTTCTCTGTCTTTCACTCTCAAATAAATAAATTAAAATAAACAAAAAAAAATTTAAGTCCCAATCAGAAAGGTACTTATCACAATCACTGTTAGCCACTAAATGCATAGTGAAGTGTGTGACTTCCAAGCTAATCTCAGAGAAACTAGCTTAACAAAACAAAACAAAGGTAATCTAGAGAAAGCAAGGGAAGCAAGTATGACAACCAGAAAGCACATACTATTGGGGCTGGAAATACGGCTTCATGGTTAAGGTGCTTACCTGCAAACCCTAAGGACCCAGGTTCGATTTCTTCAGTATCCATGTAAGCATAAGCCCGATGCACAAAGTGGCATGTGCATCTGGAGTTCATTTGCAGCACCTAGAGGTTTTGCCATACCCATTCTCTCTCTCCCTCTTGAATGAATGAATGAATGAATGAATAAATAAAATACTTTTAAAAAGAAAATATGTACTATTATGAAGTTATTACAGGTTTTGAGAAGATTGGAGCCTTTATCGGCTTTAGGCAAGCTTACCTTGGGTGTTAGAGAACCAGGCACACTCAATGGTCACTAAACTCCCTAAGCTAGTGGCTCTTGAGTTCTTGTCTTGTGACACTTGAAGAATGACAAGTGAAGACACAATAGAAAGGTAGGTTAAACAGAAGTTTATTAGAATGTAAAGTAAGATAGAGGAGCTTACCAAACTGGAAGAGGTCCCAAGCAGGTTGTCAGCTACTGACTTGGATCATAGGTTTTTATACCCTTGGGGATGTAAATTAAGTATTAAGTCAAAGTGAATGGTATTGGCTACTTCAATTTAAGTGGGATCTTCTGATAAGCTGATGATTTGATACCCTTGGGAATGTAAATTAGGCATCAACTTGGCATAGATTGGTGACTTTGAGTGTATGTATGTAAGGGCTCCTCATAGGCTGCTGAGTTAGAGGATTTGTTACTTTGGATAGGCCAGCCAATATCCTGGGGAGTCAGCATCAGTAAGGACTTTTTTTAGGTGTTAGTCCCTGTGGTGGTTTGATTCAGGTGTCCCCCATAAACTTCAAGTGTTCTGAATGCTAGGTTCCCAGCTGATGGCAACTTGGGAATTAACACCTCCTGGAGGCAGAGTATTGTTGGGGGCGGGCTTATGGGTATTATAGCCAGCTTCCCCTTGCCAGTGTTTGGCACACTCTCCTGTTGCTGTTGTCCACCTTATGTTGACCAGAGAGTGATGTCCACCCTCTGCTCATGCCATCATTTTTCCTGCCATCATGGAGCTTCCCCCTCGAGCCTGTAAGCCAAAATAAACCTCTTTTTTCCCACAAGCTGCTTTCAGTCGGGTGATTTCTGCCAGCAATGCGAACCTGACTGCAACAGTAAAGTGGTACCGAGAGTGGGGTTGCTGCTAGACACCTGACTGTGTGGCTTTGGCCTTTTGGAGCTGATTTTCAAGAGGAAGAACTATGGACTGTGAGGTTTGGCTTATGAGGGTGAGAAAGAGCTTTATTTGGACTGGGCTAGCAGTTTGTATGACAAGTTTACTGTTATGCCCATGTCCTGAGAAGTTGTGCAGGGTTGCTTTGCGTAGAAATGAACTGGTGTGAGCAGAAGGATATGGCACAGAAAAAATGAAATCTTTGGGTGAAGTCTAACCGTTCAGCTGCAGTTGAGAGATTACAACATTTGAGATTGGGCCAGCTGACCTGCAATGGGACAACAGGAAGAATGCAGACTCTTTTGAAGGGGCCTGAATGCTTTGTTCTTCAAAGTCTGATTTATTCCCTGGATTAACAAATTGGCACCTACCTACCGGTATTATGGAGTATAACAAATGCAGGAAAGAGAGGGTCATTGAGTTTGTAATGCGGTCTTATGTTTTGGAAATGGCCATGGGCAGTGTGAAGCAGGTTTGCTGGATGCCTGCATGGAGATCCCATGGGGCCATGAGGATGGACCGTGGGTTGCAGTGGAGACCCAGTGGAGATGCCGGGACTATGAGATGGCTGCCAAGGAGAGCTGCCGGCCCTGGATGAAGTTTTCCAGGACTGTGAGTAGCCTAGCTGGAGGGGCGGAATTGGAACTCCAGAGACTTGTTGCTGCTCAGAAGTATCGGACTTGGAGATTTGTCACTGACTAGTTGTTGGATTGGAATTACAGAGTTTGACGTTTGCCCTGGTTGTTTAAAATCTTGTATTGGTTAAGTATTTCTTTGTTTTGCCCAATGCCATCCTTTGCAGTGTGAATGTTTTATTCTGTGCCATTATGGGTTTTTTGGGGGGATATTTTTGGTATTATGGCTCAGTTAAAAGACCTTGGATTATGGGGATGTATGAACATCATTGGAATTGATAAAAACTATGGGGACTTTAAAATTTGCATGAATGCATTACATTTTACATCATGTGCTGGTTATCAGTTTATGGGGGCCAGGGGCTGGAATGTGGTGGTTTGATTCAGGTGTCCCCATAAACTTCAAGTGTTCTGAATGCTAGGTTCCCAGCTGATGGCAACTTGGGAATTAACACCTCCTGGAGGCAGAGTATTGTTGGGGCGGGCTTATGGGTATTATAGCCAGCTTCCCCTTGCCAGTGTTTGGCACACTCTCCTGTTGCTGTTGTCCACCTTATGTTGACCAGAGAGTGATGTCCACCCTCTGCTCATGCCATCATTTTTCCTGCCATCATGGAGCTTCCCCCTCGAGCCTGTAAGCCAAAATAAACCTCTTTTTCCCACAAGCTGCTTTCAGTCGGGTGATTTCTGCCAGCAATGAGAACCACTCTGCCTGTTCAGCTGCAATTGAGAGATTACAACCTTTGAGATTGGGCCAGCTGACCTGCAATGGGGCAACAGGAAGAATGCAGACTCTTTTGAAGGGGCCTGAATGCTGAAGGAGTGTCCTGTTCTTCAAAGTCTGATTTATTCCCCCTGGATTAACAAATTGGCACCCTACCTGGTATTATGGAGTATAAAAATGCAGGAAAGAGAGGGTGATTGAGTTTGTAATGCGGTCTTATGTTTTGAAATGGCCATGGGCAGTGTGAAGCAGGTTTGCTGGATGCCTGCATGGAGATCCCATGGGGCCATGAGGATGGACCGTGGGTTGCAGTGGAGACCCAGTGGAGATGCCGGGACTATGAGTTGGTTGCCAGAGGTGATGTCACACCCTGCTCATGCCAGTTTTCCTGCCTGTGATTAGCCCCCCTGAGCCTAAGCAAATTTTTCCTCTTTTTTCAGAGCTGCTTTCAGTCGGGTGATTTCTGCCAGCAATGTGAACCTGACTTTTCAAGAGGAAGAACTATGGACTGTGAGGTTTGGCTTATGAGGGTGAGAAAGAGCTTTATTTGGACTGGGCTAGCAGTTTGTATGACAAGTTTACTGTTATGCCCATGTCCTGAGAAGTTGTGCAGGGTTGCTTTGCGTAGAAATGAACTGGTGTGAGCAGAAGGATATGGCACAGAAAAAATGAAATCTTTGGGTGAAGTCTAACCGTTCAGCTGCAGTTGAGAGATTACAACATTTGAGATTGGGCCAGCTGACCTGCAATGGGACAACAGGAAGAATGCAGACTCTTTTGAAGGGGCCTGAATGCTTTGTTCTTCAAAGTCTGATTTATTCCCCCCCCCCCCGGATTAACAAATTGGCACCCTACCTGGTATTATGGAGTATAACAAATGCAGGAAAGAGAGGGTCATTGAGTTTGTAATGCGGTCTTATGTTTTGGAAATGGCCATGGGCAGTGTGAAGCAGGTTTGCTGGATGCCTGCATGGAGATCCCATGGGGCCATGAGGATGGACCGTGGGTTGCAGTGGAGACCCAGTGGAGATGCCGGGACTATGAGATGGCTGCCAAGGAGAGCTGCCGGCCCTGGATGAAGTTTTCCAGGATTGTGAGTAGCCTAGCTGGAGGGGCGGAATTGGAACTCCAGAGACTTGTTGCTGCTCAGAAGTATCGGACTTGGAGATTTGTCACTGACTAGTTGTTGGATTGGAATTACAGAGTTTGACGTTTGCCCTGGTTGTTTAAAATCTTGTATTGGTTAAGTATTTCTTTGTTTTGCCCAATGCCATCCTTTGCAGTGTGAATGTTTTATTCTGTGCCATTATGGGTTTTTTGGGGGGATATTTTTGGTATTATGGCTCAGTTAAAAGACCTTGGATTATGGGGATGTATGAACATCATTGGAATTGATAAAAACTATGGGGACTTTAAAATTTGCATGAATGCATTACATTTTACATCATGTACGGTTATCAGTTTATGGGGGCCAGGGGCAGAATGTGGTGGTTTGATTCAGGTGTCCTCCATAAACTTCAAGTGTTCTGAATGCTAGGTTCCCAGCTGATGGCAACTTGGGAATTAACACCTCCTGGAGGCAGAGTATTGTTGGGGGCGGGCTTATGGGTATTATAACCAGCTTCCCCTTGCCAGTGTTTGGCACACTCTCCTGTTGCTGTTGTCCACCTTATGTTGACCAGAGAGTGATGTCCACCCTCTGCTCATGCCATCATTTTTCCTGCCATCATGGAGCTTCCCCCTCGAGCCTGTAAGCCAAAATAAACCTCTTTTTTCCCACAAGCTGCTTTCAGTCGGGTGATTTCTGCCAGCAATGAGAACCTGACTGCAACAGTCCCAGACTCTGCTTTTTTTTTTTTTTTTTTTTGTTTTTTTTTCTGAGGTAGGGTCTGACTCCAGCCCAGGCTGACCTAGAACTCACTCTGTAGTCTCAGGGTGGCCTCAAACTCACAGTGATCCTCCTACCTCTGCCTCCCAAGTGCTGGAATTAAAGACGTGTGCCACCATGCCCGGCTCACCAGACTCTGCTTTCTGGACCCATTATTCTAACCTCTGTGCTCTTTGGCTCTGTTAGGCTATACAGATACTTATTTGTTGTTTTTGGACCTGTAACCTGGTTAGCTGCCTACCAGATTTTAAGAAAGGTGAAGGTGTAGTAAACCAAGAACAATGGACAAAAACAGGTGGTTAGCTGATGTCCTAATGAGTCAGTACTGGATGTCCTGACAGAACCTGACTAAACTGCTTACAAGAGCACTACCTAATCTCTATCAGTGTTTAGATCCAAGCATATCAGTAGTTAAATAAAATACTTGCTCTGGTTTCATTGAAAGTTTATTTTTAATCAGCAGTATGCAGTTTATATGAGAGTGGTCTAAAATTTTGTTATAGCAGAGAGAAGTTTTTTTAAATGTTCTATATATTTATTTATTTACTTGAGAGAAGGGGGTCAGATAAAATGGGCATGCCAGGGCCTCTAGCCACTGCAAACAAACTCCAGACACATTTGCCACTTTGTGCATCTGGCTTACATGGGTACTGGGTAATTGAACCTGAGTCCTTAGGCTTTGCAAGCAAGCACCTTAACTGCTAAGCCATCTCTCCAGCCACAGAGAAAGGGTTTAATGAAGATAGAAATAGACAGAGTAACCAAAAACTAATGTGTTCTTGCAAAGGGTGAAGAACATTTTAAATAAGATAATAAATAACAATTATAAATTCTTGTGTAAAAAGTAAGTCTTGGGATGGAGAGATGGCTTAGCGGTTAAGGCGCCTGCCTCCTAAGCCTAAGAATGCTGGTTCCAATCTCCAGCGGTTCCAATCTCCAGGTCCCACGTTTAGCCAGATGCAAAGTGACGCAAGGGCGCAATGCCACACTTGACCACAAGGGGGCACACGCATCTGGATTTCGTTCACAGCAGCTGAGACACTGCCGGCGTGCCCATCTCTATCTGTCTTCCTCTCCCTCTCTCTGTCCCTCTCTCTCTCAAAAAAAAAAAAAAAGTAATAGTTTTAAGTATATTTAAGTTTGATGGGAACACATGGAGAAGCATGCAAACCCACCAGTGCAAGATTTTAGCATACCTTTTTATACAGGAAAATGGGAAAGTTAAAATAAAGGAGACTTGAAAAACAAATTTGTTGTGTATGTGACTTTTCCTGGGAAGATGTAAACAGCATATGTTCAACTCAGCCAAGGCACCAAGGCAGACCAAAGAAACAATTCATCCACATATAACTTAATAAGCCAGTGAGTTTATTACTGTATCACTGAAGAGCTAACCTCAGCATAAATGATAATTCTCACAAGCAGCATCCCATTATCTCCCTGCCCAATCACAGGTAGCTCTGCCAGAGTCTGTTCTTCCCAGCAAACATTTACTACTTTTAAACCTTGAAAAGGGTCCTTTTCAGTCATGTAGCTTTCTGAGTTTACTGAACCTTATGAGTTTCTTTTGCTTTCTAGTTTTATCAGCCTTGCTTCTGCCTTCATTAAGGAATGTTTCAGTTTAGAGGCAATAGCTATGTAACAGTGTTGACCAACATTGGATTTGTAAGCATTTCTAGGATATTCTCCAACGTGCAAAACATTCACACACTGATGAAGTATACTGGAAACATTTATTTTTAAAAAACAAAACTGAGCTGGGCATGGTGGCGCACGCCTTTAATCCCAGCACTCAGGAGACAGAGGTAGGAAGATCGCTGAGAGTTTAAGGCCACCTTGAGACTACATAGTGAATTCCAGGACAGCCTGAGCTAGAGTGAGACCTTACCTCAAAAAAAAAAAAAGAAAGAAAGAAAAGAAAAAGTTGAAAAAAATACTATACTCATCTGTAATGCAACCTCAATAAATTTCACAATATATCTGATTAATTTATCATTACAGTTTAGAAGTCAATAAAAATAATTTAAAATTTCCCATATTGAGGAGGCTAGAGTTGTTACTCAGTGGCTCAGATTGAATTCTTCAGTGCCCATGTAAAGCCAGATGCACAAGGTGATGCATGTGTCTGAAGAATAAGAGAGAAATTATCTAGGCACTTGAGGGTAACAGAGCCCTGAAAGTGAAGTATTGTGTGTTGTTCCCCCCCCCCATTAGAAATTGGCTAAAAATGGGGAATGTCCTTGAGCCTGTAAAGGTGAATCCAGTTATTCTGTATTTCATTTTCCCTAAAGGAATTCCCAAAGTCTCCACCTTGCTATAGGCCAGAAATGTCGGAAGAGTCTGGTCTCGTCTATATTTTCCTAAAGGAGTCCTCTTTTCTAGAAACCAGAGGTAAGGATATGACTTAAAGAATATAAGTCAGCTTGGACACCTTGTATGGAAACTGGACTGACCAGCTCATCAATCCAGTAAAGCCTAATTCCTATTTAGAGAGAAGAAAAAAAACCCAGTCAGAGTCACCATATGGGTTTTCTGTTTAGGGACCTCTTGTACTATACAGGAACTCTACCACCTTCTCTTAGGCTCTACCCTGTATAGCTTGTGAGTTTCATTCTTCAAATCCACAAGACAAGAACCTTGAGGCCACTGACTCAATGGAAGTTTTGTGTGACCATGAACATGGATCACCCCCCTTGAATTAAAAGCCCAACCAGAAGCTGAAAAAGGTTCTGTCATTCTCAAAAGATACCCTTAAATCTTCCTATCACTCTGTTTGGAAATTAAGAAGTACACTTCTAAGTAACTGACGGATCAGAGAAGAAAAGGGTACTAGAAAATATTTTTAATGTCAATGAAAATACAACCTAAGTGGTAGTCAAAAACATTCTTTGAGACATAGTCCTAAAAATATGTATTAGCAAGGGAACTAAAAACCAATATATATTTTTTTCAAGAAGATAAACTATACTAAACAAAAATAATCAGGATTAGATCAGGAATTGAGATAGAAAAATACATGAGTTCTTGTGTTTTTAAAAGATTAAGATTGATGAACCCAGGGGACGAGTGGGTAAGGAATGGAGAAAGGCCTGGGATATCAAAAGCTTGCAGACATGTTGCAGTTAGGTGAATGTGAGGGTTAAAACAGAGGTGGACTGAGGAAGGTAAATAAGAGGCCTTGACACTTAACATGAGATAACCAAACTCACCATATAAAAAGGAAGAAAGGGGCTGTGAAAAAAAAAAAAAAAGCCAGTCTCTGCTTCAGCCAACTCCCACAAAGTAACCACTGAGGAACTTATGCAAGATACTTGCCCTTTAACATACTCTTACAGCCGATGCATTGAATTACAATAGACTAAATTTAACCATGGCATCCAAGAAAGCCTCAACCTATTCCAGGAAGAACATCACCACAAATGCAAGGAGATAAATATGAGTTAACTGTTTGAATGGATGTCCCCCAATAGATTCAGGTTTATTAAAGCTTCTTGGATCCCCAGCATCCTGGCTGGAGGAGGTGTCACTGTGGGTAGATCTGAATTCTAGCCTAACATATGTATAGTTCAGAGTTCTGCCTGGGGGTTCCTGGAATGTACTTGCTTGTGCTAGTTATTGTTGTTTTTCTTTCTTTTTAAATTTTTACTCAGTTATTTAAGAGAGAAAGAGGCAGATAGAGAGAATGGCATGCCAGGGCTTCTAACCACTGTAAACGAACTCCAGATGCGTGTGTCCCCTTGTGCATCTGGCTTATGTGGGTCCTGGGGAATCGAACTGGGGTCCTTAGGCTTTGCAGACAAATGCCTTAACCACTAAGCCATCCCTCCAGCCCCATTGTTGCTTTTGTGTGAAAGGTGACCAGATTCTGCCATGATGGAACTTCTGCATCTGTGAGTTTTGAATAAATTCCATTCCTCCTGTACACTGCCTAGCTTGGAAGTTCATCCCAGCAACTTGAAATTGTGTACTACAGAATTGGTACCAAGGAATGGGTAGAATGCTGAGATGAATCTGACCATGTAGATTTTGGTCTTTTGGAACTTTTGTTTTGGAGGAATGGAAATGGTCTTGGGACTTGCAAATGAAGATGCCTTTCAGAGTGGTAAGCCAAGTATGAACTACTCTGGTGAGAGTTGGAAAATGGAAAGTGCAGTGAGAACTGACCTTGGAGGCATGGTTTATGAACTTTATAAGGGTAAGGAAAGACTGCAGAGAACTGAAATACTGGCATAAAGGATGGCTGCATTCTGCTGCCCATACCCAGAGACTTTGATCAAGTTTAAATTTATAATGGACTGATGTGCTTAGCTAAAGATATGAAACTAAGATTAATTTTTAATTTTTTTTGTCTTGTTTTTTTGAGGTAGGGTCTCGCTTTCTAGCCCAGGCTGACCTGGAATTCACTATGTAGTCTCAGAGTGGCCTTGAACTCCACCTATCTCTGCCTCCCAAGTGCTGGGATTGAAGGCATGCACTACCACACCCAGCTTGGAACTGAGAAATTTAAGATTTAAAGTTGGAAAAACAAGTTTAAAGTTTACTGGCACAAAGACTGGTTTTAGGTTACTGAAGCTGCTATTGTCAAACACATTAGCAATCTTAAGGAAGATGACCCAACTGTTTTACATTAAAACAATGGAGAGAATGCTGGAATCACCCCAGAAAGACTAAATGGTAGGAATGCACTTTCTTGAAAGGAGGTCTGAAAGGAAGGAACCTGCTCTTCAAGGTCATGATTTATTTCATGCCTGAATTAAAAATATGGCTATGTCATGCATACCTGATATTGGTTTCAGAAGCATGAAAAATACTTGGAATGGGTTGTGCAGTGCAAAGTATATAACTTGTTTTGAATTTGAGATGAGACTTGCGACTTTGGAACTAGCTTAAGTCAATAACAGTATAGGGACCTTTAAAGCTGGACTGAATACAATGTGAGATAGTTATGAATCTTTTGGGGGCCAGGGATGTTAGTTTGAATGGATGTCTCCCAATAGATTTGGTTTTATTAAAGCTTCTTCGATTTCCATCCTCCTGGTGGAGGTATTAGTGTGGATGGATCCTGGAATCTAGCCCTAAGGCAGATCTGAATTCCAGCCTAAGATACATAGAGTGCTTAAACTCTGCCTGGGTTCCTGGAATGTGCTTGCTTGTGGTGTAGGTGATAGTTTTTTTCTGTCTGCATGAACCTGTGAAAGGAGCCAGCTTCTTTCGCCATCATAGAACCTCCCCTAGATCTGTAAGCTTCAGTTTATCCCTTCTTCCCATAACTTGTGCCTGGTTTGGAAGTTCATCCCAGCAACATGAAGTGACTGAAACAGTAACCAGGGAAAACTGCAGTTACATCTTTGTGTGGTGTGTGCTGATGATCAGTGTAAGAGAAAAGCAAGAGGGAATACTGGACTTGATCTCTACAGTTGATTGAGAGAAACAGAGAGGGGCAGCAATCTTTCCACAGAATGAATGGTGAAGCACTGAGTCAGGCTGGGGTTCAAACTTATAAGGAGGATCCTAAGGCAAACAGACTGAATTAGCTGCAGGTCTAAAGTAAATAAAATAAGGCATCAGAATAGGCTTTTTAACAGAATTGCTAAGGAGGATATCCCACCAGGTGGTTTCTGAGCTGAATGTCTTTTCTTTATGGCTTTCTAATCTTAAGATTATTAACTCTTTAGTTCCCTCTAGTTTTCAGGGAAGGTTATTAACCAATCAGAATGTCCCTTTTTAGTTAAACATCTTTGAAGCTACAGTTAGGTCATTTCTACTCTTATTAGAGATTAAGGCTGACCAGGACACACACACACACACAACTTGTACTAACAAAAGTTCTAAATCTTCAAAGCACTTGACGTATCACTGTTGCAGTCAGATCCACGTTGCTGGGACAAACATTTGACCAAAAGCAGCTTATGAAGAGAAGGGTTTATTTCAGGCTTACATATTCTAGGGGAATCACCATCAGTGGTAGAAGAAACTGGCTCATTTCCATAAATCCAAGCAGAGATATCTGCAATATACCCAGCAAGCATCAGAGGAACAGCTAGAGCTCCAACTGCTCTCCACATTTCTTAGGGCTAGACTCCGCAAGCCACCCCCAGTGACATACCTCTTTCCAAGTAGAACTCAGCCTACTGGAGACTCAAGATTCAAGCCTTGGGTCTATGGTGCCATACATTCAAACCACCACAATTACATTGTGGTTTGACACCCCTCCCCTTTTATGGAGATCAGAAGGAAATGCCCTAAAAAGAAAATTCATTCCACTATGATTAGGATAGAAAAAGGGTTACCTTACCTCATGAATATGCCATCACTTCATACATGTAAACACTCCTTTAAAATCCACAACACAGAACCCACTGTGGTGTTCCTTTGCTCCCTGCCTTGGGACAGCCCACTTCTCTTTGGGTGCTCACTTTGCTTTGCTTGGTTTCTGCTGCTTTGCTGAGTAAGCTTCTGTTCGAACTATGGATCTTGACTGAATTCATTCCTTCAAGAAGACAACCAGGAGACCCCCACTATATCCACAGCACTGGGACATATATAGTTTTGTGGAAGAGTGCTTGCCTAAGACCCTGAGTTTAATCTTTAGCACTGGGAGAAAAACAACACCCCGCCAAAAATCAATAATAATAACCAAATACAAAGATATGGAATGACTAGAATATTGTGTGACTGGTAAGAATGCAAAATGGTTCAACCATTTCATAAAAGCTTTTCAGTTGTCTTCTTACCAAAGGTATTCCCCCTATAGCTTGTCTAGTATCACAGACGGGCTTAAAACAATACAGAACTCAGAACTACTTTGGAGGTCAGAGGCTGACACTAGTCTCATTGTGCTAAAATCAAGGTGTCCACACCTGGCTGGGCTCCCTGTGACGGCTCAGGGAGAATTCCTTGCCTTGTATTTTCAGTCTTCATAGGCCCTGCACCTTGGCCACATCCTCAAAGTCATGTAGGTGAGTTAGGTTCTCTTATGCCATCATGGGATTGATCTGGCCTTTCCCTTTAAGAGGACCCAATAATGTATATACCCAGGTCTAGCAAGGAGTGTTTTTTTTTGGGGGGGGGGGGGATCTATTAGTCCACCAAACACCCCAGCAATATAAGTCCTAGGAAAGTGTCAAGGAATCAAAAGTATATTTCCCTTCAGGCACTTATTTAAATGTTTTTATTTCCAGTCCACCAAAACCCAAAGCAACCAATGTTCATCACCTGATGAAGGCATAAACAAGCAGTGTGTGGTTTGTCCACACAATTAAAAGGAACAAGTGGAAGCAAAATCTTACATGAGTCTATTATGCTAAGTTGAGCCAGACCAAAGGTTGCATACTGTGTAACTCCATTTATGTGACTATTTTATCAAAGCAAAGCTGTAGGTACAAGCATCAGCTGTGGTTGCTAGGCCTGCTGGACTGATTTCAGAGGACACATAAAATCTTTGGGAGTGGTGAACATATTCCATATCATTAAGCAAGTGGATACATGACTGCATATATTTGTAAAAAGGAAATAGAACTCTTTATCTAAAGAATTTACCATTTGTAAAATATATTTTAATATATTTTTATATATTGACTTGAAAGAGGGAGAGAGAGAGAATGAGAATGAAAGCGCCAGGGAACCAAGGTGCTGCAAATATCTCCAGACGCATGCACCACCTTGTGCATTTGTCTTATGTGAGTCCTAGGGAATCGAACCTGAGTCCTTTGTCTTTGCAGGTAAGCACCTTAATCACTAAGCCATTTCTCCAGACCTATAAAATATATCAGTCACTTTCTCATTGTTGGGGCAAACTACCTGGCAAATCAGCTCAAGGCAAAAAGGGTTTATTTCAGGTTATAGTCCATTATGGAGGGGAAGGTATGGCATCAGGAGCTTCAAGCATAGCTGGTAACATGCAACATACAGTGAGGAAGCAGAAAACAATGAATTCTGGTGCTCAGTCAACTCTTTCCTCCTTCAACAGTTCAGGATCCCAGCCCACAATTAAGACAAGTCTTCCACCTCAATAACCTAATCAATATCATCCTTTTTAGGCATGCCCAGAGGATAATCTAATTACATAATATTTCACAGGACATCATAGGTCCTGTCAAGTAGATAATATAAACCATCATATAACGTGTCTCAGTAACTTGATTTTTTAAAAATGTTTTTATTTGCAAGCAGAGAGACAGAATGGACACACCAGGGCCTCTAGCCACTGCAAATGAAATCCAGATACATGCTCCTCGTGCATCTGGCTTTATGTGGGCACTGGGGAATCAAACCTGGGTCATTAGGTTTTGCAGGCAAGCACCTTAACCACAGTGCCATCTCCCCAGCCCCTGACATTTTTAATTTATTGATTTTTTAATCTTTTTAAATTTTATTTCATTTACTTGAGAGATGGGTAGGAAGAGGGAGGGGGAGAGAGAGAGAATGGGCACACCAGGGCCTTCAGCCACTATAAACAAACTCCAGACTCATGTGTCACTTTGTGCATCTGGCTTACGTGTTTTCCTGAAGAATCAAACCTGGGTCCTTTGGCTTGACAGGCAAACACCTTAATGCTAAGCCATCTCTCCAGCCTCTGACATTTTATTAAAAAGTTAAGGCAAAAACTATGGGAATGTTAAGAGGGTATAACGATTAAATCTTGCCAATAGATTTGAAAATATATAGGAAATGATAAATCAATTTTAAAATTAACTTATCAATGTAGGAGTTTGTTAGAAAAGTCTCAATAAAAAGCAGTCTGGGAGGTTGGGGACTGGAGAGATAGCTTAGCGGTTAAGGTGCATGCCTGCGAAGCCTAAGGACCCAGTTTCAATTCTCCAGGTCCCACGTAAGCCACATACACATAGTGGTGCATGTATCTGAAGTTCATTTGCAGTGGCTAGAGGCCCTGGCATGCCCATTCTCCCTCTCTCTCTCTCTCTCTCTCTCTCTCTCTCTCTCTCTCTCTCTCTCTCTCTCTCTCTCTGCCTGTCTCAAATAAAATTTAATAAAAAAATGAAAAGCAGTCCATAAGTGCCCATAAAGGTTAGGCTGAGAATCATTCAGGAATCCTCTGAAGTATTGAAAGGCAAAGTCTATTTTTCATAAATTCCTCCATGGCAGATGTAATAGACAACTAAAGGGCCCTGAGATGAACTTCCACACAGTGATGTAGTGATGGAGGAAGGGCTATTTATGGAAGCTTAGAGATCCAGGGACAGTTCCATAATGGCAGAAGAACTCAGCCAGCCTTCACAGGTCCAAGCAGAGAGAGAAAAAGCCACCACTAAAAAGCAAGCAAGCACACTGCCGGAACTCTAGGCAGAGCTCAATCGCTGCATGTCTTTAGACTTGAATTCCAAATCCACCACCACATCTTAGGACTGGACCCTAGGATCCACCCAGTGACACTTCCTCTGGCCAAATGGCTGCAGATCTAAATTACAAACTTTAATAAAATCCTGAAAATATTGGGCCATCCATTCAAACTACCACAGCAGGTGAATAATGGTCCATCCTCCACCCCACCCCAGAAACATCCACATCCTTGGCCCTTGACCCCTGGTTATATGCCACATGGCAGATAAGATGACAGATGTGGTTAAAGGTACAGACCTTGAAATGGCCCTGGAGTGGTCCAGTGGGCCCAGTCCAAACACTTAGGAACTCAAAAACAGCACATTCCCTGCTGTGAGCCTGAAGCCTGATGCCTGAAGCAAGAGGGAAAACTATCATACTGCTGGTTTTGAAGGTGAGGAGGGACCCAGGAACCATGTAAAGTAAAAGCTGGGTGAGGCCCAGAACAGTTTCTCTCCTAGAGCCTCCAAAGGAAAGAAAGGCATGCTGACATCTAGAATGGGGCCCACTGAGTCAGACTTCAAACTTCTAAAAGTATAAATTTGAATTGTTTTAAGGTACCATTTTTGGAAGCTTGTTTCAGTGACACAGAAACATGCATTTCCCATGAATAGATGAGACAAAATTCTGAAACTCTTAAGGCTAGGACGGCTTTCATTTCATAACATAACATTAACCTTAGAAATAGAGGTGTAAAAATCCTAAACAAAACACAAAATCTAAGAGGATATAAATAAGTCACATGGAAGCCTAATTTTTTTTTTTTTTTTGACAGTGGAACACCCAGAGGCCATAGGTTACTAGAAAATTTTCAGTGCCAGGGATGGGATATCTTCTAGTGAGTTGTTGGCCAGGGAGGTCACTGATGCCCTAAGAACATTACAGGACATTGCTGAGGCTCTTGGTCTCCCACCAGCAATAAGGCCCTATTGCTGAAGACTCCACATACTTGGGCTGCAAGGTCACTGAGAAATCCTGCTGGAGCTGAGCTGAAAACCCTCTGTTGTAGAACAGCTGAGAGAAAGCTGGAAAGAGCTATCCTGCATGCAGTTCAATGGGAGAGAAATAACTAGTGGAGATACTCAATAATGGACATTTCAAGCCTTAAATTTGGCCAGCCAGGCCAAATGAGCCAACTGGTGCAATAGTGGTATCTGTTATGGGGGAAAGGAAACCAATCACTCTCTAATTGGACTGGAGGCCCGCTCCATTGGAGGGAATACATCCCTGATACTGAAAACCTACAATGGATAGTCATGAGCCCTAGGGGTATAATGTCTGCTGGTGTCTGGCTAAGTGCTCAGTAAGCACTTCACTTAATATCCACACCCATATATTAATGCTACTCTCACTTTTGGTTAGAGAAGCTTCCTTTTCAGATGGCGGTGACCTTGGGGTGATTCAGAAGGCACCAATGTGCTAAGAAGTGACAGAGAAGTGCTCGGCACTGAAATATCTCTATTACACCTTCCAAGGCTCAGGGTCCATTGCAGAAGAGGTGGCGGAAAGAATGTAAGAGCCAAAGGAAATGGTAGAACTCCTTACAACGTGTTCCTCCAGACACAAAATGGCCTGGATATCTATGACCTCAAAGTGCTTGACACTACCTACATAAGACCATCAGAATAGGAGGAAAAGATGATATTAAAATAAAGTCTGAGAGGGGGAAGGGGTATGATGGAGAGTGCAGTTTCAAAGGGGAAAGTGGGAGGAGGGAGGGAGGGAATTACCATGGGTTATTGTCTACAATTGTGGAAGTTGTCAATAAAAACATAAGGGCTGGAGGGATGGTGTGGTAGTTTGAATATATGTCCCCCAATATATTCAGTGTTTTACTAGTTATAGTTTTCATCTGCAATCACCTTCCTAGAGGCAATGTCACTGGGGGCCGATCTTAAGGTGTGGGTTTGAGATTCCATTGTAAAGATATGCAAATGTGCCTAGCAGGAGTTCCTGAAGTGTGCTGTGTGACCTTTTGGCGGTGGTTTTGCTCTGTGTGCTGTGGTGGCTGGTTGGCTTTCTTTTTCTCTGTTTGGCCCTGTGAAGAGCAAGCTGCTTTTCCTGCCTTTATGGAACTTCACCTGGATCTGTAAGTTTCAATAAATAATATCCCTTCCTCCATAACTGTGCCTGGTCTGGAAGTTCATCTCAGCGAACCCGAAGCTGTCTGCTACAGATGGCTTAACAATTATGGCATTTGCCTACAAAGCCAAAGGACCCAGGTTCGATTCCCCAGGACCCACGTTAGCCAGATGCACAAGGGGATGCCGCACTTGCCCACAAGGGGGCCCATGCATCTGGAGTTCATTCACAGTGGCTGAGAGGCTGCTTGTGCACCCATTCTCTGTCTCTCTCCCTCCCACTCTCTCTCCAAGAAAAGAAATGAAGATTGTCAATAAAAAGTTTAAAAGAGAATAATGGTCTGTGATTCATAGAAGACTCAGATGCCTTCATCCTTTCCCACTTTCTACACTGTTTTCCAATACTAATTAGAAATTTATATGAGTTAAGTGGATTCACAGTTCATATATTGCTGTGTCACTCTAATTCTTAAATTACTATTTGCTTAGATTTTATGTTAAACATCTTGAACTTTTCTGTTAAAAATTAAGGAGCTGGAGAGATGGCTCAGTAGTTAAGGCAGTTGCTTGCAAAGCCTGACGACCTGTATTCAATTCCCCAGTTCCCACATAAAGCCAGATGCACAGAGTGGCACATGTATCTGGAGTTCATTTGCAGTGGCTAGAGGCTCTAGCGTGCCCATTCTTCCCCTGCCAGCCCACTCTCTGCCTGCAAATAAATGAAAATTTTTACAAATTGACTTAAGGGTGGAGAGAGATGACTCAGTGAATAAAGCACTTGCTATGCAAGCCCGAGTACCTGCTTTCAGATTCCCAGAACCCCTGTAAAGTTGGGCACAGTAATAATACAAGTATCCATAATCCCAGTGTGTCTAGGGCTATAAAGGCAGTAGAGACAGAAGAATCTTCTGGAAGCTCACAGGCCAGCTAGCCTGGCAAATGCACTGTGAATAATGAGAGACTCTGCCTCAAACAAAGTGGATGGTGAGGATAAACACTCAAAGTTGTCCTCTGACCCTCACATGCATGCAGTGGCACACACCCACACTCACACACATGAACATGCACACACACAAATATACAAACACACCAAAAGTTGACTTTTGAATATGATATTAAGTGAAGAATATCATTGCAATATTGCTGGAATGACATTAATGCAATTAAATCTTTCCTCATCTGGCAGCTTCAAGGCTGTGATCCTATAAGTATTTCCTATGCAATTGCACTCCAAAATTTCCCGTGGAATTCTACTACAAAATGGTATGCCTTACCCCTTCCCTGCCATGGCTCTGTGTTGGCAGCAGCCTTGTGTGGCTTATTGTTGTGTGGCATATTGATTTCTCAAAGCTTACTTCTAAAGACTAGGAGGAAAAAGCCATTTTTCTCTTTTTTTCTCATTCAGCAACAAAAGGTAATAAGATCTGTATTACTACACTTTTTCTAATGTATATGTCTCTCTCTCTACATATGTGTGTGTGTGTAAATTTTGCCACAACCAACATGATTTTCTGTTCAGATCCTGGTATTTCCAACTCCCACCAGCAGATGCTGCTAAGCAGTTACATTGAGTCAGAGGTGGTCTATGTCTTTTAGGCTATGAAGCTAGCTGTCTTTTGATGAGCAGAAAGGTTCTTGCAAACTTCTAAACAGATGAAGGACTTTCCTAGTGTCAAGTAATGTCAACTTAAAACTATAAAGACTTCATGAATCATTTGAAACTGTCCAGAAAATACCTGAGGAATTTTGAAGAGCATTATAAATCATAATAAAAATATTCCTGGAGATGGCTTACTTCAGGAAAAGCCTCTTGTAGAATAAAAAGAATAAAAGTAAGATGCATGATTTCTTTATGCCTGTGTGTCACATACTGACATAAATAATATAAGCAGTAGTGATGATGTGTTAATTACAAAAGAAATCTCAACTTGATAAATTATTCATCTTGGTATTAAGGTAGATAATTGCTCCTTGACTTAATTTCCACATCCAGATGAGAGAGAGAGAGAGCAGTTCACATGCTCCAGGAGTGCCCACTTTCTACTTGAGTGACAGGAATGAAGGAGTTTAATATTATGTCCATAGCATATGTGTCGTACCTGAGTGTAATCATCAAAATGCTGCAGAAGTTAATTGCTTTTCTCTTCATCCTAGTTCCAATGGACATTGAGGCCAACTCATACACTTTGTTTGTTTGTTTGTTTGTTTGTTTGTTTGTGTTTGTTTTTTCGAGGTAGGTTCTCTCTCTAGCCCAGACTGACCTGAAATTCACTAAATAGTCTCAGGCTGGCCTCAAACTCACTGTGATCCTACCTCTGCCTCCCGAGTGCACGCACCACCATGCCTGGCTCCATTAACCTTTTAGTTTAGTTTTATTTTGCTTTGTTTTGAGACAGGGTCTCACTATGTTGCCCTGGCAGTGATCCTTCTGCCTCTCCCTCCTGTGTGCTGGAGTTGCAGGTGTAAGCCACCACATCCAGCCTGTCACCTACCTTTCTGATGATTCATTCTTCATCCCTGGCCTGAATCAGCTCCATAGGGCAGCCTCATCAAATTCACCACCTCAGCCACATGGCACCATTCTATGTCTGTACTTCTGGTCTTTCTCTCAAGCTCCAGGTCCGTATTTCTAACCATCTGCCGGAACTCTCCCCTGAAGTTGAGCCCCTTCTCAGGGCTATGGGGCGGAGCACAACACTGCCACTGGCTGCCTCATCTAGCACCTTGACAGAAGTTGCCACCATCGGTCTGTAGACTTTGAGAGTCTCCTTGCCTCAAAGCTGGATCCACTCTGGAGGGCTGCCTGGCTCATGGCTGGCTGTGCTTCCAACAGCAGGCAATCTGAGCCAGCAGTGCGTGCTTGAGGAGTGAAGGAAGTGGCACCACCGATAGGCCCGGCACTGGTCATTTTGGGTTCTGGAAGAGGAGCATCACAGAACTTAAAGCCGGGAATCTGAATGTACACAGATGCTGGAGCCGAAAGGAAGCTCTGCCCCACAAGAGGGACAGTAGCTTCAGGAGCAGAGTTGACTGCAAGTCAAGAAGCACCGGGAAGAGCACCCAAGAGCCAGGGATCACCCCGCTCTTATGCAGCGCTTTCTGTCCTCACTGCTGTCCAAGATGAAAGGTGGCATGTGGCATTCCAGCCTCTCATGGATTGCAAAGGTCAGCTAGGGTGTGAGCGCTTAGCTACTTACCTAGACACGGATTCTCCCTAAATGAATTTGGCTGAACGAGATCAGAGGTCAGAGCCCCCTTTGCTGCTGTCCTACTGGCGGTGGAGCTTGCCCAGAGCTGGTTTTCTGTCCCCGTGGGCCAGTCCGTAGGACAAGCAGTCAGCAAACATTTTCCCCCCAGAAAGCAAAGAACCCAAGCTAGCAGTAAGGCCGTTCTGTTCCTGGTGTCACACTATGGCCATCTTTATAAGCAGCTGCGACCTTACATGAGAGACTCTAGAAACTGGGTCAGCTGACCTCCCATGGAAGGAAGGGGGCAGAACCCTCACCTGAAATGTCAGGCACCCTGGGCATATATGCACAGGAGATTTTGTGACCCTAAGTGGAGATGAGAGTGGAGGATCAAGGGATGGAGAGCAGACTTTTACATGCTATGGCTGCTTCCTATGCTCCTGTAAAAATCCCGACACATATTCTGTTAAGGACGCCTTATAAATTCATTGGTTTGCCAAAATGAACCTTGGGGAGCAAGCACTTTTTTTTTTTTTTTTTTTTTTTTTTTTTTTGGTTTTTGTCTTTAGTCAGCTCAGGCTGACCTGGAATTGGTCATCTCAAGCACTTTTAAGCATCTCAGCGGATCCTCCTACCTCTGCCTCCCAGTGCTGGGATTCAAGGATGTGCCACCACACCCGGCCGGGAGTGCACACAGGGCTCAGGGTCTCTGTCAGTGGATTTCAGGCTGTGTTCCTCACAAGGATATTAGGGGTGTCACAGGTGGTGGCACCCAAGCAAATGGGTTTCTGGTGCCCACCCTTTTTTTCAATAAGAATCACACTTCACTCTTACCTGCTTCATAAATGTTATCTGGATTTCATTTGAACCAAAATTTCTAGGACTTTGTTAATATGAAGTATAAAATCCTTTGCAGCTAACTGGAATGTTTTTACTAACAGTTAATTCCAGGGTCTGGAGAATGGCCTAGTTTATAATTGAAAAGAAAATTTCCTCCCTTGTGAAAAAAATGATTCTGCCCCTTCATCCTAGCAATACCATTTTAATAGTCTGAGACAGCTTCAAGTTCCAGGGCCTCAAGGAGTGTCCTGGGTCACTCCTAACCCCTCTCCAAGCTCCACCCGCCCATGGATTCCCACATGCTTGCTCATCTGGACTCCTTTGTGGCAGGTGTCCCAGTGCAAAGTGGAGTGAGCCTCTGTACTCATGTAAGCCATTTTGTACTTAGATTTGTCATTACAATGACATCCTTCTAGAACCCTGGTCTGAAAATGATCTTTGGTCAAATGAAATAACTTGCTGATTTCTTTTTTTTTTTAATTTTTATTTTTATTGACAACTTCTTTAATTGTAGACACTATCCCATGTTATTTCCCTCCCTCCCCCCACTTTCCCCTTTGAAACTTCACTCTCCATCATATCCCCTCCCCCTCTCAATCAGTCTCTCTTTTCAGTTTGATGTCATGATCTTTTTCTCCTATTATGATGGTCTTATGTAGGTAGTGTCAGGCACTGTGAGGTCATGGATATCCAGGCCATTTTGTGTCTGGAGGAGCACGTTGTAAGGAGTCCTACTCTTCCTTGGCTCTTACATTCTTCCTGCCCCTCTTCCACAATGGACCCTGAGCCTTGGAAGGTGGGTTTGATATGTTTCAGTGCTGAGCACTCCTCTGTCACTTCTTCTCAGCACCATGGTGCCTTCTGAATCATCCCAAGGTTGCCACCATCTGAAAAGAGAAGCTTCTCTAACCAAAAGTGAGAGTAGCATTAATATATGAGTGTGGACATTAAGAGAAGTGCTTACTGGGCAGTTTGGTGAGCACAGTATATACATTTAGCAAGACACCAGCAGACATTACACCCTTAGGGCTCATGACTACCCCTGTCATATGTTTTCAGTATCAGGGATGTGTTCCCTCCCACGGAGCGGGCCTCCAGTCCAATTAGAGAGCAGTTGGTTTCCCCCACAACAGACATGCCACTATTGCACCCATTGGCTCATTTGTTCTGGCTGGCCATATTTAAAGCTTGCAATGTTCACTGTGTGTTTTCTCTCTCCCATTGAGCTGCATGCAGTGTAGCTTTTTCCAACTTTCTGTCAGCTGGTCCTCATGGAGGAGGCTTTAGATCAGCTCCAGCAGGATTTCTCAGTGAACTTGCCACCCAAGTATGTGGAGTCTTCAGCAATAGGATCTTACCATCTATTCCTGGTGGGAAACCAAGGGCCTTGGCAATGGCCTATAATGTTTTGGGGGTATCTATGACCTCCCTGGCCAGCAACTCACTGGAAGGTATCCCATCCCTGGCACTGAAAAGTTTCTAGTAACAATCTATGGCTTCTGAGTATTCCATTGTCCAGAAAAGTAGGTTTCCATATGACTTTTTTTATATCCTCTTAGATTTAATTAGTTCTCCCTCCACCGTTCCTTTAATCAATCTCTTCCCCTGACCTCACTTAGTAACTTGCTGATTTCTATAAACCTGTATAAAGTTCAGTTATTTAACTTAAACTTCCTACCCTACCACCCTAAGCTTTGAGTCATTGGTAGCTGTGATACTTATGCCTTGATGTCTAAGTTATAGGAATATTTTACATTATGGAGCCCCATGTTAGACCACTAGAGACCTCCCTTTAGATAGACAGTGATTTGACTAGGCCCCATAGAAGATTCTAAGGCTTATCATTAAAAAAAAAAAAAAAAAGTCCTTTGCATTGAACACCATCCTGGAACCAAAAGGGAAACTAGCTCACCCATTGCTAGACCTCATAGTGCTGGAGAGCCTTATTGGCTATGAGCTGCTGGAGAACAACAGTCACCAATAGCATGAATAAGCAGGGGACCCTGTAGACTATGAAATCAACCAGCCAGACAAGAAGTACACACTAGTGTAATAGTGACACACAGCCTCTGTAGGTAACCAACTGTTTTCTGATTGGACATGAGACCCACTCAGTGGGAGAGAAATTATGTCTGGTACTAGATACCAAGTCAGAATCCTATGGTCAGGAAGCTCAGACATCAGAGAAAAACCCCACTGGGGGAGAAGAAGAGTAGACTTGCAATAAAAGGTTCTCAAATAACTTTGCATAACCCCTTTAAGCCAAGCTGCTCTAATGCTTGGCTGGAGAATCTGTTTTATTTAGATAGCAGAGAAAAAGGAGGAGAGTCAGTATCCATTGATCAGACAAGAAGACAGCTGTCTGCCTACCATAAGACTTGCCACCTCTACCACATCTGCCAGGGCCCAGGAGAAACTGCAGAGGAAGAGGCGACATGAATACTGCTCTTAATGCTAGCCCAACAACCAGCTCCAGGGTGATGGTGACAGACACCTGTGATCAATCAAAACCTATCAAAACAGAAATCCAGATGCTACAGAGAACTCAACACTAAATCAGACTGCTAACAGGCCTGCCATAGCCCAGGGAACTTTGCAGGGGTAGAGGGAGTGGAAAGATTGTAAGAGCCACAGAGTGGGTAGGAATACCTTGAGATACAGTCCTCCACTACCCTTCATGTCTCACAGTGGATACCATGACACTACAGGGGAGGGTATCCAGGGTGGTAGGTGCCAGCATGAGATGGAACCTGTTACAGATAAAATAAAATCAAGAAAAATAAAAATAAAAATAAAAACTAAGCCCTTTATGAGTTAATTCTACAAATATAAATAAACCATGAAAACCATGCTGAAACTGATTTTCATTTGTTGGGTCATGATGTTTATGGAAGAGGCACATTTATGGGTATCAGGTGAAGTATTACATTTATGATGAGTGAAAAATATTTTTATCTATTTTCAAGCAGAAAGGTGGTGTGGGGAATGAGGATGGGCATGCCAGGGCCTATTGCCACTGCAAACAAACTCCAGACACATGCCCCACTTTTGCATCAGCTTTACATGAGTACTGGGGAATTTGACCCAGGCCATCAGGCTTTGCAAGCAAGTGCCTTTAACCACTGAGCAATCTCTAGTCCCATTTATGATGATTTTAATAGTTCTGCATTGCTGTGGGATCTGCCATGTCCTTCCCTTCATTAGTGCTCAGTGATAAGCGGCTGTCATCAGAGGAGAGAGAAGTGGCCAGGAATGAAGCTTTTGGCATCAGTATCTCTGTGGTAGTGCAGAGTACATCCCGAAACCATGCGTGGACTGACATCAAACACAGCTTGGAAAGTGATGTGTTTCACATCAGACACTGGGCATCTTTGAACATCAGAAGAGAAAGAGATTCCATAACTGCACTGATAACCAAAAGAACAGCTCTGAATTCAAAGACCGAGGTGCTTGTGCCAAGTTCTCAGTGACCTGAGTCACAGGCCTGGCAAGCTCTATCTTCCAAAATAGGTCATCTGCTTTTTAAAGCAACTATTATGTTTTTTCATATGTAAGATGTTTATATGGTTAAGCAGCAGATACCACATAAAGGCACACAGACATCACATGTGTGCATCTGCTCTCAGCCTGTCTCTTATTCCTTAACCATTTTTATTAGCACTTTGTTTATCATTCTATGATTTCTTTTTTTATTTTTATTTCTTTGAGAGAGAGAAAGAGACAGAGAGAGAGAGAGAGGAGAGAGAGAGAGAGAATGGGTGTATGTTGGCTTCCTTGGGGAACTTGGCTCACTTCTGGCCCAGCAACTTTTCGACCAGCATTTATTCACTTTTCTTCCAGGTCCCACTTTCTTTTTTATCTTTTTTCTTTTTTTAGCATAAAGCCACAAAACAAGCCTTGGTTTTATTATTTAAAAAAGCTTCATACTTATTTAGCTTTCTGACTCTTTGCTTGTGCCTTCAACACCTTCACAGTGATTTTCTGCTCATCAATAAGAAAAGCTCACTTGATCCTGTCATGGACACATTTAGCACACATGGAACCACCAGAGGCCTGGCTGACTTTAGGTCTCACAGCACCAACCCCTGGATGTCAGCCTGGGCACACACCACATGCTGACTTTGGTGCTTTCCTGACCTTCCTGGTGTACAGGTAAACAATTCTATTACCAGTGGTTTGGGACAGCCTAGTTTAGTTAGAGGCTGCATTGTAGGAAAGCATATGATGGTATGTCAAACGCTGGACCATCTGAATGCCTCTAAACACTGGCTCTGGAAGAGAGGCCAGGAAGAATATTTGGGTATTGTAGAGGGTGAGGCTGGGGTGGAAAGGGCCATGGGGTGGACCACGGGTGAGGGATGAAAAAGAAGGAAGAGATAAATAACACTTTCAGTTGGGGTCTTAGAACCTCTCTGTGGTAGAAGAGCTCTGTGGGAGGGGAGGTCAGTCATCATGAGGAGGTCCTGCCTAAAAAGCCCTCCAACAGTGGGGGAAGGTATAAATCTTCACAGCTGCCTCAGCTCAGGGCCCCAGAACATCATTTACTCCATCATGGGAATGTCTTTGCAGGAGAGGTTAGGGTCCAATTATTCTGCCTTGCCCAAGGATTTAGAACTGCCATGGAAACAACTTTCTGGGAATGTCTATGAGGGATTTTCTATGTTAGATTAACTGAGGTGGGAGGACACACCTCAAGGTAGCACCATCCCATGGGCTGGAGTGTCCGAGTGACAAACAAGGAGAAAGCAAGCTGAGCAGCAGCATCCATCTCTCTCTCTCTCTCTCTCTCTCTCTCTCTCTCTCTCTCTCTGCTGATTGTGCATGGAATGTGACCAGCTCCCGCTGCCATGCCCTTCCCACCATGATTAATTTTAACCTCAAATTATAAGCTGAACTAAACTCTTTCTTCCTTAAGTTGCTTCTGTTGTATCTGGTCACAACATTAATAAAGTAACTAAAACTCAGGTCTAGTTGGCCGCTTATTACCATCACATGAGGCCAAGACACTATTTTTGGAAAAAGTACTAGTCAAGCTTCCTAGTAACAAAAAAATGTGAATAATCCTCTTATAAGGAGATTTCAGTCATGATCAGTTGGCCTCACTGCTTTTGCACCTCTAGAGAGGTAGCACATTATAGCAGAAGCATGTGGCAGAGAAAAATACACTCACCTCATGACCAGGAAGCCCAACAGAAGAGAAATGAAGGGACCATTAGTCCCCTTGAGGGACTACCCCAGTTACCCAAAGGCCTCCACTGCTCCACACACCCACTGTACCATAATAGGAACCAAGCCTTTGACATTCATCAAAATTATGGTGTAAGGGTTTCTATGTCAGACAAAACCCCATTATTAGAAAACCTGGATATGACGGGGAAAGAATCCAGAAGGAAATGAAACCACATGGAATTCCAAGAGTTAAGATTTTGATGTGTATCTTTCAGTTATTTTCCTATTAGCAAATCCCAGAGGTGACAGTTTATGCCCTGCACATTCACTTACTGTCATGGACTAGCCCTACAGGGTCAGCAGCTGCCAGACTTCTCCATTGCTGCCAATAATAATCCTGAGAAATGCAAACTCAAATGTTGAAAATCTGAAAGATCAAAAGCCTTCAAGTATAAAATGTCCCAAGTCACAGCCTAAAAGATTAAAATTTCAAATGCTGAAATTCTAAAAGTAAACATCTCCCAAATCACAATTCACATTGAAAACAATAAACAAGCCATATAAGAGGGTAGATGAAGACCTCTGTGAAAGTTAGTGTATTTCAACAGTGCATGGGATAGTTCAGTGCATTCGGCGGAATAGTGAAGCACTATTTGGGGTGTGTCTGTGAGGGTGTTTCCAGAGGATATTTGTGAATGAGTCTGTGAGAACAAGGTAGGGAAGACCTCAGAATTTCCAAAGCAGAAATCATGGTGAAACTGAATATACGGAAAGGCAGACCCTAAAAGTGGGGAGGGAAAAACTCAGCCTTCATTGCAGTGCAAGACTTCAAAATATTGTTAAAGATTGTGAAAATAGGGCTGGAAAGATGGCTTAACAGTTAAAGTGCTTGCCTACAAAGCCAAAGGACCCAGGTTTGATTCCCCAGGACCCACGTGAGCAGATGAACAAGGGGGCACATGCATCTGGAGTTCGTTTGTCGTGGCTGGCCTTTGTCTGTCTCCCCCTCTCTTCCTCTACCTGCCTAATTTCTCACTCTCAAATAAATAAAAAAAAAATATTTTTTTAAAAGATTGCAAAAATCATCTAGCTCTTATGGACCACTTTTGCATAGTTATTTGCAATCTATGCCTGTCATATAATTTTCATATATCTACTTTTATTGTTTTTCTTTCAAAAATTATTTTGAATTGTTAGAATCATTTTTTTACAATTTACTATGCTGCATATTTTATCTTCATATCTTTTCCAAAAGTGGAGGTCAAAATTGTATAGAGTTTGAAAATATTTTATTTATTTTGCAAGAAGAGAGAATATTAATGGGCACACCAGGGCCTCTAGCCACTGCAAATGAACTCCAGATGCATGTGCTGCTTTGTGCGTGTGACTTTAGGTGGGCACTGGGGAACTGAACCTGGGTTGTTAGTGTTTACAGTCAAGCACCTTAACTGCTGAGCAATCTCTCCAGTCCTGTATAGAGATTGTGAAATTTATTTAATTATGAGAGAGAATAAGGATGCACCGCAGCCTCTTGACACTTCAAAGAAACTCCAGACACATTCACCACTTTGTTCATCTGGCTTTATGTGGGTACTGGGGAATGGAACCAGGACTGGCAGGCTTTGCAAGCAGGCATCTTTAACATCTGAGCCATCTCTCCTGTATAGAGACTTTTAGAGTTCTACTTCTTTTTAAAATATTATTTATTTTTATTTGAAGATTGATTTATTTAGAGAGAGAGAGAGAGAGAGAGTAGACATGCCAGGGCCTCTTGCCACTGCAAATGAACTCTAGATGCATGCGCCACTTTGTACTTCTGGCTTTACATGGGTACTGAGAAACTGAAAAAGCCAGGCTATCATGCTTTGAGGGTAAGTGCCTTGAACTACTGAACCATCTCTCTAGTTCCATAAATAATAATTTTTTTTTTTGAGGTAGAATCTCACACTAGCCCAGGATGACCTGGAATTCACAATGTAGTCTCAGGTTGGCCTCAAACTCACAGCGATCCTAGTACCTCAGCCTCCCTAGTGCTGGCATTAAAGGTGTGCAGCACCATGCCTGGCCCCTTATTTATTATGTATTGATAAGAGAGACAGATAAAGAGAGGATAGGTGTGTCGGGGCCTCTAACCACTGCAAATGAACTCCAGACTCATATGCTATCTTGCTTATCTGGCTTTATGTGGGTACTAGGATTCGAACCCAGGTCCTCAGGCTTTGTAGGCAAGTGCTTTAACTGCTGAGCTAGCTCTGTAGCCCCAGAGTTCTATTTCTTTAATAAGATTTTTTTCATATTTAACTCCACTAAAGTGCATTATCACAATGTTACTCGGGCTATAGGCATTGCACACATACATAAAGATGTTGAAACTCCTTCAGTAAATGAAAGGGTGCCTTCTTGTGTGTCTGCATTTGTGTAATATACAATAGTTTAAGATCTTGGCTCTTTGGTGACTGTATGTGTATCTGTGAACCATGGAGAGTTTTTAATCTATTTCATCACATGAGTTATGTTATCTGCCACATCATTCCAGATGACCAGTTTATATAGCTGGAAGCACAACCACCAACCACAGTGATATGCATGTTCACAGTCTGCGTTCTGACCTGTGTTTTTAAGAACAGAGAGGCTAGTGAGATGGCTCAGTGGTTAAATGTGCTCACTTGCAAAGTCTGCCAGCTCTGGTTCATTGCCCCAGTACTGACATAAAGCCAGGGATACAATGTGGTACATGAGTCTGGAGTACATTTTTAGTGGCAACAGGCCTTAGCACACCCATACATTCTCATTCTCTCTCTTTCTCTCTGTCTCTGTCAAACAAATAAATAAAATATTTTTTTAATAATTAAAAAATAGAGTTTCTCTTCTTAAAACTGTTAAAACCTATGTAACTGTCATTACAATATCTGAGTGTTTACACTGATAACACATTTGTTATTACATATATTATGTGAAGTAGCCTATGAAGTTGTCATGTTCCTATCTATCTCAAATAATTCTCCTTTTATAAATACAAATAAATGTATTTTGAAGAATTTAAATTTTTTCCAGAATTATATTTTTGAGATTTCTGACTTTAAGGATTTGCATCATTCAAGATTTCAACATTTGTGATTCTGATTTCAGTATTGAGTCTTCTGAGATAATGATACAATCTCTGTATCCCAAAGGAAGGAGCTAAGCTGTTTCCTATGGTTTAGCATTCCTTTCCCTTTGTTCATTATCATAGTTAGTGTTTCAGCAAATATTCTTTGAAAAATCTTTTTGTTCTTCTCTCTGATTATTCTTCTTATTATATTTCCCAATGGGTATGATGTGTTCATCAAATTGGCCTCTTACTGTGTATAGTATGTTTATCCCCATAGATTAGTGCTGATCGCATCTTTGGTCAGAGAAGCTTCATTTTGCAGATGGTAGTGACTCCTAGGAGAACTTAAAATTTGAGTTCCGGGGCTGGAGAGATGGCTTAGCAGTTAAGGCATTTGCCTACAAAGCCAAAGGATCCCAGTTCGATTCTCCAGGTCCCACGTAAGCCAGATGCACAAAGGGGCGCATGCGTCTGGAGTTCATTTGTAGTGGCTGGATGTCCTGGCGTGTCCATTCTCTCTCTCTCTCTCTCTCTCTTTCTCTCTCAAATAAATAAATAAAATATATTTTTAAAAAATTTGAGTTCCATTTATGAACTGTGGATGGTCTAATTTAAAAGGCCAAAAAGTATGAACATCTCAAGGCTTCTTGTACACATTGCTCAACTCAAAGCCCACCCCTGGAGAACTCCATTGTCTCAGAGTCACCACAGACCTGGCTACAGGGACTTCTGTCACTGGCCAAGCCTTTCTTGGGCCTATTGTGAAGATGCAGACTAGAGCTGCAGGGACTCAGCCCTTCGTGCCACTGCTGCAGGATGACAGTGAGTCTCTGGAGACACAGGCCACAGGAGGGCTGTTGTCCCCCTAATGTATTTAGAGACTGCATGATCAGCAAGGATCCGTCCCCTTTCAAGTGGGAAATGCTTAGTTCTGTGATGCAGATGGAAAAGCCATCATCAACCATAGGCTATAGAGCAGAGGGCCAGTGCCCAGAAGTGGAGATCCTCCTGCATATACTCCCAAGACCAGAATGTGCGTTTCACATCACCATGTCCCCAGGGCTCAATAAAGCCTTGTTAAATATCAAGGAGAGAGTCATGGAGGCAGCTGTCATGATGATGCCCTGGCAGACTATGTATGGAAGGATATTAAATAGCAAAAGTTTTGGAGGTTTACATCAGTCCCAACAAGAAGACAGTGACAGCTTCCTAATGTGGAAGCACGTCTATGCCTTCAGTCCTTATTCTAAACCAGGCCATCCATAACTCATGGAGCTTGAGTGTCTACAGCTCTGTCTATATGCATGATTATTTGGACACATACCCTTTCCTGTTATTTTCAATCAGGACAGGTCTGACTGCTCATGCCTGCTGGCCCCAATAAACACTGAGCTACTGCATCCTGACATGAAAGCAGAGAGCACGGGTTCCCATGCTGTAGAGCATGGTAAGGACACTGGGAGTATGTACAGATGACTTCACCAAGGCCTGGCAGAATCCTTGGGGTGGCTGGACACTGGCATTTTTTCCATGATGGTTTTAATTGGCACCTAGGTTGAACCACACTACAGACCACCAAGGAAGCAAAGATGCCCCGTTGAAATGTGCCTCCTGGCACTTGACTCATTCCAACTGTTAGGAGACTCCATTTGTATAAGTGTTGCCAACAATTTCTTGTTTTAAAGTTAAAGTTTGAGGGCCATTTCACTCAGAGCTTTAAATATCACAAAATAAGATGCTTTTGTTGGGAAGTGATGGTTGTCCCAACTAAGCTGTTGCTGTCACTTGGCCTGTTGGTCAGCCTGGGACTTGGAGGACCAGCAGGCAGAGTGACAGCTGTGGCTTTCTCCTTCCTCTGACTCCACAGAAAGGTAAACTTCAAAGACATTTTTTTCAGTTAACATGTGTCCTAACAAGTCCTAATAAGAGGGTAATGAGCTAATGAGAAATCTGTAATGGGTGTCAAAAGCAGGGAATCCCCAGGATATGTATGCTGTCCAGGTCAGCTCAAGTGACTCATTTGCCTACTTTCTGTTGTGAAGCATGCTTCTAGGTGCCCTATCCAGCCAGAAATTTCTTTTGATTATTTAAAGCATCAGGTCTCAAATAAGAGGCAAAAATATGTAAGCCAACATAGAATAGAATGGACTGCAATGGAAGAGGTGAATTGCTGGACAGCAAGATGCATCAGTGATTGTTTGTGAACCTGCAGTAGCCCTGGCTACACTCCTTCTCTTCCAGGACGGGGAACTCCATGACCAGGCAGACAGTGCTGCTGAAGTGATGAGGAAACCCTGCATTTCCAGACCTTTCATGCTTCTGAGGTGTGGCCATCACTACACTCAGCACAGTCCTTGACACAGCCCCAGGATGCCTACTAGCTGAACCACATGCCTGAGGCCTTACTGCAGCTCAGAAAGCTGAGGCCAGGCGCCCTAGGAGAGATGTTGTCCACCACACTGCAGCACCAGGGCCTTTGTAGGCTCAAGGGCAAAAGAGATGAAAAATGATTTTGCATTTGAAAAGTTATTGTGGGAGAGCAAAGAAACTGTGTGTCTCAATAAATGCAGCCTATGTTAAATAAATCTTCAGCACAGACAAGGGACTGGACCTTTCCACTTATTTGATCTGTTTGGTGAGCACAGTGAGCTACACCCAGCGTTCCAGCCCTATTTTGTGGCCAGGGCGCTGGAGAGGACAGGCATGGTTTTCATCCTTTTCCTGTGTCTTCAGGATCTTGAGTGATAAAGCCTTAGCGTGTCTGTGACCAGGACCTAGGTAACACTGAAGGACCTGTATGCCAGTGGTGGCTACTTATTCTGCAAATGTTAGGTTTCTGGCTGTGACAATTGTGGGGGCAGGACAGGCTCTCAGCATGTGGGCCTCTTATCTGTTGTGGGTGGTTACCACCTGTTTACCACGAGTACCTCCAGGGCTCTCACCTTCTCCCCATATCTTCCTATCACTTTTGGAGAAGACACCATTCATTGCTTTGTCCCAGGAATTTACAGTTTCCCCATGGTTTCCCATTCATATGATCAATTCCCTATACTGCCACCAGAGGGAGTTCTAATACCCCAAGATGCTGTCACACTCAGCCTCCGAGCCCCTTGAAAGATTGCTCTTGCTTTTCTCTGCAGGCCAGCCTGAAATTCTCTCCTTAGTTTTTGTTTCTCCCCATCCCCCTGCCTCAGTTTTTGACTGTGCCAAGCTCTCCTCAACTGCAAGTCTTTTTCTATGCTGTTCCCTCCACCTGACGGCTCTTTCCTCTCTCTTTGCCTTGCTGATTTCTACAAAAGGTACTTACTATGTGGAGGTCTAAATAAGACCAGGAAAATCTCTTGAAGCGACTCTCCACAGCATATCCCTCCAAACGGTGAGGTATTTTGGTATCCCCTCCATCAATTGAACTAGAGTAATTATTTGCCTGGTAATTATTTTAACTAATTCAACTTTTGACATTCTGACCAGATCTCCAGGAGCACAGGATGTTATGGACTGAACTGTGTCTCCCAAGTTCCTATATTGAAGCCCTAACTCCATACTTCAGAATCAGACAGTGCTTGCAGAATGATTAAGTTAACAGGAGGTAAGCTGGGCGTGGTGGCGCATGCCTTTAATCCCAGCACTCGGGAAGCAGAGGTAGGAGGATTGCCTTGAGTTCAAGGCCACCCTGAGACTACATAGTTAATTCCAGGTAGGTGAGACCCTACCTCAAAAAAAAAAAAAAAAAAAAAGTTAACAACAACAACAAAAAAAAAAGTTAACAGGAGGTCAGTAGACAAGGGTTCGATGGTAACCTGACCCCCCAGTATGGTTGTGGGCCTGGATGTTCCTCTATGACACTTGTTCTAGACCAGAGGAGAAAGAACTGCTGAATGAATGAGAAGAGGAGATTGGAGAGTGGCTTCTCTCCATTACTTCTGGAGGCAATGTGGTCACCTGCTCCCTGGGAGCCATTTTGCTAAAAGCATCAATTCTAAGGGATTTTTGATCTTTAGGTTCTCCTATGTGTAGAATCATATTATCTATGATACTTTGCCTTCTTATTTTCCTATTTGTATCCCTTTTATTCACTTCTGTTGTGTTATTGCTCTAGCAAGAGTTTTAGTCATGAATTGGATAACAGTAGAGCAAGCGAACACCCTTGCTTTGTTCCTGATTTTAATGCAAATGCTTTGAATTTTCCCCATTTATTAAAATGTTGGCTTCAGGCTTGTTGTAGACATACCCTTTCTTACATTGAGCCATGTTCATTCTCTTCCCAGTTTCTTCAGAACTTTTGTTTGTTCTTTGGTCTCACTCTAGCCCAGGCTGATCTGGAACTCATTCAGTAGCCCCAGGCTGGCCTCAGCCTCAGCCCCAGGCTGGCCTCAGCCCCAGGCTGTTCCTCCTATTTCAGGCTCCTGAGTGCTGGGAGTGAAGCCTATGATGCCATACCTGGCTGCTTCAGGGCATCTATCATGAAGAAATGTTGAATTTTGTGAAATCCTTTTCTGTATATATTGAGAGGTGATCATATGATTTCTGTCCTTATATCCATTTATAGGATGTATAATATTTATTGATTTGCATATACTGAACCATTCCTGTTTCTCTGGAATAATTTGATCATGGGAAATGATCTCTTTGATACATTCTTGAATTTGATTTGCAAATATTTTATTGAGAATTTTTGTGTCTGTGTCTATCAGAGAGATTGGCCCATAATTTTCTTTTTCATTGTGTCTTTATCAAGTTTTGGTATCAGGATGATACTGCTTCATAAAAAGAAATGGCTAGAGTTCCTACTTTTCCTATTTTATGGAACAGTTTTGAGAAGCATTGATGTTGGTACTACTGTGAAGGTTTGGCCGAATTCAGCAGTGAGTATATCTGGGCATGGGCCTTTTTAGTTGGGAGATTTAAAAAAAAATAAAAGTTTATTTGTGTGTGCATGCATACATGCATGGGGCTTCTTTCCACTGTAAATGAACACCAGACTCTTGTACCAACTTTTGTATCTGGTTTACATGGGTGGCTTGGGAAATGAACCCAGGTCAGTAAGTTTTTATAAGTAAGCATCTTTAAATTAATTGATTTGTAAGCAAACACCTTTAATTGTTGAGCCATCTTCCCTGCCCCATGGAAGATTTTTAAAACTACTGCTTCAATCTCATTCCTTGCCGCAGATGTTTATTGCCTTGTGCTTTAATTTTGGTAGATCACATAAATATAGCCATTCATCCATTTCTTTAATATTTTCCAGTTTTGTGGAGTATATATTTTAAAGTTATATACTTATGATTTTTTTTTTTGAGGTAGGGTCTCACTCTGGCTCAGGCTGACCTGGAATTCACTATGATTTTCTGAATGATCCTCCTTCTGGTATCTGGGATTAAAGGCTCCTTATGATTTTTTTCCTTCTCTATAAACTTTTGTTACTAATGTTTAAGATTTATCTGTCTTTCCCTTGGTTAGTTTCTCCTTTCAATAAAACCAGCTGTTCCATTGATTGTTTCTATTTTGTTTGGTGTATTTCATAAACTTCTCTGTTGATTTTCTTTCTTTTGTCTCTGTCTTCCTTCTCCCATCCAGCTTTTATGGGGACCTGTAGGTCTGAACTGAGGTTCTCAGACTTGTGCAACAAGTACTTTATCCATGGAACCATCTCCCCAGCCCTCTCTCTTTCAATCTTAATTGTTTCTTTTGGGTTTGGCTTTTCTTTTAAGACCCTAAGGTGTATCATTAAGTTATTTATGTAAGAGGCCCTTGTATCTATAAACTTCCCTTTTAGAGTTGTTTACATTATATTCAAAAGATTTTCATATGTTGTCTTTTTATTGTCATTTGACTATAAGAATCTTTTGATGTCCCTGATTTTTTAACAACTCATTCATCATTCAGTATTGTATTATTTAATCTCTGAGTCAGTACATGTTCTATAATTTATTTTGCTGTTGATTTGTGGCTTTATTCCACTGTGTTCAGAAAGAATACAAGGAATTATTTCAATTTTCCTGTGTTTATTAATGTTTTCTTTGTGTTCTAAGTTATGTTCTATTTTAGAGAATGTTCCATAGGCTGCTGCTAAGAATGTGCATTGGATGGAATGCTCTATAGACATCTTTGAAGTCCATTTAATGTATAGTATAATTTAATCTCAAAGTGTCTCTGTTTTATTATTATTATATTATTATTATTGTTGTTTTGCTGGGGTGACCTGTCAATTGGTAAGAGTGGGGGTATTGAAATCATTCACTGCTATGATACTGTGGTTAATCTATGACTTTACATTTAGTAGTGTTTAATTAAATTTGGTCCACCTGTATTTGGTATGTATGTTTGAATTGTACTAGTAGGGGAGGCACAGTTTGCAGATTTAAGGTATGTATTGTCCCAGTGGAGTTTAAACCGGGTACCTTTGGAGTTAGTTTCTGCCAAAATTGTATGAGATTCAGCTAGGCATGGTGGCGCATGCCTTTAATCCCAGCACTCGGGAGGCAGAGGTAGGAGGATCACTGTAAGTTCTAGGCCACCCTGAGAATACAGAGTGAATTCCAGGGATAGAGTGAGACCCTACCTCGAAAAATGAATATATATATATATATATATATATATATATATATATATATATATATATATATATATCTGGCAATCTTATTTGCCCTTGATCTCGTTGTTTAGCTCTTCCTAGCTTGGCTCAGTCAGTGCTGTGTGGGATAAGGATAAGTAGGGACCTTTGGCTGCAGACATCTCTGTTCCCAATGTACTGTATAGGGGAGGAGAGATGGTAAGTCATTGCCTTGGATTCCCATGGGCATCATGTGGCCCCTGCACTCTGCTCCAGCTTCTCCTATTCCCAGGGGACTGGTGGGGGTGAGCAGCACCACTTCGTGGTGGTTTTCACCATGCTTGACTGCACTGCTTGGCCTGGTGTGCTTGTTCACGATGATTCACAGCTGCGCGCGCCTGCCTTACTCCATGAAGAGATTTCACCTGGCTTAGTAAGTTCATTTATAGATCTTGTCTACTGTAAGAAAAGCAATTATTGCCTATTATCTTGACTAGTTTCTTTCACTGGGTTTCATTGCTGAGGCTTCTAAACTGCCACCTTTCCCAGAAGCCTGTCCACTCCTAGTTTCTTGAGGGCTTTTATCATGAGGGAATGTTGAACTTTGCCAAAGGCTGATTCTGTCTATCGAAACAATCACTTGATTTCTGTCTATTTATGTGCTGTATTGCATTCATTCATTTTCATATGGATCTTAGGGTCCAGCCCTAAGGTGTGATGGTGGGTTTGAGATGCCAGTCTAAAGATATGCAAAGTGTGTCTAGTTGAGTTCCTGAAGTGTGCTGTGCTATGTGGCTTTTGGCGTGTGTCTCTCTCTCTCTGCTTGGACCTGTGAAGAGCAGGCCAGCTTCTTCTTCCATTATGGAACTTCCCCTGGATCTGTAAGCTTTAATAAATATCCCTTCCTTCATAACTGCCTCATCTGGAAGTTCATCTCAGTGAACCTGATGCTATCTTCTATAGTGATAAATCCAGGGTGGCTATCTCTGTGCAGAGCAGCATGCCTTCTTGATGAGTTGGGTCCACCATGGGAATTCAAGGATGTCCCCAAATGGCTGAATGACCATAGAATATATTGTAGTCCCCAAAAGTATCATTGTGGAACAAGATTTTCAGGAAGCTCCAGCAGAAGTTGTACTGACCTCACTGTATGTGATAAGACATGGAATTAAAGCTAAGATGTCTTCCCAGAAAGACCTTGCCTGTAGATGGGAGAAACTAGAATGAGAAAAAAACACATGGAACTAGCCCCTTAATTTATAGGAAAATTGGGGGAAAAGGAGGATGTGACTTGCTCTTTTTTACAGCTGAAAGTGCATAAGAAAAAGAGAGTGCAAGTTATAAGTGTGTTAAATAGCCCTTTCTAGGATCTAAAATCATATCATCTATGCAAAGAATTAAGCAGTAAATAAGATGAAAATAAGCTATATGTGATAGTGAGGTAACTGGATAAGAGATGTGGTATTTGGTGCCCAGTTGTGGTGATATGGATGTAAAATGTCCTCAACAGCTTCACATGTTTGTGATTAAGCCTTTTACCTGATTCCCAGTTTGTGGAGTCTTTCTAGAGGCTTGTCACGGAGGAGTAGGCCTTGGGACTTTATAGTCTAGCCCCTCTAGCCAGTTGTATCTAGCTCTCTCTCCTTCCTCCTTGCTGATAAGTGATGATTATAAGCCCCTCAAAACTGTAAGCTGAAGTAAACACTCTCCTTTCATAAGCTGCTTCTGGTCAGGTGTTTTATCCCAACAATGAAAAGATAGTTACTACAGAAAATTTGTAATAAGTGACATCATTGCTACAGTAAACCTGTGTGGTTTTTAGTCTTTTGGAACTAGTTTTTGGGAGGAATATAGAGAAATTTGGAACTTTGGACTAGAGAAGCTTTACAATGTTATAAACAGAGCTTAATGGATCCCTCTGGTGAGAGTTTGAAAGACCAAAAATGCAGACAAAAGGGTTGACTTTGCAGGCTTGGCACATGAGGACTTTGTTGGGAACTGAGCCAGAGACAGATCTTGTGATAATCTGGCAAAGACAGTGGCTATGTTCTACCTGTGCCCTGAGAAGTTGAGCAAAGCTTAATTTAAAAGTAATGGATTGGTATGTTTGGAGGAGGAAAATATAGAGAAGAATGTGACTATAAAGTCCCAAGGCCCGTGACACACCTCCTTCAGCAAGGTTGACCATCCAGAGATCAAGTGTGAGGCTTAATCATAAACAGATGAGGCTATCAGGAACATTTGACATTCAAACCACCACACTTTGCTCCTGGCCCCCATAGACTCATGGCCATAATGCAAAATACATTCAATCCAACCCCAAAGCTCCTATAGTCTTTACTAAGTCCCCCATGGCCTCCATGAGGGGACTTCAATTCTGCCTCACATTGCCTAGTGGCTATTTTCAGAACTATGTTGCAATCCAATGACCCTTATTTCCTGCATTTGTCATACTTTCCAAACCAGTATCATTGGGGATGCTACCAAATTTGTTAATCCAGGGAGGATAAAGTCCAACTTTGAGGAGCAGGAAACTCTTTCAGCCTTCTTCCTTGAGGCTCCTTCCTTTCAAAAGAACCATATTCCTAAATCTTCTTGTCCCATTGCAGAGAAGCTGGCCCATCCTCAATGGTGGTAATCTTTTAAATAAATAATTGCAGCTGAAGCTGAAGCAGCTGCAATATCTGAGCCCCTAAACCCATACGTATTTCCTCCTGTGCCAAGATTCACATTTTTTCCCATCCCTTTTGCTCTATATTTTCTCCATGAAACTCACCAATCCAGGCATAGCTATAAATTCTTGGGAATCTTATGGTTGTGTAGGTATAGATAATATCCAACATCATTGTCAAAGAAATTCTACAATGGCCTATGCCTGTAAATGTAAAAACATCAGTTAAGGAGTTTAAACCCAGAAGACACTCTGAATGGGAAAATGCACGCTCAAAAGACCCAAGGTTATTGAATAGAAATTCCAGTGCCAGGGGTGGTTTTACTTACCTATGGGCTATTGTCAGGAAGCCTGCTCCTCCAAAACACCCACATGATACAGACTATTGCTACTGCTATTACCTGAATGCCAGAACTAGATGGTAAGACAGCTGAATAGAATTGCTGAAGACACTATATAATTTGAATTCAGGACATGAAGAAAGTAGGCTGACACTAAGTTAGACACACTTTTCCTGCAAGTTAGCACTTGTAGTATTGAATGTGGTATGTGAGTTGCTGAAAAAGAATTGTTGCCAATGGCCTTGTTAAAGTTTGGACATGGTGTGTTCAATACCATGAACATAAAAGACAAGATGTATCTGGTGGTGTGATAGTAGCATGATAGGGGCACAATCAACTGTAATTTAAGACCTATTTCACATGAATGAACCAGTGATTTTATAAGTAATCTCTTACTCATGTTCCTTGATACTGTAAGCCAGGACAAAAATCCCCTAATGGAGAAGTTGTTGCTTGGCTAAATGCTTAGGGTGCACCCATCAAATTGTCTTCCTAAAACATTCATGTTTTCAACCATAGATTATTGCTTCTGTCAGTCTTGGTCATGGAAGCTTCTTTTTGTGGTGGGTGGTGGATTCAGTGAAGACACATCCTGGGTGAGTATATATGACTGTTGCTGTGACATACCAGTCATCCTTAAGTGGAAGAAAAAAATACAAAATACATCTATAAAACTCACTCCAAGGCTCATGAAACACTATGTAATAGGGCATAGATAGAATGGAAGAGGTAGGGAATGGGTGGAAAGTTGTGGGATTTTGCCCTCTGGGCAAGACATGGCCATTGTACTCTTGAAATCAAGGCAGCTATAATTACTGCTAGTGATCTTCACAAGACTGGGCCCACTAATATTCCCTCATAAAAGGGAGGAGCACATAATTATTTGAGGCACATGAGGTCCCTTCTCTCCCCATATATCAGTTGACAATTGCTGGGTGAGAGATTTTGTGTAGTTGCCTGTAAGTTGCCCGTGCATTTCTCAATTTTGTTTATCTTTTTAAAGAACCAGCTCCCTGTTTCATTATTGTTTATATTGTTCTTTTACTCTCCATTTCATTAATATCTGTACTTGTCTTTATTCTTAGTCTGAATTTCAGTTTGGCTTTTTATTTTTCTGAGACCTGGAGATATAACATTGTTTAAGACCTGATTTTTAAAATGTTTATAGTTATGAACTTTCCTTTTCGAATGGCCATTGTATGTACAAAAGGTTCTGATAAGTTGTGTTTTCATTTTCATTTGATTCTAGAAATTTTAAGATTTCTGACCTGATTTCTTCAATGACCCACCGACCATTCCAATTTCTATCCATTTGACTAGTTTCTTCAGTTCCTCTCACTATTGATTTCTACTTTTATGCTACTATGATCTGATAACATACAAAAAGGTTGTTTTTGTATTTGTTAAAACTTGCTTTATGGTTTAAAATATGATTTATTTTACAGGAAGTTCTATGGTTGCTAAAAAAGAGTATTCCAAAGCTGTTAGGTAGAATATTTTGTAGATGTCAAGTCCTTTTATGTATGATACATTTTTAGCTCTCACAATTATTTGTTGATTTTTTTTTCTCCTTGGATTATCTATTGATGAGAGTGGAGTACTAAATTTACCCACTCTTAAAGTTATCGGAACCTATATGTTTATGTCCAATCATGTATGTTTTATGAAACTGGGTACATCAATATATGGTGGTAATTTATAATTGCCATATCATCTTGATAGGTTTTTCATTTCCAGAACATGTAGTGGCCTTCTTGTCCTCCTCTGATTAATTTTGGTTTGCGTTCTACTTTACCATATATAAGTATAGCTACTCCTGCTTGTTTTTAGCTTCCAACTTATATTATTGACTCTTGATTTCACTTTGTGTGTGTGTCACTGCTAGTTAGATGTGTTTCTTATGGACAAGAGATAGTTGGATCCTGTTTTTAATCCAATCATCTAGTCTACATTTTTTTAATTGGAGAATTAAAACTATCTACATATAGGGTCATTAATGAGACCTTTCTAATTTCTATAATTTTGTTGGTTATTTTCCTTGTTTGTATCACAGTTTGTTCTTTTCCTTCTTCCTAAATTTGTAGAGGGGGTTTGCTAGTTTAGTGGGTTGTACATGATTATTTCTTTCCTTGGTTTTCTCTTTCTTTCATGAAAGTTACTCTTGTGCTCTTGTGATTGAGACTAACTTCTTTAATCTCCTGTGTAACTTTATCTTGTATAAAATGGAGGTGATAAAAAAGGTCACACACACACACACACTCTCTCTCTCTCCATATATATATATATATATATATATATATATATATATATATATATATATATATGATATATAAACACACACTTGAAGGTGCTATTTTGAGGATTGAAATAATATATGTGAAATGCTATATGAATAAAAAATGTTGAGTGTTGTTGCTCCTTGTTTTATGATATGCCCTAGTAAGACCATTATGTTAAAAACATAATTCAAATACATTTAATGTACCTACCTTACTGTGCACAGTGCCTTAGCAGCACAGCACCCTGCAGAGTATTGGTTGTTTCCCCTTAGGACTGCAGGGCTGATGGAGCTGCAGCTTGCTGTCCCTGCTCCGAGCAAAAGATAGAGAATGGGATTGTGTATTGCATGTCCCAGAAAATAACCAAATTCAAACCTTGAAGTGTGCCTTTTCCTCATAAAGTGGAAAATTCACAAGTTGAACCACCATCATGACAGGTACCATCTGTAAGTCTCCTCTCCCTCCTTTAGGAATCTCCTAGGGTCAGCCTGCCCCAGCTCTCTGAGATATACAATGTGGAGGCCTCCACCCAGCTTGGTTACCTTTCCCAGGCACCTTTCTAAGACTCTTTGGGTATTTCTGACATTAACTACAATGCACCATGACTGGTTGTGTATTATCTTTGCAGCTCTGTTGAGGGCAGTGGCTCTCATGGCTAAAGTGCTTACTCTGCAGTGCCTGGCATTGCACTTTCTCATTAAGTTCAAATGAAGGGCTTTGCTATAGAGCTTACTCTGGGAAAGAAGACTTAAGTCCTCAATTCAGGAACCTCACATCAGTGTCAGTCAGAAGCAGGGATGCTAGCTTCCTGCTCACAAAATTCCTAGGGACTGAATCTCAACTGGCAGCCCCATTCACTGACGGAGTGTGAGAAAAATCTGATACTGAATGGTCTGGCTGCCCTTTCTAATATTTGTTTCCCCTGTGACTGTTAAATTAACAAAGACTAGTGATTTTGTTTGTTCAGTGAGTGGAATCAGAATCTGAGGAGTGGTGCATGGGATCTGAAGATGAAATGGTACCAGGCCACTCCATAACTGCTGTGGTGGCTACCAGGCACCCTTTGCAGACAGGCTATGACAGATGCAGCCTACATTTCTGCTGGGCCTCCTCTCTCACACTAGTACTTGATGCATTATATCATATGTCTCTTTAATGATGGGATTTGCTCTCAGATGATGAGCTATGTCATTAGATGATTCTGTGATTGTGCTAACATCACAGAGTATATTTACTCAGCCTACTACATGGTAGACATGGTAGAGGTCATTCACTCAAGCTGACCTCTTGATGTCTTTAAAGCAGTAAACATAGACATGAGCTGCTGTCAGAACATACCATGTAATGTTTTACAGTAAACTTTTCCTACATACACTCTATAATAAGAAGTATAGTAAATACATAAACTGGTAACATAGTTATGTATTATCAAGAATGTACATACTTGGATTTGTTAAAGGGGGGCCTGAGTGGTCCACAGACCATCTCCCTACCCTTCCAGAAGGGGAACTAAAGGACCCCCCCACCCCGGAGTACTTGCCACCATGGCTTCTGTGGCTGCTTACTACTCAACTAGTAGAGATACAGTGTATGCTGGGTACTGGTCATAGTCCCTTGTCTTCTCACATACCCAGCTCCTAATACCCACTGTCCCTTATGCAGGGGCATGAGGTGGCAGCTGTGAGCCTTGACACTGGTGTGAGTATGCAGACAATGTCCTTCTAATTGTCCCATCCAGGGATTGACCTTTCTGCTCAGGCTCATAGCTTCTGCCCAATCCACTCCTCCCATCATTCGCACACAAAATCTCTCCAGGTTCATTTTTATTTAAAGACTCAGAAACACAGGCATCATAATTTGTCACCAATGTCAATTCTCCCCAAATCACACAGACATTGGTATATAACAAACACTGTGTGTATATGTGTGCGTACGCTCACACACACACGGAAGTATAAGGGTTTCCTTATACTTTGGTTGCCTGCAATAGTTTTGTGGTGCCCAGCTAGGCATTCATACCCTACTGCCATCCTGTCTGCTGCCCTTCCTCCTTCAGACCTCTGGGGGCTAGGATGTCCTGTCTTTTTGGTGACTTCTGACCTCACTCAGGACTCTGAACTATACTTTGCTATTCAAAGAAAATATTTTTGACTACCAAATACCACTCCACAACTCAGAAGTGCATGTCATAGACCAGGAATGTGAAGGCTCCAGATGAGGAACTGGCCTCATCTTGGCTGCCAAGACATATGTTCTTGAGAGAAGGAAGGTGGCTTCTTTTCTGCTCTTGCATGTGCATTATATGGTTTTGAAAGCCAAAGGGCTTGATAATGTTCAAAATACTCTGACAATACATGAGGCTGGTCCTGTCTTTTAAGAGCTCCACTTACACTTGAGAATGAGCTCCAGGACCTCATTTCCCTCAATGCCCACTCTTGATTCTGCTAGGAGAGGGGACAACTGAGGTTTTCTAAAGGTACCTTGATATGTGTCCCAGTGTTCTATCAGATTGTGCCCTACTAGTCATCACTAAGTGACTGGGCACATTTCCACTAAGAACACATGTGGACAGCAGCTGTGAGAGGAAAATGGGCCCAAGTTGGTCCTTTCTATTGGTTGGGAGGGCAAGACTATATTTTTATTATCTGGAAACTCCCATTAGTTCTGGAAAACATGTCTTATCCAGAGTGTAAATTTGTGCACTTCTTTTTTGACAGCCTGAATTTAAACACACATAGGTCTTTTGTGCACAGGTGGGGAAGTAACTTGGCAATAACCTTCTGGTTGTCAGCAATCCAGCATACAGGATTCCTTGTGCTTAAACAAGAGTTTCTATTTGATTCATAAAAAGTTCTCGGGTCCAATAAGTCCATTATCATCTAGAGGGTGGAAAGAAGAGATTTTGCTTCCACGTGGCAGTCACAATTAGTCAACTTATGTCCTCAAATGGGAACTTTGAAGATAAGAACTCTCTATTTCAAAGGCTTCATGTCAGACAAGAGATGTGTTTCTGGAATGTGTGCCATAGCTGAAAATTAGTGCTAGCCATTATTATCAAAAACTAATTATTCAGCTTAGGTCTGGGTGGTTTTGTAAAAATATACACAAAGTGTCCCAAATCACTTTTTAGATGATAAAAACTTTTTTTTTTTTTTTTTTTTTTTTTGGTTTTTCGAGGTAGGGTCTCTGGCTCAGGCTGACCTAGAATTCACTATGTAGTCTCAGGGTGGCCTCAAACTCTTGGTGATCCTCCTACCTCTGCCTCCGGAGTGCTGGGCTTAAAGGCATGCGCCACCACACCCAGCTAAAGAACTATTTCTATGGTGTGAATATCACACCTTCCAAAAGGAAGTGAATTATTACATGTTTAAAGAAATTAGAAGGCCCCAGGGTCAAGACTGACATTCCGCTCTCCCTTTTCAGTATCCCTAGACACTGTGCATCTGTAAGCCATGGACCTGACCCCTGTGCTCATATCACCTTTGCTTTCTAGTAGATGAAATTTTGCCTGGCTTGATGTGGGAAGTTAGTTTTTAAGAGGGAAAAAAAAAAAACCTTTTTGCAAGGTAGTGCTATGAGCTTTGAAAAAAACTGTATTTTGAAGCAAGAAATTTCTCTCTTTCTTTCTTTTTTTCTTTCTTTCCTTTCTTATTGGGGATCAAACTCAGGCTCACATGCTTATTTAAAAAATACTCTTACCTGCTGAGCAATCTGCCCAGCTTCCAAATCATGTTTTGAGTATGATAATTGCAGTCATTGTCTCTGAAGCCACCAAAAGAATTTTCTCCCATCCTAAGCCAGAATCAGCTTGTGTTTTTACTGCCACGCAAAAGGGCAGTCACACTTCCTTGATATGTTTTCAGTTCTTGAATCATAAATCATCTCTGTCTAGACAAAGCTGGGGATTTGGGTAAGAGTTTAAAGATATCAGATGTTTCCAACTACCTGAAACTTCATATTCGCCCCATGGAGCACTGGCCAACACTCTGAAGTTGAGGATAGAGGCTCCCCAGTGTGCTTCAAACTTCACATAGTAAATACATAAAACTCTCCTTTGATGCCACCTCAGACATTTTGTATTTCAAGCTCACTCAAATCATTACTAGTTTTACAAAAAGGCAGCACCAGATGTATGAAAAATAGGCAATGTCTGACCTCTACCTATTAGAAATATATAAAATCTAACGGTTGTACATTAAAAAGATGTCATCAGAATGAAGCAATGTACAGGGACAGTGGTGGTGAAACTAAAAGGTGTTGCTTATAATCCTGGCAGGAAACAAATCCACAAGGATTCTGCTCCAGTCCCCAACAAGACCTGACTAGCACACCGTGAGGGACTCTCTTGACTCATATGAGGCCCCTGGATCATAAATGCTCTTGCTGAGGGGCCAGGTGGCAGGTATCTGAGGTATATAGCAGGGGAAAATACTCCCCAGCACTGTCAGCTCCAGCCCATAGCCCAGCCCTGCAGCCTCCCAGTCTCCAACCCTTATACAGGCAGCTAGTTCCACTTTGGCTCCTGGATGGTAAAGAAGTGGCAGATCTGCCCACGTGAGCACCTTCTTCTGTGCTACTGCCCACTGGGAGGCACAGCATGGCCTTGAAGGATGGACACCCGTGTGCTCTTGGTTGGGGTTTCATGTGGAAGTGTGTCCTCCACAATTAGGACCCCACCCACCCTAGTCCAGATATCCCTGACAGGTGCCTCAGAAAGACCCCAGGCCTTGGGTGCAGAAGCTCCTTCTGCTAACACAGTGGCTTCCTAGGCACCCTCCCCTGGCCGGAAAAGCCAGGCAAGAGCAACAGTCCTCAGAAACTCTCCACAAAGCTGCCTGGGAAGAGGCCCGTGCGGCCATTCCGCTGCAGAGTCCCTTTGTACCAGCCGTCCTCACGCTTCTTATGCACGAAGACAATGTCACCTTCCTTCAGCTCAATCTCTGCCTCACTCTGAGGCGGGTAGGAGACCACCACACGGTACCTGGGACACAGAAGGCACAGCGTGTGAGCCTGGGGAGAGGCTGCATTCCTGTGCCTTGCAAGCCACCTGCTCAGCAGTTACAGCCTCTTCCTCTTCATGTAAACTCTGGCAATTTGGGGTTACTTTTCCCACTTTGTAAAATTTCTATTTATCTTTATTTCAATTTTTCCCAAACCCTTTCATTTTTAATCAAAAATTTTAAGAAGAAACTTCTTTTAGTGTCCTTTTAGGCACAGATCTAAGATGTAGGTATGCTTTCTTATTTAGCTCCCAGCCCCAACATAACCCCTCCAGTTCTCAAACTTGCCTGACAAACTACTTTTTGATCCAGCACATAAGGATGAAACCTATCTTGAAGCAGCCTGCTCTCCAGTGCCTGGCAGGTAGAGGGAGGAAAAGTCCTGTCTTTGTGTGAGGGCAGGCCCACTGCACTCCAGATACCAGCCCAGATACCCTCTCAGGGACCACCAATCCTTCCTGATTCCTGTAAACTTTCACTTCTGACTCTCTTGAGCCCCCACTCACCTCACCCTGGTACATTAGTATTGTGGTCTGAAAGCAAAACGCCCCTCATAGGCTCTTATATTTGAACACTTGGTCCCCAGCTAGTGATACTGGGAAAGCTGTCTCTGTACCCCTACCCAAGCCCAGTACCACCCCTAGCTGTCCCAAGTACATGGCTGCTCTGTCCAAGCCAGATAGGCAATACCCTTGGGTCCTAAGCAAAGATAAGTTGCATATGTCCATGAAGACCTGTGTGGGTCCTACCTGTTGCTTCCTACAAACCTCTACTTCCTCTCTGATCCTTTGGCCCTCTTTCACTTCTCTAGGGAGAAAAAGATGAAGAGTGAGATGATTTCTCAGACTCTGAATGCAAGTTTTGGCTTTGGCCTCAGTTGTTACATGTGAGACAAACAAGCAATTTTAAACATGTAATTTGTAAGAGGGTAGTAATTTGATGCCTCTGAGCAACTCAATGATTCCATAAGTCCAGATGCATGTGAACTCCATTTAGATGAGATAAGCATTTAATATTTCTGTCCAGATCATTCCAAGATTCTGAGTGGCATGAATGTAACTGATGTTCCCCAGAAAGGGCCATGTCAACAGGTAAAGATGACAACTACTTCCATGTCAGGATCATGGCTTTATAACTCAGCAATAGACTCTGCCTTGCTGAATATCATAAGTAAGGCTATGCTATCCACAGCTAATATTCAGTCGTGAGGCTTGGGGAACCCGTGTGGTTCCAAGCAGAGGTAGACCCATTGCAGCTCTCTCTGTGTGTGAATATGGAGTATGCTGACCTCATCTGGTATTATCTGTTCTTCCCTGGCAATAGGGATCAAAAGGTACCTTTCTGTGGTTACATGTGCTTCAACATGGTTGAGGACAAGTGGGCTGCTGAACCGGTGGTATATGGTGATTAGAGAGCAGTGTGCTGTTAGCAACTTAAAAATGATAACACATCTACACCTTGGGCATTAAACTCTAATTTCTTCACATGCACAGATGCGTTCACCTTACCAAAAAATGCAAATTGAGAATATGGTCAGTTAAAAATGCACTTCATATAGCTAACATATTGAGTATGTTGGCCTTGTTTACTTGAGGCATGCTCAGAACACTGTCATTAGCCCATAGTTGGGAAAACTCATCTAGCATGAAGTCTCTTTTATAGTGAAGTGTTGAATATCTCTTGTGATTGATGGAAAAATTGCACTGAGTGAAAAAAGAGCCCATCATAAAGTCAAAAATCATAATTTGGTCCATGTGACTCAGGAACTGTGCTTACTAGTTGCTAGTGCTGTTGTAAATGATAAACTTAGTGTCATCGTGACCCAAACTGGTTCTGAAGGCAATATCCAGCAGAGAGTACCACTGGCCAAAATTCATGTCTACTGGTTGTTTTTTTCCAGAGGCATTAGAAGAGAATCTATTCCTTCACTTTTCCAGTTTCTGGAAACTGTCCGCATCGTGTTTCTAGAGGCCTCTTCTTCCATCCTCAAAGACAACAGGGCAAGCCATCACCCTCATCTTTTCTGTCTCTTCCTTCAGTCATAAGGACTCCCATGATTCCACTGGGCCCCTTGGACAATCTGCTTATGCCTCATCTCCATATCTTAAAGACAAGTGGCTATCAACCTTCATCTCACCTGCAAGAGGCTTAATTTCTCTTGCCACATACACTAATAAAATCATAGCTTGGGGAGGATTAGGGCATAGATATCTGGGGCCATCACTCTGCTTATATAACCCAGCTAGCAAGAACTAAGAATGAATTGACTATGTGTGTGAACTCATGAGGAGAAAGACTTAGTCAGGTGAGGCAGTGCTGGGACCTCATCTTAGCCTTCCATATCACATCACAATTGTTATTGCTTACTGTGCACTCACAGGTTTCCAGTGTTCATAGCTACATTATACCTATCAGGCAAGTACTATTGGCTCCGTTTTAAGTAATCAGGTACTAAAACTCAAAGAAGTGAGGAGACCTGTGTGGTATGAGATGGCTGAGGGGTGGCAGGTGTATCTATCTGCTTAAAGTCACTCTGCAGTACTACTGAGGTACAAGAGAGCCAACCTTCAGACACCTGAGGATGAGAAGGGGCTGTCCCAAGAACTCAGCCTGTCTGGTCTATCCCAGGCCTTCCCAGGGCTGGTGCAGCCTTGCTGGGGAGATGGGGATATTAGATTCTTTCATCCTGATGTCTTGTGTTGTTCACATCCAAAACTACCCCCTTATTACTGAGTTTGTCAAGCAACTTCTGGCCATTTTGTTGCACACTGTCCACATAGAGAATGCACTCAGATGACCCGGAGGATAAGTCCTTTGCTGGCCTCTGGCCCTCTGGCATTTATACCAGACAGACTCATCTCTAGACTCATCTTGCTGATGGCCAGGGCAGCACTGATGGCTGGTATGGCCTAGAGGAGGCCTACAGGCTCCCTCTCCACTCCAACTTCCTTGCTCTGAGGGCAGTGAGGAGAGCAGCTCCCAATACCTTCCCAGTTTTCTCTGCAGAGAACCAGTGAAGTTTGTACACAGGAGCTTCTCAGGAGCTTGAGGCCAAACATTGCTGTGTCTGGAGTCCAGGCCCTTCCTCCTCAGCTCTGCAGTGTGGATACCTTGGCTCTAACTACCCCACATTACCCTTATACCTGTACTCCTTCCTTTAAAATCATACACCAGCTGTGCATTCCATGACCATCTGACATAGGACTGCAGGCCCAGAATGTCTGCCTTCTGCATTAGAGCTGAGCTAGCCCATGGAGCCAGACTCTCCATAGTTGCATTCTCAGCCCCGATTTGCCCGGGCTCCCCAGACACCAGCTGGCCTGTGGCTGTGGGTTTTTTTTCTTCCCCACACTGTTCTCCAGATGAGCACCATGGTCCCTTTGTGGGGCCTTTGAGTAAGCACCCTGTGAGCTTGACTCTATAGTCAGAAAGCCCTCAGTTAAATCTCTCTTTCAGCTACCAGCCAGCTGTGGGACCATGAACAAGTTTCTTAGTTTTTTTCATCTGAAAATGGGATACTGAGTTCATAATGTTCCTAAGGAGTATTAAATGGGTACTGCACATAATGTACTCTGGAAATGCTGGTACATATAAGCTGCCTGCAGAGCCTCCTCATTCTGAGGTAAATGGCAGGAATCTATGCCAACTGCCAATGTTCTGAGTACCAGCCCTTTGCAGAGTGCTCAGTGGATGCTCACTACTGTTTCTATAACCACAGATATCAATACAGATGTACATCTTAACTGGTCATCAGAAATCAGAAACTGTGGCTCATTTGTCCCTTCAGGCCCATCAGAGATTGATCTGCTCATGGCCCCACCATAAGATGACCTAAGATGCAGCTCAAAAGCATCCAGAACTGTCGATGGTGGCTGTGATGCCAAAGCTAACAAATTTGTGACATTTTGATGTGATTGAAAAATAAATCCAAAGAATATTTCACATTAGAAAGCTGCAGGAAACCTGAATTTTAGTGTCTTTCCATAGATCTTTGTGGAGCACTATGCCATCTATGTATATGTATATGTGGTCTGTGGTGGCCTTCCCACTTCCCAGAGAGTTGCTGAGTTGCCACAGATATGCTATGGCCCACAGCGTTCAGCAGTATTTACTGTCTGATCTTTGACAGGAAGCCTTTGTGGCCCTTGATCTAGGTGGACCATTCTTATCCACTGTTCAGGGCAGGGCACCATGGTCTCCAAGGTTAGCAGACAAGCAGATAGCTGCTGGCTTCCCTGGCTCCAGCACCAGCGTGGTTGAGCATGGAAATGGCAGAGATGGCAAAATTGATTTCTCAGCAGATGCTTTGTGTTTTTCTTATTTAAGCAATGTTCAAATGAGTGGGAACTGAGCAAGAGAATGATCTATCACCTCTCCACAGTGCTTTCCATCCTTGAGCTGAGAGCACTTTCAGGATGCAAACACAAGCATGCAGATCCACTCTCAAAGACAGGAGCCCAGGACATATAAAACTCAGGCACCTTTTGCTTCTCAGTCTGAAACCTCAGCAGGTAACATCACTGTAGCTCAGTTTCCAATCTGTAAAATTTGAGGTTGAACTACATGAAATCGCTAGTTTGGGTCAAAAATGATGAGTATTGGCAGTTTCATATAGTTCACTCTAATAGACTGTATACCCTTAATGCCAACTTTGGGGTAACATCATAATCCTAAAATGTCACTGTGTGCTGAGGGTCAAAGAGGAGCTGCTCTTGTGGACAAAGCACAGACCCACAAGGAACTCAGTTCAGGGGTGCATTCTAGAGTCCTTAAGGACTGGGGGAACTAAGTGTCATGAATATTTGTCCACACTGTGTCTGACAAATTTCCTCATGAATTTTTTACAATCCCAAACTCAGGAAGCAGATGGGCTGAGATTTGCTCCAAGTCCGAGATAACAAATGATATCTTACAAACTTGACCCCGTTTTCCCAATTCCCCCAGGAGCGTTCCAGACATGAAGGGCTTCCCTGAAGCACTGTCATAGGGATGCAAGCCCTCCTTCACTTCTTACCTCTCTCTGGGCAGTGGCTTGGGTTCAGGGCGGATGGCAGCCATGGACAAAGGTGTTTGCCGAGTGGGAGATGAGGAGAAATTCAGATCCAAAGAGCCTGCCTTTCTGTGCAGTGGCTCCAGCCCCATGGCCCCCTGCATCTCGCTCTCTATGGGACAGGAGCCTGCCCTGCCATGGATGGACAATGAGGACACTTCAGGGCCTATGGCACCCTGCAGTGAGGCATCCATGGCCAAGAGGGAGTCATGGGTTGGAGAGATGGATGGTGGGGAGCGTGACTTCTTCTTGGCTGATGCCCCGGTTAGCAATTTCAGCAGCCCACTCTTCTTCTCTTTCTGCAGAGACACACAAGATTGAAACCAAGTAGGTTAGTACTTCTAAGAGGAGCACCACCCTATATAGAACTTTAAAGATAATCCTGTGAAGCTGTCCTGGGAAAACAAACAAAGCCAAGACCAAAGGCTTTATTTTCATTCACTGACAAGTGTGTCTCATGAGGCCCTGGACCAGGCTGTGGGCAGCTCCCATAGAGAATTGCTGTAGGCTAGGGATCTCACAATACTGAGCTTCCCATTGCAAGGTCCCAGCAAATTTCATGGACATTAATTGGGGGTGTCAGATGATCATACAGCCAGCAGAATTGCTTTGGATCACCTGACAAGGAACACTGTTTCTACAGGGGCTTTCCATGAAGCCAGTACCACTCCCAGTAAGGCAGGAGAGGCCAGCTACCATGGGCCCTATTGTGTACCCCAACCCCAGACTTTTCCTGATCATCTCTGTTTACTCTCCTATCAGAGGAGGCCACATCACTATTCATCTTCTTCCCAGCTCCCTTCTGGAATACAAACTGTAGAAGGGGAGGAAGTGTATTCATTTTGTTCCCCACAGCATGCCAGAACCTGGAACAACACATCAGGTTCCAATACTTCTTTGTCTAATGGACTGAATGCAGTGTTAGAGTTGTCAGAGTGCCTGAACAGAGACTGAGGGGAGGGGGGACAAACAATTTCTCACAGGGTACCACAGGCTGTGAGAGTTGGTGGTATATGCCAGTGAGCAGGGAGAAGGCAAAGCCCTGCCCTTTCACCCAGGCCATAGAGAACACTGGTGACAAAGTCTTGCCTTAATGGTATGTTTTGGCAATGCATGGATGGGTAAATGTGGTGGGTAATTTTCCCTGTCTCAGTTCTCCAGGATTAAATATGACTCATCATGTTCTTATTTTGACTTGGACAAACACTGACATCATGACTGCAAAGACTTCTCTAAAACATCTGCTTTCTGGAATGAAACCCTGCTAATGCCCTAAGCATCCAGTCATTACAAATCACTGCAAAGCTCTGCAAAATAGCAACTTGTCATGTTTATGCAATTCATGCAATATGGAGACAGATGTTCCAGTCACTTCCCCGGGGTGTCAACCCATGTGACACAGGTAAGAATTGGCCAATGGACGCTTTGCTGCATGTACTAGGGACAGGCTCATGGATCAGTTTTTGAGGTAACAGGTTTAATGGAACAGTGTACATTAGGGGTTGAAGAGATGGCTGAGCAGTTAAAGGTGCTTGATTACAAAGCCTGATCACCTGGGTTTGATTCTCCGGTACCCATTAAAAGCCAGATGCTCTAAAGTGGTGCATGGATCTGCAGTTTGTTTGCAATAGCAAGATGCCTTGGCACACCCATACTTACTCTCTCTTTATGTGTGTGTATTTGCCTCTTTCTCTCCCTCAAATAAATAAATAAAAATTTAAAAAGAGTTTATATTAAGGAAGGAATTGATTATGGGGTTTCTTCTGGGCCAGGGAACAAATTAGTAACTTTCACAAGCCTGAAAAGATGAGAATTCTATGCTCCATCACATTTCTTCATGATATTCTTGGGGTTGAGCTCTGCTGGCCCCATCAATGAAGATACTTCCCTCTCTTGGGAATGGATCACTTTTACCCCAGTGATACTTCTCATGACCAAGTTCCAGGCAGCTTTTCAGAGGGTACCAAACAGTCCATTTAGGGATTATGAGCTGAACCTGAAGTTCCTATTGTCAAGACCTGCATCTAAAAGTGTCCCTCTTGCAGTGTCATGGGAAGCCAAGCTTCTAAGTTACATCAAGAAAACAGAATGTGACTTCTGGGATGGCAGTCTTACCAATGAAACCTGGTGAAAGAAAACAGTTAAGATAATACTCAGTGATCACTTTTTCTGCCAGAGATGAGATCTGTAAACAAACTTAGTAAGGTAGGTGTTATCTCCACAGGGAAGCAGGCAGGAGTTGCTGTGAATCTGTGAATTGGCCTCCAGCTGAACCAAGCTGCCCGGGCCACCACAATGAAAAACCACATGGAAAGTGCTTTTTCTTACACATACTGGCCCTATAGGAACATTAGAAGCTGAACTGAGTGCAGAAACCAGTCGAGGTCCATAGGAATCACCAGGTAATGATTCATAACCTCTCCTCCCCCACCCACTGGTAATGGGGACACTGAGGTTGTGGTTGAAGCGATCCCTCCCTGACATAGCACTGAGTGGAGTCATAACAAAGTAAACCATGAGACCCCTATGGATGGATTTGACTGCTCAACTCAGTGTAGGTGGGGCAGAAACCCTCCAAAAGTCAATATTCCAACTCTTACAGTAATATTCGAGGCTTTCCTAGGCACTTGAGCTCCTGTAAGAAGGATATACTGCCAAACTTCAGAACTACACACCTCACCTCTACCAAAAACCTAGATTTATGTGTGCACTGAAAATATATCAACTAAAATACTTCAACTAATTTAAAAAAATGCCCAGCAACAAGATACCCTAGAACTGTAAATCCCAATGTAGTAATGTAAGAAACAGGAAAAGGCTAAGACAACATAATTCCTCCAAAAATTATAAATTACATAGTAACAGCATGCAGTGAGAGTGGATCTCAGACACATAGTTCAAAAGAATGATTAAAAGCATGCTCAGAGAAATCAAAGAATAAAACAAAGCTGGAATAAATCCCAAGAGAATACAAAAATCAAGTGAATGAGAAAAGGAAGTTGATACAAAATATAAAAGAGGAATTCAATAAAGAGATAGAAATATAGAATAAAACCTAAAATACTGGGGGGAAATCATAATAAAGGCTGGAAAGATGGCTTAGAGGTTAAGGCACTTTCCTGTGAAGCCTAAGGACCCAGGTCCAATTCCCAAGTACCCATGCAAGCCAGATACAAAAGGTGGTGCATGTGTCTGGAGTTCATTTGCAGTGGCTGGAGGCTCTGGTGTGCCCGACTCACACACATACACATCTCTCTCTCTCAAATAAGTAAATAAATAAATAATATTAAAAAAAAAAAACAGTAATCCAAATAAAAACATCCTTGTGGAAAGCATCATACAATAAATCAAGGAGAGGCCAGAATATTTGATCTTGAAGACAAGGTGGAGGAAGCGAAACATTCCAACAAGGACAAAGGTAAGTGAATAAGAAGGCAGATCAGGACTTCTGAGACATTTCAGACAAGGCCAAATCACAGAAGTATGGGCATAGAAGAACTAGAACAATTTCAGTCTAAATGCATAACAAACATTGCCAACAAAATCATAGAAGAAAATTTCTCAAATTGGGGGTAAAAGATGGAAATCCAAATACAGGAGGCATTTAGAGCACCAAACGGACAAAAGCAGGCAAGAATCTTTTCTAATAATATTGTAATTAAAAATACACAGAACAGGGCTGGAGAGATGGCTTAGCAGTTAAGGTGCCTGCCTGCTAAGCCTAAGAACACTGGTTCCAATCTCCAGCAGTTCCAATCTCCAGGTCCCACCTTTAGCCAGATGCAAGGGCGCAATGCCGCACTTGCCCACAAGGGGGCACACACATCTGGATTTCATTCACAACAGCTGGAGACTGCTGGCATGCCCATTCTCTATCTGTCTCCCTCTACCCTCTCTCTCTGTCTCTCTCTTTAAAAAAATAATAAAAATAAAAATACACAGAACAAAGAATTTAACAGTGGCAAGACAGAAGCACTAAGTCACACATAAAGGCAGGCCAAACAAAATAACAGCAAGTTCCTCAACAGAAACTTTAAAAGGCAGGAGAGCTTGGAATTATGTATTTCAAGTTCTGGAAAGCAACAAACTGCCAACCCAGACAACTATACCCAGCAAAGATTTTTCTCACAATAGAAGCACGGGTTATTAAAAGAAAATCCCAGTGCAAAGGGTAGGCTACCTCTCTCTGAGTTCTTGGTCAGGAATGTTTCTGAGGAATGTTTCCAAAATAATACAGGCCTTGCCAAAGCTAGTTAGAAGAGATAAAGGTCATTTTTACATATTAAGGGGCAATATAGCAAGAGGACATTACAATTCTAAAAATATGCATGGTAAACACTGGCGTACCCAATTTCATGAAACAAATACTACTAGATGTAAAGTCACAAATTAACATCAGTAAAATAGTAGTGGATGACTTCAATACCTCACTCTTACCAAATGAGATGTCATCCTCAGAAAAAGTAAACATCTGGATTAAATGGTACATAGGACAAATGGACTTAAAGATGTCTACAAAACATTCCACCTAAACTCTGAAGAATACACACACTTCTCAGCAGCCCATGGAACTTTATTTAAAATAGAACATAAGGGCTAGAGAGATGGCATAGTGGTTAAGCACTTGCCTGTGAAGCCTAAGGACCCCGGTTTAAGGCTTGACTCCTCAGGACCCAAGTAAGCCAGATGTTCAAGGTGGCACATGCATCTGGAGTTTGTTTGTAGTGGCTGGAGGCCCTGGCATGCCCATTCTCTCTCGATCTGCCTCTTTCTCTCTCTATCCATCTGTCACTCTCAAATAAATAAAAATAAACAAAAAAATTTAAAAAAATAAGCAGTATTTAAAAATAAAATAAAATAGAACATACACTAGGACACAAAAGAAATCTTAACAAATATAGGAAAACTGAAGTAACTTCTTGTGTTCTATCTGGTCAAAATGGAATAAAACCACAAATCAATAGCAAAAGAAACTATAGAACACACACTAACTCATGGAGATTAAATAAAACACTACTGAATTGTGAATGGGTCATTGAAGAAATCACGGGTTTCAAGAAATCCCTAGAATCAAATGATAATGAAAACATAACAGAGCATAAGGAACTAACGTGGCCATGGCAGTGCATTGAAGGGGCTGAAGAGAGAATAGAGGACACTGACACAGAGGGCCACACGACCAGAAGCTGGGTGGCTGGGAGCACTCCTTGTTTCCTGCCTATCCCTTGTCCAAGGCTCTGGTGAATAACCTCCGTAGTTTGGCTGACTCAGCAGACAGAATGTTAATGCAGCACAATGAGTTTAGAAAGGAAAACCAGGTAATTCTCCGTTGTCACCACAATCTACAATCCATCAGGAAGGACAGGCAGACAGGAGGGAACATCTTTTATTCCTCATCACTTATGGAAACAATCCGTGGCTATACAGTTAGAAAACTGGAACAGAAGCTGAAACACAGGAAGTTAACATAAGAAGCAATGCTGCCGGTCCTAAGCAGCCTTGACACATTTAAAAGATACAGACAAGGGCCAAGGAAGACACAATGCCCATGTTTTTGCTGAGTCTGACTTCAAAGCAGCAAGCTGCACTTTGTGATTATTATTTTATGTCTGGAGACCTTCCTGTCAGAGACGGGGAAAGGGTAATTAAAAGCTATGCCCTGCTGAAATTTTAATGGACTCAGTGTAGCTCTGGTTTTGCTTGGAAACAATTAGAAGAGCAGAGAAGGTTTACGATGAATGTGATGTACTTTTTGAGGGCTCTATAACAGATAAACAGAAAGAAGTTAACAGGCCAATTAAAAGAGATAGAAACATGGTGTACTGAACTATTGGGTATTTTAAACATTAAAACACATCTTCAAAAGTAACGTCCTGGAAAAGACAGAAGATGAAAAAGATTGGTTCATAAAAATAGTGGAGACTGGGTGGCAGCAGTGAGCAAACGCAATCTGACTGCTTTCTGCAGCTTCTCTTTGTCGGGAAGAGATACTCACTAGAGTGTGTTGTCTTTCTTGCTTTTATCAGACAAAGCCTTTGCTTAGTAGCCTCCTGTCTGTGGTTTGGTTTGAGCAGTGCAGGGAGGAAAAAGGACAGAACAACAGGCAGGTTGTTGAGGTTTGAAGGGAAAGTGTCCCCCCCTCCCCGCCAGGTTCATGTGTTTGAACACTTGGTCTCCAGCTGGTGACACCATTTGGAAAAGTTGTGGAACCTTGAGGAGGTGGAGCTTTTCTGGAGGAAGTGTGTTTGAGCTTGAGGTTTTGTAGTCTGGCCCCACTTTCTGTTAGCCCTCAGTTTCCTGCCTATGGTGCCATCACCCAGCTCCCTACTACTGCCATCATGTTTTCTCTGACACGAATCTTCTCAAAACTGTAAGCTGAAAATAAACTCCTCCCTTAAAGTTGCGTTAAGTCCAGTATTTGTTCATAGAAACTAGAAAGTAACTGATAGAAAAGTGTTACAACTTCAGAGAAGAGCCATACAACTGTGGTTGGAACAGTCTGCTTAACTCAGAAACAGAACAAAGAGCAAAATGAATACTACCTTCCCTTTATGTGTGCAGCATAAAGATGGTCTTGTAGGCAGGTTTTATGATCACCCAAGTCCTGCATGGTGTGGTGGAGCCTTTGAAGTGAAGAGCTATCTCCAAGAGGAGCTTCAGGAGCATAAATTGTCACACTGCTGCAGCCTGTGAGAAGCCCAGCATACTGTGACAGCTCGAGGGACAGATGGAGCTGGGTGTCCATGTCATTTATTAGTTGTATTATCTTGAGCAGTTACTTTTAAACTCTTACCCTTGGTTCCCTCGTATATAGCACAGAGTACATGATTATCTAAATATAATTATTACAATGGCAGCTCTTTCTTGAGAACTTCTTACAAGCCAGGTGCTGTTAAGTCTTGTCCATATACTAGTTCACTGAACTGTTAAAGATGTTGTATAAGACAAGTGGAAGCTTTGAGATGGTAAATACTAGACCTAGAGTGATAGAGTGTTGCAACCTGGATTTGAACACCAGAGCTTGTCAGGCCCAACTTTTAACCATTATTCAAGTCTTATCTTGAGACCTAATTAAGTGTGTGTGTGTGTGTGTGTGTTTGTGTGTTTACACATTTCCATGTGCATATAGGTATGCATATATGTACATTTCTGTATAGGCCAGAGGTTCACATTTGGTGTCTTTGTCAATTGTTTTTCATCATATTTAAAAAAATTTTACTGACAACTTCTATACTTACAGACAATAAACCATGATATTTCCCTCCTCTCCCCCTACTCCCCTTCAGAACTCTATTCTCCATTGTATCCCCTCTCTCTTTCCATTAGTCTCTCTTTTAATTTGATGTTATCATCTTTTTCTTCTGTTACGAGGGTCTTGTGAAGATATTGCTAGGCACTGCAAGGTCATGGCTATCAAGGCCCATTTCTGTCTGGCACTGAACCTGGAGCTCACTGAATTGGCTAGACTACTTAGCCAGAAAGCCTCAGGGAGCCTCCTATTCCTATATCCCCAACACTGGGATTACAGGCAAATAGTATCACACCCAGCTTTTTAAATTTTTACTTTTATTTCTATTTATTTTCATGCTGAATTTACTCCCATGCCAAAAGCTTTTGTTTCTTCAGTTTTTTTTTGGGGGGGGGGAGGATATCCTTTTCGTCTGTGCAACCGCCTCTTCTGGCTTAGGAACAATCTGTTCCTTTTCAGAGAGGATCATCTCAATGTGACAGGAAGAGCTCATGTAAGGGTTAATCTGACCACGAGCTCTGTAATTATGGCGGTGCATCTTGGGTGCTTTGTTCAGCTGGTTATGCTCAATGACCAGAGAATCCACATCTAAACCCTTAAGTTCAGCAGTACTCTGCATTTTTGAGCATATGCAGCAGAAATTTAGCACTCTTTTTGGGCCACCGACCCTGTGTCCAGCCCCACTGTTTAGCCTGGGCACACCTACCAACTCCACCACTGTATTGCTGGAATGGCACACACTGCTTCTTTAAAGTGACATCTTTTAGACACTTGGTGGCTTTTTGGATATGCATACCCTTGATGGCCTGGGCAGTTTCATGGGTGTTCTTAAAGTGAGCATGAAGATCTGAACCCCTTGATTTGCATGATTTTGTGGGGTTTTCTGGGTCAAGAGAGTAGCAAACTATTTCACAGGTTACCTCAGGCCTCTGGCAGGAAGGGCATACCCAGCTTTTTTACGTGGATGCTGGGGAACCAAACTCAAGTTCTTATGCTTGCATGGCTAGCATTTTACCAAATGAGCTATCTCGCTGCCTCCAGAACAATCAGTGCACGAATAATAACCACTAAAACATGGCCCAGCTAGAGAAAGCCAGAGATGAGGATGTCCTTGTTCCCCCTGTCATATGAGTAGCCAGAGAGCCCAGAGATCTAGGGGCAGAGGAAAGAGTGATGTCATGCTGGGAGGTCGGAGCTCACATCAGCATGATCTCCATATCCTCACATTGGCACAGGACTGTCTGTCCCCACCCTTGTCCTCAACAGAGACAGAAGCCTGAAGAATAGCACTCGGCGTGAGTCTCCACCAGGACCTCCCATGATACTGTATGAAGGACAATTGTTTGGTGCTCCTTGGGATGGTCATTCAGCTGCTCTGGGTGGGGCAGAAATGATGTTATGTTTGAGACTTAGAAATGGAGTACAATGCACAAAATATTTGGCGTTAGGCTGGGTTCTAAATATCAAAGATCTTGGTCTTTTTTTTGTCCATGTGTATGTGTGTATGGTATGAATACACAAGTGTATATAGATGTTTGTATGTGTAGGGACCATGTGTATTTGCAGGGATGTGTGCACACATGGATGCAGGCCAGAGGTCTGCTGTCTTCCTCAATCCCTTTCTACTTTGTTCTTTGAGAAAGGGTCTTTCACTGAGTGTGGAGCTCACTGCAGCTAGACTAGCCAGCCAGTGAACCGCAGGGATTCCTTTCTTCTGCCTTTCCAGTGCTGGGATTATAGGTGTGTGCCACCATTCCTGGCATTATATATAAGTATTTGGGAACCAAACTCAGGAGAGACTCATGCTTGTCTGACAAACACTTCACCCACTGAGCCATCATCTTAGTCTGATCCTGGCCTTTCTAACAAACTCTGAAGAATTATGTAGGATGCCTGGGCTCTCCATTAGACTCTAGGAGATGACTATGATGAGACTAGCTTCAAGTGACTATGTGTTTTGGGGAAACTGGAAACCTTAAAGCTCACATCCCTGCCCAGCAGCTGCATAATCCTCATGTCACTCATGTGAGAACCAGATGATCCAGAAGAGAACAATGCTCCCAAGTCCTCCACAAAGACAGCTTTCACATCCAAAGGGCATGCCACTTTCTGCCCCATTAAAAAGGGCAGGCCATATAGGTTAATCAATGGCACTTCTCTTGGCTGGTTCTACTATTGAACACATGATTTAAATTGTCTATGCCTCAGTTTCACCATCTATAAAATGGAGGTGATAATTGTACCTATCCTAGATGGCTGTCATGGGTTTCAAGTGGGCTCATATATGTACAGTGTGGGACACCTGAGAGTGCCACACTTCACTTGTCTGCCCGTAGTCATCAATGTGGGTCACCACACCGTGTCTTGGCACCATGGTGCTGTGGACATAGGCCTTCTCCTCTGCAGAAGTATGGAGTAGGAGGCACTTGAGAATTACTCCACAGTTGCTTTTAACTGTGCTGGAAAAGAAATGATCACTTCTACTCCTAGCCAGGAGACAAGTGCCAGGACATGGCCCTTTCCTCAGGACCATGCTCCTCAGCTAGTGGCAAAGGACCTGGAGCAGAAGCACTCATTCCATGACGGTCCACTCCCCACGGCCACAGGTCTACCAAGTTCTTGAATGTCAAAGTCTTCAGGGTCTCAGGCTAAATTCTTACTAGTGTGTGTTGATGGCAACAGTCTGGGAAGCCACAGGGATTGCCAAACTGGGAGCAGTGTTCATAAAGCTACCAGTGAGTTCTCCAGGTAGTTCCCTCTTGTTCCCCGGCAATAAGAAACTGGTTAATACTTGAATCATGAGGGGACGAGTTGTGGGGATCTACTGAGTGGAGCAGTGACTGGTTGCTAAATGTGGCCAAATACTATCTCTCTACATTAACCTTCTTATGAAGACACCTCGGTGTTCCCTTTGGCTAGTGTGTCAGGGAGGTTTGAGGAGACAGCCTTTGAGGTAGAGCACAGTGGGAACCTGGTCACATGACAAAGGCTGTTTCCAATATTTCTCAGAGCCCAGACACCATGCCACAAGCATACCAACTGGCCGATGTTCTGATATGGTGCAGCTGGGTCTCCAGTCACCAGGGGGCACTGGCTACCAAACACTGGTGCACATGCCTCCAGATGGCCCAAGCCTGGCTGCATCCATCAGAGCCTTTCAGGCCTATCAGCCAAAACAGACACTGGAGAGTAGAGGCAGGCTCTGGCATTGGTCTGTCTATATGACCAACCCGTAAGCCATGAGTATGGCACAGTGATTGAGGCTATAAGCCACTGGGTTCAGGGTGACTGTAATACAGCAAGAGTGACTGGAGCCAATTTCCTTTCCATTTCCCATGAGATTTCTTAAGGTCAGATGATGGGACTACTGGAACTGCCCTTGAATGCAAAATACATTACCATGAGGGTTTCAGACTCTCTCTCATGCTCTCTGTTCGCTTATTTTATTAATGATTTGTTGACAATTTTGTACATGTGTAATGTATGCATATTACATACACACACACATTTTTTTTTTTTTTTTTTTGAGGTAGGGTCTTATTCTAGCCCAGGCTGACCTGGAATTCACTACGTATTCTCAGGCTGGCCTTGAACTCAGTGATCTTCCTACTTCGGCCTCCTGAGTGCTGGGATTAAAGGCATGCGCCACCACACCCGGTAATATATTTTGATCATATTCACCTTCTTTAACTTCTGTTGTCCTTCCCACCCTCCCAATTAGTCCTACTTCAATGTCAATCTCTCTCTCTCTGTCTCTCTCTCTCTCTCTCTCTGTGTGTGTGTGTGCTCACACACATGCACCACTGCGTTTAATTAGGGTGACTTGCATGAACATGGATGAGGAGTTATTTCCCAGAGCATAGGTAACTGACCAGTGGCTATGTCACTGAAGAAAATGTACCCCCTCCTCTAGAAACAGGGAGAGGGATTTAAAAGCCCCTCCACCATCCATGACAAAATGTTGAGTGGCCCTATCATGTGCAGGTCTTTTGCAAGTAACCACACTGCTGGGCATAATGGCCATGACACGTGCAGAAGGCAATGTTTCATAGCTTCCTCCCCATCCTCTAGCTCCTACATCATTTCCTCCTCCTTGTCTGTGATATTCCCTGAGTGTTGGAGGGGGTAATATAGAGACAGTCATATTTAGGGATAGATACTCTATAATCATTTATTCTCAGAACTCTGATCAGTTATGAGCCCCAGAAATAACTTCTACTCACTGCACAAAGAAGCTTCTTGGACCAAAGCTGAGAGCAACACTAATCTCTGGATTTTAGTAGAGATATTTAGAGGCTGGAGAGATTGCCACTGAGTAACGAGTGCTTCCTGTGCAAGCATGAGGGCCAGAAGGAGCCCAAGGCAGCCCTAGTTTGATTCTCTAGCACCTATGTAAATAGCTGGGTCTGTAACCTCAGACCTAAGAGGAGCAGAGACTGAAGAATCACCAGGGCTTGTGGGGAAAAAATGACCAGTTCTGGATGAGAGACTGGAATCAGTGAGGAAACATGCAGACAAGCGATGGAGGGGGACACCTCATGTGCGTGCATCGCTCACATACCACACCATACAAACTGTATACACACAAGTGCAAAATAAAAATAAAAGCAATAAATATTTAGAAGACAGTCTGAAAGTATATATCCATATCTACTTAGCCAAACAACAATAGTGGCTTCCACCCTCGGGCCTATGACCTCCCCAGCCACAAGCTTATGATGACGTTTTAAGTACCAGACATGAATCCTGTCTGTGGAAGGTATCTCAAATCTAATCGGTTACCCCTATAATCGTCATGCCACTATTGCCCCAGTGGGGACATCTTGCCTAGTTGGTCAGTTGTGTAGCTCACAGGGTCCACCACTGGACATAACTGTTGGTGACTTTTCTCCCTCAGCAGCCTGCACAGCACCTTCAGCACTAATAAAGCTGGCCTTCAGGGAGGAAGCATCCTGCATCCTGCTCAGTTTAATTTCTGGGTTCTGCAACTGAAGCATGTATTGTCTTCAGCAATAGGGTTTTACTAGTTCTGGTGAGTAACCAAAAGCACACTGCATTTTTTGGTAAATGAGTGTGGGATGGCCACATTATAGTATGTCCCAATAGACTTTATTGGAAATGTGTACAGAAATATTGGAAACATATAACTGAATATACAGTTATCCAAATAATAAATGAGAATTCTTCAACGAAACATGCCAATACTCCTTTTTTAGTGAAAATGATGATTTCTAGGTATAACCAAACCAAACAGCAGGGTCATAAAAACTAACAAGATAATATTTCACACTGATGGTGCAGTTAGGGACATACTATTGTTGTTAAATTATTTTATTAATTATTTACAAGGAGAGAGAGAGAGAATGGGTGCACTAGGGCCTCTTGCCACTGCAAATGAACATCAAATGGATGTGCCACTTTGAATATCTTACTTTATGTAGGTACTGGGGAGTCAAATCCAGGCTGGCAGGCTTTTCAAGCAAGTATATTTAGCCACTGAGCCCTATGATGGGGAAGTTAGCCTAGAAGGCCTAATTTTGATTTTAGGCATAACTGAGAATTGAGCTCAAAGGATTTAACTCCAAGGACACAGACTGCCCAGAGTTCCTGCACCAGGCAAGTTTGAATGTATCAAGTGAGTTGGATGGCTTTATGGAAATGGAGGGAGAAAAAGACTAAAGAATGTCACAATAGAAATATGTGACTCAACAGGGTTGTTAGGCCATATGAAGCATTTAAGTCACTCACCTAAAAAATTGTCTCCAGCCAGGCAGCTCAGCTGCATTAAAGCACAGAGCCCTTGGTGGTCTTCCTCCTCATGGTGGCTGGTACATTCAAAGATTTCAACCTCATGATCAGCTTACTATTTCATCATCAGAGTCAGTCAGGTAAAGAGGCCAAGGGTGCAGGAGCCTGTGAGCAGGAGAGGTTTTCCTATATAGGTCCATTTCAAGGGGAGGAGCAGCTATGGTCAGACTGTGTCCCCTCAAAGTACATATGTTTAGTTCCAACTTCCAGTGTGTTAGGTATTGGAAGTGTAGCCTCTGGGAAGTAAGGAGGTCATGAGGGTAAAGCCCACAGGAAGTGGATCACTGCCCTTCAAAAGAGACCCGAGATTAGACAGTTCCTACTGCCACCACATTAAGAACAGCTGGAACACTATCCATGAAACAAGAACAGGTTCTCACCACACAAGGAATCTGCTATACTGTGAGATTGGGGTTTGAGCCTCCAAAAGTGTATGAAAACATTTCCTTGTATGTATAAGTTATACAGTCTATAGCTAGAATGCACTGAGACTGCTTATTGTGATGGCTGAGAAGTATCTGTGACACTTTAGAGAAAGGCCATCAGGCAGCATGCTTGAGATGCTTGAGCCTAGGTCTGAAGTGCAGATGGCCTACAAGCCATGGACCACTTACTACAAAACCCCAGCCCTGGGTCATTCTTAAATCTTGCATTTTGTTGCCACATCTTCCCAGTCTTGCTCCTGATTGTGCCATGTTTGTCGTTAGCAAGTGAGCTGCTGGAAACAGTAGAAGCAGCTCCCCATCCCAGCTCTATACAGCACGACTAGCTCATTCTTGCAAGTCAGTTCATCAAAACCACACAGGATTTTCTTCTCTGGCCATGCAAGTTTTAGAATCATAGCCTGTGTCTTTCTTCATACCATGAAGAATTGACACAGAAAAATGCACCCACACCACTTCCCCATGCAGCACTGGGCAGGATTTATCAGCGTCACACTCCAGGTCATCACCACGTTGGCTTCCAGGGTCTTAGAGGACAAGGATAGTATCTATGTGGCCTTTCTATCCTTAAGGGATAAATCACTAAAGGAATAATGACAACCCTGATGAAGTAGTTAGAAGACACCCCAAGCAAAGGCCACCCAGGCTAAGGTGATGGGTATATAGGGGCAGGGGTGTTAAAGGTCCTCCTGGCTGTAAGCAGTGTGAGGAGATAAGCTGGGGACAGGGAATAGAAGCAGGAAATGGCAGATTTAAGGCTGCAGCAGGTTACAGGGTGTCTCTTCCTCCGTGCACATTCTCCTTCATCCCTTCTGTGAACGCTGTTTAAACTGCAGGCTCCTTTTGGAAACTATGTCCTCTGACACTTTGATTAGCTCAAACCCCTGACATTAGCCCTTCTGTCCACAGTTTTCCTTTCCATGGTTTCAGTTACTCATAATGAACAGTGTTATGATAATATTAAGTGATAATTCTAGAAATGAACCATATAACATGATATGGTTTTTCTCTTCCATCGTGTATTGTAATCACTAACTATGCTTAACTTCACAGGTAGGGGTGTGTGTGTGTGTGTGTGTGTGTGTGTGTGTGTGTAAGAAAAAACAATATTCACCATGGTTTCAGGCACCCAAAGAACATTCAGACACACTGTGGATAGGGGGACTGCTGTGTTATTTGTATTTAGTACTTTAACCTGACCTTATAATGGACTGTGAAGGCGCAAATCTCAACTGATTTGTTCTGCATCCAGGGCCAAGAGCTGATGTGGCCCAGCAAGCTCCCTATTTGAGTATGATATTAACCTGCACTTAATACTTTGTACAAATGTCCATGGTCAAGGGGAGAATCCTACTCAGACAGGATCCAGTGTTAGCTCCAAGTTTTCAGAGGTGCCAGGGCAGGAAATGGAGACCAGGATAGACCCAGGTATTCATCTACCCAGAGATGGAGCTACCTCCTGTCATCCTTAGGAACTGGCTTACAGAACATTCACAGAGCTCCTGAGGAATAATTGAATATTAAATGAAGGAGGGTTAACAAGTTGAGGTTTTAGGGCTGGAGAGATTGCTTAGTGGTTAAGGTGCATGCCTGCAAAGCCTAAGGATCTATGTTCAGTTCTCCAGGTCCCACATAAGCCCGATACACATGGTGGCACATGTATCTGGAGTGCATTTGCAGTGGCTAGAGTCCCTGGCGTGCCCATTCTCACTTTTTCTTGCTCTCTGTTTCTAATAAATAAATAAATTAATAATAAAATCTTTAAAAAAAACAAGCTGGGTGTGGTGGCATAGTCCTTTTTAAAAAAACAAAAAGCTGAGGTTTTAGTTCTCCACAAATTCTTCTGGACTCAGCACCTGAGAAAATAAAGCATCACCTGACACTGTCCCCTTGCTCTTGCATCCCCAAAACTGTCATCTCATCACTGAGGTACGAAAGGCCCTGCTAGCCCAGTAGAATTTATTAATTTCTTTAAAACTGCTTCAAAAGAGAATAAGCCAAAAGGCAAGGGTGGGCAGAGATAAGAAGTCGGAGCAGCCCTGCATGTTAATGACAAGTCTGGAGGTTGCAATAGTTTTGTCCCATTGGTTCAACTTCGCTTTGGGTTTGGATTTCCAACAGGCCTCTGGCTTGCTTTCTATAGAACAAATGCAATGCCTCCACAAATTATTAAACGAAATTGAATATTTTCAAATGAAATCTGTAAACTCTGGCACCCTTTGAGAGGATTTCTGGAACGGATTCAAAGAGACTGAAAGTATTATTATGTAGTCAGGTTTGCCAAGCTTAGGTACTTGATTATCTTTTTGGACAAATGGAAATCAATTCCAACCAGAAAAGCAGCAGCAGATCACTTCAGTACATGTGAGAGGAACAGCAGGCTCCATGCATGGGACCAGGATTTCCGAGGCAGCAGTGACAAATTGAAGCTATTATTTCCATTAGCAGTGACTGCTGGTGCACAGCATGTCAGGTACCGTGAGGCAGGTCTATTGGCTCTATAGGATGAGGTGGGCTTTCTTCCTATCTGTGTGCTTCTCAGGGCAGATTGATTCCAGAAAACATGATACACAAGCAAACCAGGACCATCTAAGAGGTGCAAGTAAGGAAGGGCTTAAAGTCCACAGGCCTTGCTGTAACCTGCTTAGGCAGCCTGGACTCTGGCCAGGCACCTCTTTGAATGGTTGCCCTTATTTGATCTTTGAATGACCTTTACCTGACAACTGCTTCTTTTTTTTTTTTTTTTTGGTTTTGCAAGGTAGGGTCTCACTCTAGTCCAGGCTGACCTGGAATTAACTCTGTAGTCTCAGGGTGGCCTCGAACTCTAGGCGATCCTCCTACCTCTGCCTCCCGAGTACTGGGATTAAAGGCGTGCGCCACCACGCCCGGCTTTGACAACTGCTTTTAAGTTTCAATAAGGAGCCACTGCAATGGGGGCCACATGTGTTATTATATGAATATGATTAGGGAAGGATAGGAACTGGAAAGAAGCCAAGATGTGAGGATTCAGATGTGCATGGGTCAACAGTCTAGGGGAGGACCTGCTCATCTGTGAGTCGCCAACACAGCCCCAGAGGATACATTCAGACCAAGTGGTGTGGTTTGAATGTGAACTATCCTATACGCTCACATGTTTGAACTTGGTCCCTACCTGGTGGAGCTGTTAGGAAACATTGTGGAACCTTTAGGAGGTAGAACCTTGGAGGAAATAAGTCACTGGGGGTTGATCTTGAAGTTTTGTAGCCGGGCCCCACTTCCTATTCCCCTGACTACAAATGGAATGTGATCAACTGGCTTCCTGCGCCTGCTGCCATGCCTCCCTGCATCCCATGATAGAATGTTTCCCCTGGAACTGTAAGCTGATATAAACCCTTTCCTTAAGCTGCTTCTTGTCAGGTATTTGGTCACAACAATGAGTTAAGTCACTGATACACTAAGTAACACATATGGGTCATATACACAATTCCTGACTCTGCAGTAGTCTGGTGACTTCAATCTCAGTGGATGAATCATTTTAGCAATAGACAGTGGGGGGAAAGCCTACTTTGTATAAAAGACAGGATAGGCTAGATGCACTAGCTTATCTCCTATACCTAAACTTATGGGGGCCATTTCCTACTGGGGAACACGAAGGCTAAACCAGAGAGGGTGACAATGGAAAAGAAAGGGCTTGGGGTCTTCTTGAAGAAGGTGACCCTTACAAAGACAACAGTACCTGGTCCACCTGGGCTGTTCCTATGATGGATTTTGTCACTGTCTTCTCTCTAGAAGTACTATGTTACTATCAGCAAGAGGGAAGGGAATGCCAGAACCCTTTCCCTGGTAAGCGTCCTTCTGTTTGGAATGGAGACTTCCTTGTAAGGGGCTCTCTAGGCTGCAGCCCCACAGAGTGAGTGACTTGGCTCTAGATTCTACTGCCAGACATCTTCCCTATTTTTTCATCCCTTGGCTCCTCCTCTTCTATCATGGCCGTGTGAGGAACATCATAAATACCTTCACACTTCTCAAGTTTTCTATCCTGGATGTCCCAGACATCATCCAGGATCTGCCCCTGGGTTCCACGGAACCCTGTACATGGCATTGTCAGACCTGCTCCCGCTCTCAGCCACTACCTGTCCCCTTCTGGAATCCATGATTACATCTGCCCAATGGACCAGCTTGTACAGCTCTGGGCTCAGAGCATGGAGCCAGGCTTGCCCTAAGAAGGTGCTCCATGAATATTAAGTTGATGGGTGAACAATGAATGATCCGGGGGCAACCACATGCAAGGTAGGCAGTGTCTCCTCTGATTTATAATAAGGATGAACCTTGAGAATTAAGATCGAGTGGGTGCTTCCAGGGACATATCATGGTCCTGTAAAGATGAGATGATCTTACATATGGGCTGTGAATCAACAGAAGTCTACTGACAGTGTACACTCAGACCTGTGTGCTTTTGAAGAGCTGTAGGCTTTTCAGACCCTTCTTCTTTCCAGCCCTACCCTTTTTGACAAGGAAAGGAGTCCACCAGAATCATTTTTCCTTTTAGTGACAAGGTTCCTGGGCCTTTTGCTAATGGGTACACTCAGCCGTTGGGATGGCCCTACCACCAAGGGGGACAAGGGTCTTTGTGGTTGAGAATATGGACTTGTCTTGCTTAACCAGAACAGTTTTATGTTTGCCTCTGTCTAGGCTAGGCTCAGCCATAACCTCTCACATACAATCACATTCCATCAATGTGGTCCACATTGAGCCACTCCACCCAACAGGATAATGTACATCTGCTTACAGGCTCACTGTGCCATGTGTAGGTCCTGGAGCATGCTTTGAGCATCCTTCTTGTCTGGGTGCAAACCTTGAACATAGCATAACCAGAGTTGCCTGTGATCATGGGAACACTGGCCCCAAATTTCATGCATAAGGTGCTAAAGGACTCTAGAGTTACTTTCTGAGGAAAATTAGTCTTCTGGCCTTTTTTTTTTTTTTTTTAAACATACAACTGTAAATTGCCATGTCTGTTAAAAACATCCTAGTCAGGTTTTGACATTTGCAACATTATTACCATTTGCTTATTGCATGTAGAAGACCATCTCTATGATGTAACTGAGCCATTCTGGTCCCATTCCCACCAGCAGTTTGCTGGGAGGCTACACACAGAAGATATGCTGTTATTTTCAAGCAGCCTAAACTTTGTGCTCTGTTGAAGGAAGGCCACACAAGACCCCATTCCCCCTGCATACTATTACATGGCTCCCACGTGGCTGGCTTCACTGCTAGGCCCTCTATTTGGAGAAAGTAAGGAGCAGATCTGTGCACAGATGAGCTCGTGCTAGAGAACCAGCAAGAGCCAGACATAGCTGCGAAATGAGTAGCTAGAGGCACCCAGACTCTCAGTACAGCCAGGTGCCCAGGACTCAGAAGCCCTTTATTTGATATAGAGATAGTCAGATCCAGGTTCTATCTCTTGACCAATTCCCATTTGTCCTGGAACATCTTAGTATGATGCCATATGTCAGGAAAGAATATGCTGTGTATGTGTTCCAGAACACATCTGCTGTCTGGATTGCTGGGGTGAGGGGAAGGCATGACATGGACCAAAAGATACAATACCTTATGTCAGTCTCAGTAGAGCCTGTGAAGTTAGCTTCCCTGTCTGGAAACACTACCTTAGCTTTCTGGCTCTGGTTTGATTGCTGATGCCCTTTAAAACATCTTGAAATTGAAATATATCTGGTAGCTCCAGGCAGCCACTATTCACTGACAAGGAAATTCCTCATGACAGCAACAGAGAATTAACAAACCTCATCAGGAGACACTCCCCAGAATTTTATTCATGCCATCCTGCCAAGTAACCATGTGTACTTGGCTTTTCAGACACAGGGGCTCATGTTTTTTTTTTTTTTTTTTTTTCCTGTACTGTTTGGGACCAAGTAGCTTGTTTTGATCAGTAGGTTTTGGGAAATTTGTGAGCCAATGTGATATGCATCACTTTTGGGATACAATGTTCACTTGCTTGGGGGAATTTCTCCAGGGGTCTACAGCCTATAGTGCTAGTGGTAGCAGAGGAGTGAGCCTGATTCCTGGGAAAAGGGGACTAGCAGGACTAGTCACTCTAGCCAAATGATACAAGAGGTTTGTTTACATGGAAAATGCAAAGGTGTTTAAGCTCCACTACATTAGACTTGTTCCTACAGGTGTGTCATCCTCAGTGATACAAGACAGACTGTAATGGTGAGACTGGGAATGAAAGTGAGTGGTTGGGGAGATTACAGTAGTGATCCTGTTCCAAGTATTGATTTTGAAATAGATAAGCAAATATGAAATAGACATGCTCATTCTTCCTTCTGGCTCTAAAGCAACTGTATATTTACAAAAGTACTTTTCATTCTGATAGTTTAGGGAGGGAGAGCAAGCAGGCCTGGGAGAGGTACTGAGATGAATTCTCCTTTTAGAATTGGAGTTTTATTAGAATCATGTCACAGGCAGCATGATGGGGTCTGTTCACATTGCTGGTAGAAATCACCCAACCAAGAGCAGCTTGTGGGAAAAAAAAAAAGGTTTATTTTGGTGTACAGAGTCGAATGGAAGCTCCACAATGGCAGGAGAAAATGATGGCATGAGCAGAGGATGGACATCACCCTTTGGCCATAATAAGGTGAAAAATATCAACAGGAGAGTGTGCCAAACACTGGCAAGGGGAAACGGGCTATAACACCCATAAGCCCTTTCCCAACGATACACTGCCTCCAGGATGCTTTAATTTCCAATTGCCATCAGCTGGGGAGACTAGCATTCAGAATACCTAGGTTTATGGGGGACACCTGAATCAAACTACCATATTCTGCACCTGCCCCCCATAAACTGATATCCATACATGATGTAAAATACAATGCATTCAGTATGACTTTAAGAGTCCCCATAGTTTTTATCAATCCTAATGATGTTCAAACATCCTCATAGTCCAAGGTCTTTTAACTAAGCCATAACACCAAGAAAAGCTCCCAAAACCCATAATGACACAGAATAAACATTCACACTGCAAAAGATGGCATTGGGCAGAGCAAAGAAATATTCAACCAATACAAGATTTGAAACAACCAGAGCAAACATCAAACTCTGTAGCTCTAAGACCAATAACTCTAGTCAGTGACAAGTCTCTAAGTCCAGTAATCCTAACCAGTAACAAGTCTCTGGAGTTCTAATTCCACCCCTCCCAGCTAGACTACTCACAGTCCTGGAAAACTTCATCTAGCGCCAGCAGCTCTCCTTGGCAGCCATCTTATGGTCCTGGCACCTCCACTGCAACCCACAGTTCATCCTCATGGCTCCATCAGGTCTCCATGCAGGCATCCAGCAAACCTGCTTCACACTGCCCATGGCCACTTCCAAAAGACAAGACTGTGTTGCAAACTCAATGACCCTCTTTCCTGCATTTCTTTTACTCCACAATACCAGGTAGGGTGCCAGTTTGTTAATCCAGTGGGGAATAAAGCAGACTTTGAAGAACAGGACAGTCCTTGAGCACTCAGGCCCCTTCAAAAGAGTCTACATTCTTCCTGTTGCCCCAGTGCAGGTCAGCTGGCCCAATCTCAAAGGTTGTAATCTCTCATTTGCAGCGGAATGGGCAGCACTTCACCCAAAGGTATTTTTTTTCTGTGCCATATCCCTCTGCTCACACTAGTTCATTTCTATGCAAAGCAACTCTGAACAACTTCTCAGGACATGGACATAACAGCAAGCTTCTCACACAAACTGCTTCTAGCCCAGTCCAGGCAAAGCTCTTTCTCACCCTCATAAGCCAAACCTCACAGTCCTTAGTTCTTACTGCATTCAGGTCTTTCAACTCTGACCAGAATAGTCCATCTAGCTGTACTTACAGCACTGCAAGGTGTCTCTTAGACCAAAGTTTCAAATCCTTCCACATTCCTCTTGAAAATCAATTCCAAAAGGGCAAAACCACACAGTCAGGTGTCTAGTAGCAACACCATTCTTGGTATCAACTTTACTGTTGCAGTCAGGTTCGCATTGCTGGCAGAAATCACCCGACTAAGAGCAGCTTGTGGAAGAAAGCTTTATTTTGTATTACAGACTAGAGGAAAAACTCCACGATGGCAGGGGAAAACAATGACATGAGTCGAGGGTAGCTATCACCCCGCTGGCCACCATCAGATAGACAACAGGAATAGGACAGTGTGCCAAACACTAGCAAGGGGAAACTGGCTATAAAACCCATGAGCCCTCGCCCAACAATACCCTGCCTCCAGAAGGCTTTAATTTCCAATTTCCATCAGCTGAGAAAACTAGCATTCAGAATACCTAAGTTTATAGGGGACACCTGAATCAAACCACCACAGGGTTCTAAAGCCACACTGCAAGACTTTTATTCCCAGGAGGGGTGTTAGTATGCCACGGAAAAACATGAATGGAGACACTGAAGCCAGAGAGAGGGGCCTCAGTTTTCTGAAAAAACAAAGGGAAATTTCTAGCCTTTATTGATTTCCAACTGGGAGGGAAAGTCTGCATTGCGAGATGGCAGGCTTAGTTAAAATTATGTGCTAAGAGCCACACAGGCCCTAAATAAGAGAATCAAGTTATAATTCAAGGTTGATTTGGCCCAGGCAGCAGGGCTTGCCCACCTAGCCTTAGGCCCTGGGTCCCTTATGACTGCATCTGTGTTGTAATACATTCCTTTTTTAAAAAAATGTAAAATTCCTATGTTAGCTATTTTCTTACACCTTGACAAGTTTTGACGAACAAACCCTGTACAGAGGCCCCACTGCACAGGGACAAACATTCCATCACCTTCAACATTTGCTTGTACCTTTCCATGTGTTTCCCTGCCTTCAAGAACCACTGAGCTGCCACTGTAAGTTAGCTTACATATTCCAGAACTTTCATTATTTCTTTTTCTATATGGTTTCTGCAGTGATTTTGTGTTTCATCATTATCATTATATGTATCAATAGTTCGCTTCTTTTTATTTCTGAGTGGTGCCCTACTGTATGGCTATGGTACTCTATTCCCACATCAGCTGACTGATAGCTGGATTGTGTCTAGTTTGGAGTTGTCACAAAGAAAGCTGCTGCAATCACTGATGTTTGATTAAGCGTGCATTCTCACTTCTTCTGGATAAATGTTGAGTTAAATGGCTGAGTCACAGGTGGCACATTTAACTTCTGAAAAATCTATTGAATCTCAAGTGGTTACACTATTTTTCATTTCCATCGACAGTAGATGACAGTCCTCAGTCAGCTTGCTTTCATCCTTTATATACTCAAGGTCTTTTCAAAGATATTTTGGGAGGATGACATCCAATATAAGGAAGAGTATTTTTATTATTTTATTTTATTTTATTTTATTATTTTATTTTATTTTATTTTATTTTAGAGAGGGAGAAAGAGGCAGATAGAGAATGGGCACACCAAGGCCTCCAGCCACTGCCAAGGAACTCCAAACACATGCACCACCTTGTGTATCTGGCTTACGTGGGTCCTGGGGAATCGAATCTGGGTCCTTTGGCTTTGTAGCAAGTGCCTTAACCACTAAGCCATCTCTCCAGCCCCAGAAAGAGTATTTTTAGGATGTAAAAGATACCATAATGTGGCAGAATTAGCAGAAGTGGCTCAACTCTATAGGTTGTGTGTGTGCCAAATGGGTTTGATGGGCATAAGCAGCAATGTCTATAGACTCTGGTAAGATGTGTGTGTCAGCCGGGCATGGTGGTTCACACCTTTATTTATTTATTTATTTATTTATTTATTTTTTATTTATTTTTTGGTTTTGCGAGGTAGGGTCTCACTCTGGTCCAGGCTGACCTGGAATTCACTATGTAGTCTCAGGGTGGCCTCGAACTCTCGGCAATCCTCCTACCTCTGCCTCCCAGAGTGCTGGGATTAAAGGCGTGCGCCACCATGCCCGGCGTGGTTCACACCTTTAATCCCAGCACTTGGGAGGCAGAGGTAGGAGGATTGCCACCCTGAGACTACATAATGAATTACAGGTCAGCCTGGGCCAGAGTGAGACCCTACCTCGAGAAAACCACAATAGAAAAGAAAAGAAAAGAAAAATATGTGTGTCAGAAGTAGTATTTAAACCTCACTTTCTACCTCAGCAAATTTTTGGAGTCCAGTGTCTGGACATGGAGACACCCAACGACGTGAAGATTGCTGCATCTGGCCCCTCATACAGCACATCATCTTCTGGGCTCCTTTAGATTTTGGAGGTAACATATTCTTCACCTAGATGTGCTGCTATAATTCATTTAGCCATTGAACCCAAACCCTACCAGCCTATCGTACCAGCTGCTCTGCCACATGATCACATGCTTCAGTGGATCAATGGGGCTTTACAATGTTTGTGCAGATGGGATGCTGTTTGCCCTTCAGGGTTCTAGAGCAACACCTACTATTCCTCTATAAACAAATGTTATTTTGTAGAAACAGATTATGACTTGTTAATACTGATATCACACTTGATTTTGGCCAAAAGGCCAAGCGATAAAACTTATTAATACTGGGCCTTGGTAGAGATTTGAAATTTAACCAAGAGCTACTGAGATGCCATGGAACCTAAGCTGCTCGTCATGAACCAGGTGTTTGTTATCTGACCCACCAAACTATGAAGTTGGATGGGTATAGCAGTGTCTATTATCAAATGGAAGTGGCATATCCAAGATCAGACCCAAGTAGGCACTGAGTCATGAGTTGGTTACACAGGGAAGAAATACCAGTGGTTCCCTTGCACTTTTCTTCCATACCCACCCCTGTGATCTGGGGAGGTTGTGTTCTTTACAACCACATGACAAAGGAAAGACCTGGGCTTGGTTTACAGATGGTTCTGCACACTGTATGAGTACCCCTCACCCCCAGTTGACAGCTGTATTGCTGCAGCTTCTTCTGGAGACATCCCTGAGGGCAGTAGGAAGGGAAACTCTCAGTGGGCCAAATTTTGAACAGTGCACATGGATGTGAAATTTGCTTGGAAAGAAAATAATTAGATGTAAGACTGTGTAATTATTCATGGGCTACAGCCAATACTTTGGATAAATACTTATGAGAGAGTTGTAAGGAAAATTTGAAAAAGTTATATAAAAGACCCCTCTGGACAAAAAGGTGTAGATATCTCTATCTCATGTGTCCCATGCTCATTTAAAGAATGACTTCAGACAAGAATTTAATAATGAAGTGGATAGGATGACTTGTGTGAATATGAGGCAGATTCTTATTCCAGCCCCAGTCATGGTTCATGAACAAAGTGGCCATCATGATAGTTCTGGGTTATGTATGGGCTTGGAAACATGGATTTACCTCTCAAACCAACCTGGCTACAACCACTGCTGAGAAGCCCATCTTCAAGCACCAGCGACCAACACAGAGCCCCTAGTAAGGCACTAGTCTATGGGGTAGCCAGCCAGCAACTTGTGACAGGTTGATTACATTGGGCAGGAGTCATATTGCACAACTGGAATAGATACTTACCTGAGATATGGATTCGTACTCCCTGCATATCTAGGATCTATACATTCAGGAATTAGAAAGGAAATGGGAATGGCACTCCTCACCATTACCTCTGGCCACCCACAAGCAAAACTGTGAAATGCTCTGCTAGAGGTCCTAGTTTCAGAAGGATAAATTCTTCCACTGAGTACAAAATCACTCTACTGAACTGCCAGTTTAGAATAATGCAGCCACTTTGGGATACCTATGTCTCTGAGTCACTGGCATAGGAAGGAATTACTGTGCTGGCCAGGTGACTGATCCTGAGTACCAAGGCAACACAATGGAAGCCAGTCAGAACATCCCTGAACACCACTGACAACTTAACCCCTTAGTATTACCAGACCTTATGATTCAGGTCAATGGGAAACTGAGCAACCTGGTGCAGGCAGGACTACACACAGCCTGAGCCTTCAGGAAAGAAGTCATGGGCCATCCCAACAGCAAGATACCATGACTGACTGAGCACATCCTGCATGCATAGGAGATATAGGATGGGCACCACAAGGAAAAAGATGTTCTAAGTGCACTGCTATGACTATGTGAGCACTTACAGAAAGGTGGACTATTGTCATTAGTATTTATTCCCCATTTTGTTATGAATATTTGTGTATGTATCAAGCAATACCTCCCTGTCTTATCTCCTTACCATGTAACATAAGATGCACTGATGTTGTATCATATAATTTGAGTAACGTCCAAAGACTCTCTTCCATTCTTGGGAAAAGGGTAAGTATATTATTTCAATTTTATTCTTTTTATTGAAACTTGTTTTATGTCTAATATGTGGTTCATTTTTAGTCAGAGTTCCATGGGATACTGAGAAGAATCTATAACATGCAGTGTTAGAAGGAATGCTCTACTGATGTTAAGTCCGTTTGGTCTGTCATTTAATTCAAATAGTTCTCTGTTTATTATTTTTTTTGCTGGGACCTGTCAGTAGGCAAAAATGTGGTAGTGAAATCACCCACTACTAATGTGCTCTGTGACATATCAAACTTTGACCATTAAATGATCATCTGGACAAATAACTTCTTGTATTCTATCTGACCACAATGGAATAAAGTTAGAATTTACCAGCAAGAGAAACTTAAGAAAATACACAAACCCAGGGAGATTAAACAGCACATTATTGAATAATGGATTGGTCATTGAAGAAATCAAGAAGGAAACAGAAATTTCCTAGAATCAAATTACAATGACAACAAATGCTGGTGAGGTTGTGGAGAAATAGGAACCCTCATTCACTGTTGGTAGGAATGTAAGCTGGTACAACCACTATGGAAAGCAATATGGAGACTCCTAAAAAGGATGACTATAGAGGTACCAACAGACCCAGTTATTCCCTTACTGGGCATTTACCCTAAAAGCTCCAAGCCTCAGTTCAGAGATATTTGCTCAACTATGTTTATAGCTGCTCAGTTCATAATGGCTAAGAGATGGAATCAACCCAGATGTCCATCATTAGATGTAGTATACATACACAATGGAATTCTACATAGTAGTAAGGAAAAATGACACAATGCAATTTGAAGAAAAATGGTCAAACTGGAAAAGACCATTCTCAGTGAACTCACCCAATCATAGAAAGGTAAGTGTCACATGGTCTCACTCATCTGTGGTTCCTAACCTCAATTTGCCTGAGATGCTGACACACCCAATAAACATTTCTAGGACTGGACAATAGGGATGGTGGGGTGGGAAGGGAGGGTAAGGGTGGTGGTCTGGGACAAAACACTGGATCCAGTTGGAAATGGTACCACAAAATCCTATATACTGAAAGACATGCTAAAAGACTGAACCTTCATCAGGTGCTTAGAGAGAACACCTGAATCACAGGGGCCTTGAGAGGGTAGGATGAAGACTAACCTCAACCTTCTCCTTTTCCTCTCTCACTCTCTCTTCTTTCTCTTCTCTCTCTTTCTCTTTCATACTACCTATATTTTTCTTCCTTCTTTTCCCTTGGCACTGACCTATAACTCCCCCAATACCAGTATGTGGTTAACATCCACAATGAGCTGTTGATCAATGAGACCTACAAGGTTTCCCAAAAGAAGACATATTTCTGTTAGAGTACTTGATGACCCACCAAAGATTAATGGTAAGACCCTACTGCTGAAGACCCCATATGTTGTTGGGATGGAACATGGAGTGACCTGGCTGGAATCTGGAAGAGTTCAGCTCCCAGACAGTTAGCTTGTCTACTGTCAGAAGGTGCTACACAAGTGACTGGGGGAAAATGACCAAAATCTGTCTAAGCAACTCATGATCTAAACTACTCAGTAGCATTCAACCTGCCATGATGCTCACACAAGTACAATATTGGTACACAGCATGGTGGGTTACCAACTGCTCTTGATTTGTCTAACAGATCTGCTCAGTGGAATAGAATCCACACCTGGAATGGGGAACCAAGTCAGAACCATATCCAAAAACAAGCCCGCTCTCCAATATCAAGGTCCCAACAATAGTGGGATACAAGAGGGCCTACACCTATTTAATTCTCTCTAAAAATAATGGTTAGGGCTGGAGAGATGGCTTAGCGGTTAAGGCGCCTGCCTGCTAAGCCTAAGAACCTGGTTCCAATCTCCAGGTGGCACTTTTAGCCAGATGCAAAGTGACGCAAGGGTGCAATGCTGCACTTGACCACAAGGGGGGTGCACACATCTGGATTTAGTTCACAGCAGCTGAGAGACTGCTGGTGCACCCATCTCTATCTGTCTCCCTCTCCCTCTCTGTCTGTCTTTCTCTGTGTCTCTCTCCAAAAATAAATAAAATAATAAAAACAATATTTTTAAAAAAATAATGGTTATCCATATATCTTGCACTGACCTCACTCTCCATTGGAGAATTTGCTTCTCTTTTTCAGATGGATGCAGAACCTGAGGAGAGAATCAGCCCATTGCACCTCACCAGCTGAAGCCATAGTTATAGGGGAAATGAGCAAGAGTGCTGCTTTCTCGGTGAACCTGGTATCAGCACAGGGGTGAAGGAGATAGACACAGAGACCACTCAACTCCTACCAAACCAGAGATCCAGAGACACAGAGACTCCCATGACCTCATCACTGAAATAGACCTGAAATGAACCCAACATGGCTTAGGGAAATTCATGGAAGAGGGGTTGGAAAGATTGTTAGATCCATAAGTTGGGTCATTATGCACAGAGACATTGCCTCACCCCCATAACTGATAGCTACCCCCACAATACAAGACCCACAGTCCCTGAGGGGGGAGGACAGGGAGAAGGCTAACAATGGTACCATCATGACTGTATACACATTATATAGCTGACTAATAAAAAATAAATTAAAAAACAATATATCAAAACCTATGAGATGGGTAAAGATGTTTTCACTACACTAAAGTGACAGTGTTCCCAACTTCCTGGGTGATAGTAGTAAAGTACAATAAATGCCCCCAAATAGAAAGGCAACACCAGTGCTCTCTTCCTGTACTTTTGAACTCAGTGAGGCGATTCACATGGAAGCATCTATAAATTCTCTAGAATATTCAGGATTACCCTATCATCTTGACACTGTTTCTGGGAGTGTCAGCCTGTGGATGCATCTGTGGTATTACTCTCTAGTGTGGTTATGGAGAGAGAGAGAGAGAGAGAGAGAGAGAGGGACTCTCTCTCTCTTTTGAACTGGTCCTACTAGCTGAGGTTCTCTGGATAAGGAAGATTAGGGAACAGGTGCTATGTCTTTATGAGCATTGTTGAGACTAGGTCAATTGTAAAGGAAGCTGAAAGCAGCAGTGGAAATCTGAAGAACAGAACAAAGACTGAAAGTGCGAATCCTGTGAACACCACTGGCTCCTGCTGCTGTGGGGCTGTGCTGGACATCCCTAGCCATACTACTCAATAAGGCTGGTGACGTGGTGCTACAGTGCAGATCTCCCAACACTCTAATGAGGTGTTAGATACTGTCTCCTGGAAGGGTGACAGACCCCCACAGCTATCACAATGACTCACAAACCCTTTCCCATTTCTAATTTATTGCTATTTCAAAGATGAATTCTTATGCAATGCTTTACAGTTAAAACTATACTTCTCGGGCTGGAGAGATGGTTTAGCAGTTAAGGCCCTGCCTCCTAAGCTTAAGAACGCTGGTTCCAATCTCCAGTGGTTCCAATCTCCAGGTCCCACGTTTAGCCAGATGCAAAGTGATGCAAGGGCACAATGCCACACTTGACCACAAGGGGGCACATGCATCTGCATTTCATTCACAGCAGCTGAGAGGCTGCTGGCATGCCCATCTCTGTCTCCAAAAAAAAAAAAAAAAAAAAAAAAAAAAAAAAAAAACAAACTACACTCACTAAAATGGATTTTTTTGTTGTTCTTTCCATTACCAGGTATAAAATTACAGCTTAAAATTCTTCTACTTTGGAGAAAGTTCCATAGTCTACTGAGAAGATGGCATTTCTTGTACTTGTGGTGGATTCAAGTGTCCCCCATAAACCTCAGTGTTCTGAATGCTAGGTTCCCAACTGATGGAGATTTAGGAATTAACGCCTCCTGGAGGAGTGTATTGTTGATGCTGGTGGGCTTATGGATCTTATAGCCAGCGTCCCCTTGCCAGTGTTTGGCACACTGTCCTGTTGCTATGGTTCATCTTATGTTGGCCAGGAGGTGATGTCCACTCTCTGCTCATGCCATTGTTTCCCCTGCCATCATGGAGCTTCCCCCTTGAGCCTGTTAGCCAAAATAAACCTCTTTTTTCCTGCAAACTGCTCTTGGTTGGGTGATTTCTGCCAGCAATGTGAACCTGACTGCAACAGTAGTTTTTGAGCAGAATATTGCATAAATGTTTGTCAGTTATAGGTGATCTAGATGTCATCTAACTTCAAGATCATGTGCAATGGCAAGGAGTCAGGGTCCTGACTATGGCCTTTAGATGCACAGTCATCCTTTTCTTTAAGCGACTTTGCCCTTGAAAGAATTAGTGTCACTGGTGCTGATGTGCCCATAAGGTCTCAAAACCAGAACTCTCACTTATGAACACATCTGGCATTATTTGATGATTGTTTCAGGTACAAATTTTTTTTCAGTGTGATTGATCCTCTTTTTAAAAGTCTTACTAGATTTGTTTTTATTCCTGATTTTCAGGTGCCACCAAAGATATCTCAAAAGTTCTATTCAGACCTCCTTCCAGATCCTTTGATAGAAAACAACCAAAGGTTCCTCTCTGCTGCAACTTCTGAACCATGACCCATACCCTCAACCTCCACACCTTGTAGCTGTCCTCAGACATTAGTACCTCCAATCTCTCCATCCCAGGGACTAGCATGGGGATGCTCGCAACCGGAAGGCTGAAAGATGTTCCTTGGAGGTTTCCTCTTCCACCCAGGACCACCTTAGGCACACTCCTCCTCCCCAAGCACAAGACTCGTGAGACTCAGACAGATCTGAATGCTAGAAGAGTCGCTAGGATTGTCCAGACCTCTAAACAAACTCCTGGGTCAGAACTGCCCCATCCAAGCTCCATTCTTGGTCTTGCCTCCTCTCTTGGCATGGGTACTGAAAGTCATGTTTCCGTACGGGGGAAAAGAGTACATGTGCTGCATGAGCTGACAGACATCTGGCCCACATGGGAGCCCTGGTTCAGAAGGACTGCAGGAGAACTGGCTGCCTTGTTAGTACCTGTGCTGTTCTGGAGACCTCCAGGCCAGGCCAAGCAGAGCTGCCCTCATAACCACCTAGAACAGGGATGAAAGTCCATCCCCATTGGTATGACAGCAAAGTGCCAGTTTCCCAGGATCAGCCGCCAGAGATTTTCATAGCAACAGCCATCTCTCAACACAGAGCAGGGCCATGGCATCTTCCTCTCCAACCCTCCCTTGAGGTAAGCCTAGTCTGCTCCTAGGGAGCAATGACTCCATCCCCACTGGGGTGCCTGGGAATCCCAAAAGTCACAGCTTTTCCTCTCACACATGCCTAGAAGTGCCCAGGTGGAGTTCCTGCAGGGCTCAGTCCTATGAAGTCTCCCTTGTGCTGATCTGTGGCTTGCTTCCAGCAGACAGAAAGCTAGAAGCTCTTTGTATTCTTGAAGAAAATTCATCTAGAACAACAGCCTGGAGAATACTGCCAGATGGGTATAAAAAGTTCTTTTGCCTTAGACACATGCACATCCACAATGGGGTTATTCAGAAGTAATATGAAGCTAGCCACCATGTCTAAAGTTATTAAAGAAGTTGTCAATAAAAAACAAGGCATATGCCACTATGCCCAGCTAATGCATCACTTTTAAATGGTGTGTACTTTTCTATGTATCAAACAGTTTGCTTATCCCTGGGGTTATCCTGTTTTTTTTTTCTTCTTCTTCTTGAATCTCAGTGATTCAGTGTTTATGCGTAGGGCTGTGATATAAGTTGAATTACCTTATATGGATGGTGTGAGATAGATGTAAAACTTAATTTTTTTTTCAGTAGAATGTTTAGTATTCCAGCACTGCTTATTGGAAACATGATTATTTGTCCCACTGAATTACTTTGACCCCTTTGTTGAAAATCAGTTAGCTACATAAGTGGATTTATCTGTGTACTTTATTCCATGCATCTACATGTTTGTCTTACATGTAAATATCACCGCACTGTTTTAATTTCTCTAGTAACTCAAGTAAATCAGTATAGCTGTCTAACATGGTATTTGTTTAAAAAATGTTCTTGCACACACTCTCCTGGTATTGTCCATCTGGTGTTGCCCAGGAGGGGATGTCCGCCCTCTGCTCATGCCATCATTTTTCACTGCATCATGGAGCTTTCCGTGGAGTCTGTAAGCCAAAATAAGCTTTTTTCCCCCCCACAAAAAAAATGTTAAAACAATTCTGCCCTGCTGTGGTCACAGGTCACAGAGGCATCAGCACGGAGCTGTTCTGGTCCTGGCCCGGGCCCTGGCCTTCACCTAGTTTCTAACCTGTGCTGCAAGCCCCAATCTCATAGGTTTATTTGCTCCCGAGTAAAAGGATGGGATTTAAACATTGTCTTCTCAGCTCTTTTCTACAGGTGGCAACAACCACACTTTAGATGAGTGCTATTCTTGTTTGTTTGAGAGGTGAGAAAGGAAAAGCACATGTAACATTTAGATAGTGTTCTTCTGGACTGTGCTGAGTCCTGGACCTGGGCTTACCTAGTCTCTACCTCCAACCTGGACACCTCATGGCTTGTTCCTGGAGCTGCTCTTTGTCATGCCTGGCTCCTAGCTGACTGGGTCTGGTCCAGGCCAGTTGGCCTGAGTGTCTTGGGGAGAACCATAGGAGGAGGATGTACCACCACAGGCAGACCACCAGGAGGCATCATGGAGAGGAACATTTTGGTGATCCCTGGACTCTGTGCTGCAGTTGATGGAAGATGGTGAGCAGACGGAAGCCACAGTGAAGGGAAGATGCCTGCCACATGGCACCAGGTATGTGGGCAGCAGCCCTGCTGGCTTCTATCAGCTCTAAATTCAGGAGTGCAGCCATGGTGAGGTGTACCACTCTAATGCAGACTCCCGCCAGCCTGCCTTAACAACCAAGGACACTGCTCAGCACTAGTTGGTGGAAGCCAGCCCTACCTGTTTCAAAAACTTGATGGGGATTTGGCGCAAAGAACTAGAAATGTTTGCAGACACATTTCTAAAATGTCCTGTGGTTTCTTCTTAGCAGCTAGCAAGGGTGGTAGACTGCACCTGAGGGAATGCTTGTCCATATGAGAATGAGGGACTGTGCTCCACACCTCTGCCTCCTAACGACCCCAGCTGTGCCTCCCGCAGGATGGAAGGGAAAAGAATCAAAACTGAACTGAATTTCAAACATGCACAATGACAACATCCATTTCACTTCACACAAGGTGGGGGTCCCCTATTAGCTTCACTGCTGAGCACAGCTCCAGCAGCCTGACTGGAGTCTTTTTCACCCAGCTCATGGGGGGGTAGACAGGGCCTGTCAGAGCACCTGAGTCCCTGTGGAGCAGTGTTTGGCCCATCCCAGGTTTCAGAGGAGGAGGGCTATGGGGGTTAGAAGCAGCTGAGCAGAGGGCCCGAGACTCAGTGTGAGAGCTGTCCATCAAAGAAAGAAAGAACGTGTTCTTGCCTGGAGCATGGGATATGCAGAGTTCCAGGGAATCTGGCCAACATGCCCCGCTCCAGGGGCCGATTTTAAAACAGCCACAGAATGTGGAAAAATCAAGATGATCACCAAACTCAGTATAAAATTAAATACCTCATCAACAATGTTTTACATAGATTATACATGAAACAAAGTATTTTAGATAATGCATTTAACAGATATGCTCTTACCAGGAATCTCATCTTTACTTTTATTCTTAAGTTAATTTTATTTTTAAAATCTGTGCTTACTAGATATTTTTTGTTATATTTGTGGTTTATGTTTTCTGCTGGATGGCACTGATTTAGAAATGTGGATTCTAATCCTGGCTAATCAAGTGTCCAGCTGGTTGGCCACCAGGGCCAACTCGTTGACTCAGATTGTATTTTATGAAATCATCCTAATTTCTTTCATAGCTAAAAAGAATAGCTGAAAATGCTGTCCATATCATCCAGCAGGTTGGCATACTCCTGGCTTTTTTTCCCTTAGGAAACAGGCCTGTCCCATATGGCTGAACAGGTTGTAAACTGCGTGGGAATAACACATCCTAGGGACAATATGCTGTTCGCACTGTATACATGCATACTTGTATATTTATTACTATCTTGTCCCAGAACAAGGCACTGAGAATCTTGTTCAAACAAAATGGGTATAGTACAATGAGTTTCTAATAGAAGGAACTAAGTCACGTGAAGGAGTGACATGCCTTTTTTTTTTTTTTTTTTTTATTTGCACGAAAACTGTAGCCTGCTTGTGTTGGCCCTGGCAGAACCCTGATGTCTGCCTGGATGTTCAGCTCCAACCAGTGCCGTCTTGCTTTTGTCTCTATCTCTGACACAGTCTGGTGAGTCTAATGGCAGGCCTCCGTGCACACATACTGTAGCTCCAGTTGTCCAAACCACCACTGGCAACTGTACTAGAGGGTCACAATAATGGGCCGGCCTAGGATGGACAACTTACCTTCTCATTTTTCTTGTCATCTGTCTTGCACCCTGTGTTGGTGGCGCTGGGTGTGGACAGGCTACTGACGGGCGTCCCTCCAGCCTCCCCATTGAGGTTAGCGGCACTGACGTTGGGAGGCGTGATGGCTGATGCTGCTGAGGTGAGGGGAATGGCTGGCCGGGGGCACATCTGTATCGGGGGCTGCTGCCCATGTTGTGGGGACACCACAGAGCGGGGTCTGAGGCTCGTGGTGGGCAGGTGGGATGGAGAGTTCTGAGTGCGCAGTGGTGACACGGTGGCAGCTGGTCGGTTCTGGGCCTGGGCGGAGGGGTGGGCAGCTAGAAAGATGGTGGATTGAAAGGTTAATGAACATTTTGCTGTATTTTGCTGTTTGATGGCAACAAACCCTCCTATCAGGCTCTACTTCTGACCCCTGAGTGCTAAAACCTCCTAGACCTGGAGAACATCACAAGAGGAGCCACTGAGGCCAGGTAACCCCAAAACTGCATTTCCATCTTTCATTAGTCAGAGGCCATACAACCATTCAGAGCAGCCTTCTCCAGGCAGGAGCAGACAGACGTGACTGTGAAGAGCTAAATGATAGTCTATTTCCCATTATCCCAGTACTGTGGAAAACACCAGACGTTGGGATGATTAAACACTTAGGTGTGGTGGGTGAAGGGCATGAAACCCACATCAGCTCAGGCACACCCCCACCTCAATATAACCATACTTTAGGCCAAGCCTCCAATCTCCAGACCCTTTGTGAACAAACCACATTGAAACTATAGCATCTACCAACAAACCAATGCATTCAGGAGAGTTTTTTTTTTTTTTTTAAATACCCCGGTTAAAGTGTTTACAAAAATAAATTCCATGTAAGCATCTTGAGTAAATCTCTAGATAACCTCTGTATTATGCAACGAGTGCATGTAAGCTGATCCCAGTGCACTACTGGACCGTTCGTCTAGACCCCAGGAACTGGGCCTAAATCGTTATTTCTTCACAGGGTATGGGACCATGCTGGGCTGAGATATAGTAAGAACACACTGGCTCATGTCAGACACAGGAGTGGAGGCAAGGGGTGTATTCTGGTGCAGCTGGAGGCAGGGTTGTTCATGTCCTTGTGGCCATCTTCCTGCAGGAGAAGTCTGGCCTGCATGACATAAACCCAGCTGCGACCCCATCTCCTGTTGCTAGCAAAAATCCCCTGAAGGCCTGACGGAGCTTTGGTGTAGCATTGGTAAATACCTCCCACTGTCAAAGATAAAGTTACCTCTAAGCCCAGCACTACATTGACACTCATCCTATTATTCTTTGGGTTGCTTTTAATTTTGAAAAATTGTCTCCTTACTAAATGCAGAAGAAACAAATGCCCAGGGGGCTGGGGAAGGCGATGGCAATCATCAGTGGATAGTGATCTGTGACTTGGGCTGGTCTGGTCGAGGCAGAGACATCTCTTTATCCCAAGTGCCTCAGAACATTCCAGGCAACATCAATACAGTGTTTTCTTGCATTTTTATCCCAGTCACACTGTTATTATTCTGTATCATTAGCACTTGTGGCTTCAGAATACAGAAAAATCCACACAAACAATTTAAACAAGATCCTCAGCCCCAAATATGCTTTGACTCTAAAGTACACTTACAAATCTTATCAGTGTCTGTGGGTGACAGGCCACTTTGTACCATACTCCCACCCTGTGGCAGGGAGCTGAGCCTTTCTGTAACAGCCATATGGAGAGAGCTGCAAGGTCCACTCATCCCATGGTGACCTGGGCCACCTACAGGTGACTCTACCAGATGACATAGAAAAAGGCTGAGGTAAGGGATTCTTTAAACAAATTCTTTGCGATTTCAGAGGCATTGGAAGCCTAGCATTTGAACCTGCCCACAACATGGCCTCCCATCCTAAGGGAGGGTCAGGCCAGGCAATTATACTGATCAATGGAACCACTGAGGTCATTCAATGACCCTGTGACTGTATCTGCCTGTCTGCCTCCTGAACTCTCCTCCACCCCAGCCTGTGAGCCCTGGAGAGGAAGTAAGACCAGACAGGCAAGAACCATTTGAACAATGGCCTCAGAAACTGTCTTCAGGCTGTTCGGGGCTTTCCACACAGTTCACTCTATCTTCTAGAAAGATGCTTCCAGCCAACTGAGCTGCAGTGTGATTGCTATCTGCCAATTTCTATCTCCCCCTCTAGTTTTCCTTCTCTTCCAAGGCACTTAGCTCCTTTTAATAGTCTGTATTACTCATATGTTTATTATGTATTTCAATTGTTCACTGTCTCTCCCTCTCCAAGAGGCTGGGGAAGCTGGTTGCTGTATTCACTGATACAATACATTCCACCCACCTGGAATGGTGCCAGCATGGAGAAAGTGCTCAGTACAGATTTTAATGAGTGATTGTTTGGGAGGAGGGAAGCCAAGCTAAAACAACACTAAAGATCTCATAGAACTGAACCACTAGAGAAGAAAAAGTGTGCCGCAAGAAAGCGAGGCAGAGCTCACTACTAGCTGTCTAGACTTCTAACCTAGCAGTGACTCTGAGGGTCATCAACACCAAAGGTTGCTACATTCTTGGAAGAGTCAGAACAGCAGGTAAAGGCTGACACAGACAATGCTATTCCAGTCTGTTTCCCCCTTTTCTCTCACCTTCCAACCTTCAGTACGCAAACTTCAGTGATGGACACCACTATTTCTCCTCAGCTCCCTGCTCTGTCCTCAGTATTGGAATCCTGGTGGAACTCATCCAGTCCTGGAGAGTTCTCTGCGGCTGTGCTTTTGAATCTCCTCTCTTTCTCCAGGTATTCTATTTTCTGTCCGAAGGTCCTGCCAGGGGTGTTTTTTGGCCCCTCATCCTCCATCTTATGCTTCTCTAGAATACTGTTCATCTTTGGCCCTGTGATCTGGTACATTCCTTTTCTTAAAAAATATTTTATTCATTTATTTATTTATTTGAGAGAAAGAGGCAGAGAGGAAGACAGAATGGGCACACCAGGCACTCTAGCTGCTGCAAACAAACTCCAGACACGTGCTCCCCTTGTGCATCTGGCTAACATGGGTCCTGGGGAGTGGAACCTGGGTTCTTAGGCTTTGCAGGCCAATGCCTTAACTGCTAAGCCATTTCCCCAGCCCTCCCTTTTTAAAAATTATTCCATTGGGGCTGGAAGGATGGCCTAGCAGTGAAGGTATTTGCCTGCAAAGCCAAAGGACACAGGTTCGATTCCCCAGGACGCATGTAAGCCAGATGCATGAGGTGGCACAAGCATCTGGAGACCCTGGCATGCCCATTCTCTCAGTCTCTGTCTCTCTCTCTCTCTCAAATAAATAAATAAATAATAAAAATAATAATAAATAAAAAATTATTCCTTTTTATGACTCCAGTGTCACCAATTTTGTCTTTAAATGTATATACTCTACAGAATTTATGCTACGTATGTTTTTCTTTTCCTAAATTTAAAATTTGCTTTTTCCTCCTAGCTATTTCTGATTCATAGACATTCACCTGTTTTTCCCCCTGTATCACCTCTTTTTTCTTTCCTATTTTTGAGGGTTATTCCTTTCTTTTCTTCTTGGATCTTAAACATACTGGTTTTGAAGACTTAAAGAATTCTTCCTGCTGGGCATGGTGGTGCATGCCCTTAATCCCAGCACTCCGGGAGGCTAAGGTAGAAGGATTGCTGTTGAGTTCAAGGCCAGCCTGAGAGTACATAATGACTAATGAATTCCAGGTCAGCCTGGACTAGAGTAAGACCCTATCTCAAAAAAAAAAAAAAAAAAAAAAAAAAAAAAAAAAAAAAATGAAGGATTCTTCTTTATCTCTCTCCCATTACTACTTGGGTTTTTTGGTTATTTTTTATGTGTTAGTTTCCTTCCTGTGTTTTGAATTCTTAGTGAGCCAGTTCACCTTGAACGTGAGGCTACTGTTCCACACCTCCCACCCCCAGACCCTGGGCATGGCCATTATTAGTTCTGCAGTTCTTCTGCAATAGCATCTAGGCACTCCATCAAAACCAGGAGTGATGGACTGCAGGGGAAGTGTGGATCTGGTGTTCAGGCCAGAGTGTGCCAAGGCAGGCTCTCTCTGTTCTCTTCCATACCCCAGACAGTGGTTCATTGTAGATTATCCCTGGCAGAGCCTAAATACTTTAGAGCTAGTAAACCTGGAGCTTCCCCCTTCTCCACACAAAGTCCATATTCTCCCACAGGAGTCGGAAGTCAGTCAACACTCTACACTTTTCATAGATCCCAGTAGCAAGTATGTTACCCTCACTTGCTACTGTGTGTTCAATTTTGATTAGATTCATAAAGTTTACTTTTTATAAACTTTATTTATTTGACAGAGAGAGCAGGGGAGAGAGAATGGGCACATCAGGGCCTCCAGCCACTACAAACAAACTCCAAATGCGTGCGCCCCCTTGTGCATCTGGCTAACGTGGGTCCTGAAAAATCAAACCGGGGTCCTTTGGCTTTGCAGGCAAATGCCTTAACCGCTAAGCCATCTCTCCAGCCCAAAGTTTACTTTTTAAACTACTGAAAACAGACATTTCTGTGTTTAGAACAAAGAGGATCCCCATACAAAGTGGAACTCATGCTTTCATACACTCCTTCATTTGCTTCCTAGCAGACCCTTACTCCATCATTCCATCAGATCATGTGTAGACACGAGCAATTATGAATCCACATGTCACTGAATTTAACATACAAATGTTTGAGAAAATGTGTCTACAGTCCAGTTGTTCACTTTACAACTATATCAGACAGACTTGATTACTACAGTTTTATAACAGATTTTGAATTCAGGTTAGATCTCCAAATTTGTTGTTCTTTTTCCAGGTTGTTTTTGGTTATTCCAAGTGTTTTGCATGCCTATCCTAATTTGGAAGCCAGATTTTCAATCTCTACAAATAAATTAGTTGGCTTTTGATTGATACTAAACTGAATCTATATATCAAGTTTTATCTCTCTCTCTCTCTCTCTCTCTCTCTCTCTATATATATATATATATATATATATATATATATATCTATATCTATATCTATATCTATCTATCTATCTATCTATCTATCTATCTATCTATCTATCTATCTATAGTATGAATGACCATCTTAACAATGTGAAATCTCTTCACCCACAACGTGTATCTCCCTACTTATTTAGAGATTCTTTCATTTCCCTTAGCAATGTTTTATAGTTTTCAGTGTACAGGTCTTTCCTATTGCGTTTTGAATGTGAAATGTCATCCTCAGGCTCATGTGTTTGAAACTGGTTGCACTGTTTCAAGAGGGTGTAGAAAGTTTAGGAGGTCAGGCCTAGCAGGAGCAGAAGGTTGAGCACTCTTATGCAACCCCACTTCTGGCCATATCTTTCTGCTTCCTGCCTGACACTGCAATGAGACCAGCTGCTGCAAGCTCCCCATCCTGGATCAAGCTACTTCAGCTGCCATGTATCTGCTGCCAAGATGTATGGCACCCTCTAAACAGTGAGCCCAAATAAACTCCTCTTTTCAATTGTTTCTGTTGGGCAGTCTATCACTGGCCAACAAGACAAGAAAGGTAACCAAAGTAACTATCTTTTGTTAGATCTATCCCTATTTTCTCTTTTTATGCCATTAAACTTGGCATAGATTTTTAAATTTTTAAATTTTATTTACTTGCAAGGAGATATAGATAGAAAGTGGGTGCTCATGGCCTCAAGCATATGAAAAGATGATACACTTTGTGCATCTGGCTTTCCGTGGGTATTTGGGAATTGAACCTGGGTTTTTAGGTTTTGTAGGCAAGTGCCTAAACCACTGAGCAATCTCTCCAGCCCTGGCATAGATTTTCAACTGTCAATTTCCCGTTGCTTATTGATAGTAAAATCATCCCTTTGTGTCTGTGAGGGATCTAGAAACTCATAAATATGAAAATTTGTTTGATTCCCTTGGATGAAGTAGTGAAGTACTGTAGTATTTGCATAAAACCTGTGTAAAACTTACTGTATACTTCCATTCATCTCTAGACTATTTACAGTGCACAGTACTATGTAAATGGAATAGAACTAGTTATATACTGTATTGTTTAGGGGATGACCAAAAAAGTCTGTACATGTTCAATATAGATGCATTTTTTATTTCTTCCCTTTTTTTTTTTTTTTCTTGAGGTAGGGTCTCACTCCAACTCAGACTGACCAGGAATCAGTCTCAGGGTGGCCTCGAACTCACGGTGATCCTCCTATCTCTGCCTCCTAAGTGCTTGGATTAAAGGCATGCGTACCCAGGGCTGGAGAGATGGCTTAGGGGTTAAGGCGCCTACCTCCTAAGCCTAAGAACACTGGTTCCAATTTCCAGCAGTTCCAATCTCCAGGTCCCACGTTTAGCCAGATGCAGTGATGCAAGGGCGCAATGCCACACTTGACCACAAGGGGGCATGCACATCTAGATTTTGTTCACATCAGCTGAGACACTGCTGGCACGCCCATCTCTGTCTCCCCCCCTCTCTGTGTCTCTCTCCAAAAAAATAATAAAAAATAAAAAAGTTAAAAAAAAAGGCATGTGTACCCAAACCCAATTTTATTTCTTTCAAATATTTTTGATCCATGATTGGTTGGGTCCACAGATATGAAGAGCTGAAATACAACTGCCTTTTGTGTATTTATTTTGTATCCTGCATCCTTATTGAACTCATTTTTAAAGCTCTAAATTGTGTGTGTGTGTGCATGTGTGTGTATGTGTATGCGTATGTGTATGTGTGCATATGTGTGTGTGTATGCCTCCTTAGGGCTTCTCTATCTGCATAACTTTTCTACCCTGCCCCTAGTAGAATTTCTAGTATAATACTGAACAGAAGTGAAGAGTGGGCAGCCTGTCCTCTTCCCATCTCTTCAGTCTTTCACCATCAAGTATGGTGCATTTGTGTGATCTCACAGAGACCCTTCATCAGACTAAAGGAGTTCATTTCTATTCCTCATTTTCTAAGAGTTTCTTAAGTAAGGAATAGATGCTGGGTTTTAGCAAATATATTTCTGATTTTTTGTAGTAATCATTTTTAAGTTTGTTACTAAGATGAATTACATAAATTGTTAAATGGTAATCCAACCTCACATTCCTGGAATAAATTCTATCTGATATATTAACCTTTTTATTTGTGGTTATATTTAATTTGTTGAAATCATCTTTAGGATTATTATGTCTACATTTATGAGGAATACTGGACTGATTTTACTGATTTTATTTTCTTTTAGTTGTATGATTTTGTTATTAATGTTAACTTTATAGAAAAGACGGGAAATGCTCTCTCCTCTTTTCAATTTTCTGGAAATGTTCAGAAAATTCTTTCATTTCTGACTGGCTTTTGTTGTTGTTGTTGTTTGTTTTCAAAGTAGGGTTACACTCTAGCCCAGGCTGATCTGGAATTAACTATGTAGTCTCAGGCTGGCCTTGAACTCAGTGATCCTCCTACCTCTACCTCCCAAGTGGTGGGATTAAGGGTGTGCATCACCATGCCTGGCTAATGTTTTTATATTTAAATTTAAATGCTATAAGTTCTTCCCAAATTATTTTAGATAATTCATCAATGAAGTCATCTACTTCTAGAGTTTTCTCTTTTTTAATTTATTTTTTATTTTATTTATTTTTATTTATTTATTTTTTTTGGTTTTTCGAGGTAGGGTTTCACTCTAGTCCAGGCTGACCTGGAATTAACTATGTAGTCTCAGGGTGGCCTTGAACGCTCAGCGATCCTCCTACCTCTGCCTCCCGAGTGCTGGGATTAAAGGCGTGCGCCACCATGCCCGGCTATTTTTTATTTTTTTACTTTATTTATTTTTGGAGAGAGAGACAGAGAGAAACAGACAGAGAGAGAGGGAGAGGGAGATACAGAATGGGCACGCCAGCAGTCTCTCAGCTGCTGTGAACGAAATCCAGATGCGTGCACCCCCTTGTGGTCAAGTGCAGCATTGCGCCCTTGCATCACTTTGCATCTGGCTAAACGTGGGACCTGGAGATTGGAACCGGGTTCTTCGGCTTAGCAGGCAGGCGCCTTAACCGCTAAGCCATCTCTCCAGCCCTTCTTTTCTTTTTTTTTTTTTTTTCTGAGAAAGAAACAGAGAGAGATAGAGAGAGAGAGAGAGATTATGAGCACACCATGGTCTCCTGCCACTGCATATGCAACTCCAGACACAAGTGCGTCTGGCTTTAGTGGGTATTGGGGAACTGAACACGAGCCATCAGGCTTTGCAAGCAAGCATCTTTAACCACTGTGCCATCTCTCCAGAGTTTTCTTTGTGGTTGTTTTTAAACTTCTAACTCCACTTTGTTAATACATATAGTCCTATATTCTAATTTTTTCTTATTCAGTAAGTTTGACAATTTGTGTATTTAAAGGATATCTGAATATATCCATTTCATTTTAATGTGTTGAATTTATTCATGTGAAGATTTTTAAATAATTCCTCATTATCACTTTTATTATTTCTGGTGTTGATGACTTGTGTATTTCTCCCCTTTGCTTTGTCCAGGTGGCTAGAGGCTTGGCAGTTTTGTTGTTCTTCTCAAAGGATCACTTTTTTGGTTTTATCTATTTTTTTCTGGTTTATAAGTTTCTCCAATTGATCTCTTACCACTCCCTTTGTGGTCCTTTGCTCATTTTAGCTTAGTTTCTGTAGGTATAACTGAGGTCATTAATGTGACACCTTCCTTAGTTTTCTACTGTAGATGTTCCATACTATAAACTTCCCCCAGGACTGCATTAGTTCCGTCCTGTAAATTCCAACATGCTGTGTTGTCATTTTGTTCAGTTCAAAATGCTTTCTCATCTTCTTTTTGATTTCTTCTTTGATCCACTGGTTACTTTGAAGTATGTAATAATTATTTGTGATACAGACTTGTAATTCAACTTCACTGTGGTCAGAGAATGTAGTTTGTATGATTTGAGAACCCTTGCACATACTGAGTTTTAAGTATTATAGCCTATTTTATGGTCTATCATGAAAATGTTCTATGTGCACATTAAAATAATGTGTGTTTTGATGCTACTGGGCAGCGTTCCCTAAATGTCAATTCAGTCAAATTGGTTATGGTGTTTTTCTAATTGAAAAACACAATAATACTGCAATTGTGCATTTTTCCCAGCTGCTTCATCTGTATTTGCTTATGTATTTGGAACCTCTTATTTGCTGCCATTTTAAGATATGAACAGTGGCAAAAAATTTGAGTTGCCTGAGATGCACTCTTCTAGTTGAATTTAAACAAGGTAACTGCATTTTGGTAGCAGCTTTCAAACAGCAATGACAGGAGGATGGCACCATGAGGGCCAGTGCAGTTCGAGAAGCTCTGAAACTCTGGCCCAGTGAGTTGGGATTTCAATCTCAGTTCTGGCACCTGTTAGTGGAGACTCCTCTGGCCAGCTACTTAATATCTCATTTTGTATTATGTAAAATAAAGAAAATAGTATCAACTAGGGTGAGATTATTATCTCTGTGAGCTAGATATATGCTCACATACGTGCACTGTTTCACCGCTGAGCACCAGCAGCAGTTCAGTGTCTGTGCTATAAGTGGTAGGAGCATGCGTTCAGCTTGTCTTTAGATTTAAAGTATTATAATGTCTCTTGTTCATGCACAAGTTGAGTTGGTTTGTTTGCTTGTTTTTAATAAAATCTGACAGACTAACCCTAGTTCTATTTGGAGTTATTGAGATCATTTACATATAATCTGATGGATGATCTGTATGAGATTTTAAACCCATCATTTTATATATTTTCTCTTTTATCCATGTATTCTTTATTCCTTTCCCCTTCTTTTTAATCTTTTCCTTTGGACCTTTTTTTTGTTTTGTTTTGTTTTGTTTTTCAAAGTAGGGTCAGGCTGACCTGGAATTCACTATGTAGTCTCAGGGTGGCCTTGAACTCTTGGCGATCCTTCTACCTCTGCCTACCAAGTGCTGGGACTAATGGCATGCACCACCAAGTCTGGCTCTGAACCATTTTTTATGATTTTATTCCAACTCCTTTATTTTCATATTGAATGATTGCTTAGATCTTACTAGTGATTTCTTGCTCTTTACACAAGATGTAAGAACCTACAACAGTATACAGTGTTTTTCCCCATATGGTCTTTATGTTATGTTCCCATAATTTTAATTTTATATCAACTTAAATAAAAAAGTATATTAATTTTTTTTTTTTTGGTTTTTCAAGGTAGGTTTTCACTCCAGTCCAGGCTGACCTGGAATTCATAATGTAGTATTAATTTTGTTTTTGTTTATTTTTATTTACTTATTTATTTATTTTGGTTTTTTGAGGCAGGGTCTCACTCTAGCTGACCTGGAATTCACTATGTAGTCTTAGGGTGACCTTGAACTCACGGCAACCCTCCTACCTCTGCCTCCTGAGTGCTGGGATTAAAGGAATGCACCACCACGTCCAGCTAATTTTGTTTGTAAACATTTAAATAATAAGAAAAAGCCTCATACACTTATTTATGTAGTTCTTCACTACTTTGTCTAGATTTTTTTTTCTTTGTTTTTAGAGAGAATAAGAGAGAGACAGAGGGAGAGAGAGAGAATTGGCACACCAGGACCTCAGTCACTGAAATCGAACTCCAGACGCTTCCGCCACCTAGTGGGCATGTGCAACCATGTGATCACTTTTGAGCTTCTGGCTAACATGTGACCTGGAGGGTAGAACATGGGTCTTTGGGCTTTGCACATAAGTGCCTTAACTGCTAAGCCATCTCTCCAGCCCTAGATCCATATTTCTAATATCTTCAAAAGAATTTCAAACATTTCTCACAATGTGATCTATTTCTAGTGGAATATGAGAGTTTTACTATGTCTGAATAATTCTCTTTTTATTTGGCTTTTTTTCTGAAAGATATTTTTTGCTGGGCATAGCACACTAGATTGACAAACACATTTATTTCAACATTTCTTTTTTATTGCCTTCTCACTTGATGTGTTCTTTATACAAAATCTACATCATCATTATTGTTGTTATTATTATTATCTTGCTACCTTTTTTTCTTTCCTTTTTTTTGTTTTTTTGAGGTAGGATCTCACTCTAAAGATGTGCACCACCATGCCCAGCTTATTTTGCTACTTTTTGTACTATGTTTCTTAGGCTGCTCTTGATGTTTTACTTTTCAGTGGCTTTGAACACTTTGTTTTTGCTGCAGTTTATCCCTGTTTCTTTCTTTTTTTAAAATTTATTTATTATTTGCAAGCAAAGAGACAGGAGACAGAGAGATAATGGGTGCCCCAGGGCCTCTAGCCACTGCAAACGAACTCCAGATGCATGCATTCTCTTGTGCATCTGGTTTATGAGGGTCCTGGAGTGTCAAACTGGGATCCTTTGGATTTGCAGGAAAATACCTTAACTGCTAAGCCATCTCCCCAGCCCCCCTCTTTTTTTTTTTTTTTTTTTTAAGGTAGGGTTTCACCCTAGCCCAGGCTGACCTGGAACTCACTATGTAGTCTCAGGGTGGCCTCAAACTCATGGCGATCCTCCTACCTCTGCCTCCCTAGTGCTGGAATTAAAGGTGTGCACCACCATTTGTGGCTTGCAAAGCACTTTTGATGGCCTGAGTTCAAACCCCCAGAAAACATATAAAACCAGCCACAGTAGTGAGCATCTTGAATCCCAGCCTTTGTATGATGAGGTAGGAGGCATTCTCTCTCTCATACATTTAAGAATATTAAAGAATTCTTTTATCTGTTTCATTTTCTGTTGATTCTATAGCCATGTCTTCAAATTCACTCATAATTTTTTCTTAAGCAATGTCTAATTTGTCATTAATTCCATCTCATACTCTATAATTTTTAGTTTAGAAGTTTGATTTTGTTCTTTTCAATATTTTCCAGTCTCAACTTTACAAATATATGGAATATAGTATTGGTTTTAATGTCTTGAAGTGCTTTTTTAAAATTTAAATTTTTATTTTTTAAAATTATTATTATTTTTTTGGTATTTCGAAGTAGGGTCTCACTCTAGCTCAGGCTGACCTGGAATTCATTGTGTAGTCTCAGGGTGGCCTCGAACTCATGGCGATCCTCCTACCTCTGCCTCCCAAGTGCTGGGATTAAAGGTGTGTGTCACCACATCCGGCTACATTTTTATTTTATATAAATTATAACAGGTTATATTCTTTTATCCTCTCATCCCAGTTTCTATTACCTTGGGATTATAGTTGTCACTGTGGAGTCATGAAGGCCTCAGCCAGTCCCTGTGGGGTGGTGGTAATGGGGGGTGGACCATAACTCAGTATATTCTTACCCACTCTGTAGCTCTTACAATCTTTCTGCTCCCTCTTCTGCAATGTTCCCTAAGCCATGGCAGGACAGTTGGCAGTGATTCAGTGTTGAGTTCTCTGTAGCTTCTGGATTTCTGCTTTGATAGGCATTGATTGATCACTGAATCTGTCACCACTGCCCTGGAACTGCTTGTCAGGCTAGCTGTAAGAGCTGTATTCATGTTGCCACTTCCTCTGCAATCTCTCTGGGGCTCTGGCAGTTGTAGTAGCGGCAAATCTTTTGGTGGGTGGGCAATAGGCTATCTTCTTGTCTTATCTATTGATGGATCTTGGTTCTTCTACATTTTCTTTGCCATCTGTAATATAAAGCAGATTCTCCAACAAGAGTGAGAGCAGCTTGGGTTAAAGGAAGTATGTGAATTCATTTGAAACATTTTTATTTTAATTTATTTGGTATGCAAGCCCACTCTTCTTCTCCAGAGATCAGTGGGGGCTTCTTCCCGGAGTCTGGAAACTGTAACTTTTTTAACATAGTCAAGTTTGACTAATTGGCTGATTGTGCGCTGTGTCTTCTTGTTTCTTTGCACACCTAGTGCATTTTCTTACATAGCTGATTTTCTGGGAGATATATATATGTTGGGTTTTCAAGGTAGGGTCTCATTCCAGCTCAGGCTGACCTAGAATTCCCTATGTAGTCTCAGGGTGGCCTTGAACTCACGGTGATCCTCCTACTTCTGCCTCCCGAGTGATGGGATTAAAGGTGTGTGCTACCACACCCAGCTGGGATTTATGTTTTTAAGGGCTAGGTGTTTCTGTATTCCAACAAATATTCTTGAGCTTGTTCTGTAACACAGTTTATGTGATTGGAAGCGGTTTGAGCCTTTTGAGTTTTGCTTCTCCTGTTAGCTGCAACTAGAGCTGTGCTCAGTCCACTAAGGCCAGGTCCTTTTGTGTTGACTACTTGGTGCTTTATGAATTTGGAGTTGTTCTTCAATGTGGCTGATAGAAACAGGCATTTCTGGCCATGTGTATTCTGGATGCTGTGAGTACTATCCTTTCATTCTTTTCCTGGCACTGGATATTTCGTTCACATGCATATACTGATTTCTTCTTAGCAGAATAGGAGCTCTCTCTGAGAAGCTGTCACCTTTCTCCTCCATCCTGTAAACTCAGCCATCTTTGCCTATGCCTTACTGGGTTCCATCTGGCTGCCCGCCTGTGCCACAGTCTGCACTCTCCTCATGGAACATGTCCTTGTCTGTCTCATGTCCAGTGTTCCAACAACCATTGCCATATATTTGTCTGCTTAATTGTTTCCAGTGGGAAGGTAAAGCCTGTCTTCATACGTTAGCTTGGGCCATAAGCAGGAGTCCAGCTTGATCTTTCAAACAGAAAAGTCTATACCTACTAGTTAGTATTTTCTGATGTTTCCCCCTGCCATTAAGATAAAATCTAAACTCTTCAACGTGGCCCCAAAGCACCTTCATGACCTCCACCTGCTTGGCTCTGCAGCCTCGCTTTCTTGATTCTTCTAAAGTGACCTTTCTTGCTTCTGAATGGCCCAGATCTCTGCAGGCCTCAGGCGCTTCTCATGCCGTCGCTCTTTATGGACACTCCTCTGACACTCCCAAACACCTGTATATGCTGAGTTCCACCAACCCTTCAGACGGAACATTTGTCTGTGTAGAGAAATGTGTATTCCACATTGGACTGCTCCTCCCACACCTGTGCTCCAGCCAAGTGAAACTAGACAAATCCACTCCAAAGAGGAGCCATGGCCTTTCTCACTGCCAGGCGTCTGCCCTTGCTGGTTCTCCTGCCTATGGCCTTGTCTGCTTAGACAATATGTAGCTGCCTTTTAGGATCCAGGCATCATCACCTCTTCTTGAAAACTGTCATACTGTGCCCATTTCCTCTTTCCCTTCCTCCTGATCTGAACAAATTCTCTCTTCATCCTTCCTTAAGGTTTGCCTATGCCTCCACCACAGCACTTCTTAAACACTACAGCAGGAACCTTCTTTTTTTTCTTTTTTTTTTTTTTTTTTTTTTTTTTTTTAAGGAATATACTTTTTTGACCTTTCCTTTAACTGGTCAGAAATGAGGCTTGTCTGGTTTCCTCTGGAACTCCACATCCTTGCAAAGAACTGTCAGTACCCAGCTCTTTTCAGTTTTTAAAATGTATTTTGGGGGCTGTTGAATAGATGGCCATATGGATGGGGCTCCTGCCCATGCTAAATACTGACATAAGGTTACAGAAGGAACACTGTTACTTTACAGGGTATGCTCTGCCCTTGGAAAAGGATAGAGCAAATCATACTAGGTGTTATGGACAATGCAATTAAGCCTTTGTCAAACTGCCTGCTTTTGGCTCCAGATGAGAACACTGTTGAAATGCCTACCAACTCAGGCCTGGGATCTACTGAAATGGGCAATTACTGTAGTAAACAATTTATTTCTTATACTGTCAACCATGGTTTTCACTATAAATGCAGAATAAAATGCAAAATTCTATGGGAAGCCAGTGTCATTTAACTTATATCCCTATAAGGTGTGGGAGGAGCAGTCCAGCGTGGAAAGGACATCTCTCTTGTGTGCCTGGTAGGAGCCGTCTTTAACCCGACCACCACAGCAACAGTTTAGGGACACACATTAGGCTGGAGAGCACTAGGGGAGCCATTTAGCCATCGTGCATCTCACTCTCCTCCCATGTAAAATTAAACTGATGGAAGAGAATGCTTGTCAAACTATCATGGTTGCTATGGTGATGGACGATTGAGACACAATGTTGTGCTGCCCTGAGTCAAACCAATTTCTTTTGGATACTGCTTGTTGTTGCATAGAGGAGGAATGACCAGCAGGGCTCCATTTTCTTTTGAATTGGGCAAGTTTCTATTGAAGCTTGGCATGGAAAGCCATTTTTTTTTGCTGGCTGCTCCATGCAGATAACTGGAGGCTGCTTGACACACTTGCATGGCATGCTGGGCTGACGAAATGTTTATAACCAGAAGGAACCTAGTCCAAGCCATTTTCTGCCCCACTCTTGTCTGCTGCTCCATAGGCCCAGGAGGTCAGCATCCTGGCATGCTGCTGACCAATCTGGAAGTTTCACTGAAAAACATTCATGAGTTGTCTGCCATTGATAGCTGTATTCCTAAGTATAGGATAACAATTAGATCACCTTAAACCATGACATAAATGTGGTTGGTCAAAAGGTAAGTATTTGGGGGTGAGGGTTCCAGGAGCAGATGAAAAGACTTCAGAGCACTTGTGACATGGATGTGGGGCTTAGTTGGCACCAGGTTCACTCTGTTGGACATGAATACCACCCTGAAATCCACCAGAACTTTACCTTGTGCTCACTGGTGGTGCTAGACAGTAGGTACCAGAGGTCTCTGCTGGCCCTGAGAAACTGAATGTTTGCATCACTTGTTTCATCCTTAAAGGGAATCCATAAGGCCTCTGGCTTTCCTCTTTGAGGAGATGCATATGCCAGAGAATTTACCCCCCAGACTGTAACTTGTTTTTTTGTTTTGTTTTGCTTTGTTTTTCTGAGGTAGAGTCACACTCTAGCCTAGGCTGACCTGGAATAATTCACAGTGTAGTCTTAGGCTGGCCTTGAACTCACAGCAATCCACCTACCTGGGCCTCCTGAGTAACTGCTGGGACTGAAGGTGTGCAACATCACGCCTGGCTGGGCCTGCATTCTTTTTTTTTTTCTTTTTTTTTTTTGAGAGAGTAAGAGAGAGAGAGAGAGAGGATGGGCACACCAGCAGCCTCTCAGCCGCTGTGAACGAACTCCAGACACTTGCACCCTTGCATCACTTTGCATCTGGCTAAACGTGGGACCTGGGGAATCGAATGGTTCGTTAGGCTTAGCAGGCAGGCACCTTAACCGCTAAGCCATCTCTCCAGCCCGGACCTGCATTCTTAATGTGGGTGTGACTCTTATATAGGGAAGCTGTTCTAAATCAGCCTGAGTACACATGTCTAAATCTGACTTACCATCTTTCCATAAGCCAGTTCCACTTGGGCATCTTCTATGCTGAGCATATTCTTATCATTTTCCAAAGCAAATCATCTCCAATCTGGACTTTGGATTCGGTTAGTTCAGCTCTCCAAGTTAATACAGTGTTGCTCACAAACAGAACCACCATGCCTCATGAGTGGCTCAGTGCCCTGTGCCCATGCTGTAATCCCTCACTGGGTCAGGCCCCTTGCAGGCTCTTGCCCTCTGGCCAGTTAGCTTTTGCTTCAGGCCCAGATACTCCTCGCCAGCTCTTCCCTACCTTGTTCCACAGTGGTCTTTGGAAAAATCTTATTTTTCAGGTTGAAAATCCCTTAGAGGTCTTCCACTACTCTTAAATATCATCCCCCCCCCAAGAACCTTTAGTCCTAATTCCTGGTTACTTTTTTGATTCTCACATACTACAACAGTAGAGGTACTAGGTGTTGAGCACATATCAAGAGCAATGCTGGGCAGTCCTCGCACAATCATCCCATGTTACAGAGGAAAGCTGAGGTCTGCTGGATGCTCAAGTTCCTGCCTTCAACTAGACTTTTATGTGCTCTGCCTATACAGAATTCCAGTTGTTCCCTTGTCAGGAGGGGTGTACTCCAAGACCTCCCCCTTGTGTGTGCTTGAAACCATAGGTGGTACTAAACTTTATATAATCCCCTTTTCCTGTCCATACATGTCTATGACACAGTTTAACTTGTAAATTAGGTATAGTGTGAGATTAGCAAAATAACTATTACGAATAATTAACTAGACATAGAATAATGATTACCAGTACTGTGGTAAGGTTTAACATGTGTGTGGATCTGTCTCTGTCTCTCTATCTCATGGCACCATGCTTACTGACCACAGACACCTGGAAATACAGGAGCCCCACATGCAGGAGGGAAGACACTCGACCCTGCAGTCAGTTTCATGAAGACTTAAGGTCTCCTACACATCCTTTGACCATTTCTTTTCTCTTCACCACAAGCATACCCTTTCTCCTTGTTGCCTGAGTTACCTGACTGCTCATTCTGGGACTGGTCTCTTTCGAGGAGCCCTTCTTGCTCTGTGCTCCACACCGACCTTAACCTCCACAAGCACCCTCAGCTTTCCCCCCAAGGTGCTGTCACTTTCTTGATGAACAGTTTGTCAGTCTGTTGGTCAGTCAGGAAGAATCCAAGAGCTGGGATAGTGTCCTATCTAGTTAGTAGGCCCACTGACTGAAATGCTCTCAGAATGGTCCATGTCAAATTCAGGTTCATCAATCTTTCCTGTCTCACATAAGCCTGCACCTATCAGCAAGGAAATATAAAAAGTCTTAGGTCCCATGGGTGCTAACTACAACAGAAGCTTTGACAGGAGGCCCTCCCCTCACCCCTCCCCACCAGCCATGACTCAGGAGAAGACAAGATCATTGTGTGGTCTGGTCTCAACTTCTCACATGCAAGAAGCTGCTTTCTGGAGCACTTCTCATTGGCCATATTCGGGCCAGCTGATCTAAAAAATATTGTTTGATAACGCCAAACAACTCATGTTCTTTTTACCCTTTATGCTACATTTTGAGAAAAAGAGTTTTTGGAAGATAATGTTGGCTGGAAAAGAGAACCTTTGGATTATACTTCCGCATGGTGGTGCTGCTGCTGGCTCTGGCTCTGGTCACATGGTTTGGGCTCCCAAGTGCATCCTGCCAGTAAAGCAGTGCATAATAGCTCAATGCTAAGCTTCTAAACAAGAGTGTTTATCTTCTAGTTGCCTTTAAGTTCCACTCCATGGTTTCATTTAATACCACCCTTAGGCAAATAGTTTTCCTTAGATTACATCAGCTTATGGGTTGATGACGCTGCCTCAGTGTACTTCAGGAAAGGGTTTCTCTGGCCTGTGCTCCTCACCAGCACTGTCTGGAGCATACTGCCCCTGGGAAACCCAATGAAGCCCTCTGTGGGCATCCCACGGTTACCTCACTGGGAAGGTCTCTGGAGGCACCCTGCTAATTTTGCTAGCCTTTTAGTTCTCTTGCCACAATAAAATGTACAATTATCTATAAATCCCCTATCCTACTTCAGAAGCTAGAATAGGGTAATATAAAGCAAGTGTACATCCTAGAGGTTAGCAAACTTCAAGGTTATGATAAGCAAACCCAACTGCCCCAACACACCTGCTTGTTAGAAACCTGAGCCAAAATATATTTCATGGTTTGTGTTCCAGGAGCCCTTATGCTGATCGCTGGCAGGGTGAGGCCCTGGAAGTCTGCATCCATACCTGTTGGTATAGTGCCCCGGGCCTGGCTGGCTGTTGGCTGGGTGGTATGCCGAAGGCAGCTGCCTGTTGGCAGGGAGGCAGCTGGGTGCTGCATGTGGGCCTGTGGTGCAGTGAGGGGAAGGACAGGCCTGACAGTAGCTGGGCTGCTCAGACTTCCGCCACCAGGGTGCATGGTTGTGGTCATTCCCTTGGCCAGTGGAGACCCTCCAAGCACATTATTTCGGGGTGACCCAGCCCCTCCTCCAGGAACCCTAAGGAAAGAAGCAGAATCAAGTCTGTGAGTGTGCTCAGATGAAACCAGGCCATATACCATGGCAAAAGCCAGCTCTGGCCTATAGACTCTGAAAGATGAAGATCAAGTGGTCCACAAAGGTCCTAGAACAATGTCAAGTTAGTTGAAGGATGTAAGTCATGCTGAGGGAGCAGAAGGGAATCCTTTATAAAAACTTCATAGAGACAACTGCCAAGGTGAACCCTCACGAAACAGCAAAGCCCTATGGAAACAGGAATGATTTTAATCAAGTACTTAGTACCAGACCCATTACTTGACTCATATAAAAGAACTATGTGTGATTTGTAAGAAAGGAGTTTTTTTTAAAAAAAAAGGAGAAGGAAGTTATAAGAGCATTTTCAGTTGGTATCCACCCACTGCAATCACAAAAGTTAAAGGTGAAGGCACTAAGATGCTAGAATGTGGTTCATCCTGTCATTCAGAACAGATAGCCATTTGACATTTGCAAACCACTCTCAGTCATTGAGAGTCATTATTTTGTTAGAATATCTTACATATAGCAAAGAAATTTTCCAGCATGTATATCAAGCCTTTTATTTTCTTAAATGATGATAATATAAAATATTATAGCAAAATGATTTTAGATTTTCCAGACAATCTTATAAAGTTATTCAGATATTCAAATAAATCAACTTTGGGGAAAAAATGAGCCACATGCTTCCAAACACAACTGGAAAGAATGCCTGATCTGGCATGTCTCACAAGACTGATATGTCTGGCACATGGTGGGGACATGCTGTTCCTTTTGCACAGTGTCACTTTGTTTCTGCTGGCCACTGTAAAGGAGTATAGGAAACACCATTTCTTTCTGAATATGTCAGGGAATTTGCAACTCCATACCAGAAACAAATGTCCTATCACCCTAAATGTCCCAAATGGAACCACTTCATGTAAAATGAGCACAACCACTTTGGAAATGGCTTCTAACCCTTTTCCTCTATATCTGTCTCAATCCTTGCCTTGGCTCTGAGAGTCAAGTTTGAGGGTCCATGTGATTCTGTAGATTCTGGTTCAAGGGGATCAGAACACATTCTAGTTTTCCAGGGGCTGGTTACACACCACCCAATTCCTGTCTCTTTGGGCTCACTCTTGTCACACAAGAGGATGCCCAATCCTTACCTCTCCTGGACCAGGGTTGTCCCATTTTCCTGTAGCCTGAGCTGGGCCTGCAAAGGGGGAGAGTCCTATAGCACTTAGGGACCCCCCCCCGAGAAGAGGAATTGCTGCCAAAGAGCTATGAGTGTCAGGGACCTTTCTCAGCCTCAGAATTATTCTAAAATTGGGCTTCAGTGAGTGAGTGGCTCTGCCACAAGACCAGTCTACTCCATGAATTTAAGAGGACATTGGCAAACTCATGTTTGGTCCTAAACAAATGGGGCTCTGAACTTATAGGCCTCATTTTTGCAAGGCTCTGTTAGCAAGGAGGAAGGCAGCAATAGAGCTGCAGTGTGGCAGTGGTAACTCACCTCTCTGATAGCAGCAGTTTAGCCAGGCCTCCTCCAGCCAGCCCACATTTCCTTAGTGCATGCTCACTTGCAACAGCACAGCACCCAGCCCCATTGTAATTTTTTTACAAAACCTCCCCTGTAGGGGCACAGCTGTGAACTGACTCTAAGTGCTCATTCTCAGCCCCAGAGCACTTCTGAATGACTCGGGTCATGGCTTCAGATTTGCACATACAGGCTAGGCCTTCTGCTTTCCCTCTGACATCTGTCTCGAGTTTTCAGCTGAGTGCTTTTGACAATTTTCCTAATGCAATGAGGATCACAGGGGTTATCCCAGAGCCGAGGGGATAGCCCTTTGCTTCAGTGGTTAAAGACCGAGGTCAGCTTTTGTACTTTGCTGTGAGCTAGGAGCCCAGCAGGGAAACATACATAGGCCCCTGAGATCCTTACTCTGGGGGCTGCTGGCAATTCCTTCTCTGAGGAACTAAAGAGGACACTGTGACCTTACATACAGTACTGTAGTCACCAGAGTTAGATGTGGAAGGACATCTTCTTTATGGCCTTCCTAGCTCTGGGTGTTTTCAGAAAACACCGCTTGTTGAAGACAGGGGGGCTCAAGCAACTCATGAAGTGCACAAGCTGAGGTAGTCCAGACCACCCAAAGAATTCTAATTTCATTACTAAAGAGTCTTCTCACAGCAAAGTCCTAACAAGATGCAGACAGTCCTGTGAACAGAATTTTGATCATAACTCCTTGATTTCTTTGATTTACTCAACCTGCATTTCTCCTCCTCCTCCCTTACCTCCCCCACCCCGAGGTAGGGTGTCATTCTAGCCCAGGCTGACCTGGAATTCACTATGTAGTCTCAGGGTGACCTCGAACTCACTGTGATCCTCCTACCTCTGCCTCCTCTGCTGGGATTGAAGGTGTGCACCACCACACCCAGCTCAACATGCTTTTCTTGAGTGCCTAGTATATGCAAATAGTATGCAAGGAGACCAGAGTGCAAAGCTGGAGACAGCTGCTATGCCCAGGGCTAGCAGGCTCCACAAATCTATTCATGCCCAATAATGAGAAGCACTTTCTGGCTTGGGACATGTGACATGGCTTGGAAAGGGACACAGGGTAAGGCTTTTCCTACCTTTCATACGGACTTAGGACTCAGCTTTCAAGACTTACTGGGTAATAGGAAGAGACAGAAAGGTGCCCAGAACTGGTATGTGAGGGGAGCCACCCAGCTGCTGGAGCTTCCTGCTGCTCTGGCTGAGGAGCCCAGCCAGAGAGCTTTGTCTGCATTGGGCAAGGGCAGGGCAAGCACAGGTAATTTGCCCCACACTAGTAAAGAACCCCACAGGGGTCCCTTTGAAAGAGGGAGGACAGGGAGGAGGATAATGGAATCACCATTATGAATGTAAAATTAGAATAATATAAATAAAAATTATAATATATATATATAAATCCCACAGGGGGCTGTCAGGACCTCATGTCCTAAGCAGCCAGCCCTCTACCCAAGCATCTAGGTTTAGGGGCTTCCTGGAAGTCCACTGCCACTTGCTTCTCATGCTTGTTTCTGCTAAGAATGACCTGTGTGAAAGATCTTTCCCCATACACTTTCCTCATTCTTGTACCCCACTTTCCCTGCCTACCAGAAGACCTGCGAAAGCCATTCTTCCCAGACCTGTGAGCACCTTCCATGAAGTCCTGGCTGCAGAGTACCTGGGAACCCTGAGCCAAGACACCAGTGGTGCATTGGATCTCCCAGGCACCTCGAAACCTCTGGGAAAGGCAGGCGTCAGTCTAGCAACTGATGTAAGAACTATAAGTGATTTAACATTTTTTTCCTACAATCCTCTTCCAAAAACAGTCAAAACCCAAGGGCCACATCTTTGGTTTTATTTGCATGTTCTGCACTGTTGACACAGGCCTATGCTCAAGGGACTGCTGTGAGTGCCACTGTGACAGCCAAGCAGCAGACCTCTCTGCACAATGGGAAACTCTCAGGCAACTCCGAGTTTCCTCTTCAGGGAAGTTTGAAAATTTAATTTTCTATGTTATAAAACATATATAAGAGATTTGTGAAATGCCAGAAAGTACAAGGAGGAAAAAAATTAAATTATCTATAGTGCTATCAGTCAATGACAATTGTTACTTTGAGGCATGTATTACTTTTCCTCCCTATAGATCTAGTTATGATGTGCTCTGTATACACAGGCATGGCATGACACTTATGTACATGCTGTATTCACACAACAAATGCACATGTATTATATATGAATTATACATATATACATGCATGCATATTGCACTAATTCTGTTCAAATGTACATGCTAACCATGCACACATGCTGGCTCACACTGCACATATAAATCTTGTATACATATGCACTATACCTTATACTATGTGTATACAGGCACAGACATACTACACCAACACACACGGGATACACACATGCATGACATTTGCATATATGGACACATATGCAATCCAATATGGGGCACACACTGCATGTACATGTGCAAATACATGTAACACAACTCAACTCACTATATGTATCTACGTGCCCAATAATCACTTCATACACACATTGTACACATGAGCACCTGTATGAGAACACACACTGGATAACATGTACACACTGTTTTCACACTCAAGCACATATGCACTGGTGACCTTGCTCTTTGGTGACCTGTCCCCCTGCTCAGATGCTGCTGTTGCTCAGACTCCAGCTCTTCTGGCCCCCATGCTTATCCCCTGCGTGGCTAGTGTTCACTAACCAAAGTCACGCAAACCCAGCTCAGCAGGGAGCCATTCCCCAAGGAAAATTCGAATGTCCTCATTGCTTCTGGACTGACTAGAACACAGCATGACCTCCAAGGTTTCCACAGCATTGGGGAAATGAAGGCTTTGCTCCTATCTTGCCCAGGCTGCCAGCACTTACCTGGAGACAGGTGTCACATAGTTCCCAGGGAACACCCCGGAGACCCCGGTCCTCAGTGAAGCCCCCTTGAACCAGCCATCCTGGCACTTCTCGAGCACACGGTACATCTCGCCCTTGCGCAGCTCTAGTTCATCATTCTTCTGGGGCTTGTAGGCATAGAGGGCCAGATACCTGTGGGCAGAGGATGAGGCCAAGGCTCAGTGGACACCTATGAGGGATGGGGGTGGATGGCAAGGCAGGCACTGGGCACACAGAGCTCATCTTTGGATGAGTCAACCCAGTCAGAGCAGCTGATGTCTGCTGGGCACTGCAGTTTATGAAGCCCTCACACACAACCTTTACCTAACTCAATCCTACCACAAAGCAGTGAAGCTTAAGGAAAGAGGCAAAGAGTGCTCCTGGTGCCATGGGGTTGTGGGAAGGGCACAGGCTGCCCTGGTTCACTGGAGAGGCTGTGCAAGAAGCTGTGTGAGTAGAGTGGGTGGAGCTCTTTGTTCTGTGTCACAGGAGAGAAAGAGCCAGAGGCAGTGATACCCAGGCCCCAGCATACCTCAGACTTGCACCCTGGGTCTGCTTCCTAGTCCTCACATTATTTTTTTCTCCATGCTACCTGCTGTGTGATGCTCTGAGCAAGAGGAACCTTAGGGAAATCTGAATGTGTGCTAAACTAGTCAGGTCTAGGCTTGTTCCCTCCAGTTAGGCCTTGTGTTCTTGCCTGGTTTATTCAGTCAGCCTGAGCTGGAAGCGAGCTATAGACCCCTGCCCTAAAGGGGTAGCTTACCTAGGGAATTCCTGACTGTACACTTCCTAGCAATATTTGTACTGTTGGTTATTTGACTTCTACCTTTTTTTTTTTTTTTTAAAGATAGGGTCTCCCTCTAGCCCAGACTGACCTGAAATTCACTGTGTAGTTTCAGGGTGACCTCAAACTCAAGGCAATACTCCTCCCTCTGCCTCCTGAGTGCTGGGATTAAAGGCATGTGCCACCATGCTTGGCTTTTTTTTTGTTGTTGTTGTTTGTTTTGGCTTCTATTTTTCTTTTAAGCATTATTTGCAGATAAACCTGAACAAACCTGGCCTGTCTTGTTACATACTAAGGATACCTTGATCTCTACCTTACAGTATAAATGAGGACTAGATCAACTGGCACAAGTGCTCCACTCTTTTGAGTTGGAGAGAACAGCTCATTTGGAACTGCTGGCTGCAACTGCATTAAATATTTATTCACAAGTTTCAGCTAGGAATGTGGGTGGAGGCTTCAAGTCTTAAAAAGAGCCATCTTAAGGATCTCATGCCAGGTTGGGGGCTTAGGGGTCTGCTGAACTTGTCCTGAGACTGCAGGCTCCTAGAGGATCCTGGGAGATAGCAGCATCTGAGGCTGATGGACTCCCTGAATTCTCAAAGAATCCTCCTGACACTGGGAGGGGTCTCCACAGAAGGCAGAAGCAGAAACAGGGCACAGCTTACTACATTTTATATAAAAAGAGAGTGTAGAACAAAATAAGAGTCCTGTTCAGACCAAAGGGTTCCTGACCTTGAAATCAAATCAAATCTGCTGCCCCTTTGAACCTGCTAATTATAGAGTTTTGTGTCTACGTTTTAAGAGCGTTGTGTCTTCTGCCAGGGACATGACCAGGAATGAAAATGACGAGCATGTTTCCTTTTCCTGTGTTAGAAGATGGACACTGACATTCAGGAATGCACTGGGCTTCCAAGGACAAGCAGTTATCAGGAAAGGACCATCCTCCCAAGGGGCTTGTACATCCAGTGTCTGTGCTATGCCCAGGTGACTGGTGAGAGAACCAGGGGTGTAATCCTCCTTTCCCATGGCTACTGAGAAAATAAGACCAACAGGTAAGTCATGTGAAAATAAGATTTACATACCAAAGCCCACGTGTGCTTCATATGTATCGAGAAGGAAGGTACCATGCACATGGGGTGGGAAACAGTGGCTTCCACACATCAAGAGCCAAGGCAGAGGAAGGGAACAGAGATGGCTGGGGTCATAGGATCCAGTAAGAATGCTCCATGATGTTGTAAAACCTGCTTTCAAGGAAACAAACTGTACCCTCCTCATTCTGTTCCTTTATGTCAGAACAGTCTGACTCTGGCCACAGCAAAATGCCAAGAGGGGTGATGGTTCCATTCCTCAGGGTTGTGTGGGTCTCTGAGAGGCTCAAACCTCACCATATGACTATTTTCTTGGTGGTGGCAGGTGACCACAAGCTTCCTTTGTTCAGGAAGTGACCCAGGAGTTCCTCAGCGACCGAAAGGGAGTATGGCCCAGGACATCCAGCCTGTAAAAGAAGTCTTGGGGACTCTGCTGCTCCTCTCACTACTGGTGCTATGTAGAGCCTGGTGGGTACAGAGGCAAGCTGAAGCCCCACAATCCATGTTCTGACAAAGAGCAGGTCCGTGGGCTTGTCCTGGCCATCACAGGCTGTAGGACACACCTGCTCCAAGCATGGGCTGCTTGGGCTCTCCTCTCTATCATAGAATGGTACCATATAAGTAGAGTGTTGGGCCAGCTTCTGAGCCCTGTGCATGTGCAGCCTTGGATCACTGGATGCACAACAGGCCTTTCCTTTCCTCAAGAGCATCACAACTCTGAATCCACCTACAGAGTGGCTACTTCTTCCAGGACTCCCAGGTTTTTCTTGGAATGTCCCTTTGCTAGAAACACTTTTCCACATGGCTCCTTCCTTGTGAAGAGGCTCCCAGATGGGGTGACCACCCAAAGAAGGGTGTTAGTTTCAATTTTTCCTCTTCCTCACTCATCTCCTGGTCTTATTATCTCATTCCTATGTAGCCTGAGGACATTTGAGCAGTTGTGTGCTCTTGGCACAGATAACATTCCTAGCAGAGATGCAGCTTGGTGTGACCAATAGTTACGTTTACTCCTTCAGGGGGCTGAGTATAGGTGCCGAGGCCACTATGCAAAGAGGCTTGGAGGAAGGACAGTAGTAAACTGCTCAGGGAGGCATTGTTCCAGGTGTTTTATGAATATGGATGGTGTGCAGACTTTTGCCTCAGGACCTTTGTACCACCATCTAACTGTAGCTTTCATCTGCCCACAGCCCTATGTGCTGCTCTATAACTGCAGGATTTTAACTGACAGCTGAAAACATGGGTAGATTCTCAACACGTCCTTGTTGAAACAAAGCAAAATAGAGGCCTTGGTTTGGAGTCTAAGATTAAAATTACTTTGCTTGTACATGTGACAGTGCAAAGCCATGAGCAAGGGGGACCTATTCTGACTGGTAGTGTTGCCTCCTGGAACAGTATGGAGTCATCTCTAGTCACCTACCCATTGAGAAGGAGACTGCCCATAGAGTATAGGATTCAGCAGCCAGAAGTCTGAAAGTGTACCTGCACAAACCTGGATACAGTGAACAGTGTTCAGTTAGCATCTTCCTTCCTAGCTGGGCACTCATGTTCATTTATAAGTGTGAGAAGCTGTGATAAACGTCCACCAACCACTGAAGTGTCTGGTAATCATTGTTAGGGTTCTGGGGGAGCAGCTGTCAAATAGCTGAAGGTCAATTATATTTTGGGGAGTGAAGCTGATTATCTTTTACTCAGTATTTTAGAATCCCTATGTGACTTGGAACAAGAACTTTGTGCTATGTCTAAGCATAAAAGGAACATTTCCATCCTTCCCCCTAAAACTGAAAATGGGGCTGGAAAGATGGCTTGGTGGTTAAGGCACTTGTCTGCAAAGCCAAAGGACCCAGGTACAATTCCACAGAACCCACATAAGCCAGATGCACAAGGTGGCTCATGCATCTGGAGTCTGTTTGCAGAGCCTGGAGGCTCTGGAGTGCCCATTCATTCTCTTTCTCAAGTAAATAAATAAAATATTTAGGGTTGGAGAAATGGTGTAGGGGTTAAGGCACTTGCCTACAAAGCCTTAGGACCCATATTCGACTCTCCAGATCCCACATTAGCCAGATGCACAAAGGTGAGGCAAGTGGAAGGTCACATATGCCCACTAGGTGGCCCAAGCATCTGGAGTTCAATTATACTGGCTGAGGTCCTGGCATGCCAATTCTCTCTCCCTCCCTCCCTCTAAAAACTAAAAAAACCAAAACACACACACACACACACACACACACACACACACACACACAAAACCCACTTTAAAACTCTGAAAATGAAGATAATTTATACCAAGGGCTTCAAGTCATTTTAAGACCTTTAAGCCAGAAACAACAGATTCAACATTCCATCCTTCTTAACATTCCATGCTAAATAATTCCCTGAAGAATCAGATGTTGCTGCCAATGAAACAAGGCAGGAAACGGAAAGCTAACATATGAACATGGATGAGCTTCCATGCTCATTGTCCACCAGCATTGAGTGTGTGGGTATACACTATGGAGCTAAGTCCCAGCTTACTGCACATTTCTCTCAGTTTCTTCAGTACAGAAGCTGCTGAGAGACGCACCATTTCTGTTTATAGAAAGATAGATTAGGATTTTCTGCTACATTAAGCCTCTTCACACAGGCCATCTAGCTTCTTAGCAGCAGGGAGTCTGGGACACTTTATTTATTACATGCTCCGTGAAACAGCACTCAAGTGCTGAAGCCCAGCGGGGCAGATGAGTCCCCTTTAGGTGCCATTACCCTGAGGACTGGCATGCCCCTCTTTCTCAGGGCACAGTCACACCTCTGACTTTCCTGGAGATCTCAGTTATCAAGTGTCAGCTCTGCAAACTCCTGCCCTATCACAGGAGCACAAGGTGAGGCAAGGCAAGGGGAGACGGGGACGGACCCAGAGTCTGCTGTGTGTCAGGCAGATGGGCTCACCTAAGCTCCACATGAGCTGAGAGGTTTCGTAGCTGGGAAACCAAGGCAGGCAAAGCCCAAGAATCTGCTCATGTTCCCCCATGTTCAGAGTCAATGCCAGTCTGTGACTCATGTTCAGCACAGTCCAAGGACATACATGGCCAGACACTGTAAGAGTCTGAGAGTTCAGGCAGGTATAGCATACAGGAGAGGCTGGTCTCTGGGTTTGGGACATTGCCACCTAGATCGAAGCACAGGCCTGTGGGAAATGCCAGATAGACCACAGGAGGGCAACAATACGCGTGACCTTTTCCTCCTCATTTCAAATTTGCTTTGTCTGATGAGCAAGCCTCCCTCTAATCTTTATTTTTCATGTTTGCCCGCGAGGTATGCATTGTGGAAGAACAAAATGGAAATAAGCCTGAGTTCACCTTAAAAAATCTGTCCTTTTCTTCCTCTTCCCTCTCTGGGTGCCTCAGAAGGGGAACCAAAAGCAGATGGGTGTGTGCGTAGCTCCTCTGGCATACACTTGTGTGGAGCAGAGCGCTGGCCCGGGGTGGGATGTGCCACTCTGCATCATCTTTCCCTTCTGAGTCCCCCAAGGGAATGTACCCACAGGCCACAATGGAAGAGTGATTTGTACCCAGACAATGGCTCCTGGCCACCTCCCTCTGCCTGCCTCAGGTTTGGGGGTTTCAGCAACTCGGCCGACTGCCAGCTTCCTACCAACAGTCCCAGCAGTGCCACCTCTTACCAGACCTTCACACCTACATCCCTAAGTCAGGCCCACATGGGTGGATGTTCCTTACACTGTACACATGTCCAGGATCTGACAGGATCTCTAGGGAGAGCCAGGTACACTGATGGGTGACATGGTCCTCACCGCCCTGGCTCCCACTCACCCCTTGCTTCAGAAGGCTTTGCAAACTCCACACAGCGTTCATGGAGAGATCAAGGTAGTCTCCTGCTACAGCCAGAATAATCAAGCCAGCACAACCCTCAGAGATCACCTCTGTCGATGCAGAGAGGCTGGCACTAGAAAGATCTTATTTAAGGCAACTGTAGGATGGTTTGGCTTGCTCCTTTGCTACCACCTTATAACCTATGTGTGGCTTTTGTACCGATTAGAATCCAACCCAGTGTGCAGCTGGGTCAAGTGTGAAGAACTGCATGGCAGCCCTGAGCCCTGTGCCGGTGCCCTGGGGAAGTGTACAAAGACTGGGTAGGTGGCAGCTGTTGAGACTGGTTGGAGTACCCTGCTTCCTCTGCACCCATGTGCAAGTAGTTGCCACATGCTCTGCTCACTCCCATCACTTGGATCCACAGCAAGGCTCTTCACTTGCTGTTGTCGGCAGATTTTCCTTCCGTTCTAATCATGGAGCAAATCAGACTATTTTAGTGTCTCCGCTCATCTCACACCCTTTCTCCTCCAGATGGAGGCTTTCGCACATGTCTTCTCCAGTGAGATTTATGCCACTCCTCCTGCCTGGGGTCCTACTTCTGCTTCTTTCTATGCTACAGCCACCCAGGAGCAGGTTGGGGTGCTGTGTGCCCACCCATAGATTGCTCTCTTCAAAGGATGGCTACTGAATGACCTCATGATCAGCAGATAGTGGGCAGATCTGTATACAAGGGGCCAGTCCAGGAGCATCCTCTATACAAGGTGATAAGAAACAAGGGTTCTGGGTGAGGGTCTGTAGAAAAAAATCCAACTAAGTCATCTGGAAGGACTGAACAGGTTCTGCTACTGGGAGGTGACAAGGAGTGGCTTCATGCATACTGCTGTCATGGGTAGATTTCTCTACCCTCTCCTCTTTTGTCCTCCATGCCTAGCTCAACGCCCATGAAGAAGTGAAGACAAGAACCCAGTCTTCCTGAACCAGAGGTACCCCATTAATATGTGTTCTCATCAACCTTTAGACCCGTGTCAGGGCTCAGCTCTGACTTGAGGAATGGCTTCCAGGACCAAATACTATTGTGTCCCATCATGGCCAGAAAGTTGGCCAGATGAAAGGCAGACAAGTCTTATAGCCAGAGAATTCTAGTATTGCAGGAGAGGAAAAAGAGTGTGTATGTGTGTTTGGGGTGGGGCTTTGTCTCTTTAGAGAAGCCATGCCTTCATATACAGGGTATGCAAAATGAGCCCACCACTGTGGGTCAGAACAACTGAACTCTGAGGAAATTGGTGCATGGATCCATTTACAAAGGGATGGAAGACAGCATCCCACCACCAATGAATGGGCTGACCTACAAGGTCAGCCTTTGTCATTACCAGGGCTTGGGTTTCAAGGCACACAAGATTATGGATGAGAGCCACTTGTAGAATGCTGTCCTCTGGTCATCACATGGCTATCATCATCTTAATCAGAGCTGCTGTGATAACCACAGGAGACCTTCATAAGACTGGCTTAAAGAAAGAGGTGACAAGATGACTCATTAGACCATTCATTCCCTCCTGTACTCCCTTCCTGCTGTATGTAATTCTGCCCCACCTGCACATGGTTTGGGGAGGTGCTACACTATGTAGGAGATAGAAAGTTAAACTGAACAAGGGGCTCCATCAGTACAGCTTTTGGGTGATTGTCAACCATGCTGGGATAGGAATTTTCAGGGCTGAAGCTATTTTGGAGTCTCTCATATTCCTCTCCTGTAAGTTACCTTTCACACGTGCTCCTGTAAGTGAGCCATACACTCACTGTTTCACCAAGCTAGACTTGTGCAGAATTGTTCCTTTGGACTGTCATCGTTGCTCTGTCTGGAATGAATGGACATTTGTTCATGTCTCCCAGGAAAAGTTAATGCAGCCGGGTCCACTGGAGTTACTGCATTGCTGACCTGCATAATGGCTTCATCTGGACCCTTGCCTGGAGCTCCAAGGCCATCATTCCTGCATACTCCTAGTTGCACAGCGGTGGTCGCTTCTGTAAATATAGCTTATCTCATGTTCAAGTTTAGACTTTTAAACATGACTTCCAGCTGCTGTTTTGGGAAGAACAGTCAGGTAAGAAACAACTGTGTCAACGAGGTCAATCTTATTATGTGCGCCCCAAGAATAGCATAAAAATGTGACCTTAGTGGTCAAGTTTTCAGTGTTGCAGCATGTATCTTGCTGCAACATGAGAGATTTCTAAGCAAGTGTGGGACGCACAAGCTTGTTTTTCCTGGCCTCTTACAACCCTTGGTTCACTTACTGCTCAGATCACCACTCTCACCTGCACACTCATCTCTACCCAAGTTTGTGACTCCAGGGACATTATCTGATACATTACTCTCCTGTCCTACTATTCAGATGAAAATCTCAAGCTAAACAGTGGCAATATGCTCTGAGCATAAGGTAAGGAAGAAGGAAGGAGAGCTCCATGTTCTAGAGAACTTCTTCCCATGGCAGAAGGGGGCTGAGAAGGAACAGAACCCTTCACGCTCTGTGTCAAAGTGAAGAAACGTTGAAGACATGAAGGTGTGTCTACAGTCGAGGCCTCAGTATTGTATCAACCCAGTCGTTACTCCTAGGTCTCAAAGGCCTGACCTTCTCTGTGGGATCATTCTGTCACATAAGATCTAGAGCTCTCTATATCCAGAAGAGGGTTGTCTTTGGCTCTCAGAATAAAGTAGGAAGCTGTTGAGAGTCTACGTATAGGTATTCAGATGTCATCAGATGTATGCTGGGGATGTCACAACAAATCTAGTCATATCACACTGCCTGTGCCCTACCTCTCATTTAGGGAATCACATCAGACACCCTGTGGACAAGGGTCTTCTTCCTTGGGAATGTTGTCTTGCACTTGGGTCTTCACAGCATCCTTCTCACTGACCTCCAGGCTTGGAAGGAGGCCACAGAGCAGACACAGGAGCATGGTCAAAGAAGGGACAGCTATCCCTCATATCTATGGGGACTGGTTCCAGGACACCCTGGATGCTAAGTGCTCAGTCTTTACCTAGAATGACAATGCATTTGTATATAACCTGTGCACACTGTCCTGTATACTTCAATGGGGATGGCTTAAAATACCGACTACAATGTCTGCATATCATTTCACATGTGTAGATTCTGCAGAGAGCTTGGTGCATGACAAATTCCATTTCTGCTTTTAGGAACTTTCTGGGATTGCCTCTTGAATATTTTCCTTACGTGGGAGATTGAACTCAAAGAGATGAACCTACAAATGTGGCAAAGTTGACTGACTATACCCTATGTCTACTGTTAGCAAAACCTTAAATTTTAACCCAAAGACGATTCTGGAACATGGCATACTAATCTATGTTCATGTTGGGAAGCCAGGGGGAACTTGGGATACATTTCAGATTTCTTTATTAAGTTGTTTAATCATGCAGGTGGGCAAGTAAGAGAAAGGTATTCAAAATTTTCTTATTCCTAACAAAATCTAACATTTTGACTTGCCCTAACCACCTGGGTGGTTAAGCTGCTTCTAGGAAACCTTTTGAACTTGGATTTTTTTTGTCCACAAGCAGTTTTTCCTCTTGAAATGTATTCCATTGTGCAACCACACAGGTTCTGAGGGTCCCACTGACTCACCTTGATTGACAGACTTTCTGTCTTTATTCTTTTGTTTGCCAAATTCATCTGCTCCACCTTCAGATATCCATTCAAGAGACTGAACTCATCGCCAAATTAAAGAGCATTCTTCAGAAAGCTTTTTAAATAAGAATTTCTAAACTGCACATATCTTTTAAAAGCTGTAATTTAGCAGAGCAAATTTCCTCAACAAGATAAGTTCCTCACTTCCTAGCAGTGATTCATGTGGTTATATTTGGGGCTAGCATGCAGCTGGCTGGCCTTGGGTTGCATTAATGGCAGCTCACTATCTCTGAGCAGGCAGTACCAAGCTGCTTCCCAGGTTCTCAAGGCTGCCCCAGCTGTCGCCACACCTTCAGACCACACAGACCTCAGGGGCCTGTGAGGCCCACTCCAAACTATGTTCAGCTCTCTTCTTGGTAGACTGGTGCCTGTGATGTCAAATATTCTGAATTTCCCTTCTTCTCATAACTGTCCTAGGGACAATGATTTAAAAGACCTTGTTAGACTTTTGATTCCACACTTTCCTTTTGGGCAGCATTACCAGATGAATAATTACACTAACCAGCTAGTAATCAACTGAAAATCTGCTAGATGGAAACCACTTTTGTAAATGCCAGTGTGTGTGTGTGTGGACAAAGCCAAAGCATGACACCAAACAAACATGAGGGGTAGCTCACACGTTGAGGGGCAGCTGGACTTTGGGAGACGTGCCCTGTTCTCCAGCCACTGTGGCAGCTTGCTGGATGGCCATAGGGAGGGGTCCAGCTGAGGAGTCCTGGAAAGAGACAAGAGGACACAGGAGTAAGGTGAGGGGAGATTCCATCTGAGGAGGAGAAACGGTCAGGTCAGGCTGCCATCTGCAGCTTGTTTGTGCTCCCTCAATGCTCTGCCTTCTCCAGCTCGCCTGTGCTCACCTTGGTTGCTTGCTAAGAACATTGCTCTGGCCCTCCCTAGGGAGGTTGGTGGGCCAGGACACTTGTCTCAAGGCAGCTTTAAAGAGCCCCTTCTGAACATCACACCATGGTTAAGATGGGATAAGGCCAATTTTTAGACCTGGCTTTATCCTTATAACTTTATTCTCGTGTTGAAAAGAAAACCCAGACAAAGCCTTTCATAATACAAAACATGATTTTTTTTAAAAAAAACTTTTAATTTTTATTATTTTTTTTGGACAGAAACACAGGGAGAGAGAGAGAGAGAGAGGAAGACAGAGATGGGCGCGCCAGCAGTGTCTCAGCTGCTGCAAATGAAATCCAGATGTGTATGCCCCCTTGTGGTCAAGTGCGGCATTGCGCCCTTGCGTCACTTTGCATCTGGCTAAACGTGGGACCTGGAGATTGGAACCGCTGGAGATTGGAACCAGTGTTCTTAGGCTTAGGAGGCAGGCGCCTTAACCCCTAAGCCATCTCTCCAGCCCCCAAACATGATTTTATTTAAAAACTGAACACTAACTTCTAAAAAAGGTGATGAGACAGTGGTAGGATGACCAGGGTTTACATAGCACATCACCTTCCACCCAACTGTGCACCCTGTGAATCTCAAGGTTTCAAGGGCTCCTTATGTAGGGCATGGCTTGAGTGATGGTCCAACTTGAGGTGGTGCCTTCCAAGTGTTGGGTATGTGTTGCGTTCTCCAGGACCAAGGGTAGAGGAATCTGGGAGGCATGATGGTCTTGCCAAGGAAACACACACACAGAGAATCTTTAGACTTTAGAGGAAAGTTAGCAACATAGAAAAAAATGCTAACAAAATGAATGAGACAATCAGCAATATAAATAAGTCAGCAAAAAGTCAGCAACATGGAAGAAAAATTTAGCAAGGAAATTTAGGTTTAGAAAGATAATTTGAAACACTGAAAATGAAAAACTCAATGAATTCAATAAAAACCATAATGGAAAACATTGCCAATGGAAGGAAGAATGTAAGGGTAGAGGACAAGTCAAGGAACAACATTACATTCAAATATCTAAAGGAAGAGAATAAACTCACATGACCAAATGTCCAAGAATTTGAGCATACAGTCAAGAGACCAAACTTAAGAACCCAATGGAGCAGAAAGAGGAGCTGAGAAAAAAATGAAGAGCATAGAGAATCTATTCCATGAAATTATATCAGAATTTTCCCCAAATCTAGACAGAGAAATGGATATCTGTACACAAGAGGTATTTTTAACTCCAGCAGACACAACTACAGGAAACGTCTCTAGACATATTATATTCAAGATATGAAAAATACAAAACAAATTAATATTAAAGTTGCTAGGGAAAATGCTACAAAGACAACTAAGAGAAAGATCAGACTCTTGCTAAAAGCCAAGAAAACATAAAATGATGTATTTCAAGCCTTGAATAATCACTACCAAGAAAGATTGTTATCCAACTATGCTACTTGTTAAAATTGGTAAAGAAATAAGAACATTTCAAGACAAGTTCAGGACTGGAGAGATGGCTCAGCAGTTAAGTGGGCTTCTAGCACAAGCATGAGGGCCTGAAAGCTTCTGAGAGTGCCTGAGACTGCCCAGTAAAAGCTGGGCATGGCCACGTGTGCCTATAACCCTCATCCCACAGGGAAGCAGACTGGAGAATGTACAGAGTCCTGCAAGCTCTGGAATCAGTAAAAAGAAACTCTGGCCCAAAACAAAACAATATCAGGAGGTTGAGAGATGGGTGGAGCAATTAACTTTCCATTTTAGCCACTGCAGTAGAGTGACTCCTGTGGCAGGTGAGTGGAAGGGGCACCACAAGGACACATACATGTGTCTACATATCATCATCATCCTCTCTCTCTCTCACACACACACTCACGACAAGCACAAACTAACCAAGCCAGCACTACAAGAAATAGGAATACTTTGCACAGAGGGGGAACAATAACAATCTTGCTCATGAGAACATAGGAAAGAATAAATTTCATGACAGAAATAACCAAAGGAGAGCTAAGAAGGAATACATCATGTCCAACACAATAAACCAGCAAACCCATAATAGAGAAATTAGTAAAAATCTCTCAATAACAAATATACATGGCCTCAACTCACCAAAAAAGGGGGTTCAGAATTGGCTATTTCAGAAAATAGAATCAACACACTCCCCACTGGTAAAGACACCTATCAACTAAGAGTCAAAAGACAGAAATCAATTTATCAAGTGAGTGGAAGATGAAAACATGTTGGCATAGTTATTTTGATATCTGCTAGAGTTCAGAGAACAAGTAGTCAGAAGAGATAAGAAGGCCACTAAACATCAGTAAAGAAAACAATTCACTACAAAGATATAGCAATTGTAAATATACATGCATTGAATGCTGGGGCTTTCAATTTCATACAGCAAACACTAATGGACATGAAAGATCAAATAGATCCTGAGACAGTATAAGTAGGTTATTTCAATACATCACTGTTATCTTTAGATAGGTCATGAAAACTTATTATCAGCAACATAACTTATTAACAACAACAAAAAGCTCTCAGAGGGCTGGAGAGATGGCTCAGCAGTTAAGTTAAAGTACTTGCCTGCAAAGCCTGCCTGGGTTTCATTCCCCAGCACCCATGTTAAAGCCAGATGCACAAATTGGTACATGCATCTAAAGTTCATTTGCAGTGGCTAGAGGCCCTGGCATACCCATTTTTTCTTTCTATCTCTCTCCTCTCTGTCTCTCTCTGCTTACAAATATATAAATAAAAATGTATTTTCAAAAAAAAGCTTTCAAGGCAGGCATGGTGAAGCAGAATCCTCTTTTTGCTTGGCAAGTGCAGCTCTTCACTGGCATTAACAGCAGTGAGGTGATCAGAGAGAGAGCCAAAGACTTCAACTTTGGGAGAAAGAAAATAGCCTGAACCACACAGACTGCTCCTAAGTCCACTGGTGGGAAATCCCCTCCCCCGACCTTGACAAGTTTTTCATCCAGAAGTTGCCTTTCCAGAGGATGGTGAGAGAGATCACCCAGGATTTCAAAATAGACTTAAGATTTCTGAGTGCAGCTACTGGTGCACTTCAGGAGGCCAGTGAGGCGTACCTGGCAGGTTTGTTGGAAGACACTAATCTATGTGCCATCCACACCAAAAGAGTTACTACCATCATGCCCAAAGACATCCAATTGGCTAGCCAGATATAGGGAGAAAGAGCGTAAGTGAAGGCAGTTTTTACGACATTTTGTAGTAAATTCTATAAAGTACTTTAGGTTCATTTGTGGCTCTTTTTTTGGTAAAACCTTGTTTGTGATATGATCTGTACTTAAGTCATTCCATCTCTCACTCAGGATGAATGGGAAAAGTGACTGTTCACAGACTCAGTGATGAGCACTATGGCTCAGGAGTGACAAGGTGCTAATATGAAGAAGGGACAGGCGGTATTTCTTGCTTCTCATGATGCATGTTTCTGTGTGTCAATGACTTGTTTAGGTGCTATTAAGGTACTGGAACTAATAAATAACGCTGTATAGGGAACTTTTGCAATAAAACTTGTTATGACTTGATCCAAGTGTTTAACAAGGGGGCTGTTAAGTCTGATCACATATCACTGCGATAGAAAGTGGACTTTTCCAAGGGTTGAAGATTCAAGTCTTAACCAGAATGTAACTTACAGTTTCCTAAATAGAGGAAGGAAGGAAGAAAGAGAAAGTAAATACTATATGCATTTATAATAGCTGTTTTATATATTGTAGTGTCAACATTTTTAAATTAGATGCTTTTTGTTCACAAGTAGTAGGAAGTCTTGTCATTAAGGCGTGTGTAATTTAGAGTCCAGTTGGTTTTCTCCTAAACATAGCGTACTTTTTAAAAGTGGTAAAATGCTATTGTGTATTAAACCTCACATAAACACTTATTCTACCTCATGTTAAGTAATCCTCTAGCTGATGACAATGACCTTCTATGCTCGTAGATTGTCAGAATTAATTTTGTGAAAATTCTGTGTTATCAAAGTAAACTACAGATTCAATGCAATCACCACAAAATTTCTAATCACATTCTTTATGGGACTACATTCATTTGGAAGCACAAAAGACCCAGAATAGCTAAACAGAAAGAGAAATGCTGGAAGTATTACAATACCTGATCTCAAATGATACTATAGAGCCATAGTAACAAAAATTCTATGATGTTGTCACCAAAACAAACATGAGGACCAGTAAACAGAACAGATGACCTGGAAATAAATTCAATAAGCTACAGTTACTTAATTTTCAATAAAGTTGTCAAAAACATATATTGTAAAAATTCTTCTTTAAGAAGGTGCTAAGAAAACTGGATTTTCACATGTAGAAGAATGAAACCAGATCTGTATCTTTCACCCTGTACAAAACATCAATTCAAAATGGATCCAAGACCTTTGTGTAAGACCTGAAACTTTTAAATTCGTAGAGCAAAACATAGGGGGGAAAAAGACAATGGAGTTGCATGAAACTAAAATGCTCTTCACAGCAAAGGAAATAATCACAAGAAGGAGTCCCTACAGAAGAGAAAAAATATTTTTAACTATACTCTGGCAGGAGATTAATATCTAGAAAAAAGAACTTCAAATTAAACATCAAAGATCCAAAATCATATATAATCAATAACTAGCCTAAGGAATTTAACTGACAGCTCTCAAGAGAAGAGATGAATGTTCAACAAATTTTGAACAGGTGTCAACATCTTTAGCCATCTGGGACATGCAAATTAAAATTGCTTTGAGATCCCATCTCACCCCACTCAGAATGGCTGACATGAAGAAAGCAAAGGACAATAAAATGCTGGCAAGTATGTGGGGAAAGAGGAATCCTTATTCACTACTGATGGGAATGCAAAGTTGTGTAACTGCTATGTAAATCAGTATAGATCCTTCTAAAATACTAGAAATATCTTGTGCTTTAGCTGTACCACTCCTGACTATATACAGGGACTCCAAGTTGATATACCAGAGATACTTGCACATCCCCATTCATTGCTCTACTAGTATTCACATTAGATAGGAAATGGAATCAGCCTAGGTGTCTGTCAACAAATGAATGGATATCAAAAAAGGTATTTCATATACACAATAGAATTTTATTTAGCCAAGAAAAAAATGACAGTTGTAGAAAAAAATGTATAGAACTTGAAATAATTATGCTTAACAAAATATGTCAGACTCAGAGAAACACCAAATATTTTCTCTAATATGCAGCCCTTGGATTTCAGTATGTATGTGTTTGTGTTGAAATTAGAGAAGAACAGAAATGCGGAGGGAGAGGTGAGAGGAAAGAGAGGGCAATGGAATAAAAATAAATGTGACATGAAAGCATAAGGGGCGACCGACCATGCAGGGGTAGAGAGGACCAGCAAGACGAGGCAGAAGGGACAGGAACATGGGGTAGGAGACAAATTCAAACAAAGTATAATAATGCACATGTGTATGCATGCACGCACGCATGTACGCACACATAAATTCCATAATGAAACCTACTACTCTGCATGCTAACTGAAGAAAATGAATAAAAGAAAATCCAGAGTCTTAGATTTTTAGGGAGCAGTGCTTTAAGGCAGAGTTATCACTGATCACACTGTGGAAATGCTGATATACAGAGGAGCTTCCTGGAGGTGGGCCCTGTTGGATGACCACAATGGCTTGGACCCCTGGGTGATCTTGCCTCCAAGAATACACAAAGACCATTGGTGTGTTCCCTGCGTGGAGCTGTTGCCTCCTGGCTTCTGTCCTCTTCTTCCTTAAGTGAGGATCACAGAAGGCTGCAGTGCTAAGGCTGCTGTGTGACATTTCTGACTGGATGGGCTATGCTGCCCCAGCTCCCAGATTCAGAAAGGGCTGTGTAGGCCAAAAGAGCTACCATATACATCTCTAACTCGTAGTTATCTGAGCTTCTCTCTGTTGTGGAGAGACAGAGATCAAGAGAGAAGGAAAAACAATCTTTCCTTTAAGAATATATCCTAAAATATTCAGGCGAGTTAGAACAGAAACTCAGCTAGGAACTGTTTACTATATGGAAAATTTGTACTGGAGAGACCCAGATGTTCCACAGGAGGATGACCAGTGACTGCACAGGACACCATGCAGCCAGGCTGATGGTATGGAGAGGGGTGGTGAAGACAAATGTCAAAGAAGTGGGTATAGAAGATTGCCTTGTTTTTGGTAAATGACACATTTTTCATGGCCGTAAGTGTCCAGGTTTGCATACCAAATGATAACATTGGTCCTTTGGGGAGTTTGGATTGGGGAAACTTTTTAAACCTGTACGCTTAAATTTAACATCTTTTTTTTGAGAGGCCAGAGGGATGGGTCAGAAGATAAACTGTTTCAGAACTTAAGTTTGGATCCCAGCACCTATGTAAAATACCTGGTGTGGTACAATTCACATGTAATCCCAGCCCTAGGGAGCAAGAGATGGAATGCTTGGGGCTCACTGGCTAACTACTCTAGCCAAATTGGTGAACTCTAGGTTCAGTGAGAAATCCTATCTCAAAGAATAAGGTGGAAAGTAATTGAGGAAGACACCTAATATCTACATTTGGCCTCCACATACACATGCATGTACACCTGCACACACACATACACCCACATACCTATGAAGGTGGAAACAGACATGCATTCTACACACACATACATGTGCAAAAAATAAATTTTACATCATTTTCATATCAAGTGACAACTGTTTGCTACAACATTTTCAAAGAATTATAGGCTGGGCATGAGTGGTATATACATCTAATGACAGAATTCAGGAGGCCTGAAGCAGCCTGGGCTATAAAGCAAGCTTGTGTCTACAAAAAAGACAAAACAAAACAAAAAGTCTGTCCTGAAAGCAAGCTCTGGTTGGCAGAAAGTCAGCCTTCCTGATTCTAAATGTACCATCATTGAGGTGATACTGGGGACTGGTGATATTGAGAGGAAAGCCAGAGTAGAGTAGGCAGTCCCCACCTCTGCTCTGGCCAGAGCTTTGCATGTATTGGGCTTGGCTAGCCTGGACACTAGTATTGGCTGAGACTTTGCTGGACTGTGTCATGCACTGTGGTGGCATTAAGGCTCATGACCCCATCGTTGCTGGTACCTATGGACTTTGCTGGGTCAAGCACTCTACAGGGCAGGTGTCAGCCAGATTAAAAGAATGCGTGGGAACACCCAGGACCTCTAGTGGGCCAGGCTCATTCAGAGGACACAGAAGACAGGGCACTGGCACCAACTGTATCTAAAAATAGCTAAAGGGAGGATGTTTTGGGAGTTTTGCGAGAAACCTGTCCATCAGCTGAAATTCAATACAACAAACGTTATGAAGCGAATTTGTGAGATTTCATGGCTATACATTACTTAGAACTGGAATACAGGAACAGAGACAAGTTGTATTTGTGGCCACATCCTTTTTTCCAAGGTCAGGAGAAGATTTAAAGCAGATCCTTAGCTGAGCATGATCCAGGAAAGCCCTGCCATCCTGGTACTGCTAAGTAATGGTGCCCACAGTAGAAACATGATGGATGTCCTGCCAGCTGGCATAGCACGAGAGTAGGATCTGTCTTCAGAAGTTCAGAGGGATGGTGGAAGGCTGGTGTTGATTTCCAGATGCACCCAGGATTCTATCCATCCACCTCAGAATCAGATCTGTCACCATCAGAACCAGGAGAGAAGCAAAGCTGGTGGGGCAAGAAACTGGGGGCTGTAATGTTCTGGAGACCCCAAGACCTTCCATGAAGAGCAAGCATGTCTGCTGGGATTGCTGGGCCTGCTGAGGAGCACCAAGAGGCAACTGGCCTCTGCTGATGCATGGCTCACACTGTAGTCCTTAAATGACTGATTAGAAACAATGCCTTGCATGTGGGTCCTAGTCCCCAGCATCCAGCCGAGCCTCTGGTAGCAGGTACTACCCAAATGCACCTTCATTCCACTAACAAACCACTCTGTTGGGGTGCTTGTAACAAGTGTGTGAGGTAGACTGGTATTATGAGAGGTAAAAAAAGACCTATTTGAGATCAACTGATTGTGACACCAGGACAGCAGATGCCCTCGTCCTCCAGCTTTGACTGCATTCCAAGGGTACCCTGAGCCTCCCTTGCAGCCCAGCTTTCTCCTAACTGTTAGGGGCCTTTCTGACTCTGCTTAGATTTTTTTTTTTATTTGCACTGTGGATTGACACCAGGGCATCTTACATGCTAGAAAAGCACTCTACTACTGAGCTATATACCCAGTCCTCTTTGTACTTTTGGTTTGAGACAGGGTCTTACTAAGTTGCTCAGGCTAGCCTTGAACTTATTCTGTTAGCCAGATAGGCTTTAAACTTCAATTTCTCCTGCCTCCAGATGCAGTAGTGAGGATTCCAGGCCTACACCACTAGACCACCTGGCTTAAATTTTTTTTTAAGTTTTTTTTTTTTTCTTTTGGTTTTTCAAGGTAGGGTCTCACTCTAGTCCAGGCTGACCTGGAATTCACTATGTATTCTCAGGATGGCCTCGAACTCATGGTGATCCTCCTACCTCTGCCTCCCGAGTGCTGGGAATAAAGGCGTGCACCACCACGCCCGGCTGGCTTAAATTTTGAATGGTTTAATTTTATATGGGTCTAGGCTTTAAGAACTTAGTCAACTTTGCAGGACCAGGGAAGCAAGGCAGTAATAGAAATAAGAAAGGGAAAGGGCGTTGGTTGCCCTAGGATAAAACATCCCTGTAACAATAGTATGTCCTGATCAAAGGTGTTCTGGGGGAAATCTTAGTTTCATCTTCAAAGCCATGGCCACTCCTGTTTGCCATGGACCCTTCACAGGAAAGGTCTTGGACTGCAATGAAGAAGGTACGCATTGTTATGTTCTTTTACAACTACTCTCTAAGGGGCACACACCTGGATTCTGCCTGAGTGGGTGAACACACCCATTCCAGAGAGCTGATCAACCACATGGAGATGCCAGAGACTGATCTCTTGAGGGAACTGCCCACATACAAAAAGATCCAGCAGCCACTTCAGGCCTAATGTTCAAAAATATCACTTGCTTGGGCTGGAAAGATGGCTTAGTGGTTAAACACTTGCCTGTGAAGCCTAAGGATCCCGGTTCGAGGCTCGATTTTCCAGGACCCACGTAAGCCAGATGCATAAGGGGGTGCATGCATCTGGAGTTCGTTTGCAGTGGCTAGAGGCCCTGGCACACCCATTCTCTCTCTGTCTCTACCTGCCTATTTCTGTATCTCTCTCTCAAATTAATAAATAAATAAAAATAAAATATAAAAAAAATATCACTTGCTAGAGCAACACCAGAAACGAGGCACAATACTGGCTCCCACACCTCATGCTCTCCCTGGGAAATGGCTGCATGGCTGAGTGAATGCATATCCTATAGCTCTAGTCCCTAGGAACTGGGCTGTTACTGGTGACAGTGGTCTGCTCTATGAAATTCCACCCTTCTCTGGGAGGAAGTCAGAGTGAGCTTCTGGCTGCAGTACTGTCATTACCCAATTCTAAACTGTTTGGGTTTTTACCAACACCAGAGGCTCCTTACTGCAATTTAGAGCCCCCTACCCCTGGCCCCTGCGCAGGCAGGGTGATCAGGTCATGTTGTTTTCATGTTGGGATAAGAAAGTCGGCAGGTTTCCGAGCATACTGAGACACCAAGCTGCTTTCTCTGAGACCCTGGCATAGATGAAGACCCTGAGAAGAAACAACTCATTAATTTTTAATATGAGTCCTCAAAACACTGTCATCACCCCAAGGGGTATTGAAATGAACATGTTTTATTCATCACTCACTACCACTCTATTACACTCAGTGTTAACCAGGCCCTATGAACTTGCTTCCCAAAGAAAAGCTTATAATAAAACATTCATGGCCTGATTCTTCTTAGTTCTGCACTGAACTAGAACAACAAACAGCTGTGTAGCCAAAAAGCCAGAGGTAGGGCAGAGGCCAGAGCCTGATTGGACAAGAATTTCTGTCCAGAGAGAAGCTAACCTGGGCTTTTTGTCCCTCTAACTTCCACCCTTGCTCACAGATCGATGCCCTCCACTTCTATGGCTGCCCACTGGCCATGCATTGCACATGTGCTTATAGACTAATACAGATGGAGACTTGGTGTTCTCAGTGAGGGGCTGACATGTGAACACAGGTCAACTGCGGCCCAGAATCTTTAGCCCTGCTTCTGTTTTAAAACAGTTTCACTGGCAGTCAGCCATGTGTGCACATTTCCTTTGCTTGTGTCTGCTTTAACCCTGGCAAGGTCAGAGATGCCTAGTTGTCAGAGAGCACACAGGGAACACAAAGTCTAACATATTTACCCTCTGGCTCTTTACCACAAAGTTTGCCAACACCTGCTCTAGGAATCCATCCTGTGAGGATGAGTCATTAGTTTCTGTCTCCATCTGTTGGTAAATGACTTATGTCAATGTTCTATAGCATTGGACAGTGGCTGACCAGGGCATCACCTTGACACTGTTAAGAAGGATGAACTTAAGCAGGGGAGGGTGACCCATGGGACAATGGTACCCACAAAACATGAAGGGAGGGAGATCTGTTAGGAAGGTCTATAGGATCTATTTCTCACCTACCTGGGGCTCTTCAAGCTTCAACTTTGAGCTAACTGGTGCTGCCCTGGGGCTTTTTTCCACTGAAAAGAGACACAGATAGTCTCCCTCCATTGCCTCCTTCCTCCCTCCCTCCCTCCCTCCCTCCCTTCCTCCCTCCCTCCCTCCCTTTTGAGGCAAGCCAACAGACTGGCCTTTTTATGAGAGTGTGTGTGAACTGGCATGCCAGGGCTTCCAGCCACTATAATCAAAGTCCAGATGCATATACCACCATGTGTGCATGTGCAACCTTGTGCATGCATCACCTTGTGTGTCCAGCTTACATGGGATCTGGGGAGTTTAAGATGGGTCCTTGGGCTTCATAGGCAAGTGCCTTAACTGCTACAGCATAGCTTTCTTTACTTGGCCTTCTTTTCCTTGTGGAAAAGTGACTTTGGGGGCTCAAGAGATGTCTCGGCAGTCAAGAATTCTTCCCATGCAAGCATGAGGGCCCAAGGGGGCCCAAGACTGCCTGACTTTGATTCCCCAGTGCCCACATAAACAGCTGGGCATGGTTACACACATCTGGAACCTAGGTCCTATGGCGAGCAGAGACTGGAGAACCACTGGGGCTCACAAAAATAAAAAACTCCAGAATCAGTAACAGATTCTAATTCAAGAAAATATGCAAATGAGTAATGTTCTCCTCTGGCTTCTGCCCACAAATGGGACATGCACACCTGCACAGGCACATGCATAATACCACACACACACACTCCATACATCACACCATACATACTACATACACATAAAAATAAAATGATAACAAAAGCCAGTTTTTCAGGTGGCCTTGGACAGAAAGATGGCAGTACCATGACTCTGTTCTGTGTGAATCCATAAGACCAAAATCGTCATCATCTGACTCTGTGCTGAACATACTATGTTCATCTGCATCCAATGTCTTGCTTGGCCTGCCTTCAATGCAAAAGTCCCTCCAATACTGGAAGAGGTTGCAGGAAGGTAAGGCTTTTGTTCAACTTGAACTCAGTTTGTGGTCTCTACATGCACTTGTCCTAGAAACAATTCTTTGCTCTATGTGACAGAAATGCTTCTCACAGAAGCACAGACTGGTCCTGCGGATTGACAATGGCAAGAGGACAGGGTGGGCACTATGGCTAATACTAGCCTGGTGTGAGAGGCCAGAAGATAATGGAGTGGGGATGGTAGCCAGGGTCCTGCCAGGTGACCCACACCGCCTGCAGATGAAGCCTGAAGTGAAGAAACGGGTAGCCTGGAGCTCAGTGTGGAGAAGGTAGGGAGGGTGTGTTCTGGGAATGGGGAGAAGGAAGAAATAAGGTAGCTTGTGAATCCAGGGTGTGACAGGAAAGGTTTTAATGTCTTCATCATGCTTCCATCTAAGGATAGCACACATCTTAGCACCTGAGACATGGACAATTCCTGGTATCCATTCGTAGTTTCTTTCCATTTTTCTTGTGTTGTCCCATCGCCCTTCACACTTTCCTACGCTCTGTAACATGCACCCTATTCTCATCTCCATGGTGGACCCTTTGTGTCTGTATTAGAGGCTAAGATCCATGGCCACTTCCTTGTATCTTCCACTCTGTGACTTTTACTTGTGAGCTGCCTAAGGACTGAGAGAACTGGTAACTCCCCTGTAATTCCCAGGCCAGCATGTGCTGAAACAGAGTCCCCTGTGTCTACTCCAGGCCAAGGGAACCCCAGATACTTTTCCTGACAAGTCCCTCCCTCATCTGCAAGTAGACTACTCCTAAGCATAGTCAGAAAGCTGGAAAGCTTCATAGCAGCTAATGAAATAATCAGTATCTGACACTGTTGATGGCAAGCTATGCAGTCAGAATGCTGGACATAGCCAGCCACAGGATTCTAGGTTTTCACTTTCAGCCATGGACAGCAAGTCACTAGGCAGACACTAATACCAGCCTTCTGTCCAAGGCCACCTGAAAAACTGGCATTTGATTTTCTTTTATTTTCATGTGTGTGTGTAGTACGTATGGTGTGATGTATGTAGTGAGCAGAAGCCAGAGGAGAACACTGGGTATCTCTCTTCATTGCACATTCACATTTTTCTTGAGTCAGAATTAGAAGAGCTTTCTGTTTGAAAGCTCCCTTGCTATCTGGATCTTACCTCTGCCACTGGATGGAGGGACAGACACTCCAAGCTGGAGGAAGTTCTGGGAAACAGCTGAAGAAGTTAACAGGCAAGACTGACCAGGCCTTGTGTTTTGAGGCTGCCTCACTGTTAGCTGCTTATCAGCTTCAGCACAGCCCCCTTCACCACTCACCTGGCTCTGCACTCACCTACAGAGCACAAGCTACCTGCATAGCTGAGCTCTGGGCACATTTCTTGAAATTTTATTAAATTATGCATTTAATTAATATCTCATAAGGAAGAAAAACTGCTGCCAGGTGAGCCTGGATGAATACGGATAATCCCATGGTGAAGCTCTGGCCCAAGGAAAACCGTCCTTCTATAGACCAAGAAGTGGCTGTGCCTCCATGACTTTGCTCTCCTCCCCCTTCTTCTCTGAGAGAAGACCTCACTATGTAGCCTAGGCTGGACTCTTTAGCCCAGGCCAATTCTCCTGCCTCCATCCCCAGTGCTAGGGTTAGAAGCATGCACCATCATTCCCATCTCTTTTTATTTTGGCCCTGAAAGGGCTGACCTGGAACAAACAAACTTGAATTCATGGTACTCATCCTACCTCAGTCTCCCCAGTGCTAGGACTTAAAGCAGGTGTCACCATGCATGGCTCAGGTGTCATTCCCTTGATTTCAGAGCACCCATTTTTAGTGATTTCCCATCCCATCTAATTTTATATAAATGTGCGCTGTTGTGCTCACACAGTGACAAAATCGTTGTGACCTCAGTAGCAGGGTGGATGGTATGAGAGTGTCTGAGGAAGTGACAGCATGTTGGCGACAAGCAAGGAGAACAGGGCCTTGGGCACCAGTACTAGGAGAAGGTGGGGCAGGAAGAGAGTCAGTTGTACCCCGCTGCAACTCTGGCTGCACCCTGTGGTTCCCGCAGAGCCCCAACAGCTGCCCAGCAGACAAGCCCAGCCTGCTCCATACTCCTTAACAGAGCAGGCAGCCCTGCCAGCTCAGCCAGCCTTCCTCCTAGCACCCTGCCTTCTCCCTGGAGCTGAGCCCTCCCAGGCATGGCCAGTCTCAAGGCAGCAGAAGTTTCTGATCTGATTATTGGGTGTTTGGGGACCATGGATGCTCCAGAGGAAGCACAAATCACAGATTCCCCTGGCATTTCCTACTCTAATACTGTACTGGAGGGCATAAAATCTGGGCCTGACCATTCCAGGCACCCAAAGCCTAGGCCTTCTCTCCCACCCTGCACTGTTCAGCGGAAATAGCAACAAAGCCCCAGCCTAAAGTCCTTTTTTTTTTTTTTTTTTTTTTTGATGTGGGGGTCTTGCTTTAACCCAGGTTGACCTGGAATTTGCTATGTAGTCTCAGGCTGGCCTCAAACTCACAGCAATTCTACCTTGGCCTCTGGAATGCTGGGGTTAAAGGTGTGCGCCACCACACCTGGCTGAAGTCCTTTTCTTTAAACAGCCATACAAAAAGAACTTTTTTCCCAGGGTTGGGGAACAAACCCAGGGACTTATCCATGCTAAGCAAGTGCTCTAGCATTAAGCCTTAGCTCTCAAAAGTAAACACGGTTAGTATTTTAGGTCATGTGCTTCTATTCGAGTTCCTATGGCTCCTTCCTCTTCTTCCTTTACTCTATTTTCCATTCTTCCTTTTTAAAAAGACCTTTAAATTATATAAATCATTCTTAGGGTAAGGGTTGTACTAAAACAGCCCCCTACCTCAAGCCCCTGTCCACCCTTAGCCAACTGTGGGTCCAGTCCACTTTCCTGGCTACAGAGAGAATTGCTAGGAACTAAGAGGGGAAAGCTGTTAGCAAATATTCCCCCTTGTTCCCTCTGTTCCATGAGAAGTATTCATCCCTTTCCTAGAGTCAGAGTTCTGCAGTGACACTTGATAGAACCAGTGGATTATGGGCAGAGGGGGAGTGCTACTATATGTCTAGACCTTAAGAGGTGAGGCTATCTGTGCCTACTGGTGCAAAGTGGCTGGCTATAACCAACTGTTCTCTGAGTAGTTTTGAGACTGCTCCTCAGGACTGAATTCATGACTGGTCCTGCAAAGCGAACCAAAAGTCTATGTCTTGGAAAGTCATATAGACCCTGAGGGGGTAGATACTATTGCCATTTGGCTAGATATATTATTTCCATCAAATTTCCCTGTACATATTTATGTTTATGCTGACAGATTAGTGCTGTTCTCATCTATGGGCAGAGTAGCTTCTTTTTGTAGATGACAATTAGTACTGGGGAGACTCAAAACTTGTCAAAGTACTGAGCATAAGTAACTGTTGCATGCTCAGCACTAAATAACACAGCTCTACCATGCTCACTCCCCAGACTCAGGGAACATTGCAGAATAGGGAGTGGAGAGAATGTAAGAGCCAAAGGATAGGAGAAGTGCTTTGGAATGTTGTCTTCCAGACTCAAAGTGGCTATTTGCCTTCATGACCTTACCACAGCTGTGTCATTACAAGACCTGCACTATAGTGGGCCCATCAATATTCCAGCATGTATGATGGAGGAGAGCCCAAAACAAGACACAGAGCACAAGAGACTTGTTAGGGAGTAACTGGAAGGAAGACAGGGGAGGGGGAAACAAAATGAAGTAATAGGAGGAAATTGTGATCAAAATACATCACATACATATATGAAAATTAATAACAATTTTTAAAATGTGAGGTTAGTCTCCCACACACTAGCAAGCCAATGTTCCTCCAGGCTGAGTGTCAAAATTAGGCTGAGGAACAAATCTGAGCCTGAAATCTGCAACCAGTGTCCAGTCCCACTGACTATGCAGGCACGACGGAGGCTATTGCTCCACTCTGGCACAGCCTGACTAAGTAGCACATCCATCCTGCCTCCCCTCTTGAGTCTGGCTTCATAGGTCTTGGTGAGTTCATATTCATCATGCTTTTAGAGCCTCCTGATCACATGGTACACTCCAGGAATCTGCAGCAGGATGAGTCACCGCACAACTGTAGACTGGGGCCTCCCAGGAACAGGAACAAAACAGGTCAGGAACAAATCAGGTCAGCTACACTAAAAGACCCTTTAATCAGCTGGAGAGTCTTGTCCTTATCTGTATCTGTCTAGCCACCAGACTGCAGCAGCCACCGTGGTCCTCTGTGCATGTGCAGATTTGGTTTATATTCATGTCATCTTCCACAACAGCAGTTCAGAATGAGGTCACTTAACTAGCACCAAGGCCAGCTCAGGTTTCAGCTGCTGCTTCTGACAGATGGCTGTCTCTATCCAGCTTCCTCTACCAGCACTGGGCCCTGTGAGGCATGCGCTCATAGAGAACATTTTATCTGTGAGCCTCCCTGTAGCAAACTTGGCTATGAATGAGATTTAATATGATACCCAGTAAGTGACCCCTTCTCCATACCCTTCTAGTGGTTCATAGGGGTTCAGTGTCCATCAGCAACAACAGCCACTCCTATCTCCAAAAGAAATCATGGCCCCACAAAACCTCTGAACCTTATAGCCCATGAATTCCTGGATGAACGGGGGAAAGCTGGACACATCCAGATGACAAGCTTTGGTCACTTCACATTCCTGCCTCTGTACCCTCCCCAATCCCTATGGTTCAAGAATTCATCAATCGGTCAAGGTGTCCTGAGTTACAGCATGAATGGACATGCTGGGTCTTGAGGGACCAGCAGGAAGCAAGGCCCGGCTGCTGTGGAATACCCACTGAAGCCAGAGTTGGATCTGTGGGCTGTGGAGTTAGTTGTAGGCTCTCATTTTCTGCCTATCCATGATGCTGGTTGTGGCACAGGATTGTAGAGAGCAGGGACCAGCTATCCTATCCAGGCAACAGCCTGATGATATCCCAATAGGAAGGTGGGGCTGAGGGCCAGGCCGGGTGGCATTGTGCCTTTTGTGGAAAATAGCCATGAGGACTGTTTTTATGGAGATCGTGGGTCCAATGATGGGCTGCCCATCAGTAGGCAGCTCTGGGGCAGAGGAGAATGGCAGTCATGACCAGCAAACACTGCAGACACCATAGTGCCTACTGCAGACCATGGCATCAGCCACGGATGAGACCAGTATTGGTGTTTGTCCTGGAAAAAGTGTATAGACATGTGTGTGTGTGCATGGGCATGAGGGCATATGAGGGAATGCCCATGGTGCACATGTGTGCATAGGTGTACCTGTGCGCAGTGGATGTGTGTATCTTGGTAGGGACACTTTGAACCTGATGTGGCACATCTAGACCAAACTGCCATTCTCCAGAAGTTCAGTATTTCATTTTAAAAGAGGAATTTTCACCAATAACCTCACAGAGGAAGGCCTCAGTGGAATGGGGACAGGGGAGAGGCAGTATATCCTTTTAAAGAAAAAAACTATGAAAATGAAGTCAAATATCTGAATAGGTGGCTAGGGAAACAAACAAAAGCTGATTAGCTAACAAAGATAAATGCAACAAAGGTGTAGTGTCTGCTGCCTTCTAAACTTTGGAGGCTGAGGCAGAATGATTGGGACAAGTTTGAAGCTAGCCTGGGCTATAGAGTGAAAACCTGTCTCAAAAAATTAATTAAAATAATTGCATCACTTCTCCTTTTTTAAAAAAAACTTTTTCTCTCTAAATTTTCCAAGTTAACTGGAATCTTGAAAAATCAAACACAGTTTCTTATTGGTTCCCTTGCTGTGAGGCATGGCCAAGATAGTCAGAGGTGAACCTGGAGGGAAGGGAAAGTAGGGCTAGCAGGTGGACCTTGGGGTGACAAGGTGCTGAGTGGGCAGGAATGGGCCCTCTCACTCTCTGCTTGTGACAAATGCTCTATTGTGGAAAAGGCTGGGCTGGGACAACATAGGCCCACACCCAGGGTGATACATTATGTGGAAGGACGATGGCACAGCACTGTGGCTACATGATCATCATGTGAGTCACTGGACAGCCCCTTCCTCTTTGGTCCCAGTCGCTGCATTCACACAGGAGAAACTTTCTTAGCTTGACAGGTTTGTTCAAGTGGCAGAAAGTTACCTGTTCTATGTGTTCTAGTCATCTTACATTGGTTACCTAAATCGACAAGAAACTCATGGAAATGTAATCAGTATAAGGGTTAGAGATAGACTAATGTACAGAAACAAGAGCTATAAAAGTACTAAACAATGTAGCACATTCTAGTTCTGAGTTTTGGATTTTTATCTGCTGAAAGGGACATGAGCAAGCTTTGGAAATTCTCAAAATGTCCCACTCAAGACTTTTTACACACACACACATACGAGTGTCAAGAAGTAAGAAAGTTTTTCTTAAGGTAAGTATACACTATTCCAACGCTCTGTCCTGTACCAATGTGAACATACATGGTGGGCAACACACACACACACACACACACACACACACACACACACACACACACACACACACACGGTTCTTAGCGCCCAATGTCAGTCTATGAGAAGGCACCTAGCCACCAGACACAGTTCCAAGGTGACTTCCTTTATGACAGAACAGGGATACAAGTTGCCATCACGAAGTGAGATTGGGACCCCAGAGAACCCATGTATGCTGGTTCTGGGCTATGGAATTACCTGGGTAGATGCAGTGCAGGACAGATGGGCAAGCTCCCCAATCCTGGCTGCAGCACGTGGGTCACTGGAACTGATCAGCACCGGAGCACTAATTTCCATGGAATGCCGGTGGCTGGCCGACTGTGAGGACTTGTGTGTCACACTGAGTGCAGTGAAGGAGTGGCGCTTCTTGGCATTCTTCTTGCTGTCCGCACGCCGCTGAAAAGCACTGACCGCACCTAAGCTACTTAGAGTGGAACTTGGGGCCACATTGGCTGCTGCACTGGAGTCAGAGGGCAAAGGAGCATCACAGCTATATGCAGTGGCAGCAATTGGGCACGGCTTGTCCATCTCAATGAGCTGCTTGGCCGAGTCGTTGAGCTAGGTGAGAAAAGTGAGAAAGGGCTTCATTACAAAACTGTCACAGCCACCAGGCATCCTGCTCTCTGCCCCTAAGCCCTGGCCAAGTTCCAACTTAGAAGCAGATTAGTTCACACTGTCAGATCTTTCTCTCTCTGGAAACAAGGAGTTCCCTCTGGATTTTGTTGAAAGGCATGGAAGGCAAGAGGAGAGCTTTCTAGGGCACCCATCTTGATCCCCATCTTTCTCAGTGACATGCCCTTTCCAAGCACAGTGTAAGTGCAGCAGAGAGGAAGGACAAGAGGTCAGGGAAGGAAGGACAGTGCTAGCTAGACCTGTTGCTTCACTTGCTCCACAATGGGCCCCTGCCTGTCTTTCAAATGATGGCCACTCTGAGGAACTTAAATCCTGTGACCAAAGGTACTTTTTTTTAATGCATGTTTGTAGCAGGATGCATGTATGCATAGAGATGACAGGACACCTTGGGTATCATTAGCCTTAGGTGCCATCCTCCCCCCCTTTTTTTGCAAAAGGGTCTCTCATTGGCCTGGAGCTCACCAAGTAGACTAGATGGCTGGCCAGTGAACCCCAGGGATCTGCCTTTCTCTGCTTCCTCCCAGCACTGGAATTACTGTTATGTACCATCATATCCAGTTGTTTGGTTTTGAGGCAGGGTCTTCTTCACGACGCTGACCTGAAACTACCTCTAGCTCCAAGCTGGCCTCAGCCTCCTGGAAATCCTCCTACCCAAGCCTTCCAAGTGCTGGGACTAAAGGTGAGTGCGACCTTGCCCAGATTTTTCACGTGGGTTCTGGAGATCAAAGCAGGTCTCCATGCTTATAAGGTGAGCACTTTCCCAACTGAGCCATGTCCCGAGATGAACTTTTTAGCCATGTCGACTGACAGCTTAGCATGAGCCACAAAAAGTTTCAGGTGGTCAAGTTCCATGTCTGAGTGATGAGGCCAGTACCCTTATCCTCTAAAACCATTTAGCAAAGACTCATAGCACAGTTCCTTTGTACCTCATATATAGCAGGTGCTTTTCACAGCAGAGTTTGCCTTTGGCCAAAGTTTGGTTCTGAGTGGCATTTTTATGGAGACATGGGACGAGGGGATCAGCTGACAAGCACTCTGCAATCTGCAGTAACTGGAAATGAAAACTCCAGGTAACGAGGTCAGGCCTCTCTCAGGGCTATGCCAGTGCCTGGGTGACATATGAGTTAGCTACTTCAGCCTACTAAGTGGGCAGGCCTATGAGCCAAGAAGCCCTCATGGGTACCAGTTGAGAGAGGAAGAGACCTCTCTGCTTGTGTAGTGAGTCCAATGGGGCTCAGGTTGATGACAGGTCAGTTCTCTGCACACAAGAAACAACTCCTGCTGGAGACCATGTCATACACAATGCTCTTCTGAGGCTATATTTGGTTCAGTTGAAATTCATGGCTAGCAGGGGAATTGGCAGCATTTTAACAGAACGAAAGAGGAGTAGCTATTTACTGAGTGTACAGAGTAGCCAGAAAGAAAACATGAAGGTAGAATCAGCTTAGGATTATCACATGACAGGCTGAACAAATACCAGCAGTAAAGGCCAGGTAAAGTCCTCTATGATGCTTTCCTTTCTTCCCCCATCTTTTCTGACTGGAAGAGGTTGAGTAAATGCCAGCTGGCCCTTTGGGTGGAACCACCTTGGGATGCACAGAGTGAAACATAAGATGCTCTAGCTGCCTCTCTGCTTTCTCCTTGCCAAACAGAAACTGTGGAGGGTTTCTGGGTGCAAGTAGGGCTAGCACACTCACCTGTCAGGATTACTCAGAGATTGGGGACCCACATGGTTCCTGGGCAACATAACCCTAAGTGTTACTGTATGTGCCATAGAGGCCCTTGAGCAAAGCATGCAGCTGGATGCCTTTATGGGAGAATACCTGGGACTCAGGAGAGAGTACAGGCCAATGTATCGAGGAAATATACAAAGAAGGGAAAGATCAGCAGTCCAAGCCAGTGTGCACACAGCTGTAGACTCTGAGAAGGAATTAATTACATGTCTCTACAGGCCAGCTGGGCGAGGGCAGATGTGACATGTCATACATGTGGCTCCTGCCTCTTTGACAAGCCCCTAAATGCATTGGAGATGAGGCAGTTTTCACACAACTGTAATGTGGATCCCACTCCAACTGGGACAAAGTCTGGCATCAGACCTGGCAAGGGAAATCCTGTCCTGTGAGGCACCAGGATCTCTTGGCAGATGTATAGAGGGACACTGCTGCCAACACCTCTGAGAGTTAAAACAGCCACAAAAGCCTTCCTAAATCTCTGCATCAAAGAAGGGAACTGCCTCCTTGTTTCCTAGCTCTCAGGCAAGCCAAGTGCTCATGCACCTGCAGCCTGCCTGGGCATTCCTGCTGCCCTGAGACCTACCCACCAGTATAGACTGTAGCACTCCACTGTAAATGCCTATCTCTCCCCAGGAAGAGTATGAATCCTTACCCCAGATTCCAAACCCCTGTGAGCTCGATCTGATTTATAGCTTTTATTTTTTCCCTCAGAAAAGCCTCTCAAAGAACAAACCAGTGTTAAGTCCTTCTTGTGGCCACCTGGGATGCCCTGAACACCTGGGGATTGGCCTCTTGGACCTCTGTCTCCCATTCCCTGCCCAGCAGAGCCCCAGAGAATACAGAGAAGATGCATTTTATTTACTTGCATCAGGACACATCTAATATCATCCCCATGTGTTTCTCCCTCCTTTACCATCACTATGGAGAAACAATTGCACAAAAGCTGACAGAATTCACTTCCTTCCTAGAGGTGGGGAAGGTGGTGTCTCAGTGACTCTGTGATGTCACTATTAAAAATTTCACTTTTAGAATCAGGAAATGCAGATACCAGCAGGTTGAGCTATGCACATTTAGGACATACACAATTGCAGTATGAACTATGGGCAATAGTGTGAACTTCCAGGCCTTCTCTTGCCATTGGTGGCCAAAGTACCCAATAGTACAAGTTGGTAGTACCATGTGTCGCCTCACATATAATCATGTTGCACCCATTTGGTAGGAGGTGGAAAAGGGCAACATGCTTCCTCCCTGTCTTAACAGTCCAGAAACATGGAGGGAGTAGTGAGGGCAAATCAACTCCCGTTTATGGCAAGTGGTTTCCTCAGCCTAAAGATGAAATAAGTGTCTACCTCCAAGCAATGATCCCTTTACTATCACCAATAGCATTGCTGTCCCTGACTTCCCTGAAATAGGCTCCCACACTGCCATGAAGGACCCTTGGATAGAAAAGCAGTTTGGTTGTATCTGGTTGGCCCATTTTGCATCTGTGACAAAAGGCTTTTTTGCTAGAACCAAGCTGATTCTGCAAGCTTCTCTCCTGCTGTAATGTCCTGGTTTGGACAGTTCAGACTGGACTTATGACCAGGTGGTGGGTGGGGGCAGTGGCTCTCAGAATACATATCTACTTCTCTCCACAGCAAGCCTAAAGGTAATATATTACCTTCCATAGCAGGTAAATGGAAAGTTCCCCTCCTAATGCTGGCTCTCCTCATTCTCATCAGCATTCAAATGTGTCCGCAGAACAGATATAGAACCTTTGAGCGGAAAGGGTACCAAGTCAAGGGTTCTTGGTCAATGACTGGGTAGATCAGAAGCAGGTATCCTGGTGATGAACCCTGGCCAAGAGCATCTGAGATCATCTGCATTCCTACACCACTCACCTGACCTTCTGTGAACCACCAAGGGAAATAGCAACATGGTTGTAGCAGACAGCTTCAAGTTCACTGAGATGAACTTCCAGAGTAGGCACAGTTATGGAGGAAGGGATATTATTTATTGAAGCTTATAGAGCCAGGGGAAGTTCCAATAATGGCAGAAGGAGCTGGCCTGGCTTCACAGGGCCAAGCAGAGAGAGCAAAGCCCAGCAGCTACACAGCACAGCACACTTCAGGAACTCCTATTAGGCACACTTTGCATATCTTTACAATGGAATCTCAAACCATCACCACTCCTTAAGAACCGCCCAGTGACATTGCCTCCAGCAAGGTGGCTGCAGATGCAAACTATAAACTAATAAAAACACTGAATATATTGGGGGCCATATATTCAAACTACCACATTTAGGAAGGTGAGACTCAGAGAGTTTAAGTAACTTAATCCAAAACCACAGAAAACAAGTGGCATGATCACCAATCTCCAACCTTTTTGCCATGTCTCATCAGATTTCCTCAATGAAGAGCATAGGAATACCTTTCAGATTTTACCACATCTTTAGTTGAAAAGTAATATGTTCATGGAGGGGAAAGTATGCCCTGGCACCTGGAAGAGCTTGATTACATTTTAGAGAGTCAAATGTAGGTCTTTTACAGGCTTTTTTTAAATACATGCATGAAAATTAGGTCAGGCACATTCTCAAGCTAGGAAGATACCAGCTACAGTTTGGGTGGGAGGGCATTTACTACCAGTGTCGAACTTTTATTCACTGAGGACTTTGAACTCTAATACAAGCTGCAAGAAGACTTCTTACTACCATATAAGGGTCTCTTGGGCAGCTGGCCACAGGTCAGGAACTGTGGGGGGTAGAAAACCTGACTATGGAATGCTCAGGTGCTTTTGGGATGGGGGGAGGGCTGGTTGGTTCTGCCTTCTCTGGGCAAAGATGGGGCACACTACCACCTTGAGAAGGGAGGGCCAGCTCTGTCGCCAGAGTGGGTTCCCAATGATAAGGCCAGCTGCAACCCCCAGAGCCCAAGGTCCCCCGCCATGTACAACATCCCAGGCCATCTTCCTCAAAGTCCCAGCCTGTGTTTAGCAATGCCAACAGCTAAGTGTGGTGTTGAGGAATGCTCACAGAGGGGTCTGTGCTCATGGGCCCTGAAGACTCAGCTGATGGCTTAGGGGCCTTCCTGAGTGGTGCACATAGAGGGGTTGGCTTGTGCAACTTTAGATGGGTGGCCTGCATTCTAGATGTAGTGCCACTCAGGCAGAAAACTCATCCCCCAGGTCTGTGAACAACACTTGAGCCAGCCAGGCTTTTGTGGCCATGAGATTGAGAGAGAAGGCCTGCTTGGCTACCCAACCACCCAACTGTGCTGCTACTGCAGTTGCGATATCCCAACCTATTACTGCATCTACATTCAGTTTTAGAAAATATTTTACTACTCAGAGAACTTGCAGGTGACAATCCCCTCTCCACACCCCTTAACATCTAAGGGCATGGAGCATTCAGATCTCTGAACTGATAATTGGAGTTTAAGAACTACAGCTGGGCTGGAGAAATGGCTTAGCAGTTAAGGCATTTGCCTATGAAGTCAGAGGACCCATGTTTGATCCTCAGGACCCACGTAAACCAGATACACAAGGGGCATGTGCATCTGGAGTTCGTTGCAGTGGCTAGAAGCCCTGCCCATTCTCCCTCTGTGTCTCTTCTCTCTCTCTGCTAGCAAATAAATAAATAAATAATTTAAAATATATTAAAAAAAGAACTAGAGCTTACTTAATCATCTCTCAACCATCTCAGCTTACAAATGGTTAAATAATTCAGTGTGGCAAAATTTGGTGCTCCACAATCAGCCAGTGCATGGATGCAGTACCATTTATGCATCACACATGTATGCTATATCTATGCATCACACATGTATGCTATACTGTCTGCCTAATGAGTATAGTCTAGTGCACTAAGCCCTTCTCCACATTTGAGACTGGGGCTTCAGAAGCGGGGAGGTCTGATTACAGAGCACACACATATCAGGAGCCTTCTGCATACCAGAGGCTCTTTTGGGCACTTCAGGTACATTGTAGGAAAAAACAAAATAAGACAAAACCAGACAAGTAGACAAGATTTTGGAGCTGTAACTTATGCTCCTTTGTGAATGTGGACACAGCAGCCCAGAGCAGGTAGGAGGCCTGTGTTGGGAGCTGTGGATCCTGGTAGTGGGAGTCCTGAGTCAGAGCTCACAAGCTTCACCACAGCTGCCCACTGAGCATATGCTGTAAGCTGGGAGCTATACTAGGGAACAGATGGCAGGTGCATGTTTATACAGAAAGAAGTTTTCTTGGGGATACATTCCATGGTCACACAGGAGCTTAAAAACCACCCAAAATGTAACTAACTTAACATTCAAATGGAAGGGCAGCTCGATTTGAGAAAAGAATAGGAGAACAGAGAAAATAAACACACTCAGAGGTTACAGGCAAGAACTAAAGCAACAAAGGGGTTTCCAGGCACTGCAGGAACAGGTTGGTACATAATATGAATGCTATAAACATATGTAATGTGTGCATGCCATGTATGTCCAGGGTCTACAGTAAAGAGACTTGACTGTGAGGGCTGATGAAAAGTCAAGATGGATATGAAGCCTCTGCCAGTCTGGTCAGGGCCTGATAGTTTCCTGAAAAATGAGAAAGGGGGATTTGAGAATCCTCAGGGAATTCTGAGCCATGCAGAAGCTCTGGGATGAGATGGGAAAGCCATGTTCAGGTAGAATGACCAGTGAGGAGGTGGACCCTTTCAAAACATCTGACACTAGGGATTCAGAAAGGAAGGGGCTCTGACTATGGAACATGCATATATTGAGAGCTTAGTCCAAGCTGGAAATTGTGGGGTACTGCTGGTACATCAATGGCAAAATCAAATCAAACCAGCACCAAACCAGACCAGACGAGAAGCAGGCAGATATTTCATTGTATCGAGTGTGCTGGATAGCAAGAAATACAAAGAAGAAAAGAACGAGAAGGGTATGTATCAGAGCGAAGAGGGCTGCAAGTTCAACAGGGAGTCAAGGAGGGAATCAGCTACTCTTGCATCTGGATTAGAGGATGCAGAGGCAGAAACAGGCTGTCCAAGGGCTCTTTGTTAGCAGCTCAGCTAAAACATCTAAGGAGGAAGAGTGATACCAGAGCTCCTGAAGCAGACACATGGACTTAAACGAAGTTGGGATGATGAGGTTGGACATGGCTGGGACTTGAAGCTTCTGGGAAGTCTTAGCTTTCTCTGAGTGGGATGAGGATTTAGAAGGGTCTACAGTAGCAGAAGGACATAACAGGATTCCCCAAAACTGCCAAGGAAAGGCTGTAGGGGTTAAAAAAACCTTTGAAGCAATTGTAATAATGTCATTGAGAAACAATTTAATAAGAAAAGCAAGACAGAAATACTAATACAGGACTGGGGAGATGTCTCAGCAGTTAAAAGCACTTGCTTGCAAAACTTACTGGGCAGGGTTCAATTTCCCAGTATCCAGTAAAGCTGGATGAAAAATGAAGGTATGTATGATCCCAATGCACCTATGACAGTGGGAGGCACAGCCAGGAGAATCCAAAACTTGTGGACCAGCTAGTGTAATGTTTGTAGTCTTAAAGTATGAAGTGGCAAGAGACATTGTCTCAAAGGAAGTGGAGTAAAGACACCTCCATGTTGTCCTCTGATTGCCACATGTACACTGTGGCATATACACACATACAAAAAATAAAATATTTTTTAAAAGAATATTAATATAGAATAACCTGGCATTTTCTCCCAATACATGAAGATTTATACATGAAAAAAGTACGAAATAAATAGAATGATATACTAACTTTTTTTATTCTTTTCTTACTCATATACTCATACTTACTGCTATGATTATGAGTGATATTAATTTTCCTCACACTTTAAAGTTCCAATTTTGAACAATAGCTATGTAATATTTTGCAATCAAAAAGTCATGAAAAAGAAAAGAAAAGTTTATTGGGCTGGGATATCCATTTGCCTATAGGGAGATTTGGAGTCCTGGCAATAACACATTTTGTTCTATTTTGTACTAAGCCTGAAGGGCCATACAAGTGGTGGTTTCCAGGTTTATGTGAATGCAGGCACATTTAGAATGTGATGTTCCAGGAAGACCTAGCAAAGGTTACCTCTTTCTTAGCTGATTGGTCTCTGCTCCACAAGGGATGGCTACCAGTTGAGGGGAGGGGAAGGACAAAGAACTCTGGGAAACCAGAGCTCAGAAGGCCAGAAGGGATTAACTACAGCCCACACTAACAAGGAACATCAGTGGAACTCCAGAGAGGTGAGGATAGCCCACAGACAGCCAGGCCAGCCAGGCAGATGCCCCATTTGTAAATGAAGTGGTTTGGGGACAGCTCAGGGCTGCATTGGTCATAGAAGGGCAGAGCTGAGAAATGGTGCCAACCCTGAACACTTGTCCCTTCCACACACGTTACCCGAATGTGGGGTGGCTCTGACACCCACCAAGAGAAGACTTAGCTGTTTAAATCACATGCTCCAGGAGACAGAGACCCCCACCAGGCAGCATGTTGCTGGCTAGTGTTTGCTCATTTGCTGCCTGTCCTCCTCTGCTGTTACCCTACATGTTTGAAACAAATCTAAGAAGCCACATGGCTGCTCCTATAACTGCTCAGCATTGATCCCTAACAGATGGCAGGACACATGTCATAGGCCTCCTGTCAGGGGTTGGCCATGTATTTGCTTTGCGGGTAAGAGCTAGCAAGTTGCTTTGCTTCCAGGTTTTCCTGAGACCTGTCTACCACGAACTCACACTTCAGTTACCATCTCACAGAGGCCCATCTTTGTTTCTCAGCCCTCAAGAAAGGGCATTATAAATGCTTCCACTAAAGCAACCACATTAACGCAGTACGTTTTCCCCAAAATTACTTATTTAAAAACAGGCAAACATGAACTGCATTATAAATTTAGCAATAGGAAAGGCAAATAAGAGCAGAGTTTTGACCATACATTCATCTCCTTTTAAAAACAAAAGGTTAGCATAGGCATACATTTAACCTTCTTATTATTCCGTGCTTGGTCCCCACCTCTCTCGGTCTAGGACAGAGCAGCCTGCTCCTGCGGTACAGGGTGGCATTGCAGGAACACCTAGTCCTACTGGAGTTGAGAAGGGCTCTGCTGGCTGAGGCTCAGGCCAGCCCAGCCTCCAAGATATGAATGCCTGATCTTGGTGGGGCCACTCTAGCACAGGCTCTGCCCTCAACATCTCACTTTCCTAGAAGTTCAGGTACTCCTGAGTTGCTGCCTGCCCTCCTCTGCTGTTTTTCAACCACATTTGAAACAAATCTAAGAAGCCACATGGCTGAGGTGGGCTCCTTGCTCCACACGATACTGGAAATTCATTCTCTCATATATGATTTTCCTTCATAGCAAATGAAATGTGAATTGTATTCCAAATGTGTATTTTAAAAGGAATTACAGTTCTCCTTTTTAAATTCATATTATAGCCTCAAAAGAAAGATGGTAAGTGAAATCAGCCAGGCTCCAAAAGACAGTGTCACATGTTTCCCTCATATGTGGAGCCTAGAGTTAAAAAAAAAAAGATGTAAGATGTGAAAGGAGAAAGGTAATGCCAGGGAAGGAGAAGGGGATAAAAGTGGGCAATGAGAGTAAGTTATTTGTATGTATGAAAATATCACAATGAAACACATTTTTATACAATTAATTTATACTAATAATGATATAAAAACCACTCCAACACTGAAAGGCAATTTTACAATGGGATCTGGGGGCTTCTTTCTGTTCTTGTCAGTGATACCGAGGTGACTAAGGGCACACAGGAGTTTACATAGAACCAAATGACAATAGCTGACAGAATGACATTCTCTAGCACAGAGTTCTCACTGTGCCAGGAGCTGTCTGAGCACCTCCCCTATATCTTGGTTTTTATACTCACAAAGTTCCTGTGCGGTGGGTGACAGTATCATTCCCGCTGCATAGAATCTAAGGCATTGGGCCACAAAATGAGGTGCCCAGAACCTGGTAAAGATCTGAGCTGGACTGGAACCTGGGGGAACCTTGTCCATCACTGTCTCCATGCTGAGACTGGGGAAGGCCTGGCCTATTCAGAGGACAGACGAAGAACAGTACGAGGCCAGAATGGCAGGGCAGTGAGCAGTGCTTAGGAGTTCAGGGATGGGTTGGGTAGATTCCATGGAGGAGAACTGTAGTACGGAGTCTGGTTTGAGAGTCATGGGCCCTGCTAGAACGTTCTAGCAGAAATGGGGAGTGAGGCATCTCAGTCTCTGCCCTCCCAAGAGGGGCTTCTCCTTCCTCCTACCTTCTCCCCTTTCCAAGGCCACTGACCAGAATGTGGGTTAGAAGATGGTTCTCTACTGTTTTGTTGGCTGCACCTCCCAGCAGATGTTCAAGAAATGAATGAATGAATGACTAAATAGTGACTTCCTGGTGGACCAAAAGGGGTAATATGGAGGGTATTGGATAGCAGTGGAAACTTGCTCTTTTATTGAAGTCAACAACAGAAACCAATGGCAGAGGGAGCAAGCCAACCTCCCAGCTGGAGACAGTGGCTCAGTGCTGGCAGTAGTGTACTTACTTATCATGGCTGAAGACAATGTTCCCTGTAGACCCCAGCCACAGCTGAATGAAGGGCCAGCCCTGAGTGCACTACTGGTGACTTTCATCTACACAATTTCTTACAGATCTGGACAGAGTTCTGCAGAGTGTAAGGGAGTCTGAGCAGGGGGTAAGAAAATATCATTGAAGACAAGACAGCTAGAAAATGAGATAAAACAAACCTTGACTTTTCACAGGAAGACAGTTCTCAGTACTTCAAACTAACTAGCTCCCACTCTGAAGGGCTTGAAAGGCAAGCAACAGAGGCTTTGAGTTCCTCTGAGTGGGTTGAGCAGAAATAAGATGAAGCCAGAATTAGCTGCCTTTTCTCATTTTGCAGTAAGTGGTTGAATTGAAAGCCATACAAAGTCTCCCAGAATATTCACGCATGGCTGAGCATTTTAGTTAAATATTCAAGCACCACGAACTTGCACACAACCCTTTTTAAACAGGAAGTGTTCAGTGAAGACAAGGTGTTTTCCCTACAGGCCAGGAGTGTGAATCTTGGTAACAGTCCCTTGCCAAGTGTCAGAACCATGAGAAATGGGGACAAACACTCAGAGGTGCAAGTCAGAGCTCCCCATTAAGGCTTGGTCTGCTACACTGCAAAAATGCCTAGAGATCCTCAAGGACCTCATCCACACCACAGTGACTAGTGATGTTTGTCCCAGCTACAAATCCTTCCTTCTGAACTAAACAGTTCCTGACCTTGTCCAGGAAGCGCTGCTGTTAGCTTGTAGATGCACCCACAGGTATGAACTATCTACATTTCCTTCATAGTTATACAGGAGAAACCCAGCTTGTGCATGTCCCCTCCTGTCTTTCCTCCCTGAAAACACTCTCCTGCCCAGTCAAGGGGCTGAAAATCAACCAGACAAAGAAAGAGATGGCAGGCACTGTGAGACCGTAAACTCAGCTTCACCACAGCACGGAGCACGTACAGTGAAGCTCTCCTGCAGAGGTCTGCTGTTCCCAGTAGTCGAGCCTACAAGTTACTGCCTAATATAGTAACGCTGTGTTTAAAGGCCAGGGTTCAAAGTAACATTCCCTCTTTATAGTCAATGCAGAGCTGCTGTGCCACCAAGTAAGCTATCTAGTAGGGTGATCTGAGTCCAGTGTGCAGCTGGCTGAGGTTCAATAAACTGACAGTAATTGCACAGTATCATTCCCGGTGGCAGGGAAATTTATTTGGCTTAATCAGGATTTTGCTTTTGCCAATATTATTTTTTTCCAAGATCTATAAACAGTACCAGCAATTTCCCAAACACAACACCGAGTTTAATATCCAAATGTAGGGACTAGAACAAGGGCTTATGGGTGGTCATTCCAAATTTCCTATTCACCCCCACATGTTCCTATTAGTCCTGGAATGAGATAGCCACTCTGCCTGGAGCTGGCTTCCTCCCTAATCTGTCCTACTTTCTGAAGTTCAGCACAAGTGAGATGTTTCCAGGTCCTCTGAGCCTAGGTCCCAGAGGACACAGGTCTTGGACTCATGAAAGTGATGGGGCTGGCCACACACTGAATGTACGGAGGAATCAGGAGAGCCAGCTTGGTGGAGGCCCAGGCTGCCCCTGACTTGCTTCATGGTGGGCTCATTGGTCCACCACTGTCTGTGAGAGCTGGAAGTTGTTATCATGGCTGAGAGATGGGCTAAGGGCACACTGTTTTGGAGTCTTGTGAAAAGGAACTGAGCTGGCTCAGGTGAGTATTCCTGCCACAGGACAGAACCAACTCTGACACGACAGCTCCTGACAAGTGATCCTATGGCTCAATCTCACCATCCCAGAATCCCTCCGTGAGGGAGGAGGAATTCCTCCAGGCTGAGCGTCTTCAATTCTTTTAGCACAAAGGTATTCTAAATGACAAAACATGGACAAATTACTCTGCCTCTCAAATACTAAGGACTGAAAGGAAGGCCTTGCTGAATGCTAGGACTTAAGTCTGGTCCCATTCCTCAGATTCCTATCATTGCTGAATTCATTGGACTCAGCCTCTCCTTTCTGCATCCAAGTCACACCAGAACAGAACTCCAGGCTCCTGGAAAGTGTACACTGGCAAGCTTTCATCTGAAGACTGAGTAAGCACCCTTAGTTTCAGTGTAGAGATGAAAGCTAGAGGCTGACTGTTTCCAGTTTCCAGTAAGAGGAAAGAACAAAGGAGCTGGAAAGGGTTCAAGGAAGAACCTTGAGTGAGTACAGCATGAGCACAGGCAGTCCTGGGACGCATGGCTATGAATGTCTTGATAGCTGATATGTAGGATTAACAGAGAAGGTGGCAAACGATTGGTTCTACAATGTACCAGGAGCTGTAGCCATTTCTGGAGGCAGGATCTGTCTTCTCAGAACACAACTGCCAGCATCACAAGGCATGTTGGCTCCATCCATGTTTGCAATTTTCGTCTCACTGTGCTTGCCTGACAAGCCTATGCAGCAGCCACAGCTGGAGAGCTCAATGCCATTTGTGGTGCATGTTCTTTTTCACTAGGACCTACCAGGGGCCCAAGCATCATGGCCTGCACCACACTGATGGAAAAGTGAGGCCATGTATGAGTTCCTTGGATGAATGAGCAGGTAGGGACCTAGCCAGATACCTGTCCACAAACTTACTGTGTCCATAGCCACGCCTATAAGTGCAAGGTCAATGCAACTGGTCACATTTCTGCATGAATACAAGGGAATAAACAGAGGTCCAAACTGCACCCCTTGGTGGAGCTGGGGCCAAAGCCAGAACTCCAGTGTTCCTCTTGCCACATCATTGTGACTCTCACAAACCAAGTTCAAATGCAGAGGGAAGACAGACCAGCCTAGTTTGTGACTTTCTGGTCTACCAAGCTCCATCACCTAGTGGGTTATGTGGGTAAGAGTCACAGCAGGCTTTTGTTCTGTGTCTCAGCACTTCAGAAGGGAGTTCGTACAGAAACAACAAAAGTCTCAGGAAATACCAACTTGGGGTTTCTTATCTTTAGCACAAACTGCTTTGGAGCCAAGGCCCCAGGGGCAATGGATGCTACAGCGGATGCTGGGCACTGGGCAGTGCAGTCCTTCCCAGGAGGGAACTGTGTGATCTCCTTCACATGCCTGCCAGCTCCTGCTGGAAAAGGGAAATTGATGGAGCCTGACACAGAAGATACTACTTTTACCTGCCTTGGGGCTACCAGCAAGGTGTTTTCTTAGCTTTTGCTATTGAAGTTGACAGAAAAGTGTGCACACTTTCAGGGTATGCTATTTTACATCTGTGTGACCCGCTGAAGACCAAGTTGCAGGGATGTTCAGTATCCCAGAACCACTCTCACTATCAGATCCCCAAGGTGACTGCTGCTTTGGCTTCACCACTGAGAAGACTGTTTGCTTTTGGACTTCATAAAGACATTTCTACAGTGTATGCTCTTCCATGGATTCAGTAAACACTCTTTCAAAAATATATGTGATTCATCTCCTCTTCTCATCCAGCAGTTTTGCTCATGTTTCCTGCTCGATAGTGTCCCATTATATGTACACACCAGGCTCCATCTACCAGTGCACTGCTGGCAGACATTGGAGCTGTTTCCAATTTGGGGTCATTGTGAAGTTTCTGTGAATGTTTGTGTCTTTGGACATCTCTGTATGATCTGGGGAAAATGCTTCACTAGCTAAAACTGCATGGGAACTTGGATTCTGGGCTTATAGACTACACGGTATATAGTAATCATGCAATAACTTATTTGATATTCAGCAAGATGGAAAGAAAAACTACAGCTGATGCACAACATGTGAAAACTTCAGGAGGCATTCAAGGAAACTATAGGTCTTATAACAGGACTAGAGACATTGAGGGTATATATGTACTTAATGTCATTGCTAGGGAGGGTCTCAGATCTCCTAGGCAGCTTATCTCAAGTAAATGTGGTCCAGAATATTTAGGGAGAGGGGAGGAGGTGGAAAAAGAAGATGCTTAAAAATAATTAGTGCCCATCACAGAGGGCTTTGAATGACATGAGAAAGCATCAGGCCTTTACCCTAGCAAGGAACTACAGGTGTTTCTAACAAACATCTACATATTGATGGTCATGTTCCCTACCTGTTCCCCATCTGGCCCTCAAACCTTTGTGTCAGGGAACCCCTCTATACACTAAGCTGAGCAAAATGCAGGTCATTGGTGGGTGACCATACGGAGCAGGAGAGTGAAGGGTGAAGTCTAGAGCCAGATTGCATGTGCTCCATGTATCCGCTATGGGACCTGGCACCCTCCAGAACCTCTGGCATCTCTGCTCACCTATTAAGTGTTGGCATTCATCATTTCAGATGTCCACCTTCTTGGGAAGATTTAAAGTAGTAATTACAGGAAAGTGATTGGCACTTAGTCTTAGCTAAAATGATTTTTTTATAGTTTGACCCCAGTGGTTACTACATGAACACATGTAGCACGCACATGGATCACATATATCTTACACTGAAAAATTGTGTGTGTGTGTGTGCGCGCACACACGCGCACTAGATTCCCAGCTGATGGACATTTGGGAATTAATGCTTCATGCAGGCAGTGTATTGTTAGGGGTGGGCTTATGGGTATTATATCCAGTGTCCCCTTGCCAGTGCCTGGCACACTCTCCCGTTGCTATTATCCACCTGATGTTGGCCAGGGGGTGATGTCTACTCTCTGCTCATGCCATTGTTTTCCCTGCCATCATGGAGCTTCTCCCTCGAGTCTGTAAGCCAAAATAAACCTCTTTTTTTCCCTACAAGCTGCTCTTGGTTGGGTGATTTCTGACTGCAACAGTCCCCATTCAGAAACTGTCCCAGAGGTACCACTAGAAAATGAATGCTTCCAGGCCACAGAAAGGAGACAGGAAGCAGGTCTTGGGTTAGTTTTAGATCACCTCTTCTGACTGATTTGTGTGGGATGAATTGCCTGATCTACTTAAAGTACAAGGAGGGGTCAGGAGACAACAAAGCAGGACTTTGGAAACTCTCAGAGAAATGAAGACATAGGTATCTGAAAGAGGATGGGGAAAGCTGCTCAGACCCAGACCTCAGAGCCCATGGTGATAAGATGACAGCCAGCCTGAACAGGACCACTCAAAACGTCAGCCAAGGCAATCCTTTATGCCCAGAGCCATTTGGTGCAAGCCTCAGGCAGCTGTTTGATCTTAGCTCTTATGAAAGAAATTATCACTTAAGAAAGGGGATCCAAGGTCAAGGTAAACAACAATAGCACAAAGATGAGCTAGTGAGCTAATGAGCTTACCTCCACATACAGGAGGGGGAAAATGCCAATCTTGTCTCCTAGCATGCCTTCTGCCCAGTTATCATCCACTCTTCGAATCACAGTTAAAACTTCATCCTGAGGTTTTCAGAGCCCACCATGAGTACAGACACCAAAAAGGAAACAAGAAACAGGTTAGTATGGTACTGTTGAAGGAAAGGAAAGATTCTAAGAAAGGTATATTTACATTCAGAATCACATGTGAAAAAAGTCAACCTTCTTTTCTTTTCACCCATAATCTATTTCTTTCCATCTGTCTCTTAACTTCTCTTTCCAATCACAGTAGCAAAGATTCCCAAATGGAAAGAGGCTGATAATTTATAATACACTTAGTGTTTTAAAATTCATGCTCCATGGGTTGGAGTGATGGCTTAGCAGTTAAGGCACTTGCCTGCAAAGTCTAAGGACCCAGTTTCAATTTCCCAGTACCCCCATAAGCCAGACACACAAAGTCACGCTTGTGTCTGGAGTTCATGGCAGTGGCTGGAGACTCTTGCATGCCCATTCTATCTGCCCCCACCCAAATAAACATTTAAAAATTTCATGCTTCTATTATTTATTTATTTAATGAAATATTTCAATTCAGCTAAGTATAAAATATTTTATGTTTCTGGCTTCATCACAAATGAAAAGATAAATAACCCAATCTATTACATTTGTTTAGTCATTAGTAGTACATAGAGCTTTGAATAACCCTCTTAAATTCTTCGGCATATAGACACAACCTAGCACAAAGTAGAAACAGATGGACAGAGAGGCAGAAATGGGAGGAGATTTTAGGGGTGATCCTGGAACACTGGCTATTGGAGGGAGATGCTCAGGAAACAGTCACAGGTTTCAGGACCCTCAAAGAGAAAAGACAGAGTATGCAGGGTGAGGGGAAAGGTGAGAACAGATGAGCTCTAGAGCCAAGAGATGAGAGACCACCAACTACCAGAGGACAGGGACTATCCCAAGGATGCCAGGAAAGGACTGGTCCTACAGGGGGTTCTAGTTTTCCAACTCCTCCTAAACATATACTTGCTTAATCAGCCAGGAAACATCATCAACTCCCATCTATGCCTGTTCCCTCAACTTTACCCCATCAAAATCATGTCTATTGTTCACAGCCATCTGCTGCAAGACCAGATGGGCCATCTGGGACTGTAATATGTTAGAAGCTTGCATCCAAAGCAGCCTGATGGAATGACCCCCAGTAGATCTGAAGGTGACTCCTGCCTTCCTAAGGAGCCTCCATTCTGTGAGTTAAACACTATGATGGAAATTGTCCTGCACCCCCGCCCAGGCTGGAGGAAAGTCAGTAGACTTCAAGAGACTATTTGAGAGGCTCATGCACTGGGGGTTGAGGGAATTCACACTTTGAGGTATTCATCAAAGGTGAGGGAGCTATCTGATGGGAACTGGACATGCCTTCAGAGGACTCAGAAGGACCATCTAGGATGGGACTCTGCATTGAGAATGTACTCTGAGTGCCCTTCAAAGTGCCTGCTGGCAAGAAGACAGAATAGAGTATGGGAGTCATCATAGCCATCCTCCATTTTTCCTGTTCTCATTCTCCATTCCCAAGCTTTCAGAAATACCAAAAAGATGACCTTGTGACTTTATAATTCAGTCAAGTCCTGCTGTATTATGTGGTCAAGGATGGACTAGATATATGATAGTTGGCCCCATTAGGTTATAGTGGAGTTAAAAATTTCCTGTCACTTAGTGACTTTTAGATACCATAACATCAAAACCCAATATATTCCCTCATGTGTGTATGGTCACAGGTTTAAACACACATACTGTGCTACCAGTCACATAAGAAAACAACATGAGTAACAGTGGACAGTACACTATGCTTGATAATGACTAACTTATAAATACTGTACTATGCCTTTTGTCCTTATACCATTTTCCAACTTATTGAAAAAAGTTATTGAAATCAGTGTGTCATGATACACTACAATAGCTTCACACATCTGGTTTCCTGTATCCCTTGATTACCTTATAATCCCTTGTGTTTGATTTAATCTCATGTAATTACAGCCCTGGGAGCACTAGGGTATATCATATATGTGTACTTTATGTTCCAGTTGTATAGTAGATTATGCCATGTAGTTTGAGGTGAATAGATTCTATGATTTTTTGTTGTTGTTGTTTTTTGAGGTATGGTCTCACTCTACCCCAGGCTGACCTGGAATTCACTCTGTAGTCTCAGGGTAACCTTGAACTCATGGTGATCCTCCTACCTCTGCCTCCTGAGTGCTGGGATTAAAGATGTGCACCACCATGCCCGGCTTCTATGATGTTTATACGATGATGAAATTACCTAGTAACACATTTACATATTTCTCAAAAGATCCCTACTGTTAAGTGATACCTGGCTGCACCTCTTTTTATAATTAATATTATAGGCTAGAAAATGAAACAAGTATACTAAGGAAATCAAGCCACTTCATTTAAGTGGCATAGTCAAACTCCTGGATGATAATTTTCAGGCTTTCTGTAGATGGTCAGTCATGTGAGTGTGTGGCCTTTTTCAAGCATTAGGGCCCAGTGGGGGGCAAATAGCATAAGAAAAGATGCACAAAGACTGTCCCTGAACTTTATGCCTCACTCGACCATACATTCCCAACCAGGAGGGGCCACAGCCCAGCCACAAGACCAGCTCAGATCAGCCAAAGATGGTGCCTAAGACTTCACCTTGTACAAACATCAATTTTAAATGGACCACAGACTTTAGTGTAAGACCCAAAACTCTGAAATTGCTAAAGGAGAATACACTTCAAGATATAAACATAGGTAAGGACTTTCTGAAAAAGACTTTGGTAGCACAGAAAATAATCTCAAGAACTGACAAATGAGATTACATGAAATTAAAAAGCTACAAAAAGCAAAGGAAACAATTAGCACAAGGGAGAAACAACCTATAGGTTGTTGGCAAATCTTTGCAACTATACATAAGACATGGAATTAATTCTAAAAAATATTAAATCCTAAAAAACAAATAAATCATCCAATTAATAAATGGATGAGTGAATAGACAATTAAAGGAGGAAATACAAATGCCCAATAAATATTTGGAATAAGGTTCATCATCCTTACTCTTCAGGGAAATGCCAATTAAAACTGCTTTGAAATTCTATCTCACCCAGTCAGAATGTCTACCACCAAGAAAACAAATGACAACAAATGTGAGTGAGCATGTGGGGATAGAGAGACCTTATGTGTGAATATATGTATGAATATAAATGTATGTATGGAAGACAGTGAGAAGGTTCATCAAAAACCTAGAAATAGAACTACCATATGACCCAGATATATCACTTTTGGGGATATATCCAAAAGATTCTAAGTCAATACTCCACAGAGATACTTGCATAGCTATAGTCATTGCTGCATTATTCATTATAGGCAAATTGAACTAGCCTAGATATCCATTATCACATAAGTGAATAAAGAAAATGAAGTAAATATACACAATGGAATTTTATTTTATTTTAATTTTTCATTTTATTTTTTTGTTTTTTCTTTTTTCGAGGTAGGATTTCACTCTAGTCCAGGCTGACCTGGAATTCACTATGTAGTCCTATGTAGTCTCAGGGTGGCCTTGAACTCACGGTGATCCTCCTACCTCTGCCTCCCAAGTGCTGGGATTAAAGGCATGCACCACCACGCCTGGCTAACACACAATGGAATTTTATATAAGGAGTACAAATGAAAGAAATTATGACACTCATAGGAAAATGGATGAAACTACAGAGCATTATTTTAAGTGAAATTAAACAGACACACAAATATGGCATGTCTTCCCTTTATTCAGGAAAAAAATATGATATTCAAGTAGAAAGAGGACTATGAGAGAGAAGAAGAACATTGAGGGGATAGGTAGGAACAATAGAAGGTAATGGAATAGTCACAAAAACAGATGGGGAAACTATTTGTAATATGCAAGGAGACTGGTAAGAGGGGTATATGGAAATAAGGACAATGAAGAGTGGTGAATAAGAACAATAATGATGTGTGCATGAAAATGTCACAGTGGGGCTGGAGAAATGGCTTAGTGGTTAAGGTGCTTGCCTGCAAAGCCTATGTACCCAAACCAGTTCCCCAGTACCCATGTAAGCTAGATGCACAAGGTGACACATGTGGCTGGAGTTCATTTGCAGTGGATAGAGGTCCTGGCATGCCCATTCTTTATCTGCTCCTCCCTCTCTCTTTCTGTCTGCCTCTTTCTTAAATAAATGAATAAATAAATGTCACAATGAGATCCATTGCTTTGTATATAAGTGAATGAATCAATCAATAACATGATGTTTTTATTAAAAAATAAAGGGCTAGAGAGATGACTTAGTGGTTAAGGCACTTGCCCATGAAACCTAAGGACCCATGTTTGACTCTCCAGGTCCCACCTAAACCAGATGCACAAGATGATGCATGTGCGCAAGGTCACACATGCTTACAAGGTGGTGCACACATATGGAGTTCAATTGCAGTGCCTGGAGACCCTGGTGTACCAATTCTCTCTCTCTCATAAAAAATAACTGGGCATGGTGGCACATGCCTTTAGTCCCAGCACTTGGGAGGCAGAGGTAGGAGGATTGCTATGAGTTCGAGGTCACCCTGAGACTACATAGTGAATTACAGGTCGGCCTGGGCCAATGAGACCCTACCTTGGAAAACCAAAATAAATAAATTAATTAATTAATTAATTAATTAAAAGGAGAGCCAAGTATGGTAGTGTATGCCTGTAATCCTAGCATTTAGGAGTTAAGGCAGAAGGAAGGATCATGAATTTAAGGCCAGCTTTGGTTACTCTCTCAAAAAAGAAGAAGAGGAGGAGGAGGAGGTGGTGGTGGTGGTAAATAGGCTAGTTTCAGTAATAAAAAAATCAAAATTGTCATACTGTGATTTAATGCTATTCTTAAAATTAGAGCCAAAGGAAAAAAGTACACAAGTGTTTATTTTTCTGTGTGTTCGATGTGAGTGCAGGCACATGCATGCCATGGTCTTTTGTTCACCAGACTACCTGTCCTGCGAGCTTCCAGGGGATTCTCTTGTCCACCTCTATCTTCCTGTAGGCACTGGGATTATAGATGCCTGTGCTGTAGTATCCTGGTTCTGGGGATATGAACTCAGATACTCATGCTTGTGTGGCAAGTGCTTTATCTACTAAGCCATTTCCCCAACCCAAGTATAAGATTTTCTACCTAGAAAAAGAGTTACATCTAAAAATTAGAATAAAAATTTGAGAAAGGGTGCCAATTTTAAAATATATTTGTTAAAATCATTGGTTCTAATAATCAGTTAGATTATTGATGGACACAATCAGAAAAGTGATGATAATTTGCCAATCATTTAAAACAACTCTACATATTTGACAAAATCATTTCCATATGATTCAAAAACATGCTAGAGAAAAACCTTGAATATTCAAAAAAGAAAATATGAATAGATGTTTAAATATGAGCTGGGGAAGTTATCTCAAAGGATGATGACAAAGAGTTAGCTGAAGAACTATGAAAGCCTTTACATTAAAAAACCAAAATAAGGAGGTGGTGTGGAATGAGCAGGCCAGAACCCTGTTTCCTGGCTCCTGCCAGTGCCCTGGTCTGGGTTCCCTGGTGGATGGTATGCAGGCCAGCACAGTGCTGTGGAGTGAGTAGGCCAGACCCATGTCTCCCAGGTCCTCCCACTTCCACCGGGTCCCCTGGTCCTGGTAGATCCCATTGTGCCTTGCTTCGGGAGGCCTGCTTCTTGAGTGAGCTGTGGAATCTGGCCTTTTGCTCTGGTATCCTGACTGGTTGCTGGGTACCAACATTCCTGTTCACCCGAGTCAGAGGGTGAATGGGCCAAAAGACAAAAACTTGCTTCCTCCTCAATAAAGAATATCCCTAAAATGGGTAGACAACACTGCAAAAAAGCCAGTGAAAGTCAGAGAACTGAGGGATCTCCACCAAAGATGTCCTACAATGGAAGCTTCTGATGAAATAATGGAGAAAACAACAGAAATTCATTTCCAAAATGAAAACACAACAGCCAATGAGACCCTGACAAAAAAAAAAAAAATCACTGAACTAGGAGCAAACCATCAAAGAATCAACAATTGTATGAATGAAATTGAACAGAATCATCTGCTACAGTGCTCAGCTTTTGACAGTAGGCTTAACTTGATTGAAGAAAACACTAGAACCCTCCAAAGAGAGATGAATAAATTGAAGGTGAGTCAAGAAATGGAAGATCTCAACAACCAGTTGATTAAGTTTAATGAAGACTTGATCAAATGCAAGAATGAATTCAAGGAAGCATCAAGAAACTCAGAACTTGAATTGAAATTATACCGATGGACATGATACAAAACAACACAACAGAAAACAAAAATCAAATATGAATTATAAAAACCTCTCTAGAACCCCCTCATTAACAGAGTTAACTCATGAGGAAGACAGAAACTCTGACCTGGAAAACAAGACAGAAGATATTGATTGGAATGCCAAAAACTTTACTAAGTTCAAAAAAAATCAAGTGAACAGAATATGAGGGAACTGTGGGATACCCTAAAAAGATCAAACATCTGAGTCATGGGTATACCAGAAGGAGAGAAAATCCAGGCCAGAGGCATAGAGAGCATATTCAACAAAATTATTGAGGAAAAATTTCCAAATCTCTCAAGAGAGAGGTCCATCCAGACACAATAAGCCCACAGAACACCACACAGGACCAAAGAAGAAACTCTCCAAGACACATCATAGTTAAAACTCTCAATAATGAAAACAAACAGGGAGTGTTAAAAGTAGCAAGAGAGAAATAATTCACAACATACAAAGGCAATCACATCAGAATTATGTCGGATTTCTCAGTGGAAACCCTGAAAGCCAGAAGGACCTGGAATAGAACACATAAAGTCTAAAAACCGATGGCTTTCAACCCAAGCTACTCTACCCAGTAAAAGTATCCCTCATAATAGATGGTGAAAGAACTTCCCATGAAAAAAGTCAACTCTATGATTATATGAACACAAAGCCAAACCTACAGAGAATACTTCAGGGAATACTCCACACAGAAGTCAAACAGCCAATCTCAAGAGCCAACAAGAAGCAGATCACAAGAACCAAAATAGACCAGGTTAACATAGTACAAAACAGAAGAAAGCACTAAACCCCACAAAACACCTCATCATGGCAGGGATTAATTCAAACCTCACAGTAATAAACTTAAATACCAGTGGTCTTAAGTCACCCATCAAAACACACAGGGTATCAGGGTGGATCAAAAAACTGGACCCTTCTATTTGCTGTCATCAAGAAACCCACCTCACCACTAAAGATACACACCACCTTGGGGTGAAAGGATGGAAAATGGTATTCCAAGCAAATGGAAATAAAAAATAAGTGGGTATTGCTATATTAATATCTGATAAAATAGACTTCAAACCAACAGTAATCAAAAAGGATAAAGGCCACTTCTTACTCATCAAGGGAATGATCCAACATGAGCACATCACAATCATAAATATATATATATGCTAAACACAAGTGCACAATAGTTTATAAAGCAAAATCTACTTGACAATAAAACACAAATAAACACCAACACCATCATAGTCAGAGACTTCAATACTCCACTATCATCAATACATAGAACTTCCAAGCAGAAAATTAACAGGGAAATAATAGAGCTCAACAATATCATAGGTCAACTAGACCTAACAGATATCTACAGAACTCTCCACCCCAACTTTATAGAACACAAATTCTTCTCAGCAGCCCATGGATCCTTCTCCAAAATTGACCATATATTAGGCCATAAAATGTGCCTCCATAAAATCAGAAAAATTGAAGTAACTCCACATATCATGTCAGGTCACAATGCCTTAAAGCTAGAAATTAACAACAAGAAACATATCAAGAACTCCACCAGCTCTTGGAGACAAAACAACACTTTTTTTTTTTTTTTTTTTTTTTTTTTGAGGTAGGGTCTCACTCCAGGCTGACCTGGAATTCACTATGTAGTCTCAGGGTGGCCTCGAACTCTCGGTGATCCTCCTACCTCTGCCTCCTAATTGCTGGGATTAAAGGCATGCATCACCATGTCTGGCTGAAACAACACACTTTTAAACAATGAATGATTTGTGGAAGAAATAAAAAAAGAAATTGTAAAACTCCTAGAATTGAATGATAATGAGAAAACAACCTACCAAAACTTATGGGACACAATGAAGGCAGTCCTTAGGGAGAAATTCATAGTGATAAATGCCTTCATTACAAAGACAGAGAGATCCCAAATCAGTAACCTAACTGTCCTCCTAAAGGCACTGGAAAAACAAGAAGAATCTAACCCAAAGAGCTTCAGATGGAAAGAAATAATCAAGAGTAGAGCAGAAGTTAATGATTTGGAAACTAAGAAAACAATTTTAAAAGTTGATGAAATGAAAAGCTGGTTCTTTGAAAAAATAAACAAGATTGACAAACCCCTAACCAATTTGATCAAGCAAGAGAGAGAGAGAGAGGAGAGAAACCTCAAATTAACAAAATTAGAAATGAAAAAGGAGAGATCACAACAGACATCAATGAAATTGGAAGAATCATCAGGGCATACTTCTAAATCCTCTACTCCACAAAATTGGATAATCCAGAAGAAATGGATGAATTCCTAGCCATATACCACCTACCAAAACTAAACCCAGAGCAGATTAATCTCCTAAACAAAACTATCACATCCATGGAGATTGAAAAGGTAATAAACCCCCCCCCTCCAAAAAAAATCCAGGACTGGATGGCTTCTCAGTTGAATTCTATCAAACCTTCACTGAAGAACTGAAACCATGTTTTCTCAAACTGTTTTGCATAATCGAAGACCAGGCAATCCTTCCTCCTGACTCCTTTGATGAATTGAGCATCACCCTAATACTAAAATCAGACAGAGATGCAACAAGGAAAGAAAACTACAGGCCTATATCCCCAATGAACTTAGATGCAAAGATCCTGAACAAAATCCTTGCAAACTGAATTCAACAACACATCAAAAGCATTATCCATCTTGATCAAGTAGGCTTCATCCCAAGGATGCAGAGATGGTTTAACATACAGAAATCAATCAACGTAATACACCACATAAATAATCTGAACCATAAGACCCACATGATCATCTCAATTGATGCAGAGAAGGCCTTTTACAAAATACACCACCACTTCATTATCAAAACACTGGAAAGAGGGCTGGAGAGATGGCTTAGTGGTTAAGGTGCCTGCCTCCTAAGCCTAAGGACACTGGTTCCAATCTCCAGTGGTTCCAATCTCCAGGTCCCACATTTAGCCAGATGCAAAGTGACACAAGGGCGCAATGCTGCACTTGACCACAAGGGGGCACACACATCTGGAGTTCGTTCACAGCAGCTGAGAGACTGCTGGCACGCCCATCTCTGTCTCCCTCTCCCTCTCTGTCTGTGTCTCTCTCTCTGTGTCTCTCTCCAAAAATAAATAAAATAATTTAAAAAAACTGGAAAAAATAGGTATGGAGGGTTTATATCTCAACACAATAAAGGCTATATATAAAGCTCCTAAAGCACAAATAATAATGTCAAAAAACTCAAGGAGTTCCCACTGAGATCGGGAACAAGACAGGGATGCCCACTCTCACCACTGCTCTTTAACATAGTATTAGAAAGAAATAAAGGGATTTAAATTGGCAAGGAAGAAGTCAAGTTAGCCCTACTTGCAGATGACATGATCTTATATAAAGTTACCTGAAAGTCTCCATCTCAAAACTTCTAAAGGTGATAAATTCCTTCAGCAAAGTGGAGGATACAAAATCAATGCACAAAAATCAGTAGCTTTTCTACTTGCAAAGGACAAATATACAGAGAAAGAAATCAGTGAGGCTGTCCCATTTTCAATAGCAATAAATAAATAATACATACATACATACATACATACATACATACATACATACATACATACCTTGGAATAACATTCAAAAAACTCAAAAAAACTAAACAATAAAAAATCATCAACCCACTTCAAAAGTGGGGCAGAGAACTAAATAGGGAGTTCTCTGAGGAAGAATGGCTGACTCACACTTAAGAAAATGTTCAACATCCCTAACCATTAGGGAAATGCAAATTAAAACAACTATGAGATTCCACCATACCCCAGTAAGAATAGTGAATATTAAAAAATCAAATAAAAACAAATGTTGGTGAGGATGTGGAGAAATAGGAACACTCATTTACTGTTGGTTGGAATGTAAGCTGGCACAACCACTATGTAAATTGATGTGGAGACTCCTGAAAAGGATGAATGTAGAGTTACCAACAGATCCTGTTATTCCCTTACTAAGCATTTACCCTAAAAGCTCCATATCTCAGTTCAGAGATATTTGTTCAACCATGTTTATATCTGCTCAATTCATAATAGCTAAAAGCTGGAATAAAAAAAAAACTTAAACTGCTGAAAAGAAGTGAGAGTGGAGTGTTCAGCACTACATAAGACATGTCTATCACACCTTCTAAGGCTCAGGGACCATTGTGAAAGAGGTGGCAGAAAGAAGATAGTCAAATGAAGAAAAGGAATGCTTACTATACTGTGTTCACAGTGGCTGATGCTACCTACACAAGACCTGCATAATAGGAGGAAAAAATGATGAGATCAAAATAGAAGAGGGAATAGTTGGAAAGAAGAAAGGATTCAATAGAGGGGAGATTTGGTAGGGAGATAAAAGAGGGTGGTGGTAGGGAATTATGATCATGGTATGTTGTTGATATTTATGGAAGTAACAATGTATGATGATTCTGTTTTACGATGTTCTTTGTTCATTTAATATTTTTCCATGTCAATAGTGCCTGGAGTAAATGTCTTGTCATCTAGTATTTTGCAGAGCAGAATCAGCTGTGTGCACCATTACTCATCCAGAGTGAGTTGGATGCTGGGACATAGACAACTTGAAAGCAGGGATCAATGCTTATGTTCCCTAAGCTAAAAATGTCACATTTTTCTCAGATCCTGTGGTATAGCTTGGATAAAACAGAGTGAATAAATAAAAAAAAAAAACCACAACACTGGAAAAAAAAAAAAAAGAACTGGAATCAACCTAGGTGCCCATCATTGGACAAATGGATAACCAAAATGTGAAAGATGTGGTATATCTATCTACACGATGGAATTCTACACAGCAGTAAGGAAAAATGACACAATGAAATTTGTAGAGAAATGGTCAAACATAGATGGATCATTATAAGCAAACTCACACAATCACGGAAAGAAGAGCATCGCATGGTCCCACTCATGCAGTTCCTAACCTGGATCAGCTAACATACCTGAATGGCATCTGGAGGCTTGGACAATAGGGAAGGTAGGGCTTGGGGAAAGGGGACACAAAACTGAACCCAAATTGAACTGGTACCATAGAATCCTCTATCCTAGAAGTTAGACTAAAAGCTGGAACCCTTAAGAGGACCTTAGGGGGAGCACCTAAATGGAAGGGCCCTGGAGAGGGCCCTCTCTGTCTTTTTCTTTTTTCTTCATGCTGGCCTGTAACTCCCTGTACAAGGATGTGGTTTACCTCCACAATGAGCTGTTGATCAGTGAGACCTTCTAGATCTTCCAAAACAAACAAGACAGACTTCTATCAGAGTACTTGACTACCCACCAGAGGTTAATGGTAAGACCCTACTGCTGAAGACACCATACGCTGTCAGCTCAGACCATGGAGAGACCTGGTTGGAATCCAGAAGAGAGCCAGTCCCCAGACAATTAGCCCATCTAGTGCTGGAAGGCACTACATGAGCTACAGGGGAAAAGTGGCCAACATCTGTCCAAGCAACTCAAAGTCTAAACAACTCAAAAGCAAACAACCTAACGTGATGCTCACACAAGTGCAATAGTGGCATGCAGTCACTATTGCTTTGGATTAGCTAACAAATCTGCTCAGTGGAAAGGAAATGGTATCTGGAACTGAGAAACAAGTCAGAATCATATCCAGATAATGATTCTGTTTTCCACTGTCAAGGTCCCATTAATCTTGGGCGATAAATTCTCTCTAAATTAATAATGGTTATCCCATTTAACTAGTGCTGACTTCACTCTCTGTTGGAGAATCTGCTTCTCTTTTTCAGATGGGAGTGGGTCCTGAGGAGATAAACAACACAGTGCACACAACCCTGGCTCCAACTGAAATGACAGAGGAATTGGGGAAATGAGCAAGAGTGCTGCTTTCTTAGTGAATCTGATATCAGCACAAGGGTGAAGGAGATAGACACTGAGGACACTCAACACCTATCAAAGCAGAGATCCAAAGGCCCCTAATGAGCCCATCACTGGAGTAGACTTCAAATGCACCCAACATGGCTCAGGGAATTTTGCAAAAGAGTTGGCAGAAAGATTGTTAGAGCCACAAGTTCAGACATTTGCACAGAGACTTTGCCTCTCCCCCACTCCCATAATGCATGACCCACAAATACCATGGGGTTGACCTGCATCACTAACGAGGAAGGAAGGCCTCTTCAGAAAAGGGGCAGGGAGGAGGAAAGGATGGTACAACAGGTGTTGTTTACATACTAAATGTGTCCCTATCTAATATAAATAAATTTTAAAAAACAAAATAAAAAGTAAACTAGAAAAATATTTGCTGCCTATGAGAGATAAAGGCTTCATATCCTTACTATATAAATAAAAAATGACAGTGGAAACAAAATACAAATATATTAAAGGGAAAATATTCCAAGGGCAAAAATTAGGATACTCATAAGAAAAGAAAAACAAATTACCATTAAATGTATTTTTAAATGCTATACATGACTGAAAATCAAAGAAATATCATTCTAAATAAGTTTTTTCCTTCTTCATTCTTTTTGCCTGTCATATTAGCATGCCTAACATAAAAGTAACTCACAGTGGTGGCCAGGGATCAAGAAACAGACACCTTCCCACTTTGGCTAGGAATATAAATTCAGTGCAGGCAGTTTGGTGATTCCCAGCTAATCCTGGAATTCCCCTCTGATCTGACCATGCCTTGCCCAGGGACTATACCCTAAGAAAATCCAAGACTTGGTTCTGAAGATGCTCATTTCAGTTACACTTGAGGAAAACTAGAGCCAGATGCATAGCAGAAGGGATTGCTTAAATAAATTATAGCATTGTTCACTGAATGGAGTATACTCAATTGTTCCAAATGATGTAGGAGAGAAACAGTGGAATTAAAATGTTCATATTAAATGTAAAACACAAATCCCAAGATTTTTAGTTTATCTCTCACCAACAATCAAATTTCTAATACTACTTTCCAGGAGCACATAGATGTATTCCACATGACTGCACATACATAAACACGGACCACAAACACAGACGTATAGAGGATACAAGTGGCAGAGTATTTGCCACAGTATTCTGTACTTTGCTTTTCCCACTTAATTTGGCATCAGCTTATTCAACGACCGTATATAGATCTCCCTTCCTCTTTCAATACCAGCACAGTAACATTTCAGTACATGAATGTGCAATAATTTATTCAGTGCACTTGATTATATTTTATGTGAACAAGTATTACTTTTTAATAGAAACCCATTTGCACAGCATCTACTCAATGAACACATTATTAATTTGATAGTTTGGTTTTTTTGGAGAGAGAGACAGAGAGAGTCAGAGGGAGAGGAAGACAGAGAATGGGCGAGCCAGCAGCCTCTCAGCTGCTGTGAATGAACTCCAGATGCGTGCGTCCCCTTGTGGGCAAGTGTGGCATTGCACCCTTGCGTCACTTTGCATCTGGCTAGACATGGGGCCTGGAGATTGGAACCGGGTTCTTAGGCTTAGGAGGCAGGCGCCTTAACCGCTAAGCCATCTCTCCCGCCCTAATTTGATAGTTATAAACCCAATTTTTATTTAAAAATTTTTCGGCCAGAGAGAGATGGTTCAGCTGTTAGGTATGGTTCCTGTGCAAGCATGAGGGCCTGAGGGTGGGCTGAGACTGCCCAAGTTTAAATCTCTAGATCACATGTAAAACAGCGGGGTGTGGCTATGCATACATGTTATGCCAATCCTCAAGGGGAGCAGAGACTGGAGAATCAATGGAACCCTGCAAGCTCTGGATCAGTAAAAAGAGACGGGCTAAAAAACAAGACTAAGTAGAGAGCAACAAACTGGCACATCTGCTATTCCACTCCTGCAAGAGCTGGCAAATGACCCTTTCATAGGTGAGCATATGGGGTAATAAAAGGGCACATACATGTGCATACACCACACACACCACATTACACACACAGAAGCAGGATTTCTTAAAAAATTAAAATATTGCCAGTATGGAAATTATATGCCAAGATTTGTAGGGTGGATAACTTTAGAAGAGGGAGGAGGTAGGGTACTTCTATTTTAAATTCTTGTATTTTCTTCTATTTTCCAAATATACTACAATGAATATGAATCAGTTTCATATTAGAATGTCTCACAAACTAGAAAATAAGTAAAAGGCTGTCTTGTATTTCAGGCCAATACGCTACATTTTCACTTTGAAATCTTTAAGAAAACTGAAATTAAGTATCAAAAGCTAGTTTTGCTTTTTTTTTTTTAAGGTTTTATTTTTATTTATTTATTTATTAGAGGCAGAGGGAGTGAGAAAGATAGAGAGAAAGAGTGAGAATGGACACACCAGGGCTTCTATCCACTCCAAACTAACTCCAGACTCATGCACCACCATGTGCATCTGGCTTACGTGGGACCTGGAGAATCAAACCGGGGTCCTCAGGCTTCTCAGGCATGCGCCTTAACCACTAAGCCATCTCTCCAGCCCAAGTTTTGCTTTTTTAATATTTTATTTTTCTTTATTTATTTGAGAGAGAGAAATAGGCAGGGGGAGAGAGAGTGTGTGTGAGAGAGAGAATGGGTGCGTCAGGGCCTCCAGGCACTGCAAATGAACTCCAGATGCGTGCACCCTCTTGTACATCTGGCTTACGTGGGTTCTGGGGAATTGAACCTGGGTCCTTTGGCTTCACAGGCAAGTGCCTTAAACACTAAGCCATATCTCTGGCCCCTAGTTTTGCTTTTGTAAAGAAAAAAAATGAAGATTTGTAGGCAATGCAACAATAGAAGGGGCAATAAAACAGAAGCCAGCTTATTCCTCAGGATGTCAAAGACTAGGATATGGATACAATTAATTGCAAATTCTTGTAATAAGGCTAAAAACCAAGTAACAAGAAGATAGATGAAACCAAAAAGCAACTGGATCAGACCCATTACTTAAATACATATTCCACAATTACTGTGACACAGATGTAAAAGACATGTTGACACGCTGCATTTGATCAGAGGGCAACTCCTAGTTTCCAACCTGGCACCTAAGAAACTGAAGGTCTCAGTGACACTATCTTTATAACATGTAGAAAAGCTGAGCAGATTTGGAGAGACTGCTCAGCGGTTCGAGGCCCTTGTAAAGCCTGACTGCCGCATTGCCCACATAAAGCCAAATACACTAAGTTGTGCATGCATCTGGATTTCCTTTGCAGTGGTAGGAAGCGCTGGCAGACCCATACTCACTCTGTCTGCCTCTTTTTCCCTGTCTGTGTCAGTCCAGCCCCTCTCTCAATATTAAAAAAGAAAAAAAGCTGAACAGATAGCAGGGACATGTATGCTTTTTGAATCTGCAAGAGAATTAAGTGCCCAAGGTGGCAGGTACATATAGGGAATTCCAACTCTTCACCAGAGGAGCAACCCAGTCTCCCAGAAACAAGTCCAAGTAGGGAATCCTGGACTTAGGGAGGAAATCCTAGAGACTCAGCAGTGACATATTATAGAGGGATAGTGAAGGAGGATAGAAGAAAGCTAGTTTCTTTTAGGCAGTTTCAGTTAGAAATTGAGGCCCAGAGAGAACCAGGAGATGCCACTCCACATGCCACCTTGCCCTGGCACAAGAATCAAACTCTTGGCAGAAATGGAACTCGTGAGTCTGATAAAAATGGATCTACAGTGCTCCTTGCTGCCCATAGTCTAGTGCTACCTAGATAGACAGCCCAGGTAGGCTGGCCCAGGGGTCTGCCCTCCAAATCTACAAACCAATCCGGTCTTCCCCTTGCATATAAAGGTTCTCATCTCATCTTCCTGTCTTGCTTTTATCTCTGTGGGATTCTCCTGGACTTAAACTTGCTCTGCTTAGATACACATGAATCTGGCTCCCTAGAAGTGAGGGTGAGGGGAAAGCATAGCACTGCTCCTTCATCTGAATCAATCAATCTCTTTCCGTGTGTGTGTGTGTGTGTGTGTGTGTGTGTGTGTGTGTGTGTGTGTGTATGCACATGCACACCTACCTCTCCTTGCTCGGCCACAGGGATACACATGAGTATGGCCTCTGACCTCTACCTTCATCCAGCCTTGCTAGGTTGGAGGAAAGTACATAACACTGTTTCTTCATCTGTGTGACTCTTCTATTTGCCTCTGGTTTACAGTTTGGGGTAACTTCTCACTTTGATTTCATGTATGATTTTCCTCTGTTATCTGTTGCAATCTAGCTCTACAAAGTGGGTGCTCTCACTAACTCTAGGCCTGCTACCCGTGTAATTTCTGTAAATTCTGGGTAACCATGAGTGTAGCTCTCATCATTACTCATTTCTCCTCTGAATTTCTTGATTTCTGCTTTGATATTTTCCCTCGAGCCTCATCATATGCCCTTTTAACTCTCCTCCATGGGAAAGCACATGGCTGATGCCATGAGTGTTCCTTCTAAATCTCCCTGCATATACAGCTAAGTTCTACCTTCCACATGCTTGTGGCTCTATTCCACTCTGCTTGAAAGCATGTTTCTCTTAATTTATCTTTATGAACTACCCTTCACAAACTTGTGACTCTACTTGCCTTTCCTTGAAAGCTCCAGTTTAACTCCCCTCCATGTGCTTATACCTCCACTCCATTCTTTCCCTAAAAACTCAATTTTTCTTTAATGAATCTGATAAACTATGTAGTGTTTTCCACCTGCTCTAGGCTCTAGAACTGCCTTTTGTTATGGAAATTGAGACTTTAAAAAGCTGACTTTTCCCACTTCCCAGTTTGCTCAGATTGGATCTGAGATCTTAGAACCCTAACCCACTGTTATGACAAAGTCTTTCTGTACCTGAGCTGAGAGAGAAACTCAACCTCATCCCTGCCATCACCTGTAGGCTCTGGTCTAATTTTCCTACAAAGAGTTCAGTGGGGAGCCCAGCTAGCTTGGCTGCTACAGACTCCAGTCTGACTCCCTCCCCAGTGCCCTATGCAGTGCAGTCACCCCCCACCCACACTTTTCCTTTTCCCCAAAGGGATTAAAGCTCCAGGAGCTGAAGAGATGTCTCAGTGGTTCAAGGCACTTGCAGGCAAAGCCCCTGGCAGCCTCAGTTTGATTCCCCAGAACCCACATAAACCAGATGCACAATGTGGCACATGCATCTGGAGTTCATTGTGGTGGCAAGAGGCCCTGGAGTGCCAATACTTTCCATCTAACACAAAGATTGTTTTAGATAAAAACTTCTCTCCCTTCTTCACACTCTTCTAAGGTGTGCGTAATCCCCCCCCACCCCGCTCATATGCACATATACTCCCTCTCTCTCTTTCCTGTTTACTCCTGCTTCAGAGTTCTCTTCCCACTCACTCTGCTCCTATCTGTTACAGTTAACTCTTGGCTCTAAGTTTAGTGCCCTTCTGCCCAGCTTCCCTCCCACTTAGAACCATGCCATTCTTTCATTGGCACTAAATAACGCCCCCCTCCCCCAAGAAACCATTTCAGTTTGCTATTGTGAACCTGATGCAGATTGCCCTTAAACTCATATCCAACTGCCTCAGCTTGTACCACTACCAAAGGCCAAAAGGAACTCTGTTAAGATGTTAGAGCACTCTGCTCAGAAGTTTGTTCTGGGGGTACTAGCTAAACAGAGGCTAACCTACCTGGGGAAAGGGAAGCACCCAATTCCAGTCCTCTGTGGACATCCTGACCCAACTAAGGGGAAGGTGAGGGCTAACTAAATAGATGCTCCCACCAAGAGTCTCAGGCTTAAGAAGACTGAGTCCCAGTTACCCGGAGGCACTTTAGGATGACAGGGCTCCCTAGGAAGAAACGTCCTTGAACATTCTGGCCTTTACCAGAGAGAGCTCCTCCTTTCTCACAAGCAGTAGCTCTCTATTCCAGGCTCCTTGGGCAAGACATGCATTTCTTCTGCTGCAGGATTTTGGGGTTTAGAAGGGGTATTTCAAACTTGTTAACCCAACATTTGGGTCCTTTTCTTTTAACAAAGAAATGATAAAACACACTCAAGAAGAATAAATTATGAATTAATGAGTTTAGAAAAAAATAATTCATGAGGCTTATTTAGGGAAAATTGATACCTAGGAAGAGGCTGGAGCAGTTCCCTATCCCCAAAACACACAAGTGGAAGGTTGGACACAGAAGCTTCTCAGAACAAGAGAGGATTAAGATTTAGATCAAAGATAAATCTTGCATATAATCAAAGTAACAAGATACCCCAAAACATGATACAGATAAAAGGCAAGAAGAAAAATACCCAAATGCAGATAAGAATTCTCCGATTCCCAGCATGATTCCCAGCATTGGGTGATCAGGCCAGGTCACAGGGCAAAAGAAAAAAAAAAGAGGAAGGGTCAGGCTATGCAGGTAACCTCAATCAGGTGTGTAAGCAGAGACCTGATTGGTTAGGACTTGGGGGGGGGAGGCTGACCCAGGAGGGGCCAAGATCTGATTGGTTGGTGGACTCAGAGGGATGACCCCCAGAGGCCAAGCTGAAGAAGCAGCAGAAAGTTCCTGCTGGGCTTGTCACTGGCAGCCACCTTGGGGAGAGAGAGGGCATCTCCTTTTTTCTTCTTTGGGCTTCTGTCTCTAATTAACTGCCAAAAAAAAAGCTAGCCTTCTCTTGTCTCCTTCACATCCTTCTCTTAAGTTCTAGGCTTCTTCATTTCTGAACACCTGGCTCATGCCTCTTCAGTGTAGCTACCTTCCTTCTCTTAAATTCTATCTATAATCCAATAAAACCTGTAAACTTAATCCTCTGGTCTGTGCACTTGAATTCTTTGAATTCATAAGGTAAGAATCTGGGACCACATGAAAAATCTTGCATATTTGGTGTATTGGCTAGGAACCTAAATATCTGTATCAATAGGAGTCTACAACATTCACCACATTCTGCCCTTCATCTGACCTTCACATCACTAATAATATTTATAGTCATTCCTTTTAAGTCGTATGATGTGACTGCCTATTGGGAGGAAAAAGCCAAGTCATATTAAAATGCAAACAAAAACAGTGACAGGTTGAAAAAGTAAGTACCACACCCATCTTCAGATATGACAACTGTTTGTTGGAATTAACAGATTGGGAATTTAAAACAATTGCTGTTAAGATGCTACAGTTCTCAAGACTAAAGTAGACGGCATGCGCAAGAACAGATGGGCAATGAAATCATGAGAGATGGATATTCTAAGTAAGCGCCATAAAAAGAAATGCTAGTAATCAAAACCACAGTGACAGGAATGAAGACTGCTTCTAATGGGATCTTAAGGAGATGAGACATGGCTGAGGAAAGAATTGCTGAGCTTTTTACCATAGAAACTTCAAAAACATAAAATCAAAAGAAAAAAAATAACCTCAAAAGGACCATGCAAGGAGTGTCTTCTAAGAAGGGGCCTAAAGAACATGGGTTGAAGCCTCACCCTAAAACATTTGGCTCTGGCTTGAAACTCCCAGAACTAGAACTTGGTTAAAACCCACATTGAGCTGTTGATTAGAGAGACCTACGAGGTCCCCAAAACAAGACAGACTTCTGTCAAAGCACTTGATTACCCCGTGAGGCAAAAGACCCTGTTGCTGAAGACATCATATGCTGCTGACACAGAACATCAAGAGATCCAGCTGGAATCTGGAAGGAAGCCAGTCACCAGATAGTCTGCCCATATAGTGCTAGAAAATGTGACATGGACTGCTGGGGGAAAATGGCCAACAACCTTGTGTGCTAGCAGGGGACACTGTTTAATATGACTTGGATTTTTCCTGTCAATAGGCAGTCACATCACACTACTGAAAAGGAATGAAAGCAACCAGTCTGTCAAGATGCACACACCTGTACAAATGTGGCACCCAGCCTAGGTGGGTAACCAATGGCTCTCTGATTGGCTAAGAGATATGCTGAGTAAAAAGGAACCCATAGCTGGAACTGAGACCCCAGTCAGAATCCAGTGGAGACCAATATTCTGAACTCCAACAAGTCTTTGGCCAAAAAAGGGACTATACCCATCAAAATCTCTCTTAATTAGCAATGCTTATCCCATTTAACCTATGCTGACCTCATTCCCTGTTGGATAATCTCATTTTCTTTTTCAGAAGGTAGAAAGAACAGAGGAGATAAATCATCCCTTGTACATCAGCCAGGGCCCAGGTGAAACCACAGAGGAATTGGCAAGATGAGCAAGAGTGCTGCTTCCATGGGGAGCCTGACAATTTGCAGCAGGGTGATAGAGACAGACACTGAGGATACTCAAAATGCCTCAAAGCAGAAATCCAGAATGCTGAGAGCTCAGCAATAAAGTAGACTTAAAACACACCTAACAAGGCCCAGGGAATTTTGCAGAAGAGGGGGCAGAAAGATTTTAAGAGCCATAGACTGGAAGGGAACGTCCAGAGGCATTGCCCTCCCCTTTTACTATGACTGAATGTTGCTCTCACATCATAAGCCACCACCCCGTGGGGAATACCAGCAATCCCACTGAGGATTGTCCTTAGTGGAATGGGGCAGGGAGGAGGGAAATGATAGTGCCAACACATGATGCGCCCATACAAAGTTTCTACTTAATTTTTTAAAAGGAAAAAAACTAAAAAAAAAAAAAAAAAAAAAAAAAAAAAAAAAAAAAAAGGCAGAATATATCCAAGAACAAGAACTTTGGAACTGAGGAATATACACAATGATACTACCAGAAGAAAAACCAGAAACAGAAAAATAGTTGAAACAAGAACAGCTAAAAATTTCTCTTCTTACTGTCACTTTCAAAACTATAGATCTAAGAAGCTCATAAAATACTATGCAAGATACATGCCAGAAAAACTACACTTTGGCACATCATTGTCAAACTATACAAACTGAACATAAAAAAATCCAGGGACTTCCAGGTAAGATGGCGGCATAGGAGCCACACCAAACCGGATCAGGGAGGGAATCAAGAAAAACTACACTCATCTGAGGAAGAGAGCAGAATATTTTCTCCAGGAAATAGCAGAAAAGCAGAAGACAGCCAGAAACCCACTGTGGAGAGTGTGGCCCTCGGCAGCTCGCTCCCCAACGGCTCCCCATCCGTGGGCGGGCTCCCCATCTGTGGGCTCCCAGCGGCTCCGCTCCATGCCGAGGGCACCCCAGCAGCTCCACTTCACTCAGCGGGCTCCCCAGTGGATCCGTGCCAAGGCTCCAACCCTCGGTTCAAAGCTGCCACCCAGATCAGCTAAGCCCCACTGAGCTTCCACTGCAAACGCCGAACAAACAAACAAACAAACAAAAAATGGACTTTTCAACCTCATCAGTCTCCTCACAGAGCCCAGAAATCAAAGAAAAATCTACAGAGCTACTGAAAGAGACACACACCGTGAACTGCTGCAGGCTTCCTGAACTCGCCCATCCCCCAACCATCAGTTCCCCAGGGAATTGGTAGAATCCAACAACAACCAGTGGCAGATCTGAACCATATTGCCAACACCAGACCCAGCAAACCTGAACCAAGCTCCACAGCTCAGGGAGCAAGGTGGGCACTCAGCATTGGTGAGTTTAAAAGCCACACCAAAAGATAACAAAGGCCTGCATTGGAAGTGCTAACCACTCTTTCCAGGTCAAGGCAGGGTATGTATTACATATTTGTGGGTGGCTTTACCATTTTCAAATAAGCTGAATAGGAGGGGTTGAATATTGCTATCTGTACTACTTATAGATTTAAAGGGCCTTTATCTTTTGCTTCAGTTATTATTGAGGACAGGGTTTGATTCCCAAGCTGACAGGACTAAGGGCATGGACCATCACATGCCCTTAGGGATTTTGACCCTATAGGACTGTTTGTCTCAATTCTCACACTTGTATACTCTGTGTTCATGTCAATTGAATGTGTATTTTGCTCTGTTGAAGTTTAGAACTTGCTTCTAAATTGTTCCACCAGTCCACTACAATACATGCTTAACAAGCAAACTCAACAGCTAGGAGTACTTCTACTTAGGTACAAGTGCTACACTTGACATCTTAAACTCATATCCTGAAATTATATAAAGGTGGATCACAACACCTAAGAACACTGAAGATAAATAGGAAACCTAATCATTAAATCAATCCAGGATGCAAAAGTCACTACATTATAATACAAGAAACACAAAGAATCAAGACAATGCAATCCCATCAAAAATTGCAAATCCATCAGAATGGTTCACCAATGAGACTGTTTTAGATGAAATTCCTGACAAAGATTTCAAGGGAATGATGATATCTATGCTCAAAGAAATGAAAGAAGAAATGAAAGCAATCCGAGAAGAAAACAAAGGAATTAGAGAAGAAAACAAACTGTTGAAGGAGATTACAGAGAAACAGTTTAATGAAATAAAAAGGTCATTAGAGGACATGAATAAGGAAATAGAACTACTGAAGAAAAACCAGGCTGAAATCCTAACCCTGAAGAACACAGTCAGTATAATAAAAATCTCTGTGGAAAGTCTCACTAGTAGAATGGATGAAGGAGAGGACAGAATATCTAAACTAGAAGACCAGGTGGCAGATCTATCACAGTCCAACAAAGAGAAAGACAAGCTAATAGAAAGGTATGAATGGGAACTTCAAGACATGTGGGACACTATGAAAAGATCAAACATAAGAATTCAAGGTATAGCAGAAGGGAAAGAATTTCAATCCAGAGGCTTAGTAGGTGTTTTCCACAAAATCATAGAAGAAAATTTTCCCCAAATTGGGAAAGAAATGCCAATGCAGATACAAGAAGCATTTAGAACACCTAACAGACAAAACCTAGAAAGATCCTCTTCTCGCCATGTTATAATTAAACTACTAAATACGCAAACCAAAGAAAATATATTGAAAGCAGTTAGAGAGAAAAAGCAAATGACATTTAAGGGGAAACCCATCAAGGTCATAGCAGATTACTTAATACAAACCTTAAAAGCCAGAAGGGCCTGGAGTGATGTATTCCAAGTTCTGAAAGATGAAAACTGTCAACCAAGATTACTTTATCCTGCAAAGCATTCTATCCAAATTGATGGAGAAATAAGGACATTCCACAACAAAGACAGGCTAAAGGAATTTATGACAACTAAACCAGCTCTACAGAAAATACTTGCAGGAATCATTCATGCTGAAGAAAAAGCAAAACACACACAGCAGGAAATAGGAAAAAAGAAATCATACTCAACAGTTAGAACAAGTGAGTAAAACGAAAACCAGGAAGAACTACAAAACAAGAAAAATGGACAGATCAAATACATATCTTTCAATAATAACTCTTAATATCAATGGCCTCAATGCCCCAACCAAAAGACATAGACTTGCAGACTGGATTAAAAAGCAGGATCCTACCATCTGTTGCCTCCAGGAAACTCACCTCCGATTAAAAGATAGAAACATTCTTAGGGTGAAAGGTTGGAAAAAGATATTTCAAGCAAATGGACCTAGAAAACAAGCAGGGGTTGCCATCCTAATTTCTGACAGGATAGACTTCAAACCAACATTAGTGAGGAGAGATAAAGCAGGTCACTTTATACTGATTAAAGGAACACTCCAACAGGAGGATATCACAATCCTAAACATTTATGCTCCCAACACGGGGCCCCCAATTACATCAAACAAACACTATTGGACTTAAGGTCAGAGATAACACCTAACACAATAGTAGTGCATGACTTCAATACCCCGCTCTCATCACTTGACAGGTCTACCCAACAAAAAATAAACAGAGAGACATCTGCATTAAAAGATATCATGGAACAAATGGACCTAACAGATATATACAGAACATTCCATCAAAATACTGCAGAATATACATTCTTCTCAGCAGCACATGGGACATTCTCTAAAATAGAGCATATGATAGGACACAAATCAAATCTTAACAAATACAGGAAAATTGAAATAATCCTTTGTATGCTATCTGACCACAATGGGATTAAACTGCAAATTGACAACAAGAAAAACTACAGAGCATACAGAAATTCATGGAGACTAAACAGTACACTATTGAATGATGTATGGGTCATTGAAGAAATTAAAAAGGAAATCAAGAAATTCATAGAATCAAATGATGATGAGAATACAACATACCAAAACATTTGGGACACAATGAAGGCAGTCCTACAAGGGAAATTTATAGCTCTAAGTGCCTATATTAAGAAATTAGAGAGTTCACAACTAAACAATTTAATGCTTCACCTTAAGGCCTTGGAAAGAGAAGAACAAGGCAAACCAAAAATCAGTAGATGGGAAGAAATAATAAAGGTTAGGGCAGAAATTAATAAAATGGAAACCAAAAAAACAATAAAAAAATCAATGAAACAAAGAGTTGGTTCTTTGAAAGGATTAACAAGATTGACAAACCCTTAGCAAATCTGACCAAAAAAAGAGAGAAGAGACAAAAATTGATAAAATTAGAGATGAAAAAGGCAACATCACAACAGATACCAAAGAAATTCAGAAAATCATACGGACATGAATATATATGCCTCTAAGTTTGAAAACCTGAAAGAAATGGATGATTTCCTTGATTTATATGACCTACCAAAATTAAATCAAGATGAGATAAACCATTTAAATAGACCTATAACAACCACAGAGATCCAAGAACAGTCATAAAAAGTCTCCCAATTAAAAAAGCCCAGGCCCAGATGGATTCACTATCCTGAATTTTACCAGACATTCCTGGAAGATCTAACACCAATGCTTCTCAAACTTTTCCATAAAATAGAAGAGGAAGGAATTCAGGAACAAGACAAAAATCCTTTTATGAAGCCAGCATAACCCTGATACCCAAAGGGGGGACAAAAACAGATCAAAAAAAGAAAATTATAGACCAACTCTACCAGCCTCATGAATATTAGCAATGTAGCAGGATGCAAAAAGAAATCAGTAGCTTTTCTATACACTAACAACAAAATACTAGATGAAATCAGAATATTATGGTACTGGCTTAACAAGGACAGACAGGTAGATCAATGGAATAGAATAGAAGAATCAAATGAAAATTAATCCAGGCAGCTACAGCTACCTGATTTTTTGACTAAAAATTGGAAACCAAAAATATTCATTGGAGAAAAGATAGCCTCATGGTTTAACCAGTAGTGCTGGGATTAAAATTGATTTTTTGACAAAAACATTCACGGTATGTAACCAGTAGTGCTGGGAAAAAAGGATAAACATAGATCCTCTCCTTGAACAAGAGTCAAGTCCAAATGGATGAGGGACCTTAATATCAGACCTGAAACTCTGAAACTGCTAGAGAAAAAGTAGGGAAACTCTTCAACATATTGGAATAGGCAAGGACTTTCTGAATATAACTCCAATTGCTCAGAGAATAAAACCACTAATCAACCACTGGGACCTTATGAAATTACAAAGCTTTTGTACAGCAAAGGACATTTTGAATAGAGCAAAAAGACAACCTACAGAATGGGAGAAAATCTTTGCCAGTTATACATCTGACAGAGGATTAATATCCAGAATATACAAAGAACTCAAAAAACAGAATAACAAGAATTCAAACAACCCAGTTAAAAAATGGGCTACGGAACTAAATAGAGAATTCACGGAAGATGAAATACAGATGGCATATAAACATCTAAAAAAATGTTCTACATCCTTAGCCATCAGGGAAATGCAAATTAAAACCACTTTGAGATTCCATTTCACTCCTGTCAGAATGGCTGCCATCAAGAAAACAAATGACAATAAGTGTTGGCGTGGATGTGGAAAAACAGGAACACTTCTACACTGTTGGTGGGAATGTAAGCTGGTCCAGCCATTGTGGAAATCAGTGTGGAGGTTCTTGAGACAGCTAGAAATAGATTTACCATATGATCCAGCTATAGCACTCCTAGGCATATATCCAGAAGACTCTTCTCACTACCTTAGAGATACTTGCAAAACCATGTTTATTGCCGCTCTATTCACAATAGCTAGGAAATGGAAGCAGCCTAGATGTCCCACCACAAATGAATGGATAATAAAGATTTACACAATGGAGTTCTACTCAGCGGTAAAGAAAAATGAAATTCTGAAATTTGCAGGGAAATGGTTGGATCTGGAAAGGATTATACTAAGTGAGGTAACCCAGGCTCAGAAAGCCAAACGTCACATGTTCTCTCTCATATGTGGATCCTAGCTACAAATAGACAGACTTGTGTGTGAACTGGAACCAAAAATTGGTACCAGAAACCAGTAAGCTGGTAAAAGGCTATAAGGGAGGGAGGAAAGGGAAGGACTGAAGTGTATGGTATTGCACATATGTAAGTGCAAGGACTGATTACAAGGAGGGGAATGGCCTAACCGAGGCCATGGGTAGAGAATGCATAAAAGAAGGGCAGGAGGAGGGTCAATCTAATTTCAAAAGATTGTGAATAAGACTTATGTAAAATTACTTTTTTGAATAATGGTACATCTAGAAGCTGTAGACTGTTACTAGAAATTTTTCAGTGCCTGGGATGGGATACCTTCCAGTGAGTTGTTGGCCAAGGAGGTCCCAGTAGCCTCCAAAACATTAAAGGCGTTTGCCAAAGCCCTTGGTTTCCCTCAAGAAACAGATAGTAAGACCCTATTGCTGAAGACATCTCTTGCCTGAGAGGCAAGGTCACTGAGAAAGCAAGCTGGTGCTGAGCAGAAAACCTTCTCCCTGTAGACCAGCCAACTAAAAGCTGGAAAAAGCTGCACTGCATGCAGAGTATGGGAGACAGAAGTCATCAGCAGTGAAAACAGTGGACGCTGAATATTCAAATTTGGCCAGACAGGCCCAAAGACTGAACGGGTGCAATAGTGGCATGTCTACTCGTGGGGTAACCAACTGCTCCATAATTGGACTGAAGGCCCTCTCTATGGGAGGGAATACATACCTGGTACTGAAAAACCTAAGCAAAGTCTATGGTAGGTAAGGTCATGAGCCTTAGGGGTATAAAGCATGCTCTTGTCTAAATGTATATACTATTCCCACCAAGCTGCCAGGAAAATACTACACTTAATGCTCATATTCACATATTAACACTACTCTCACTTCTGGTTAGAGAAGCTTCTCTTTTCAGATGGCGATGACCACTGGGATGATCCAAAAGGCAACATAGTGCTGAGAAGAAGGGATGGAGGAGTGCACAGCACTGAAACACCTCTGTCACACCCTCCAAGGCTCAGGGATCATTGTGGAAGAGGGGGGATAGAATGGAAGAGAATGGAACAAGCCAACAATGCAACTGCCCAGACTCAAATTGGCCTTGATATCCATGACCTTGCTGTGCCTAGCGACAAGACCCTCATAATAGAAGTAAAAGATGATGACATCAAATGCAACTGCCCAGACAGAAATTTGTTGTCAATAAATAAAAGGAAAAAAAAATTGTAATAATGAAAAAAAAAAAAGAAAAATGAAATTATGAAATTTGCAGGAAATGGATGGATCTGGAAAGGATTATACTTAGTGAGGTAACCCAGGCTCAGAAAGCCAAATGTCACATGTTCTCCTCATATCAAAATAGCTAGAAGAAAAGATGAACTGGAATCAAAAAAATTAAAAAGAGAAAAAATGGAGGGAAGAAAGGGAAGGACTTAAGTGTATGGTAATGCACATATGTGATGAAAAACTGAGTGGAGTCCTTGAGGCCATGGGAAGAGAATGGGGAGGGGAGGTCAATCTAAAAATATTATCAATGACACTTTTTGTAAGGGCATGTAGAAGATGTATATTTTAGAAAATTGTCAATAAATATAAATACCTTCCAGTGAAAAAATTGTAATAAAACAAAACAAAACAAAAAAGAAACCAGCCCTTGGTTTCTCAGTGAAATGGATGGATCTATTGAAAGAATTATGCCTGAGAGGCAGTGGTCACTGAACAAGCTGGTGCTCAGAAAACCTTTCTCCAGACCAGCCAACTGAAACCTGGAAAAAGCTGCTCTCATGCAGTTTTATGGGAGACAGAAGCCATCAACAGTGAAAACAGTGGATGCTGAATATTCAAGTTTGGCCAGACAGGCCCAATGACTGAATGGGTGCAATAGTGGCGTGTCTACTCTTGGGGTAACCAACTGCTCCATAATTGGACTGAAGGCCCTCTCTACAGGAGGGAATACATACCTGGTACTGAAAACCTAAGTAAAAGTCTATGGTAGGTGAGGTCATGAGCCTTGGGGTATAAGCCTGCTCATGTCTGACTAAATGTATATATTATTGCCACCAAGCTGCCCTGGGGACACTACACTAAATGTTCATGTTCACATATTAACGCTACTCTCACTTCTGGTTAGAGAAGCTTCTCTTTTCAGATGGTGATGACCACTGGGATGGCCCAAAAGGCAACATAGTGCTGAGAAGAAGGGATGGAGGAGTGCCTAGCACTGAAACACCTCTGTCACACCCTCCAATGGCTCAGGGACCATTGCGGAAGAGGGGGCGGATTGAATGGAAGAGCCAAAGGAAGGATATGACCTCTTACAATGCAACTGCCCAGACAGAAATTGGCCTCGATATCCATGATCTTGCAGTGCCTAGCAATACCTTTGCAAGACCCTCAAAATAGAAGAGAAAGATGATGTCATCAAATTAGGAGAGAGACTAATGGAGAAAGAGAGGGGATATGATGGAGACTGGAGTTCTAAAGTCGAATGGGGGAGGGGAGGGAAATATCAGGTGGGGTTTTTTTGGTATGTAAGATTAAAAGTCAATAAAAAATAATTAAAAAAAAAAAGAAAAAGAAAAAATCCAGAAAGAAAGCATGGGGAACATTGGAAAGGGGCTCTGCCAATATATCAAAATGAAAAAAGTAAGAATTATACTTGATTTCTCAAAACCACATAATCAAGAAGAGTGAAATGAAACAAATTAGGGCAAGAGGGTGGGAGGGCAAGAAAATGAATTCTACATTCTCCCAAAATTATCCTTCAAAAGCAAAGAGAAATAAAGATTACTTAAACAAACACAATTTGATGGAATTTGTTTCTAATAGATTTGTCTGGCAAGAAGTAATAAAATAAATATTTTTGAAATTAAAGAAAAAACCAATTGTGATTGTTTTAATTGCTTGTCCTGACAAGACTGAGAATTATCTAGGAACTGAGTCTATGGGTATGCCTGTGAGGGATTATCTCAATTAGGTTAATTGATATGGGAAAGCTCACTTTAACTGGGAGTGGAACCATTCCATGGGCTAGGGTCCTGGACTGTATAAAAGGAGAGAGCTGGCTGAGTAGCAGCATTCACCGCACTCTGCTTCCTCTCTGTGGGCTGAATGTGACCAGCTGCCTCAAGATTCTTCCACCTGGAGGGATTGTAACCTTGAATTATAAGTGGGAAAAAGCTCTTCCTTCATAAGTTGCTTCTTGTCAGGTCATGGCAATGGAAAAAGGAACTAATACAATTGTGATAGTTTGACTGGGTGTCCCCCAATTGATCAAAAAGTTTTATTTAAGCTTGTAACTTTGCTGGAGGAGGTGTCACTGTGGGTAGATCCTAGAGTCCAGTCCTAAGGTGTTACTGAGGGTGGATTTGGAATTCCAGCCTAAAGATATGCAGAGTTCTTGAGCTCTGCCTTGGGTTCCTGTAGTTTGCTTGCTTATGATACCGCCAGTGGTATTTCTTTCTGTGTGGACCTGTAAAAATGGGGATAGCTTCTTCCACCATTATTAAACATTCCCTGGAACTGCAAGTGTCAATAAATCCTGTTCATCCCATAAACTGTGTCTGGTTTGGAGGTTCATCACAGCATTGTGAAGCTAACTGTGACAGAATTAGTACCAGAGAGTGGGTTGTTGCTAAGCAATGAAACTGACCATGTGGATTTTAGTCTTTTGGAACTTTTGTTTTGGAGGAATGGGCTTGGACTTGCAATTTGCAACTAAAGACACCTTTCAGAGTGGTAAGCCAAGTTTTATGGGCTATTTGAAGGAGACTTAAAGCTCATCAAAGCATTAAATAAGAGAGTGATGAAAGCTTAATACTAAAAGGTAGCTTATAACATGCCCTCCAGTGCTCAGGGAACATTGCCAAAGAGAGGCTAGAAAGAATATACAAGCAGGATGAAAAGACATATTGTGAAGCATTGTCCTTCTCACAGGAACCATTCATGATCCTTCAGTTAGTTACAGATGCCCCCACTGAGGAGGGCCTTCAGTGGAATGGGGTGGGGGAGAGAGGATGCAAGTGGATAAAAAACCTTTCATACTTCTTATTCTTAGTAAAACTTACAGTTTAGTCTGTTTAAAATAAGATGTTATGGAAGCCTCAGTCAGTCCCTATGATGAATCCTGTAACCCCACTTAGCAGGGCCCCAGGGAAACAGGATCAGGGACAAGGGGACAAAAGAGTATAATCTCTGTGTGTGTATGTATGTATAAACACACACACACACACACACAGTTGACACTGTTTTGGAAGGTTGTGGAACCTTAGGAGATAGAGATTCTCTGGAGAAGTGGGTCACTTGAGGCGTTAGAAAAAACAGAATCATTTCCTGTCCACTCTGCTTTCTGACTGTGGATGCAATGTGACCAGCTACCTAATGCCCCTCCAACCTTCCCTGCCACGAAGGACTCTATCCTCTTAAACTATAAGTCAAAATAAACCCTTCCAGGCTGGAGAGATGGCTTAGCAGTTAAGGTGCCTGCCTCCTAAGCCTAAGAACGCTGATTCCAATCTCCAGCGGTTCCAATCTCCAGGTCCCATGTTCAGCCAGATGCAAAGTGATGCAAGGGTACAAGGCCGCACTTGACCACAAGGGGGACACACGCATCTGGATTTCGTTCACAGCAGCTGAGAGGCTGCTGGCGCACACATCTCTATCTGTCTTCCTCTCCCTTTCTCTCTCTCTCTCTCTCTCTGTGTCTGTCTCAAAATAATAAAATAAAATAAAATAAAATAAAAAATAAAATAAAATAAAATAAAATTAAAATAAAGCCTTCCTTTATTGGGTATTTGGTCATAACAATAAAAGTAACTAAATGCAAGGGAAACAATATATTTGACCATAAGTGCTCACATGTGTGTGTGTGTGTGTGTGTGTGCACATGTGTGTGTATGTACAGTTATAAATGCCTATATGGAAGGAAAATGCAAGTCAGCAATGATACAAGGAATAGAAGGAGAAATAAAGATTATCTTGTACTATAAAGTACTCTCATTGCCCATGAAGGAGCACAGGATTATTTGAAAGTAAATTTGGACTAGTTACAAGTATATACTGAAAACTAAAGTGCAACCACTAGAAAGGGTAACAGAAGAAGTATCAACTGCTTATGCTAAGAAAGAAAGTAGAATAAAAAAATGTTCAGGGATGGAGAGATGGCTTAGCAGTTAAGGAACTTGCCTGCAAAGCCTAAGGACCCATGTTCAACTCTCCAGGTCCCAAGTAAGCAAGATGCACAAGGTGAGGCAAGCACAAGGTCACATGTGTTCACTAGGTGGCACAAGCATCTGGAGTTCAATTTCAGTGGCTGAAGCCCTAGCACACCAATTCTCTCTCTCTCTCACTCTAAAATAAAAATAAATAAATAAAAATTTTAAAAAGGAAAAAAATGTTCAGGCTGGAGAGATGGTTTAGTGGTTAAGTTGGTTGCTTGCAAAGACAAAATATTCAGGTTCAATTCTCCAGTATCCACATAAAGCCAGATGCACAAGATGACACTTGTGTCTGGAGTTTGTTTGCAGTGGCTAGAGGCCCTAGTGTGCCCATTCTCTCTCTCACTAAAGCATAAATAATTTAAAAAAACTTTACTTAAAACAGTTCACATAAGCCCTCAAAAGACAGAAAAAAGTAAAAGACTAAAAGGAATATAAAAAAGCTAGAAAGACTATAACAAATATGGTAGAATTTAATCCAACAACATCACTAATCATTTTGAACATCAATGATTCATCTATACAAATTAAGAGATACTGTCAGAGTGGGTTTAAAAAATGATCCAACTGTGTGCTATCTACATGAAACACACATTAAACCTATACAAATATGTTGAATGCAGAAAGATATCAATTTCAGACTGAGTTACTTCAGAGAACATAGTTATTAAAGACAAAGAAGAAAATCATAAAGACAAAGGAGTCAACTCTCTAAGAATATATTGTGTCTAACAACAGTGTCAAAATTCATGAGACAAAAACTGATAGAACAGTGAAGAGAAATAGGTGAGTCTATTGTTATAGTTAGAGACTTTACCACCATAAAATCTATGTAACATAAATGAACAGATCCAACCAGTAGAAAATCATAAGGACAATGTTAAACTCAACAGCATCATCAATGGATGGGCTACAGGTAACACCTATAAAATGCAAAATCCAACAACAGCTTCTTCTAAAGCTCACAGGTAACATTCACCATGATAATGATAGTCAGGGCCTTAGAAAATATATCTTGAGAAATTTAAAAGACTAGAAACAACACAATGTCTATTCTCCAACCACAATGGAATTAAACAACTTAGTGACAGAAACATAGATGGAAAATCCTAAACTGCTTGGAAATTCAATAAGATACTTCTAAGTACAAATTCAGTTGAAGAAACCTCAAGGGGAAATTTCTTTGTGCATTTCTAAGTGTAAGAAGTATGTGCATGTGTATATGCATTTTCATATGTGTGCAAGTGCATGTGTGTTTGGAGGCCATGTATTGACATTGGGTGTCTTTCTTGATTGCTCTCCATCTTATTTGAGATAGGTCTCTCACATAAACCCACATCTCTCCACTTTGGCTAGTCTATCTAGCTGGCTTGCCCCAGGGCTCCCATCTCAGCCTCAAAGCCTTGGGATCACAGGTGTGTACCATCACTCCTGCCCAGCAGTTATGTGGGTGCTGAGGTTCTGAACTCAGGTCCTCATGCTTGTGTGGCAGGCACTTTGTTCACTGAGCCACCTCCCTAGTCTCAAGGAAAAATTTAAAGTTCTTTGAACTTAATGAAAATGAAAGCATAATATACCAAAATTTGTAGGGTGCAGTGAAAACAGTACTTAGAGAAAACAATTCAAGTATTAAATGTATATATTGGAAAAGAAGAAAGTTCTAAAGCCAATAATTTCAGTTTCTTGTCAATAATCTCAGCTCCCAATTAGGAAACAAGAAAAAAAGAAATTAAATTCAAAGTAAGAAGGAAAAAATACTAAAAAGTAGAGCATAAAATCAATAAAATTGAAACACTAAATCAATGGAGAAAATCAATGAAACCAAAAGTGAGATGTTTGAAACGATCAATAAACTCCATAAGCATCTAGTAAGGGTAAAAAATGAAGATGGGACATAAATTCCTAATATCAGAACCAAGAGAGGGGATGTCATTACATGTACACTGAGCATTAGAAGAAAAATCAAAGAACATTATAAACAACTCTGTATCCACAAATGTGATGACCCACATGGAACAGAATAATTCCTTGAAAGATAAAAATTTCAAACCAGATAAGAAATAAATGGGCTAACAGCTCTACATTTAGTAAAGAAATTCAATCAATAATAAACTTCAATAGAAAGCACCACATCCAGACAGATTTGATGATGAATTTTATAGCCTTTAAGAAAGAAATTATTCCAGTTCTCTTAGAATCTCTTCCAGCACAGGGAACACTTTGTAACAGATTTTATGAAGCCAGTATTTACTCTAGTACCAAAATCAGACAAAGCTATAGGAAACTACAGACCTACGTATCTAGTGAACATAGTCACAAAAATCCTGAACAGAATATTGGCAAATTAAGTCCAACAAGGTATAAAATAATTATGCATAATATACCACAACCAAGTGCAATTTAAGGCTGGTTCAACATTCAAAGATCAGGTAATGTGGCACATCCATACGCTACTAATGAAAAAGGACTGCAGGAAATTACTTGACAAAATTTATCCTTTATTCATAATAAGAATTTTAGCAAAGTATACATAGAAGGGAATTCCCTCAACTTGACAAGTAGTATCTATAAATCTAGCTCACATTTAGTCACGAGAATCATTTAGCTCAGGAACAAGGCAAGGACTGCTTTTTAACATCATACTGAAAATTCTGACTAATGCAGAGAGAAAAGAAAAGAAAAGAAAAGAAAAAGAGTGCAGATTGGGAAGAAAAAAAAACAACTATTTTCACTTGCAGACACAATTGTGATAACAGAAAAGCTGACAGACTAAACCAAAAAAAATTAAAAGAAAAGAAAAACCTTCTGGAACTTGTAAGTAATTATAGGTAGGTCAATGAACCCAAGATTAATGCATAAATGTCAGTTGTTTTCCTATACACCAGCAATGAATAAGTGGAATTTAAAATTACAGACACAATTTGCATGCTGGTAAAGTGCTTGTCTTCAAGCATGGAAGACCTGAGTCTGATCTCCAGAACACATGTTTAAAAAAAGTCAGCCATTGCAATCTCAGTGCTGAGGGAGCAGATAGACAGATCCTTAGGAGCTGCTGGCCAACCAGTCTGGCCTACTTGGTGAGTTGCAGGCCAGTGAGAGACTCCGTCTAAAAGACAGTGCCTGAGGAACACCTGAGGTTGTGTTCGGGCCCCAACATGCTTGCACATACACATGCATGAATACCTGACATGCATGCGCATCTGCACATACACATACGCACACACACACACACATACACACCACTCAAAACTCTATTACCACATTTATATTAACATTCCACAATGAAATTCTTACAAATAAAAATATGTGTAAGATCTAAAAAAGAAAAGTATTAAACTCAGAGGAATAACCAAAGAACAACAACAACAAAAAAAATCCGAGACGGGCGTGGTAGCGCACACCTTTAATCCCAGCACTCAGGAGGCAGAGGTAGGAGGATCACTGTGAGTTCAAGGCCACCCTGAGACTCCATACTGAATTCCAGGTCAGCCTGGGCTAGAGTGAGATCCTACCTTGAAAAACAAAAACAAAAACAAAACAAAAAATCCAAGTTAATAGACTGTCAAGATTTTAGTTTCTTCCAATTTGATTTATATTTTCAATGTGATCTTCATTAAATATCAGGGGTACTTTAAAGATACCCATAAACTGATTGTAAAGTTGATATCGAGAGGCCAGACTCAGACAGGACACAATATTGGAGGAGAGCTACAAAGATTGGCACACTAAATATTATGACATAATGAATCTACTTATGAAAACTGTGTTATTGGCAAAAAAAAAAAAATGCACAGATAGATCAAGGGAATGGAATAGAGAACCCTGAATAAAAAGAGAAAAGGCTTTTAAAATAAATAGTGATAGACATTATGTTGCCCCCCCCCCCAATATGTCATCAGGAAGTGTCAAGTAAAACGAGATATGCGCTGCACACTGATCTGCTGAGCCAAAGTCCAGAAGGTTGAGACCAAATGCTGATACAGACATAGAAGTATAGGAACTTTGATTCAAGCTTGATAGGATTACAACACAGCTCAGCCACTTTTATTACAAAGTAAACATAATCTTAGTATGCAACCTAGCAATTATTCTCTTTGATATTTTTTCAAAGGAATTAAAAAGTTATATTTACATAAAAACTTGTTCATGGATACTTAGAGCAGCTGTATTTATAATTACCAAAACTTAAAACTAAAGGCTGAAGAGATGGCTTTCTGGTTAATTCACTTGCCCACAAAGCCTAAGGACCTAGGTTCGATTCCCCAGGACCCACAGAAGCCAGATGAACAAGGAGACATATGTGTTTGGAGTTTGTCTGCAGTGACCAAGATGTCTTTGTTCATTTTTGTATCTCTGTGATAAAATAACTAGATGGCTCAGTAGTTAAAGGTACTAGTTTGCAAAACCTGCTGGCCCGGGTTCGACTCCCTAGTACCCACAAAAAGCCAGATGCACAAAGTGGAGCATACATCTGGAGTTCATTTGCAGCAGCAAGAGGCCCTGGCATGCCCATATTTATCCTCTCTCTCTTTCTCTTTCTCTCTCTCCCCTTTGCTTATAACTAAGTCAAACAACCTGAGAAAACAACACAAAAGATGAAAGGTTTGTTTTGGCACATGGTTTCAGAGATGTCAGTCCATCATGGTGGGAAGGGTGTGACAGCATAAAGTAGCTCACCTTAAGGTGACAGGAAGCAGAGTGAAGGCCTCTGCTAAAAGGCTCTCTTTTTTTCCCCTTTTTATTCTACCAGGGTCCCCAGCCTATGGGATGGTGCTGCCTACATGCATTATGGGTCTCCCCCAACTAGCTAATCCTCTCTGGAAATGTTTTCACAAACATAATCAAAGGTGTGCTTTACCAATGTCCTTGGTGCTCTCAATCTGATCAAGGTGATGATCAAGTTCAATTATCATAATGTCCTTTAGTATGGAGTGTGGATAAAGAAACTGTGATATATCCAGTAAAGGATTACTACTCAACAATAAATATAATGGGCTATCATGCTACAGGAAGACATAAGTTTACATTGCTAATTAAAATAAGGCAATATACAGTGTTATTCCAAATACATGACAAGGTAAAGGCAAAAGTGTGGAGGGAAACTATCAGTGACTGCAAAGGGTTAGGCAAGTAGGAGGAATAAACAGATGGAGCACAGTTTTAGAACAGTGAAAACACTCTGTATAGATGATACTATAAAGATGTATATACATGTTACATTTGTCCAAATTTAGAACATACAACCAAGAGGTAAACCCTCCTGTGAACCATGGCCACAGTGATACAATATCAAGATAGGCTCACAGAGGTGACAATGCACCCCTGTAGTAGGGGTTGTTGATCATAAAGGAGGCTGTGCATGTGAAGGAACATGGTATGTAGGAAATGTCTGCATCTTCTGATCTATTTTGCTATGAACCTAAAACTGCTCTAAAAGTTAACAAGTGACAGCACCTTACAATATGAGTATGTATCTCAGACAGTATTAAAAACAATTTGGACACAAAAAAATCTAATCATGTTTGATTCTATTTATTTGAAATTCAAGAGCAAAATAATTGATTCATCCTTGGTTCTCATAAATGTGGGAGGACAGAAGGCTGGTGATGGATGGAGGCAACCAGTATCTGGTACCACGCACTTCCTGACTAGGTGGTTATTATAAGGGTACATTCTCTCTGCAATGCTCGTCAAGCTGCCCAATTCTGATTCATGGAATTTTGGGTATACTGTAATACACATAGATAAAACGATTTGCTTGTTTTCTCCTGAATAAAGAGTGACAGTCCACCCAGTGTGGACAAATCACAGAACACCATGAATGTGGCATGTAATCAGGACATGTCTTCAAAGGGACATACCATACGAAGGAAGCCATCAATCACATCAACACCTTAGACCCAAACCACAGAAGACCAGGTAATGAGGTAGGAACCCTGAGTCTTAGAAATGAGAGAGCTGTGGGGACTATGACTGTGCCTTTGAGCTTTGCCATCATAGCTATGCTGGGAAGCCAGGCATGTCCCCAGTCACCTGAGAGGGTAGAATCAGTACTAGGGGCTGAGATTCCCTGAGAAGCAGACTCAGTTCTAAAGACTCAGTTCTAAAGGCACTGGTCTCTTGGGCCAGGGAATTTGTCATTACTTCTAGTGCTAAGCAGGACAGACTATGTCCTTTTCCAGCCTCTAACACACTTGAACATTCCCTAAGGGCTAATCCTGAGAGGGGGCCTTGAGGCTGAGGAAGAGGTGATTTCTTCTCAAGAAGGTTGGGGAAGCTCACTTACAGACAGATCATGACCATAAAACTCAATGCACATATAGTAAAACCTTACTCTAATGCAAGACATGGCCCGCCAACTCTACTCATGTCACATGTTATACTGTGAGGTCAGTGAATGGGCCTGCAAAAAAGCTCAATCTGGGGCTGGAGAGATGGCTCAGCACTTAAAGTGCTTGACTGTAAAGCCTAAGGATGCAGGTTCACCTCCCCAACTACACAAGGTGGCACATGTGTCTAGATTCATTTGTAATGGCTAGAGGCCCTGACATACCTCCCCCCTCTCTCTTATAAATAAATACTTTTTTAAAAAGCTGGATAGGTGAAAGTTTGGCAGAATCTTATGGTAGGCATCTGTTCTGGCTCAAAGGTCAATTCTAGTTTCTGAGGCTGGTTAGAAACTCATGACACTGTCAGGACTCAGAACATTTCTATGGATTTAGCTTATCTATCTATCTATCTATCTATCTATCTATCTATCTATCTATCTATCTAGTGGGCACTAAACTAAGAAAACACATGGAACCAGCTACTTTCTATATTTGATTTACTTCTTTTTTTTTAATTGGTTTTTCGAGGTATGGTTTCACTGTAGCCCAGGCTGACCTGGAATTCACTATGTAGTCTAGTCTCAGGATGGCATTGAATCTCCTACCTTTTGCCTTTGAGTGACGGGATGCCAAGTTACTTTCTGTGTTTAAAAACAAATAACTGGGGGCTAGAGAGGTGGCTTAGCAGTAAAGGCTCCTGCCTGAAAAGCCTAAGAATGTCCATTCAATTCTCCAGGTCCCAGGCTTAGCCAGATGCAAAACTGATGCAAGTGCATAATGTCACACATACACACAAGGGGGTGCACGTGTCTGGAGGTCATTCACAGCAGCTGAGGGGCCACTGGTATACCCACTCTCTGTCTGTCTGTCTGTCTGTCTGTCTCTCTCAAAAGATGATGACATCAAATTAAAAGAGAGACTAATGGAGAGAGGGAGGGGATATGATGGAGAATGGACTTCTAAAGGGGAATGGGGGGAGGGGAGGGAAATATGCGTTTTTTGTATGTAAGTCTAGAAGTTGTCAATAAATTTTTTTTTTTTAAAGGAGACAAACTTAAAAACAACTCACTTTGTTTATGACTTGAGAATGGTTTTCCACAGCTCGGTCTCTAGGAAGGGCCAGAGAATAAGCATTTCTGGTTTTACAGGCAAACTACTCAGCTTTGCTGTTAGAGCAAGATGGTAGCTGAATGGACATGGCTTTGTGTCAATGAAATGTGATGTACAGAACCAGGTAGTGGGTGGTGTTGGTCTAGGAATCCTAGTTTATCAACTGTTGATGTAGAGGAGTAAACTAAACCAAACCAGAAGCCATAGCCATCACTGAAGGCTGGATGAGATGACAAGTTTCTGGACTAACACGGTCATATTCAGATTTTATGAATGAAAATTGTTTCCACAACATCATTACATTTTCAGGCACAAAACTCAATTTTATTTACAGGTTTCATGTCAGGTACCAGTGACTCACTGTGGGCCAGCAGACCTCCATATGCTGTTTTCCCTATTCCCTGATATTTCTGAGTTTTGCAAAAATACCAAGTGCCATATGGCCCTGGCTTTCCTTGGCATTCAGGTGGTCTCTGGGTGGTATTAAGTGATTCTAAGTTTGAGTTAAAACATAAAGTGACTATTTAAAACTATATGAACTTCTTTACTGAGGCTTAGTGAATAATACACCTGCAAAAATGTCAGGTGACATATTGACCTCACCTTCTATGAGGGCCTTTAAATCAAATTTTTAATTAATTTGCCTGCCTCTCCTAACATCTGTGCATTCATTTCCACTTGTGTAAAAAGACAGTGGCAAACAGGTGGCCTCTGTTAAGGACAGAAGCTGATGCCAACCTCCTTTGTCTCTTTCCTAGGCTGGCAGAGCACAATGTTCTTTGTCACCATTTACAGGTAAATGGCTTAGTGGTTAAGGCATTTGCCTGCAAAGCCTAAGGACTCATGTTTGATTCTCCAAGTCCCACATAAGCCAGAAGCACAAAGTGACACAAAGGCACAAGGTTGCACATGTGCACAAGGGGGTAGATGTGTCTGGAATTTGACTGCAGTGGATGAAGGCCCTGGCATGCCAATATTCATTCGCTCTCTCTCTCTCTCTCTCTCTCTCTCTCTGTCTCTCTCTCTTAGGCTTTCCTCAAAAAAGTATTTAAAAATTTTTAAAAAGCCATAGCTCATATCAAACGCTTTAGTTTTCAGCCTGAAATACTAAGATGAATCAAAGCGAAGAGTCCCTTCAGCAGTGCTGGATAAAGCAGATTCAAGCACGTGATGCTTCTCTTCTAAATGATCCATGTGGCAACAGCATGTGTCAAGCCCCTACGTACAGTTTCCAAAGGGCTACAATTTCCAGGTCTCCTCTTTATTGTAATCAAGGGATATCCAAGAAGCAGGAACAAACCAGAGGCACTCAGCCCCCTTTAGCCTTCTAGGCCTGATCTCAATTGTCTCCCCTTGACCTCACCCCCAAGCTATAGCCTGTCTTCAAAACTGCCCCATTGTAGGTGGCCAGCTGCAGATACCACTCTGTCTCAAAAAGAAAAGAAAAATCAAAAATGGAAAAACTGAGAATCTACTCAGCCTTTTGTTGCAGAAACAGCACAGAATTATACCTCTGGTCACTGATATGTTTTGTTGAGACTCTTCATAAAGTAATTAGCTGTCACTGATCCCCACAGAGCTAGAACCTCCAGCTCTAACTTGCCAGACAGCTTGCCTCAATTTTAAAGGCTGCGAGGGACCAAGGCTGCTCACAGTGAGACAGGGACAGATCTCTCACGTAGTTTCGGGGCTGAAAAAACCTGTAGCCACAGGAGGGGTCTGGGGAAGAGGGAGAGGTCAGAGGTCAGACCATGTCCTTTTGGTCCTTGGAGCACCCCTATCCCACTGCACACACAGACACATATAGGATAATTTCTTTTTAAAAATTTTAAAAAATATTTTAAAAAATTTATTTTAATTTTACATTCATGTTGGTGTCTTAGGATAATTTCTTGCCTGCATGATTGTCCATGGGTTATCAACACTTGTTGGTGAAATTCAAGGAGTTATCCTCAATACCCAGGCACAGAAGCTGGCTCCTGGAACACAACCCAAGGTTGACACAACTGAGAGTAAATGAACACGCCAAGGAACTGGATGACAAGAAATGAACACTCACAACAGCAAGATGGCATTTCCCTAGGCTACACGATGCTTTCAACTTTACATATGCCTCCAACATCCCTCCCTCTTGAGTGTCTCCAGTATTGCCTATTGGGGATGGGCAGTGAGCAATCTTGACCCACTCTTAGGCAGACAGTATCATTTTGCAAAACCTACATCTCCAGAAGAGAAAGGTTCAGTAAAGACCCCTGAGTGTTAGACAGCCCTTCCCCACCAGCAGGGTATGAAAGGAGGAAGGCTGAATTGTATTTTAGGTGGGGGAGGATACCAGGTTGAGGAGAAGAGATATACTGACTGGGGAGCCCATGCCTGCTGAAGAAAGGACTGACCAAGAGGTTGGTGTGGCCAGCTATAGGGAAGGCAAGGCCAGGAAGAAATTGAGTATGGAGAGGGCCTGATTGTGGATCAGATAGAGTCTTGGAGATAGTGCAGAATTTGCCACTGTCTAGAAGGGAGATGAGAAGCCACTGGTGGGTTCTAATCAGGGTACTGTTAACTGGCTTTGTGGCATCCACCCACAAAGAGCAGGCTAGGGCACCTGAAGGGGGAAATGTTTGCTAGGGCCAGGAAGTATCTCAGGGAGAAAGACTCATGTTATGCATACATGACACTTTCTGATAGAGCTTTAAATGAGGCTTGGCTTGAAAACCAGAACTGTTGTCTGCCTATTTCTTTGAACCTCACCTTCAGGTCAACAAAAACAAATCTGGCTGAACAAGGCAAGCACATTCTGCAATAAAGGCTAGGACTGACAAGTATTCCTGTGTCTTGCTCTGCAGTCATGCACTTTAACAACACTTCTTTGGCCAAGGTGTAGTTTATATACAGAGGAGACTTGATGATGGAGTTCAGAAAGAGAGTTGGTTGTCTCTGAGTGTTCCTGGCAACTTCTCCAAGTAAAGCAGGTGAGCAGGGTGCTCAGAAGGGAAGAGAGTGATTAGGGGCTCAGCTCTCTTTTGACCTCTCTTTCTCTAGGTCTCAGACACAAAGGGAACATGAAGCAAAAGCAACTCCTGTGAGCATGCCTCCTCTCTCATAAACAGCAGTGCGACAGAAGAGCCCAGGTGTATGGCTGTGCTGGTGACTGTCAGCCACCTCTGCAGCATCCAGGGGAAACCTGTCCCAGATATGGCCAACAGGAAGTCAAAGTGCAGCAAAGCAGTCCTGGACATCTGCTCTCCACGTGAGTGTGAGGATTCTAACTAACCTAAGACAAATACACTATCTTGACGGAACCAAGACTTGCCCTGCACCAAGAGGAAAGGATACATAGCAAGCAATCATGGAAATGCCTACTGTGAACTCCATTCTTTAAATGTCTGCACATGCATTCCTGGTATCAATTCCTTTTATGATAAAAAGAAGCCTCAAAGATGGAGTAAATGTTTCAAAGTGACGATGTGACAAAGAAAAGTGGCTTGATTCCCAGTCTGACACTTTTGTCTAAACTATCTGCCCTTGATCTCAGTCAGTCCCCAGGGTAGGAAGAACATAGCCTGGGATTTGGAAGAGTTCCTGGGCTTTAGAGAAATGATGATTAAGCAAGCAGCCAGTACACAACCTTAAGTAGGTCATATGGAAGAGTCTTACAAAGACACTAACGGAGCAAGAGTCTGGATAGGTCAAATGGTAGAGGTGTTTGTAAAGAGTTTTGCCAACTAAAAGCATCCCCTGGGCGAAGCGCTGGGACTGGGTAAAGGTGAGAGAGTCCAGTGAGGATCAGAATTAAATAGCAGATGCATCTACCATGTCTGGAGGCTCTTCCATGTGGCAGCTCACTAAGGATTGGATTGATATGGGCAGCTTCAGCCCTGACACAGTCAAGGGCAAAAGGGATCCTATGACTAGCCAGGCACTGCTAAAGATGTTGTAGCCTTTGTAAGTTAATAATGCTGCAGATGAATTGACAAAGGCAGTCCAGGTTCTCTACAGCACGCATAGTTCCCTAGCAGTGACGCCAATGTCTCAGGAATGAAGAGTTGTGTGGTGGGAGTTCAAGAAGCATTTGCTAATTGTCATGGTTGAATGGAAATAAAACAATGAGAACAAGCTTCCAAACTCTAGCAAAGCTCACCTTCCCCTCAAATGCTCAGTCCCAGGCTCAGCTCTTTACTTAGAGCATCCAGCCACTGACCCTACCAAGTAGGCACTTGTATTCTGACCTGAGGCTGAGTTGCTCTGAACTAACAAGGTTAAGTGTCAGACAAAAGTCACATAGCCAGATGATATGTCTCCATCTACACAAAGCCATCCTCAACCCAGCCTTTCTGTGAACTAATTGGGCACAGGCAAGGAGCCCAGTGAAGCTTCTCAGACCCACTGGGAGGGCTGGGGCATGCTACCCCTTCTTGCCTTTAATCTTTGTATTTGCATATGCCCAGATTTTTTTTTTGGAGTTGGACTACTGAGAAATTATACAATAGGCATTTAAAAGCTCTGTCACAAAATGTAATTAATCATTAATGTTCTTCTTAAATAAAACACAGATTAGTTTTAGAATAACTTTAATGATGTTTTCACAAGAGCTGTTCCAAAGCCAATGCTGATGGTAAAAGCTGAGCTTTGATGCATTTGCTTTACAACTTCTTAAATGCCACCAAAATGGTGAGTTTTAAAGGGAAGTGTTATAGTTTGGATATAAAATGTCCCCCATAGGGCTGGAGAGATGGCTTAGTGGTTAAGGCGCTTGCCTGCAACACCTAAGGACCCATGTTTAACTTTCCAGATCCCATGTTAGGCAGACGTACAAAGGTAAGGCAAGCATAAGGTCACACACTAGGTGGGGCAAGCATCTAGAGTTCAATTTCAGTGGCTGAGGCTTTGGCACACCAGCTCACTCACTCTCTCTCATTCTCTCTAAAATAAAAAAAAATATAATACAATACAATAAACATCTCCCATAGACTCATGTTTGATTTCTTGGTCCCCATCTGGTAGTGCTGGTTTTGAGAGGTTGTAGAACCTTTAGGAGCTAGCTAGAGGAAGTGGGTTGCTATGGGCAAGGGCCTTGAAGCAATGTGATATGTCAGACCCACTTATGGTCCTGGTCTCCTTTCTCTTCTTCATGGTTTGACCAGATGTGAGCAGCTAACCTCATTCTCCTGTTGCCACAGCTGTGATCTGCTCCCACACCATGCCTTCCTTGCCAGGATGAATTATGCCCTCAAACATGGTGAGGAAAACAATCCTTCTTCTTTAAGTTGCTTCTTGTCAGGCATTTTGTCACAACAATGAGAAAAGTAACTGACCTAGGAAAGCAGCACCACCTTGGTTCTTATAGATCTCTGTGTCTTTGCAGATGTCAGAATGGAACATATCCAAATGAAAAGCAAGACTCCTGTTGGCACACCAAGCTGGCATGAGCCAGGGATGCTGAAGTCCGAGAACCACGGGAACAGCTGAATATTCTGTCCTGTGTGGTAGAGGAAGGCTCCTGGGACATGGCCATGTTTATCTCGGTGGAGCTCCAGACATTGCCCATGTCCTGCCATGAAACAGACATGGAACAAAGAGCTTCCTATGTCCTCCAGAACCTGACTGTGGAGTTTTAGGAGTGAGAAGCACAGGCAGAGCAAGACAGCTCTGCTCTGTGGGGGATGGAGAGTAGGGCACGGACGGGTGGTGAAAATGTGAGATGAACGTGTCAGGTATCACAGTACAGATTTCTCGTGAGTCACATTCAATGCCAATCATGCTCTCCAGGGACTCACACAAGTCAAGACAAGAAAGGCCTTGCACAAAGATCCTGTGATATGACACTTTCTACTTGGATCCTATGGAAGTAGCTGCTACTTTCAGTAAAAGACCCCTAGACCCTCATGTAGCTGGTGCCCCTGCCCATGGTTCTAAAGTCTTGGTCTCTTTTCTGGGAACCTGGCATGACCACACCTACATCAGTGGCACATTGAAGCCAGCAGAGCCACACACTCTAAACATGCCAACCGTAATACAAGTCTGTGATTGTAACTCCGGTTGTCAACTTAACAAGATTTAGTTCTATGGTAACAAATCCCTTGGCATCTCTATTAGGAATTTTCTAAATTAGATTAATTGAGGGGAAGACCCAACCAAACTGTGAACAGTACCATGGACTGAGGGTCTTGGGCTATATGCAAAGGAGAAAGCCAGCTGAGCACTAAAGTCATCACTCTTTCTACTTTTTCCCTCCTGATGGGATGCTATGACACAGGCCTTTTGCTCCTGCATGCTTGTTCTACCATGATGGACTCTATGCTCTAGAACTATAAGCCCAAAATAAACCCTTTCCTCCTTTAAGATGCATCTGCTCAGGGATTTGTACCAGCAATGAGAAAGTAACTGATACAAAGTCTAAGACAATAAAGCTCTAATTTGTCCCTCAAAGACTAATCCAATGTTTCTCTGGAAATACTGACTATTCAGTTCTATCACTGACTCACTTAGAGTCCTCACTCCTTGTCTCATCTTATTCTTTATAGATACAAAACAGCTTAACTTCCTTTAAGACTATCTTCTGCATACTTACATCTATTGACTTATTTGTGCCTGCCACCCCCCAGTCCAGGCTCTGAGAGGGCAGTGAGTCTACCTGTTCTGTGTCCCTGGACAGAGTGTGGTGTCCAGCACAGGGTTAGGTCCTAAATGTATTTGTGGAATAAGTCAGCAAGCACCTGTCTGTTGTTTTATCCACAGGACTCTGGTTTTCACCTGCAGCTAAGAATCCCAGACAGAGGTCCCTAAAATGGAATTGATAAGCAAGGAAGGCTGTACCACAGGGAGAAGATGAGCTACCTTGAAGTACCTAGGGCTCTGCACTCTTCCCAGTGAGTTTTCCTGATGACCTTCCTATACCTTGAGGAAGGCTTGGTTTCTGGGGACTGTTTCCTTAGCAAGCCCTAAGGGGATCTCAAGAAGTCCCAAAGTGCCATCACAGAGCAACCAGTGACCTGTGGAGATTCATTTCCCAGGACAGAGTTTCCAAAACCCACTGGGAGGAGAAGCCAGCAAGACACCCTGTGAAACTACCACAAGTCATTAGACTGAGACAAGGAGAGCAAAGGAGACAGGGGGAGGAAGGCTGGTGCTGGCTTCCTGGAGAGCTACACCAGCCGGATGACAATGTGAATTAGCATCTGTGCACCTTGATAAAAGGCAGAAAGACAGATTTATATCCATGAATGAAAAATAGATTATTCTCTGTCAGGCTGAATAACAGAATAAGACATAAATATCAGCCAGTCACAGGACATGCAAATTTCCACACCAAAAAAGTGGTAGGCAAGGTACTCTTGCAGGCCTCCAGAGAGCTGTGGTGCTATAGCCAAGCACTGCATCAGCAGGTTGGGAGGACAGTGGGTGAAAGGAAGGAACGGAAAAGAACATGGTCATTTAAGCAGAGACTGAGGGAGAATTCCAGTTGCTATTTACAGCTATGAAGGGAGTGGGGACAGGAGAGGAAAAGGAAGTATAGAGAAGAAAATACACCATGGTAGGGAAAAGAAGGCTCCCACTGCTTCCCTTGCATCCTCTGAACACTAAAGTCAAAGTGTAAGCATGTTTGGTACTGGTAACTAGTAATAGGAGCTCCAGGGCAGCTACACACCTGGTCCTCTGCATTTCACTGGTGCCATGGTAAGTACTATTTAGTTAATGTCTAAGTCTTCCAGCTAGGCACTTCAAAGGGTTCTCCACGCCTGGCCAGTCCCTCCACTGCCCTGCAAGAGGGATGTAATGTTGGCTTTGAGGCCAGATGCCACAGCCCTGTTAACTTAACAGGGGGCTGAGCATGTTTCCCCATGATCCCTGTGAGTCCTGGAAAGAATCACTTCCCTGCATGGAGTCAGTACTTAAAACCATGGTGCTAACAGCAGCTCATATATCTTAAGAGTCAGTGCCAGTACTGGATAGGGCCATGAGTCAGCCTGCTTGCTGTGCCATCTCTTATTATTCACCACAAACAAAAACATCCCAAGAAGAAGAAGATGTACCGTGGAGGCACAGAGAGGGAGGCTTGTCATTTGTTCAAGGCCTGGGGGAGAAGCCAGGCTTGAAACCCAGCAGGAAGATGCTGCCCAGACTATAGGTTCTTGGCTGAGAAGCCATGAGTGGACACAAAGGTTAACCCAGGGGTTCACCTTACCTTGGTGAAGGTTAGACAATCTTTGTCTTGGTCTCGGTCCTTCATCTCAAAATCATAAAGTGCTTTGCCTTGAGGTGGGGCCTGCGGCAAGGGCCTGACACACTGGATGTAACTGGCTGGGAGGAAGCCATGTGTGCCCTGCAGTTCCCCATGGTACCAGTTCTCATCTACCTTGCGCCGCAGAATGATGATGTCCCCCTTGTTGAACTTGAGGTCACCAGGTTCTTTTCCCTCATAGCTGTAGAGTGCCTTGCCATAGGGAAGCTTGGATAGATTCTGAAAACAGAAAATAGCATGCGGTTACTTAGACTGACCCTCCCCCAATGCTCAGCAAACCTGTCCTGGCAGCATGGATTCAAAGGGCTTTGAGGGTCTTGGGGAATGTGCAAAGAATATTCTGGAAAATATTCTAAAGGAATAAACAACATGTCACAGGACCATGCAAGCTCCCTGACCACAATGAGACAAGGATCTTTTCACAATAAACTCTCTCAATAGTGTACATGAAGGCCAGATGCAGCTCTGGTCTTTCTGCAGACCAATTTACTACAATGAGAAGGTTCTGAAGGGAGCGTTGAATTATTCCCCTTTATAAACAAGGGAATCTAGGGATGAGAAAGAGGATCACTGGCCCACAGTGCATCCCTAGTACAGTAGGTGGCCTCAGAGCCCAGGGGATATAGGTTGTGCTGTAGAATGTTCTTATCCACTACTATGTTAAATCATTTCCCATTGGATATCACATCTCAGGGACTTTCATCTAAAAAGCTCCTGGATTTCTAGTAATTATTACATCTCACAAAACTTCTTTTTAGACCTACTGGCACTTGCTAGCAACTCAAGACATGCAAAGTGTGTTTTCAAGTTGAGCAGGCACATCCACATCTCATTCATCATGTTATGCCTCCTTCTCCCTAGACTCAGCTAGAGATACATACTCACCAGACCTGGGTGAGAACTGTCCCAACAAGTGACACACCTCCCATCCCTCAATCCATACCCACAGCTTTTCACACAACACTCTGGTCCAGAAGAAAAGAACAACTTCAAGGGCACTTAACTCTAATCTTGTACCATGGAAAGATACTCTGTCATCCTGCAGTGGTTAGTCAACCTATATAAATGTGATCTGCCAGATTGGTCTCAAACAGTACTAGCTCTAAAGCCCAAACAGAATCCTTGGCAACCTTAGCAGCCTGTTAGCAGCAAGGATGGTGATCCTGAGGCTCACCAACCACTCCACATTTCTTTAACTGGCTGGCTACACAGGTTTCTCTAACTGGCCCTCCTCTGTACACTCTGGCAGTCTGCACAGATTTCTCTAACTGGCCCTCCTTGTACACACTGGCAGTCTGCATAGATTTCTCTAACTGGCCCTACTCTGTACACACTGGCTGGCTGCACAGGTTTCTCTTGTTTTCCTTTCCTGGTGGTTCACACCTGCTCAGTAGAACAGCTTTGCCAAAGATCCATTCTGTGCCAGAGGAAAGCCTTGCTATTGTCCCCGTGTCAATGCCCAACAATTCCCCACCAGAAGTGGCGATTTCTCACTAGGGCTGCCTGTGCCAAGGGTTTCTGTACTATTTGAATCAATCAATAGCTACACAAACGCTCAGAGCAGCAGTACATCAAAAAAGTCTTTGTGGAGGGTTTAATAGCACATTGCAGCTCAATCATTCTACATTTATGTCTCAGCAAGGTCTGATGACAGCAGTTAAGAGAGACCTGCTGGCACACTGACAAACAGCCCCCACTACCCAATTAAATAGTAACGCCAGAGAATTTTTCATTACAGACTAATTCAGGGGGGGTATCAGTTTGTGTCCAATAATACTCAATCTGGATGGCTTTCTAGTATAAGCACAATAGACTGTTACAGCCCCAATTCTAGAGGACAGAGCCAAAGGGTTATTTTCAATACAGGGACTGTACTTAGAAAAGACTGGAATTAGTTGCTGGCTGTGGGCCATCAGAAGAATCTCACTGCCACAAGAGGACAAACCCAATCTCTGGCCCAGTCAGGGACAATTCTGTCTGAAGACACTTTTGGTAGCCATAGCTGGGAGTTGGGGTGTTACTAGCATCTAATGAACAGAAGCCCAGGATATTGCCAAATATCCTGTAATTCATAGGACATCCTTCAACAACAATGAACTATCCAGCGCACAATGCCAATAGGTGAGGAAACCCTGGGCCAGTCTACTAGGTTAAATATATAAAAGTATGGAAGATGATTTTTGTTCTTTTTCAATTTAGTGTTAAAAGTTAAATACATTTATTTTCATGATGAACATATTTTCAGTATTGATCACATGGTGATATTTAGATTTATACTCAGGAAAGAGGTTTTAAGAGAGAGTACAAAAAGAACTTGCTCTTTATACTCAAAATAAATAAATAAATAAAAAGGTTTCCACTACACACACACACACTCTCTCCCCCCCACCACCACCTTGACAAAGACTATCTTCTGTTTGCTCTTGTTGCCAGACTCATCTCATTGAAGGGAATACTCAAAGTAGTTATCTAAGAGCCACGTAGAAGTTTGTGTTACTATGGATTACAATGGCAAGAAAGGGCAGGCTGATCTTTGCATCATGGCTCTGTCTCCTCCAAGGCTCTCAAGGATCTGTGAGGAAAGGCCCTCTCCCAGCTGTCCTTCATGGCAGGGACACCAGTTTCCTCACTGGCCTCAGCACCAGCCTTTTCTAGATAGAGTGACACGGGACCCATTGTAAGTATCACTCGTGTCCACAATGCACAATTGTGGCCCTGCATCACTCAGGTTATCTACGAGGACAGGGACGTACAGCAAGAGAAATGGAGATATTTCGCAGGAGGAAACCTGGCTTCAAGTTCTGGGCTGCAAACCACCTCCCAGGCTAGTGCCCCACGATTTACCCTCTTCTTCATCCTGAGCCTCAGAAGACTCTGGCTTTCACAGATTCTCCCCATGGGCACTGCCCTCACATGTGTGGGTCTCGGCCCCACACATGTGGACTGTGTCCCTCCACTACCATGAACCCCAGTTATAACTACCTTTGTGTGTCTCTGACTCTCAAATCAATGTGGGCTTCCACTTTCCATCTGACTGGTGGACTTAATGCCAGTCTAGCCACTTGCTTGACAAGTAGATCAGCTGGAGAGGCTTGCTGATCATTATCTATTCACGTTCTATTTTCTGTGTTTCCTATCATGACCATGGAATTTCTGCTCAGTGTCAACTTTCTTCCTCACAACTCAACTGCTAGGCTCCTGGAGACACCATAGCTCTTTACCTCCCATTGCCCACCCCTCCTCTATGTCCAGTGTGCTGTTTACTGTGTGCTGGCTATCCAGGCAGGTCCAACCTGAAAGCTTCTAGTAGTTTCTATTGCTCAGTGGGGATCCAAATTCCTTGGCACAAGAGCTAAGGCCCAGGGCTGGCACAAGCACACCTTTTCAGCTATGGCATCAGCCAGGGAGGATGTATTTCTAAAGTCTATGGGCTTTGCTAACAGTTATAAACTACCACCTTTCATCCCCACACACAGTACCCAGGCTGGACTCCTAAGCCTGGAAGCTTCCTCCCACCACATTGGCCCTTTTCAATCAAGGTCCCCTACAAAAGGCTATGCTGTATTCAGCATGACAACCAGAACCCAAGAAAGTCTCAGCACTAAGTAGATGCCCTCTTTATGCTGTTAGTTCAGAGGACCTCAGGTTAATCCCAAGTCAGGCCTGTGTACTGTGTCCCAAGTGGTAAGCAAGGAGAAGAGAGTGGGGAAAGCCAGGGGGCAGGGAAGGTCAGACCTCATCCATGCACCCTCCTGACTGACTGCTGTAAGCATCTAACAGAACAAAATCTTGACAGGCAATAAGCAATTTTAAGATTTAAGATATACTTCTGAGGAAACAAAAATGAATAAATAAATATATCAGAAAATGATGGTGAGAGAGAGTTAATGCAGGCGTAGAAGAGCCAGGAACTGATTCTCCATGTTGCTCAGAAAATGGCCCTTAGAAATGGTAACTTGCAGCCCCTCCATAACATTTCATCTTCAAAGACCTTTTAAGATTAACTAATTAGTTCATAGACAGTCCTAGAGGCAGCTGAATACTATTGAAGAGAATAAAAACTCTAAAAATCTCAATGTAGCAATACTTCTTCCCATAAACCCAATCAGAACCATTTCCTTTCTCTTCAGAGACAACTTCTTTCATAGGGAGGGCATGCCCCATTGGTGGAGCTGACTTCAAATAGTGCCAGAAAGTCACTATTACAGGGCTCAAGATGTTAAGTAAAAGAAATAAAGGAAAGAGGGGGTATAATATATCTAAGGAACTACAGAACAATTAACACCAGCCACTCCTGCAAGACATTAATAATAATTAAAACTTAAAATGTCAATTTCATGGCTCATTACACAGATGAGACATACAAATCTTCCTCTGGGCTTAATATCCTACCCTGTGGAGACAGGGTTCTTATACATGCATGGCAGCATTCCTGGCTTCCACAGGCTCACATTCAGCGGCGAGCTTTGACAAATGGGATTCCATTATGCCCTCCATCTCAGCCAGGGAAGGTGCCACCATCACCTGCAGCCAAGTGAATGGACATGCTCAGATAGTTACTACAGACCCCCACCAAGCTGCGGTAAAGAGCATGAAGGAAGAACTCCTCTTTTCAACCCTAAAGACTCCACCACTTCTCCTTCCCCCAGTGTCTCACAATAGTGCCTATTATTCATGGTTCTAGCTATGTATTCTCACTGGCTACAGGTCCCATTAGAACAGACATTTGGTCTCTTTTTGTTCACTGTTACACCCCTAAACCCTGGCCTGGCATAGGTCACAGGTTCAAGAATTCAGCAGGTTAAATGACTATTTGAAAGTTTTCATGATTAAAATAGAATTACTTTTTAAAGATATTGTATTTATTTATTATTTCAGAGAGAGAGACAGACAGAGAGAGAGAGAGAGAGAGAGAGAGAGAGAGAGAGAAAGAATGAGAATGAATGGGCATACCAGGCTCTCTAGCCACTGCAAACAAACTCCAGACACAGGCACTGTCTTGTGCATCTGGCTTATGTGGGTACTGGGGAATCGAACCTGGGTCTTCAACCTGCAGGGCCTCACCTCAGGTGCTGTGCACACCTTGAATCCAACTGATACCCAGACCGTCCCGTCTCCCAGAAGCTCCTCTACCCCATGCAGGCTGCAAGCTTGCTGGTGCCTCCTTCATGGATGGCTGCTGGCTTGAGGAGCATGTGTCAGCCACGTCAGCAAGCCAGAGGCTGCAGGAAAGCACAGGTCCATCAGGTCCTGTGATTCCTTCCAGATCTTTATTACAACCCATATTCAGTATCACTTTAAGTCCATGTCCCATGCCACTGTTTTCATGTTACAGAGATGAACAGGAAAGCTAAGGGAGGACAGGTATGGTAGCATACACCCAGAGTTCCCACACTTTGAAGGTTGAGGAAGGAGAGTCTTGAGTTTAAGGCCACCCTGGTCTACATTGCTAAACCCTGGAACACCCTGTCTTGAAATAGGGGAGGGGGCAAATGTATCTGCACATATCTGTGAAAGATGACTGCTTCTCTAAGAATCTGGCTGTGGGGCAAAGAAAGGTCCCCTCTGCCCTCAAGGAGCTTTGAGGGAGGTCACATGGCTTAGTGCCTCCTAGGTATTTGAATAGAACCTGCATTTCCTATGTCCTGGTGGCTCTGCGACTCGGTTTCTACATCTCCATAATGGATGTCATTAAGTATCTGTCTCACAAAGATCTAAAATGTGAGATGAAGTGAATTCATACATATCAGTGACCATATTTATGCCTGACCCAAAGTAAATAGTAGGGAATGTTTTCCAGTTAGTGTTCAATTAATTTGGACTGTAAAGAAAGTGTGAGGACTGATATAAGCACAGTGTTGTGACCTCAGGCCACTGAGTGAGGGCTATCTGACACATGCTCTGTAACACCGTGACTGCTGGACAAGGGGATAGTCCATGTTGCAGTCAGGTTTGCATTGCTGGTAGATATCACCCAACTAAGAGTAGCTTGTAGAAAAAAAAAAAAAAAGGAGGTTTATTTTGGCTTACAGGCTTGAGGGGGAAGTTCCATGATGGCAGGGAAAACAATGACATGAGCAGAGGGTGGACATCCCCTCCTGGCCAACATCAGGTGGACAACAGGAATAGGAGAGTGTGCCAAACACTAGCAAAGGGGAGATGGCTTTAACACCCATAATCCCATCCCCGACAATACACTGCCTCCAGGAGGCTTTAATTTCTAATTGCCATTAGCTGGGAACCTAGCATTCAGAACACCTAAGTTTATGGGGGACACCTGAATCAAACCACCAATTTCACCCCGGCCCCATAAACTGATAACCATACATGATGTAAAATGCAATGCATTCATCCAACTTTAAAAGTCCCTATAGTCCAAGATCTTTTAACTGAGCTACAATACCAAAAAATACCCCCCAAAACCATAATGGCATAGAATAAACATTCACACTGCAAAAGATGGCATTGGGCATAGCAAAGAAATATACAGCCAATACAAAATTTAAAACAACCAGGGCAAACATCAAACTCTGTAGCTTCAAGTCCAACAACTCTAGTCAGTGACAAATCTTCAAGTCAGATCATTCTAACCAGCAACAAGTCTCTGGTATTCCAATTCCACCCCTCCAGGCAGGCTACTCACAGTACTGGAAAACTTCATCCTGGGCCAACAGCTCTCCTTGGAAACCATCTCGTGGTCCCAGAATGTCCACTGAGTCTTCACTGCAACCCACAGTTCATCATCACGGCTCTCTAGGGTCTTCATGCAGGCATCCAGCAAACCTGCTTCACACTGCCCATGGCCGTTTCCAAAACACAAGACCGTGTTGCAAACTCAGTGACTCTTTCCTGCATTTTTTATACTCCACAATACAAGGTAGGGTACCAATTTGTTAACCCAGGGGGAATAAATCAGACTTTGAAGAACAGGACACTCCTTGAGCACTCCAGCCCCTTCAAAAGAGTCTGCATTCTTCCTGTTGCTCCAGTGCAGATCAGCTGACCCAATTTCAATGGTTGTAATCTCTCAAACAATTTGCAGGTGAATTTAGGCCCAAAGATTTCATTTTTTTTTTTTTTGTGACATCTCTCTCTGCTCACACCAGTCCATTTCTACACAATGCAACCCTGCACAACTTCTCAGGACCAGGCCATAACAGCAAGCCTTTCAAAGTGCTTCTCACCCTCATAAGCCAAACCTCACAGTCCATAGTTCTTACTGCATTCAGGTCTTTCAACTCTGACCAGACTAGTCCTCAAGCTGTACTGCAAGGCTGTAAGGCATCTCTTAGGCCAAGGTTTCAAATCCCTCCACATTCCTCTTGAAAATCAGCTCCGAAAGGCCAAAGCCACACAGTCAGGTGTCTAGCAGATATCTCACTCCTTGGTACCACTTTACTGTTGCAGTCAGGTTTGCATTGCTGGTAGAAATCACCCAGCCAAGAGCAGCTTTGTAGGAAAACAGAGGTTTATTTTGGCTTACAGGCTCAAAGGGGAAGCTCCATGATGGCAGTGAAAACGACGACATGAGTAGAGGGTGGACATCACCTCAAGTGGACAACAGGAACAGGAGAGTGTGCCAAACACTAGCAAGGGGGAACTGGCTTGAACACCCCTAAAGCCCACCCCCAACAATACACTGCCTCCAGGAGGCTTTAATTTCCAATTGCCAGTAGCTGGGAACCTAGCATTCAGGACACCTATGTTTACGGGGGACACCTGAATCAAACCACCACAGTCCATGTCTCAGTAAGGATGGAAGACAGTGTGAGATCTCATCATGCAACTCAGAACAGCAGTGACTGGGCTGGGCGTGGAGGTGCATACCTTTAATCCCAGCATCAGGAGGCAGAAGTAGGAGGATCACCATGAGTTCAAAGCCAGCCTGAGAATACAGAGCATTCTAGGTCAGCCTGGGCTAGACAGAGACCCTACTTCATCAGACAAAAAAGAAAAAAGAAATAAAGAAAAGAACTTATGAATTGATTATTTCTGGAATTTTCTATTAATATTTTTTGGACTGAGGCTGAGTGAGGGTAACTGAAAAAAATCACACTGTGACAGGAATGTATGGCCACCTCAAGCCATGAATTAACATTTGGGATACTAAATAGAGTTAGAAACTTTAAAAAAAAAATAGCCGGACTCAAAGTATACCTCATGTTTTGGGTTCAGTACTAATGACAATGCATACATTGACATTGTGCTTCACAATAATTCTGCAATTTGCTGCCCAGTAAGGGGGAAGGGCTGACTCTGTGAGCCTCAGACCACTCTTTGATGTGGAACAGCAGGAATGGAGGGAGAATTATTTTGTGTATCAGGCACTGACAGACATGGTTAGAGCAAAAGAAGATCTCGTGGTTAATGTGCATGATGATTTCTAGAAATTCTAAACTCCAGAAATTAGGTTATAAAATGCTTTGCCTACTTTGTAATGGAAATGACCACGAAAATTGGTGACACAATCAATTTTATTGACTTGAGGTGAACTTCACAAATAAGCTGTAAATGTTGACTATATCACAACAGAGGAAGGCTCTCCTGAGTCAGCAAGATGAGGAGGGTACCCAGGGCGGCACTGCTCTCTTGCCAGGTGACTGGTTCTTTTAGCAATGCAGGCTGAACTGGGCCCACATAAGCCAGATGCACAAGGGTCCAGACGTGTGCGTTCCCTTGTGCATCTGGCTTATGTGGGACCTGGAAAATCAAACCGGGGTCCTTAGGCTTTGCAGGTATGTGCTTTAACCACTAAGCCATCTCTCCAGCCCTTAAATATATTTTAATGTGCTAAAATATTAAAGGCTTATAGTTTTATCTGAACTTTGGGAAATTAGGGAGAGGAATTTCTTCTCCTCTAAAACTTCTTTTCTGACAGAACCCAGATTCTGTCAGCCAGTTCAATTAGTCCCCAAACCTCCATGACATCATACATTGGTCTGACCCCAGCTCCCTAAATGAGTTCCTTACTTGTTATTAAGTTACTTCATTTGTACCTTTCACTTCCAACTACTATTATAAACTTTTCTGAGCATTTTCACGGGTCTTATTTAATGTTCATTCTTTTTGTGAGTAGAAAGTGGTTTAGTACTTACATTTATGCATTGATTCAGCCAATCCAAATGAATGCCCATTATTTGTGGGCTCTGTTCTGGTCCTGAGGATTTGGCAGTGAACACAACACTCAAAAGTTCCCACCTGAGAGAAACTCTTTGCTAGCTATTCATCTGACAGATCTGATAGGGAATTAGTATATCCAAAATGTCAAGAATTGAAGAAATGATCATCAAAAAGAGAACAATCCAGTAAATAGATGGATAATGAACTGAATAGGCATTTTTGAAATGAAGAAGTAAAAATGGCTAATAAATACATGAAAGAATGTTCAACATCTTCCCATCAGGGGAACATAAATCAAAACTCCATTGGGATGCCAACTTCAGTCATAGTGACTATTATCAAGAAAGCAAAAACAACAAATGCTGATGAAGATGTATAGAGGGGGAAGGATAGGCTTATACATCATTGGTAGGAATGTAAATTAATTAGCTACTGTAGAAGTCAATAAACTGCAGAAAGAAATGCCATATGATCTAGCTATATCACTCCTGAGTGTACACCTGAAGAATTCCAAGTCAGCATGTAAAAGATACATGTACACTCATATATATCACTACATTATTCACAAATTATGAAATCAGGCTAGGCTTCCATAGATAGATGAATGGATAGACAGATGTGTATGTTTGCAATATATGTATATGTGTATGTATATAGAGTGTTGGATATAATTATTAACCTCTGCCACTGACCTCATTCATCCTCCACCCCTTCTATATGTGATAAATCTCCCTATGTAGCTCAGGTTGGCCTCAAACTCAAGAAGACGCCTGCTTCAGCCTCTTGACTGCTGACATTATAGGCATTTGTCATGACACCCGACTCCAATAAAACTTTACTTACAAAAGCAGGTGGTGGGTGTATTTGGCCCATTAGCTGGGGTTTGCCCACCCTTGCTCCATGCTATATATGTTGCCTCATTTTGTATTCCATCAGCTGTGATTTCCAATCATGTCAGCAGAAAGTCAAAATAGGTTTGTTTTACTTTGTGTCTTTACTTTGTTTTTGTTTGTGAGATTGGGTCTTTTTATTTGCCACTGGTGTTGAATTAGGGGCTCAAAGAGATACTCCTGCCACAGCCTTCTGAGTAGCTAAGGATACAGGATAAAGCTTCCACAATCAGCTTACTTTGTATTCTCAAAAGAAGGAACCCACTAAGTTGCCTTTCTGAAAATCTGATGCTCAACTCCATCCATCAGATTGGCCACATTCAGCTTCTGGTGTGTTTCAGCAATGTAAGGCAATATGAGTATGTCCAACAAGGATGTCCTAGGGGCTTCTTTGGTTAAACAAATAACTCTGCACATAAATTCGCACTTATAGGCAAAGGAGCACCTATACCTGACAAACAGATAAGCCCACTATCTGGCTGCAGGGCATTGGTCCAAAGCCTAACAGCCCAGCATACTTCCTCCCACAGGCCCAGGCCAGCAGGATGCATCGGTTACTGTGTTTGACTGACTTTATTTTTGCCAATCAGAAAAGCTCCAATCAGCAGAGCTGCTGGTTTCTGATCATTTATTCTTGGTGGCAAGATACTTGAATATATCTGCAAGGACACAGCATACTCAGGTTCTCATGTCCTAATCTTATTTCTGCTCACTGCCCACAGAACACCTGCACCCAGCCCCTAGAAACTCTGTAGAAAATGGTCAGCAGTATCATCAATGCCCACAATCTCCACCTGGTAATTTAAGGACTCATCCACCCACATACACCCCCAATCTCTGGTAGAATCAAGAGTCTCAAGTCAGAAGACATGAGCACTGGGAAGCTGGGCCCTGGAGGTACACTGGGCACAGAACAAAGCTCTGTATCCCACATATATGCTGAAAACATGCAGGGATCAGGCCTGCAAGGAATGGCCTGCTCTTTCCTTGCTTGGCACACTGTACGGTGGGGCTGAAAACTGCTGATTTTCTAAGATAAGCTGCTACTTTTCTCTCATGGAAAAGTGTGCTTCTGCTGTTTTCCATTAGGCTTTGTCAACAGCTACATTGAACAGGAACATCCAAAAAGATTGGCAAAAATGGTGCTGTCTTCTCTCCTCATCTAAGCAGAAAGCTGCAGAGTCCTTGAGATCTCTTGGTTGCTCATGTGTGGCCAGTTCCACTACCAGAGAGACCCATCAAAGGATGGAGGGAAGAGGCATGTCCTCCAGGGAGCATCCTCAGCCCTTTATATGTGGGGCTGCAGAAAAGTGAACACAGCATCTCTAGGTGTGCTAGTCAGCTCCCTGTGGCCATGACAAATACCTGAGAAAATCAACTTATAAAAAGGAAGGATTATTTTGGCTCATGGTTGCTTGCCCCCTCTCACTGCTTTTGGCCTTTGGCAGTGGGAGGGGGTGCAAGGTGGAGCAAAGCCACTAACCTCATGGGTGCTGGGAAGCAATGAAAGAGAAAGAGAGGAGTGGCAGGGTCCTGGCATCCCCTTCAAGGGCATGCCACAGGAATTTAACTTCATCTTCCTAGGCCTCTTCTCCTAAAGGTTCCACCATCCTCTACTAGTGACACAGGCTGGATCCCAAACTTACAGCACACTGCCCTTTGGGGACACTATAGGTGCAAGCCTTAGTACTAAGGTATTAGAACTCCACTGTGATTGACAAAGAACTGAACAAAAGACTTTTCAAGCCTCTTATGAATATATTCCCTTATTTACTAAGTGTTCATTAGCCACCTAATATGTGCCAGACATGGTCTAGTAACTGCCAGCAAAGTAGAAACAAAACTGACAAAAACACTTTTGCTCTCTGAGAACCTGTACTTCAAAACAGGAGACAGGCATTAAAAACACACCACAGTGGTTTGGAGAGATTGCTCAGTGGTTAAAGGTGCTTGCAGGCAAAGCCTGTCAGTCTGGGTTCAAATACTCAGTACCCATGTAAAGCCAAATGCACAAAGTGGTACATGAATCTGAAGTTCATTTGCAGTGGCAAAGAGGTCCTGACATGCCTATATTCATTCTCTCTCTCTCTTCTCTCCTCTCATTGCAAATGATAAATATTTTTTAAATACACAGCATAGGGCTGGAGAGATGGCTTAGCAGTTAAGGCGCCTGCCTGCTAAGCCTAAGAATGCCGTTTGATTCTCCAGGTCCCATGTTTATCCAGATGCATAGTGATATAAGGCGCAATGCCACACATGCCCACAAGGGGGCGCGCACATCTCAAGTTCATTCACAGTGGCTGAGAGAGAGAGAGAGAATATGGGCGCACCAGGGCTTCCTGCCACTGCAAACGAACTCCAGATGCATGTGTCACCTTGTGCATCTGGCTTACGTGGGTACTGGAGAATTGAACTTGGATCCTTTGGCTTTGCAGGCAAGTACCTTAACCGCTAAGCCATCTCTTCAGCCCTAAACATTTTTATTTGCAAGCAAGAGAGAGAGAGAGAGAGAGAGAGAAAGACGGGGGGTGGGGTATGGGCATGCCAGGACCTCCAGCAGATGCAAATGAACTCCAGACGCATGTGCCACTATGTATCTGGCTTTGTATGGGCACTGAGGAATTGAACCTGGGTCATTAGGCTAGACAGGCAAATACCCAACTAAACATTATTAAAGGGCCAAGGATCTTTGTGACAGCTTCTCCCTCTCAGTGCTAACCAAATCGTCACCTTGAATGACCCCGAAACCCACTGAGCAATTGTGAACCTAGAGTTGAAAGATTCTTCAGACAGACTTCTAGAAATGACTCATATAAGTATCACTTTTCTTCTCCTGTTTAGTTCCAAATATCACAAAATGGACTAAAGGTGAGTTGAAGGTGAAGGCCAGACCCATGGTCAGAAAAAGCATGTACTGCCAAGCTTGTGTCACACTCCTGCAATTTGTTACCTTCCTTCTGCTTCCTGTTTCTAAATTAACTTAAGTTCTGTCCTCCTGTGGCCTGTAGAGATGTCCATTGAAGCTTCCTTCCCTGGGGCAGCTAGTCAGCTGTAGATCTGTATCAGAAATTTGCAGGGGGAAGGTTAAGCCATGGGAGAATGGAGACAGAAGGGAGAGGAAGAGAGGTAGACAGATGAGCTTCAGTCTACAGAGAGGGAAGGGTGCCCTATTCAGCCATGGCCCCTGGAATCAGCTCACATCAGTGATCCCTCGCTGCTGAAATTCTTTGTATATCACATAACCTGGATCCGCTCAATGATTCTTTGGGTCAGAATGATTTCTCATGGGTCTGTTACTCAGTGTAAATGCCGTCTCATCATCACAATCTCTAGGATGGTTCTCAGACAAAAAAAATTAAGAGATATCCACCAGGTTAGGTGATGGCAGGTCAGAGACAGATCCTGGGAACTGGGAGAATTAGGAGCAGAAATGAAACACCAAAGAAGTTCACAGCCATCTTCACAGGAAAGGAAGTGAACTAGGAGAGAGGAAAAGAAACATGAGGAGAAAGAGATAAGCCTTCCTAGAAGTGTGAAGAAAGTTCCAGTCTCTGGGTTAAGAAGACTGCCTCTGTAGACACAGCCAGTCAGTCCCCCAATAGCTGAAAGCATGTAACACCAGTTCAGCACAGCTACCATCTTGTTATGACCTGGAGGTTTCAGCTCAAGCTCCACATTCAGACAGTACAGAACAAGACTGGAAGTCTAACGGGCATGGTTGACCCTCCAACCTTTCCATTCTGAATGCATTCCAGCTGAGTATTCCTGTGATGTGTCTTCACATTCTTGCCACAAAAGTGGTCTTGAGACTCTGATTTGTTTATCTACAGATTTGGGGACAAGGAAGACCACAAGGCTATGTTCCAGGACTGAGGACAACCAGAAATGTACAATGTAGAAAGTACTCACCATGGACTGTGTCTGGACTTTCCTTTCAAATAAGATCCATGACCTGAGTCTCTGCTGTCCCCTCATCATTAGAACAACTGAGATCTAGATTGAAAGGTATAGTTGAAGTGTGTTCTGGAAATAGGAGGGTCAGAGTCTCACCTATGAAGTAATCTTGGAAAAGCAATCATATGAATAAACAAGTTTTGCTATATGTGATGGCTAATTCTGGTTGTCAACTTGACAGGATTTAGAATCATCATGGAAACAAATATCTTGTCATGTCTATGAGGGATTTTCAAGATTAAATTAGTTGTGGTGGGAGGGCTACACCATTCTATGGGCTGAATTCCTAGACTACATGAGGAGAAAGCAAGCTGAGCATTCGCATTCATTGCTCTCATTCTGCTTCCTCACTGAGGTTTTGATTATGTAACATTAGCTGTCTGCTCCTGTCATGCTTTTCCCGCCATGACAAACTTCCTCTGGAAACAGTAAGCCAAAATGAACTTTTTTCCTTTCATGAGATGCTTTTAGACAGGTATTCTATCCCAGGAACAAGGCAGTAACTGACAAATTATGCCTCCAGACATCACAGGAAACACAGGAACTAGAAGAAAATGGGAAATACCACCACAAGGATACAGCCAACAAGGTCAGGAGCTGGGGAAATCTTCAGGACAAATGACCCTATCAGGGACCAAAGGTCAGTGAGGATTATTGGAAAGAAGCAGAGGAAACAGGAGACATGATCCTGGGAACCATGGTGAACAAAGCAACCAATACACAGATGTGAGAGACTGTCAGGGAAAGTTCAGAATTACTGCCAATTTTTACAGGCATGATAATGCTTTGGGTAATGGTATTTTCAAGACCTTATGTATTAGAGACATACTGAAATGTTTAGGATAAAATAATATAGTGTCTTGGATTTTCTACTAAACATTCCAAAATAAAAATCAGTAGAAGGACATTTGAAATAAGCTTGACATAGAACTGATGACTTGATGTTAGATAAAGCTGGACATGTAGGGAGCATTACACTATATCCTCCACATATCCACAATGATAGGAAAAAGAAAGCATACATTGGGCTGACATGACAGGAAGGATTACACAAAGGCCAAAAGTAAGAGCAGGAACCCTGGGCAGTAGCATGTATGAAAGTCAACTGCTTTTCTATAGAATCAATCAGTTACATCAATGCAGTTAGGATGTAAAATTTTTCAGATACTTTATTCCTAAAACTAAAAAGTACATTCCCTTTGTGATGAATACTGCAATTTCACTGAAAGATAGTAAAACCTATCCAAATAATTTGGAAGAAATATTATGTTCTTGAGTAGGAGACTCAGAGAAGCTATAATTTTCCTTCAACTTTGTGTGCAGTGCATGCACATTTCCAATGTCTGTCTCAAAAGGACTTTGATGTACTTGATAAATCGATTCAGAATGGATATGAAGAAAAAAATGTCATTTCCTAGCCAGATATCAAGGTTTTTGGCCAGGTGCAAGAAACAGGAAAGTGTAATTGGAGAAGAAATAAGTAAATAGACAAAAGTACAGACCAGAATAGAGACACAGAAAGACACACACAGATGATGTCATTTCTGAGTAAGGCCACCATCAATCAGGCTGTTTAATCTAGACTGAAGAAGACATAGAGGATCACCTCACACCCTATACTGAATGATACTACACTGAAATAAAGTTTCAAATTGCAAAACAAAAGTAGAAATATTTTAGAAGGTAAGATATGGATCCAAGGTAGAAGATGTTTTAAATAATATGTTTACCATACCATACAAGAAAATTTGTTTGGTTAGAGCCATTACAATTAAAAACTTCTATTCATTAAAGAGATTTGAAAAGAAAGGCAAAAGACAAATGAAGAGAAGATATTTACCATGTATTCCTGAAATAAAATGCTAGCACCAAGAATACATGAATAATTCCACAGCCAAACTAGACAGAGCTGAGGCGATGAGAGACCTTAGGTGTTATTCCTAACTCCCCTGTCCCCACAGGGGATGAGTGCCTCAGCCTCTTTATAATATCTCCACTTAGAACAGTAGCAAGAGAGTAAAAAGCAGATTCAAGCTACGTATCAATTTTCAAGAAAGGCTAAACCTTTCCATAAAAGCATAGTACAGTCATCCTTCAGTGTCCATGGGAGAGATGGGGTCAAGACTTCTATCAGTGCCACAATGCTTCAATGTTTGTATAAGATGATGAAGTATTTGTATAAACTCTACACATATTGACCCACATATATAAATCATCTCTCGTGTAATTATTATACCTTCTATAACATTTAATATAATACTCGCTATATAAATCACTATTATAGGTTGTGTGTGTGTGTGTGTGTGTGTGTGTTTGAAGTAAAATCTCTCTCTAGTCCAGGCTCTGGAATTCACTATGTAGTCTCAGGCTGGCCTTGAAGTCACAGAGATCCTCTGACCCTCTGCCTCCTGAGTGCTAAGATAAAGGTATGTGACACCACACCAAGCTAAATCACTGGTATATTGTGTTTTTTTTCTAGAATAGTGACGAGAAAAAAAGTTTGTTACATGTTCAGTACTATTTCAATCCCCCCCCCCCCAGTATTTTCGATTCAAGGATGGATGAATCTGTGGATGTGGAGCCTGCAGGTACAGAGGGCCAAGTGTAACAGCAAACATTGTCTAAGAAATATATGTTAACGGTCCCTAATACTTGAAAAGTTATTCAATAATGTTTATAATAAGAGAACTGAAAATTAACCCATGATGACACGCCACTGTACACCTAACAGACTGGCAAAAATTTAAAACCTCACAATATCAGTGTCAGCATGGGGGACAGGAACAATGTTCATGTCCTCATTGCTACTAAAAGTATTAAGTGTTGCTCTTTTGCCAACCATATAGCTTCAAAGAGTGTGGCCTGGTACTCTCCAGAGTGGGCATGAACTTCTGTGTGCATGTCAAAAGGCAGAAGCTACTCAATTTTGCAGTAGAGTATGTGATATACTTAAATAATGGAATTCAACACAACAGTGAAAAGTAAAAGAATGTGAATTGTTGGGGATGGTTAATTGCTGACTGGAAGAACTAAGTTAGAGAATAAAAGGCTTCGATACTAAGTCTACACCATTTGAAAGCAAATAAAACCAAACCAACCATTTAGAGGCATGCATGTTCATGTCCAGAAATGGCTTTGCCACACTGAGGGAAAGTGGATAGTCCCTCAGTACTCAGTAGTTGATAGAGATACACCTGACAGCTTCCGGTTTCCCTATATCTTAGGCTAGTACTTGTATTGTTATTCTTTATTTGGATATATAGGCTATGTTTCACAGTGACAATATCACTAAAAATAAAATCTAAAGACAATTTTTTTGTATGTAGACGGAGAGTCAAAGGTGAAAGGACTGCTCCAAGTTTGAGGCCAGTACTGATGTTAATACCCAGGGCTTCACATGACAGATAATGCTCACCTCTTATTTACACTACATTTCCAGCCTTCTTTTTTTCTTTTTTGACTATTTTAAGACATGGTCTTACTTGGTTGCCCAAGCTGGCCTTAAATGTGCCCTGTAGTCCAGGCAGGTCTTAAACTTGGCAATATTTCTGCCTCAGCCTCTTTAGCAGCTAGGATTCTAGGTTGGTGCCATGAGGCCCAGCTAGCTAAGGGAATTTCTGATACAAACATTACACACATGCTTTTAGCCAAGTACATTTTCCCCTAGAAATGACTTTGAATAAAAAGATAAGATAGGGGCTGGAGAGATTACTTAGTGGTTAAGGTGCTTGTCTGAAGCCCAAGGCCCTAGGTTCAATTCCCCAGTACCCACATAAGCCAGATACACAAGGGGGTGCATATGTCTGGAGTTCAATTGCAGTGGCTGGATGCCCTGGTATGTCCATTCTCTCCCACTCTATGTGCCTCTCTCTCTCCCACTTTCACTTTCAAGATGGATAAACGAAATTTTAAAAATTAAGACAAGATCAAATATAGTTCACATTTATCAGTAATGAGGTAAGAGAAGTGGGAACCCTCTCTATTTTTGTAATGTAGGCATTTAGAGGTAAAAAGTTCCATCTTAGAACTGCCTTCACTGTGGTATGTTGTGTTTTCATTCTCATTAAGTTCTAGGAAATTCTGTAGTTCCTATGAAGATCTAAGCTGGCAGTCTGGAAGACATTCAGAGGTATAGGAGGGAACATTTGGCATGGAAACCTAGCAGTGAGTAGGGATAAGACTTTAATGAAATGAAAGATTGGGATGGATGTATGGAGTGTTCTGCAGGATGGAACTTTGACCATAACGTGGATGTTGCTGGGCCCAAATCCATGTAGAAAATGTAGCAAGACCAGTGGGCTGTTTACCAGCACTGCAGAGAAGTGTGGCCAAGGAAACCATGCTGACTCCTAGGGTGTGGTAAGAGTCAAGGCTTCTAGCCTCTAGGAAAAACAAGACACTACCCCCACCTCCCACCAAAATCCCTCCAATATAGCCAAAGCCCTGTTCCAGAACACACATGTTCCTTGTCAACACTCAGGGGCTATATTTTATGTATTAGTCATGACTGTTAGAAATAGGAAGAGGAGAGGGTTTGAGTGACATCCACACTGTACCTTCAGGGAGACTGTATTTCAAAACGCATGCCCTAACACTGTGAGGAGGCAAATGTACTGTGTAACACTGGAGGGGGAGGGCGTCACTGTTTGGCAGTGGAAGCAGATTAATACTCAATCTCTACCTATCAATTGCTGATAGCAATTGGAAATTAAAGCCTCCTGGAGGTGGTGTATTGTTGGGGGCAGGCTTATGGGTGTTATAATGAGTTTCCCCATGCCAGTGTTTGGCACACTCTCCTGTTGCTATTGTCCACCTGATGTTAGTCGGGGCTTGATGTCCAGCTTCTGCTCATGCCATCATTTTCCCCTGCCATCATGGAGCTTCCCCCTCAAGCCTATAAGCCAAAATAAATCCTTTTTTCCCACAAGCTGCCCTTGGTTGGGTGATTTCTACCAGCAATGCAAACCTGACTGCGACATCACATCACTCAGTATCATTCCAATTTCAACTACTTTCTCTCCAGAAGGTACCCACAGCTTCCAAGAAAGAAATTCCAAGGAGAAAAGAGGACCACCTTTGCCTTCTTAAAATAACATTGCTAACATAACATATATTAGCGGACCTTGTTTTCTTTCCTCTGAGATGGTAGCTCACTTTCATTGTCATTTTAAAATCTAAAAAGATTTAAGGTCAAAACCACTACACACATAAGCTGGGCATGGTGGTGCACGCCTTTAATCCCAGCACTCAGAAGGCGGAGGTAGGAGAATTGCTGTGAGTTTGAGGCCAGCCTGGAATACATAGTGAATTCTAGGTCAGCCTGGGCTACAGTGAGACCATCCCTCAAAAACAAAACACTTTACACATTACGATGGCTATAATCATATAGACAATAACAAGTGCTGGAGAAGTTGTAGAGAAATTGGACCCCTTCACTTTGCTGGTAGGCATGGAGATAGTACAGCCATTAGGAACAACAGGCTGGCATCCTGCCAAGACAACAGCCAGATGGCCCCAGTTTCCTCCTAGAGTGATGAGAACATCTGTCCACACAATGTTTCAATATTTGTATCTGAGTGTTCAGAGCTGCCCTGGTTACAACAGTCAACAAACACAAGCATCCCAAATGCCCATTAGTTGACAAGTAGATGAAGAAAATGTGACATGCTACAGTTTGGAAATGTGTGAGTGTGTCCTCTACAAGTTCAGGTGTTGGGAACTTGGTTCTCCATGTGGAAATGCTGAGAGGCAATAGGATCTTCAAAGATAAGGTGTAATAAGAGGTTATTAAGTGAAGAAATGACTAGAAACAACATACTAGAAGAAATTGATGTATTCTAATGGGGCTGAGTAGTTTCACAAAACCTCAATCTGTCTGATTCCTTGTTTTCCCATGTAATTTCTCCTTGGAGAATCATCTCCTGCTATGTGACATAGCCAGGGAGGTCCTCAACAGCACCAGTGCCATATTCTTTCGAGTTTTCACCTCCAAAACCATGAGCTAAATTTCCTTTCTGCCTTGGATGTTTGCAATAGTAATGACACCTGTGATAACAAAGATAACCTTTGAAGACATTATACTAAGTGCAAACATCAAACACACAGGGTACATATTGTCTAATTCTATGCAATGTCCAAGTAGATATATCCTGGAGTAGATGAGTGTTGACAGGGGTGGGAGGCAGGAGAAAAGGAGTGACATTACTGGGTGAGGAATTTCCTTGGGGTGATGAAAATGTTCTGAAATCATATAGTAGCTATGGTGACACAACCTCAAATCTATGCTAAAAAACCTGTTCTAAAAGATAAAATAGGCATGTGAGAAGGAAAAAGATTAGCAATATGAGATGTCTGGGGAGCTCAAATAACAATAAAAATAAATGACTCTAAAACATGCTCAGTGAGAACAAAATCTTTCTGCCTTCTCTCTCTGCTGAACTTTACTACCACTTATAGCCAGGCAGGAGCAGGGCACTATGCTTTTCATATTCTTCAAGACAGACTTCTTGGCAAACCATGGGAGTACACAGCCCCGTGCAAAGCTCAGGTGACGCCAAGAGGCTCCTAGTCTTAGTGCAGAAACACGTTCAGTTACATCCACTTACCTGGGGGGCTTGGATCTTATGCATCATTTTCTACCACCTCGTATTAGAGCAGTGTACAGTATAAATTAATAGGGAAGAATGCCTTGGGCTGTCTGTTTTTGCTAAACAGCACTGAACATTCTTTACAGTAAAATGTACTTGCATATATCTGAGGGTTTTTTTTTTTTTTTATTTGAGAGAAAGTGATAGAGAGGGAGAGAATAGACATGCCAGGGCCTCCTACCACTATAAAGGAACTCCAGACGCATGCAGCACTTTGTGCATCTGGCTTTATGAGTACTGGGAACTCAAATCCTATTATTAGGTTTTGCAAGTAAGTGCCTTTAACCACTGGGCCATCTCTCTTGAGTTTTTCTCCACACAAATATACACCATGGAGAAAATGTGGAGCCCAAAGCCAGAGTCCATCACTCAGAACAAGTGTCTGCCCTTGTGATGACACTTGCTACCTACCTACCCGATGGCCCATGACCTGATGGCAGGTCGATCCTATGGCCCTGCCTCTTCCCACTTCATGAGCGCACACTGCCCCTTTCCATCCTTGCTTTATCTGTGGAAGCCAAGGCCTCTCTAGAGTGCCTGCTAGGCGAGTCCAAGCTCAGTTGGCCATAACAGAAGTTGCAGTATGTGCAGGTCCCTACCTGTCTCTAACACAGCATTTCAATGCAGACCTTGGGGTATAAAGACACTGGTGTGATCTAGTAAAATCCCTCTGCAGCACAGCTCCACAGCCGTGTCCACATCTGTGACATAGCATTTATGCTGTTTGCTCTCATTAATCCCAGTCTAGCCAGGAAAAGCCACCTCTTGGCCACATCTTAACTTTACAAGATCTGTGTATGGAACTTTGATAGAAATAAAGCTGTCTGCCATGGCCTAATGCAAGGAGACTGGCAGACCCCAGAAGCCTGATTTCTGAGTTGGAGAAGGATCCTCATTTGAATTTTCAGCTGCTCAAAATGAAGAATAAGCCGACAGTCTTGATGAATTAGGAATCACTTACGTGGTGTGGTGGCCTTTGTGCTCCATGAATGAGCCTTTTTTAAAGGTTATGTCTGCCCTGGGCCAGCCTTTCACGTCTGACTGGCTGCTGCTGCAGCAGAGTTATTCATTCAGCAAATTCATTCCTGAAGTAGCTTCAAAATCAGTGCACACCATTATACAGCACAGGCCACATTTGAGAAATTATTTATAGACCTAGTTAGAAATCCAAGTTTCCACAAGACTGACAATTTAATTGTCTGAGTGGTGCTCAGCCCTAAAAAGCAGGCACACACTCTCCTTAGCTCAGGCTCTGGGCTCCTGCTCTCCCTTCCACTGCCAAGACCGCCCTGGGCAATGTTTGGGCAGGTCTGGCTTTGTCTTCACTCAGCCTGGCTTCCCCCAGACTCAGTGGATTTATGGCAGCAGGCATAAAGGTCCAGGGAGAAGGGAGAAGACAGGTGATCCCAGGATACTGAAAGGCATGCCAAGCACGTATGAATCTACCTCTCTCTCTCTTTCCTCTTCCCATTTTCCTTTCTTCTTTTTTCTTTCTTCTTTTCCTCCCTTCTCCCATTCTTTCTCTTTCCTGTTGTGCCTGTCAGTAGCATTTGCTGAATTATCAGGGCTGATCATTCTCAGAGTGCAAATCTGCTAGAAAATGGTCCCATATTCTCGTCATACAAGTCCTAAGTCCTGACCACACTGGGACTGCATGTAAGAAGGGAGAATCCACTGGGATTTTTGTGGCTAGTCTTCGATGTCAACCCGTGACTGCTTCCTTCCTAACATACCTTGCCCAGCAGACGGGATGTTAGCTGAGCTCAATTCCACTTCAAAAATCTGTCTCTCCTTGAAGTGATGGATTGGGCACCATGGCTGATATCTGCCACATACTTATATTGACCAGGTCTATTCTGCCACAAGACAGTTTTTATCTAGACAAGGCTCCTAAATTGGCTTTGAAAAATTTAATCCTTTATTGATTGGTCTCATCTCCTATAATCCTCCAAGTCATTTAAGATTGCTTGTTAATTTCTGTTTTAATAGAAACACCAACTGCAACATTTATCTTTCTTTGTTAAATGGAAACAAATCATAATCTAATTTTTAAAATACCCTAAGCAGATAATCAAAATTCAACAACCGTATGCCCTGACTCAACTAATTTCCACTTCAAACGCCTAATCCAACGTTGGCTTTGGCAATGAATAGTGATACTCTGGAGTGAGGAGGAAGCAATCTGCATGCCACATTTGCTCTGCCAATTTACCAAGTTAAAGATAATAAAGGAAGGGTGTTTTGATGAGAACAGTCTAATTAAAGTGAATCTGAGGATGTAAAGTTTTAGTTCTATTACTGGCTGCACACCTCAAAGAATACAAAGCATAACAAAGACATGCTTGAGGGACACAGCCCTATGCCTCTCATGTCCATGTCTTTCTTCCATGAATACTACTTGTCATTAACGCCAGTCAGTAAGTAATAAGCCTCCCTTACATTGCTGTAACTTAACCACAGTAGCAGCTGCCATCTGGGGGCTCATCACCCCCAATGAAGCTATAAGAGTAAGAAAGCAAAGCAACTAGAAACCCAAGTTCTGGGCCCAGCACTGGTAGCCTGGGCCTGCTGAATCTGTGGGCAGACAGTCAAGGACATCTGTCTCTTTCCAGTCAACTACCCTTCACTCCTTCCGAATTAAATAAATGCAGACATCGCAGGGAGCAATTCTTTTTAATCACAAATAATATAGAAGCATAGTTTTTGGTTTTGCAAAGTTGTGCTGATGACCCTGTTTAACATCTATCTATAGTGTGACAGCTGAGAATAAAGTACTGGAGAGAACATGCCAGACCTGCTCCATGCTGAAGCTCCTTTGTAGCAGATATCCGGATAGTCACTGGGCCAAAAGCTACTATTGCCTGCAGGAAACAAATACCAGGTAGGCTCTGCCCTGAGGAGGAGGGCTTTGGTCTGTTAGGACAGACAGGCACATAAGGATGTCTCAGAGAAATCCTGGGAGTAAGGCCTCATGGCCCATTTCATTTCCCCTTGGCTCTGTTTATGCTGGCAAGGCATTCTAGTTTGGTCTGGTTCCAGAAGTTCATCCTTTCTTTCTCTCAAAGCCAGCCATTGATTTGTTAGCAAGGCTAACAAGGACTTATCTTTGGACATCATCTTTAGGTTCTAGATTTAGGTTCTGATTGTCAGTTCCTGACAGCCAGGACTACCCAGCTTCTGGCCAGAGTGTGAGCCAATGGAACCAAAACTGGTTGCACAGGGACTCAGAGCTCAGCGCAGTACTAAAGGAACCAGTGATGCCCCCAGAGTCAGCACAGAGAAGATTCCCATCATAATCATTACATTCATTTTGACCTTGGACCAACACAGTCCATGAGGACAAGTCTCATACACTCAGCCCCTCAGATAGGTATGTTGCAACTCAAGTGCTCTGGTAGGATTTTGAAATCCATCCTGACTCACTGCCCCTTATGACTCTTTCAAACAAGCCATGCCCCGCAGCATCCCCCGCATCCCCAGGCACGTGCAGTGATTGGACCAAGAGCAGACGCTGGAGCTAAGTTTGCAAGCCTGGGAGGTTTACAGTCACGCGAGGGGGAAGAGTTGAATGCAAAGGCTCCAAAACATCTGGAGCTGTGCTTCAAATTTCAAAGTGATTCTGTTGCTTGTACAACTTTATTATCTTGGCATTTGCCAAATGCTTGTGTTTTCCTTAATCTGAAATTAGGCAAGGATTTCAACTCTTTTAATATCACTTAATGTTTTTTTTTTTTTTTCCTTTTTAAAAGGATTTTTTGGTTTGTTTGTTTGCATAGGAAAATTCAGCCAGTTCATGGCACTGGAAAACAGGAGAAAACCTTTGCCCACAAACCTATGATCCTAAAGCTGATCTAAAATGTAAAACTTGGGCCAAGGATGTAGCTCGGTGCTTCAGCACTTGCCTAGCATGTACAAGACCATGGGTGGATACCCAGCACAGCAATTAAATGAATGAGTGAATCAATGGGTAAATAAATACTGGAATCTGTTAAAATAAAAGGAAAAAGAAAATTCTTAAGACAGGCGTAAATTCTCTTTATGTCACACTATGCTGTTAAAGGCCTCTGTGAAGTGAGATCACAGTGATATCATACCTGGGCTTCGCCTGCGATGGACACTTGACAAGTATCAGAGAGCACCATTACCGACCCTAGGGACCTCTCCAGCAAAGGCACACAGTCAGCTACCATCACGTGACAATGTGCTCCCCCACGATCCTTCCCAGCATCCACCAACCATGTCCCTAGCTGGGTCTATTCCACGAAGGGTCAGCCTGGGGCTGTGTAGACCTGCTACAGAGGAGGAAGACCAAGATTCTGCATATTGTGCAATCTTCTTCCAGATGTCAAGTTCAACATACCCTCCAGCTCTGTCCCATCTCCTTGAAAGTAAACACCACACACGCTGGGACTGTACTCTTATACACCAGATCTCTAACCACTAGAAAGCTTTGCAAAAGAGATGAAAATCTCTGGCACAATCGTAGGAAATATCATAGTTAGAACAAAGAACCTGTAAATACATCAAAAGACCTGAAATTTTCTTACACAGTTTGGGGCAGGGACCTACTCTGGTAATGTTGAGGAAGCTGATGGCTCCTGTACTTAGGAACCTGGTGGGGTCCTCCAGGGTAGGAAAGCCACACTTGGCAGGCAGCCCTCTTGTAGCCCCTCATCCTCATATACAACAGGCCATTCCTGATGACTAAACAATGTGCACATTGCTGCCCCTCCCTCGCAGGCACCAAACCTGATGGTCATTTTGCTTTTAGTACTTGAGTTTTTATGCTAAGATGCATTCCTGACTCTTCATTTGAGCAATGGACTTTGTAGGTATAAACGATTGCCTCCTTGGAACTGTTTCATGGTGTGGTAGTTTGAATATATGGCCCCCAATATATTCAGTGTTTTATTACTTTATAGTTTGCATCTGCAGCCACCTTGCTGGAGGCAATGTCATTGGGCGGTTCTTAAGGAGTGATGGTGGGTTTGAGATTCCATTGTAAAGATATGCAAAGTGTGCCTAGCAGGAGTTCCTGAAGTGTGCTGTGGCTTTTGGCTGTAGCTTTGCTTTGTGTGCTGTGCACCTGGTTGGCTTTTCTTCTCTTGCCTGGTCCTGTGAGAGCAGGCCAGCTTCTTCTGCCATTATGGAACTTCCCCTGGATCTGTAAGCTCCAATAAATATCCCTTCCTCCATAACTGTGCCTGGTCTGGAAGTTCATCTCAGAGAACTTGAAGCTGTCTCTACACAGGGAGACAGGGACAGAGGTTTACCTGACTGTGCATCTCATCGCCAACAGAAAGTATAACTCAAGGAACAAGACCATTTAGCAAAGTCATTTGATATAACTGTTAACAACCCAATGTTGGGGGTAGGTCTGAAGCCCTTTGAAGGTCACTAGCTGTTTTTCATTGAACATCTCTGCCTTATTATGAAGGGTTTTGAGTTCCCAGAGGTGTGAGGGCTCACATCAGATAAAGGGAACCCAAAAGAATGCATCATAAAACAGAACCTGCTATTAGCAAAATTGCTCTTTCCTTCATTATTCTAAAGCAGTACTACCCAATTCTCTTTCCATGCTGATGGAAATGTCCTGCATTCTTCAGCAGGGGAGCCATTTGTCTAGGGGATGTCATGGATACTCATGAAGAGCACAGCTCCAGAGTTGTGTATTTGGCAAATTCTTGCTGGAGTGCCCACACTAAGACCTGTGATGGGGAATAAGTCATGCAGAGGAGATAGTGAGATTCTGTGTTCACCAGTAACTCTCAGCTCTGCTTTACTTCCTACAATACACACAGATGTTGGGTGGGGCCCCTCTCAAACTCCACTGGTCAGATTTTCTACTTACTAACACTAGTCATAGCTCTCCTTAAACAAAACTCAATTTCAAAAAATTTTCAAAACAACAGGATGGTGAAGATGGTTCACTTTAAAGATTCATCAAAGTTTTCATTAAGGAGTAACTGTGCCTTATGCATGCAAAGAAGGACTAATTTACAAATTTTACACAACTTTTAAAAAACCATGGAAATGACAGACACATGCAAATGAAACTGGAGAGATTATTAATGAGGAATAATAAAAATGTATTCACTATTGATTTTATTTTTACAGTGGTGAAATTCATTCCTCCAAGGAAGTGGTTTCAGGCTGACACACTTTTCTAGTGGGACCTAGGTCCCTATTATGTGTCCAGGAATCTGGGCTTCACCACTACGCAGTTTCTTAGTAACTCCTACAAGATCCAAGAGATTCACTCTTTCAAATATTCATTCTCTGAATACTGGGGCCCTTGGTATGATTGAGAGTTTACCAGTTTTACCATTTCAAGAAAAGAAAGTCTCTCTGAAAGGCATTTTAAGTCATTACATTTGTAAGCGGGGGCACTCAACCCTAGTCTGTATGACCCAGTGGCATCTCAGTCATGCAGCCCATGTTTAGGACACTATTCAAGCCTGCTACTTTCTGTCATTATGGTTTGCCTCAAATCTATACTGGCCCAGTCTCATGACTCCTTTTCTCTCCATATCCCCTTCTCCTCACTGTCCAGTAACCCTGGTGCTCCTTGTAACCTTCTGTTGTTCCTAAAGCCTGTCTATTACACCATATAAAACTTAACTCACAAGGCCTTTAAAGGCCCAAACACATGTCCAAATCACTCCTTGCCTACAGCCCGGCCTGGCTGACCCACTTATCCCAAATGCACCCAGAACACCAAGCCCCTCACTGCTCACACTGCCACAGCTGCCTGGAGACACAACTCCATCACCATGAATAAAGCAGAAGCATCTTTCAGTCTAAGGAAAGTACCACCACCTGGAGAAAGGCTCTGCACTGCGAGCCAGGGACTCCTTCTCTTCCCACTCAACACCAGAGGAACTCTCTTATCCTCTTTTCTTCCTTACTTCTCCCCTCTCTTTTCTTTCCTCCTTCACCTTTCCCCCTCCTCCTCTTCCTCTTCCCTTCTCCTCCTTTTCCCTTTTCTTCTCATCCTCTTCCTCCCTTCTTCCCTGCTTTCTCCTCTTTCTTCTGCTCTCCTCTTCCTCACCTTATCTGTGGACTGGTAGCCTAAGGGGCAACAGGCCTACTGCTGGCCAACGCAAGCACACATCTCTCTCTTGCAGCTCTATGGCTATGACAGGAAACAAAGCCTTGCTAAGCCTTTGTCTCCTCTTGTGGCAGACAGTGACACTTAACTCACAAGTTCACTGCAATGACCATCTGATGGAATGTGTACCCAGTGAGCACACATATGCACTGTGTAGGCCGGACTTGAATTTAGTGCCTCTTAGAAGCATACTTTACCGCCCCCTCACACCTGTTCTTGCTCCTGGCTGTGCATTATGACCAGATGTATCTACAAATGCACAAGTACCACAGATGCCAGGCCCAAGCCCTCCAGCTATAAGTTCTATGGGTTCAGAGTAGGGCCTGACATTGTCAGGGAAAGGAGAATCCAGATCAGAGATGCTAGTACAGTTTCACTACCATACTTCTCAGTACCCCTGGCTCCTCTGAGCCCAGCCCACATGCACAGCATATTAACAAATACAAAACAAATGTCATACCTACCATGAAAAGCAGAAGTGCAACTGGCCTCTGCAGCAGGGTAGTCTGCATGAGGAGCTGTCTTCTGCCTCTTCCTAATGGCACAAGTTGGCTTACCTGTAACAGATGGTCTCTCTTCTTCTAATGCATGTGGATGCTATGCTTGATCTCAGCCAAAAGGCTGGGAAACAATAATGTGAATGACAGTACAAAAGAAGAATGACTATAGAAAATGGTCTGCTAGGTCTTCAAGATAAACCTAGAATGATCATGTGACCCAGCCATTCTACTCCCAGGTATGTGCCCAAAGAACTGAAAACTCAGTGAAGCTCATTCACAAGCACTCAAAAGTAGAAAGAGACCAAATGTCCCTCAACACATACATGGACAAAAGACATGGTTTATCACCACAGCAGGATACTTTTGGCCATAAAGCAGAAAGCTATCCTGATACAAAGCATAACATGAATAAACCCTGAATGCATAACCTAGGTTAAAAATGCTACACACTGTAAGATTCCCTTCATATGAAATGGCTACAATCATCACATCCATCCATAGGGAAAAGGAACAGACTGTGTTGCCAGGGGCTGGAGAGAAGGGGAGGTGAAAATGACTATCTATTGGGGTTGAGAGTTTCCTTTTAGGGAGGTGAAAATGTTCTGGAACCAGACAGCACTGATGGTTACACAATGTTGAAAATGTGATAAATGTCACTGAAATGTGATTTTAAAATGGTTAGGGTGGTGAAATTTTGTTAATTATATTTTTCCACAATTTAAAAGAAGTCCAAGAGCTAACTTGTTAGACTTACTTGAAAAGGGAGAAGCAAGCTTGAGCAGCAGAAGAAAAAGCAGGATCTAGAATCCGAGCTCTGGCTCACCCTTGTCCCTAAGGCCCCTTGTGTTCTGTTTACTAATAGTGTGAAATTATGGAAGATTTTATTACACTCTGTAGGACTCTGAGCGCTGAAATAACCAAGAAGCCATTTCTGGATAGGTGATCTATTTGGGGGTTAACAATGCAGAAAGGAATGAGAACACTCACACATCAAGGTCCCTGGGCCTATGTCTGACTGTGGGGCTGGATGCCATGATGCCCGAGTCAGTTCAGAGATGGCAGCACTCTCAGTGGCTGACTCCATCCAGCCAGAATTTGTCACCAGATGTGATTCAGAGAAACACCAGCTCTGCTGTGCATGTAACTGCATCCTATCCACAGCCAGGCCACAGAGCTGTGAGTCACAGGGCTGTGGGTGTAGGAAGATGAGTAAACAGCTTTTTTGCTGTAATTTAAAAGTAGTAGTAGAGAATGAATGGGGTAAGCCACCACTTTAGTAAATTTCATTGATTCTGTGCCATATGATTAGCCTTGGATCTGATCCATCCATCACTTGAATTTAGTTTCCTTTTCAAAGTAAAGTCAGAAAGTAAAAAACAAAACCACCATGAGGGAATACCAATTAGAAGGACATTTCCAGACTTAATCTAGGATTCTATATACAGCCATCCTTCAGTGTAGCACTGCTATAGGAGGTGCCTAAACTGAAATAAAAACACATCTGTCCCCAGATATGGCACAGGACACAGATATAGTGTCACCCCTGACAATAAAATCAGCCCTTCCCCAACCTGAGGAGTTCTAACACCAGTAAAGGAGTGTCTTCTGAGTCATAACAGCAGTGCTGGTTTAAGAACTGAATCAATTGACTATGTGACAGTTAAGTTTGCAGGGGGACTTTTGTATGTCTAATTTCTGAATGTGCATCTTCCAGCATCAGAAAATTGGTGTGGACATTATATGAACAGTCTAATGGACCAAGATTTTTTTTTTAAAAAAAATTGAGCCAGTACAAGTGAAAAATAAAGAACTTTATTGATGTCAGATTATTGAGGAAAAAACATATTAAAATCTCACATGTACACACTGAACTAAAATATAATAATCACTTGTGCCCTTCACTGTGAAAATGAAGTCACACATTCCAAGTGGCAGACAACTGGGCAAAGGACTCCTCAGCAGCCAGACTACAAAGTCATCCTTATGGAGTGTGTGCCATGCAGTAAGCTACCCTTCAGGTCGCCTGTGATTTATCCAACTGTGGTAATTTGGGTGGACATAATCCACCATCCTTTCAAACAGCCCTCTCATTTTAAAATTTCTTTCCAAATATCCCCAAGGGAGTCACTAAAAGCAGGAAATATGAACCTGCCATGTGAGGTTGGATTTGTCCTAAGCCACCTGCTAGTCTATGGGTCCACTGGCCCTTTCCTACACTGAAATCTTTACAAGTGGTCTATAACCCCTGGCTAGGTCACAGAATGTGGCTTTGCACCTGGAAAGCACACACCACCAGCTAGTGCATGAAGTCAGAGAAGTCACCTCCACAGAGTCAGATCAAAGATGTAAGGAAGAGGGGCCTGCCCTCTCTGTCCACAGCAATTGGAGCTGTTAACACATTCTACTGTGTGTGCAGCCTATCTGGAGAAGCTTGGCAGGCTCCTGGGAGGGCTTGACGAGGTCTCCGAGCTATGCTGCAGGGATCAGGCTTTAAGGGAAGGCACGCAGTGGTCAGAATAGCATCATGGATAGGCAATCATTGAGCCCAAGTTCATAAGCACCCTAGATTGCTCTCTATCCCAGCCCTGCCACTAGCACATCCCGGGGAGCATTTTGCTGACTGCTTCTGAAAGATAGTCTGCTGTAGCCATTTTAATGGCTATTATCAAGTACAGTTTTCTACATATATGATATGCCAACAATATGATATATGCATGCTACTGATGTTGAATGAAAGAAACACAGCATGGGACAAAGGCAACACCCCAAACACCCCTGCTAGGAGGAGGCAGCAACCCACCTCTGAAGCCATACTTAATGTTGTAACCTTCAAATCTACTGAATGAGAACAGCCCCAAAGGCCATGCTCAGAAGGGTTCTCAGTGGAGCTTTCTTTTCTGTCACATGCACTTGACTCAGGGATACTAAGCAGCTCAACCTCTGAAATACTACTAGAAAATGCTGTGGCTTCTCAGGGGCAGCAGAGAGCCCTGCTTACACTTTGCAACCTCCCATGCAACAAAGGAAGGAATGGGAAGTAGAGAGCATGCCCAGGACCATGCATCCCAGTCTGCCTGGACAGTCCCTGCTTCAGCCTCTTGGACGGAGGTACAGTGTTACTTTCAAAAACCCTGGACTCCTCATTAGAGTCTAGCCAGTTCCTGTCAGCCCAGTGAGGATCAGAAACCAAGAGGACCCTAAACATGGATGGAAGCTGCGAGGTCTTTAAGTCCCTACTCCCACCCACCTGGCAACCTTGCCGCTGTTCTGCTTTATTCCAACATGATCCTCATAAGAAGATCTTATGCTGAGATGCTGAGAAATGAAATATGATTCGTTAAGCCCACAAAGCTTTTCTTGTGGCACCAAAAGAAATAGAAATGTCAGAAACAAGACATTATAAAAAAAAGAAAATGTTTTTCTCTTAAAATGAGGAAAGGATGGGTTGACTGAGGAAAAGATGCTGAACCCCGACATCTTTAAAAATAAAATGAAATGTTTCTAACTAAAGCACAACGTCTTTCTGGCGATTTCTATTTAACTAGTAGAACACGAAAGTTGGGGATTTAAATTTCAAATATAATTCTGTTCAGCAATCTCTTTTTGGCACATGTATCTTGGTTTTCTCCTTTTTCTAAATGATAGTGATTGCTCATTTTGCTCATTTTAACCACAGCAAGGCCAGGTAAGGTGCTCATTGTTTGTTTGTTTGTTTGTTTGTTTGTTTGTTTGTTTGTTTGTTTTTGCAGAGATGGGTCCATTCCTTTTAGTATCAAGATAAGAATGATCAAAGGAAGGCAGCCATGCAGCTCTCCTTTTCTTGGCTTCCACCTGCCAGGCTCAGGGAAATCACTCAACCAGGGGAAGGTAGAGTCCCAGTCCTGAGCCTTCTCTACACCTTCTCCCTTCTTTTGTCAGAGACAAAACTCCCAGTTTGGACTGGAGAGATGGCTTAGCAGTTAAAAATGCTTACTTGCAAGGCCTGACAGCCTGGGTTTGATTCCCCAGTACCCATGTAAAGCCAGATGCACAAAATGGCCAATGCCACTGGAGTTTGTTTGCAGTGGCAGGAGGCCCTAGAGTGCCCATACTTGCCCTTTCTTTGTTTCATTCTCTGTCTTTCAGATAAAAATAAAATAAAATAACCCAACTCCTGGTACCTTCTCTTCTCTGCACTTCAGCCCCAATACTACTTCATCCCAGGGCCTTTCCAGGGGGTCCTTGACATTTTCTCTGTTCTCAAGGCCTCTTTTGCCCACACCAGAGCCCTAATCTTCTTGGTTTTCACGCCAGTGCATCAAGGCCCATCATCCCGCCTTCAATTATTATTAACTGAGAAGTTACTCAATAGGGCATCCACACCCAACGTTCCTAAATTCTGTAAGTAGTGATGCCCTCCACTACTACAGATGAGGAAGTCAACAATCCCACAAGGTGAATAAGCCACCTGTGTCCCAAGGCCACCATAGGTAAGTTGGGCCAACCCAGCCATAATGCCACACTCAACCACATACAAGCTGCCTCAAGGCAGGGCTCTGGGTCTGTCTAGTTGTTCTGAACTAGCAGGAACTTTGGAAGATAAGGAATGTGATCTCATAGGTGCCAACATGTATGTCCAAGAAAGGAGGTGAACTCAGAATGCCATCACATTAACATCAACCATAACCTCATGCCACATAAAAGGGTGCCTAGCATTTCTGGAACGTGGGTTCATATCTTTTCCTAACCCAGGGTGCTTATGTGTTACAAAACTTGGGATTCCGTACTTATGTATGCATGGACAGCTATGTGCCTGGGGTCATAACCTAAATCACCACCTATCTCATTCCTGCTGCAGAAACAGCTGCTCAGCACACCTCTGTGCTCCTTCACTCACTGGCTTTGCACTGAAGACCATGGAACCTTTGGTTCCTAAAGTCTAAAGGAAAGGACAAGATAAATAAAGTGTATGAACCCGTTCCCTGCTTAAAGCTTCAACATTTGATCCTCTGCTTAGAGCTGGCTCTGCACAACCTTCTTGTCATTCAGCAGTTCTGAATTTTCATTTTGAGCTTTTTAATTGAATGTTCAGCCTGGCTGTACATGCTGGGGTTTGTAAGCATTTTAATCAATAAATAAATTAGCTGGCAGCATGGTCACATCTTCCATCTGGTGCTGACAACAGAGCAGAGAATGAAAAGAAAGACCTTGCTTAAGAATTCTCTTTCTCTTCCCCTCCCGCTCCTTCTCTCTGCCTCCCTTTCTCTCCCTCTTTCTCTCTCTCTCCCTCTCTCCCCTCCTCTCTCAAATCCTCTGATTAGAATATTATAGACAGAACTAATTTTTAGATTTATCAAGTACAGGGAAAAAGAGGGGCTTTGTAATTCTGGATTTTCCATGATCTTACGTGAGGCAAACTTGGACCTGAAACTCAGGAAGTGAAGGAGACTTCATACCAGGATGAATCTTGGATCTTCCCCTGGAGGAGAAGTCCTCCTGTCTTAGGGCATAGAGCTTGGCCTGGTAAGTAATCAAGGGCCTGCTTCTAAAGGTCCCAGAGATTGGGAGAGTCCTCAAGGGTGGCTTTAAGTTTAATCATTTGAGAATGCAGGAATCTTTATATGCAAGCACCATTCTCAGATATATGGTTACAGTGGTGACCAAAATCAAAAAATATTACTGCCCTAGTAGGCTTCAAATTTTAGTCAGAAATAAACACAGTAAGATACATAAATAAAATATAAATGGCTAAATGGCTAAATGGCAGGAGGGAGGGGATCTGTTGAGGAGGCATGTGGAAATGTCTAGAGGTAGAAGCCTGCTTGGTTAGTTAGTGGAGAGGCCTCGTAGTGAAAGCAAGTCAAAAGGGCTAATTTTTTTTTTTTTTTTTTTTTTTTAATTATTTGAAAGAAAGTGGCAGATAGACCAAAAGAGATTGGGCGAGCCAGGGCCTCCTGTACCCAACATGGCTCAGGGAAACTCACGGAAGAGGGGGCAGAAAGATTGTTAGAGCCATGAGTTGGGTCATTATATACAGAGTCATTGTCTCTCCCGCATAACTGATGGCTACCCCCAGAAGGCAAGACCCTCATTACCCATGGGGGGAGGACAGAGAGAAGGCTAACAATGGTACCATCATGGCTGTACATATACTATATACATAACTAATAAACATATATTAAAAAAATAAAGAGTAAACATTTAAGAAAAACAGGGGCTAATGTACTGTGGGGGAGGGAGCAACAACAGAGGCACTGACAAAGAGGCTGCTGGTAAAGCCCTGCTTCTACAGCTGGAGACGAAGTGTCCTCCAGAAAGGCTCACTTATTGAAGGCTTGATACCCAGTGGTAGCACACTGAAATGGCAGGATCATCAAGCACTAACACCATCAATGGATTAATCCATACATGAGTTCAGAGATGAATGAGTGATTAACAAGTGGCCTCACGGAGGAAGTATGCTACTGAGACATTGGACAGTACTTCTTCCCTCCCCATCTCCATCTCTGCTTCCTGGCTGCCATGAAGTGAGTAGACTTCCCATGCTATGCCCTTCTTCAACCATGATGCTCTGCCTTGCCACAGGCCTAAATGCAATGGAGCCAGCCAACTACAGGCTGAGCCCTCTGAAACAATGAATCCAATTAAACCTCTTCTCCTCTCAAATGATGTGTTCAGGTATTTTGCTACAGTGACAAAAATTGACTAACTCACGTGTGAAGGCCATTGTATGTGTTCTGACTGTGATGAGAGGCACCCAAGGTTTCTGATCCCAGCACTGGCATGATCTGACTCTCATTAGCAAGAACATTTTGGCTGCAGTATTAGAAGAGAAGGGCAGCTACAGTGTGGTCACATAGATTGTAAGGTAAAAGTATGTAGATGAAGGTATGAGTAATGTATGTAGATGTAGGTATGAGTAAGCTTAAACAGAAGGTTAAAGACAAAGTTGATCAAGTCTTAAAGTGTTTGATCAGATTACAGACTCTTGAAATATATAAGATGACTATTAACCTAGGGCTTATGTCAGACTAACAAAGGATGGCCCTAGCTGGTAACAGGATGCTATGATATTCAGGTGGTAAACTTAAAAACTTTAACTCATTGATATTAATCTGGTCATGATAATGGTTGTAAAAGACTGGCTTTAAAGTTCTCAACCGAGTTTGCTATGTTCCTCTATTTGTTAACCTTTTATTATTTAAAAAGATGATTATATCTTAAAAAAAAAACCTGTAACCTTAAGATGGTTCTTGTCTTGTTCATGATGTTTTACTGGGTGATTATCACTGAGATTATTGTCTAAGTCTTATAAAAGGTGATTTATTCATTGTAACTTTGTTCTTAAGGAAACTGAGGAAAACTCCTCCTGTCCTAGAAAAGCCTACAATAAACAAACAATGTTAATATAGTTTGTCTAGACTTCATATATTCTACCATTCATAAATATTGCCTTAAAAATCATTCAATGATTAAAGGTAAGATAAAAAAATTCAAAAGAAGAAGAAGAAGAGGAGAAGGGCAAAGGAGAAGGGCAAAGGAGAAGGTCAGGGAGAATTCCATCATCCAAGTATATCACCAGTGCAGAGCATGGGACCAAACACAGCTCCATGAACATTGGCCTATGAGAGGAGTCAGGTAGGGATACAGCCCTAGGAGTCCATGACCTACACTCGTCTTCGCTGGCCCTCCCAGCTCTCCCTCATGATCACATAGCAAAGGTCAAAAGCAAGGTACAGACTGCTGCTATGGAGGAAAGTGCCCTAAAGTCCTCCTCGTTAACCCCTCAAGCCTATGCCCAGAACTGTGCTTGCCTTCCTGCTGTGACCATGACCCAGGCAACTGCACTCCTCCCCGACCCTACTGACTTGATGCTGGTGTCCCCTCTGCCACTCTCTTCTCCTTTTCTTTATTTATATGGTTACATTCATCTATTCCCATAGGCTTCTGCTTTTCTACACCTTGTACACCTCTACATCTCCTGTAAGGAGTAGGTCTGGGTGGGCCAGCCCATTCTGTCTATGCAGAACATCCCTGCCAGACACATTCCCATCCCACACCTCCAATACCAGCATATGTCTTCTGTCAGCATGGGGATGGGGGGAACTGATGTGGGGGAGGCTGACTGGGTGGGACACTGACCTAGAGGGATGACTCTTCCAGATGCTCCCCTGGCCTCAGATGAGTTGTGCCAGGCTAGAAACTTTGTGTTCTGTTCTCTAAGGTGACACAAGCTCTCCTTCATCAGTGGGCCTTCTTTTAATTGCTTTATCAAGGAGTCTCATCCAAGAAGGCCAGAAGGATCCATTTTTGTGCTTTTTAAAGCACTTGGGCTGACAAAATTATAGTGATGTCAATGAAAAGGAAATATTCAGCTGTACACTCTTTCTGGAATCAGCAGTCGGATACTGGGGACTGACCTCCCTCCATGTAGAGCCTTCTCTGCCCTTTTTGGATGCTGCCTTTCATTTTGCATTCAGACTTTGTTCTATGCTTGTGTTAGCTGAATAAATAAATTAAAAGTGGAAAAGGTCTTGTTTTGGCTCACACTTTTAGAGGTGTTAGTCCATGATCACATGGCTCCATTGCTGAACACTGTGGCAACAGTGTGTAGAGGAAAGCCACTAGCCTTATGACATACAATAGCCTGTCCCAGGGTCCTGTAGGTGAGTCACCCTCAGGTTGGCTGGCAGTCACTGCCCCCATGGCTAGAACCAGGTGCCAGGTGGCCCCCATGTGGACACATGCTTCACCACTCACCGGTTCTCTGAGTGTAAAGTTCACTTTCTTCATAAGCACAGCAAACCCAGCCCCTTCTCCCTTGTAGGCATGAGCTCTCAGCGCCCTCCCTGCCCTGTGCAGTTTTCATCCTAGCTCTGCATTTCATAGTGAACTTAGGATCTGAGAAACACAGAGCCTGTCAGGATACAATATGGTGGATGTTATCAACTGTGTGACACTGGGCCATCATCATACCTGTTTGAGCTGCAGTTTCTTCATCTAACGGAAATGGCACTAGAACCTGTTTCAATGAGCCATTCATTGTAAGGCATGTATACTGTACCCAAGGACACTGTGTATTCCCACCTAATGGCTGTGGGATGCTGGATTAAATACTCGAAGTCTCTGGATTTCAGTTTTCTCATCTGTGATGTGGGACAACAGTGGTACCTCCCTGCAGGGATCATGATAACTAACCCTGGTTACTAATCAATGGAACCTGCACACAGCATAGCATATTATCACTACTCAATGACTTACCTTAGTTGATGTTATTTCCACTGCCAAGGGCCTCCCTTCCCCATTAATCCTTTATTAAGCCTTATTTCTCACTCATCCTTTGTCCATGTGTCTAGCTCTGGGTCAAGGGTTTGGCTGAGGCCTTCGCTGGAATAGTACCTCCTTGTCAGGGTACATGTCTCAACCTTGTAGCAGGATTTCTATTGTGTTGTGGCTACCTGTATACCTGGGGGTGGCTGCAGCTCTTCCAGAAGGACTGTACATATCTTTCTCCCAGGTAAGGCTCTGGCCTCTGCCACTGGATTAAGAAGAAATGCAAAAACATTTGATGACCAGACAGAAGAATGAAAGGATGGTCCTAATAGTGATATTTATACAGAGAGAACACCTGTCTTCCAGATGCTCTTCAATGGCTCCAGTAAAACCTACAAAGGAATTTCTCTGAACAACAGGGGAATCTGGGTAGAATAACTCCTATCAAGGAGGGGCCAAGTGATAATCCTAAATCACACCATTGCTTCTTTTTGGTCATCAGGGAATTCTTGGTCACTTTTCCAGCACAGAAAAGACCACAACAAGAGGATATGGACATAACACAGCTTCCTGCCATCAATGGCTATGGCTGCGGGACCCCAGCCCAGGGAAGCTTCTGGCTAACCCAGGAGCATATAACCTATGGCCAGGCCATTTCTAGCAATCAATGCAGTTACGTAGTGAGACACCTAGACTAGGACCCCACTTCCCTGGCTCCTTATCAGAAAACTACTCTGAACCGGGTGAGAGAGAATGTTTTCCTTGCCTTGTTTTTCTAAGCCTTGGCTTGGCTTTGTGTTGATGGTTTCAGGAAGGGCTGGCAGCAACCAGGTATGCTAAGACAGGAGCCTCGTTTTTTGGCATAGCTCACTCCCCTCTTGAGAAGGTGCTGCCCAAGGACAATTGGTCTTAATGTGGTGAAAGCTTGAGGGTTGGTATGTTCGTCATATCTTTCATATTCTAGTGATCAATGCACTGGGGGAAGATGTTCTTCTGATACAGTAGTTGCCCCCACCAGACCGGAGAAAAGAGGGTGGCTGAATGGGAAAGGGTGGTAGTACCCCTGGGGGGTACCGGGCCTGGCAAGGGTTCAAGAAAAGAAAACAGCACAGTAGCTTTTCCCCAAATTTTGACCCTCAACTTCACATGAATGAGCACTTTTGTGTTCTGTAAGTTGTAAGCCAAACCTAACAAGAAAGTGACTGGCTAGCTGTGTGGATCTGCTTATTTGTACTGTGGTTTAGAGTATTTTTTTTTTAGAGAAAGGGTCAGTCCATTTTGTTCTGCTATAACAGACTGGGATATTAAACAGATTTATGTCTTATAATTCTGGAGGGTAGGACATCTTCAAGCAAAGGTTTGGCTTCTTGCTGTGTTATGCCCAGCTGTCATCCCTTGGTGGAAGGTGAAAGTATGAGGGGAGGAGGGAAGGAAGGAGAGAGAACACACAAGGGGAGGAGGAAGGAATAAACTCATACTGTTCTCAGGAACCCACTTCCACAGTGACAGCATCCATCCATTCATGAGGACACAGCTCTCATGACCCACTAGCCTCTTACATGCCCACTTCTCAGCAATACTGCATTTGGGATAAGGTTTCCAGCAACACACAAATCTGAAGGTCACATTCAAACCACTGTCAGACTTTCTCAACCTTTTCATTTGCCACATGACAGCACAAACCACAGGTAAGCCTCCTGACATTCAACAATCCAGTAGGCTCATCAGACTCTGCCCTGTGGGCCCTGCTTCAGTGTCCCCTGCTTGTGTCACTGCAAATCTTATTCTTTCTTCGAGCTGGCTGGGAGATCTCTCTATGCTGTGAGCTGACAGTGTCCATTTAAATGTCAAATAGTTGTTAACTAAACCAGGCAGGTGCGTGCTCCCTGTCAGCACCTCTTGACAAGATTCTTTGCCAGGCAAAGATAGGGATAGAAAGTGAGCAAAAGAGACCAGGAGATAAGTGCCCAAAATAGAAATGAAGAAATGTAACTTTAAGCCATGGGATAACATTATTTATAGAGAGAAAAACTGAAATAGGCCTAAATTACTGAAAGCTGAATAGTTATGTGAATTATGATTCTTCTGCAATTAAATGTTGCACTGTAAAAACATTTTAAGGACGTGAAAGTATCCTAATTAAATATAGCATGAAATCAAAAGACCAGGATACAAAACTTAGTATTTAACATGATTTCAACCAGGTTTGGCAAATAGACATGTGTAGAATCCCAAAACACTGACAAGAGCATCCTATGAATTGTGAATACAGCAAGTCTCATTTTCTTTTAAAACTATTACTTTTATACTCATGTACTCTATAATGTGCTGAAGTGATGTTTTTAATTAGGAAGATACATTAAAAATACATAATCTGCCAGGCTTGGTGGCGCACACCTTTATTCTCAGTAAGGAGGAGCCAAAGGTAGGAGAATTGCCATGATTCAAGGCCACCCTGAGACTACATAGTGAATTCCAGGTCAGCCTGGACTAGAGGGAAACCATACTTTGAAAAATCAAAACAAAAATAAACCAAAAAAATCAAACACCAAATACACAATCTTTTCAGATTGAGGAAGCATAAACATGGCTCTGATTTTGGCAGCTCCAAGATGATGAGATGCAATGGTCACTTGAAATGGGCAACCTCATCAGGGTAAGTTTTTTCATTTCCCTCATTTTTTTAGGGGGTGGTGGTACTGTGATGAAACCCAAGGCCTGACACATGCTGAGCAAGTACCTCATCACTGAGCCACAGCCCTAGACCAGTTTTCCACTTTGAAACAGGTGCACACACCAAGCCCAGGAGCAAAGAGCAACTAGTGGGTCCAGAAGAGCTTAGGCCCTGTTGCAAAGTGAAGCAGTCTGTGAAAATGCAAAGCTGTGTGGGCTCAGAAGACAACAGAAACAATTACAAGACCATCTCCAGGAACAGACAGGTCTTATGGCATCTTTCAGGGATGCTTCCCGAGCACATTTCCCAAGAGCCACCTGGACCCCATTCTGGTGTGCATTGACCCATCCATCTGACTTTCCTGCAAAGTAGTGAGTGCTCCAAGCATCACAGAAATTGAAGCACAGCATCCCCACTCGGCACAGTGAGCAGATGGGTCTTGTCCCACCAAAAGCGACAGAGGCAGCTGTATGTAGAACATTGAAAAACAAAACAACCACCCTCCCCTTGAAGCAGCTTGCAAAACCCTGAAATTTCTGAGTTTCTTTTTCTCCTGACAGCCTTCTGTTGCTGCTTTCCTGGCATTTCTCCATATTTATCTTTACAACATTTTCAAAGGAAAGATGCTAGAAGCTCTCCTTCCTACCCACTACAACCTCATACACTCATAGAATCAGTGCCCCACACTGAGTACCCTCTGAGCCATTCAGTGATCAGTTCTGGCTCTGCCCAGGTGATTAGCTGTTGCACCAGGAACTAACCATGCACATGACAATGGTGATGCAGAATAGGATCTCATAAGCTAGTGAGCCTTGCAATCAACACAATGCCTACAGAGCACCATCTATGCACACAGCAACTAGGCACCCAGGGAAACCATAACAAACATGCCACCATTCTCAGTGAGTTTATCATCTGACCAAGAGGCTGGAAAATATCTACATGAATAATATGCACATAAACACACTAAGGTAATGATCTAAAAGAACTGTGTAGGATTCTCAAGCTGAGTTTCAAGGTAGGAGGTATGGAAGTAGTGGTAGTGTGTCTTCCCTAAGACCAGCCAGGACAGCTGGAAGTTGTGCCTAGGTTTGTGTCTTTGCTCCTCAAGACTGGGCACAGGCAGTGGTCAGCAGTCTATAGCCTCATGTGCCAGGACTGGGTGCAACAGAAGGGAGGCAGTGTGCTAGGGAAATCCAGAAGACTTTCAGAAAGATTTATGATGTTATTTACTTTACAAAATGATGGGCCATGGGTGAGTCAAAGAACAGTTTAGTCAATGGAAATGTTATGTCCAGGTATGGATATGCGACACACAGGGAAGAGAATGGAGTTGGGTGCTGGAGGATATGCACATGAGCTTGGAGGGTTCATAGGGCATTCCAGGTAACAGGATCTGGCCTGTCTGCGGTGGGTGGGGAAATATTATTTTGTGATACATAAATGCCTGAATCACTGTCTCTGTCCCATTCAGTTAATGTTGAAGTATTTATTTGTGCACCTAGGTGTCAAGCACTGGATTCCTGGAAACAGAAGTTCTCACAATGCCCTCCTTGTCCTCTTTGTTGGTAAAGAGAAGGGACTAGGGCTGGAGAGATGGCTTAGCGGTTAAACGCTTCCCTACGAAGCCTAAGGACCCTGGTTTGAGGCTCGATTCTCCAGGACCCACGTAAGCCAGATGCACAAGGGGGTGCATGCATCTGGAGTTCGTTTGCAGTGGCTGGAGGCCCTGGAGCACCCTCTCTCTCTCTCTCTCTCTCTCTCTCTCTCTCTACCTGCCTATTTCTGTATCTCTCTCTCAAATAAATAAATAAATAATAAAACTATTTTAAAAAATAGAAAATCAATGATTTAAAAAAAAAAGAGAGAGAGAAGGGACTACATGATGAATGTGAAATGGATTTGAGCCACCAGGATGAGGAGGGGATCAGTTCTGGAAGCACACAACCTAGGCTCCATCTATCTCCATCTGTAGTATCCATGACAATGGCCCACGAATTAGTTGCACTGACATCACTGGACAATTTTTTTTTTCTTAATCCTGAGTCCCAGGCCCTCCTCATCCCGTTCAGTGTGAAGATCAGACCTAGGCCCAAGATACCCAAAGACTCAGCAGCCAAGAACAAGTGGAAGTGGAGAGGGCATCAGCAGCCATCCAGCTACTCCCATGATGGGCGTGATAGAGAAACCTGCGCCTGGAGAGTTAGCTAACTTTCCAGTTCCCTGTTCTTAAGGATTTGCTGTTACCTAGTTTCTGGCTAAAAAAATAAAAAAAAATAAAAAAAAAAAAAAAAAAAGGCCCACACATCACAAATACCCCTCAGCATAACACAGTCAATGCTGTGAAGTACACTCACACTGCCATGGTGTCCAAAAAGTGCATGAAGGAGGTGGAAACTTCCATGACCTTTCACAACTTAGAGGACGGAGCAAGGCAAACATGTCCCGGCTACACAGCCGTCACATCCTTGTTGAGATCCTCATACAGATTTCTACCATGCTCAAGGTCTAGCCAACTGTCAAACTGCCAAAAGTACCATCAGAAACCCAAACATGTAAAACAGCAGAAGATTTATAAAACCCTGATTCTGGTAACTCTGAAATGGTTGTTTTAAAGTCTCCTGTGTGTGGAAACCAAAAATGTAAAGTCATATTCTAGTTGGGAGTAAGTAATGAGAAGAACAATCACAGCCAGCCAGTAATAGCATGGCACATACACTGTCCACATCCTGGTCAGCACAGAAAGGGGCTGTTGTCACAGGAGCTAGAAGGAAGATGGAGGAAGAGCTAGTTAATCATTTTATTTTCATTTGACAGCTTGGAAAATCCCAGTTTGGCTTTGTAATGCCAGCTCCTCAGTTATAATTTAACACCTATTCCAAGAATAGTTGACAAATGAACATTAGTGAGCCACACAATGCCATTTTCATTTGCCAACCTGGCGATTTTTCTTACGTCCTTGATAAGCCCACAAATAAATTTGTCAATTTATTCCTAGCCGCGCTTTGGAATGGAGATGCAATCTCCTATGCACTGCACACACGGGGACTGCTTTCTTTACAGGACTTCCATCTGTTTCTCTACTACATAAAGATTTCCAGAAGCCCCTGCATAAGATGAATTCAGTTCATCTATATTAGCTTCCTAGCCATCTGCTATCTTATCCCAAATGTCCTGCATCATGACAACTACTCTGACTCCTGTTCCAAAGGCAATGATTGGGGTTAGCACTCTCCCAGGCTTGTGGCAGGATTCTGTCATACAAAGAGAAAAACTAGTGGCAAGGAGTGAAATGAAGCCAGTCTTCTGCAGTGGCAATGCCCTGCCTTGCAAAAGACCCATTGTGCCAAAGGAAACAGAACAACCTTTCATGGAATGGGAATGGAGGCGGTTTCAGGCATACATGACAAAAGTTCAGTTTGGGGAGGTCACCTGGGGTGCCTAATAATGTAGGAAGGGAAAAATCATCTTTAATGACATCTCAGTAGGCTGCGATATTTTCTGGCTTTACCATATTTTGAGAGCTGGCACATTCACATTCAAATGCTTCCATTGTGAGCTGGTCTTTAGATGAGATTAGCTTTGCATGCTCATACTCTCTAATGCATCAAGAACTGTGGGTAGCCTCCCTGGACTCCAGGGCTCCAGTAACTCTAATTGGAGTTATGCGAAAGCAATTACAGTTAATGACAGTCATCCTGATCTTTAACTTCCTTTGCTTATGAGGCTCAGGGATCTGGATTCTGAATGGTTGCAAACACTGTGCATCTAGCTATCTGGATTTTTCTTAGAAACCAAAATTCAAAGAACTTTTTGGTAGTATCACTTTATGGGTGAGATAGATTAGGGGAATCAGAACTGGTGATATCACAAGGGACACTCAGCCTTGCAGGCAGCAACTCAACCAGCAGCACAGGACTGCCCAAGCTCTCTGCTTTCAAATAAGCACTTGAAGCATCCCTGCACTGGGTAACTGATAGGGGCTTAAAAGTAAATTTGGCAGTATCAGTTATTTTTTGGGGGGGAGGGAGGAAAGGGACTGCTTCTGGGCATGATGTCTCAACCTGTGGCTCTTAGAGTCTTTCTACCCTCTCTTCCACAAAATGCATTAAACTACAACCCCATGGGGAAGACCTACAACCCTACTGAGGACTGTCCCCTATGGAATGGGGGCAAGAACAAGGGAAAAGAAGGTACCAACACATGATGTGAATAATAATAATAATAAACATTTTTTAAAAGTAAATTTGGCATTGTGGGTGGGACTTACGAAATTAATAGCTAAAGTAGAACATTCATCTGAGAACCGGCCCTGTGAGAAGCTTCAAGCATCCTGTCTAGAAAACAAGAGTTACATGGGGTCTGCAAAGGCCAGAAAAGAGCCCCGCTCCTTTGTGGAGGGAGGCAGTAGCCCATCACATGATCTTCCCTGCGTACCTACCTGCCAAGGAATGTAGGCCTCACGGAAACTCTGGTGCAGTCTTGGTATATCTGAGCACCCTTATAAAACAAAGTATGCCCTTGCTAGCCTCACAGATAAATGTGTCTGCCTGTTCATGCTATGCTTTTGAAAATAAGCCAGATGAGGGAGGACACCTCCTGAAATTTCTAGGTTCCTATGTCACAGAACAAGGACTTGTACCAGAGACACAGAGTAAGGTACTAGAAATAGAGACACTTTATTAAAAGAGACAAAGGCACTCCTGAGAATGGAAGTGGGTTATGAACTGGAAAAATGCATAAACTCAAAAAGCACTGGGCCATGAGCCTCAGGGCCCTTTATAGGTCATTTACATAGTACCTGCTTCTCCTGTTTATAATATCATGGGCTTTTCTCATACATGTTCTATTGTTACATGTAGCCAGTCTTAAGCTGCCATCATCTCCTTTCATATGTTCATCTTTTCCATATATGTGCTTTTCTTTTTGAGTGCTGAGAATCGAACCCAGACCCATGGGCATGCTAGGTGACACACCTAGCTGCTCATATGCTGATTGCTGCCAAGAACCCAAGGGTAATTTCTGAGCCAGATAGTTCCTCTGCCGGGACGCTCCTGAGCCAGGCACCTGTAATCTCTCAAGGCAGCTGCAGCTGTTAAATGGGCTGGTGCCAGACACTAGAGAAAGCTCTTCTCATTCTCAGAGATTTGAAGGTTTTAGAATTATGGAGTATGGAGCCAACTTGTAAGACAGCCTTCAGCTCTGGGCCCTGTGGCCATTCTGAGAGTCCAAAGTCAGCCCTGACTCTGTTTCAGTGGTTTCATCTGTCAGTCTGGGTAACAAGGATAAATGAGCCTTGTGTGAGTTATGGCAAGGTTAACAAAGCTGGGGCTGAGTGGGCCCCTTCTCTCTCAGCATCCAGGTTTCCACTTATCTTCAAGGAGTACAACTATTTTATGTCAATCAAAACTAAAGAAAACTTAAGATAAAACTGCAGTGAAGGACTTGGGCTTGACCTCTCTTCCACAGAGGATGTGTAGAACACATCCCTGGTCTGTATCTTCCTTATTCACAAGGATACTTCACACACAGAAATTCCTCCCTCAGAAAGTCACAGAAGCTGTCCTGCCTCAGGAAAATGAAATCCCCAGGGAAAGTAACTTTAGAAATCCAGATGCCAAGCCCTGGGCCTCCAAAGGACCAACCACCCACCATGTAATAACATTGGTTTCAGGTCCACATCTTAATAACAGAAGCATCATTTATTCTTAAGCATAGGATGTGGAATGTGGACAGTACTAGTCTCATGTACTTTTTTTTTTTTTATCCTAGGCAAACTATCAGATCCCAGAGCAGAAGGGGAGAGTCAGCAGACTAAGGAAAAAGATTACCCAAGCAATGCAGTGGGTAGGGAAAGACACAGGCAACCCATGCAAAGGCCATTTCCACATCCCAATGCAAGGACCAAAAAGCAGGACACTTTCTGAGCAGCAAATTCTCACCACAATTTCCAAACCCTAATCACAGATCCAGAACCTAACAAACATCACTTCCTTATACCACAAGCTTTCAGGATTCCTAAGGAACCTGTGTTCTGCATGAGCATCTGAGATGACCAGATGAGATGACACGCCAAGTCCCACTCAGCATGAACACAACTTGAACATGACCAAAAAAAAGTATTGGCCACTGCAGACCCCAGAATCCACTACCAGGCACTCAACTGCCCCACCATTCAGCAATCTCTGTGAGCACTGTTAAAGTCACTTCCAAATATACTAACCAATGAGCACCACATGTAGAGCAAAAGCCACAGGAGAATCAGTGATTCATGCTGTAAGTCTAATTAAGACAAAACAATTTGTACAATTGCTTTGGGAAGGCTGCTATTGACTCACAAACTAGTTTAATCCAGCTATTAACACTTAATATTTCCACAGATTCCCAGGGGCCCGGTGGGTAGGTGTGAGCCAGGAACCTGCCCTCTGCCTCACACAAAATGGTTCTCCCAGCACAAAATGGAAGGACCCTTTCTCAAAGGCCAGGGTCCAGAATCTTTCATTTCCTCTTTATACAGGATAGCACAGGAATTTCCACTCTGTCTCTGCTGCTGGGCTCTTTCTGGGTCAAATGTAGAGCTGCCAGGGTCCACTGTGGTCATAGGTGTGGCAGCCTGGCCACAGAGGACCCCACTGCTCAGCACATGGGCAGTGAATACTCAAATAGGCAGCTATTCCATGCAGACAACATATTTGACAGCACGAGGCACAATAGCTTTGATTAGTTTCTGGTGAAAGCAGGGCTCAGAGAGCTATGGAAGGTTTCTACCTCACCAGGGCCCTAGTCTTCATGTGCTTCTCCAATCAGGAGAGAACCTGTCACTGTCATTCCTGGGAGGCAACACTGCATTGGGCCCAACCATCTCACAGCAGGCCTGACCCCAGAGCACACAGTAACAGCTCTGCGTAGTTCCTTTGTACCTCTCACTAGGGCCCTCTGGCTTCTAAATCATGAAGCGAAACCACAAAGCTGAAAAGTAAAAGAAAATGATAGACCAGTTAGACCCACTTTGAGAGAATTAATCTAAGTAGACATCTGTCATCATACACTAGAAAGAAGTCAATGGCTTCCCACACCACTCAAGTCAGCAGGGTGCCTCAAGCCCTTCTGGTGTCTCAGGAGTAAGTGGCATGTATGTGTATGTATGAATGAAGATATATATATATATATATCTCACCTGGGACCTCTGGGCAGGGGACCCTTGGGCATTCTTGATGTCCTCAGGATTTGGTGGGCCATGGAGCAGGGCAGGAAGATGCCTGGAGCTCCCTGCTTTCGCTACACTGATGCATTGGCATCTTGGCAAAACCCAAGCTAGCTGTTTGCCAGAGTGGGGTTTTTGGTCAAGAAAAAGAAGCCACTTTACACCAGTTATGAACACACGAGACTAAACAAAGCAGTTCAATCTCAACTTGGGTAAACAAAAGATATAAACTTATCCACCACCACCACCCCATAAAGAAAAACAACCACACATAATGACATGGAAAGACAAGAGGCCTGGCTCATAAGCCTTCACAGAGGAACAGGGACTCTATCAGGAACTGGGATGGAGGCAGTTCATGTTATATACTGTCAAAAAAAAAAAAAAAACTGGCTTTATTTTGCTCATGTCTTGAGAACTTGAATGATGTTGAACTCAAAAGCAAATGACTAATTTGCTCAGTAGAGGAAATTACAGGCAGGATAGCATTCAGGCTAATGTTAAGAAAGCAGTTGACTAGAGATGGCTCAGTGGTTAAAGACCACTTGCACGTAAAATCTGCTGGCCTAGGTTTCATTCCCCAGTACCCTTGTAAAGCCAGATACACAAAGTGATGTATGCATCTGGGGTTCATTTGCAGCAGCAAGAGACTCTGGCACATCTCATAAAGAAATAAAATATTTAAATAAATAAATAAATAAATAAATAAATAATAGAAACCTTCTACTTTGCTCTGAGACAATAGAAAATATGCCCTGAAGGCAAAACTCCACCTATCAGATGAAGTCCAAATTCATTTGAAGAAAGCCTAAACTGAGGGGATTCCCTGCTGGAACACAACTGCTTAGGGAAGGGTTTCACCAAGGTCAGCCAAGAAAGCACTCAGAGGCTGCTACAACTGTAGTACAAGGGAATCAGTCTACATTCCAACATGGCAGCAGACCTTGGCAGCAGGATAAAAGATTGAGGGAGTCACAGAATCTTGCACTATAGTTCCAGAGAGCTGCTAAGACCAGACCATATGTGATGGGTGAAAGTCCCTGAAAAGAGGCCTCGAAAAGCCAGAGCATGAAGCTGTGAACACACCATAAGTTAGTTGCAATAGAGATCTAAGGATGTAGAGAAGCCAAAACCACTGGACATTGGCTGAGGAAAGCTGCACATTCAGAGTGAACTGCCTCGAAAGAAAAGCTGTAATCGCTACAGGGTAGCCAGAGTTGGAGGGACAGAGCTACCCAAACCCTTTGGAGCCCAGATGATTTCATTCTGAGTGCCAGATGTCAGATGTAGAGCAAGATTTAATTTGCCCTGCTTAGTTTTGTCCTTGCTTACAATGCTACAATGTTTGGAATTATAATATTTACTGTGCCATGAAATACTGGAAGTATATAATGTGTTTTAAGAAAATGCTTTGCATCTCAAAAGAGTTTGAACTTTTGAACAGTGTTGAATGCTGTTAAAGGTTTGGGGACTTTTGAAGTTGAACTAAATATATTTCATACCATGAGATGGTCAGGAGCCCATGGGGACAAGGGAGTGTAAGGCTATAGCTTGAAAGTGATATGTTTGAGTGTTGAGTTGACAAGGGGGGGTGGAACTAGTGATGGTTACTCTGGGTTGTCAACTTGACAGGATTCAGAATCAACAGTAGATAAATCTCTGGGAATATCTGTGAGTACCTTTCTAAGTCAGATTACTTGAAGTGGGAGGACACATCTTAGTGGTGGTTTGCAACATCCCACGGGCTGGGGTCCCAGGCTGAATACAAAGAAATCAAGCCAAACACCAGCATCCATCACTCTGCTTCCTGACTGTGGACCCAATCTAACCAGTTCTCCTTCAAGTTACCATGCTTGTAACTGTCAGCTGAAATAAACCCTTCCTTCCTTAAGTTGCTTCTGGCCAGGTATTCTGTCACAGCAACAAAAACAACATCGGCCAAAAACTACTCCTTAGAAAGGAAGATAAAAACCAACCCCCAAACTGTAAACAACACAAAACAAACAAGGAACTCTGCTTGTCACTTGTCTTCTCTGAGATTTAATGCAATCAGAGACAGGGCTCAGTCCCACAGATCCAGCTCAGACCCCTGCAGCATTCCTCTGGCAGTAGAACTGAGAAGGCATCTTGAACCAGAGTCCTGGGCCCATCTCCAAGGCTTGAAAATGCCACTTCAGCTTAGCCACTAAGGCTTCACACAAATGAGGCTCCTTTAAGCCACAGGGTCATCTGTAGATCCTGCCTCTTTCCCTCTTGAGATCTACCCTTGCACCTGCTCAAGAGACTATATGTTCAACCCTGACACCCCACCTCTATGTTCAGTTTTACCCTCTCCATGGCAAGGCAAGAATCTATATGCAGGCTTGTTTTAGGGCACAACCCCACTGCCATTCTGAACTTCCTCTATCCTAAATCCAAGAACTGGAAAATTTGGTAACAGCTTACTCAAACATGCTGTGTTCAAATTAAGTATAACAATTTTCCAATGGGCAGACCTAGAACTGATTACAAGGGTCCCCATGCCTGATTCACAGCTGTAAAGCTCTATCCCTTTTCCCTCCCATTTGCCCAGCTGCTGCCAAACAGCTGAGAAATGCTTTCTCCAGAAATAAAACCACCAAGAGCTGCATTCAATTTACATGTTGTCTGTGTGCTGGACATGGGAGATTGGAGGAGAGTCATGTTCTGGGAATGTCACATCTGCAGAGCAGCTTCACTCCTCTCCTCTCCTTGTCCCAGGAGTGGAATTCATGGTAGAGAAGCAAAGGACTTGAGGTACAGTCAAGATGGGAGGTTGCTGAGAGTACTCCACCCCAATAAAGCACACTCTGCTCTCAGCCAGGATCAGGCCACAAAATGTTCCTTGAACAACAGTCCAGCAGCCATGGTGGAAGGTGGCGCCATTAGAGACAGAGAAGATGATGGTTCTCTGGGTCATACAGGAGGGGGTTCCATTTTTATATACACAGGTGACCTGGTCACCATCCTTCTCTCAAAGTATACAGTAACCAGATGTTCTCATCTCCCTTTTACCCTGCCTTGGTATAGGAGGAAGGCTCTGGGGATGGTGAGAAGCAGTGGTTGGGAGCATGAGGCTTAGAGGCTGCACAAATCTGTCTGCACTCAGCATCCCCATTTCAATCTATGTGTACTAAGTTCCTTGTGGATGAAGCCCAAGGTTTCATCTCTACATTGTAATGTGGATCATGTAACTACTTCCAAAGTTTATGGTCTGCAATCTTGTGCTATGGGTGGAGGTAAAGCAGCTGAGCACAGAGTAGGTACTCAATAAATGGAAAAAATAAACTAAAAGAGTTGCATAGCACACTCAAGTCACCAGCTCTCATGCCCATCCCAAGTTCTCCTGATACACTGGGCAGCTGTCTACCACTTGGTGCTAGGTAGCAGAAAAGTGACTTAGCATCTAAATTGTCTCAAAACAATCTGATTACTGGCCTACTAGTGCCAATGGTTTTGCTTAATGACTCCTTAAAAAAATAAGGATAATGACCCTTTACAAGGATTGGGGAATTGGATCCCTATGTTACATTACTAGGATTTGTGTGGGCATACTGTCCCAGAGCATGGGCTTCCCATTGCTTTCTTTGCCCTTGTGGAACAGCCATCTGGCTGGGTCACCAACCACCCTACCTAGCCATAGGAGGCAGAGGGAGAAGCAGGTGGAACATGGATATTAAGAGCCTTCCAGAGTTCTCTAGCAGGACAGGAAGGGCCCCTCTGGGTCTCAGTTTCTTTGCATATAAAATGAAGGAGTTAAACAGAGAGACCTTATGTTCCTTCTAGCACTAACATGTTAGGATTCTACTGCTGACTTCTCCTTGGCCAGTTATCTTGTATTTCATGAGTCTTGATCGTTAAAGTTAATTATAGACGTGGACTGTTTATGATTCTGACAGGATTGCAGTAGAAAAAAAAAAAAGAGCCACTGCAAAGCAGACAAAAAAGTAAACTTGCTGCATTCTGTGATAAAACAGAAAAGGAAGGGCTCATACCCTGATTCCTGCTACGATGCAGGCATTGCCAGCATCCCATACTCCTGATACATCCTCCCGCATCCTTCTTTAAACTGCCAAGGAATATGGACCCACTGCTTCCAAGGGTACCAAGTTTCAAAGGAAATATAAAGTGAAAATTCCAGAAAGAAAGGATGGTGAGAACTTTTCTGGGATTCAGTGAGGGTAGGGAAGGAGGCAACTCTATTTCCTTGAGACCCCTCGATAGGCAGCTGCCTGCAGGATATGGGTGACAGAAAAATGGTAATTTCCCCAGCAAAGCCACAGGGAACTCATTAGCATGGAAGAGAGATGCAGAAAAGACCCAGTGAAAGGGAAGAGGCCACAATGTTGGGCCCTGCAGCTGTGGCTGCTACTTCCAGCACGCTCCCATCACTCACTACCCATCTAGCCTAACTGCCTGTGTACGTCATCACCTATCCTTCACTGGCCATCCAAGTGTCAGCTTGGAAGAAGCAGTGGAGATAGTGTGATGGTCTAGAGTTAAGCCACCTACCATGGAAGTGAACCAAGCCCCCTGCATGCTAGTCAGCACAGAACACATGTGCCTCTTCCACAAACATACCCATGGGACCTGGACCCCAGTTTCTAAGAGATCACCTTGCTATTTTTCACAGTATAACCCCAAGAAGATAAACCACAGCAAAGTCAACAACAGGCTACCGAGGAGGAGTAAACCCAAGTCTAGAGCATCTGGTTTCTCTCGGCTGTGGAAAACATGTGTTGATGTGTGCCTGGAGTAGATTTCTGTTTCCATTAATAAGCACTGAAATCACACTTATTCTTGTACCAGAAAAATATGAAATGTAGATTCACAAGTCTTGCTTGAGTGGCAATATTCTACCAGGTTATAACATAACTGGGTCTTTCTCCTCAAAAGCTGACAAGCTTTTCCCTCTGGAATAATGTATTTTTTTCAACATGAGAAAACGAGATGTTATATATATTTTTTTTTACCACAAATAGAAACTGAATGAAATGTTCCAAAAATATACATTTTCCAAAAGAAAGGGAAAGTAATATATAAAATGTTATAGCATCCAATCAGCAGGTAACTATTTCATTTCTTCAAGCTTTAATTTATTATTCCATACAATAGGGGTGGTATCTCAACTTTGTAAGATTGATCTGTGGGCTAAATGAGATTAAAGTAGGAAAAAATCCTAACACAACTCATGAATACAATAAGCACAGAATGAAAAACAGCCTTGAAACAAATTTTAGATAGAACCATTTCTGGCAGGCTATACTAATTTTCTGTAGTATCCCATTTCTCAACAAATACTCCCAACACACATTTCTGTTGAGTATATGCCTCCTTCCCTGACTGTGGGCTTGACCATACACCTTGTTTTGATCTGTGGGACACTGGCAGACTAGACACAGGTGAAGGCCTGAGGTAGGCTGCAGGCTGGGCACAAGCAGACTTGCTTTCTTGAAGTCTTGCCTTTCTCTATGAAAGAGCATGGCTGCTAGTCTAACAAGGGTAAAATACATCTCAACAACATCACAAAGTCATGCCAATGCAAATGGATCACTGTGTGCCACTGAATCTCTGTAGCTTGCTATGCCACTGCTATGAAACACTGGCAGGATGACAAACATTCGAGGAATCCTGCAGTAGGCCTTCCCCATACTCAGGTGTATATGACTCACTGTGGACTTTGAACATTGCTCACTGTGCACATATTTATTCTAGGTTTTTTTTAAAGAGTACTGAGTACCAACTGAGGAAAAAATGTCCGGCTCCCTCAGAAGAGTCATCCCAATGCAAAATGCCACATCCCAACTGATGCTCCTTGAGCTCACATCTGTCACCAGGACCAAGGTGCCCCCAAATGTACTCCAGGTTAGAGTATCTGCAACAGTAGGACCCCAAAAGCACTTGTAGTGGGCCTGAGTAAACTCTCTCACAATTAAGCACAGAGAAAATATTCTATGTGAATTACTGAAATGGCTCTGAGCAAAAGAAATGCCTTTTGCTAAGTTATTTGGCTGCTGGTTCATCACTATCTAGATGTGAGGCTGTCAGGCTTAAGAATGTAATTTTTAAAGTAATTATTTCTCAAAAGCTTCACATTTATCCACAAGCTTAGGTCAGTGATCCTGTTGTCACACATTATATCTGGGGTACCTTGTGAGCAGGAGGTATTCTGAGTGGGGATATGAACCCCACCCAAGCATTATGTGTTTAATGCATTGAATCCTGAGCCTAGCTGTGAGAAATGCAAAGCAATAAATAAGACCAGCGTGCACAGTACCTCTCTGGACGGTGCCTTCCACTAAAAATAATCCTGTTACTAAACCTGAGAAAATTACACAGCTATGTTATTGAGAACTTAAAGATGGTTTCCATAACCAAGTGCTTGAGTCCCATAAAGAGCTTTACATGAAATGACACTAGAAAAAATAACGAATTCAAAATCTAATCAAGCCATTATCTGCCAAGCTCATTAATGGTGATCTCAGAGTTACATGTATATTAGTGCACAAACAAGAGGCCAAGTGTGAAAAAGCCAAAATGGCAAGCAGGCCTGGCATCAATTTAGCCAGAAATTATGTCTAACTCCATAATGAATGCACTAAAAGCCTGACCTACTATCTTCATGGCCCCCTATTACCCATTCCCAAGGGTGGCAGTATGTAGCTGAGGGAAGGTAGGTGTGGAGCTGATGGATGGTAGGGGTAGAACTGAGAGAGGAAAGGTTTAGAGATGAGGCAGGGTAGGAGTAGAGCTGAGGGAGGGCTGGAATAGAACTGGCTTCATGCCCATCCTAGTACCCGGCATGATGCTTAGCATTAATAGGTGCTCAGTGAACATTGGCTACACTTTAGCTATTAGCTGACCTCTCTTTTCAAGGACAAGATTTCCTGGAGTTGAGCCTTCCCTCAACAGGATATCCAGTCATTTCTACTCTCCTCTCATTTTTTCTCATGTGAATTTAGTTGAACCCATCTTATTTAATAGTTACTACTTTTATAAGGCAACTTAAGTCCTTTCAGAAACAAGGGGGAAAGTGTGGATACAAAATTGCTTTATCCCATGTAGGAGAATACTGGATTTTTTTCTATTTTCCTGTTGAATGCACATATGATAGTGTGAGAGAATACTGGTGTTTCCTCTGGTTTTCTGATTCATGCATGCTTTTATAGGGGTAGAAGTCCAATCCTAAAGAGAATAAGAAAAGCCTGCCCATTCAGCCAAAGGACACCCTGAGCCATCTCTGAGTCCAGATTGTGCTGCCTTGGGGAGAACAGGTGTCACCTGAATGAATAGTTAGAGTCCTCTCCGATAGCTGAGTGCTGAAATCTCCCTGGAATGAAAACAGGGGTCGGGGGGGGGGGGGCAACAGTGGATCAAGTGGGATACGCTTTATCTTCCCACACCCAGCTGCAAGTGCTATGGACTATAAATCGATTCCATGGCTGCAGCCAAACAATGTCGGATTATAATGAATTTTCCTCTCCATAAACTTACAGTGGACATCGAAAACCAACCAACCTTGAAAAGAAAGGGCTAGATCCTATTACCAACACCTCCTGGACCCTTCAAGTCCCTCTACCAAGTGACTTGCCTCATAAACTATCATTATGCAGGGAAGGAAGTATGTGGCTGTTCTGGAGAGGAAGAGGAGGCCAGTTAACAGCAAAAAAAGAAAGCCGAGAGATTAAAAATGACTCAGTTAATGAAGCACCCCAATAGTGCTGGCTGATCATGACCTTGAACATAGAAACCATCCCACAGACAGAGAAGGAGGCTGTGTATAGAGTGGCACAGGTCACAATTAGAGCATTTTACCAACAAAGGTATACATTTAGAGTTAAGATTTCTAGTGCCTTGGTCATTTGGAACAAGTTAGGACTCCAGCACTAACAAATCATACCCTATCCCACAGAAGCCACCACGTGTCTTCCAAACAGAATAGAGGACCAGGGACCCTCTTCAGACCACCTCAGCAAATGCCCACTGAGCTGTCACTCACTGAGGACCAGGAAGGCCCTAAGCAGCTTGCCCCCATCATCCCAAGCATGTAAAAGGAAGCCAGCCATCTGATTTCCTCTGGAATGTCCAAGTGTCTCCTACTCATAATGGAATGAAAGGGCAGGGTGATGACAGCTTTGGCTTAGCAGTAAGATCACCTTGTTCATGACTTTCTGCAAAGCTTCATGAAAGGCTAAACCTAGTAATAAGACATATTCTTCTTAATGATCTCAGTGATGGAAGATGTTCTAAAAGAGATATTCAGGAGGCAATTTTGCATTATTTTCACAGGTATACATCATACATCGGAGATGATATGACAATCCACAAATTATGTCATGCATGTGGTAGTTAGAACTAGCTTTTTGTTTTTAGTTTTGAATTTTTAATGTTTTTATTCTTTGATAGTTTCTCACATGTGTATAATGCATGGCAATCATTTGCCTCCATTACCCTCTCTCATCCATTTCCTACTCCCACTGAACTGCCTCCCCTTCCCAACAAGCCTCCTTTCTACTTCCATGTCTTTTTTGTGACCAATTGAAGTAATATCCATGTAACATAAAATTAGCCAAGCGAACAAATCAGAGGCATTTAGCACATTCACAGTGTTGTGCAAGCACCACCTCTGCATAGTTCGAATACATTTTCATCCAAAATAAAGCCTGCATTCTTTAAGCAATTCATTTCCCTTCTCTCCCTGCCCAGCTCTTGGCAACCACCAATCTGCTTTCTGTTTCCATGGATTCACTTATTCTGGATATTTCACATAAATGGAAGCATACAATATGAAACCTTTTGTGGGTGTCTGGTACTTCATTTCTTTTTACAGTTGACTAAAGACCATGTATGTAGATGCCACGTTTTGTTTATCCATGAACCCAGAAAACATAACTGGATACTTCAGTTGCTTCCACCATTAAGTAATAGGAGTAGTGCTGCTATGAGCATTCATATGCAAGTATTTGTTCAGCCACCTGTTTGTTGCATGCTTGCTTTTTGTAGTGCTAGGTATGCAAATGCTGTAATCCTGAGTTACAACCCCAACCCGAACACCTGCTTTCTGTTCTTTTGCATGTACACCTAGGAATGAAATTTCTAAAAGTAGCTTTTAATACACAAAATATTCAATGTCGTATTGTTAGGATCAGTAATCTTGACATTTCAAATCTGTGCAATGTTTGCTTCCAGGGATGGTGAATCCTTAAGTTTCTAATAAATCTACATCTTAGAAGATCTATAGAGCTACAAGCTGCCTTTAGTACACTACTACAAGTAATGTGACTAGTGACAATGCCGACAACATTAGCAAGTTACAGGATAAACAACACATGCAACTCGGTTTGTGTACTCTGTGGCTGTTCAGCTAACCCTTCCAGTTTCCATGCTGATATCAGTGTCACATCAAATCACACTGCCTTGTTGTGCAAACCAGCTGTGAGTTTTCCATGGGGAAGGCCCCTGTCACTAAAGTCGTGGTGCAGTGCTCCACATGCCTCCTGATGACTAACTTCCAGAGGATTCTAGGAACCACATGGGGCCCCAGTCCACCACTGAATTATGCTACCTTTGAGGGAGCGCTGGGTAGGATGCTAGAGAGCTGTAATTCATGATTGAGCCTAAGGGTGTCCAAAGAGCTCCTTGAGTTTGAGTCAAGAGGGTTTTTTTTTTTCCTCTTATTCCCAAAAGCCAAATGATGCCTATTTTCATTCTATGCCTTTCAATTCCTTAAATTTTCTTTTGATATCCAACCAGGTTCTTCACAGGCGGGATTGTTTCTGAGTAAAGAATCTAAAAGCCAGAGACAACTACACATATCACACCAAGCAGGATGGGAGGCCCAGAGGTGCTTGGGGGATTTTACTGGAACAAGTCATTCTTGGTTTCCTGTTGCTTTTTCATTTCAAGCCAGCAACCCTTGTTTGGTTCATTAACACACACTCTGGGAAAGCAAACTGCCTCCACTTGCCCTTTCCTGGCTCCATCTTCTCCACAGTCACCGGCTTGGAGAAAATCAGAGTAGGGAGTTGTTACAGCTTAGATCTTGAATATCCTGTGAATGCCTGTATGCCAAAGGCTTTGTTGTCAGCCTGCGGCACTAGTGGGAAGTGGTGGAACATTTAGGAGGTAAGGTTTAGCATAAAGAACATTGGGTCATTGGGGGCATGCCTTTGAGGAAGAGTGTGAGATCCTGGCCTCGTCCTGTGTCTTTCTTTGCTTCTCATCTGCCACGTACTCCCACCATGATGTACTGTGTGCTGTCACAGACCCACAGTAACAGAGCCAATGGCTCCATGAACCAAAACAAACCTTTCCTCCTTTTCAGTTGACTACAGGAAATACAGTGAATATTGATTTTGAGTTAGATTAACTGATAGTCAGTACAGTAAATGTTCACTAAGTAGTGACCAAATATACAAATAAAAATAGAAAGGAAATTGATGTTCAGAGGCAGGACAGCATTAGCCAGGGAGAGCCTAGCTGACAAGGCCTCTCCCTTTGATTCCCTGAGGCTAGCTCAGGTGAATGGTGGCAGCACAGGGCTCCCGACAGAGGCCCTCATCAATCATCCAAGCGAAGCCCTTTCACACACACTTCTGCTTGATTCTCCCTGGGAGGCACACCTTGCACAGCACTGCCACCTGACAGAGAGTGAATCTAGGTGAGAGCAAGGCCCAGGAATAGTCCCCTGCCAACATTCCAGACACCAGACAGGAACGTGGCTTGAGACATGGACATGGCTACAACTTTGCATCTTATGTGTACCTGTTGGGGACCTACTTTATCCCTGTGTTGTCCCACCTGTACGTCTATGGCGTTCTCTGATGAATTCAGCATTGACCAGACCCAAGTCATACTGCCCAGGGGTCAGTGGCTCATCACAGAGGAAGAGATGAATCCTCATTCCATCTCTGCCCACATGAGTCACGTGGCCCTGAGCCTCGGGTGATGCTATAGAATCAAGAGGAAACTTTCCATTTTTGTGGCATTACTAGCCTGAGTCATGACTAGCCAACCCTCCAGCAGAACCAAAGCCATGTTGTCAGCAGCCCCGCCCTCACTGAACAGGGTGCTGCTTCTGAAGCACACCAGGCATGTGACAGGATAGCATTCCATGCCTCGAGAGGACCACAGACTAAGAGTGGGGAAGTCCTCCCCACCACACCAGGGTCTCCAGCCTGACTCTCCATCCTCACACAAATGTTCCTTGACTGGCCATACCTACCCAAATTGGCTGACTTTAACTCAACACCCTTGGGAGACCCCGGTCAAGGCTGGGCCTGCAGAAAGAATGTAGCAGAGCCCAGAAGGAGGGTGAGGCTCAAAGGCCTCTCATCAGGAATATTGACTCATTGGAAAACACTGGGTTCTGGCATTGGCTTCTGTCAGCTTGGGACAGGCTTGAGGGTTTAGGCACTTCAATTTCCTCTATTAAGTATTTCCTTATTCTCTTTCTAGGGCTTCATTAATTTTCTATACAGCCAAGAATTCTCTGCACAGCAAGTTTATTAGTACTAGTGACACATTTTGCTTCTCTGCAATGGGACACTGGGACTCGGATATAATTAATAAATGCTTGAACACATGAGTCTCAAGTCTTGGTCCAAGATCTAAAAATGCACAAGTATTGTGGCACAATCTGGTATTTGCAGTGTGCAGGATGGGGAGCTGGCTTTTTGTTTTGTTTTTCTGCTTGTGAATAGTACGTGTGGTGGTGGTAATGGTGGTGGGGATGGTGGTGGTGGTGGTGGTGGTGGGGATGGTGGTATGCACGTAGATGTGCTGATGTGGTGTCTCATGGGCTTGCCTGCAATGGCCAGAGGAGAATATCAGATCTCCCCCTCCATCACTCACCAGCCTGGTTGATTTTTCCTTGCTATGGAAAATCTTACTGATTCCAGAGCTTGCTGTTCATGAGCTCCAGTGATTCTCCCATCTCCAGACCCCAGAGGACTGGGATAACAGACAGGGAGCTGACTTCTTCAAGTATGAAGAAGACACAACAGCAGTGCATAGTCACTGGGCAAGAAAACCTAGAAGAGCTATGAAGAGCTATCCATGTTTTCTTAAAATAGTGATGTTCTGTTAGAGGCCAGCCTTGTGTCTGTTTCTTACATCCCCTTATCCATAGGTTTTCACACACCCAAAGCTGTCATTGATAGCTTCCTTGGCCCTGGACTGTTTTAGCTTCTGATCCTGACACAAAGTTGATCCTCACATTTCCCCCATGCAGGAATAATCTCATGGCTTTCTTAAGTGTACCTTCTCAATAACAAGAAAAGCAATCATTCCATTTATCAGAGCATGCCAAGACAGATTGTGTCCAAAGGGCCGTACCCACTGCACAGCAGGCCACTGATCCCAGTGGCTGATAACCATACTCAGGGGCTGCTGCCAAAACATAGCACATGGCCAACCTGGATGCACGCACCTCAAATCTACACTTCCTTTTCCAAGACGAATGTTGCCCAGAGGAAGTACTTCCAGGAAGCCCAGAGGGGGCACAAATGCAACATTCATCATCTTCCAAGGTGATCCCATGACTCTTAACAATGGGCTGATGTCAGGTTATGGATCTGGCTTTTCTCTTAAGATTAGAAGGGCTGGGTGCACATGTGCACATATTTCAGCATCCAGATATGCCAAACACTCCCTAGTTTCTGATGTCTGTACCTTGCACATACCATGTCCCCCAAATGTCAGTAAGTAGGAGAGAAAAGCTGTGGAAAGACCAGTGAGGCCTATGAGTCATGTGAGCTAGAATCGTGCCTGTCATCCCCCTTTCCTGTGGCTCTGCTTTCCACAGAGTCAGATTCCTCGAGTCAACCATGGTCTGAAAATACTGAGTGGAAATTTCAGAGATAAACAAACAGCAGGGCTTTGTTTACATGATGCCTGTTTTACTTCATTCTGGTCTAAAAGCATAACAGTAGAGATGCTGACATCTTGGTGGCATCAAAAAGAAGCCACAAAGTGTGCTTTCTTCAAATGACAATGTGACAGTACAATAGAATTTTCTGAGATAGAGACCACTGCCTTTATATGACATGTGTTAGTGTACCATTATAATTACTCTACTTTTCTATCACTTGTCGTTAGACTCTTACAGTCCCATATTCGTAAATTAAACTTTATCACTGTTATGTATATGTGTAGGAAAAAAGTCTTGTTCAGACACAACACAGGGTCAGCTGAAGCTTAAGTCCATTCTTCCACTGGATTGTTGATGGACAATCGCAGGTCACACAATCTGGGTTCTATCTTTCACCCTTGCTGGTCAGTTCTCATCCAGGGTCCACATCTCTGGGTCAGACTTTTGGTTAGGTACTTCTCACATGAAATCCCCTGTTCATGAACTGGTACCCTTGCACCTACCTGTACTGAGCTCATCAGACGTGAAGCCTGCAGCTGAGATGTGGCAGGTTCAAGGTGGACATTTTTTCCCACCATAGTCTGGCTGCCCCACTCCCAGAGGACCCTACTTGCTCATCTGCTGTGGGTCTAAACTAGTCCCACAGTTTCTTGGTGGAGTAACATGTGATCTTTGAGTCAGGGTCACAGGCGCCCAATCATCCACTGTGTCTGGCATCTTAGCAGAAGCCACAGCACTCTGTCTGGGGTCAAGAGACTGTGTGGGGCCTTTGTGTGTAAGCATCAGTTTGCATGGATTCCCACTTGGGAAAGAAAAGACAAATTGTACCCCTTGTTAAGTGCATGATGGCTTATAAACAGCCACCAGAGAGTCTGAGGAATGCATCTTCTCCCTAAGTGCACCGTTTACGAAATGACTCAAGAGAATCTCCTTGCTCTCCAAAGGATGTGCCCAGAACTAAGAATAGCATCACAAGCATGGCTAAAATCTAAAGCATTATAACTGCATTGGAAAAAGTCTCTAAAAACTGAGTGGGGGCAGAGAGGCAAAGGAACTCCCACGCTATGTGAGAACCCCCCATGATATGTGAGAACACCCCACAATGTGTAAGAATACCCCACAGTGTGTGAGAACATGGATGCTGTCTGTGGGGCCCTGCTCTGCACAATAGGCCACACCCATGATTCTGGCAGTCTCCAGAGCCAATCTCCCTGTCCTCTAGCCCAGAGGCCAACCAAATGCTGGAAGCTCATGGAGCCAAGGAGACCACCTGAAAGCCTCTTTTGATCATTTCTGTCACATTGCTTGAATCCTTCACCTGGAACAATTGTAAAGAATGAAGTCAAGAAGCATACTTATAGCTGGGCATGGTGGTGTACACCTTTAATCCCAGGACTTGGGAGGCAGAAGTAGGATCACTGTGAGTTCGAGGCCAGCCTGAGACTACAGAGTGAGTTCCAAGTAAGGCTGGGCTGCAGTGAGATACTACCACACACACACACACACACACACACACACACACACACACACATTTCTGCACACCATAAGAATGTATATAGAAATCATTATGTTTTAATTAACATCATGTTCTCCTTCCTGTCACCAGCTTCTGTATAAATAGCATGCCTCAAGAAACAGTTAACACCTAACTATGAAAAGAATACCATCCTTAACAAGCTCTGGGACAAAAGGCCTGATGGGCCCTTGGGAGCTCTGAGGTTCCTGGAAGGAAATGAAGAGCATGAGGTTCTCAGTCCTAGAGGAGTCACTGTGCCAAGCTGCCTAGATGAAACTAGAAAGGGGAAGGCCCAGGCATTCCCACCTTCCCTCCTTCACAGGTCTTGAGGGACCCCAGCTATGGGTGATAGTACTAGGGGACTCGAGGTAGGCAAGCATGTGTCATGGATAGGCCTGTGTCACTAGCAGCAGCTTTGTCTCAGGACCTGCCCCCAGAGCCCAGTCTCACCACTTCATCACACCCACAGAAGCTGGACAAGCCTGAGCTCTACAGATCCCTCAATGTGGCTTTTATGAGAATCTGAATGCTAGAGCTACATGGTTTGTTCCAGCTATTTCTCATGATCTAGCAGAATCAGTATAACAGAAATCCTTTGATGGAGCCAAGCAAAACGAGATCCCAAGCAATCCAAGGTCATCTCTCCCCAAGTAAAGGGCATAGTGGATGCCACATGGACAGAACCAGAGAAAAGCAGTAGGATATGGGGAGAGGGAGGGTTTCTTTACACTTATTGATAAAAAAGCAAAACCCTGAGCACAGACTATTCTAGGTGACTAAAGCCCAGTTGCTCAGCATCATGAGGACTGTTCCCTGGCAGCTCAGCCCCAGTCACTGGACTGAATACATCCTACTAGGAGAGGAAGAGCATGCTACATCACTCGCCAGAACACATGACTGACATAGGCTTGTCAAATGAACTCCCTTGTGGGCCCAGAGATGGCTCTGACCTCACTCAAGAGGTAGCAGACAGCCTGCCAGAAACCTTCAGGAAGCCCTGGTGCTACAAGGTTTAAGTTGTCCCCTTATTGCAGTGCTGTCACCCAGGCTGGCTGCATTCGGATATTCATTTTAATCCCTTGTTCCTTGCTGATTACTGGTAAGATAAATTTATTCTTTTGTAACTACAGGCTGATGGAGTCAGTTACTAGCCACCAGCTTAGGGTTCACAATGGACAAGCCTTCCTCTACCTCAAATGAGAAAAATAAGGGATCTGCTTCCCAAGAGCAAGGAGACTACTAGAGATCTAGAAACAGCAGGGCTGTCATGCTGGAAACAAGATGCCCATGTAGATCTGCATGTACCCATGAGTGGTGCTGGCCAGAGGGAGAGGTGGTCCCTGGAACAGCAGCATGCACTGAGCCAAGGGCATCCCTGACCCTGGAGTTGGGGACATAGCATGCACTGTACATGTTTAGAGACTCATCTGAGAAGGCAGTTTCCTGATAAAGCCTCAAACTGCATTGTGTATCCTCAACAGAACAGATAAATTCTTAACAGCTGTTTGCACTTTTGGATTCCCCTTCTGTTTTTGGAGACTGGGGCATGAAAGACTAGAGCTATATAATTCAAGAAACAGATAACCTGCCAGTAGCTTTCTTAAAGAATACATAGATGCATTATGGAGAGAGCCTTCTCTAAGAGCTAATGGCAAGCAGAATCTCTACTGGTCCTGAGAGGTCAAGGGAAGGTCACTTCAGCTTGCCACTCCAAGCACCCCCCCCCCCCGCCCACTCTGCAGACAGTTGTGGCTTTCTGGCTGACCAGCTCCCAGCCATGCAAACCATGCACATTTGTATCTTCCCTCCCTCCTTCTGCCCCTTCCTTCCTCCTTCTTCCCTTTCTCTTCCTTCCTCTCTTCCTTCCCCTTAACTCCACAGAGTTTAAAGCCAGAGCAGCTGATTTATTATCCCGCTGTCATATAAAGTACTGAGTGACTTGAACCTTCCTATCAGAAAAGGACAACTCTGGGCTGGAGAGATGACTCACTCTTGCTTGCTGTTTAAGCATGAGGGCTTTGCAAGGCCTTGAGACCACCTGTGCTTGACTCCCTAGAACCCATGTGAAAAGCTGGGTATGGCCATGCAGGTCTGTTACCCAAGTCCAGGGAGGGGAGCAGAGACCAGAGAATCACTGGGGCTTGGTGACTGAAAAACAGCAGCTGTAGCTTGAGGGAGAAACCCCATCTTAAGGAAATATGCTGATGAGCAATAGAGAAGGTTTTCTGGCCTCTCACACATAAGCACAGCATATGCATCTGCACACACATGGCACCACATAATACAACACACATCCTACACACACACTATGTTCACCTGAACATGACAAGTATCCTGCTCCAATGGGAGCAGTGATCAAGACGGATTCTGGTGGCTTGGGGGCTGCTGACACTAAAAAGTAATAGGCACTGAAACAGATGGTGCTTGTTGGACTCGGAGTGCAATGCACTGTGAGCCCCAGGCAGCAAGAGTGCACTGGCATTAGTCACTCCTACACAGCAAGAGATGTCCTGGGGGAGAAGCTGCATGACACTTCTGACAGGAGAGGCTGATGATTCTCCAGTCTCCACACATCTTCCTTCATGAAAAATATCAATAAACATGGTTTGATGGGACTGAAACAGACAGGTAAGGAAACACAAGGGATGAACTGTCACCACTTGGTGCTTGAAAATGCATGAATAGTGTATCTCTTACTACTTTCTTCAGGACTCCTTCATCAATAGCATGGTGTTTCTCTTCTCACTGACTAGAAGTTAACTCCACCCAGAGAATATGAGAAAAAAATTCAGAAAACAAAATCTAGGAAGCCAAAGCTGAAGACTAGAAAACCAAATAACAGAAGCAATAGAGTAAGGCTGAAAAAAAAAATATTAGACCTGAACACAACAACTGAATCAAGGGCCTCCCTGTGCTCGCTGAGCCTCCTTCTACACCTGCACCCAGACCTACCAGTGGTTTGAGTCTAAATCTTGTGACTATGAATTTAAACTTGACTCTTCCATTTCCAGAAGACAGCACTTGCTGCCCAGTTCCCATCAGCCACAGCTCTGAACATTTCAGTTCCTTCCAAGGGCCTATAGCAGTGGCATCTGTATCCCCTAATGAGATTCAAGCCCCTTCAAACTAACATGTCAGGAATTGTATGGCACAATACAGGCCTGGTCCTAGCCAGACCACATGGCAGAAAAAGCCAGGAAGTGGCTTCTGTGAACATGGCGTTCTGCGCAGGCCTGGCATGACAACAGCTACAGTCCCATGCTTGAAAGAAACCTGCTACGAGATGACCTGTACAGAGACAGGCTGTCATTGGTCACAAAAAGGGGACCACCCCATACAATGATTGACCAGCCAAGCCCCTTAAAAACCCTCTGCACTTCCTCAATAAACAAGTTTGCGGCAGCTCGCTTCCCACTTTCACCCAACTCCCGGAGTCTGTGTCATGATTCCATGCTGCTCACCCCCAACTCGGCAGAGACCCTGCCGTCCCTCCTGGGCTGGCCTTAGGGGGGACCACAACAAGGAATACCTTCTGGGTTCTTCCCAGGACTAAGATCACAGCATCGGCCTCCTTCATTTCCAGGGGTTACACTGGACAATATTCAGGTGAAAGGGTAGGCAACATGCAATGGACAGGCTCCTGTAAACCAGGCACCTTCCCAGTTTATCTTTCATGTTCAATTCAGAGATTAAGTGCCAAGTGGACAGAGCCTCTACTAGGTGCTAGGGCCAGACCAGCAGCAAGGCAGACTGTCTAGTGAGAAAATACAGCCAACCCTCCATATCCTGATAGGAAGGCAGATCTCCATGGCTGCTAAGATAGTATAGCCTTTGAATCCTCCTGAATACTTTAACTCATCTCTGTACCACTTTAAATTATCTCCACAGTACTTATACACTAATGCAATGTGAATGACAACATTCTTTCATAAATAGCTGTTACACTGTTTGCTTTCAAGAGTAATGATAGGAAAGCAGTCTTTATGTGTTCAATATAGGCACATTTTAAAGAAAATAATTAAGAATTTTAAAATCAATATACAAAACCAAAATTACATATATTTATGGGACATCATGTAACATTTCTATACACATATACAATGCATGATGTTTAAATTGGGTTAAATATACTTATTTTCTGAAACATCAAATTCCGTTCCCCAAGCTTTCTGAAGTGTGCAGTTTGTTACTGTTTTCTATAGTCACCCGACTGTGCTAAAACACACCAGAGCATCTTGTCCCCATCTCTCTCCACCATTTTTTTTTCTTTTGGTTTTTCAAGGCAGGGTCTTGCTCTAGCTCAGGCTGACCTGGAATTCACTATGTAGTCTCAGGGTGGCCTTGAACTCTCGGTGATCCTCCTACCTCTGCCTCCCAAGTGCTGGGATTAAAAGTGTGCACCACCACATCCGGCTTCTCTCCACCAGTTTTTAAAACAATAGTTTCAATCCATTGTTGGCTGACTCTGCACAGACAGATATGAGGGACCAATGACCCATGTCTACATTTAGGGTGAGGAAAAAAAAGGTGCTGAGAAGCATTATAGCACACAGGAAACTTCCAGAGAAATGAAGCACTGCTACTGGCTAGAGTAGGAAAGTGAAGGCTGTCTGACATTCCCATCCTGGTGGGAAGAAGTGATGGTGGTGGGGGTGGATTTTGCTTCCTTGTTCTTCAGGAAACTGCATATTCAAAGTGCAGCATCAGGCATGGTGGTTTGCTTTGTTGTCTTCATGTAACCTAGGAGATGAACTGGCATTCAGGTCCAGAGCAACCAGGTGTTCTTCCTGTCTCCTGGAATGCAGGAAAGGTGTTCCTTTGGCTCCTAAAAGGTATCCACACATCCTCCCTCCCCTCAGAGGGAGAGAGCTCCTCCGACCCACAGAGCCCCACACCCTAGCCAGGGCCCTAGAGCATGTTCCTAGAACTGGAGGCCAGAAGGGGGCTTATGCCAATGATGCCTCTGAATCCATGTGGGAACACAGACCCTGTGGGGCAGGACCCTGCTCTGGAGAGGCAGAATCCCCAGCCTCAAACACCCACTTGAACCTTCCAGAGCACCAACAGGGCAGACAAGTGCAGGGATCAATGCCACTGCCATGGAAGAGGCTCCTCCAGGGGATGGGGCAGCCTAAGAGGAGACAATTACACACCAGGCAGAAGGAGCTGAGACAAGGAGAGCAAAACCTGGCAGCAGCACACAAGGAACGGGACCACTCCCCACAAGGAACGGGACCACTCCCCACAAGGAACTGGATCATTCCCACAAGGAACCGGGTCATTCCTCAAGTGCCTTCTCTCAGATCATGGAGCAGATCACGAGTTGTTCACCTATGTCTCTGATTTGAATCAAGATCCATGATGCTGCACTTTGAAGGCTGGGAACATGTTAGTGCTACAGCAAAGGCGTGCAACACTAGCAGCATGTACAAGCAGAGTGCCAGCCTTGCTCTATGTACTGTGCTCCATTAATTCATTCAACCCTTACCGCTGCCCAACAGCAAATGCCCAGTCCACTATAAGATGGAGAATGCTGTGGTTTACATTTTAAGTATGCTCCAATGTTTGTGTGATAAAAGTTTGGTCCCCCATCTTGGCACTATTATAAGGGGGTGAAACCTTCAAAAGTTAGGGGCCAGTAGGAGGTCTGCAGGACACTGTTAGTGTACCCCTCTAGGGGATGGTGAAACCTGGGCCTCTTTCTCTTCCCCTTGCTTGTTCCCAGATATGAAATGAACAGTTTGCTCTGCCACTACCATGACATGGCACCGCAGGTCCAGAGCAACATGACCGCTGATCATGGACTGAAACTTCTAAAACTATGAGCCAAAAATAAATCTTTTCTCTTTTTACATTGCTTTCGTGGTAACAGAGGGAAACTGGAAGAAGGAGTAAATAGCTTGCCTTGGATTGTACAGGCAGAATATTATAGTATTGGCTTCTAAGTCTGAGCACTAAGTCACTCTGCAGCTGAATATTAAAAAATTTATAGAATAATAGATGAGCTGTCTTTAGTTCAGATATCTGTAGTCTAGAAGTGTGAGTGGAGAGACTGGAGAACGTTAGCAGAAGAAAAACTTTATGTCCTCCATGTTTTCCTCTAAAGATCTTGCTGGGGTGTTTGGAGATGTTATGGTTTCAGTGTAAAATGTACCCCATAGGCTCATGTTTGAATACTTGGTACCCTGCTGATGGTGTTGGCCACCTGTGGACTTTCTACAAGGAAGGTTGTGGAACCTTTAGGAGTTGGAGCCTTGCTGGAAGAAGTGGGTGACTGGGGATGGGCCCTGAGGTCTTATAACCCAGCACCACCTGCCATACCTTCCCCAGCATGATGAAACTCCCCTTTGAAATTGCAAGACACGTTGCTGTTTTCTTTGCATATGCTGCTTCTTGCTGGGCATTTGTTCTAGCAAAGAGAAAATAACTGATACAGGGAGACAGTTCCACTGACTACTCAGGGAAATTCTTGTGTGAGTTAGAAAATGTGTCCCTCCAAGACCAATTAGGATCAATGTGATCTGAATAGTGCCCACCTTCTGAATTGCACTGTGCTCAACCTATATAACCACACATGACATTCCTAAGAGCTATGGGATGTGGCTTGAAGTGCATAATGGTTTTAGAATGAAGAAAGCTAGTTTACAATAGTCACATTTTACTTCCTGGTTTTTATTTCCTGAAAAATGTATTTCTTAAGTCACATATTATAAATCTCTATATGTCAACCTAGACAGCATTCTGTATCTAAATCAAAGAGTCCATAACAGTCACTTGGCCTGTGGTCTAACAACCACCTGCTCTATGTTCTGTTTGCCAAGTAGTTCAATTACTTCCCACATGGCACACACAACCAATTTTTATCAATATTGTAAGCCTAGCCCCAAACACAAGTCCAAGGCCAGAGTGATCCAAGGTGAGGATTGTGACCATGGGCAAAGTTGCCGAGGCATGCATTAGATAACAGGTCTAGGCTGTACTAGTCTGACCACCAGGAAGTTTACCACCAGTAGCCACATCCAGGAACCCCAAGGCCTCATCTCATGCATACTCCCTACTTCCCACAGGAAACATGCCAAACAAAAGGCAACTTCATCTACTTTAAACGTGGGAATATGCTTTGGAACTAATGAATTTTGTTTGTCAAAGTTCACAAAGAACAGGGTCTCACTGTTAACCCTGGAAGACCATGTCTCCAGAGACTCCTCAGTTTGTGGGAATATGTGACAGCTGCCAGACCATGAAGACAAAAATAGAGCCCTTTCAAAGACACAGCACCCATGGTGGGTTCTCAGAAAACTGAACTGAAGGTGATAATTCCAAATATAAGCATTAAATTTTTAAAAGTTGGAGTTTGTACTCAGCTACTTCTCTGAAAATAAACTTTCTGCTTCTATTAGACATTGTAAAGTTTTACATTAAGCCTTGTATTGGTCAACTCTATGTTACTATGAGAATATACCTGAGGAAATAAACTGATATAGATAAAAAGGTTCTGGAAGTTCCAGCCTTAGGTTGGGTGACCCACTGGTTTGAGACAGAGACAATGGTAGCACTAGGTCACCTCCTAAGCAAGAAGTGCTCTAAACACAGACTGAAAGCAAATTCAAAGTCCATCATTTAGTCATTTTATTTTTAATAAAAAATAAGGATGATAGACTTTTTTATTTCTTATTTCTTCATTTTATTTTTTCCTTTCTTTTTTTTTTTTAAACTTTTTAAATTTGACAATGCAAATACTTCCCTCCCCTCCTCAATATATTTTTCATAGAAACTTGTATAAAAAAAAAAATCAAAATTTGTTATCTAATAAATCATTAAAAAAAATCAAGTTATACCAAAACAATGTTCTCTCTACAAAGAACAGAACTCAGATGCAAAATAGTACTAGAAACCACTGCTGGTAAAGTTGAGGTCAGGAGAGGGAAGGAGTTAAGTGTGAAGATGAACAGAACTGGGAGAGAAGCCATCAGGGGAGGGTCAATATAAATTGAAGATAGTGTGAATAAGACTTTTAAACCCCTTTTTGAATTCACTGCAGGAGTCTGAACTTTCCTTCCCTTTGTTCCAACCAAAACAAGTGCTGCCAAAGCCCTTGAGAAACAGATGCTTCCCTGGGGCCTGAGAGGAGGTCCAGAAAGCTCAGAAAATGTCCCTATAGACCAGCCAACTATGGAAGGTACCTTCAGTAGTGAAAACAGTACTAACTACTGCATTACAGCAAAACTGTTCTTGGGGTAACCAACTGCTCCATTGAGGGACTGGAGAAAACTAAACAAAAGTTCAGGACAGAGAAACACAAGCATTAGAGTCAGAAGAAATATATTAATGCACCTCACTTCTGCGTTTTGTCAGATGGTGATGACCACTGGGATGACCCAAAAGGCAACATAGTGCTGAAAAGCATCAACAGCACTGAAACAGTCAGGCTCAGGGAGTGGAAGAGGGGCAGAAAATAACCAGATTTCATCTACATCTCCAGACAGAAAGTTAAATGACCTTGTTGTAAGATCAGAATAAAGAAAAAGAGACATCAAACAGATGGTTCAGAGGTGGGGTATAAAAGACCTAAAACTTTGTTTGGCTCTGGCCAGAGTTAAACACCCTGCAAAGAAGGACTCAAGGTCAATTCTCCAGTATCCACTCAGTTCATTTGCAGTGGCAAACCCATCCAGCCCTTGCAAATAAATAAAATATTTTTAAAAAGGCTAGAGCATGGTTAATTTAGATATATTCTAAAAGTGAATTTTTAAAGAGTTGGACCATTTGTTTTTGGTTGATTTTCTGCAATCTGGGGCATATTTTTACTTCAAAATCCTGGAACAGTGATTTGCCTGTTAGTCAGCTTTCTACTACTGTGCCAAATCAATAAGTTGAGACAATCCATTTTAAATTTTAATAGTTTGCCTTCACTTCCTTTAAAACACTTTATACTACTTTAGATCATGGTTTCTTTTTTAAAGGTTTTTCTTCATTTACCACATTTAAGGAAAGACTAGTATGACTATAATCCCTTAATAGCTAGTCCATCATTAGTCATTTTATTTTAATGAATAAGGATAGATATTTAAACTTGGCAAATACTCTGATCATACCAAAATTTGTTACAATAGAAAACAACTTCACAAAGAACAGAATCATGGTGGCAAGAGCTGCAGTTTGTGGTGCAGAACTGCCATCAGGACACTTTTACCCCACTTCACTGCAGGAGTCTGAACTTTCCTTCCCTTTGCAAATGAGAAAGCAGATCCAGAAAGGCTGGGGTCCCAGCATACTAACTACCTTCAAAACCTTAGGGAGCATTGTAAGGACTGGAGAACACCCTTCAGGACAGAGAAACACAAGCATTAGAGTCAGAAGAAATATAGCACCTAGCGTTTTGTCATGAAAAGCATCTCTCAGAGTAAAAATAACCCCACATCTCCCGTGAAAATGTTGGTCCCAGATAGACTACTTTGTTGACTCTCCTCAATGAACTCAACAGAAACCCACCAGCCCTGGCTAGAGTCGCTTGGACCATTTGCCCCCTTGGTTGATTTTCTGCAATCTCTTTAACAGTGATTTGCCTGGACTACTACTGTGCCAAATCAATTTGAGACAATCCAGCACACTTTAGATCATGGTTTCTGACGTTTCACTGCATGGCTGGCCCAGTCATCCAAGCCCTCACACTGTGGGGACTACCAGGAAGCAAATGAGAAACAGCAATGCCATAATCTCTAAGCCCCCACCTCCTAAAGGCACTTTGTGGAGGTTTTTATGTGGACCTTTAGAGCACACTTCAAGCCTTCCAGGGACTCCATATTAAACTTTGTGAGTTGTTCAGACCTCCATATTAAAAAGTTGTTCAGACCTCTTCTTGTCCTGAATAACTTTTCAAATGAAGGAAAAAACTAGGCAGGTAATCTGATTGCTTAGTTGATGTTTAAGAAAATGCAGTTGATTTTTCTCTTCATTCACCAAATATGCCAATTAACTTGCTTGTATTTAATTATTCAAATTCATCATATATATATATGAATCAAATATATATATTTGATTGATTGATGCCTCAGTGTCTCCATTTGCACTGCATCTCTCTTAGCTTGAAACTGACTGCAGGGTGGTGATAACCACTAAGCTTCATCTGGAAATCCAACCTGTAAAAGCAACTCTGATCAGGAAAGGAAAGGAAGTTTACTCACTAAATCATCTATCCTACCAAAAGGAAAAGAAGGCAATGATGAAACAACAACAAAACTAGAAAACTTTGAAGGGCCAGTACATAAGAATACCTTTTATGACTTAAAGGGGGAGCTAAACAATGCCAAATAAACAGCTCGGAAAGGTAAAGGACTGATGACATCACTTATTTAAATCTTCATTCACAGAAAATTAACACATATAGCTATGAAAAACTGCTATCTATAATATAAGAGGAACTCATACCAATATAAAAAGCAAAACAGGGGTGGCCAGTATTGTGGGTTTAAAATAATAACCTCCAGCTAATTTCTAAGTCCCTGGATCCAGCATTAGTGGTCATGTGACTTGCTTAGGCCAAAGAGACAACAATCAAGAGGCCAATACTAATTTTTTTAAAGTACTTGCACAATGAGGTTGGCTTTCTCTTGCTTGAAGAAAGAACAAACTACGTGAAGAGGGGCCCCAACCCATTCCTGCTGTCCCAGTAACCAGACCAACACAGGAGCGAAATTAATGAACATTACTTTAAGCCTCTCAATATTGGGGCTGTCTGTGCAAGAAATGCACACTGATAGAGGAAGTAACATAAAAAAGGTTATGCTTTACTATCAATGAGGAACCAACAAAGAAAGAACTAGAATCCAATCTGTCAAATCTGAGGAGCTGGCGCGAACCATTCTTGTCTGTAAGGTGATAAGCTGCCAAATACAAACCGGCTGGGGAACAGTTTTCCCCAAAGACTTTCAGGAGCACCTTCATGCGGAGGGTCAGAGGCAGTAAAGGGCAAGTGGTGATGAGCTAAAGGCCCCACTGAGAGCTCAGTCTGCCCTGAAAGTTTGCTGGCTTTCCTTATCTGGAGGCTAATAAAGACACAGGGAGGTTGTGGAGTCATGGAGGGACCACCTCAAAAAGCTCTCCAAAGGCTCTGACAGGGCACTGGATACAAAAAATTAAAGCAACAAATTACAGCATGTACTCTGTGGGCATCTGTGTGTGAATGTGATCTCTGCTTCTTCAGACTCCCTAATCCCTTACTTGTCCAAACTGAATAATACCCATTTGTCCAATGAAATGTAGTACTCTTTAGTACTTTAGGCTCTTTAGTACTCCCCACAAATATGGGAAAAATTAAAAATTAAGGTGGTCTCACAACTTAACATAGCTGAGGGTGCCAGGAAGTTGTCCTGTCATCCGGACAGTGGAAGGAATGCATGTAGAGAGACACTATAGAAGCCTCCAATATTCCAGTTGCTCTGAGTGGGAGTATAGATACACACTAGGGCTCTGCCTACGTACTTGCATTCTGGCAGTGAGTATGGAATACTGAGTGGAACTGTAGGGTCTCACCACATGCTTGCATACTGGCCGTGAGCACTGCTGGGAAGTCTTGACTCCAAGCAGTGTGGCCTGTGGGACAGGTTTGAGGAGGGAGAGGAAACATCAGTGCTGATTTTGGCAAGTGTGCTGCGGCACAACATTGAGCAGTGCTCTTTTGTGAATGAGGAAGACTCATGTATAGGAAACTAGTTGCTTTCCTAACAGTTGGTCCTTCCACTGTCCGGATGACAGGACAACTTCCTGGCACCCTCAGCTATGTTAAGTTGTGAGACCACCTTAATTTTTAATTTTTCCCATATTTGTGGGGAGTACTAAAGAGCCTAAAGTACTAAAGAGTACTACATTTCATTGGACAAATGGGTATTATTCAGTTTGGACAAGTAAGGGATTAGGGAGTCTGAAGAAGCAGAGATCACATTCACACACAGATGCCCACAGAGTACATGCTGTAATTTGTTGCTTTAATTTTTTGTATCCAGTGCCCTGTCAGAGCCTTTGGAGAGCTTTTTGAGGTGGTCCCTCCATGACTCCACAACCTCCCTGTGTCTCCCAGCCGCCTCTCACTCCATCTAAGCAGAGGCTTCCAGCTTTGGGACAGGCCAAAGCAATTCTACTAGGAACGCTGATGTCACAAGATATCAAGTGTGACACTTGCAAGCTTTGTGCCAGCCACTCATGTGAAGGGAAGGAAAAGGGACCACCATTGTGCCATGTCTACATAGAATAGCCATTCTGCTGGGGTGTTGTTCCTTGGCCTTCCTAACCTCCAAGATGATGATATCATAGTCTGTTTTCAATGACTGTTAACAAAATATCTGAGGCTGGGATTTCATAAAGAAAACAAGTATATTTTATTCGTTCACAGTTCTGGTGGTAAGGATCCAAACAGGTTGGTACCAGCATCCTGGCAAGAGACTCTGAACTGTACCACAACATGAGAGGGGAACTGGCCACATGGAGAAGGGAGACAGGGTCACTTGGTAAGACAAGAAACAAGGGGTTGAGAAAGAGTATTGGCTCAATCTTCATAATCACTTTTTTTTAAAATCACGTTTTAATTTTTATTATTTATTTGCACAAATGTGCACAGGCACATGTATGGTACATGCACACACTCGCCAAGGCCTCCTGCCTCTGTAAACAAACACCAGACACGTGCCAGTTTTTACATCTGGCTTATGTGGGTGGCTTGGAACTGAACCCAGGCTGGCGGGCTTTGCAAGCAAGGGCCTTTAACCAACCCTATCATCACTTTCTTTTGCATGAACTCATCAACCCCTAACAGACCTAAATAAAGTCCAAAAGATCACCATTCATCTATTTTTGAGAGTGGAGCCTCACGACCTAATTACTTTGCACTAGGCTCTACCTCTTAATGGTTCTGTCTCCTCCATCACCTCACCAGGGGTCAAGGTTTGATAAATTGGGGCAGGGCAGATAGTATTAGGAGGTGAGGCTTTGGGGAGGTAATGACACCCTGAAGTCAAATTTCCTCACAAACAGGATTAATGTCCTTATATATATATATATATATATAAAAGATCCAAAGCAGCTGCCTAACCTATTGCTATGTGAGGACACTGCAGGAAGGCGCCATCTATGTACGAGAAGACATCACATTTGCTGCTGCCTTGATCTTGGACTTCACAGCTTCTAAGACTGACAGAAATTAAATTCCATGGGTATAAGGCATTCAATTTCTGGTGCTTGTTATAGAAGCCTAAATAGACTAGGGCAGCCTATTCTAATATCACAGCTAGCCTGCAAAGCAGGCGCCATTGCACTTTACAAATGGACAAACATAACTTGAAGGCTGAGCAGCTTGCCTGATGATGTCATAGTCCTGTGTCAAACTGAATTTGAACACAGGTGTTTTGATTTCAAGGACTCATACTGTTTCCATATTATTGAACTGCAGTTTGTGAAAGAGTCTACTTAGTGACACCATGGTGGCAGCTCATTTTCTGTTCCCTCAAAGGTCTTCCTGAAGTTTAATAAGGAGTACCCAGCCTGATTCCCAGTCTAAAACGCCCCAACCTTAGGATATTTACAAATGCAGAAAAGACCTCAGAGTCCCATGGGCATCTTTAAGCACACAGTGTGAAGGTCAAGTGGTACAGTGATGACTTATATTGAGTTTCCTGACACCCTACAGTTCCTACAGCCAACTTTGTGGTGGTGGTGGTGGGGGGGGGAAGTGTCCATGATTCTGGTCTTAGCACGAAACAAGAAACGAATATGCAAACCTCAAGGCTATTTTACAGTCTAAAATTTACCTCCCAGAGCCCAAGTTCCCACAGTAGCAAGTCAGTCCAATAAAACCAGTCCAAGAAGTAAAACTTTGCTTTAATTCCCAGCTGACACTTGGAAAAGAAAGTGATCAATTCACATGGAAGAACTAACATGCATGTCATGTTTTCAGGCTCTAAGAGTCTGAGCATCCATGTAAAATCACCACAAGAAACAAACTTAGATCACAGTGTCAAGACAGAAGTCCAGTTACAGCAGAGGCTGATGCCAGCCTAGGATTCTGAAGCCCAGAAAAGTGACTGCAGCTCTCAGCCTCACTTTGATTTGCATTAAGCAGCTATATTCCATCTCTGTATCTGAACACCTCAAAGGCAATAAATTGACCCTAAAAAGACAGAGTCCTTATCCTGGTCCAACAGGAACATGTAGAACACTCTCCGGGACCCAACTATGCCAGGTAGGGGTAGCTTCTGGTGAGGTGGGACCTTCCTCGCCTTGTGCTGTGAGATGACCATGGTCCTTCCCAGAAGGCTACCATGAGCATCAGAAGCGAACACTCTGAGGGGCTGCAAGAAAGCAACTCATCCTCATGGAGATATACCTGTACTTGCTTGAGGCTGAAACCCAAAAGCAAGTATAAAATGGACCAACCAGCTTTGTCCAGCTTCTCGCTGTGTCTATACCACACAGACCAGAACCCACTCATGACAACGGGCAAGGTGTGAGAAAGGTTGCCTGGCTTTGGCAGGGAGGATTGTCCTGGCACCACCACTCAATAGCAGAGAGAAGAACCTGCCCTGAGCCACAGGCTGGTTCTGCAAGACTCTGACTCTCATCCCTTTAGGCTGTATAACACCCTCCCACTTCCTAACCTGAGTCTGTTTAACAGAACTTTCTGATAAGATGCTCCCTTTCAGAATGGCATGCTTGCAGAGTTTCCTCCTTCTAATAGCTATTCCCATAGCAACTATTAGGCCAAACAGTCCTCATTTTCAAAGATGGTTTCACATAGCTTAGATTTAACTTCCAGTCTCAGGTTTGCATTTGCTTTGGAGGGTTCTCAACACATCAGGAAGGTGGAATTGTATTCACTAATGATGGTGTTGCCTAAAGAGTCAATGGAATATTTGTTTTGTTAACACCAGAGGTTTATAATAGAGTATTTGTTTTGTTAATATTACTGGAGGTTTTCATATTACTACAAGTCAGCTATATACTTTGCTCTGCTAAGCTACTCCTAAATGCAAAAGTGCTCATTTTCCTGAGCAAACTTATGTACCATGCTTTATCATGACTTGTGTGTTCTTAAATGTTTTATGCTCCCCTTACATTTTATCTCTAGCTCCGATTAGAATCTATTCTCTTTCAGGCCATAAACACTATATCCTTCAACAGTACAGAAAAATAGCTGCAGAGGTTCACTAAACCATCAGTGCCTCAGAAACCATGGTTGCCATCAGAATTTCAAGCAGTCTAAGGCTGGCAGGAAAGAGTATACCTTCCTCACAATTATCTACCACAGTGCTTAATGACCATTGCTAGCAGCAGGAGCTTTTGCTTATGAACAGAAGTTTGGCAATAGAAACTACAGAAACACACTGCCCAGGGCTGAAATGATGCACATGGAGCTGGAATCAATTCTACAGTGGTTCTGATCCTCACTCACTCATCTTATCTACGTATGCCTTCCACATGTGTCTTCATTCAGCCATCCGTTCATTATTCTCTCAGCCATATATTCCATGTTGACTCATTCATGCAGGGAATTATTCATCAACTCATCCATTCCCTTACCCAGTCATACACTCCTGCATTCAATCATGTAGTCACTTGTTGATTCTTTCCCTTACTGACTTTTCCATTCACTGATCCATTCAGCCATTCACTCCTCCACTCCCTAAACAGTTCACTCATCCGTCCCTTTGCTTGTTCATTCATTTGATTGACTCAATTTGCTTATTAATCTATTTAGCCATTTACATATTTGTTTAGTCATTCCTTTCATTCCCTACACCATCTGCTTATGCAGTCACTAACTTTCACCTGTGTGACATATTAGAAGCAAGATATGGATAGGGAAAGACCGTAACATTGAATAGTTTGAAGTTCAGTGGAGAAACAACTGTGCATGACTAGATTACAGTATAGTGAACTGGAGAAAAGGAAGGTGAATACACTAACAAATTCATTGCGAGAAACCGAGGTACATCCACTACTGACCACTTCTCCTGTCCAGTAGTCATCTATGTGTCCTCACATCACTCAGCCTTACTGGCCACTCCTCCCAGCCTAGGAACATGGCTGTCTTGGCATCCATGTCTCAACTTTTCCTTGCCTTCTCTTACTCCAGTGGCTGTTTTCCTAGTGCCCTCCCAACCAGTAGGTCACAGGGTCCTAGGCTCTATGTTTGTATCTTTTCTCCAGTATCTTCTCCAGGTTTATATCTTTAAATGTCATTTTTGTGTAAGATGTTGATATAAATTATAGTCCTAAGCAGTAAATCATTAAAAATGAAATGGAGGTCTTTTAATAATTGTCTGGACAATAGGTATAGACAAGGATTTTCTTGGGAAAACAAGCACATGGTCACCTTTTTAATTGCATTGACTCCAACCACATGCAATAACTCAGCTTGTACAGCCAGTGAACTCTTGGGAATCTCTGATATCTAACAAACACCTCAACTCTCATGTGCTCCAATAAGAATATTTTACATTCCAACTGACCATTCATCAGTCTTTAACACTGTCAAATAATATTAGCATTCTACCAGCTGCTCAGGCCACAGCTCTGGGTGCTAACCTTGAGTACCTCTTCTCACACCAACGTCTAACACATCAACACAACCCGTCAATCCTTCTTCCAAACAAAGCCTCTGTCTGCCCACCTATCTCCATCTCTGCTACTGCAGTCCATTCCGTCACCATAACTTCCTGCCTGAGGTACTGTAATCACCTCTGCCTGGTCATCCTGTCTGCTTTTAATCTTGATTCCCTTACTATTGTTGGCTGTGCAGCCAACAACAAGAACTTTCTAAGGCAAACTATTGCATTCACTTTGCTGAATAAAATCCTCAAATGATGTCATAATGCTCTGAGGACATGGTCCACCTCCTTCCTTAGATTTCAAGAGCATATGGACTGTGTTTCATTCTTTAAAACTACCACACCATTCCCATCTTAGTGCCTTTGTAACCCTGATTCCTACCTAGCTGGATGGTACTCACCATTCAGATATATAGATCTCATCTTACACACAATTTAAAAAAAAATGTTTCTACTACAGTTTGAATCTGAAAAGTTCTCTAAGGCTGGAGAGATGGCTTAGTGGTTAAGGCACTTGCCTCCAAAGCCAAAGGATCCATGTTCAATTCTTCAGGAACCACATAAGCCTGATGCACAAGGTTAAGCATGTATCTGGAGTTCATTTACAGTAGCTGGAGGCCCTGGTGTGCTCATTCTCCCTCTCCCCCCCCCTCTCTCTCTTGCTCGCTCTCTCTCTTCCTCTCTCAAATAAATAAATGAAAAGGAAAACAAACACAAAAGGTTCTCTAAAGCCTCATGTATTGAAGGCTTAGCTGCCAGTCGGTGGCATTGTTAGGAGGTAATGGAACCTTTACAAAGTTAGGATACTGAGGGAATATACTTGGAGGGGATATCAGGATATGAATCTCTTCCTCTCCACTTCCCATCTGCCATATGGTTGAACAGGTCTCCATCATGATCTCCCACCATTATACACTGTGATGTCACAGGGCCCAAAGCAATTGGGCCAAATGACCATAAACTCAAACTCCTGATACCATGTGCCTAAAGAAGATCCCAAAGTTTAAATTCCAAATACCACAAGTGTTTGTCATGGTGACAATTGTCCAACTACAAAATCCCCCAAACATCAACCACAAAATTAGTTCTTGTGTCATTTCTGTTACATTATCTCAGAACGCTGTCTCCATGTCATCAGCCCCCACTGGAATGTGAACTTTATAAGACCATGGATATCCTCTTCTCATTCCCTGCCACATACTCAGTGCAGGGAAAGTGACAAGCACTCCATAAATACCTGGGAGAAAGTTAAGTAGAAAAGAGAACAAATGAGCACTCTAAGGTGTAAGATACATGGACAGATGGTCTGAGGAGCCAGGATGAAGTCCATGATGTAGTTCCCTTCTCGTCCCCTCCCCTCAGTCCCATGACAGTTGGTCCTGTCAGTTATAGGGCGATCTTTGGCCTCTCATTCTATAGTCCTTAAGTGCATGTGTTGCCCAGGCATCCCTAAGAAGCTTTGGTCAGCCCTCATAAGGTACATATAGAAGGTATTAGCACCCAACTGCCAGCCTGGCTCTGTGTGATTAAACAGATCACCTCCCCATAGCACTATGGACAGTCTACTGCTTCCTCCTCCCAGACAAGGACACTCTGAACTAGATTTTTCTAATAGTCTCTAGCCTCCAGAATTATGGAACCATGAATCACACAATTCAACTTGGCCTCACAAAGGATAAGATTCTCTTTGCCTGAAATCCTTGACATCCTAGTACTATTCTGTAAGATCTTCTGAAGTTTGTTCCTTTGCTAAGAGCACTCATAAGCAGAGGCTTCACTGGGGTTTCAGAGTTAGGGTCACAATTCCCATAGAGCCAACTATATCCCTGTCTAAGGGCATCTGTGGTTCATTCAAGAAGATCTGACCTCCACTTTTGGCTTCAAGGTCTCTGAGGAAAACATGTCCCAATTGACAAAGTAGGCCACTGTTCTTGACTTGACTGGTTTCTGATAAAGTAGATAATCTCCATTGCTGGGGCAGGAGTCAAGGAAAAAAATCTGTTTGGGTTGACCAGGTGTCCCACCTAGACTAGTGTCAGGACATGATGATCTACCAGCTGCAACTCGGGGCCTTGTACTAGGGTCTGTACAGCAAAGCTTGCATTCTTTCCTCCAAGGGTCAAGACTCCAGACATGCACCATGTACAAGACCATACACAACACAACATGACACCTGATGGAGGAAGACATTCTGCAGCTGACTCACAGTGGCCTTATGAATCCCTATACACAACTTCCATTCAGACCTGTGACCACAGAAACACTGTGAGACAATATGAATGAGACAAGTTTGGGGACTGTTAGACTCCACTGTGCTGGCAAAGATGAGGTATATGCCTAAGACAAAGCAGCAAAATAGATGTAAGAGGAATGGGTTCTACCTAGAGCAGATTATGACCAGAAAAGAAAGAGAGGCAGGAAGCACCCATGTGACAGGCTGTCCATGACACCTTTTCATAAAAAAGTCAGTGTTGCTGGAGGAAATATTGGGAAATGGAGTTCTTCCATCAAAGTATGATTGTTCAGAGTATAGGCCAGGCAATTTGTCTACAAGGGCAGCCCCAAGGAAGAGGGTGTTTAAAGTCTAAGTGGAGTAAACAAATTCTGGAAGAAATAAGCAAAACTCATAGAAGAAAAGGAGAAAACAGGAATACTCAAGCCAAACAGGTAAGACCTTGGTGGTGTAGAGGGCTGGCAAAAGCCATAGAGAAAGGATGGATATGAAAAGTCCAAAGGTCCCCCACTGTAGCAGATAGCTTCAGGTTCGCTGAGATGAACTTCCAGACCAGGCACAGTTATGGAGGAAGGGATATTTATTGAAGCTTACAGGTTCAGGGGAAGTTCCATAATGGCAGAAGAAATTGGCCTGCTTTCACAGGACCAAACAGAGACAGCAAAGCCAAAAGCTAAAAGCCACACAGCTCAACATACTTCAGGAACTCCAGCTAGGCACACTTTGCATATCTTTAGATTGAAATCCCAAACCCACCACCACACCTTAATATCTACACAGAGACACTGCATCCAGCAAGGTAGCTGTAGATGTAAACTACAAACTAATAAAACACTGAATTATACTGGGGGCCATCTATTCAAACTACCACACCCAACAACAGATCAGGTGGGAGAAAATGCAAGGGTCAAACTTGAGATTAAGGTATGCATGCTGGGACAGCAAGGAGAGGAAAAAAGGGTGTGATGTTCTGTCAACAAAGTGTTCTTTAATCCCATTGTAGAAAATTTAAAAAGAAGAAAGAAAACATTTCAAAAGCATCCCTTTCAATACATTTTTCATCAACAAATATGGTGTTGAAAATAGGGAAGGGATTATGTAATGGCTTTGTCTTCATGACTAGCTTCTTTGCAAATGAATTGTCTCTTTTTAAGAAGATCCTCAGACTGGAACTTCTCCTTCAAAGGAGACCAGTGGTTTCTCATAAAGTCTTCTTTTGATTAGTAAAAGTTCACTCTTGTCATCACTGAATGTTAACTAACTTTGACTAATTCACAAGACAATGAGAATTCTCATTCCTAGATTTTTCTAGTAAGGTCGCTTCTCTTAAACATTTATTCCAAAAGATAGGTGTGGGTTTGTTTGGATGTAGAGGTGAGGAAGGAAGAGATGAGGCACAGGAAAGAGAGATGGATCAAGTTCTCAAGAAAGGCAGCACCTCAAGAGTATAAGAGGGGAAACTGATCATACAAGACAACAGAAAACCTTAAAACAGTAAAACTCCCAAAAGTAGGAGGGGTAGTAGAGGTAGTGAAAACATTAAGGCAGGTGAAGGCAGTGCACCAAACAATCCCTTGGGGTTGTATGAAATGATCAGTAAGACCAGTGGTGGGGGAGGAAGAGAAGAGATGCCAAAAGTTTGAAACCTTCAAATTGCTGTGGTAAAAAAAAATCTATTGGGGCTGAGGGATAGCTTAGCAGTTAAGGTATTTGCCTTCAAAGCCAAAGGACCCAGGTTCAATTCCCCAGGACCCACATTAGCCAGATGCACAAGGGGGCACACATGTCTGGAGTTCATTTGCAGTGGCTGGAGGCCCTGGTGTGTCCATTCTCTCTCTCCCTCTCTCCCTCTTTCTCGATCAAATAAATAAATAAATAAAAATAAAGATATTAAAAAACAAACAAATAAATAAATCTATTTGCCAACAAGTAAAAGTACTATAGATCCATGTCAGAGAATCCTCCTACTGCTAGAAATGAAAGGGACTCCAGTCCAAATATGATTTTTCAGATGAGGTAACTGAATCTCAAAGATTCTAAGTGAATTTACAAGATGAAATGACAAAGTCAAACTAAAATCCCCACAGTGGCTCACTTCATTATGTAATATAAAGTCCTGGCTTCATTTAAACCAAATAACAACAGGGTCTGAGGCTGAGGGAGATGGTGCAGTGGGTAAAGTATTTGTTGTTCAAGTATTGGAATCTAAGTTCAGATCGCCAGACCCACATAAAATGCTAGGCATAATGGCACACACCTAGAGGCAGAGACAGGAGATCCTAGAGCTTGCTGAATCTAGCAGAATCAGTGAGCTCTGGGTTTAACAAGAAACCCTGTCTCAAAGAATAAGATGGAGAGTGACTGAGAAAGATTCCTGACCTCTGGCCTCCACATGCATGCTCACACATGCAGATACACAAACATACCAGACATATGTGTGTGCCCATGCACATATGAATACATGTATGTATACACACACACACACACACACACACACACACACACACACACACACACACAGAGGGAGCAAGAAAACAAGAGACTGGCAGCCTCTGCAGACCAAATGATACATCCATGCTGACTAGCTAGTGGACCCTCCCAGAACAGCCTGGCAGCCACTTCACAAACTGTGACTTCTCACCTTCAAGCCCCAGGGAAAAGCCATCTGCAATTCTAGAAGACACTGTGATATATTTGTCTCCGCTGTATGTATACCTCCAGAAGCAAAAGCAAGTAGCTGTGTGAATCCCCTTCATGATGATGTGGGATGCACATGGGAACCACCAGCTCCTCTCTGCACATGTTTTTGTTTAATCTGCAGTATTTTTCAAAGCATTCCTTCTCCCTAAAGCTTATTTCTCAACCAAGTATACTCTTAAAAGAAGTAATACCCTTCCATTACCTCTGTTTCTTCTTACCTAGGCAGTAGATAATCAAATGGACCAGGTAAATGGCTTTATGTTGTCAAACAACACCTTCTGTATAGTGACCCCGTGTCCCAATCAGATTTCAAAGCCAAATAAAGGTCTAGCTTCAAAACCTCTTCAGAAGAGCATAGTTCACTTCATCTGAAAAAAATTGTGTACTTGATGAGAGAAGAAAAAGACCACTTTAACTCATAAAATCTACCCTTATTCAGTTCAGTTTTGTGTGAGAAGAAATTATGTCTTTGGGGACAACCCAATGAAAACTTCAGAGTAAAATACCCCTTAAGGCTTTTAGGAGCACATGAAAGCTTCCATTCCACAGGACCCTAAGAACATACAATGCATGCACAAAACCAGAGCTGTCATCTGCCCATTATCTTCTCCACAGTTATATTTATTACACGTCTATTACCAGTACCATGCCAATGCCAGGCCCTACATGCTACAGAAAGGAGTTCTAGGTGCCAACTTTATTTTGACCACAGAATTGTGACCTCTGTGGCCTTTGGGAGACATGCTGTTGCCACATCTTCTCATGTGCACAGTCACATTGACATTCAGCCTCTATCTAAATCCAGGAAGCATCTATTTTTATCTATATCTATCATTATTCTATCTACCGGTAGCTTTTTCACTCTCCACAGTAGAAATAATTGGAAACATATAAGCCAAGTGAAGGGATTTCTTCTGTCCATTAGCTCTACCTGTTGCCTCCGGCTCCACACTGTGCACAGGGCAGAGTGCTGTCTCTCCTCCCCTCACACAGGGTGAAAGAAACTGCCCACAGCAGAGGACCACTAGCTTCTCATCACACTTCAGCCTTCAGTCAGTAGCTTCTCTTTACCATAAGGGCAATACTTGAAGTACAGTTCACTGGTTGCCTGAGGGTAAGACAAGCCTGAGCAACAAGGGCCTTCCCTGCAAGCTGTGGAGTGAAGCCACCTACAAGGTTTCTTTTCTACAAGCTCCTCCATTCTAGGCTTGGGACTCTGAAGCAGTGGCATCAGCAATGTTAAAAGTAGCTTTTGTAGAAAATGTCCCAGAGCATTTTGGGGATCTTCTAGTTACCCCAAGTAAAGACATCATACAATTTGCTTATGTACTTTCCCCCGAAGAAGAGCATTCTACTGTCCTCTACATAGAGAAGTCACCCTATGTAGAGTTCCCCACTGTGTCACTGGGCTCCCAATCCTTGGACAAGCAGACATGCAAGGGCCATCTCATGGATGGACACAGTTCTCCTGGGATATGAGGGTCCTGGCAGGGATCCCCACATAGGACCTCTTCTTCACCCACTCTTTCCTCCAGATTCTGGTATATGAATGAGGACTGCCTTGAAAGGAGTTACAAAAATTGAATTAAGTATCAATGTACAAAGAAACTCATAATAATCACAAAGGCATACAAAATGCTCAGGTCAACACTCAGCACAAGAACCAGGAGGTCTGGACAGGACATTAAGGATGACATTCAAAAACTTCAATTGGGCGCACGCCTTTAATCCCAGCACTCGGGAGGGATGACATTCAAAGTTCGAGGCCACCCTGAGACTACATAGTTAATTCCAGGTCAGCCTGGGCCAGAGTGAGACCCTACCTCAAAAAACCAAAAAAAAACAAAACAAAACAAAAAAAAAACTTCAAGCTGAACTTTATTTTCATTATTGTCAACAACACATAACAAGGAAGAAAGCAGTGACATATTTGAAAAGAAAAATTTGGAAGCACCAGAGCCCTCGGTAAACACTTTAGTTAGCCATTTCTCTGAACACAGGTCTGCAGGTTCTTTAAAAAATGTGGCAGTACCTGTGTACAAACCATATGGTATCTATTGAATTAGGTATCACAAAAATCATTTCAAAATGGATGCACAACATTTGAATTCATTGAATGTAAAACAATTTATTTAGCAATCACCAAACCACTAATAGTATTTGAAGTTGTTCTCCATTTTCTGTTTTATGATTTCTTTATTTTAATGAAAAATGTTGCTTTATAATTTATTCATTTCTATAAGAGAGTTCAAGAAAAATTCCATTAGTATCATATATATATATATTTTGAGAGAGACAGAGAGAAAGGGAGAGGAAGACAGATAGAGATGGGTGTGCCAGCAGCCTCTCAGCTGCTGTGAACGAAATCCAGATGCGTGCGCCCCCTTGTGGTCAAGTGCGGCATTGCACCCTGGCGTCACTTTGCATCTGGCTAAACGTGGGACCTGGAGATTGGAACTGCTGGAGATTGGAACCAGTGTTCTTAGGCTTAGGAGGCAGGCGCCTTAACCACTAAGCCATCTCTCCAGCCCTAGTATTATATATTTTTAATTGGAAGGTTTAACATATGAACATGCAATGTTTTGATGGTGTACCCATTCCATTATTCTCTTTTGTCCTGTTTCTCTCCCAACCCCATCCCCTGAGAACCCTCCTCTTTCAAGGTGATCTTTTTTCTGTTTTGTTGTCTCATTCCTTTAGTTCTTCTCCATTCTTTTGTGACAAAATGTTAATGGGCTCAAACACATGCTAGTTTTGTGAGGGTATCAGAAACTACTGAGGGGTCATGAATATGCTAGTCAGTTCATGTCAGAAGGACAACGCCCCCAAAGAACACCTATGCACTCTGTGGCTCTTGAATTCTTCCCACTCCCTCTTCCACAAAGTTCCCTGAGCACTGGGGAGCATGATAGAATTTCCCTTTAGTGTTGTGCTCTCGGCAGCCTCTTATTTTCTGCTTTGTTGCGTTTTGAGTCTTCTCAGTGTCTGCTGCAATCTCTGTAAGAAGATTCTTTGGCTACCACTAAGCCTAGAATTTATATTCGTTCTGCCACTTCCTCCTCAATGTTCCCCGAGCCTTGGTAGGTGTGATAGAGATGACACATCCAGTGATAAACACTAGGCTCTCTTCTCATTTTGGTGAGTCTTAGGTTTCCTTGGTAATGGCATCCATCTGTAAAAAGAAGGTTCTCTCACCAAAAGTGAGATTGTCATTAATGAAAGGCTATAAATATCTATACTTACAAGGCTTTTTTTTTTTCAAGGTAGGGTCTCACTCTGGCTCAAGCTGACCTGGAATTCACTATGTAGTCTCAGGGTGGCCTTGAACTCACAGTGATCCTCCTACCTCTGCCTCCCAAGTGCTGGGATTAAAGGCCTGCACCATCATGCCCAGCATACTTACAAGGCTGTTTTGATGGGTATAACATCCTGGTTTAGCCAAAGAACAGTGGAAGCTTCCTTCTAGGATCTGCAGCCTTCCAATCCATAGACTTTTGACTCAGTTCTCAGTAGCAGACATGATTTGCCTCCCACTGAGCAGGACCTCCTAGCCAGTCAGAGAGCAAGTGATTATCCCCATTACTTAGGTGCCACTATTGCACCCACAGTACAACTTGCCTGGCTGATGGATTTTGTAGCTTGTAGTATTCATTGCTTGTTCAGATTATAGATGACTTTTTCCCAATCTGCTCATGTAACGCTTTCCAGCTCTATAATTGCTAGCCCACAGGAAGATGGCTTCTATCTCCATTGCTTGAGTTCTCAATGCCCTACACCACAGCCTATAATGTCTTCAACAATAGGGTGTTACCATCTAGTTCTGCTGAATAACCAAGTGCTTTGGCAGTGGCCTGTATTGTTTGGGGAGCCTCATGGGTCTCCCTGACCAACAGCTCACTGTGAGGGGGAAAGGAGTGATACATCTCCTGCAATGATATTTACCTGCAACAACCTATGGCTTCAGGTTAAAACTTTTTCCACTCCAGCAGGGGTGAAATCAATCTGAAGATGGATTCTTCCACGGCTTTGTCACCTGACAGAGCACACAGGGTTTCACAATGGGCCACATAACTTTGGTTTGACCTAGGTTGAGAGATAACCTTTACCTGTATGGACCCATTCCTCAGGCCAGTGAGTCTGACCCAGGCTACCTTTCAGTTACAACACCTGTCTGCAGGCAGAAAGCAATCTCATGAGTGGGAGTAATAAAAATGAAATCAGGGGCAGAGCAGGACCCTCAGAACTTCCTTTCCTCAACCATAATCTTGAGGCTTTCTCAAATCTCCCCAATTTGGACATCTTCTTGAGGTGAGCATTCAACGGTACCAACCCCATGTCTAAGCAAAACAGATCCCTCACCCATCCAAAGAAACACTGTAACAAAATCATTTCCTTCATAAAATACTCTGGCCCAGGAAGAGTCCTCCTGCCTCCTAGTAAACTCAGCTCATAATCACACATGAGAGGGATCTTCTGGGGAACAGGAGAGCAGAGGTAATAGTGAGCTTACACCCACAGTATGGGAGGTGTTTCAGTTCCCAAGGACTATAAATGGGATATTAGCCTGCTAGGTGAGAAGCAGATGCTGCCCGGTGTGGCCTTCTTTCCTTGTCTCTTACCATACCCCTCACCTGCAGAAATGTTCTGCCCACTGGCTCTGGGTAAAGAATTTAATCATTAATAAATATTGAAACAAAAATCGCAAGATAATTGGGAATTAATTTTTATTTCTAGTCTCCTTTCTCTTTGGGAAAGTCCTGAGCACCTGCATCAGTGTCCCCCAGAACTGGCTCATCTTGTAATAGTTTAAAGCCCAAGCAGGTTAATCCTATTACAGTAGGTCAAAGTAAAGCCAACTTCACGTCTCCAGCAATGGGAAGCAGACACAGGAATTCTTCTGTACAATCTGGGTTTCAGGGGAGATTTAATGAGCCATATTGGCCTTGTTGGCAAGTGCAGAGGAGGGATGTTAAATCAACTGCAGGGCAAGCGTGAAGACATGATGAAAATGGAGTCAATAGTGTTACAAATGTGGTCACTGGGACTCACACTTCCCACAGGGATGCCTGGATTGCACATCTTAAAGCTTTACAGCTGTGGACACATGCTGCCTCCACCTCTCCTGCTACTCAAAGAACAAATCAGAAAAATCAGAACACACAAGTAGCCTCTGAGGCCCACAGCCTATGTGGCCAGCTGTGGGCCTCCTATGCTCACTCTAATAGTACCTTCTTCCTCACATCCAGGTGACTAGAAGGCCCTGCCTGCGGCTTACATCTGTCCTGTCTTCCTAGTGTGAGTAAGATAGGGTCCTTTCACTCCCTTTCTGTTGATACCTGGCCACTCTACCTAACAACACAAAGTGTTCAAAAGATTAGAGTCTCTCCTTAGACTCTTTGGAGACTCAGAGATCATAGATAGAGAGAGAAGAGGGAGGGAGGGATGGAAGAAGGAAGGAGAAATAAGACTTCATGTTTAAGAATTCTTGACCACCAACCCCTTTTCTCCCAGAACCATTCAGAATTTGTCTGTTATTTGCACATGTCACAAATGTGATGATATGCTATGTAGAGTGTGAGGAGCCAGATGCAAAAGCTTCACACCAAATGATCCCATGAGTATCATTCTGGAATATGGAAAACTATAGGAGCAGAAAACTGATGAGACTGGCAAAGGATGGAGACAAAGCATGGTATAGTGATCCCAGGAGTTCTGAAGACATTTCAAGAAATAGTCCTGCTCCCATCTGTTTGGGAAGATAGCGCTGGATGGCCTCCAAGAGGGCCTCACACTCTAAAACTGTGCTACACTGCAGTCTGGCTTGGAAGCTGATCCATGAGCAAGGAGGAAATGATGGCTTACTGTCACTGACTTGGGGGAGCTGCTAAGTGTGCTGAATTCAGTCACCTAACAGACTCAGGGAATCCAGTGAGAACAGGCACAAAGTAAAGACGCTTGTCCAACAACTTAAAAACAGATATAAGTAGAGCATATAAGCTTGCTTTGGACCCTTTAGGGTCCTTTAGGGCAGGAACTAGGACTACTCAACAATCTTCTGCTCTCCATCTCTCCTCTCTCTAGGAAGAGTCAGGTGGCACATTAAGGTAAGTGGACTGATGTGCCACTTCTAGGCAGAAAACAAAAGCCATTTTTGCCATATCTCCCCACACACATCAGCCTATGACTATGATGGAGTCTAACAAGAACCAGAGCCCCAGTGCTCCTGAGAGAAATAACAGGATAAAGGAGAAATAAATCCTAATTGTTTAAATAGCTGTCAATGGAACTGTTTGTTACTATAGTACAACAGAGCCCAACCAATGCAGAAAGGTTTCACAGAAAACAGAATTAAGACTGAGAAAAACCTGCTCTAGCTTAGGCTCTCCCAGAATAAGTTCCAGAGAACACTAGCTCCAGACATGAATGATCAAGTAAATTTGGAAATATTGTACTTTCTTGCCTCAAGTGGTACATGCTACCTATAGAAGGGCCACAAGCTTTAAGCACCAAGAATCTTGTAATGAAGGAGTTGCTTCACTCTGTTTAGCCTTAAGTGTTCTTACATTAACTCATTCAGGATGTGCATATCATAGCATATCCAGTACCAGTTTGAGAATCACAAGAACCAGAAAAGTACTTATGAATGTCAAGATAGAACCACATTCTTAGCAATCACATAATAGTTAATTTTAGAGATTCCAGTAATTTGTTTGAAATATTAATTTCATGGTGTAGCTATTTTGAAGAACAATCTAGAATGTTCTTATAAGGTTAGCCATATATTCACCATGTGATCCAACAATCCCATTCCCCAATACTTACCCAAATGAAATGGAAACTAATGTCTAAGCCTGTATATGAATGTTTAGAGTGATTTTAATAATATAGAAATTGCTAAAAGTGGGTACAATTTAAATGTCCTTCGGTGTTAAACAGACATACAAACCATGGAATACTTCTTGGAAATTGGAAAAAGAAACAAACTACTAAGACACAAAAACCTTCATGTCACAAATGCACCATTGCCACCTGGGAGAAGCCAGGCTCAACGGCTGGCTCATGTGTTTTCTCATTTATAAGACATTCTTTTATGTGCTAAAATATATGAATAGAAAACAAATGAATGATTGGGGCTGGGGAAGCACAGAATAATGACAACAAGCATGTGGATTGTCCAAGCTGGCAGACCATAGGGTTTCACATCTTGAAGGTGTTTATGTCACTTGACTAACCACTTGTCAAAGCAGAATTGTATGGCAAAAGTGTGAATTTCATGGTGTATAAACTACCTTCAAAGCAACCTACATTATTAACTGGGTTTCCAGATGTAAAGCAGAGTTGTGTCTGAGTTACCCTTTGCACATCATCAGGGAGAATCAGGGTATAATCCCTGCAACTCCAGATTCCCTCCCTTGATGCTTCAAGAAAAGCATACCCCATTCCAAAAAGAAGAGAGATAAGGTAGAAGTGGGTAGAGACACATAGATATCTTTATGTACAATGACAAAGGCTCTCTTTTATTGGTTATTATAACATGAGGGGACTATGCTGCTTCTTATTCACTCTCAATCAATCCTTATAAGCATCCTTGAGTACAGTAAAAGTTCCTCTTATTTATAGACAAGCAAACCAAGATACAGAGAGACACTCAGCCAGGTAACATAGTAAGTATAAAGTACTAACTTGAACCCTATCTATGCTGTGGTGGTTTGAATTAGGCATCCCCCATAAACTCATGTGTTTTTAAATATTTTATTTAATTAATTTATTTATTTATTTATGGGAGAGAGAGAGAGCGTGCGTGCAAGAGTGTACCAGAGCCTCTAGCCCCTGCAAAAAAACTCCAGATACATACACCACCATGTGCATCTGGTTTACGTAGGTACTGGAGAATCAAACCCAGGTCCTCTAGCTTCACAGGCAAGTGCCTTAACCACAAAGCCATAGCTCCAGCCACAACTCATGTGTTTTGCATGCATGTCCCCAGCTGATGGCAATTCTGGAGGTGGAGCCTTGCTGGAGGAGGTGTATTGTTAGAGTTTGGCTCACTCTCCTACTGCTGTTTGTCAGCTGCTGTGGTGAGGAGGTGATGTCCAGCCTCTGCTTTACCATCGTTCCCCTCTCATCATGAAACTTCCCCTTGAGACTATAAGCCAAAATAAACAACTTTCCTCCACCGGCTACTTTGGGTCAGGTGCTTTGCCCCAGCAACACGAAGATAACTACAGCATATGTTTTCAGCAACTACTCTGTGTTATTTCACCACTCAGGAAAAGGATGCCATCAGGATGACTCTAATCAATAAGACAGAAAATAGTGTGTGTTGACAAGGACACAGTAAAACTGAACCTCACATACATTGCTGAAGGGAGTGTAAAACGATGTGGCTGCTTTGAAATGGTCTGTCAAACAGTCAAATGGTCACCATATGTAAGCTTCCATGTAAACTCAAAAGAAATGAAAACATTAAGCCCACACAAAAACTTACTTATATGGAATATTTATAGAAACATTATTCACAGTGGTGAAAAAGTGAAAACTCAAGTCTCTAACATCCACTGAATAGAAAAATAAGATGTGACCTATTCATAATGCAATACAACACAGGATTTAGTGGTTTAAAATCTATTGGTGTGGCAATAAAACTCTGAATATACCTGAAGCCATTATATTGAACACTTTAATGGGGAAATACATAATATGTAAGCTACATCTCAATAATGATTTTTTAAAAACAATCAAACAGGACATACACCTAACTTGGAGTAAAGATGAGTAAGAGGAATAGTGGATTCAACACAACAAACAAATGCCAAGTGCTCTGTAGCTGCCTTTAAAATGCACAATAAGATTTAATTTGGAAGCACTAACAGTACTAATTATATTTTCACTTAGGCTAATGTTAAAATTAGTATGTAGTCCTCAGGCACATGTCAGCTAAGAGCAGAGGAAAGCAGCCCACTTAACTAGTGGGTGGAAGGAAAAAGCTGATCACAGAATAAAGGAAGACAGCAGAAATGCTCAGTGGAAGAAATCTGTGAGCAGATAATGACTTCCACTCTTCAAAGCTGTTGGAGCTGAAGCCGGTGGGGTGGAATCTAAGCACTGTACATAAGAATGTGAGTGAGACTTGGTCTACACAAGAAAAGAAAAGAAAAGAAAAGAAAAGAAAAGAAAAGAAAAGAAAAGAAAGGAAAGGAAAGGAAAGGAAAGGAAAGGAAAGGAAAGGAAAGGAAAGAAAGGAAAAGAAAAGAAAAGAAAAGAAAAGAAAAGAAAAGAAAAGAAAAGAAAAGAAAAGAAAAGAAGCAGCCTGGCTCCACCAGGCACAAACCTAATGCTGCCAGTGCTAACGTGGTGATAACTGCATTAACCTTCTCCTAGGGGAGTGATTTTTTATTGTAACACACTTGTCAAAATGTCATCGCATTAGCTTGCCTCTCCCACATCCGCCCACCAATTCCTCTCAGCTGTAAAAGACAGAGCAGTAATTAGAGCAGGAAACAGCCCCTGGATGAAAAAAAGAAAAAACTGCTCTGAACCTGACAGTCCATCAAACCTGAGACAAGAGGCTCTGCCCCAGCTCCTTGTAGGGAGGTAGGTCACCCCATTCCAGGCAGGCCAGGCCACCCAACTCCTCCCTCAAGTCAAGGACAGTGAGCAGTAATTGTGTCCCAGAATCCAACTCTGTTACTGTCTGCATGCTGATGTGCAGGAACCATGAGAATTAATTGCACAACACCAAGTGCCCTTTTGTCCAGAGCTGTACCGTCCAACTCTACCACAAATAACTGTGACCTTCTTCCCTTCCTGCTTGGGCTGTCCCTTAGCTGAGATGGAAGGAGCCTCCAAAGGGGTGTCTATGGGCCTGGGCACTCCCTAGGAATTTAAAAGTGAAGTAAAATACCTTGGTATTCTCTAAAATTAATATAAATAAAAATGAATATATTAAATGTGTAAAAAAATGTATATGTATATATACACATACACATATGGATTATTAGCCTTAAAAAGAAATAAGATCAACCCAACCGATTCATATTATGTACATACAGTAATACAAGTACCTAGCTATATGAACTATGTACTATTTTCTATATTTTGTTACTTGAACATTTAGGTCTTTGTTGAGGGGGAGAGCTGCCAATTACCAGAGATGGCAAACAACTTGTTCAGGAGAGCACTTTTAAAACAATATTTTATTTTATTTGTTTATTTATTTGAGAAAGATAGAGAGAGAAAGAGGCAGAAAGAGAGAGAATGGGTGTGCAAGGACCTGCAACCACTGCAAATGAACTCCAGAAGCATGCGCCACTTTGTGCATCTGGCTTACGTGGATACTAGGGAATTGAACCTGGGTCCTTAGCTTTGCATACAAGCATCTTCTACTAAGCCATCTCTCTAGCCCAGGAGAGCACTTGTTAAATGCCATTCAATCAATCCAAAACCCACATCCAACCATCTGTTTCATCAAGCTCCCACACTCTGGCCTCTACCCACTCCAGAGCCAGTCCAAGAAACTCGCACAGCTGAGAAGGGCCTAAGGAGGATGATGACTATGTGTGATGTAATATGCTCTCCTGGGTCAGAAAAAGGATATTGAGGAAAATATCCAGATACAGAGTGGACAGTAGTCACTGTATCAAATATACAACACGAATGTAAAGTGTTAACAATAGGGAAAGAGGTATATGTTATATGGAACCTCTCAATCATGTATTCCCAAATATTCTAAAGTAAAAGTTTATTTAAAAGGGATGGAGGAGAAAAGTGTGTGACATAAAAATTTTGGTCTTCATGCCTGGTTCATGGCATCACCTCCTAAAACCTTTTCGATTCCTAAGCAGCAGAGACTGCTTGTCCATCTTCCAGCATATTTGGCCTTTGACCTTAGTTCTGAACACAGAACTTTGGAATTCCCTAGGTAACAGAAGAATCTTTGTTTTAATTAGGTCACTCCTGGAGGGATCCTGAAGGGAGGGGTCTGGTCATCAGAAAGACCACTATGAACATTCTGTCCCAGAATCATCCTGCTAGAATGGAGAGGAAACTGAAGCAATGATCAATTGTACTATGTGATGAATGTGCCATAAAAATCCCTAAAGATGGGGTTTGGGGAACTCAAAGGTTGATGGGCATATCTATATTCCTACAAGGTGGCATTCCACAGCACTGGGGGGACATAAATCGTTGTGGCGGGACCTTCTCAGATCTCACCTATGTGCGTTTCCATCTGGTTGTCCACTGTATCTTTTCATTATCATATCCTTTATTAACATAATAAACCTGTGGCAGTCAGTAAGTGCTTCTCTGAGTTCTAAGTCCATTCTAAACAAATTATCAAGTGTGAGAAGCAAGTTTTGGGAAATTCTGGTTTATAGCCAGGCTGGAGAAAAGTTGTAGGTTGCCTAAAACTACTGGCATCTGGGGGCAATCTTGTAAGACAGAGCCCTTAACTACCTCCCTGGAACTGGAGAAAATGCTTAATGTGGGGAAAATCACATACGTCTGGTATATGTGAAGTGTTCCATGTATAACTTGAGGAGGTTAAGCATACATCTCTAAACATCTTCAGACTATCAGAAATGAGCCTACAGCACACTAAATCACACCTGCTCATTAAGGAGACAATAAGAGCTCTTGGGGGATAGACTCGTGCAGTGTTAACACCTGCCACCAAGCACATTCTTGGGGATTATGAAGGCTGCTGATTGAATTTCTGACAATATTACAAGAAAGTGGTGCAATGTTTGCCAAACATTGCAAGTATATAATCTTCAGCATGAAAATTTAGCCATTTGAGACCATCTGTACATATCCAGAAAGAACCTGAGTATCAAACTGGATACGCACACCGTGTCTGGATACCACTTTACTATAAAGAAAGAAAAATACTAACTATTCCCCACTCTCTCCTGCAAACAGGAAAAATAAATGCCACCACCACTCCCTGAGCCAAGGAAGCACTAATATATGTTCAGTGAGGGACAAACCATAAATGACAATACAATATAGTACAGACATACCAGGATCAAAAGAAAGGCCACCCACATGCCAAAGGTGGTCACCAGAGTTCACAGGCATTCCGAGAAGGATATGTTGGCCCAGAGGATGAGTGATCTATGATGGACCTTGAGGGACTCCACAATTCTTACATCTGTAGAGGGTGAGACCAGTTGATAGGCAAAGAGGGAACACTCTACAGAGCCAGTGGGCACAGCTAAGCTAGATCCAAGAGATTCTTCAATATGCAAACTATCCTGAGAGTCAAGACTCTCCTGGGGAATCAGGAAGGGATGAAGGTTGGGGCATTGGGCAAACCAAGATAGAATTGGCCTTCATGTTCCCAATGTTTGTATCATAACTCCAATCACATCTGGTTTGCATTTGTAATACTTTAAAAATATTTTATTTGTGCTGGAGAGATGGCTTAGTGGTTAAGGCACCTGCCTGCTAAGCCTAAGAATGTCCATTCGATTCTCCAGGTCCCACATTTAGTCAGTCGCAAAGTGATGCAAGAGCGCAATGCTGAACTTGCTCACAAGAGGGTGTACGCATCTGGGGTTCATTCACAGTGGCTGAGAGGCTGCTGGCACGCCCATTCTCTCTCTCTCTATGACTCTCTCCAAAAAGAATTTTTATTTTTATTTATTTATTTGAGAGAGAGAGAGACACAGACAGAGAGAGATAATGGGCACACCAGGACCTCTAGCCACTGCAAACAAACTCCAGATGCATTGCTAACACTTTTAAATGGGTACTTTAATCATAGTGACTTTCCTTTAGAGTGCCACTCAGTCTATAGTGACTTCCTAGAGTCACTAGTCTCTACACCCTTTCTTCTGGAAACAGCCATCAATTTTCTCTTGAGCATTGTCCTTAGTCTTTGAGACCTGTAAGCAATCTCCTCAGTTTCAGGAGGAAACATAGAACCTAAATATGAGATAACTGCTACCACAATATTAGTTCAACCAACCAATCAGAACAAATCTCATAAATTCTATAGCTGCTAGAAAATAATCTCATAAAGGCTTCCAGAGATAGGACCAAAAGCCTACAGTCATCTTGCTCTGGTGAAGATCATTATGAAACTTCCAGGTCACTACAAGGAGCCTTGTGTGGGGCCCAGAGCTAGAAAGTGACTGAGCCCAGGTGTTGCAGTCAGGTTTGCATTGCTGGCAGAAATCACCAGACCAAAGGCAGCTTGTGGGAAATAAAGGGTTTATTTTGGCTTAAAGGCTCAAGGGGAAGCTCCACAATGGCAGGGGAAAATAATGGCATGAGCAGAGGGTGGACATCACCTCCTGGCCAACATAAGGTGGAAAACAGGAAAAGGAGAGTGTGCTGAACACTGGCAAGGGGAAACTGGCTACAATATCCATAAGCCCACCCCCCACAATACACTGCCTTCAGTAGGCATTAATTCCCAAATCTCCATCAGCTGAGAACCTAGCATTCAGAACACCCAAGTTTATGGAGGAAACATGAATCAAGCCACCATACCAGGTGACACTGTTTGAACCATGATCCTGGCCACAGGATGCCGGTTATTTGGAACCATCAGTCCCTAAGTCACTGCATTGTTTCTTTTAGTTAAATTAGCAGTCCCGTGAAACTTAGGAACCCTGGTGCATTGCTATAAGCAGCTAGTTCTCTTACTAGGCCAGAATTCCCTGTGGCACAAAGCACATCATGTATACTTATGTATTCCCAAAGAGCCAGCACACATGGTGTTCTGCCTTCTACATGATGAATCCTACAAAGACCAAGGATTGAACTAAGTACCATGAAAAGATGCATTGCCCACCAAGCAACCAAAGTGTTGGGCTGAGGAACACTCAGAAACAAGCAATGCTCTAAGGAGAAATAAGAACAGGCAAGGAATAACCTGGAACAACACTAAGGAACTAAACCTTTTAAAGACTGACAAAGAAGCTGCTGCCACAATTTAATTTTAAGTTTCAAGATACCAGGAGGGTCCATGTAACCACCAGACCTGCAAAGGAGCCATGCTCATCTAATCCATGAGTTCAGAATCCTCTGTGGGCTGCACACACCACAGACAGAATAGCTGACTTTCAGAAGTCAATGTGACCTTCGCTTTGAAATAGTCGACAGGGTCATGTTTAAAATGACCTTAATGATCTATGTTCACAGCTACTCTTACATGAACTATGATGATAAAAATTCAAAAATAACTTCCCTAAGCTTCTCTGTAGATGGCAACAAATGGAGTTGGGTTTCCAGGCGTAGGACAAAGATTCTGGCTGCTATTAGGACAGCCACCTCTTACATCTGCTGTGACTAAAAAGTTATTTAGCCTGAGTCAAAAATGATGAGATTACAATTTTGCAGAAAAACTGTTCAGGCTTAGGTCTGCTTTTGGTTCATGACAAAATACTACTTTAATACTAAAATCTTATTTTAGTGAACCACTGAGACTGGATCCAACAACAGGGCATTGTAATAGGGTCTCTTTGAAAGTAAACCTGAGGTTGGTGTATAAAAATAAATTCAAAGTCACAGTCAGGGAAAATGTGCAGGTCTGCTCCTGCTACTATCCCAATTTTCAATACTTACAAGATAGAAAGGGATTATCTTTTGACTTTCTAAATCACCATGAAGGTCACTTGAGCCAATGCAGCTGGCTAGTCCAGAGATGGCCTTGGAGGACCTCACATTCCTGGCCCATCTTTCAGGCGAAACCACACTGTGAGCACTTCAGTATCCAGCATAGGCAGCCCTCACATCCTGACATGGACCTTTAATGGGAAACTGCTGAGAAACTTATGAAGTGTATTTCTGCTGCCCCTCCCCAACCCAGTCTTTATAGAGCCCAGAAAACTATGATATTCCCAGGTTTCTCTACCAGGATGAGAGCACAAACACTCCCCAAATGTTTCTTAAATAAGAGCTGAGGTTGTAGCTCAGTAGTTGCGGTAGTTTGAATGTGAATGTGTGTCCCCCATAAACTCAGGTATTTCTTATAAAGATTGAGCTTTCAACTTGAGTCTCCAGCAACCCTGCTGAAGGGGGTGTCACTGGGGGCTAGATCTTTTAATCCCACCCTAAGATACGTAAAGATGAGTTGAGCTGTGGCTGCTGGCGTGTGCTAGTTATTGGTTGTGTCCCTCTGCAATGGATCTATGGAAATAAGTGAGCTTCTTCTAATGATGATGGAACTTCCCCTGGAATCTACAAGCCTGAAATTACTCCTTTCCTCCCATAAGCTGCTTCCGGTCAGGTGTTTTCCCCAGCAGTGAAATGAAAATTGGTACCAAGAGTGGAGTCATTGCTGTGATGAATCTGACCATGTGGATTTTGGTCTTTTGTAATGTGTTTGGGGGAAGAATGTGGAAGAATTTGTACATTTAACTAGAGAAGCCTTTCAGTGCTAAAAGCAGAGTTTTATGAGCTATTCTGGAAAGAGTTTGAAAATGACAAATGTAGAATTGTGGACCGTGAATGCTTGGCTTATGAACTTTTGAAGGGGAGAGAACTTTGTTGTAACTGGGCTACTGGAGAAAAAGCTAGCTACATTCTTATGCACATGCCCTGAGAGTGTGGTCAAGATTGAATTTGAAGGTAATGGAGGAAGATATAGAACAGAAACATATGAAAGATATATGGTTCATCACAGGAAAAATTCAAGCAAGTTTGAAGTTACTGGCACAGAGACTGCTTTAAACTGAAATTGTTAATCAGATTACCACCATTAAGGGTGGAACAACTGCTTTGCATTTAAACAATAGAAATGATGCCCTGAGGATGGGCCATTGAAGGCTCAAATGAGTAGGAATACAAATTCTTTTACAAAGAAGAGGCTTGAAGGAAGACTTCTAAGGGAGTATGCTGCTCTTCAAGGTAAAGGTTTATTCCCCCCTGGATTAACAAATTTAGTAGCCCACCTGATATTCTAGAATATAACAAATGCTGGAAAGAAAGGGTAACTGGATTTGCAACAATTTTGATTTTTAGAAATACTCCCTAGCAAAGTGAAGCACGGTTGAAATCCCTGTGTGGATGCCCAGTAAGGCCACTGTAAGAAGATGAACCAGACCCACTGAGATGCAGCATGTGAAGCAGGGTTGTTGAAATCCCTGTGTGGAGACCAAGTAAGGCCATTGTATGGAACTATGAAGATGAACAGTGGTTTGCAGCATAGACTCAAAAATGTTTTAGTATACCAGGATTGTGGAACAGCTGTCATGGAGCACTGCTGGCTCAGGATTGAATTTTCCCCGGGCTGTTCAGCACTGTTGGCAGGGCTGAATTGGAATCCAGAGACCTTATCATTACTAGTTACAGATGCTGGACTTGAACTACAAATGTCTGATGTTTTCTTACTGGGTTATTAAATTTTCATTGGTTCAGCCTCTCCTTGTTATGTCATTTTACAATGGAAATGTTTATTGTTTGACATCATGTGTTGGAAGTATGCAATTTGTTTTGATTTACAGGATTCACAGTTAAGAGATAGTCTTAAATTTCACATGAGATGGAACTTCTGAATAATGTAAAAGTTGGTAAAGACTATGAGGACCTCTGAAGTTTGAACACAATTTGCTTTGAGACATGATCATGAGTCTATGGGGGCCAGGGGCAAAATGTGGTGGTTTGAATATGAACATGTCCCTTCATAGCCTAAGATATTTTTGAATAAGACTGAGCTTACAACTTGAGTCCCCAGCAGCTCTGCTGGAGGTGTCACTGGGGGATAGATCTTTAGTCCAGCCTTAAGTATGTAAAGAGCAGTTTGAGCTCTGGCTGTTTGGTACTTGCTGGTGTTAGTAGTATCTTTCTGCTCTGGATCTATGGACATGAGCCAGCTTCTTCCACCATGATGATGCTTCTCCTGGGTTCTGTAAACCAGAAATAAATCCTTTCCTCCCATAAGCTGCTTGTGGTTGGATGTTTGCCCCAGCAATGAAAAGAAGCTGCAAAAATAGTTGTTGAGCACTTAACTAGCATGCCTGAATCCCTGTGCTCCATCACCAGCACTACAATAGATAACTTTAAAATTTTACTAGAGCTCTTGTGACATAGGTGATGTTCAATCTGTTGATGCATGCTTGCCCATGCTGTCATGAAGCTTCCCCTTGAGACTGTTAGCCAAAATATAAACTTTTCTCCTATCAGCTGCTTTTATTGAGTGTTTTATCCCAGTAATGAGAAGGTAACCACAACAGTTATTTATACCTCCAGTTGCCAACATTGGAACAGGATAGAATCCTAGGACCATAGGAGCCATAAGGTCTCATTCTACACATGAGGAAACTGAGACCAGTGAAGCTACATGACTATTCCAAGATTACTCAGACCAGGCAAAAGAAAAATCTCTATACCAGGTGCAAGAACTCCTGCCCCAGCCTCTACCACCTTCTGGATAGTCTTTCATTCAAACCCACACAATTCCTTTTCATTAAGCAAAAAGGAAAATGAGATTAGAGAATGCTAAAATTTCCTGTTAGAGTAGCCACTAGCTACATGAAGCTATTTACATATCAATTTTAGTTGATTAAAATGAAATGGAATATTTGAAAGTTCAGTTCCTAAGACATAGCAGCTATACTCATGCTGCATAGCCACATGGCTTCTGGCTATACTCTGGACAGAGCAGACACAGAAGAGTTCCCTCACTGTCGATGCAAACTGAACCCTGCCTGCTGTTTTCAAGTCTTCCTTGTGTCACAAGAAAATGCAGATTGGACACTTCTGCACTGAACCCAGAATGCATCAAAAACTCAAAAACTTACACACCTGTAAGATTCTCAGGTGTCCAGTATGTTGCCTACCATTCCAATGTCATTAGTAATAACACCAACAGAAAGCTAAAAATAAATAAAATAATAATAATTGTGGAGCTGGAGAGATGGTTTAGTGATTAAAGCACTTGCCTGCAAAGCCTAAAGACCCAAGTTTGATTCTCCAGATCTCACATAAGCCAGATGCACATAGTGGCACATGTGTCTGGAGTTCATTTGCAGTGGCTAGAGGCCCTGGTGCACCCATTCTCTCTCTTTCTCTCTCTTTCTCTCCCTCTCTCTATCTCTAATAAATAAATAAAACTAAAGTTTAAAAAGTTCTAATTGTGACACCAAACATAACCTCATTATATAGCCCCACCCATGCACACTGCTTGGCAAGACCTGTCACTCAGAAAACAGAAGGGAAAGGCTGGGCCTCAGTTTACCTTTCTATTAAATGATGGGCCTAGACTAGGTATCTCCAAAGCCTATCCATTTTTTGAGCCAGTTAGCTATCTTATTGAACCTCTTGTTAATTCCATGTGCCAGGAGTAAAGATTATGCAGGGAGCTCAGAGCCCCAACCTTCAGGCTCTGTCTACACAACACAGCCACCATAGCAGGCACTGTCACAGTAGAAAAGCAAAGGGCCAAGAAGAGCCACCAAGAGATGCCAAAGAGTTATGGGGGGGCATGGAAGAACTAAAATTCTCTCCATGTGAGCCTTTGGCTTCCTTTAAGGCAGGCATCCAGGATCAGTTGAGGCCACAGCTAAAGCATGTGCAGTCAAGTCCTGCGTCTCTGCCCCAGCCCTTGTAAACAACCCTGCTCCATGCAAGGGCTGCTCTGCTCACTGGGTTAGAAGATGACCTGGGCTCCAGAGTCACAGTGACAGCCAGCTACTCATTCTAAGGTACATGCCTCTGTGAGGGATAGCAGAAAGAAAGGCAAAGCATTCATGACATTTAGCAGCAATAGCCACATCTGGCTTTACCAGGAAATATAAACCGTATCTTCCTGCCTCTGTCCAGCCATTCACTTCTAACCTGTATGAGTCAGAACACCAGATTAAGGGTGCTATTTGATATCTGCAGGAGTGAACAGTGTTCACAGGGCCCTCCTTCACTCTGGTGGGTACAGTGCCTTTCAGACCACTATGGCAGGGGACACTGAGGTTGTTAGTCCCAGGGAGGTGCAAGCTCATTCTTATGACAGTTGGCCAAGCCCCAACATGGGCTACAAAGAAGCTAACCTGCCTTTGGGAAATGCTACATGGTCAAAAGTAAACAGACTTGCTGGCTGAGAGCTTGGAAATGCTATTCATTTGCTGTGTGTTTTGTTTTGTCTTTTAGCACACTAAAAACTCCCTAGGCAATCACCAAATTTCACAGAAGCACTCGGCTGTTTGCTTCAGAAGAGATGAGCCAATACAATCCCAGAGTTTTGCAGGCAAGGTACAGGAAGGGCCCTGCTGGCTTCAGCCAGGGTTCCCAGGGGCTGGTCCCTGCCCCAGAACATCTCTATATCTCAGAGACCTGAACAAGGACCCATGTATGCTGCAGAAACAGATGACTGTAAGTACAGAACCACTTAGTCGACCTGATGCGCCTCAACCCCTGTGGCTGTACAAACTTGAGCTTCAACCAACTTGCCCTGCTTTTTATTTCTTCAAGTTGGAGACAGATCCATGATCTTTCTGTGTGTGACTTATGTGCACCTCACCAGTTCGATATCACCATGGAGAAGGGGCCACCCTTCCAGGGTGGGAGGCTAGGGCATGTTTTGTACATATTCCCATCCAAAATCTGAGCACGTGGCATCTGGAAGATGAGTAGCTACGGTCCCCAACCAGAATTCACTTCCCTAAGTGCAACCAGAAGGGCACTTGATTGCCCTTGGGTCTGGCCTTTGTCTTCCAGAGCTCTGGTCTGTTCGGACTTAGGACAGAGGTGTTTTTTGTTGTTTTTGTTTTTTTTTTTTTTTGACAACTTCTATACTTACATACAAAAAGTGCATGATATTTCCCTCCCCTCCCCCCATTCCCCTTTAGAACTCCAATCTCCCTCATATCCCCTCCCTCTCTCCATTAGTCTCTCTTTTAATTTGATGTCATCATCTTTTACTTCTATTATGAGGGTCTTGTGAAGATATTGCTAAGCACTGCAAGGTCATGGATATCACGGCCAATTTCTGTCTGGACAGTTGCATTGTAAGGAGTCATACCCTTCCTTTGACTCTTCCATTCTATCCGCCCCCTCTTCCGCAATGGGCCCTAAGCCTTGGAGGGTGTGACAGAGATGTTTCAGTGCTGGGCACTCCTCAATCCCTTGTTCTCAGCACTATGTTGCCTTTTGGGTCATCCCAGGGGTCATCGCCATCTGAAAAGAGAAGCTTCTCTAACCAGAAGTGAGAGTAGAGTTAATATGTGAATATGAGCATTAAGTGTAGTGCTTTCAGGGCAGCTTGATGGGAATAAAATATACATTTAGTCAGACAAGAGCAGGCTTTATACCCCTAAGGCTCATGACCTCCCCTGCCATAGACTTTTGCTTAGGTTTTTCAGTACCAGGTATGTATTCCCTTCCGTAGAGAGGGCCTTTAGTCCAATTATGGAGCAGTTGGTTACCCCATGAGTAGACATGCCACTATTGCACCCGTTCAGTCATTGGGCCTGTATGGCCAAACTTGAATATTCAGTGTCCACTGCTTTCACTACTGATGACTTCTGTCTCCCATATGGCTGCATGCAGTGCAGCTTTTCCCAGCTTTCAGTTGGCTGGTCTACAGGGAGAAGGTTTTCTGCTCAGCACCAGCTTGCTTTCTCAGTGACCTTGCCTCTCAGGCAAGAGATGTCTTCAGCAATAGGGTCCTACTATCTGTTTCTCAAGGGAAACCAAGGGCTTTGGCAAAAGCCTTTAATGTTTTGGAGGCTACCAGGACCTCCTTGGCCAACAACTCACTGGAAGGTATCCCATCCCAGGCACTGAAAATTTTCTAGTAACAGTCTACAGCTGAGGTGTTTGAGAGTCTGACTCAGGTGGGGAGTGATCCATCTTTGCAGGACCAACTTCCACTACAATGTACCCATGAAGACAACTGTCCACAACAGCATACCTTATAAAGTGTCTCACGAGGCACAAGTAAGAAAAACAAGCAATTAAAATAACATTTTATTGCTCAATACAGTCTCCCTAACTGAAAATCTCTTATCAAGGAAGCAGTTTACATGATGAAAGAAAATATTTGATCTTATAAACTCTCTTCTACCATTTCTATGAATCTGATTACTGCAGTAATCTCATGAAAGTGGACTCAGACATATTATCCTTTCATGACTAGCTTATTTCACTTCATATAATATCCACATTGTAGCATCTGTCAGATCTTCTTCCCTTTTTAAGACAATGAAATTTCATTATATATATTTACATTTTATTTATCTATTCTTCCAGCAATGTACATTTGGGTTACTTTAACCTTTGGCTATTATACAAATGCTGCTATGCATAAGATGTACAAGAATCTGTTTGAGTCTCTGTTTTCAATATGGATATGTCTAGGAGTAGAAGTGTTGGTAATTCAACATTCAAAGTCCACAGCAGCTGCAACATTTGGTATTCCCACCACCAAGGTACAAGGTTCCAAATGTTTTACATCTTCACCCATTTCACTGTCATTTTGATTTGGATTTCTTGAATGGTTAATGCTCACTGTTGCAAATTTTCATAAAAAGACTCAATTTTGGCTCAAATTTCTTAAATTCCAAGAGTAAGAGGCCTCACTAATGATGACTTTTCTTCTGGATGAATCCTGATATGTCCCAAATGCCTATTTTTGAACTGGTTTGTTTGTCATTTTTGTGGTATAGAAATTCCTTATATATTTTAAATACTAAAAATCATTTATTAAATAATGATTTTCCAAGATTTTCTCCCATTGTATGAGTTCTTTCACTCTCTTGGTTGTGTCCTTTGATGCATGGAAGTTCTTAATTTTGATGAAATCCAAGTCTTCTATGGTTTTTTGTTCTTTCACTGCCTGTGTTGTTGATATCATACTGAAAAAAAATCATTGCCTGATTTGACCATAAAGATTTTAACATGGGTTTTCTTCTGAGAGTTGTAATTTGAGAGCAAGTTTGGATACTTGATCCATTTTCAGTTAAAAGTGTTAGGAAAGACCCAATTTTATTCTTTCACGTGAGAATATACAGTTTTCCTAGCATCGTTCATTAAAAAAAGATTGCCCTCTGATCTCTCACCAGAAGATACTGGAACGTTTGTTTATCTAGTTTCCTACACATACATCTTTTGCCTCTTTAGTTGAGCTTATTCCTAAGTATCTCATTCTTTTTGAAGCCATTGTAGGTGGAATTTTAAAAGAATTTTTCTTCAGATTGCTCCTTGCCAAGTAAATAGAACTACAACTGAAATAGGAATGCTGATTTTGTAGTCTGAAGTTGATGATGTCATTTCTTAGCTCTAAAACCTTTTTGTGGTTTTCTTTAGAATTTTTATGCAAAAACCCCCATGTCATCTGAAAACTGAAAATTTCACTTCTTCCTTCTAATTTGGAAGCCTTTTTATTTCTTTTTCTCACCAATTTCTCTTACTAGTATTTGCAGTACCATGTTGACTAGAAGTGACTGCCCTTTCTATTTCTATGATCATTAAAATGTTCAGGATTTCATTAAATGATAGTGACATGCAATATTTGACATGACAGAAAATGGAGATATCGAAACACTATGTTGGTATACAAAATGTTTTTGGAAATAAGAAGGAGCGAAAACCCAGTACTATCTGATAACGACTCCACTACAAGACCTCATGAGAGTTCCCAAGGGCAAGCTCCAGTTCACCAGGCAGCTGCCCTTCCCCCATTATAGGTGAAGTCTGGAGTGAGGAACACCAAGATCCCACAGGTTCAATCCAGTATGACACTACTTGAAAGCAAGTTGGGCACCATCTACATCAGTTAAGTGAGGACTTTAACCTCAATAGCACTCCAACTAACAGAGAAGGGTCAGTTCCCACAGAAGACATAATCCCAAGAAGAAAGGGAAAAAGAAAGGAACTGACCATGTGCAAGCCTTGAAGCCTGCTCATAGCAGAGCAGTGGCCTGCTTGGGGACCATGGTAGTCCTGAAGGCATGTATATGGCCCCTCCCCATGCAGAAGGGTAGACATACTGACCTGTTCCATGCTATCTTGGGTCTCCACTAATCAGCTTTGGGGAGCCTTCTCTTTTGCTGCTTACATATACATGTATATATGGCACACACATTCACATCTGTAAATAAATGTGCTCACAGGCATATACATGCACATGGGCAACAGTGAGGTTCTGGCTTACCAGTATGAAAACAAGCTTCACTGTTTAAAGGACATAGATTCAGAGTTGAGGGCACTAGTTCTAGGCTTGAACCTTTTGTGATTCAAGCCTCAGCCCATTTCACCACTTTCACTACAGCTACTTCTCCTTGATTGACACTGGGAACCACACCTGATCAATAAGCTCTTATGGAGACCAGACAGAAATGGTCCTCTTACCCCAAGTGCTCAGCTCATGGATTCCTGTCTTTGGAGACAATGGACACCTGAGTCCTTTGGATTCCTCAAATCTTCTTTTCTTTGGTTCTAAACTTGGTCCTGATGAAAATGGGTTGCATTGTAACCAGCTCTTCTCAACCTCTGCTTAGCCTGGACAGCTTTACGTGTCATTTGAACTTGTCTCTTACACCTTTATCTTCCTAATTGCATTAATTGTGGGAATTTTCTGTGTATGTTTTTTTCTTTCCTTTTTTGAAGATAAATCACTTCAAATTTATTTTTAGCAAGGCAGGGGAGCATACAATAAACAAAAAATGTTGTCAGAGTTCTAGTACAGAGCTATTTTGAATTTCACCCAGAAAACAAGATGAAAAGCTTAGGAAATCCACAGCTGCACAGTTTTGTGTTGCCTTCTAGCTTCAAAAGGAGGTGATGTGGTTACCTTCTGACCAGGAGAGTAAAAGGACTGGGTTTTGTGGTCAGAGGGCATCTGTGTGCATACCTTTTCATCTGCTCCTGTGTTTCTGCCTAATGAGTGGCAGCACACAGGCAAGTCCACATGGCAGAAGCGAAACAAAAACTGAAACTTCTTTTTGTTAAAGCATAACATTTTCATGCCAAGATTCTTTGTCAAACAGTTCACCTCACAAATGAGAAGCCCATAGTTCAAAACAAAAGAATAACTGAAGAAGTAGAAAACATCTACACTCTTCTTTAAGCCACACAAAAAGAGGGCAAGAGATCCAAGAAGTTTCATATAATATCCTCCACCATAGGAAGGACCCACTCAAACTCTCTTTTGTCTGATACCACAGGAAACTGGAGAGGCCTGGCAGAATGTTTTTATGGAGAGGAGGCAGAAAAGGACAGTAAAACAGTTTCCTATCACTATTAAATTTCCCAAAATCTCTTTCGGACCACTGTCAGAGCCATATGGACCCTTCCTCTAGCCTTATGCTTCACTCTTTGGAACATCTAGTTCCACCAAAGCATCTTCAGGAAGTCCACAGAGGGGCACAAGAGGTGGAAGCCCCAGAAGAAAAGAGCCTTTTGTGCCACTGACTGAGAATCCTTACAGGCCTCTTGTGCCAACTCAGTTCCTCATTTGTCAGGCCCCAATAGATATTTTCCTGCAGGTAGGAACAAGGGGTTCCCCAGCCTGAGGGGAAATTCAGATCCCCTTCATAGAGGCTGTTGGACAGCACCCAGGCTTCCAGCAGAACTATCTAGAGCTATCTGGCCTGCTCTGCGTGCTAGATTTTGGGAAACGGGGTCTAGGGCTTCTTCTATCCTCCTTTGGTTCCTCTTTCCATAGAAACTGAATTTCTGTATTTCCAGTTTTACTCTATTTTCTCTCCTCACACAAAAATACTTTAAAATTAGAACTTAGACAAACCATAGGTAAACAAGATAAAGAAGACACCCAGTGTGGTCTGGGACAGAGCTCAGCCTGCCTACAACAGGCCAGTAAGCAGCTTAGGACAGTCAAAGGAAGCAGATCCAAGGATGAAGACTGAAGGCACAACCCAGCATAACGCAGCCTCGCCTAGGCTCTACCCTCAGCAGAAGGGCAGAACTCTGGTCCACAGAGCTGCACTTCAATTGGGTGATGTGGGACCAGGGTGGGAAGAAGATGTGTTGGCTTACCAAGAACCCACAGATGCAGCCTGGACCAAGACTGCAAAGGAAACATGGGAAGGCAGAGTCTTTCTCTCACTTAAACAGGAGGAAAGGAAGAGAAGTCAGGGTAGGGCAGGGAGCTCCACAAAACCTGACTCTGATCCTAATCCTGAGTTTAAGGCCAGCCTGGGCTACCTGGTAAAGCCATGCCTCAAAAGCAAACGAATAAACCAGAAGGTGGTCTCCCACTGCATCATGCAGTCTCCCAGACATGTATAAATGATTGGGAAGGAAAAGTCATATTTTACAATCACAGTGCTCCCTGGCCAGCTGAAGGGCAGAGTAGGTTCTCTTCCAAACACAAACACTCTTCTCAGAGTCATGGGCAGCTCTGGTGACCCACAACCATCAGGAGTGATGCAAGAAGTAGTGCTGGGAATGCAACACATCACCAGAGATGCAGGACCCAATCTCATGGCCCAGAGGTACTGATGGTGCCCAGTCAGCTCCATGGCCACAGCCAGGCTCGCATTAATCAGAGTCAGGAAGGAATCTACTAAGTTATTCACCATAGATATTTAATATTATACAACATCTCCTTGCCCAAAAAGTTTTGGGATATCTATCTCCTTGAGGGTGAGATAGCATTTTCTTGGGCTTAATCGATCTCATTTCTGTCTTGCGCATTCTATTTCCTTTTGGATTTTGTCTAGCAGTTATGCAGGAGTGCATGTCCTAGTATAGGAAACCTGCCTTGAGGATCAATGTTGAAGACACCTGAAGGCTGGAGAGAGCCAAGCTGAGTTCCTTTTTGTAAGATAAGGAATTAGATCATTTCCTCAGTTCTGTCTATAAAATTTTGAGTTAGGAGAAACTAGCAAGTTGAGCAGACTACAGTCAACACAAGGTTGACTCACTTATAGCCAAATCCAGAAGATGGAAGTAGGAATCCAAGGAGGAAAGCAGGAGGCATAACTAGGTCATGTTCAGTTGATGTGTTAATCAGCTTTCCATTATCTGTTGTGGCCAGGAGGCCAAAAAAGAGGAAAAGGAAAGGATTAGGATCCCAAGGTTCCCTTTGAAGACATATCCCATTCAATGACTTAACTGACTCCCACCAGGCCCACCTCTTAAAGCTCAAACCACCTCCTAGCAGTGACAAAGGCTGGAGATCAAACCTCTAGCACATGAACCTTTAGAGAATATTTCAAGTACAAACTGTAGCAAGTGAAAATCTGAGTTGCAGTCTCACTCATAATACAACAACTCTAATTCCATGGGGCCTATAATGTTCTCTAAGGACACCCTGTATGCCAAAAATAGTAATAAAACATACAAGTTTCAGTGAAAGACATTAAATATTTAAAGGTATTTCTCACAGAATACTGTCTTTAGCAATATTTTTGCAAAAGCAACCTTCATCATTTATTGATAGATGATTGCATAAACAGACATGCTATATACACACAATGGAGTATTATTTAGCCTTGACAAGGAAAGTCTTCTCTGAATTTCTACATTATATAATCCAGGCAGGCATGAAGGACAGGAGGCTGGCAGCTAGTGAGTGCTGTACCACCAGTGGATCAGTCCTCCTGATTACAGGCAATTGCTCTGCAAAGTTCACACAGAGTGATTTTGAGATTAGATGACGTTAGATTAGATTAGATTATACAAAACACACAAACACCACCCTGGAGTTGGTCCTATTGTGGGAGAGTGCTACTTCCTGGAATCCTGTTCTCTCTGTTTCAAGACAAGCATGGGCCTGAGAGGAGGTGGTCAGGATTTAGAAGTGGGCAGTGGCAACAGCCAGATATACTGGTAGGCAGGCCATGTTGAGCTCTATCTCCCAAACTCTGAGCTGAGACCACATTCCCCTGGGCTCCCTGCTCCAGCAGGCATGCTCAGAATCTTGGATGAACTTTCTCATCCCTTGTTGCCCCAGCTCCCATACAAGTCTTACAGTCCTGATCTTACTGGAGTGCAAGACTAATAATAAACAAGCCCTGGAAATGGGCACCCAGCAACATCCTCCAGTGCCCAAAGGGTCCAGGCTAACGTTCACCATCTATCTTTACAGTACACATTACTCTGCCTGTAACCTGGGATTCCTGACACCTGCTTCCTCATCAGAAGAAAGAAATGGAACAAATTAATGCAACCCACACCCAGAACAAATTGTGTGCCCCAGTCAACCCCTAAAATTGTGCACAATGCCGACTAGTAGACTACAGCAGCAAACAGGCAAAAGCCATGACGTGTCTGAAAGATTCACAAAGGAGTATGACAATAAAACATTATCACACGTAAGAATATATATCCCTGGCAGAACTGAGGAGGCACTTCCCAGCTAAGCCTCCCTTGTGACAGGCAAAGGATAACAACAGTCAAGCGGTTCCCCCAGGAGGTTTCCACTCAGTACTTAGGCCCCCTGCCAATAAATATGGTTTTGAAGGCTTGAAAAGATGTTGGCTAAAATAGATAATTTACAGATCTTTAATACAGCATTTATTCTCCATATAGCAATTTCCCTCACCTGTCTTAAATGAATGTCCTGATTTTACTCACATACAAAATATATAACAGGCGGTGAATAATAACTACTCCCAGAAACTATAGGAAAATCCCAGTGCCAGAGGTGGGATATCTCCCAGTAAGGTGTTGATCAGTGAGGATCCTGAGGCCTTCCAAACAACACAGGTTATGCCCAATGCTCTTGATTGATCAGAAGAACTAGAGAGTAAAACCCTACTGCTGAAGACACCACCTGCTTCTGCTGAAGGACCAAGTCAAGCTGGCACTGAGCTTGAAACCTCCTCTCTGCTGGCTAGCTGACCCTGTGCTGGAAGGTACTATGCAGCCCGCTAGGAGAGAAATGGCATCAACAGCCTTAACCAGCAGTGGACCCTGTCAGTTGTACAATGATCAGCAAGGCAAGATGTACACACTGGTGCAATCATGGCCAAATGCTCTCTGATGGGATTTGAGGCCCGTTCCATGGAAGAGAATTTATACCAGACACTGAGAACTTAATCAAATGCTGTGATTGGGAAGGGCACAGGCACTTAGAGGGGAAGCTACTGCTGTTGTTTGCTAAATGGCTATGCTGTTCCCATCAAGTTGCTCTGAAGATAGGTTTGTTTGTGCCCATGTGGCCATGACTGCTAGAGACTCAAAACTCATCAGAGGATGCTGAGAATAAGTGACAAGCACAGGTTCAGCACTAAATGAGATGACCACATTGCCACCTTCAAGGCTCAGAAAAGGAAGGAGTTAGAATGTAAGACATTTAGGAGAGAGGGCAGAACAAAACCGTAAAAGCCAGAGGATGGAGAGGAGTGCTGTGGAGCACTGTCTTGTGCACATGAAGTATTGTTGCATTCATCACCTCACAGCAGCTGCCATTTCCTGCCCAGGACCTGCACAAATCAGCATGTTGTCATAAATGATGGGGGAGGAGACAAAAGACATGAAAATAGAAGAGGGACTACAGTTGCAAAGAAGAGGAGATTCAGTGGAAAGAGGAGCCAGAACAAAAAAAGGTAATTCTAGGGGACTGTGATCAAAACAGTATGTATATGTACGAAAACTGTCACATTAAAAAACATGTTTATTGAACACTCATTCTCTCTCCTCCTATGACCTAAAGATGCCCTTTCCTATTGTCCCCAATTCCATGTGTCCCTGATAGTGGCAAGGGATTAAGAAGACTTCCTTATTCTGAAGTAAGAATGCTCCACTCAAGCAATAGAGAAAACAGGACATGTGGAGAAGTTAGCAGGGTAAACTGTAATGCTGATGGAGGCTAATAATCCCAGCTGAAATTTTAAGGATGCTCAGGTTTTGCAAGGACAGTACTAAGAAGTATAAAAGCTGTGTTCCCAGATTATTTGAGATCTCCCTCTGCCAGTGGTTAAGGGGGTTAGCTTGGGGAGCCTGCTTGTTCTCTCAGCTCTCAGATCCCCAAAGCTGGAGCAGGCTGCCAAACATTGGCACCAGTGCCCACAGCTCTGGCTGAGCACATCCCAAAGCATGGATGTATGTGTTTACCCCTCAGAGCTCAGCCCTTGGAGGTGCACAAGCCTCCAAACCTTTGAGGGGCAAAGCAAGCCCAGGGAAGTGAAGCAGCCAGCTGAAGGTCGCACAGCTACTCTGATGCCTTTCCAACTGTCCAGCCCTCAGGAGTGTCCTGCAGATGCCAGCAGGACCGTGTGAAGTTACACCTTCCTCTAATGCCCTGATTTCCTCCTTCACAAAGGATTCCTGTTAAGGGACCTGGGATTTTTCTCCTTTTATTTAATGTTAAGTAAATTCTTTAGTCCTGTCTTGCTGGGCCTCCTGTAGTACCTAGCTATTCTTCGAAATCTCTCGTGTGTATTCATTGACACACATGGCCCAGCTCTTGCTTCCCTACACTGGCTCTTCCCTCAGCCTCTTCTAGCCATCACAGTCATGTCCCTGGGAGTTCTGAGCAAACCTTTCTTCCTTGGTTCCTCCTACCCTCCTTTTGCCATTGTCATTTCCCCCATACAGTTTAAATATAAGCCACAGGTTGATAGCTGCCACTGTATGTCTCACCCTTTTCTGTCCAACAGCCTGGTGGTATCATCTCCGGTGATGTACCACAGGCACTATGGGCTCATCATTTAATGGAAAACTGGCCCTCCCCCAATAAGCCAGTAGTACCTTTCTCTAGAATAAGACATCAATTTAATATTGTCTGGACAGCTTTACTTCATAGTCTTCGAGAGAATGAGTGCAAAGAAGAGGAAGATAGTTCCAGGTTAAGTACCAGTGGGTGGCACCAGAAGATGAACAAAACCACACCCTTCCCAGGGGTATGATTCTGCCAGTCTGAGGTCAGCTGCAATATCACTTGGGCTGGTATTCCCTCCTTGTTCCAACATCTTCCTGGGGTTCTGTGACACTGGCCTGGCTGCACCTAAACAGGTGCTCAGTACCATATGCACTGAATTCTACGAGCTCGTGTTCCGAGTTCTAGGAAGAGATAGCTGAGAGGTGGGGACATGCAGGGAATCACTCATGTATGTGTGTCAGATGCTCATGATTCAGAGTCATTCCCACCTCAATCAGAAGAGCCATGACAGTAGAGGCAGCTTTCATGCCTCCCCTGGAAGAAGCTCAGTAATCACCTGCCCTGCCCTACTTTTTGGCCCTGTGAACGACTTCCCCAAGCATAGACATGAGTCACACCTGTAGTAGCACCTGCTCAGACCATTCTCTAAGTTCTGTGAGGCCACATGGCTGCTCAGGTACGATTACTCCAGCCTACCCTGTCCTCCAGAGACAAGGACCACCATCCCCACCATGGCACTCATCAACTGTACAACCATCAAAACAACACATGACCTTTGTGGGCTCAACACCAAGAGACAGCATTGACACTTTAGATAACACCCATGTTTCCTTACATGGGACTTCATAGAGAGTTATATTAAAAAATTTTTGAGAGCCAGGCGTGGTGGCACATGCCTTTAATCCCAGCACTCGGGAGGCAGAGGTAGGAGGATCACCATGAGTTCAAGGCCACCCTGAGACTACAGAGTGAATTCCAGGTCAGCCTGGACTAGAGAGAGACCCTACCTCAAAAAAAAAAAAAAAAAAAAAAAAAAAATTGAGGGCTGGAGAGATGGCTTAGCGGTTAAGGTGCCTGCCTCCTAAGCCTAAGAATGCTGGTTCCAATCTCCAGTGGTTCCAATCTCCAGATCCAACGTTTAGCCAGATGCAAAAGGGGCACAATGCCGCACTTGACCATGAGGGGGTGCACGCATCTGGATTTTGTTTGCAGCAGCTGAGAGGCTGCTGGCGTGCCTATCTCTGTCTTCCTCTCCCTCTCTCTCTCTCTCTGTCTCTCTCCAAAAAAATTTTTTTTGAATTGCTAGGAAAAGGGGGAAATAGGGGGAGAGAGGAGGAAGAGCTACTTAACAACAAGTCAAGGGGCAGCAGCAAGGAAGGGAGGGAAGAAGGGAGGGAGGGAGGGAGGGAGGGAGGAAGAGGAAAGGTCATGGGGTAGGTGTGAGGAAGGCTGGGAGGGGCATACACAAAACTCAGGGCAACATGAATCAACACCACAGAAACCTTCCTCCTGAATACCATTCTACAAGTCATTACCCTCAATAAGGGGGATGGGGACCTGAACAGAAGAGCCCCATAGAAGGTGGAGAAAGCATAACATTAAAACCATGAGTTTTGGCCAGTAAATCCCAGGGCCAGAATTGAGTTGTCTCCCTACCACCAATGAGCTGTTGGTCAGGGAGATACACGAGGTCCCCAAAATAAATACAGGCCATTGCCAAAACACTTGGTGTTTGTGGTAGTTTGAATATATGTCCCCCAATATATTCAGTGTTTTATTAGTTATAGTTTGCATCTGCAATCACCTTGCTAGAGGCAATGTCACTGGGGGCCGGTCTTAAGGTGTGGTAATGGGTTTGAGATTCCATTGTAAAGATATGCAAAGTGTGCCTAGCAGGAGTTCCTGAAGTGTGCTGTGTGACTTTTGGGCTATAGTTTTGCTCAGTGTGCTGTGTGCCTGGTTGGCTTTTTCTCTCTCTGCTTGGCCCTGTGAAGGCAGGCCAGTTTCTTCTGCCATTATTGGAACTTCCCCTGGATCTGTAAGCTTCAATAAATAATATCCCTTCCTCCATAACTGTGCCTGGTCTGGAAGTTCATCTCAGCGAACCTGAAGCTGTCTGCTACAGTGTTGCAGTCAGTTTCTTGTTGCTGGAAGACAACACCCAACCAAGAGTAGCTTGTGGGAGGAAAGGGTTTATTTTACCTTACAGGCTTGAGGGGAAGCTTCATGATAGCAGGGGAAAATGATGGCATGAGCATAGGGTGGACATCACATCCTGGCCAACATCAGATGGACAACAGCAGCAGGAGAGTGTGTCAAACACTGGCAAGGGGAAGCTGGCCCATCCCCCAACAATACACTGCCTCCAGGAGGATCCAGTTTCCAAATTGTCACCAGCTAGGTATCAAACATTCAGAACATGTAAGTTTATGGGGGTTACCAGAATCAAACCACTACATTCTGTCCTTGGCCCCCATAAGTTAATAACCATACATGATGTAAAGTGCAATGTATTCAGTCATACTTTAAGAGTCCCCATAGTTTTTATCAATCCTAATGTTGTTCAACATAATCCAAGGACTCTTAACTGACCTGTAATATCAATAATGATAATAATAATGACACAGAATAAACATACGGCAAAAGATGATATTGGGCATAACAAAGCAATACAAGATTTAAAACAAACAGTGCAAACATCAAACTCTTGTAACTCCAAGTATGACAACTCTAACCAGTAACACATCTCCTAGTCCAATAAATCTAACCAGTGGTGAGTCTCTGGAATTCCAGTCCCTTCCCTCTAGCTAAGCTACTCATAGTCCCAGAAAATTTCATCCAGTGCTAGTGGTTCTCCTTGGCAGACATCCTGTAGCCCTGATATCTCCATTGGGTCTCCACTGCAACCCATGGTTCATCTTCATGGCTCCATTAGGTCTCCACACAGGTAATCCAACAAGCCTACTTCACACTGCCCATGGTTCAATATACAGAAATCTGTCCGTGTAATACACCACATAAATGAGCTTAAACACAAAAATCACATGATCATTACAAGAGATACAGAAAAGGCCTTTGACAAAATACAACAGCACTTCATGATCAAAACATTGGAGAGGGGCTGGAGAGATGGCTTAGTGGTTAAGGCACATGCCTGTGAAGCCTAAGGACCCTGGTTCAATTCTCCAGGTCCCACGTAAGCCAGATGCACAAGGGGGCACATGTGTCTGGAGTTCATTTGCAGTGGCTAGAGGCCCTGGCACACCCATTTTCACTCCCACTGTCTCTCTCTTTCCCTCTCTCTGTCTCTAATAAATAAATAAATAAATAAATAAATAAATAAATAAATAAATAAATAAAAAAATAAAATAAAATAAAATAAAATAAAATAAAATAAAATAAAATCTTTAAAAATAAATAAATAAAATCATTGGAGAGAATAGGCATGGACAGTTTATATCTCAACATAATAAAGGCCATATATAAAGCTCCTAAAGCCCAAATAATACTTAATGGGGAGGAACTGAAGGATTTCCCACTGAGATCAGGAACAAGACAGGGGTGTCCACTCTCACCTCTGCTCGTCAACATAATACTGGAAGTCCTAGCTCAAGCTATAAGACCAAAGAAAGTAATAAAAGGGATACATATTGGAAATGAAGAAGTTAAGTTATCTCTATTCGCAGACAGCATGATTCTATACATAAATGACCCAAGAACCTCCATCTCAAAACCCTTAAAGGTGATGAACTCCTTCAGCAAAGTAGCAGGACACAAAATCAATGCACAAAAGTCAGTAGTCTTTCTATATGCAAAGGAAAAGATACAGAGAAAGAAATAAGTGACATTGTCCCATTGTCAACAGCAACAAAAAATAAATAAAATACCTTGGAATAACATTAACCAAGGATGTGAAAGACCTTTACAGTGTAAACATAAAAACACTCAAGAAAGAAATTGAGGAGGACTTGAGAAAATGCTTCTGGATAGGCAGAACTAACATGTGAAAATGGTAATCTTACCAAAAGCAATATACAGATTTAATGTAATACCAATAAAAATCCCAATATTTTTCTTCATAGACATAGAAAAAATGATCTCCCAATTCATATGGAATGGGAGAAGGCCTCAGATATCCAAACATATCCTCAGCAAAAGAAACACCTCTAGAGGCATCACCATACCTGATCTAAAGCTATATTACAAAGCCATAGTAATAAAATCAGCAAAGTACTGGCATAAAAACAGGATTATAGACAAAAGAACAGAATAGAGGACCCAGACTTTGGGTCAAGTAACTACAGCTACTTGATATTTGACTGGAACAAAGACAGCATCTTCAACAAATGATGCTGGACAAACTAGATAACCATATGCAGGAAAATGAAACTCAATCTACACATCTTGCCATGCACAAAAATCAAATCCAAATGGATCAAAGACCTCAATATAAGATCAGAAACTCTGGTACTACTGGAAGAAAAATAGGAGGAACTTTCCATGATATAGAAATGAGAAAAGACTTCCTGAACAAAACCCTAATAGCTCAGGAAATTAAACAATCACTCAACCATTGGGATCTCAGGAAGCTGAAAAGTTTTTTACAGATAAACATACAATAAGCAGATTACCCACAGAATGGAAGAAAATTTTGCCAGCTATACAACTGACAGAGGCCTAATTTCAGTAATTTACAGAGAACTCAAAAACCTAAACAATAAAGTCAACCTACTCACAAAATGGGGCAGGGAACCGCACAGGAACTGTAAGAGGAAGAAATACAAATGGCAAACACACACTTAAGAAAATGTTCAACATCTCTAATCATCAGGGAAATGCAAATTAAAACAACTATTTGATTCCACCTTACCCCAGTAAGGACGGCAAACATTAACAAATCTACTGAAAACAAATGCTAGCAAGGTTGTGGACAAACAGGATGTTGGGATGGTGGGAATATAAGCTGGTACAAGCACTAGGGAAAGCAATACGGAGACTCCTAAAAAGGTTGACTATAGAGTTACCAACAGACCCAGTTATTCCCTTACTGGGCATTTACCCTAAAAGCTCCAAGCCTCAGTTCAGAGAGATTTGCTCAACCATGTTTATAGCTGCTCAATTCATAATAGCTAATAAATGGAATATACCCAGATGTCCATGATTATATGAATGGATAACCAAGATGTGGTATATCTATATGACAGAATTCTACACAGCAGTAAGGAAAAATGACACAATGAAATTTGAAGAAAAATGGTCGAACCTGGAACTGATCATTCTCAGCAAACTCACCCCATTACAAAAAGATAATCGTTGCACGGTCTCACTTATCTGTGGCTCCTAGCCTGAATCTGCCTGAGATGCTGAAATATCTAATAAGCATCTTGAGGACTGGACATTTGGGAGGGGGTCAGGCAGGGAAGTAGGGGTGTGGGGGGGGACACAAAACTGGACCCAAATGGAAATGGGACCATAACATCCTATATCCTGAAACAGACTAAAAGGCTGAATCTTCATCAAGTACTTAGAAGGAACACCTGATTCACAGGGCCCTGGAAAGGGTATGATGAAGACTAACCTCAATCTTTTCCTGTTCCTCTCTCTCACTCCCTCTTCTTTCTCTTCTCTCTTTCTTTTTCACATTACCTACATTTTTTCTTCCTTCTTTTCCCTTGGCACTGACCTGTAACTCCCAATATGAGCATATGGTTAACATCCACAATGAGCTATTGATCAGAGAGACCTACAAGGTTTCCCAAAAGAAGACAGATTTCTGTCAGAGTACTTCAAGATTAATGATAAGACCCAGTGCCAAAGACACCATATGCTGATGGTAGGAACATGGAGTGACCTGGCTGGAATCTGGAAGAGAGTCAGTCCCCAGACAGTTAGCTTGTCTAGTGCCAGAAGGTCTACATGAGCAACTAGGGGAAATGACCAACAACTGTCCAAGCAACACGTGATCTAAGCTTCTCAGCAGTAAACAACCTGACATGATGCTCAAACAAGTGCAATAGTGGCACACAGCCATGATGGGTAACCAACTGCTCTTGATTTGGCTAACAGATCCACTCAGTGGAATGGAACCCATAGCTGGAACTGGGAAACAAGTCAGAACCATATCCAAAAAATGAGCCCACTTTCCAATATCATGTTCCCACCAATCGTGGGCTACAAGAGGGCCTACACCTATGAAATTCTCTCTAAAATAATAATGGTTATCCCATTTATCTGGTGCTGACCTCACTCTCCATTGGAGAATCTCCTCTTTTTCAGATTGACACAGAGCCTGAGGAGAGAATCAGCACATCGCACCTCACCAGGGCCCCAGCTGAAACCATAGAGTAATGGGGGGAATGAGCAAGAGTGCTGCTTTTTGGTGAACCTGGTACCAACACAAGGCTGAAGGAGATAGACACAGAGAAGACTCAACTCCTACCAAACCAGATATTCAGAAATACAGAAGCTCCCACAACCTTATCACTGAAGTAGACCTAACATGAACCCAACATGGCTCAGGGAAATTTGCAGAAGAGAGGGCGGAAAGATTGTTAGAGCCACAAATTGGGACATTATGCTCAGAGACATTGCCTCTTCCCCACAACTGAGGGTTACCCCCATAATGCATGACCCATATTCCCCAATGAGGAGAGTCCCTTCAAAGGGGGGAGGACAGGGAGGAGGCTAATGATGGTACCAACATGACTGTATACACACTATCTTCATAACTAATAAAAAATTGAAATGTTGGGCTTGAGAGATGGCTTAGTGTTTAAGGGACTTGCCTGTGAAGCCTAAGGACCCAGGTTCACTTCGCCAGAATCCACATGCGCCAGATGCACATGGTGACATATGCATCTGGAGTTCATTTGCATTGGCTAGAGGTGCTGGCATTCCCATTCTCTCTGTCTGTCTGTCTGTCTGTCTGTCTGTCTGTCTGTCTCTCTCTCTCCTCTTTCTCTCAAATAAATAAATAAAATATTTTAAAGTTTTTTTTGAAATGTTAATCCTAACTAAAAACTCAGGGGTTATAAAAGTAGGATTCAAACAGAACTGTATGCATCTATGTGCCAACAGTATTATTAGCAATAGCCAAAAGGTGAAAACAACACAGATGTCTATCATCAAATGAATGAATAGAGAAAAAGTGGTTCATTCATGTCATGGAATATTATTTAGCCTTAAAAGGAAAGAAAATTCTTATTCAGGTCCAATGTGGCTGAATTTTGTGGATATTATGCTGAGCAAAAAAGCCAGTCATGAAGAACAAATATCATGTGGCACAACCTACATGATATATGTAGAATGGACAGATTCAGAAACAGAAAATTGAATGTGGTTTCCAGGGGCTGGGGAAGAACACTAGGGAGTTGTCTAAGGAAGAGTTGAGAGAATAGGAAAATTCAGGAAAAGTTTTGCTAGTTATAAAACAATGTTAATGCAATTGAAGTGCATGTTTTATGTAGTTAAATATGGTAAATTTTATATTCCAAATATTTTACAACAAAAATAATAAACTGTGAAATATGCTTGTTCAGTTCATCATACTATCAAAGAAGCACGAGCTGAAAGAGCTTTGTACTTCCCCCAGCAGCTCATACAAGATGATGTTAACACCTAAGGGGGCAGTAGACAGCACAGAGGAAGGGAGTTTCCCATGGAGCTGGAAACTTTCTTCAGACAGAAGATAACAGACACAGGCAAGCACACAACATCCCACTGTCCCACTGGTCAAGCTGGGGCTGGCTCACAGTAACCCAAGTCGCAGCCAGTGAGCTTGTGTCACTAGCCTGGAATCACTAGCCTGGTGGGTATACTTATACCCTAGAAACTGGTAGAATCAGAAGGTTCCTTCCCTCTCAATTTTCATGTAGCCCAGACATAGTCTATGAAGCCAGGAGACATTAGCCAGTCAGGCCTCCACCACAAAACCAAGACAGTCAGGTAGCCCACAGAGCACAAGGTATTGACATGTTCCTCACAGAAGATCTGAGATAGGGCTTCATGCAGCTGATAAATGAAAAAATGAACTCCAGGGACACACACTGAGAACACTCTTGCTGTCCACAATGAGATCTCCTCCAAGTTGGAGGTGCTAGAAAAGATGGGTGATGTTTGAGGGCTCTATTGGTGGCATAGCCACCATGGAAGGTTGATATGTACCAACAGGGCCACGGGTGCTGTTCACTTTGGGCATGTCCTGCCAGTGATGATTCTCCACAAAGCACAAGCCCCATCCATCCTCAAAGGTGCCTCTGTCCATAGCACAGGTCCACTGACTCTTCTGTGCTCACCCACACCAACCATCGTCAAGGCTTTTCTCTGGCAGGTTAGTAAGAAAGACTCAGAGCTTGCCTTGTTCCAGAGATGCAGCTCATCCTAGGCACATTCTTCTCAATACATGGATTCCTAGCAGGCATCTCTTGACCTTATTTCCTCTGACAAGGAGATTTGGTACTGGCATAATCCCAAAGCAACAGGATAGAATTAAAGAGGAAACAGCATGCTGGTCATCTACTGATGCATAACAAACTGGCCCAAAGCCTGCTGTGTTCAAAAACTACAAATATGCAACTTTTTTCAAGGCTGAGCCTTATAGATTCTAGACAAGGTCTTTACCCCAGCTGCATGCCCAGCCCTGTGAATACGCAACAGAACAGGGCAGAAAGCTTGCCTCTGCTCCCCCTAAGGACAGCTGGGTGGTTTGAATGGGGCTGAAGACTGCATCCAAGATGTCACTCTTATGACACTTACCTGAGACAAGTACCTGGGAACTCCTCTTCACATTAGTCTCTCCAAAGGGCTGCCTGCACATGCTCAGATGATGGCTAGGTTCCAATCAAGGAAGTGCAAGCTTTCAGTCTCTGAAGACCCCAAATCAGATGCTGGCAAAGTCACTTCCGCTGGTGTTCTACTGGTTGAAATATCCACAGAGCTCAGGTTCAGGAGCAGGGCTATTCCCCCCCCCCTTATAAATAGCAGGAATATCTACCAATCTGCAACAATCATGCACCCACCCCATGAAGATATGAAATGGGGCCAGTGGGGATGCACCTCACTGGTAGAGTACTTTCTTAGTATATGCAGTTTCATACCCAGCACGAATGAGGGAACGAGAGAAACAGATAAACACTAACACTTCAGCTGTGTTTTAAGAACCACTTAGGCACTGTAGGACACTCATATAATGTCTTAGCAGACTTGAACTAGATGAGGAGCTCCAATGGAGACAGAGCATGTTGGTCAGTACAGAGTGCTTAGCATAGGCATTCAATACATATGTGATGAATTGTGAAATTTAATGGGTCTTGTGTCAAAGTTTCTCTTTTCCTTTAAGTCTTTTTAAAAATCTTATCAGAATTCTAAAATATAGGGAGGGAGGATTCTTAACTGCCTATGAGTAAAAGAAAGAATTCCAAATTACAGCATCATAGCAAAGTTAAATGAGGCTTGGTAAATTGGGAAGAGATGGAAACAAGTGTCTAGTTGTTAAACTGGCCCTAAACAATGTGAGTTATGGCATAGTTTAATAAAAGGGAGGGCATACAAAAATGGTGCCATTGAAACTGTTCAAACCCAGTTATTAACCAGGGCACAGATGATTTTCACCATGTGTAATATTAAACACTCAATTCATGAAGTAAGTCTTTCTATATAAATGCTTTGTTTCCAAATGAATATATCTTTCTGAATTCCCTAAGTAGCATGTGCCATCATACAGCAATCGCACCCCTCAAAATAATTGTAGGGCTCCACTGCATCTTTACTGTCAATAATTTCAATATTCTTACATACAAATAACAAAATAACCAAAAATGTACTTCTAACATAAATGGTTTAGAATAAAATTCCATAACACACTTCCTTCCAAATACAGATGGCTGTGCTGCATAACATTATTATATATGTAATGACCTACATCACAAATATTTCCAAAATCAAAACTGCTAAGCTTTCCTACTTGTCACTTTTCCTTATGCCATCTCCATGGCAACCTGCTTCCCTCCCCCTGGAAACAAAGAGAACATATAAGACATCTTTAAATTGGTATAGAGGCAATTTCTTTATTCAGACACAGCTTGCTGTAATGTATCATACTCCAAAATGACCCCCAATATAATCAATATTGCTCATTGAAAAAGGAGCCACTGTAAACAGACCTCTCTGTTTATACAAAATGACAGAAAAATCATAAAACATGACACTCAGGCTTCTAACACCAGCACATCCTTGCCCCTGTATTATTAGACCCTGTATTCTCATGTGGCTACCTTCCCATGCCTGTCCAGTCCCATCAGCCCTTTGTCCAAAAGGGCCAGGGCAGATTCTGTCACAGGTGCCTTCTGCAGACACAGCACTCTGCCCAATAAAGGCATACCCAAGTTGACTTCATCAGCCATGACATAAAGGCTTATTACTAACCCAGAAGAAAGTACACAGCTCCCAATTAGGCAGACAGGGGGCTGGGGAATGATCTTATTAACCAATCATTGGTGAAAGAACAGCAAATACAAGAAGTAAACAACTCTTTGTCCCTATTGCCACAAACCCTGTAGTTCTTCACCAAATTAAAAGTACTCTACCATGTGCCAGGAATAATATTTCACACCAAGGAGATCTCCAGTGAGGAAGGGCTTGCTTGGCTTCACACACACACACACACACACACACACAGAGAGAGAGAGAGAGAGAGAGAGAGAGAGAGAGAAACTGTAGTTCATAAAACACCTAAAGAGCCACTGCAAAGGCTGGAAGGGCCACGTTACAAGAGTAAGCCACAGCTTACCAAGTGGCTCTCAAGTGCTATTTGGCCTTGAAACACTTTTGACAAAGCACCATGATAAATCCAGGTATTCTACAGAACTGAGAAGCAGGAGCCTACTTTTTTCTGAATCAACAAATAATTCATAACCTGGCAGTTGGTTTCTATGGAAAAGCAAGCAGTGGAGAAGAGAAAAATTCAATTTGAGGCTCTGAAGTGCATGTGCTTCATCATCTCAGACACTCGCAGACACCTGAGGTGGGCACTTAGGAAGGCTAAACAGCAGAGGGCTGCCTTCTTGCCCACCAAGCAAGGTATGCTGCTGAGAAACTGCCCACACACGTGACCTGCTTCACCAGCCCTGACAGGATGGCAGTCCAGTGACTGCTCTAAGCAACCATGCACTGTCTGGGAAACCTACATTCTCTACTTCCAGAATTTATTCTCCACATGAGCAGCAAAAGTCACTTCTCTACTCAAAGGGTTGGCTTCTAAAATTTCTTAATTGGAACATGATTAAGCTTTACTCTAACCCCCACTTTACAGAACAAAAAAAAAAATAAGAAATCAGCTCAATAGTGACACACACAAAAACAAAGACCCAACAAATCCAAAATATGAGACATTTTACAAAATAACTGGCCTTTTATCTCCCAAAAGTCAATGCTTTGAGAAAAAAAGTTTAAGAGACTGTTCTAAAATTGTGTTTCTCAAACGTTAGTATTTTGTCTGCAGGCATGGGAGGGTCCTGACAATGTATAGCACATGTTTGGGGGGTCACAGCCTAGGGAAGGTAGAGCTGCTGGAGGGGGGAGGACAAGGTCAAGATTCAGCTAAAAGGAATCCTCGATTGCCCAGAGGGTCACACCCCAAGTCAAAAATACCCAAAGTCAAAAATGCAGTAAATACCTGTGTTACAGTCAGGTTCACATTGCTGACAGAAAATGCCAGACCAAGAGCAGCTTGTAAGGAAAAAGAAAAGGTTTATTTTGGCTTACGGATTGAGGGAAAGCTCCATGATGGCAGGGGAAAATGATGGCATGAGCCATCCTTGCCAACATCACCTCCTTGGCAACATCAGGTGGACAAAAACAATAGGAGGGTATGACAAACACTGGCAAAGGGAAGCTGGCTATAATACCCATGAGCCCGCCCCCAACAATACACTCACTGCCTCCAGGAGGCATTAATTCCCAATTCTCCATCAGCTGAGAGCCTAGCATTCAGAACACCTAAGTTTATGGGGGACACCTGAATCAAACCACCACATTCCACCCTTGGCCCCCATAAACTGATAACCATACCTGATGTAAAATGCAATGTATTCATTTCAACTTTAAAAGTCCTCATAATTTTTAGCATTCCCAATGATGTTCAAACATTTCCATAATCCAAAGTCTTTTAACTGAGTCATAATATTCAAAATAAACCAAAAATTCCATAATGGCCCAGAATACACATTCATACTACAAAAGATGGCATTGGGCATAGCAAAGAGATATTCAACCAATACAAGATTTAAACAGGGCAAACATCAAACTCTGTAGCTACAAGTCCAACAACTCTAGTCAGTGACAAATCTCCAAGTCTGATAATTCAAACCAGCAACAAATCTCTGGAGTTCCAATTCCGCTCCTCCAGCTAGGCTACTCACAGTCCTGGAAAACTTCATCCAGGGCCGGCAACTTTCCTTATCAGCCATCTCATGGTTCTGACATCTCTACTGGGTCTCCACTGCAACCCACAGTCCATGCTTACAGCTCCATCGGGTCTCCATGCAGGTATCCAGCAAAACTGCTTCACACTGCCCTTGGCCATTTCCAAAACACAAAACTGTGTTGAAAATTCAATGACCCTCTCTTTCCTGCATTTCTCATACTCCACAATATCAGGTGGGATGCCAAGTTGTTAATCCAGGGAGGAATAAAGCAGACTTTGAAGAACAGGACACTCCTTCAGCATTCAGGCTCCTTCAAAAGACTCTGCATACTTTCTATTGTCTCAATGCAGGTCATCTTGCCCAATCTCAATAGCTGTAATCTCATACAATTGCAGCTGAATGGGCAGCAGTTTTGGCCCAAAGATTTCATTTTTTTCTGTGCCATATCCCTATGCTCACACCAGTCCTTTTCTACACATCGCAACCCCACACAAGTTCTCAGAACACAGGCATAACAGCAGGCCTCTCACACAAACTGCTTCTTGCCCAGTCCAGGCAAAGCTCTTTCTCACCTTCATAAGCCAAACTTCACAGTCCATAATTCTTACTGCATTCAGATCTTTCAACTCTGACCAGAATAGTCCATCAAGTTGTACTTATAGCACTGCAAGGCATCTCTTAGGCCAATATTTCAAATTTATCCACACTCCTCTTGAAAATCAGCTCCAAAAGGCCAAAGCCACACAGTCAGGTTTCAAGCAGCAATAACACCACTCCTGGTACCAACTTTACTGTTGCAGTCAGGTTCTCATTGCTAGCAGAAATCACCTGACCAAGAGCAGCTAGTGGGAAATAAAGGGGTTATTTTGGATTTTGGATCAAGGGGAAGCTCCATAATGGCAGGGGATGGCACAAGCAGAGGGTGGACATCACCTCCTGGGCAACATCAGGTAGACAATAGCAACAGGTGAGTGTGCCAAACCCTGGCAAGGGAAACTGGTTATAATACCCATAAGCCCATCCCCAACAAATACACTGCCTCCAGGAGGCATTAATTCCCAAATCTCCATCAGCTGGGAAGCTAGCATTCAGAACACCTATGTTTATGGGGGACACCTGAGTCAAACCACCACAACATGGAACCTCCAACCATCCTCTACTTTTTGGAGGCCCACAGCAACATAGTGCATGTGGGTGCTGGCTGGTCCTTCCTGATAGTGGGCCTATTAGGAGCTGAGGCTCGCTACTACTGCGTATATCAAGACCAACAATAGTATTGTATGTATCACTGGCTTAGGAAAAATAAAAAATCTGAATTGTTTTCAGACTATCCTAAAGTAGAAATTCCCTAAGCAAGTCAAGGGCTATCTGTACCTTTATGTGTGGACTGGAATACTGTGCCAAGAAATCATGGTCTGGAATAAGCAAGCAAGGGGATGGTAACTACTAGCTAGGAGTAACCCTGGTTTTAGCCAAGATCACAAGAAAGCTATAAGAGAAAAATCAGCCAGGTGTGGTGGTGCATGCCTTTAATCCCAGCACTTGGGAGGCAGAGGTAGGAGGGTCTCAGTGAGTTCAAGGCCACCCTGAGACTACATAGTAAGTTCAGGTCAGCCTGGGCTAGAGGGAGACCCTTCCTCAAAAAACCAAAAATAAAAAATTGATTGGAGTAATGGCTTAGCTGTTAAGGTACTTGCCTGCAGAGCCTAAGGACCCAGGTTAAATTCCCCAGTAACCAAGTAAGCTAGATACACAAGGTGGCACATGCATCTGGTGTTTGTTTGCAATGGCTAGAGGCCCTGGCATTCCCAATTTCTTTCTTTCTCTCGCTCTCTCTCTTTCTCTCTAAAATAACTAAAATATTTATTTTTTTAAAAAGAGGAGCTAGAGAGATGGGTTAGCAGTTAAGACACTTGCCTGTGAAGCCTAAGGACCCAGGTTCAATTCACCAGAACCCACGTAAGCTAGGTGCACATGGTAACACATGCATCTGGAGTTTGTTCGAAGTGGCTAGAGAGCGTGGCATGCCCATATTCATTCATTCTCTCTCTCTCTTTCTCTCTCTCTCTCCCTCCCTCTCATAAATAAATAAAAATAAAATAATAAAAAAGAGAAAAATCAGAGAAACTCAAAATGGGCTATTTTTTAAAACTGATTTGACAGAGCCATGAAATTTCTCTTAAATGAGATGATAACAATAGAAAAGAGCACCTTTATTCTTATAGATAGATATATGCTATGTTATCCATGGATAAAGCAACATGACAGCTATAAAATTAGCTTCATGGTCCACTCAAGTCAGACAAACAGAAGGAAAAAGTAAATAAATGGGGCAAAAGGAATGGCAGAATCCAATTTCAGGTATGAGCTGAATTTTTTTGTCTTTTCCTCCTCTTTAAGACTGCTCTTGACAACATATAGAATGTAAAAATTCAGGCTCTTTGCAAAACACAAATGTGGACTGTTCTGTTTTACACTTAGTGCCTTCTCATATACATAAACACCACAGCACCACAAAGGCACTCTGCAGGGAGGCCATAACACTGCACACATGGGCTCTGCCTGGGAGAGGTTTATGGGCCATGAAAGAGACAAGATGTGGTGGAGAGAAAGGGAGGCACCACAATGAGAAAGAAATGTTCCAGGAGTTCAAATGTACATAGGAAAAGAGGTCTAGACACAACTTGGTGGAGAATGTGACAATGACTTTTGATTAGTGTTTGGGAGCTAATTAAAGGGAACTTGGGGCCACAGGAATGTAAAAAGTATTAGGTCACAGAAACAGCCCTCACAGGGCCATCCCTCTCATGACAGGGCAGGACTAACAACCAAAAGCTCCTCTGTCTTTGCACTACTGTCTGTGGGGTCCATTCTAGAAGCCACTAATAGCTTTTTCATAGTAACTGTGTGTTTAGTTCCGTCTTTGGCTCTATGAAGAGGTGCTCTAGCCCTGCATCATTCCTTCTTGTGGGCACAGCATGCTTACTGGGGCAGCAAACGGATGATGCTCCAGGGGAGACAAGCCAGCATGGGGCTCCAGGCTAGATGGAGCTACCTAGGATTCACAGCACCTCAGCCAACTGCATGTGTTAGGATACGACAGAGCTCCCACTACACACTTTCGTAAAATGATGTCTCTGTCTCCTCCATGTAACATGCAATGTAAAATATTCCTATAAAGATTGGAAATTGTTCTAATGAGCTAAGTAGCTTTTCATTCTATGAATTCTGCAAGCAGACTTAAAACAAGCTCTCTTCCCCTTTCATTAAAATATATGTAGGAGTTCAAGAAAGTTACTAAGAGCCGGGCATAGTGGTGCACGCCTTTAATCCCAGCACTCGGGAGGCAGAGGTAGGAGGATCGCCATTAGTTCGAGGCTACCCTGAGACTACATAGTGAATTCCAGGTCAGCCTGAGCTAGAGTGAGACCCTACCTCAGAATGGAGCACTAGGAGCTCCAGAAACAAGTGCTGTTGTGCTTGTCCACACAGAGTAACAGAGGGATTGGGAGAGAAAGATTTATTCAAGGCTGTGCCTGGCTATTTTCCCAGGACCCAGGATCAAAGGGCCAGGCCCCATGCTCCATCTGCTATACTCTGACACAACATCAGGTTTCTAAGAATCCTCACCGCAGCCAGCCAGGAAGGGGGAAGGGAAATAGCCATACTGACTGTTCCTCAACTACCCAGACACATAAAGAACAGAAAGTCATAGCCCCAGAAATATAAAAATAAAACACAAATGAAAATTATAATTATACTCCCCCATGATGGCTCCCCAACATGAAATCTAGAGAAATGACAGACCCTTGGGGCTGCTGAGACAGAGTCATAAGAGAATTCCATCTCCACCTCTCCTATCCAAGGGGTCAGAACCATCTTACTTCCACCTAGAAAATCCAGCATTTTCTGGTGTCAACTGAGTGGATGATGAATATCATCTCCCTGCTGCAACGATGTCCCTTTACCAATCTGCTGAGGGGAGGAAGCAGCCATGTGTGACCTGCAGTATGCTGGAGGCCCAAGATCCCCTGCAGAGAGATAATGTTCCAGCTATCCAGTAAGAGCCAGTCAGGCCCTAAAGCCAACCCAAATGTGGCCTGCATCCATTATTCCTGTCTCTGATCTCTTCTGGATATATTACCAAGTGATTTGCATTAAAATATTTGCTTCTCAACCAAAAAAAAAAAAAATTAAATGATATACTTACAAAATTTCACACGTCACCAGAATTGGTGAGCAATGGCTGGCTTAGCAACACAGGGCAGGAGTCCCTCAAGAGGCACTGTGTTCCCATTTGAAGAACACAGAGATATGCTGAGCAACATGTGTGCTCATTATCTCATGTTAATGTTTCCATCTTTTGTCACTGTAGCTGTGCCTCTAAGCAGCATGTAACTCTCCTTGCAAGGGGCACCATAGCAATGCTTAGTGGGCCAGGCTGATAACAAATAGATAACCCTTAGGAGAACCATGTGCATTTCATGGAGGCTATGGCAGAAAACCTCTGCACAGATGCTCAGAGGAACCCTCCAAGGTCTTAAAACTGAAAGAAATGAAGAAAAACATTCCAATTGGTGTGAGGAGACCAGAGTCCAAGGTAATTAAGGTCACTTAACGGAGGAGATAAGACCCAGTCTGCCTCATCATGGGTACAATGACACCACTTGGTTGAGATGACAGACTAACAGAAGAGAGGTGGGAAATGGCTCTCAATCTGACAGAAGTTGTATGAGCAGGAGGCAGAAGCCCACAGCCTCACATGATCCCCTGGTACATAGGACAAAGCTTGGACAGGTCTGAGGCAACAATGCTGGGCAGTACTAATAGTTGCCTATGGAGTTTTCAAACAAAAGGCTCATAGGTTTTCATATCACATGAGTTTCTTTTCTTTTTTTTTTAATTTTTTTATTATTTTATTTATTTTTGGAGAGAGATACAGAGAGAGACAGAGAGGGAGAGGGAGACAGATAGAGATGGGCGTGCCAGCAGTCTCTCAGCTGCTGTGAACGAAATCCAGATGTGTGCGTCCCCTTGTGGTCAAGTGTGGCATTGTGCCCTTGCATCACTTTGCATCTGGCTAAATGTGGGACCTGGAGATTGGAACCAGGTTCTTAGTTTAGCAGGCAGGCACCTTAACCGCTAAGCCATCTCTCCAGCCCTCTTTTCTTTTTAAAAGAATTCTGCAGTTTCTTTATTTAATATTTTTGTTTATTTATTGGCAAAGAGAGACAGAATGAATGAGAATGGGCACACCAGGGTCTCCAGCCACTGTAGACAAACGCTAGGCACATGAGCCACCTTGTGCACCTGGCTTTACATGGGTACTGGGGAATTGAATCTGGGTCCTTTGGCTTTGCTATCAAGCACCTTAACCACTAAGCTACATCTCCAGCCCATAGCAAATGAATTTCTAAGTACAGAGGGAACCAGATCAAACATCCTTGGAGGATATAAGCCTTACAGCCAAGCAGAGGATGAGTGAGGATGAGTGAGGATGAGTAAGGAAGATACAGGTAAGCTGGTGCAGCAACTATTACAAAAATGCTAATGGGAACAAACTAATTCAGGTGGGGCAAACAGGGTGGCTGTTCAGGGCTCAGAGCCTCAGTTCACATAGGCCTCCATCCACCTCTCAGGACTGACAAATCCTCAGCCATCAGCCTTTGAGTAGTAACCTCCATAGCCACTCAGCAGCTACAGCCATCATATGCTCCTGACAACCTCTAGGGTACCAGTGAGGCAGGGCTAGGGTCAGGCATTTTATATTCAGCTCTACGTTGCAGGTGGACCCAATTGCTAGAAGGGTCTTCCTTCCCTAGAAGTGTCCTGACCAAGGAAGAGTGACATTAAACAGCAATCAGAAAACCCCACACCAAGTGGGCTGGTCAGGAGATTATGTAAGGAAAGACTTTTTTCCTGTTTTTTGACCAGGGGGCCCTATGCATTCATTTTCCACCCAGCTTACCCTACAGGACTTAGGTAAAGAACATATTCATAGGGTTGACAGAGGAAAGGAGAGAGCGGGGGAATTAAATGAGAGTCACTGGGTCAGGGAGGCAGCCTTCTGCTTTGCTAAGGAGGCCTCTGTGACCCAGAACCTGGGTGAAGCTGTCAGCATCTCTAAGCTGAAATTGCAGCACTGAGCCATGTACACAAGCCAGGTGAGGGGCTTAGAGCCCCAAGATGAACAAGATATAGAGGACAGAGCCCAGGAGGGATACAGCAGCCCTGAGAGAGACAAAAAGAAAGAGCCAGAAAGATGAGACAGATGAAAGAAACACATAAGCAACCAAGCAGAGGTGTCTGAGGAGAGGAAGCTGTTGGTATTATGTTCATGAGGCCAGAGCCTCTGATCACCAGTGTCTATAAACTTAGCAGGGCATGGCCATTTTCAAGGTGCCTCTAATCACCAGTGGCTTTCTATAAACCTAGCAAGGCATGGCCATTTTCAAGGTGCCTCTGATCACCAGTGTCTATAAACTTAGCAGGGCATGGCCATTTTCAAGGTGCCTCTAATCACCAGTGGCTTTCTATAAACCTAGCAGGGCATGGCCATTTTCAAGGTGCCTCTGCTGGTGGGTGCTGTGGAATTTGGTTTCATTAACTGTTTTCTTGTAATCGGGCCAAAGACCATCCTGACAGTCCTTATAAGAGTGTGTGCAGATAAATGTAACACTCCTTCCATCCAGGCCATGGTCACCTCCAGCGCTGGTTGTGGGTCTCTGTGGTGGGGACTGTCTGATGGATGAACTGTCAAATATTTAGGAGTATCTCCTCTCTATATCCTGACCCAGTGGCACCCTACTCCTAAGCTGCCTCCAGACATTGGCAAATGTGGAAACAAACTATAAGAATGAAGCTGTGCGTTCATGTCTGGGCCAACCTCCCCCACCCCCTTCCAAGTTTCTATGTTGAAGCCCTTAACCCAAAGTGATACCTTAGGATGTGATAAGATCATGAGAGTGGCACCTCGTGGATGGAAGTAGTATGTTTATGCTCTAGAGATACAAGGAAAATGCTCTTGTCATCATGTTAGAACAGCAAAAAGGGAGCCATCTGCAAACCAGGATGAGAGTCCTTTCTGAAGAAATTCAGCCTCCAAAACTGACAAGTAAATGTCTCAAAGCCACTCAGTCATGGGGTTTTATTATAGTGATCTGTGGAAACAGACATCTGGTGCCCTCCAGTTTGCAGAGGGCAGGTATCCAGCAGGCAGCCTACCACACCCTTCTCCTCCCCCATGTGCTTCCCCTCATTGAGTCACAGGTTACTTTTTCCATGAGTGTTTAAAGCAATCCCTGTCTGCTGCTGTGGAGAATCTGTTCTTTAGGGTCATAAATCTCATAGCCATGTGGAGCTATAATCCTCACAGGGTTTGGATAACAGATTCATTTGTCTGTTTCCATATACAACATATGTGCACACTGTCGTTTACAGTCCCAAAAGGTTCCTGGCATCAGGTGGGAGAGCTATGTGCACTGTTTAGGGCACCAGAGAACACAAATGTTGCCCTTGGGGCTCAGGCTCCTGAGTCCAATTCCTGTAAGGCTCCCAGGCACTACATCCACTTACAGGCAAGTGGAATGCAGCAGGGTCCTCACTGGAAGTCCATCCCTGACTCATTAAAGCCAAGCTCCATCAAGATCCTCATCCCTGCCTATCTGTCAGGCCTTTGAAGGGTGCCACCTGGGGTCAAGACAAGTGTGAAGACTTCCTACAAAAGTAGGAAAAGAGCTTTTTTGTTTTTCTTCTAACAGCTCTCTCCTGATTTGCAGTGGAGTTCTTGTTCTCTCTCTCTCTCCCTCCCACTGTCTCTCTCTTTCTCTCTCTCTCTCTCTCTCTCTCTGTTTCTCTGTGTTAAGGGGAACTGAACCTAGGGCCTGCCATGTGCTAGGCAAGTACTCTACCATTAAGATCCAGTCCCTGCACTCTTTTTACTCTTCATTTTAAGATAGGCTCTTACTAGGTTGCCCAGGCTGCCCTTGAACTCTCCACAGTCCAGACACTACTTGAGCTTTCAATCTTTCTTCCTGATCCTCCTGAATAGCAGAGCCATGTATGGCATTATTTGGTGTTTCATGCCATGTATTATGGTTTGGGTCTGAAATATCCACCACAAAGTCATGCATTTGAATACCTGGTCTAGATCCTCTGGCACTGTTTTGGGGAGCTTGTGGAACCTCTGGAAGAAATATATATATATATCTCCATCAGCCATATATATGTATGTATGTGTACACACACACACACACACACACACACACACTCATGGCTGATGGATCTATGCCACTATGAGACAAAATGGAAAGGGAAAATTTGGGAGGCATGAGAAAGAAAAGGAACTCTCCAGCTCAGGACTCTGGCTCTCATCAGCAGAGAAGAATTCCAACAATTGCTTAAGGCCTTTTTCCTGAAATTTTCTGTGAATCTTACTAGAATCCCCATTTATAGGGAAAGGACAGGTACTAAACCTTTTCTGCAACTCCAGTGGTTTCTGTTTTTACTTTATCAAATTATAATTCCACCGAAGGCATCTCCAGAACCACCCTGTAATCTCACTTGCCAAAAGAGAGAGAGAGAGAAGGAATGAAACGTTTCTTAGCAACTTTTTGGGATGTAACTAACTTACAATCCACCAACATGGCATATATGGCTAATGCTAAGACAATTAATTGTGGCTCTCCCTTGAGGAGTTCATACCCACACTTAAGTATGGCTTTCTTTTGAGCATCTTTCTTTCTCTTAACCCTCATGCTTAAGCTTATGTTAAAACGTCTCTATTAAAATCTCCACCACTGCTTCATATTGGTTCTTCCTGAAATTATTTTCAGTATCAGAGCCACAAATTCTGGGTTTGCCTGAGTTGAGGTCTCATTCAGTTATGTTGGGAGGATGTTAACTGATGAAATCACATGCTAGAAGGCAAGGAACTGGTGTAGGGCTGATGTTGACTTTGTGGGGAGTGGGGAGATTCTGTGAGGAAGCACAGCAGGCCCACCTGCAGGGAATCTCAGCCATCCTGTGCTCCAAAGTGTCAGCCTTCCACTATTGGCTCCTTATGTTAACTCTATAGCAGGTGGGTGGGAAACAAATTTCCCTGCCTGCCTGGGCCTCCCCTACTCAGGATGCAACTTCATTCCACAATTACTGGCAATGTGAGGTTTGGTATTGCCTAGCATACAGGAGGCCCTGGGATCCATCCTTAGTACCACAGGGGGAAAAAAAAACAATAACAACAACAACAGCAAAAAAAAAAAAAACCCTCAGTTCCAGTTAATAGCTGTATGACCCCAGGCCAGTTCCTCTCTGTACCTTTAGTGGATCCATTTACAAAAGGGGAAATGGTTACATCAACTCAGAGTTGTAGTGTGGGCTGAAAATACTAATGGGTGACCAATGCCCAAACCAGAGAAACCTCTGCTGGTAGGCTCCTTCCTACCACTCACCAGTGACATCAACTTCCACAGACCTATGCTGAGGGTTCCAGTGGAGGCTTGTCTGGGACCACCTCATTCTTCAAGGAAATCCCCCGAGTTGTGCCCCAGGAGAGAGTCAGCTCTTCAGTTCGGAGGATGAGTGTCTGGCCATTGGGCATCCTCACCCCTCTGTGGCTTGGCCACAGGGTAAGGGGACCCATGAAAACAGTCAGGGTCAGTGAAAATAAGCAGCCTGGAACCCAGGAATGTGCAGGACAGGCATGGATGGACAGTTTCTGCCATCATCCCTCTTATAGATGGCCCGTGATGGTCTCAGTAACCAGTTATACCCCAAAACAATTCACTCGTCCTTCAGGCTTAACAAGTACTCCAGGGAACTGTGGCCATGCATGAGGCACATGCCTACACAACCCCTGACCTGATCCACCAGACACTGTGAGCAGCAGCCTGAGGACGGTGGTCCCCAATGGAAAACCAGGTGAACCTTTGGATCTGCAAATCTAACATGTGTCTGGGATTTTGGGTTTGGGTTTCTAGACGACATAGAGGATGGGCATGTTCTCTGTCCTCAAGACAGGGCACTCAGTAACATGGCTTTGCAACACCAGGAAGCAGAAGGTCTATTCCAGAAATGGACCAAACATTGAGACTTATTCCACACCAGAAACAGGCAATGAAAAGCAACATGTATTTGAAAGTGGAAGGGTAATGTAAAGGTCATTTCTCACAAGAAGTCCAAAGGCTATTTTAAAAACACTTTATCAGAAGTCCAGATCAAATGACTATTTTAAAAATACGGCAAGTGCTTGGAAAAATAATAGGCAAATGAGGAGCTATCTGGCATACTCTCAGAGATTGCCCATGGGGAAAGAGGCGTCTTTCCAAAAAGAGCCCATAAAATACCTCCATTGAGGGAAGCCCACAAAGTGTGCCAGATTTAGGTACAAATGGGAATTTAAGTAAGTATCTAAAGAATGTAGGTTTCCAAAATAAAGCTGCCAGTTCTTTCAGAGGCCTAGCCACAGAGGGATAGGGTGCCCAATGACCAGACACTCATCCCCAGGAACAAGGGGCTGACAATGGTATGCCCTACGTCAACTGTGCAACTCTTAACTCTCCCCTTTTCCTGGCTGGCATCCTTCCTTCCCTCCATGGGCATTGACTGGCACAGAACCCCAGCTGGCAGACTCTCTCCTTACTTCCCATGCCCACAGACTGGCACATAAGTAAAATCATTTGCTATTCACCTGGATCTGGCTCTAACAAACCACCCCCAATTCAAAAAGCCAAATGTCCCTTTTTTAGTTTTGTTTCCTTCATTATTATTTATCCACTGCCACCAGCAAATGTACCTGTAAAATGTTTTCCTTTTCAGTCAATGAAATAGTGATTTCTTTTCAAGTCTTTTCCCCTCTTCCTTTTCCTGTGTGACATCACAAGCAAGGGTGCACACGGCATGCCAGCTTTGCCAGCACTGCATCGTTCTCACTCCACTTAGTTCCTCTATTACTTCCCCTAGTCTTTTCTTTTATCTTTCCATTAAGAGATAAATAAGAAAACGTGACTTTATGTTCTCTATGTAGCATGTGAATCCTCATTGCTGCCTCAGCCATTCTGAGCAGGGATCCTGAAATTAGGATTGGGGGGGGGGGAGCCCAACACCTGCCAGGTAAAAGCTAAGTTCTACTGAAGATAGATAAATAGATGATAGATAGAAAGATAGATAAATAGAGGACAAATGATAGTTATATCCCCGACATATGCAGGAGAGAGCCAGAACAGGCCCATGTGTGTCTCTTCACCAGCCACCTGCTTGGACAGTGGGATCTCTAGCTGTGAAACCAGTAAGGTCTCTGCTGCCCAGACTCATCAAAGAACTCTTCATGACAAACAGCGGTGACTCAGCTATCAGCCAGCAGAGGTCACTCAGCCCGTGATCAAGTCTGGCAGGGAAATAAACCCTGTGTGCACCAACTAAAATCAAGGGAGGGCAGCAGAGAAGGCTCAGGAAAAAAGGAGGACAAGGGCAGAGGCAAGCAAGCCTAGCTTCATGTCCTCACACAGGTAAGAAACGCAAGGCAGCATTTTATATGTCCACTGGAGCCCCAAGGCTGAAGAATACTGGGTTCTCCTATGAGGTCTACAACAGAAGCATCTGAGCCTGTTTTGGGATCCCACCAGTACTGGGAAAAATATGGAGATAGTACAGTACATGTCAATAGCCACTGCCCACCAACCAAGTGTCGGGGGGGCGGGGGGACAACCATTTTGTCGTGTGTGTGTGCGCGTCTGTGTGTGTGTGTGTGTAGACAGGATTTCACTATGTAGCCCAGGCCTGCCTCCAACGCACAATTTTCCTGGGAATTTTTGTTCAAAGCTTCTGAGCTATAGATTTGGCACACTGTATACACGCACAGGCAGAACCAATAGTTCTAAAATTGTGAAAGGTTTGTTTTGGCAATCGGCCCCTCAGGAGGACAAAAGCAGCAGCACTCATCTGGCATTGGTGTTCATGGCAAGAGACCTTTGGTAATCTGCAGAACCCTGTGAGCAGAGTCAAGCAGGGTAGCTGCTCCGGGATTATGAGGTGCTGCAGAGGGAATGCTCTGTCTACAGCACTGAGCATTACACAAATGTGATCTTCCCATTTATTGCCCTGTTGGTTAAACAAACTGATTTGGTTTTCAAAAGGTATCATTTATATATATATATTTCACAATCATTCAAGTAAATGCAGAGGTAGAAATAACCCAATTGTCAATATATGATGAGTGGATAAGCATTTCAGAAAAAGGTGGGGCTTAAAGGGAAGGGACAGTAGAATTCATGTGATATGAAAGTAGAGGGGAGAAATATTGGGAGTGTGAAGGTTTAAATGAGGATGTAAGTATGGGGATGAGGGAGAGGACAAAGAGGGGGTAGGGTTACCCAAACTTAAAGATGTATTTTTAAAAAACACATGGAAATCTACTTTGTTAGCTAATTTTAAAAATATTTATTTTTAAGAAAAGAGTTTGAAGGCTGGAGAGATAGCTTAGTGGTTAAATCACTTGCCTGTGAAGCCTAAGGACCCAGGTTCGATTCCCCGGTACCCACATAAGCCAGGTACACAAGGTTGCACATGTGTTTAGAGTTCATTTACAGTGGCAGAAGGTCCCAGATAGCCCATTCCCTCTCCCTCTCCCCCTCATAAATAAATAAATAAATAAATAAATAAATAAATAAATAAATAAATAAATAAAATATTTTTAAAAAACGAGTTTGAATGGTTGAACCTTGAGTGAGTGGATAATGAATGCTGCTGCCAGAAGCCATAGGTTATAATATGAAAATCACAGTGCCAGGAATGAGATGCCTCCCAGTGAGTTGTCAGTGAGGGAAGCCTCTAAAGCTAATGCTCTTGGCTGCCCACCAGACCTAGATGATAAAAAACCTCTTGCTGAAGACACCACATGTTTTGGTTGCAGAACACAGAGAAAATGAAGATGGAACTGAGCTGGAAGCTTCTTCCCTGCTGGCTAAGTGTAATAATGCTAGAAAGTTCTATTCAAGCTGGTAGGGAGAAAAGTCATGAATAGTCTTAACTAGAAGTAGGACCCTGTGAGCTACACAACTGACCATTCAGGTAAGATGTGCCCACTGGTGCAATAGCAGATAGTTTGTTATAGTGTAACCAACTGCTTCCTGATTGGATTTGAGGCCTGATCCATAGGAGGGAATGTATTCCTGGTATTGAAAACTGACTCAAAAGCCTGAAGCTGGGAAAGTTAATACTGTTAGTTTGGTTAATGGATATGTTGTACCTTCTAATATTTATGTTTATGCCTACAGATGAGTACTGCTATTAGCTTTGGTCAGAGAATCTTCTTTTTATTATTTATTTATTTAAGAGAGAGAGAAAAAAAAAGGGCATATCAGGGCCTCCAGCCACTGCAAATGAACTCCAGATGCATGTGCCACCTTGAGCATCTGGCTTTACATGGGTACTGGAGAATTGAACTTTGGGTCCTTGGCTTTGCAGGCAAGCACCTCAACCACTGAGCTATCTCTCCAGCCTGAGAAGCTTCTTTTTGCAGTGGGTAGTGATTACTGGGAAGACTCATAACTGGTCAAAGTGCTAAGAACAAGTAACTGTTGATGCTCAGCCCTAAGTGGAACATCTATATCATCTCTTCCAAAGCTCAGAAACTCTGCAGAAGAGGGAATGGAAAGAATATGAGATCCAGAGGATGAAGAGGAGTGCTGTGGAATGCCAGCTTCTGGACATGACAGAGTTATTGAACTCATGAGCTCACGGTGGCTGTTGTTATCTGCACAATATCTGCACAAGATTGGGCCTGCCAACATTCTGCCATGGATGGTGGAGAGGTTCATGAGGACCTCACCCATCCACGAGGTGTTGTTTGCAGTTAATGACTGAAGGAGAGATACATTTTCTTCAGTGATATAGCCACAAATAAGTTGCCCATGCTCCATTACATAACATGAAAATCACAGTGCCAGGAATGAGATGCCTCCCAGTGAGTTGTCAGTGAGGGAGGCCTCTAAAGCTAATGCTCTCGGCTGCCCACCAGACCTAGATGATAAAAACCTCTTGCTGAAGACACCACATGTTTTGGTTGCAGAACACAGAGAAAATGAAGATGGAACTGAGCTGGAAGCTTCTTCCCTGCTGGCTAAGTGTAATAATGCTAGAAAGTTCTATTCAAGCTGGTGGGGAGAAAAGTCATGAATAGTCTTAACTAGAAGTAGGACCCTGTGAGCTACACAACTGACCATTCAGGTAAGATGTGCCCACTGGTGCAATAGCAGATAGTTTGTTATAGTGTAACCAACTGCTTTCTGATTGGATTTGAGGCCTGATCCATAGGAGGAAATGTATTCCTGGTATTGAAAACTGACTCAAAAGCCTGAAGCTGGGAAAGTTAATACTGTTAGTTTGGTTAATGGATATGTTGTACCTTCTAATATTTATGTTTATGCCTACAGATGAGTACTGCTATTAGCTTTGGTCAGAGAATCTTCTTTTTATTATTTATTTATTTAAGAGAGAAAAAATGGGCACATCAGGGCCTCCAGCCACTGCAAACAAACTCCAGATGCATGTGCCACCTTGAGCATCTGGCTTTACATGGGTACTGGGGAATTGAACTTTGGGTCCTTGGCTTTGCAGGCAAGCACCTCAACCACTGAGCTATCTCTCCAGCCTGAGAAGCTTCTTTTTGCAGTGGGTAGTGATTACTGGGAAGACTCATAACTGGTCAAAGTGCTAAGAACAAGTAACTGTTGATGCTCAGCCCTAAGTGGAACATCTATATCATCTCTTCCAAAGCTCAGAAACTCTGCAGAAGAGGGAATGGAAAGAATATGAGATCCAGAGGATGAAGAGGAGTGCTGTGGAATGCCAGCTTCTGGACATGACAGAGTTATTGAACTCATGAGCTCACGGTGGCTGTTGTTATCTGCACAATATCTGCACAAGATTGGGCCTGCCAACATTCTGCCATGGATGGTGGAGAGGTTCATGAGGACCTCACCCATCCACGAGGTGTTGTTTGCAGTTAATGACTGAAGGAGAGATACATTTTCTTCAGTGATATAGCCACAAATAAGTTGCCCATGCTCCATTACATAACTCCCCTTCACCCTATGCTAAAGCAAGCAACCCTAATTAAACTCAGTGGGTCACCAAAAAAAAAAAAAAGATTCAAAATGGGAAGAAGAAGGAAATCAGCAGGAGCTAGGGTAAGGAGGACAAGAGAAGGCAATGGGGTAAATATGAACAAAATGCATTAGATACATTTATAAGATAGTCAAATTATTTTTTAAAAAATAAATACTAGGGGCTGGAAAGATGGCTTAGTGGTTAAGGCACTTGCTTGCAAAGCCAAAGGACCCAGGTTCAACTCCCAGGACCCACGTAAGCCAGATGTACAAGAGGGCACACGCATCTGGAGTTCATTTGCTATGGCTGGAGGCCCTGGCACGCCCATTCTCTCTCTCTATCTACCTAATTCTGTATCTCTCTCTCTCTCAAATAAATAAATAAAAATATTTTTTAAATAAGGACTCAAAGGCACATACTACAACATGAAGTTTTGAAACAGCAGAGTGAATGTAAGAAGCCAGTCAGAAAAGACATATACTAGTTCAATTATTGTGAAAGCCCAAAACAGAGAAACCCATAGAGGATGCTCAAGATCAGAATGGTAGGAAAGAGTAGAGCGTTTCTTCTGGCAGTGACGAAACAATTCTAATACTCACTGGCTGGTGATCACTGCACATATCTGAAAATACTAAAAACCACTGAACTGCACACCTTGAATGGGTAAACTGTGTGGCATGTGAATTCTTTCCTGATTAAATGATTTTTAAAATAAAGAAAAGATTAGACTGATGACCAGGAAGGTTGTTGTTTGTTTATCCACCCTGGGCTATATACCAAGAAGTGCAAATGATATGCTCCATTTCTTAAACTGTGAGACCTCTTGGAAATCCCAAATCCATGTGTTACATGAGTTGAGAAACTTCTTCATAATTGTAACCCATGACCTCTATTAATTTGCCTTGGAACCATGATAATTATTTCCTCTTCATAGTGCATTTATCAATACATCTACATTCCAGGGAAGCCAGGCCATAGGTGCTCTTCTTTTGCAGATCATGCTAACTTTAATGGCAGCTTCCTTGATAGAATTCGGCATCACACTGGAATGTCATAAATTGAAAATTCATAAAATCAGAGTACATGACCAGGTGGTCATAACTGAATGACTATATGGTAAATTGAAGTCATACCAATGTCCTTTCCTATAAATACCAAAGTCTGAGCTCATCTGTCAATGCTATGACCTCCACATGTGGCAGCATTCAAGCCCTCGGCGGTAGAAATCTCTAGAATTCAAAATTTAAGTCATTGAGAAACAGAGTTCACTATAAAAAAAAAAAGTCTTACTCTGTGGTGAGAATGCATTATCTCTTATATATTTAGTTCTTTCTCATCTTACACACTACTCCATGTAAGCTTCAGGATGTAAACCCAACCTGAGGACCACATTTGCAGTCAAAATTTTACCTGCTGTGTATATACACGACTTGATCAAATCCAATATTGACGTACACCAGGCTAATAAAAATCAAATCCCCGGGGCTGGAGAGATGGCTTAGTGGTTATGGCGCCTGCCTGTGAAGCCCAAGAACACCTGTTCCATCTCCAGGTCCCACATTTAGCCAGACGTAAAAAGTGATGCAAGGGTGCAATGTCTTCCGTGCACACAAGGGGACGCACGCATCTGGAGTTCGTTCACAGCTGCTGAGATGCCCTGGCATGCCCATTCTCTATCTCTCTCTCTCAAATTAAAAACAAAAAAATCAAATCCCCAGTAATACAAGGGGAGTAGCAGGATGGGAGAAGCAAGAAAGGGGAGAGCAGCAGGGAACTGATGGGGGATATTCATCATACACTTGCATGAAAATGACCTTATGTAACCCAGTTAAATAAAATAAAATAATTTAAAAAGTGTATTGCTGAAGCTAGAGCGATGGCTCAACAGTTAAGTGTGCCTCCTGTGCAAGCATAAAGACCTGAGGGGGTTCCAAGACCACCAGAGTTCAAATCTCCAGAACATGTTAAAACAGTGGGGCATGACCATTTATGTCTTATAACCCCAGTCCCACAGGGGCGCAGAGAAACGGGAATCACTGGATGAGGGAGGGCAGAATGGCAAGCTCCGGGATCTGGGAATCAGCAAGATATTCTGGCTCAAGCAAGAACAAATGGGACAGGAATGGAGCAGAACACATGACTTTCCACCTGGGTCATCACAGGTGAGCAAACCCTGCTGCAGGCAAGCACATGGGGTTCCCCAAGGGCCCATACAAATTCATAACCCACACACACCACACATACCACACACACATAGCATTACACATACACACAAAAAAAGAGATCTATTGGGAAATTAATGACTAGTAACATATACTATGAATAGTCTACATTTTAAAAACTCATTTTCCTGCCTTTTTATCCAGCATCTCTAACACTTTTCATTAGACCATGATTTCTCCTCCCTCTCCCCCCAATCATCCCTAAGGCAGAGCAGCAATGGCGGGCTCAAATTTTAGGTACATACTGAGTCCCAAAGAGACTACAGAGCCTGCTGAGCAGACAGGTCAGGGGGTGCCAGCACCTGCAAAGGAGACTTAAAGGATCCTGAGTTCAGAAGGAATGAATTTTGACTCGTGCCACTCAGCTCCCTCATTTGCAAAGTGAAGGCTCAGGTAGACAAGCCCAGTGGCTCTCAAACTTCTCCTCTCGAAGGACTGAAGGGGGTGGTTGAGGGGAGTAGGGACCTCCTTGATCAGCCAGAACAGAGTTAAGCAGAAGTACTTTTGTTGAAAATATTATTAATAATAATTCAGATTGTAACAATGCTGGTCCAAATAGCTCTATAGGATTCTTCTTTATAGTCATAGAGAAAAGGAACACTCAGACCCCGCCTGTGGACCTCCCCTACAAATGACTGGTACCCAGATTTTGCTGAACTCAGGATGCACAATGAGAAAGGCAGCTGGTCTCTCCTATCACATTACCTAGCTGTATGGCCTTTGATAAGTGGCTCCCTTCCCTGTGCTAAGCTTCCTTCCATTCAAATTTCTTCAAATGAAAATGTAGGAAATTCCTTACCCTGGAGCCATATAACATGGGAAATAGTATCACACCCAGGTAGACCCTGGGAAGATACTGGCTTCCTCTCCCTGACACCCCCTCATTGGCACCAAAGCAACTGAGAAAGACTGGTGAGGTAATTCACTCAGAAGCAGTAGAAGTGGTTATATCCCTAATTCATTGACTCATAATTGACCCTGCTTTCTTTTAAGCAGGATCGAGGGTAGGTACATACCAGAATCTAGTCTTTCAACACTTTCACTGGGGCAGGGCCCCTCCAGAATCATCAGGAACCCAGCTGGCCTGCCAGGCACCACACACCTCCTTCTCCATCCACGTGGCTTCCTTGCCTCTTGGGTTCATCAAATAACCTTAGAGTCTGCTTTTGTAAGCATACATTGGTACCTCATCCCTTGGAGAGCACTGCCACTATCCTCCTCCTACCCTGTTGATGGCACTCAAGGGATCCCTCCACTCTGCACTCTCTCCTAGAGAGAGGTTCATTCACAGATTGTCTATGGCTTCTGCGTCAAACAAAGCCCATAATATTTGCTCTCAGGCTCTTTATAGAAAAGATGTTGATTCCCATATGAAGCAATTACTGAAATTAATTGGAATTATCTCCCCCATAAAAGTGTTTGCATCTAGTGGGCAAAATATCACAATATCCTTTATATTTTCTCACTAGGAAGAGCCCAGTGCTTTGCATACTGTGTATTTAATCAAATGACTTTTTAAATTAAACACACCCTTAAAATGTGATTAACCTGAGCCCAAGTCTCTGTGACACCTATCAGTGATCTGATTGCGCAAAGCAGCTCCTTTGACTAGAAAAGGGGGAGAGCCACCAGGCCCCTAGGAAACGTTTTTTTAACAATTTTCAGGTGATTTTAAAGGCACTTAGGCTGTAAAGATAAAACAATAAGAAGCATTCAAAGCACAAGTCACCTCAACATAATTAGGTACATTGGGAACTTGGCAAGTTCCCCATCTCCATTAACAATCTGTTTGCTCAGGAGTTATACATACCACAGGAAACAGAATCAACATTTTGGAAGATTACAAGCCATCAGCAGCAACCTATAAAAATAAGATGCCCATGTGACTGTCTGAGGGGAAGATTTTCCTCACAGTTTTTGTTAACACTCACACACACATCACCCACCTGCACACAGAGAAGATTTAAAGCAGACAGAGAATACTTGCAGTTTCCCTTGCCTTTCAGTTCTTCTGACTTCCTCCATCATAAACCATGAGCACATCTGCAAAGAAACCTCTGGCGGGCAATAACTGCACACTCTAGAGTTCAGACCCACAGTGGATCTGACCCCGTGGAACTGACCCCAAGCAGGATGAGGTCTCCAGAGCATCCACTACAGGATGTACTTACCACTATCTCTCTTGGCATTATAGGCTTGAGATTTCGGACCAGTGCTGGGAAAAGGAAATCCATGCAGGGGAAGGTCAAGCCACTGGAAGCTCCACACAAAATGTAGATCATAATGCAAATGTAAAAGCTACTTTTTCTAAACTTTCAAATTCAGCTTTCATTATTAATAACATCAATTGATGGAGTGGACAAATTTTAAAAATGAATGTTGGTATAAATGGCATATGGCTTTTTAATTTAAAAAAGTCAAAGTTTATTCTATTTATAAAGATTTATAACCTCCAAGATTAATCTTCAAAATGTCATAGTTTTCAACATTTTATTTTCTGATTATTTCATACATGTATGCAATTTATTTTTATCATATTCACCCTCATTGCCCTCTGCTACCCCTTCGCACTCCTGCTGAGTCCCTCATTCTTACCAACTACTCCCTCTTTGCTTTTGTGGCTTTTTTGTGACCCACTGAATTTAATTGGGGTTGCTTACATGCATGGGTTGGGGTTATTTCTGAAACATGGGCAACTTACCAGTGGGTACAACACTAAAGAAAACTGACCCCCCTCCTCTGCAAATGGCTTTTTATGTTTTGCAAAGTTAAGCACATGAATTCTCCTCCTGTCTACCCATTGGATAGGACAGTATACAAGAAGCCAGATGATTAGCAGTGCTGGGACCAGCAATTCCAGAGTGCACTTGGCAGACTTCACACCATCTCCTTAAGAAACCTAAGGCTACTCTATTCAGGGTATTCTAAACAAAGTTTTCCATGCCAAGAGAAACTCAAAACTGCCAGCGAGGTCACAGTGTAGAGGGTTATATAGCCCATTATGGAAGCATCTGCACACAGATCCCAGATTCAGAGGCCTCTCTATCCCCTCTGGAAGGCTCAGGGTGGTGACCAGGGTTCCCTGAGAGCCAGCACTGAAGTCCACCCTCAGGAAAGTGAGAGATTACTCCTCTTCTTCTCAGGAAAAGGTGCCACTTTTTGGGCTGAAAATAGATCTTTAGATCTATTTTCAGTTTCCTTTACTAAACAAAGAAAAGGGTGATAGACAACAAATGTCACCTGCCCTACCACAGCCCAAAAAGCACACACTCAGCCCAGCAGTTGTAGCACAGAAAGTGAGAGCCACATTTACTCTATCAAAAAAAGAAAAGCTGTGATACTTTGCTTTTGTGAGAGTATAACTCTCTGAAAGTCTCAAGGGGGCTCCTGTGTGATGTGCCCTTGCAGAGTTGAAAGCAAACTGCAGCACTTGGCATTTCTTGCATTTCTGGGGAAGAAACACCAGGGCCCTCAGAAAAAAGCAGACTGTGCTGGTTGGGTGTGGGGGGGGGACCTCTCCCTGTTGCTTAGGGAGCTGACTTAATGACTGGGTGCCTCTTCTCTGGATCTGATCTTCCATCTGAACACTGAACCAAACCCAGGTACTGCACAGCCCCAGAGGGACTACACTTTTCTCAAACCCTGTGCAGACAGCAGGGCTGCTGCTTTGGCCCTAGCAAGCAGCAGCCCCGATGGAACCTCGAAGATGACACAGGAAAGCCAGCCTCTAGAGAAAAAGGTTTCCTGCCTCCTGTGGCTCTCACAGCAGATCCTGGGGTGCCACTAGAGGGGAGTGGCACTGCTCAATCTCTATTGTAAACCACTCCATGTTCTCCACACTTGCCAGCTGCTCATCAGCCTTCTATGAGTTCTGCACAGAGCACAGACCTCAGAGAGACTCCTTACCACCTACACAGAGTGAGAACACACTCTGAGGAACTGGGTGCAGCCTCCACACAGGAGATTGCAGACCTCCAACAACAGCTCTCATATCAGCCACCAGCCCAGAGCTGCAGGCACACTTGAAATCTCCAAAACCCACAGAACTGTGGATACACAACATCTTACTCCAATCTAGTTCAAACCCAAAATAGAACACTCACTGAAGATCCCACAAGGGCCTCCTCATTAATGAAACAGACTTTTACCTCGAGATGGGTAGACTCCAACGCAAGAAAAACAACACAAGGCAACAAACTGGGAGAGCTCCACCAAGGTTGCCTGGTCCTGCAATGGAAGTCTCCAATGAAAACATATAGGAGACAACAGAAATGAAATGAAATGCAATATCCCAAAATGAAAGCAAGCACAATAAGCTTATTTACCCTGACCAACCAAATCACTGAACTGGAAACAAATCATTAAAAAACCAACAATTGCATAAATGAAATTGAGTGGAATCATCTCTTACAGCACACAGTTTTCATAACTAGGTTTAACTTAATTGAAGAAAACTGACCCAGATGGAACTGGTACGATAGAATCCTATATCCTGGAAGACAGACTAAAAGGTTGAATCCTCAATAGGACCTTAAGGGGAACACCTGAATCGAAGGGCCCTGGAGAGGCTGAGATGAAGCCTAACCTTAAATTTCTCCTGTTTCTTTTTTTCTTTCTTTCTTTCTTCTACTTCTTTCTTTTTTTATTTCTTTTCCCTTGGCACTTGCCTATAATTCCCTGTACCAGGATGCAATTAGCACCTACAATGAGCTGTTGATTGGAGAGACCTACAAGGTCTCCCAAAACAAACAAGACAGACTTCTGTCAGAGCACTTGATGACCATTACCAGAGGTGAATAGTAGACCCTACTGCTGAAGACAACATATGCTGTCGGTACCAAACATAGAGAGACCTTGCTGAATCTGGAAGAGAGCCAGTCCCCAGACAGTTAGCCTGTCTAGTTAACAGGGTGGATCAGAAAAATGGACCCTTCCATTGGCTGATTTCAAGATACCCACCTCACCACTAAGGATAGACACCTCCTCAAGGTGGAAGTGTGGAAAATTATTTGCCAAGCAAAGGGAACTAAGAAACAAGTTGTGTAGCTATATTAATATCTGACAAATTAGACTTCAACCCAAAAGTAATCAAAAAGGACAAAGAAGGACATGTTTTACTCATCAAGGGAACAAGCCAACAAGAGGACATAATAATCATAATCCAAACACAGGTGCACCACAGTTTATAAAGTAAAAGCTGATCAATAACAAACCAGAAATAAACAACACCATCACAGTTGGGGGCTCCAATACCCCACAATCATCAATAAACAGATCATCCAACCAGAAAATCAGCAGGGAAATAATAGAGCTTAACAACACCATAGATGAATTAGATGTAACAGACATCTACAGAACATATAGAATATATATTCTTCTTAGCAGCTGTAGCAGACAGCTTCAGGTTCGCTGAGATGAACTTCCAGACCAGGCACAGTTATGGAGGAAGGGATATTATTTATTGAAGCTTACAGATCCAGGGGAAGTTCCATAATGGCAGAAGAAGTGGCCTGCTCTCCACAGGACCAGGCAAGAGATCAAAAGCCAACCAGCCACCACAGCACACAGAGCAAAATTACAGCTAAAAGGTCACACAGCACACTTCAGGAACTCCTGCTAGGCACATTTGCATATCTTTACAATGGAATCTCAAACCCACACCTTAAGACCAGCCCCCAGTGACATTGCCTCTAGCAAGGTGATTGCAGATGCAAACTATAACTAATAAAACACTGAATATATTGGGGACATATATTCAAACTACCACAGCAGCCCACAAAACCTTCTCCAAAATACATTATATATTAGGGCATAAAGCATGCCTCCATAAATTCAGGAAAACTGATGTTACTTCCTGCATTGGACCACAATGCATTAAAGCTAGAAATTAACAAGAAGAAAAACAGCACAAATTACACCAGCTCCTGGAGCCTGAACACCACAGTTTTGAACAATGAATGGATTATTGAAGAAATCAGAAATGAAATTGTGAAATTTCTAGAACTGAGTGATAATGAAAATACAACATACCAAAACTTATAGGACAAAATGCAGGCAGGAAAATTCATAAGGGGAAAACTCATAGTACTAAAAGCCTTCACAACAAAGAGAGAGATCTCAAATTAATAAACTAACCATCCACTTAAAAGCATTGGAAAAATAAGAACAATACAACCCTAAGAATTCCAGACAGAAAGAAATAATTAAGATCAAAGCTGAAATTAATGAATTTGAAACTAAAAAAACTGAAAACCAAGAGCTGGTTCTTTGGAAAAATAAAGAAGATTGATAAACCTCTGACAAATTTGATCAAATTAAAAAAAAGAGAAGTCTCAACAAAATTGGAAATGGAAAAGGAGAGGTCACAACAGACACCAATGAAATTGGAAGAATCATCAGCACATTTTTCTAAAACCTCTGTTTCACAAAATTGATAACCTAGAAGAAATGGATGAATTACTAGACACATACCACCTACCAAAACTATATCCAGAGCAGATAAGTCTCCTAAACAAACCTATTATATCCATCAAGATTGAAAATTTAATCAAAAACCTCCCCAAAAGGCAAAGTCCAAAACCTGATGGATTTTCAGTCAAATTCTGCCAAATCTTCATCAAAAAACTGAAACTGGGGCTGGAGAGATAGCTTAGTGGTTAAGGCATTTGCCTGCAAAGCCAAAGGATCCTGGTTTGATTCTCCAGGACTCATGTAAGCCAGATTCACAAGGGGGCACATGCGTCTGGAGTTCATTTACAGTGGCCGGAGGCCCTGGCACACCCATTCTCTCTCCCCACCTCAAATAAATTAAAAAAATATTTTTTAAAAAAGAACTGAGGGCTGGAGAGATGGCTTAGCGGTTAAAGTGCCTGCCTCCTAAGCCTAAGAACGCTGGTTCCAATCTCCAGGTCCCATGTTTAGCCAGATGCAAAGTGATGCAAGGGCGCAATGCCGCACTTGACCACCAGGGGGTGGATGCATCTGGATTTCGTTTGCAGCAGCTGAGAGGCTGCTGGTGTGCCCATCTCTGTCTTCCTCTCCCTCTCTCTCCAAAAAAAAAAAAAAAAAAAAAAAAGAACTGAAACCACTTCTTCTTAAGCTATTTTACATAATCAGAGAATAGGGAATCTTCCCCAACTCCTTCTAGGAAGCTAGCATAACCCTAATACCAAAACCAGACAAAGAAACAACAAGAAAACTATAGACCTATATAGCTGGTGCACTTAACTGCAAAAATCCTGAATAAAATTGGGAACAAGATAGGGGTGCACACTCTCACCACTGCTCTTGAACATATTACTAGAAGTCCTAGTCCAAGCAATAAGACAGGAGAAAGAAATAAAAGCGATTCAAATTGGAAAGGAAGAAGTCAAGTTAGCCCTATTTGCAGATGACATGATACTATATGTATGTGACCCAAAGGACTCTACCAAAAAACTTTTTTAAAGGTGATAAATTCTTTCAGCAAAGTGGCAGGATACAAAATCAACATACAAAAGTCAGTACCCTTCCTATATGCAAAAGACAAATACACAGAAAAAGAAGTCAACGAGGTTGTCCCTTTTCAATAGCCACAAAAAAAAAAAAATCAAATATCTTAGAATAATACTAACCAAGGAAGTGAAAGACCTATATAATGAAAACACAAATACACTCAAGAAAGAAATTGAGGGGCTGGAAAGATAGCTTAGTGGTTAAAGCACTTGTCTACAAAGCCAAAGGATCCAGGTTCAACTCCCCAGGACCCATGTAAGCCAGATGCACAAGGTGACACATGTATCTGGAGTTCATTTTCAGTGGCTGGAGGCCTTGGCACAGCCATTCTCTCACTCATACTCTATCTGCCTCTTTCTGTCTCTCAAATAAATAATTTTTTTATTTTTATTTATTTATTTGAGAGAGACAGACACAGAGAGAAAGAGGCAGAGAGAGAAAAAGAATGGGCACACCAGGGCCTCTAACCACTGCAAGTGAACTCCAGATGCATGCGCCACTGGTGCATGTGGCTGACATGGGTACTGGGGATTTGAGCCTCAAACCGGGGTCCTTAGGATTCACAGGCAAGCACTTAACCACTAACCCATCTCTCCAACTCTAAATAAAATATTATTTTAAAAAAGCAATTGAGGAGGACATGAGACAATGGAAGGATTTTCTATGCTCCTGGATAGGTAGAATTAATATTGTGAAAAATGGCAATTCTACCAAAAGCAATAAACAGATTCAGTGCAATAACAATAAAAATCCCAATATAATTCTTCACAGAGATAGAAAAAATAATATCAAAATTCATATGTCATGACAGAAGGCACTGGATATCCAAAAATATACTCAGCAAAAGAAACAGCTCTGGAGGTTTGACTATACCCAATGTAAAGCTATACTACAAAACCACAGTAACAAAAACAGCATGATACTGACATAAAAGCAGTAGACCAGTGGAACAGAATTGAAGATCCAGCCCTTAGTTCAAGTAACTACAGCTTCTTGATCTTTGTTAAAGGAGCCAACAATATACACTGGGGAAAAGATAGCTCCTTCAACAAAAGGTGCTGGACAAATTGGATAACCACATAAGGAAAGAAGAAACTAGACCAACTTCTCTCACCATGCACAAATATAAACTCCAAATGGATTAAAGACCTTAACATAAAACCTGAAATTCTCAAACTACTGAATGAAAAAATAAGGGTAACTCTCCATGACACAGGAGTAGGGAAAGACTACCTGAACAATTACCCAGTATCCCAGGAAATTAAACAATCACTCAAACAGTGGGATCTCATGAAACTAAAAAGCTTTTTTTTTGTTTTGTTTTGTTTTTGTTTTTTTTAATAATTTTTTTATTGACAACTTCTATACTTACATACAAAAAGTGCATGATTTTTCCCTCCTTACCCCCATTCCCCTTTAGAACTCCAATCTCCATCATATCCCCTCCCTCTCTACATTAGTCTCTCTTTTAATTTGATGCCATCATCTTTTACTTCTATTATGAGGGTCTTGCGAAGGTATTTCTAGGCACTGTAAGGTCATGGATATCGAGGCCAGTTTCTGTCTGGGCCATTGCATTGTAAGAGGTCATACCCTTCCTTTGACTCTTCCATTCTATCCGCCCCCTCTTCCGCAATGGGCCCTCAGCCTTGGAGGGTGTGACAGAGATGTTTCAGTGCTAGGCACTCCTCCATCCCTTGTTCTCAGCACTATGTTGACTTTTGGGTCATCCCAGTGGTCATAGCCATCTGAAAAGAGAAGCTTCTCTAACCAGAAGTGAGAGTAGCATTAATGTGTGAATACGAACATTACGTGTAGTGCTTTCAGGGTAGCTTGGTGGGAATAAAATATACATTTAGTCAGACAAGAGCAGGCTTTATACCCCTAAGGCTCATGACCTCCCCTGCCATAGACTTTTGCTTAGGTTTTTTTTTTTTTTTTTTTTTTTTTTTTTTTTTTTTTGCGAGGTAGGGTCTCACGCTAGTCCAGGCTGACCTGGAATTCACTATGTAGTCTCAGGGTGGCCTCAAACTCTCAGCAATCCTCCTACCTCTGCCTCCCGAGTGCTGGGATAAAAGGCGTGTGCCACCACACCCGGCTGCTTAGGGTTTTTCAGTACCCAGTATGTATTCCCTTCTGTAGAGAGGGCCTTCAGTCCAATTATGAAGGAGTTGGTTACCCCATGAGTAGACATGCCACTATTGCACCCGTTCAGTCATTGGGCCTGTATGGCCAAACTTGAATATTCAGTGTCCACTGTTTTTGCTACTGATGACACTGCATGCAGTGCAGCTTTTTCCAGCTTTCAGTTGGCTGGTCTACAGGGAGAAGGTTTTCTGCTCAGCACCAGCTTGCTTTCTCAGTGACCTTGCCTCTCAGGCAAGAGATGTCTTCAGCAATAGGGTCTTACTATCTGTTTCTCAAGGGAAACCAAGGGCTTTGGCAAAAGCCTTTAATGTTTTGGAGGCTGCAGGACCTCCTTGGCCAACACCTCACTGGAAGGTATCCCATCCCAGGCACTGAAAATTTTATAGTAACAGTCTACAGCTTCTAGATGTGCCATTATTTAAAAACGTAGGTTTACATAAGTCTTATTCACACTATCTTGAATTTTGAATGACCCTCCCCCTGCACTTCTTTTACGCATTCTCTTCCCATGGCCTCACTTAGGCCGATAATCTGTTCTTCTACTTACATATGTGCAATACCATACACTTAATTCCTTCCCTTTCCTCCCTCCCTTATATCCTTTTACCAGCTTACTGTTTTCTGGTACCTATTTTTGGTTCCAGTTCACACACAAGTCTATACATTTGTAGCTAGGATCCACATATGAGAGAGAACATGTGACGTTTGGCTTTCTGAGCCTGGGTTACCTCACTTAGGATAATCCTTTCCAGATCCATCCACTTCCCTGCAAATTTCATAATTTCATTTTTCTTTACCACTGAATAGAACTCCATTATGTAAATGTACCACATCTTTATTATCCATTCATCAGTGGAGGGACATCTAGGCTGCTTCCATTTCCTAGCTATTGTGAATAGAGCAGCAATAAACATGGTTGTGCAAGTATCTCTAAGGTAGTGAGAAGAGTCCTCTGGATATATGCCTAGGAGTGCTATAGCTGGATCATATGGTAAATCTATCTCTAGCTGTCTCAAGAACCTCCACACTAATTTCCACAATGGCTGCACCAGATTACATCCCCACCAACAGTGTAGAAGTGTTCCTCTTTTTCCGCATCCACGCCAACACTTATTGTCATTTGTTTTCTTGATGGTAGCCATTCTGACAGGAGTAAAATGGAATCTCAAAGTGGTTTTAATTTGCATTTCCCTGATGGCTAAGGATGTGGAACACTTTTTTAGATGTTTATATACCATCTGTATTTCTTCTTCTGAGAACTCTCTATTTAGTTCCATACCCCATTTTATTTTATTTATTTATTTATTTATTTATTTATTTATTTATTTATTGATTGATTGATTGATTGATTGGTTTTTCGAGGTAGGGTCTCACTCCGGCCCAGGCTGACCTGGAATTAACTATGTAGTCTCAGGGTGGCCTTGAACTCATGGTGATCCTCCTACCTCTGCCTCCCAAGTGCTGGGATTAAAGGCATGTGCCACCATGCCCGGCTCCATACCCCATTTTTTTAACTGGGTTGTTTGAATTCTTATTATTCTGTTTTTTAAGTTCTTTGTATATTCTGGATATTAACCCTCTGTCAGATGTATAGCTGGCAAAAACTTTCTCCCATTCTGTAGGTTGCCTCTTTGCTCTATTCACAGTGTCCTTTGCTGTACAAAGCTTTGTAATTTCATGAGGTTCCATTGGTTGATTAGTGGTTTTATTCCCTGAGCAATTGGGGTTATATTCAGAAAGTCCTTGCCTATGCCAATATGTTGAAGGGTTTCCCCTACCTTTTCCTCTAGCAGTTTCAGAGTTTCAGGTCTGATATTAAGGTCCCTGTTCCATTTGGACTTGACTCTTGTGCATGGAGAGAGACAAGGATCTATTTTTATCCTTTTATGTACAGATATCCAGTTTTCCCAGCACCACTTGTTAAAGAGGCTATCTTTTCTCCAATGAATATTTTTGGCATTTTTGTCAAAAATCAGGGGCTGTAGCTGCCTGGATTAATATTTGGGTCTTCTATTCTGTTCCATTGATCTACCTGTCTGTCCTTGTGCCAGTATCATGCTGTTTTTGTTACTATGGCTTTGTAATATAACTTAAAATCTGGTACAGTGATACCACCAGCCTGATTTTTGTTGCGCAAAATTGTTTTGGCTATTTGAAGGTTTTTTGTGTTTCCAGATGAATTTTATGATTGTTTTTTCTATTTCTGTGAAGAATGCTATTGGGATTTTAATGGGGATCACATTAAGTATGTAGATTGCTTTTGGTAAGATTGACATTTTCATAATATTGATTCTTTCAATCCAGGAGCATGGGATGTCTTTCCATTTCCTTGTGTCTTCTGTAATTTGTCGCTCAAGTTTTTTAAAGTTCTCATTGTAGAGATCCTTAACTTCCTTGGTTAAGTTTATTCCAAGTTATTTTTTTTTTTTTGAGGCAATTGTGAATGGGAGAGATTCCCTGATTTCATTCTGTGCATGTTTGTTGTTAGTGTATAGAAAAGCTACTGATTTCTGTGTGTTTATTTTGTATCCTGCTACATTGCTAAAGTGTTTATCAGCTCTAACAGTTTGCTGGTAGAGTCTTTAGGGTCTGTTAGGTATAGAATCATATCGTCTGCAAATAATGATAATTTGATCTCTTCCCTTCCAGTTTGTATCCCCTTTATGAGTGTCTCTTGCCTTATTGCTATAGCTAAGACTTCCAGTACTATATTAAATAGAAGTGGGGAAAGTGGACACCCTTGTCTTGTTCCTGAATTTAGAGGAAAAGCTTCAAGTTTTCCCCCATTTAGTATTATGTTGGCTGTAGGTTTGTCATAAATAGCTTTTATTATGTTGAGATATGTTCCTTCTATTCCCAGTTTCTGTAATACTTTCACCATGAAGGGGTGTTGGATTTTGTCAAATGCCTTTTCTGATATTGAGATGACCATGTGATTTTTGTCCTTCAGACCATTTATGTGGTGTATTACATTTATGGATTTGCGTATGTTGAACCATCCCTGCATCTCTGGGATAAAGCCTACTTGGCCGGGGTGAATAATCTTTCTGATATATTCTTGTATTCTGTTTGCTAGTATTTTGTTGGGAATTTTTGCATCTATGTTCCTGAGGGAGATTGGTCTGTAATTTTCTTTTTTTGATCTGTCTTTGTCCGGTTTGGGTATCAGGGTGATGCTGGCTTCATAGAAGGATTTTGGTAGAATTCCTTCCTTTTCTATTTTATGGAAAAGTTTGAGAAGCATTGGTGTCAGTTCTTCCAGGAATGTCTGGTAAAATTCAGCAGTGAATCCATCTGGGCCTGGACTTTTTTTAGTTGGGAGACTTTTTATAACTGCTTGGATCTCTGTAGTTGTTATAGGTCTATTTAAATGGTTTATCTCATCTTGATTTAAATTTGGTAGGTCATATGAATCAAGGAAATCATCCATTTCTTTCAGGTTTTCAAACTTAGAGGCATATATATTCTTAAAGTATGTCCATATGATTTTCTGAATTTCTTTGGTATATGTTGTGATGTTGCCTTTTTCATCTCTAATTTTGTCAATTTTTGTCTCTTCTCTCTTTCTTTTGGTCAGATTTGCTAAGGGTTTATCAATCTTGTTTATCCTTTCAAAGAACCAACTCTTCATTTCATTTATTTTTTTGATTGTTTTTTTGTTTCCATTTTGTTAATTTCTGCCCTAACCTTTATTATTTCTTCCCGTCTACTGATTTTTGGTTTGCATTGTTCTTCTCTTTCCAAGGCCTTAAGGTGAAGCATTAAATTGTTTACTTGTGAACTCTCTAATTTCTTAATATAGGCACTTAGAGCTATAAATTTCCCTCGTAGGACTGCCTTCATTGTGTCCCAAAGGTTTTGGTATGTTGTATTCTCATCATCATTTGAGTCTATGAATTTTTTGATTTCCTTTTTAATTTCTTCAATGACCCATGTATCATTCAATAATATACTGTTTAGTCTCCATGAATTTCTGTATGCTCTGTAGTTTTTTTTGTTGCTGATTTGCAGTTTAATCCCATTGTGGTCAGATAGTGTACAAGGGATTATTTCAATTTTCCTGTATTTGTTAAGATTTGATTAAGCTTTTGTATAGACAAAGATACCATAAACAGAGCCAACAGACTACCCACAGAATATGACAAAATTGGGCTGGAGAGATGGCTTGGTGGTTAAGGTACCTACCAACAAAGCCATGGGACCCAGGTTCAATTCCCCAGTACCCAATAAAGCAGTATGTACAAGATGGCGCATGCATCTGGAGTTTATTTGCAGTGACTACAGGCCTTGGTGTGCCCATTCTCTCTCTCTCTCTCTCTCTCTCTCTCTGCCCTTTCTCAACTAAGTAATTTTTTTAAAAATGGGAAAAAATCTTCAGCTATACCAACAACAGAGGCCTAATATCTATAATCCACAACGAATTCATAAAGCTAAGCACTGAAAAATCAAACAATCCACTCAAAAAATGTGGCAGAGAACTGCATAGGGAATTCTCAAAGCAAGAAATAAAAATGGCAAATACTCACCTAAGAAAATATTCGACAACCTTAAACGTCAGGAAAAGGCAGATTAAAACAACTATGAGGGCTGGGGAGATGGCTTAGTGGTTAAGGCACTTTCCTATGAAGCCTAAGGACCCAGGTTCAACTCCCGGAACCCACATAAACCAGATGTATATGGTGACGCATGCATCTAGAGTTCATTTGCAGTGTCTAGAGACTTTGGTACACCCATTCTCTCTCTCCCTTCCTCCCTCTCTCTCTAATAAATAAATTAATTAATTAAAAATTTTAAAAAAATTATGAGATTCCACCTTACTTCAGAAAAGATGGCAATCATTAAAAAATCAAATGACAATAAATGCTGGTGAGGATGCAGGGATCCAGGAACCCTCACGCACTATGGAAACTTATAATATGGAGACTCCTGAAAAGATGAAACTAGAGCTACCAACTGACCGAGCCATTCCTCTACTGGGCATTAACCTAAAGGACCCACTTTTCACTGCAGAGATATTTGCTCAACCATGTTTATAGCTGCTCAATTCACAATAACTAAGAACTGGAATCAACCCACATGCCCATCATTTGATGAAGGGATAATGAATATGTGGTATATATACAAAATGGAATTCTACTCAGCAGTAAGGAAAAACGATAAAATGAAATTTGTAGGAAAATGGACGGACTTGGAACAGATCATATTAACCTAACTCATACAAGTACAGAAGAACAAACACCACATGTTCTCCCTCATCTGTGGTTCCTAAAGTGGAACAGCTCGAGTTGCAGGCATACCTGACAAGTAACTTGAGGGACAGAGAAGAGGGATGAAAGAGATTGGGGGGAGGGGAACAGGAGCAAGGGGGAAATACACACAAAACCAGATCCAAAATGAATTGGCACCAGAGAAACCTTCCTCCTGAATAGCAGGCTAAAAGATATAACCCTCAGTAGAAGCATGAAGGGAGTGTCTTGTAAGAAGGGCTCTGGAGAGGGTGGGATGAAGCCTAACCCCAAAATATTTGGCCCTGGCTTGTAACTCTCAGTACCAGAAATTGGTTACAACCCACATTGAGCTATTGATCAGAGAGACCTATGTGGTCCCCAAAATAAGACAAACTTTTGTCAAAGCACTTGATTACCTGCCTGAGGTGAAAGGTAAGACCCTATTGCTGAAGACACCATATGCTGTGGATACAGAACATCAAGAGATGGGGCTGAATCTAGAAAGAAGCTAGTTCCCCAATGGTTATCCCATAGAATGCCTGAGCTGCTGCTGGGGGAAAATGGACAACAACGTTGTGAGCAAGCAGAAGACCCTGCTTTATGAAAGCTTACCAGGTATACACACCTATGCAATAGTGGCTCACAGCCTAGACAGGTAACCAGTGGCTTTCTGAATGGCTTAAGAGGCCCACTCAGTGGAAAGAAACCAATATATGGACCTGGAAACTATGTCAGAGTCCTATGGAGACCAAGATTATGGACTCCAACGAGAAGCTCCCACTAGTCTTTGGCTAAAAATGAGGCCACCCTCATCAACATCTCTCTAAATTAAAAATTATTATCTTCTTTAACCTATCCTGATCTCACTCTCCTTTGGAGAATCTGTTTTTTTTTCTCAGAAAGCAGCAAGAACTGATGACAACCTAAACCTATCCACAAGATAAGAATAGATAGCTGACTCCCTGTCAACAGAGGAACCATCCTTCACACATCAGCCAGGGCCCAGGTGAAACACAAAGGAATTGGCAAGGTGAGGAGAAGAGCTGCTTCTACAGTGAGCCTGACAACCTGGGCCAAAGTGACGGAGACAAACACTGAGGATACTCAAAATGCACCAAAGCAGAAATCCAGAAGCTACTGGGAGCTCAACACTAAAGTAGACTTAAAGCACACTCACAAAGACTCAGGGAATTTTGTTGAAGAAAGGGTGAAGAAAATGTAAGAGCCACAGGGTGGGAGGGAATAACCAGAGGCATTGCCCCCCCCACAATGACCGACTGCTGCTCTTACAACTCATAACCCACAACTCCACAGTGAATACCAGCAATCCCACTAAGAAGGGCTTTCAGTGGAATGGGGGCAGGAGGAGGGCAATGATGGTACCAACACATGATGTATCCATATGATGTTTCTACTTAACAGAGAGGGGGGCGGGGAGAGAAAAGCAGGTGCTCTAAGTGGGATCCAGAAAGAAGTGTGGTCACCTGTTACACTTTGATACTGAAAATTATTATAATTAATTCAGACTAAACACAAGAGGCTAAATAGGAGTTATGAAAACACAACTGTGTATTTAAAAGTCTATAAGAAGATAAATGAGACACTGACAGTCTTGGAAATGATTTTTTTTTTTTTTTGCAAGACAAACTGGTCAGCAGTGTGGGATGGGGTTCTGAGCCAGCAAGGGCTGGGCCATGTTGGTGAATAAGTCACTTTTCAATGACCTGTGACCAGACGGGCCAGTGCTGACAGGGTATGGGGTGGCAGGGACGGGTTCCATCTCAGGAAGCTGCTGAAGCTTCCTGGGTCCAGAAGGGGGTAGAAGCTGTGAGTGACATCTAACTTCTAGCCAGGTTTACAGGCTGCTATGTGATTACTGAGCAGATGAGCTAGCCCACAGCCACACTTCCTAACCACCAGGTGAGACTGATGCTGCATTAGAAGGCTGCACAGCAGGTGACAATTGTGATTTCCACTGTTCTTCATATGCCCTTCATTCCCAAGTGATATGTTCACCTCCCAGTCATATGGGAGTTCCCTCACATGGAGAAAAATGAGTAAGGTAATCTGTAGTCCTTCCTAAGGCTTCTACCCCAACTTCAAACCCCATTCTAATGCAAACTGTCTCTTGAAAGAAGGGGGTTATCTGGCTAACTCGGTGGGTGTTGGCTTGTTAAATATGAATAAGTTTGAGTTAAGTTCTGACTAGTTGACTTTGTATGCTCTTATTTTATACAGCTGAGCTATCACAGGGAAGTCTAAGTCCAGTGGTGAAGCAGCGTATGCTCTGAGTCTAAAGCCTCATTCACTAGGTTCCCATCTGGCTCTGCCTTTTCCTGTTGACCTCATGCACATTACTCAACCTCTCTGTGCCTTACTGACATCAGCTCCAAGACAGTGATGGTGGCAGTATCCACCTTCAAAGCTGCCGCCAGATTTCTATGGATTACTCTGTGTAAATGGTAAGGAAAGTACCTAATGAGCTGTGAGCAGTTTGGTCACCTTGGTTTCTGTGAACAAAAGCAGAAGGCTCAGCAATGACATATTAAAATGTATTTTATTTATTTGAGAGAGAGAAAGAGGCAGATTAAGAGAGAAAGAATGGACACACCAGAGCCTTCAGCCACTGTAAACGTACTCCAGATGTATGTGCCACCTTGTGCATCTGGCTTATGTGGATCCTGGGGAATCGAACTGGGTCCTTAGGCTTCACAAGCAAATGCCTTAATGGCTAAGCCATCTCTCCAGCCCAACAGTGACATTTTAAAAATTAAGCCTTTACGATGACCACTGGGATGATCCAAAAGGCAACATAGTGCTAAGAAGGGATGGAGGAGTGCCCAGCACTGAAACATCTCTGTCACACCCTCCAAGGCTCAGGGATCATTGCGGAAGAGGGGGCGGATAGAATGGAAGAGCCAAAGGAAGGGTACGACTCCTTACAATGCAACTGCCCAGACAGAAATTGGCCTTGATATCCATGACCTTGCTGTGCCTAGCAATACCTCCGCAAGACCCTCATAATAGAAGTAAAAGATGATGACATCAAATTAAAAAAGAGACTAATGGAGAGAGGGAGAGGATATGATGGAGAGTGGAGTTCTAAAGGGGAATGGGGGAGGGGAGGGAAAACTATGCACCTTTTATATGTAAGTATATTTTGTTGTCAATAAATTTAAAAAAAATTAAGCCTTTAAAGGGGCATTTTGAGGATCAAGATATGGTGCTTGCACTCTTCCAAAGTTAAAATAACTCTGGGAATATAAGACATAGGAGAGACAGTACAAAAACAGACTTTCCACTTACACGTATACAATAAGTAGAAAAACAGAATACTGGGGGTGAAATGACCTAAGTGAGGTCAGGGGAAGAGATTGAGTAAAGGAAAGGTTGAGGGAAGGTTAATCAAAATCTAAGAGGGATGAATAAGTCATATGGAAACCTGCTTTTTTTGGAAGATGGTGCACCCAGAAGCCTTAGATTGTTAGTAGAAAATTTTCAGTGTCAGGGATACCTTCCAGGGAGGTCTCTGATGCCCCCTAAAACATTACAGGCCACTGATGAGGCTCTTGGTTTCCCACCAAGAATAGATAGTACGACACTATTACTTGGGCTGCAAGGTCACTGAGAAATCCTGCTGGAGCTGAGCTGAAAACCTCCTCCATTTAGAACAGCTGACAGAAAGCTAAAAAAAAACAACTATGCTGCATACAACTCCATGGAAGAGAGAGAAATCACCAGTGGAGATAAGTATCAGTGGACACTGCAAGCCTTAAATTTGGCAAGCCAAGCCAAATGAGCCAAAAGGTACAATAGTGGCATGTCCATTATGGGGAAAACCAACCCTCTCTAATTGGATCGGAGTCCCATTCCACAAGAGGGAATACATGTCTGATACTGAAAACCTATGATAAGGGAGCCCTAGGGGTTAATGTCTGCTGGTATCTGCCTAAATGTATATATCATGTTCACCAAACTGCCCAGTAAGGTCTTCTCATAATGTCCATACCCATTTATTAATGCTACTCTCACTTTTGGTTAGAGAAGCTTCTCTTTTCAGATGGTGGTGACCTTAGGATGTCTCCATGATTCCAGAAGGCACCAAGGTACTGAGAAGAAGTGACAGAGGAGTGCTCATCACTGAAACCTCTCCATCACACCTTCCAAGGCTCAGGGTCCATTGCGCAAGAGGTGGCAGAAAGAATGTAAGAGCCAAATGAAGGTTGGGACTCCTTACAATGTGCTCTTCCAGGCACAAAATGGCCTGAATATCCATGACCTTGCAGTGTTTGACATTAACTACTGTTGCAGTCATGTTCGCGTTGCTGGAAGAAATCACCCAACCAAGAGCAGCTAGTGAGAAAAAGGGTTTATTTTGGCTTACAACTTGAGGGGAAGCTTCATGATGGCAGAGGAAAATGATGGCATGAGTAGAGGGTGGACATCATCCCCTGGCCAACATAAGGTGGACAACAGCAACAAGAAAGTGTGCCATACACTGGCAAGGGGAAACTGGGTATAATACCCACAAGCCCTCCCCCAACAATACACTGCCTCTAGGAGGCGTTAATTCCCAAATCTCCATCAGCTGGGAATCAAGCATTCAGAACACCTAAGTTTATGGGGGACACCTGAATCAAACCAACACATCTACACAAACCATCATAATAGGAGGAAAACATGATGACATCAAAAATAAAAGACTGATTGAAAAGGGGAGGGGATATGATGGAGAGTGGAGTTGCAAAGGGAATGTGTGGTGGGGGAATTACCATGGTTTATTGTCTATAATTATGGACGTTGACAATAAAAAATAAAATAAAATAAAAATAAACAGACTTTCCAATGATTAAGGACATAAAAATTGCCCAGACCAAAGCCAGGTGCTAGCCCAGAGCAGGAGCCAGTAGGAGAATGAAAACAAGTCAGCAGGCTGTATATATGCTGGGGGTACCTTCACCCTTTAACTCCAAAACACTGTGGTCCCTCTCCTGCCCAGTACAGATTGCTCACTGAACTATTAGTGTGCCAAGCTAGTCCTCCAAACTCAATATAAAGCCATAGATGATTTTTGCTCACATGCCTGTACTTCCTCTCCACCAACCACTGTGTGCCTTGTGAATGAAGATGAACTGGAAGTGCCCTGGGCTGTGCCTTCTAGCACTTCAGCCCTGGGTATTCTGCCTCCCAGGGGGCATGCTAGGAAAGCCAACAGTACTTCATGACATTTGCAGTTCTCAACATGCTGTCACTAAAGTAAATGTGATGCTACAAGTTCATTTTGCTAAAATAAATTGATTTAAATCAAGGCCTGAAAACAAGTTCTTTTATTATGTGTCCCCTTTACAAAAGCAAGCATAGCCATATTCTGCAGCCCTAACAATCCAGTCTTGATATTGTTGTTGTTGTTTTTCACGCACACATACATCAAATTTCTCTTACATGGGGTTTTATATTGGTTGGGAAAGAACCAATATCCTGATAATATGTCTCTGTCAAGTTATTTTCATCTGGAACTATACAGAAAAATAGCTAACTGCCCTTCAAATCCCAGTGAAAGGGAAATTAGAGCAACCAGGAAAAACATGGTAGGTGTACTCTACAGTGCCCAGTTCCGGCAAAGAGAAGCCAAACACACAGATACGTATGTACTTGAGCCCAGACTGGCAGAGCTATAATATGGGCCTGTTATGACATGGGTTCTTTTCTAATTTTCAAGTGGAAATAAATGGGAAATGTATTTATTTCCCTATATTGTCTATTGTTTCATGAGACTATTGCCCCCTGGGAACCAGACTCATTGAAAATCAGCTTTTGTGCAGTTTCCTGGACAAACATTTACCCATTTCACTAGGCTTGGCACATCCCTTTTTGAATGCCACACAACTTCTTAACTCTGCAGAAAGGCCCTACAGGGCAGGAACCTGCCACCCCCAGGAGGAAGCTGCTCTAAGAAGCACAGAAGGGGGGGGTCAGCCTTGCTTGCTTGCTTTCTCTAGGCAGCATGAAAGCACAGAGCAAGCACCAGGATAGAGCAGGGATAAGTAGACAGCTGGGAAGGAGAGACTGAAACTGAACAGTAAACCTAGCCCCCTTGCCAAGCCCATCTCCCAGTACCTGAGCAGAGATCCTAACTAGTGCAGGCAGGAAGCCAAGCATCCTCTAGAGGCCTGCCACTGCCAGAACTTAGCCCCACTTATGACACTGACATCATCATGCATCACCTAAAAAGTCACCTTTGTGTTCCATCCTGGTAGGAAATCCAGGCCTTGTGTGACAATGTCTGTTTTTGTGAATGGAGAAGGGAGCTTGCTATTTTGAAGTTGGGAGTGGAGAAAGAGTTTAATACTGGCTTGACCATTCCAAGAAGCCTCTAGAATTCCTATGGGAGAGAGGAAAAATTCAAACTACCCTGGAAGTAGATCGTTATTTATATAAACAGCAAAGGCAGGTACAAGATAAGGCAGGCTGAGGGACAACTTAAAGTACTTGGAGGTACTCATGAAGTTATGTGTCACCACCACATGGCTCTGACATGTCACATGTATGAAGAGAATGTGGCACACAGGTGAACACCCAAGGCTTCAACATATATGGTGTTACTTTCCCCAGAAAGGGCTGTATGTGCCCATTCTATACAGAGGGAAAACTGAGGCTTAAAGGCCTGAGAGTTCACTCAAAGCTGCTGCATGAAGGGACTCAGGTGTATGGGATTCCAGAGCCCACACTTTGCTGACACCCACAGTAGCCCATGGGATAACACAGTGAACTACTATGGGCCCTCAGCAGGTAATGTACCCTCGTCGCCTTATCTGTGAAGCTATAAATAATTCCTGCCCTGACTGTGCTGCTGTAAGGATCAAATACTACCCATAGGAAAGTGGAGAGATGGCATCACTTGGGTATTTTTTTCAGGGGTGAACTGTATATTTGTAGAGATAGAGAGTGGGTGGGCAGGCAGGATAGGAAGGAGTTAACCTCTATTCTTTTATTTATAAATAGAGGAGAAAGTTAAGACTGAATTGTGAAGAGCTGGCAGAATGATCCGATGTCCTGTTCCCAGCTCACATGCAAAGAGCCTTCAGAAGCCTACTGCCCTCTCTCTCCAGGCTTCAGTATAGGGCAGAGTTTGGTTTCCACCAGCAGCAAGGGAGGGTCATCTTCTTTTGGTTTCCTAGCAGAGTCTCCAATTGCAAAGCAGCCGACCAAGGAAGGACACCAAAGTGTGCTTAGCATAAACATGCAGCCCACAGCCAACTTGATCAAGTAGCATTGGGATACACAGAGTTGACATAAAGCCAGCAGTGGACTGATACAAGGGCCCAAGTGCTGAAAATGTACATAACCCTTTGAAAATCACTTTAAAGAAAGATAACTGTTCTGTGATTGGGTAAATCAGTCATCATAGCTCAGAATAAAAATGACTAGAAAGAATGTAAGATTATGTGCTCTGACCGATAAAGGCTAAAGGTTTAAAATTTCTGAATTAGCTTGTAAAATATGATAGTGAAAATAATTTTAAATAATATCTTTTTTTTTTTTTTTTTTTTTTTTTTTTTTTTTTGGTTTTTCAAGGTAGGGTCTCACTCTAGCTCAAACTGACCTGGAATTCACTATGTAGTCTCAGGGTGGCCTCGAACTCATGGTGATCCTCCTACCTCTGCCTCCCAAGTGCTGGGATTAAAGGCATGTGTCACCACGCCAGCTAATTAATATCTTTTTATGTGATTTTAATATGTATAATGAACCTTGCTAAACAGTAGAAGCAAATATTTGCATATTCTACTTAGAGTCTCAGAAATTCAGTTGGCCTGACACTTTGTTAATCTTTGCTTAAGGGAAAATGGGAATTCATTTAAACTGAAAATCACTTCATATTTACACTGATTTGGTAGTTAATATCAAGGATATGATCACCAGCTGAGCCTCAAAGCAGTAGACTGCAATCAAAGCTATCACTTCCATGTCAACCCTCCCCCTTGATCATCCATTCCTTATCCATACATTCACCCCCTTGCTCATTGTTGAAGTCAGGCTCACATTGCTGGCTTCTCTCTCCGCTGGAGAATTTGCTTCTCTTTTTCAGATGGACGCAGAACCTGAGGAGAGAATCAGCCCATCGCACCTCACCAGGGCCCCAGCTAAAACCATAGAATAATGGGGGGAAATGAGCAAGAGCACTGATTTCTTCGTGAACCTGGTACCAACACAAGGGTGATGGAGATAGACACAGAGAACACTCAACTCCTACCAAACCAGATATTCAGAAACACAGAGGTTCCCAAGACCTCATCACTGAAGTAGACCTAAAACAAACCTAACATGGCTCAGGGAAATTTGCAGAAGGGGTGGGGGACAGAGATTGCTAGAGCCACAAGTTGGGACATTATACACAGAGACATTGCCTCTTCCCCATGTCTGATGGCTACCCCCACAATGCACGACCCACATTCCCCAACAAGGAGGGTCCCTTCAGAGAGGGGAAGAGAGGCAGGAGGTTAATGATGGCACCAGCATGACTGTATACAAACTATCTACATAACTAATAAAAATAGATAAATAAAAATATCTTTGGGTCAGAATGATCCCACCTCTGATTTATTTAGTGGCCCTAGTCAAATTTATATCTTTTTTTTCCTCTATGTCCCTCCTATATAGAACACATGGGTACAAGACATGTCACCCAGGCAAGAGGACCCTGGTCTGGCACTTAAAAGCTCTTTGGGCTCCCACTTCTGCTGCTAATCCAGGCAAGTCAAGAGCTCAGGGATTCTGCTTTCTTCATTTAATTCAGGTAGTTTGTGAGACACTCCAGAGTGCTATAGGCTGCCTTTCTTTACGTCAGCCTCTTACTCCCCAAATATGAAAAGTGTGCCTATCAGAATAGGAAGTACAGCCTGATGATTTGTATTTCCCTGATCAAATACACTGTACACCCCACTCACGTCCTTCCAGCATCTTCCAGGCCCCTCGGAGGACCAATCAAAGGATTGGAATCCAAGTGTATTTACACACACTCATTCTGATCAAAAAGTAATACATACACATGTTTACATATACAATATTGTTATAATTCTTTTAAAAGAGCACATTTTTCCTCCAAAACAGCCCCACACAACACAATGTCAGAATCTAATACTAAAAAGACAATTCATATCCATTTCCTCATGTTTCCATGAAGTCATTATTTAATTCATTCATTAATTCAGGGGCTATGTACATATTCATTTCACTGTAACCCAATTACTTTGCTCATTAAACATTTTGTGCTGCAAGGGACACCTATAAAATCTAATAAGTGGTTTCCAGAACTACACAACATGTCAATTAAAAATGTTAATCTAAGTGAACAACATAAGAAATTTAACAAACTGAATGTAGGGAGAGAAAAGGAGGAGAAACAGATCCACAATTAACCAATAGCCCTTCCTTACTCTCCTACCATGGTCTCTTGGTTCTGAGAAATATCAGGCTTGAGTCTAAATTTCTGGGTCAAGATTGGGATGATGACATTAGTTATTGAATAGTAAGCTAGGGAAGTTAAACTATCCAAACATAGTGTCTCTACAGAAATATGCTATGGGATCATTGAGGGATCACAAGCAGAACAAAAATCAAATTAAAAAGGACAAACAAGCCGGGCGTGGTGGCGCACGCCTTTAATCCCAGCACTCGGGAGGCAGAGGTAGGAGGATTGCTAAGAGTTCGAGGCCACCCTGAGACTACATAGTTAATTCCAGGTCAGCCTGGACCAGAGTGAGACCCTACCTTGCAAAAACCAAAAAAAAATTTTAAAAAAGGACAAACAATATTCCTCTATCATGCTCAGTATATGCTGTGTTCAGTAGAGGCAGTATTGATTATTGGCACCCAATAGAGAATGAGGCAGTTACTTTCCCAATGCTGGGACAAAACAACCAACCAGAAGCAGCTTATGGAAGGAAAGACTATTTTTGGTTAGAGGTTCAAGGGAAAGTTTCATATGGTGGGGAAAACATAGCAACAACAGAAAACAAGGTGTCACAGCTAGTCGTATCAGCTATAAGAAAGCAGCAAGAGTGAGCTAGCCAAGAGGGGCTGGATTACAAAATCTCAAGCCCTGACCCAAGTGACATACCTCCTCCAGTAAGGCTTCACCTCCCAAAGGCTCCACAACTGTCCAAAACTGCCACCAGCTGAGGACCTAGTATTCAGACGAGACTAGGCATGTTTAGGGTAGAATGGCCATAGACGGGACCAAGTAGTTAAAACATGATCCCATGGGGAACATTTCATTCAAACCATCACAGAAAATAATCATAAAAGACCTTTAAAAAATTAAAGCAATAAGGAAGATGAGATGGTAAAAACTTTATACCTGAGAAGTTACTGAAGATAATCTTGTGTAAAATGATATAAACATGAAAGGACTTCACCTGGTGGAGCAGTATCTCATATTTTTCTCACCCAAAGAAAAGCTAGACTCATAGTAAGCACAGAGACATAGATTTGGTTTAAGATATGAGAAGGGAAGTATATTTTGGTCTTCAGATTTGCAAGGAAATGTAATTGAATAATTATAAGAAAAGATTATTAAGATCTTTAGGCTTTTTGGTTTCCTGATATATTAGATGCCTTGGTTGCTATGAAAACCAAGAAAATGAGATACCTGCTAACAGAAACTTTCAATTCAGAATGATATCCCATCTCTAGGGAATAGAAAGGATTAAAATAAACAAACAAGCTCACAGGATCTTGACCTGTAAGTCATCAGGCAGGCAGAATAAGTCAAGCCAATTGTCTGTTCTAATGGGCTTTGACATTGTTTACATCCAAAATCTACTCATTTTCCTCTAGGGATCTTCTCCTAAGTTCTTCAATATTTCCTGATTCCTTTATAAACAAGCAGATCTCCATGTGACTGAATCACCTACCTTCCTTCCTCACACTTCAAAGGCCCCTGGGCCACCCTCTCTAACCTTGCAGGGCTCATGCAACCCAGGAGCAGCTGATGGCCATATTCCCAAGTTCCCCAGAGAAGTTAAGCATCACCTTGACATATGGATCCCAGGGATCACAGTAATTCCAAGTCTATTTCATGGAGCCTCTAGCAAGTCATGGGCTCCAAATCTTACAGAAAGAAGAAGAAAAGAAGAAAACACCTTGCACCAACAATTCATGCCAGTACATGATTCAAAATGATTTATATATGTAAATTAATATATTATAATATATAATATTATATATAATTTTTTACAAAATTACTTTCTGTAACTTCTCAGGTATGCAGTTTTCACCTTTTCAATACATATTCTTTGCTGTTTTAGTTGTATATTGGTTATTGGCCTTTCTCAATGCTTAACACTATGTCCTACAAAAAAGGAAGTATCCAGGAAACTCAGGTAGATTTAGTGAACTGGAGTGAGTTTTCTTTTTTTTTATTTATTAGAGATAGACAGAGGGAAAGAGAAAGATAGAAAGAGAGTGAGAATGGGCACGCCAGGGCCTCTAGCCACTGCAAACTGACTCCAGACGCATGTGTTACCGTGTGCATCTGGCTTACATGGGATCTGGAGAATCAAACCTGGGTCCTTAGGCTTCGCAGGCATGTGCCTTAATGACTAAGCCATCTCTCCAACCCTTGAGTGAGTTTTCTTAATGAAACCAAAAGCAAAAAGAAATAGGCCCCAAGTGAAGACAGGAGATCTCTCATGTATACAAAATGTACAATATCATTTGCTTCATGTGGATCTTTCCTATTTGCTTGATTTGCTTTAATGCACATGATACAAATAAATGAAATGTTCCAATAAAATGCTCAAAGAACTAGGGGGAAATCAGTGCATGTTGAATAAATAATTCATATTTTTTATTAATTATGTATATAGTATATATGCATCCATGATGGTACCATTGTTAGCCTTCTCCCTGTCCTCCCCCCATGGGTAATGTGGTTCTTGCCTTAGGTGGGTAGCCATCAGTTATGCAGGAGAGGCAATGACTTTGTATATAATGACCCAACTCATGGCTCTAACACTCTTTCCACCCCCTCTTCGGCAAATTTCCCTGAGCCATTTTGGGTTCATTTTAGGTCTATTTCAGTGATGAGGTTTTGGGAGTCTCTATGTCTCTTGATATCTGATTTGGTAGGGGTTGAGTGTTCATGGGCAGATTCTCCAATGGAGAGTAGGGTCAGTGCAAGATACACGGATAACCATTATTATTTTAGAGAGAATTTAATAGGTGTAGGTCCTCTTGTATCCCACTATTGATAGGAGCTTGATATTGGAGAGCGGGAACATTTTTGGATATGGTTCTGACTTGTTTCCTGTTTCCAGGTATGGGTTCTATTCCACTGAGCGGATCTGTTAGCCAAATCTAGAGCAGTTGGCTCCATGGCTCCATGGCTGTGTGCCACTACTGCACTTGTGTGAGCATCACGTCAGGTTGTTTGCTGCTGAGTACCTTAGACCATGTGTTGCTTAGACAGATGTTGGTCATTTTCCCCCAGTCACTTATTTAGTGCCTTTTGGCACTAGACAAACTGTCTGGGGACTGATTCTCTTCCAGATTCCATCCAGGTCTCTCCATGTTCCGTCCAAACAGCATATGGTGTCTTCAGCAGCAGGGTCTTATAAAAGGCATATTTTACATTACTACTTCTATTGAGACCCCTTTATCCAAAATATTTAGGACAAAAAGTATTTCAGATTTCAGCTATTTTGAATTTGGGATTTTTGCCCTTATAAGGCCATCAATTGAGAACAAAACCCAAGCTCACACAACGAATTATTTGTTCATCAATACCTTATACACACAGCCTGAATATGTTGGTATTAGATTTTTGGTGTGCATTGTGACTGTCACATGATGTCAGGTATGAAATTTTTGACTAGTGGTATGCATGTGAGCTCTCAAAACGTTTTGGATTTTGAAGTAGTTCTGATTTCATATTTTCAGATAAGGGATGCTCAACTTGTACTGATACAATAGCTTAACGCTGATGAAAGAAATTGTGTTGTCCTCTGCATCAGATTGTCTTTCTATGAAGCCTCTAGGTCACACTGTCCAATTTATTTACTTCTACTTTCTACTCATTCTACTTAGAAAAGTGCTTAAATCAATGCAATCTAAAATATGCCCTATCTCTCATTATGGAGATCCTTAAAATCAAGACCTCACTTTTAAGCCAAAGCAATAACCAAAGATTTCACATGTTGGCTCATGCAATTGAGCCATCACAGGTATAGACCTCTTAAAGGGGAGCTGTGTGCTTAACATGTTTGTTGTTGGTCAATGAGTGTTGAAAAACGATGTTCACATCACCTATCAACTGCTGAGAAATCTGGATATTCTTCAAGAATGCCACACACCATCATCGTTTGCATTTCAGTAAGCTAACCCTTGGTTTCCATGAAATAGAATGAAATCAAAATTAAGCAAGTGCCAGAAGAGATTATAGGGAAGCCTGCCCCAAAGTAACAATTGACTTCACTATGGACTCTGAGGATGGACATGCATACCAAATAAATAGGAAATGCTGTAAATGGGTCCCAGGATTCGATAGCATTAACTCTGGCAAGGACTGCCAACAGACATGAGTACATTTCTTTTTCTTTTTTTTTTTTTTTTTTTTTTTTTTTTTTTTTTTTTTTTTCGAGGGCTTTACTGTAGTCCAGGCTGACCTGGAATTCACGATGTAGTCTCAGGGTGGCCTCAAACTCATGGTGATCCTCCTACTTCTGCCTCCTGAGTGCTGGGATTAAAGGCGTGCACCACCACACCCGGTCATGAGCACATTTCTTACTGATATCTAAGATGTAGTCATCCCTCCATATATACAGGCACTGGTTCTAGGACCTATACCAAGATACCAAAATCCACAGATAATCATGTCCCTTTATAAAGTGGCATAGCAGTTGCATAGATCATACATATATCTTCCTGTGTAGTTGTACACATTTCTAGATTGCTTATGATACCTAATGCAACATAAATACTAAATGATTATTTTACTATACTTTTTAGAGAGTGGTGATAAGAAAAAAAACAGTCTGTGCATGTTTGGTATAGATGTTTTTTAAATATTTTCTCTTTGTTTTTAGATTGAAACCATGGATATAATCCAAGGATATGGCTGGTGAACTATACTTTAAAGATGGAGTTTTGTTGATAAGTCCACAAGACATTCACAGAAGCCTAAAGACAACAGGATAATATATTATTTTGGAAAGAGGTATAAATAAATCTCTAAATATTTGCTACTGTAGACAATTGGAAGGAATGTTCTCATTAGATGACATCAACATTGTTCAGCCCAAAATATGCGAGGGGAGAGAGGCAGAGAGAAATTGCTGCACTCCTGCCAGTCCTGAGGCATACACACTAAGCCCTGCCCCCACTGGGTGTGCCAGCAAGTCTCCAGGGAATAATTCTACAAATAGGGGGAAACTCCCACCTTTTTCCCCCAAAGACACCATTAAAATCCCTCACTTCAACTCATGAAACCCACCTAGCAAAGATTACTATCGTCCAAATAACCATTCATCTTCCTATTTCTTGTCATCTGTATGAAAACAGATATCATGTCACACAGCAGAAAGACTACAGCTGTGGTCTGCTGCCCTGGCTGACTTCTCACCAGCTCAGTGAATGTGGCCCGAGCCTGGCTGCTGAGTGCCAGCTCCACTCTGTCCCACCCACCCCCTAGCTCTACACTGGGGGATGGGCAGACAACTGCCATGAGACATTGTGAAGGGAAAAATGAAATAGTAGATACATGACAAGGTCCACAAATGTTTGTTCTTTTCCTTTTTATCCAAGCATGGCAACACAGTCTTTTTCTCTGCCTGTTTCCATGCCCTGTCCTAGATAGCCAGATAATAGGTAGCTTACTCTGAAACAGTGAAATGACTAGATGGACCTCATGTATCTGGAGCCTCTCACTGGGATGCTCTGCTCTGGTATGGCCCTGCTGATCTGAGGGCAGCTGGGAAGGACATGAGGATACTGATGGAGCTGCCTAAAAGGCTGCACTGCCTCGCTCTAATACTTGCTCTTTATTAAGCCTACTCTGTTGCTGGTACTGGCCTCAGTACTCATGGCCCACTGTTGGCATCAGCCACCTGCTTTAAAGGGCATAAGAACTGGCTATCACCAGATTCCACGTTCCTTCTTGAAAACATTCCATATGAAGTAGCAGCACAGAGAAGACGCTGAGCCTACAGAAGGCACTTTCCAACCTGTCCCACACTTGTGGCCAGGGCAGACCCGAGACCACAGCAAAGAGATGTTTCTGGTCCTCCAAAGAGAAGGCTTCCTGCTCTGCTTTTATGGTCCTTACAGCAGATCTCCAGCATACCAGGTCAGCAAAAGGACAAGAGAGTCAATACCACAGGTCTCTCAGGGTTGGTCTCTGCCATGACACTCTCCCTGCTGCTACAGATGAAGGGTAGGCAGCCCTGGAAGACCTCCCACCACACACTCATCCATCATTTGCTAGCACTTGGGGTGCTGCCTTAACTACAGGAATTAGAGAGCTGGAGTATTTATCCAAATTATCCCAACCCAGAACCAAACACTTCTCAGACACTAGTCAGGGGTAGCGTGGTTAGACATGGAGGCAAGATGAGGTGACAGTACAAGCTGTCACCTCATCTTGGCATTACAGACAGGCTTTCAAGACTCTTTCCAATTCTCAAATTATAGAATGCTAAGAACTATGACTCAGCCTGTATTCAATTTCCATGAAGAAGAGAAAAAAAGATGCTAGCACCCTAGAAAATAGTAATTTTTTAAAAAATTGAGTTATATGTACATTTATACATATATAACCTCATTGTGAAAATCTAAATTATCTAAGAACATTGTTGCAGTCAGGTTTGCATTGCTGGTAGAAATCACCCAACCAAGAACAACTAATGGGGGAAGAAAAAGAGGTTTATTTTGGCTTACAGGCTTGAAGGAGAAGCTCCATGATGGCAGGGAAAACGATGACATGAGCAGAGGGTGGACATCACCCCCCTGGCCAACATAAGGTGGACAATAGCAAAAGAAGAGTGTGCCAAACACTGGCCCCCAACAATACACTGCCTCCAGGAGGCATTAATTCCCAAATCTCCATCAGCTGGCAACCTAGCATTCAGAACACCTAAGTTTATGGGGGACACCTGAATCAAACCACCACAAACATGAAGAAAGGGAACATCCCCATTAAATCCTACTATCCAAAGATAACCTCTTCAGCATGTTGGTGAAGTCCTAACAACATCCATATAAACATAAACACGATGTCACACACAACACATGCTGAGGTCACACAGTTACCAGTCATACACTGAAACCCACCAACAAGCAATCACTTTGACATTAAGTATTCATTTTTAAAAATGAAAACTACATTGAACAAATGCAATATTCTCCTACAGTATACAGAAGCTGAGGTCTAGTGCTAGTGTGGAAGCTGAGGAGGCCAATTTCCTAATCCACAAGGAATTTGGTTCTAGTTGGAACAGAATCCAACCACCCAGCCAGTGCTCTTACATGAGCAACAATGCCTCACCATGTCAAGGAAAAGGAAGAAAATGAACAGCTCAGTACACAGCAGGTCTTACACTTATAAACAATTGCAACCTTGCTATGGGGTTCAGTAATGCATACGTTATTATCATCATTATAGGAAATAACATATCTCAGAAAGGAGAAGAATGAAACAAAATGAGGAAAGGAGAGAAGAAGGAAAATATCACACAAAGTAGATTACCACCAAGAGGATAAAAGTGTGAAATCTCAATAAATATTTTTTAGTATCTGCAAATTACCATGGGGATCACAGGAAAGGGACAACGACCACATCTAGGCCACAAGGACAGGAAGCAAAGTGAAGGATGCAGAGCGTCTGTCTTGCTGCTTAGCATAGTTTAGACATGAAGGACGCTGAGGAGTGTTTTCATAAACATGTGGTCAAGAGCTGAGCCATGGGATGAACATCGACTTCCAGCAGATGTGCCTGGCCACTCAGTGCCTTAGCATCTATGTTACAGAGACTGGGCTGTCTTAGGGACCCTGCATCTTGGAGCTGACTGACAGCTCACTCAGCAGCACATTCCAGATGGTTCTGGCAGAGAGGCTGTATGTACTGTGCCTCAGGCCATTTCTTCAAACTGGGAAATGATGTGCATACCAAGTTGTCCCTCGCTTCAAACCAAGCCACCAAGACAACCCTAATGAAGCCTGCAGTGCCCTGTGCTGCTTTTTATCAGGAAACAAGGCAAACTCCTGAAAACCATATTCAAAATGAACAAGGTCTGGATGAGGGCCCACAGGTGGTGGTGCTGTGCAGTTCTGATCTTCTGGAAGGACTCTGCATTGGAAACCTGGTGATGAAATATTTATAAATCATTCTCCATCTTTGTGTTGACCTGCAGCGAGCAGACACCGTACGTCTAACAAGGAGGCACTGGAAACATAATCCAAGTCTGTCCTGTGTGGGTTTATGGGATGACTTCATCTTGCTGAATGGATGTCCCACAGAGACTGTACACTAGCTGCACTGCAGAGGCATCACTCTGCATTACATGTCTGGTGCTCCAACACACACTTCCATACTAGAGCCAAGAGGCACGTAAATAAACAGAGCAACAGCCCTTTAGCCCTTGAAGATTAGAGTTAAGTGCAGATTCATAAACTGAACCTATGCACAGTGACAGCCACCAGGGAAGTTCAGAGTAAAGCAGGAGGTAAGAACGATGAGACAAGCAGCAGTCCAAGGCTGGGAGGGGTCACTGCCACCAACATCACCTTCCCCAGGCAATATAACTGCACGTCTCCCCAATACCATTCCATGTAATCCACGCTCAGGATTCACATCATGCTCTCGCTGCAAACACTGAGAAGCTGTCTTGATCTAATGGCTCAAAGAGTTCCTGCTCTTAGAGTCTCTGGAATAACTGAATAAATCAGTGGCCATTTACTAAAACTGCCACTTCCCTCCTCCTCTCTCTGCTTTTTCAGTCTTCCTGACTGTTTCTTCTTTATTTCTATTATTTTCTAGAACAAAATGGAAGAATAGCCGGGCGTGGTGGCGCATGCCTTTAATCCCAGCACTCGGGAGGCAGAGGTAGGAGGATTGCCAAGAGTTCGAGGCTACCCTGAGACTACATAGTTAATTCCAGGTCAGCCTGGACCAGAGTGAGACCCTACCTCACAAAAACAAAAAAAAAAGGGGGGGATAATAAAAATCTATATGCCCATAACCATACCATAACAAATATGTAAGAACTTCCCCAAGCCAATTCTGCTCATACAACTTCTGGATTCTCACTAGCCCCATGGGATGTCACATGTCTATCTTATATTTCAATAGTGTTCTGGCTACATAGCTTGCTAAGTCTTGACCTGAGGGATTAGCATTAGACAAGAACACAGATTTAAGGATGCAGTGATATTGTTCTGTAATGTAGAAATTCTAAGTTTAACTTACAAATAATTCATTGTATAAATCATACATAAGAGGCTTACAGTTTACAGTTAGGCTTAAGTATAGTTTTATACTAATGGTTTAAATAGATACAGGTTGAACTCCCTTAATCTGAAAATGGGTACAGATAGGACATGGTACTACACCTAACTCCATGTGATGATCACATTCAAAGCTCAGGTGAACTAAAAATATTGTATAAAATTGCTATTGGAGCCAAGGAGATAGCTCACTCTGTAAAGTGCTTCCTTCAAGAGCATGAAGTCCTGAGTTTGCTCCTCAAAACCCACATAACAATGCTGGCCACAGTGGTGCAGGATTGTAATCCCAAAGCTGTGGAGGTGAAGACAGGTACATCCCTGGGGCATGCTGGCCAGGCAGTCTAGCCCATTTGGCAAGTTCCAGGCCAAAGAGAAACCCTGTCTCAAAAACAAAAATGGTGAACAGCACTTAAGGAACATCACCTGAGGCTGTCTTCTAGCCTCTGCACACATGCACACATGCACATATGTGCATCTGTACACAAAACACTTGTGCACACAAAATGAACACACAAAATTGCCTTCAGCTCTGTGTACAAGGTGCATATGAAACATAAATTACTTTTATGTTTTGACTTGGATCCCCTCCCCAAGATATCTTATGCTATGCAAATACTCCAAAAGCCAAAATATTTGGGTTCGAAAATACTTCTGGCCCCAAGCATTACAGATAAGGAAGACTCAAGCTGTATAATGAAAATTTGAAACTAGGTGCCTCAAACCACAATTACTAATAAGATGAAGAAAAGAAAGGCACTGCATATTGCTTTGATGAAGAATTTAACGACTCTATTTTTCTGCTCCCTCAGTTCTTTCTGCTCAGGACTTCTCTGTACATTCTCTCACTGGAATTCTCATCAAGCATTTTATTTGAATAGACTATTCCTGACTGGTCTTTCCTTATGATTTTGCTATGACTGAGTCATACCAGTGACAGTGAGTGGCCTTAGTACCATGATAAAGGCCACTTCCCTATAACACAAGAACTGAGGACAACAGTGACCCTGTCAGGAGTTGGTGCCACTTCAGGTGCCAAACCCATCCCTAAGCTCTGCACTTATCCTCTCTGGCTCTGAAAGGTGCAGTTCACATGGGGTTTTCATCTACAGAATGAGCAGGAAAACGGGGAAAAGAGATAACCTAATAGTAGAAAAGAAGAGGGAGAGACAGGAAGAAAGGCAATAAAACAAAGCACTAAAGACTTCACATCTCAAACACCCACTCACACATGAAAGAATTAAAGTCTAGGTTTAGTCACAGATATTCTACAATGTGCTAAAATTGCCTTGTTATTATCTTTGTGCTAAAAAAAAATGACTCTTGTATAAGTAAAAGAACAGAGTTGGAGTGGGAGTGGGAGATTCGGGGCAGAGGAAGATTCCCGCCATACTGGGTTTCCTGAGAGAAATCTGCTCCAACTAACAGCTCCTCTCAGCCTCTCAGCGTCCATCACTGAACAGTGGCTGCTTCGAGGAAGGAAAGGCCGCAGCATTCCTCTCACGTGCCAGAATGCACATGTTCTCAGCTTTGCGGACCAAATGATTCTTACTGTCACAACTGCCAGCACTGTGTACATGTGTGCACATGCATGGGTGGCAGCCATGTCCCAATTCTGCCTGGTGTCATTTGCCAACCTTATCTAAAGGTTTTCTCTCATGTCCCATCTAACATCAATGTTCTTCTAGCATGAGTGATGGGAATTTGAACACACTGTTCTCATGTTCCCAAATGCCACAGGTGAGGACATCCACCAGCATTTCCCAGGTAAGGCAGGAAGTAGGGAGGTGGGGCATGGGAAGAGCTGGTATGGCCCCACAGCAGTGGTCAACATGAGTGATCACTGTTTCTCCCCATGATGAAAGTAAGCCTTATGGGTATGCATGGTAAAGCTGTTTACAGGATGAGAACATCTCCCCTCCACTGCTGAAGCTGAGAACTAAAAGTGGTTTGTGGGCTGGAGAGATGGCTGAGCAGTTATGGCATTTGCCTGCAAAGCCAAAGGATCTCGGTTTGATCGGTTCAATTCTCCAGGACTCACATAAGCCAGATGCACAAGGGGGCGCATGCATCTGGAGTTCATTTGCAGTGGCTGGAGGCCCTGGCACATCCATTCTCTCTCTCTCTCTCTCCTTCTCTCTCTCTCTCTCCTTCCCTCCTCTCTCATAAATAAATAAATAAATAAATAAATAAATAAATAAATAAATAAAATATTTAAATGTGGGTTTGGCAGTAAGCAGGTAATGTCAAGATGAGTTGCCCTCATCCAAGGAAGGGTAGGAAAAGCCAGGAGAAGGACCAGCCCTACATGTAGAACACATGATCCTACTAAGGTCCATCAACAGGGATGGAAAACAACTCTGTCAAAGAAAGCAGCCTTCCTCTCGTCTATCCCAAGGACTAAGAGGCTTCAAGAGAGAAAACAATTTCTGCCTCTGCACTGTTAGATTCATTTGCAATGGCCTAGCTCTCATCTGACTGCCACCAGTAGACTCCTTTGAACTCTTAAAGTGACTGGAAGCTCTTCCTAGATCTGGAGGGATCAGGGAGCTTGCATCCTGGCACAGTGAGGGCTACTACCAGCTTTTATCAGCTGGCTTACTCTTAACTTTCAGCAGAGACATAATGTGTGTAGCTTAAAGTCATCTAGTGGGGAAAATTTATTTACAGCTTGGAAAGCAGCAACGCTATGAGTAAAGGCTCTTTTCTCCACTCCCAGAGAGCCAGCATTTGACCTTTTGTCAGCCCAGCCCAGCCCAGCCCAGCAGTCCTGGAAAAGGACCTGAATGGGAAAAAATGTGATGATATATATATATGTATATGTGTATATGTATATGTATATGTGTATGTATGTATGTATGTATGTATGTATATATATATATATATATATATATATATATATATATATACATATATATATATATATATGACATAAACTGAGAAACAATCTGGCTTGGCCAGCATCAACAGAAAAAAATATAAAATCAAAAGGAGGGTAAGAGAGATGTCCTGGATAAAGACTTCAACACTCAGTGGCGAGCAGTCTTGTGCCCACACCCTAAAGGACTCACCTTAGAGGCAGATATGCAGAGACCATGTCGAATCTCACTGTGTGTGTGGAGGAGGGAGTAAGAACATTAAGAAATAAACACATGTCCAGATCATAACACTGAAATCATTCTTATTCCATCTATCAGATATTAAATGCATTCCTTCATTCATACTTGATCCAACCACAAATAGTTGGTAATATACCAGGGAGATCATGAAAACCACATTGCTGGGGAAGAAGAGTGATTACTGAATCATTCTGTCCTTATTCTGAGCTGCTGAGAGCACTCAACAGTGTGCTTTTAACTTACCACAGAGTCATGGAATCTTAGAGCTTAAAACCTTAGTATCTACTGAGCCCTAGCCTACCCTGGGATGGCCCTTAAACATTTCTTCCAACACTATAATCATCTACCTCATTAGAGAAAGAAAAAAAAAAACCCTTATGCTATTACCTTGTAGTCAACATACCACACAGCAAGAAGAACCACAATGAGCAGAAGCTTCCAGAAGACTCACTCCTGGGTACCTGGGCCTTCTTGCTAGGGCCTGTGTTTCCTATTCTGCAGTTCCAGATAAACAAAAGCTCCTGCTGTGAATCTGAACTCCAGTCTGTTATTTGGCAGATCTCTACTCAAACCCTGCTTATTGCTATAAATACTTAGGAGGGGGTATTTGCCTCTAAATCAAAGCAGATCCTGGGCCATTCTAAACAAGCAGCCATCACGTGTAGGAAGAGGGAGCTTTCTCTGGGGAGATTTTCCACAGTCTCATCCTTGGCATGAAGGTATCAACATGCAGAAGTGCTTACTCATTCTTCTCCCTGTTGAAGGGCTGGGAAACCTTAAGAGGGAACAAGGGGAGAGACCCTGGTGTGCTTTTGGGTTTTTTTTTTCTAGGTAAGGTGTCACTATAGGCCAGGCTGACCTGGCACTCACTCTGTAGTCATAGGTTGGCCTCAAACACATGGCAATCCTCCTACCTGTACCTCCCAAGTCCTGGGATTAAAGGTGTACACCACCACGCACAGCGAGACCCTGGTTTTGTGAGTGCTTACCTCTGACCAAGTTCTTGCAAACATTTCTTGACCAGAAGTACCTCAAAGGAATTTTACAAGGCTTGCTAGGGTGTTCCATGTTTGTGAGCCTCAGGACACACAAGAAGCAAGCTTCCTGATACCTGGTTTTGGGGTCTTTTTAAAGTCACGTTACAGCCAAAGAAGTTATAAAAGAAAATAAGCCAGAGCACTGCCTCCATTCCTCTCTCTTCCAGCCAACATAATTCCTGAATCAGTATCTACAAAATCAGTCCTTCTGACTAGTTAGGATGTGGCCAGGGAGAAGACTTGAGGGAGCAGTTCTTAACAACACTTTCTGCACACTGGTCACCTGGTAATGCCTGCAGTGCATCAAGTCTAGCTCTTCCTTCCCCAGGGGTATCACCTGGCAAATGATAGGCATTGCAGAGTACCCTGTCCTCTTCTCCCCAGGCATCTCCCACTCCCACTGAACAGACAGGAGAGGAGGTTCAGAAGCTGCACCCCTTCCAAAGACACACAGCAGGTAAGCAGGAGAGAGGAGCATGCACAAGCCTACCTATAAATGACTGCAGTACCCTGAACTGCAGACTCATGCCACACTCAGAAAAGATCACCCTGCTTTTCAATTGTCCTCGTGATTTAGCTGCTCTAGGACTACACGTAACATCTCATGGGTGTTATCTTTGATCTCATGCACAGAGGCCAAGGAGCATATCAGGAATCCCCACAAAATTTCTAAGTGAATGAATACTTTTTGCTCACAAGTACTAAGACCCTCCATCTGTCACCAAGGTCATGCCCTTCACACCCAAGCCAGAGTCCAGACTCCTACTGCTTTAAACTCCTCCCCAAGTGCCCTCTGGCACACCTCTGAGCTAAGGCTTCCTTGCCTCCTAGCACTAGGACACCTGTGCAGGTGACCATCTGCAGTCGGCCCTGCCCACTGTGAATGAAGTGAACAGCCACACTTTACCTCAGTGCAGTGGTGCCGTTCATAGCCACCAACCTGTAGTCAGCAGCCTGGGTTTCAGAGTGCAACAGCATGGCCACAGCATAGTCAGAGACTTGGGTTGGAACCTAGCTCCACTCTGTTTGAGTTCTCTGACACAGAGGCCTCTTTTTCCTCTGCCTGGGAACTCACGGTCACAGACATGCTTACCTTGTAAAGTTACTGTGAATATTAAATGTTATGAATCCTCGGAAGCATTGACCCAGAGTCTAACCCACAAAGGCAATCAATGCAGTTCTGCCTGTAGGAGGACCTTCCACCAGCTCCTACCCTAACACCTGAGTGTCCTACCCTGCCACTTATGCCCAAGGGCATAAGATTGCATTCCGTTCCTTTGTTTCCATGGCTAACTTTTGTACTGATGCTGCTTTGGGGTCACATCCACATCCCTCTCTTCACCCAACAAAGTGCAAGCTGCCACTAGGAAGCCTTGCTGGCTTGTATCTGGAAAGTAGCTATATGTTTTTCTGTCACTGCCATGGTCACTCTGTTTAGCAACTACTGTCCAGAATCTAAATACCTCACAAGATCCTATGACTCTTGAAGAACAAGGACCTGGTTTCCAGATGACACCTGGACCAGGAAGGTTGTGACACATGTGTCCACGAATCAGTGGATGTCATAAAGAACTTCTGGGTTTCTTGGTGGTTTTCTGGAAATGAGGTATAAATTATAAGTAGGATTTCCATGCTAGTAAGAAAACCTAAGTAAAATAACTTCACCCTCCAAAATCCACATTAATAAAGGAGACATACAGTAGGTACTGATTACTAACATCCCACACCACTGAGAAACAGGTAGGTGAGCACTAAGGAAACAATTTTTCAGGGAACCCAGCCTGTCAGGATATGCAGGCTTGATATAGACATGAGTAAAGTTTTGTGAGAATCCAGCTCAAGATAAAATAAGCAGCAGACGGGCTGGAGAGGGCTGGAGAGATGGCTTAGCTAAGGTTCAAATCTCCAGGTGCCTGTTTCAAAAGTGACACAAGCACAATGTTGCACATGCACAAGAATGTATGGGAGTTCATTCATAGCGGCTCAAATCATGCCCATTCTCTCTCTGCCTCTTCCTCTCTGTCTCTCTGTCCCTCGTCTCTCTCTCTCTTAGCCAGACAGAAAAAGTGACACAAATTCCCAGTGTCTCAGAAATAAAGCTAAGCCTTGTTTTTGCTATGAGAAGCTCTCCCATGCACACACACCTCTGCTGGGGGCAGACATGTCATGGCCCCAGTTTATTCTGTTCATGGCCTCAATATTTTTCCTGACATATAATGCCCTTTTATGGCATGCCCATTTTTTCTTTTCTGCCCTCTGACCTCTCTTCTCTCTCATTCTAAGAGTGCTGGGATTAAAACACCCAGATGCATAAGTGCCAGATGCATGTGCCACTTATGCATCTGGTTTTATGTGAGTACTTGGGAATCAAATTCGGCTCATTTGGCTTTGTAGGCAAATGCCTTAACTGCTGAACTATCTCTCCAGCTTCATTATTTCCTTCTTAGCAAACCACCAACCTGTCCAAAATTGAGGACATATCAGCATAATTGCCTTTCTGAACCTCAACAAAATTACAATCGTTTTTTAAAAAAATAATCACTGGGAGGACAGAGGAAAAATGCAACTTTAGCATCTTTTCAGTTCTTCCATATTACCATGGAGAAAGCATTCAGTCTTCAACCAGAAGTGAACGTGTTCCTCTGGCCTCACTCCCCAGCAGGTTCAGTGCTAACACAGGTTCAGACACTAGCTCTGTGCTAGCATTTGCCCAACTGCTACACTCCACTGTGGGAGGCGGGGTGGGAGGCCAGGTTTTCCACAACTGCTTGACAGTAGCAGTCTTGTCTTTACAGATGTCCTTTAGCTGTAGAGTAGATCTATCCTATCTGTCAAAATGTACTTCCTTGCCAGGCATGGTGATGCTCATCTGTGGTCCCAGAATTGTGGAGGCCAAGACAGGAAGATCATTTGTATTCTGGACCTAGAGTTCAGCCTGGATAATATAAAAAGACTCTGTACAAAAGAAAAAAGAGGTAGGACTGGGGTGTGTCTTGGTGGTAGAGCACTATCTAACAGGCATGAGGCCCTGGGATTTATCCCCAGCACCGCAAAGAATGGAAAGAAAATGTTCTCCAAAGCATCACAGCAGCAATGGTCATGTCCTCAGCATCACCTTCACCAGGGAGCATCACCCCAGAGACTGAAGCTTTAATAGGATGTCCAATGCCTCCATCTGTGGGGCCTGGAGGGCCACACCTCAAGTCTGAAAGGCAGGTGACATTTGCTGTAACAGCACCAAGAGGCAGCCACGAGAGAGATAAGCTACACATGACACCACTAGGCCTCAGAGGGGTCAAGAGGAGACACTCTGGGACTCCCAACCCCCACACTCACTCCAGCCTGGATCCTGTTAATTGATTTTTTATTTTATTTATTTATTTTATTTATTTATTTATTTATTTATTTATTTATTTATTTATTTATTTTGCATTTTCTGAGGTAGGGTCTCACTCTAGCTCAGGCTGACCTGGAATTCACTCTGTATTCTCAGGGTGACCTCAAACTCACAGTGATCCTCCTACCTCTGCCTCCCAAGTGCTGGGATTAAAGGCATGTGCCACCATGCCCAGCTTGTTAATTGAATTTCTAATGATGAGTTGAAACAATGGAATGCTCTTTACTGAACAATGCTGCTGAACAAGTATGAGAATCCCCACTGCCTTAACTATAAATCTTATAATACATAATCTAAATAACAAAAGACAGAAATCCAATTTCTACTCAGTGAACTTTCAAAGACTCTTGTTTCCAGTAAATTAGCTTTCATTCTGATCACTGTAATGCCACTGTTGGCGAATCAGGTACCCAGAACGAGGCTATTACATACCTGTTCTTAACTTGAGACATGAGCTCAGAATTACTTATTCAAACAACTGTATGTGTCAGTGAACAAAGGTGTTTTTGTTTTGTTTTGTTTTTTTTCACTAAATGAAAGATCTGCCAAATGCACCATGGAAAATGCAGGCCACCTCAGCCACATTCCCCAAACCATAAACACAGCAGAAAGATAAGGGGAAAATGTGTACCTCTCATAGTGGTGGGTACTACCTGTCACCTCAGAAAATGGACAACTGGCAGTGACAGTTTTATAACCACTTATTTCTAAGACACCAAACATTTTTTCCAATGAAGGAACGTGAATCTGGGAACTAAATTTTATTCTTTCCATAAAGAAGCCAAGAGGGAAAAAAAATAGACTTAGTGCCCACTCAGACCACTGGGAATAGATAGCTGATAAGATTTATCACAGCAGTCATCTCTTTCCATGGGAAAATTCAAAAAATCAGCTGGGTATGGAAAACTAGGCTCATTCTCTCATTCTGGATTTTAGATAAATTTCTCAGTATGTGCTTTATAAAGTTCAAACCAAAAATACCTATAGCTATTTTCAGATTCTATCATGATGAAAATTCAGAAATCAGAGGACGCTTCATGGTGTTGCCTATAAACCCTGTGAAAGTGCACTCTGCAGGTCCTAAGCTTCCAGTCATCAAAATGATTTTCAAGGAAGAGATGATGGGAAAAAATACCTCATTAATAACTATAAGTAGTGATTTCATGCAGACAGGAGATTTCTGATACAGGAAGTTAAATAAAGCATATTATTAAGATTAATTTCACCTGATTTTGCAATGTGAATGAATGCTAAATTTTTTAAATTGCTTGTAAAGCTTGAATCCTATTCTATCAGAATTGAACCTATCAAAGATTGGTTTAGTTTAATAGCTGTTAAATCATTAGGTTTTTATAAATGTTTTCACAACATATGGGCATGGATTTCCAGGGAGGAAAAAAAAAATCTGCACTTAGTCTGTCTCCATGGTCACAAATGTTGAGCTCCACAAACATCTGGGCTGATTCTAGCACTCAATTCAAAGGGAAAAAGGCCCAGATGGCAAGAAGAGGTATCTAGACAAGAAAGCTTCAAACACTTGTGGGCCGTGGACCACAGTGCATATTTTCCATCATGAGCATTACACTGTGAGGATCAAGGCACCAGTTCCACAGGAATGCAGATCCACAGCCAAAGCCAGAGTCAGCCCGATTCAGGTCCTGTGTCACTGTCCATAGCTGTGACCAACTATGCTATGGCCCTATGCCTCGCCTTTTCCATAAGTAAATATGGGTGACCACAGTACCTGTATCACTGAATTATTAGGATGACTACATGAATTAATGACTTGATTTCCTAATTTGGTAAAAAAAAAAAAAAATGTTTTTCTAAGCAATTTTTTTTTCAAATGCAGTAAAATAATGAAGCACAACAGTGTCAGTCTCCTAACAGTCAAATAGACTTCAGGTTCATGACTGAAATGCTTGGCATGATGCTAAGGTTTAGATGTGGTTTGTTCCCCACAGGCCTATGTGATACAAGCTTGTCTCCCAATGCAACAGCATAGGAAGCTCTGGACCTCGGACAGAGGAGAACCTCAGTCATGAGGGTGCCACCCTAAGGGGAAATAATGTTCACCTCGCTGGGGTCAGATAGTTCTGTGGGAAATGATCAGTTACTGGGAGAGCAGGTGGTTATAAAGGAGGGAGCTTCCCACTTTCTTTGAGACTTTAGGTATCTAGTTGCACATGTGTGTGTATCTATAGGGGGCAGTGCCAGGGCTTCCTGCTGCTACAATCAAACACCAGGTGCTTAGGCCACTTTCTATGTCTCGGCTTCTGAGGGTAGCTTGGGAATTGAACCTGGGCTTACAGGCTTTGCAACAAAGAGCCTTTGATGGGCTGGAGAGATGGCTTAGCGGTTAAGGCGTTTGCCTGAAAAGCCAAAGGACCTCAGTTTGATTCTCCAAGACCCGCGTAGGCCAGATGCACAAGGTGGCACATGCATCTGGAGTTTGTTTGCAGTGGCTGGAGGCCCTGGCACACACATTCTTTCCCTACCCCCCCTCTCTCTCTCAAATAAATAAATAAAAATAAAAATATTTTAAATGAAGAATCTTTGCCACTAAGCCATCTTCCCAGCCCTGGCTCCCCACCTTCACATAAGCTTCTGGCATGTGATATCATCTAATTTGTTACAATACAGTAGGAAGCATTTGCCAGGTGCAACTATTCCATCTTTAACTTCCCAGCCTTCAGAATTGTGAGATTAATAAATCTATTTTCATTTTAATGTTTCCAGCCTCAGGTATTTCCTCATAGCAACATAAACAGGCTAAGGCATGTGGTCTAGTCTCGTGTCACCCATCCCAGCAATCTTCTCCAGCATGGTGGTCCCTTGTAGTCTCCACCATCTCCTTCAAAATCTCAGTAGTTCCATGCTCCTCAGGAACCTGACCCTCTGTGCCTGCTGCCCCCTCTTCATTTGGCTAAGTTCTGCTGATCATCTGGGTGCACACCTGTGAGAATTGCAGATGTTGGTTCTCAAACCCCCTTACATTTCTTTCCATGTAGGAAATAGGCTTCCAGGAAACCTTCTCCCTTTCTACCCATTTTCACAAGCCTCCTCCAGTTTAGACCAGCTATTGCTACCTTTATTGACACCATCTGGAATTCTAGACATCTGATGCCAGGCTGCACTTGGTGAAAGTTCCCAGGAGACCCACATATAGCCCAATTCACAAACCGTGTCTTATTATAATATGTTAAAAGATTGCTTTAACCATCAGTGGTGGTTAGACTTCTTGGGTTCAGAACACCAAGGAAACACACTTCTTGGTGTGTCCAGAAAGGCTTTACTAAGAAGGGAAATCTCACCTGAATATGGTCAGCACCAAACCATGGGCTGTGGTCTTGAACTGAATTAATAGAAAAAAAGTGGGTTGACTGTCACTGTTTTCAAACTGTAAGCCAAAATAACCCCTTCCTCCCTTAAATTGCTTCTTAATCTGGCACAACAACAACTAATATACCAAAGATTTTTTTAAAAAAATGTTTACAAAAACCTTGTTATTTTATTTAAACCCACTAATAGATTTTGACCATGTTTTTAAAAAAACATGTTTACAAAAATAACTCCTCGTTATTTTGAAATTTAAATTAAGTCCAATTAGAGCACAAAAATATATACATTGCAGAGTTTCTCCCTTGCACCTAGATTTTGATTACCATGCTAGTCAGTGTCTTAATAAACCTTCAGATTCTGACTGGACTCAAGTTCCATGTGGTCAAATTTTACCTGGCACTCTGTAACATGGGATCACTGCAGAAGCCCACATCTGGCTTGCAGCACTGAATGGATCTGGAAAGTGATTCTCATGCCCCCTCCCACTGGATCCTGAGTGGCAGGACACAGACAAGGCCATTCTTCACAGATCTAGGTACAGGCTGTCCTTTGCGAGTTGAACAAGTGAACTTCCCTCAATTCCTTATTGCTGGAGGGCCTCACAGCCATTCCTCTATGGCTGGAAGATATGTGGTAAGCGTTTTGATGAAAGAGGTTTAGAAGTTCAAATGACCATCAATATGAATAATAGCAGGCTATTAATAACTGAGGTTGAGTGCCAGACACTTGACTCTTGATTAAACTGAGTAGAGCTCAAGCCAAACCAAAGACTTCTCAGCTCTGAGCCAAAAGAGCTACAGGAGGACAGGTCCCAGGGGAGCCTTCAATGTGCCAAATTCCTGGCTAGAGAAGTGTGATCAAATAAGGTCACTGTAGGCCCACATAGTCCTGTCCCGGTCATCCTGAGCTCTTTGAGAAAAGGCGCTGTTGCTCCAGAGCCCCACACACACAGGGTACTGAATTCAAGCTTCTGAATAAGGAAGGGGCCACTGAATAAATGACAGAAAGGAGGGAGGAAGTTAAAGCTGAAACATAAAGTGTAAACTGTTCTCCTGGGATAGGCCTGCTCCACAAAGAATACAATCCAGGGCTTCTTTTTTTAAAATATGTTTTAATTTTATTTATTTGCAAGCAGAGAGAGAAAGAGATAGAAGAGAGACAGACACAGAGAGAATGGGCACACCCGGGCTTCTAGCCATTGCAAATGAACTCCAGATGTGTATGCCCTTGTGCATCTGGCTTATGTGGGTCCTGGGGAATTGAACCTGGGTCCTTTAGCTTTGCAGGCAAATGCCTTAACTGCTAAGCCATTTCTCCAGCCCCAGGGCTTCTTTTTTTTGTGAAAACTATGAATCAGGACTGTTCCACAAGCTGTGAGTTCAACTAAAACACTTCTTTTTAAGCGTCATAGTTGCTCTCAGTGCAAATATTTGAGGCTAAAATGAACAGCAGCTATCCTACCAAACAGTCTGTCTGTGACCAAGTCATAACTCTGAGGCTCAAATACAACCGGTTACATTCTGCGTCTTCAGACATGAATGTGTGTTTCAGCATTTGAAATTACCCCTTTCACCGTTTTGGGATTCTGCCTGACTAATGCCATCTTTAATTATACATAATCGTGTATTTTACTGTGATCTAATGGGGTCTATTACTCATCAGAATGGCACCAGTCAGCAATAATATTCCCCAGAGCCAATTACTCAACCCCCCTTTCATTCCTCAGAAGCATAGCATGCACGTGCAGAAATCTATACACATTTGGAGCTATCACATCTTGTCAAGTTGCCCAAAAAGACAGAAACTGCCATCAAGAAGCCCTTACTATCATGGTCTACAATGAGCTCTTGAACAGTGACCCTAACAATGATGACTAATGGAGCTGTGACCTTGAGCTTATCCTCTGATGCACCACATGCTCTGCACAGGTGGCACAGTCAGGAGGAAGCAGATGCTCCGGAAGGTCAATATTTGCCCATGTTCTATAGCACGCAGGCAGAAAGGCTAGGATTCCACCTTCAGTGGAGCACACTGTGTTCCTACTGCACACGACTAGGAGAAGAAACACACAAGAGATTGGCAAGGACTCAGCCAAATCTCCTTTTCCATTGCATGGCTCCTACATCCACACAGTAACTCACCCAGACCACTTGTCTTATGTACAGACTATTTAAAGGGCCTGAGTGACCTTAAGCAAATGCCAGCTAGTCTTTAAAACTTTCATTCAAAGATTATGAACTTCCAAGCCAATTAGTAATTATAAACACATAATGTAAATATATATGCATATATACAAAGGTACATAAATACCTTTGTATGTGTTACTGATGGAATGAAAAATGAATGAGTTAGGCTCCTGTGCTGGACATTATACCTAAAGAACTATTTATTAGGTACCAAATATTTATAAAAGAAATTCAAATTACTAAACCAAATGCCCCAAGGCCTAGAAACAGAGCAGTATACTAGAAAGGTCACTCGATGGACAATGAACAAATGAATCATTTTTGAGAGAAGTGGAAATCAATAGTAAGTAATGACACTTTGATGTGCCCCTCCTGAATAATTGACAAGGCATCTTTTTTGGACCATTTGCAGTACTATGTTTAGCATCCCATTTAGAGCTGCAAAACAATGTGCTCAAATGTTGGCTTCTTATCAAATCTGTTGTCCAAGCAGCAGATGGCAAAGAATAGACACAGACCTAGTGTTTCTCTGGTGTAACAGCATGCTTAGTTATTCAAGAGCTCCTTCAGTCAGAGCTAGTGACAGAAAGGCTGCCTGTCAACACTTGGACCAAAGAGCACCCATCAGTGTGTGCAAGATTCACTGATGTGCCTCTAGTCGACAGAGCAGCACTGTCTCCCTAACACTTCCTTCCTTCCAGCAAGCCTCTCAGGAGCATCTGATGCTGCAATTCCAAAAGACGGGTGGTCCAGCTGCTTCCTCTAGGCACCTCAAGGAAGGAGCCAGCCACCACCTCTCTTAAGGGACAAAGAGGAAACCCATTGTGTGACTCAATCTGGGATCTCTGTTGTGGGTAGGGGGAAGCATCTGCACAGGATAGGGAGGAAAAAAAACCTGTCTGGACAGTTATGTGGAATGAAGCCTGAGAGAGTGGGACATAGGGTAGAGAAAGCAGGCTCTAGGGAGGCAGGCACCAGGAGAACAGTGACAAACCTAGAACACATGCTAAGAGAAGTCTGGGGGGTGGGGTTGGCTAGGTTATCAGGAGAGGTGAGGGTAGAGGAGGGTAGGAGAGGTCAGGGGAGCAGACAGCAGGGAGAGGAGAGTCAACTAAGAAGGGGAAGGGAGAAGGGGCAAAAAACAAAACTGCAGAAGGAAGGGGAGGATAGGGAAGATTAGGGAGGGGACAAAAGTGACTGGGAAAGGAAGAAAACAAAGGATAGGGAAGGGAGAAGAGAGGAGAGGAGGGGAGAAGAGAGGATGTAGAGAAAAAGATACCCATAATTTGGAGAAGGAAGAATTGTAAAAAAAAAAAAAAAAAAAGTAACTGAGTGTAATCCCCATAGGATCCTCCTCCAATGAAGGCCATCCCTCCTTCCTGGGGGTTCCAGCTCAATTTTGTTGGGGCATCACCCCTTATAGCCACCTTATGCTGAGAGGAAAGCAGTCAGCCCACCTTGGTGCAAGCCTCCTTACTAGTGGAGGAACACTTGTCTCCCCAAGTGATCCTAGGAGAGAAGTATCTTCAGAGGACGGTTTCTTGGGTCCTAAAGATAAACAAAGAAATGGCAGACCCTTTATCCTGCCATTGCACGTTCATATGACTCATGTGCTTGCCTGTCATCCTGGAGGCTTCCTAGCAAACATTATATACTGTCACAACTTCGTACACAAGACCTGCCTGCCTATCTTTGATGAGCTGGAACAATCCCTCCTCCAGCTTAATCCAGGTATGTTTCAGGAACCATTACTGATGCCTTCTGCCTGTCCCTTAGTCTGTTCTAAAAGCAACCAGAACAAAATGCACAGTAAATGTGATCCCCAACTATAACAACTATTATTCTGGCACAAGAACAGTTACAGTAAAAACATCTCTAAAACCCATGATGCTCTTACTAGCCAGGCATGGTGAGCACTACTGTAATCCCAGCTGAAGGATCTTGAGTTTGATGCCTGCCTGGCCTACATGGTAAGTTTCAGGTCAGCCTGACCTACTCAACACACCTTTTTTTTTTCCAGCCCAGCATGCTTTTTTTTTTTTTTTCTTTATTAGTTATGTACATACTCAGTGTGTAAACAGCACATGTTGGTACCATCCTTAGCCTTCTTCCTGTCCTCCCCCCTCAGAAGGGACCCTCCTCATTGGGGATACCAGTTATCCCCATGGGGATTGTGTATCATGCATGTGGGATAGTTATCAGTTATGAGGAAGAGGCAATATCTCTGTGCATGATATCCCAACTTGTGGCTCTTACAATCTTTCCACCCCCTCTTCCACGAACTTCCCTGAGCCATATTGGGTTTGTTTTAGGTTTACTTCAGTGATAAGGTCTTGGGAGCCCCTGTGTCTCTGGATCTCTGGTTGGGTAGGAGTTGAGTGTTCTTTGTGTCTATCTCCTTCACCCTTGTGCTGATACCAGGTTCACCAAGAAAGCAGCACTCTTGCTCATTTCCCCAATTACTCTATGGTTTCAGCAATGGGCTGATTTTCTTCCTCAGGTTGTGCGTCCATCTACAAAAGAGAACCAAATTCTCCAACAGTGAGTGAAGTCAGCACCAGAAAAATGGGATAACCATTATTAGTTTAGAGAGACTTTTAATAGGTATAGGCCTTCTTGTAGCCCAAGATTGGTGGGAGCCTGATATTGGAGAGTGAACTCATTTTTTGGATATGATTCTGACTTGTTTCCCAGTTCTAGCTATGGGTTCCATTCCACTGAGCAGATCCATTAGCCAATTCAAGAGCAGTTGATTACCTACTATGGCTGTGTGCCACTATTGCACTTTGGGTGAGCATTGCGTCAGGTTGTTTGCTGCTAAGTAGCTTAGACCACGAGTTGTTTGGACAGATGTTAGCCATTTTCCCCCAGTAGCTCATGCAGCACCTTTTGGCACTAGACAAGCTATCTGTCTGGGGACTGACTCTCTTCCAGATTCCAGCCAGGTCTCTCCATGTTCTGCACCAATAGCATATAGTGTCTTTAGCAGTAGGGTCTTCCCATTAACCTTTCGTGGGTCATCAAGTACTCTGACAGAAATCTGTCTTCTTATAGGAAACCTTGTAGGTCTTACTGACCAACAGCTCATTGTGGATGTTAACCACATGCTGGTCCTGGGAGTTACAGGCCAGTGCCAAGGGAAAAGAAGGAAGAAAAAGATAGGTAATATAAAAGAGAGAAAAACAGGAGAAGATTAAGGTTATTCTTCATCATACCCTCTCCAGGGCCTTTGATTCAGGTGTTCCCTCTAAGTACTTGATGAAGGTTCAAGCTTTTAGTCTGTCTTTCAGGATATAGGATTTTATGGTACCAGTTCCATTTGGGTCCAGTTTTGTGACCCTCCTCCCACCTTTATCCTCCCCTCCTACCCCACCCTCCCTATTGTCCGGTCCTTGAGATGCTTATTAGGTACTAGGTCAGAAGCCAGAGGTGAGTGAGACCATGCGACGATTGTCTTTCTGTGATTGGTGAGTTCGCTGTGAATGATCTGTTCCAAATTTGACCATTTTTCTTCAAATTTCATTGTCATTTTCCTTACTGCTGTGTAGAATTCCATCATGTAGATATACCACATCTTGATTATCTATTTGTCTAATGATGGACATCTGGGTTGATTCCAGCTCTTAGCAATTATGAATTGAGCAGATATAAACATGGCTGAGCAAGTCTCACTAAACTGAGGCATGGAGCTTTCAGGGTAAATACCCAGTAAGGGAATAACCGGGTCTGTCAGCACAACCTTAAGGAAGGGGAAAGGGGAGAATGAGGGGGAAAAGAGAGAGAGAGAGACCCCTAGGTTCAATACTCAGTACCACAAATCAAAGCTCTGGGGACTGGGGAGATGGCTTAGTGGATAAAGTCCTTACTGCAACCAGAGATTGGATCCCCAACACCCATGTAAATGCTGGGCAGGCATGACAGCCCACCTGTAACCCCAGTGCTCAGGGGATGGAGACAGGGGTTCCCTGGGATGAGCTGGCTAGCTATACTAGCTGAATCAGCAAACTGTGGGTTCCAGTGAGAGACTCTGCCAGAATAAATAAGGTGGAACAAGATCAAGAAAGACATACAACATCAGCTTCTGCCCTGTGCATGCACATGCACACATGTGTATGCACATAACACACACACATGCAAATAGCATGCATACATGTACATACATCACACACATACAAAAGAAAAATAAATGCTCTTACTACATAATGACCATTTGCTCAGCACTTTTCATATATGACCTCCCTCAGCCACACAGTCCTGCCCAAGCTAGACACACTCTTCAGTCCCCACTGAATGGTGAAAACACTATGTGAAGATGGGGATCAGGCCCTGTTGGCTCTAACTAAATTCCACACACTATATTTCCCACACTTGCTATGTGGGCTTAAATATCAAAGCAACAATTTTTTCAAACATTGGCTTCCAAGCATAAAATGCAGCTGCTATGAGAAAATCACAACCACCTTATCCAACCCTCTTCCATTCTATAAAACCTCAGTACATCCAGAACCTAGGTTCCAGCATCTATCATACAGAGGAGATGGGGCTAGGAGATAAATGTCCAGATGCTATGTAAAAACAGTCTGTTTATTCTATGCTGTAGAGCAGTTTGAGAACTTAAAAAAAAGCTTTCATTATCATGTATGATGTTTCCCCAGCTATACTGAAATATAATTAGCAAATAATATTGTAATACTTAAGACATTCAATATAACACTGTTATACTACTACACAATCAAGAATGTTAACACATCCACCACCACATAGAGTGATTTTCTGTTATGAATATTTCAGGTCAATTCTCTTAGCAAATGTCAGGTATACAATATGTTATTATTAATTATAATCACATTGGATCCCCAGAATGAATCTATCTTATAATTAAAAGTTTATTCCCTCTAATCTTCCCCTCTCCTCAGGCCCTGGATTTGTCTGTCTCATTTCATTTAGTATTATGTCCTCTAGATTCATCCATGTTCTCACATGTGACAGATTTCCTTTTCTTATGGACACCTGGATTAAGTCTCTGACCTGGCCACTGTGAACAATCACTTCAATGACCATGGAGGTGCAGCATTGGTTCAAGGCTCTGATTTCATTACTACAACTTAAGTCAGACTTGATCCAAATTACCATCATCCACGCTTTAGTTTCACAATATTTACTTAATGAGCTTTTTAAAATTGATTTACTTTTTATTTAAATTTGTTTCCAAATGAAATTATGAAAATACTATAATTTTAAATGCACTCCTTCACATAAAAAGGGCCCATTAGTTAGAGAATCTGTTCTATTTTATAGATGGAGGAAAATATGGGGAGAACAAGGATACCTCAATAATCAAGAAGAGAAAGCTGACTGTCTACCATTAGATGGGTCACTCTACCTTATCTGCTTGGGCACAAAAATCATTATAGAGGAAATGATGACACAAATACTATTCTCATGGCTGGCCTAAAAACCAGTTCCAGGGAAATGGCAACACACATTGTGGTCACTCAAACCTCATGAAAACAGAGATCCACAGTCTTCAGAGAAAGCAACACTAAATCAGATTTTGCCCACCAAGGCTCAGGGAGCATCATGGAAAAGGGGATAGAAATATTGTAAGATCCTCAGAGTGGGTGGGAATAGCCTGAGACACCATGTTTCCCCCATCCCTGCAGAGACTGTCTGAGGCCTCTTGGTCTCCACAATGAACACCAATAAACCCACTGAAGACCTTCAGCATAATTGGGGTGGGGGAGTGGGAATATGTGTGCCAACTTTTATTTTAAAAAATCAATAAAATTTTAAAAAGAAGGGTCCATTAAACATTAATTTAATCATAAAACACACCCCTTAGATATTGCTAGACCACTGTACAGTTTCCCAACCCTAGAATCCCATAGTGCCTCAAGTCTCCATCAGGAACATCAGTAAACCAGTGTCACTTTTCCCCACACAGGGTGCTACTCCAAAGGCTAAGGTTGTAGCTACAAATCCTCAACACAACTAAAATATCTGTAGGCTGCTTCTATCAACATGACAATTTTCAACTTGAAATTCAGCATTCTTGAACATCTCACCACCTGACAGAGTGCTTTTCATGTACATTTAAGAAACAAATGTGTGCCTCTACAACCTCTCTCCCACAATTACAACATTCTCTTCACATGCAACAGTCCCCAGTTCTCTAGAAGGAACAGTCAACTTCAAAAAAAAGATAATAATGCTAACATCAGTAATCATCATAGAAATGAAAATGAAAATGACAGAGGCATGGCCTCACTCCTATTAGAATAGCTATTATCAAAAGAAGTACTGGTGAGGACACACAATGTAATGTGAATGTAACTTAGTTCAGCCACTATGGGAAACAGTATGGAGGGTCCTCAAACAACTAAAACTAGAACCTCCATGTGTATGACCCAGAAATCCTAATTCTCATTATATACCAAAAAGAAATTAAATCAGTATGGAGAAAAAGCATCTGCATTCCATGTTTATAGCCCTAGTACACATAATAGCCAACAAATGAAATCCACCTAGGAGTCTATCAATCAACATATTAATGGTGATTTTAAAAGAAAATGAAGGACTGGGAAGACAGCCCAGTCAGTAAAGTGTTTTCCTTACAAGCACAAGGACTTCAGTTGAATTCCCAAAACCCATGTAAAAATGCTGGGCATCATAGAGTATGCTTGTAATCCCAGAACTGGGGAGGTAGAGCCTGGCAGAATCTTGGGGCTCACTAGCCAGCCAATCTAGGCTAGTCAAGAAGTGTCAGGCCAATAAGAACTTTGTCTCAATTTTAACAAATGGGTGGAGGGACAAAATTCTTAAGAAAAACACCCAAGGTTGTTCTCTGGCCTCCACAGGTATGCACACACATGTGCACATGTACCTCCCCACATGCTTACTGACCACACAAACACACACATAAAACATATGTAAGAAAAGAGTAAAACCTTGCTATCCAATGAACACGATGTAAAAAGAAATTAGATGCACAGAACAATGCAAACATGAGCTACGCAACTCAAAAAGCTGACATTAGAATGGTTGTTACCAGAGGCTAGGGAAGGATGGCTAGTTGGTGCAAAGTCACAGTCAGATGGGGATGTTTCATTGCACAACAGAGTGACTATAGTTGTGTTGTATATTTCAAAATAGCTAGGGCTTTAAATGTTCTCATTACAAAGAGATGATGAATCTTTGAGATGATGCATATGCTAATTACTATAATTTCATCATCACAGAACGTATACATATATCAAAACTTAACAGTATATCCCATAAATGAGTATAATTACTGTATGTCAATCCAAAATGAAGAAAAAAACCTCCAAATACTCATCCACATTCCTCTTGGCTGACCTCATCAGGAGACGCAGAAAACAAAGCCAGGCAGTGAGACCTCACAGAGGCCATTCTTCTCACAAAGAACCAAAAGTTAGCTCACAGCATCTACTACCCAGCTAACCATGAACCTTTGAGCACAGAAAGCAGGGCTCCAGCAGGCTCAGTCTTTGCAGCTGTGTGACAGTAAACTGGAAGACATGTGGTGTTCTGGGGTGGCTCAACTAGAAGTCATGGAAGATATATTTGAATCCAAGTCTGGTCAAAGAACAGCATAGTATGGTACTTAAATCAGAAATACTACATTCTGTGTAGAAAGCAATATGTGTGAGAAATTTTTATTGTTTTGGCAGTACTGAGATCAAAGCCATAGTCTTGTGCATGCTAGAAAAACATACTACAGGAACTGAGCTACTTCTCAAGCTGGAATATGGATTTTTTTCAGTTTTAAAGTAAGTGACTTTTATTTTTCTCTGACATTTCACAGTCAATTTCTATATAACTTCATAAACATTAAGACCAGAAACAAGATTTCCAGGTAAGATAGTGGCGTAGTAGCCACACCAATGCAACTTAGGGAGGTAAATAAGCAGAAAAACAGCAAAATACACTCTTGTACTGAAAAGTGAAGGTGCATAAGGAATTATCAACCACAGCAGAGAAGCAGAAGAGACCCAGAACTTCTGGCAAGGAGGAAACCAGCCAGAATCCCACTGAGGTGAAGGGATTTTCCACGTATACCAGCCCCCTTGCAAAGTCAAGAAACCTGAAGGAGAAGACAGCAGGGATGAGCTGAACAGCTGCTGAAGGAAATCACAAACAGGGCCAGCTAAGCAGCTCCTGTACAACTCCAGGAATCCTGCATGGCCTCCCATGCCCAACTGCCAGAGCCATGAACCACAGGAGAACTCACCCACCTTCCAGCCACTTAGCATCAGCACAGCCAATCAGAACACCAGATGCAGCAACCCAAGCAGCCTAACAGACTCCACAGCGCAACAGAGAGGGATTGAGGTGAGCACTCAGCATTGGTACATAGGCCTGCACTGTAAGTGCTAATCTCACCTTCTATGTCAGGGCAGGTTAAGTGTTAGATTTGATATAGTCTTGTTCGGCTTTACCATTTGCAAATAAGCTGTATTTTGGTGTTGAATATTGTTGTCTTTGACGTGTCCTGATTTATAGGGGCTCTGTCTTTTTCTTCTGTCATTTTGGGGACAACACACACCCTTAGGGACTTTGGTTTTATTAAATTATCTGTTTGTTTTAATCTGCACTCTTGCATAAATATTCTGCTCATTTTGATTGAATAAATATTCAATGTATATGCTCAGCTGAATTTTCCAGTAATTTGCTCCACTCAGCTGACTAGAATACTTGCAAAGCAAGCAAACTCAACACCTAGGAAGGAGAACACAGGCAACCAACTTAATGAAACAACGAGGTCAATGCAAGACATGAGTAAGGAAATAGAAATAATGAAAAAAATACCAATTAGAAATACTAGAAATGAAAAACAGAGTAAGTCAACTAGAAAACACTGTAGAAAGTCTCACCAGTAGAATAGATCAAGGAGAGGACAGAATATCTAAACTAGAAGACCAGGTGGCAGATCTAATACAGCCCAAAAAAGAGAAAGACAAACTAATAGGAAAGCATGAATGAGAATTTCAAGACATTTGGGACACTATGAAGAGATCAAACAAGAATTCAGGGTAAAGCCGGGTGTGATGGCGCACGCCTTTAATCCCAGCACTCGGGAGGCAGAGGTAGGAGGATCACCATGAGTTTGAGGCCACCCTGAGACTACATAGTGAATTCCAGGTCAGCCTGGACCAGAGTGAGACCCTACCTCGAAAAAACAAAAAAACAAAAAAAAAAAAAAAGAAAGAATTCAGGGTATAGTAAAAGGAGAATTTCACTCCACAGGCATTGTAGATCACTTTATCTAGCAAACCCATCCATCCAAATTGATGGAGAAATAAGGACATTACACAACAAAAACAGGCTAAAGGAATATATGACAACCAAACCAGCTGTACAGAAAATGCTTGAAGCCAAAAAAACAAAAAAGAAATGAAAATACTTGAAGGCATCCTTAATGCTGAAGAGAAAGCAAAACACACACATAAGTGAACAGGAAAAAATAAACCACTCTCAAACAATAGTTAATACAAGATAGAAAAGGAATAACGGGAAGAATTTCAAAACAAGAAGAATGGTAAGAATAAATGCACACCTTTCAGTAAGACCACAAAGAAGCAGGGCATTGTGGTGCATACCTTTCATCACTGCACTCAGGAGGCAGAGGTAGCAGGATCACTATGAGTTCAAGGCAAGCTGAGAGTACACAGTGAATTCCAGGTCAGCCTGGGCTAGAGGGGGACCTTACCTAAAAAAAAAAAAAAAGACTACAAACAAACATCTCTTACTGAGAACGTGACTAGAAAGAGAGAACTAGAATGTACTAGCAGAGAGACAGAATAGCTGACAACAAAAATGGGAACACAAGTCTACGAGGTGTTAGAGGCACTGAAAACCTACCCAGAGGACACCAGGAGCATGACAATTCCAAACAAGGAGGGTTATGGGTGCCAGCCTCACTCATCTATGTAAACAGCTGCTGTTTGACCTGTGGGGAACTGAGACTCAAATACTTCCGAAAGACTTGGAGAGGCCCCCATGGTGGCGGCTGTGGAGGCTGCAGAGCAGAGGTAGCCGGTAGCTGAGCATACCTGCAAAACCCAACAGGAAGCCACTTGAGCACCAAAGAGAGACAAAACTTGAAGTCCACTTGGCTAAGCTGGACAGGACCCTCAGAGCCATTGACTACTCTGAACCCCATTCATCCTGGTCCCACCCACAGTTGCTACAGCCAAGAGGATGACCCCTCCCCCACCGGGCCTACTGTATGATTAATTCTTTGTTCAAACCTCACTGTGATCCCCAACCATTATCCACCCTTGTGGTATCTCCACCCTAAGTTCACATCAGCCTTCATGATAGAGAAACACATGGTCAAATCAAGGCTCAGGCCATGCCCTGTGTAGAGCCTTCCAGCTGGAAGGCCAGTGGTCTTGGCAGCAGGCCTCAGCCCTGTGCTGAGGACATGGCAGGGAAAGAAGAGTGACAGAAGAAAGAAGCCTTGGCTTCAGCATATTGTTCCTGACACCATCTCCCCTAGATGAGATAACCTGACAGTTGGTCACAGAAAGTATAACCTAGCATGGTGTAGACCCCTTATGCCTACACCCACCCAGACAACACCAAAGGGTTGAGCATCTCAGGTATTTTAGGCCCAGTTCACAATAACTTCAGCAGGATAGACTAGGGTTATAAAACAAAGGGCTTATCAGTTCACAAGGCTATTGATAACAGCAATTCTATGGGAAACTAGTGCACAAGGGCCAGGCTGCAGGTGCTAATGATCAAACATGATGTGTGGATTTGTCTGGGAATGCAAAGCAAATGTTGTGAATAACAATAACCACAATTAACAGACTGGCTATTAATCCCATTCAGAAAAACAACCTATTCCTGTAACATTTGATTTCTAAAAGTTGCTGAAGTTTTAGAAAAATAATCAAAGACAACAGTGCATAAAGACACAATGAGAAGAATCATGTTTTGCAAAGGTCCAAATGTGTCAGGGGTCAGTGAGTGAATGTGGACCTAGATGAAAAAAGGGAAATTCAATTATGCCAATTACATCAATTACATGTACACCAGCCATCGCTATCAACCACCATGTACATCAACTAGAAGCATCAACGACATTCAATAACCACACACAGCAACCACATGCACGAACCGCAAGCACCAATCATGTAAACTGACAGTGAGCAACTAGCTTGGCATACCAACCATGGGTACTAACCATGTACATAAATCACAACCACCAGCTATACATTAACCAAAGGACATAATGGTAGTGGTGCTGGAAGAGCAACAGCCAATGAGAAGGCCTAGCCAGGGCATAAACAGAAAGTCATCTGCTGTCCTGTCCTTTGGCCCAGCTTTGTCATGTGAATGGTATGGGGATAATTCAGTATTCCATGACTCTCTACCTCTAATCAATAAAACTTTGGGCTGGAGATATTGCTTAGTGATTAAGGTACTTGCCAGAGAAGCCTAAGGACCCAGGTTCAATTCCCCAGTACCCATGTAAGCCAGATGCACAAGGTGGCACATGTGTCTGGAGTTCATTTGCAGTGGCTGGAGGCCCTGGCGTGCCCATTCTCTGTCTCTCTCTCTCAAATAAAGAAATAAAATATTTTTTAATTTTAAAAATGTAAAAAATGAACCTTGCCAGTTTTTTAAGCAGTGATGTGTGATAATCATCTCTGCCTGCCCAAGAAAGCAAATTAGCATTAAGCACTGATGGCATTGCCCTTCAGCCCTGGGTCTCTATTCCACACAATGCAAACACCAATTCACCTGAGCAATGGATGCCCAGGAGTGACCCCCTGACCCTTCTCTGAAAGAACTACTTTAATGAAAAGTTTAATATTGGAATTATACTCAAAATTTGCTTTCCACTTTGCATGAAGTGGCATAAAGCTAAATGAGCATGAAGCTGTTTTGAAACTGCTTTGAAGTCCCAGCAACAGCAGACACCAGGCATTCTTTGATAATCAAAGTTCCTAAGCTTTCATTTTTTTAACACAAAAATCAAAGTACTACTACTTTAACCCTAGGCATTTTTATAAATTCCTATATAATAAATAAATATTTGGATTTTCTCATTGAATTCATTGGTCATAAATATTCCACATGTGTCCTTGAAAAGATGGTCTGTCCCTCAAAAGTGACTGACTACTCAAGGCCTCTACAGAGCTTTTCTTAATGCTCAGTAATCATTTGAAGAATTCTTTGACCCTTTAAATCAAAGAACAACATTGGCAAACAAAGCCTCAAAGGACGGGCCAACTCATCTTTGAAAGCTAAAGCAACTGCTTGATTACAACTCAGAGATTGTTAACCTCCAGCCATTGGATGATACTGATACATCTAACCCTCCCTCACTTTCCTTCCTTCTCTCTACTATTTCTGGATTCATCCTGATAAGTCAAATAAAATAGTCTTGTGTTAATGTGGCTTAGATCTACAGTGATAAATCGAATAATTTTCACTTATGATGCTGTTGATGGTACTGAAAGATGATTTTCAAGTCATCGTGACTCAAACAATTTGCTAGACACATCTGGCCCCCCACTGTTGCTACAAGAAGGTCCTTCTGTCTCTTAATCACATAGCACTTAGGGAGCTGCCACATAAGAAGCAATAATGGTCATACTCCAAGTCTGAAAAGCAACTCCTGTGTGACCAAGGTGAGGAAGAAACCAAGAAACCTGCAACAAGTGTTCTTAGAAAGCATCGGCTGGCTGGGAGGTGCCCCAGCATGCAGAGTTCAGTCTCTAGCACAAAGAAAGAAAAGGGGTAATCTGCTGAGAAGGTAGGGAGGGAGAGAGGGCAGAAGAGGAAGGGAAGGGAAAAATGGGTAGGAGGGAAGGAAGGATACCCTTTCATCCTCTTCTGCTTGAAGAACAAAAATACAGAAAGCAAAGTGTGAAGTCCTTATTTGGCAAATCAAGATAATGCTATAAGAAACAATAACAATAAGCAATAAGGGAACCAGAAGCCCCAAATCCCACAGATACCAATTTCCTTATCAGAGATTCTTCCCCAGGAGGCTGGTGATGTGGTAGTGGAGCTCTTGTTAGCAGTGCAAGGACATAAACTCAATCCCCAGCTCTGAGGAAAGCTCCTGCTAACAGGTAAGCATGGAAGAAAAAGATACAGACATGTTTTCTCTGCGATGTATCTGATCACAGAACTAAATGGAAAAACTTGCATTTAATTATAATAAACCCCAGTACAATTTTTAATCCCAGGGTCATCAACCCACCCTCTATACCAGTGGACTGCCTGGTACACAGCAGGTACTGCAATGAAGCTGGAGAGGAAAATGCATCAGCATCCCTCTTCTTGAACTAGTGTCCAAGGTCTCTCTCAGAACTCTCCATTGTCCTCTCCCACTCTCTGGACTCCAGCACATTACAACTGCCCCGGGGGCACATTTTTAAATTCTCTCTTGCCCTTTCTATGGATCTCAGCTCCTGTGGCAAATCCCAACTCATCTAGACTCATATGAATTCACATAAGCAGGACACACACATTTCATTAAGCAGAAATGCAAACATCCTAATATCTTCAAGCCTGCAGATAACTAGTGCATCAGTGAGCTGAGTTAACACATGTGTGCAGCAGAAGAGAAGAACATTTCTCCATGGAGGCTCTTTGGGGTCCCCCAAAAGACAGCTGCATCTCTAAGCATCTGTAAGCCATTAGTGGACAAAGCAGAACTTCAAAGCAACTGTGGAAGAATCCAAATCATACTAATACTTTACACAAATTTCATTTGAATTTTACTCAATAAGCAAAAGGGAACCACATTATAGTGTGTTAGTGGGACTTATAAGTCACTCACTTCTGCCAACGCCTTCAGCTTCACATCATATATTTAAGGTTAATTAAAATTCCAACAGTATGCCCACGAAGTATGCATTTCTCATTCATCAAATTTATCAAATTGGAGGATCTCACAGGCACAAATAAATCTGATAAAAGCTGGCCTTGGCCTCTTAAATGGGGGCTATAAAGAACATTTTCCCCTAACCAAGAATAGGATATTATTTCAAAAAAATGTACCTGAAATAGATGTGTAGCTATAAAAGCTAGAGACTAAAGACAGGTTGAACTGAAATTCTCACTAGAAATAGTCACATAGTAAAGAACCAGTTTTGTCATGTTCCAACAGGCAGGTGGCTCTCAAAAGCCCCAAAGAAAGAAACAATTGGGTAGAAAGCTGCTGAGCTCAACCTCACTGGGCAGGCCAGCATCAGGCAGTTGTAGACATGCTCTGTGTCCTACAGATTAAGGAGGTGGGTTTGCTTTCAAGACAGTCCACAAACCAGCTGGATGAGCAACAAAGTGGGATCATTTTCCCTTGTTGTCTTTCTTAAAGCAGATTATGGTTCTGTCCTTTTCACCACTTAATGATGCTTGTAAAGACCAAGGGCATTGCTTCTGATGACAAGGATTGAACCTAAAGCAACTTAAAACGTGAAAGAGATTCCAGTTTAGCTGCTCTACTTCCAATCTTCCTAACACAGGCTGCCCTTGAATCTAAAAGCAAAGTATGATAACAGACAGCACAGACACACACAGGCATGCACATGCATAAGTACACACACACACACTGTTTTCTACATACATACCTATTCATATACACACACCCTTAATTTAGGATCCTCTATGCAATGGGCCCTTAGAGGGGGACCACATTGAAATAAGGGCCTTGCTCGAGGAAAGGAAGATGAGTACTAAGACAAAGCACAAGTCCCAAGGTACAAGGATAAGTGTATCAGGGTGGACAGGTCACACTTTGTTCATATACTCAGAGAATAAGAAGAAACTCTCCTTTCTCTGCTTCTAGGTGTGGTCATAGGGAGTTATCACCTAGGGAGGTGACACCTGAAGCCACTGCCTCCTTTAAGATCTACGGTAAGAGGTTGTAAGACCAACATAGTTGCAAATCAAGATGGACATGTGTGGGTCACAGGGCAGATGGAGCCCACAGTTGGCCAGTCTGATCCCTTGGACTTCTCATATACTGTCCACACCATTGCACAGGGCTGTTTGTCACTTGCACCAAAGCTATACCAGATACATGAACTATTTTCTGCTATCACACTGCTCTACATAGCCCCCAGATTTACAAAATGGCAGCCCAAGCTCTTCAAACATCACTTTAGGAAGCCACACACATACAGTATTTGTCAGCAGGCACTGAAGAGATACTAGGCAATGACGCTTGTAACTCGGTATAGCATTTCCAGGGGCAGCATCATTAATTGATTCAAAAAAAAACCTTCATTTCAAATGATTCAGGTGAAAGTAGAGCTCAGGAGAGGCTCTGATAACCCAGTTAGAGGATTCTAAGTATGCAAGTGATAACCAAAACACACACACACACAAATATGCAAGTGATGATTTTGGGGGAAAATCATTTCATGACCCACAACTTAGGTACTTTTGATAAATGATGCAGTCCCAACATTCAGCTGTAACTGAGGTGAGAAAGTAAACAAGTTGTGCAGGTATTTGTCTATTATCTATGCATCTAAAAATGTAACTTGGGAAGAGGAAGAAAATCAGCCAGAGTAAGAGAGGAACAAAAGAGGGCAGTAGGAGTTGAATATAATAAAAATACATTATATGTCTATGAAAATGCCATAATAAGATCCATTATTACATATAAACATATGCCAATAGTTTTTTTGAAAGTTCACTGTTCTAAAGGTCTTTTGTTTCTAATTGGGGGTGGGGCAAAATGGTTGTATTTATAGTTACCTACTATTAGGTCACATTTGGTATTTGCTAAGTGATGAAATGAGTGCCCATCTATTAAACAACATGCAGCAATACCCAGCATTGAGCTGGATCAATACAATACAATCCAGGGGCAGTGAAGCACCAAAAGTCTGTTTGGAAGCAACTGTCAGCTGAAGTCTACCTACACCTGTAAAACACTCTGTTTCAATCTCTTTCTTTCCCCTTTCCCACCCATTCTTGTCCCCGCCCCCCACTCCACAGAATGTGTGCCAGGAACTGGTGCTCTTATCCCAAAGTTGCAGTATGACTATAGCACACAGGGCTTCTGGTTGACCCAGACCACAAATGGCACTAAACACCAGTGAACAAAAAGCTGCAGGGATTACAATCTCTGTCTGACTCCACTACTTCCTACCTAAACATGATCAAATGTAGCACTGGATTCAATTCAGACTCTTCTCCAAGGGCTCTGAAGCCTATACTTGAATTGACATGACAAAAAGAAAGAAAATACACCAAGTTCTAAGTGCAGAAGTCCTAAAAAGAGTCTCAAAGATCTTACTGAACCAAATATCATTTCCCTATTATTCAGCACCACTACTAAAGGCTACAAGCTTTTCCTTCTTCACCAAGTTCTAAAGGATGCTATAAATACCACAGGGGTCTAGCAGGCACCCCAAGGCTATGCATTTCTCATTTCAGAGATTACTTTCTAACCTGCAGGCTAATCACAATTCCCCAAGATAAACCAGGAGGACATCTGTAAACAGTCATGAAAATGCCCCGGCATTTTACCAGAAGCATAGTTCCAAAGGACATTTAATTACTGAAGCAGGAGGCGGTAACAGACTTATTTTGCAAATAAAAATACTTAATTATAACATTAGATGTGGAACAACAAGGACAGGAAGGGAAGGTTTGCACATCTCTAACTGGAGCATGTAGTTGAATTTTAAAACCAAAGAAAAAAATTCTTCAGCAGTGACCACAGAAAGGAATGTTCCTTGACCATCCCTGACTGACAATTCTTCCTGGTCCATGCAAAACCTCAGTTCAGAAAAGTACAATATTAGCCTCAAGCTGCACATCAAAGGGTGGAAGTTCCTAAGTTGGCAATGTTGTCGTGGCTGACCAGTTCAGAACCTAGAATTTATCCAGAACTTTGAGGATATACCCATTGAGGGTGAGGCACCACCAACTCCCTAATTGGTCAAAAGTAAAAGAATACTGTTATGTTTCCCCCAAACAGTTACAATTCCAATAAATCAGCAACATATGTTTTTAACCTTTAAATGTTTTTCCTCCACTTAAAGAAATTATAAAATATATGTACTTTGTGTCTGAAACCAGCATCCCAATATAACAAGGGGACATGTAATAACATAGAAGAAACTTTTGAATCCAAGTCACTGAAGCCCCCAGAAAAAGAATCAGTGAAAGCTATGCAATGCACAACTTGAAAAAAATAACGGCCCAAGTGGGACTGCAACCCTGCCTAAGCACCCAGAGGAGGACCAAAGCATGACCACAGAGGCTGCGGAGCCCAAGATTAAGGGCTGGGTCAAAACACTCCAGGGCCCTTCTGGTAACTGGTTTCCTTCCTGGTAAGGCAGACACAGTGCCCATTCTGCCCTCTCCTCCTTCACCAGGCAGTAAGTTACCGGCCTCGTGGAAAAGATCAGAATCAGGCAAACATTCAGCAGGAGCTTCCCTGCCAGTGGGCTAAAGGTGCAGAGGAATGGTCTGGGGAGGGGGGGGTCGCTTGATAAAAGACTAACTCTGAGGACTTGGAAGGATGGTGTAACGTAAAGAGGCAAAGAAATCGGCCAGGCCAAAATGGACGTGATGGAGAACAGTGGGACAGAAGGTATGCCCACCCCATAAGAAGAAGAGGTCATGCCCCACATAGGAACACGTTCATGAGAGCACAGACAGCCAGTGAATGCAGGTGCTGGGAGAGCGACGTCATGGGAGCCGATGGACGTACAGTACTTGCAAGTTTGGGCCAGGGGTTGCCCCCTCCCCACGCATGGGAGGTATTCAAGGGTGTACCAAGAGTGGGAAGTGGAAATTGGAGACAGCCATGCACAGTGTGTGCAGTAAACAAAGTTAGCAAGAAAGATGGCCAAAACAAATGAGTCTAGCAATGCAACTCGGAGCCACCTCTAGTCTCCTCTATTCGTCACCACTGCCCCCACATCCATGTGCCCACAAGCATACCCGTCCCCACAGAGTGGTGCCGTGCGGGGAACGGGGGACGACAGATTCTTACCTTGACCATTGATGCGCTCCTGTTGGTCACCAGTTCGCACAGGCTGGAGGTGGCGCTGCCCGCCCCCGCTGTGAGGAAGACAGGGGAGCCTGGGGCGCTGCCAGCCGCGCCGCCCCCGCCGCCTATGAGTCCTGGGGACATACTAGGACCAGGGCGCGCAGGCGGACTGCCGCCAGGGCTGGTGCCCGCACGGGGCCTCTGCCGGATGCCGTCCAGCAGGCGCACCAGCAGTATGTTGGCGGGCAGCTCGTCCACACCGCAGCCCACCAAGATGCGACACTCGGGGCAGCGCAGCTCGTGGCGGGAGCACACGATGCTTTCCAGGCAGCGGCGGCAGAAGGTGTGCTGGCATGGCAGCACCTTGGCGGTGGTGTCCAGACGCTCCAGGCACACGGAGCACTCCAGAAGGTCCAGGAGCGATGACTCGTCCATATCCTCGCCAGTGCCCGCGTCCGGCGCCCGCTGCCGCCGCCGCTCGCCCTGCCTGTCCTCGTCACCCTCGCTCTGCGCAGCAGTGGCGGCCGCCTTGGACGCGCACAGCCAGGACGCTCCAAGCAGCATGGGGGAGGTGCCGGCGCCCGCCACCCGAGCTGCCTAAGTCAGGGGTTCGGAGAGGGGCCCGCCGCGGGCAGCAGGCATCAGGACTCAGCCCAGGCGGTCGCCGCCTAAGAGCGAGGCACGATCCTCCCTGCGACTCCCTTCACGCACGCGGACAGCCAGAGCCACTGGCTGCCACCGTGTAAAGTGGGGCGACGTCGGACCCGCCTGCGTGGCGGGGACCCGAGTTCCCAGACGGGCGAGTTAACTCCCAGCCGACGAGCCCGCCCTAGCCTTCTAAACGCACTGCCGGCTGCCGCTGGCTGTACCTGTCGGCCGCGGCCGCTGGCCTCCCGGAGCCCCGCCGCAGGAAGTGCGGGAGCGGCCGGCCGGGTCCCAGGGGAGGCCGAGGAGCGGCGTGCGCGCTCCCCTGCGCCGCTGGCGAGCCGCACCGCCCCCTCGGCGCCTCCATACGCCCCAGGCCAGCCTACGCGTCGCTGCCTCCGGCAGGTTCCGCGGGGCTGCACCTCTTCGTGGGCCGCGGGCACGTGCGCGCGGAGGGGGGGGGGCAGGTTAGAGTCTCTGCAGAGCAAGATGCGAGGCGCCCCCCCAACTCCCCTCGCCAGGACGCACGCCCTTTAGGGTACCTCCAGGGCTCCTCAGAACTTCTGCGCAGGCTTGGATGCTGCGCTCTTCTTTGGGTTTCTCCAAGAGCCCCAGAAAAGGATGTTCCCTCCCAACGCCACCGAGAAGGAAAGTTTGGGTAGCGTTATCCCGACAGCTTTCGTCGCCAGCGTAGGAGAACAGCTTGGGGACACAGCCGACGCCCAGGCATCTTCCTCGACGACTCCAGCGATCGCTCGTGGACTTGTCTCCTCTCCAGGCTGCGCCCAGAAGTGACAGCTGCGGTGTGAGAGTAGGGATGCTCCTTGAGGTAGGAGAGGAAGGTGCTGGAGCGGGAAGAGGCGCCCCCACCAACCCCTGGGCCGCAGCGACTCCTCTGGCCCGCAGGGCTGCCCTCTCCAGAATCGCGGGACCGAGGCTGACGCCGCCCTGCCTGTCCTGGTCGCCCGGGCTCTGCGCAGCACGGGCACCCTCAGGCTCCGCTCCGCGCCGCGCCCTTGGCGGCGCGGCAAGAGGGACTCCAGCGCCCGCTATGGCGTGGTCTGCGGAGCCCAGCTCAGGATTTCCTAACGAGGCGCAAAGGAGGGGGAATTCGCGCTCCTTCCCGAAGCCCCGGCTTCTAGAGCGTCAGAGCAACGGAAGTACGTACGGGAGGACGCGGAGCTGCCGCAGGGAAGTTTGTCGGTGGGCTGGGGTCGGCTGCGAGGATTCCCTGCCGTGCGCTGCCCCCTCGTGGCAGCTGCGAGTCCCCAACGCTCCTGGTTCCCAACTTCAGCCAGACAGGGGCCCAGGACCCGCAGGCTGGATGGGCACAGCCACTTCAAATCATGGCTAACCTCAGAAGTACGTGGTTGTCCCGCCTGCTGGTCCGGCTGTCCTGTCCTTTGTGAATCAGTGTCGTTTTTCCATTTTTTAGGGAGAGAATAGTATTTGCTCTTGTTTAAGTACCAAGAACGTACCTATGTGTTATTTTAATGACTCCTCTAAACAGCCTGTGAAATTATTTTAACTTCGTTTCACAAGTGAAGCTCTTCTTCTCTTCTGAAGCTACTGAGATTACTTTTGTATCCACAGACCCCAAGAGCATGAAGCCCTCATGCCGTTAGAATAGAAGCTGTCTATAAGGATGTGTCTCCTCCACTGTAGCACCTTCCGTACCAAGGGTAGTGTCTGGAACATAGTAGGTGCTCAGTAAATATCTGTTACTTGGTTGAAAGGATGTCTTGGTGGTGATTTGAATGTGAATCTTGGTACCTCAGTTCCAGATCTTCTCAGTTCCTACAGGCTTCTAGGACCTGAACATTTTTGGAAACCAGATGGTTTTCCCAACCTAGATGTATCTCCGCAGTGTGGGCTTCCATATATATCATTCGCATCAGCACAGGCAAGGGTGTCAAATGGAAGGAATCCCTGAACTTCCTGGCTCCATATGGCTGGGGAAAGAGAACACCCTTCTCCCCCAGAGATCAGAAGCACTTTTGCTCTGAGAACTTGCTCAGGAACACTCCAGGGGAAATTGTGAGAGGATCAAAATGCTTGATCCAATAGTGGATGATGAGAACATAGGACAAGGGATCATAAGAGAAAGACCCCTTGGGCACAGGGGAAAGAATAGTAGAAGCAGGGGTTGTGTATGACAGCACGCTCTGGATATTTTGGGGTGCAAGCAACAGAAACTAACTTTAAGATTATCTTAAAAGGTTCAGAATGAGAGATGTCTCACAAGACTGCAGTCTAAGAGCTTGACAGGGTTAGCACAGACTGAGTGCCTAGTGAACCTTGCTCTTCCCTTCTTTATGTGATGGCTCCTGCCCCCACCTTTCACCAGATACCTCTGTTTTTAACCCACTTGGTAGAGAATATGGCCAAAGTTCCATGAGCCTTGAATCCAACAGCATCAGCCACTAACAAGAGGGCCATCTGATGTTGTCATAGGCTAGAAGTTTGGAAATCTGATCACCTAGCGTGGACTGGTGTTCACACACAGGTCCATGGTGTCCACAGGAGCAAGATGATAGGAAATCTGGCAGCACCCTCAGGAGTCACGGAAAAAGAAGTGGGAGTTTCCAGAAGTAGCATGCTGGGCAGACAAAAACAGATTCTCGTTCCAGGAGCCCATGACCACACCTCTCATTATGCACAACCAAAGCCAAGAAGATTTAATGCAGGGCTGCCTAACCCCACTGTGTCTGACTTCCTGTGCTTCCACTTCACCCCGGTCACCCATACCGCAGCCAACTTCTACAATGCACATGGGCTAAAGCCAACCCTACACAAAGTCTGTGCAGGGAAGTAAATTAGTGAAGCAGATAGGCTCAGGCAATAAGGTATCATGTGGACGGTGAGCTATCTGTCTTTTGAAGAGAATATTGCTCTTCAGCTCCAGCCACTCATTCACTGTTCTAAAGAAACAATGACCAAGTATTACCACCTCCTTCTATCTTGCAAGAAAGTTGCAAGTCATACTTTTTATATGATACCTGCTGAGGTTCATCTGTTGACAACCAATTCAGTTCCCCAAAGAAACACCATAATAGCCAAGCAAAATACATACATGGCAAAATTGGCTCAAAGACCACTAGTTTGTAATTTCTGGTTGAAGAAACCAAGTGTACTGTGTCAGGGAACTTAAGAGTGTGGACTAAATAGTTGAAGTATTACAAATTCAGTTTTAAGTTACTCAGTTAAATTTGCACATGTTCAATAGGCCAATTATGTAAGTAAATGATGGAAGACCTGGCTTTACAGCCATTCATATGAAAAGATCTGGGAATTCAGTCAACCACCAGCATAATGTGAGCCAGCATGAGTCATCTGTGTAGCATGGCTGCCTAGGAAAGTCAGAAACTCTTCAGATGCCTGAATGGAAGTAAAGGCACAGGGATATGGAAAGAAAGAATCCTACCATACCTCAGGCTTGTCAGGCCTTATTTGCAAGATTGCTTCCAATTCTTGGAACCAAACATTAATGACAGAGTGGTAAGGGACCTGGAGGCCTTCTGCATAAAGTTAGAATGGAAGAAGAGAAAGCATCCGTCCCAGAAGAGAACGCCCAGAGGAAGGGGGAGGCGTGGCTCTAGGTCAGGTTTTGGCTACCCAAAACTTGAACTCCTTCTTACATTCTCCACTTGATGCATTACTCAGGAATTTATTTTTTCCAGTGGAGGTGTGGAGATGTGACTTGGGATCAGACAATCTAAAGCTGTGTCCCCAAACTGCAGTACTCTGAGAAGTGGAAGGAGGAGGATAGATGGAGCATGCAGAACTCCAGATACCCCAGGGACAGGGGGCCAGTAGCACTGGGACCCACAGGGTGTGTCGGCCTGGTGGCAAAGCAGCCCATGACATCTCCAGATAGGACATACTATCAACTTCAGGGCTCCCCTAGGCTTGACTATGGTGGTGATCCTGAGCTGTGGTCTCCACTGCTCTGCTGGCTTTATTGATACTATGGTTTTTCCTATTTTGTTTAATTAGTTCTTTTTTGTTAAATCATCCAGAGTTGTTTCTTGTTGCTGTTGTTGTTACTGTTGTTGTTGTAAACTGAGAATTCTAGGTGATATATGCTATTTATTACCAGAGACCAATGAAGATGATCATAATGAGACAACTGTCACCATGCTGAACACCAGCAGTAGTCCCTTGGCCTTGATGCTGGAAAGTCCTTCAAGTAAGTTGCTTGGAGAACCATTCATTCATTCATTCATTCAATTAACAGCATTACCTGAGCATGTTCCAACACTTAGGCAGGTGCTCGGTGAGAGCAGAGGCCAGAGCTGGGTAGGCTGTGTGAGTGGAGCTTGTTGTCAGGGCACAGGACTGGTGGAGTTATATCTTCTGTAGATGGAAAAATGGAAACACTTCACTTCCTCAGAAATGTGAGGCCTTCCAAATCCTTGAGGTTGGGTAACATGTAAGTTAAGGATGTTTTCTCTGTCTTATTATGGTGGGTATGATGGCTAATTTATGTGTCAATGAAAGCATTCATTCTGGGTGTGTCTATGATGGCATTAACACAGGAAATATTAGTTGGTGGAATGAGTGAGAAAGATATACCTCCATATGAGCAGCACCATCCCATTGGCTAGGGTTCATACTAAAAAGAAGAGAGCCGGGCATGGTGGCACCTTTAATCCCCCATTGGGGAGGCAGAGGTTCATAGGAAAAAGAAGAGAAAAGGCCACCCCCTAGTTAATTCCAGGTTGAGCCAGTGAGAAGCTCGAAAAAAAAAAAAAAAAAAAAAAAAAAAAGAAAAAGATTCCCCCTGCTCTTCCTTAAAGCTCTTTTCCTCTAAGCCCTGAGCATCAAAACTCCAGGTTCCTTGGTCCTGGTACCCTGGGACACACAGATCCCCCAGAGTTTTTGGACCTTCAGCCTCAGACTGAAAGTTACACCATCAGCTTCTCTGGGTCTAAGGCCTTTGGAGTTGAACCAAGCCATCCCAGAGGCATCACTAGTCTCTAAGCTTGTAGATGGCTTGTCATGGCACTTAACCTCTATACTCATTGTGGTAGTTTGAATATATGTCCCCCAATATATTCAGTGTTTTATTAGTTATAGTTTGCATCTGCAATCACCTTGCTAGAGGCAATGTCACTGGGGGCTGGTCTTATGGTGGTGTGGGTTTGAGATTCCATTGTAAAGATATGCAAATGTGCCTAGCAAGAGTTCCTGAAGTGTGCTGTGTGACCTTTTGGCTGTAGTTTTGCTCTGTGTGCTGTGGTGGCTGGTTGGTTTCTCTCTCTCTCTCTGCTTGGCCCTGTGGAGAGCAGGCCGCTTCTCTTGCCATTATGGAACTTCCCCTGGATCTATAAGCTTCAATAAATAATATCCCTTCCTCTATAACTGTGCCCGGTCTGGAAGTTCATCTCAGCGAACCTGAAGCTGTCTGCTGCACTCATGAACCATTTTCCTTAATAAACACACCTGTTATGTCTCTATCTCCTCACTCTCTCTCCCCCTTTCTCTTCCAGTTTATCTTTCTATCTTATCTACATATCATGTCAGTCTCTATGTCTATCTATCTAGTTTTTCCCCCTCTGGACAATCCTGACAAATACAATGGGAACAGCAGCCTTAGCCAAGTGAGGAGGCAGCTTTTTCATAGACTCAGTTGTCTTTCAAGGACCTGAAATACTTGGGAAGGAGGAACCTCACTTTTGGAGGAAATTCCATCCAGTATACATCATGTCTGTATGGGACTATACTAGGAGAGATCTCTTTTGATCGCTTCTACTATACATCTTTGTCATAGATATGTGGTACCAGTTAGCCAGGAACCCTTCCTTTGGAAATCCTCCTCATTCTTGGGCCATGTGACCATCACAAATGTCCAATCCCATGCCTACACCTATGTCCCCAACATAGACATGGTGTGTTCTAAGTTGACCTATCAGAACAGTTAACCCCTTTGAAGTGACTCATTCAGGGACATGTACACCACTGAGCAGCATTAGTAGGCCTCTGATTTGAGCTTTGGTTAGAGATGCAGATACTGGAAATTCTATCTTCCTTTTGAATCCCAGATTTCAGTATCCACCTTTCTTTTCGTGTAAAGGCCTGCTTGTGTGTACATAAGAGTAAGTGAGAACAGAGGAGAAAAAGCCACACCACTCTGGGGGCAGGACACTGTCCGCATCCTGAGACAATCAGCAGAGAGAAGGTTAAAATGCACCTTCAGCAGGTTGCAGTCTATTTGTGAGGTCAGAAACGCCTATTTTACCCTGAAGAGAAAAAGGAGAGGTGCTGCCAGCAGTGCTCCAAGAATGAACACTGGAACCTCAGAAATGGCTAGATGTGGCCGGCTGAGAAGAGACATCCCCAGGAGCAGGCCACCCATTGGAAGGTGCCATCCATTGGAAGGTGCTGCCTATTTTGAGAGTAGACCTTCTGCCCTTAGTTAATTATCTCTGGAAATACTCTCACAGACATGTCCAGGGGTGTATCTTGTAAGTGATTTCAATCCCATCAAGTTGTCAAGTCAGACCATCACAGCACTGATGGAAAGACGGATCAGAGGGAATTAGAAACTCTAAGCATGGAAGGCACCAGCAGGTTTGGGGAGATTTTCTTTTTGCAGTACTAGAGATAGAACCCAAGGCCTCTTGCAAGCTAAGCAGATGCTCTACTACCAAGCTATACTCCCAGCCCAACCCAAGCAACTTTGACCTTAGAGCCTCAGGATAGTTACACACATGCACAGTTCCCCTCTGAGGCTTTTCTCATGCCCCAGCTATATAATTTGAAGACATGACTACTGGCTACAGGGTCCACCAGGGAAGCTCCAAGTCTGTATCTGCAAGACCAGCTCAAGGTCATTGTGCAAAGTACGTAAGGTACCTGAAGTGCAACTTAGAGTGAGCCCTATTAACCCAACCCTATTGCATTTCTGAGGCTTCAGTGACACAAAACATACTCAGCAGGGGCTGTCAAAACCCCATTCCTCAACTCTCAACCTCATGACCTCCCAGCCAGGATCTCTGGCCTAGGAACATTCACTGGCCTCTTGCTTCTGGCTCTGCCCAGCTGAGACAAGCTTCAAAGGCAGAGTTGTCCTTAGCAGTGGGGACCACATAGTCCTGATCCCTGAGGAGATGGACACTGGCTCTCAGGCTCTCATCTATGGCCAGCCCCCCCCCCATTTCTCCTCTGATTGTCAGAAGGTAACCAGTACTGGGCGTGGTTACCTGGAAGGGAGACACTGGCTCTTGAGTGCCATCAGGGTGCCATTGCTTCTCACTTGCTCACAGCAGGGTGGTAGGGTGGTAGGGCATCTTCTGCCTGGATATTTGTCCCAGCAATGAAGTAACTGCTATAGTCAGTCCCAGTCTCCCCCTACCTTCTCTCTCTCTCCCTCTCATCTTGCCACGTAGCCCATGCCTGCATAGAGTAGGAGTGAGCCACCACACCTAACTTCATGGTAGATCTCTTGATCAAGTGCTGTCTTCTATGTCCCTGTCCACATACTTACTATTGTTCCCCAGGCCCACTTCCAAATTTGGCCAGTTGATCTCAAATCCTTCTCTTTGGATGTGCTTCTGGGAAACCACAGAAAGGTATAAGATGCAAAAGATAGAATGGGCTCTCGATCATACCAAAAGTATTATTCCCCCCACCCACTCCCAAACTGTTTGTGTTCCTCCCACCCCAGCTTTATCTTTCTCTCCTATGTGCCACAGTGACTTTGTCTCCCTTTTCTGCATCTGAGCTCCTCCAGTATTTGATCAGGTGTGTGTCCTCCCCTCTTTTAAACACAGTGCTGTACACACAGCAAATACTCACTATACACTTGCTGAAAACACACAATACACACAATTTATCTCTCCTGGCTCGTTGATTAGATGCAAGAGAGAAGCAAGCATGAGACATCATGGATGCTGTTGACCAAAAAGACAACTCAGGACAGACAATTTCAAGGACCAAAAATGAGTTTTATTTCAGACTCGAGTGTGAGGTGCCCATGGGATAAAGAGGTACAGGTGTCTGGCAGTGGGGACCATGTTTCAAACACAGCTCTAGAGGTAAATCAAGACTAAGGCATGAATTTGGGAGTTGCTTTACTGGAGCAAATGGGTGGGAGAACATGAAGCCTGCTTTTCACTTAAGAAACTGCAGAAAGGAATCTACTTGCCAAGCTAAGCTAAGGACAGAGGGGGAAGGGCTGGAGCAGGGCTCTCATCAGTCACTCTTGCTCATAACACTCCATTCGCAGGTCACAGAGTGCCTTATAAGTGTGTTCAGTGCCACACAAACACCATTCCTATGACAGAGAGAGTGACAGAGGAAAATTCTTAGACTTGCAAAACAAATGTGGGCCCATTTCATATTTCAAGAATTGTTCGCAAGTAATTGCAGCCTAAGTATCATTAGTACAGGGGAGGATATTTCACCATATGACCATTACTCAGCTTTTGTACTGCATGTTGAGATGTCTGGATCCTTGCTTGGCCATAGTTTTAACACAACTGTGGCCCCCGCCCCATGCTGGGGATCTAGGGATCTAGGGCCTCATGAATGCTAGTGCTCTGCTACTGAGCTATATTCCCAGCCCACTTAATACTTCTTCACCTATAAATGCTTCTTTGGATGAGATGATGTCCTCTCTGCTGTTTAGGGGCAAGCTTTGGAGGAGGGGGCTACACACACACAAAGACACACACAAAGGATCTTTCTTGGTGACATCACAAAAACTACTACCTCATCACTTCTTGGTATTTAAAGCTGAAAGGAGTGAGTTCTTTCCACACTCTCCTCTGCCCTTCACCAAGATGCTTTTCTTATACTGAAATATACTAGAAAGGCCATTCAGATCACAGAGTGGTCAACTGTCAAAGGGAAGTGTACATTGTCTGCTGTCCGGGTATTATTATGTGGTGGCTGGGCTAGCAAGGCAAAGAGCTGAGATTGGAAAGTCTTCCCTCCTCAGCCTTCTTGTAACAATGGCTAAATGTGCCAGAGTATCTCTAAGAAATGTAGTCTGGTGAGCTCTCTGCCTAAAAGTAGCCTAAAAAGAAGAACTGGTCCCTAGAAGAATCCTTTGCATGCTAGGATAGGTCAGGCCAGCTAAGCATGCAGTAGTTGTCCTTGCCATCTTTTATACATGAGTTAACAAGATGACTGCCACTCTGCAGAAACACCACAAGGACCCTGAGTCACTCTTCTCCCTTGAAAGATTTTGGGACCTGTGTTCTTAGATGGGAATTCTAGGACAATTCATAAAGGCTTCTAAGACATAAATCTAGTCAGATGAAGACAAGTGAATACTTAGAACATTAACTTTTTAACATGAATCTGATGGAATAGGCCACTCAATTATATTTCTTTTAGGTCATGAATACCTAACAATCACAATTCAACCTCAAATGATGCACATTTTACTCTGATGAGATATCCCCTTGTTACTGACTGTAGTTTCCATAGCACTATGACAAAAATATTTCAAATTCTTTGGGGGTCTTAAAATAATCCTGAAGTTGCCTATATTTTATTTCACAGTCTTCAAAAGAATTATAATAAATTCTCTCCTCCAATTTGGAGACATAACACATTTTATTTTAGTTTGGCTCAAGATCTTGGAAAACACTTAAACTTGCTTTCATGGTGTAGTTATTAAGTTAAAGCACTGCATTGATAATACATTTAACACAATAAAGAAAATCCCTGATTTAAATTACAGTCATAAGTAGAACGAATAAAAATTGAATATAAAAAAGCTTCCAGAAGAATCATAGAATAATTGACATTGAATAATATTCAATATCTGAATACATGCCTTGGCAAAAGTACATCCTAAATCATCCAAGTGGAGATTGTCAATTATAAATAATACTGGTGTGCTTTCTAGAAAAATGTGAGGTACTTTATGAAAGATATAGGGGAAGGTAGAATAATCTCATGAGAAAGAATAATGGAATTTTCATGGATGAGGTTGTATTTGCCTTCTTCTGAGGAAAGATTAAAATTCTGAATCTGCCAAGAGTGTTTTTATTCTGAGCTATAGTTAAATATAAAACACATTTCCAATATTTTCATGTGTTTCAGTGAACATCCTAGCCAGGGACTTCAGGGCTGAGAAAACCATCTCAGCATTTCCCCCGAGCTGCCATCAAAAGAAGGGTCTCATGTATTTCTAAAACAGCCCAGAGCCCTATGTGTGCCCAACACTCAACAAGAAAAGCCTCTTGAAGGCAACCAAAGAGATCATAGAGTCATAGCATTGAACTTGACTGTGTCATTTGACTTTCACACCTCCATGTATGTAAGAGCAAATTGGCCACACACCTCTTCTTGGACATTTCCAGTGAGAGATAGCTGCTACCACTACCTCCTCAAATGACATTCTACTTCACTGAGATGTCACAACTCAGAATGTCCTTCCATAGGAGACATAGTGTCCATCTTCTGGAAAATTTACCTATTTTCCTTTGCCTGGGTAACTGGAAATAAATCGGTTCCCTTAACCACATGGCTCTCAAAATTTTTTGAATAATGACTTCTTGGTTGGTTTTTGCTAGAAAACCCTCTGCTGGGCCTGGTGAACTCAACTACCTGCTTACTGTTTATATACCCAAATTTTGTCATGGGATGTCAGAATGAAATGTTTCAGTTAACTATTGCCAGGTAAAAAGTGACCCCAGAATTTAGTAGCTCCCACACCTGTCCTTTGGCTAGAGCTAGTGGACATAGCTTGTTTGTTTCTACTCAAAAGTGAGGGACAATGGTTGTCAGAAGGCAGACCTGTCTGCTAGTGAGTGCTGGTTGATCTTTGCTGGGTTGTCAGCTGGATTACCTGCATTTGACTCTAGGTGATCTGGTGTCAGGTATGACTGTTCCCACAGAGGAGCCAGGTAAGAACCTCATCTCATAAAGTCAAGCAGAATCTGCAAGGTCCTTACAATGCTAAGATTCGGTACTTCTAGCCATGGCATGTTAAATTTAAAGCATCGACAAGACAGAGACCTAGAAGTTCAGCTCCCTCCATCCCAAGTGTTACTTTTATGGTTCATGACATGCATCTTCCATGTGGCTTGGAAGATAATTCAAAGACACTCTGATACTATGTAAATGTGATAGGTTTATCATGTGATGGGTTATCACAAAGTTAAAAGAACATGGCAATGTCAGAAATCTCCTGTAGGTGAAACCTAAAAAGCTAGAGTGGTAACCAATAGCAGGGATAAAGAGATGACAAGGGGCTGGAGAGATATCACAGTCGTTAAGGTGCTTGGCTATGAAGCCGAAGGATCTGGTTCAGTTCCCAGGACCCACATAAAGCCAGATGCACAAAGTGGCACATGCATCTGGAGTTCATTTGAAGTAGCTAGAGGCCCTGGCACATCCATTCTCTTTCTTTCTCTCTGTCTCTCTCTCTCTCACACACACACATACACACACACATTGTTTAAAAAAGAGATGATAAGGAAGGGACTGAAGAAAGGACATATGTGATGTAATCAGAAGTTAGGAGGATCAAGGAGGGGTTGGGAAGAGCAGAGTGGGTAAGAAGAATCAAGTACAACAAACTGTGCCTGAAAATACCAAAATTACATCTAAAACACTGTATGATAAATAAAAACAAAAATTTTAAACAAGAAATCTGCTAAATTCCAATGACAAGGAATTTCATCTGCCTGCATTAGTAGTTTGGAGACTATGAGACCTTTTAGTTTGCAGTACCTAACTGCATGACTGCTGGCACAGCCTCCCGCTCACACTGCATCTATCACTGTCAAGTAGGCAAACAAGAAGCTCCGGAGGATGAACACTCACATACCATCAGGAGACTACAATTGCATTTAAAATCTGCTATTTGCTGTTGCACAAGTGTGGCCATGTGTATTTGCTTCCAGTGTCCCTCCAGTAACTTCCAACGGTTTGTGAAGCAAGATCCAAAGACAGAGGGGAGGTAGGGAAGGTACCTCCTGAGAAGCTGAGAGGAGAGGTGTGTGAGGTCCCTCAGAAGTGGGTGGCTTCTACTGTCTGCATCTGTTCTAAACCAATACTTGACAGAAAGCTCTGGGAAAGGAAGTTTGAGGGACTCATGTGCTGAATTTCCCATATCTGAAGCAGCAGAATCCAAGATCAAAGGTTTTTATAAGATAAAGATCATAAGGAAAATATAACAAATATGTAAGAATCATGCTAAGACTACTATCTAGCGAAAAGAAAATTGATTTGGTATCCTTTTAGTTTCACCTAATTGTATCAGAATTAGTGTAATTGAGTCTTAACCTATTGGTACAAGACAAATATAATTTGCATCCACATTTATGAAGTCTCATTTTGAGTATAAGATATGATGGCATAATAAGTATTCACATCATGTAAATAGGAAACATATTTTATTAGTCAGCAATGAGTCGCATTTAAAGAAAGCAATTTAATTTAACTCACAATACAATAAATAAATGGTCATTAAAAACCTATTAGTGTTCTTGGATTTCCTGTGTCTGCATTCTTTTAAGTAATCACTTGCTTAGACTTACCTAGGTTATCTATAATTAAATACAAAAGTCATTTTTAAATGCCATTAAAGTCCTGAATTAAATTCATATTTGCAATGAGATTCAGAGAGCTTCCACTTCATCCCTTTCTCCTTTTTTTTCAAAATTATTTATTTATTTGCAAGGAGAGAGAGAGAATGGGCACTCCAGGGTCTCTTGCCCCTGCAAACAGATGCATGTGCCTCTTTGTGCATCTGGCTTTATCTGAGTACTGGGGTATTGAACCCTAACTGACATGGTTTATACATAAGCACCTTTAATCACTGACCCATCTCACCAGCATGACAGTGAGCTTTTCTTTAAAAAAATTATTTTTATTTAAGAGAGAGAGAGAGAGAGAAGGGCACACCAGGGCCTCCAGCCACTGCAAACAAACTCTAAGTGCATGCCTCCCCTTATGCATTTGGCTTACATGGGTATTGGGGAGTTGAACCAAGGTCCTTTGGCTTTGCAGGCAAGTTCCTTAACTGCTAAGCCATCTCTCCAGCCCCCCCTCCTCCTTTAGATATACCTGTACCCTGTATCATGAGTAGAATAGAAACAACAAAGCCCCTGAGAAAGGGGCCTCTGCCTTTCAGGAGCCTTCATCATGGTAATTTCTTTGTCCAGTCAGTCAGGCACTGGACTGAAGATAATAGCTACATTCATAAGACAGGACCCTTTGCCTTTGGTCCCAGAATCAGGCTGTGCCCATCACACAGCATGTACCAATGCACATTTGCTATATAAAGTAAAGTAAAGTAGTAATCTATAAAGTAATAGTACAAGGTAAAAACTGGGCAGCATGAATTGTTTGGACTCATCCCAATACAAAGGGACTGGAATTACCAATGCTGAGCCTTCCCAGTTTTCCCTCTCTCCCTGACAGCTAGAGAGCTCTACCTCTGTTCCCTCAGTAACCACCCAGATGGGATTTCTTGGGCCATCTTTGGACCTACTAAAGTAGAAATGAGTTAGAGGCAGGAGAATAGAGTCAGAGGAGTTCTGAGGAGGTGAGAAGGGACCAAAAGAATTATGGAGGGTCATGAGAGTTCCAACCAGGTTTACCTGGAACACTCTCATGTCCCAGATTTCCTTCCTGGATGTTCCCACTTAAGAGTTGGCAAAAAAAAGAAATGTGAGCATACTTTAGAAGGCTAGCTTTCTGACATGGTGAAGGTCAGTACAGGCTAGGCTCCTGCACATCCAATTCTTTTGAAGTTGGATCCACCATACAGCCTCCTTGGGTCCTGGTCTGTGTACTTTAATACAGCCCTGTGTGAGGAAGGGCACAGATTCCTTGCCAGTCTTCCCTGTGGTTGGAGTCAGCGGTGAGAGACAAACGCCATTCTCAATTGCCTCTGTTCCCCTCCTGTGAATTTCCGCTCCTGTCCTGGCTGCTACCTCACCAATGCTCTTCTGCCCATTCTTACATGAGCCAGAGTGCCCTGTTTTTGTTTTTGTTTTTTTTTCCATGAGCTCTAGCAATTCCTGGATCTCTGCTCCCCTATGGGTCTGTGGTTACCATGCCCAGCTGTTTATGGAGGCCCTGGGGTCAAACACAAGTGGTATCTCAGGCCTCCTCAGACCCTTATGCTTGTACAGGAAGTGCTCTTAACCACTGAGCCATATTTCCAGCCCCTCTTTTTGTGTGTGTGTGTGTTTTCCACTTTTCACTTTTCTTTTTTTTCTTTTTAAATTTTTAATTGACAGCTTCTTTAATTGTAGACAATATCCCATGGTACTTCCCGCCCTCCCCCCCCTTCCCCTTTGAAACTTCACTCGCCATCATATCCCCTCCCCCTCTCAATCAGTCTCTCTTTTCAGTTTGATGTCATGATCTTTTCCTGCTATTATGATGGTCTTTTGTAGGTAGTGTCAGGCCTTTTCTGTATCTATTGAAGTGATCATGTGATTTTTGTGCTTGAATCCACTTATATAGTATATTACATTTATTAATTTACATATGTTGAACTGTTCCTGCATCTCTAGAATAAAGCCAACTTAGTTATGGTGAGTGATCTCTTTGTTGTGTTCCTGTATTCAATTTGCAAGTATTTTGTTGAGAATGTTTGTATCTAGGTCCATGAGATTGGTCTGCAATTACATTTTTTGGCTGTGTCTTTAGTTTTGAAATCAGGGTAATACTGGCTTCATAAAAGGAATAGTTGGAGAAGCACTGGTATTAATTCTTTGAAGGTCTGGTAAAATTCACCAGTGAATACACCTGGGCTGGACTTTTTTTAGTTTGGAGTGTGTGTGTGTGTGTGTGTGTGTGTGTGTGTGTGTGTGTGTGTGTTAATAATTGCTTTTAATTTAATTGTTTTTTATAGGACTGTTTCGATAGTTTATCTCATTTTGGTTTAATTTTGGTAGGTCATATGTATTTAGAAATTCATCTATATATTTTAGATTTTCCAATTCAGTGGAGTATATGTTTTTAAGGAATATCCTCATGATTTTCTAAATCTCATTAGTATCTGTTGTAATGGCTCTCGTCTACTCTCTCATCTTATTAATTTGGGTCTCCTTTTTATTTGGTTCATTTTTCTAAAGGTTTATTGATACTGTTTATTCATTCAAAGAGTCAACAGTTTGTTTCCTTGATTCTGTGTGCTGTTTATGTTTTGGTTTGTGTGGTAGTTTGAATTATATAACTCCTATAAACTCATGTGTGTTGAATATTTGGTTCCCAGTTGGTGGCAATTTGGGAAGTGGACCTGTGTTGGAGGAGGTGTTTTGTTAAGGGTGGGCTTATGGGTGTTATAGTGAGCTCCCATTTGCTAGAAATTGGCTCACTCTCCTGATCTTGTTGTCAACCTGATGTTAGCAAGAAGGTGATGTCCACCCTCTACTCTACCATTTTTTCACTGTCCAAAATGAAGATCCCCCAAGACTGTAAGCTCAATAAAAAACTTTCCTCCCTCTTGTTGCTTTTTGTCAAGTGCTCTATCCCAGCAGTGGGAAGGTAACTGCAACAGTTTGGGTGTTGGGATTTTTTATTTTTCTATTTCATCAGTTTTGACCCTGATCTTAATATTTCTTTCCATTGACAGACAGATTTCTGGTTTGGCTTGTTATTTTTCAAAGACCCTAAGGAATATTGTTAAGTTATTTATTTGATTGGCTGGAGAGATTGCTTAGTGGTTAAGGCACAGTCTGTAAGGACTCAGGTTCAATTCTTCTGGTCCCACATAAGCCAGATGCACATGATGGCACATGCATCTAGAGTTCATTTGCAGTGGCTAGAGGCCCTGGCATGCCCTTCTCACTCTGTCTCTCTCTCTCTCTAATAAATGAATAAATAAAAGTAAAATATTTTTAAGTTATTTACTTGACATCTCTCTAATTTATTATAAGCACTTATAGACATAAATTTCCATCTTTAGATTGCCTTCATTATACCCCATAGGTTTGGGTATGTTGTGTTTTCATTGTCATTTGATTTTAGGAAATTTTTTATTTACTTCTTGGTCTATTCAGTGACTCATTCATCATTCAGTAATGCATTATTTAATTTCCATGATTTTGTGTATGTTCTATCTATAGTCTCTCTGTTGATAAATAGTTTTATTCCATTGTGATCAATTTTCTAATATTTGTTAAGATTTGCATTGTGTCTTAGTATATAGTCTATTTTAGAGAAAGTTTCCTATGCTGCTGAAAAGAATGTGCATTCTTCAACATTTGGATGGAAATGGTCTATAGATGTCTATTAAGTCCATTTGTTCTATGATATCATTTTAGTCCAAATGCTTCTCTCTTTATTTTTGCAAGGATGACCTGTCAATTGGTGACCATTATGGAGTAACCAACTCCTGTCTGATTTGAGGTCTGCTTCATGGGAGGAAATTCATGCCTGCCTGGTACCAAAACCCTATTCAAAAGCCTATGGCTTGGAAGTTCATAGGCATTATGGAAAGCTATTACTGTTGTTTGATGAAATTGATGGGTCCATCAAGTTGCTCTCAAAATCTTTATGTTTATGTGCATATATTAGTGTTGCTCTCATCTTTGGTCTGAGAAGCTTTGTTTTTGCAGATGGCAATGACTTCTGGGAAGACACAGAATTTGTGCTCATAGTAGATGGCTTTTGAGTGCTTGGCACTAAATGAAACATTCCTATCAATGCTCAGAGAACATTGCAGAAGAGGTAGTAAAAAGAATATAAGAGCCAAAGGATGGAGGAGTGCTGTAAAACACTGTCTTCCATATTTGAAGTGGCTGTGGTATTCGTGACCTCACAGTGACGGACACTACCTGCATAAGACCTGCATAATATTGGACCCATCAACATTTTTTCATGGAGGGTGGCAGAGACGGAGAGACATCAAAACTAGAGAAGGGAGCTGTAGAGATGGCTTAGTGGTTAAGCACTTGTCTTCAAAGCCAAAGGACTTCAGTTCAATTCCCCAACACCCACGTAAGCCAGATGCAAAAGGTGATGCATGCATCTGGAGTTGGTGTGCAGGGCTGGAAGCCCTGGCGTGTCCATTCTCTCTCTCTCTCTCAAATAAATAAATAAATAAATTTTAAAAAACTAGAGGAGGGCCTGGATGGAAAGAGGGAATTCAGTGAAAGGAGGATGAAGGAGAAGGGACAGAAGAAGGTAATAAAATAAAATAAAATAAAATAAAATAAAATAAAATAAAAATAAAAATAAAAATAAAAATGTGTGTGTGTGTTTGTATGTGTGTAAAGGCAAAAGAAGAAGCCAGGTGTGGTGGCACACACCTTTAATCCCAGGACTCGGGAGGCAGAGGTAGGAGGATTGTCATGAGTTGGAGGCCACCCTGAGACTACATAGTGAATTCCAGATCAGCCTGGGCTAGAGCGAGACCCTACCTCAAAAACTAAAAGTCAAAAGAAGGAGGTGAATACAGACTGTTTCATGAGATTCATTGCTGCTTTTTTTCCCATTTATTAAGTAGAACTTTATATGAACACACCATGTGTTGGTACCATCATTTCCCTCCTCCCTGCCTCTACTCCACTGAGGGCTCTCCTTAAAGGAATTGCTGGCATTCACCATGGAGTTGTGAGTTAAGAGTTGTGACAGCAACAGTCGGTCATTGTAGTTGGGGCAATACCATTGTATATTCCCTCCCACCCTGTGGCTCTTACATTATTTCTGGCCCTCTTATGCAAAATTCCCTGAGTCTTTGTGAGTGTGCTTTAAGTTACTTTAGTGTTGAGCTCTCAGCAGCTTCTGGGTTTCTGCTTTGGTGCATTTTAAGTATCCTTAGTGTCTGTCTGCATCACCCTGGTGCAGGTTGTCAGGCTTGCCATGGAAGCAGCATTCTTACTCATCTCACCAGTTCCTCTGTGGTTTCACTTGGGCCCTGGCTGCTGTGCTAAGGGAGGTTCATCTCCTGCCAGGGCATCAGCTATCTATTCTTGTCTTATTGCTAGGTTTTGGTTGTCTTTGGTTCTTGCTACTTTCTGAAAAAGAAAAACAGATTCTCTGATGAAGAGTGAAATCAGGATAAGTTAAAGGGAATAAGAAATTTTTATTTAGAGAGATTTTGATGGGTGTAGTCTCACTTTTGGCCAAAGACTAGTGGGAGCTTCTCATTGGAGTCCATAATCTTGGTCTCCACAAGATTATGACTTGTTTTCCAGTTCCAGCTATGGGTTCCCTTCCACTGAGCAGATCTCTAGCCAATCAGAAAGCCATTGGTTACCCACCTAGACTGTGTACCACTATTGCACAGGTTTGTACATCTTGTCAGGTTGGTTGTTTGCTTTACTGCTTTTGATCTACTCAGCTTCCACAGTCAGGTCACTTCACAAACTTCTTTATAATAAAGCAATGCATTAAATAATTTACTGAAATATGTTTTTTTCTCTTGGCATTATTGTTGCTTCTTAAATGAACATCTTCTGAAATAAGAAGTTCTTAAACAGCTGAGAGAGGAGGCACACCTTGCATTTCTCAGCTGACAGCCTCCAGAACTCTGATTTGCAGACTGGCTCCGCAACAAGGCTCTGATGGATTTTTGAGAAAATAGTTCTAGATTTTTAAGATTATTAAGTTATTATCCTAACTACCAAAGATTTATGTCCAGGAGCAAAATGAATGCTGTTGTCTCTTCATTAATTTATGTGAGTATTTTGAAATTAAGGGTTAGTGAGACATCACCAGGATTTTGTTGCCTTTTACAGCACATTCTGAAATGCTTTCATTTTGGTGTCATTCTTTTTGTTTTCTTGCTTCCTTTTTCATTTTGAAAGAGGAATTCTTATTAAAATATGCATTCTTCCATTCCTGGTCATTTTCTCCTAACTCTATACATGCTTTAGATTTTTGTGTTTCCCTTATAAGGTGAGTGAGGAATTCCCTCCTAATTTGCCTGAGGGCTGTCAGGAATCCCAATTAGAGACTAGCTAGGCAGCCAGGTTGTTCAGGTTTATTTGACCATCCTTTAAACACAAAGCAGAGTTCCCTAGCATTGAAAACACTCCAGTGGAAGAAACTGAGTCCCTGAATTCCAACAATTCCAACCCCAGCCCTGTTACTCTTCCCCTGCCTTCTCCTGGGCATCCATACTGTGTCTCTCCTGTCTGTTCTGCCTTTGTAAAACACCAACTTAGAAACTGCTTCTGCTAAAATCCACTGACTCCTCACTGGAGCCCACAAAGTAACAAAAAACTGGAGAGAAACTTGATATCTCTGCCTCCATTACCTGTTTTCTTTACTTGGGCTCACCTACAAACCTCTGCATGTAGGTGTGTTAATCATTCAAGCAGTGTATAAACCAGTAACATCTCATCCCCTCAAGGTTAAAGGCACACAGATCAGAGTAAGTGATTCATCCTACTGTCAGCTTTCGCAGTGTCCTCCAAAGGAGCCTAAATGTCCCTAACAACCCTGCAGTCACCCAGGGTTCCAGGAACAGTAGTGGTCATCACCCATGATGAGATCACAAGCTCTCTCAAGCAGGAACAGACATCTTACAGGACACAGGTTGAATCCCTCAATCAACAAAGACCTTTTGCAACCACATTGCAGAACCAGATCTGAGATGACAATCAACCAGACCATACTTAGACAGAGGCCTCCTTAATTGTACAAACCACTTGCTCCCTGCCCCAATTCTTCTTCTATTTAAATTTCATGCTCATGTAATGTCTTCAGTGTCTTGAGAAGGACTTGGGGTCACATGACCCCTTCATCTATTCCTCTTCCCAATTGCCATACTGATTAAATCACATTTCTCTGCTTCTCACCATCACTCATCTCTTTAATCAGCATGTTGGTTAATAAGACTGAAATTTTAGGGCAGAAGCTCCAACTCTGGCAGCCCCAACAAGCGAGACTCAGCCACCAGTTCCAAAGCTGGGGATTTTGCCCTAATGCCTTCTGTTATCATCTTGATGCCATTTCCACAAGAAGTCTCTCCTTCCTTCTTTTACTGTCAACGTTTCTGCTTTTGTGTCTTCGTTTTTCTCTTTTTAAAATGTTTCTCTTTTTGATTAGGCAAACCCAACAGACTAGTCTTTTTTTTTTTTTAATGAGAGAGAGAGGGAATTGGCATACCAGGGCCTCATCCACTATAATCAAACTCTAGACGTGTGTACCACCTTGTGAACATGTGCGACCTTGTATTTATATCATTGTGCATTTGGCTTAAGTGGGATCTGGGGAGTCAAACATTGGTCCTTAGGCTTCACAGGCAAGAGCCTAAAACCACTAAGGCACCTCTCCATCCCTATTTTTATCTTTTGATCCTGTAGCTATAGGAATATTACTGATGATTTGCTTATCACAAGGTTCTTCTAAATGTTTATTTGTATTAAAGTAATATATGTATAAGGCGTAAACTCAGAATAAAATCAGCCTAGTGGTAAACAAAGAAAATTCCACGTAATGGTGGCTAATTAGGATTCAATCTGAGAAAGGCATCAAGTGATCTTGAAAATGTGCCAAGAAGTTTTACAAAATGGCAACTGTTATGTATAGCTTTAAATTGCCATAGGCTAGTAGTCCAGTCACTTGTCAGTCAGGAATCCTGACTGGTGCTGGCAGAAGGTAACTAGTCTTGTAAGGAAGGGGTTATTGTAGAGAAGGCCAGCAGAGGTTAATAAACAAGGTTTCAGGATTCTGTGCATGGGCCAGGTCAAAGGTCAACTGGGTCGAAGATGAGGAAGAATGGTAAGAATGTCTGTAGTCCAGTTCAAAGGTTCAGCAAAGCTCTGAGATCTGATGGACAATGACTTCCACCGCAGAACCAATGCTACTCCATGTTGCTTTTTACTTTCCCAAGCAAAAGTAATGAAGGAATAAGTGATCAGAGCAAGGATCCTCTGTCTGGGCCTTCCCAGCGCTGGGATTACAGGCATGCACTGCCACTCCTGCTTGTGTGGCATCTTTGCTGCCCCTAAAGGCTTGTTTTTGTTGTTGCTGTTTTAATTTGACTTGGTTCTTATTTTTGTTTTGGTTCATTTCCCTGCTACTCCCTGTTGGCTTTTCATAGGCTCTTTGTCCTTAATATGCTGAACACTCTGCAAATGGGTGTTGTTTGTGTGTGGGTTGTGCACATGCTTATGTTTACAGCCCCACAATTCCACTTTCCACCCCCACCCCTTGTACGGCTAGTCACGAGCCACATGGCAATGTTTCATTATATTCTGATAGAGTCATGTAAAATTACAATGGAGTTTAAAATTTCCGATTGCTTAGTAACTTTGTAGCCATGGTAGCATTGTAGCACAATGTATTACTCTTGTGTTTGAGGCATAAACAAACATACTGCACAGATGGATGTATAAATGCATGACAAATATAATTATACATAGTATATGATACTCAATGAGATAAACACCTGTGTGATTACTTTATGTATTCACTGTACTATTCTATAGTGAGTCTTTAAAAATGTCCTTTCACTTAGAAAAGTTAGTGCAGTATTATACTCTGCTGTGTGATACCAGCTTCACCTCATACTGTCTTGCCTTTCTTTTTAATTAATCAATTAATTAATTAATTTTTGGCTTTTTGAGGTAGGGTCTCACTCTAGCTCAAGCTGACCTGGAATTCACTATGTAGTCTCAGGGTGACCTTGAACTCACAATGATCCTCCTACCTCTGCCTCCCGAGTGCTGGGATTAACGTGTGCGCCACCACGCCCGACTACTGTCTTGCCTCTTTTGATGGCACAGAAAGGCCACATAATGAGAATGGCCTTGACCTTCCAGGCTTGTGTAAGTACTTCCTGGATGATTAGTCAACAATGACTTACTTAGTGATGCATGTCTCAGAATATATGCCTGTCATTAAGTGATGCTGGACTTTATAACATCATTGATAGGAGTCTTTGGGGACAGAGCACATGTCTGAACAGTGTTAATCCATCGTTTCTCTGTGCTTCCTCCTTAAGGCACCTATGCCAATGCTCTCAGTGTGCTACTTTCTGTCTCTCATTTTGAGAGGTGCATGCACTATGTAGAAAGCAGAAGCAGCTTCTCTTTGACACCTGTTCTGTAGCTTGTTGATATGAAATCCATAGGCAGAAGGCACAGGAAGCAACAGAATTTGAGGCACAAGAAACTGAATAATATGTGACAATGAGCTCATGTGAAACTTGCTTTCTTCCATCCTGATCATGTTTGCTGAGGGTGTCCTGAGCAGGTTCATTTGAATTTGATTGCCCTTCCCCTGCTCACTGTGTCTTCATGATTGCTCTGACTTCAGTCATTTCTACTTATCAGAAAAAATTCAAACCACAAATGTTCAAATGTATTACGGGCCAGAAACACAATTTATGTTTAGGCATTATTTGACTTTGTAGTCTATGTGAATGTGTTATGATTATTCAGGAGTGTTGAAACTGCCAGGCATGGTGGTGCACACCTTTAATCCCATAATCACAGCACTCGGGAGGCAGAGGTAGAAGGATTGCCATGAGTTTGAGGCCACCCTGAGAATACAAAGTGAATTCCAGGTCAGCCTGGGCTAGAGTGAGACCCTACCTTGAAAAACAAAAAAAAAAAAAAAAAAAAAAAAAAAGTGTTGAAGCTATTAATTTAATCTGAAGAAGATTTGTTTGGAAATTCCATGTTCAGAATGGATCCCTCTACATACACCTATAGGTAACCAGTTAGCATCAGTAACATAAAAAACATTCTTACACGGTTTCAAATTTTTTACTGGGATTAGCAGACTGAACCCAGGGACATATCCCTAGAGGTTTTATACAGAGCGATTCATACTCCACCCTTGGCTGTTCTCTGACCTTTACTGCATTTGATAATAATACAGTGTGTTGTTAATTCTATTGTCAACTTGGTCAGATTAGGAATCAAGTAAGAGACACACCTCTTGAGCATGTCTGTGAGCAGATGTCCAGAAGGATTAATGGGGGGAAGAAGACCTTCCCCGAGATTGTGTAGTCCTTCTGGCAGCAGCCTACACATAAGGAAACTCCAAGAAAACATGAGCCTTTTGCCTGGCTGCCCTTGCTATTTGCTGATGTGTGTATCTACCCTGTTGCTGCTATCCTTCTCAGACATTGAAACCCAGCTTCATCAGCCTTGCAACATGACTTGAAGACCAGCTTCTCTCCAGGAATTCTCCAGGTCTTCAGCAACAGATCAAGACTGCTGAAGCATCCAGCCTCCTGGTCTGAGCAGCTACTAGATTCTCAGAATTCCCAGCCATTGTGGGGCTGCCAGCTGGTATCCTATAAGCCAATCTAATAAATATCCTTTATAATATATGTTCATGTTATTGTTTCTGTTCCTCTAGAGAACTCTGACTAATAGCTAAAGTTATACTAATGGTGTTATAATGATAATGAAGAAAATAATAGCTACAGTCATACTAATCATGCCATGAAATGTGTTTTCCATGCATTTTCCCTCTGTCCTCAACAACTCTACAAACAAAAATCAATTATAAGGGCTGGAGAGATGGCTCAGTGTTAAGGCCTGTGAAGCCTAAAGATCCATGTTCAATCTCTCTCCAGATCCCACATAAGCCAGACTCACAAAGGTAAGGCAAACACAGGGTTGCACATGCCCACTAGGAGACATAAGCATCTAGACCTTGAATGCAGTGGTTAAGGCCCTGGTATACCAATTCTCTCTCTCTCTCTCTCTCTCTCTCTCTCTCTCTCAAAAAAAATAATAAAATAAAATAAATTCTAAGTCTCTTCACCCACAAGAAAACCAAACTTTGATGGCATAAGCCAATTTCCTCAGGCCCACAGAATGCAGATGGACAGAATTCATACACTGCCTGGTCCCAAATCCATAGTTGGACCATGGTGCTCTCATTCTTTATGAAGCAGAGTCATGGAATAATTCCTAACCTCCTCACAGAGGGCACCATCTTCCTTCTATGCTACCAGCATGCCTGCTCCCTTCCCACTTCCTGACCATACCCTTCCAAGCTCCCAGTTGCAGCTCAGAGACCCTCCCCACCATTCCCTAGAATAAGTGTTACTATCCCTCTTTTAAGCTAAAGAAGCTGAAGCCCAGAGAGGCTTAGTAACTTGCCTTAAGCAATACAGTAAGTGTTAGTACTAATAGTTCAACCCACAATGGTCTTACTCCAAGTCTCCTGGCCCTAACCATTATGCCTGACAAGTAAAATATATCCAACCCTAAAAGATCCTTTGTTATGGGTAAGAGGCACAGGCTTCAAAGTTAGAAAATACAAGCCCATGTCTGGTCAGTTTTTCCAAGAACTATCTATACCCTTAAATAAGAAATCTCATCTCTATGTGCCTCCGTTTCTTCCGTGATAGGACAGAGGGCCAGGTGATCCTTAGTGACTTTTTTTTTTTTTTTGCCTTCTACAAGGCAAAACAAGGGAAAGATAAGGAAGAGGTGACAGAGGGAGGCCACTTCCATGACCAAGAGTCTTCCAAGGTAGATGTGGACTAAATCACCTAGACCTAGGTATATCTACTCCTGAGAATGACACCTGAGTGTCCTGTGTAGCTGTGGCCAGCTCTCATGGCTCCAAGCATTTACAAGGGCCCCTAAGAGAACAGAGGTCTTTGTCTGGCCCAAAGACAATTCATACTTTTCAGTTCACTGCCTTGTCTGTAGGAGTTCTCTGTCCCAACTTGCTCCCAAAAACTTCATGTGCTTTGAAAAGACTTCATAAAAACCTTTCAACTCAGAAAATGTTAATTGATCCATTATCTGAAGGAAGTCACTAGTCAGCAGGAGGAGCCCAGCATGGCCATTTATGAAAAGCCAATTTGTAGGAATAAGGACAAACCTTCCCCAGTGGCTCTGCTGAAGCAAGTAAAGATGATATGAGGCCATAGGTCAGGTATACCAGTGCCACCTAAAGAACCCCTTTCTCTTGACTTTATGTGGGTTGGCAAAGATATGATCTGACTGCACCCCAGCAAGCTTGTAGTCCTAAGGTCAGGGGTACACTGTTGTCCTGATCAGCAGTAGAAAGTGTCAGCATCAGACAGGAGCCTCAATAAATGAAGTCTCAGCCAGAGACCTGCTGAGACACAACCTGTACTTCCACAAGGTCATGGAAGGGTCACTCAGAAGCCAGAGAAGCCCAAGACTGGCCTCTGCTCAGCCTAGCTCACTTGCTGGCATTGGGAACCTGCCACTTCCCTCTACAGGGCCTCTGGCGAGTTTCCAACCTGGGCCTTATCTAAAATGGAATGAGACATCATACCTCCTAAGGCTGTTTGAAGAATTAAGTGAGATCACACACATAAAAGGGTTTCACACGGCATTTGGCAAGTATGATATTCAAAAAATATGAAGTCCCTGCCTCCAACAGTTCCAGAAACTGTCAGTGGCAGGAATGAACAAGTGTCTTTAAAATGATACCAAGCAGACCAGAGATTTCTGCACATCCATGTTCATAGTGGCATGATTCATAGCAACCAGAGGTGGAAGTGACCCAAGTGTACATCAGTGAATGAATAGCTAAATAAAAACTGGCATTTCCATGTGATGGAACTTTTATTCAGTCTTAAAAGGGCAAGGAAATTCTGACACGTGCTACAACACAATGACAATTGAGAAAGTTGTGCCAAGTGAAATAAGCCAGTCTCAAGAGACAAATATGGCACACTATTACCTATATGAGGTCCTTAGAATAATCAAATCCATAAAGACAGGAAGTAGTATAATGGTGAACAGAGGCTGCCAGGGCAAACGGGTTGAGTGCTTAATCATGCCGTAGGTCCAGTTCTGGAAAATGATAATGTTCTAGAGATGGATGACGGTGATGGGTTGCATGATAGTGAAAATGTGTTTGATCCTACTCTTTGCTTCCCTAAGATTCTTCTGGTCAGGTATTTGTTCACAGCAGTAAGAAAGTAATTAATACATACTTCTTACCTCTGTAGATTCACAGTGTTCCTTTCCCAGAGACTTTCTCATCTACATTGTAAGCTCCTTAGAGATGGATGACAGAAGGATTAACTAAGAACTGAATCAGAAAGTACACTTCTTTTATTTAAAAACTACTGAGAATGAAGGTAGAAGGTAGCACAAAACAGTGGGAAAGACCCAGAAACAAGCCCTACAAAGGGTGAAGCTGGAGATTTAGTCTCTCAGGACTCCTCTCAGACATGAACTTGTCACCTGTCAGAGAAAGACAAGAAAGTCCAGATCTTCTTTTGAAGACTCCAATTCCAGACTCTCTCAACTAGTATCAACAAGTCTCAAAATGTTACACAAAATTGAAAAGGAAGAAACACTACCAAATTCATTCTACAATGCCAGTGATAACTCTGAATCTCAAACCAGATAAGACACAACAAAAGACAGAAGACTATAGACCAATTACACTGATTAATACAGATGCAAAAATATTCAACAAAATACTTACCAACTGAATTCAAGATCACATTAAGAATATTCACATATCATGAGATGGCTTAGAAGTTAAGGCATTTGCCTGTGAAGCCTAAGGACCCAGGTTTGATTTCCTAGTACCCATGTAAGCCAGATGTACAAGGTGACACATGTGTCTGGAGTTAATTTGCAGTGACTGGAGGCCCTGGTGTGCCCATTCTCTCTCTCTGCCTCTCCTCTCTCTCTCTCTGAAAGAAGGAAATAAGAAAGGAAAGGAAAGGAAAGGAAAGGAAAGGAAAGGAAAGGAAAGGAAAGGAAAGGAAAGGAAAGGAAAGGAAAGGAATCATATATCATGACCAAGTCAGTTTCATCCCTAGGATGCTAAGTTGGTTCAGACATACCTCAACATAATAAAGACTTTAGTGCCAACCTTATAGAAAGCATTTCCTCTAAAATTTGAGACCATTTCATCTAAAATCCGGCATGATGTGCCTACTATCTTCACTCTTATTTAATATGGTGTTCAAAGTCTTAACTAGAGAAATAAGTCAATAGAATGATATAAATGTAAAAAATTGAAATGGAACAAGTTAAATTATCCCTATTTGCAGACAATATGATTCTATGCTTAACACTCATGTATTCTACCAAAAAAACTTCTTTTTTTTGGGGGGGGGGGAAGAAACACAGAGAGAGACAGAGAGAGAGGGAGAGGAAGACAGATAGAGCTGGACACGCCAGCAGCCTCTTAGCTGCTGCAAACGAGATCCAGATGCATGTCCCTTGTGGTCAAGTGAGGCATTGTGCCCTTGTATCACTTTGCATCTGGCTAAACATGGGACCTAGAGATTGGAACCACTGGAGATAGGAACCAGTGTTCTTAGGCTTAGGAGGCATGCACCTTAACCACTAAGCCATCTCTCCAGCCCCCCAAAACCTCTATATCTGACAAATACCTTTAGTGAAGAAAGAGAATATAAAGTCAACAATTAAGAAAATCAGTCACTTTTATATGCACCAACAATGAACTTGCTGAGAAAATAATCAAGAAAATTATTCCATTCACAATAACCTCAAGGAAAAATAAAATATCTAAGAATAAACCAAGGATGTGAAAGACCTCTATAAGAAAAACTTTAACAGATGAACAAAGAAATTGAGGCAGACATTAGATGATGTAACACCTTCCTGGTCATGGCTTGGCAAGAGTAATATTGTGAAAATAGCTATGCTACCAAAATTAATCTACATATTCAATGCAATAATCATCAAAAATTCTACTGACATTATTCATAGAACTAGAAAAACAATCCTAAAATTTGTATGGGAACACAAAAAAATTGCAGATAGATAAAGCAGTTCTAAAAAAAGAAAGAAAGAACATAGTCAGAAGCATCAAATTACATGACCTTGAACTATACTATAGAGGCATAGTGATAAAGACAGCAGGAAGGCAACACAAGAACAGATGTGTCGATCAACAGAACATAATAGAAGACCCAGAGATAAAGTCATACAAATATGTGCACCTATTTTTTCTCAAAGGTGTCAAAAATACATACTGGAAAAAAACAGCCTATTCACTAAATGGTGTTGAAAAAAGTGAATATTTACCTGTAGAAGAATGAAATTAGATCCATATCTCTCATCCTACAGATACACACACACACAAAAATCAACACTAAGTGGCTGAAAAACCTTAATTTAAACCAGAAGTGCTGAAAGTGCTAAAGAAAAACAAAGAGGAACAATTTAAGCCATAGGTATAGACAACAAATTTCTGAATAGAACCCCAATAGTAAAGGAAATGCTCCCAGGAATTGAAAATGGGATTACATGAAATTAAAGGCTTCTGTATAGCCAAAAAATTCACCAAAAAATGAACAGATAGCCCATAAAGTGGGAGAAAAGTTTTACCAACTATACTTTAGACAAGTGGTTAATATCAAGAATATATAAAAATTAGAGCTGGGTGTGGTGGCGCACGCCTTTAATTCCAGCACTTGGGAGGCAGAGGTAGGAGAATTGCCGTGAGTTTGAGGCCACCCTGAGACTACATAGTTAATTCCAGGTCAGCCTGGACCAGAGTGAAACCCTACCTCGAAAACCAAAAAAAAAAAAAAAAAAAGAATATATAAAAATTAAACTCCAAGCACCCAAAACAAATGGTGCTAAGGATGTGAGGAAAGAGGACTCGTTATCCACTGTTGGTGAGAGTCTAAACTAGTTATCCAGTGTGGGAAACAATGTGAGACTTCTCAAAAAAACTAAAAATACTACTACTATGTGGCCCAGATACACCAGTCCTGTGCATATATCTAAAGGAGTCCACATCCTTATACAGCAGTCATTGCACATATATATTTATCACTGCTCTTTTCACAATACTAAAGAAATTAAATCAGTCTTGATGTCCATTAGTAGATGAATGGATAATGAAAATATGGTACATATATACAGTTGAATTTTATTCATCTATAAATAAAAATAGATTATGAAGTTTGCAGTAAAATGGGTGGAACTAGAAAACATTATAGTAAGTGGAGGACCTATAGTAGTTTTTTTTCTCATTACTAGGACAAAATCCTGACCAAAGTCAGTTTCAGGAAAGAAGGGTTTATTTCAGCTTACAGTTCACAGTTACAGGCCAGCATGGCAGGGAAGGCATGGCAGGAGCATGAAGCAGCTGGTCACATTGGGTCTGCCGTCTGGACATAAAGAACAATGGATACTGGTGTTCAACTAGCTCTCTCCATTTTATGAAGTCTATGACCACAGCCCACGGAATGCTGCCACCCCACAGTTAAGGTGGGCCTTCCCATCTCAATTACCCTAATCAAAATATTCCCTCACTGGCATGCCCAAAGTCTCATTTCCTAGGTGATTCCATGTCCTATCAAGTCCAAAGTCAAAATAAACCATCAAAAGTCCACCTATGTCAACTTGTCACTTTTAAGTCATAACCTTCTGCCCCTTGTCACCATAGTTTCATGGCCATCTCATGATGCAAATCCACTCAGTACAACTGTTAAAGTCCTGTAGTCTTTAACAGCCCCAACATAATTCAAAAGTGTAAATGCAGAATCATATTTGAAATTTGGGCAAACTCTTATATGTGAGCTTTTATAATTAAGGAGACTCAAAATTCATCAAAGATGAAAATCAGAGGCTATACAGATTCAACACTAAACAAGACATATTTTTCACACCTTCCAAGGTTCAGAGAACATTGCAGAAGGAGGAGTGGAAACAATGTAAGAGTCATAGAGGGAGAAGGAGTACTTTGGTTCACTGTCCTGATAGGAACCAACTGGTGCATTCAAGACTCACAGTCTTGTCAGTTCAGAGTGGAGCTGCCCCAAGAGAGAAACTTTGTGTGATATAGAAAGCAGAGTCAGAGATGTAGGGCTACCCAAACCCTTTGGAGACTAGATGATGTTATCACAAGTGCTAGATAGCTGACACGGAGCTGTAAGATTCAGAGTTTCCCTGCTGAGGTTTTTCAGCTTACCTTAACTGACCTATGGTTCTGTCATCTCCAACCTCCATTCCCCCTTATGGACCACCTTCATAGCTTACACAGTTGCCTCTCTCAGGGACTCTGACCCTGTTACATATTGCTTGGACTCAACAGCTCTCTGGAACTAGTGTAATATTCCATGTCCCCTCAATTTTTTCATCTTTCTTGCCTCTAAACAGTACCACATGGATGATGCTGGCAGCTTGGAATATACTCTGACCTTTTGAGATCACAGTTGTAGCTACCACCATAGGCCTTCCAGGCTGACCTTACATAAACACTTCCCTATGAGGTTGTGTTCATCCAGTGATGAGTACCTGGGTTGATTCTAGCTCTTACCTATTATGAATTGAGCAGCTATAAACATGGTTGACTAAATATCTCTGAACTGAGATATGGAGCTTTTGGGTTAAATGCCCAGTGAGGGAATAACTGGGTCCGTTGGTACCTTTATAGTCATCCTTTTCAGGAGGCTCCCTATTGATTTCCACAGTGGTTGTACCAGTTTACATTTCCACCAACAGTGAATGAGTTTTCCTATTTCTCCACATCCTCACCAACATTTGTTTTCATTTGATTTTTTTTAATGTTGGTTATCCTTACTGTGGTAAGGTGGAATCTCATAGTTGTTTTAATTTGCATTTCCCTAATGGTTAGGGATGTTGAACAGTTTCTTAAATGTGTGTTAGCCATTTGTAATTCTTCCTCTGAGAACTTCCTATTCAGTTCTCTGTCCCACTTTTGGAGTGGGTTGTTTGATTTTTTTATTGTTCAGATTTTTGAGTTCTTTTTAGATTCTAGATATTAGGCTTCTGTCTCCCATTAAGTGGGTAATTGATTAGCTCTGCTTACAGTATGTTTGTCTGTGCAAAAGCTTTTTAGCTTCATGAGATCCCATTGGTTGAGTGCTTGTTTAATTTCCTGGGTTACTGGTATTTTGTTCAGGAAGTCTTTCCCCAGTCCTATATCATGGAGAATGCCTCCTATTTTTTTCTTCCAGTACTTGAAGAGTTTCAGGTCTTATATTGAGATCTTTTAAACCGTTTAGACTTGATTTTTCTGTATGGTAAAATGAGTGGGTCTAATTTCATTTTTCTACATATTGTCATTCAATTTCTCCAACACCATTTGTTTAAGCTATCTTTTCTCCAGTCTACATTATTGGCACCTTTGTCAAAGGTCAAGCAGCTGTGGTTACTTGACCTAAGTTCTGGGTCTTCAATTCTGTTCCATTGGTCTATGTTTCTGATTTTATTCAGGACCATGCTGCTTTTGTCACTATGGCTTTGTAATATAGCTTTAGAGCAGGTATGGTGATACCACCAGAGGTGTTTTTTTTTTTTTTGTTGTTGTTGTTGTTTTTTTTTTTTTGTTTAGTTTTGTTTTGTTGCTGAGGATATGATTGGATATCTGAGGCTTTCTGCCATTCCATATGAATTTTGAGATCATTTAAAAAATATCTGCAAAGAATGATGATGGCATTTTTATTGGTATTGTGTTAAATCTGTATATTGCTTTTGGTAGAATTGCCATTTTCACAACATTAATTCTACCTATCCAGGAGCATGGAAGGTCTTTCCATCTCCTCAAGTCCTCCTCAATTTCTTTCTTGAGCTTATTGTATGTTTTCATTATATAGGTTTTTCACATTCTTCATTAGTGTTATTCCAAGGTATTTATTTATTTTTGTTGCTATTGAAAATTGGACAGCCTCACTCATTTCTTTGTCTGTATATTTGTCCTTTGCATATAGAAAAGCTACTGATTTTTGTGCATTGATTTTTGTACCCTGCCACTTTAGTGAAGGAATTAATCACCTTTAGAAGTTTTGAGATGGACACTTTCAGGTCACTTATATATAGGATCGTGTCATCTGCAAATAGGGCTAACTTGACTTCTTCCTTTCCAATTTGAATCCTTTTTATTTCTTTCTCCTATCTTATTGCTTAAGCTAGTACTTCTAGTACTATGTTGAAGAGCAGTGGTGAGAGTGGGCACCCTTATCTTGTTCCCAATCTCAGTGGGAACTCCTTGAGTTTTTCCCCATTAAATATTATTTGGGCTTTAGGTGCTTTATATATAGCCTTTATTGTGTTGAGATGTAAACCTTTCATGCCTATTCTTTCCAGCATTTTGATCATGAAGTGGTGTTGCATTTTGTCAAACGCCTTCTCTGCATCAATTCAGATGATCTCATGTGGTTCTTATGGTTAAGTTTATTTATGTGGTGTATTATGTTAACTTATTTCCGTATGTTAAACCATCCCTGCATCCCTGGGATGAAGCCTACTAGATCCTTGATGCTTTTGATGTGTTTTTGAATTTGGTTTGTGAGGAATTTGTTCAGGATCTTTGCATCTAAGTTCATTAGGTATTTAGGCCTATAGTTTTCTTTCCTTGTTGCATCTCTGTCTGGTTTTGATATTAGGGTGATGCTCACTTTATGAAAGGAGTTGGGTCAGATTACCTGGTCTCTGATTATACAAAACAGTTTGAGAAAAATTGGTTTCAGTTCTTCTAGGAAGGTTTGATAGAATTCAGCTGAGAAGCCATCTAGACCAGGACTTTTCTTTGGGGGAGGTTTTTTATTACCTTTTCAATGTCCATGGATGTGATAGGTTTGTTTAGTAGATTAATCTGCTCTGAGTTTAGTTTTGGTAGGTGGTATGTATCTAGGAATTCATCCATTTCTTCCATATTATTAAATTTTGTGAGGTAGAGATTTTGGAAGTATGCCCTAATGATTCTTCCAATTTCATTGATGTCTGTTGTGATCTCTCCTTTCTCATTTCTGATTTTTGTTAATTTGAGACTTTTTTTTTTTTTTTTTTTTGCTTGATCAAATTGGCAAGGGTTGATCAATCTTGGGTTATTTTTTTTGAAGAACCAGCTCTTTGTTTCATCAATCTTTAAAATTGTTTTCTTAGTTTCCAATTCATTAATTTATGCTCTAATCTTGATTATTTCTCTCCGTCTGGAGCTCCTTGGGTTGGCTTCTTCTTGTTTTTACAGTGCCTTTAAATGGACACAGTCCAACACAGGGAACCCAGACCAGGGAACTGGGAGGAACCAGGAAACAGGGGTCTGAGAGGAGCTGGGAAACAGGGGTCTGGCCTACTCACTCCACTCCATGCATGCCAGCACACAGTCTGGTGCAGGGTACTCAGACCAGGGAACTGGGAGGAGCCAGGAAACAGGAATCTGGCCTACTCACTCCACACCACACCTACCTGCACATAGTCTCTCCTTCTTATATAATCCAATATCACAAACCATGGAGGGCAAAACAATTGAATAAAGTAGAAAGGCAAATACTGGAGGTAAAGGGATAAAACAGGGAAAGAGGGGCAGGGAGATCAAAGTGAGGTGGGGAAGTAGGGAGAATCAATCAAATGAAATATGTATGAAAACTCATATGGAATCTTATTACTGTATAAACTAATTCATAAAAGTGTTTTGTTGGGTGTGGTAATACATATTTATAACCCCAGCATTCAGGAGGTTGAAACAGAAGGATCATGAGTTCAATGCCAGCCAGGGATATATAGTGAAACACTCAAAAAAGTGGGTTAAGTGCTTGATGTCAAGCATGACAATCTGAGTTTCTGCCTCCAGGTATGTGCCCATGCCTGTAATCCCAGCACTGGGGAGGTGCAGACAGACTCTGTCTAGTCAAATCAGTGAGTTCTAGGTTCAGCAAGAGATCCTGGTTCAAAGAAAAAGGTGGAGAGCAACTGAGGAAGATTACAGTATTGACCCCTGAGCTCCATGTGCACACATGTATGCATACATGCAAAAAAATTCTCACTGTACTATAGTTCTACAGTCTCAGCTGACCTATGCTGTTATATTAGACCATGCTGTAAAAAGAAATTGGCAAGATCATCTTGCTGCCTAAGGTCAGTCATATCTTGTATTTAGTCCAGAATCACAATCTCAACCTAGAATAATCCAGAACTAAGATAATGATATCACAACACTTCACATTGCTCTTGTTTAGTGCCATTATTTTAGAATCCAGAATATGGAAGAATATTGTGGTTGGCTATGAATCCCATTTGGTAAACAATGGAGTTTTTAAAATATTAATATTTCAAGCACAGGGCTGAGAAATGGCTTAGTGGTTAAGGCATTTGCCTGCAAATCCAAAGAATCCCAGTTCAATTCTCCAGAACCTATGTAAGCCAGATATACAAGGGACACATGCATCTGGAGTTTGTTTGCAGTGGCTAGAGGCCCTGGTGTGCCCATTCTCTCTCTGTCTTCCTCTCTTATCTCTGGCTCTCTTTCTCTCTCTTTCTATCTGCTTGCAAATAAATAAATAAAATTTTTTTAATTAAAAAAAATTTTAAAAATGTAAGAAGCTCAGCTCTTCCCTGGTTACTATATAGATGGTTTGACATGATGCCCAGGGATTGAGGGGACAAGAGAAAAAATGAGTGTGATCCAGATGATTTTTTTTTCTTTTTTTTTTTTTTTTTTTTTTTTTTTTTTTTTTTTTTTTTTTGAGGTAGGGTCTCACTCTGGCTGACCTGGAATTAACTATGTAGTCTCAGGGTGGCCTCAAACTCATGGTGATCCTCCTACCTCCGCCTCCCGAGTGCTGGGATTAAAGGTGTGTGCCACCACACCTGGCAGATGATTTTTTTTTTTTTGAGGACAAACTATTCTCTTAGAATTAAGAAGAAAATATTCAAAAATTAATCTAACTTTAGATATCAAATAGCCAAAACATTTTAGGGAAAGTGATAAGTCTTTGACATCTCCGTCATACCATTTGCTTCCAACTTGATGGCAATTTGTCAGCTTTTCTTAGCACTAGAAGTCTTAGTCTGAAATTTACTAAAGAGAAAAGAAAGCTTTAAACCTAGAGAGACTCCAAGTGGCTTGATCTTGAGTTTCAGCTTCTGGATTTCCAGCTCAGCATTGTTCCCCCTGCAGAATGGTGCTTCCTTTAGTTCGCATGCTGTGATAGGAAAGCAGCCATTGTACAGCTGCACAGCAATTGATTTACCAATCTCAGTAATCAGGAGAAGGAAGAGCTTAGGTATGAGGAAAGAGCTGGGTAGCTTTTCACACAGCACATTAAAAGCCTGAATACTTTAATCCTCATGACTGAACTAGTACAGATTTGGTGAACTTTGTTGGCATGCCTTACTTAATAAAGCCTTTTCCCTCCTTAAGTTTGAAATAAATTGACAAGAACTTGAGATAGGAATCTATCAGTATTATCAAATAAGAATTCAATGTCACCCATCAAAGCTCCCCTGCAGTGGTTCACCTTGTTCCTATGGGGTACTCTGCAAGGCAGAGTGACAGAGCTGGAGGCAAAATCTATTCATTTATGAAAACAAAAACCCACAAACATTTAGTTGATGGTCTAGTTAGGCACATTACTAATCCAGTGCTCTCTAGAGCTATCAGTCATTTTTTTTTCTGAACTGAAAATATTGAAAGTGTAAAATAGTATATTCGGGTGAACTGTCCATATTGAAGCCACCTGTAGAAACAGTGTTCCAGCAAACACCAAAAGCATTCAAAATGACCACAGAGAATAATACACAGCAAACTTCAAGCAATAATAGCAAATAGGATATTTCCAAGAAAAGGGAATGTATCTGCCTAGAGGACACTACAGTTAACTCATCAACAGATTCCCATGACAGGAAGACTCAACTCAACCCAAAAGTTTTATAATTCATATGCCTAATTTTTGCCTTTGTTTAGTGTACCTCAGCTATGATGCTAAATTCTTCTTTTCTTGTTAAATCTGAACAATAATGCCATCTTAGGACTTCTGAAAATAAGTGGAAGGTTTGAATGGAAAAGTTGCTTTATGTTGTCATGGAAATCTGTAGAAAAGAAAATGTACTTAAAATGTCATGAATATTTTTCCCTTCAAGTAAAGAGTTTATAATGTTGAAAGAAAGAAAAGAAAGAAATAAGAAAGAAAGAAAGAAAGAAAGAAAGAAAGAAAGAAAGAAAGAGAATGAAAGGGGAGAGAGATGGAAAGAGAGGGAGAGAGAAAAAAGAAATGAAGAAGGAAGTAAAGAAAGAAAAGAAGGAAGAGAGAAAGAGAAGGAGAGAGAAAAAGAAGGATGAAAGGAAGGAAGAAGGGAGCAGGGAAAGGAAGGAAAGAAGGAAGGAAGGAAGAGAGAAGGGAAGGAAGGAAGGGAGGGAGGGAAGAAGGAAGGAAGGAAGTTAAAGAAGAAAGTTAAGGAAGGAAGTTAAGGAAGAAAGAAAGACCAGGAAACACTGGCAGCAAACTAAAGTTTGAAAACACGGCTGGGAATTGTTACTGCCTAAAAGAGGTCAGAAATTTGGAATGAGAGGTCCTCAATATCAAAGACATAAACTTTTGTTATTTTCTTGCTACATATATCTGTGAATGGATTCTGGGGACAGCTAAAACATGGATGGAAATTGGCATTTAGGAGCATCTGGAATTGGTGCCCGAGGAAGAGCCTAGTTTGCATGGTTTGTTACTGAAGTCAGTGATGGTTCCCTGCATACTCTCAGGGTCTCCTCACTGGATCCACTTCCTCCAGCTGCTGCACATTGCTGGTGTGTGCCAGTCCTCCACAGTCCACCTGTATGCTCACTCAGCATTTTCCATTAAAGATCCCATCTCACCCAACCTTGTTTTAATTCCCACACACCTGTTCACTGCTGTACCTGCCATTTTACCTGAATCTATACCTGAGCAGGAATAGCCTAATGGGTGGAGCAATCCTTTTTTACCCAGTGTTTATGCATGGAGACGACAGCCACATGTTTATGAATCATGCAGTGAGGACTCACCCTGCCTGATAGTCCCATGGAGGCATGGAGGGCTGACCTCCCTGCTGTTCTTTCGGTAAGGAAAGTAAAGCTTTCTGTTTAGGTCTTTGCTTTACTTATTTTTCCACCCTCACGCTCTAATGCAACACTGAATGATGAACAGTCCTAAGCTTTTCTTCTGATCTTTTGACTGGATAAACAATTGCTTTCCAGCAGCCTATGCCATAATATCACAGATTAAATAATCCCTGGACAGAGCCGTTCCTATTCCTGCAAACAGGCCCTTCCTTGAGGTGCTTTCCTCCTGCTGCTACAGTACCCTCTGGGAGACTAGGATCTTGAGCATGGTCCTCAGCTCCTCCTGCTCCCACTCACCTCCCTCCTCTGATTATCCAGCAAAATGCTGCCACATCTTGCTAAACTTCAAGTATCTTCAGGCTCCATCTCCATTTTCCCTCACTGTGCCAGTGGTCTAGTCTGAAGCCTCAACTGTTCTGTCTCATCTTTTGAGTATCAAGTGCTGTGATAACACCCTAATCTGATTAGCTCTTTTACCTTTTGCCTATGTTGTTCTCATCATATTCAGTCATTGCCAAGACCCCTATGAAGGAGCCTGGCTCCCAATGTTTACTTTTAGGAGCTTCATAGTCTCGGATTTTATATTTAAATCTTTATGCCACTTTGAGTTGACTTGATTTTGTGTATATAAGATAAAGGCCCAATTTCATTCTTTTTCATGTGTTATTCTTATTTATGGCTGATCATTCAGGAGTCACTTATTTTCAGCACAGGTAAACAGTTATGAATCTCCAAAGTTACCACTGGCCACTGGGGTGGGGGAGCTTATATGACCAAAGCTGAAAAAAGCACCGAACTATGGACATGAATTAGTTATTTGGAAAACACTGTAATGAACACATCATGTCCATGTAGTCAAATAACAGCAGTGCCTTCCCCACTGGAGCCTATGGCCTCCCCAGCCATGGGCTTTTGGCCAGGTTTATAGTACTAGATGTGAATTCCCTTCTGTACAATAAGCCACAAAATCAAGCAGAAAACAATTAGTGACACCATTAACAGACTTTCTACTATTGCACCAGTGGATACATCCTGTCTGGCCAGTTGTACCCAGGGTCCCACAACTGAGTAAAACTCTTGATTGTAATTTTCTCCAACAGCCTGCACAGCACCTTCCAGCACTCTGAGCACTAGCCAACTGGGAGGAAGCTTCCAGCTCCATTCCTGATTGATTTCCCTGTGTCCTGTGACTAGGGTGTGTGGTATCTTCAGCAACAGGGTCTTATCCTTTAGTTCTGGTGGACAACAAAGAGTATTGGCAATAGCCTGTATTGTTTTGGAGCTTCAGGTGCTTCCCCAACCAACAACACATAAGGAGATATCCCACCCCTGGTACTAAAATATTTTTAAGTTTTTAAGGCATGATTTTCTGAATTTCATTGCTAGCTATTACAATTCTTTCTTTTTCATTTTTTATTAAATTAATTGTTTTATCTTTCTTTTGGTTAGTTTGGCTAAAGGTTTAAACTACTTGTATTTAAAATAATTATGATAGGTAAGGATTTATTATTGCCATTTGGTTGACTATTTTATGTTTGTCTTATAGTTCTTATGTTCCTTTCTTTACTGTCATCTTTCTTTGTATTTCATTGGGACTTTTTTTTTAATTCTGCCCTTTTTTTGTATTCTATGCTTTGTTTCTGTATTTTCTTTTGTGTAACTTCTATAGGTATTTGTGGCTATTAAGGTTCTTATTTAAAATATCATAGTTATATCAGTATTTTTAAAACAGATAGATAGCCTCCACATGCACAGGAACACACACACACACACACACAAAAGAAAGAAAGAAGGAGCCACCACTTTTCTTAGTCATCAAAGATTGTCTTCTTTATAATACATCCAGAGATTTTGTGTGCCTCTCAAACTTTTTTTTTAATCCATGCCACTATATTTGTTTTTGTGTCCCCCCACAGGGAGCTACAGTGTGCCAAGTCTTATCCATGCCCTGAGACTAGTAGATAAAAGCCAGTCCAAAAAGAGCTGAGGTGCTGGGTCTATAGTCCAATTCCTTCCCATCTCAGAGAGAAGATGGATGGGGTTAAGGGTTATCATTAAAATGATTTATACTGAGCAGAGTGGAGGGAGAGACAGATATCTGCACACTCGTGCCAACTGCACCTTTGCCTTACTCTCTATCATCCTGTGGTCCCAGGTAATGTCAGGTCCTATTAGCCTTTTATATAGATGGAGAGGCAAATCATGCAGGTGACAGGCAGAGAAGCCGAGGGCTAAATGGTAATTTGACTGCTTGTGAGGAGAAGTGGAAAGCCTGTGACCCAGAATCTTATTTGGATGTTCTTCTCTACCCTAGGCATGTGACCAGCCAGAGGCTCTGATTGTCTAGAACTCCTTGGCAAGGATCTTCTGTTAACACCCTCTGCTTTAGGCTCTTCCTCACTCTATTCACAGCACATTTCAGGCTGGATCCCCTTCTCAGAGCATCCTGTTTCTTAACTGTCCTTTCTATCAGCCCTCCTTCCAGGTGACAAAAAGCTTCATGCCACCATAACTCTCCCCCTGGAGAACCTTTATTACATTCTGAAATTATACTGCAGATTCACTTGTCTTTAGTGTATCTCTAGACTACGAGCTGCATGCCAGTAAGGTACATGGCTACTTAGTTTTTCATAAAATTCTTTGGATGACTTAGGACACTGTCATATAAAGAATTCAAGTATGAAGTCAATAAACAGTTGATGAATGAATAAACAAAGGAACTTATGACTCAAGATAGAAAAATAACCCTCTGAAAGAGAAAATGAAGTGGAGGAGGAATATGTTGCTAGGTAAATAATATTTACATTCACTTGAAATCAGTGTCTCTAACAGCTTTTTCAGGTTTAATCCCCACTGACCCAGAAGGGTGAAACTATGAGCTACACTGGAAAACAAGAGTGTATTGTCTCATTTCACTGGCCAGGCCACTCACAATTTGATGTTAGAGATTTTTAGCCAAAGGGCCTTTGTCATCTGTCAGGAGAGGCCATTCACTGCCTGCACTTTGTTCCTGACAGCTTTGTGAATGATGAAGGAGGCCATCCTTGGCTATTTCTACTCTCTAAGGCAACTGTTTGCATCTATAGCCATGTGCTCTTTGATGTTTCATTCATAAGAACAAGATCATATTGCAAGAATCCTAGTGTCCAAATCCAACATCTGGAGCCCTTGCTGTCAAAGGTAGCCTGATAATAATAGCTATAAGACATGCCTTCGACTTCCACCCCCTCCATTTTAAGTGATCTTTGTTTTATTGGGTTTTTCTTTATTTTCCCTTGGTGCATGTCTGAGAAGCATTACTTGAGGTAGAAAACTTATTACTACTATTTTAAGCATATTGTGTGAACTTTAAGTAGAAAACCTGTTCAGTAAAATATATGTGCTATGAGCAATATATTTTAAAGTTCTATCTTTTCTTAGTCTCTTGAGATACATGTATAAGGAAGACAAGCCACGTGCACTGCAAAAGAATCCCACTGAATCTCCCTGACCAGTAGGCTCCTCAGAGTCAATCTGAGAGCCCCAGCCATGATAAAATTGGTGGCTTTCCCTTTTGCAGACAGCACACAGAATACATTTTCATATATTATCCTATTTGTTCATCCTGTCAACTTGCCACTTGAAAACCAAAAACAAATTTTAATCTAATTTGACAAATGAGAAAACAAAACCTCAGAGAATTTAAGTGACTTATCCAGAGACACACAGTTCATAATGGCCCACATGGTGCTCAGAAAGGATGTCTGGCACCAAGCCTAATGCTTCCCCCACTCTGTCACACTGCCCCAAACAGAGCAGAGACTGTTCTGAAAACCTAAGTCATGGAAACCACACAGCCCTTGAGAAATAATAACAGTATGCATCAGGCACGGAGTGTGTGCCAAGCATGTGTGGACAGTCCTGTTGTAGATGTTGGCGATACAGCAGTGACCATGGTAGAAGCAGTCCTTGCTCATGGAGCTTACTATCTAGATAAGGGTCTTTAGACCTCAGCTCCATAGAGGGTGGTCCTTTCAGGGTGGGTCACAGGACACGCTCCTGTGTAACCCTCTTCTACCACTGTGGGCCCAGAGCACCAACCTGTTCTGATCTCTCCAGATCTCTCTAGAAACTGACATATGTCCCATGGTGAAAATTTGATTTCCACTTAAGAACAGAACAAGTGAGGGAAAACAAGGAGAAGGGACTGTCAAGCTGAAGACTAATGCATACTGTGGACTAAGGAAGTGGGTGGTCCATAGGTGGGTGCCAAGGTCAAGGCGGGGGAGGTTATGTCGGAGCCAGTCTGCAGGAGAGGGTATGAGCAGCAAGCATCTTGTACAGTGTCCCAGCACATGCTCCAAGGTCACAGGAAACCTGTTCCTTTTCAGGGTATTTCGGGGAGGGAAGGAGGGAGGAGAACAAGCAAGGTGGTGGTGATGGGAAAGGAAAGTATGGCAACTTCTGAGTAGATTTTGAAGCTGGAGCCAACAAAATTTGCTTATTAATTTGTCATGGTGGGAGAGGAGGAGAGGATACTCCAGGAAGTAGCCTGAGTAGCTGAAGGAGACTGCAGAGGCCAGAGGAGGAGTATATTTGGGGAGAAGGAGAGACATTTGTTTTGACTTTTGTGGTGTGCTGCAACATACTGATTCCAAGGAGAAGGACCAACAGACAAAGACCCCAAGACATAGAGCAGTGGAAGGTCTTGCTGAGTCATACCACAAGTGAGTGGCTGCTCTGTCATCCCTGCCTTCTACATACTGGGAGGAACTTGGAAATGGCCAAGGTCACATGCTGGCTCATTGTCGGAGGTGCTGCTGCCCATGGAGTTTGAAGGTTAAATAACTGCTTTTATTCCTCATGGCTAAAATAGGCAGAGCAGTTGTCATACACAACGTGACAAAACTGAATGACCCTTCCTAACCCTAGCCACACTAGTCTTTCCCCAAGAAAACAGAAGAGACCTCACAAGGTCACAACAGCCGGCAATCTACTGCTGCTGTATTCCCTTCCTGAATTAGCCCCAGGCCCACCTCTCCAGACCTTTGCTTCTTTCTTCACAATCTTAGGTTTTCCTTAATTTTGTTCTTCCTGCATTCCTTTTACTTCATTTCTCTGCTGCATTTTGTGTTCTCCTGAGAAGTTGCTCAAAGGCTGCATTCCAGGAAAACCCGGGCTTTCTATTCTACATCTCACTTTGGAGAAGATGTTGAAAAGAAACAATATTATTGTTAGAACACTGTGACCATCTCTCAGCCTCAGAGAAGTGTAATGATCAGTGTTCACAGGACTGCCATCTTCATCCTCTGATCCTCCTCCTCCTCCTCCTCCTCCTGGAAGTCTGGTTCCACCTCATGCTGTGCGCAGCTCAGACGATGCCGGCCACAGCCTCCCATGCCTCATGCTGCATCTACCACAAAGCTTCTACCACACAGCTCCATGACGATTTTTCCCATGGGACTGAGCAGCCACACAGAAGGAGGACCCAGGGGACATGCATCTGGAAAGGCAGTTGGAGCCAATGAAACAGAACTGGTATTGATCCCATGGGCAGCAGGAATCGGATGTGTTTGCAACAGGAAGGACACAGGATCAGATGTGAGTTGAAAGTGAAATGTGGCCTGATGAGATGGCTCAGTGGACACACAAGTATGAGGACCTGAGTTCAGAACCCATGGAAAATACTGGAGATGGAGTGTACTTGTAATCCCAGCACTGGGGAGGGGAGGGTAGAGGACAGTCAGACCCCTGAGTCTACTGGATAACTACTCTAGCTAAACTGGTGAGCTCTAGGTTAGATGAAAGACTCTGCCTCAAAGGATAAGGTAGAGAATGATTGAAGACAACCGACATCACCCTCTGGCCTCCATATACACACACGTGCACCTTCACACATGCAAAGACACACATACACACACACATGCATTACCCTATATATACAAACACACACACACACAGAGTGAGGGGGAGAACATTTGTAGAGAGCTGTAAGGGTCCATATGCTGGAGTATAGCTCTGTTCCCATCCATAAAGGAAGCAGAGGTGGGGATCATGGATAGAGAAGAGCTAACACTGGAGAAGACTTTATAAAGCAGAATCAGCAAAAGCTGGAGCCAGTACAGATCTGAGTGGACAGGAAGGATGGTGCTGTCAAGTGGAAAGGGCCCATCTTCACTCACTCTGCTCCCTCTGCCTGCAGGAGGTCCTGGGCAGCAGTCAAAGCTGTATCCAGGCTGCTGCCCCTATGTCTTCCTAGATACAATATCCAGGCTGCACCCATAGCCTCTGGACTTTCTGCAAAAGATTTCCTGACATTGAGCAAAATTCAACATATCTAGCACTTCCCTTGGACTGTCTTGGGACAGTGCTCACTTTTCTCTCTTGAGCCCTTCTTATGGGGTCTCCTCTTTTCTAGGTCAAGCACTATCCGTTTGTGACCATTCACCAGCTTACTCACATCCCCTTAGTTCCCAGAACCTAGGGCTGCATGTGGTACAGCAGCACGGCCTGCACAGGGTGAAAACAGGCTGACTCCTGCATGTGACAAGAGATGTTGTGGGCACAGGAATAAGCCAACAGAAATTATAATCATTAACACTGAAGATCCTTTCTCCCCAGAAACACATGGGAAAACTTGTCTTAATTAACTTCTCATGACCTGGAAAACAGCTAATGGTTACAACAAGCAAGCATATGCTGAATCAAATAGAAGGAGGCTGAACTACAGCATTTATGGAAATCTCTCTCAAACCACTGACCATGAGCTCCAAGGACCAGAGGCCTCAGAGAGTACTTGACACACAGTAAGTGCAGTTGGTGACTAGAATGCCTCCTGATGTTGGCTTGGTCACAAGCAGGGATGACAGTATTCGCTGGTTTGGTTTGTGGCCAGTTAGTCTTTGCAGAGACTTAATGATAAGCCAGGCATCCCCGAGCCTTTATCTCTTGAGCTGATTATTGAAGCTAAATGTTAGTGTTATAAGAATTTCTATTGTGTTCCTTTTTGCTGTTTAAGCCTCAAGGCTCCCCTGTGCCAAAATCTTGTGGAATTTTCATTGTATTATCCAGCTTACAGGCTATTCTTCCCAGATTGAGATTTCTGTGCTTCCTAAAAATTCATGTCTATGACTTCAATAAAATATTGATTACACTGTGTCCAGCAGGACTGAATAAACATGGAGCCCCCAGACAGTGCCCCCATCTCCATTCCAATAACTCTGACTCTATGGTACATTTATCCATCAACAATGGCCCCCCATGACAGCATTCAGAAAAGAAAATTTGTCTCAAATTATCTGCTTAAAATATACTTTTTTGAAACAAGACTGGCCTTTTTAAAAAAGAGAGAGCAAGAGTGAGAAAGAGAGAGAAAGAGTTGGTGTGCCAGGGCCTCCTTCCACTATAATCAAACTCCAAACACATGCACCACCTTATGTGCTTGTGTGACTTTGCACACTTACGTCACCTTGTGTGCCAGGCTTACATGGGATCTGGCGAGTTGAACATGGATCCTTAGGCTTCCCAGGCACGTGCCTTAACTGCTAAACCATCTCTCTAGCTCAAAATCTACTTTTAAATAGAAGGAACTTTTCACTTTTTAAAGAACTTCCATAGCACTTTCTCTGTATTTCCACTAAAATTCTCCACCTTGTATCAAAGAATCAATTCATATTTTAAGATGAAGGCTTTGTCTTAAGAGAACTGAGTTCAAGGTCTGTCATTTACCCACAGTTCTTAGTCTGAACATTGGTTTCTTCGTGTCTAAAATGAGAATAACAACAGGGCCTACTTTATAGTATTACCATAAGATTAGATGATGTAAACACAGTAAACACAGCTCTTCTACGCTCATGTGGCACACCTGGACCAAAGCCCAACTACATAGACACATAGACACAATGGCTGGGTCTGAGGCAGTCATTTTGTAATCTTGCACTGATAGTAATGAGGAAGAGGAAGAACACAAAAGAATTATAGTTACTAGTTATCACTGAATCTCTGACCCAAAGCCTTAGCTTAGTATTATATGGGGGTGGGAAGGGGAGGATCTAATTGCTGACACTGAGCTATTTTTTTTTTTTTTTTTTTGCAGTTACTTACTTGTAGTTCTCTATTGGTCAGTCTATCGTAACTCACGTTACCGACTAGACATGATTTGTTCTAAGTTACATCACCATTGAAGGAAGAAAATCAGTTAGAAGATAGAGTGTGTGTGTACTCAGGTGCCCGCAGGAAAGCTTTGCTGTTTGTTCTCAAGCCAACTCTGTAACTAGCTATTGGGCAAGATCACTTGGGATTTTTCTCCCTTGCAAATAAGGAGGTAGAAGGCAGCAGGTGTTTCTGGCAGCCTGGCTGTGATGTGAGGGCCTCTGCCAGTCACTTCTATGCATGTGTTTCCTGAGCTGAAGGTTGGCTGTACTCTGGCTGAAAGAGAGGCCACAGCAAAGGCATGAATTGCTGCTATGACCCATCTCATCAAGAGGCCTGGGGCCCTGACAAGGGAAAGGCACAGGGCACTGGGTGAGGGCTGAAGCCAGGAAATACTCCGAGTTCGACCTGTAATTTGAAGCCAGATCAAAAGCTCTGGAGTGGGTGGCTCACACCGGCCTTCCCAGCCCCTGGGGACATACAAGCCCAGTTGGAAGACCTCCAGGTCTCCCTTGGAGTCTGGGGACCTGCAGACACAAGTCAGAGGGGAGAGATGTGGGTGCCCGGCAACAGGGGAAAGGTACCTGAGTGGTAGATTGGCATAGGGGTGGGAGCTGCACACTCCAGAAGGTGGACTCAGGGGAGTGGATTGTAGAACAAGGCCTAACAGGACACCAGGTGACTCCTGTCCTGAGACAGCAGGCCTGCTTTCAAGGCTTCTCTGAAATTTCCCTCTGCCTGGTGTATGCCCTGGCACCTGAATAGTGTGGGTGGGTGGGCTGCCCGCAGCTGGCAGCAGCTCTGTCTGCACAGGTGGTCGCCCTGAGGCAGACAAAGCCAAAAGACTGCCAAGACCCACCACCCCCGCACCATTCCATCACCCAGGATCCAAGAACTTCCAGGTGGAGAGAAGCATTCGCTGTGTGCAGTGACACAAAAGGGGGCAGTGTGAGAAAGGGTTTGCTCTGTGAAGATGGCGGGAAGTTGAGTGAGACCCTCAGCTTTGCCTGCTCCAAGCTTTGGCCGCCTCAATTGTACATGGGAAAGTACTACCAGATGAATGGAGGTTGTAGCGCAGGACTGAGGGTGTAGGTAACTCTTTTGATTTGATCTAAGTGGTAAGGCCTGGGGTGCATGAATGTGGAAACTGCACCAGCTATCACGTAAGACTGGCCATTTCACATGTGCACATGTGAGATCTGAGAAATAGCTGGGCTGAGCCCACCAAGTGGGCCCTGGTGGAGAGACCCAGGGTGTGTCACCTCCTAAACACACCTGTTGCTCTGTCCGTGTTCTCCCTGTCATTGATGTTGGAAAGGGCACCCTGGCATCAGGTTCCATTTCCATTTGGGATATGGGAGTAATTCCTCTCCTGTGCCCCAGTCTCAATGGAGGCAGGGCCAGCGGTAAAGAGAGCTGAGAACACATTCCCCATTAGACAGTGAGAGGAAGAACAGGACCAAATGTCCTTGCCTGTCTCTGACCAGCCATTCTGCCTTCCTGACAAGCCAGTAATGCTAGCTGTGAAGGTGACACTAGGGCTGAGCACTCAGGGGGCCAGAGGAAGAGAAGCAAGCTGCAAGGTGATGGGCAACAAACCTGACAGCCCCATGGTCAGGCCGCCCCCACTGCTGGACTGTGTATCCAGCTCTAATATTATCCTGCTCTGTGTGAGAAAAACTTTGGTCAGAATCAATTAAACAGAAGCAAGTCCACAGATTCTGGAAGCCTGAACTGCCTTAAATTTTATGTATATATTGTCCCCACACCAATACCACCAGCCAATATAGAAGCTATAGAAATGCCTTGGGAGAAAATTCATTCTACCTATTTCTACCAGGAATTGAGAAATGTTTTACAATCACAGCATAGTATTGCATTTATTAGCCATAACACTCTCAGTTAGTGTTAGAGCACAGCCTTTTGTAAGTGTTCAAGCAGTGGTTTCCTGCTGGGGGCTTGTAGGAGATACCCATGTCCTCAACCAGAACCCACCCACTTCCAGCAGGACCAAGACTGTGTACTTTGGCTGCTCATAAGCCCACCAAACACGCAAACACAAACTTAGCACAGCTGAGCAGGGCCCCAAGGCTGAGAATCAAGCAATGGTTCATAAGGACACTTAGGAAAACAATTCTGTGCTCAATCAATAGTGTGGTTTTGCTTGCATGTATTTCTATGAACATAATGGAAGTTCCCAGAAATGTTGTTTCAAGTTTGGAGATCAGGGTGTGTGTTTAACAACACACACTCACTCACCAAGAATCAAGTTGTGTTGTGTAGCCTCCAGCTAGGATGTTCACTTAGCCTAGGCTACCACCTCACAAAGCTCTCCTCATCTTGGACTCACAGTGTCTAAGATCACCAGCAATGGTCCTCTGCTTTCATTGCTTTAAAGTGATGTAAGAACTTTTTCAACACGATGAGCCACAAAGAAATAAGGCAGAATATGTGAAAGCAACTGATAATGTCTATGTCTCTTCCTTTAGTTTAGGTTCCAAGGCTGCAGCTGGCAGGGGCTGCTGCTGTGTCTTTAGGCTCCTCAAAGACAGAAAGAAATTACATCGTCCTAGGAGTCCAGAGGGTAAGCTTCCGAATGTCTGTGAGGGCTTAATGGGTGATGCGCACAGCTGTCCACACCACAGCCCAACAGAACAAGTACCTTGACAAAAGGATGTGTGTGTGTGTGTGTGTGTGTGTGTACAGGTTTCTTTATACCTATTCCTCAATGTATATAAAGTAAGTTTAAGGAGCCTTGTTACTTGATATTTTATAACCTAAAAATATCAGTACATACTTCTTTGATGTACTGGGATTGTGACTGATCCTTCTACTCTTTCTTGGCTTTTTGTTTTGTTTTGTTTTGTTTTGTTTTGTTTTGTTTTGTTTTATTTTGTTTTGTTTTGTTTTGTTTGGGGGTAAGGTCTCACTCTTGTCCAGGTTGACCTAGAACTTACTTCATAGTCCCAGGCTGACCTTGATCCTCCTACCTCTACCTCCCAAGTACTGGGATTATAGGCATGTGCCACCATGCCCAACTTCTAAATTTTTATAATGAGCATGTGATTTTATTAATGTATATTTTACATTTATAATTATAATTTTAATCTTAAAGCCAACTATAAAATGTAATATTGTGAAAAGTCCAAGGGGAAAACTATCACCTAGAGGGACATAGGGAAACTGAGGCCCAAGGTGGCTGATGGGTTGACCTAGGCTCTTCCTGTCTCAGCCATGGAAAATTGGCTCAGTTAAGCTGCCATGAGGCAACAGTTGTGTGGCATGCCCTCCCTCTACAAGGGTGAACGGAGCCATGATGGTACTCCAGTTTCTTGAGTCCTGTTGTTTCTCTTAATGGCATCCTTCCTCTCCATGCCCTGCCATGGAAACTGGATCTGCTCTATCCTCTGTCCCCCACCAATCCCATGCACCACAGTCAATTCTGACCTCCCAAGCTCAAGCGTTTTCACAGTTCTAGGTCTACCACAATGATGGCTTCCAGACCCTTCCAGGATGCTCTGGTTCTAATAGGTCAGCTTCATAACACAGCATCACACTGGCAGAACCAACACTATTTTATAAGCATAAAAATAGTGAAGTGAGGATGGGAGATATGACTTAGCAGTTAAAGTGCTTGTCTGCAAAGCCAAAGGACTCAGGTTCAGCTCCCCAGGGGCCACTTATGCCAGATACACTAGGTGGTACATGCATCTGGAGTTCATTTGCAGTGGATGAAGGCCCTGGAATGCCCATCCTCCCTCTCTTTGTCCCTCTCTCTCTCTCTCTGTGTGTGTCTTTTACTCCCTTGCCCATCTCTCTAATAAAGAAAAGAAAAAATAAGTGAAGTGAATGCAGACAACCAGCTCAGGCAACTACTTAACCCTCACTGTGTTCACAGGAACTGTAAGTGTCTCAGAGGGTATTGGAAGAATATCCTTGGCAGAAACTACAACCAGAATAAGGGATTCTAAAACCTGCTCCATAGCAAATGCCATGTAGTTGTATGTCATTGTATTTGTCCCTAAAATGAGTCCTGCTTCAACCCTGCACAAGCTTCCAAAGGTTACATGAGGTTCTTTACACACATGAAAAGTAAGATGGGCCAAGTGGAGAGCTGCTCACATACCTCTCAAAGGTAAACAGGGCTTCAGTGGCCACCCTTGCTTGCCAGGAACAGTAAAGGCCTCAGACATCACCTGGCCAGGACAACAGTCATGGCCTCCACCAGCAGTAGCCATGGCCTTCTGCTTACCGGGATCAACTGGAGACATCCCAAGGACCTTCAAGCCTGGGAAACCCCAAAACTCTAAGTTTGGGCAGGAAAGAGTTTTGACTTATCCCTCAACAACTGCATAGGCCTCTCTCTGCCACATAAGCACTTAATAAGCTTAATGAGTAATTACTGAGGCTGATCCTTACCATCTTTCTTGAGGATTTATCAGCATCCCAGTCAGAAGTGAAACGAACTGGAAACAGTTTCTAGCACTTGGAAGTCAGAGGCAAGTGGATCAGGAATTCAATGTCAGCCTTAGCTATATAGCAAGTTCAAGGCCTGAGCTGTGTGAGACCACCCCCTCAAAAGTAAATTGGTAATGGGTTGGGCTGGCTATACTGAGTGGTAATCAGACATTCCCAGACAGGAACGAACACATGTGGATGAAGAAGTGACCACTTAGGTCCAGCATATAGAAAGCCAAATGTCTGTTCTCCAGACTCAGTTGGGTAAAGGAGGAATTGAAATGTCTTTCTTTCACACAGACCCAGGCACCTCGGCTAGTGTCCCTTCCCAGCCCTCAGTGTGTTTTGTTTAAAGAGGATACTATTTACAAGAGACCAAAAGACAAAGGGTTTGACATCAGCTCAGCTGCTTCCACAGTTCACTGGTCACAGAAAAGCCCAGTCCCCACTAAAAATGACCTGTAGAACCAACACCAATAGCCATTTGAAGATGGCTTTGCCCTTCAGCTTGAAAATATATATGCTCACTTCTCTCAAGTACATAATATTTATTAGATGGAAATTATCCTATTGTAAATTCAGAGTCAAGGACAGAGCTGTCATCCATCACTAGGACCCATTAGAAATAATATGAGGTATCACACTGTCATTTTACATCACTGAGAATGTGGAAACCAAGTGTCTCTTTACATTATTCACATGGCCCATAGATCAAATTAATCAACATGCTGACTCCTTTCTTGAAAAGCAAATGGCTGTAGTTTAAAGCATGAAGTGGTGGATTTATGGGGGCATGGGAGGTTGATTGAAGAGGATTAATTAGGTTTCATTATCATAATGATGTTCTCTCAAGTGAGCACTGTAGGAACAAAATGGACATCTGCAAATACCTTGCCTAAGACCTCTAAACCCTCAATAATCAAAAACTCATTTCAAAAGATAACTAAGTGAGATCAAAGACACATGAGGAAGTGCTTGATTTCTAATCAAAGACGAGGAGCAGATTAAGCCCAAGAGACAGAAAAACAGGAACATAGCAATTTTCTCTCTCCTTGTCAGTCTTCCTCCCACGGAAACCTTCAAGGACAATATTGAACTGTTATCCGTGTTACAGCCTGAGTCTTCCTTGGCTGTCAGGAACACTAAAGGCTCCAAGAGTGTATTCACTTGATTCATCCACTGGGTGTCTATAGACCCTTGCCATGTGCCCAGTGTTAAGTCTCTCACATCCCTAGGGCTTATGGAACAAAGAAACCTACAATAACTTTTGAAAACCAATTATTTAAGAATACTGTATTTAACAAGGGAGATCCTAGACCCTGGCAAAGCTAGCTTACCACTATTAGGAAACAGAGTAGGGGTGAGTCAGTTGGAAAGAGAGCCTGGGGACCCCAGGGAGCCACAGGTGGCCCAACGAAGAGGACATCCAGGTAGACAGAACGGAACTTCCAGCCTGAGCACACAGAGCTGCTCCACTGAAGGTGACTGGGAAACAGCGTGATGAGAAATACCACAGGAGACAGTGAGGGGAAGGGAAGGCCTGTCCTTAAGGCTCCTTGGGCAGCAGCCAGGCTGGGTGCTATGGAGGATTCCAAAACAAGGACTGACCAGAACTGAGGGTCTCAGGGTTGCGCTCTGCCCACCTGTGCAGGTGGCTGTGTCCTGCCCTACTCTACCTGTTTATCACCTGTATCCTAGAAGTGGCAGAGCAAGAGAATCATGGCATCTGTTTCTCCCAAGAGGTACTGGCCTCAGCCTGAAGCTAAGAGCTAGAATGAACCAGAGGGGTGCTGGCACCTGCCCATCACAACCTGCCTCAACACCCTGTGACAGGATTAGTCTCCTGGGATGGGTAAAGAGGTCAAAGGCCCTTTCAAACCACGCCATCCATGGTTATGAGGAATTTCTGTTGCTTCCTCACAGACACTCACATTGGGTGGCAGATTCTGAGCAGTCGTGTTCTATCCAATCCAGACTGGAATGGAATGTACCGCGTGAACCACAACTTTGCTGTGAGGCAAAACAGCAACCAGCCTTCCCAAGAGCATCCCAGACACCAGCAGGAACAGCACAGGGGACCCCATAAATCCCAGGACTGGTTTCTGGGCCCTAAAGCCAGACCACTGTGGGGTGCGGAGATCTGCGCACTGACCACCCGCAGAGGAGGGGTGAGCAGAGTCCTCACCAACAGTCCTTTCTGACAAGGAAACGCACAGGAGCGATGTCTTAGGACTCAGAACAAGCATGAAAAGAGACATTCACCAAGCAGCCATTTGCTTCTTCCTCAGGAAAATCTCAGCAGGACCTGGCACTTGCGGGTCATTCCCTAACTGCACAATAAATGAGCAAAATGTCTTCCAGCAGGCCTCTGAGGCCAGGTGAGAAGCCCGTCCTGCCAGCCTCACTTCCTGTCAGTGGAGTTAGGAAACACAACTGCTGGAAGCAGCAATCTGCTTCCTCAGAATGAGCCATAGAATAACTCTCAAGACACATTTTGGGAATTTTTGCCTTTTGCCACTTTTGCCCTAGAAAACATTTAAAATTAAGAGTTGGTTTGTTCATTGCTTTAAAAAAAATCAAACTATGTTGAGTCACATCTTACTCCAAAAAAGAACAATAGTGATTTCCAAAACTAAATGTTTTAATATACTGAGCTCAGGTTAAGGCACAGGTAGGGCAGTGACAGGATATAGCAATGGTGATATGATATGATGTACCCTTCCTGTAATAGTATGCCATGCCATCTATGTTTACTGTTATTCAAATGAAGGATGGTTTGAGAATTCTTGGGACATCAAAATCAATGCCAGTGTCAATGTGAATACAGACTCCTTTCATTCAGCTACTTACATTTTCCATACCATTACTTAAGCACTGGCTATGTAATAAGCACCTCAAATCTTTTAAAAACACCAAAGGCTACACAATCTATTAGAATAACCCAGAACATACGAGAGCACCACCCCTCAAACATACTGGCCTAATGATAAACAGCTTGGAAGGCTGAGAGATCTGAGAAAAATGAGACCCCACCATTCCTAACTTGCTCACTGGCCTGCATGATTTAGCTAGAACAACTCACAAAGCATGTTACCCTGAGATCTGTCTCTATCTTCTCCAGCCATTCAGAAGTAATCTATTTCACAAATAAATTTTATCCAGAAATTTCAGTTGTCAAAAAATATAAAAATCACAAATATTGTAATAAGTAAGCATAATAAAAGCAGAAAGACATTCTTACCCAGTTGGCTGTTATTATATATATAAGCTACTATATATATTAGTTACCTTTTATTGCTGTGACAATATGCCTGGGAAAAAGCAACTTTAGGGAGGAAAGGTTTATTGTGTCTCACAGCTCAAGGGATGCAGTCCATCATAGAGTAGAAGGCATCGAGGCAGGAATATGAAACAGCTGGGCAACTGGTTCTGCAGTCAGGAGGCAGAGAAAGGTGAATTCTGGTGCTCAGTTTAATGTTCTCCTTTTTATTCAGTTTGAGACTTCAGCCCATGGAATGTTGCCACCCACTGTTAGGGTAAGGCTTCCCACCTTAACCTAATCTAGAAACTCCCTCCCAGACATGCTCACAGATCTGTCTCCTAGGTGTTTCTAGATCCTGTTAAATTGATAATAGTAACTATTTTTACGTTTTAGTTCCTCTTAGGTCATTATTTCTAAGGTTAAAATTAGATAGAGATAAAGACATAGATGTAGATGATACAGATAGACATGGATTTAGATACAGATATGGATGCAAATGATATTGATGTTATGGGTTTGTCCCATGAGGTTAAAAGCCACACTCTGCACACTTCTTCTGTGCAGTGTGGACTACCTACTACTGTTTGCCAGAGTGATTTAGATGCCCCTTCAGTGGACATAAGGAGATGGAAAATCCCCCTCAAGAGCTATTTTTTTTGGATGAATATTCTGGTAACTATTTGGAATCATGGGGAAGGAGGTAAATGGTTCCTAGTGAAACAAAGAAAAGCTCTTGTCTTTTCTAAGCCTTTTTGTACAAAGGAAAGTAGTGCTAAAAAAAAAAATCCAGTGGGAGACAGACTTCTTATGAGGCTATAACCAAAGACAAACCAGAAAGATGAGGGGCCTGGAGAGATGGCTCAGCAGTTAGGGAGCTTGCCTGCAAAGCCTAAGAATCCAGGCTTAATTCCCAGTACCCATGTAAAGTCAGATGCATAAGGTGGCATATGCATCTGGAGTTTGTTTGCAGTGGCAATGGGCCCTGGTGTGCCCATTCTCTCTTTTTCTCTATCTCTCTCTCCCCTCTCTCTGTGTGTGTGTGTGTGTGTGTCTCAAATAAATAAATAAATCCTTAAAAAAAGAAAGGAAGATGAAAACAGGCAAATGCTCAGTGCTGAGCGAAGAAAGAACCAGGCCAGTCACCAAGGACACAGAGGGCTGTCACTCACATGCAGGTCATTTGCAGAGTGCAATCTGAGCAGCCCATCTCCCCAAGCCCAAGCTTGATGGTTACAGAATTTGGTAGACGATGTCCTATTAATCCTCCTGTTGAGCATTTTCAGACAGAGAGGCTGGGAACTGCTTGCTTTCATCCCCATCTTATTCACAAAAGGCACAGTTAATGCTGTAAACATAAAGATTCTTTAAAATGGAAATAAGGAAAAATTGTAAATGGCTCCACAATGAGAAATGTCACACTAATCTGGTGATAGGAATTCCAAGAATGATGACACAGAATGCCCATCTTTCATTGACTCTCTTTTGTTTCCATGGTACAGATACAGAAATACATAATTTATGAGATGGACCACCTGCTCCAGTTCTGAAAATGTCCATTTATTTGTTCAGCCTCTAACCTCATAAAAGGGAAAGCCAAGCTGGGGCTGATTTTAGGAGGAAGTGACCAGGGGCTGAAGGGATACCTGTACAATACAGAATAGTGGCCCCTGGAGGCTCACTGATTTTTACTTTTTACAGTAATTAAAAGAGAAATGGAAAGAATACAAATGGTCTCAAAAGAGCAGATACTGAAACATAGATTGTGGAGGTTTCCTGTGAATTCCCTATAATTCACTCACCCTGAGGGAGACCCAGGCCAGGATGTATTGTTATTACACCCCAGGGAGTGACCAGCCAATGGGCTGCAGTGTAGGCCTTCCAATCCTGTTTTGTCAGAATATAATGCAGATAAATATTCCACACTCCATGTATTTGCAGTTGCTACAAGCTAATTTTCCAGGACAGTGTCAAAGGTGATTAAATTTAATGCTCCCATGGTATTATAAGTTATGTCTTTGGGGAGACAGTCAGGCTAATATTTAATATCAAAGATCTCATTAAACCCTAGAAAGTAAATAAATAAGCCATGCCTGAGAAGAAAGAGCAAAAATATTCAATTGTGGCTAGTACATGGACAGACAAAAGTCATGACCAGAATGCTTAGAAAAACTAGATTACAAAGAATTTGTAAGTATTTTTATCAAATTACTTTTCTCTATGCAAATTATCCAGTGTTCAGATAGCTGTAAACCTCAATTGCACTTCAGTGGGTTTTAACTACTGATAGGAATGATGATGTGTCCTCAGAAATAACGGCTGGACATGTGCATGTTCTTGGCCTTTTCCAGCCCCCTGCGGAGTAGACGCATGACAGGCAGATGCTCCAGAACCAGAGCATTGGTTGTGAAGCTCTAGAAGAGCTGGAATCAAGGTCCAGCCCTGCCAGGTTCTAACTGGGCTCTGTGAGACATGGATTTCATCTGCTTTGGTTCGAGTCCTCCAAGCTGTTTCCATCCAAAGGTGAGTGCTGTCCTGCCAACCTTTTCATATGGGAATCAAGTCATAGCATTCAGAGACTGCCTTGGCTGGTGATGTGTGGGTCTTTGGTACCCCACAGTGTCTTTATGAATGCACCTTATCACTGAAAACATTCCCAGGATACTTTGAGTGGAAGAACATAACGGAATGCACAGGTCCTTGGCCCGAGTATCAGGGGTGGGAGAGCCAGGAGCAAAGGTAGTGTGAGGGCCCCAAGAAGGCATCAGGTGGTGAAGAGCAGAACCAGGGGAGGCTGGGAGGAGTACATCCCACCATCCCACCTCCCTGCTTCCATCAGGTGGGCAGCGCAGAGCACTGTCCTTGGGTCTAGATAAATTTACCCCTATTGCCACACTTGTTTCCACTCCTGCAGCCCAGCATGAGGACCTGAGTAGATGCCTCTTTGTCTCTGTCACTTAATAGTCTTTCATCTTGCTTTGCACTAAAGGATAAAAAGCTATAGGTGCTGGTTGTAAAACCTTCAAATAATTAATTACTAGAAATAAGGGAATCACCCATGATCTCATCACCAAAACCAAAAACTAGCTTCAATTTTGTTTTCATATAAATAGATGCATGCACATCTACACATTGAGGCCTGTAAGACATTCCATAGGCATCAAACTGCACTTGTCTTTTCTAGGAGTATCCCAGACCTGCTGGGGGTGAAGGATATTTAAAAGCTCCAATTGAAAAGAATAAACAGGTGGAGATGGGTCCCTTTGAGAAGACCTCAGTCCCTTTGGAGGTAGCTGTGTATCCATTGTTCTGCCTTCTTCCTCCCCCTTTCTTAGTCAAGGAATGAAAAGTCAGTGGAACACAGTGTAGGATTCTGGTCAGTGGTTGCTGCTCAGGTCCTAGTATAGCAGGCCAGCCAAACCCAAGAGTAACTGTACAGTCAGTTAGCAAGGAAGCCTGGTCTTGGGAGTTCTGAGATTTGATTCTTTCACTCCATCTTGGATTTCTGTAAGTCTCCATGTTTTTGCATCTCCCTCCTTCCTGACCTGCCTGTCCCTTGCTAGTATCACCTCTCATCCACTCTTGGAGCCTCTCATGACTATCGAGTCTCCATGGCTGGTGGGGAAACTCTGATTCTAGTACATAGATGGATTTTCTTCCCTATAATGACCATCCTCATGGCTTAGCCTTCGTGGGAAAGAGTTAAAGAGGAATACTGAGAAATGTGTGGAGTCAATGTGTATAAGAAAACATTTTTGTTGACTGTGCAACATACTGTTTGGTCATCTTTGTCTATTACAAATATAATAAAGAAATAATATACAGTTGTTCCTTTGCCTTCTGGGGGGATGTTTCCAGCTACCTCAGATACAAAAACTTCTAAATGTTAAAGTTCCTTACATAAAATGGCATAGCATTTAGATGGATAGAATCTACGAATATCCTTCTAGATCCTTAATCTCTAGGCTACTTTTTACTACAATGTAAGTGCTAAACCAATATTTGTTATACTATATTGTCTAGGAAACAGTAATAGAAAAAAATACACTTTTTCAGTTCAGAAGGAAGGATCAACTTTCTCCAAGCACAAGACTAGAAATGGAAAAGGACTGAACAATAAACCCTCATTTGTTTAGGTTCCACCACTTTATACTTTGGGATATAAAACTTTATTTTAACAGAATGAGTTAAATAAACACAATTTTATAATCACTGTTTTAATTGAAATAGATGATTTATTAACTTTGTTTTTAAATTTTTCTATTCAAATTAAACAATAATGATAAAGTCATCAATACTTCCTCTTATTTATTTGGGTAAAATAATTCTAATTTAAAATTATGTAAAGTTTCTCTAACCACAGTTAATGTTTTCTTTACTAGGCTTAAACACAACTTTTGATTTCATTTCTTTCTCTTCATTATACTCATTATACTGACCAAGTGACCAGCTGTGTAGGGATTTACCTAAAATACCCCTCCAGGTTGGATTAGCCTTGTCCCTCCTTCCCTGATTCCAAGCATCTATCACCACTGGGTTCCACAACCATGACAGCTGAACAACTAGGTGTTTAGCTCCAAGCTGCTCCCTCCAGACCATTTCCATCTTCCCAATCACAATGTGGCAACTGAAAAGGTTTCTAAATGTACAGCTCTCAAGAATTAATTCAAAATCAAAAATGTAATTAATCCAAGGTATTACTGACAGTGATCACCAATGTTGTATCACACAACTTCACTGCATCCTTAGTTCTGAACACGCAGTGGGAACACATTGCCCCACATAGTTCATCACACCATGCAATGTCAACGAACACTGTCAAAAATACTTTGGCTTGGCTTGCAGAAGATGGCATATAATGAATTGCAGTGTTTTGTTGGATATACAAAATTTTATGTTTTCATAGCAACATAATGGTTTAATTACAGAAAACAAAGACTTAATATTTTCCTACCATAATTCCTCAGATATATAAGCATCAAATTAATATATGGATCATATTGTAGAATAGTTGATCTTAAAAACTGCTATTTGAGTGTTGACTTTCCATTAAAAATTATTAAATGAATTTTTGCTTGGGTTTAGGACAGAATTTCTAACAATTTCTGAAATAGCCCTTACCATACTGACACCATTTTGTACTATATATGTATGCAAAACAATATCCTCAGCATTGATAATTATAAAATCAAATGTTAATCAACTCTGAAAAGCATTTAAAATTCTCTACATATTTCAGCATCAAATCATCAACCAAAAAATAATTCTTTAAAAAAACAAACTTATCCATGCCAATATATAAATTTACTTTTGTCTTTAACAAATAGTAGAATTATATGTGTGCCAAAAACTTGTCTTAAAGTTCTTTGTGATTTATTTTGTGCAAATATTTTATTTGTACACCTATTTTATATAACTATTGTATCAGTGACTTTCTGGTTGCTGTAAACAAATACCAGACCAGAAGCAATTTATGAAAAGAAAAGGGTACAATTCAGCTTATATTTTCAAGAAAACATTTCATCATAGTAGAGAAGGCATGGAAGGTTGAGTGGGAACAGAGCTGGTCACACCTCACCAGAGTAATGAAGCAGAGAGTGAACAGCAAGTGTGGCTGGACCACAAAATGTTAAGGCCCACCCCCAGTGACACACTGCCCCTAGCAAGGCTCTATATCCTAAAAGTTTCACAACTTTCCCAAACAGTGTCACTTTGCTGGGACAAAGTATTCAGACACAGGAGCCTGTGGGGACTATTTCAGGTTCAGACCACAATACCTATATGCCTGAGCTTATACAAAGATCTCTCAGCTAATAAAAGGAGTCATGAGTTGAAAAGTTAAAAAATCTTTAAGTAGAAGATGCATCTTTTTTTAAATTTTTTAAAATTTTATTTATTTTTGGAGAGAGACAGACAGAGAGGGAGAGGGAGACAGATAGAGAATGGGCGTGGCAGCAGTCTCTCAGCTGCTGTGAACGAAATCCAGATGCGTGCACCCCCTTGTGGGCAAGTGCGGCATTGCGCCCTTGCGTCACTTTGCATCTGGCTAAAAGTTTAAAAAGCCATCTCTCCAGCCCAGAAGATGCATCTTTTTTCAACTTCTTTAGCATGCTGCTCCACTCTCCCAACAAGTCTCTCAGCTGAATCATGGCTCATCCATTTACATATTCTGTTGTCTGCCTTCCAGTGACACGTAACCATGCCTGTGGTTGCTTGCTTACATAAAATATTGTAAATCGGGCTGGAGAGATGGCTTAGTGGTTAAGGCGCCTGCCCACTAAGCCTAAGAACGCCGGTTCCAATCTCCAGGTCCCACGTTTAACCAGATGCAAAGTGATGCAAGGGCACAATGCTGCACTTGCCCACAAGGGGGCGCACACATCTGGAGTTTGTTCACAGTGACTGAGAGGCTGCTGGTGCACCCATTCTCTCTCTCTGTCTCTCTCTCTCTCTCTGTGTCTCTGTGTCTCCCTCCTAAAAAAAAATATTATAAATCATCTTCTCTACATAGCTCTTAGGCAAACAGGATTTTACTGTATGTAACTCAGAGGTAATCTGTAGTTAAGTTTACGCTTTTATTAAGTATATTATTTGTTTTTGTTTAAAAAAAAAAAAAGAAAAGAAAAAAGGAGGAGGAGAAAAGTTGGGCTAAAGAGATGGTTCAGTGGTTATGAGCACTTCCTGTACAAGCATGAGGGCCTAAAGAAGCCTTAGACACTGCTTGAGTACCCACATGAAATTGGTATGGCCACTAAAGTCTTTAACCTCAGTCTCATAAGGGAGCAGAGACCTGAGAGTTGCTGGAGATTGAAAAAAAAAAAAGGCAAGTTCTGAGATCAGTAAGAGAGTCCAGCTCAAATAACAGTGGTGGAAAAGCAATGGTGCAGGGCACCCAATGTTCCACTCCAGCCACCACAGACAAGCACATCCTGCTTCAGGTGAGCACAAGGGACACCACATGAGTACATATACATGCATACACCATATCACACCACCCCCCCACACACACCCTCACATCTCACATTATATATAAGTGTGTGTGTGTGTGTGTGTGTGTGTGTGTGTGTGTATATATTTTTTTTTTTTTGAGGTAGGATCTCACTCTCTTAGCCTAGGCTGACCTGGAATTCACTATGTAGTCTCAGGGTGACCTTGAACTCACAGCAATCCATCTACCTCTGCCTCCCAAGGGCTGGGATTAAAGGCATGCGACACCACGCTGGGCACATCTCACATTATCTACACAAGCAAAAAAAAGGTTAGCCAAATGAGCAATGTAAATAGACTTGCAAGAAATGTTCAATATCTTAAATGCATAAATTTAATAAAGTAATTCAGGTATCAAAATTTGTAGGCAATTGACTTATTGTATGTTATTCAGGAATTCAGAACACCTGTGTACCCCTCTATGGTTAGATAATGTAATTCCAGGCCTCTTATAGAGCCATGAAGATGAAACATCCCGTTTTACCTTTATAGTTGCAGACCCTAGCCAGGGCCATGGTTAGCCTTTAAACAGAGTTTGAAAAATGGGTAGAGAAAGACTTGGATGAGTTTGACCAGCTGAACATGGACCATGTTCAGTCTTTACTCCCTCAGCCAGGAGCCCTCAGGAAACAGACAGCAAGTGATGGCCTTGCTCCTGATGCTGGGCTTGTTGGTGGACTTGTGAGGTGTTTTATTAATTCCTTTACTCAGCAATATGTACTTAGTATGTGGGCCAACGACTTGAAGGAGTTATTATGAGCCATTTCTGATTCTCCTGGTGTCTCAAGAACTTACATAAAACTATTTTCTACCCAGTCCTCAGAAGGCTGAGACAGAAGGGTCTTGAGTTCAAGGCTATCCTGGGCTGCATACTGAGACCTTATCTCAATTTTAAAGAACAAACTGTTTTTCAAATATATGGATAATTATTTTACACAGATAATAAATGAGAAATTGATTTTTAAAGTTTACTAAACTCACAGTAGACCCATGAGCACATTGTAGTCTCATGATCCATAAGTAGTAAAAGTAATATAAACTTATTGATTCTGACAATGATCATCAAGATTTCCATTTATAGTGGGCTGGGAAATTATCACCAATCATTCCTCATGGAACATCTAGGAAAACTACATAAACTTTTTTTTTTTTTTCGGTTTTTCGAGGTAGGGTCTCACTCTAGTTCAGGCTGACCTGGAGTTCACTCTGTATTCTCAGGGTGGCCTCAAACTCACGGCGATCCTCCTATTTCTGCCTCCCGAGTGCTGGGATTAAAGGCGTGTGCCACCACGCCCAGCGAAATAAACTATTTTTAAAATCTGCTTGAGGTCATTGGACAGCTAGCATCAGAGACAAGATCCAGGAGAGGCAGTGGCCCAGCCTTCATCCCTACTCCTGCTGTATGGTCACTGGCTAATGTTGCTTTTGTTGGCCACGGAGGGTTAAGGAGACACTAGGACCCGGTACCTTGTCAAGGATTGAGACTTGACACCCTAAGTTCAGGACAGGACAAAGTAATAAGAGAAAACCAGAAGGCAGCTTTCACACAGATTTCAACAGTGCATGCACACAGGGCAGCTCAGAAACATCTCAGTGCCTGCAGTGGTCACTTTTCTCATTGCTCTGACCAGATAAATATCTACAAAAGCAACTTAAGAGTTTATTTGGCTCACAGTTCACTGGGATGCAGACCATCATGGCTGAAAAGGTATGGCAGCAGTGACTCCATGGTGGCGAGAAAGTGAGTCCACTTGTTCATATCTCAGTGGATCAGAAAGCAGAAGACGGGAGTGTTGCCACTTAACTGGATTCTTTTTCCCTTTTCATTTCGTCTAGGACCCTATCCCATAGGGTGATGCCACCCACATTCAGCATGTGTCTTTCCTAAATCAATCCTCTCTGTAAACACTCTCACAGACACACTCAAGGGCATGACTCACTAACACTTAGGTGTTTCCTGATCCAATCAAGGTGATAATTAAAATTAACCCTCACTGTACCTAAAGCTGGATTAAGGGGAATCAAGGAAAGTGCTCTGCAAGAGAATGACAAAGAAAAATAAAAAGATTGCCTCTCAGTGACTCCAAAAAATTTATATTCAGTTTGTCATAAAAGCAAAGCTGGACCAGACCTATGAGCAAATGTGGCAGCAAAAAAAATAGTGAACACAATAAAAAACAATAATTTAAAAAAAAATAGTGAACAACCAAAGTAGACCTTAGCGGGTTGCATACTGGAATATTCAAACGAGACTTTGAAATAAATGATAAACCGAGTGGCTAGGAAGGAATAACAAAGAAATCAATGGTATAAAATAGAGACTCTGCATATATATAGCACACATATCTGAGCCATATGATTTATAATAAAGATGTAAAACAAGAGGGGAATAATGGTCTTTTCAATAAATTATGCCAAGACAATTAGATAATAATATAGGGAAAGTGAAACTTGACCTCCACTTCACACCATATACAAAAATTGATTCCAGGTGTATTATGAATCTACCTTTGAAAGAAAATGTACTAATGGCTTTAGAATATATTATAGGAAAATAATGGGTTTGGGTTAGGAATGCAAAAAGCATGAACTAGGAAAAAATGGCACATTAGACTATATGAAAATTATGAGTTTCAACTTAATGACAGCACTGGGGTAGAACAAAGGTTAGCTTGAGGCAAAGATATGATGCACGTAATACTACACATAATACATTTTAAATGAATCCTACACATTATTAAGAAAAAGATAAATGTCTTCCAGACACAAAATGGTCTTGATATTCATGGCCTCACAACCTATACAAGACCCTCATAATAGAAGGAAAAAATGATGTCATCAGAATAAAGACTAATTGGAAAGAAGAAGAGATTCAAGGGAGGGAGAATTGGGGGAAGCGAGGGTAATGTGAGGAAAATATCATGGTTTAATGTCTATACTTATGGAACTTATCAATAAAAAAGAAAGAGATGCACCAATAGGTAAAAGGGGAAAAAATTAAAGAGGATATCTAAATGGTCAACAAACATGCTGAGATGCTGGATGTGCCAGGGTTCTGCAGGTACTGAGCCACTAAGAAGTGTACATACAGAAGAAAAATTTTCATTCTGAAGAATTAGCTCACAGAATTGTGGGGGAGGCAAGTCTGAGATCTACAGGGAAGGCTGTCAGGGTGGAGACCTTGGGGAGAGCTGATATTTCCGTCTTGAGCCCAAGGATGTTTGAGGCTGAATGCCTTCCTTTTTGTCAAGTTCAGACTTTGCTTTAAGGCCTTTCTTCATGATTGAATAGGACCCACCTCATTACCCAAGGGTAATCTGCTCTCCTCCAGTCTACTAATTTAGATGTTGTTAACATTAAAAAGAAAAAAAAATCATAGCAGTGTCTAGATTATTTGACCAAAGAACTAAATATCACAGCCTGGCTAATTTGACATTTAAAATTAGCCATCATGTTCACTTTCACAATAATAGAAAAACTTGAGCTGCTGTGTTCATCAATAGTTCTGTCCATTCTGGTGCTTAGTAATACTCCATTATATATTTGCACCACATTTTAGTAAACCATCCATATAGCTAAGCTAACTGCTGTATAATGTTTGAGATTGTGGACAATGTTCCTTTTGCCTGTGGATGCCCAATTACTTCAAAACCATTCACTAAAAAAAGACTTTTCTTCCTGCATTGAATTGTTCTGACATCTTTAAAAGTGCATTTATTTATTTGTACATGTGTGTGAATGTATGTGTGTGTTGTGTATGTGTGTTATAGGTATACCAGGACCTCTTGCCACTGCAAGCAAATGCCTGATGCTTACATCACTTTTTGCATATGGCTTGTGGGCAGCTTGGGAATTAAACTTGGTCCAGCAGGCTTTTCAAGCAAGTGCCTTTAAGCACTGAGCCATCTTTGACTCTTTGATGAAGTCAATTGAGCATGTTTATGTGGCTCTGATTCTGGGTTTTCAGTTCTGCTGCCTTTCTGTCTGTCTGTCTGTCAGCCCATACCACACTCATTTCATTACTACAGCTGCATAGGTGCCTTACTGCAACTCTTCCTACTTGATTCTTTTCCAGATTACTTTAGCTACTCTTGGGCCTGTGCTTTTTTGTATAAACTTGGGGGTAATCTTGTTTATATCTATAAAAACAACTCACTAGGATTTTAAGTGAAATTGCATTAAACTCGTTGATCAATTTGGGGAGAATTGAGATCGCTCCCTTGCTGAGCATGATGCATCTCTACATTTAATTAAATCATCTTAGATTTCCTTCATCCATTTTTCATAATTACAGTATGAAAATTCTTTGTATGTTTTGTTAGATGTACACATAAACATATCATTTTGGAACTATGATAAATAATATCATTAATTTTGGTTTTGAAATGTTCATTGTTAATATTAGAAATACTGTTTATTCTTATGCACCTTCCTAACCTTACAAAAACCTACAATACTTGTGAAAAGTCCTTCTAATTTTCTGTATACGTCATTGGCAAGTAAAGGCAGTTCTTTTTGGAGAGAGACAGAAAGAGGGAGAGGAAGACAGATACAGATGGGCACGCCAACAGCCTCTCAGCTGCTGCGAATGAAATCCAGATGTGTGTGCCCCCTTGTGGTCAAGTGCGGCATTGCGTCCTTGCATCACTGCATCTGGCTAAAGGTGGGACCTGGAGATTAGAACCACTGGAGATTGGAACCAGCATTCTTAGACTTAGGAGGCAGGTGCCTTAACCACTAAGCCATCTCTCCAGCCCAAGTAAAGGCAGTTTTTAATCTCTTCATTTCCAATTTGTTTGTCCTACTTCTTTTCCTTGCCTTTTTTTAGTAGCCAGAGTTAGGTTGAATAAGAGTGGTGAGAGATGCCCTTTTCCCCAATTTTAGTGGGAAAGCTTTTAGTTTTTCTGTTAAGTATGATATTATATAGTTTTTTAAAAAATGTTCCTTACCAAGTTAAAGTTCTTCTCTGTTCCAAGTTTATAAAGAGGTTTTCTTGTTAGTATGTAAGTATGTTAAAATTTTCCCTGTATAAAATGATATATATTTTTGTGCTTTTTCTTGCCTGTGTGTAGTATGTGTGGTTTGGTATGTGTGGTGTATGTATATGTATATGCTGATGCAGCAGCCCATGCACTTGCCTGTGACACTCCGTGGGTTCTACTGAGGTGGCAGGAGGAGAGCATCCGGTGTGCCCTCCATCAGTCACCTGCCTGTTCTTCCCAAGAAATGTCTCTTCTGCATCCAGAGCTTGCCATTTGAGAGCCCCGACAGTTTCCTGTCTCTACTCTCCACCGGGCTGGGGTTATAGATGTGTGTGGCCACACCTACCCATTTCTGTGGGTCCTGGAGATTTTAACTTGGTCATCTCAGGCTCCCTCAGGCCGTCAAGATTGCACAGAAAGCCCACTTGACTTCTGAGCCATCTATCTCTCTAGACCTCACTTTTATTTATTCTTTACCAGATTTACACAACAGATTGCATTGACAGATTTTGGAATATTTTCATATCTGGAATAAGTCCCACAATTCAATTTGCTAAATACTTATTGATAACTTTTGTGTCTTGGTAAAAATACTAATCTATAATTTTCTCTCTCTTGTTTTTGGTATTATCTCTCTGGTTTAGATTTCAGAGTAATACTAGCTTCGAAAATTTTCCTGGAGGGCTGGAGAAATGGCTTAGTGGTAAGGCACTTGCTTGAAAAGCCTAAGGACCCAGGTTTGACTCCTCAGTATCCATTTAAGCCAGATGCACATGGTGGCACATGCATCTGGAGTTCATTTGCAGTGGCCAGAGGCCTTGACATGCCCATTCTCACTCTTTCTGTCTCTCTCTCTCCCTCTGCTTCTTCCTCTCTCTCTCTTTTAAATAAATAAATAAAAGTAAATAAAAAATTTTAAGAGGAAAAAATTTATATGGAAAATGTTATTTCTTTTGATTCTTCTACTTTAATGATGAAAAGTGTTTAAAGTTGGTCTTAATTCTTCTTAAAATATTTTCATCTAAAGATTTCTTTTTTAATTTTTTTATTTATTTACTTATCAGAGACAGAGAAAGGGCAAGAAAGAATAGGCACACCAGGGCCTCTAGCCACTACAAATCAACTTTAGATGCATGTACCACCATGTGTATCTGGCTTACATGGGACCTGGAGAATCAAACCTGGGTCCTTAGTCTTCACAGGCAAGTGCCTTAACCACTAAGCCATCTCTCCAGCCCTAAAAATTTCTTTTTTGAGAGCCTTTTACTTGCAGTTCATTGTCTTCAGTGGTTATGTAACTATTCCGTTTGTTTATGTGATCTCAATTGAGTTTAGTAGTTTGTGGTTTTCCAGAAGTTGGCCAGTTTCTTCAGTTGGCAAAAAATTGCCAAATTTTCCTTCACCTAAAAATTTTATTTTCTTTCATTCCTGCTTGATATTTTTACTCGACATTGGGATTAGAAGCAGCATTTCTTTCTTTCAGTATTTGAGCAATCTTCTGTCTCAATGTCTCTGATGAGAAATCTGTTGTCATGTAAATAGTTCCCCCAAGGAAGGCATCATGCCTCTGGTTCTTTGGATATTTTTCTTTTGTATTCAGGCTTCAGATATGTACTTATAATGCTAAGACATTTAATGGTGATTTATTCATGTTGATACCACTTGGGTTCCCTCCATTGCAGGCACACAGGACTTGTGCACCCACACTTCTGGGCCTCAGTCAGGTGTCCTCCTGGAGGGGAGGGTGTAAGCTGGAATCCACCCATTCAGTCCACTGGGGGTTGGCTGGGATGAGGTGAATATTGCCACAGCAGCCTTCCCTTGTCATCCAACCAGCCACCATTTCCCTGTGCTGTTCTTTGACCTGTTAGTGGTAGCTATTTGGAGGTTTTAATTGCAATCCATCCAGTAAAGGGTGGGACAATAAACCCTTGCAGCATTCTTCATGTCCCAAGCTGCCCCTAGTGTCATCTTCCTGCCTCTGAGAATCTCTCTATGCTTGTCTGCTGCATTCAGTCCAGGTGGGAGGGTAGTTGTCAGAAGGAGGGTATAGAAGAGACAGGAACACTAATGTCACATGAGGTTTTTTTGTTAGTTAGTTAGTTTGTTTGTTTTGATTTGTTTTTCAAGGTAGGATCTCACTCTACCCCAGGCTGACCTGGAGTCACATGAGTGTTTTTCTTTAAGGTTAACTTAATTTTATTTATTTATTTTCTATTATATTTTAATTTTACATTCATGTTGGTGCCTCCGGTAGCCTCCTCCCTGTCCTCCCCCCTCTGAAGGGACCCTGCTCATTGGGGAATGTGGGTCATGCATTGTGGAAGTAGCCAAGAGTTATGGAGTACAGGCAAAGTCTCTATGCATAATGACCCAAACTTGTGGCTCTAACACTCTTTCCACCCCCTCTTCTGCAAATTTCCCTGAGCCACATTGGGGTCATTTTAGTTCTACTTCAGTGATGAGGTCTTGGGAGCCTCTGTGTCTCTGGATATCTGGCTTAGTAGGAGTTGAATGTTCTCTGTGTTTATCTCCTTCAGTCTTGTTCTGGTGTCAGGTTCACCAAGAAAGCTACACTCTTGCCCATTTCCCCCATTACTCTATGGTTTCAGCTGGGGCCCTGGTGAAGTGTGATAGGCTGATCCTCCCTTCAGGTTCAGCATCCATCTGAAAAAGAGAAGCAAATTCTCCAATGGAGAGAGAAGTCAGTACCAGATAGATGGGATGGCCATTGTTATTTTAGAAAGAATTTTATATGTGTAGGCCCTCTTCTAGCCCACAATGGGTGACATTGGAGAGGAGCATTTTTTTGACATGGTTTTGACTTGAGAATGGGTTCCATTTTTTTTGGACATGTTAGTCAGTTTTACCCCCCTGTGGCTCACTTTTTTGAACATCAGCACCCTCTGGCACTAGTCTGTTGGGACAGATGACCATCTTCCCCCAGATTCCAACCAGGTCACTAGTCTGGGGACGTGTTTCATCCCAACAGCATATGGTGTTTTTCCCAACAGCATATGGTGTCTTTGCCATTAACCTTTGGGTCATCAAGAACTCTGACAGAAATCTGTCTTCTTTTGGGAAACCTTGTAGGTCTCTCTGATAAACAGCTCATTGTGAAAGTTAACCACATGTTGGTATTGGAAGTTAACAAGTCAGTGCCAAGGAAGATGAAGGAAGAAAAAGATAGGTAATATAAAAGAGAAAGAGAGCAGAGAGGGGAGAGAGAGAGAGAGAGAGAGAGAGAGAAAGAAAAATGAAAAGACTAAGGTTAGTCTTCATGATGTTCTCTCCAGGTCCCTGTGGTTCAGGTGTTCCCTCTACGGGCCTACTGAAGGATCAATGTTTTAGCCTGTTGTTCAGAACATAGGATGTTATGGTACCGTTTCCATTTGGCTTCCTATTTGTGTCCCCCAACCCTTACCCTCCCTCCCACCCTTACACTCCCCCCCTTACCTTCCCCTCCCATCCCACCTTCCCTATTGTCTGGTCCTCAAGGTACTTTTTAGGTATTTCAGCATCTCGGGCAGATTCAGGTTAGGAGCCACAGATGAGTGAGACCATGTGATGATTTTCTTTCTGTAATTGGGTGAGCCACTGAGAATGATCTGTTCCATGTTCAACCATTTTTATCCAACTTTCATTGTTTCATTTTTCCTTACTGCTGTGTAGATTTCCATAGTATGTATATACCACATCTTTGTTATCCATTCATCTAATGATGGACATATGGGTTGATTCCAGCTCTTAGCTACTATGAATTGAGCAGCTATAAACATGGTTGAGCAAATCTCTCTGATCTAAGGCTTGGAGCTTTTAGGGTAAATGCCCAGTAAGGGAATAACTGGATATGTTGGTAGGTCTATAGTCATCCTTTTCAGGAGTCTCCATATTGCTTTCCATAGTGGTTGTACCATTTTACATTCCCACCAACAGTGAAAGAGTATTCCTATTTCTCCACAGCCTCACTAGCATTTGTTTTCATTAGTTTTTTTTTTTTTTTTTACTGTTAGATATCCTTACTGCAGTAAGGCGGAATCTCATAGTTATTTTAATTTGCATTTCTCTGATGATTAGGGATGTTGAACATTTTCTTGAGTGTGTGTTTGCCATTTATATTTCTTCCTCTGATAGCTCCCTGTGCAGTTCTCTGCCCCATTTTGTGAATGGGTTGTTTGATGGATTTATTGTTTAGGCTTTGGAGTTCTTTGTAAATTCTAGAAATTAGGCCTCTTCAGTTGTATAGCTGGCAAAAATTTTCTCCCATTCTTTTTGTAATCTATTGGCTTTGGTTATTGTATATTTGTGAAAAAAAGCTTTTCAGCTTCATGCTCGATCCCAATGGTTGGGTGATTGTTTAATTACCTGAACTGCTGGGGTTTCTGTTCAGGAAGTCTTTTCCCACTCCTATATCATGGAAGGTTCCACCTATTTCTGGTTTTATATTGAGGTCTTTGGTCCGTTTGGACTTGATTTTTGTGCATGGCAAGATGTGTGGATTGAGTTTCATTTTCCTACATATGGTTGTCCAGCACCATTTGTTGAAGATGCTGTCTTTTCTCCAGTCTCCAGTCTACATTGATAGGGTCCTCTATTCTGTTCCATTGATCTATATTCCTATTTTTATGCCAGTACCATGTTGTTTTTATTACTATGGCTTTGTAGTATAGCTTTAGATCAGGTATGGTGTTGCCTCCAGAGGAGTTTCTTTTGCTGAGGATATGCTTGGATATCCGAGGCCTTCTGCCATTCCATATGACTTTTGAGACCATTTTTTCTATCCCTGTGAAGAAAGAAGTTGGGGTTTTTATTGGTATTGTGTTAAATCTATATAATATTTTTGGTAAAATTGCCATTTTCACAATGTTGATTCTGCCTATCCAGGAGCATGGGATGCCTTTCCATTTTCACAGGTCCTCTGCAGTTTCTTTCTTGAGTGCTTTTATGTTTTCATTGTATAGGCCTTTCAGTTCTTTGGTTAAGGTTATTCCACAGTTTTTTTGTTGTTGTTGTTGTTGCTATTGAAAATGAGACAATGTTGCTTATTTCTTTTTCTGTATCTTTTGCATACAGAAAGGCTACTGATTTTTGTGCATTGGTTTGTATCCTGCTACTTTGCTGAAGGAGTTCATCACCTTTAAGAGTTTTGAGAAAGAGGTTCTTGGGTCACTTATATGTAGAATCATGTCATCTGCACATAGGGCTAACTTAACTTCTTCCTTTCCAAATCCCTTTGATTTCTTTCTCCTGTCGTATTGCTTGAGCTAGGACTTCTAGTACTATGTTAAAGAGAAGAGGAGAGAGTGGACACCCCTCCCTTGTTCCTAATCTCAATGGGAATTCCTTTAGTCTCTCCCCATTAAGTATTACTTGGGCTTTAGGAGCTTTATATATAGCCTTTGTTGTGTTGAGATATAAACCATCCATGCCTATTCTCTCCAATGTTTTGATCATGGAGTGATGTTGTATTTTGTCAACGGCCTTTTCTGCATCTCTTGAAATTATCATGTGGTTTTTGTGTTTTGTTTATGTGGTGTATTGCATTGACAGATTTCCTTATGTTGAACCACCCCTGCGTTCCAGGGATGAAGCCTATTTGGTCAAGGTGGATAATGCTTTTGATGTGCTGTTGAATTCAGTTTGCAAGAATTTTGTTCAGGATCTTTGCATCTATGTTCATCAGTGAAAGAGGCCTATAATTTTCATTTCTTGTGGAATCTCTGCCTGGTTTTGGAATTCGAGTGATACTAGCTTCTTAGAAGGGAGTTGGGGATCTTTCCTTGTTCTCTATGGCGTCACATGAGTTTTAATGCACTTCCCTTTATGCTCAATGTATGAAGTTAAAGGCAATAGAAAATGCTATCCATAGAAAGATTGAAAAGTACTAACAGAAAAAGCATTCTGTTATTAAACACAGAAAAACTGTGGTTCTTACACAAAACATACATGTGTCAAACCAAACTGAGCCTCTGGAGAATGTGGTTGAGGAAGTCATCTGTCCATTCATGCCTTGCAAACGCAGATGAGCTCCTCCACACTGAGCTATCTGACCTACTCAGCCTCTGCCCTTGCTTGCTCCTGTCTGCTCTTTCTCTAAATGTGCTCCTATACTTTTCAGTAATTCTTCCCCTGCCTTCTTCATATCCTCCCTCTTGCATGGGCTCTTAGATAATCATTTACTATTAACTGCTGATAGTAAATTTGACACAGGGAAGGGGGTTAACACATGGCATACTATTATCAAGGAAGTCTTTTCTCAGCTGCCTAGAATGGGCCAAGAAGGAGACCAGGAAACCTCCCAAACATTCACCCTAGAGACCTAAAACTGAACGAGTTCTTCACAATGGATCTGGAAGTGTATGTAGCATGATACGATACACTGAGACAGTTGCCTGCAGGGGCTCAGTGAAGTGGCTGTTTTCACTGACTCCAGAGCCACTTAGTACTCCTTAGGCCTTGCTTTGTCTGCTGGAGGCCTGCCTATCTTCTTCTCTCTCTCTTCTTATCATCCCTCAGTTTGATCCACCAATATCTCTGGTCCCTTGATTCCCTATGCAGATGCTCCGCAGACCCTTGCTTCCTCCTCCTTTGAGGCACAACCCTCCAGCATCTCCCTCACAGTCCACCCCATTTGTAGGTCCATGCCTGATTCATCCCAGTGTCTCTGCTTGGCAAGAAGATTCTTAATAATCAGAATAATCAAACTCCTAGCTCACAAAAAGAGATTGGCTAAGTTCTAAATGGAAATGTACAGATCACACCCCCAGTCTGGAGAACTGTATTTTTCCATCTTAGGGAAGTTGGCACCCCTCAAGAAAGCATGTCCTTGATGGGTGACTAAACAGGAGAAAGGTTAAGTTCACTTCAGGAACAAGTCACATCGAGATCTGACAGACAATCTAAAGCAAATATATTTCCTAGGGCTGATGTCACAAGGCTTGGCTGCCAAGAGCTCAGAGGGACTTAATTTCACCACATGGTCAAAACAGGAAGGCTCTCTTGGAATCCAGGGAGAATTAGCTTCTGATCACCTGTTGTGCAGTTGTTATCTTAGGTGATCCATGTGGAGACCCCTTTAAGCCCAAAGAATTAGGAAGGTCTCTTAAGGAAATCTGATGATTGCTCATTAATAGTTACAACCTCAACTAAATAGAAATTAATTTTTCTTTCTGACCTGTGAGTTCCATTTCATGTTAGCTTTAATCAAATGCTGGAGGAGTTGCACTGGTTTTGATTTAAGCCACCTGCCTGAGCCAGAGATGAGTGGTGGCCCAAGTGTGGCAGGCAGAAAGTAGGTTCCATTTGACAAATCCTGTGGTCTAAACTTACAGACAATATACCTGGAGAGGGTAACCTCATTAATGGAGTGGGATAGGAAACCAAAAGATTTCTGATATAAGATGCTCAGGGCATCTAAAGGCTCACAAATATGCTACTGCTCTTATCACTAACAAGAGCCTCAAGTCAGGGGGCTGCCAAAGTGGCCCATATACAGATAGGCCACTGGAAGAGACTGACGTGGATTGCCAAAGTTCAAACACTTTCTTCTGCCCTATTTTTACCTCCAGGGGAAATGAAACAAAGAGCTGTAAAGAAGCTCCCTCCAGAAAATGCATTGAAATAAAAATCAACAAGATTGATGTGCAGGCAGACTGGTAACAGCTCTAAAAGAGAAGACAACTAGGAAGATCTATGGCATTTTTTTTAACAAAACAGAGAAGGTGAACAGAGCAGCACTCAAATGGGATGGGGTGGTAATTACACACACAGGAAGTCCCTAATGAACTCCCCAAAAAAGTTCTGAAGCAAAAGAAAGAAGATAAATTCAAAGTACTGTTTACGTAACCTTAGGGGGTTGAACACCAAGAACTCACAGCACCTGAACCAGAGGAGGAAGTGGGAGGGAGGTCGCTGAACATGAAGAAGGAACGTTTGGCAAAAGGTCAAAGAGAGTAAACGGATGTGAGGAGGCCTAGGGAGGGAGCCAGGGTGGGCAATGCTTTCATGTTAAAAGAAATTTAACAAAACTAAAAGCTTGATTGCTCAAAAGAAGATGAGAGGGTGGAGCCCGGAGGGTAGGAGGTGGCAAGAAAACGCTACCCTATCATGTGCCGTGTCCCCTGGGCAGAGCTTGCAAAGCCAATCTGGGCCCCTGAGCTTGGGAGCCCAGGCGCCAGGCCAGCAGCACTGAGGTGAGGCCTCTTTCTACCACTTAGTGCTCCTGAGCAGGGCTGAAGTTGAGTCCACTGTGGCAAAGACTCAAAGTAGTTGGCCTTAGAGCTGTTTCCCCTTCCACATAGATGGTCACTCAATGAGTATCCAGCCAAGAGGGAGGAAGTATTGGGGCTGTTGTGAGAAAGCAACTTCTTATTTTTGTTTGAGAGAGAGAGAAAGGTAGAGGGAAAGAGAATGGGCACACCAGGGCCTCCAACCACTGCAAACAAACTCCAGACTCATGTGCCACCTTGTGCATCTGGCATAAGTGGGTACTAGGGAATCAAACCTGGGTCCTTGGGCTTTGCAGGCAAGTGCCTTAACTCCTAAGCCATCTCTCCAGCCTTTTTGTTGTTGTTGTTTTTGTTTTGTTTTTTGAGGTAGGGTCTCACTTTAGCTCAGGATTGGAATTCACTATGTGGTCTCAGGGTGGCCTCGAACTCATGGCAATCCTCCTACCTCTGCTTCCTGAGTGATGGGATTAAAAGCGTGTGCCACCATGCCTGGTTTCTATCAGTTCTTAAAGACTCTTAGAACAGACACAAGGGATGTCTTTCTATGCTCCAGTGGCTCTTGTATTTGTCTCTTCACTTAGGGTCCCTTGAATTCTGTGCTATGATGCAGCCTCAAGAATTAGAATAATGTTGATCCTGAGAATCTACAGAAAAAGCAGATAAATTTTCACTATAACACTGTCTGGCCTCAATAGAAACTAGGTGTTGGGAAAGTTGGGACAAAAGATGGAAACTTAAACTGTAATATGATCCTACAGCTGGACCTATTTTGTAAGAATCAAGGGGAATGGTTTGCAGTGCCTAATGTTCAGGCATTCTTGATTCTCTGCTAGGATGGGAGCTGTGTAAAGACAGAAACAACGGAGAAACCCTCTGTTTACCATGAATGACTCCTCTCTATGCCCAGGTCCTGTTTCCCAAACAGAAAACAACTGAGAGTAACATTTTCTCCCACTCTGTGGTGTTCCACCCCACCTCCATGTTCTCCCACTTACCCCAAATTACCAAAAAGAGAAACTAAGTGCCGAGGAACACACAAGGAGTGGCGCTTCCTGCCGTCCATCCACTCCTATGCTTACAACACTCCCATGTGGGAAATTCCCCGACCTTCAGGGACAATTAGAGTCCATGTTCATTTTTCAATCATGGACCTTCAAAAATGCAGAGAAAAGCTATGAAACTTCTCTGAGGACACATCTTAATTTATTAGTGACTGCCGTACTTTAGTTTATGATCATACTTGGAAATACCTATACTTATACCTGGCTACTTGCTGTCCTCATGGAAAAAGCAGAAGATCTGGGAGGTAGCTAAAATCACACAGGTGAGTTATTGAGCCAAAGTCCTGATGACCATCTGACCAGTGCACAAGTCCTCCCAAGCTAAGAGCCCACTGATTGAATTATAACACCTAGCAGGAAAGCTATGGCTGTACAAGGATGGCAGAAATCCTCATTGCAGAAATGTAAAAATGCATTAAGAAACCTGTTAACTATAATAAGATCAGAGATGTTACTCAAGGGAAGGGGAGAAAATCCTGCCCTGTTTTTTAACAGGCTAATTGAGGCTTTTCGGAAATTCACCAAACTTGTTCCCTCATCCCCTGAAGGACAAGCCTCTCTGGGCCAACATTTTACTGGCCAGTCACCCCCTGACCAGGACTCTCAACCTGACATGGTTCAACTAGGAGACCAGGTGTTCTTGAAGACCTACAAGGACAGTCATTTAGGTTGCCAGGTTTAGCCAGTTGAAAACAATTCCCAAAATATCACTGGGAACTGCACACACTAATTGGCCATACCTAAGTTTATCTCCTATCTTGATTTTCTCTTGCCTCATGGGGACTTCCAAACACCCAAATTATCTGCTCCCATGTCACAACAGGCTCCTGCCATTCCTGCTACCTTCCCAAAAGGTAAAATACACCATGCCTACTGCTCTGTTTTTCTCTTCTTTCTTTTATTTAAAAAAATATATTTTTGAGGCAATCCCAGAAGTCTGGCCTTTTTTTTTTTTTTTTTTTTTTTTTTTTTTTTTTTTTTTTTTGAGAGAGAGAGAGAGAGAGAATCAGCATACCAGGACCTCCAGCCTCTGTAAGTGAACTCCAGACATGTGTGCCACCTTGTGCACATGTGCTACTTTTGCACATTTGCATCACCTTGTACATCTGGCTTATGTGGCATCTGAAGAGTTAAACATATTAGATTTTGCAGGCAAGCCCCTTAACCACTAAGCCATCTCTCTAACCCTTTTTTTTTTTTTTTTTTTTTTGAGGCAAGCCCAACAAACTGGCTTTTTTTAATGCAAGAGAGCCAGAGTGTGTGTGTGTGTGTGTGTGTGTGTGTGTGTGAGAGAGAGAGAGAGAGAGAGAGAGAGAGAATTGGCACTCCAGAACATCCAGCCACTGCAATGAAATGCCAAACATATATGCCACTTTATGCGCATGTGCCCCCTTGCATGCCTGAGTCACTATGTGCATCTTGCTTATGTGGGACCTGGAGAGTTGAACATGTGTCCTTAGGTTTCACAGGCCTTAACTGCTAAGCCATCTCTCCAGCCCCCTTCTTTGCTCTTTAAAAAAAATATTTTTTTAAATTTATTGGAAAGAGAGAATGAAGCAGATAAAGAGACAGAGAGAAAGAGTGGATGCTTCAGGGCTTCTGACCACTGCAAACGAATTCCACACACATGCACCACCTTGTGGCATCTGGCTTACCTGGGTATTGGGAAATCAAACCTGGATCCTTAGGCTTCGCAGGCAAGTGCCTTAACTGCTAACCCATGTCTGCAACCCTCTGCTCTGTTTTTCTTTTTTACTGTCCAAAGACTATTCCAAGAAGTCCCTAACCCAAGTAAACTATGTTAGCACAAGAAATTTCAATATTACAAGAACTGCCTTCTCAGTATTCAACAATCAAGACCTGAAGAAAGTGACCAACCCCTGACATGATTCCCTTAAGAACTGCAGGTACCCAGTGTTATAGAAAATCAATCAGAAAGGCAAAATGCAGCCTTAGAGATCCCCCAAGAGTTAACCTTGTCCCTCTCTCTGAAAATAGAGATGAAACCCTTTTATTTGGTTAAATGTAATTGCATCATGTGTGTTAATTGTTTTCATAACAGTGGATACTGGAAAATTCAAGTTTGGCCAGACAGACCCAATGACTGAATGGGTGCAATAGTGGCATGTCTGCTCTTGGGGAAACCAACTGCTCCCTAATTGGACTGAAGGCCCTCTCTATGGGAGAGAATACATGCCTGGTACTGAAAAAACTAATCAAAAATCTATGGCAGGGGGGGTCATGAGCCTTAGGGGTATAAAGCCTGCTCTTGTCTGACTAAATGTATATATTATTCCCACCAAGCTGCCCTGGGGGCACTACACTTAATGTTCATATCCACATATTAATGCTACTCTCACTTCTGGTTAGAGAAGCTTCTCTTTTCAGATGGCAATGACCACTGGGATGGCCCAAAAGGCAACATAGTGCTGAGAAGAAGGGATGGAGGCTCCAAAGCTCAGGGTCCATTGTGGAAGAGAGGGCAGAAAGAATGTAAGAGCCAAAGGAAGGGTACGACTCCTTACAATGCAACTGTCCAGACAGAAATTGGCCTCAATATCCATGACCTTGCAGTGCCTAGCAATACCTTCACAAGACCCTCATAATAATAGAAAAAGATGATGACATCAAATTAAAAGAGAGACTAATGGACAGAAGGAGGGGATATGATGGAGAATGGAGTTCTGAAGGGGAATGGGGGGAGGGGAGTGGAGGGAAATATCATGGTTTATTGTCTGTAAGTGTAGAAGTTGTCAATAAAACAAATTTTAAGAATAATTTTTTTCATGTAATTTTTGTATGCCATTATGACAATATGGGACAAAACTCAGTCTGCCCCTAGAATATCAAAATAACTTAGTAACAAAACCTGTAGACACTTCAGCTTTTTTATCTGCTTTTAAGTGCTTTAAAATTGTTTTAAAATCTTTGAATGCCTCATTAAAATGCATGTGTATGTGTGAATGATAGTATTGGGGTTATAGTAAAAGACCCAATAAGTACATATCTATAAATTTAGGTACTTTTCTTTTAATCTATTAAAATGCTATTTTGGGGTCTATTAAATGTTTCATAAACCTTTTAAATGCTACTTGCTTATATAAAGCAACATTCATAGGCATTATAAAAGTTTCATTAAGCTATGAGATTTAACATTGGATACATAGATTTTGTTAAAATTTTCTTCCAGGGGAGACCATCAAGATGGTGTCCTAATAAACACATCTCATCTGGCACAGAAGGAAAGGGAAGACCTTTGGGGTTCATTAGGGTTGGCAGGAGGGCACTGAGGACCAAAGCAGGGAATCCTCAGATTTTCACGCTCTCAAGGGACCCACCAGTCCCCAAATTCCCCCTCAAACAGCCACCTTAGCCATGGTCCCAGCCATAGGTTCCTCCTGCACTAGCTAAGCAGATCCAAGCCAGCAGGCTAGTGTTCCCCGCCCTAGGTTTCCTCCACCATGGACCTCCACAAGCAAGCTTCATCACCTCACCATCCTGCCCCCACCCACTGTGCTGGTGGGGAACCTCACCCATGGGTCCCTGTGCCGTGCCGCCCCACCCTCCATGCAGGTGAGGAACCTTACCCACTGAGTTCCCCACACTGCCCTGCCCCCACCCTCCATGCCAGTGGGGAACCTCACCCACTGGGTGCCCATGCCATCCCACTGGCACCACCCCACCCCCACCCACTGTGCCTGCAGGAACCTCACCCACTCAGTCCCATGCAGCCCCATCCCCACCCTCCAGGCCTGCTTTCCCTCTGTCCCCACATCCCACCTCCACCCTCCCTGCTTGTGGGACCTCCACTCTCTTGGTCCCAGCACCTTCCCACCCACACCCTCCCTGCCTGTGGGAACTTCACCCACCAACTCCCCCCATACAGGACCCCCACATACCAGCTCCATCCCAATTGCTGCTGCTGGCACCACCCCCAGGTGCAGGAACCCCATCCCGGGGCATGGGAACTACCAACTCAAAGGCCAAACGCCAACCCCCGTACCTATCCATCCTCTCTCCCCCACTCCCTGACCCAGACCCAGGCCAAAAAGTTATTCTTCACCATTCCCTTCCCTTTCCTGCCACACCACCTGAACAACCATGCATTCCCATACTCCCCCACCTCTGCAGCCCAGACACAACACCAATCTGCTTTGACCCATTGCCCCCCACCCCTGCCCTCAGGCCACCTGACCACACAATCCCATGCCCTGAACCACCAAAGAACAAGCCCCTTCATCAGACCTTCAGACCCTCATCAGACCTCAAGGGCTCACGCTCTCTGAGCAGGCAGACCCCATTGCCATCAGAAGCCTAATTGAAATAAACATAAAAGGGAATAATCACTGAAGACACTTCAAGGTAAACTACAGCTTCCTGATACAGTTACCAAGTTTCCTTCACTGTGATGGGCAGACCACAGCACAAAAGAAATAACATGAAAAGTCAAATGTAAGTAAATCCAACAAGACTGCCCAGTCCCACAATGGATGTCTCGAACCAAAACATAGAAGAGATAATAGGATCAGAACCCCAAAATGAAGACATAAGAAATGCAACCCTAGCCAAGAAAATAGCAGAACTAGCAGAAAATCAACAAAGAGCCAATAATTTTATGAATGCTGTTCTTGCAAGATTTGACCTAATAGAAAAGAACCAGGAAGGACTCCAAAAACAATTAAATGACCTGAAGGAGAGTGAAAAAAGAGAAGACCTCAATAACCAGCTGGGTAAGCTCAATGAAGACATAAATAAATGCAAGGATAAATTCCAAGAAGCACTAAAAAAATCAGAAAATGATGTGAAAAGGGAACTCAACAGAGGATTGGAAACTATACACAAAAAGCAGTAGAAAATACAAACCAAATTGAACAAATCCAAAAATCTATAGAAGCTCTCAAGAATAGAGTCAGCCATGTGGAGGATAGAAACTCAGAACTGGAAGACAGAACAGAAGAAACAGCACATGAATCCAAAAGATTCAATAAGTTCAAAAATTTTGGTGAACAGAACATGCAGGAAATGTGGGATAGCCTTAAACTTGCCAACATTAGGATCATGGGCATACCAAAAGAGGAAGAAATTCAGACCAAAGGGATAGAGAACTTATTCAACAAAATTATTGAAGAGAACTTTCCCAATCTCTCAAAAGAAAGTCCCATCAAGGTACAAGAAGCTAACAGAACTCCAAACAGACTGGACCAAAGGAGAAATTCTCCAAGACATATTATCATTAAAACCCTAAATATTGATAACAAGGAGAAAGTCCTAAAAGCAGCTAGGGAGAGACAACACATTACATATAAAGGTAACCCCATCAGAATTACTTCAGACTTCTCAATGGAAACACTCAAAGACAGAATGGCCTGGAATGGAACACTGCAAAGTTTAAGAACTTATGGCTTCCAACCCAAACTACTCTACCCAGCAAAAGTATCCCTCATAATAGATGGTGAAAGAAAAACTTTCCATGATAAAACCCAGCTGTACAACTATATGAACACAAAGCCAAATCTACAGAGAGTACTTCAGGGAATTCTCCACACAGAAGAATCAAAAAACCAACCTCAAGAATCTACAAGAAGCAGATCACAATAACCAAACTCAGAGAAGGCACTCAAAACAACCCTTCAAAGTCCAAAAAAACACCAAACCACCACAACATGGCAGGGATTAAATCAAACCTCACAGTTATTACTCTTAACATTAGTGGCCTTAATTCACCCATCAAGAGACATAAGCTGACAGGATGGATCAGAAAATTAGACCTCTCAATATGCTGTCTTCAAGAAACCCACCTCACCACTAAAGATAGACACCTTTTCAGGGAGAAAGGGTGGAAAATGATATTCCAAGCAAACGGAAACAAGAAAAAGCAGGCATGGTTATACTAATATAAGATAAAATAGACTTCAAGGCAAAAGTAATCAAAAAAGACAAAGAAGGCCACTTCTTACTTATCAAGGGAAATCCAAAAAGAGGATATCACAATCATCAGTCTTTACACACCAAACACAGGTGCACCACAATTCATAAAACAAAACCTACTTGACAACAAAACAGAAATAACCACCAACACAATCATAGTCAGGGACTTCAATACTCCACTATCAGCAATAGATAGATCATCCAAACAGAAAATTAACAAGGAAGTAAGAGAGCTCAACAACACCATAGAGCAACTAATAGACATCTACAGAACATTCTACCCAAAATCTACAGATTACACATTCTTCTCAGCAGCCAATGGAACCTTCTATAAAATAGAACATATATTGGGCCACAAAGCCTGCCTCCATATTTTTATGAAAATAGATATAATTTTCTGCATGCCCACAATGCTGTAATGCTAGAAATTAACAACAAAAGTTATGCCAGGAATCCCTCCAGCTACTGGAAAATAAACACACTTTTAAACAATAAATGGGTTGTGGATGAAATAAAAAATTAAATTGCAAAATTTCTAGAATTGAATGACAATGAGAACACATCATAACAAAACTTAAGGGACACAATGAAGGCAGTCCTTAGGGGGAAAAGCATAACACTAAATGCCTTCATAACAAAGACAGAGAGATCCCAAATCAATAACCTAACCATTCAACTAAAAGGCATTGGAAAAACAAGAAGAAGCCAACCTGAAAAGCTCCAGATGGAAAGAAATAATTAAGATCAGAGCAGAAATTAATGAATTGGAAACTAAGAAAACAAGAAAATTTATGAAACAAAGAACTGGTTCTTTGAAGAAATTAACAAGATTGATAAACCCCTGGCCAATTTGATCAAGCTCAAAAAAAAAAAGACGCTTCAAATTAACAAAATTAGAAATGAAAAAAGAAGAGATCACAACAGACATAAGTGAAATTGGGAGAATCACCAGGACTTATTAGATGAATTCCTAGATACATACCACCTACAAGAGCTAAACCCAGAGCAGATTAATCTCCTAAACAGACCTATCACATCCTTCAAGATTGGAAAGGTCATCAAACACCTCCCCAAAAAGAAGAGTCCAGGACCAGATGACTTCTCAGCTGAATTCTATCAAACCTTCATGGAAGAACTACAACCAATTTTTCTCAAACTGTGCCACACAATCAGAGAACAAGGAAAGATCCCCAACTCCTTCTATGAAGCTAGCATCACCCTAATTCCAAAACCAGGCAGAGATGCCACAAGAAAAGAAAATTATAGGCCTATTTCACTGATGAACATAGATGCAAAGATCCTGAACAAAATCCTTGCAAACTGAATTCAACAGTACATCAGAAACATTATCCACCTTGACCAAGTAGGCTTCATCCCTGGAACACAGGGTGGTTCAACATAAGGAAATCTGTCAATGTAGTACACCACATGAACAAACTTAAACACAAAAACCACATGATAATTTCAATAGATGCAGAAAAGGCCTTTGACAAAATACAACATCACTTCATGATCAAAACATTGGAGAGAATAGGCATGGAAGGCCCATATCTCAGCATAATAAAGGCTATATATAAAGCTCCTAAAGCCCAAGTAATACTTAATGGGGAGAGACTAAAGGAATTCCCATTGAGATTAGGAACAAGGCAGGGGTGTCCACTTTCTCCTCTGCTCTTCAACATAGTGCTAGAAGTCCTAGCTCAAGCAATAAGACAGGAGAAAGAAATCAAAGGGATACAAATTGGAAAGGAAGAAGTTAAGTTAGCCTTATTTGCAGACGATATGACCCGGGAACCTCCATCTCAAAACTCTTAAAGGTGATTAACTCCTTCAGCAAAGTAGCAGGATACAAGATCAAAAATCAGTAGCCTTTCTGTATTCAAAAGACAAAGATACAGAAAAAAAAATAAGCAACATTGTCCCATTTTCAAAAGCAGCAAAAAAATAAAATAAAATACCTTGGAATAGCATTAACCAAGGAAGTGAAAGACCTATACAATGAAAACATAAAAACACTCAAGAAAGAAATTGAGGATGACCTGTGAAAATGGAAAGACCTCCCATGCTCCTGGATAGGCAGAATTAACATTGTGAAAATGGCAATCTTACCAAAAGTATTATATAGATTTAACACAATACCAATAAAAATCCCAACTTCTTTCTTCACAGAGATAAAAAAAAAATGATCTCAAAATTCATATGGAATGTCAGAAGGACTCAGATATCCAAGCATATCCTCAGCAAAAGAAACACCTCTGGAGGCAACACCATACCTGATCTAAAGCTATACTACAAAGCCATAGTAATAAAAACAACATGGTACTGGCATAAAAATGGGAATATAGACCAATGGAACAGAATAGAGGACCTGGACTTTGGGTCAAGTAACTACAGCTAAGGCCCAATCAATGTAGACTGGAAAAAAGGCAGTATCTTCAACATATGGTGCTGGACAAATGGACAACCATACATAGGAAAATGAACTCAATCCACACATCTCACCATGCACAAAAATCAAGTCCAAATGGATCAAAGACTTCAATATAAAACTGGAAACTCTGCTACTACTGGAAGAAAAAAATAGAGGAACCTTCCATGATATAGGAGTGGGAAAATACTTCCTGAACAAAACCCCAGCAGCTCAGGAAATTATACAATCACTCAACCATTGGGATTGAGCATGAAGCTGAAAAGCTTTTTTTTCACAAATATACAATAACCAAAGCCAATAGATTACAAAAAGAATGGGAGAAAATTTTTGCCAGCTATACAACTGACAGAGGCCTAATTTCTAGAATTTACAAAGAACTCCAAAGCCTAAACAATAAATCATCACACAACCCATGCACAAAATGGGGCAGAGAACTGCACAGGGAGTTCTCAGAGGAAGAAATACAAATAGCAAATACACACTTAAGAAAATGTTCAACATCTCTAATCATCAGGGAAATGCAAATTAAAACAACTATGAGATTCCACCTTACTCCAGTAAGGAAGGCTAACATTAAAAAAAATAATAATAAAATAATGAAAACAAATGCTGGCGAGACTGTAGAGAAATAGGAATAATCTTTCACTGTTGGTGGCAATGTAAAATGGTACAACCACTATGGAAAGCAATATGGAGACTCCTGAAAAGGATTACTATAGACCTACCAACAGATCCAGTTATTCCCTTGCTGGGCATTTACCCTAAAAGCTCTAAGCCTTAGATCAGAGAGATTTGCTCAACCATGTTTATAGCTGCTCAATTCATAATGGCTAAGAGCTGAAATCAACCCAGATGTCCATCATTAGATGAATGGATAACAAAGATGTGGTATATCATACTATGGAAATCTACACAGCAGTAAAGAAAAAGGAAACAATGAAATTTGAAGAAAATTGGTCGAACATGGAACAGATCATTCTCAGTGAGCTCACCCAATCATAGAAAGATATCATCACATGGTCTCACTCATCTGTGGTTCCTAACCTGAATGTGCCTGAGATGCTGTCATACCTAATAAGGTATGAGGACCACACAATAGGGAAGGTGGGATGGGAGGGGAGGGGAAGGGAGGGTAAGGGTGGGGAGTGTAAGGGTGGGAGGGAGGGTAAGGGTTGGGGGACACAAATAGGAACCCAAATGGAAACAGTACCATAAAATCCTATATTCTGAACAACAAGCTAAAACATTGATCCTTAAGCAGGTCCATAGAGGGAACACCTGAACCACAGGGACCTGGAGAGGACATCATGAAGACTAACCTTAATCTTTTCCTGTTTCTCTCTCTCTCTCTTCCTCTCCTCTCTATGCTCTCTTTCTCTTTTATATTACCTATCTTTTTCTTCCTTCATCTTCCTTGGTGCTGACTTGTAACTCCCAGTACCAGCATGTGGTTAACTTTCACAATGAGCTGTTGATCAGACAGACCTACAAGGTTTCCCAAAATAAGACAGATTCCTGTCAGAGTTCTTGATGACCCACCAAAGGGTAATGGTAAGACCCTACTGCCAAAGACACCATATGCTGTTGGGATGGAACATGGAGTGACCTGGTTGGAATCTGGAAGAGTGTCAGTCCCCAGACAGTTAGCTTGTCTAGTGCCAGAGGGTGCTAAATGAGCCACTGGGGAAAATGACCAACATCTGTCCAAACAACTCGCAGTCTAAACTACTCAGCAGTAAACAACCTGATTTGATGGTCAAACAAGTGCAATAGTGGCACACAGCCATGGTGGGTAACCAACTGCTCTTGATTTGGCTAACAGACCCACTCAGTGGAATGGAACTCACAGCTGGAACTGGGAAACAAGACAAAACCATGTCCAAAAAATGAGCCCATTCTCCAATATCAAGCTCCCACCAATTGTGTGCTATAAGTGGGCCCATGCATATAAAATTCTCTCTAAAATAACAATGGCCATCCCATCTATCTGGTGCTGACCTCTCTTTCCATTGAAGAATTTGCTTCTCTTTTTTCAGATGGACACCAAACCTGAAGGGAGAGTCAGCTTATCATACCTCACCAGGGCCCCAGCTGAAACCATAGTGTAATGGGGGAAATGGGCAAGAGTGTAGCTTTCTTGGTGAACCTGACACCAGAACAAGACTGAAGGAGATAAACATTCAACTCCTACTAGACCAGATACCCAGAGACAGAGAGGCTCCCAAGATCTCATCACTGAAGTAGAACTTAAATGAACCCAATGTGGCTCAGGGAAATTTGTGGAAGAGGGGGTGGAAAGAGTGTTAGAGCCACAAGTTTGGTCATTATCCACAGAGACTTTGCCTCTTCCCCCATAACTGTTGGCTACCCCCATAATGCACGACCCACATTCCCCAATGAGGAGGGTCCCTTTGGAGGGGGGAGGACAGGCAGGAGGCTACCAGAGGCACCAACATGAATGTAAAATTAAAATAAATTTTAAAAAAATTTTTAAAAATTTCTTCCAAAACAGGTACTGAGGGAGGAAAAGAATTGTTAAAATTTTATTTCATTTTTTAAATCAAGAGTAACAGAAAAATAATAGGACAAATAAATGCTTTATGTTAATCAAAATATACTATGAAATGTATATTAAAAATATTTTTAGGGGCTGGAGAGATTGCCCATTGATCAAAGGCACTTGCTTGCAGATCCTGCAAGCCCCAGTTCAATTTCCCAGTACCCATGTGTAGCAGACAGCTTCAGGCTCACTGAGATGAACTTCCATACCAGGCAAAGTTATGGAGGAAGGGATATTTATTGAAGCTTACAGATCCAGGTGAAGTTCCATAATGGCAGAAGAAGCTGGCTGCTCTTACAGGACCAGGCAAGAGAGAGAAAGTCAAAAGTCAAAAGTCAAAAAGCCAAAAGCCAAAAGCCAGCCACACAGCACTAGCTCACCTCAAGAACTCCAGCTAGGCACACTTTGCATATCTTTAGATTGAAATCTCAAACCCACCACCACACCTTTAGATCCTCCCAGGGACACTGCCTCCAGCCAGGTGACTGCAGCTGCAAACTACAAACTAATAAAACACTGAATATATTGGGCGACATCTATTCAGACTATCATACCATGTAAAGCCAGATGTACAAATTAGCTGGAGTTTATTTGCAGTGGCAAGAGACCCTGGCATACCCATTCCCCACCTTCCACTTGCCTCACAAATAAATAAAAACTATTTTTAAAAGTTCTTTTTTAGAGCTGCAGAGATAGCTTAGCAGTTAAGGTGCTTGCCTGAGAAGCCTAAGGATTCATGTTTGACTCTCCAGGTCCCACCTAAATCAGATGCACAAAGTGACACAAGTGTGCAAGGTCACACATGCAGATAAGGTGTAGAACTTGTCTGGAGTTTAATTACAGTGGCTGGAGGCCCTGGTGCACCAACTCTCTCTCTCTCTCACTCACTCACTCTCTCACATTGTTACATTTTTTTGAAAGGTTAGTCTGTTGGTCTTACCTCAAAAAAATTTTTTTAAAGTTCTTTTTTAGCCAGGTGTGATGGCACACTCCTTTAATCCCAGCACTCAAGAGGCCAAGGTAGGAGGATCGCTGTGAGTTCAAGGCCAACCTGAGACTACATAGTGAATTCCAGGTCAGCCTATGCTAGAGCAAGACCCTACCTACCAAAAAAACAAAGAAAAAGTTCTTTTTTAGATTACTTGCTATGAACTTTTGTCAGAAATATATCTAATATATTGTGATGGTTTGATTGTAGATGTCTCCCATAGCCTCAGGTATTTTTGATTAAGATTAAGCTTCCAGGCTGGAGGGATGGCTTAGTGGTTAAGGCGCATGCCTGTGAAGCTTAAGGACCCCGGTTTGATTCTCCAGGTCCCAAGTAAGCCAGATGAACAAGGTGGAGCATGCATCTGGAGTTCATTGGTAGTGGCTAGAGGCCCTGGCCCACCCATTCTCACTCTCCCTCTCTCTCTCCGTCTCTCTGTCTCAAATAAATAAATAAATATAAAATCTTAAAAAAAAAAAAAGATTAAGCTTCCTACTTAAGTCTCCAGTAGGCACAGCCCTCCTGGAGGAGGTGTGTCACGTGTGTCACTTGGGGACAGATCTTGAGTCCAGCCCTAAGATGTGTGTTCTGAGCCAGCTTGAGTTCTGGCTGTTCATTTTTTTTTTTCTTTTTTTTTTTTTTTTCTGGTTTTTCGAGGTAGGGTCTCACTCTAGCCCAGGCTGACCTGGAATTCACTATGTAGTCTCAGGGTGGCCTCAAACTCACGGCAATCCTCCTACCTCTTGCCTCCCAAGTGCTGGGATTAAAGGTGGCCCTGATACACCAATTCTCTCTCTCTCTCTCTCAATCTCTCTCTCATAAAAAAATACACACATAAAAAAATACAAGCCATTGGGCTGATGATGGAGCCAGTTTCATTTGCTCATAAAGGCTGATGGCCTGGGTTCAATTCCTCAGTGTCCACATAAAGTCAGATGCACGTGGCACATGCATCTAGAGTTCATTTGCAGGAAGCCCTGATGCAATAAATATTTTCTCCTCTCTGTGTCTGCTTCTTTTCTCTGTTTCTCTCTCTCAAATAAACAAAAAATATTTTTAAAAGACAAGCTATTGGTGCAAATGAAAACCTCAAAATGTCAGGTTAGGCTCTGTGTTTTCAAGACCCAAAGTCTTCTACACTTATGTTGAAAATCATGCCTTTGGTATGATTTCAGGTTTCAAACTTATTAATGTTACGAAGAAATCATCAGATGAACAGTCTATCTTTAAAACTGACAAGTGATAGATCTTAGTGAAAGCTATACAATCTTTGTTTTTCTAAAGAAATCAGTCTTTATGTATGACCATATATACATGCATACATATGTTCTATATGTGCTTATACTTCATTATTTACATGGTACCAAATTGGTTTATAAGTAAATGGACATACAAATTAGAACTGTTAAATTAAATCCCTAAGTTAATTAAAAATTTTAAATGGGGAACAAAAAGTATATGTAATTATCAGTTTTAGTCAACATGTTATTTTGGCAGTTCTGGTTCCACAAGATTGTCCATAAAGTCCCTGTTTCTTGCCTAAATAAACTGACTCTCAGGACTTAATAGCTTCTAAAATATTATCCCCATCTAGGGTTAATCCTGCTAAGCTGTGCTACTGTTAGAATCCAAGAATTGTGGTAGTGACTTTTCACTGTGTGTATTCCTTGAGTAGGTAATATGCTTCCCTGAAAACTCTCCAGGTCCTAAGAAAAGGAAATAAATACACAAAGGGAAACAGAGAAGGACTTGACACTGCAGTATGAGCTCAAATGAAAAGTCAATTGTAACAAAAGCAGTTTCTGGCTGGCTTGGTGGTGCAAGCCTTTAATCCTAGCACTTGGAAGGTAGAGATAGGAGGATCACTGTGAGTTGGAGACCAGCCTGGGAGTACAGAGTGAGTGCCAGGTCAGCCTGGGTAAACTCTCTCTCATAAAAAAATAATAAAAACAAAAAAATAAATAAAGCAGTTTCTGGATTTCTGGATGTTTATTAGTATTTCTGTATACTATAGTAAGATTTAAATCTTTAACAAATTGGTTAAATTTTTTGTTTAAAAAAATTGTCTCCAAGACTGTTAACATAAAGTCAGATTTATAACTGGCTACTTAATACATATGAGTTATTTTCTGTGGAAGATATAGGCACCCTGTGTTTTCACTGAAATATGCTCTCTGCTTTATTAAAAACATTTTCTTTTAATTTTGTAAAGAAAAAACAAGACATAAAGAAATAATCAAATAAAAATTATATAAAGATAATATTTTGGAAAAGCCTAGTGGTGGCCACGCCTTTAATCCCAGCCTTGGGAGGCAAAGGTAGGAAAATGTCAGAGATTTAGGCCACCCTCTGTAGTTTTCCAAGTCAGCCTGGACCAAGTGAGACCCTACCTCAAAAACCAAAAAAAAAAAAAAAAAAAAAAGTATGAAAAAGTTTATATTTTATTTCTTAAAGCAGCTTAAAGAGTAAATCATCAGATGCAAACAGATTTTAAATGGAGATTTTTAAAAGGTACAGGATTGTTACAATCTTAGAGATATCAGGACAAAACCAGATGTTAAAGGTTGTCACACAAAGAGGTTTATGAAGTCTTTAAATATGAGTTCATAAAAACTTGCATAAAGTACAAATGTTTTATATTTATCAAGATAATTGTGTATAATTTCTACTGAGTGTGTCAGGCTTCTAATTAGAAAACTGGTCTTTATCAAAGTTTATTTAAAACTGGTCTCTGTCAAGATGTGATGCAATAGGTAAATTAAATTTGTTCTTCCATGCTGGTGTTAATCTATATTCATATAATTTAATAAATACTTAACAAAAAGTCCAATGGACATATCAGCTTTTAGTCAGCCAATATTTATTTTGTCCCCAGGTTCTGGTCCCAGAGAATAATGGGACACCTCTAAAAGGTCCTATGTTTCTTGACCAAAAGGTGATGGAAACCCCAGAGGACATTTAGCCAGTGTACATGCTAAAAAAAGAGGGTCCCATCTTTTAATTCCTGCTAAACTGTTTTACCTTTGTTAGTGAAGCCACCACTGAGATGCTTGCTTCCAAGGCTGCTGGAAGAAGCCACTCTAGAAGGCAATGACACATATGAAGAGGTGTAGTGTTAGTCCCACACATGTATTTTTCTTGACCTAAGAAAACCAAATAAGATGGAGCTTAGAAGTGGAAACTGATGGTGATTCAGGATCCCCAGCAACTGCAGTCTTGAGGTCAGGAGAATGAGTCAGGAGGGGCTAGTATCAACACTAAGGAAAAAATAGTTCAGAGATACTATGAACAGAAATGCAATAATCTGCCTTAACCCTAATTTTCAGGAAATAGGTAAGGCCTAGGAGGATCATCTGCTAAGTTCAAAATAACCAAGACCCTCAAGAATACAAGGGCCAGTGCCAGCTCTCAAAGGCCCTGAGGCCCCTTTGGGAAACAGGAGCAAAGGCTTCATAGAAGTCTTCTAATGTCTATCTAAAAAAATGGTTCTAAGTAACAGTTTCTGTGACTCATTTGGCATTGTCAGTTACCCCATCTTGGTCAGTTCTGTGTTGCTTTGTCAGGACTCCTAGAAGTTGATTTTAAAGACCAGATATTTACTCCAGTAAAATTTTTTTAATTGACAACATCTGTACATATAGATAATACACTGTGTTTATAAATCCCCATCATTCTCCCTTTTCTCCCTTTCAATCCACACTGAATCCCTTCTTCTTTCCAACTAGTCTGCTATTTCAATGCCATCATTTTAAATTATGCAAGTCTTGTGTGTAGCTCAGTACTGGGCAGTACCATGGCCACTTTGTGTCTGAAGAAAGCATTACAAAGCACCCCCCTTCTTTTGGAGTCACATTCTTTCCACCATCTCTTCCACAGTGGGCTCTGAGCCTTGGAGAGTGTGATAGAGAGGTCTCCCATAGAACTGAACATTCCACTGTAATTTCTTCTCAGTTTTACAAAATATTTACCTCTTACAGCTTTGGGAAGCTCATTGACACTGGCATCTGGTGAGGACCTTTTCTTTTGTTATCCATGGCAGGGAGGAAAGCAAGGAGAACAAGTTGTTTTTGATTAATATACTCTTGTGATAATAAAAAAACTCAAAATAATATAAATAAATACATCCTATCAAGCTCCTAATGATTAAAAAATATTAATCCAGCATATGAGCATGGGGGCACAATAAAAAAATCCCCTCACAAGAAAGTTTAAGAAGCTTTTAGAGTGAAGAGTTGGAGTCAAAGGCATTCATAACTGGCCACATGTTTGACCCTCATCCTGTTAGTACATATGATAATTTTTTAATTGTTTTATATAGACTCCTGTGTTTTCACTGAAATATGCAATTGCAATTTTGTAAAGAAAAAACAAGACATAAAGAAATAATCAAATAGAAAATTATATAAAAGATATATATTTTGGAAAAGCCAGGAGTGGTGGCGCACGCCTTTAATCCCAGCACTTGGGAGGCAGAGGTAGGAGGATCGCAGAGATTTCGAGGCCACCCTGAGACTACATAGTTAATTCCAGGTCAGCCTGGACCAGAGTGAGACCCTACCTCAAAAAACCAAAAAAAAAAAAAAAAAAAAAGATATATATTTTGGTAAAGCAGCTTAAAGAGTAAATGCTTTTGGTGCAAGCAGATTTTAAATGGAGATTTTGTCCTAAGGTACAGGATTGTTACAAACTAGAAATAGAGATATCAGGACAAAACCAGATGTTAAAGGATGTCACACAAAAGGTTTATGAAAATTAAAAGTAAAATATGAGTTCATAAAAACTTGCATAAAGTACAAAATTTTTATATTTATCAAGATAATTGTGTATAATTTCTACTGAGTGTGTCAGGCTTCTAATTAGAAAACTGAGTCTTAAATAGTCAAAGTTTATTTAAAACTGTGTCTCTGTCAAGATGTGATGCAATAGGTAAACCACAATTTGTTCTTCCCTGCTGGTGTTACTGACCTTCTATATTCATATAATTTAATAATCATACTTATATGACAAATCCAATGAGGACATGGTAGCTAAAAAGACAGCCAATATTTTTGCCCTTGTCCCCAGGTTAGCTGGGTCCCAGAGAATAATGGGACACCTCTAAAAGGGTCCTATAGCTCCTGACCAAAGAGGTGATGGAAACCCCAGAGAGTACATTCTAGCCAGTGTACATGCTACAAAAAAGAGGGTCCCATCTTTTAATTACTTCAGAAAACAGTTTTATCTTTGGTAGTGTGAGCCACCACTGAATGCTTGCTTCCAAGGCTGCTGGAAGAAGCCACTCTAGAAGGCAATGACACATATGAAGAGGTGTCAGTGTTAGTCCCACACATGCATTTTCTTGCTCTGCGGGAAGCTGCTTCACCAACTTTATAGATGGAGCTTAGAGTAGTGGAAAGGCTGATGATGATTCGTGTAAGATCCCCAGCAACTGCAGTCTTGAGGGTGGAGGGAGAATGAGACAGGAGGGGCTAGTATCAACACTAAGGATAAAAATAGTTCAGAGATACTATGAACAGAAATGCAATAATCTGCCTTAACCCTAATTTTCAGGAAATAGGTAAGGCCTAAACAAATCATCAGAGCTAAATTCAAAATAACCAAGACCCTCAAGAATACCAAGGGGCCACATGTAGATCTCAAAGGTCCTGAGGCCCCTTTGGGAAACAGGAGCAAAGGCTTGACAGATGTCTTCTAATGTCTATCTAAATGCTTTGGCTCTGGAGTAACAGATTCTGTGACTCATTTGAGAGCATTGTCAGTTACCCCCATCTTGGTCAGTTCTGTGTTGCTTTGTCAGGACTCCTAGACTAGTTGATTTGTAAAGACCAGATATTTACTCCAGTAAAATTGTTTAATTGACAACATCTGTACATATAGATAATACACTGTGTTTATAATCCCCACCCATCATTCTCCCTTTTCTCCCTTTCAATCTCTCTACACTGAATCCCTTCTTCTTTCCAACTAGTCTGCTATTTCAATGCCATCATTTTCCCCTCCTATTATGCAAGTCTTGTGTAGGTAGCGTCAGTACTGTGAGGTCACGAGTACCATGGCCACTTTGTGTCTGAAAGAAAGCATTACAAAGCACCCCCCTTCTTTTGGCTCTTACATTCTTTCCACCATCTCTTCCACAGTGGGCTCTGAGCCTTGGAGAGTATGATAGAGAGGTCTCACATAGTGCTGAACATTCCACTGTAATTTCTTCTCAGTTTTAGAAAATATTTACCTCTTACAGCTTTGGGAAGCTCATGATGAAGACACTGGCATCTGGTGAGGACCTTTTCTTTGTGTTATCCATGGCAGAAGATAGAAAACAAGGAGAACTGAAGTTGTTTTTGAAATTAATATACTCTTGTGATAATAAAAAGACTGTAAAAGGGATATTGAGGATAGAACTCTCACATCCTGTCAAGCTCCTAATGACCTGCCTGTCACTCACTATCGTGGAAGTGATTACACTTCCAGCATATGAGCTTTGGGGGGGGGGGGCACATGGAAGCCATGGCATCCCCTCACAAAGTTTAAGCTTTTAGAGTGAAGAGTTGAGTCAAAGGCATTCAGAACTGGCCACATGTTTGACCCTCATCCTGTTGAGTGACTTTTCGTGAATTTCTGTAGGAGTAATTGTTTTATAGTAGACTATTACTCTACTTTCATAATGAGTCTACACATAAGCATTGACTGTTATTACAGATAATATTCTACTCATGTAGGAGGCCTGAGGACAGAGCCTGGTGCCCAGAACATCAGTCTAACAGATAAAAATGATACCAACCCTACTAGTCACTCTTCAACATTGAAAACAGTTCCATAGAAAGAAGATAGGTTGCCTGAATTTTTAAAAATTCAACCAATAAGCTGGGTGTGGTAGTGCACGCCTTTAATCCCAGCCCTTGGGAGGCAGAGGTAGGAGGATTGCCGTGAGTTCAAGGCCACCCTGAGACTACATAGTTAATTCCAGGTCAGCCTGGGCTAGAGTAAGACCCTACCTCAAAAAACCAAAAAAAAAAAAAAATTTCAACCAATAACCTAATTCCAGATGCACAAGGAACATGCAAAACCACAAACAGCATGAAAAACAATGTATTTCTTCCAAAGTCTGCCAATCCCACAGTAAAGGCCTCTCATGACAGAGACTTAGATAAAATTTCAGACTAGAGATTTGAAAGAACAATGCTAAATATGATAAAATAAATGAAATAATTCCAAGAGAATGCAAATATTCAGCTGAATGATAAAATCAATGCAAGATACGAAAATGGAATTCAATAAAAAGAAACACTGTGGCGAAACCAAACTGAATGACGTAGAAATGAAAAAATACAAAAGGTCAAATATCAAGTTAAGAGAAGACCTTAACAGTAGAATAGTACATTCAGTCAAAGAAGAGGAATTGGTACTTTTAGTCAAGGACAATGATAATTTTTTAAAAAACATATGAACATAATTTTCATGATTTTGGTATACTATGAAAAGAACAAATCTATGAATTATAGTCATAGAAGAATGAGAACTCTATGTCAAAGTTTCAGAAAACATTTTCAATATAATAATAGCAGAAAATGTCCCAAATCAGGAAAAGAGATGCATATCCAGATATAAGAAACATATAGATCATCAATACACTGGACCAGAAAAGAAACTCCCTATGTCAATTATAGTTAAAACACTAACTAGAGGGCTGGAGAGATGGCTTAGAGGTTAAGCACTTGCCTGTGAAGCTTAGGACCCTGGTTGAGGCTTGATTCCCCAGGACCCATGTAAGCCAGATGCACAAAGTGGCACATGCATCTGGAGTTCATTTGCAGTGGCTGGAGGCCTGGCGCACCCATTCTCTATCTATCTGCCTCTTTCTCTATCTGTCTGTTGCTCTCATATAAATAAGTAAATGTAAATAAATAAATAATATTTTAAAAACACTAACTAATACAAGCCATTGGGCTGGAGAGATGGCCCAGCAGTTAAAGGCATTTGCTCATAAAGGCTGATGGCCTGGGTTCAATTCCTCAGTGTCCACATAAAGTCAGATGCACAAAGTGGCACATGCATCTAGAGTTCATTTGCAGGAAGCCCTGATGCACCCATATTTACTATCTCTCTCTCTGTGTCTGCTTCTTTCTCTCTGTTTCTCTCTCTCTCTCTCAAATAAATAAAAATATTTTTAAAAGACAAGCTATTGGTGCCTGCTTAGCCTGCTGAAAACCTCAAAATGTCAGGTTAGGCTCTGTGTTTTCAAGACCTAAAGTCTTCTACTTTACTTATGTTGAGAATCATGCCTTTGAAAGTATGATTTCAGGTTTTAAGTATTTCTTAATGTTACGAAGAAATCATCAGATGAACAGTCTATCTTTAAAACTGACAAGTGATAGATCTTAGTGAAAGCTATACAATCTTTGTTTTTCTAAAGAAATCAGTCTTTATGTATGACCATAATACATCTCTACATAAATACTTATAGAATGCTTATACTTCATTATTTACATGGTACCAAATTGGTTTATAAGTAAATGGACATACAAATTAGAACTGTTAAATTAAGATATTTTAATTAAAAATTTTAAAGATAACAAAAAGTATATTTAATTATCAGTTTTAGTCAACATGTTATTTTGGCAGTTCTCTAATACAAGATTGTCCATAAAGTACCTGTTTCTTGCCTAAATAAACTGACTCTCAGGACTTAATAGCTTCTAAAATATTATCCCCATCTAGGGTTAATCCTGCTAAGCTGTGCTACTGTTAGAATCCAAGAATTGTGGTAGTGACTTTTCACTGTGCTTTCGGTATTCCTTGAGTAGGTAATATGCTTCCCTGAAAAGGTAAGCAAGCGACCCTAAGAAAAGGAAATAAATACACAAAAGGGAAACAGAGATGCCAGGACTTGACACTGCAGTATGAGCTCAAATGAAAAGTCAATGCTTTGTAACAAAAGCAGTTTCTGGCTGGCTTGGTGGTGCAAGCCTTTAATCCTAGCACTTGGAAGGTAGAGATAGGAGGATCACTGTGAGTTGGAGACCAGCCTGGGAGTACAGAGTGAGTGCCAGGTCAGCCTGGGCTAAACCTTACCTCATAAAAAAAAAAAAAAAAAAAAAAACAAATAATAGACTAAATAGTTTCTAATATTTCTGCACAAATGTTTTTTAGTATTTCTGATATACTATCTAAAATAGATAAGATTTAAAAATAAGAAAAATTTAACAAATTGCCTACCCCCAGAACTCTTGACTAACCTCACAAATGACCCACATTCCCCATTGACAAGGGTCCCTTTGAAAGAGGGAGGACAGGGAGGAGGACAAATTTACTTTGTAAAATCAAAATAATATAAATAAAAATATATATATATATTTAAAAAATTGTCTGAAAAAAAAATTGTCCAAGACTGTTAACATGCTTTAAGTGTATTTATAACTGTTAGCTACTTAATACATATGATAATATTTTCTGTGTTTCAGATATAGGCTCCTGTGTTTTCACTGAAATATGCAATTGCTTTATTAAAAAACATTTTCTTTTAATTTTGTAAAGAAAAAACAAGACATAAAGAAATAATCAAATAGAAAATTATATAAAAGATATATATTTTGGAAAAGCCAACACCTGCACATTTTAATCCCAGCACTTGGGAGGCAGAGGTAGGAGGATCGCAGAGATTTCGAGGCCACCCTGAGACTACATAGTTAATTCCAGGTCAGCCTGGACCAGAGAGACCCTGAGACAAAACCAAAAAAAAAAAAAAAAAAAAAAAAAAAAAAAAAAAGATATATATTTTGGTAAAGCAGCTTAAAGAGTAAATGCTTTTGGTGCAAGCAGATTTTAAATGGAGATTTTGTCCTAAGGTACAGGATTGTTACAAACTAGAAATAGAGATATCAGGACAAAACCAGATGTTAAAGGATGTCACACAAAAGGTTTATGAAAATTAAAAGTAAAATATGAGTTCATAAAAACTTGCATAAAGTACAAAATTTTTATATTTATCAAGATAATTGTGTATAATTTCTACTGAGTGTGTCAGGCTTCTAATTAGAAAACTGAGTCTTAAATAGTCAAAGTTTATTTAAAACTGTGTCTCTGTCAAGATGTGATGCAATAGGTAAACCACAATTTGTTCTTCCATGCTGGTGTTACTGACCTTCTATATTCATATAATTTAATAATCATACTTATATGACAAATCCAATGAGGACATGGTAGCTAAAAAGACAGCCAATATTTTTGCCCTTGTCCCCAGGTTAGCTGGGTCCCAGAGAATAATGGGACACCTCTAAAAGGGTCCTATAGCTCCTGACCAAAGAGGTGATGGAAACCCCAGAGAGTACATTCTAGCCAGTGTACATGCTACAAAAAAGAGGGTCCCATCTTTTAATTACTTCCGAAAACAGTTTTACCTTTGGTAGTGTGAGCCACCACTGAGATGCTTGCTTCCAAGGCTGCTGGAAGAAGCCACTCTAGAAGGCAATGACACATATGAAGAGGTGTCAGTGTTAGTCCCACACATGCATTTTCTTGCTCTGCGGGAAGCTGCTTCACCAACTTTATAGATGGAGCTTAGAGTAGTGGAAAGGCTGATGGTGATTCATGTAAGATCCCCAGCAACTGCAGTCTTGAGGGTGGAGGGAGAATGAGACAGGAGGGGCTAGTATCAACACTAAGGATAAAAATAGTTCAGAGATACTATGAACAGAAATGCAATAATCTGCCTTAACCCTAATTTTCAGGAAATAGGTAAGGCCTAAACAAATCATCAGAGCTAAATTCAAAATAACCAAGACCCTCAAGAATACCAAGGGGCCACATGTAGCTCTCAAAGGCCCTGAGGCCCCTTTGGGAAACAGGAGCAAAGGCTTGACAGAAGTCTTCTAATGTCTATCTAAATGCTTTGGTTCTGGAGTAACAGATTCTGTGACTCATTTGAGAGCATTGTCAGTTACCCCCATCTTGGTCAGTTCTGTGTTGCTTTGTCAGGACTCCTAGACTAGTTGATTTGTAAAGACCAGATATTTACTCCAGTAAAATTGTTTAATTGACAACATCTGTACATATAGATAATACACTGTGTTTATAATCCCCGCCCATCATTCTCCCTTTTCTCCCTTTCAATCTCTCTACACTGAATCCCTTCTTCTTTCCAACTAGTCTGCTATTTCAATGCCATCATTTTCCCCTCCTATTATGCAAGTCTTGTGTAGGTAGCGTCAGTACTGTGAGGTCACGAGTACCATGGCCACTTTGTGTCTGAAAGAAAGCATTACAAAGCACCCCCCTTCTTTTGGCTCTTACATTCTTTCCACCATCTCTTCCACAGTGGGCTCTGAGCCTTGGAGAGTGTGATAGAGAGGTCTCACATAGTGCTGAACATTCCACTGTAATTTCTTCTCAGTTTTAGAAAATATTTACCTCTTACAGCTTTGGGAAGCTCATGATGAAGACACTGGCATCTGGTGAGGACCTTTTCTTTGTGTTATCCATGGCAGAAAATAGAAAGCAAGGAGAACTGAAGTTGTTTTTGAAATTAATATACTCTTGTGATAATAAAAAGACTGTAAAAGGGATATTGAGGATAGAACTCTCACATCCTGTCAAGCTCCTAATGACCTGCCTGTCACTCACTGTCGTGGAAGTGATTACACTTCCAGCATATGAGCTTTGGGGGGGGGGCACATGGAAGCCATGGCATCCCCTCACAATCAAAGTTTAAGAAGCTTTTAGAGTGAAGAGTTGGAGTCAAAAGGCATTCAGAACTGGCCACATGTTTGACCCTCATCCTGTTGAGTGACAGCACACGTGACTTTCTGTAGGAGTAATTGTTTTATAGTAGACTATTACTCTACTTTCATAATGAGTCTACACATAAGCATTGACTGTTATTACAGATAATATTCTACTCATGTAGGAGGCCTGAGGACAGAGCCTGGTGCCCAGAACATCAGTCTAACAGATAAAAATGATACCAACCCTACTAGTCACTCTTCAACATTGAAAACAGTTCCATAGAAAGAAGATAGGTTGCCTGAATTTTTAAAAATTCAACCAATAAGCTGGTGTGGTGGCACACGCCTTTAATCCCAGCCCTTGGGAGGCAGAGGTAGGAGGATTGCCGTGAGTTCAAGGCCACCCTGAGACTACATAGTTAATTCCAGGTCAGCCTGAGCTAGAGTAAGACCCTACCTCAAAAAACCAAAAAAAAAAAAAAAAAAAAAAAAAAATTCAACCAATAACCTAATTCCAGATGCACAAGGAACATGCAAAACCACAAACAGCATGAAGAACAATGTATTTCTTCCAAAGTCTACCAATCCCGCAGTAAAGGCCTCTCATGACAGAGACTTAGATAAAATTTCAGACTAGAGATTTGAAAGAACGATGCTAAATATGCTAAAATAAATGAAATAATTCCAAGAGAACGCAAATATTCAGCTGAATGATAAAATCAATGCAAGATACGAAAATGGAATTCAATAAAAAGAAACACTGTGGCAAAACCAAACTGAATGACGTAGAAATGAAAAAATACAAAAGGTCAAATATCAAGTTAAGAGAAGACCTTAACAGTAGAATAGTACATTCAGTCAAAGAAGAGGAATTGGTACTTTCAGTCAAGGACAATGATAATTTTTTTAAAAACATATGAACATAATTTTCATGATTTTGGTATACTATGAAAAGAACAAATCTATGAATTATAGTCATAGAAGAATGAGAACTATGTCAAAGTTTCAGAAAACATTTTCAATATAATAATAGCAGAAAATGTCCCAAATCAGGAAAAGAGATGCATATCCAGATATAAGAAACATATAGATCATCAATACACTGGACCAGAAAAGAAACTCCCTATGTCAATTATAGTTAAAACACTAACTAGAGGGCTGGAGAGATGGCTTAGAGGTTAAGCACTTGCCTGTGAAGCTTAAGGACCCTGGTTCGAGGCTTGATTCCCCAGGACCCATGTAAGCCAGATGCACAAAGTGGCACATGCATCTGGAGTTCATTTGCAGTGGCTGGAGGCCCTGGCGCACCCATTCTCTATCTATCTGCCTCTTTCTCTATCTGTCTGTTGCTCTCATATAAATAAGTAAATGAATAAATAAATAAATAAATAATATTTTAAAAACACTAACTAGAACAAAGAAAGTGAATGGAGGGTTAGAGAGATGGCTCAGCAGTTAAAGGCACTTGTTTGCAAAGCCTGATGGCCTGGGTCCAATCCCAGTACCCACATAAAGCCAGATGAACAAAGTGGCATATGCATCTGGAATTTTGCAGTGTTAAAAGGCTCTGGAGTGCCCATTCTCACCCTCTCTCTGTCTCTCTCCCTCTCTTTCTCTCTCCCTCCCTTCCCTCTCTCCTTGTAAATAAATAAATAAAATATTTATTAAATGTGTATGAAGAGCTAGCTGCAAGAGAAAAATTCCAAAGTACATATAAAAGCATACCCGTGAGAATAACTTCTAACTTCTCAACAGAAGGGGTTGGAATGATGTATTTCAAGTCCTGAAAAATTGAAGCTGCCAACCCAGACTACTATACACAGCAAAACTATTGATCATAATGGAAAGAGAAAGAAATTTTCCATGATAAAACCAGGATAAAGAAATTTATGATCACTTAAACCATCTCTAGAGAAAATACTTGAAAGAATACTTCAGACTAAAAAAAAGATAGATATTAACTTAGAGTGAAAGAATATGGAAATGAAGAAAGATACTTTAAGCTAAGATATTTTAAGCTAATTTAAAGATAATTAAAGATATTTAAATGGAAACAGGAAACAAGTAAGTGCCACTCTTCTAATATCTGACAGAACAGACCTCAAACCAAACCTGTCAGAAACCTGGTCATTTCATAATGACTCGGGGAACAATCCATCAAGAGGATATCACAATTGAAAACACACCAAACACCTAATTTCATAAAACCAATCCTATTATATATAAAGTCAGAGATAACTATTAACACAGTAATAGTGAAATGATCTTAATATCCCACTTTCTCCAACAGGCAGGTAATTTGGAGAAAAAAAATAAACATAGCTGGGTGTGGTGGCATATGCCTTTAATCCCAGCACTCAGGAGACAGAGGTAGGAGGATTACCTTGAGTTCAAGGTCACCCTGAGACTACATTGTGAATGTGCCAGGTCAGGGCTAGAGTGAGACCCTACCTTGAAAAAAAAAAAAACCAGAGAAACAATGGAGTTAAATATCATCATAGACTAAATGAACCTAATATATATTTACAAAACACTGCAGAATACACATTCTTCTCACAAACCCATGGAACTTACTCTAAAATAGATCACACGTTACAACACAAAGCAAAAATGTAAGAAAAAATATAAGAAAATTGAAGTCATTTCTTGTATTATTCCTGACCACATTGGAATGAAACTAGAAAGCCAGCAAAAGAAATTATACATTTTTTCTTATATATTATTTATTTATTAGAGAGAGAGAAAGAGAGGCAAATAGAGAGAAGGAGAATGGGCACACCAGAGCCTCTAGCCACTGCAAACAAATTCCAGATGTATGCACCACCTTATGCATCTGGCTTATGTGGGTACTGCAGACTCAAACCTGGGTCCTTAGGCTTTGCAGGGAAGCACCTTAACCACTAACCACCTTAACCACTCTTCAGCCCAAGAGAAATTATAGAAAATACATAGGCTCATGGAGATTAAACTGCACACTTTTTCTGTTGTTGTTGTTTTGTTTTTCAAGGTAGGGTCTCACTCTAGCCCAGGCTGACCTAGAATTCACTATGTAGAGTCAGGGTGGCCTCGAACTCATTGCGATCTTCCTACCTCTGTCTCCCAAGTGCTAGGATTAAAGGTGTGTGCCACCACACCTGGCTACAGCACACTTTTGAGTGATGAATGTGTTTGCAGGCTGGGGACCCTCAGAACCCCTAAAATCCTAATCAGAACAAAACAAATCCAAAAACAATAGATGGAAAGAAATAATAAAAATTAGGGCAGAAATTTATCAAATAAAAGCAAATTAAAAGACAATCAATAAAACAGAGTTGGTTCTTTGAATAGATAAACAAGATTGACAATTACTTAGCCAAATTAGTCAAAAGAAAGAGAAGGGCTGGAGAGATGGCTTAGCGGTTAAGGCGCCTGCCTGCTAAGCCTAAGAACACTGGTTCCAATCTCCAGCAGTTCCAATCTCCAGGTCCCACGTTTAGCCAGATGCAAAGTGACGCAAGGGCGCAATGCCACGATTGACCACAAGGGGGCGCACAAATCTGGATTTCATTCACAGCAGCTCAGAGACTGCTGGCGAGCCCATCTCTATCTGTCTCCCTCTACCTCTCTGTCTGTCTCTCTCTGTGTCTCTCTCCAAAAATAAATAAAATAAAATAATTTAAAAAAAAAAAAAAAAGAAAGAGAAGACCTACAGCTGGGGAGATGGTTTAGCAGTTAAGATGCTTGCTTGTGAAGCTTAAAAACCCAAGTTTGGCTCCCCAGAACCCACATAAGCCAGATGCACAAGGTGGTGTACATATCTAGAGTTTGATTGCAGTGGCTAGAGGCCCTGGCATGCCAATTCTCTCTCCCTCCCTCTCTCTCTCTCTCTCTCTCTCTCTCTCTCTCTCTCTGTCTCTTTCTCTCATAAATAAAAATAAAAGAAAATAAAAAAGAAAAGACCTAAATTAATAAAATTAGAGATGAAAAAAGAAGCCATTAGATCAAATACCAAAGAAATTCATAAAATCATAATGGCATATCTTAAAACCTACATTCCCTAAATTAAAAAATTTTAAAGAAATAATGAATTTCTAGATGTATATTACCCAGTAAAGTTCAACCAAGATAAGGGATTATATCATGTAAACATGTCTATAACAAACAATGAAATTGAAGCAGTAATTAAAAAATAATCTCCCAACTATACAAAGCCCAGGTCCAGATGAATTCATTGAAAAATACTGCCAGACCTTCAAAGAAAAACTGAAACCAATGTTTTTGAATTTATTCCATTCACTAGAAAGGAAAGAAACATTCCAAAATCTTTACAAAGTCAGTGTGGAGGTTTTGAATGCAAATGTCCTCATAGCCTCAGATATTTGTGATTAAGTTTCTTACTCAGCCCTCAGATGGTTGATCATTCAGGCAGAACCCTGCATGAGGAGGTATGTTATTGGGGGTGTATCTGGAGTCCAGCACTAAAGTGCATTCTGAGCCAGCTCAGGCTCTGGATATTTTCTTGCTCTCTGTGCTATGGATGAATAATGAAGCGAACCAGCTTCCTCCAGCATGATGAAGCTTCCCCTGGAATTTGTAAGCATGAAATAAAGCCTTGCCTCCCATAAACCACTTCTAGTTGGGTTTTTGGTCCAAGCACCAAGAAAGTAACTACAACTACTCTGATACCAAAACCAGATAAAGATTTGATAAAAAGAAAACTATAGACCAATCTCCCTGATAAACATTGACGCCAAAATCTCAATAAAATACTTGCAAACCAAATTCAAGAGTCCATCAAGAAGATCATTCACCATGATCAAGTGAGCTTCATTCCACAGATGCAGGGATGGTTTAACATACATAAATCAAGAAATATAATTCTTCACCTAAATACACTCAAGAACAGAAAGCACGTGATCATCTCAACTGACGTAGAAAAAGCCTTTGACAAAATCTAACATCCCTTCATGATAAAAGTCCTAGCGGGACTAGGAATGGAAGGAACATATGTCTGCATAGTGAACACTATATGCAACACACCTATAGCCGTTATTGTGCTAAATGGAGAAAACCTTGAAGTATTCCCACTAAGAGTAAGAGTAATGTAAAGGTATTCATTCTCTCTACTCCTAGTCAATAAAGTGCTTAAAATCTTAACTAGAGCAATCTGACAAGAAGGAAATGAAAGAGATACAAATAGAAAAGGATGGAGTTAAGGTATGCTTACTTTCAGATGATATGATTCTATACATAAGGGACCTTAAAGACTCCATCAGAAAACTGGAGCTGATAAATGCTTTTAGCAAAGTTGCAGGATACAAAATTAACATACAAAAATCAGTAGAAAAAAACAGGTGCACACACCTTTAATCCCAGCACTCAGGAGGCAGAGGCAGAATGATCACTAAGAGTTCGAGGCCACCCTGAGACTACAGAGTGAATTCTAGGTCAGCCTGAGCTAGAGTGAAACCCTACCTCAGAAAAAAAAAAATCAGTAGATATCCTAGAGACCAATGACAAACATATTGAGAAATAACTCAAGAAACAATCCAATTCACTACAGCCTCAAAAAAAAAAAAAAAAAAAAAGATAAAATGCCTTGGAATAAACTTAACCAAGGAAGTAAAAGACCTTTACAATGGGAACTTTAAAACACTGAAGAAAAAAGTTGATGAAGACATGAGTAGATGGAAAGACCTCTCATGATCATAGATGGGAAGAACTGATATTGTGAAGATGGCCACCTACCAAAAGCAATCATTGTAATCCCCATTAAACTTCCAGCATCATTCTTCACAGAAATATAAAAACCAATCCTAAAACACATATGGAAGTACAAAAGATTTTGTATAGCCAAAATAATCCTAAGCAAAAAAAAAAAAGTTCTGCCAGGCATGGTGGTACATGTCTTTAATCCCAGCACTCAGGAAGCAGAGGTAAGAGAATTGCCTTGAATTCAAGGCCACCCTGAGACTACATCGTGAATTCCACATGAGCCTGGACTCGAGCGAGACACTACCTTGAAAAATAAACAAACAGACAAAAGAAGTTCTGCTGAAGATGTCACCATCTCTGATTTCAAGTTATACCACTTAGCCGTAGTAATAAAAACAGCATGGTACTTGCACAAAACAGATACATAGATCAATAGACTAGCATATAAGACCCAGGTATCAGTCCAGGAAAGTATAGTCACTTGATTTTTTAAAATATATTTTATTTATTTATTTATTTATTTATTTATTTATTTATTTATTTGAGAGAGAGAAAATGGGCACACCAGGGCATCCAGCCACTGCAAATGAACTCAAATGCATCACCCCCTTGTGCATCTGGTTTACGTGGGTCCTGGGGAATGGAATCAGGGTCCTTTAGCTTTGCAGGCAAATGCCTTAACCACTTAGCCATCTTCTCCAGCCCTAGTCACTTGATTTTTGAGAAAGAAGACAAAAATATGCCTTGTAGAAAGTATACATTCTCAACAAATGGTGCTGGGGAAACTGGATATCTATATGTAAAAGACTAGAGCTATATCTTTATTTCTTGCCCTGAACAAAAAATCAACTCCAAATGGATCAAGGACCTCAACATTAGACTTGAAACTGCTAAAGGAAAATGTTAGGGGTACATAAGATGTAGGCATAGATAAAGCTTTTCTTAATAGGACTGGTTTTCTCAGAAAATAAGATTAACAATCAACAAATGGAACCTCTTGAAATTAAGAAGCTTTTATACAGCAAAGAAAACTATCAATCAATTGAAGAGACAGTCTACAGAATGGGAGAACATCTTTGTCAACTATCCACCTGACAGAGGATTGATATCTAGAATATACAAAGAATTTTTAAAGACAAAACATTTAAAAAAAAAACAAAAAAACTGGCATCATAATTTTAGTCAGAAATAAAAATATGGGCCACAAAAATATGGGCACATTAACCAGATGAGAACCAGTGAGTACAAACTAAGAAGATTATTAGCCATTGAGTCTACTAAAATCCACAAAAGAGTGACAGTAATAGCTGCCAGCCAAAAAAAAAACTACACCTCAGTTCAAAGATTTAATTTTTCTTTTATAATTTCATAATACTAGCCTTCTATAATTAACATATATTACTTTTGTAATTGGAAAAAGAGCATTTTTTCAAAATTGTGCACTTGTGTTTTCTAGTTTTTATATATTTGTTGGTATTTCTGACATTGTCGACTGGAATCATTTCACACAGGCAATGACAGCACTTCTGTAAACCCTCAGGGTGTACTGCTTAAACAGCACCCTGGTTGGATTCATAAGAGAAGTCCTGAGTCATTAGCAGGTGAACTACATTTCGTCATTTGTTCAGAAAAATGCAGACAACTATTTTGTTTATATGCTAACAGTTTTCATCAAAAACAGCAATCTGGGTGTATAGCTCAGTGGTGGGATCCTTGCCTTTCATCAGCAAGGCTCTGAGTTCCAGCCCCAACGCTGTCCCAAATAAGCAAAGACAAAAACAAAACAGTAACTTTTCAAGGTTCTATACTGAAAACGGGAACCTTCTGTGATCCAGTAATTTACCCTTGTGAGAGCCTGGCTCCCCAGGGATTCCTAAGAGCCTGGCATTGTGTTTCCTGGAAGAAAGATGGTGGACAGAGTTGCCACCAGCACAAACCACACCCTAGGGAATGGAGACATCTGCGCATGCTTTCTGGAGGGCCACCCTGCAACTTAGAATAGGTGTTCCAACACCAGCCCTACTGCCTGCCTCTTCCTCACTCTGGAGCTGGGCTCCCACCCTCCACCACTGCTGAATCAGGCTGGACAGGAACTACCAGGTGCAGGACTGTGGAGCACATAGCACCATGTAGACCCAGATGTCTCGAGGCACAGAGCCTTCAGGAGCCTGTTGATTGCCAGACACAACAAACTAGCTTGGACTCCCTTTGGGGTACATTTACCAGAAAGGTTTCAAATTGTGTAAACTTCTCTTCAGGCCAACGGATCTTGTGTAAGAGCCACATGCAAGGGCAGATGGCAAAAGCTATACTCCATGTTTGCTCCAGGGTCCATTTCAACACCCAGAGCAGTGCTCCATCCTTGGCGGCAGTAAAAATCATGTCCTTGCAGAGTCTCTAGGTAAAAAGGAAAGAGTCCTTAAAGTGACTTTGTATTTCCCAAAACCCACTAGTCTGCTCCTGCCTTGTCCTATTGAATGGACTTTGATGAAGCCCAAAGGTAAGCTCAGGCCACATGCCCTGAGACCTGCACAAGTATGATGGACAAGACAGTACCTGAGAGCCAGTGACACTCATGCCTGCTCTGTCTGCTATGTCTAACACCATCTGCATTCCCTCCTGTCAGCCCTCTTCTCCGAAGGCCTTGAAGAGATCTTTGGAATGCCAGGACTAACCCTGTAGGTAAAGTTCTCTGTAGCCAGCCTGTTTCAAAAGCACAGAGACACTCCAGTGGCTGGTAACCATAAAGAAACCTGTCTTGCTGACTCAGAACCTCTGCAGAGCTCTGTCTCATGAGGAGTTTCAGCCAGTACCCAGTTCTATATATATTTGAAGGGGTTTCTGCCTTCAGAGGAAACACAGCTTTGCTTCAAATTGCCCTTCCGAGATTGGGAGACTCAAACAAGAAGTGTCACTTTCCCTGCCGGGTTTTTCTCTGTTGACAGATGACCCCAGTCTTTCAATTCCAAGTGGAACATTCCTGCCACCATGTTCTTCTCCATCTGTCTATTTTCTGTGGCTATAACAAAATATCCAATACTGAGAGATTTATAAAGAATAGAAGTTTCTGTATCTCATGCTTCTTGAGACTGAGAGATACAAGGACATGGGGTCAACATCTCCTGAGCATATGCTGAGGGGAAGCTACATCACAACATGGGTGTGGAGCATTACAAGATAAGGCCAAGCAAGCAATCATTCTAGCCTGGGTCCATCTTCCAGGCTAACCTGGAACTCACTCTATAGCCCAGGCGGGCCTTAAACTTATGGTGTTCCTCCTATTTCCAGCCTCCATAATGCTGGTATCATAGGTGTGAGCCACCACACCCGGCTCCCTCTTCATGCAAATAGAGATTTTGTTTGGTCGATAAGAGTATGTGTACAAGCATAACTACCTGAGTTCAGATCCATAGCAGCCACATAAATCCAGATGTGGAGGCATCGAGTTTAATTAACCCAGCATTACCCATGGAGAGATGGGGGTAGAGACAGAATCCCTGGAAGTTCATGAGCCAGCTCGCCTGACATATGAAGCAGCAAATAACTAGAGAGATCCTGTCTCAAACAAGGTGGGAGGTGAGGCCCTACACCCAAGGTTGACCTCCACCCACACACTGTGTCATATGCATGCCTGTACAAACACTCACACACAGGTTTTTTTAAGTTACTAAAGCCACAGTAGCCCCCATGACCTCAGCTAACCCTAATTATCTCCCAAAGACCCAATCTCCAAATACTATTACATACGAAGTCTGGAAAACATGCCCATACCATAGCACCTCCACAGTTCATTTACCCTTGGAATGTCCAAATTACTCCTCATTGACTATAGTTTTTCACAGATTCCTTAATTGTTAAAAATGAAAGATGCTCACTTTTGTGATTAGTTTTATTAACTGCAATCACCTCATTAAAAAAACAACTTACATTTGGTATATACTTGACCAGGTTCCCTCACTCCTGGTACAAAATATGCATTCCTCACTGTTAGATTACTGTTACTAATACTACCAGGTTTCTTCTTCCCAGCTGCATCCAACAGAGTGGTTAAATTGTGGCATCTTTCTCTATTGTTGTAGCCAAGGTCATCTGTCTACTATCGCTCATATTAGAGTCTACAACTCCAAAGAGTTTTCTTCTTTGAGTCCACTAATAATAACTCTAATCCCTCAAACCATCCCAGTGGAGCAGCTGATAGGCAGTTCTAACCCTGACCTCCTTTATTGGATCTCAGCTAGTTTCATAAACTGGAGAAAGGGTCATCCTCCAGTTCCTGCAGCAGCTTGCCTGTGTTCACTGCCACCATCTCGGCTGTGTTCTCTATCGTGTTCACTGCTGGCAAGCATCTTTCTTGATTGTGCAAATTCTCTTCTGTATGCTTCTGTGTCCTAACATTTAATACCTTCACTAGAGCCCACCTCCTTAGTCCTGACAATGAAGAATTTATGAAATAAAATGGACACACTAGAAGAATAGTAGCCCAAAAGCACATCACAGAATGTTTAAGCACTACCATTACCTTGAGCACACTGCCCATTTGCCACCCCACTTTGTATCTTCACCACCCACTTTTCTATGCTCTGCACCTCTGCCCACTTTAAGAAGAACACCCTCAGAGCTCTATCCTGGGGCACAGAAACTCTCATTACTGACTTATGTGATTTCAGAACTATATCCATTATGAAGAACCACTGAAAAGGCCTGGATCAAAGTTTGAATAGAAACTAAACTCAGTAACAAAACACAGGATTCCAGAGTGGTTCTCGTTCCTAATGTCATTTTCCTTGTAGTATACTGTGAGCTGTAGAATACTGTGACAGGCATTTTTCTCATAGGAGGAAGATGGCTGGATAGATAGAAAGATATTTTGGTAAGTATGAGCCTGACAATAATTGCATACTGGCAAAAGTCAGTGGCCAATGATCAAACCACCATGTCACTTTGTTCTCCAAAGGAATAAAACCAAAGGGCTCGAGACTGGCCACAGAAAAGGCTCTGAAAGAATAATCTGAATGTGATGTTTGTTTCCTTAGTAGGGGAACAAAGGCAGGGGCAGGTTCCCCAAAAATGCTGCCCAGGACTTGCCAGGTGGGTGAGGCAGCCTGGCACATACCTCCTGAAGGCTGTCATGCCAGAGTACTCTTGTGACTTGGACAGTTATAGCCTGATTGAGCTCTGCCCCAAGGCTGTAAGAAAGAGCCTGGAAAAAGACAACTCTCCTGACCTCTAAGCTTTGTGGAAACAAACATGGCGGGTAGTTGGTGCTCAGGACAATGGATCTTAGGAACCTAAATTAGCAGTCCACATGAATGAGCACATAACCCAGGACTGGCATGAGCCTGCAACCCAAACCTCAAACCTGAATCAAGCACTAACAGAACAGTTCTGCAAGTTACTGAAAGGTATATGTGTACCAGGAAGTCACAGAGCACTCTGAGCTCAAGCCTCTGGGCCCAGGCATAGAATACAGCTTTAACCCAGCACAGCAGACATGCAGCCTGGGAGTAATGGCTACTGATTTGCATACTGACCAGGACATGTGCTTTTGTGACAATGTTCACGTGTTCTGAGTGCAGTTTTGGCTAAGCTTCCTTTTTGTAATGTACTCTAAAGATATTTGTGAGACTCTGTGATGTGCCAACACTACTCTTGCTCATTGAAAGAATTTAATAGGAGAGAAATTTGTTTACAAATGTGTAACTACATAGGATCAAGGGTGTGCATGCTAATACCATCTGGAGGGTTTCGAGCACCTTCTCTAAGGAACGAACATCAGAGCTGTACCTTGTGAACTAAGGTTCTCAGAGAGGAGCTGCACCTTCAAGGCTGGCTGACTGATTAGAACTCCAGTGATGGTGAGGAGCTGAAATGTCACAGGTTCAGAGCCAATTTATCTCCGATTATCTTAGCCTCTTACGTAGTCCACCTCTTTGTGTGACATAACATCCTGTTACTCTTAGGTAAGTACTTTTGAAATATATGAATGGACTTCCTAGCTTCCACCAGCCCCAAAGCTCAGAATGTCATGAGGTAGCATCTGTGGCCTCTAACAGAGATTTTCCTACTTTGCTATAGCTGAGGTATCCATGAATGCATTTAAAAGTGTTTGGAGAGCAGGTCATGGTGGTGCAGTGGCTAGAGGCCCTTTAATCCCAGCACTCTGCTTACAAAAAATAAAATATATTTTTAAAAAAAAAATGTTTGAGAGTTCAAGGTCACCCTGAGAATACATAGTGAATTCCAGGTCAGCCTGAGCAACAGCAAGACCCTGCCTCCAAAAACCAAAATTAATCATAATAAATAAAATAAAAAGTGTTTTGAGTTATGACTTTCTTTGTTTTGTTACTAGAAGAACTACATGAGGGCTAAAGAGATGGCTTAGCAGTTAAGGCATTTGCCTGTGAGGTCTAAGATCTCATGTTCAAATCTCCAGGTACCATGTAGCCAGATGCACAGTGATGCAAGTGCACAATGTCGCACATGCACAGAAGGAGACAAATGTGTCTGGAGTTGGTTTGTAGTATATGGTCCTGGCACACCCATTTCTCTCTCTCTCTCTCTCTCTCTCTCTCTCTGCCTCTTTCTTTTTCACCCTCTCTTAAAAAAAGAAAAAGAAAACTTCATGAAACTGTTAGCACATTGGATTGGAATCAGGGGTAACCTAAATTTGTGTTCCCAAGCTGCGGTCACTCATACTCCAAAATAAACCATCTTTTGTTCCCTTTGAAATGAGAGCTAGGCTTTTGTGTTTACAACTTTGAAGATAAATTACAGCTGCCAACTAAAAAGGGATGCAGACATGTAGCTAGACAGAGGGAAAGAACATGCAAATGACCTGTGGCCAGTGAGAGCCCAGCTAGAGGGTCTGACCTGATTGGATAATGGTGCCCAATCAGGGTAAATAGAGCCAAATTACACAAACTTCATGGGCAAAGGAAACAAACTGGTTTTCAGAACAGCAGCAATCCTTTGAAGGAGTTTAGTGAAGAGATTAGGTAGGGTGTTAAAGGATAACAGACTCTACGTGCATTGGAAACAACCCCTCTGGATGCAGGATGGCACAGGGTTTGTGGGCCACAGTATGGGGAAGTGGACAGTTGTCATCCAGGCAGCTGGACAAAGAAATATGACCTCACAGGAGTGATTTTTGTATGGATTTGCTCCATATTCCTTCCATTCTATACTCTACTTCCTGGGTCTACATGCCAGTAAAAATTACTATGTGTTTTCAGAGTGAGGCTAATGCCTTATGAACACCCTAAGAGAAATAAATCTCCATGTGTGCACATTATACTTTCACTTACTGTTGAGAGATCCCCTGAGAAAGTGGACTGCTTTTAACAGAACAGTTCCTCGAGTAAAACTTGTGTGAACAACAAGCATCCTAGCCATTCCCTTATCTAGGGATGTATCTATGAGACCTAGAAGTCAAAGGTGTGTCCATCTCCTGCATAAATTAGAATGCTCTTCACTTCAGCCACCACTCTTACTCCCTCAGGCAAAGTAACAGTTTCCAAGGCAGAAATCAGGAAAGACAGTAATAACGGGAATTGTCACACTTGGGCTAAGAAGGAGGGAATTATACAGTGTAGAAACAAGTCAGTGTCCACACGGGTTTGTTCCCTGCACATGACTAACATGCTATCACTTGATAGTCACAGGTGACACAGAGTTGTATTCAAATATCCACTGACTTCATGGGCCATCCTTGCATGATAGAATGAGTAAATCCACAGAAAAGGGCTGGGGAAAGAGCAACTAACCTATAAAAAAAATAGCTCCACCCAAACTGGGCAAATAATACCTCAGATACTTCCTTCCTTTTAAACAAGGCTTTCTCTAAATATGTCCAAGAGCACCTGAAAAGAGGCAGGGAGTCAATGATATAACATGTCACAAACAACTGAAAATATATTATTCTTCCCCCTCACATACATGGCAAAGTCCCTTAAGAAATGCTTAGTCTCTAGTATCCCACAATTTAAATATGATAATATAGATATAAGTACTGATGTTATCTCAATATAATATATTCCATAATATGGCCAGGCATGGTGTCCCATGCCTTTAATCCCAGCACTTGGGAGGCAGAAGTAGGAAGATTGCCATGGTTTGAGGCCACGCTAAGAATACAGAGTGAATTCCAGGTCAGCCTGGGATTCAGTGAGACCCTAAATCAAAAAAACAAAAAAAAGTTATACATGGCCACACATGCCTGTATCACCAGACCTGAGGGAAGCAGACAGAAGAATTTCTGGGACTTGCTCGTCAGCCAATCTAAGTGAAAAACAGCAGCACCAGTGAAAGAGCCTGTCTCCAAGAAACAAAACCGAGTGAGAATACCCAGTGTTCTCTTCTGGCTTCTGTACATGTGCACATAGGGCACGGGCATTTGCACACACATACATGCATCCACTATAAACAATCCACATCTCAACACACAAAAAAATTTAATTGTTTTTAAAATTTTATTTATTTGCACACGTGTGTGTGTGTGTGCGCGCGCGCGTGCGCACTCACACACGTGTGTCAGGGTCTCTTGCCTCTGTAAAGGAATTCCAGATGCATGATCCACTTTGCATCTGGCTTTACCAGGTGTTGGGGAATTGAACATAAGCCAACATGCTTTGCAGCAAGCCCCTTTAACCCTGAGCCATCTCCCCAGCCCCACAACAACTGATTTTAAAGTTACAAGACAGCTAAGTCAAGAAGCATGCAGGCCTGGAAGTGTGTGCTAAGGAATGGGGGAAAGCAAGCATGAATGAAAGTTAAACATTCACATGACAGAGGAAGCAATTGTGTGTCTAAAACTGAAGGTTCACTATTTAACACTATAAGCATATCTGCATTTTCTTTCTTTCTTTCTCTCTCATAAATAAATTAAATAAAAAAATATGAGTCAAGGGCTGGAGAGATGGCTTAGCGGTTAAGGCGCATGCCTGCAAAGCCTAAGGACCCAGGTTCAATTCTCCAGGTCCCACATAAGCCAGATGCACATGGTGGCACATGCATCTGGAGTTTGTTTGCAGTGGCTAGAGGCCCTCGTGTGCCCATTCTCACTCTTTCTCTCTCTCTCCCTCTCTCTCTCTCTCTCTGTCTCAAATAAATAAATAAATAAATAAATAAATAAATAAATAAATAAAATTTAAAAAATAATTATATAAGTCAAAATAGTCAGCTACAAGAGCAGAAAGTAGTTGCCCCAAAGATTGAAAGGAAAGGGAAAAGGAATAACTGCCCGCCTGAGAAACCTATCAATAATGTAAAGATATATGCGATGTCTTCTTTGTTTGGTTTTGTTTTAGGTTTTTTGAGACAGGGTCTCACTATGTAGCCCAGACTAGCTTTCAATTCACTATGTGGTACAAAACCTTTATGAAAATGAAAGTATCAGGCTGGAGAGATGGCTTAGCGATTAAGGCACTTGCCTGCAAAGCCTAAGGATCCAGGTTTGATTCCCCAGAACACACGTAAGCCAGATGCACAAGGTGGCACATGCATCTGGAGTTTGTTTGCAATGGCTAGAGGCCCTCGTGCACCTATTCTCTCTATCTGTGCCTCCCTCAAATAAATACTTTGAAAAATGAAAGTATATCTATTTTCAATATCTAAAGTTAACTGCTTAAATACATTATAGTATACCTAGGTGACAGACGAGTCATTAAAATTATATTTCCTGGCTGAAGAAAGGGCTTAGCAGTTAAAGGCAGTTGCTTGCAAAGTCTGATGGCCCAAGTTCTATTCCCCAGTACCCACATAAATCAAGATGTACAAAATGCCACATGTATCTGGAGTTCATTTGCTGTGGTAGGATATCCTGGAGTACCCATAGTCACACATGCTTTCTGACTTTCTTTCTCTCTCTCTCTCTCTCTCACTCTCTGAAACAAATAAATATAATTTTTAACAATTATGTTTCTGGGCTGGAGAAATGACTTAGCAGTTAAGGCACTTGCCTGCAAAGCCTAAGGACCCAGGTTCAATTCCCCATTACCCATATAAGCCAGATTAATAAGGTGGCATGTGCATCTAGAGTTTGTTTGCAGTGGCTACCGGTCCTGGTGCACCCATTCTTTCTATTTATCTCTATATGCCTCTTTCTCTCTCTCTCTCTCTCAAATAAATAAATATTTTTTAAAAAATTATGTTTCCAAGAAGTATATAATAGTTTAAATGCTCAAAATATAAATTAGATAAAGGACAATTCACAAAATTGCATATGCAGTGTTGTCTCAAGTATGAAACCAAACAATGCAGGAGAAAAGGTTGAAATTGTGAATACCAATCTTGGATGATGAGATGATGAACTTTGACTTTTTTTCAGTTTTCAGTTATTCTATATTGTCTAAATTTCCATGAATAAGTTAAGATTCCTCATATGCATGGGGAAAAGGAGATTTTGTTTTAATCTTTCATATAACAGCCCTGCCCCAAGTTCACCTGGATATCCTCCCACCTAAGTATATAAAATATAAGGAGCATTAGGTAGAGAAGAGGAGCAATCACTCATGGGAGTTTTCTCTTTCCACATAGCAGTTGCTCCACCATCCATTGGCAACACTTTATGATTTGGGGGTGGGGTAGGTGGGAGTGCCTGGCATGTCTTACAAGAAAAGGAAAAATTAATATTTCTGTTAAAATATTGTTTCACTAAAATATTCAATTTGTGTATGTTGTTCAGTGGTTGCTAGGTGTAATTCAGAGTTGATTGAAGTCCAGTGTCTGTCTACGGTATCTCCTTGTGAGTGCTTTGTTCATTTACTCATTCTTTCATTCCACAAGCATACTGGCCACTTCAGGACTCACAGGCGGATCCTGACTTTGATAAATTTACTCTCTAGTTCTAGAAAAATAAGAGATCATAGATGACTATAATACAGGGTTAAATTTGATAAGAGCTATGAGAAAATATTAAGAGTTTCCAAAGAAAGAATAAGAGAAATATCAACTCTCTCAGCTCATTATAATTAAACGTGCAGCTAATTCTGTAAGATTTCTGGTCAAAGGGCTGCTGTTCCTTGCATGATTTGCCCATTCACAAAAACTGATTCTTCAAAGCGCATGGAAGGGCTGGGGCATGCACAAGGCCCTGTGTGTGATCCCTGTGCTTGGAAAAGAAATTGTTATCAACAGCAGATGGCAGTTGATAGGAGAAAAATTCTCTCATTTTTCTAAGACTCCAACCATCAAATAGATGGCACGAATATTTTAGCTTGGTGTAGTGGCTCATGCCTATAATCCTAGCACTCAGGAAGTTGAGACAGGAGGTGCATGAGTTCAAGGCTAGCCTAGGTTACATAGAGAAACCCTTTCTAAGAAACAAAACAACAAAACAAAACACCGTATCTCAGCAAAGAAGACAGTTACTCCCCTGGCATGAGTGGCTGGTTCTGCAGTATACCTGAGGTTCCTAAGCTCTCCTATCAAACTCTGGACAAATTTAGATTGCTTCTCTTTATTTCTTGATTAAGTGAGCATATGAGAAGATTTTTTAAAACCATTCCCAGTAGATATGAAGATTAGTTTCTAAGATAAGGCAGAAGAGAGGTCCATCTTATCTATGCCTGTCCCAGAAAAAAATGTCTATTAGCAAGGGTTTAGAGTTATCTCTTGCCCACAATTAGCAGGAGAAATGCCTGCACTGCTGCAGATTGGCTTTCTTCCCTACCTCTCTGCATTCCCCACTCTGAAGCTCTGCTGTGCTGGGAAGGAGCCAGAGGGTGCTCTGTTTGCCATAAATGTGGACCTGCTCCAGGCAGGCTGTCCCTGGGCATACCTTTGCAAGGGGAGGGCAGGCTCTCTGACCATTTGGGAACTTCCAGATGTTGATTTTTCCCTCACCTGGGCCTGGGCTGGCTTGGCCGGCCCAGGTCCAGCCAGGAGGTTGCCCTATCCCTTACTCTCCACATGGGTTCTTTATCATGTGTGTTAGAGATATTGATAAAGATTATCCCAAAATAGTTGTCATGTTTTGCTTATATTCAGTGGCTTATAACTTTTAAAAATGTATTTCATGGAGTTTATTATTAGAAGATCAATAGGTTATATAAAATTTATAGGTATTATAATAAATTTATACTGGTATTATAATTTAAGTCTGGCTGTCCTTTTTCTTGAATTTCATGTAAAATGTAGAGGTTTTTGATGGTATAACAATAAGGAAATTCTAAGTTTTTCTGCTAAGGTTGTTTCTCTACAAATTTCCAATAATTAGTTGTTTGTTAACTCTCTGAAGCTACACTACTTGCTTCTTTGTCAGTGGGTAATAAGATTAATCAATTTGATGTAGTCTTTCTAAAAGATGGTTAAATATGGGTTGAGAGGAGATGATTAAGAAATTGGAAAGGAATTTTTCAATGTTGGACATAGAATTTTTACAAAAATGTTTTTTTGAGTGGAACTTAGATCAGAATGTTAAAATATGTGGATGATGGGGCTGGAGAGACAGCTCAGCACTTAAGGTATTTGCCTGCAAAGCCAACGGATACCAGTTCAAGTCTCCAGGACCCACATAAGCCAGATGCACAAGGGGGTGCATCCATCTGGAGTTCATTTGCAGTGGCCAGAGGCCCTGGCTGCCCATTCTCTCTACCTGCCTATTTCTGTATCTCTCTCACACATAAATAAATAAAAAATAAACAAATAAATAAAAATTTAAAATGCTTTTATGAGTGGAACTTTCAGAAAATAAAATATATGGATGAAGGGAAGGTGTGTACATGTAGAAAGGATATAGAATTTAAATGACCAAATTTATATAAAATTATATTCCTTTTACAAGGAACAAACCACTAATTTTCAGGCTAAACAGACAAACACCATGCTTAAAATTAAGGATTTTTCAACTGTTTACAGACTCTTAAGGATGCTCTAAAAGTTTTATATAGGGACACAGACTTAATCTAAATTGAGCTTACATTAGACACAGGTGATGTCCTGTCCTTGGTGGATCACAAAGTCATAAGCACAGATGTAATTCACATTCTTTGGAGGTCTAACCACGTTAGACATAGACAAGACTCTATCACCTTGCATACTACAAATAGGTAAAATAAATTTCCGAGGTAAAAACAAACAACTTCAAAATAGGACAAGGAATGCCAGGATGTTTAGCTCTCTGCTCTGTCATTTCCTTTTGCTCTTGCTTACTGTTATATGCTATTTAAAGTCATGGCAACCTGGACTCTGGAAAAAGGGATGGTGCCCCCTTTATCTCAGACCCCATGCAAGTTTAAGCTATGTGTCCCCTCGACCCTGTCCAGAGACAAAATTGTCTCTAATAAGGAAAAGGGAATGACAAACAGCATATAACTTTGGTTCTCTTTATGGTTCCTCTCTTTTGAACACCTAAAGTCACCCCTAACTGATGAAATTTCTCACTAGACAAAAAAGCTCAAATGGGTAAACTGAGTCAAGGTATTTAATCAGGTTACAAACTCCTTACATAAGACATGCATCAGGCTTACCTAAAGTGCATATCAGGGTAAAAAAAAAATGATAGAAAGGCACAAGTAAATGATCTCTCTCTCTCTAATATCAACAAAGGGTAGGATTCCTATATTTAAGGTAATAAAACCAAAGATTACCTTTAAAATAATACCCTTTAGTCCCTAGACCATTCTGAAGCATTCACAAATGGGGGACCCATATTCCAGACTGCCACAGAGTAAAGAAGGGAAAACAGTCCCAGAAACCCACCCCCCAGATGAGCACTTAGGCTGTCAAGACAGGAGTAAATGCGGGAGTCTTCACACTTGCTGGCACTGCTTATATGCCATGATGTAAGACACATGCAGGGCTAGAGGAGTGCTGGAGGTACTTGGGCTTGGAAGCTGGCCTTGTAGGATGAGAACAGGTAGCCTATGTTGGACATTCCTTGCTCCAGGAGGCACATAGCCCATGCTATGTGTTCCCATTTGACTGGGGAGAAAACAGAAAAAATTGGGTTAGGACTCCTGTAGAAAGGAGATTTAAAAAAAAAAAAAAAAAAAAAAAAAACTCTAATTTCAGCTGAGTGTGGTGGTGGAGGCTGAAGTAGAAAGATCACCATGAGCTTGAGGTCACCCTGAAACTATAGAGTGAATTCCAGGTCAGTCCAGGCTAAAGTGAGACCCTCCTAAAAAAAAAAAAAACTAATTTTTCTCCCAAATCTGGTTGGAAAGATGCCCCCCTTCTATTAGAAGATGAGAGCCAGGATTGGGCATAACCTGACTCTAGACTCTTCTTCACTTTCTTCCACTTTGTTTCAAATGGAACAGTCAGCTTCCAAGATACCCCAAAAGTCTCTGCTAGCCTGTCTCCAAAAAAACTGGACTCATTTAGAAAACACAGGGAGAACAGGAATTGTCCATTACTTTTCTCCAGAGACTTAAGGATTCAACTAGAAAACATACTAATGTAACTCCACATACCTTGGAGGAGAAATTTCTTCTTAATAAATTTTTAGCTCTGTCAACATCTGGTATTCATAAGAAATTACAAAAATTGGTAGCCAAACCAGGTAAGAGTTTAAAACAGTTGCTCCAGGTGGCAACTTCTGTTTATTATAACCAGGAAGCCAAGAAAACAATGAGCCCAGAAAGGGAGATAAAGAAAAAAGGATAGATGTCACCCAGAGATCATAACAGTAATGAAGGTTGCTCAGGGAAGGGCCCCTTCATTGAAACATTTAATTGGATAAAATCTACTTGCTGCCAAGGTTTTAACCTCTAGAGAAACTGAGTCTTAAGGTTAAGGCTTCACTCATTAACAGCTCATTGATGCTAATTTGTTCATGGCAAGGGTTATAAAAACTGGCTTTAAGACTTTCAGTAAAGTAAATTAGATTCCTCTATTTGTCAAGGTTTTATCCATTGAAGAAACTGAGTCTCAAGATAAAGGTTCATATATAGGTGTTTAATTTCCAAAGATGAGGTACTCATACCTAAAGACATTGTTACTTTAAAAATAGCTCTTGTTTTATTTATGCTAATTCTATCATGTGCTCATTACTAGGTTTAATCACTTGCGTTTAAGTGATTTAATTTTAGTCACTATAACCTTTATCCTCCTGTTAGGTAACAGCATGGGATATAATGCCTAAGCTTTATCAATTTTAAGTCATGGGTAAGACATAAAATGTTAATAAAAATTCCTATTATACATAAGATCAATTGCTACCCAAGATTAACCTAAAAACATTGGTTGTCAAACTGTTTTCTCTTTCAAAACAGATTTGTCAAGAGTTCATTACAGCTTAGTTGTTTTGGCTCAACAATGACCATATTCTGCTTTATTATATTTAAAATAACCATCTCATTTTTGACATCTTAAGTCCAGTGCTTATAACAAAATTAACTCTTAAGACATATTCCCTGCTTTAGGGTACAGCCTCATGCTCAATGGTCCTCATCTGAGAGAAATAATTTCAAGCTCTATGGTTCTGTTTCCAACATGCCCTGGGTAATTGGTACCCACACAGGTATCTGGACTAATCAAAGATGTTTTCAGACACAGGTACCAAGACTTTATACTGTTTTACTTGTCTATTTGCTGACAATTTCTAGGTTAAATTAATTGGGTTTAGATGTATATTATTTTCAAGACTGCCTATATTTATAGCTATTAGATATTTGAAGGATAAGATATGCCTACCTTTTATGCTTCAGATATGGCCTATGCTGCCATAGGACAACTAAACTTAAGGTTGGACAAGCTGCTAGAGCAGCTTCTGGCTCAGTTTGCAGGTCTGCAACCCTAGCCACTGAGCATCTTCCCATTTGTGAGCAGACATCAGCCTGAAAAATAAAACTAATCTTCAGAAATGAACTCGTCAGTTAAGATGGAGGCATAGGAACCACACCAAAACAGGCTAGGGAAAAAAAAAAACAACCAAAACCCCAGCAAAATACACTCTTCTACTAAAAAGTGAGGTTTATAGTAAATTACAAACTGCAGCAAAGAAGTAGGAGAGATCCAGAGCATCTAGAGCCCACAGAAGTGGGCAGAAACAGCTCCAGCAGCAGTGATGAGTTCCATGCGGCAGCAGCCACCAGGCTCTGCCTGAGCCATAGGATTTTAAAGCCAGGTAAAGGGATTTTCCAATCACACCGGCCCCCTCGCAAACTCAAGAAACGTGGAAGGAGGACGGCAGAGACCAACGGAGCAGCTTGTGAGGAAGAGGATCACGTGGACGAGCATACGGACTTTAGCCACCATCCACAGCCTTCCCTCCCCCACCACCAGCGCAAGCGCCAGCAAGCACCAGAGACCTGGGGAAGACATCTCACCTACCCAGCATCCGGCATGATTAAAGCAGGGACCCACAGATGCAGCCAGCCTTCCTGAGCCCAAAACACAGCAAAGAAGGACCCAAGCAGCCGTACAGCATAGCTGAGACCAGAAATGAACTCGTGCATCACTGGCAACAACAATACCCAGTCTTACATGCAGGGTGTGCTCCAGGAAAACAGAAATGGAGTCCCCAGTCCCTTCCCTTTAGGGGCAGTTTTCAGCCATGGAAGCCTGCTTCATCCATGGCTTTGGGCACTTGGCAACCATCCCACCTTTCCAGTGCAGCAGTCTCCATTGCCTGCCCTTGCTCACCAGTGGCTTGGATTTCCAGTTTATCACCAAACACCACAGTCTCATTCTCCTAATGGCTTTGAATGAAAGGAAACGAACAAGACTCGTCCTGCACAGGATGAAAACATAAGCACAGAACAAGACATGCGCACACAAGCTGCTGCTGTCCACGCTGCAGACATTCCCTGGCCAGGTGATGGGGTTTCATGTGTGTTTCAGAAGAGCCAGTGCTGTGGAGGGAGACCTCCTACTAAACCTCTGTTTAGAAGCCCGCCTTACAGAAGTTCTGGTGTTGCTGACAAGATGAGAGGTTAAAAGAGCAGTACATCTTCTGGAGATTTCTGGAATACTTCTGAGAAAAACACCCATTTCTTTTGGTGAAGTTATGCCTGAGCACATGGCTCAGCCTCGTGTGATTTGCCAGACATTCCTTGAGCTTCCAGGTGGGCTGTCTGGACCCCCTAACCAGGAAAGAAAAGGGGAATGCAGTATGGACCTTCTTACTGTGAAGACATTACAGATGAGCAGAGAGCCAAAGTTCTATGGGATCAGAATGTTGGAGTTGTAGGAAACAAAGCTACGAAGTCAAGCACTGGCCTAGACTTGACCATGGGGAAAGAAAGGAATGGATATAGAACTGTTCCGGATATCCAGTCACCTTTCTCTGTAGGGGAAGCCAGAGGTCAGGTTCATCTGGGTGGAAGCCAGAAAAGCATGCCGTCAGACATGTGGAAATCCTCACGTGGAAGCCAAGTTCAGCAGGAAAGGCAGTGGTCATCCAGCATGGCAGGTAGAGACCTGAGATGGAAGGTAAAGGTCAGCGATGGCGAGGGAAAGGCAGGCTCCCCAGAGAGCCACTGGCCCTTAGAAACGCAGGACAGGAACGTGGATGAAGCAGGCCAGTTCTGCTCCAGGGTGACTGATGAACAAAACCCGGTGCTTTGTGGTTGTGGCTGGAGGCCTGAGGTAGACAGGGTGACCCGGGTGGACACAGAGTCCTGCAAGCATGAGGCTGATGAGGAGGTGTGTAGTACCTCAGAAGTGGCCAGTTCAGAAGGAACAGCTGCCAGCTCTTGGAGGGAATATTCTTGGATAAATGCCCACAGATGTGACATGGTGTTTGGTGCCACAGTTGATGAAGCCATTCAGTGTGGCCTGGGCTGTTCTGAGAGGCCCCATCTAATGGGCTGTGCGCCTTCTGGTTGTGATTGGGAATCTGAGGAGAAGGAGGAGGATACTGAAGCTTGCAGCGAATCTGAACAATCATATGAAGTCTGTGACATGGTCCGGTGTGTCATGAGCCACACTGAGAAGTCACACTTGACAGGTCATGTGCCTTCTGGGTATGACTCTCAGTCGGCAGAGGCTTGAAGCCCAGTGAAAACATCAGTAGAGAAGTGCAGAGTGATCTCCCTGAGAAAAGGCTTCTAGTAGCAGGTCAGGGTTCTCCACTTCACGAAGAGCCAATGTCAGACAGGCCAGCCACTGTGCAGACAGCAACAAGGAAAAGGGGCTCAGACAAGATCAGGAGTAGACGGCACAGCACAGGCAAAGAAATGGAGATGGGCGATGAATGTGAGGAGGCCAGGGAGGAAAACTTGAAAGAGAACTCAAAAGGCATGGAGCCAGAAGCCTTTGCTCTGTCTCCAAATGGAGAGATGGTCTATGTGTTGATGAGCAATTTTAGATTGAATACCGTGTTTCCTGGTGATTTAGAAGGTCGCAGGGATGGTGACACTGAAGGTGTTGTGTATGAGATAGAGCATTTTGAAGAACAGCATCAGCTGATTGTCCACAAGGACAGGCTTTACTGAGAGGTGGGAAGGATGATCAGCTGAGAGGCAGAGCACTCTCTCCTTCCCCAGTTTTCCTTCAGTCATGCTGTGAGAAGGAACAAGCTGGAGTGTGGCACACATGCAAGCATCACTGTGGCCTTCAGAATGAAGGGGAAGGAGGGCTGTGCAGGCACAGGTAGCAGGTTCCAGAAGACATCGACTATGGCCAAGCAAGAGGACCTGCAGTCCAGAGTTGACAAGGCAACTCAGTGTGACATGAACTCTTCTGAAGTTCCAAATCTGACAGCATGGGAGCTTTCTGGTACTGATCTCGAGCCTGACATGGACCCTGAGTCATACCCCAGGGAGGATGATTCTGACGTACAGAGCGAATCAGAACTGCCACATACTGAAGGCCCTTGTGGATCACTTGAGCGGTGCCCCCTGCAAATGGAAGAGTTGACTAAGGCATTTTCCTTTTGAAGTAACAACTCTGGTGTGCAACAAGCAAGTGAAGAAATGTACAACAGGTGGCCACAATGGTGCATGCCTATAAGCCGAGCTACTGGGAAGACTGAGGTGGCAAAGTTGTGTGAGTCCAGAAGTTTGAGATAAGACCCATCATGGAAAACAAACCCCATCTTGTAAAAAAAAAAAAAAAAAAAGAGCAATAAATTCTTTTAAAAAAAAACAAAATAACTTTAGGCTCTTTGCCATTCTTTAACTAGATCTGTTTCAGTAATCAAATGTGCTATGTATGTACATACATCCAGGTTGATATAACTTCCTTTATAAGTGTTCTAATAACTTATGTAGAAGCCAAAGCCAGTTGGATTCACCAGAGCTGAAAAGGCCAATATTTTTGCCCCTGCACCCAGTTCATGAGTCCACTGAAGATGAAGATTATCTCCTGATAAGTCACCTGTCTTCCTAATGAAGAAGGATACAGAGACCCAAAAACAAAAAATCAGTGTACGGTCTGAAACAGGAGAGTCACAACTGAGGAGAAATCAGTCCTCCTGGCTTCCCAAAGAAGGAAACACTACTTGGCCAGGGTGTCCCTGACTCATCCTAACAGACAACACCAGTATTGAAGAAGCTATAGGGCTACTCCTGGGTCCTTAAAGCCTCCTCTGGAGAGCCATTAGTGACCTCAAAAATTAATCCTTGATAAGTTTTGGCTATCTGCTTGGTCTTAAACACTCAGGAGAAATGTATAACCAAAGATAAAGGGATACCTCAAATATGATATGAATATGGTCTATCAAGTAACACAACAAATGCTTTCCAAAAGGAGAAACAAACAAGGCCTTAAGACATGTTGGCCCCCTCTCTAATAGTTTTAAGTCTACAATAAGAAAAAACAACCATAGATGATAAAAGGGTTGTTTTCAAATCTAAGATAGATATAGATGATTCTGATCAAGGGTTGTTTAATTTAAAAATATTTTCTTTTTTTTAATTATTATTTTTTATTGACAACTTCTATACTTACATACAAAAAAAACCACCTGATATTTCCCTCCCCCCCCATTCCACTTTAGAACTCCAATCTCCATCATATCCCCTCCCTCTCTCCATTAGTCTCTCTTCTTATACTTGGAACAATGATTAGTCCCTACTAACTTGTGCCAGGACATCATTAAATAAGTCTCAAGGCCAAAAATATATTGTACAGCCCCTACTAGCACCCAATGGCTCTATGGTACCAACCTTCGGCCCTGGCTACCCCTAGGATAAATTTAAAAACATACACTGTAGGAGGCTATTATACAAAACATGGTATATTCACCATCATAAAGGTTAAATGTTGTGTATATATTCCTGATAACTCTGCTAATATCTCTTCTGTTTTACAAGCCATACAGAAACAGATTCAGACCATGTCAGACACTATTGTGCCATTTGATGAACAGTTCTAGGAGAAAATCTCAGCCAGCTCATGCTCAAATGGTCTTGAGACAATCCAACTCCATCTACTTGGGTTCCCTTGAATGTTCCCCAAGGCCTAGATGTCCATAAGAAGGATAATTCCAAAGGTGACCATGTTCCTGTATGCCCACTTCTCATTAAATAAGCCTTACTTTTATTCTTTCTCCCCAACATTTTCTTCCAAGACTATCTTCCTACACTCCATCAATACACTTTCAGGGTCCTTTAAAATAGTTCCCCTTTCTAGGAGATATTCTCTACCTGCCATATTTCTACACCCCCATTCAGCTGGAAGTAATTCAAGATCTGATGTCATCAACCCCTGTCCTCTAACAGTGGTTAGAGTGTCTTCTCATGAGAAGGAAAGTGAGGGAGGGACAGTTACAGTGACTGGGCCCCTGAAAGTAAGAAAAAGGCAGAAAAGTCTGCATTTGCTAGAAATCAAAGATGATCTGATTTTCTTATCTCTTGCCTAGTTCCCTAGACCTGTTTTTCCACAGACAACCCCTCCTGGGAGGGAGGTCTTTCATAGGATTTAAACATTGTGGTTGATCAAATTCAGCCCCTGGTGACCTGGTGTCAGGGCTAGCCTCTTCCTGAGACAGCCCCTAGCCCTAAACAACCAGCTGTCCCTCTGGTTCACTTGAACCAGAAGACAGCCCACCACTATAAGGTTATAAATACCTTTGCAAGGGGAAGGACAGGCTCTCTGACCACTTGGGCACTTCCAGCTGTGGGTGTTTTTCCCTCAGCTGGTCCTAAGCCAGGTTGAGCCCAGCCAGGTAGGCCCACTAGCCCTTACTTTCCACATGGGTTCTTTACTCCTTCCAGCTCCCCACATGGCAGGAGCTCCTTGAACTTTCTTTTCTCTCTTTTCTTTCCACAGTTTCCCAGGCCCATCATGCAGGATCTATAGCCACATGTGTGCTTTTCCTTGGCTCTGTACTTCCCTCAATAAATATAATAATTTAGTAATTATCCTTCTTAGTCATTTGATATTCAATTCTTTGATTAAAATTAGAAACAAACCTAGAGTTTGGGGTTCAAGGACTTTCCTGGACCCCCCTAACACCCTGATACAGAAAGACAGCTGCATGCATCCTCCTGAGTTCAGGCTTCCTCCCCCACCCACCCTGGGCAGACAAAGGTGAACTGTCAGGAGTCTGGAGGTCATTCCCTCAGCTCAGGGACTGTGGTATGCAAAATGAGGCCCATTGAATGCTGGAAGAAATGACCAAGGCTCCTGGTCTTGCGGCCATATTACCAAAATAGTTTTCTGTTCTATCACCAAAATGTGCAGATCTCCAACATCCCTTCAGAATGAACAAGATAAAGAAAGCCTTTCTTCAAGTTGCCTGTTGTCCTCAATCTGCTCTGCTGTCACCAATGCTAACCACCTGGCTTTGATGTCACTGCCTAAGAACCTGGAGACCTCACAGCTCTTTGGGACAGTAAGCAGTTGCCATTTACATGAAGACAAATGGCTCTGACAGTGTCTCTTCCTATGAGATTGGGATTCCCCCACCCCAAGAGTTTCCTCCAATATCATGTGAAGCTCTTTTTCTTCCAAGCAGAACAGAGTTGCTGGGGGCCTGCCCAGGGAGGCACACAGGTGCTTGCTTTAAGCCCTTGTTCAGAACCATGACATTAAATGAGATAGCCTTCATTCACTTGGCTTTCTGAGAGACTGTATTGAGGGCCTGTTTTGTGCCAGGTGGTGTGTTAACCTCCAAACACTGGAGAAGAAGGTAACGAGTAAATACTCATTTGGTACCTGTATGGTCTTCAGTACAAGAGATTATGGAAGTAGGAGCCTCACAAGTGGAAATGGGGGAAGGCAGGTAGAGCAGAGGAGCCCAGAAACAGAGAACAGCACCACACAGTCTCTATAGTCTGTGAGTGTATTGCTATAACAATAATAAAGTATTGCTGCCTATTTTTTAAAATAAATAAAAAGAAAGCACTAACACTAAAAACCAAATGAAAAATACCCAAGTATGAGGCACAGATTTGGCCCATGATTCATGGCTGGTCCCTGAGCCCTGGTGGCAACATGACAGTCAGGGGCTCCTATAGCACCTGAACCAGTGGGAGGGTCATCTATCTCTCCTTTTCCAGCCCCCCATCTTGTTCATTCTTTCCCCAAACAGCTATGACGCTGGACAGACTCCAATAGCACTGGCTTCCAGCCCCTCCTGAGGGTCAGGCCTGAACTTGCCTGTCCTCGCAGTCAGAGCTGCCTGCCCCTCCAGCAACCCCAACTCTGTCCCAGACAAGCCCTCTCCATAGCCTTAGTGATCTCAAACAGTGGGTAGGAGGAGTGTTCTCAGCCAAAAGGTCTAGTTCTGTCTGGGATTGTTCCATGGTGATAGAGTCCATGCACTGCAGCCCAGACTCAGGAGTAAATGGTTCCTGGGCTTACTCAAATGATTTTATTCTGCCTAGAGTCTAGCACTTCCTGTGTGGATTTTACTTACACAAAACACTTACATAGCTGTGAACAGATGAGCCCCTTTGCATATACTGAGAAAGCCATCAGAAGAAAACAGAAAGCTTACATCATTCAGCCAGACTGTTCAAATTGGCTCCTAACTCCCCCAGGTGAGAATATTGCCTTAAATTTACACTATGGTAACACAGGGAAGGTTGTTGGAGCTCTGATCTAATAGTCCAATTGTGTGAATTTAAGTCCTGGTTGTTCTCTTTATAAATGGCGGGGGGGGGAGGTGCTTGTGGCATATTAGCCTCTCTAGCCCTCAGTTTCTCACCGGTAAAATGGATTGAAATGACTATCTCATAGGGTGGATATGAACATTAGGCAAAGCACTCAATGCCTTGCACATGGAAAGCACTCATGCTAGACTTTTTTACTTTGTTTTTTTTTAAATTTTTTTTTACTGACAACTTCTTTAATTATAGATAATATTCCATGATACTTCCCTCCCTCCCCCCACTTTCCCCTTTGAAACTTCACTCTCCATCAGTGTGGTGTGATGTGTGTGTGTGTGTGTGTGTGTGTGTGTGTGTGTGTGTGGTATATGCCTGCCTATATGTATGTGGGCAAATATTAAACATGGATACACAGGCATATGTTCATGGGTGTCATTTCTTCAGGTACACCATCCACCTCCTTTTTTTAAAAAAATATTTCATTTACTTATTTATTTGAGAGATAGAGGCAAAAAAGGAGAGAAAAAGAGAGAATGGGTGTGCTAGGGCCTCTAGCCCCTGCAAACAAACTCCAGACACATATAACCCCTTGTGCATCTAGCTTACATGGGTCCTAGGGAATGAAATCTGAGTCCTTTGGCTTTGCAGACAAGTGCCTTAACCACTAAGCCATCTCTCTACCCCCCTTTATTTTGGTTTTTCAAGGCAAGGTTTCACTCTAGCCCAGGCTGACTGATATCTACTATGTAGTCTCAGGGTGGCCTCAAACTCACAGTGATCCTCCTACCTCTGCTGCTCAAGTGTTGGGATTTAAGGTGTGTGCCACCATGCCTTGCTTTTCAATTTTTTTAATTTTTTTAATGTATAGTTTTTTTATTGACAACTTCCATAATTATAGACAATAACCATGAATGATAATTCCCTGCCCTCCACTACTTTCCCTTTCACATCTCCACTCTCCATCATATCCCCTCCCTCTGTCCATTAGTCTCTCTTTTATTTTGATGTCATCATCCTTTCCTCCTATTATGAAGGTCTTGTGAAGGTATTTCTAGGCACTGTGAGGTCATGGATATTGAGGCCAATTTCTGTCTGGACAGTTGCATTGTAAGGAGTGTTGGAGGGTGTGATAGAGATGTTTCAGTGGTGGACATTCCTCCATCATTTCTTCTCAGCACTGTGTTGCCTTTTGGGTCATCCCAATGGTCACCGCCATCTGAAAAGAGAAGTTTCTCTAACCAAAAGTGAGAGTAGCCTCAATGTATGAATCTTAACATTAAGTATAGTGCATACAGGGCAGTTTGGTAGAAATAATATATACATTTACCCAGACAAGAGCAGGCTTTACACCACTAAGGCTCATGACTTCCCCTGCCATAGGCTTTTGATTAGGTTTTCAGTACTGGGCATGCATTCCCTCCCATAGAGCGGGCCTCCAGTCTAATTAGAGAGCAGCTGGTTTCCCCCAGGACAGACATGCCACTATTGCACCTGTTCAGCCATTGGGCCTGTCTGGCCAAACTTGAGGCTTCCAGTGTCCACTGTTTTCACTGCTGATGATTTCTGTCTCTCAGAGGGCTACATGAAGTGCAGCTTTTTCCAGCTTCCAGTCAGCTGGTCTCCAGGGAGGAGGTTTTCAGCTCAGCCCCATCTTGATTTCTCAGTGACCTTGCTGCCCAAGCATGGGGAGTCTTCAGCAGTAGGGTCTTACCATCTGTTTCTCAAGGGAAACCAAGGGCCTTGGCAATAGTCTGTAATATTTTGGAGAAAACAACTCACTGCATGGTATCCCATCCCTGGCACTGAAAATTTTCTAATAACAATCTATGACTTCTGGATGTACCACTATCCAAAGAAGTAGGCTTTCATATATCTTATTCAGAATATCTTGAATTTTGATTGGCCCTTCCCCTAACTTTCTTTTATTCAATCCTTCCCCTGGCCTCGCTTAGGCCATTCCACTCCCTGTAATCTGATGTACAATACCATCCAATTAAGTCTTTCCCTGCCCTCCCTCACTTATAAGCCTTTTTCTAGCTTACTGGCCTCTACTACTGATTTTTGGTTCCAGCTCACATACAAGTATAAAAATTTGTAGCTAGGATCCACATATGAGAGAGAGCATGTGACAATTGGATTTCTGGGGCTGGGTTACCTCACTTAGTATAATTCTTTCAATATCCATCCATTTCCCTGTAAATTTCATAATTTCAGTTTTCTTTACTGTTGAGTAGAACTCCATTGTGTGGTAACACCTTTATTATCCATTCATCTGTGGAGGGACATCTAGGCTGGTTCCATTTCCTAGCTATTGTGAATAGAGCAGCAATAAACATGGTTGTGAGCCGGGCGTTGTGGCGCACGCCTTTAATCCCAGTACTTGAGAGGCAGAGCTAGGAGGATCACCATGAGATCGAGGCTACCCTGAAAGTACATAGTGAATTCCAGGTCAGCACGAGACCCTACCTCGAAAAAAAAAAAAAAAAGACCATGGTTGTACACGTATCTCTAAAGTAGTGAGAAGAGTCATTAGGATAGCTATAGCTGGATCATATGATAAATCTATTTTTAGCTGTCTCAAGAACCTCCACACTGATTTCCACAATGGCTGGACCAGATTACATTCCCACCAACAGTGTAGAAGGGTTCTCCTTTTTCTGCATCCTCACCAACATTTATTGTCATTTGTTTTCTTGATGATAGCCATTCTGAAAGGAGTGAGATGGAATCTCAAAGTAGTTTTAATTTGAATTTCTTTGATGGCTAAGGATGTATGACACCATTTTAAATGTTAATTTGCCATCTGTATTTCTTCTTTTGAGAACTCTCTATTTAGTTCTGTAGCCCATTTTTTAAATGGGCTGTTTGATTTCTTATGTATTTGTTTTTTGAGTTCTTTGTATATTCTGGATATTAATCCTCTGTCAGATATATAGCTGGCAAAAATTTTCTCCCATTCTCTAGGTTGTCTCTTTGCTCTTTTCACAGTGTCCTTTGCTGTACAAAAGCTTTATAATTTCATGAGGTCCCAGTGGTTGATTAGGGTTTTATTTCCTGAGCAACTGGGGTTATATTCAGAAAGTCATTGCCTATGCCAATATGTAGAAGGGTTTCTTCTACTTTTTCCTGTTTCAGCAGTTTCAGGTCTGATATTAAGGTCCATGTACCATTTGGACTTGATTCTTGCACATGGAGAGAGACAAGGATCTATTTCATCCACACATATATATATATATCCAGTTTTCACAGCACCACTTATTGAAGAGGCTGTCTTTACTCCAATGAATTTTTTTGGCATTTTTGTCGAAAATCAGATGGCTGTAGCTGCCTGAATTAACATCTGGGTTCTCTATTCTGTTCCTTTGATCTACATGTCTGTCTTTGTGCCAGTACCATGTTGTTTTGTTACTATGGATTTGTAATATAGCTTAAAATTGGGTATGGTGATACCACCAGCCATACTTTTGTTGCTGAAAATTGCTTTGGTTGTTTGAGATTATTTGTGCTTCCAAATGAATTTTAGGATTGTTTTTTCTATTTCTGTGAAGAAGGTCATTGGAATTTTTTTGTCTCATTTTATTTTTATTTTATTTATATGAGAAAGAGGGAAGGAGGGAGGGAGAAAGAGAGAGAGAGAATGGGCGCGCCAGAGCCTCCAGCCACTGCAAACGAACTCCAGATGCATGTACCCCCTTGTGCATCTGGCTAACATGGGTCCTGGGTAATGGAACCTTGATCTTTGGCTTTGCAGGCAAATGCCTTACCCGCTAAGTCATCCCTCCAGCCCCTGCCACTGGAATTTTAATGGGGATTGCATTAAAAGTGTAGATTGATTTTGGTAAGATTGACATTTTCACAATATTGATTCTTCCAATCTAAGAACATGGGATGTTTTTCCATTTCCTAGTGTCTTCTGCAATTTCTTGCTTGAGTCTTTTAAAATTTTCATTGTAGAGATCCTTCACTTCCTTGCTTAGGTTTATTCCAAGGTACTTTTTTTTTTTTGAGATAATTGTGAATGGGAGAGATTCCCTGATTTTATCCTCTGCATGTTTGTTGTTAGTATATAGGAAAGCTACTGGTTTCTGTGTGTTTATTTTGTATCCTGCTACATTGCTAAAAGTGTTTATCAGCTGGGGTTTTTTTGTTTTTTGTTTTTATTTTTGTTTTTTGTTTGTTTGTTTGTTTGTTTGTTGGATTTTTCTCCCCTGAGTTGCTTTGGCATGGCTCCTATGCTGCCATCTTAACCTGACCACCTCTTTGAGACAGTCTCTGGTTGGCCCTGAGCTCAGCAGTTAATCTAGATTGACTGGCCAGCAAGTTTCAGGGGTCCTCCTGTTTCCATCTCCTTAGCAGTGGGATTATAGGCATGTACTGCCACACCCAGCATTTTTACACAGGTTCTGGGGATCAAATTCAGATCCTCATGTTTACAAGGCAAGCATTTTGTTTTTTTGTTTTGTTTTGTTTTGTTTTTTTGTTTTTTGAGGTAGGGTCTCACTCTGGCCCAGGCTGACCTTGAATTAACTATGTAGTCTCAGTGTGGCCTTGAACTCAGGGCGATCCTCCTACCTCTGCCTCCCGAGTGCTGGGATTAAAGGCGTGCGTCACCACGCCCGGCAAGGCAAGCATTTTACTACTGACTGAACCATCTTCCCAGCCATGGACATTTTAATTTTGTAATAAACATTATTCTTTTCTCTTCTTAAGGCCTAAGTCCCATGTCTGATCTCTAATAAACCATCCCATTTCCCAAACTTGACCCCCTCATGCTTTCATGGGACTTTAATTGCTTCTCTCCTTTAGCTCCCAAGCCTTCTATATCCAAATGTATTATTTACCTGCTCAGCTTTTGATCTCAGATGCCATTTTCTGCCATTTCCAGTCAGGACACTTGTCCCTAGGAAAGACACTTCCTGGCTCTATGAATACTTTTCTGAACTTCTGCACTGTAGTTTCATACTCCCTGAAGTTGTTTCTAAAAGTGGTCTTGATCAAGGAAGCACATAGGTTGATCTAAAATCAACAGAGGGTCTTTGAGAGCAAGCCAGTGGTTACTAGGCATGGCCTGGACAAAAGGAACATAAAATAAAAGTAAAGTACAGACACGCAGGCTCAGAACAAAGGTACCAGGGACCAAGAACCAACCTTTTACTCTACCCACCCCATCTATAGCCCCACTCCAAGCCCTGCCACACAGAAAGTAAGAAATCCAAAATATATATGGCTCTTGACAATAGTTCAGCTTATGATTCTTCAACTTTATAATGGTGCAAAAGAAATATACATTCAAGCCAGGCGTGGTGGCACACGCCTTTAATCCCAGTACTTGGAAGGTATAGGTAGGAGGATCGCCATGCATTCGAGGCCACCCTGAGACTGCATAGTGAATTCCAAGTCAGCCTGGACTAAAGTGAAACTCTACCTCAAATTTAAAAAAAAAGAAAAGAAAAGAAATATACATTCAAAGCCCAGTAGTGTACACCTTTAAATCCCAACACTTGGGAAGCAGAGGTAGGAGGATCACCAAGAATTCAGGATCAACCTGTGCTACAGGATGAGTTCTAGGTCAGCCTAGGCTAGAGTAAGACCCTATCTCATAAGAAAGAAAGAAAGAAAGAAAGAAAGAAAGAAAGAAAGAAAGAAAGAAAGAAAGAAAGAAAGAAAGGAAGGAAGGAAGGAAGGAAGGAAGGAAGGAAGGAAGGAAGGAAGGAAGGAAGGAAGGAAGGAAGAGGTAGGCAGGGAGGGAGGCAGGGAGGGAGGGAGAAGGGGAGGGAGAAGGGGAGGGAGACATCCAGGAGAAGCCATACTTTAGGGTGCACTAGCTGTACATTGATGGTGAGTGCTCATACAACCATTCTGTTCTTCAGTCTTAGTGCCATATTCCACCAATTGCAAGAGACATTCAAGACTTGGTTTATAAACAGGCTGTGTGCTAGGTGATTTTGCCCAACTGTCAACTAATGTAAATATAAGTATCCTGAGCATGTCCACAGTAGAGTAGGCCAATGTTAGGCATATTCAATGCATTTTTGACTTACGATATTTTCCACTTACAAGCTTCTCAGAATGCGACTCTATTTTAAGCAGGAGTGTATCTCTAACTATACTTCTCCCTAGAACACTATATTTTTGCAAGTACATAATGTGATTTTTTTTTAATTTTTGCCTTCAAGAAAGCCTCACTTCCTCTAGTATAGTCATTTCAAAGATTTGTCTGAAACATGTTTTGCTGTCAGCCTAACGAAAAATCTCAAGGTGTTATCACCATATCAAAGAAGGTGATAAGCTTCTGGACCAAATAATTAAAAGCACCATTTACTGGCTGATGTCACAGTAGCACAAGAGCATTGCACCTGAGCTGCCATGGCTGCTGAATCTATAAATCATCTTAGTTTCCACCAAGGATGATTTTATGGAATGAATTGGGAGTTTAAAAGAAATGGTATAATTACTAACTGACATTAACAGTGCTGCCAAGTTTAGTGAAGACCTATGTCTTTACAGCTGACCCACATCCACTGGCTCTAGATCCATGGATTTAACCACTCAGGATAAAAAAAATATTCTATATATGGCTGGACAGATGGCTTAGTGGTTAAGGAACTTACCTGCAAAGCCAATGGACTCAGGTTCGATTCCCTAGGACCCATGTAAGGCAGATGCACAAGGAGATGCAAGTGTCTGAAATTTGTTTGCAGCGGCTAGAGGCCCTGGCATACCCATTCGCTGTCTTTTTATCTGCCTGTCTCTCACTCAAATAAATAAATAAACAAATAATTTTGAAAAATTTAAAAATATTCTATATATAAAAATCTTTGGGGCTGGAGAGATGACTCAGCAGTCAGCCACTTGCCTGCAAAACCTAAGGACCTGGATTTGATCCCCCAATATACATGTAAAGTCAGATGCACAGTGGCACATGCAATTGGGGTTTGCTTGCAGCAGCTGGAGGCCCTGGCATACCCATTCTCTCTCTCCCTCCCTCTCTCTCTCTCTCTCTCTCTCTGCTTGAATAAATAAGTAAAAATATTTTTTAATCTTTGTACATCTATTTCAAATGTACAAAATTTTTCTTGTTATCCTCTAAGTATTACAATATTACTGATTACATAGCATTTACATTGTGTTGGGTATTATAAGTAATCTAGAGCTGATTTAAAGTATCTGAGAGGAGGTACATCGATTTTATGCATTTTCCATAAGGATACATGGATTTGGTGTCCACATGGGTTCTGGATACTGAGAAACAACTGTTTATCTCATTTAAGGATCACAAAAATCCTATGAAGAAGGTACTAAGAAGGAACCCAAGGTTTTGCAAGTTATTAAGCTGTGGTGGAAAAATACAGCCTGCCTTGTCCCCACCTCTTCAAATAACTACATTTCTGCCACACAAGTATAGGCTCTGTAGTTATTTGGACCATATGCAAAAGGGATGACTTTATTGACAATGTTCATCTCAGAAAAGGACAAGAGCTTGAGACCATGACCTTTTGGTAACTCTCAGAGTTTTAAGGTTAAGGCTGGGGCTAGGGTGAAGCAAGGATCTTGGATAGAGAACTCTGGCTCAGCTTTCAGTCTTCAGATAGGAGACTACCAATTGGCTGCCTGAGGCCTGAGACAGTCCAGGGACTTTTTTGTGTATGTTTGGGCCCCATAAATTGGCTGCCAATATTTAATAATGGAACTATTTCACATGTTTGAAGAATCTAGACTTTTGAACTTCCCTTGACGATCTGTGGGTGACACTCCAACAACATTGGTAGATGCCGAATGGAGCCCTCGTCCCACCAACCCTCCTCATTTACTTACTAAGGCTAGTAGTGGACCTTAGGATTTGCAAGTAAGATGGAACACTATAGATTGTATTGAGGAGCTAGATAAAGTCAGAAGACACAGCAAACAGGAAGAATACTAAGAATGCATCCCTGGTCTCCCCTTGGGAGGTCTAGTGGTGGTTCCAGCTGTCAGGGAACAGGGAGGAGGGGCAGGATTCAAGATGGGGTGAGGAGCTGGGCTAGATGTGTTTGGTGAGTGTAGTCTCCAGCTTCTCTGAGGTTTGTGAAGAGATAGGTCACTCAGTTGAGTATAACAGTCCAAGCTTACAGGGTAAGGCCTGGGCTAAAACTGCAAGTGCAGGAGTCATCACACCACTGAAGACTCAAGATTAGAATAGCTTAGGGACCAAGAGGATGACCCGAGAAGCAGCATCATGTGAGGGGAAGATGAAGAAGAAATGTTCACAAGAGGCCACATGAGCCATCAGAGAGACATGGAAAGTCCACGGCTACTGGGTACAGAAAAGCATCATATGGAGGAGACTCACACAGGAATAAACAAATTGAGCCAGGCTCAGAAAGATAAATATTAATGCGTTTTCTCTCATATATGGTTCCTAGATTTTATAAAGATACATAAGATCATATATGCATATATGGTAGGAAAATAAAAGTGAAACTGTCTAGGGGAACAAAGTGGATGAATGGGGAGGAAGTTCTGGGAAGAAGAAGGACAGGAGGGCATTGGGGAATATGTTCAATGTATAATATACCTCAAATAAGAATTTACTTATGTAAAAATAATTAAGATCTGGTCTCAGTTGGGTCATGAGTAAAAGGTCGAGGAGAATAAAGACTAAAAGATGTCTACTGGCTTTAGCAATTAGGAGAGCTCTGGTGACTTAGGGAAGAACAATTTCCAAGTGTTCATGGAAAGCCACAGTCTAGCAGAGTGAAGAGTGGACACAGCCTCTTCACTGTGAAGTTCACTGTGAAGACATCATAGCCATCAATCACACACATATGCACATTAAGACTGGCTGAGTGAGGCTGAGTTGGCCAATGTGCACACAAGGAAAGTCAGAGAAGCCCCAAGGCATCCAGCCAACATCCTGCCTCTACATATGTATGTCAGACAGACACCATTGTTGAAAATGCAGTATTTTCTCTGGGCATTTCTTAACCCTCAGCAGCCATGACATTTTATGTTGCTACTAGGCTTTCTTCATTTTCAGACAAGTGACTGGAAGAATGGAAGAGCAGTAACTCCTAAGACATCTAAATATTCAGCCACACATTCACTCCAGGTGCTCTAGGAAGGACTTCAAAATGGTGGGAATACAGGATGGAAGAAGCTTGGATTTCTGAGCTAATGTTTGCCAAAAAACCATAGGGAAGAGTCATGTGGCCTACATCAGAATGTAACATAAACAAAAAATCAGTTATATTATTAATTATAATTATGCCACCAAAATTACAAGGATTATAAATTGCTTTTGCAATGCTCAGCCTACATACCCTGAGGTGACTGTAAAGAATGCTAAGTGGGAGGGGCAGGGCAGTATGCAGCACAGGCAGAGATGTGAGTGCCTGGACAGAGGACAGAAAGACAACAAAGGAGAGGGTGGCAGGAACAGAAGTAAACAGAATTCAAAAACTACCCCTGGAACCTTTCAGAAGACTTCTTGTGTGATCTGAATATGTCAAATTTTACCTTGTAAAAGAATTCATGGTAGTAAAACAAGTCTCTAGATAGACTGTAAGTAATATGCTACTTATCATAGATACAAGACATCAGGAGAAGTGGAAGTTTTAATATTCTCTGCCTAAGTGAGTCCTCTCGGTCAGCTCTGTGTATGTATTCTCACTTTGAAGACCTTGGGCACATACAGCCAGTAGGCCTGCTTAATGAGGCCAGTGTCCTGCCAGCAACTGGCCAAATGAAGCTTTTCTCAGAATTCGAGCTTCTCTAAGGGGCATAGTTTGAATTTACTGTCATTTGAAGTCATAGGCAGAAGAAAGCCTTGTTCCTTCTCTAATGTCTAGCCCAACATGAGACTGTGAGGAACTGTGTTGCTCTTATCCTCTATTCCCAAGCCTGCAGTGAAAGGATTCCTACACTGGGTGGCTTAGGGTGAGGCCGAGCCCCTGACCTCCTGGAGTTCAGACACTGTCAGTATCTGGGGCCAGTACTTCTGGCTGCTCCATTTCTACATTTTCTGACCTACTGAAAGCCACCATGGGAAGCAAGGAACTCTCACTCTTCACTTTCATTCCCAAAATAGAATCTTTTCACTTAACCAACTGTTCAGTTCCTTGGAAAATCATGTCATACTATGAATACCACTTCAATGTACCTAATATGAAAGTTAAGATCATCATGAGCTACCTTTGACTAGGCAAATTTCACTTTATTTTTTTCAACATAAGATCCTGTCACTTCAAAACCTTTGCTAGTTTAGTAAATATAAACGATACTTTGTTAATTTTTAAAGCATTTTAAAATATTTTTATTTTGGAGAGAGACACAGAGAGAGACAGACAGAGAGAGGAAGACAGATAGAGAATGGGTGTGCCAGCAGCCTCTCAGCCGCTGGGAACAAATTCCAGATGCATGCACCCCCTTGTGGGCAAGAGCAGCATTGCACCCTTGCATCACTACATCTGGCTAAATGTGGGACCTGGAGATTGGAACTGACGTTCTTAGGCTTAGCAGGCAGGCGCCTTAACTGCTAAGCCATCTCTCCAGCCCAGTACTTTGTTAATTTTAATTTACATTTATGAAGTTATTAATTTCCCAGTTTTTTTACTCTGCCCCTTTGCATAAAGACTGTCCATGTCTGTGGTAGTTTCTTGATTCAGGTGTACCACATAAACTTATGTGTTCTGAAAGCTATGTCCCCAGCTGGTGGCAATTTGGAAATTAAAGCCTCTTGGAGGCAGTGTATTACTGGGGATAGGCTTATGGGTGATATATCCAGCTTCCCCTTGCCAGTGTTTGGCACACTCTCCTGCTGCTGTTGTCCACCCTCTGCTCATGCTATTGTTTCCCCCTGCCATCATGGAGCTTCCCCTCGAGTCTATAAGCAAAATAAACCCTCTCCTCCCATAAGCTGCTCTTGGTTGGGTATTTTCTGACAACAACACGAAGTTCACTGCAACAATGTCCTTTTTTTCACAGTGGAGTTCTCCTCACCTGTCCTGAAACCACTGGGCAAGTTACCTAATCTCACTGTGCCTCAGTTTTCTCTTCATTAAAGAGAGTGATGAAACCAGCTATGATGGTACATGCCTTTAATCCCAGCACTCAGGAGGCAGAGGTAGGAGGATTGCCATGAGTTCAGGATCACTCTGAGACTACATAGTGAATTTCAGGTCAGCCTGGGATAGAGTGAAACCCTACCTTGAAAAACCAAAAAAAAAAAAGAGAGAGAGTGATGACAAAAAAAATCACCATGAAGCAAACATTCTGTTTTTCCCATAAGCAAACTTATCATTTATTTAGAATTAAAGTAATCAAAGTATAAAAACAATAATTTAAAAAGTCATTTTAAACTTTTTCTATCATTCTAAGTTTGTACCAAAATAACTGCATGACATGAACACCCAAATCTGTCTATAATTTCCACAACAAAGATCTTTTTCATTAGTAGTAGAGTACCAGAGACAGGGGAGTGGTGTGTAGGAACTGCCCAGGAGATAGTCCAATGGGTCCCAGAAAATGCTATTTAATACTCAGCCAGAGGTTTCTTCCTGCCTATCCTGGGAAAACTTTAATACATGTTTAAAGATTCCCAATAAGTGGTCAGGAGTCCTCTTTGTATGAATGTTACAAAAATTTCTGAAAAGAAAGAAATATGTAATCAGCACATTTTTCCCACTTAATATTTGTCATGTTAGCCTCTGCAACCCCCCAGTCCTGATTTCTAGATGTAACAAAGGCTGGTCAACACCCCTTAACACTACTTTGCAGTCCCTAACACCTCTGGGAGAGCTTTGCTAGAGTAGAATGAAACAAGTAAATGGTGTTCTAAGGATCACTAACACAAAGGGCTGGGGAGATTGAGGACTGGACTTCAGACCCCTAGCACTCACATAAATGCCAAGAGGAAGATACAGGGATCCCCACGCAAGCTGGCCAGCTAGATTAGCTGTACCAGGGGCAGTGAGCTTAAGTGAGAAACACTGCTTCCACATATAAACAAGAGCAATTGAGGAAGACGCTCGACATCAACCTCTGACCTCCACACATATCCACATGTGCATACACACCTGTATCCACATGCATACTGACATGCATACACACATGCACTCATGCACACCACATATACTACATATGTAGAAAGTGATCACAGATTCAAGCACACTTACTGTTGAACCATAACCCCTCTGGGTTGACTGCAATGATGTGACTCTGGTTCACACAGCCCTGATTAGAGTACAAAGCAGTATCTTCCCGTGTGTGTGTGTGTGTGTGTGTGTGTGTGTGTGTGTGTTTAGTTTGTGTGGTATGATATGTGTTGTGGTATGGCACTTGCATGTGTGTGTGCAGATGCAGAGGCCAGAGAAGAAAATCAGGTGGTGTCTTCCTCTTTTTGCACATCCTTGTGTTTCCTTGAAAGAAAGTCTATCACTGAACCCAGATCTGCCATTTTCAGTTAAACTGGCTGACCTGTGAGATGCAGAGATTCTCCAGTCTCTACTTCCCACAGGTGTGGGGTTGCAGGTCTGCATGGCTATGCCTGGTTGTTTACATGAGTGCTAGGAAATTGAACTCGGGCAATCGGGCCCTCTCAGACACTCACACTTGTGTGGAAGCACTGTACCCACTAAGCCATCTCTGCAGCCCCAGGAACATCTTCTTTTTTTTTTTTTTTTTTTTTTTTCTGCTGTGCTGTTCATCTGACTTGCCCCTTTTCTCCCAATTTACTGTTTTGGAAATTGGTTAACTAGCTCTTTGCAGGCAGGCACCAAGATATATTTACAAGTCATGCCAGCATCATGGGAATGCTGTCCTTTGTTCTACCATGAGGAAGAGGAGGCAAATAAGCTTAAGAGAACATTTTGTGACCTGGCAAGATGACCCACCTTGTACCTTTCCTTGGAAGCAAGTGAAACCAGTCATCTGAGGCTGTCCACAGTCCCAGGCGCAAGGAATCCCTCAATTCCACCTCAACTTCCATGTATATGTCCACGATCTTTAATTATGATGGTCTTTGACTTCTCCTTGGCTGTGTGTTCTTGGGTCATAATATAAGAGACTGAGGAGAAAGCTAGCTTCTTTTAGGCAGTTAGGGACAGAAGCCCAAAGAGGGAACTGATGTCACCCTGCCTTGGCAGGAATGGAACTCGTGTCTGATTGAGATTCATCGACAACAGATATAATAGCCCTGCGGCTCACAGTCTAGCCCGCTGCCTGGATAGGCAGCTTGCACTACCAGGTGGGCTCTCCCAGAAACCTGCCCTTCAAATCTACAGACTTGCTGGGTCTTCCCCTTACATACCTGAATCTGACAAAACAATTCATCTTCAGTGGACTATAAAGGCCTGCCCATACTCTTTCCAGCCCCCCCTCTGCCTTTCCTCACTCTGGTTACAGGGACACACTTGAGTGTGGCTTTCCCACACACCAGCCAGGCTGGCGGGGACGGGGGCGGGGGGAGCAGAATATAGCTTCTTGGTCTGGATCATTTTTCTGTGTTTATGCTTTGGGGTAACTTCTCACTTTAATTACATGTATGATTTTCCTTTGCTCTCAGAATCTACCATGGGTATATCCCCCTTGCACTCTAGCTCTACCATGTGGGTGCTCTCTCTAACTCTGGGCCTTCTACCTGTGTACTTTCTCTAAACTTGGGGTAACCGTGGGTGTAACTGTCTTTACTATTCATTTCTCATCTGAACTTCTTGGTCTCTACTTTGGTATTTTCTCTCGGCTATTCTTTCTTAAGTCACCACCTTTTGTTCTCTTAACTTTCTTGATGGGGAGGCTCAGGGTGGATGCTATGTGTGTTTCTTTTAAATCTCCTCACATGTGCTGTATTTGCCACACTAGTGTGTGTTTTGTCATCTTCCACATACTTGTGGCATCACTCCAGTATTTCCCTAAACACCTCAATTTCTCTTAAATGAATCTCACAGACTATCCTGTGCTTTCCACACGAGTGTGTTGTTTCTTCTAAATCTCTACATAGGTCTGATCACCCTGTGTGTTTGGCTCTGCTCCAGCCTCTTTCCCTAAAGACTTCCATTTCTTAAATGAGCTTTATGAATTATGCTGTGCCTTCCACATGAGTATGTGTTTCCTATCTTCTACATACTTATGACTCTGCTCTAGCCTTCTTCCTAGATCCCTGCACAATTTGTAATTTCTCCCTAAATAAACCCATAATTCATAATTTATCCTTCTTGAGTCTGCTTTTATCAACTGTTTGTTAAAAATATGAAATGGACCAAAATTGGGGTTCATAAATTTGGAGGACCCCTCCTGAGTTCCAAATTTCTGCATCAATAAGGCCTGGGCTGTGGGTCAGTAAGGTAGAAAGGTCCTAGAAGACCTACAGACTGAGGGACATCCATGACAGCCTCCCCTAACCAGATGCTCCCAAGCCCTCAGACTGCTGCAGATTCTAAACTCTGAAACCAGACACAATTGAGTCTTATGTAAGGTCAGCCAGCCCTTGCCAAGGACACACAAAGGCAAAGTCCACAGGAGCAATTTTGGGTTCTTCTGCTTCCAGTTTTCCATGTTGGTACATTTCCTCTTCTTGAAATTCTGAACTAGGTTGGAAGCTGAATAAAATCCAAACCCGCTTCCCAGGCAGGCGCAACTCACTCAACCCAGCTCCTCACCTTGTGGCCACACAGGTTTTCTCAGTTTCCCCAGCATACTTGGCCCTGACCACAGGGCCTTTGTACAGATTCTATTGAAGCGTCTCCCAGATACTGCGAGGTGCTCTCCTTGCCTCTCGTCAAGTCTCAGTGTAAACATGACTTTCCTCCCCAGTCCTTCCCTCTCAGCCTCTATCCTGCTTTCTGGCCTCCTTCTCACCTCCAACTCCAGCCAGACAAAGCAAAGTTTGTGTGGTTCCTGACAGAGTCTTTAAACCAGTGTTTCTGTTTCCACCTACAGAGCTCTGATGAGGGAAGGAAGCAGGTCTTAGGTGACTCTTCAAAACTGGCTAGTTCTTTCTCTGAAGAGGGCAGGGGATATGTGCCCACTACTAACAGAGCGGTGGTGGGGAGGGCAAATGTTCCTCCTCGTGATGGGGGGACAGGGCCATGTCTTGAGGGGCCTGCTCTCTTCAGCCCGCCCAGGACCAGGGACACATGTCCAGCTCTGGGGCCGATCTGAAGCTGCCAGCTCTGCACCACAAACAGGTATGATTGATTCCCAACAATTATCCAGATGTTCCTGAGCACCCACACGTTGGGCATAGAAACAATGTTCACCAAATGCTCATATATTATCTCATGGATTTAGCATGAGCATTTCTGTAAGGAACACTAGAACAAACCCTGTTTGTAGGTAACAAGAAGCTGGCTTGCTAAGACGTGTTAAAAAGTCCAACAAGTACCACAGGGCACTATTTTTGTTTTGCTGTATTTGATCTGATACTCCTTTCTCAGAAGGTAAAATAGTAAGAAGCTGTTGTCATCGGACTAAATCTACACACACACACACACACAACACACACACAACACATGCCAGGCATCCTCTACTCTTTTTTTAACTACCACCACCAGGAAGTATATTTCATATTCATTTGATAACTTGATTACTCTCTGCCTCCTCAACCAATATTAGTTCCTTGAGGCCAGATCTTTTGGCTCTCCTTCTCATTGTGATAGACTGCAGTCCTGGAAAAGCACAGGCAGGCAGGCAGAGACACCTGGCACGCACTTGCTAAGTGAATGAAGCAATAAACACATCAGCACAGAAGAGGGCTGCTTTGTGGAATGTGTGGGCAGCAAGGGTTTTCTTTCATGCTTTCTCAATATGAGATTAGGAATTAAGACACAGATTTTTTTTAACTATTTATTTATTTGAGAGAGAGAGAGGAAGAAGCAGATAGAGTGAGAGAACGGGCGCACCAGGACCTCCAGTCATTGCAAACAAACTCCAGGTGCATGTGCCACCTTGTGCATCTGTCTTATTGGGGAATCAAACCTGGGTCCTTAGGCTTTGCAGACAAGTGCCTTAACTGCTGAGCCATCTCTCCATCCCAAGACACAGAGTTTAAATTAAAACTAACAGAATATGATTCAGCTTTACCCCCTGGAAATGGTCTGATCTGCTTGAAGATCATTCCTTCCACCTAATGCGTGCCCTCTACAGTCATGGAGTCCACTGAATCTCCAAAACTGCTGACAACGTTGTAGTGCAATGGGGCTGAGCGCTAGCTTCGCCTCCTGCAGTGTGCCCCGGCCCAGGCTCCCAACTGGTCATGCATTTGTACACACATGTTGAGGAGGACAGGCCAGCCTGAGTTAAGTTATGGATATCAAGCATGTGTTCTAGATTACCTCCCATTCTCCACAGTATTTCCCAGCCATGGTCTGTGATCTTAACTCATTTTAAAATGTTATTGATAACCTTTTACTAGTTCTGCCTCAATCTTTCAAGAAATATCCAAAGCAGAAAATCATGAATTTTCAAAGCTCTGGAACCTTAAATGATGCAGATAAGCAATAACTTCTCATCTCATTCTTTCCTCTTAATCAGCTGTATTAATTTGCATAACATTTTCATTTGGATATGATAACTGAAAACTTCACGATAACTATTTATAACCTTGCCAAAACATTGCTTTGCTTTCTATTATGAATACTTATTTTGTGTGCATTCTAATTTCTTTCTCTTCTTCCCCTATCTTTTTCTACTTTTAATTTTTTATTTTATATATAACAAGTTGTACTCTTATATCCCCTAGCCCCTGCTCCCATTACCCTGGGACACCCTCCTCAGTGGGATTATGGTAGTCACCATGGGGTCATGAAGGCCTTAATAAGTCCCTGTGGGATAGCAAGGAATGGGGCCTCAGGATATTCCTACCCACTCTGAGACTCTCACAATCTTTCCACCCTCTCTTCTGCAATGTTTCCTGAGCCATGGTGGGCCTGTTGGCAGTCAGATTTAGTGTTGAGATCTCTGCTCTGTAGCCTCTGGATTTCTGCTTTGATAGGTTTTGATTGATCACCATGGCTGTCACCATCACCCTGGAACTGATTGTCAGGCTAGCAGTAAGAGCAGTATTCATGTTGCCACTTCGTCTGTAATTTCTTCTGGGCTCTGAGAGATATGGTAGAGGTGGCATGTCTCATGGTGAGCAGTCAGTTATCTTCTTGTTTTATCAATGGAACTTGGTTCTCCTCCATTTTCTCTGCCATCTGTAAAATAAAACAGATTCTCCAAACACGAGTGAGAGCAGCTTTCTTCCCCTATCTTTTTGGCAATGTCATTTCTCTGTGGTAAATTTAAAATTATTATTTAATTTCCAATAGAAAAAAGTCACATTTAAATTAATATATATCCTCAAACACACTTGCTTACGAAATGAGTATGCAAAAAAGTCAAAATTATATGTAGCAGGAAAGGTTAGTGTACTTGCCAGGTGTTTTCTGTGTTCCTACTTTAATTTAATGATTTTAATTTATCATAAACTCTCACCATGGGCTCAGTCTGGGTATTGTAGACAACCAACCCTGAAAATTTAAGTTATAGACAGATGTTTTTTGTTTTTTGAGGTAGGGTTTCACTGTAGCCCAGGACGATCTGGAACTCACTCTATTCTCCCAGGCTGGCCTCAAACTCACAGTGGTCCTCCTACCTCTACCTCTGCCTCCTGAGTGCTGCCACTAAAGGTGTGCGCCACCATGCCTGGCATTGAAAATTTAAACTACAATGCCTGTTTGGGTGCCTGCACAGTCTGGATGAGCCCTCTGCACAGTCAAGCTGAGTAAATGTGGCTTCCTTCACCTCTCAGAAGCAAAATGAGATTTTTAAGGTCAAAGTGTTTACCTCAGTTCCACACGCTGTCATCTCTGCTTCTCTCCTAAGCTCTTTATTTGTGAATTCATCCAAGGCAGAAAGGACAGGATGGAAAGAGAGTGTGTAAAAGTCTAGCCGAAATAAACAATTCAGTTGCTCTGTATATGTGGGGAGTGTGAAGTTAGTGGTGAAAAGGACAGGAAAAGTGCATTCTTTTAAGCCTAGGCTTTTTCCTCTAGTAATATTTTTTGAGAGTGTATATAATTACCTGGAGGTCCACAGGACATATATAACTAACTAGAATAATGTGGACATATATACTTCCTGAGTTAGCATAGGGTGTCTATACGTCTGTGGAGTTATATGGAGCATGTATGTTCACCTCTAGTTATAAGAAGTGTATAAATTTATGTAGTGTTACATGGATACCTGAAAAGACCTGGGCTATGTGGAGGTAGGTAAGGAATTTGAAGAGCAGAAGTTGACTCAAAGCCTGCGGTGGTACTACAGGGTGGTGGCAAGGGAAAGGGGCGGATATGCGCAAACGTGTTCCAGGTTGCATGGAGAAGGTTGAATGAATACAGCAGCACCCATGCCTGTAACCATCTCAGTGGGAGGCCCCGTGAGCAAGTTCTGATTAATGATGTTTTGATGTTAATTTCGCTTTTAGCACTACTGTGCCCAAAGGCCCCAGTTATTTTGTTAGAAGCAAGACCCCCACACACTGAAAAAAAAAAAAAAAAAAAACAATCAATGCTTTTTACACATTTCAACTGGTCCCTTCAGGGGAAGGAAGTCCTGGAGACCCAGGTGTCTTTGGCAGCAGAACCCCGGCGGGATGTGAGCAGAATCCAGCATCGCCAGTGCCGGGCATGGCCTCTAGGTGGTGCCAGTGAGTTTACAGCGAGGGAAAACCCCTAGGCGGGACTGTTTCTGAACTCACAGACAGGACCAGGAGCAACCAAGTTAAAGTTCTCCGGGGAGTCCTTTCAAATAGAAAGGAAGTAGACCTGGCGGTAGAGGGGTGCCTGGTCCCTGTCACCCGAATGGTCTCGGGGTCGTGGAGCACTTGCTTGTGAGAGAACACCCGCAGCAGTCACCCGTGAAACCTGGTCACCCCACATTGTACCTGCCTGCCTGCCTGCCTTCATAGACCCATCCTCGGCTGGGACAAGAAGCTGACCTCCCTCAGGCACCAGGTAAGCCTGGCTCCTTTCCTTTCGGTTTTCCACACTCTGTGGTTGTGGATGAGACTGAGGTGTCCTCAGCTAGGCAGGAGCCTGGGTACATTTTTGAAATGCATGTCATTTTTGGGTTGCGTTTGAACAAGCTTTACTGATTACTGTGTGTCTGTGCTACCAGTTCTCAGACCTGAGATTGTGCCTTTGTTTTCTCTAGACTAGCAGAAACTTCGTTTTTCTCTGTTGGTTGCACTTGGGTTAGGGAGCTAAACTGTATGCGCTCTGTAGGCTGTCATATTTGAGCTGGCTATTAAAACAACACGTGTCTCCAGAGAGCTTAAGAAGTGTATTTCTCCTGTTTGCCCCTGAGCCTGGCTCACTGGGGAAGGCAAGCCACACCTGAGATTAAAGCCAGACCCTCCACCTCTGCCTGGTACTCAGGATGCCTGCAACTCCCTAACATACTGTCCTGGTATGGGTTGCAATCAAGATGAGACCCAATGCCATGGTCCTGTGCTGGGGGAGAAGTCCCCTTCAATGCCCTGACAGGCCTGGGATAGATCAGACCCATAGAATCTGCAGCAGTCTGCATGGCTGAGGCCTGTCGTGTTGGGGCAAGGAGGACCAAAGGTGAGATTTGTGCTGTGTTATTCTGGATCCACAGCAGAGGGACAGCTAGTACAACAAGGGTGGAAGTGAGGTGACAGATTTGAAGAGCAGACACACTGGTCAGTCAGGGGACTGGACACAGTCAGTGGGACACATGCCCCCTGTAGAACTGAAATGGTTGGTGGGGTGAGAGAAGGGGAGCCTTGGTAGGGCCAGCTCCTGCTCCTGGCTGTCCAGTGGGGTACTATTCTGCTGTTTCCAATTGGCATTTGGGTGAGATTTTCAAACCAAGAGTGAAACTGCAGGTTGTTCAAAGTATCAAAGAGGCAAAAGACTAGAATGGGCAGAAGAGGAAAGGGAGTAATTCAAATGTGTAAGACAGTTATGATCACTTAAAACCTTTAATGATGCATTTTAAGAGTGAAAGTGAAAAAGAGGAACACTCAGTAATGTTGGAAAATGAGCGTCCCAGTGACTGTCCATGTGCACCTTCACCTCTGGCAAAGAGTGAGACGCCCTGGTGATGATGGCTAGGGTATATGCTGTGTCCTCATCACCCCTAAGTGAGCCAGGTTTATGGTACAATGTCAATTTGTAACAGCGCTATTGGAGGGTAATGCTAGGACCCATCTTTAGAAGGAAAACCTAAATAGGATTCCCTCGAAATATCCAATGTGTAGTTGCTGGCTGCTACCTGGTTTCTTCTGTTGGAATGAGGCATAGAAGGTCTCTAACTTATGATAGTTCACAATTTTTTATTCTATGCCAGTGTGAAAGTGATCAGTATTCAGTAGAAACTGCGCTTCAAAATTTGAATGTTGACCCTTTCCCAGCTGGTAATATCCAGTTGGATCCTGTCTGGAAGCTGGTTGGTAGTAGGGGACCAGCCCAAACTAGTATGCTGTGTGCCCAGCTATGATGTGCGGCAGGTTAAGTGCATTGCATGCATTTTTGACTGACTGTCATTTTCAACTTCCTGTGAGTTTTTAAAAATGTGACCCATGACGCGTCCATTGTAAGTCAAGGTGTATCTGTGTTTGTGAAGCTCGGCAGTATCAGGTCTTTCTTAGTTGTCCCCTGACCTCATATCCAGCAGAGCACAGCACATTTGCTCAAGAGAGAGGACAGACCTGGTCCTACAGAGCACTCAGTGATTAGACTAGACTAGCCCGCCTGCGAGCCCCAGTTATTCCCTGTCTCCTCCACCGCAGCTCTGGGATTACAGCTTAGACCACCACCCCTGGCATTTTGCGCGAGTTCTGGGGATCTGAGCTCAGGGCCTGATGCTTGCACGACAAACACTTTTACCACTGAGCCCTCTCCCTGACTCTTCTAATGAAATAGCTCCTCAGGAACCAAGGAGCTACAGACAGAAGCCATGTCAGATGGTGTTCCCTGCAAGGACCAGGGCAGTATTTTGAGGTTTCTAAAGAATGGAATTCATTCTCAAGGAAAGGTCTAGGAACCCAACTTCAAAGACTCAAGCAAATCTGAAATTCAGACACAGGAGCTATATATAGGATGGCATTTTAGCACCTAGCCTCATGGCTTAAATGGCTCAGCCCTGGGCTGGCTTGGTTTACCCTGTGCATACCTCTTTGTAGCTCTTCCCTGGCCCCTGCTCCCTCAGTTATCCTGGATGACACCGGCCTGTTTACTCCTTTGATACTGTTTTAGGCTTTTCCTAGATAATTCCACCCACCAATAGCATCATTCATTAGCCCACCTGAAAATCACTTAGCACATTAGATCAATTAGGAAACAAAAGCTGTAGCCATTGCCTCCACCCACACACCTACCACGCTATCCTCCTTGGATTTGTACATTTTTAAAATCTGATCTACGAGACCACTATATTTCTTTTTTAAAATATTTTATTTATTTATTTATTTGAGAGAGAAAAAGAGGCAGAGAGAGAGAGATTGAGAGAATTGGTGCACCAGGGCCTCTAGCCACTGCAAACGAACTCCACACGCTTGCGCCCCTTTGTGCATCTGGCTTACGTGGGACCTGGAGAATTGAACCGGGGTCCTTAGGCTTCGCAAGCATGTGCCTTAACCACTAAGCCATCTCTCCAGCCAGAGACCACTATATTTCTTAAAAGTGAAGCAAGGAAAGACAAACTATTGTCTGATTGTTTATCATGCATTTCAACAGCACGTACATATCAAGCACAGCTTCATGAATGGCTTCCCTATATTTGAACTACAGAAGTGAGATTCAGAGAGGTTCCTTGACTTGCCCAAAGCCACACAGCTAACAAAGATCATGAGAACACTAGTCACTGTGCTAAATTGAGCACTCAGCATGCATGGACGTCGTGCTGAACATGTAACTTGCAATTAGGACTTGCGCCTGGACTACAACCCGTGTCCTTTGCATGGCACACTTGGCTCTGTACAGAGATAGGCAACATCAATCACAGTGTGTAGTGAGCAATACACAGCTTTATACCTCAGTTCCCCAGTAATGTCAGTCTGACATGCGCCTCCTTACCTTCTATTTTCATCAGGTCGGGACCTAAAAAAAAAAAAAAAATCGAAGTTCTGATCTCAATGCACAGCCCTGACAAAGGCTTGGTCATAGGGGAAGTGTTAGAGGGTTTGCAGTTTTTATGTAGTGAAAAAACTGTCAAAGGTAGGCAAATACAAATAGTTCCATCTACCAGGATTTAGACTCCAATAACTGAGAGAAATTTTCAAAATGGAATCCAGGGTTCAAGTACCCCAATTCCTTCACCTCTATTAACATAATCTAGTGAGACTTAACTTTCCATCCTTGCCTTAAATATTACAAAGTATTATCCAGAGCAGTTTGCCCTGCCAATCAAAGCAAGGAGGAAACTTTGCCTTGGCAGGGTGGGCCACTCATTAGATGTGCATTGGGGACCCTACAGTCTGTGGTTTCTACCATCCTAGCATCCTTGTCCCAACACATGGCATCCCACAAAGATATGCCCAGGAATAACTGAGATCCTTCATGCCAAAGAAAGGTCAATAATTAGCCCAATCACAAAGTGGGGCGGGGTCACTGCTCAGATATCAACATTCCCTAAGTTGATAAGCAAACCCACTCCAGCTGGCAAAGCTCTCCTTTCCTGAGGACAGAACGCCAAACATTTCTAGAAAACTGGGTTTCCAAGGTGGGATCCACATTAAATCTGTGGGTAGAACTCAAACTCATTGGAGAAAACTCTTCACCTTGGTTCCTCTAGAAATGCACGTGGTTTCATATACGTGACTAGCTAGGACGTCTTTGCTTTCCAATCCCTAAGTGATGAGCCTAGTGCAGGAAGATGTGTTTGTGGTGATAGCCGCATCTGTGCTGCCCGCAAAGTAAATTCACAGCTCGTGAGTCAAACTGCGCCATTCCTTTGCTTGTGAGTCACAGCCAAGTCTCTAGTCAGAGCAGAAGCAGCCACAATCACATCAGCATTACCAGCAGCAGTAAGGCCCAGGGTACACGAAAGCCAAGCTGACCTAGGTATTTCTAGACCTCTTGAGATTGATACTGCTGGCTGGGGATGTAGCTCAGTCAGTAGCATGCTCACCTGGCATGCAGGAAGCCTGAGTTCAAGCCCAGCACCACATAAAACCAGACCTAGTGGCAATTCCTATAATTCCAGTATAGGAAGTAGAAGCAGAAGGATCAGAAGTTTAAGGTCATCCTCAGCTATATAGAGAGTTTGAAGACAGCCTAAATTAGAGACCCTGTCTCAAAAAATAAATAGCAATGACAAATACTACTCAATGTTTAGATTCAAGCCACAAATAGATGAGACAAATTCTGAAATATGATATTGGTCCTCTAAAACTAACAGACAGAATTCTACCAATACTTAATACCTAATACAAAAAGCACTTTTTTTAGGATAAAAGAAAGGCATGCAAAACTAGACAATGAATGAAAAATGAGAAGTCCCTGCTTTGATGACAATGGAACCAAAATTGTTCTCTTCAAATCTCTTTATTGCCATGTTTCTAATTCTTTATTTTAAAAAAATATTTATTATTTATTATTTGAGAGAGAGAGAGAATGGACATACCAGGGCTCCTGCCACTGTAAACAAACTCCAGACATATACACCACTTTGTGCATCTGGTTTTACATAGGTACTAAAGAATGAAACCTGGACCATCAGGCTTTGCAGGCAAGCACCTTTAACCGTTGAGCCATCTCTCCAGCCCCAGCTTCTTCTTTCTTAACCTGCATGTACATGTACAGGAGGATGCAGGGAAGGCTGTTCTTGGGTTTTAATGCACATTCACTCATTCATGCAGCAGTTATCTTCTGAGCATCTGCTGCATGTTAGGCATATAGTGACATCATAAGAAACAAGATACAATGCCGCTGCGTTCATGGACCTTAGATTCTACTTTGGGGAGAAAAGCTGTAATACAGAAATATACATGTAACTTCACATAAAGCCAGTGTCACCAAGAAAGAAATAAGCAGGGCCAGTGAGAAAAACTACCTGGTTGGAACCAAGGATCTCTTGGGGGAAATGACATTGGAATTTATACCTAGATAAAGTGATGGAGTGATCAAAGGGACACAGGATTGGAAGCTCTGGGCAATGTGAGCTTGAGATGTCCCCATACCAACAGGAAAGAGTAAGCCTACAAGCAGTAGATAAGAGAACCAGAAGCCAGAGCCACTGAGCCCAAGACCAAGGAGAAGCCTGGGCTTTTAGCAGGAAGGAAAATAAAATGATAAATGAACTCAAAGTTAAAGTTCAGTGAGGATTGTTCATACCCAGAGCAGTTCTAGGGCTGTCAGTGTCCAGGCTGCCCTGATTGCTATAATGCTATAATCTGAGTGCTAGCCATCGCTGAGTCTTATCTCCAGGTAGCCTCTTTCTGAGAAGGCAGGTCAGAAAGGTGGGCAACAAGAGAAGTGTCAGGGTGTGGAACAATCCTTGTCCCCAACATCTGATCCTTTGGTGGCTAACAAATGACAAAAAGGCTCTTTCTGAGAAAAAAAAATGAAAGACCACTACTTGAAACACATACTTACATTTCAACAAGCCTGGAACTATATTTTCAAACTAAATAAGCTATGTAAAGAAAGAGATTGGGGCTGGAGAGATGGGTCAGTGGTTAAGGTGCTTGTCTGTAGAGCCTAACAACCCGTGTTTGATTTCCCCAGTTCCCACATAAAGCCAGATGCATAAAGGGACGCATGTATCTGGAGTTCATTTGCAGTGGCTAGAAGCCCTGGCATGCCCATTCTCTCCCCACCCCTCCTTATTTAAATTTATTTAAATAAATTTGTGTAAGTAAATTAAATAAATGTATTTAAATTTATTTAAATAAACCCTACTTATTTAAATAAATAAAGTTTTAAAAAAGAAAGAAACTGTTGTAGCCTTCTCCTCTTTGTGTCCCTCCTGGGTCATCCTACAGATGGCCTAGAGATGCTGGCAGCTCCATTCATCCCTCTTCCCACTTGGAGATATAAAGGTGCTCCTCCAGCCTTAAGAAAGATTCTCTTCTGGGTGACCTGTTGGGGACTGGGTCAGTGGTCACTAAGCTGTCCCTGTAGACTGTGCCTACAGATGTGGGGGGATCAAGCAGAGCCCTGTCTTCTCTGACATCTCGCATGAGATACTGGCACCTAGCAGTGTGATGTCCTTCCTCATAATAGGACCACAGAGGCCCATTCAGCAAAAAGTCAGTCTAGAGGGAGAGATTGTCTTCTGGGAAAATGTGGTAAAGCAAGCACGCAGATGGGAGAAGAACTGGAAGGCAAACCATGGCCTTGAGATCTAGTTAAGCTCTGATTCATTTCAGAAAGGTCACAGTCCATGGAAGATGCTCTTACGGGCAGCAAACATGTTGGGGTGGCTATTTTATTTATCTGGGTGGATGTGGTTTTTGTGGCCTTCTGTTTTGATTGAGATTTGTATCCTTGAATAATAAACATCACTGTGTCCCAGAAAAACCCTAATCCTTAAGAATACTGAAATATACTCTGTCCTTAAAAAGCATCTTAGGGCAATCTTGGAGTTTGTGTTGTTTAAGATCTGACCCTTCATATGAAGGTTTCTAAAAAAAAGAAAACCTAAAAGTATACACAGCTATACACTCATGCTTAGCTCTAAGTTAATGTATCACAGAGACACCGATACATCTATATTTATTGCTGCACCATTCACAATAGTCAAAAAATGGAACCAGCTTAGATGTCCATCAATAGATGAATAGATCAAGAAAATGTGGTACATGTACACAATGGAATTTCATTCAGCTGTAAAGAAAAAAATCATGAAAGTTGTCAGGAAAATGAATGTAGCTGGAGATCATAATGTTAAGTGAAATAGAATTAAAGGAGGCATCTTGAGGAAGGTAGGCTATCAAGAGGTAACTGTATACATGTCACATGTGAGCAGAAGGGGTACTATTTGGAGAAAGGAAGGAACCAACTAGAGTGAAGTCAGGGAGTACAGGGAAGGGCAGTGTGGGAGAGGCACAAATTAGAACAAAGTATAATGACACATATGTATGACTGTGTGCTATGATGAAACCCATTACTTTGTAACCTAACTTTAAAAAATAATTTTGAAAAAGAAACATTGTGAATGCCTATCATGCTATTAAAAGCTCTGGCTATTGCTTCTCAAGTTCACTTAGCTAATTAAACATGTTCACATATTAGTAAAAGATTAAAAGCATTGGGATAAGAATAAGTGTAATGAATATAAAGTTCACCAGCTCATTTGCAAGGCTGCATGAAGCAGAGGTAAATGGAGACACAGAAGAATTGATGAAGAGACCTGACCACTTTCTAAAATAGAATTCCAAAGACTGGAAACTGAAGCAATGACCTAGAAAACAAGTCAAGTTTAAGAAATATCAAATTTGAAAATGGACTTGAAGAAATGAGTAGGATCTGTGGAGCAATTTCTTCACAGTTGATTTGGGGGAGCACTGGAAGAACAGGAGCTATGGAGACCTCAGCAGACTTCCGAGGACTGGAGGAGTTACATGCTTAACTCCACTTGGAATGTGCACCCAGAACTGGTGATTCCACACCTCCATCTGTGTCTGCCATGAATAAAGGTCATGATCTTCTATGGATTGGGTTCAAAGGAAGTGTCATTTTGACCTCTACTAGTGGATCCCACTGAATCCACTCGGAAAAAAAAAATGTTTTGAAGTAAAAAATATTTTGTGAAGACTTTTAAATTATTTATTTGTATGTATGTATGGGGGTACAAGGTCCTCTTGCTGCTACAAATGCACTACAGACACATGCCCCACTTTATAAGTCTGGCTTTATGTAGGTACTGGGGACTTCAACCTGGGAAGGCAGGCTTTTAAGCCACTGCCTTTAATCATTGAGCCATCTCTCCAGCCCTGTGAAGATTTAAAAAAAAAATATTTTGTCCTTTAAGAGAGCTAAATTAATTTCTTCATTTTTTTGACATGTGTGTGAGTGTAGTATGTGGTGTGTGTGTGTGTGTGTGTGTGCACAGAAGCAGTGCTCAGTGTGTGTATAGGGAGGCCAGAGAAGAATATGGGTATCCCCCTCCATCATTTATTCTCACATTTCCTTGAGACAGAGAAGTTTCTCGCTGACTCAAAAGCTTGCTGTATTTTCATGAGCTCTTGGGATTTTCTGGCCTCTGCTCCCTATAGGATGGGAGTTACAAATGTGTGCGGCCAGACCCCATTCTTTACATGGGGTGGTCGCAGGCCTCCTCAGGCTCTCATGTTTGTGGGGGAAACCCTTGTAACCACTGAGACATTTCCCCAGCCCCTGAAGTACCCTCTCCATCATGAAGGTAAACCAGAGTACACACGTTGGGGTGTGCTTGTTCCCATACCCTCCTTAGGAGACAGCCTATATCCCCAAGAAGCATGGCTGAGGGGAGAACGTGGGAAGCTGGGCCCATGTGATTTATAAACAGTACAAACTCACTGTGGATTCGTGTTTTTACAGTGTTTTTCTCTTGATGAATTTTGTTACGAGTGATAAAATTCCCAGTTTCATTTACATTCAGCAAAACTCTTTTTGAGTTTTAGCTCATTCTTATAGAGATTTGGGGAGAGGCCCTTCTTTGAGGCATGTACACACACAGCATACCCCTGGTCTATCCTTTTGACCTCTGAAGGAGCCAGTCCTCCTCCTGTGGCCACCACGATCCTCAGAATGCCCTGGTCTCCTTCAGGAGACACTAAGAAATTATTTCCCATTTTATAGGAAGGAAACCAGGCAAAGAGACTTGGGACTCTATGATCAAGTCAGCATTGAGGACCAAGCAACCACATTTTCTCCAAAATGCCTGCTAGTTGGTTTCCACTTCAAGGTTTCCACATGAAAATCATTATCCAAACAGACCACCCACAGCATGCTGCCCTGACTTCTGCCCTGGCGTGTGAGGAAATGGTGCTTCAGCGCTTCAGAAATAGTACCCTGATGTTATCACAGTTGTTGCTTTTGAAGGCAAATATTTAATTTGTGAAGGTTGCAAAACTAAGAACAGCAGAATTTTGAGCTCCTCCTTGGGTGCATAGAATAAACAGAATTGAGACAGTGACAAAGTCAGTGTTCTGCTCCCTGAGGTCCAGCTGTTCTCTTCCTGCATCAACCAAACCAAAGCAGGAGCCCCTGGAAATACAGGCACAGTCGCCAAATGTCCTTCCACCTAGGGAGGGTCTGCGGGTCCCACAGCCTCCTTAGTCCTCATCAGGATGGTTTCAGCATGTGGCTCCAAGGGTGTGGGCTGGGTAGGGAGTTTGGGTGGTGGGCTTCCCTGTTTACCCTGGCGGCCTGAGGAACACAAGCAGTCCCAGGACCCTTGGAGAACCGAGGCCACCGCATCTGCCAGGAAGTGATGGACTCCAAATCTTGCTCAAGGTTTGGTGAAAACGAAAAGGAACAGAAGAGGTGGCTTCTACTTCTTAATAGACTGTCATATGGAAGATGTAGGACAAACAGGAAGTTAAAATGAAAATTCATGCAAGAAAGGACAAGAATAGTGCTGAGCACATTGCCTCACACGTAATCAATGTGTGAATATCCATTGCCTGTAGCACTAAGTTGAACTGTGTGTTCACTAGGAGCATGTCTCTTCCTCCCTGTCTTCCCTCACACCCCACACCGGAAGGAGAAAGAAGGTTCTGAGGGATGAGGTCCCTGACCAAGAAGTCCCCGTGGTTAGGAGCAAGTCTTAGCCTAGGACCCAGACTTCAGCCTTGTGCTTCCACATGGCTCAACCAGAGACCAGTTAGTTATGAGGAGGTGGCCTGCTGCCGATTGGACTGAACTCTAACTTTGTGTCATAGCCACTTGGCTGTGGGGACAGTTTTTACCCAAACAGATATAGCCCTGAATTCCCAAGGCGCATCAACAGGCACCCTGCTGTGTGCCCCACTTCTACATGAATGTTGTCCAGAGCTGGAGGATGTGAGTCAGGGGAACAGAACATGGAAGCATTTCTTTCAGTTCCCCAAGGCTGAGGGAAGACCCAGATGGCCACACTTCTTGAACAGCACTATCAGAATCACAACAGGGCTGGCTCAACCTCAGAGCCTATTTTCTCTCCAAAGTCAGGCTGGGCACACCCTCCTGGGGTTGATCCAGCGTTGAGGGACACCATTTGGACAAAGATACTGAAGGCAAATCCCCAAGAGAAGATGTCAGGGCTGGTCTCCTAGAGGAATGATACATATTTCAGTGTGATGAAGGGGTGCTCACCAGCATCTTTTATGATAGCGAATGCCTGAGATAATTTATTATTATTATTAAATTTATTATTATTATTAAAATGTGTTTTGGGGGCTCATAGTTTTCAAGATTTTAGTCCATAATGGTGCAAAAGTATAGTTTTAGTCTTCTATCAGGGAAGCAAGCATACCATGTTGGAAGCACATGTTAGAACAAAACTTCTCACCTGCCAGAAAACAAGAAAGAGACAAAAAGAAACAAGGATCCCACAATCCCTTCAAAGGCAAAGACCTCCCAACTGGCCTCACCTCATACATTTTCTGCCATCTCCCAATTGGACCAAGTTGAATATTATCCTTTAACACATGGGTTTGGGGGTGCATGCCCAATCTAAATGCTTCAAGCACGCAAAGCTCTTAACAGAACACAGTATGCCTTGTGTCCTCTCAAGGACACACACACACACACACACACACACACATACACACACAGCAGAGGTTAATAGTCAGCAGGCTTCCTGGTGGTCAAGTCTATCTGAAGTGTCTGTCTTAACCAAAACAACTTGTCAATTTGGTCAGTGTTAGATCAGAACCAGGGGTGGGACCAATGGAGGCTACGTTGAAATAAAAGAAAGCAAAGACCTCTGCAGCACAGCTTGTCCTTTATCCGTTTACAGCAATGGACAAAGAAGAACAACAGTCTTCCCTCCCAGGAATGGGAGACTGTTATGTCCAGACCTAGCTGGACTGGGTTTTTAAAGAAACAGAGGTGGGAAGAAGCAAACAGTGAAAATAATAGGGAAGATGGAGATGTTAAAAATGGAAATAGGGTCATCTCCTTTGCTGACTTGTTTTGCAGGCAGGCCTGGTGACCATAGCCCCAAGGCCAGGCCTGTCTGTAAAAGTCAGCATATCCTGTTACTTTTGGTGAGTTATTAACACTTCATCCAGGACGCTGCACTTAAGGGCACCCACACTGAGTGGACAGAGCAGAGTCTGTGAACCTTATGAAGCATACGATTGGATCACGCCCCTCCCACTAGTGATAGCACATCTACCTGCCTGATACCTCTGACACCAGCTCGGGGTAGTTGCCCTTCCATCTGCCTAAACGATGGCCCAAGACTTTACTGTGTCTCATTTTTCATGCACTGCCTCTGATCTCTGCTGACATTATCAGAGAAGTCCTCCCAAGCATTGCTTCTCACCCCAAAACTTCCCTTGGATTTTTAGACACAGCATTGATGGATTTATACACACACACACACAAAATAAGACATAGAGGTCATCATGTCTATATGAGTCTAGAATTTGATGAGTATTCAGTATTCATTAAAACTTGAAAACCCAGCTCTGCTGAGGTCAGAGCTGGAAGGCATACCTGCTGTGTGCTGTGAGCCCTCCCTTCCCTTTATCCCTCAGAGCTCCCAGGATGGGGATCTCTGATCCACCCTGGTACCTCACCATCACCAACACAGGCAAACAGGGAAGTGACTGCAGTGAGCTGAGGTAAAAGAACGAGGAGGCACTGTTGTCATTCGATTTCATGTAGAAAGCACACAAGTGACCTGTCCCATGCCACTCTGGCAGCTAACAAAGGCTGTTGCCATCAGTGGTTAGGTACAGCATCCACATTATCACTGATTCGCATAGCAAGCCGAGGAGCCGAGTGTATCATGCTGGACTTGAGGTGAAGAGCTCAAGTCATGAGCTGCACTTTTGCCTCCATCTGCCCACAGCCACCACCAAGCTGTTGTGGTGACCCCTTCCCAATTCTACTATGTTGCCATGCGATCAGCTGGCCAGCAGGGGTGCATCAGGAAACAGTTGTATCTTATGGTCAAAATGAAGAATATCAAGTGTTAAGCCTCTCAGTCAAGCCTGAAGGCCTTTTCTGCTTGGGTTGTGAGTCGTCCTCTCCTGGCTGGCTCTTGTTGCCTATGCTGACCCTGGGTGGGCAAACATGGGGGCTGGTCTCCTCCATGGCCCTGCACCTCAGCAGCCTGGCTTGGAGTCCTCAAGCCTCCCTTGCCATCGGACAGGCCACCATTTCTAAAGATTGCTTTCTCCAGTTTTCCCTGGGTTCCTATAGCATGCTCTGTGTGTGTAAAGTATGTGCATGTGTTCTTCTGTTTATGTGTATCTATCTATAAATCTGTGTGTGATATAAGCATGTGTATACCTCTGGATATATTTCTCTGTGTGTGCATACCATGTGTCACCTTTGTGCATCTCTGTGCAGCTATCTATGTGTGAGCATCTTCAGGTATCTCAGTGTGTGAGCACCTGTGTGTATATGTCTATGTACTCATGTTTCTCTGGGGGTGGTGCGCAGAGGAGAAGGGGAAGATGAAGCTGAGAAAGTGGGAGGGGCAAGGGCAGCCAACAAGGATACTGAAAAGTCAGAGCTCTGCTAAACAAAGAGGAGGATTCAGTTCTGTACTCTGCTGGATGGCATCTTTGCTCCTGTCTGTCTGGACTAAAAGGGAAATGCAGATTATCCCTTTCACCCACAGCAAGAAAGAGCTATTCTCTAGGTGCAGGTCAAGTCTAGCTGCAAGTTGGAGAGAGGCAGTGGAGACAGGGCACCATGGCATCCTTGCATAGCATGGTACCCATGATTTTTAGTGCATCTTTTCTTCTACCCATTGAACAGTTTTGAAAGAACACCTGTGGTAGTTTGAATATATGGCCCTCAATATATTCAGTGTTTTATTAGTTTATATCTGCAGCCACCTTGCTGGAGGCAATGTCACTGGGCGGATCTTAAGGTGTGGTGGTGGTTTGTTTGAGATTCCATTTTAAAGATATGCAAAGTGTGCCTATAGGAGTTCCTAAAGTGTGCTGTGCTGTGTGGCTGGTTGGTTTTTCTCTCTTGCTTGGCCCTGTGAAGGCAGGCCAGCTTCTTCTGCCATTATGGAACTTCCCCTGGATCTGTAAGCTTCAGTAAATAATATCCCTTCCTCCATAACTGTGCCTGGTCTGGAAGTTCATCTCAGCGAACCTGAAGCTGTCTGCTACAACACCTAAGTTTGAAACAACTAAGTAGGAAACTGAGCACCCACAGAGATGGGATGTGTGTTCTTATCCCCCCCCACCTATAGCCCCCTGCTGAAAATTTTACCCAGAAATGGTTTTCTTTTGGAAAGCTTTCAAATTTTGTTCATTGGAGTTTACATTATCTGCTTCTCTCTGTTCTGAATGTGGAATATTCTCCTGCTGAGTTCAGTTTAACCAAATTTACCGTTAATAAAATTGTTGAAACCCTCCTGCTCTCGGTGGAGGTTTTTGCCTTTGATCTGGCTTATGGACTGGCTGTCTCCATAGTGACACTCCCCAGCCTTGGGTAAAGTGTAGTGCTCCTATGGCTTCAAATACATTTTCTTGGACCGGACTTTGCTTCATTTCAGATTCCAAATAGTTCTAATAACTTAACAGCTAAAAGAAATGATTTATAAAAATTGCTGTTGAAAACAATCAAAAAGCACTGTCATTCTGCCAGACTCAGCACCTCATTGGCAGGATGTTCACGCTCCTCAAGTACAGACCCTTGGGGCCTTTCTATTTAGGAATATACTGTGGAGGGCCCCTCAGATGATGCAAGGTGCTCATTTCTTCTGAGGAAGCTGAGGCCACACTGGGTTGAGGGCCTTGCTTCACCCAGCAGCCAGCACCATGGTCAGCCATGACCTCAGCCTCTGAGCTTGCCTGCCTCTACTCTGCCCTCACCTTGCATGATGCTGAGGTGACCGTCATGGAGGGTAAGATCAACATTCTTATTAAGGCAGCAGGTGGAAAAGTTGGACTTTTTGTCCTAGCTTATTGGGAAAGGCCCTGGCCACTGGCAACACTGGGACCTCATCTGCAATGTGGGAGCTGGTGGACCCACAGCAACAGTGGTGCCCCACCAGAATTAGCTCCTGTCCCCTTTGTTGCTGCAAAGGAAGACTCTGAAGAGCCTGATGACACAGTTTTGGTCATTTTGACTGAAGCCAGTTTGTAGCATGGTCAATGAAAAGCTGACCCCCTACTCCAACAAAAGAAAAAATACATTGTGGAATTCTGAGTATTTAAAAAATATGACAAACATGGAGATAACAAGACACATAGGTCACTTTTTAAAAATTTTTGTATTTAACTAACTTGAAAATAACTGCCATTGGGGAAACCTGACAATCAGTGGTCGCAGGGAGCTCCAGCCAGGAAGTCATGCTGACAGTGACGGGGTGCACCCTGGATGTGATGCTCTGAAGATTTTTCTCTGTGCTATCACCTTGAGAAAGAAAAAGAAAGAAAGAAAGAAAGAAAGAAAGAAAGAAAGAAAGAAAGAAAGAAAGAAAGGAAGGAAGGAAGAAGGGAGGGAGGGAGGGAGGGAGGGAGGGAAGAAGGAAGGAAGGAAGGAAGGAAGGAAGGAAGGAAGGAAGGAAGGAAGGAAGGAAGGAAGGAAGGGAAGAAAGAGGAAAGAAAAGAGAAGAGAAAACATAAGCCTATATGATCATGAGAAAAACTTTCAACAAATCCCAAGTGAGGGAATTCTACAAACAACCTAACTTCCTCTAAACAGTAAGGCCATCAGAAACAATGAAAGTCTGAGGAATTGTCAGCCTGTAGGCACTAAAGATACAAAATGAATAAATGTATTTTGGTGTCCTGGGTGGAACGCTGGATCAGAGAGGAGATATCAAGTAAACAGTAAGGAAATGTGAGTTTCAGATAGATTTAAATCAACAGTAATTCACCAGTGTTGGTTCATAAGTTTGACAGAGCCCCACACTACTTGTGATCTAACAAGAGAATGGTGTAGAGTGCATGGGAACCCTCTGGTTGTTATCTGCACCTTTTCTGTAAATCTAAAACTACCCTAACCAAATAGCATATTGTAACAGAAATTGCTTTGCAGCCTCAGTTGTTTCCTCTTTTCCTCTGTGCCATTTTACCATCTGCAGACCTCCCTCCAGCAGGGAAGGAAAGGCAGCTGTAACTTTCCTCTCTGGATCAGGATGGTGTCATGAGGAATCCTGTGTGCATAAGGTCAGCCCTCTCCCTCAGAAACTGGCTGATAGAACAGTGCCACCCTTCTCTTGCTGGATCATGGCTGGTCTCCCACTGACTGTCAAATAGGCTCTTACAGGAGCGTCTCAGCTAGGGAACCTTTTCAAGTTCCTGAGCTTTAAGACCCCAGCCCCCTGTCCCTAGTCATTCCCAGGCTTTACTTTTGATGCAGGGAGGGGAATAAATTGAGCGTCCATACTCTTCCCTCCTGCACCCATCTGCTTACCTGAGGATTAGCAGTGCCCACTATATGTAGAAGTAACAAGCTAATACATAGGCTGACACTTTTCCATATCCCCCCACTCTACTGTTCCCACTTTTGAGCATCAAAGACTGCTCTACTGGCTATACCACACGGATAGCTCCCTCTGTTTTCCAGGTATACTCAGCAGGTAGAGGGCACCTATGGAGGCAGAAGGCAGAGATTGGTGGCTGACATCTCTCCCTAATGTTTTCCCCCACCCCTGCATTCACATTGGCTGTCTCTCTCTCTCTCCCCCTCCCCGTGCTCCTTGCCTCCTCATGCTCAAGGCTGGCAGTGGCTTCTGGGGTACTGTGTCATCCCTTGCTACCCTGGCGTACACCCACAGGAAGGATTTTGCTGCACTTGACCAGGTGATACTTGGGGCTGGCCTTAGAGGAAGCGCTCTCCCAGTGGCTTTGGAAATTGGGTGAGGCAATTAGCAGAAGCAGTGTGTGCAGTGTCAAGGACGCTGGTCACCACATCTGGATCCTAATTTCCTGAACCCTGAAAACCTCAAAGACGTCAGATCCTGGAGCCAGTTTAGATAATAGGAAGAGCTGGATAGATTCCTGTGCCACATCCTAATCAGGTCCCTATCCCTTGTAAGAGTGTCTTCATCTTTTAAGATTTTTAATTTTTTTAAATTTATTTGACAGAAGCCAGGCGTGGTGGCACATGCCTTTAATCCCAGGACTTGGGAGGCAGAGGTAGGAGGATCGCCATGAGTTCGAGGCCACCCTGAGACTACATAGTGAATTCCAGGTCAGCCTGAGCTAGAGTGAGACCCTACCACGAAAAACCACAAAAAATTATTTGATAGAAAGAGGCACAGAGAGAGAGAGAGAGAGAGAGAGAGAGAGAATGGGCATGCCAGGGCCTCCATCCATTGCAAACAAAGTCTAGATGCATACGCCACCTTGTGCAACTGGCTTTAGGTGGGTACTAAGGAATCAACCCTGGGTCCTTTGGCTTTACAGGCAAGTGTTTAATCACTAAGCCATCTCTCCAGCTCTGTCTTCATCTTTTAAATGGGAATCGTTTCTACTGTTCATGGTGAAAGGAGAAAAATAATATTAGTACCTATAGCAGACAGCTTCAGGTTCGCTGAGATGAACTTCCAGACCAGGCACAGTTACGGAAGAAGGGATTTATTGAACCTTACAGATCCAGGGGAAGTTCCATAATGGCAGAAGAAGCTGGCCTGCCTTTATAGGTCCAAGCACAGAGAGAGAAGCACAAGCCAAAAGCCACACAGCACAGCACACCTCAGCAACTCCAGCTAAGCGCACTTTGCATATCTTTAGATTGAAATCTCAAACCCACCACCACACCTTAAGATCCACCCAGTGACATTCCCTCCAGCCAGGTGGATGCAGATGCAAACAACAAACTAATAAAACACTGAATATATTGGGAGCCATCTATTCAAACTACCACAGTACCCAACACAGACATGACAGTTAATATAGTGTTATCCTTTGTTTTTCTTATTTCTGATTGGAAAATGGGTGAACATGAAGATCTCCTAAAGGAAGAGATTTGTGAACAGAGGATGCCTACGCTGCCATGAACACATAAGAACTTGTGCTGAAATGCCTGTGAACCTGACCTTGAATCCCCCAAGAAAGTTACTGACATAAACTCAAAGGCCAGTGTAATGCCCAAATGAGCATAATGTTAAAGGGCCTTTGAGAGTTCTAATGGGGTGCTTTTCTTACCAGGAAATGGAAGTCAAGCTGTGGCTCCAGCCAGTTTCTAGGCTTTAAAGTTAGTGCCATTCTCCAAACAGCTAGTGGTCACCATGTGCAGTGTGGATTGTCCATACCACTATCCCCCAAAAGTGCACTCCTCATTCAATACCTCTAGCACCAGGAAGATACTGGAGAGGTGACATGGAAAGTTCGAGGAGCCATACTTGAGGCAGTGAGTGCTTTGACACAGCCAGGGTCCAGGCTGAGGACAGCCTTGCGTTCATAAAAGTGTGATCACCAAGGATGAGAGGAACCCACGCCTTTTGGCCTCTGCTGTCCCAGCACCTCCCTTTTACCCCCACCAGCCCCTGGGAGAAACAGCTCAGCTGCTAATGGCTCATTTTCACAAAACACAGGAGATGGCATCCTAAACACCTGGTGAAACGCCTTCCTAAGAAACATTTAGGATGTATTTCTGAGCTTGCCCAGCTTAGAGAGCTCTAAAAGAAATTTCAAGAAGCAAAGGGACACAATCCAGCTGCCCAAGGAGAGTGGAGTGGGGAGAGCATGAAAGACACAAAGCTAAAACATCCAGCCAGGCTGGTGTCCCAGGCCTGGAGTCCCATTCCAGTTCCTTGGGAGGCTGAGGCAGGAAGAGAGAAAGTTCAAGGCCAATTTTGGCAATTTAGTGAGACTCTGTCTCAAAAATTTAAAAACTGGAAAAATTGCTGAGGACAGAGCTCAGTGGTAGAACACTTGCCCAGCCTGTGTGAGGCCCTAGATTCAATCCTTCAGACTGAAAGAAGAAGGAGGAGGAGGATGGACTATCCCCTGCAGGAGACCCACCATTCTCTCTGTTTTTTTAGTCTCAGAGTCCTATCTGATTTATAGTGACTAACAATTGGAAGAGGCTTGTTTGATGTTCAAATTAGCCAGATAAGTTCTCACTCCAGTGCAAGACAAGGAGAGTGAGGCAGACTCAGCAGCCTTGGTCAGTCACTGGTTTAGCCAATGGTCGGTGGGAGGAGAAGCATCCTGACTCAACCTAAGGCAGGGTAGGAGAGAGCAGAGGTTGGAACGTTGGCACACTAGCCAGCCAGAAGAGCTGGTTGGATGCCTGAAGGGCAGAGAGAGGAGTGGAGACCACAGCATGACTGCCTGGTGTTGAGCTGGACCCCGCCCCCTCATTGTGTCATTGCCTGTCCCTGTGTTTTGATTCCATCATCATTGTCTGTTTTAAATCCTCTGCTCCTCAAGAACCAGAGCCAGCATGTCTATTGAAGTTCTGTGGCCCAGTGAGTGTGTGTCTGAAATGACAGAGGACTGAAAGGTGTTAGTCATCTGCAGCTGTGATAAATGATCCCAACATGTAGCAGCGTACAACAATGTGACGATGGCACAGGTCTTTGGGGGTCAGGAACCAGGGAATGGTTTGGCTGATGGTTCTGGCTCTGGGTCCTTCTGAGGCTGCAGTCAGCGGCCATGTCTGCAGACTGGGCTGCATCTAGAGATGCATACCCAGGAAGGTGCTGTTGGTCAGATGCCTGAGAGCCTCACTCATGAGCTTCCCCCTGAGCTGGCTACCCGAGTCTTTTGAGCCATGGAGCACAGAGCTAGCAGATGGCCATGGTACTTTCTGTGACCACATCTCTGGAGTACACACAGTCCCTCCTACTCTTTGTTTGTTAGAAGTGTGTCACTGAAATCCAGCTCAGGAGGAGGACTTAGGGTCTACATTTGAAGGCCATGTCAAAGAATTGGTGCACTTAGTTTAAGTCACCCCACCTGATTTCTGCCTAGCTGGCTTTTCACTTCTGTGTGACCTTGGCAAATGTTTGAAGTCTCCAAATAAGAAAGCTGATCACATCTCTAAGGGCCTCTCTCTTGATACTGAGGCCCTATAATTCACTCAAAATACACATTTACTTGTTAAATAAGCTACCCAGTTCTTGCTTTGCCTGTAGTTCTCTTCTAAAATGTCCAGAGAGCCTCTAGAAATAAAGTCTGCACCCTACCCCAGAAATCCAGCTTTGATTGGTATAAGGGAGAAGCCAGGCTTGCCCCCGCAGTCTTTACAAACTCCCTCAGTGATGCTAATGTGAGGACTGGGTTGGCAGCCTAACCCTGCAATTTGGATGTGCTCACAGATAAACTGGGGGTCTTGTTCACATGCAGATTTTTTAAAATTATTTTTAATCTTTTTATTTATTTGAGAGAGGAAGAGAAAGTGGCAGAGAGAGAGAGAGAGAGAGAGAGAATGGGTGCACCAGGGCCTCCAGCCACTACAATCAAACTCCAGATGCGTGTACTATCTTGGGTGCATGTGCAACCTTGTGCACTTGCATCACCTTGTACATCTGGCTTAAGTGGGATCTGGAGAGTTGAACATGGGTCCTTAGGCTTTGCAGGCAAGCACCATTCTTGGGCTTCATAGGCAGGCACCTTAATGGCTAAGCCATCTCTCCAGCACACATGCAGAATTTTGATACTGCAGGAATGGATGAAAATGGAAGTTTTGTATTCCCCTAACAAACTCCTAGGTAATGCAGTGCTTCTAAGACCACACTTTGAGTAAGTTTCTAGATGCCTACCAAGAGGTACAGAAATACAAAAGTAATTCCCACCCTCTAGGAGCAAAGAATCCAGCTAAAGAGAGGAAATTAAGGATGGAAACACAACCAGCAGCCCAGCCTGGGCAGACTTGAGTAAGGGAGACCCCAGTAACCCCATCCCTACCTAGCCCTAGCCCTCATAGGCAGGCCCCCAGCATCATCCTAAACTGTCTTCTATCCCTTTAGCAGCAGAAAGTTAGCCCCACTCTGATCTTTGGAAGACTTTCACAAGTTAGCTTGTTTTGCTGAACACTGGTTATTTCCACAGGGAAAGAAAAGAATGAGCAAATCTGTGATTTGCATTAGCCCTGTAGCCCTGTAGTCAAATTCCCAGATTAAACATTTATTGTTTAGTGAGCCTGCTTTATTGGTATTTTTTGTTGTTGTTGTTGTTGTTGTTGTTGTTGTTGTTGTTTGTTTGTTTTTTTGAGGTAGGGTTTCACTCTAGCTCAGGCTGACCTGGAATTCACTCTGTAGTCTCAGAGTAGCCTTGAACTCAGGTGATCCTCCTACTGCCTCCCAAGTGCTGGGATTAAAGGCGTGTGCCACCACGCCTGGCTTGAGCCTACTTTCTTGGTATTAGTAAGTTCTTTTTTCCTTGGAGTCATCATCTTCCAAGCAGGATGGAGCCCCAGGTCTCGACCCCTGGCCCATTTGGTATATCACTCCTCTCCCCTCAACCATTGATTCTACCCCATGCCCCAAATTGCGTGCAGGCCATCAGGCTGTCATCTACTGTCTGTCAGTCTGGCTCCCATACCCTGGTCCAGTGGCCCCAGCTCCAAAAACACCCTAGCTCAGGTCCTGTCCTCCCCCTACCTCAGAATATTCAGGATAATGTCATTGTTCCTGTCTGATAGCTCAGCCTCAGGAGCTCGGTCCTCACTGAATTCTGGGCTCCTGAGTTTTCTCTGCTCCATTTTTATACACTGTCCATAGATGAATGGTCCTAAAATAATCCCTTCACCCATCATGAAGTTCAGACACCGTCTGGCTCCCTGTGTCCTAAAGAATCTTCCTCAGTATCATGTGTTCACCAGGAAGCCTGACCCAATGCTCCATTCTGGTAGGGGTTTGAGAATGAGAGCTCTACAAGAAGAAGTGCACTCCCACTCCTTCCTCCTCTTCCCCTGGGGCACATGTCCTCTCAGTTACACAGGTCACATCATCAAATAGCCAAGACTCACATTTGGCAGAGGCTTTGCCCGGATGGCTCTCCCTTGGTTGCATTCTTTTATTTTATCATGTTTGGTTTGTACATCTTCCTGATCCTAACTAATCCTTAGATTCTCCTTGACATTTTGTCTGCCTGTGGTGTCTTGGAACTCTGACTTGATTCTGCCATGCTCTCTGCGGACCATACTCTGCCTGACATTGCTATTCATGGTTTTCTTGTTTGTTCTTTACCTGTTTCTGACCTCCCAACCAGAGGCTGAGACCTCAGGAACACAGGCTTACTTTCACATCCTGTTTGTTTCCATTGAAGTTGTGCTGTGCATTTAGCAGGCACTTAAGATGTAATCTTTCTCTAAGTGATTGGGATAAAATTTAGGTGCTTAATCAAAAAGTGGTTTGGGAAATAAAGAGGATGAAGAACTCAATTGAAATGGAGTCAGCTGTATTCCCTAGCTCTCCCTGGATTATATCACAATTGTCGCTTCTGTGCACTGACATCCCCCTGGGTCCTTGAGCATGGCTTGTGTGTCTCTGGTGTCTGGTACCACAAACATGTGGCAAATGCAAAGGTGTGAGATCACTAACCATCCTGTCTCACTGGACATACAACTATCTATCTGCAGCCATGGAATATAAATCAATAGCTAAAACAAGATAAGAATGTAAAAGGAAGGGCAGGACTCCTTATGACATGCCCCTCCAGACACAAAAAGGCCTGGATATCCATGACCTCATGGTGCCTGACACTACATACACAAGACCATCAAAATAGGAGGAAAAAATGATGACATCAAAATAAAAGAGACTGATTGAGAGGGGGAAGGAGTATGTTGAAGAGTGGAATTCCAAAGGGGAAGGTGGGGAGACGGAGGGAATTACCATGAGTTATTGCCTATAATTATGGAAGTTGTCAATAAAAAAAATAAATGAAAAAAATAAAAACATAAGACCAAGTGGGAAATGGATACTTTTCAAATGAGGTCTTAGACAGAATCAAGCTGCATAGATGACAGACAGTGGAGAGACATCAGAGATGAGATGCCTTCTCTTTCCAGTCCTGTTGAGGACCTAAGGTCACAATAGTCATATGTGAACTGTGTGTGGTAGGGTCTATTATTTTATCGAAGACTTTATGAGGGAGCATGTAAGGTAGCCATGCTGCTTCCTGGAACATGCGAGGAACTAGCTATTAGAGGCATTGTTAGGAATAACATTAGGATAACCTGCTTACAGTCCCACAGAGCAATGACGTTATAATGATCTTTGGGTTGTCTTTTTTACAAAGCCAGACTCTGCAAGCTAACATTTAATTTCACAGTGACTGGGCTTTAGCCCAATAAGGAGTATATAATAAAGTCAAGGCCAGGTACACCTCCCCCCATAGAGATGTGGGTCCCAGAAAGGCTTCTTTCCTTCCAGATGGCCTACTGCCAAGTGCTAGATCATTTTTTAAACCAGCATCAAGCTTTAGCCCAGGGTGGCCACAGAAAGAAAGAAAGATAAAAGACTAACTCTATTCATACAGTCCTGTGGAAGAAAGTGTCAACTCACTTTTCCCTGTAGCTGGGAAGAAAAGATTCAATGTGCCTGTCATAAAGAGATACTGGGAGATGTGGGCCCTCATCCCTGTCCCCACCTTGACTCCCTTGCTAAGAGTACCTGAATACCTGATGGAGCCTTCTGCTTCAACTCCTACTGATCCCCAAGGTCTCTATGGAAAACTCTGGAGGAGAGAGGCCCCAGCCCCCAGCCAAGGTGGCAAAGCTTCAGCAATAGAGAAGATGCAGCATCATTAAGTGTTAGTTCACATGACCCTCATGCGTTCCACTGGACTTATCTGTATACTTACTGTGGACATAAACAGAGTTTAGTAGGCTACCACATATATGTGATGCTTACTTTAAAGAATTTTTGTGTGCCATTAGGGATGTACAATCCAAAAAAAAAAAAAAAAAGCAAGAGAGAGAGAAAAAAAGAAAAGGTCTTGGAAAGTGCTCTAAACTATTCTATTCCAAATTCTAAGATGTATGTGAGCCACCTAGGAATCTACTAAATTCCAAGGCAGATTTGGATGACATGGGTCTGGGGTCTTCCCAGATTCTACATTTCCTATAAACTCCCAAGCCAATGCTGATGGTTTCCTGACAGTGAGATTAACAGCATGCCTCCTCTGGATGGCTGCTGTCAGAGTCAGCAGATAGTCAGTCAGTGGGCAAAGCACAGTTCCACAGCAGGCACTCACTGAACTGAGAGGCTCTGGGGACAGTCCTGGGTACCCTGATGGTGGGGGCTTCAGGTCAGCATTAGGTAGCAGTTGCCTTTGCTCTGGACCCTCTTGCTGGTCCTCTGTGCCTTGTTCTCCATCCTCACACTGGAGCAGGGCAGCTCTGCTCCTTGGCTGGCTGGGCGGGGCTGCCTATCTCACAAAGCTGGAATTGGCAGTTTACTTAGACTCTCTAATCTCTAGGGTTTTCCACCTTTTGTCTCGATGAAGTCAGTGCTCTCAATAACATTGTTACATGAAGAGACATTTATCTTACTGGGTTCTTACCTTCCTTTTAAAAAATATCCACCTCTGAAACCCTCAAACAAACAGAAACCCACTGTCTACTTTTACTCGGTAGATTGTTGCTATTGGAAGCTCTGAGGGAAGAGGAAAGAAACTGGGCTAGGAACTAAAATTGAAATAATTAAAGGATCACACTCACACAAAATTTTTCTACAAAGATACTCTCCTGCATGGACAACCCTGTTCTTTTCAAGTTTTATAGCCACTTTGCTTTGGCAGAAAAATCAGGAAGTCACTTGTTCTGCATGGGACTGTTGTAAATGTCTTGATAATAAAAACAGGATGAAAGACCAGCAAAGAAACTGAGAACACTGACTTTAAAGGCCTGAGGAATGGCAGGCCTCTCCTTCCTCAGCAGCTTGGCCTGTAAGCCCTCCAACCATCTTTTTGACAGTGCACTCATTGCAGCCTCAGGGAGAACATGAACCATTGAAGTAAAAGAAAATTCTAGCCTTTGATATTCTCCTCTCCCCACCCCCATCCCCGGCTTGTCTCTGTGAAACATAAACCCACAAGTTGTTATCACAGAGACTTGATCTTAAGAGCACAAGATTGGCTGGTCTTCTGGGGCAAAGCTCTCTCTGGCCTCCCCTTTGCTTTGATGACCATGTTTGAGGAGCTGTTTATCCTATTTGGCTTTTTAGCCAAGGACAGTGGTCCACATTCACACAGGGTTCAATGAATGGTTCAAGGAAATTGGTCCCCTCTCCACTGCAGACCCTTCCCTGTCCAGGGCTAGTCCTGCCAGCATGGAGCTCAGACAACTGGCAACAATGAAACAGAAAACTCAGAAGATTGGCAACCATGAGTCTTCCTGTACAGAGCCAACACAGTCCAAGTTCACCTCTCAGAAATCCAGTAACCAAACACAAACATAGTAACGAGACTATTCAGAAGCCAGGAGGGTTCTCTAACTGTTTGCATCAGCTCAGGTGCCTTAGAATCTGATATCCAGAACAAAGATTCCTCTTCCTTGTAGGGATTCAGCATTTCCTTTGGGAAAGGACAAACTGTTATGGCTCACACCCCACACTCTGACCCACCCATCTGCACTTGGACTCTAGAAGACTTTGTGTTACAGGATTTCCTCTTGTGTCAGGAGGAACCATCCTGAAGGGGCTTAGCCCTATACTCAGCAATCAAAGGCACTTCACTTAAAGCTCCAGAGTGACTTCATGACAGTCTGAGATTAATAAATGCTAAAATCTTCATGTGTCCCTCACAGATTATCTGATTAAAGATATAGATGAGGGCTGGAGAAATGGCTTAGTGGTTAAGGCGTGGGCCTAAGAAGCCAAAGGATCCCAGTTTGATTCTCCAGGACTCACGTAAGCCAGATGTACAAGGGGCACATGCATCTGGAGTTCATTTGCAGTGGTTAGAGGCCCTGGTGCGCCCATTCTCTCTCTGTCTGCCTCTCTTTCTCTCTCTCTCTCTCTCTCTCTCTCTCTTTCTTTCTCTCTCTCTCCCTCTCCTCTTGCAAATAAATAAATTTTTTAAAAAAAATTTAAAAAGTGTGTGCTACCACACATGGCTTTAAAAAAAAAAAGATATAGATGAAGCTGGGGTTGGTGGCTCACACCTTTAATCCCAGCACTTGAACTCCAGTGGCTGAGGTAGGAAGATCCCCATGAGTTCAAGGCCAGCCAGGGGTAGAGTGAAACCTTGCATCAAAAAAAAAATTTTTTTTAAAGATACAGATGCTTCTCAAAGTACAACAGGGTGTGTCCTGATAAAACCATCATAAATTGAAAATACATAAAGTGAAAAATGCATTGAATGAACCTAACCTCCTCTACATCACACGGTAGAGTGCTGGTTGTTTCCCCTGATGATCTTGAAATGCCTGAAGCTCACTGCCACTATCCAGCATCTTGAGAAAGGATAGCGCTACTTGGAGGGGTGAGGGAGTCCAAACTCAAAACTCAAAGTACAAAGTACAGTTTCTACTGAATAGATATCTCCAAACATCATAAGTCAAGGAAGACTGACTCTATCTTAGTATTAGAAGTGACAAAACGTAGAATTTGACTAGTTAATAAAATGTTATACAGCGGCCCGGGGAACTGGCTCAGTGGCTAAAGGTGCTTGCTTGCAAAGTCTACTGGCCAGAATTCAATTGCCCAGAACCCATGTAAAGCCAGCTGCACAAAGTGACACGTGTATCTGGAGTATCTTTGCAATAGCAAGAGGTTCCAGCACATCCATTTTCATTCTCTCTCTCTCTCTCTCTCTCTCTCCATACAAACAAAAAAAATTTTTTTTGAAAAAAATTTTTCTAAGTTACACAGATAAATCTTTGATTTCTTGAAATTTAATATACGGCATGACAGGGGTGGGCAGGGCATGTTAAGGTTGAGAAGATTGCTTCAAAGTTAGCCTGATCAAAATACCTTAATGTGCTAATGGATTTCTTATCAGAAGCTCAGGGCCATAAACTTCATTAGCTCCAAGGATATGATGATGTCAGATGTTTTCATGGTGCATATTAAGAGTCCCTTCCCCTTGGAAGGTAGAAGATGTCACTCACAGATAAGGGAATTGGACCTGAATTCTATAACCAAATTTAATTAGCACTGATTTGAGGTTGATAGTACCTGGTTTTTCCAGTTTTCAGGAAATGTGTATTTGCCTACAGGGTAAGGGGGTATAAAAGGAAACTGTGGAAGGGGGGAGTAAATCTGAAGTGGGGAGGAGATTGTACACATGAAAGGCCTCCATCTTGGGTTTCTTCTGTGATGTGATAAAACCTCAGCCTCCTTCTCTTCCCCTGCCAAATGCTGAGCAGCCACACCTCCCCAGCATCAAACACCAGTCCCCACACCCTCACAGGGGCCACAGGCCTCCCACTGCAGCAGTCCCTGAGATGGAAATGGAAGAGATGCATGCTCGCCCAAAGGTAAGAGCAAAGACCCAAATTCCCTGAAACCTGTGGAGCTCAGGAGAAACCACCCTTCATGGTGTGAAAACATGTCAGAATTTTCTTGCTTACAATTTCTTTCTCTTGCTAGATTTGAGGACAACTTAAATGTTTATTATCATTAAAAGAGAATCTTTGGAAACTCTGGACCTCATATTTTCTGACTTGATACAATTTTTTAAGGGTGTAATATTGAATAAAGAATACGTAATTAGGAATCTCTTGTAATATAGGCAGGTTGTGTTATGGAAGATAAAGCTTTAAGTTATTTTTAAAAAAACTAATGTGAAACTGAATTTCATAGGATTTAATTAAACTAAAAGGGATGAATTGTTCATTATTCTAAAGGTGTTGTGGTTATGTGTGTTCTTGTCATAGTGCATGTTTTGCTGAGTTTTTTCCCAAGATTTTGTGTGAAGTGCTCTGGGTGAGTAAGTGGTGGTTTTTTGAACTGAATCAAAGGCCTTGCAATGCCAGACAACAAGTGCTTTACCACCGAGCTAAATCCTCAGCCCCCTTTGTACTTTTTATGGTGTGGCAGAGTCTCCCAGGCTGGCCTTGAACTCACTCTTTAGCCCAGGCAGACCTTGAACTTGCAGTTCTCCCTCCTCAGCCTCCAGAGTGCTAGGACTACATGCCTGTGCCGCTACACCCAGCTCAGCCACTGCCTAGGCCTGGGTGAGCTCTCCTGTCAATTTACCTTCAACATTCATTCTTTCTGGAACTGACGTACAGTTTTCTTTTTCAAAAGTACTGGCTTTGGGGCTGGAGGGATAGCTTAGCATTTAAGATGCTTGCCTGTGAAGCCTAAGGACCCAGTTCAATTCCCTAGTACCCACATAAGCCAGATGCACATGGCACATGCATCTGGAGTTTGTTTGCAGTGGCTAGAGGCCCTGGGGCACCCATTATTTCTCTCTCCCCCTCCTTCTCAAATAAATAAATAAAAATAAAAATATATTTTTAAAAAAGCACTGGCTTTCCTCAGCCTGAATATCTGCTCTTATTTTCTACTTTTTAATTTAAAAATATTTTTTATTTATTTATTTAAGTAATAGAGGGAGGACAAGGCAGGTAGAGAGAGTGAGCAGACCAGGGCCTCCAGCCACTGCAAGCAAACTCCAGATGTATGCACCACCTTGTGCATCTGGTTTTTGTGGGTACTGGAGAATCAAACCTGGGTCCTTAGGCTTTGCATATAAGCCCCTTAACCGGTAAACCATCTCTCCAGCCCCTTATTTTCTATACTTTGAGTTTCTTCTTCTGTTTAGGGAAGGGTAGACAGCTCCATGTCTATTCCTCCCCATCACAGGGACTATGATTTGGTCTAGAAACAGATGACCGCATTGGCTTCTGGCTGCAGCACAGGATCAACAGCAGGAAAGCCCTCCATCTCTCAAAGCCGGTGTTCCCAGGAGTAACTTGATAGCATGTATCTAGACAACCTTGATGTTTATAATTAGAACATCTGAGAGGTGGAAGGGAGGGATCTGAAAGACCTTATCTGAGCTATTCATTAAGGTAGCCACCAGCCACATGCATCTGTTCAAATTACATTTAAATTAATTAAACTTCATTACATGAAGAACTCAGTGCCTCAGGAACATGAACCTGAGGTCAAGCAGCTCTTCAGCCACAACCATTATAGTGTTTCAGCTACCAGTCGAGGAAAACCATTTGAGAAGTGATTGGTCTCAGCTGGAGTTAGGTTGGGGCTTGAGCTATGGACTGGGCTTGGCTGAGCTGAGCTTGCTTGGCCTGAACTGACCTGAACTGGGGCTGAGCTGAGACTGGGCTGGGTTTGTTCTAGGCTATGCTGGGCTAAGCTGAGCCAAACTGGGGCTGAGCTCTGCTCACCTCCCAGTCCAACCTGGTCTGTTCCTACATATGCTTCTTCAGAGCAAGCTCTCAATTTTCTCCTTCTGTTCATCTCTTTTCAGATGGGCAGAAGATGCCCTTCCCTTTACAGGATTCAGGTAATTGGGTCAGGTCATCCATCAGGCCCTCAGCCTAGAAATCACAGAAATTAACTACAACATCCTGTTGGGTCCTTAGGGTCATTCTAATGAAAGGGCTCCTCATTCCCCCTCATTCCCCTAGATCATGAAGTTTCTCTGAAGCATCATTTGATAACTGCTCTCTATCTTGGGTATGTTGATGTTGTCATGGGATTGTAGAGTCCTATCACACTATGGTTTACAGCATGAACACAGTGGTGACAGGGACTCTAGCACTCTGTCATAACTACAGGGAATCTACAGTGACCTCAGATAAAAACAAATTAATTTAAAATGGTTCTCTTGGGGCTGGAGAGATGGCTTAGTGGTTAAGGTGCTTGTCTGTGAAGCCTAAGGGCCCCAGTTTGATTCCCCAGGCCCCATGTAAGCCAGATGCACATGGTGGCGCATTCGTCTGGAGTTTGTTTGCAGTGGCTGGAGGCCCTGGCATGCCTGTTCTCTCCCTCCCTCTCTCTCTCTGTCTCTAATAAGTAAATAAATAAAAATAAAATCTTTAAAATGGTTCTCTTGCATTTTTATCCTTAAATCTTACTATATTTTAGAATATCTGCATAAGGTGAAATGGATTTTGTTCTCAGCTCCTGTGAACTTCAGTTTTACTAAACTTGAGGCTCATTTTGTTTTGCTTTGCTCTGCTAGCAGTAGCCATTTTACATTTGCCATAGAATATCAGATATTAATGTAAAACTATAATGCAGCTTTGTGAAGCTGGAATGTCTCTCTATTTTTGGACTCACCTATCTGGTCAACTGATCCAAGTTATGGGTATCAGGGTCTTGTAAGCTCTCAAATGCCCTGGTGAAGGATATGCAAGTGGCAGTCAATGCCTCTCACTGACACACAGACCCACAGGACTTTTTTTCTATTCAGTTGATACTGAAATTAGTAACAAATAAGACAGTGGGAGGTTCTTTCATTATCCTGCAACCCTAGGATTGTCCCTAGATCTCTTGTTTATAGATCTTTAACAAAACCATTGAAGAGGGAAGATCTATGGATTTGTGTTTTTAATCCAGCATCGCTCTGCCAAGTGTCTTGGACAGCTGGGTACTATGTGTGGCACTAAGAAGTGTTTGCATTATGATGTCATACAGACAAACCCGAGAATGTCATCAAGCAAGTAAATGCTGGCCATGGAGAAGAGGCCCTTTTTCCTCACTAGTGGTTGTGTGAACTTAAAACAATTGTTTTAGTACTCAGTCTCCTTTCTTTTTCAGTGCTGGGGTTGAAAACCAGGCCCTTGTGCATAGTGCAAGCACACTGACACTGAGCTGTGTCCCCAGCCCACCCCTCAATTTCTTTATCTGTGAAGCCAGCACAGCAAATCTCCCTATGTGGTGAGATTCTCCCAAGAACCAACTTTGGTTAGTACGTTGAAATGCCCTGGGAAACTAGTGCCTCACAGCAATAGTGTTTGAGAAGGCTCCGACAGCTCACATTCCCACCCAGATGTACACACATTTCTCTTGGTTTGCACAGGGAGAGACTTTCCCCACGATTTTGTCTAAACTGTTGTATTCTGAAAGAGGTGCTGGGAGAAATAACTCAGGACTCATCTGACATTGATGATTTCTCTAAGCCAGCTGGAGTTTTTTTTACAAATATTAACTTGGCAAATGAGAACTGGTCCAATCACACTGCTGTGGACCAGCTTGCTGCTTTCAGCTTGAGGGCCGTTAGCACTCAGCACTAGCTAGGCTCCTTATCTACTCCAAGAAACGGTTGGACTTCCCCCCACTCCCTGAGCTGGGCCCAGAGCATGAGAGGGAGTTCAATTTGACCACAGACCTTTGGACAAGAAATTATAACACCAAAACCTCTGTGGCCCTGGGAGCCTTTTCTGTTCCCCCTCCTAGAAGAGTCTGCCAATGAGTGCTCATTTGCTATAAATAAATGTATCTTTCAGAATCTCCATAACCAACAGGTATTTCTACCTCTGACATGCAAATCTAATGTCTGTTATTCAAGTATCAGCGATGAGAAATGCACATAGAACTTGGCTTGTCTTTCTCTGTGTCCCCTCTGCTCCAGGCATTCCCAGTGCACATCCCAATCACAAAAGGGATTTTGGTGTTAGGGATCCTCACTGTCCCAGGCAGATGCCCTGGCAGCTCAGAGGCAGGTTCTGTGAGAACCAGAACCCAGGAGTTCCATCTCCCTCTGAAGAGGACCAGGAATGGGTAGGGGCCAGCACCCAGGAGGGATGAGGGAGGGCACCAGAGCTGTCCTTAATCCTCCCTATTTGCCTCACTGGTGTGGGACATGGGCTAGGGCAGTTAGCCTGCAGGTAGGGGTGGTGGACCTTGGCTATAACTGTTATTTCTTTCAATGGTAATGTCCCTTCTAAGTATTTGGAGAAAGGACATGATATGTCTCTATTCCCCTTAAATGGGTTTCTTAGTTCTTTCATTTTAAATCTTACTTATTTTCTTCTCTGGGCCTGTAAACCCAGTTAGGGGCGCTAGAGCACCCATGCAGTGGTTGTTCTGCAGAGTCTGCCTAGTGCAGCCTGGACAAGCTAAACCCATCCATCTGCAAATATGTCGGGTTAGATTGTGCTTGTTTACACACATGACTTACCCAACAATTCCATCACTAAGACTCTCTTCTGAAAAAAGTAACTTGAATTCATTACATTATGTGATTTACTTGCATTATGACATTAACTATTATAATTATATTACATATATAATTATTACAGTGAAAACAATTAGAAAAAATCCTGAATATTCAGCCATGGGGGTGGATTAAATATTCATGGTACTTCATGTAGTATACATCCATGTTCCTGAAGACCATCTCATGGAAAAAGGGAAATGTCTGTTAAATGATTGAGCGGAAAAGATACAACATGATGTTCAAACATAGATGTATATGTATGTATGGGTTTATATAATGAGATGTATATGCATACATATATATATATGTGAATATATAATGAAAGAACAATTTCAAAATCTCAGTATTTCAGATGATAAGGCTAGAGGAATTTTTTACATATCTAAAAACTTTCTGCAATTATTACATATTATTTTTATAATCAGGACAATATGAAACAATGGAATACATCAGTGACAGAGCTGGTATGTGGGTATTGTTGTGTATGTCTGTTTACTGACAGAGCATGGAGCCAGGTGTGTCCCCTACCTTGCTCGGTTCCTCATGTCCTTGATGATAAGCAGATATTCTGGGTGATTCATGTACTTATGACCTGGGTTGGGGAAATCCTGACCTCTAGTATTTTGAAGGAACACTGCAGCTGGCCCATAAAGATCTTCATTATCAGCATCTTTTGTGAACACAACCTGACCCCCACCCAAACTTCTAAGGTACATTTTCTGTTCATTTTCTAGGACAGTGTCAGATAAAATCCTAGAAACAATGAGTTGCGACCATGGGGACTATTGATTGCAGTGCTCTGCAGAGCAGCTGCAGTCCAAAAGGACTCGGGGTAACAGGATGCCCAGGCCAAACCAGCCCCATCCATTTTGTGCTTGTACTATCAGATGCCCAGCTGCTGTGTTGCCTTTAATCACCAGTTGACCCCCAATAATGTAGTGACATCAAAGGGGTGAGTTAAGACTAGCATTTCTTTAATGGCACGGGTCAATAAAACATGGGATAGAATGCAGGCACTCATGTAATGTTGGTTTATAGATATTTTATTTCCTTCAGAGGTGTGTATGCATATATGATGCATGACTTTGGCTGCTGTGGTAATGAACTGTCCAATAGTCATGGTGGGGGGATGACACAGATTCCTCTTGTTAGCCTGGGCTGCCACCAAGCTTCTGAATGCCTTGCACATACCTGGCCTGACAGGCATTCTCTGTACAAATTAAATTACAATTCTGCTGGCCAGAATAGACATGCATGGGCATCTGGAGCTAGTTTCTGGGCATTCAAACCCTCCAAGTACTGACCTGCCCAGAGACCCCAAAGGTATGTGGGGTTCCTCTGCCCCTCAGCCCTGTAACTGCCATAGGAACCAGACCCTTTGGAAATCTGAAAATATGAGTCACTTGGGCTTTGATTTTTGAACATCACAGAAAAACTAAGCAATGTTGTGTTTATGGAGGGCCAGCGGCCCTAATTGCCAGAGCGTAGAGAACCCCACAAGGCAGTCTCTGTCCACCTAGGAGCACTACGCTTTAACTTCTTAGGCCGAGGCTTGTTTCCTCTCCTCCCACTCACCTCTTGAGACTCTCTGATGCTAGCTGAGGGAACTGGGCTTCTCCACTGTGCCTTCCCGCCAGACGCTTAGCCCATGGAGTCTTCTGCTTCACACACAAAGGAACTCTGATTCAGCCCGGCGTGGTGGCGCACGCCTTTAATCCCAGCACTGAGGAGGCAGAAGTAGGAGGATTGCTGGGAGTTCAAGGCTTCGAGGCCACCCTGAGACTGCATAGTGAATTCCAGGTCAGCCTGAGCTAGAGCAAGACCCTGCCTTGAAAAACCAAAAAAGAAAAAAAAAAGGGGGGGGACTCTGATTCCTTTCTGAAAGCCCACAATGTTCCATTCGCCACAACACCAAATGTGGTGGTTTTGCTGTGGCCTTGTTAGTTTCTCCGGAGCCAGGCTTCCTCTGTTTCCAATCCTCCACCGCCCACACACATGCATACACATACATGCCATCAGGCACTATTCTAGAATGTTCCCAGAGTCAAAGTCAGAAATTCATGGAAGCCATAGAATGCTGGGGTTGACACAAATGTTTCCTGGCTACAGCCCATTTTCCAGGCATGACCTTGGGAGCAAGCACAACATTCGTTCTTCATGGGTTTCAACTCCAATTGCTTCTGCTAACAGTCCCAGAGGCCATCTCAGGTGGACTCACCAAGGGATATTGGTATTGCAAGATGTGGACAGGGCTCCCATAGCGTCAATAAACTGTTGTTCTACTGTAGCCCTGTTCTTTTTCCCAGATATCCTGGAGCAGGGACAGCCCACTCTCCCCACCCATGCTTCCAAGTGGCCTAATACTCTAGAGTCCCAAACAATCTCTCTTGGGATGTGCAGACTCCTAGGTCACCACTTATCTCAGGCATTCCCACAGAAGCTGTCCTGCAGAGGCCTCAGGCTGTAACTCCTGGCTTTATGGTTTCTACAGGAGCTATTCCACTGGCTCTCTAGGTGCTCCTTCTGTTCCCACCCTCTACCGCCTGCCTTCTGCTGCCCTCAGCAAGCCCTCTCCTGGGAGCCCCCCCCACAGCTCATGGAAGGCATTTGCCTGTTCTGCAGTTTCCCGCTGAAGGAAGGAATAGCTCCTGATTGTTAATGAAAGTGATAGCAATTCCTCTGTATTTATCTTAGATTATGGTCGTTAGGAGCTGAAGCACCTCCAGCAGCCGTCTGCGGTTGATTTGAAAACAGGCGAGTCCCAACAATGAGCTTAAGGAAAGGTGTCAGGTATAAATCTTGTCTTCAAACACCAGGGTGCATTCCAGACTTCAGAGACACTTCTTTGAATAAAGGCCCCCCTTTTTTTTCAATCCCGCCTTTCTTGTCCTTGGGCCTGGAGCAGGATGAAAGTGCAGGGGTGTGTGCGTTCATTTAGTCTGATAATGAGGGCAAGGCTTGCGGGCATGGTAATTTGGCAGCTTCAGCACTTCCTGTAACAGTTTTAATTTTTTTTATCCAAAGGCTGCTTAAAGACAAACATTTTTTGTTAAAACTGCTGGTAGTTCATTTTCTGCAGGAACCGTGCAATTAATCTTGTTTATATTAAAGAGGCAGGTTACCCTAGTCAGCTTTCCTGAACTATAATTAATGAAGATCAAAAACATTACAAAGACATAATATTTAGCTTAATGCAGATGAGGCTGGGCAACAGCTGCATCAATTAGAGGAAAAGAAGGAAAAACAAATACCCGTTCACAATAACTTGGATACATTAAAAAGCAGGGATCTTACGGCACCTGCCCTCCACCGGCCTTCCTGGTTAGGCCTGGTGACAGATGGGGTTTGGACATCAAATGGTTTGTAACACACCAGCAATTACACCTTAACTGCAGTTGGAGGCACCCAAGGACTCTCCAGTTTAACCCAAGTTTATTCAGGTGTGTGGCTGCAGATCAGAGGCTCAGAGCCTAAGGGTCACTCAGGGAGAAGGGGTGGGCAGAGGTGCCTGAGGACTGGCTACCTAGAGCACTCTAGCCTGCTGGGGGCACTGAACAAGTCCAGCTGCTTTATTCAGAGTCCTGTGAAGACAGTCATTAGAAATCAAAACAGTGAATCACATGAACTCTGTCAGGCAGTAGCTGCTGCCCTGCCTGTGACGTCCTAACCGTGACTAAGCCCTGTGGCTCCCACAGCAGAGTTCAGAAGGGTTCCTTTGCAACAAATAGCAGTGTGTGGGCTTTGCCCTGTGTCACAAAGTTGGTGGAAAATAGCTACCTGCCTCGTACCAGGGAATCCCGTGGAGAGGCAGTGTGTGGGCTAGAAGGAAATTGAGGCCAGGAGAATTGTAGACACGTGCACTTAGCAAGCCATCATCTTCTTGCTAGCCTCCTAAAATTGAGATCCAAATTGCAGAAGTCCAGAATGAGGAAGAACATGTAAAAGGAATCATTGCCCAAGGATTTTTTGCAAGTTCTGATGATGGAAGAAAGCTCAACAGATGGAAGGAGCTCACCATAAATGTCTCCAAGGGGGGCTGGAGAGATGGCTTAGTGGTTAAGGCATTTGCCTACAAAGCCAAAGGATCCTGGTTCAACTCTCCAGGACCCACATAAGCCAGATGCACAAGGGGGCGCATGTATCTGGAGTTCGTTTACAGTGGCCCTGGTATGCCCATTCCCTCTCTCTCTCTGCTTCTTTCTCTCTCTTAAATAAATAAATAAATATTTTTTTTAAAAGAGAAAAAACTTTAAATGTCTACAAGGAAAACTCGAATCTCAAACAACCAAAACAGCACCTAGAGGACCTTTTACCTTGGACCCTGTGTGGATCTTGATTATCCAGAATGGACTAATGGATAAATATCAGAACCTGTTAAAATCAAATGAGTCAAATTCATTTCAAGCATTTAAGTGACACCCTACAGGCATCATTCTCACACTTCAGGTCTTAACAATTTCGTGCATTTAGCACCATAATTCTGCCTGTCAGAATTAATTGGAAGGACAGATGCTATATAGACACAGAGATGTTCATTTCAACTGTATTTATGATAGTAAAAACTGGGAATCAACCTAAAGAAAAACTGTTAGGGAGTTAATTGATTTAATTATGGTCCACCAATATAATGAAATACTTCATTAAAAAATATATCATATGGGCTGGAGAGATGTCTCAGCAATTAAAGGCACTTGCTTTCAAAGTCTGCCTATCTGGGTTTGATTCTCTGGTACCTGTGTAAAGTCAGATGCACAAAGGAGTGCATGCATCTGGAGTTCATTTACAGAGGCAAGAGGCCCAGGTGTACCCTTTCATTCTCTCTCTCTCTCTCTCCCTAAATAACTATTTTTTTATTAGAGACACAGAGAGGCAGAGAGATAGTGAGAATGGGCACACTAGGGCCTCTAGCCACTACAAACAAACTCCAGGTGCATGTGCCACCACGGTATCTGGAGAATTAAACCTGGGTCCTTAGGCTTCGCAGGCATGCACCTTAACTGCTAAGCCATCTCTCCAGCCCCACTTTTAAAAAAGAATACCATTTAGTTTAAGGGCCTAGGGAACAGGCGAACAGAGCTGAGAGAAGTACCCAGAAAAAAAGGCTTAGAAATTGGCATGAGAGCCCCCGAGGATCCTAGGCCAGAGATTAGCAAAAGCCAGCAAAAAGTGTCTGCTGATGGGCTGAAGAGACCTCAGAGATCCCAGAGTTAGGTAGCCCTGCAGTGCTTTCAGAACCAGGGAGAATAACCTCACTGAGCATATTTAACAGCTGAGGCCTCAGAAGTCCCTCCCTGCCTTAGGAAGAAGGGTCACATCTGTTCTAAGGCTACACCTGAAATCAAGCAGCCCCGATATAGCCAAGCTTAACAAGGTCAAAAGCACCTTCCAGAAAGTTAACACCTGCTAGAGAAAAATTCAAAGATCTTTAGAATAGATTCCCTACAACATATGCTATATGCAACAGGCCATTTCAGGCGCATGAAGAATTAAGAAAATGTGACCCATAGTCCAAAAAAAAAAAAAAAAAGTACTTGATAGAAACAGATAGCAAGGTAAACAGTATTAGAATGAACAAAGATTTTAGAACAATTAAGTTTAAAAGAAAAATTGAGCACAGTGAATGACCAGAGGGAGTCTCCGAGCAAGGAAAGTGAAAACAGTCTTTAAAGGAAGCTCTGAAACTAGAAAGGTACAAGGGCTATTAACATAATAGAGGCTACAAAAGAAAGGAGCCTTGGATTATTATCTGAAGAACAAAGATAAAAGTAGTTTTTATCATTCCCTTCATTGTCCAGAAATCTATCTACCACCTTATCTACTTAACAGAAACAATCCAGATATTCAAGGACTGGTAGCTAGTCCCCCACTCCACCCCAACTGGCCAAACTAAAGTCTTCCTTCAAAGGACCCACTCTCTCCACCCGCTCCATGGGGAACCCAGCCAACCTGTCTCCCCAAGCACTGGACCCCCACGCTCCCACAAGCCCCCATCTCACTGGCCAGTCCCCCATACACAAAGGGCACAGACTCAAAAACCCTGATGCCATTCCCCTTGCTCATTTTCCTCTGACACAGGTACATATATATTTTCATCTCTCTCTGTATCTCTGTCTTTGTACCTTTCTACCTCTACCTCAGGCTTTTATTCTATTTATGTAGGAACTTCCCTCATTCTCTTCTCTCTTTCTCTCTCTCTCTCTCCTTTTCTCTCTCTCTCTATCTCTCTTATCCTCTCTCTGTATTGCACTCCATGGCTCATACACTCTATTCTTTCCCTCCCTCTTCACAGTGCACTGCCTTGAGCCACAGCAGTCAATTCAATGGCTCTTTACCTTCCCCTTTGCCCACTTAGTCTAAAAGAGCCCCCTCGAAGCTGTCAATAAATCTCCCAATTCTAAAACAGTGGTTTCAGAGCCTCTGCGTCCAAACCTCTGTTTTTATGTTTACAGTTCCCAAACTGCCTTCCATCCCTGTCACCCAGTACTCCTCACATGTTCTTGTGTTCCAACCACACCCTGGACAAACTGCCCAGCACCATTTGTTACCTCCTCACCTGATCTGTCTGAGCATTGTGCCCACATCTCAAATTCTCTACTTCACCCCACATCTTGGAGACAATATCAAGTGTTACTTCATCCATGAAATTATCTTCAGTGTACCCAACCAGCAATGTGATTTCTTCTTTTTGAGCTTCCCCCAAACAAATGAATGAAAAAACAAAGCAATGACAGAAGAAAAAAAATCAAAACAAAACAAAACAATGCTAATGCTTGTGCTTCTTTATGAAGATATTCATGGTCCTGCTTTTACAGTCAATTGTCTCCAGTCTATACTTTATTCATCTTGGCACTCCATTTCGTCTCACTGGATCCTGGGATACAATATGTCTGCTGAATTAATAAGGACACAATCGTGCTGTCATAAGATGGTTCATCACACAAGCATTTGTATAAAAAGAATACTGCCAAAGTTTCACCTCGTGGCTCATGGAGATGCAAGAACCTTTAGAAGGGATTTAGTGCGATGTCCTCAGTTTCAGATGAAGAACTTGAAGACCCTGGTGAAATGCCTTATCCAAGGCCCCATTCTAGTCCAGCGCTGTCTTCTTTAAACCATACACTGCTTATCCAAGTACCAACATCCATGCAGGATCATAAATAAGATAGTATGCAGGATTTAAAACAATGTTTTAAAACACACGTTTCAATTTTAATATAACCAACTTCCCCTTTCATCAAGATGTTCTTTCAATCCCTTTCAGTCTTCCTGAAGTTACTATCTGTTAGTATAAAAATCATGAATGGCATCTGACCATGCCTGATCTTGGACACAGTTGCCCAAATAACAAAAACAACTGGCAGTTCAGCTCTTCCCAATGATCTACTAAGTCCAGAGTCTCTCTTGCACCTCTGTTGGAAGTTGGTGATTGAAGTTGGATTTTATCAGCCTGGATAGAAGCAAAAGATGGACACCCAAATGATTCAACACATAACTACCATCAGTGACTGAAGCAGTATGACTAGGAAGACGGGAAGAGCCCTATGAGAAAGAGTTGAGCTATGTAGAATCTTCAAGATACTGAGAAACTCAGTGGGAGGTGATTGGACTGGTGGATAAGCACCAGAAATAGCCAGAATATAGTAGGTGTGCTGCCAGATGGCTCCACAAACACAGAACATTCATCCTACAGGTTTGGGGGAGAGAGAAGTTGTGATAGAAGCTGCAGCTGAGTCCCCACAGTCTGCAACTCCTCCAAGGATATACACCCTATATAAATCAGCTACACCCAATGCCTGGTTGCCATGGGGGCGCAAAGGTGCGGTTCCCTCGTTCTAATCTAGAAAAACCCTGCAGGGTCACCCCTCACTGGGACTGTACTCCAGCCCAGCTGCCTCTCTGCCCAGAGCAGATCAAAGTTCCATGAGCACAACAGATCTCCCCGAGAATCACCCTACACCTTCGACTCCAACCCCAGGTCTATGTCCTGCAGAACTCCATTATGAAATGGGTTTGAAGACTCAGATAGGGCTGACGGCAGCTACAGCAGGACAGAGAGATAGAGCATCTAAGGTGCGGACTTGGAGCCTTTTGGCATGCAGGAAGAAACCACACTGTGCCCTACCTCACAGTCACGTGGCATTGGAACTCCTGGTGCAATGAAACAGTTGTATTTCTCACACTAATCTGGCCCCAGCTGGCTCAAGGCTCTTCATGGCTTTGGCCCTTGTAAGAAGAAGCACAGATGCTACCTGGGTCATGTTCGAATACACCCATTGAAACAACCTAAGTCAAAATGTCCTCCTACCCATAGCCTAGCTTGGCTCAGCCTGTCTGACATACGCTCAAGATATATCAGCCTACAGTAGGCCAGAGTCATCTAAAGCAAAGCCTGTTTGTAATATAGTGTTGGCTGGCTTCTGTGAGTGAAAAACAGAGAGGTCATCTGGGTACTTATCATTATGTATGGTTAGCACTTGTTAAAGTATGGCCCTACTGAGTGACATTGCTTCCTCATCATCATTCTGTTGCAAGGAGGCCTTAAGTTGGGGACTGGCTATACAACAGTTATAAACAATACATGTCTTAGAGGACCAGATTGCCTTTGCTGTGCAGGAGAGGGTGTGTCCCTGAGTGGGAAGATCCTTCCTAGGGTCAGATGTTCCCCCACTCACTGGCAGATGTAATGGGAAATTGACTCAGTTTCCCCTAGGACCATGGCCTGGCAGAGTCCAGTGCCTGTGCCATCTGACCACTTGATGAACCCAGGTGCCACTGCCCGTCACCACAGTTCCAAAGATGTGAGGTCCAGCCCTAGCCAGACACTGTGCTTTCTTCAAAACCCTCATGAAGGAAGGACACTGGCCACTGTGCACTCATGGGACTTCGAGTTAGAAGGGACATGTTATTCTAAAGTCAGTTTCCCATCATTCCTGCTACTGAGGCATCATGAAAACCTAGACAATGATCAATCATTGTGTGTCATTATTTCACCTGCAGCTCTGAGTTTGGGGAGAAAAGAGAATATTCATGTTCCACTTACAGGGATGAAAGGGCTCTGTGCTGGGAGGAATTAGCTTCTGCAGCCCCAAAGCTGGCCTCCAACCTCAAATGTTTCACTTTCTCAACAGGAAGAATCTTTTCACAATTTTTAGGGGGGGGGTATGTTTCATGAAGTTACTCGTAAACCAAGACCTGGTTTGGAAGCAGGTTTTAAAAAGTGATGGCGGGGCTAGAGAGATGGCTTAGTGGTTAAGAAACTCACCTGCAAAGCCTAAGGACCCAGGTTCATTCCCTAGTACCTATCTATGTAAGCCAGATGCCCAAGGTGGTGCATGTGTCTGGTGTTCATTTGCAATGGCTAGAGAATAGGCCCTGGCACACCTATTCTCTCTCTCTGTCTCTCTCTCTCTTTCTCTCTCTCCATCTGCCTCCTCTCTATTTCTCTTTTAAATAAATAAAAATATTTTTAAAGTGATGGCAACAGGAAAATGGTGGGCCCCACAGGAGTCAGACATGCCAGGTATGGCCATCCTTAATCCATTGGCTCCAAGCCCACCCAAGTCCGTGAGCACAAGACAGACAGCCAATCCACTTTTTTTTTTTTGTTTTGGTTTTCTGACGTAGGGTTTCATTCTAGTTCAGGCTGACCTGGAATTCACTGTGTAGTCTCAGGGTGGCCTCGAACTTGGTGAGCCTTCTATCTCTGCCTCCAGAGTGCTGGGATTAAAGGCTTGTGCATCACATCCAGTTCCAATCCACTTTTTACCACTGGCTAAAAAGCAAAATCCTCAAAGTTTCACTACCTCTCTTTCTCTCTCTCTCTCTCTCTCTCTCTCTCTCTCTCTCTCTCTCTCTGTATGTGTGTGTCAATGTTATTCCTCTTTTTTCTTTATAATTGTTGCATTACTTTCATTTAAAGTAATCTATATTAAAAGTTTAAAATTTAAGCAAGGCAGGAAAGATATGAAGAAGAAAGCAAGGGGAAAACAGTCCTAATTCTCCCAGCCAGAAACAACTGTTATTGACATGCAGTGGACATTCCAGGCCTGGGTGTGCATGTGAGTAAACTCCTTGGAGTTTCTCCAGTAGAGTTTGGCCACTTCTGAAGGAATCTAGAACCATGAAGACAACGTTATTAGGAGCTTGGCTTTAAAACTTTGGAGAGCAGTAAGCTCCAAAGCAATCTCACCGCTCAGTGACACTGTTGGACAGATACTCAGTACTGAAAGAAATATTGCTGCCCCACAGGGGTCTCTGTATTAGTCCCAAGAGATCAGCCCAGCACACAATTCAGTTCCATGGGTTTCCCTGAGCCCCTGCTGTGGGTAAGACCTGAGCTGATGAAGATACATTCAGGTGTGTCAGCATCACAAAGAACAGCCCTGCCTGCAGGTCATGGGGTTCTGGGTGCATCTGTGAAGCAAGGGAGGCTGGGAGTGTCAGCAGTGTGAGCGTGTTCCCTATGCCAGGATGACTCTGAGCACATCTTACCTGGCACACAGGAATGCCAGGAGGAGGGCCCGGTGTCCTCAAAGACACCCAGCACTTGGCGACCTTCCCACATGGCTGATTCCTCATGCTTGAGGATTAATGCTTCCAGCAGCAGTGCAGAGAAGTGGAGTGTGACGGACATGGGCTGGGGAGCCTGATCTGGTTGATCTGTTTTACTTAGAGGAAAGATCAGAAGGGAACTCAGGATAAAAAAGGCTTCCTCATAGAGAAGGATCTGCCCCCAGCAGCCACCCTTTTACTTTCTGTCCCTGTGAGTGGAGCTACTACTCTCGGTAGCACCTCACTCAATGGAATTACACAGTTTACCCTAAGTCACATAGGCCACGTTTTGTTGATCTGTTTGGGATTCATGACCTTTTGAAATAAATATATCTCAGTTTTTCAAAGTTATCAGTTATTTTCCAATCATTCTCAACCTTTCTTCCTGGCATTCTTGGTGGATGATGTTTAAGATACTGGCAGGGCAGATAATGCGAATCTTATACACTCTGCCAAGGCTTTTCTTGGCTCCCTGTTAGACCCAGAGACATTGACCCCTTTAGAAGTTTAATGAGTTAGTAGGTCTCAGGCTTTAAATGTTTGATTTTATTTTATTTTAGAGACATTGACCCCTTTAGAAGTTTAACAAGTTAGTAGGTCTCAGGCTTTAAATGTTTGATTTTATTTTATTTTAGTACCAGCCGCATAGTCCAACTCAAAATACTTTGGCATCAGTGAAGTCTTCTGCTGCGGAAATAAATAAATCATGATCTTCTCACCATGAAAACACCTAAATTCATATGAAAAGAAATTCATATGAAACACCTAATAAATGGCCCTTTAAGCTATCTCGACTTCATTCCTTGGCATAGCACCCATTAGCCCCTGCCAGGGCCACAGGAGGGGGTTCAGCTACACACAACATGCTTGGGATGGCCATTTGTCCCCAGATAGAATGTCTACCCTGCGGCATTGAACAGTGAGGCTGCTGTGAAAGCAGATAGCATAAAGTCACAATTTCCAGGGGACAGAGGCTCCAGGTTGCACCAACGCAAATGAGACAGTGTGGTGCTGGTTTTCTAAATCACCAAGTGCTGCAACATGATGACCATGTAAATTGTGTCACTTCTGTCATACCACTGTCCCAGTTTCAATTAAGCAGGGATGCTCTGGGCCTTCTGCTCAGGTCACCTGCTAGACTGTTCACTCCTTGTGTGCAGTGACAAGGATCTCTTGGTGAGGCCAGGTAGGATCTGTAGCCAGCAGCCAGCCCTGCCCTTGAGTTGATTTAGTGACTTCAGGAGCATCTAAAACTCATTCTAAAAGTAACCCATAGGATGCAATAGTTTCCATCCATGGGGACAGAGTGGGGGTGAAACTTGTTCAATGCCACAACTTCCTCTTCTGGACTGCTCCTGGCTCTGCTCGGAATGGCCATCCTGGTTCCTACCCCAAATCAAGCACTTGACACAGCAGGGCACAGTAGCATCTATGGAGGATACAAGTGTTTCAGGTCCTTCCCAGAGTAGGCAAAGAGCCACATCATCAATCCAGTTACCAGGAGAAAGACAGTCCCATTACATTAGGAACAACAGGGGCAGTTCCAGCCAACACCGTCCCAGTCAGACGACTGTAAATGCTCTGAAAGAAAATGCCATTGTTCTGCTTATACAGGCGCATTTCTGATCAAGCACAGTCTGCACCAAGATCCTCACAGGTAGATTTCACCATCTAAGAAATGGGCAGGCAGGCAGAGAAACCTGTCCTTCATTTGAGAAGGAGACCCCTGAGGTAGGGAGCAGAAGTGAGTCATGCAAGGTGTGATGGCAATCTCAATCGTCAGTTGATTAGATCTAGCACCACTTAGGAAACATGCCTGTGAGGGATTTTCTAGATTAAGTTAATTGAGGTGGGGCCCCACCCTCACTGTGGACAGCACCATTCCATGGGCTGGAGGAGGTCCTAGGCTGAACAACTAGGGGAAACTGAGCTGAGCACCAGCATTCATCACTGCTTCCTCGCTGCACGTGCAGTGTGGCCAGCTGCCTCCCTCTTTTGCCACCATGCCCTCCCAACCATGATAGATTGCATCCTAAAACTGTGAGCTGAAATCCTTTCTGCCTTATGTTGCTTTTTTCAGGCATTTTGTCACAGCAAGGAGGAGAAAATGAACTAATATGCAAGGTCATGGGCTCAGGATGGTCCCTAGTCTATCTTGACACAGTCTAGCAACATCCCTAAGACAGCTGGCTGGATCCATCTCCCACAGAGGGGTGCAGACACCAGCATCCAAGGAAAACAGCCCCATGCAAGAACTTGTTATATTGATATTCAACATGTTAGGCCAATGAAAGTATGCCAGTCTCTTTTTATGTAACATTTTTAGCTCTAATTGGCACATAATAATAATATTTATGGGGTACAGAGTGACATTTCAATACATATGTGCAATGTGTAATGAATAATCAGATCAGGATAATTGGCAAACCCAACTCCTTAGTCATTTAACATTTCTTTATGTTGGGAACATTCAACTACTACCTCTTTTTAAATATTCAGCTAGTCAGTATCAGCCATAGCTTCCCTATTGTGAAATGGAATGTTAGAGGCCCTTCCTTCTGTCTTACTGCAGCCCTGAAGGCCAGTCTGTGCTCTAAAAATTTTATCTGGAGCCGGGCGTGGTGGTGCATGCCTTTAATCCCAGCACTTGGGAGGCAGAGGTAGGAGGATCGCCGAGAGTTCGAAGCCACCCTGAGACTACATAGTAAATTCCAGGTCAGCCTGGACCAGAGTGAGACCCTACCTTGCAAAACCAAAAAAAAAAATTTTTTTTTATCTGGCAATGAGGAAGAGATTGGAAGCAAGTTTTCGCAGACCTTCATGATTGGTGGACTAGTGTTGGTTCAGGACAATTCATGTTCTTTCCTTTTCAATCCGTGCTGGAGATTGAACTCAGGGCTTTGTGGATGCTAGGTAATTCTCCAACTGAGCTCCTTCCCTAGCCCCCTCCAGTTCTTTCTTGCATTTTCTTTTTGCATATGTATGCTGTGCATACATGTGTGTTTGCATGTTTGTGGGCACATGTATGTATGCATGTACACATGCACATATGCACACCTGCATGTAGATGCTAAGTGTCTGATGTCTGGTGTCTTTCACAATCACTTTCCATTTAATTTTTTGAAACAGTCTCTTGGTAAACCTGAAGTTCACTGACTGAGCTAAACTAGCTAGCCAGCCAGACCCAGGCACCTCCTGTCTTTACCACCCTCTGTGGTGCTGTAGAATCTGAACTCAGGTCCTGTGCAAGTACTTTTCCAAATGAGCCATCTTCCTAGCCCCTTCCATTTATTTGTTTTTGTTATTTTTTAAATATTTTATTTTTATTTATTTGAGAAAGAGATACAGAAATAGACAGAGAGAGAGAGAGAATGGGCACACCAGGGCCTCCAGCCACTGCAAACGAACTCCAGATGCATGTGCCGCCTTGTACATCTGGCTTACGTGGGTACTGGGGAATGGAGCCTCGAACTGGGGTCCTTGGGCTTCACAGGTAAGCGTTTAACCGCTAAGCCATCTCTCCAGCCCCCCATTTATTTGTTTTTAAAGTATACTTAAGACATCAGCAGTGACTAGATCCTCCATGTTGAAGAAGGTCTGGGTGGGAGAATGAACATAATGTAATTGCAGTATAACCTATATCCATTAGCAAGTTAGCTGTACAATGAATGCATGAAGGCAGGAATAGACTTTATTCTCAGCCCCACTGATGCCCTAGGCCAGAGGGATATTAACAGTCCCTGTTTCTCTCTCCATCCAGCAGAGGCCCTAGGAACAAAAGGCAGACCCATCTCAGAGCTCCTGGCAGAGCCTGCAAGTGTGTTGGCCTCCCCAAGCCCTTCCTGTTATCTGTACTTGCTCAGAGAAGACTCGTTTAAACCGGTAGAACAAGACTGATTTTGACAGGAAGGATCCAAATTTTCAAGTTCCTTGTTTCATGCTGGGACTTGAATTTAAGACAGTAAAACAAAGCCCTCTCTGAAAGGGACACTTAATGGTTATTTATAGCTCTGCCCCATCCGGGTCACCTGCCTGGTGAAGCAGCACCTGTACAGGGTTATTTCCATGTCATTGGGGGTAGAGCGGGAGAGGATGGTCTAACCCCAGAATTAGAAATCAGGAGCTGTCCATCTACTTGAGAACTGCAAACAAGCAAAATCCTACACACTAAAAATCCTACCCGTGGGGCCCTGAGAGGTCATCTTAGTTTCTCTCTCTAGGTTCCTGGGGTATGAACTCTTCGTGGAAGTGCCTGGGAGTTAGCTTGGCCTGGTGTTGAAAGGACAGAGGAGAAGGCAGAAAATGTACTGGAACCAAGAGGCTGTAGAAATCATCAAGAGTCACAGTGTAGGGTGGAAAGAAGTAGCGGAATCCCAGCCTCCCTCATCAGTAAAGTGTGAGCAGCAAGGCTGCTGTTGTCATTTCCCAGGAAGGAAGGGAGTCAGGGAAATGGATCCCTGCAGCTCCAATGACAGGTCCACAGGAGTGCCATGAGACCACCCTCACAGCACCCTAAGCCAGGAGCCATTTATCTCCTAAATACAGCCCTGGCCAACCTTGCTCTCTGGCTCTGGCACACGTGTTGCTGAAGTTCTAGATAAACAGAATGTGGAACAGATGTGGAACAGGTCTGGGTTGGTTTGTGTGATCTGCAAGGTGCCTTGGAGTTTCTAAGGCCTTCCTATCACTATACATGCAAAGAGAATGTCCAATGTCTCTGATCTTCCGGGACCCTGGGGAGTGTGTGGGGAGTGGCAGTGACTCTGTGGCAGTGCAGGCAGTAGTAAGTGGCATGGCACTATATGGGCTAAAGCAACTGGCAGCAGCAACAAATGACCAGGATGTCCAAGAAGGTTCACTCAAGGATGGGCCCAGTTGCCACCATTCTGGACACACATGACACTGCTCCTGCCCCCTCTTGGACTGGTCCCTCAGGCCACAGATTTACCTGCTGTGACGTGGTTAAACCCCATACCTTTGTGTGTCCCAGCAAATAGAAGGGAAGGCCACACACAGGCTTAGGTCTGCTGCTCCTCTGAGAGGACAAAGGACTTTTGTTGGGGGTGATTATGCTCAATGGCCAACAGGCAGTTGTTCTCAACACTAACCATCTTCCTGTGACACTGAGAAGAGCATCAGCCATAATTAGCTCTGGGCAAATACTATAATGATTCAACCCTTCTTCTGTCCCCATTTGGCCACACTCATGGTTGGCTGAGAAAGGTCTTTGTATTGCATTCATCCCTCCTCCAAACTTATGTGTATGTTTCCATGGCAACTGCCCATCCAGATGTAGCTGCTCCAGGTCCTTCAGAGGCTCAGTGGAAGCAGTTCCCTGAGCACTAGAAGGAAGGCCACATCTGTGAGTGCCGTCCCCTAGAAAGGACCGAAATAGACCTAGGCAAAAGCCAGAATCTCCCCTTGTGGTGCCTTCTACTTACATCAAAGCTCAAGTTCCCATCTGAGGCTCTGGTGTAGACAGAGGGAGGACTGCCCTTAGCACACAGGCCTCCTATCGCTTCCTCTCGACAGTTGGAGCACTCCTCTGCTTCCAAGGCTCAGAGTGTTCAAAAGGCAACAAGAAGGAAAGGGGTGCAAAAAGCACACGCCCTGCACTGTTCTCCATAAGCCCTGAGCCTGTCTTTGCCTTCAGACAGTCGTGTTCATGTGGGAGCCTGGCTAAATGATCCAGTAGCAATCTCAGAGGAGGCAAGAGCCCTCTAAGGGTCCTCAGGGGCAAATGGTAACAGTACTTGCTTTCCAAGTTCTCTAGCAGGTTCCCCCTTTGAAGGGATAGCTGGGATTGAGGTGAAGTGAGCGCATTGCTTTCCAAATTTCCCTGAGCTGCTGAGAGCAAAGAAACGAGGCAAGAGAGTGAGCACCTGGTACAGGACCTCCTTGTAACAAACAAGGAGCTGTGGATTTCGTGGGAACTCAGTTGAGTAAATAACGCATTTATCTGCTGCTCACAGAAAAGGATAGAGCAGTGGCCTTGGGACATGCCAACTGTAGCCCATGCTAGTCCCCTTCCTTTTTTTTTTTTTTTCTTCTACTTCTCCATTATGACTAGGCTAACTACTGGCCATCCTCCTTTCTCAGAGTCTGCGACGGCCTTCTTGACATCCCTGGGATTCAGGTCCCCCTCTACTATGCTCCCACTACACCCATCACTCATTCCCCTCAGCATTTAGCTCACTGAGTTGTGCTGGCCTTTTGTGACTTCCATCAAATTGTAAAGAGCCTACAGGGCAGGGACTGCACTGATTTGTTTATTCAACCAATATTGGATGGGTCATGATGGACATATGGGACACTTACGTGCACAGAGTCATGGACCATATGACATTACAGCCAACAACAAACTACATATACAGTAGTGATTCTGTGACATTATAATGGGGCTGGCTGAAAAATTCCTGTGGCCAGGTGACATTGCTGCCATGAGAACTTTATAATACAACACATTCCTCATGTGCTTGTGGTGATACTGGTATAAATACTAGAATGCCAGTTGCATGAAAGGACAGCACATAAAACAACCATGTCCAGCACTGCATATTTGATAGTTATAATAACCAGCTATGTTACTGTGTATTAATTAAGGTACACTGTTGTTTTAGAGTGCACCTCTTCTATGTATTACAAAACAGTTGACTATACAGTACTATGTTGTGTTCCATCCACAGCAAGCTTATATCTCATGTTTATTATGCCTCTTGATAGCTCAGTTCTGCTTGAGCATGGTTTATCTTGACTTGCTCTAGCTGGTCACCACAGCGCTCTCTCTCTCTCTCTCTCTCTTTTTTGCTTTCTTCTTTTATTGAGAAGAGGACACAGGGTAGAAATGGGGAGGCATCTCCAGGAGACACCCAGGACAGCAGCAGCCAAAAATCAGAAATGCCGCTGTGGCCAGGCCTCTACCTAATGCCACAGAGGTATGTGAGGAAGAGGTCCAACTCCCCACAGCTTGTTAACAGGCCATTCCCAGGAATATCAGTGGTCCCACAGTGACAGCTGCTCCCTCTGTCACGTGCCTGCGGTTTCTCAAAGCTGATCACATATGTCAGCAGCCTGTTATGTTGAGACATGGAACTCTACGTACATATATATTTTTCTTTTTTAGTATTTTATTTATTTGCAAGCAGAGAAAGATGGGGGGAGGAAGAGAGGGAGGGAGAAATGGACATGCCAGGGCATGGTGCCACTACAAACAAACTCCAGATGCATGCACTACTTTGTACATCTGGCTTTACATAGGTACTGGAGAATCAAACCCCAGTTGTTAGGCTTTGCAGACAAGTGCCATAACTGCTGAGCCTTCTCTCCAACCCTCTATGTACATATATTTGTCATGTGTTTAAACATGCCTTACTGCCCTTGAGATATAGCAGAAGACCTTACAGCCCTGAACCAAGGACTTTGTGATTAAAGGCCTTTCTGTACAGTAATACAGCGGTGCCTGGTTCTCTATCATCCTTGATGTGATCAGAGCCTCTTGGGTGTCCCCCTTTGTGGTCAGGTATTTATGCCTCAACTTTGTTCTCTATCCCTCTGAGACTCTGTTCCTCTTTGGGAGGGAGAGGCCTGATAAGGCTGCTGAGCCTCTGGGATGTGCCAGGCCATGCTCCCCAGTATTTTTTTAGCATGACCTATTTGCCATGGGTTCCAGTGTGAAACAGAAGAAATGGAGGACCCTGGTTCAAAGGAGTCATTGAGGACCTAGGCTGGCAGTATAGTATCACATTACACATGGTATAGGGACCCTTCCACAATGGCGCTAGGAGAGATAGTAAAGCAGATTTGACAAAACAAGTTAAGAGAGAATAAGTTAGTCTTTGCACAATTGAGCATTGATTAGCACTCTCGCACTGGCTCATAAACCATATCAAAGGAAATGTGTTAGCTGCTCCAGTATTGGTCCCCCGCTCCTGGTGGGAATGAGGATCTGTCTTTGTTGGACAGAAGTGGGGCCTTCTGGGAAAACCAGGGCTCCTAGAGAGTGGAGAGAAGGCACCAGCAGACCAGGAAATCTGAGGTAGAGGGAGGAGGCCAGCTGCAGTCTTCCCTCAGGCTCCTCCTGTAGGAGAGATCCCGGCTGGCCCACAGAGGCCCAGGGGGATGACAAGGCTTGGAGTGGGCATTTTGTTGCCTCCTACACACACGCGCTTCAGGGTTTGGCCTCAAGCCATGGAAGAGCTGTACTGTTGAGGAACTGGGTGGGCCACCTCTCCCATCTAGACAATGTGATGTTGAGAGCATCACAGGGCTGGGGAACGTGGGGATAGCTGGGAATCTGCTCCCAGTCACTGCAGCCTGCTGAGTACAAGGAACCAGCCAGCGGGAAGTACCTTCTGGGTGTGTAGTGCAGGCACTCATGTGGGGAGAGTGCAAAAGGACCAGAAACAGAGGGGAACTCAGCCCACATGCTTGGAAAGGTGATTCCAAAGGCTTTGCTCTAGCTGAGTTTTCCCAAGGCCAGATTGTCTCAGTCTTTCCTGCATATTGGGGACAGATGTGGCCTCTTCAGAGGACATAAACCTATGGAAAGAGGTAGTCCCTCCACATTCAAAGGTGGTCCAACAGGATAGAAAAACTTAAAGTGAGCTGCACCACTGGTGGTGACTAGCCGGGAGAACAGCCATCATCTTCCTGTGTTGGGCACCATCTGTGCTCTGGAGGCTGTGTGAGGATGAGCCACCTTTGGAGGGCCCAGGTCATTCCAAGAGGCCAGCTGCTTAAACAGGACATAAGGTCTGAGGACGGGCTGTAGACAGGGGGCTTAAGCTCCTATATACTTCTGTGTTCAGCATCTGTCTCCTCAGATGGGAGCCCTGTCTTTGTCCCCAGCTACATAGTAAAAGCTGCCTGGATATGTGTTGAATGATCAAATGAATGAAATTAAGAGCATTAAGGCCTATAGATTTTATTCCTGAGCAGAGAGGCAGATTTAAGGAGGGAGAGACTCAACCAGCAAGTCCTTCTTTCTGGGTTCTCAGGAAGATTAGGCTTCAATTAAACACTAAGCCCCTCCTCTCACTCAAGCAATGTGCTCCCAGGAGGTCGTCTAGACAGCATCTCTCAAACCTCAGTGTGCACACAGACACTTACAGATCTGATAGCAGTGAAGATCCCTAGGTGACAAGCCTGGGTGAAACCTGAGACTGCAAGCTCACAGAAGGTGCTTCTGACATGGGTCCAAGGGCCCCACCTAAGCAGCAAAGCCTGGATGAGTCCCTTATGATCTTTGATCTGACCTGTACTTAAACCTTGCCTGCACATCCATGCTGAGTACAGACTCAGGGAGGAGAAGGTCACAGCTAGTCCTGGCTTGGGTGACAAGGAAAGCCAGCTGGGCTGATCTTTCTAGCCCCTTCCCCTCCCTTTCATGCTGGCCCCTCACTAGTCCCCACCTGCTATCATGGGCTAGCAATCCCAGCAAAGGGCTGTGAGCTCCAAGCAGACTAAAGGTAGCCTCCTACCTTCTTAGAATAATATGATCTCTACAAAGAAGGTAACATGTCCTTGTACCGCATACTCATTTACCAACAGAGCAAGATTCTGGACTTACAAACCTCACACTGCTACCTTATATAGTCTGGAGCAGTTCATGAAGAAAGGTGTTCCTAAGGATGAACGCCTTCCATTCTGTGCAGCATCCCCAAGGCCTGAGGGATTCAGCAGATACATGCACCAGAACCCCTTGGTGCCTTCAACAACACTCTCAACACTTTCAACAGCACTCTCTCTCTCCCTCTCTCTCTCTCTCCCCCTCTGCTCTTGAGTTCTCTTCATATAGCAGCTGCCCAGGGCAATGTCTTCTACCTCTGTCCTGCCGCACGCTCATCCATAGCTGCACCAGTCACCCACCACCAGCCTCTGTCATTCTACCCTGACACTTCTCATCCTTGGTTCTGACAACTCTGACACTCCAGAGCCATCCTGTCCAGTCCATGCTCCCTAAACTACCTCCACTTTGGGTCAGGCCACCACCAGCTCCTACTAAGTACTCCTCCATACAGTCACACACCCTTCTAAGCCAGCATTTTTCAGATTATAAATCAAGTCCCAAAAGGCAGATCATAAAGTCAATTTCCTGGGTTGCAACCATGTTTTTTTTTTCTTTTAATGGAATCAAAATAACAGGACAGAAGGTATCAGAGTATCTTGTTCACAATAAGCAAATATGGCTCGTGAAACTTTGGTCTCAGTTATATGTGTGATGTGTGTTACATGTGACATATGTATGCATGTGTGTATGTACAGATGTGTATGTAAGTTGAGTCACATGATAACATCTATTTATTCCCAGGTCTTGGCCATCAAAGTCTGAAAGCTTCTTCCTCTGCCACCATGGTGGAGAGTCTTGCTGTGTCACTAGATGTGATGGGTGATCTTTACTGTCAACTTGACTGGATCTTGGAGCACCTCAGAGATCAATAAGACACATTCCTGAGTGTGTATATGAGGGCATCTCAAGAGAGAATTAATGAAGGGAAAGACTTTTCCCGCATGTGGGCAGTACCATCCCATAGGCTGGAGGCCCAGATGCAATAAGTAGCCAGTGTAGGCATTCTCTCTACTTTCTGGCCACAACGATGTGCTCTGTGCCGCCACATCCTTTCCACCATAATGACTAATGCTTTGAAACCATGCACCAAAATAAGCCTTTCCTCCATTAATTTGCTAATGTCACAGCTAAGCAAGAGTAACTAACACACGTGCACTTTCCCCAAGCCTACTGCAACCACCTGTCTTCATCTAACCTCACACAAACCTTTGCAGCTCTTGAGAAACCTCAGCCCTCACCTTGAGCCTTCCAGCTGCTTCTTCCCCCTTTCCTGGATACCTTTTCCTTCTTTCCCAGCTAACTTTTACCTGCTCTTCGGTATTTAGGTGAGCCTCCACTTGTCCTGCTCGCATGGGCCTCTGAGGATGGATGGGAAGGTAGCTGTGTGTGTGCCCCTTCTTAGCTCTTCCCCTTGGGCAACCCCAGTCAGCAGCGGGAAGGGCAGCATGGGAGGGAGCACACACTGCAAGTCAAACGCTCACTACAAGAACCAAAACACTGTGGACAACCAGCCACTTGGTGACCCCTGAAGTCTCTTGATCACCTGGAGGGCAGGAGCTAGTCTCATCTTGTAGTCCAGGACCTGGTCAAAGTGGAGGTACTTTACAAATATTTTGTAAGGTTGGCTTTGCATGGGTACTGGAGAATTGAACATGGGCCGGCAGGTGTTTATAAATAATTTGAATAGATGAAACCACAGAATTAACTGGTTTATACGCCAGCACTCCAGTTTGACAAACCACAAGGTTCCCAGGAGCCACCCTTCTTCCTTCCATGACCCAGCTACATTATCCAGCAGCAAGTGCTGGGCAGTGGAGCTGAGGCCCAGGGAGACTGGGCCCCTTGACTGAGGCGGCTGAGCTCCCTGTTTAGGCCGTAAGGTATTTCTGAACTTTTATCTTTGTTGGTCCTGAACATCTACAGTGCACAAAACTCTACACATAGCATGGTGCTATTCCTGGGTGTGGGTGGATGAGTGGGCCTGTTTGGCTTTTCTTTCTCCATCTAGAAAGAGGAGAAGGTAGTAAGGAAAGTCCCAGAAAGACAGCAAGGACTTTGTTTCAGACAGCTGTGCCTAAGGGACCCTCTTTGGTCTAGGTTCCTGGGAGTCACACTATTGGCTACAGGCCAGCCATAAAGAGCATCCACAGGGAGGCCTCCTGCAGAAATGAGCGGGCCAAGCTGAGTGACTAGAACAGTGGCTTAACTTCAAGTTGAGGAATGCTTAGCCACCTCCTTCCCCATCCTTCATGGGCTCCTCTGGTGGGGGCTGACCTAGATCCAGTCCACAGGATGCCACAGAAACAAATCATAATGTAACTCAAGCAGTATGAATTGGGAGCCAACAGTTCTAGCCTATATTCCCCACTGACCTTTAAAGTGGACTTACTAGCCAAGCAGGGGGAAGGTATCAGGACTGAAAGCAAGGACCAGTCACGCATCAGGCATGGTGTTTAGCCTCTTGGTACCTCTGATTCCTTACCTATAAAAAACAGAACCAAGAGCCGGATGTGGTGACACATGCCTTTAATCCCAGCATTCAGGAGGCAGAGGTAGGAGGATCGTCAAGAGTTCGAGGCCACCTTGAGACTGGGTGTGGTGGCACACACCTTTAATCCCAGAACTTGAGAGGCAGAGGTAGGAGGATCGCCAAGAGTTCGAGGCCACCCTGAGACTACATAGTGAATTCCAGGTCAGCCTGAGCCAGAGTGAGACTCTATCTCAAAAAGAAGAGATAGAGAGAGAACCAAGAACTGAGCTCACCTCAAGTGAGGTGATAAAGCTTGAGCAGTGCTGGGATGGGCTCTTGAGATGACGTTATTATGGTCCATCATGTGGTCACTGCAGGTGGAAATAGTGAGGGGAGGCAGGAATAGCAGAAAGCCCATAAGTAGAGGAGATGGGAGGGAAGGTGAGTAGCTAGTGAAGCGGTTTCTATCCTCTCCTGAAAAGAGTTGATAGCAGTCATCCTCAGCTCTCCTGATCTGCTAGGCCCCAGGATCTCTGCTGAACCATGAAAAAGGTAGCAGCCACCAGCTGGTGGGGGCTACTAATTTGCCAGCAGGCCTCAGTTTGCAGGACCCTGACCTTGGATCATTCATCTGGTCAATTCCCCAAGTTCAACAGCAGCCTTGTCTGCAGGTGACTGGGAGAAGACACCATATTGTCCACCACTACCAACACCATCCCAGTTATGGGGCTCCCTGACTGACACCTTTAGCAGTGCAAGGGGCTGGGTGTGTCCAAAGTAACAGAAGGCCGCATCTAGGAGCAGCCGGATCCCCCAGCAATACCCAGGCTGGGCTGTCGTTGTTCCGCACCCTCATCTCAGAAGCAGAACTCTGACCAGAAAGTCACCCCTTCCCATCAGTAGTCCACTGACTTCTAGCAGAACAGCACAAAGTAATGCAGGTGCTGCGGGCTTTTTCTTTGGCTTTGTCTGTTTTCCTTCTGACCCTAGTTTATTGGGAACATCTTTAATGAACCTTTCAATAAATGTTCCCGGCTGGCACCAAGGTGCACAAACCGAGCCCTTCCCTGTATTTCAGGGAAGCCCCCAAGGCTCTGCTATAATTAGAAGTCAATTAACTTAGAAACCATTAATATGGTTCTTGGAAGGCCTCCAGAACCCAGAGCCTCTTGGCTCTGTCCAGACTCCATGGAAAGTCACTCTGCTAACCCCATCTTCCAGAAGCAAGGGCTGTGAGCCCAGGGCAGGGAAAGGGTGGCTCCCTTTCTTACCTCTGCCCCTCTGCCCCGCTCCCTCCTATGGGGCTGAAGCCATCCTCCCTGCCTTGCTTCTCCTACTGTGCCTCCCTACCCCCTCTGCTGCCTGCCCCAGCTTGCTCCTTGCCAGAAGAAAAACACCCAGCAAGTTCATGACTAGAGGCAGCAAGTGCTTTCATCTTGCCTTGTAGGACTGGGGTACAAGAGAGTCTGGAACCTGGTCATTCCTGGCAGACCACCCAATAGACAGTACTGACTTGTGACAGCTACCTCCGAGTACCTGAGCAGTGAGGCTGAGCTCAGGGAAGATCCAGGCCCCAAACTCCAGGCTTTGCCAGTGACTCCGGTCAGGCCTCCTCACAATCTTTCAGGATGTCCTTCGTAGCCCCTCCTGGGAGGCCTGCTTCTCCCCAGGGGGAAACATCTCTGTGATCTTTTTTGATGATCATAAAGTTAATAATGACTATGAAACCATCTGTTCTAATCCTCATTCCTTGGTCACCTCTTCTCTCCCTTCCACTTTCTACCAAAATCTCAAGAGTCTTACCATGCATAGAGAAAGCTTGATGGCCATAGCCATGAATCATATTCTCTGTGATGTCTTTGTCGTTTAGAAATAGACAGTTTAGGGCTGGAGAAATGGCCTAGTGGTTAAGGCGCTTGCTGGCAAAGCCAAAGGACCTAGGTTCAATTCCCCAGAATCCATGGAAGCCAGATACACAAGGTAGCACATGCATCTGGAGTTCATTTGCGTTGGCTGAAGGCCCTAGTGTGCCCATTCTCTCTGCCTCCTCTCTCTCTCTCTCTCTCTCTCTCTCTCTCTCTCTCAAATAAATAAATAAAATTTAAATAAAAAGAAATAGACAGTTGAGCCCTGCATGGGTTCTTTTCCAAGTTCTGGGGACATGCTAAACACCTCTAGCCCACATTTTTGTTGTTTTTTGTTTGTTTATTGCAATACTAGTTAAGAGTAACATCTTAGGGCTGGAGAGATGGCTTAGTGGCTAAGGCATTTTCCTGCAAAGCCTAAGGGCCCAGGTTTGATTGCCAGGTCCCATATAAGCCAGATGCACAAGGTAGCACATGCATCTGGAGTTCATTTGCAGTGGCTGGAGGTCCTGGCACACTCATTTTCTCCCTCTCTCTTTCTCTCTCTCTCCCTCTCTCTGTCTCTAATGAATAAATGAAAATAATAATAAAAGAGTGACATCTTAAAGTCCTTCCTGGATCTCATCCACCTTCCCCTGTCAGGAGCTCACTGCTCTATAGGCACAGGGGTGCGAGGCTAGACTGGTCTCTGCCTGGGCACTCAGGAAGGCAACAAACCCAGCAGATATGGACCCCTCCCCAACACCTCTCTCTAAATATTTATGTCTTGGATGCTTCTCCTATGTGTGTGTTCTTTCTCCAGAATTCTCACTGAATAGGATTTTAAGTCTCAGGGATTACAAAAGTAGATGCCGTATGTCCAAACACTCAAGGATGTCCCTGGCTTACACAGCTCTCTCCTATGTCTACAATTCATTTTCTTTGTATTCAATACATAATCTTGTGGCTACTTCTCTCAATGATGTCCTTAGGGTATCAGTTATTTTTGTGAACAAATACCTGACCAGAAACAACTTAGGGAAGGAAAGAGTTTATTTTGGCTTTCAGGTCCAGAGGGTAGAATCCATCATGGTAGAGAAGGAGGAAGTCTGTATTACATTAGACATTTAGCAGGATGGAAGGAGAGAACAAGAGCAGTAAGTAGAGTTGGGTGCTAACACCTCAAGGCCTACCCCCAATGACATACTTTTTCTACCTAGGGTTCACCCCTTAAAAGTTCCACTGTCATTCCCAAACAGCTAGGGACTAAGTATTCAAACACATTAGCATATGGGGGACCTCTTACACTCAAATCATCACATATATTGTAAGGATAAAGTCCTACAACTAGGAAACAAAGAATAAAGGAAATAGGGAGGGGGAGAGAAGAAGGGGGAGAGAAGTCCCATTCACCATGGTCTGCTTGAACCACCCTACCTCATATTTTCATGCGTGAAATTGAGAATTACTGGTTTCCATGACCAACGATACTGACAAGAGAATTCGGGGTAAAAGGTCTAGGAGGTGTCCAGGGCCTAAGTTGACTTGTGGTCTGAGTTAGCAATGGATTCTGGGAAGTTCCTTATATGCCCCACCTCTCAGAGAAGATGTGCTTTCCGTCATTAATTTGCCCCAGTGTCAACACTGACTGAAGTGTGGCACCTAGAGAGTCTAGTGGGTCACATGAGCACCTCACGTCTCTTTGTACAACCAGGGTAATTAACACCCATACTCCCAGCTAAAATTGCTTGAGCTAGAAACACGAGTCTCCTGTTCATAGAGTAAAATGTGAACAGATTACACTCCTCCAGCAAAGCAGTCTGCCAAGTTGTAGGAGTTGTAACATAGATCCCTGGGCTGTAGCCATCCTCTTGTCTATTAAGTCGTTGTGTGACGTGGACAAGTAACTCACTGAGCCTGTCTGGCTTTCACTCATCTCAACAGCAAAACTAAGTGGTTGAACTCCTACATTCTCTTACCCTCCACTCCGATGGATAATCCAGGCCTCACAAAGAGAGGGATGCTTCCAGTGGGGCCAAGAGACAGAGATGGACTATCCTCAGACACCAGCAGCATCTCCAAGAATCCTCTTGTTGCCCTGCAGGTCAAAGGATCAGCCCGGGCTACCCCATACTTAAAGCTATATAAGATCATGCTTGAATCTTTTGGCGCACATTAAATTCCAGCCCCCAGCTCAGGTTTAAACAGAAGCTTCTATGTGCTCCATCCTCCTTCTGGGAGTTCTTTCTGGATATAATGTGACATTGGTGAGGGCTCTTGAGCTGGTCCCAGGGCACTAGCTTGGGATTCCAAGTCTGCCTTTTTCTTGGGGCACAATATTTTCCATGCTGTCCATTGGAAAATACCTTACATTCAGTGGGGCACAATAAAGGGAAGAGGCAGCTGGCCCCAAGGCTGGGAGCCATGCCCACCTGACACTAATGGAGTGTATCTTTCAGGTGCTCCCCCAGGAGAGCATGGCCCACGTAGGGGACTACAAGTGGATGTCCTGGCTCCCTGTCCTGGTGGTAAGTGGCTCTGAGTACCTGTTCCCACTGCACCCTTATGCCAGTACCTGCAAACCATGCCCTTGCCAGCTGTGCTGCCTCAGACCACCTTTAGCCTCTCAGGCCTTGGTTTCCCCAGCTGTCAGAGCAGAATGAAAACAAAAGCACCCTCTTCCAAGAGCTCTTATGAGGACAAAATGAAGTTATCTCTACTTAGAACCCAGCACCACTCAGACTCCAATGGGACTATTTATCAAGCACTCCCTTCGACAGTGCTGTTCAAGCCACACCAATGCCTATAAGATGAGCCCAAGCTGGAAGATCCTGCATTCCAGGATTCTTTCTAGAAGGAAGAGTGAGGATGCTATGTTGTTAAAAGACAAGTATTGGGGTGCTAGCTGCCTAGAGGCTCAAGAGAAAGGGTACCTCCTTCTTGACCTTGAAGAGAATCCAAGGCACACTGTGTGTAAGAAGGTGACCTGGCATGGCTTTGATCAGAGGATGGGTTTGGACAACAGGGTCAGGAGGAAGTGGTTCAGGGGATAGCTACTGATGGGAGGTAGGGTGGCCATGCCCAGCTGATGACCTACAAGTGCCTGTGCTCAGTAGCCACTAGCCAGCCCCTTCCAGGCTGAGCCCCTGCACTGCCAGCTCCTACTGCTCAGGCTAATCTTGGAAGCAAACATGTGTGCCTTGAGAAGGTGTGGAAACCAAACACCCCTTCTGTGGCAGGTGTCTCTGATGTGCTCGGCCAAGGCAGAGGATTCCAACTGTGGCGAGAATGAGTATCACAACCAGACCACCGGGCTGTGCCACCAGTGCCCCCCCTGTGGGCCAGGGGAGGAGCCCTACATGGTAAGGATCGGTCTATTCCCATGAGCTCTGAGGTAGACCAAGGGGTTTGCTTAGAGCACCATCTCACTGAACTGGCATTGAAAGCCAAGAGGCAGCCAAAGTAGATTAAACCAGCCAGTTGTGGTCACCAGACAATGAGGCTGAGTGAGCTGCTAAGAGCATATTTGTCAGGTGTTCTGAATGCTTCAAGAATATAGCTTCCTGTTCTGCCCTTACTAAATGAGTGCTAAATTGGGAGTGTGACCGAATACTCTCCAGTAACGTGCATCCGTCCTGAGCATCTGATCTCCTTCTGTAGGAGGGTAAGTGCACATGCTCTGTGAACCACAGGAAACATGTCCAGGGCCACAGTATTCGAGGTTCTTGGAAAGCTTTAAGGAAAGTCAAACACTCAGAGCTGATCATCTAACGGAGCATCTCTGGGAGCCAGTGGGCCTATTTCAGGGACCTCAGAAGAGGAGCACTGTCCAAGGCCAAACACAGTGAGGGAGAGTGAGCTCAGAGCCAGAGCTGGGGAAGTAGGGCCTTTGCAGTTAGGATAAGTCAGGAAGCTAAAGCCAGCTTCTGGAAACAAGTAGTGTGTCACTGTGCAAGCCTCTTGCGGTCCATTGATATGCTCTCATGTCTTCTGTCTGCCTTCCTGGCAGTCCTGCGGCTATGGCATCAAAGATGAGGACTATGGCTGTGTACCCTGTCCAGCGGAGAAGTTTTCCAAAGGAGGCTATCAGATATGCAGGCGTCACAAAGACTGTGAGGGCTTCTTTCGGGCCACTGTGCTGACACCAGGAGACATGGAGAATGATGCTGAGTGTGGCCCGTGTCTCCCTGGGTAAGTGTGGGCTGTGCTGGACTGACCTCTGCCTAGTAAGGGGTAAGGACCCTGTGAACAGGAACTTGTGGATATCACAGGCCTTGGGACAATGCCATACCTTTGTCTCCTTCTACTGGGGACAGTGGCATACTGATGGTAAATCCTGCCACCTCTCATGAACATACAGCCTATTGGTACGTACATGTTCATGTCTCTTATGTGGGCAATAATCATCATAGTATGGTCTGTCTACATGAAATAAAGTGGTTGATACTTACAATGAAATAATACACATGAAGTATTCTGAAAGGGGGAAATCCTTTCAAATAATACAGGAAAGTATTATTTTTTTCTATTCCGAGACAGCTGAGGGTAAAGGCTACTAATAAAGAAGTTTGAGTACCAGGATGCCTGTATTTCCACTACATTCATATTTGTATCAAAAGTCTTCCAAAAAAGCGATCAGCCTGAAAGACAGAGAGAACTTTCTTTTGTCAAGGTAGAACACATTAGCAAATTCTGCCTGGGATCAGACAATTCCTGCCTTGACTCCTAGAGAATACTGTTATGGCTGTTGCTGCTGCCTCCCTCTAGCGGTCACATCACATAATGCTTTGCAAGACTGCAGGCAGAAAGGGAAAGCATGTGGGAGGTAGAAGTGGTGGAGGTCCTGGAGATGAGAGTGAATGACGGTGCTGGTGAGGAGGTGATGATACAGGTGTGGGTGGTGGAGGTTGTGCTGTAAGTGATGGTGGTGAGGAGGTGATGATCCAGGTGAGGGTGGTGGAGGTTGTGCTGTAAGTGATGGTGGTGAGGAGGTAATAATCCAGGTGAGGGTGGCGGAGGTTGTACTGTAAGTGACGGGGGTGGTGAGGAGTTGATGATCCAGGTGAGGGTGGTGGAGGTTGTGATATAAGTGATGGTGGTGAGGTGGTGATGATCCAGGTGAGGGTGGTGGAGGTTGTGCTGTAAGTGATGGTGGTGAGGAGGTGATGATCCAGGTGAGGGTGGTGGAGGTTGTGATATAAGTGATGGTGGTGGTGAGGAGTTGATGATACAGGTGAGGGTGGTGGAGGTTGTGATATAAGTGATGGTGGTGAGGTGGTGACGATCCAGGTGAGGGTGGTGGAGGTTGTGCTGTAAGTGATGGTGGTGAGGTGGTGACGATACAGATGAGGGTGGTGGAAGTTGTGCTGTAAGTGATGGTGGTGAGGTGGTGACGATCCAGGTGAGGGTGGTGGAGGTTGTGCTGTAAGTGATGGTGGTGACGATCCAGGTGAGGGTGGTGGAGGTTGTGCTGTAAGTGATGGTGGTGACGTGGTGACAATACAGGTAGGGGTGGTGGAGGTTGTGCTGTAAGTGATGGTGGTGACGATCCAGGTGAGGGTGGTGGAGGTTGTGCTGTAAGTGATGGTGGTGATGTGGTGACAATACAGGTAAGGGTGGTGGAGGTTGTGCTGTAAGTGATGGTGGTGACGATCCAGGTGAGGGTGGTGGAGGTTGTGCTGTAAGTGATGGTGGTGATGTGGTGACAATACAGGTAAGGGTGGTGGAGGTTGTGCTGTAAGTGATGGTGGTGACTAGGTGATGATCCAGGTGAGGGTGGTGGAGGTTGTGCTGTAAGTGACGGTGGTGGTGAGGCAGTGATGATACAGGTGTGGGTGGTGGAGGTTGTGCTGTAAGTGACGGTGGTGGTGAGGCAGTGATGATACAGGTGTGGGTGGTGGAGGTTGTGCTGTAAGTGACGGTGGTGGTGAGGCAGTGATGATACAGGTGTAGGTGGTGGAGGTTGTACTGTAAGTGATGGTGATGAGGAGGTGATGATACAGGTGAGGGTGGTGGAGGTTGTACTATAAATGATGGTGGTGAGGAGGTGATGATATAGGTGAGGGTGGTGGAGGTTGTACTGTAAGTGACGGTGGTAGGGGTTGTGCTGTAAGTGATGATGGTGATAAGGTAGTGATGACACAGGTGTGGGTGTTATAGGTTATGCTGAATACTGAACATTACCTTCTAAAAAGAAGAAAGTACAAAAAAGTCAGAAAGACCCAGCAGCTTCAAAATAGGTCAACTGTGAATTCATTCTCCACATGAGACATTACACACACATACACACCCCTCAGTTCTGTTTTGTTACAGAAGTACTCGCCCTCCTGGCTTCTACCACTGTCTGATGTATGTTGGTGACAGGACCCCATCCCAGATCCCAGTGTTCTTTTCTCCAGTTCAGGACTTTCTCACAAGCCAGACTCAGATATCCAAGTATTTCTGAGAGTCTCACACAAAGTAAAACTCAAGCATATTTGCCAAGCAGATTTATAAAATAGTAGACCCTCCTCACACAACCAGATTATTTAATATGGAAAAAGCAGATAGGTATATACAGGGAGGAAAGTAAACTGTTCCCTTTAAACACAATAATAAACTTAGAAGTTTCCTAGTTTAATTGTGGCAGTGACTGTGCTGTGGGGTTCCAGGAAAGGAACATCAGTTTTGGAACTAGCATCAGCATCTCCCCGTCCAAATGCACAAGCGCACATCGAGGGGACTGCTCAATAAGGACCCTGAGCTTGCCTGTGAGGAACAAAAATTCATTAGAAACTTGACATCAGATAGCTAGAATTAGTCTCTGATAGATTACATGCTTTCTTGAATTTTATCTTGATTCATTCATTCATTCATTCATTCAGTGGCTTCATTGATTTTTCACAGTTCAAATATATGATCCACAAAAGACATGCTGAGCTTCTGTGAACTACTTATTGTGTTAGTTACTCATTCATTACTGTGTCCAAATACCTGGTAAGAAGCACCTGAAGGAAGGAAAAGTTTACTTTAGTTTACAGTTCCAGGTTGCAGTCCATCATGGCAGGAAAGGCATGGCAGCAGGAAATGAGGCAGCTGGTCACATTCAGTCCCCAACAAAGAAGCAGCAGTGAGGAAGCAGTCCTGCTAAGCTTGCTTTCTCCATTTCATTCAGTCCAGGACCCCAGCCCAGGGAATGAGGCTGCCCACAGTTAGAGTGGGTCCTCCCACCTCAGTTAAGCTAGTATAGGAAACACCTTACAGAGATTTGTTTCCATGCGTTCCTGTTTCCACAATCCTGTCAGTTGACAACCAAAGATGAACCACCACAAGTCTACTTCTTGTCACCTTGACATGCACACATAGCACTTTTAGACCATAACTTCCCACCTTTTGTCCCCATAGGCTCATGGCCAGCTCATATGAAAAATGCATCAAGTCCAACTTCAAAAGTCCTCATATTCTTTAATGGTTCTAATATTGTTCAAAAGTGCAAGTGCAGGGGCTGGAGAGATGGCTTAGCGGTTAAACGCTTGCCTATGAAGCCTAAGGACCCCGGTTCAAGGCTCGATTCTCCAGACCCACGTAAGCCAGATGCACAAGGGGGTGCATGCATCTGGAGTTCGTTTGCAGTGGCTGGAGGCCCTGGAGCACCCATTCTCTCTCTCTCTCTCTCTCTCTCTCTCTCTCTCTCTCTCTCTCTCTCCTGCCTATTTCTGTATCTCTCTCTCTCTCTCACACTCTCTCTCAAATAAATAAATAAATAATAAAATATTTTTTTTAAAAAAAGTGCAAGTGCAGGACTGGAAAGATGGCCCAGCAGTTAAAGATACTTATTTTCAAAGTGATGGCTCAGATTTCATACCCCAGTACCCACATAAAGCCAGATGCACAAAGTGAATGTGGAGTTTATTTACAGTGTCAGGAGGCCCTGGCATGCCCATTCTCTCTCTCTCTCTCTCTCTCTCTCTCTCTCTCTCTCTCTCTCTCTATCTCTATCTCTATCTCCCCTCACTCTCTCTCAAATAAAGAAAGAAAAATATTTTTTTAAAAAAAATTAAAAAGTGGGTTGGAGAGACGGCTTAGTGGTTAAGGTGCTTGCCAGCAAAGCCAGAGGACCCAGGTTCTATTCCCCAGTACCCATGTAAAGCCATATGCACAAGGTGGTGCATGCATCTGGAGTTCATTTGCAGTGGCTAGGAGGCCCTAGCATGCCCATTCTCTCTCACACACACTCCATGTATATGTGTGTGTGTGTGTGTGTGTGTGTGTGTGTGTGTGTGTGTATCTGCCTCTCTCTCTTCCTCCCCTTCTCAAATAAATAAATAAAATATTTTTAAATTATGGCTGGAGAGATGGCTTAGTGGTTAAGGCACTTGCCTGTGAAGCCTAAGAACTCATGTTTGAATCTCCAGGTCCCATGTAAGCCAGACACATAGTGATAAGAGCATGCAATGTCACACATGCACACAAGGGGTGCACATGTCTGGAGTTCATTTGCAGTGGCTGAAGGCCCTGGTGCACACATCTTTCTTTCTTTCTCTCTGCCTCTTTCCCTCTCAAATAAATAATAATAATAAATTAAGTATAAGTGCAGAGGCCCTTCTGAGGCCTAGTCAGTCTATTAACCACAAGCTCTTGTGATATCAAAACACAAGCTACATACTTTAAACATAAAATGGCATACAGTAAACATCCCCAATACACTAACTTGAGGCTTCAGCTTGCAATTGATGCAGGTCCCCATGCAGGACCCCAAGTAGGGCTGTGTGTTAGAAGGATCAGTTTAACAGCAGCAAGGGAAATGGCCAAGTAGGGAAGAGCAAGGATGCGCTGGGAAGTGGTGGAACTCAGCAGGAGCACAGGGAGTGGAGAGGGCTTTGCAGGAACCAGCACAGACTCGTGTCCCTGACAGAGACACAGAGAAGTCTCTTGACTTGTCCTCCCTCGAGTCAGTATTGACAGTGGCACCATGTGCTCAGATGCAGGGTACAAGCACAAGAATTTGGCAGGAGATGAAGACAAGTAGAGGCTAACTATGTGGAATCAGGTTCTTTGGGACATACAGACCAAACTCTCTCACACAGATGGACAGAAGGGTGTAATACTCAAGGTGAGACCCAGGCTGAGCTATGACTTGAGGTCATCTATGCATTGGTGGGGCTACAGCTACTGATCCAAATAGGGTCTCCGTGAAGCAGCTTTGCAGTGGGTCAGAGGAGTATGGGTCAATGCACAGGGAAACTTCCTGACCACCACACCTGGTTCTGACCTGGCCTATAGGCGAGCCTCATAGCTGTGCAAAATTAGTAGTCCTTGAAATTCATTGTCATTTTGTTCCAGGGATCTTAAGAGGGCAGCCTGTTTTATCATCCCTGAGAGACCCAACCTGCTCCACAGCGTAGTAACTTTATCTTCAGCACCTGGGACAGAGGCGGGCGCCCCCTGAGCAAGGGAGGGTCGCATGTCAATACCCATCCATCTCAGCAGGGCGGCTCATTGCTCCATGTGGAACTGTAGTCAGTTCCTTGTTTGGCTTGTGGTACATATGTCTGCTTAAAGCAATCACTCTCAACTCCAAGGCCGCCAAATAGGAGGCCCCCACTTTACCTCCAGTTCTCATGGCCCTCTTCATGGCTAACATCCCCTGAAGAGCTCCCACTTCCTGTTGCATGCTTGAGGTTTACAGAACAAAATGAGGCTCTCATGCTGTCACAGAGGACTATGGGGCATTTTGTCAAGCTGGCATGATTAACTCCATGAAAGGCTGTTTTCATTCGTGAACTGCTGGGATTATGGGCTGGGAGGCCGATTATCTCGCATTTGTCTTTCTGAGGCCAAGGGCTGTTTGGCCCTCTCCCCTCTCTGTGGTTTGGCAGGCGCTGGCTCCCATTCTCACTTATCTGCATGTGGCCCAGACACTTGCTGAACAATGAGCAATACAAGGGGTTTTCCTATTGGGAAAAGTTTGTGTGGGAGGAAAAGACAGGAGGTAAGAACAAGTGAAGAGGGAAGAGGTCGCATTTCACAACCTCCCCCACATTGGCAGAGCCTGCCCCTGGGTAGTTAAGGCTCCCAAGTAGACACTCCCCTCACACTGGCAAGCAACTGGGGGGACTCAGAGACTAGCTCTACATGACAATATGTCAGAGGAAAATGACCAAGGGGCATCCATTTCAAGCTTAGGAGTCCTGGGAAAAGGGACTCAGCAGGAGAAATCAACTTCCTCCTGTCTGGGAGAAGGTCAGTCTCTGAATAGAAGATTCTAGAGGTCTTGTTTAAACTGAATTTTGCCCTCTTTAATCAGCTCAGAAAGAACAGGGGGGAGAGGAAAGAAAACTACATGTGATTCCCAACTTAATCATGGTTCAGCTTAGCATTTTTCTACTCATTCAAGTAGAAACCATACCTTAAAGTAGTGCTGAGTCCCCATGCATCCAGCCTGTCTTGCACTCTCAGAACAGAACTGCATGAGAGAGCTGACACGTCATTATGAAGTAGGCTTTGTGTTAGTTGATGCTGCCCAGCTGCAGGTGAATGTGTGTATGCTAAGCATGTCAGAGCAGCTCCACTGGCCAAGTTGTATGGCAGGTTGAATGTACTGAATACATTTTCTGCTTAACAATGTCGTTGACATACAATGAATGAGCTTATCAGAACACAACCCCATGGTAAGTTGTGATTCTTAGAGCATCTGTAGGGAGTATCAGAATGTGGATCAAAGAGTAGGAAAGCATGCCCTTACAAAATAGCAAGTGCACTTGACAATAGCTGGGCCACAGATTCCTGGACGAACATGACTTCAGATTGAAGAAGCTGTCAGAAGGCAGAAGATAGGCCAGGAGTCTCCAGTTCTGTCTAACCCTACATAGAGCTATGATGTAAGCTTCACCATGAAAAGTTTCAAATAGTCCTGAGAGAAAACTCAACATATAAAAATGTTTCCTGCAGGGGCTGTGGAGATGGCTCAGCAGCTAATGGTACTTGCTGACAAAGCCTGCCAGCCCAGGTTTGGTTCCCCAGAACCCATGTAAAGTCAGATTCACAAAGTGGAACATGCATCTGGAGTTCATTTGCAGTGGCAAGAAACCCTAGTGTGCCCTCTCTCTCCCTCCCTCTCTTTCTTTCCCTCTCTCCTTTCTCACCCCCCCACTCTGTGTTTGTTTCTCTGCTCACAAATAAATAAATAAATAAAAATATTTTGAAAAAATAAAAACTATGTTCTCTGCATCAATACACACTAGAACCAGTGGCTGCTTCTTATCTGGAAGCATGTGATACTTGTGCCAGGTAAGCCATGCAAATTAACAGTCTCCTGGAGCCAACTATTCTTAAAAATGTAATAGCCTCTCAATGTTGCTCCTTCGCTGTTACTACATGGCACAGCTTAGTCCAAATACACAACCAGGGCCAGGACAGACACATGGACTTCCAAGCATTCAAAGCCCCTGTGCATCTCAGAAAGAGACCTCCAGATGAGAGCAGTCAGCCTACAGCAGAAGGTATTCACCTCCCAAGAACAGGCCACTCCACCACAGATGTAGCCTTGGGACTGAGCCAGCCTGCAGCCTCTCCCCAGGCCCTCAAGGTGTAGGACCGCCAGTGGGTAGCATGTCCTAAAGCCCAAGTGATGCACATCTATGCCATGGCATGTGGCGTGTATAGATAGGACAGGAGGGCCTCTTCTGTTTGTCTCAGCACTTTCAACTTGAGGAGAGCAGAATGTGGTGTCATTCATTCACTTGTCTAACCAATATTTACTAGCAACTTTTCCTCAGTACCTAACAAGAGTTATGAGGAAATCAGTTGTGCACAAGGTTGCCCTCATTAGCATGTGGTCATGAAAGGACAGGAAAGAGAATGGCATGGAGGTAAGGATGAAAAGAGGAGGAAGTTGTAGCCTGAAGCTGTCTCCCAGAAATGACATATTGGACCTAGATGTTAGAAAGCTGCAGGTAAAACTGCCTGGCCAGCCTGGTACCTATCATGTTCATGAGGCCACATGGCAGGCACTCACCCCCTGCTGGACGGATCTGCCAACGGTCCCTGCAGGGCTCCACAGTTCGCTGACAAAGATGGCTTCCCAAGGGGCCAGAGGGTGCACTTGCGAGCTTTACCCAGAAGGCTTAACAGTAAAACTGGCTGTTGTGGCTTCTCTGTGGGGTGTTTTGAGATTGGTTAATTAATGTTTACAAGATATACAGGGATCTGAGGATAAAAGGCTTTGAGGAAGGGCAGGCAATTATAACCCTAATGTTACTGGTAATGGTCCAAGCGCAGGCAGGCTCCCCCTTGCACTGTACTGCTTGCCACCCACAGCCATCAGTGAGGCCTTTGTGGTGCATGGCTAATAAGAAGAAGATTAGAAAACAACCACAGCAATATCCAATAGTGGAGAAAGAAGTTTTTCTGTTTTCATCTCTTGAACTGTAATCAGGGCAAGTGCTGGCACCAGCTCACTTTATCTAATTTGATTTCTCACAATGTGATAAATGGCTGCATGGTCATCCAGTTGAACATTTGTTTAAGAGAACTAGCTCACATCAAGATAGGAGCCAAATCAGCAAGGGGAAGGACCCTGGGAGCCTAGGGAGATGGTGTCCACTGAAGGCTATGCTGTGGAAGGGGGAGAAGCCCGGAGGGAACATGAGCCTCAGCAGCAGCGGCTGTGGCTGTACCCACGATGCTGGTGTAGCAGGGGCATCGTTTGGGGATAGAGGGCTTGAAGCTATGTTAGGGTGAGTGATCCATCTTTTTCTTTAGGTACTGTAACTGCAGGCTGAACTGTGACAGTTGTAAGTGTCTTTGGTCAAGTACAATTAGCTGTATTGAGATCTGGTTGCATTTCAAGCCATCTTCAAGGCCATCTGCACTGACCTGTCTGACCATTGTAAACGTTTTCTGTCTTTCTGTCTCTGGTACTTTGCTGCCCACCCAGGCAGATGTCGATGGTACGGCCCCAGGTGTCCCCCAGGGACATAAGGCACTTTTACCTACAGCCCCACAAACCTACAGGCTTCGAGAAGAATGGCACTGAAGGTGTTTCTCCTCTGAGGGATCCCAATCCTTCTTGGTGACACAGATTGCTAAACAGGACCTACATGTGGTGGGCACATATAGCCTATAGCTGGAGGGCATTGATGACACACACACACACACACACACACACACACACACACCTCAGGAAAGGAATAAAGACAGAAGAGCATTAGAGAACAGGCTTAAATTGACTCAATACTGGGAAAAGAATGTTCCATTTCAGGACGTGCTATATACCCTCCCTTTCTCCCACTGAGCTATCTCATGCCTGGTTTTGGCCACAGCCTGCTAAGAGACCATGTTGCCATGTGGATTGTGCTTGTGTGATACCACGCACTTACATGTCTGTTTTGTCTTACCTTGCCTCCTATAGCTACTACATGCTGGAAAACAGGCCGAGGAACATCTATGGCATGGTCTGCTACTCTTGCCTTCTGGCACCCCCCAACACCAAGGAATGTGAGTGCTGCTTCCTGATATTACCCTATTTGTCCAGAGCTGGTGTGTTTAGTAACGAAGTGTAGGAAGAAGCCAATCCCATCCCCTAGGCAGAATCAGCACAGTGAAGGCATAAGCTAGGGATGGGCTCTGCTACAGACAAGCTTTGAGTTAGATGCCAAAGCTGTCTTGCTGTTCTGCTACCAGAAAGTCACTTGGTCCCAATTCCCCAATGCCCATCTGTCATGTGAGGTTACTAAGAGCAGACCTCCAGACTGGGAGACTATTGGGAAATCCCATGGGATTACAGATATGGAGCGATTATGAAAGTGCTGCAAAGTTCTAGATGGTTTTAAGTTCTCATATGTATATATAGTCACATGAGGCTAAGAGAAATATAAAACTGATCACAAGTTATCAGGTAATGAAATGGATTCTGAAAGCTCGTGAGTGTATAATCAGGCTCTCGAGTGTATAATCCCTCCTTGGTTTGTTTCGTTCCTGATCATTTGTGTTTTCCTTTATGAAGAGGGGCCTCTGCTTCAGACACTCCCAGTATCTAGTCTCTTGGACTTGTGGTCTGAGTGGTGCTGACAGAGGTAGGATGAAGGATAGCTGGGACAAAGTTGGCCTCTCCACCAGGCCTGTAGCCCCATGCACGTCAAGCGGGGGGTAGACTGACAAAAATGTCTCTCTCCTTGCTCTCCACCCATCCCTATTTTCTCACAAAATACCTATCTCATCCATTCTCTAAAAGCTGAGTGACGGATCATCATCTCACCCCCACTTTCTGGTGAAGCCCAAGAGGATGGTTTGCTCTATGGAGCAGGATGTCTGGGGGCAGGGGTGCCAGAGAATGGAGGAGCCAGAGGGCATAATAGATCTCATGTCTTTAAGTCTGAACTTCCTTCACTATATGCTAATTAGTTCACAAATTAGAGGAGGCCCTGGGGCTCCTGGCTGCCAGCCTGACCTGTGGTAAAGTCAGCTTCCATTGCTAATATGTCTTCTGTCAGAGGATCTAAATCTGGGATGAGGCCCTCACCTGAGTGGAAGATGTCGGGATCACTGCAGCTACCAGAAAAGGCTCTTTGCCCGTGAAGCCCGGGAGAAGAGCAGCTCTCCCCAGGGCTCCTCACACAGGCACAGGCCTTTCCCTAATTGCCTGGCCAGTCAGAAGAGTTGATCGTCAGCACAAGAATCTGTCTCAATCCAATATGGCAAAAAAAAAAAAAAAGAAAAAGAAAAAGAAAAAAATCCCCTAACTCCTAGAGATTTGAAAACTGAGCACACTTCCTCCATTCCTTAATTGTTTAACTGATAGCAAGTTCCCAGAAGGCCTCATAGCAGGTTCTTATGACTGAGCAAGAAAAGCTCCAGTTCCACTGTGCTACCAGTTAGCTCCAACTGGGGTCCTCTTGGACCAGTCTCCAGGTCTCTGTTTGCACAGCCCGCAAAGCCTTGTGTATGACACAATGTGGATGAAGCCCTGCCTAACAGAGGTGGCACCTTCCCTAGTCAGCGCTTCCAGGATCTCACAGTGAACTGGACACATTTGTCTCTACTGTTTTGCTTTGCAATAGACCTTGAATGAAAAATCTCTGCCCATTTTCTAGGATAACAGTTTTCATCAATGTTGCAGTCAGGTTCACATTGCTGGCAAAACAAAAAACACCTGACCAAGAACAGCTTATGGGGGGGAAATGGGTTTATTTTAGCTTACAGACTCGAGGGGAAGCTCCATGATGGCAGGGAAAAATGATGGCATGAGCAGAGGGTGGACATTACCTCCTGGCCAGCATCAGATGGACAACAACAACAGGAGATTGTGCCAAACACTGGCAAGAGGAAGCTGGCTATTACACCCCATTAGCCCGCCACCAACAATAAATTGCCTCCAGGAGGCTTTAATTCCCAAATTGCCATCAGCTGGGGACCTAGCATTCAGAACACATGAGTTAGTGGGGGACATCTGAATCAAACCACCATAATCAACTTTTACCAAATACTTGAGTCTTACTCATTTAAAGCCAGGGTCCACATTGGAAACAAACATAGATCAACAGCTGACCACCCAATGAATCCTACCAGGAGAAGCAGTTCCATTTAAAGTTTGTCCCAATAGGGCCATGCAACTAAGAAATACATACCAAGTTTTGAATGAGGTAGTTGAGGAACCCTCAGCCACTAAACATTTTGATAGTGCCAAGTTAGTCCCCATGAGAGCAAGGTAAAAACTGATGCAAGAGAACATGTATGAGGAGGCATCTGGCCCTGGCATACTGCTCTGTAGAATGTGCACCAGGACTTCATCTCCAGGTCAGTAATACAGATGCCAGGGCATCCCATCAAACACCCTGAAGGTGGGACAGCTTGTTGACTTGCGCCTGGCGACAAGGGCACAGTGAGAAACCAGGAATAGCCCACGCTTCTGGTTCCATGGTTCTTCTCTCTCTCTCCCCTTATTCTTAGGTTTTCTCAAACCTACCCTACTTAACACACAATATACTTGAGTCAACATCATATGTTTTCATAAGATTAACATGCATACTTTTATAATTCTGGGTAATTCAGAGCAGGTGTTTGTTTCTTCTGAGGATTTTCCAACCACTTAAGAAACAACAGAAGCACGCTGAAGTAATTACCAGGAACCTGGTTCCATCTCCCAAGGCCTGTAGGGGCCTTTCTGGTCACTCTCAAAGTGTACTCAAGGCTTTCCTAGGTGGTCCTTCTGGGCAAGATCCACCCTGATGTCCTCAGTAACTGGTTTATATGTATAATAACAGTGAGAGACTTGGGTACACCTGCACCAGGTCAGCCTGGCAGCCCAGGGATAGGCAAGATGGGGGACTGCTCTACTCATATCATACGTTCTATCTCATGGAGGGCAGAGGACACTGAACTGGGGATGAAAGAGTCCAAATAATCTGCCAATTGGTTGGTAGCATGACTGCAGTTGGGGCATTTTTTAACCATAAGGCACATTCTATTTCACCTTCCTATAACAAAGTCATCACCTGAGAACATTCAAATGATGTACACATGTGTTTATTTGGGCTGTGTTTCTTCATTTCCCTCCCTTCACTGAAAGGATGGCTTCATTCCCTGGTGCCCAGGAATGAGCCTGAGAGGTCCATAGTCAGCCATATGTTGCTGCCCTTCAGCGCCAACATGACCTTTTGGCCTAGCTGGCATCTACTTCGTCCTGTTCCTTCCTCACACAACATGGGACTCCAAATCTGCCTCTGAATCCCCAACAGAAGTGTCTGCCTCCTTCCAGATTCTCTAGGGTCCTGAGAGCCACCACCTCATGGAAAGGATGGGATAGGGGTCATAGCAACCTGAAGGGTGCTATGAGGCTTAGCTGGGGATGTTCAGCTCTAGCCCTGGCTTAGAAAGATTGAGCTCAAGAGATACTGTGCTCCACTTTCCTACCCATGCTGTGCCACTTCCTTCCTGCTCATATGTGCACAGAGCATCCCTGACCAGGAGCGCAGGCCACCCCTACAGCCCATGCAGTCTGGACACTCCACTGATGCCAGCTGGAGTTCATTAGGAGGATGTCCAGTATATTGGGCAAAACAACTGGCCCAGGCAAGTGCAGCCTGTGGCACTGGAAAATGTGGTTAACAAGCACCAGCCTGCTCTGTGTAACCAGCCCTCGTGAGTGCAGGGCATTTCACTGGTCTATACTCACCTTCATGTCTTCATTGTCCCTCTCTAGACCACAAGCCCGGGTGTATTTGTGGCTCATTCCCAACCCTGCCACTGCCTTGCTCTGCAAGCCCTGGCAAGAAGGGACAAGAGGAGACAAGGATTGCTGGCGGCCACAGAAACAGCCCTTGGATTTTTTTTTTCTCTGCCCACATATATTAAGCTCCCTTGAGCCCCTTACCAAACCAACAGATCAGCTTCTTTTCAATGTCCTATTTGCTTTAGCAAAATGAAATTAGGTTCTGCTCAAAGCTGGGTCAAAACAGTCCACCTGATGACGTCTGACAGGCTGTTTCCCAGCATAATGTAAATGACAGGACCCTGGAACTTTTTTTTTTAAAGTTGGCTGTCACTGCAAACCCGCAAAGGGCCTGGTGGGGACTGTCATTTGATAGCTGTACACAGCTGTTTCAACAGGCACCTCTCAACTAGGACACTCTTGTCATCAGCCACTGCCTAAAAGGACATTGATTCTGAGGCCAGCCATGAAGCTAAATTTAAAAGGCAAAACTTAAAAAATAAAAATTAAAAAATTAAAATAAATACAATGCAGAACTTGAGTTTGGAACCCAGGAAGCACAAAAAAATGTTTCCAGTTTTCCTTCAGAAAAAAAAAAAAGTAGCAATGGTCTCCTTATCAGGTAACATTTCTCCTGACACAGGCCATACTTCAATTTCTGTACAGCCCTGAGGTACAAGCCGGCCTCTGAGCACCTTGGCACCTCACTGAAGCACAGAAGTGCACCTGTAGCCTGCCCACACCCTCCCATGCCTCCATGCTGTTTCATTTGCCCAGTTTCCTATTTGTCAGACAAGATGAAAGCATGAAATAGTGTCTGCCCCTCTTCACAGAGTATACTCATTTCTTTTTTTTTTGTTGTTATTTTTAAAAAGATTTTATTTTTATTTATTTATTAGAGACAGCAGGAGGGAAAGAGAAAGAGGGAGAGTGAGAATGGGCATGCCAGGGCCTCTAGCCACTGCAAACAAACTCCAGATACATGCGCCCCCTTGTGCATCTGGCTTATGTGGGACCTGGAGAATTGAACCAGGGTCCTTAGGCTTCACAGGCATGTGCCTTAACTGCTAAGCCATCTCTCCAGCCTGAGTGTACACATTTCTAAGCAGTCTGTTCACTTCTACTGGCAGTGTTCCCCTCCTGGGCTGTCCCAAGCTAAGTGGCAGGTAGCTCTTCATACAAGCAGGCCTGTGTTTCTCACAGAAGCCCTGTGGTACCATGGGCTGACCCAGGTCATTCCTCTGGGCTGGGCTAGATGCAAGGGACATGGGGTCTTTACCTAAGGGAAACTGATGACCCTATCCTGGGCTCATGGCTGCTTTTCTGGAGCACAGACTCACTTCATGAACAGCTCCAAAACCCAGGACCTCATATCTACTTCTACCACTGATCTACAGCCCAGCTTTGTCTTAAAAACTTTATTGGCAACCTCCATACATACATACAATGTATCCTGACAAGAATCCCCACAATCACCCTTCTTTATCCTCCCTCCCATATCGCATCTCCACTGGAACCCTTCCTTTTCCTCTTTCCAACTAGTCCCTATTCTATTTTGATGTCATCTTTTTTTTTTTTTCTTTGCCCTCATACTATGTGGGTCGTGTGTAGCTAGTGACAACCACTGTGAGGTCATAGTAGTCCAAAGCACTCCTCCCCATCTCTTATATTCTTTTTTTTTTGGTTTTTTTGAGGTAGGGTTTTACACTAGCCCAAGCTGATTTGGAATTCACTATGTAGTCTTAGGATGACCTCAAACTCATGGTGCTCCTCCTACCTCTGCCTTTGGAGTGCTGGGATTAAACGTGTGCATCACCACACCCAGCTTCTTATATTCTTCCTTTCTGTCACCTCTTCTGCAATGGTCCCTGAGCCTTGGAGGATGTGATAGAAATGATTCTCAGTGATGAACACTCCATTGTTACTTCTTTTCAGCACTTTGAGGTTTTTTTTTTTTTAATATATTTATTTATTTGCAGGCAAAGAGAGACAGAAAGACAGAGAGAATGGGGCTATCAGGGCCTCCAACCACTTCAAACAAATTCTAGATGTGACACTTTGTATATCTGGCTTTGTGTGGGTACTAAGGAATCAAAACCAGGTTGTCAGGTGTTGCAGGCAAGAGCCTTAACCACTAAGCAATCTCTCCAGCCCAGCACTTGAATGAATTTTAAGCCTCCCCAGTAGTCACTGCCATTGAACAGAGAAACTTCTCTAACTAAAAGTGAGAGTAGCATTAATATATGGGCATAAATGTAAGTATTTAGAGGGCCGTTTGGGCATAAAATATCCATTTACTCAAAAAACAGCAGTAGCTTTTCCCCAGGACTTATTACCTCCCCAGCCATAGCTTTGGACTAGGTTTTCAAGGCCAGGCAGGAATTCCCTCCTGTGGAGTAGGCCTCAGATCTAATCATAGATCAGTTGATTACCCCCATAACAGACATGCACCAGTTGGCACATTTGGCCTGGATGGCCATCAATGTAGATTGCAGGGTCCACTGCTGGTTTAAGCTCATTGATGACTTTTCTCACCCAACAGGCTGCATAGCTCTTTTCAGTTAAGCACTAGATAGGAAGAAGGAGGCTTTCAGCTAAGCTCCAGCTTGGTTTCTCAGTGACCTACAGCTGAAGCATGTGGTGTCTTCAGCAACAGGATCTTTCCATCTAGTTCTGGTGGGCAACCAGGAGTCTTAGCAATAGCCTGTATTGTATGGGGAAATCAGGGACCTACCAACAACTCACTGGGAGGTATCCCATCCCTGGCACTGAAATTTTTCTGTAACAATCCATGGCTTCTGGCACAGTATTATCCACCCCCACAGGGTACATCTGTAAAACTCAAGTTCAGCCTAAAGGAAGCCTGCTCATCAGAACATCATCTTTTCTGTGGCCAAACAATTGTCCCTGGTGATTTGTCTGATAACAAAATCAGCTGCTATATAAGTTTTTATGGGAAGGAAGTAAGGAATCACAGATTTCAGAAGAGGCAAGGCAAGTTCCTATTCTTGAATGGTTTGGTTGCAGCTACTTGAAAAACTCATCTTGTGCTGAGAGTGTGGCTCAGTGATATAGTGCTCACCTTGCATGCATGAGGCCAGCACCATACAACCACTACCACAAGTGGAATGTTGGGAAAAATCAGAGAGAGAATTACACCAGCACCAGCAATGCTACACAGTGAGGCCTGTGATGGCTTCGTCATCTCCTTATTTTATTCCAGATTATTAATAATGAGCAAATATTATTTTATAGGTAGAAAAGCTATTCCAAATTCATTTATGTTCTTTGTAATTAAAAAAATTAATCAAGTTATGTTCCCAGATGCTTTCAGACATGCGTTCTTCTCATCCTGATAAGGTGCACACTCAGTTTGCAGGAAAACTGAGTCAGAGAGGCAGAGTTGTATTTTTACTAAAAAAATAAGGATCCTGAGAAGTGTCGAGATTCTTTGGGGATCACTAAACACACTAAGGAATAAAACATATATCCCCCTGCCTTACTTCCTGTGGCTCATTCATGGTCTACAATTCCGGATGGATTCATTTCATCTCCACAGCTTCTTTTCCAGCCTTTGAGCACTGTTTTACCAGATCACTGTTCTCCTTGCAGGTGTGGGAGCTACTTCCGGGGTTTCTGCTCACTCCTCCAGTACCTCTGGTGGCAGCACCTTGTCTCCATTCCAGCATGCCCACAAAGGTGAGGAGGGTACCCAGGTGTGGGCCAGGGGGCTTGGCTAGAGGAGGAAGAGGGCATCATTATTAGCAATGAAGATGGTGCACTCCCCTCACCTGAGTCACTTCCCTCATGTGACTGAATCAAGCTCAGAGCCCTAGTTTCAGAGCATTGATATGGAATTGCTATTCCATGGATGTCCTGGACCCCTGTTAGAAGGTTCTCCAGGCACGCTGCCAGGGCAGCAGGTGCAGTGCTCAGACAAGAGCAGGTATGCACTTTGGTTTGGTTGGAAGTCGACAGCAATTCTGTTGCTGACATTCACACTTCAATACTTATTTTCAATGACTATATTTCATTTTCCCTACCCCCCTTAGGAATAGAACTGTTGATTGGGTACACTTCACCAAGCTAATGTTTCTTTCAGAGCAAGCCTTGAGCTGGCTCATCACTTCTCCATGATTTTAATGCACCTTAGGCATATAGAGGGCTGGAATTCTCCATGAGGCTTCCAGTACCCTCAAACAGATGTGTGCAGCCAGCTACATACTGACATAGTGTGAGGTGGGATGTCCTGCTAGGACATATGCATTTTACTTCCACCAGGACCTGCAATCATTATGTCAGTATGCACCCTATATGTCCCCCATACCCAGCAATTTTGTAAGTACACCAGATGACGCTGGAGGCTCAGCACCCATAATGGGCTGTCGGCTATGAGGTCTCTATCTGATGAATCGAAACTTGGGTGACAGGTCAACTGGATGCTGTTTCATGAGAAGCAGGAAGCCCCATTTGGTTAGCTTTGGAGAATTCCAAATGCATTCCACACATCCAAGACTGCATTAGTCAGGGAACAGAGCAAACTGCCCTGAAGGTAAAGGACAGCCAGGTGGGGTGGCAGCAATAGGGGCCTTTGGGCCAGTCCAGCCCCTCTTTATTCCAGGGCTCTTGTTATTACACTGAGGTTGAAATTGCATGAGTACAAGATAAACACAAACCGAGAATATCATCCCTAGCCTGGGAGTGAACCTTCACATCCTGCTTTTTGCATGTGAATGCCCAGAATTGCTGTCTCAGAACATGGGCCCCTCTTCCTCATCTCCACATTGCCCTCAGGACCCCAGAGTAGTAGGACCAAGAGCAAACACCTAAGAAAGAACCTGTTCTTCCCCCTTCCTGATGTTCCCAGACTAATCTGCATGTGGGGAGGCAACGGATGTCCTGGCAGCCAAAAAGCACTCTGAGGTCCCGGGTCTTGGAAATGTATGGTCCCTGCAAGCACCACTGTGATGTGATTTTCTGACTAGTGCTGTAGTTAGAGGGAGAGACCTTTAGGGACATTCATGCTGTTCTCTGATGCCAGCAGAGCTCACGGGCCAAGGACACCTGGCCACTGCCCTGATCATCGCCATGTCCACCATCTTCATAATGGCCATTGCCATCGTCCTCATCATCATGTTTTACATAATGAAGACCAAGCCTTCAGCCCCAGGTGACAGCCCTGTGCCTATGCTCCTGCTCTGATGCTGTCACCTTGCCTGGGAAAACCAGGGTCCTCATGTCTGCTCTTCTCTCTCCCCAAGCAGCCTGCTGCACAAGTCCCCCAGGGAAGAGCGCGGAAGCCCCAGTGAACACTCGTGAGGAGAAGAAAGAAGCTCCAGGTCAGTGTGTGCGCGTGCGCACACACACACACACATCCCATGTTCCGCCCCATACACATTGTCCAGCACCAAGGTGGAGAATGTCCATCCCACCCTTATATCTGGCAGCCCAGCTTCCTGATCACCTCTGTTCCCAAGCAACTTGGGAGGGGGTGGTGCACCTGCCTGTGCTATCATCAGTCAGAGGCCAGGGCATCAGGCAGGTCTGCCAAAGAAGACACTGGCAGGGAGAACCAAGCTCAGAGCCACAACCTAATCCCACCCTCACCAACTTCTGTCCCTGCAGACAGTGTGGTGACTTTCCCTGAGAATGGTGAATTCCAGAAGTTGACAGCAACACCCTCCACAAAGACACCCAAAAGGTATGTGGAGCAGAGACTAGACAGCACTTGCCACTGGGCAGAGCAGCTCTGGCCCCAAGGACTGAACTACGGACTGGGTCCTTGTAGATCCCTGAGCTGACATGCAAGCTGCACATGCCAGTGAGTGCACTGGCCAGCTGGTGTCTGACCTAGGGACAGTGCTGGGGCTACTGCAGAGAAGTTGGAGGGCAGTTCTCCAACAGAGGCTCAAAGTTTCTGCTTATCCTTGGCCAGTAAGGGCTGGATGTATGCTGAAGCAGGTGTAACACCAACATGCCTCCCTTCAAGACCTCCACCCCTCTTCAGCCTGTAAGGGAAGACCATAAAGCCCAGCACACACACACCCTGGTCAAGTTCCTGTAGTCGGTGGCAATACTGGCACCATCAGCACTACCAGCAGTGCCAGGACTGGCCTTGCCACTATCTGGTGATGATGCTAGAGGTGACAGCTAACAAATACCCAGAGCTCACTACCCACCAGGCACTATGCTGGTCTGTAAGTAAATACACAGCCATAAGAGTAACCTGCTGATACCATCCCCACTCTCTTGAGGCCACACACTAGTTAGTGGGAGGGCCAGGATCTCCTCCAGGTGCCCACCATCCAGTAGGGCTTGCTGTACCAAGCCTCTGGGGCAAGAGGCTTAACTGATGCTGTTTTATCAAGCATCATGCTGTGGAATTTGCCATGCTTTAAAATTAACTGAAGGGGGAGTAAACTTTTGCTCCCTGGGGATGTCATTTGCATTTGTTCCCAGGAAGGCAATGTGCAAGCCCTCCCTGCCACTGTGGCTTTACAGATTGTCATGGGAAAGCCCCCGTCTACCCAGTGACTTTCTTTGCAGCTGGCTGCAGTTTTCAAGTGTGTTTTGCCAAACCAAGTGCAGGAAGAGCAAAGTTCCAAACTCTCCTCTGTGTCCCAATACAAGATCTTGTCACAACGACATGTGGATTCCTGTGTCCTTTTCTACTTAGGAATAATGATGACTTCCGATGGCTGAGCATCACTTTAGCATTAAAGAAGCTTTGTCTAGTGAGTTATCTCATATTGAAACCCCCACTTCTTAGCATTCAAGTCACAGGCACCTTTGCCCACTAGGAAGAGAAACAGATAGTGTTAAACGCATCCTGCCCTTGGCAAGGGCCAGTCCCAAGGCTGAGGCCGAATCTGCCCGTGTCTGTGGCTGTGACTCCTAAGTCCTATGTAATCCCATTTTGTCTCAGCTTGCCCTTTCTGTCCTTCCAGGATTTCTTATTCCCCCAAAAGTAGAAAAAAGGGAGTACAAAAGGCCAGGGATGTGCCCCAAAGCTTTAATTTCTCCTAAAATACGGAAAGTTTATAGGACTGTACTTAGGGTAAATGTCCACTTATTGCATACATAGATATTAAATTTTAAAACCGGACAATTTTGCTTTAAAAACAAGATCTTGCATCACCATAAGCAGCTCTTGGGTCTTAGAGATACTATGTAGAGGCCATCTATCAATCTGAGTGGACAGCATACTTTTCAATTCACCTGCCAGAGCTGGGGACGAAGATGGGCCCACCACCTCCTGATGAAGCCTTGAGACATAATGAAAAGACACTCTGCTAGGTGGCTTCACAATGGCTTGTATTTTCTTTGCATTGTCCTGGCTCCAGGCTGTGTATACACATGGCCTAACTGAAACAAATAAAACCCTTTTCTTCTTAAAGATCTTTAGCCAAACCACAGGAAGTAAGCAGGATGCTTACCAAAAAGAATATTGTTTGGATATATTTGGAATGGTTTGAGAGTTTAAGCTCCAACCTACAGGTGCCAGGACCAACACCAGGTCCCAAGTAGTGAGTGAGGGTGCAGTACAAACTAGGGCTCAACACATGTGATCACCCCCCTTGCCTACCTTCTGAGTAAGGCCACCCCCACTTGTCGAGACAGGCTTTCCAGGCACAAGTTTGAGCTTACTTTGTTCTAGATTATTTTTAAAAGCTGACACAGATTCAGTGCATAGCATCCAATCTGAATAATTTAACCTAAAGGCTGAAGGTTAAATTTGACTTCCTAAGATTAAGTGCAGAACATATAGGTTAGGTTGGGTGGAGGGATGTACAGGTGTGGCCCTCAGTGACCCATTGCCTCTTGGGAGCCTCATGTAGACTCTTAACTTCAGGACATCTTGTGCTGGATTTGCTTATTTGTCAGGAAGTGGGTGAGTCTTTCTCATCAGCTCTTACCTAGAGCCAGCCCAGAAGCCGCAGTAAATGCAGCCGTGCCCTGCTGGCCACACCTGGCTAACAAGACCCATGCTGAGACATCTCATCAGGGCTGAGTTTTCCTAGGCTCTGCTGACAAGTTTCCCATTTGTTTCCACAGTGAAAATGACGCCTCCTCTGAGAATGAACAGTTGCTAAGCCGCAGTGTGGACAGTGATGAGGAGCCAGCCCCAGACAAGCAGGGCTCCCCTGAGCTGTGTTTGCTGTCACTGGTTCACTTAGCCAGGGAGAAGTCTATCACCAACAACAAGTCTGGGGTGAGGATCCAGTGCACATGTTCATGTGATAAGGCCCACAGTGGACACCCAAACAAGACCTCTCATTTTGAAAAGGTTCCTATGACTCAAAGTTTCTCCCACAGGTCCCAGTTGGGACCCTAGACAGAGCAACAGGTCAACTCAGCCAAAAAGTAGAAAACTTACTATATTACTTTAATGACAAATACAGAAAATAATAAATGAGAAAAGTTAAAATCATTGCAAAAGCTAGAAAATAGGAAAATGCCTTTGAGAACATGCTAGTGCATAACCAAGTAGACAGTTAAAACATAAGTACACATGTATATAAAGTACATATACACACACATACACACACAAACACGACTGTTTGGATCTGTAGGTTCTGAGTCTGTGGAATAAACCAACCACAGAGAGGAAATTTTGTCTGTACCAAACATACATATATAGAAAGAGACCTTTTTCCTGTATTTAATCCTGAAACATGCATTATAATAACTATTTGCTTAGCACTTACATTGTATTAGTTATTAGAAATCATCAAGAGATGATTTCATGTTTAAGGGAGGATGCATATAGATTTTATGCAAATGTTAAGCCATTTTACATGGGGGACTTGAGGTTTTGAGCATCCACAGACTTGGTTGTCCTCAAGGGTTCTGCAACTAACCCAAGAAATAATATTACATATGCACAAACACACACACCTTTCTTTTTATAGAAGTAGGGACAAGCTGCACAGGGGGTTTATCACTAATGCAAGCCACCTTATAAGGTCTGTGGCACAGGGTGTGGGTACCCAAGGTTCAGGTGTGTGTTTTCTCTCTAGTTTATGCCTCAGGCTATCCAGCCAAACCATGGAAGCTGTGTGAACATGCCTGCTGGGATCCTTTAACTGGCCTGGTCCTCTTGGGCTACCATGCTCTGGACTCAGTGACCCCTCTAAAGGGGGTGCCACTTGCCGGATCCTGGAGGCCATTCTGAGTGGCATGGACTTTTTTCATCCAGAGCCACACAGCACCTGATCTGGCCTTGAGCTCTCTGCCCCCATGACAAGAGGCTTCCAGAGCTCCAAATGCATGGCTGCCTGAATGGCCTGCTAAGGTCCCCCTGTCATCCTTCCAAACATATTGAATCCATCTGCAGCTTTCATGTCTACTTGAGCCTAAGAAACACCCCTCGTGTGTGTTGAAGGTATTTGCATGGGAAACTGTAGGAAAGCTCTTCTTCCTGGTGTGTTTGGACTATTTCCACTGGAAGCCTCAGTGCAGCGGGTACTCCATAGCCATCAGAGCAAAGCCAGCACATAGGGAAGATCTGAGTCTGTTACCATCATCCTCCTTTCTGAAGATGAATATTCTCTTAACTCTTATAGATCCAAAGCCGAAGAAAAAAGATATTGGATGTATATGCCAACGTGTGCGGTGTTGTGGAAGGTAAGGATCAAAGAGCCATTTAGGCAGCATTCCTTGAGGTGGTATCAGCAACCTGCTCCAACACCAGCCACGGGAAGGGGGCTCCTGTGCAGGAAACTGAGGAAAGACATTCACACAGCTTGTAAGGCTCCCATCAGAATAGCTATGTGGGGCTGGGGAGATGGAGCAGTTGAAGGCACTTGTTCGCAATGCTTGCTAGCCTGGGTTCAATTCCCCAGTACTCACATAAACAGCCAGGTGCACAACTGGTGCATGTTTCTATAGTTTGTTGGCAGGGGCAAGAGGCCCTGGTGTACCTATTCATTCTTTCTCTTTTTCTCTGCTTGCAAGTAAATAAATAAAAATAGATAGTTATCCTGGTTGTGGTGGCACATGCCAGTAGGAAAAATAAAGAATTTTTTTTAAAAAAAGAAAGAAAGAACAGCCATGTAAGCTAACTCCTGATATGGAAGAAAAGTGAATTTGGTTCTAGCTAGGCTGAGGTATCCCATGGTGCTTCTCTCTCAGGACAGGAGACAGCCTAGTAGAGTGTTAGTATAGTGCCATGTGGCACTGAGGACAGAGCGATGGATGCACCTTATAATCATTGGAATTGACTTTGGCCTTGGGAAAACGTCTGACGGTAAGCATCTGACATTTACCCAGTAGACACATTCTGATAAACACACAGGTAGGTAATCTCATCCTTGTGTGAATATCAGTATGTACTGATACAAACTAAGGCTGCTATGCTGCACGGGACAGTATGGAACCACTGTGTTGTGTGGCTTTTCCTGGAGAGATCTGTTCATCCCAGAAGTCTAATTTAGTGAACCAATGAGTTTATCGGGGTTCTCACAGCAGTTGGGGTGAAGGGTTACTGTAGCAGACAGCTTCAGGTTCACTGAGATGAACTTCCAGACCAGGCACAGTTATGGAGGAAGGGATATTATTTATTGAAGCTTACAGATCCAGGGGAAGTTCCATAAAGGCAGGAGAAACGGCCTGCTCTCCACAGGGCCAAACAGAGAGAGCAAAAGCCAACCAGCCACCACAGCACACAGAGCAAAACTACAGCCAAAAGGTCACACAGCACACTTCAGGAACTCCTGCTAGGCACATTTGCATATCTTTACAATGGACTCTCAAACCATCACCACACCTTAAGATCGGGGGCCCCCAGTGACCTTGCCTCTAGCAAGGTGATTGCAGATGCAAACTATAAGTAATAAACCACTGAATATATTGGGGGACATAGATTCAAACTACCACAGTTACTTACAGGAGCATGGGTGACTTGAAGACAGCTACATCACCAAAACGTCCACCTAAGTCAGAGTCTCTTCTCTCCAGCAATTGTTTCTACTTGTCCAACCTCCAGGAGAAGCGTGCATTTTCTAAACTTTGGGAGTTTCCTGAGATTTGTCAGTTTTACTTCCTGAGTCTTTATGACCTTTCTTCCAGAAAGGAATGTTACAATTGCAAAGAAACAGCTAGACAACACACTGTCGTATTTGTAGTCTGTTGCGGGTCTTCATTGTCCCTGGGGGTTGTTGGCCCTCAACATCCCGGGCACAGGAGGAGTTGGGGGGAAGCAGGGTCCTGGAGCGGGTGAGTGCGATGGGCAATGAACCACTGATGGATAGCGCACTCTCGTTTATTCAAAAGAGGAGTGAGTTTATAAACACTTGAGAAAGGTTGAGATGGCACATACAGACTATATGGTGATTAGATACATAATTTATGGGTTGCTGTCTAATTGGCTGGTGTTGGAAGGCAGAAGGCACTAGGGAGAAGCTGGTGGGAAAAGCTACGTGACTTCAGAGTTGCAAGGGAGGAGCTGCAAGGGAGATAACAGAAGTGGCGGGAAAAGCTACGTGATTTCAGCCACATAAGGGTCTCTTGGGCAGCTAGCTACAAGGTCAGGAACTGTGGGGGGCAAAGCCTGACTATGGAATGATCAGGTGCTTTTTGGGATCAAGGGGAGAGGGCCTCGCCAGTTCTGCCCACTATCGGCAAAGACAGAGCACACTACAACCTTGCCCAAGGGCAGGGAGAGCCAGTCTGTCTCCAGAGTGGGTCCCCGAAGATAAGGCCAGCTGCAACCCCCACAGCCCAAGGTCCCCGGCCATGTCCAACAGCCCAGGCCAGCTTCCTCACAGTCCAGCCCGTGTTTAGCAATGCCCAACAGTCTGTCATGACAGAAATGTATTTATGCAACATACATCCTATCATCCTATCAGTGCTTCCCTGTACTGAGTTCCACAAGGTGTACTGTGCTGGCCTTGAAGGGCTTGGCACCTCCTTCCAAAGCTGCCACCCAAGCAGCCAGGTCAGACTTCCTCAGATATGCTGAGACATACCTGGCACTGGCAGGTAAGAAGCAATAGCACTAGAGACATAGATATTTTCAGTCTGCAGTCCTCCCAATTACTGTGAAATCCAGACCCTGAATTTACTTCTGCTCACCCTGAAGATAAATCCCTCATTGCTGAGGTCAGGGGACTTTCCTGCCTCCTGCCTTGCTGGAATCCCTGCACAAACTCCTGGGCTGGTTGAATAGCAGGACTGAAGCAAACGATTATTTCACCACTCTTGTTCCATGTAGGTGGGGTGCCACCCTGAGCCTGGTCAGGCTGGTTGGGTGCTCCATTTGGCCAGCAATAACCACTGAGTATGAATTCTAGGGCCAAGAATTCTTGGCTGCCTGCCTGCTAAAATGTGGCACCTCTCCATAAGTGCATACCTGGTCAGCCTGCTCAATCAAGCCCTGGCATGGTGAATGCTGTTGGCTGCCCAGCAGAGGATGGTTTGGGAGTTGAATTCCAGTGCCCCCAAACTTTTCTGTTTTAATGAATATCTTGGCTTTTAAAAACAAACCCATTTTCAAATTAATTTTGGGAACCATGAAGAGCCCCTTCCCCACCCCACCGTCATGAGCCTGAGAGGGTGAAAACTTCAAGCCCATTCTATCAGTCACTTCCTAACAGCTCAGGCACATGTGTCTCATAATGCTGTAGTAATACTAACATCCAGGCAAGGCTGAATCTTGCACACCAGCAGAGCCCAGCCCCGAGGACCTTTGCAATCACCTGAACACCTCTGCCTACCCAGCTCACCTCACCTACCCCGATGCTGTTAGCCTGGGCTAAGTCCCAGGCATCCAAGCTCTCTGGTTCTTTTATTTTAGCTAAACTTTTTATTGTGATATCATCCTTACCATGTAAGAAACAATAGAGCAAACCCTGTGTGCTCTTTACCCGGTTCTCTTAGTGATAGCATAAGACACAAGACTCACAACCAGGATGCTGATGTTAATGCCTCGAGGCAGAGGCCCTTTCCATCACCACAAGGACCTTTCCTGTTCTCCTTTCACAGCCACACCATTTTCCACCGCTATACCTCCCATCCCTGAGCCCATGACAACCACCAATCTATTCTCCATTGCTACAATTCTGTCATTTCAAGAATATTATAAATGTGGGGACTGGAGAGATGGCTTAATGGTTAAGGCGCTTGCCTACAAAGCCGAAGGACCCAGGTTCAGCTCCCCAGTACCCACGTAGGCCAGATGCACAAGGGACTGCACACATCTAGAGTTCATTAACAGTGACTAAAGGCCCTGGCACACCCATCTCTCTCTCTCTCTCCCTGCCTATTTCTCTCTCTCTCAAATAAATAAAGAAAAAAAATTTTAAAGAATATTATAAATGTGGAATTATACAGTACATAACCTATGGTGATCAGCTGTCCCTAAATATCACAATTCAGTGGAGATTCATCTAGGTTTCTTTGTCAATAGTTCTGGGAATTTTCCTGTAATTACTTGGGAATTCCTACATAGATAATCACATCTGCACATGAGGACAGTTTTATTTTGTCCTTTTCATTTTGCATAAGTCTTTTCTTCCCTTTTCTCACCTTATTGCTGTGGCTGTAACTTCCAGCATTTGGTCAAATAAAAGTGATAAAAGGAGAAATGTTTGTCTTGTTTCTGATATTTTTATTTATTTATTTATTATTTATTTGCAAGCAGAGAGATAGTGAGGGAGAGAGAGAGGAAGGGAGAGAGAATGGGCATGCCAGGCCCTCCTGATGCTGCAAACAAACTCCAGATGCATTTGCCACTTTGTGCATCTGGCTTTACATGGGTCCTGGGAAATTAAACCCAGGCCATCAGACTTTGCAAGCAAGTGCCTTTAACTACTGAGCCATCTCTCCAGCCCTGATCTCTTATTATTTTTAACATTTTTTATAGATGACCTCTACACATGTACATAATACATCATATTATAAACTGCCCCCACCCGTCTTCCATTTCCCTGACCTTCCCTCACTGAATCCCTTCTTTCCAAATATTCCAGGGTCTACTTTGATATCATCTAGCTTTTTTCCTTCTGTTATGTAGATTATGTATAGGTAGTATCGGCCACTGTGAGGTCATGGATACCATGGCCACTTTGTTCTGGAAAACAGTATTGCAAAGCATTCCTCCCTCCCTTAGGCTTTTACAGGCTTTTACATTCTTTCTGCTACCTCATCCACTATGGTCTTTGAGCCTTGGAGGGTGTGATAGAGATGTCTCACTTAGTGTTGAACACTCCATGTCTCTTCTTCTCAGCACTTTGATGAGTTTTGTGTCTCCCTAGTAGTCACTGCCATCTGAAAAGAAAAGCTTCTCTAACCAAAAGTTAGAGTAGTATTAATATATGGGCATAAATATAAGTATTAAGAGGACATTTTGGTGGGCATAATACCTACTTAGCCAAATACTTGTTGCTGATCTTAAAGGATTCATTTGGGTTTTATCAATAATGTTAGCTCTAGACATTTATAAAAAAGTTTGCATTAATTTTACAAAAGGATTATACTGCTTTTTGAATATTGAACCAGACTTATTAGCTCTAGATCATATGCCATTTATCATGGTACACAATTCTCTGCTACATTGTTGAGTTTTACTTGCTGATATTTTGTTAAGAATTTTGTGTTTATATTCATGAAGAATATTGGTCTGTGGTTTGTATTGTCTTGGTCTAGTTCTGTTATCAGGTTGGGAAATACTTCCTTCCTTCATGTTTTCTGGAAAATTGTGTAGAATTGGTGTTAATTCTCACTTAAACATTTGGTATAATTTATATTTTTAGAAAATCTTTGTATCAACAGCTTCCATAAGTACAGACAATAAACCATGATAATTCCCACCCCACCCCCATTCTCGCCCTCAAATCCCCCCTCCAATGAATCCCTTCTTTTTTTAATGAGAGAGGAGAGAGAGAGAGAGAATTGGCATGCCAGAGCCTTCAGCCACTGTAATCGAACTCCAGACATGTGAACCACCTTGTGCACATGTGAAACCTTGCACATGCATCACCTTGTGCATCTGGTTTACATGGGGTCTGGGGAGTTGAATATTGGTCCTTAGGCTTCACAGGCAAGTGCCTTAACTGCTAAGTCATCTCTCCAGCCTAAGGAATCCCTTCTTCTTTACAATTAGTCTCTTCTCCATTTTGATGTCATCATCTTCTCCTCCTATTATGAAGGGCTTGTGTAGGTAGTGTCAGGCAAGGTGAGGTCATGAATATCAAGGCTATTTTGTGTCTGGAAGATTGCATTGGAAGCAATCCTATGCTTCCTTTGGCTCTTACATTTTTTCTACCACCTCTTCCACAATGGACCCTGAGCCTTGAAGGGTGTGATAGAGATGCCTCAGTGCTGAACACTCCATTGTCACTTCTTCTAAGCACTTTGGTGACTTTTGAGTCACCCCAGTAGTCACCACCATCTAAAAAGAGAAGCTTCTCTAACAAAAAGAGAGAGTAGCATTAATAAGTGGGAATTAACACAAAAAAGTGTCCAGAGGACATGATGGTGGGCATGATATATGCATTTAGCCAGACAACAGCAGGCATAACTCCCCTATGGCCCATGACCTATCCAACCATGGGTTTTTCACTAGGTTTTCAGTACCAGGCATGTAGTCTCTCCCATGGAGTGGGCTTCCAGTCTAATTAGAGAGCAGTTGGTTTTCCCCCATAACAGACATTGCACCAGTTGGCACATTTGGCCTGGCTGGCCAATCTTCAGGACATTTGGTATAATTTAAAGTAATATTTAATGGTATTGAACTTCTGTTGCCTTCCTTGTGTGACATGAGCTCATGACTTTCCTAGGTCTCAGCCCCACGGAGCTACCATTTGACTGCCTAGAGAAGACAAGCCGAATGCTCAGCTCCACGTACAACTCTGAGAAAGCTGTTGTGAAAACATGGCGCCATCTTGCTGAGAGCTTTGGACTGAAGAGGGACGAGATTGGGGGCATGACAGATGGCATGCAGCTCTTTGACCGCATTAGCACAGCTGGTTACAGCATTCCAGAACTACTCACAAAGCTGGTACAGATCGAGCGACTTGATGCTGTGGAGTCTTTGTGTGCAGACATACTAGAGTGGTCTGGGGTGGTGCCACCAGCTTCTCTACCCCCTGCTGCATCCTGAGTAGTATGCCTTGAACTCTCTTCCCTGGATGAACTAGGGCTCCAATGAGACCAGGTAGCTACGATTCATACCATCAGCCTGCCAAAAATCAAGGCCTTTTCTGATGGGTCACTATATGCCTTGGGCCACTCCAAGGAGCCTGATGGGCCCTGAAATGAACTAAACCACGTGGGGATGATAGAAGTAAAGAATCTGATCCTGTATTTAAGGAGACAGAAGTCATGTTACAGACCATGTCACCAGAAGCTGTCAAATAGGCCAAATAGGGGAATGCTAAGAAAATGTAATAAAACCTCTAAGAAGGGATGATGGCTTTACATGGGGTTGACAGCCAGGAATCCTTGTGAAGAAAAGTACCTCAAAGGTTTTGGTTAAATGGTTAAAAGTACAGACATCCCACACCATATACTGCTCAGATTCAGCACAGCTTGTTGACATACTCTGTGGGGTCAGGGATAATTTGACCTGTCCCCAAGGTCACAATCATACAAGCTTCCAGTCAGTAGTGGAAGCACTCCTGTGTCACTGGCCTGCAAGGCATGTTTGCCCAGCCAGGCAGACATACATGATGGTGGGTTTCATAGACTGCATAGCTCCACAGCCTGGGAGCCTGTGGGCCTTCATGGTGAATGGCCTCTATTTTCCCTAGGGAAGATCTTATGATGTGTCCGGGTGTTTCACTTCAAACATATGTTCTGCTTAGAGAAGAAAAAGGTCTCTTCCTAAAAGTTTGGCCATACCTAATTCTATATTCCAAAAGTGGCCAAGATGTGTGGATGAGCCTCGTGTGGTCTGAGTGTTCAGACACAGCTTCCTGATCCAGGAGGGATGGTGGAGCCTGAGGTGCAGTGCAGAGCCTGGGCCTGGAGTCCGAGGCCCTAGTGGAGTCAGCTTGGGTGGCTTTTATCTCCCTCCCTAGTCTCAGCTTCACCTCGGTAAATGAGAGGTTCGTCTGTGAGTCTGTACACAGGAGAGGTAGTGAGCAAGAAGGAAGTGGAGACAGGAAAGATGAGGCCTTGGAGGGGAGTGCAGTGTGGGCAGCCACACAACATGATATGAATGAAAGGAAAAGTGGCAGTTGTGTATTCATAGTAAGAGCAATTGTTTGGTACAACTTCTGTAGAGACAAAGTTAATAAATGAGCATTGTTCTTGTAAGATTCTCTTACTACACCTATAACTGCCAAGAACTGGGGAACCAGGGAAACCAGCACATCAGGGGGTTAATGCCAAGCCAACTGCTGGGCTCCCTCCTGAAGTGATGATTATAGTGATTGCTAAATTAAAATGAAGCCTCTGACTTAGAAAGCCATGCTTTTAAAATTACAAGTCACATGACCGAACAAAAGCTTTGACTGAGGGAAATCAGTTGTGTGTTTAAAGCCAACAAGCAATTTCCCACCACTGAATGTAAAACATACTGTGAGAGGACCTTAATTAGGTTCTGAATATTTAATATCATCATTTACTGTGTTTGTTTGTTCTGTTTTCTCAGAACCTATTTAGTATCTCCTGCAAGCTAAGTATTCCGCTTGATTATCCTTTTAATTCCTCTTTGAAATCTTGCGGTGCTCCTTACCCTGCTCTGTGATGACAGTGATGAGTCTATGCTTAATTAGAATGCAAATGTCATGTGTGATGAGCAAGCAGGTCCAGGGTAGAAGTGGACACCCTCCTTCAAATGACATTTCCATGGAAGATGGGTAGCTATCATTGGTCAGTGGAAGGTTGGTTTACCCTATTAGATTTGAGAGTCAGAGGGCAGCCAGCATCAGAGCCATTCCACTGGCTCCTAGCCTGTCATTTTGGGAAGCTAGTCCTCATATAATTACACTATCCCTTGGACTTACTAATGGATGCAAGAAAAGTTTGCTTCAGTGAACTTTTGCCTGTCTTACAGAATTCAGTGTCAATGAAGCCAGAATGATTTTTACTGACCAAAGCTGGAACTCCATGCTGCCATTTTGTCTGAAGCAGTCAGTACTTTGCAATACTGAAAAAACATTTAGTATATACCCTAGGCTAGGTCTGTGAGCCTTAGCCAGCGAAGTTTTAATTATGGATATTTTATCTAACTCTGTATATATAACTTATTATATTTTATAACCTCAATAAACGTGATAATAAAAGGAGACTTACAGTCTGGTGCCCTGCAAGCTCTTGTATGTGGTGGGGAGGTGAGTGAAAAAGTTTCTGACTTCTGTGTTCCTGGTAATTGTACTGTGTATTATAAGACTGTGGGGCTGCAACCACCATAAACAAAGTGCACAAAATGTTACAGCCTAGGGGCTGGAGAAATGGATCAGCTGGTTAAGGCACTTACCTGCAAAGCCTAATGACCTGGGTTCGATTCTGCAGTACCCACATAAAGCCAGGTACACAGAGTAGTGAATGCACCTGGAATTCATTTGCAGAGCAGCTAGATATTCTGGCTCTCTCTCTTTCTCCCCATCTCCTCTTCTCTTCTCTTCTCCCCCTCTCTCTTCTCTTCTCTTCTCTTCTCTTCTCTTTCTCTCTCTGCTTGCAAATAAATAAACTTAAAAAATATTACAGCCTGGGCCATTCACTTAGCAGAAGCAAATATACAGGGAGGTCATGTAAAAGCAGCATGGAGTGCTGTGTTCCAACGTGCCACCATGAGTTGTGAAAATGTATTATAGTGCTACTACTGCATGACCAACATCCCAACATTCAGTGGTTTGAAACACACTCATTTGTCATTGTAGCTCGGTGGTCAACCATTAGGAATCAGCTGACCTGGCTGGACTAGTTGACTGGGGCAACTGTTCTCAATCATCCCTCATCCTCCTCCAGCAGTTAGCCAGCCAGCTTTTGTTCACGTAAGGATCCCATCGTAGCAATGCCAGAGGATCAAAGAGCAAAAGAAACATAGGCCTGGGCTCAGAACTGGCTCACTGTCATTTCTGGCTTATCTACCAGCAAAGCAAACCACACTGCCAAACCCAGGGTCAAGAGTCAAGAAGACGATTCCATTCTGTTTGCATGAGAACTGAACAGATAGCAAAGAGCACAGATATAAGAAAGTGTGTCCATCAGCCAACAACTCTGCATGGTGTTAACTGAATGGAATGACACCTGATGATGGCTGGCGAATTGGATGTAAGATAACGTCAGGAGTCAGAAAGGTTGAATGTATCAGAAAAAGTTTGTTCCCTTTCGTAGGGGTTTCATTTTTAAAATCCAGTGCATAACCAGAATATGAAATTGGAAAAAGGCCAAAATTATTTGTGTAAGAGTCACCGTGGACATGGTTGTCCCCCATGCTCAAAGTTGCGCAGGCACCAGTGTTGTTCCTATTCTAATGTGTACCTGGCTGGCCAGGACAGCTCACAACTCTTCATGCCTCTTCATCCACAGTCTCCTACCAGAACTTTGAAAGGTAATAAATATCTAGCCACTCCTATTTGTTCTCTATAAATATTCTCTATAAACTTATAAATAAGTTTCTTTTAGAATGGTTGTGCAAATTAAGTAATAAAATACTCCATCCGACAAAGAAGGTTCAATAAATATTTACTATCATGTTACAATTAGCTAATCTTCCAGTGTATGGAAACTAAGCAAGGTAACAAAAACAATGATAAGGTTTGCAATGAGTTCTGCCAGAATTCATTTCTGTGTAGAGAGAAGGAAAGGCACATCATTTGGACTAAGTGAAAAATATGGCAGGGGGCTGGAGAGATTGTTCAGCTGTTAAAGACACTTGCTTGCAAAGCCTGATGACCCCAGCTCAATTCCCCAGTGCCCAAGCCAGATTCATAAAGTGGTGCATGCATCTGGAGATTGTAGTGGCAGGAGGCCCTAGCATGCTCGCTCGCTCTCTCTCTCTCTCTCTCTCGCTCTCGCTCGCTCTCTCTCAAATAAATAAAAATATTTTTTAAACATGGCATGACTGTGCTGTCACTCATAGTGGTGACCTGTGAAAGGGCAGAAAGATACCCAGAGTGGAAGTCATAACCCTCATGTTAGCTCGAGGACCTCAGTTTTACAATGGAAACCCCAAGAAGTAAATATCTAGTTTTTTTCTTTCTAAACGGAAACTTTCTGACCCCACTTCTTTCCTCCTAATGGGAACAGAAATAGCTACCTCCACTTCGTTTTTCCTGAGGGGATCAGCAGCAGCCACTCCCTTTCCTTCTCTAATGGGATTCGTTAGCTACCAAACTTTCCACTCCCATCACCCCTTCCTCCTAAGAGCCCAATGCCTGCCCCAGTTGGTGAGCAGAGCATGGGCTTTAGATCATGTTATTCGCGTTATTCAGGAGTTTACCCTGAGTAAACCCTGCGCTGTTGCTGAGCCACTCTCCTTTATTTCTTTCTCCCCTCTCTGCACCAAACTTGTACCTTACACTTCTCATGGAAGACCCACAGCCTCCATGCCCTGCAGGCCCTGGACCAGGCTCTTTCACCATGCCGCAGAGACTGCTTTGGTCTTTAGACACATCTCCCTGAACATCAGAGACAAATGCTATAAACGAATCTGGTGGCTAAGAACAAAGCAAACATCTTGCAGCTCATTTGCAATTCAAAGTTCAGTGTGTAGTATAGATAAAAGAGAGTTCTTCAAAGCTGTAGTACATCAAACAAGTAGCACATTACATCTTCTAGAATTCATGGTCAAGATGCCAGTAAGCTTTTACATCTTTAAAGCTTTGGAACTGGTACCAGAGAATTAGCAATTCTCTAAGGAGTTCTGTGTGTCTTCAGCCACTATTATGGAGACCTGATCTCCAGCGAGATATACTATGTGTCCAGTATTTTAATTCCATCAATAATTCATGTGTTCTATGTAAAAGATCCAGAGCTCTTTACCCATCTCCTTTGCTCCCCCTCCCATGATACACGGCCATGATATAACCAGGCCTAGGATTCTGTAGCCACCTTCTTTATGGTAATGAAAGATGTCTCTGGGCTGAGAAGAGGGAATGCCACCCGCCCCCCAACCCAGCCCCTACTTCTGTATAACAACCAAGACCCCTCCTTTACAGGGCTATTTCCCTCCTCTTCCCATAAACCCTTTCTGACTCTCTTTTCTGTACCGGTTTTCCTGCTGCACCAGGTGCTATCACCCTCTTTTCTCTCTCCCCCCTCCTCTCTTTCTTGCTCTCTTCCAGATGCACGAACCTCCCTCCTCTTTCTCCCTTCTTTCCCTCTCTATCTCCCTCTATCTTTTCCTCCCTCTTCCTCTCTCCCCTTTCTGCCTCCTGTTACAATAAAGTCTTAAGTACAAAAAAAATCACATTTTTTTAGTTTCTTTATCCTGACCCCAAAATCTAGAAGTCCTTACTCAGGAAGAGATACATTACCCAACCCAGCACAGCCACCCACCCTCACTGGCAGCAGCAGTTTGTTGGGAGGGGTGAGTCCAGGAAGACCTGCCCTTCAGATGACGCTATGCGAGTCTGAGGATGGCAAAAGAGAACACACACATAGGTGGGGAACTGGCAAGGTCAATCACCTCAAAGTTACTGGGGTCCTACTTGGGCCTATCCCGTAGTTGCTACTCTTATTGATGAAATGAAGGGGAAAATCAGTACAACGGAAGAAGACAAGACAATGCCCAGCTTTCTGTGGCTGCCCACTGTGGCTGTCATGTCTGCTGCTCCAGCCCTATGACAGTTTCTGTCTGTCCTGGGCATCCAATCCTTTGTAAATCCTTTGTTACTTTAAGAAATGAACCCGAACCCCTAGATGGCTAGACAGCACCAGAGGGGCCTCAGCAGCACATTGTCTGGACAAGCTACAGAGATACAGGGACACGTACTGGGGAAGTGGGTGTAGTCTTCTGGTGGCCTTGGTCAGAAAGAGGCCTCACAGTGACACAGGTGACAGGCCAGCAGGTCGTCCATGCTCCCTGGGTGATGCTGTCACAGAAACTCCCTTGTGTGATCCCCCAAACACAGGGTTGTAATTGGCAGGGGGCAGAGGGCTTAGATTGGAACTTCGAACAGAAAAATTCCTCTCATTTGGAAAGACACACTGACTTAACTTCTTTGAATTACTGAGACCAGCAAACCTCTCTGCCAGTTGTGGAGATGGATATTAAAACAAAAAAAAAGGCAATTGAGAGCTGGGACATGGCTCAGTGGTTAAAGGTATTTACTGGCAAAAAAGGCATGGAAGGTATGGAAGGAACTGTATCTCTCAACTAGAAAGAAATGCTAACTAAGGTCATAATTCCTTCCTTGCATTTCATTTTATTACATTTTTTGTTTTAGTTTTCAGCTTATATCATTTTGTTCTTTGTTTACTTGTGTTTCAGTTTGTATCTGATGTACATAGCTGTTATGACTTTGTTTTCCATATACCTACCTCCTCTACAATATTTTCTACTCTTCTACTATCTCCCATACTTCTAACCCATATGTTTTCCTTCTCCTACTTACTTTACTTCCTCTTTTTTGCTTTTCACATTCTTTCCTTGCTTCATTACGTATAAATTAATAAATTTAGCTCTAAAAATTTTTAAACTCCCATTTTCTTCAATCAGTAATTTAGGGCCACTATCTCTGAACCTTACTGTGGACGGAAATGAAGTACAGAAGTGTCTTCTACTGCAAGTTAATACTGGGGCTGTGAAGTTATTAGATACATTACTGCAGTTGCCTATTCTCTAAATAGCACTAAGAAACAAAACCAGGGCTGGACAGATGTCTCAGTGGTTAAGGCGCTTGCCTGCAAAGCCTGACAACTTGATTCCATTCCCCAGTACCCACATCAAGCTAGATGCATAAAATGGTGGATGCATCTGTAGCTCATTTGCAGTGGCTAGAGGCCCTGGTGTGCCTATTCTCTCCCTCTCTCTCTCTCTTTTCTCTCCTTGCAAATAAATTAAATTTTAAAATACTTTAAAAGACAAAATCAAGTGAAGACAACTCACCAGGAAGACTCATATGTGATAAATTAAACAGAAAGTAAAAGAACAAGTCAGATGTGGTGGCACAGGCCTTTAATCTTAGCACTTGGGAGGCAGAGGTAGAAGAATCACTGTGAAGTCGAGGCCACCCTGAGACTACATAGTGAATTCCAGATCAGCCTGGGCTAGAGTGAAACCCTACCTCGAACACCACCCCCCAAATAAGGAGAACCGGAGGATATATCTATCCCAATAATGAACAAAGTGTGTGTGCACATGCGCACGCAAACACACACACACACACAAACCGTACGAGACAGCAACCTGCTATGACTCCTTCAGAAGCTCCTCAATACTAAAGACCAAAGATCAAAGTGAATGGCTTCAGAGTCCTATTTGTAAAAGGACTGGAGACCTAAGCCCTACTGGGGTGGGGGATGCTACTACTGTTGTTTGACTAAGTGGATATGTTTTGCCCATCAAATTGCCTTTTAAATATATATATTCTTATACCCAGAGATTGGTGTGGTCCTCAATTAAGTCAGAGAAGTTTCATTTTGCAGATAATAATGACTGTTAGGGAGTCTCAAAACTCATTAAAGTTCTATGAAGAAGTGACCATTGAATGCTCAGCACTGAGACATCTCGATCACACCATCCAAGCTCAGAGAACATTGTGGAAGAGGTGGTGGAAGAGCCAGTGTGGAGAGGAGTGCTTTGAAATGCTATCTTCCAGATACAACGTGACCATTACATTCAGCTCTTCACAGTGGCTGTTGTTACCTGCATGAGACATGTACAATATTGGGCCCATCCACACACTGTCATGGATTGATGAAGGGTCAAAAATAGCATCAAAATAGAATAGGGGCTAGTTGGAAAGAAGAAAGGGTTTAGTAGAAGGGGATGGCAATGTAGGACAAATCAAGATCATAGAAGGGGATTATTTTTTAATTTTATTTATTTATTTATTTATTTATTTATTTATTTAAGAGAGAGAAGAGAGAGAGAGAGAGAGAGAATTGGTGTGACAGGACCTCCTGCCACTGCAAACAAATTCCAGATGCATGTGCCACCTTGTGCATCTGACTTTACGTGGGTACTGGGGAAACAAACCTGGGTCCTTTGGCTTTACAAGCAAACACCTTAACCACAATGCTTCTCAACCCTCTGGCAGCCTGCTCTGTCCACAGAGATAAGATGCATGCTCCTTCCAACATTCATTATGGGTGAGAGACATTTTGAGAAGTCACCTTCCCCTTTGTGGTTGGCGCTCAAGTGGATGGAACACAAAAGCCTTGGCATCCTGGGTTTTAGCCTCACTTATCCTAGCGGAAACCCACTGGACACATCCATCCAAACCGACATCTTCTCATCTTTAGGAAATAGGTAACAGGCCGGGCATGGTGGTGCACGCCTTTAATCCCAGCACTTGGGAGGCAGAGGTAAGTGGATCACAGTGAGTTTGAGGCCACCCTGAAATCACACAGTGAATTCCAGGTCAGCCTGGGCTAGAGTCAGACCCCACTTGGGAAAATAAAGTACATAACTGTACCTCCCTGATGGTGTGTATTTGAGGAGGAACCTCTGTCCATCATTTTCTTTCTTTGTCCAATTTCTTTCCTTCTTTTTTTTTTTTTTTTTTTTTTTTTTTTGTTTTTTGAGCCCAGGCTGACCTGGAATTCACTAGGTATTCCCAGGGTGGCCTCAAACTCATCGTGATCCTCCTACCTCTGATTCCTGAGTCCTGGGATTAAATGCATATGCTACTACACCTGGCTTATCTTTATTTTTTTATGAGGTAGAATTTGCATGCTGCAAAAGGCACAGGTTTTAAGGCAATTAAATAAACTCTATAAGAATACCAGGATAATTAATGTTCACTTCAAGTAAAGAACCATTTCTTTTTTATTAAAAATTTTTAAAATTTTTTATTTAATTTATTTGAGAGAGAGAATGGGCACGCCAGGGCCTTCAGCCACTGCAAATGAACTCCAGATGCATGTGCCACCTTGTGCATCTGGCTTACGTGGTCCTGGGGAATCAAACCTGGGTCCTTTGGCTTTGCAGGCAAGTGCCTTAACAGCTAAGCCATCTTTCCAGCCCTCTTTCTTTTTTTTAGTACATGTAAATAGTATGCTTAGTTTTTTATATTTCTCTTTCTCGTACATTTAACCTAACTTTACTTCAGTAAACATTAAAAACTGTGGCTGAAAAGATAGTTCAGTGGCTAAAGATGCTTACTTCCTTGCTTGCAAAAGCCTGACTGCCTGTATTCAATTCTCCAGCACCCATGTAAAGCTAGATGCATAAAGTGGCACATGCTTTGGAGTTCGTTTGCAGTGGCAGAAGGCCCTGGCCTCTCTATCTCTCTCAAATAAATATAAATATTTTGCTTGCATGTAAAAACTAAGTACCAAAAGTATGCAGGCAAACATGAATTAACTACTTGTCTTTTGATTCCCCATTGTATAATATCACATTTCTATGAAAATCTCTACTTCAATGGTTACCATATACTTTAGTAAAAACAAAGTAAGGAAAGTTTTCCAATTTGATTTAAAATGACAAAACTCTTAGTGTTAAACATTACAAACAGCAGTGAATGTGCCAGTCATGATAGATGTGAAACAAATTAATTTTCAAGAAATAGCAATATAATAAAGCTGACTGCTCTGCAAATACAATGTGGAAATTCTACCTCAGGCCCAGTTAGATGTGGGAGTAGTTAGTGGAAACACACTTAGCCTGGCCTCTGGCCCCAGCTGCAGCAAACCTTCCTGCTCTCTGACTCCCCCAAAAGCCTCATACAGATTGGGGAAGGCACTAGGGGTAACATCGTTAATCTTAGCTAAAAGTTACAAGACTTTCATCTTGGTCATTTCAGCATGGGCTATAGGGCCACACTGCCTGGTACCTGCTGATACTTCTGCTAATTTTGTTGAATCAAATCTTTTGTGATGAACTTTTGGGGATCCCCAAAGATTAAGTGCCACTTCCTAGTGTGTGCCTCTAACACACTCTGAAATTCCTAAACTTCTTCCTCAGTGGTATGCATGGTCTTCATGAAAATCACACCCAGGAGAGGCATCAGGAGACCCTTCTTTGGAAACTCTTTTCTGCCACTCAGATTCTCCCCAGTGGCAAGGCCCAGCTTGCTAACAAGGGAATAAGAGAGTCGGCTGGTATTGATTTGCTTTAACTTCAGACTGTAGGCCAGCTCCAGCTGCTTGGAGGCTTTCCTTAGACTGTCAGAGAAGTGCAGCTTGTACTTCATGCTGACCACCTTCAGCATATCTGCCTGCCTTAGGGGCTCCTCCTCACACTTCTTCAGCTGAAGTGCAGCAACATACTCCTCTTGCTGAGAGAATCTCTGCATGTGAGCTGAGTGGACACTGCTGCCTGAATTCTTATCAGCACCAGGGCCAGTAGGAAGAGATGCTGCTTTCTTCTCTGCAGCAGACTGAGCACCCTACAGAGGATGACTCTCACTACATACCAGTGCCACAGTGGACTGAGCACTCTGGAGACGGTGACTCTCACCACATACCAGTGCCACAGTGGACTGAGCTCCCGGGAGACGGTGACTCTCACCACATACCAGTGCCACAGTGGACTGAGCTCCCGGGAGACGGTGACTCTTACCACATACCAGTGCCACAGTGGACTGAGCACTCTGGAGATGGTGACTCTCATCACATACCAATGCCACAGTGGACTGAGCACTCTGAGACGGTGACTCTCACCACATACCAATGCCACAGTGGACTCACCTCCATGGAAGCAGTGACTCTTACCACATATCAACTGATGTTTACCACAAGAGCATCCTCTACTCTTTTGGCCTCTAAGCATAATTGTGCAGTTTAGGTAGGAGAGCTTGTGAAGGCAATAATCTGCTTTCTAACAGGGTACCTGTGATAATTTGAATATGTGTACCCCATTGACTCAGGCATTAAACTTGTAACTTGGATCTCCAGTTACCTGGCTGGAGGAGGTGTCACTGGAGTCCATCCATAAGTTGTCATTAGGTGTGGATCCGAATTCCAGACCAAAGGTGTGAGAGAACAAGTCTGAGCTCTGGTGGATTATTATTATTATTATTATTTTTTTTTTTTTTTGGTTTTTCGAGGTAGGGTCTCACTCTAGTCCAGGCTGACCTGGAATTAACTGTCAGTCTCAGGTATGGATCGAACTTCCAGATCCCTACCTCTGGAGTGCTGGGATTAGAGCAAGTCTGAGCTCTGGTGGATTATTATACTTGCTACTTTGGGGTGTGTACTGGCTGCTGGTAGTTTCTCTCTGCTTGGATTGATGAAAGGGAAGACCACTATTAATGGAACTTCCCCTGTATTTGTAAACATGAAATAAATCTCATTCCTCCCATAAACTGTGTCTGGTTTGGATGTTCATCCCAGCATTGGTGAGATGTCTACTACAGAAATTTGGTACCAGAGAGTTGGGGTGTTACTGAGATGAATCTGACCATGTGGATTGTGGTCTTTTGGAACTTGTGTGCTGGAGGATGAATATGTACAAACTTAGTACCTGTGACTGCAGTAGCCTCACAAAGTGTTAAGCCAAATTTTAAAGGCTATTCTAGTGAGAGTTTGAAAAAGCTAAATGCAGACAGAATTGTATTTGGAGGCTTTGCTTGTGAACTTTCAAAGGAGATAGAGATGCCACAAAGAACTTTGCTTGAACTGGGATAGTGGCATAAAGCCTGGCTTTGTTCTGCTGCCCATGCCCAGAGAGTTTGATCAAGGTTGGATTTGAAAGTAATGGACTGATGTGCTTTGTAGAAGGTGTAGAACTGAAAGATGTAAAATATAAAGTTGGAAAAATTCGGATTTAAAGTTTCTGGCACAGAGACAGGTTTTAGGTTACTGAAGCTGCTATTTTAAGGCAAATTACCATTAACTGCTTTACATTGAAACAATGTAAAGGATGACTGAGTCTACCCAAGGAAGACTGATGGTAGAGATGCAAACTTGTTTGAAAAGAGATCACTGAAAGAAAGAAACCTGCTCTTCAAGATCACAGTTTATTTCTTCCCTTGATTAACAATATGACTGTGTCACTGTACAGCTGGTATTGATTTTGAAAGCATGATAAAGGCATGGGTGCTGGAGAGATGGCTCAGCAGTTAAGGTGTTTGCCTGTAAAGCCTAAGGATCTGGGTTTGAGTCCCCAATACCCATCTATATCCAGATACACAAAGTGGAGAATGTATCTGGAGTTTGTTTACACTGGCTAGAGGCCCTGGTGTGTCCATTATCTCTCTTCTTTCTCTCTCTTTCTCCTTGAAAAGATAAAATTTTAAAAAATTTGAAAAAAATGCATTCACGTGGGTTATGAAGTGCATGTTCCAGGAGCCACTGCTGAGATGCAGCATGGAAATCAGGGCATGATGTCCATGTCAGAGAGATCAATGAGGCCATTGTAAGATGGACCATGGTTTGCAATAGAGACCCAAAGATGTTTTAAATATGCCAGGACTGTACAAGGGCTACCATGGAGCACCATTGGCTTGGGGTAGAAGTTTTCCCTGGCTACTCAGCCCAGATGGAGAAATGGAAATCAGAAATCCACTGTTCATGGATGTCAGATTTGAACTGCAGATGTTTGATGTTTACCCAATGTTGACTGATTTTGCATTGTCCAGTCTTTCCTTGTTATGCCTATAGCAATGGAAATGTTTACTCTGTGCAATTATATATTGGAAGTATGTAACTTATTTTGATTTTACAGGATTCATAGTTAAGAGACAATCTTAAAGTTGGTAAAACTTATTGGACCTTTGAAGTTGGACTGAATGCAATTTGCATTGTGGTGTGGTTATCAGTCAGTCAGGCCAGGGAATATCCCACATTGACTCAGGTGTTAAAATTAAATTTGTAACTTGGATCTCCAGCTGCCTGGCTAGAGGAGGTGTCACACTGGTGGGTGGATCTGAATTCCAGACCAAAGGTGTGAGAGAGCAAGTCTGAGATCTGGCAAATTTTTGTGCTTGCTAATTTTTGGTATTTATTGGCTGCTGGTGGTTTCTCTCTCTCTGCTTGAATTTATGAATGGGAGCCAACTTCTTACACCATTGAAGGAACTTCCCCTAGATCTGTAAGCATGAAATAAAGTCTATCCCTCCAATAAGGTGTGTCTGGTTTGTATGTTTGTACCAGCTCCAAGGAATTGATTACTACATTACCTTTCTGGGTCTATACCATGATTCTGTTCTCATGGTCATCCTGATTGCTGAGAACCCTTCTTCTTCCTGAGTCAGCTGCCCAGCAATGTGTCAACCCCTGAGATGTGCTGGAGAAGTAAAAGGACCTACCCTTGGGCCTAACAGTCATTTCTGAGTCATTTCTAGTAGTCAATTCCAGAGATGAATGCAAAGGTAGAGTTTGTGTGGCCAAGAAAAGGACTGTTTCTACTTACTCCTTCCCAGTCAGCATCTATCACCCAGAGATGACTATTGTGGTAGTTTGGATGTAAAATGCTCCCCGTTGCCCTCACATATTTTGAATGCTTGATGCCCAGCTGGTGGAAATTTGGGGAGTTGCCTTACTGGAGGAGGTGTGTCACTGGGAGTAGACCTTGAGGCTTATTAGTGCAGCCTGCTGGGTATTCAGAGATCTGCTCACTCTGCTACCTCCCTGTTGATATGTGATGATGCGAACCAGCTTCCTGCTTGTGCTGTGCTTTCCCTGCCATGTTAAAGCTTCCACTTGAAACTGTAAGCTGAAATAAATCCTTATTTCCATAAGCTGCTTTTGGCTGGGTGTTTTGTCCCAGTGGCAAGAAGGTAAACTCTACAGAAAATTGGTACTGGGAAGTGGGTTCATTGTTACAATGAACCTGACCATGTGATGTTTGGTCTTCTGGAACTTGTCTGCAGGAAAAATATGGAACGAAGTAGAACTTTGGACTAGAGAAGCCCTGCCATGATGTAATCATAGCTTGATGGGCACTTGTGAGAGTTTGGAAGAATTAAATACAGACAGAACTAGACTATAATGAATTGGCTTTAGAGGTTTCAGAGGGGAAAGAGGACTTTGCCAAGGATTGTGCTAAAATCTGTGTTCTATCCATGTCCTGAAAACTTGAACAAAGTTAAATCTAAAAGGGATGAACCAGGTTAGGCATTTTGGCATGTACATTTAATCCCAGCACTCAGGAGGCTTAGGTAGGAGGATTGCCATGAGTTTAAGTTCAGCAGTGAATTCCAGATTAGCCTAGGCTAGAATGACACATTGCCTCACAAAAACAAAACAGGGGCTGGAGAAATTTCTCAGTAGTTAAAGGCACCTGTTGGACCCCAAGAAATCATTACTGGTACCAGATGTGGACATGGAGCTTCAGTATTTGATATTTGCTCTACTGATGTTCTATCTTGCATTTGTCCAGTCTTGCAAAACCTGATGGGCTGGGTTCAACTCCCCAATGCCTACACAAAGCCAGGTGCACAAAGTAGTGCATGCATGTGAAGTTGATTTACAATGACAAAGGGCCCTGGTGTTCTGATCCTCCTCTCTCCCATCTCTCTGCTTGGAAATAAAAATATTTTTAAAATAACATGAAGTGTGAACTAATTCACATTCTTAAAAAAAATAGCCTGGTGTATTCAACTGGTGAAATGTAAGCATGTTTAGATATTAGGAACAGAGACTAAAGCCTTAAGCTGAAATTATTTAAGCAATTGCTACCATTGAGGATGGGACAGCTTCTTTGCTTTGGGATAAAGGAGTGCTGAATCTTCTGAAAGAAGATAACCTGAAAGAAGAATGATGCAGGGGTTTCCTGCTCCCTCTTGGATTAACAAATTTGATAGCATACCTGGTACTTATTTTGAAAGCATGACAAATGCATTAAAAAGTGGTCAGGAAGTACACATGGTTCTGGAGATGTCCAGAGGGCATGATTAAAGTCCCCTGTATGGAGGCCCTGTGAAGCCATGGCATAGAACTGTGAAGATGAACCATGAGTTCCAGGGGAAACCCCAAGATTTTGGAGACACCAGGATTGTGGAAAGGCCACTAAGCAAAGCTGCCCACTCTACCTCAGGTGGATCTGCCTGATAAACAAACAGCACAGCTATGAGAGGCAATTGGCCATGCCTTTTGGAACCCAAGAATGTCATCACTGCTCTCAGGTGCTGGGCATGGAGCTGCAATACGTGATGTTTGCTCTGATTATTTTCTATCTTTCATTGGTCCAACTTTTTCTTAACATACCTTCTTTTTGCAGTGGGCATGTTTACTCTGTGCTATTAATGTATTGAAAGTATGTAACTTGTGTTTTAACTTCACATTGTAAGAAGTCCTCCTCTACCTCTTTCTGCCACCTCTTCTTCAAATGGTTCCTGAGCCTTGAGGGTGTGATTGAGATGTCTCACATATCACTTCACTCCACTATCACTTCTCAGCACTTTGATAAGTGAGTTTTGAGTCTTCCTCGGCAGTCACAGCTATTTAAAAGAGACTCAAAGTGGCTGTGGTGGTGTGACAGAGCTTGAAGGAGAAAACAGTGGAGAAGAAGTGAAGAAGAAGGCTGCTACCCTCTTGATGAGGGATTGTCTCAGTTACTTTTATCATTGCTATAGCAAAATACCTGGCATAAACAAGTTAAAGAAGGAAGGACTGATTTTAGCTCACTGTTTCAGAGAGTTCTGTCCATAGTTGCTCAGCTCTATGTGCTTCACAGAGAGGGCAGTATGGTGGCATGAGTACATGGCAGACCAGAAGCAGAGTGAGACAGAGATATAGGCCATATAACCTTTAAAGTCACACCTCTGATGGCATACTTTTTCCAACTAATCTTCAGCTCCTAAAGTTCCTACCATCTCCCAAAACAGTGCCACCAGCTAAGAACCAAGAATTGATGGACACATCATAGTCAACCATAACAGTGATGCAGCTAGCTAAGGGGATAATGCTATTGAATCAAACACATTTTGCCTGGTATACAGTATGCCAGTCACTATAACCAGTTTTGCAAAAGGGAAAATTTATTCTCAAAACAGCCAGGTGGGAGACCTAAATCTCAAATCTGCCTCCCTGAGGACAAGGATGTTTATGGGATGAGGCATGGGGAAAGGTGATTGGAGGTTAACTACAGCAGGGGATGTGGGTTCAAGTTTACAGGATCTACTTCGTATAATAAGTAACCTTTCAACCTCCTGCCATGGCTCTTATTGGCATAACTCAGAGATCCTGGGCCAAGCTGAGGGAGGCCACTCAAGTCTGACAGGGAAGAAGGCTGAGAACTCAGAGAAATGCCAACCAACACACCAACAGGGAGCAGCTTGCACATGAAAGGTAAGAAGATGGCTGGTGGGACTTATGGCAACTTTTTACCTGGTTATACTCTTGTACTCCTGAGTAATCTCTATATCTCCAGGTCAGTTAATCTTGAATTTGCTCCAAAGCTTAGGCTGGAAGGCCTGGCCTTTGGGGGATGTTGCTTTTTTTCAGAGTGGCCTGCCCTCCATTAGCAGCTGGCCCATCTCATTGGCAGAACTCTAGAGCATACTTTCCCTCTAACAGAAGTTACAGATCCATGGTCAAGAGGAACCAGACCCACCACCTTCCATACATATTGTTGCCTGCAGTATGTGACTCCCACTAATGGGCTGAGGATGACCTGGAGTGCATTGCTATCCAGGAATTCTTCTGGAAGTCCCATTAGCCCCATATAATCTCAGGATTCTGGTGGGAGGTGGGGGATAGTGAGTATGGGCAGATGATAATGATTTCTGTGTTCTCTAACATAGCCTTGCCCAGAAATATACTTCCACTTTGCCTCATAACTAACAAATCCAGGCAGGGAAAAATCCTATCTCATAAAATCGGAGTATTATTTCAGGATAATTGTATATGTAAAATGCACTCAGGCTTTCTGAAGAGCAGAAATTAGCTTTAATTATTAAGTTGGTAGATAAAACATAGCTAAATAAAGAAAAACTGTTTGATGAGCTCCAATATTTTAGTCTTTCCTTCTTATGTAGAAAGCATATGTTGAGATTTAAAGTCTATTTGTTCAAAATATATGGAACATTTTTGTAAGAGTAACTTTTAAATGGTAGCAATACACTGTCTCTTGATATGTCATTTATCTCCACACAAGTTCATTTTCAGGAATCCAGCACCATGTCCTTCACAGAGAGAAAGGTTCCTTTCCACCTTTCTTGACAGAGAGACACTCACCATCAACTGTTAAGAGCAACATGATTCCTTAGTATTTCTTATCATTGGACCTCTGCAGGAGTTTTTACTGGCAAATTACCTGATCAGCAACTAAGAAAGGAAAGTTGTGTAGCTTTTCTCTTTCTGGACAGGGAAGTTCCAGCAGCCTCTGGAACAGTAACTGGATAGAAGCCTAGATCCCAGGTGGGCATACCTGCCATTGTAGGATGGCATGCCCAGACTCACAGTTGCCTGGCCTTAGGAAACAGAACACAAAGCCAAGTGGCTTGTCTTGGTCTGAAGATACCAGTCAAAGCCACCAATAACTTCTATATGGCAAAACACACACGAGCTGAAAAGGAAGTACTGTGGAAGGTATAGTTGTTCACCTCACTCTTTGTCCCAGACCATCACCAAGCTTTGACGTCTCATGTTTGTAAAGTAAGGCTTTCTCTAGGGGTTCTGCTACCATTGGGGAAAAAACAAGTTAAAGCAAAACTGATATTGCATGGCCTGTCCTCTGCCACGATGCTCTTGCCTCAGTTTTGCTTCATCAGACTATTCAGAATAGAATTCAACTCATGTGCTCTTTCTCACCAAGGAGGTCCTCACACCAGCCCCTCACCTTGTGGAATTGTATTCCTGACTTACATTTGGGTGATCATTTTTGTGTTCCAAACTGACTTTCTGCCCATTATTTTCCTTGATATTCACAACCAGGTCAACCAGGTGGTATAGCCCTGCTTAATATATAAAACAAATTGGGCCCCAAGAACTATGGAGAGTTTTGAGTTCACACTGTTCATTAGTGAGGCTGGCAGCCAGACTGGCTCCTAGCAGGAAATAATTACTGTAATGAAGGTAGGTGTTACAGTCAGGTTAGCACTGCTGGCAGAAATCACCCGACCAAGAGCAGCTTGTGGGGAAAAAAAAAGAGGTTTATTTTGGCTTACAGGTGCAAAGGGGAAGCTCCATGATGGCATGGAAAATGATGGCATGAGCAGAGGGTGGACATCACCCCCTGGCCAACATAAGGTGGACCATAGCAACAGGACAGTGTGCCAGACACTGGCAAGGGGGAGCCGACTATAACACACATAAGCCCGCCCCCAACAATATTCTGCCTCCAGGAGGCATTAATTCCCAAATCTCCATCAGCTGGGAACCTAGCATTCAGAACACCTAAGTTTATGGCAGACACCTGAATCAAACCACCACATTCCACCCCTGGCCCTCATAAACTGATAACCATACATGATGTAAAATACAATGCATTCATGCAACTTTAAAAGTCCTCATAGTTTTTATCAATTCCAATGATGTTCACACATCCCCATAATTCAAGGTCTTTTAACTGAGCCATAATACCCAAAAAAAAAAAAAAACATAATGACACAGAATAAACATTCACACTGCAAAAGATGGCATTGGACAAAGCAAAAGCAATATCCAACTAATACAAGATTTAAAACAACCATGGAAAACATCAATCTCTATAACTCCAAGTCCAACAACTCTAGTCAGTGACAAATGCCCAAGTTTGATAATTCTAACTAACAACAAGTCTCTGGAGTTCCAATTCCGCCCCTCCAGTTAGGCTACTCACAGTCCTGGAAAACTTCAGGGCTGGCAGCTTTCCTCAGAAAGTTTCCTCATGGTTCTGGTATCTCCGCTAGGTCTCCAGGGCAATCCACAGTCCATCCTCATGGCCCCATGGGATCTCCATGCAGGCATCCAGCAAAACTGCTTCACACTGCCCATGGCCATTTCCAAAACACAAGACTGCATTATAAACTCAATGACCCTCTCTTTCCTGCATTTGTTATACTCCATAATACCAGGTAGGGTGCCAATTTGTTAATCCAGGGGGGAATAAATCAGACTTTGAAGAACAGGACACTCCTTCAACACTCAGGCCCTTTCAAAAGAGTCTGCATTCTTCCTGTTGCCCCATTGCAGGTCAGTTGGCCCAATCTCAAAGGTTGTAATCTCTCAACTGCAGCTGAATGGACAGAGTTCACCCAAAGATTTCATTTTTTCTGTGCCATATCCCTCTGCTCATACCAGTTCATTTCTATGCAAAGCAACCCTGCACAACTTCTCAGGACATGGGCAAAACAGCAAACTTGTCACACAAACTGCTAGCCCAGTCCAAGTAAAGCTCTTTCTCACTCTCATAAGTCAAACCTCATAGTCCATAGTTCTTACTGCATTCAGGTCTTTCAACTCTGACCAGAACAGTCCATCAAGCTGTACTTACAGCACTGCAAGGCATCTCTTAGGCCAAGATTTCAAATCCTTCCACATTCCTCTTGAAAATCAGCCCCAAAAGGCCAAAGACATAAAGTCAGGTGTCTAGCAGCAATCCCACTCCTCGGTACCACTTCACTGTTACAGTCTGGGTTAGCACTGCTGGGAGAAATCACCTGACCAAGAGCTGCTTGTGGGAAAAAAAGAGGATTATTTTGGCTTACAGGCTCAAAGGAGAAGGTCCATGATGGCATGGAAAACGATGGCATGAGCAGAGGGTGGACATCACCCCCTAGCCAACATAAGGTGGACCATAGCAACAGGACAGTGTGCCAAACTCTGGCAAGGGGGAGCCGACTATAACACGCATAAGCCCGCCCCCAACAATATTCTGCCTCCAGGAGGCATTAATTCCCAAATCTCCATCAGCTGGGAACCTAGCATTCAGAACACCTAAGTTTATGGCAGACACCTGAATCAAACCACCACATTCCGCCTCTGGCCCCCATAAACTGATAACCATACATGATGTAAAATACAATGCATTCATGCAACTTTAAAAGTCCTCATAGTTTTTATCAATTCCAATGATGTTCATACATCCCCATAATTCAAGGTCTTTTAACTGAGCCATAATACAAAAAAAAAAAAAAAAAACCATAATGACACAGAATAAACATTCACACTGCAAAAGATGGCATTGGACAAAGCAAAAGCAATATCCAACTAATACAAGATTTAAAACAACCAGGGCAAACATCAATCTCTGTAACTCCAAGTCCAACAACTCTAGTCAGTGACAAATGCCCAAGTCTGATAATTCTAACTAACAACAAGTCTCTGGAGTTCCAATTCCGCCCCTCCAGTTAGGCTACTCACAGTCCTGGAAAACTTCAGGGCCGGCAGCTTTCCTCAGAAGCCATCTTGTGGTCCTGGCATCTCCGCTGGGTCTCCACTGCAACCCATGGTCCATCCTCATGGCCCATGGGATCTCCATGCAGGCATCCGGCAAACCTGGTTCACACTGCCCATGGCCATTTCCAAAACACAAGACTGTGTTACAAACTCAATGACCCTCTCTTTCCTGCATTTGTTATACTCCATAATACCAGGTAGGGTGCCAATTTGTTAATCCAGGGGGGAATAAATCAGACTTTGAAGAACAGGACACTCCTTCAGCATTCAAGCCCCTTCAAAAGAGTCTGCATTCTTCCTGTTGCCCCATTGCAGGTCAGCTGGCCCAATCTCAAAGATTGTAATCTCTCAATTGCAGCTGAATGGACAGAGTTCACCCAAAGATTTCATTTTTTCTGTGCCATATCCTTCTGCTCACACCAGTTCATTTCTATGCAAAGCAACCCTGCACATCTTCTCAGGACATGGGCATAACAGCAAACTTGTCACACAAACTGCTAGCCCAGTCCAAATAAAGCTCTTTCTCACCCTCATAAGCTAAACCTCATAGTTCATAGTTCTTACTGCATTCAAGTCTTTCAACTCTGACCAGAACAGTCCATCAGTACTTACAGCACTGCAAGGCATCTCTTAGGCCAAGATTTCAAATCCTTCCACATTCCTCTTGAAAATCAGCTCCAAAAGGCCAAAGACACACAGTCAGGTGTCTAGCAGCAATCCCACTCCTCGGTACCACTTCACTGTTACAGTCGGGTTAGCACTGCTGGTAGAAATCACCTGACCAAGAGCAGCTTGTGGGGAAAAAAGAGGTTTATTTTGGCTTACAGGCTCAAAGGGGAAGCTCCATGATGGCATGGAAAATGATGGCATGAGCAGAGGGTGGACATCACCCCCTGGCCAACATAAGGTGGACCATAGCAACAAGACAGTGTGCCAAACGCTGGCAAGGGGGAGCTGACTATAACACGCATAAGCCCGCCCCCAACAATACTCTGCCTCCAGGAGGCATTAATTCCCAAATCTCCATCAGCTGGGAACCTAGCATTCAGAACACCTAAGTTTATGGCAGACACCTGAATCAAACCACCACAGTAGGGATTCATGAAGACCTCTTTATAAAGCAGTTTAGGCTCTAGGGAAGCCATGAATGTCAGGGCTGTAGTTACCAAACCGTGAAGCTGGAAGGATCACTTGTAAGGACTGGGACATGGGAAGACACTGCAGGAGGGTCAAAGATCCAAATGCCTTCTTACATTCTGAGTTACCCTACTGGCTAAGCCAGACAGGAAAAGCAGAGAGGTCACCTCCCACCAGGAAAGTGTACAGAGGGTGCCTAGAAGAGCCCACAAAAGCATCTAGCATAGCCAAACTGACTAGCACCAGACATCCCGCATCTCATCTCTCCTCACAAGAGCCAACAGCTCTGCAAAATGATGTAAAAATGCATCAGGGGAACCTGCCACAAAGGTCCACACCAGGTAATAGCTGAGAAGCTAGACAAATAAGCTGGGCAAATGCTTCAAAAACAGTAAACTGTCTTGTCAGTATCTATCTTCATCTTACAGAACATACAGTAACAGCAGCATTGAACATTTTTCTGATTTGCTTTCATCTCATCCAGGTGCTACAGATTTATCACTAAGTACTCTCAGAGTTTTGTGTAAAGAACTGTACACAACAAGACAGAAAGTATTCATCAATGTTCACAGATTTGACAGCTGTATCAAAATACAGCAAAATATAGATGAGAATAAAAAACAAATATGGACTTCTGGTCAATTCATAATCATGCTAGAACTTCAAGGTAGAAAGGAGAAAGGTTTGGGGGCTTCAGTACTAGAGAGGACCTTCCAGACCCCCCACTGGGTAGGCAAGAAGATACATATATGGGGAATCTGCTAATTCCTAGAATCTCTGTGCTCTGCAGCACAGCGAAGGAACAAAAGCAGACAACCTACCTGTTCCTCACAATGGGGTGGCCAGCACCTACCTAATGCCCACACAGCCTGGCTGAGTACTGGCAGGTGGGACAGGTGCATGATCAGCATTCCTCTACTCCCCCATGCTCTTAGATGGGGGACCAGCTCACATAGCAGGTGGCATGTGCATGGTCAGACACATCTGCTGCTATGCTGCTATGCTGCTAAGGAATGTGGGCTGAGCACCCACTAGCACCAGCAAATGGCCTGAGCACTCAGCATGCACAGGTGGACTGTTCCCTTGATCTCCACAGGCATGTCACAGCTGAAGGTGCACAAATCCTAAAGGTCTCAAGACTTCCACACAGGTGAGGGGCAGGAGCCAGCTGGGGCACATGCTGGCACTGGTGCTGGTGGGTATCCCAATTTCCATGAGACCTAGTGAGCTGTCCTGAGCTCCACTGGCATGGCACAGCTGGGGATGCATGGGTTCAAGTTATCCCTGACAACCCCATGGGCGGGTGGTTGGAGCAGGCTGGGGTCATCTCCCCTCAAACTCTCTAACAACCAACCCCTACAAATGGCACAATCAGGCCACTGAGGCTGAGACTGCCAGACCACCATACTCTGTCCTGATAAAGCACACAAACAGGCAATCTGCCTGAATCCCACACACTGACTCATTAAACAAGCTTAATGAGTCCATGAAAAAAAGGGTTGCAGAATTGAAAGAAAATCATTAAAAACCCAACAATCATACTAGAGAGGACCTTCCAGACCCCCCACTGGGTAGGCAAGAAGATACATATATGGGGAATCTGCTAATTCCTAGAATCTCTGTGCTCTGCAGCACAGCGAAGGAGCAACAAGAACCATCAACTACAACAGATCACTCTCATCACTTATCCTAACATAACTGAAGAAAATCAGAGAGATCTAAATTGGCACATAAAGGAATTAAAAGTGCATCAACAAACAGATCTGAACAATTAGTTAATTAAGCTTAATGAGGATCTCATCAAATGCAAGAACGAATTGTAAGAATCATCAAGAAAATCAAACCTAGACCTGAAAATGGACCTCAAAAAAGAGATTGGCCAGGTGTGGAGGCACACACCTTTAGTCATAAGACTCGGGAGGCAAAGGTTGGAAGACTGCTATGAATCCAAGGCCATCCAGGGACTACAGAGTGAGTTCCAGGTCAGTCTGTGATAGATTGAGACTCTACCAAACACACACACACACACACACACACACACACACACACACACACACACAAAGGCACAAATAATATCTTCAACAAAATTATTGACGATGGGGCTGGCGAAATGGCTCAGTGGTTAAGGTACTTGCCTGAAAAGCTTGACAACCTGGGCTCATGTCCCTAGTACCTACATAAAGCCAGATACACAAAGTGGCACATGCACCTGGAGTTCGTTTGCAGTGGCAGGAGGCCCTGGCATGCCCATTATTTCTGTCTCTTTCTCTTCTGTCTGTATGCAAATAAATAAACAAAATATATTTTTTAATTACTGAAAATTTTTTCCTGTTCTTGGAAAAAAAACAACCCATTCAGATACAAAAAGCTCAGAGAACACTAAATAGCAGACCAAAGAAGAAACTGTCTATGACACATCATAGATGAAAGTCTAAACAATGAAAACAGAGAGTGTTGAAAGCAGTACGAGAAAAACAGCTCCTTACATACAAAGGCAAGTCCATCAGAATTGCATCTGATTTTTCAATGGCAAGTTTAAAAGCCAAAAGGGCTTGAAATGGAGTACTACAAAGTCTAAAAACTATGGCTGCCAATCCAAACAAATGTACAGCAAAATTATCCCTCATAATAGAAGGAGAAAGGAAAAGTTTCCATAATAAAAGCCAGCTCTATGGATATATGAGCACAAATGCAACAAACACTACAGAGAATATCTCAGGGAATGCTCCACACAGAGGAGTTGAACAACCAACCTCAAGAGCTTACAATAGGAAAAAAAATAACCAAAATTCAAACAGACATAAAAATTTACAAGGCCCAAGAAGGTACTAAACCCCACAAAATCTTTAGCATGACAGAGATTAAATTGAACCTCACAGTTATAACTTTAAACATCAGTGGTCTCAGCTCCCCATTCAAAAGACACAGGTAAACTTGAAGGATCAGAAAAATTGTTCTATCCATCTGCTGCCTTCAAGAAACGCACCTCACCATTAAGGACAGACACCTCCTCAGGGTTAAAGGATAAAAAATTATTTTCCAAGTGAATGGAAATAAGAAACAAGCAGTGTGGCTATACTTCTGACAAAATAGACTTCAAACCAAAAGTAATCAAAAAGACAAAGGCCACTTCTTACTGATCAAGGGAATGATCCAACAAGAGGATATCACAATCTTTTATAATGATGATGATTATTATTTTTAACAAGATGTTTCTTGTGGATACATCTTGTGCTGGTACCCTCTTTTCCCTCGTCCCTGCCCCCATTCCATTGGGGACACTCCTCAGTGGGGTTGCAGGTATTCCCCATGTGGTTGTAGTTATGCATTGTGGGAGCAGTAGTCAGTTATTTTTTTGGTGGGGGGAGGGAATGTCTCTGGGCATGATGTCTTAACCTGTAGCTTTTCCAATCTTTCTTCCCCCTCGTCCACAAAATTCCCTGAGCCATGATGGGTGAGTTTTAAGTCTACTTTAGTGACGAGCTCTTAGGAGCCTCTGGATCTCTACTTTGTGGGTGTTGAGTGTCCTCAGGGTCTGTCTCCTACACCCTGGTGCTGATTATCAGGGACAGCATGGAAGCAACACTGATGCTTGTCTCCGCATTCCTCTGTGGATTCAGCTGTGACTTGACTGAAGTGTGAGGGGTAGTTTATCTCCACTGGTCTTGCTACTTGCTGAAAAAGAAAAACAGATTCTCCAATGGAGATTGAAGTCAGCATAGTTTAAATGGGATAAGCATTATTAATTTAGGGAGAATTTGATGTATGTAACTCCTCTTTTAGCCAAAGACGAGTGAGAGCTTGACACTGGAGAGCATAAAATTTGTCTCCATAGGATTTTGATCTGGTTCCCAATTCTAGATATGGGTTCCTTTACACTGAGTGGATCTCTTAGCCAATCAGAAAGCTATTGGTTACTCACTGAGGCTGTGTGCTACTATTGAACTGGCATTTACATCACATCAAGATGTTTGCTTCTGAGTAGCTTAGATCTCTGTTTGCTCAGACCATTGTTGGCCATTTTCCCTGAGTAGCTCATGTAGTGCTTCCAACACTAGACAGGCTGACTGTCTGGGGACTGGCTTTCTTCTGAATTCCAGCCATGTTGCTTCGTGGTCTGTGTCAGGAGCATATGGTGTCTTCAGCAATAGGGTCTTAGCTTTTGCCATAGGCAGGTAATCAAGTGCTTTGACAGAAAGCTGTCTTGATTTGGGGATCATGTAGGTCTCCCTGATCAACAGCTCAAAGTGGGTAGCAATCTCTGGTACTGGGAGTTACAGGTCAGAGACAGAGAAAATTTTTTTCCTGTTAAGCTTAATCTTCATCCCACACTCAACAGAGCTCTACTATTCAGGTGCTCCCCACCCCCTTACTCCTTTTGAGGGTTATATCTTTTAGGCTATCTCTAAGGATAAAGGTTTCTATGGTATCCATTCAATTTTTATTTAATTTTGTATTTGTTTTGCCCCACTCCCCTACAACTTCCCTCCCTCCAAACCCGTCCATACCCATTGTCTAGGCCTTGAGTTGCCTATCAGATATGACAGCAACTTGAACAGATCCAGGCTAGGAACCGCAGGAAAGTGACACCACATGGCGTTTGTCTTTCTGTGATTGTAAGAGTTCACTGAGTATGATCTGTTCCAAGTCTGTCCATTTTTCTACAAATTTCATTGTATTGTTTTCTTCTTACTGCTGAGTAGAATTGTATTGTGTAAATGTACCACAACTTTATTATCCATTCATCCATTGGGGTGGGGCATCTGGGTTGATTCCAGTTCTTAGCTATAATGAATTGAGCAGCAATAAACATAGTTGAGCAAATGTCTCTGTATTGATGCATGGAGCATTTAGAATAAATACCCAGTACAGGAATAACTGGGTCTGTTGGTAGCTCTATGTTCAGCCTTTTCAGGAATCTCCAAATTGATTTCCATAGTGGTTGTTCAAGTTTACATTCCCACCAAGAGTGGATGCGGGTTACTGTTTCCACACATCCTCACAAACATTTGTCATTGTTAGATTTTTTAATGATTGCCATCCTTTCTGGAGTAAGGTGGAATGTCATGGTTGTTTTAATTTGCATTTCCCTAATGGTTAGAGATGTTGAACATTTTCTTAAGTGTGTGTTAGCCATTTGTAATTTTTCCTCTGAGAACTTCCTATTCAGTTCTCTGCCCCACTTTTGGAGTAAGTTGTTCAATTTGTTATTATTTAGGTTTTTGAGTTCTTTGTAGATTCTAGATACTAGGCTTCTGTCAGTGGTATAGGTAGCAAGGATTTTTCTCCCATTCAGTGAGTAATATATTGCCTCTGCTTATGGTATGTTTGTCTGTGAAAAAGCTTTTTAGCTTCATCAGATCCCATTGGATGAGTGACAGTTTAATTTCCTGGGCTACTGGGGTTTTGTTCAGGAAGTCTTTCCCCACTCTTATATCAGGGAGAGGGCCTCCTATTTTTTTTTTTCCAGTAGAAGAAGAGTTTCAGGTCTTATATTGAGGTCTTTAATCCATTTGGACTTGATTTTTTTTTTTTTTTTTTTTTTTTTGGTTTTTCGAGGTAGGTTCTCACTGTAGCTCAGGCTGACCTGGAATTCACTCTGTATTCTCAGGGTTGCCTTGAACTCATGGTGATCCTCCTACCTCTGCCTCCCAAGTGCTGGGATTAAAGGCATGCACCACCAAGCCTGGCTAGGACTTGATTTTTGTGTATGGTGAAATGAGTGGGTCTAATTTTATTTTTCTACATATAGTCATCCAATTTGCCCAACACCATTTATTGAAGGTGCTGTCTTTTTGTGAGTCTACATACATTATTGGCACCTTTGTCAAAGATCAAGTAGCTGTAGTTACTTGGCCTAAGGTTTGAGTTTTCAGTTCTGTTCCATTGGTCTATGTTTCTGGTCTTATGCCACTACCATGCTGTTTTTGTTACTATAGCTTTGTAATATAACTTTAGATTGAGAATGGTAATACCTCCAGAGGTTTTTTGTTTGTTTGTTTTTTGCTGAGGCTATGTTTGGATATCTGAGGCCTGCTGACATTCATATGAATTTTGAGATCATTTTTTAAATCTCTGTGAAGAATGATGATGGTATTTCTATTGGGATTGCATTAAGTGTGTATATTGCTTTTGGTAGAATTGCCATTTTCACAATATTAATTTTACCTATCCAGGAGCATGGGTGGTCTTTCCATCTTCTCAAGTCCTCCTCTATTTATTTCTTGAGTTTATTTTTTATTTTTCATTTTATAGGTCTTTTACATCTTTGGTTAGTTATTCCAATGTGTTTAATTTTTTTGTTCATATTGAAAATGGGACATCCTCATTGATTTTTTCTTTGTATATTTGTCCTTTGCCTATAGAAAGGCTATTGATTTTTGTGCATTGATTTTGTATCCTGCCACTTTATGAAGGAATCAATGACCTTTAGAAGTTTTGAGATGGAGACTTTTGGGCCACTTATGTATAGGATCATGCCATTTGCAAATAGGGCTAATGACTTCTTCCTTTCCAATTTGATTCCCTTTTATTTCTTTCTCCTGTCTTATTGCTTGGGGTAGTGCTTCTAGTTCTATGTTGAAGAGCAGTAGTGAGAGTGGGCACCCCTGTCTTGTTCCCAATCTTAATGGGAACTACTTGAGTCTTTCCCCATTAGGTATTATTTGGGGTTTGGGGGCTTTATATATAGCCTTTACTGTGTTGAGATATAAACCCTCCATGCCTATTCTTTCCAGCATTTTGATCATGAAGTTGTAGTGTATTTTGTCAAAGGCCTTCTCTGCATCAATTGAGATGATCATGTGGTTCTTATGCTTAAATTTATTTATGTGGGGTATTACATTGACTGATTTCCATATGTTGAACCATTCCTGAATCCCTGAGATGAAGCCTACTTGAACAAGGTGGATAATGCTCCTGATGTGTTGTTGAATTCAGTTTGTGAGGATTTTGTTCAGAATCTTTCATCTAAATTCATCAGGGATATAGGCCTATAGTTTTCTTTTCTTGTTGCATCCTTGTCTGGTTTTGGTATTAGGGTGATGCTAGCTTCATAAAAGGAGTTGGGAAGGATTCCCTTTTCTCTAATTATGCAAAATAGTTTGAAAAAATTGGTTTCAGTTCTTCAATGAAGGTTTGATAGAATTCAGCTGAGAACCCATCATTTCCTGGACTTTTTTTTGGGGGGGGAGGTTTTTAGTTACCTTTTTAATCTCCATGGATGTAATAGGTTTGTTAGCAGATTAATCTGCTCTGAATTTAGTTTTGGTAGGTGGTATGTATCTAAGAATTCATCCATTTCTTTCAGATGATCCAAATTTTGTGGAGTAGCGATTTTGGAAGTATGCCCTTCCAATTTCACTGATGTCTGTTGTGACTTCTCCTTTTTAATTTCTGATTTTGTTAATTTGTGACTTCTCTTTTTTTTTCTGCCTGATCAAATTGGCCAGGGGTTTATCAATCTTGTTTAGTTTTTCAAAGAATGAGCTCTTCTTTTCATAAAAATTTAAAAATTGTTTTCTTAGTGTCCATTTCATTAATTTCTGCTCTGATCTTGATTATTTCTTTCTGTGTATATGCATTTGGTGCATATAGATTTATGATTGTGATGTTTATATGTTGGATCATTCCCTTGATGAGTAAGAAGTGGCTTCCTTATCCTTTTTGATTACTCTTAGGGTTGGATTCTTCTTGGTTTTCCAGTGCATTTAGGTGGACAGTTAGGTTATTAATTTGGGATCTCTCTGTCTTTGTTATGAAGGCATTTAGCACTGTGAATTTTCCCTTAGGACAGCTTTCATTGTGCTCCATAAGTTTTGGTAGTTTGTGTTTTCATTATCATTCAATTCTAGGAATTTCACAATTTCTTTTTTGCTTTCTTTCACAACCCATTCATTGTTGAAAAGTGTGTTGTCTAGTCTGTAGGAGCTGGTGGAGTTTTTGATGATTCTCTTGTTATTGATTTCTAGCTTTAAAGCATTGTGATCTGATATGATGCAGGAAGTTACTTCAATTTTCCTGAATTTATGGAGGCACACTTTATGTCCTAATATGTGATCTATTTTGGAGAAGGTTCCATGGGCTGCTGAGAAGCATAATTATTCTATAGAATTGGGGTGGAAAGTTCTATAGATGTCCATTAGATCTCATTGATCTATGGTGTTGTTAAGCTCTATTATTTCTTTGTTGATTTTCTGCTTGGATGATCTATTGATGATAATGGAGTATTGAAGTCTCCAACTATGATGGCATTGGTGTTTATTTCTGTTTTGTTGTCAAGTAGGATTTTTTTTTTTACAAACAGTGGTTCACGTGTATTCTCAGGGTGGCCTCAAACTCATGGCGATCCTCCTATCTCTGCCTCCCGAGTGCTGGGATTAAAGGCATGAGCATCTACCCTAAAGTCTCCACTGTTTACTTTAGAAATACTTGCTCAACCATGCTTATAGCTGCTCAATTCACAGTAGGTAGGAATTGGAATCAACCTACGTGCTCATTGGCAGATGGATAATGAAGATGTAGTACATATACACAATGGAATTCTACTCTGCAGTATGGAAAAATGAAATGATAAAACTTGCAGGAAAATGGATAGACTTGTAAAATATCATCCTAAGTGAGGTCACACAGCCTGAGAGCCAAACACTGCATGTTTACTCTCATACGTAGCTCCTAAAATGCACTAGCTAGGGAAGAGGGAAAAAGGTAGTAAGCATAGGCATGTGGATGTATAAGTAGAATGAGGCCAGTAAAACATGAAAATATGGAGGGAGAAGAGGAGGGGATGCCATATAAACTAAGAGGAGGAAGGAATATTGGGGGTGTGAAGGTGGGAGCACTGGGACAAGGGAAACTACACAAAACTAAAGATTAAAGTAATTAGTACATAAGGAACCTCCCACCTGGCTACCAGTGCACAAAATATAACCCCCAATTAAGTGAAGTGTATGGACCAGACCAATATGCCTAGTAGAAGGTGGGAAAAGCTTAATCCTAAAACCATAGGCTCTGACTTGTTAATCCCAAAGCCATAACTGGGTTCCCAAAACAATGTAGGCAATGCCAAGCACTGACCCAACAGAACTAAAAGGTAAGAACTTATTGCTAAAGACACCAAAGGCTGCCATCCCACCAGGCTTTAAATTAAGGTCATTGGTTCACTTTGAATTGATAGTTGTAGGTAGTGAAAGATATGAATCTAATTTCATTCTTCTTCAGATGGATTATTTGTAGGTTGGATAGATGTCTCAGCAGTTAAGGCACTTGCCTGCAAAGACTAATGACTAGAGTTCAATTCTCCAGTACCCATGTAAAGCCAGATGCACATTATGGTGCCTGCATCTGGAGTTTGTTTGCAGTAGCTAGAGGCCCTGATGTGCCCATTCTTTCTCTTCTCTCTCTCCCTCCCTCCCTCTCTCTCCCTCTTTCTCTCTCAAATAAATGAATAAATAAAATATTTTTAAATAAGATTTTTGGGGGGGATGGAGAGATGGCTTAGCAGTTAAGGTGATTGCCTGCAAAGCCTAAGGAACCAGATTCAACTCCTCAGAACCCACATAAGCCAGACACACAAGGTGATGCATGCACACAAAGGTGGTGCACACATCTGGAATTTGATTGCAGTATCTAGAGGTCCTGGTGTGCCAAATCTCTGTCTCTCTCTCACACTCTTTCTCTCTCTCTCTTACTCTTTCTCTCACATGTGCTCTCCCTTTCTCTCTCTCTCTCTCATAAGAAAAGATAATTGGCTGTTTTGTATTCTTTCATGTTTCCATATAAATTCTTAGATTTTTGTTTCCAGTTCAGTGAGGAACATGAATAAAATTTTAAAATGGGAATAACATTGAATTTGTAGATTACTTTTGGTAACACAACCATTTTCACAATATTATTTTTGCCAATCCAGAACATGGAAGGTATTCTCTTTGATTTTTGTATTCAGTATCTTGAAGTTTTCATTGTTGAGACCTTTCACATTCCTGGTTAGGTTTATTCCTAGGTGCTTAATTTCTTTTTTGAGTTATAACAAATGGGATGTTTTTTGGATTTCTTTTTGTGAGTTCATTATTTGTATATATGAATGCTACTGGTTTTGATATGTTTATTTTGCAACTTGAAAGTGTTTATTAAATCTAAGAATTTTTTGGTAAAGTCTATGGAGCATCTTGAGGGTGAAATCATGTCATCCACAAATAGGAATAGTTTCTTTCTTTCCTATTTTATCCCTTTTATGTCTTTCTCTTGTCTTATTGGTCTAGCTGAGACTCAAATTATTATATTGCCCTAATTTTTAATTTTTCTTGGTGTTTTCTGTGTTGGAGATTGGCTACTTGTTTTGTTATCACCCTTAGTTGAACCAGAAGGTTATCTGAGATCTCTCTGAATGTTAAATGTGAGCTCTTATATATATAAATTTTCCACTAGGACTGCCTCGATTATATCCAAGAAGACCTAACAAGTGTGCTGTCATTTTCATTTGTTTCTAGAAATTTCTTAATTTTCTCTCTGATTTCTTCAATGATCCACTGTTCAATCCAAAGTTGTTCAGAGAGGTCTGGGAAAATGGCTCAGTGCTTAAAGATGATTGCTTGAAAAGCCTGCTAACCTGAATTGTATTCCCCAGTACTCACAAAAAGCCAGATGCACAAAGTGGTACATGTATCTATAATTTATTTGCAGCAGCAAGAGACCCTGCTGTGTCCAAACTCCTTCTCTTTCTCAAAGAAATAAAAACATAGGTAAGAAGGCAGCATAGGAGCCATGCCAAATCAGACCAGGGAGGGATTTAAGCAAAACCACAGCAAAAACACCCTTCTTCTGAAAAGTGCAGGAGGATTGGTTTTCCTTAGACACAGCGGAGAAACAAGAGAGACCAAGATCTACCAGAAAGGAGGAAGGTGGCCAGAATCCCACTGAGGAGCTTGTGGGCCCAATCCGCCTGATCCATGCGCCCAAAGGAAGGGTACAACTCCTTACAAAGCAACTGTCCAGACAGAAATTTGCCTCGATATCCATGACCTCACAGTGCCTAGCAATATCTTCACAAGACCCTCATAATAGGAGAAAAAGATGATGACATCAAATTAAAAGAGAGACTAATGGAGAGAGGGAGGAGATGTTATGGAGAGTGGAGTTGGGAAAGGGAATGGGGGGGAGGGAAGGGAAATATCATGGTTTGTTTTCTGTAAGTATAGAAGTTGTCAATTTTTAAAAAGGAAAACATATATATATATATATATAAAAATAGCCAAAAAGTTATTTTTCAGTCTCCAAGTATTTGAGTAGTTTCTGAAATTCTCTTGCTATTTATTTCTAATTTCATTTCACTGTGGTGAGATAGAATACAAGGAATCACCTCAATTTTTTTTATATTGGTTAAGGTTTGATTTGAGGCTTCTGATGTGACCAGTTTTGAAAAGCTTCTGTGTACTGTCAAGAAGTACATATATTTCTTATCTCCTTAATAGAATTTTCTATAAATATATAAGTCCTGTTGGCCTATAATATAATTTAACTCCAAGGTATTTTTCTGATTTTTAGTTTAGAGGACATATCTAAATAGGTATTAAGGTCTTCCATTGCTATTATGTCAAGACTTATGTAACCTAACCCTAACCCTTTTAGTGTTAATTTTATGAAACTTAGGATACAAATATTTGGTAAATAAATGTTTGCGGTTATCATTTCTTCTTGATGAATGTTTCCTAGAGGCCCTCTTTGTCCCTTCTGACTAGCTGTGGTTTGAGGTGTACTTTACTAGATATAAGAATATTTAGTGGGGTGTGGTGGTGATGCTTTTAATCCCAGCACTCAGGAGGAAGAAGTAGGACTGCCGTGAGTTAAAGACCAGCCTGAGAATACATAGTGAATTCCAGGCCAGCTTGGGTTACAGTAAGACCCTCCCTTAAAAAAAAAAGAAGAAGAATATACATGCCCACTTGTTCATAGTTTCTCTTTGCTAAATAGGTGTATTTCCATACTTGATCCTCAGTGTTTAGGAATCTGTGCTAGTGAGGGAAACTTTTTGGAGATGATAGTTAGATCTTGTGAGGAGGAGTTAAACCTTTTTATTGATAGCTTCCATAAATATAGACAATAAATGATAATTCCCTCCACCACCCCTATCCTCTCCCTCTCAAATCCACCTCTAATTGGACTGGAGACCCACTCCATGAGAAGGAATAACATGCCTGGTACTGAAAACTTAGTCAAACCTTATGGCTAGGGAGGTCATGAGCCCTAGGGGAATAACACCTGCTGTTGTTTGGCTAAATGCATATGTTATGCTCAACAAACTGCCCTCTAAGCACTTTTAAAAATATTTATACTCATATATTAATGCTACTCTCACTTTTGGTTAGAGAAACTTCTCTGTTCTGATGATGGTGACCATTACAACATGTTCCTCCAGACACAAAATGTCTGGATATCCATGATCTCACAGTGCCTGACACTACCTATATAAGACCGTCATAATAGGAGGAAAAGATCAAGACATCAAACTGAAAAGAGAGACTGATTGAGAGGGGGAGGGGATATGATAGAGAGTGAAGTTTCAAAGGGGAAAGTGGGGGGGGAGGGAAGTACCATGGGATATTGTCTACAATTAAAGAAGTTGTCAATAAAAAAACCCAAAAAATAAAAAAAAAAAAAAAAAAAAAAAGATGGTTGTAGGTGCCTGGATTTATATCTGGGTCTTCTATTCTGTTCCATTATTTACATGTCTGTCTTTGTGCCAGTATCATGTTGGTTTGAAATACAGCTTAAAATCAAGTATGGTGATACTTCCAGCCTTATTTTTCAACTCAAAACTGTTTGGGATATGCAGTTTTGTGTGTGTGTGTGTGTGTGTGTGTGTGTGTGTGTGTGCTTCCAAATGAATTTCAAGATTTTTTTTTTCTAGTTCTGTGAAGAATGCCTTAGGAATTTTGATGGTGAATGCATTAAATGTGTAGCTTGCTTTTTGGTAAGATTGATATTTTCACAATGTTGATTCTTCCAATTCAAGAACATGGGCTGTCTTTCCATTTCCTAGTGTCTTCTGCAATTTCTCTCAAAAGTGTTTTAAAGTTTTCAATGTAGAGATCTTTAACTTCCTTGGTTAGGTTTATTCCAAGGTACTATATTTTATTTTTTTGAGGCAATTGTGAATGGGGATGATTTCCTGATTTCATCCTCAGCATGTTTGTTGTTAGTATACAGGAAAGTTACTAATTTCTGTGTGTTTATTTTGTATCCTGCTACATTGCTAAAAGTGTTTATCAGCTCTAACAGTTTGCTGGTAGTCTTAAGGGTCACTTATATATAGAATCATGTCATCCGCAAATAAGGATAATTTGATCTCTTCCTTTCCAATTTGTATCCCTTTTATGTGTGTCTCTTGCCTTATTGCTATAGCCAAGACTTCCAGAACTTTATTAAATAAAAGTGGGGACACCCTTGTCTTGCTCCTAATTTTAGCAGAAAACCTTCAAGGTTTCCCCATTTAGTATTATGTTGGCTGTAGGTTTGTCATGAATAGCCTTTATTATGTTGAGATATGTTCCTTCTATTCCCAGTTTCAATAGTGATTTCATCATGAAGGGAATTTGGATTTTGTGAAATGCCTTTTCTGCATCTATTGAGATGATCATGTGAATTTTGTCCTTCAGTTTGTTTATAAAGTGTATTATATTTATCAGTTTGCATATGTTGAACCATCCCTGTATCTTTGGGATAAAGCCTACTTAGTTGGCATGAATGATCTCTTTGATATATTATATTCTGTTTGCAAATATCTTGTTCAAAAGTTTTGCATTTTTGTTCATGAGGGATATTGGTTTGTAATTTTTTTGTTCTGTCTTTGTCTGGTTTTGGTATCAGTGTGATGCTGGGCATTAAGACCATTAAAATTGAAAGGTATGTATTTATTCTGCCATTCTTGTAGTGCTTCCTGATTTTCCTTTACTACCTTGCATTATTATTTGAGTATGGTTTATTTTTTCCTCTTTCCTCATGTGTGTTCTTTCCTTTCTCTTCAGCATGAAGTATCCCTTCAACTGTTTTCTGTAGAGCTTAGTGGTCATGTATTCCTTTAGCCTTTGTTGTTGTGTGTGTAATGTCCTTATTTCCCCATTAATTTGGACAGATAGCTTTTCTGCATAAAATAATCTTGGCTGACAGTTGTCTTTCAGAACTTGGAATACACTATTGCAAGCCTTTCTGACTTCTAAAGTTTGTGTTGAGTAATTGCTGCTATCCTGATGTGCTTGACTTTATAAGTGACTTGCTTTTTCTAACTGATTTCAATATATTTAATTTGGTTTGGGAGCATAGTAGTTTAATGATAATATGGCAAGAAGATGTTCTTTATGGTTTTGTGTGTTTGGTGTTCTAAAGGCTTCCCGTTAGTGTATTGGCATCTCTTTCCCTATTTGGGGGAAATTTCCTTTTATGTTTTGGTTGAAAATAACTGCTATGTCTTTGGAATGAAATTCTTCTCCTTCTATTATGCCCTGAATTCTTATGTTTGATCTCTTCATAGTGTCCTGAATGTCTTGAAATTCCCATTCATACCTTCCTAATAGTTGTTCTCTTTGTTGGACTCAATATGTATTAGACCTGCCACATGGTCTTCTAGTTTAGATATTCTGTTCTCTCCATCATCCATTCTATTGGTGAGACTTTCTACAGTTTTTTAATTTGACTGTGTTTTTCATTTCTAGATTAATTGGTTTTTCTTCAGTATTTCTATTTCCTTACTAATGTCTTATATTGACCTCCTTATTTCATGAAGTTGGTTTCCTGTGTTCTCCTTTAGGAGCTTGTTTTCTTCTTTGATTTCTTCTTTGTGTTATGGGGTTCAGTGTCACACAAGTAAGACCATCGACTCACGGAATGTGAGACAAAGTTTTATTGGGTAAAAAGAAAAAAAAGAAAGGAAAAGAAGAAAAGTTGGTGCCCACCAGAACTATACCTAGAGTACGGGTCCTTGAGATGTAGCATTGTACTGTTCGGAGTGTCAGCTTTTATTGGAAATAAACACATGATGTTCATAGAAAAAACAGGATGGGGGTTAAGTCATAAATCACAGTTCACATGTTGTAGTTACATCCATAAAAGTACTGTTTAAACATAAAGGGGAATTTGCATTATGGCAGGGGCATTCCATTCTAGAGGATTAAGCAAACTTGTGAATAGTTCTGTTAGTCAGTTACAGGAAGTGCCTGGGAGTGGTGGGTTAAGCAGGCCTGCTACCAAGGTCTCCAAGTGTCCTGCTTATCTGCCCTGCCATCTATGCAGGCCCAGGGTAATGTTATTCAGACCAGTAGAGCATCCTGTTTATCTACCAACCCCACATGTTCAAGCAAGTGTTTCATCCCATTCTTTTATGGGCTCTTACAAGGACGTGACTTAAGCTTGATGTAAAGAAATAATAACATTAACATTCTGCCCTCTACATTTGATTTCATTGTACATACTTATAATCATTCTTTTGAAATCTTTTTCAGGCATTTCATTAAATCAGCCTCATTGGAGGTCATTTATGATGGATTTATAATTTTTGGTGGAATTGTATTGTCTTTATATTTTGTGTTCTTGTATTATAATGTTGAGATTTTTGCATCTTGGGTTCATTTGAAGCTTGGTTTTCTCATTACCTGCAGTATTCTTAGATGTATAAATCTAACTTTACAGTAATCTTCAGTGTAGGAGCTTAAGGTGCCAGATGTGGCTCTTAAATGACTTCCAAAGTAACAGCAGAAGTGACCCTAGGTTTGGGTTTGCCTGCTATGCAAGTATTGTGGTATGTTGGGTGGAGCAAAATACAGGCAAATTCTAACACTCAACTGAGCAATTATATACACATTCAATCAAAACCAGCATGGACTATTTAAGTAAGAGTGGGTATTGAAACAAACAGATAATCTAACAAAGTCAAAGTCCCTAAGTCCCCAAGAATGACAGAAGACAAAGGCACTATAAATCAGGAAGCAACAAAGGACAACACCAAAATACAGTTTATTTAAGAATGGCAGCCAGGTGTGGTAGCACACATCTCAGCACTAGGGAGGCAGAGGTAGAAAGATTGCCATGAATTTGAGACCACTCTGAGACATAGTGAATTCCAGGTCAGCCTGGGCTACAGCAAGACCCTACCTTGAAAAACAAAAAACAAAAACCAAAAAAAAAAAAAAAAAAAAAAAAAAAAAGAAAAAGAAAAAAAAAAAAATGGCACCACCAAAATCTCTCTAAATTAACAATGCTTATCCCTTTTAACCTACCCCAATCTCACTCTCCATTGGATACTCTGTTTTTCTTTTTCAGAAAGCAGCAAGAACCAAAGACAACCAAAATCTATCAACAAGACTCCCTGAACCACCATAAGTGCTGCTTCCAAGATGAGCCTGACCACCTGTGCCAGGGTGATGGAGACAGACACTGAAGATACTCAAAAATCCAGAAGCTGCTGACACTTCAGTACTAAAGTAGATTTAAAGCATACCTACCAAGACTCAGACGGTGAAAAGAATTTAAGAACCAGAGACATTGTCTCCCCCCGCCCCAATGACTGACTGCAGCTCTCACAACTTGTGGTAGTTTGAATTGATGGTCCCCAATATATTCAGTACTTTGTAGTTTGTATCTGCAGCCACCTGGCTGGAGGCAGTGTCACTGGGCTGATCTTAAGGTGTGGTGGTGGTTTGAGATTTCAATCTAAAGATATGCAAAAGTGTGCCTAGCTGGAGTTCCTGAAGTGTGGTGTGCTATGTGGCTTTTGACTTGTGGCTTTGTTCTCTGGGTTTGGTCCTGTGAAGGCAGGCCAGCTTCTTCTGCCATTATGGAACTTTCCCTGGACCTGTAAGCTTCAGTAAATATCCCTTCCTCCATAACTGTGCCTGGTCTGGAAGTTCATTTCAGCGAACCTGAAGCTGTCTGCTACACAACTCATAACCCACAACCCCATGGTGAATACCAGCAATCCCACTAAGGGGGATCCTAAGTGGAATGGGGGTAGAGAGGAGGAAAATGATGGTACCAACATATGGTGTGTTCCATACAAAGTTCCTACTTAAAAAAAAAAGTTTTAAAACATAACATGGGTTTTAAGCTGTTTCCACATAAGCACAAATTTTATTTCAAAATGTCACATAATTTTAAGAAAACTTTCAGCAGATTTATGAAAAGTAACATCAGTGTCATGAATTCTGTAAATGCCATCTCATGCAACAGTACTACCTTAAACTGAAACATCTAAAACTTCTTAGCTTTTATAGCTCTCACTTACATAGTTGAAAAAAAACAACTTTCTAATAATCTTTCATGATAAATCATACTACTACTGATAACTTTCTTGGTAGAATCTTGCTTGGATGATTTTTTTTTTTTTACACTTTTACAAATAAGCACCAGAAGGACACATACACCTTTCTAATGGCTTGCATTTGACACCAGGGAGTTACATTTTGTTAAACCCAAATTGAACAGAGTTGAATTGAGGTTAATACAGAGAAAAGCATGTTCTGGATGTGTTGTCCTTTGTATTTCTTGAAGCATCAGATGAATTGTAAAAAGTTCAAAGAGCTTCTTATTACTCCTGTAAAAGAATGAGTACATTATTTAATTATACATACTTAGAAAACTTATCTGCAATGACCTTAAGAGACAACATATAAATGTGAGAAAATGGTGTTTGTTTTTGAAAATAGTGGAGAAAATAGTGCAGAAAATAGCTGACTAAAGGATTAAGATGCTGAGATGAAGAAAGCAGGCTTTTTGAGCTAGACCTGAAGTGAAAAAGCATTAAAGGAAAAACAACAACAACGATTTATATCCTAAACACTGTTCCTTATCCCCTAACAAGGACCTACGAAAACAGAATGAGGAACCTCCCCACACACCCCAAGCTACAAAGACTCAGATTCTTGGTTAATTTAAGTAAACCAGGATACTGGTTTACCTTCAGACTTTGCTCCAGAATTTACTTTTTAACCATCCTCTCTCTTATAGGCACTCAATAACTTCATTTTCAATCAGAACCCTGTCATATATGTAAAACAGAATTCTATCATAAATTTATTTCCTTGTGTAGAAATTTCTTGAGAAAAATATCAAATCTCAATCTACTGCCACCTACTATATAAGGATTTATCTTTTTTCTTTTTTTCAAGGTAGGGTTTCACTCTAGCCTACGCTGACCAGGGATTCACTATGTAGTCTCAGGGTAGCCTCAAACTCATGGCTATCCTCCTACCTCTGCCTACCAAGTGCTGGGATTAAAGGCATGCACCACCATGCCCAGCAGGATTTATCTTTCGGATATTGAAGATTTTTAGACTTGTTTGAGCATCTGTTTAAACTCTTTTTTAGTTCTTTAAGTCTGAACCTAAGCTGCAAATACATCATGAAGAATAGAAAAAAATGGCCTAACAATATGCATGTACTTTGGAATTATGTATTTTAAAGTCCCATGAATTTAGAGGTGAGAAAGAATTAAATCTAGGTAATGTTATTGAAGTTTCAAGGTACCATAGTTTAAATGCAACATGCTACAAATGAGAAAGGAGCATAATACAGTCTGTAAGATGGAAACAGTAAAAATTTTAAGTTGAATTTGACACCAAATCAAATAATAATTTGGTGAGTTGAGAACAGGTTATAATTTGACAATGATTTCCCACAGGCCTTGCACCAAACTAAATATATTGAATATCTATGAGTATTTTTTTAAAGGACTTCAGCATTCTTTCTCCACCCCCACTCCCCCGCTTTTGGTTGATTTTTTTCAAGGTAGGGTCTCACTCTAGCCTGACCTGGAATTCACTCCATAGTTGCAGGGTGGCCTTGAACTCATCGCAATCCTCCTACCTCTGCCTCCCAAGTGCTGGGATTAAAGGTGTGCGCTACCATGCCCAGCTTCTTTTCCCCTTATTTGAAGAGCCTCATTATGTAGAACAGACAGGCCTCAAACTCACAGTCCTCCAGCCTCTGCTTCCTGAGCGCTGGGATTGCAGATGTGCCCCAACACATGACATTCTACAAATAAATTTCAAGATGTACACTGAGGTCTGGTAAAATATCTAAGTTGCTTATCATGGAAATCATAGATGAGAGGATGGAACAAAGAGAAAATAAACCAAAATCAAATTCTTACTATAATAAAAATGATGGAGATGTGCCAGGTGTGGTAGTGCATATCTACTAGATAGCCAGCCAGCCAGGGAGATTGATTTGCCACAAAGGAACCACTAGACAGTAGGTGGCAGATTCAGGGAAACTATGATCTGAAATCTCTATCTTCAAAAATATTCTTAATTTTTATTTTTTTATTTGACAGAGACAAAGAAAGAGGCAGATATATAGAAAGAATGGGCACTCAGGGCCTCTAGCCACTACAAACTCCATATGCATGTGCTACCTTGTACATCTGGCTTAAGTGTGTCCTGGGGAATTGAACAAGGGTTCTTTGGCTTTACAGGCATGGGCCTTAACTGCTAAGCCATCTCTCCAGCCTTAAAATCTGTATCTTTAATTTATAATTAAAACAATAGTCATACCAATGTGTGACTCTGAGAAAAGAAGTCAAAAACCTTTGATTCTCACAATAAGACTCAAATCAGTAGAAATAGAAAGGTCATAATAGTTTTCTAAATAAACTCAGGCACTAAATTCATTTTAAACCTCTTTCACCTTTTTCCTGAAATGTACTTTAGTGCATTTATAAGAAATTACAAAAATACATCTTTATTATTTTTATCTTCATCTATAGCATTCAAAATACCAGTGTCCACTAATTTCTTCTGGTTTTGTCATTTGGCTGTTATTTTATTTTATTTTATTTTATTTTATTTTATTTTATTTTTTATTTTTAGAGAGAGACAGAGAGAGAGGGAGGGAGAGGAAGACAGATAGAGAATGGGCGCACCAGCAGTCTCTCAGCTGCTGTGAAAGAAATCCAGATGAGTTCGCCCCCTTGTGGGCAAGTGTGGCATTGCGCCCTTGTGTCACTTTGCATCTGGCTAAACGTGGGACCTGGAGATTGGAACCGCTGGAGATTGGAACCAGCATTCTTAGGCTTAGGAGGCAAGCGCCTTAACCGCTAAGCCATCTCTCCAGCCCTCATTTGGCTAACGTGTTCTTGCAGGGGTGGAGGATAAAGCTTAGTGGCAGGATGTTTGTTCAGCATACAAGAGGCCCTGGGTTCCAACCTTGGCATTACAAAATATAAAAACAACTCCCATTCCCTAAGTAACTTTCACATGCCTCAAACAAACAAAAATCTTGCTTTGCCCGGTGTACACCTTTAATACCAGCACTTGGGAGGCAGAAGTAGGGGGATCGCCATGGGTTTGAGGCTACCCTGAAACTATATATTGAATTCCAGGTCCACCTGAGCTAGAGTGAAACTCTACCTCAACCCCACCCCCCAAAAAAAAATTTTGTTCTAATTTATATGCTATCTGTGATATTTAAAGTTTGCTTAAGCTGGACTAAACTACAAAAACAATAACATATTCTAAGACTAATATTGTTTTACTTATTTTTTGTTAGCAAACAATGAATTTGATTTAATTATAGCATTTTCAAACAAAATTTTGGATTTTTTTCCTTTTTTCCCTTCTTCCTCATCTTCCTCTCCCCTTGTATCCTGCTCCTGTCCCAACACAGGATCCTTTCTGCTTTCATACTAGTTTTCTTTGTCCTCTCTCCACTTCTTGTCATCTCTTGTTCCCCTCTCGTGGTCTCCTATATTAAATCACAACTCATACTCACTCTCACATTCCTTTTTTTAATTTTTATTTATTTATTTGCAAGCAGAGAGAGAGAGGGAGAGAGAGAGGGAATGAGGCAGACAGACAAAGAATGGGCATGCCAAGGCCTCTAGCCACTGCAAACGAACTCCAGATGCACGTGCCCCCTTTACACCTGGCTTACGTGGGTCCCGGAGAATCAAACCGGGATCCTTTGGCTTTGCAGGCAAACACCTTAACCGCTAAGCCATTTCTGCAGCCCCACAATCCCTTATTTACATATATACGAACATTAAAAGTTGGGTTCCACATATGAAAGAGAATATGGGATTTTTTTTCCTAAGACTAATATTCTAATTCTATTCCATCTGGTCATTGATAAGCATTTATATTCATGAACCTTGATGTTCAACATATGTAGACTGGAAATTTTGATTGAATAATTAAAGGTCAATTGACATAGAATCCAAAAAGGCCTAGATGATCACAATCTTTCAATTAAAAAAAAGTTTCAAAAAAGAAATTCTTACTTGATTTTGGAAAGTTTCTGTAGGATAATACTGAGCTTCTCTAGGATCTGAAGATCAAGTTTAGGTGTTCGAAGCAGCACAGAACAAGTACGAAAAAATAAAGAGTTACTGCAGGCTTCCAGGAAGGGCTGCAAGGATTCTGCCAAAACAAATGACCAGTGCGTTATTATTAAACAGTAGCTAAAAAGGAAATTTGAAAAAAGACCAAAATGTGTAAATTATTTATAAATACTGGATTTTCAATCTTTCATACTTAAACTTTGAGGTAAAATTATCATTCGAAAAATTAATACATTACTTGGCTCTTGCTGGGTATCACACACAGGACATTATTTTCTCTCTTGTCAAACTTTTATTAGGTAAAATTCAGCAGAAATCTCATGTTTGAAAGAGAAGGAAAAAGTCATTTCTTCAATATGCTCTTAACTATAAGCTTGGTTTAGATAACTGGCAATAATAAGTTTGCTGAAACTGTAAATTATTTTCCTTTAAAATCCTAAATGTAACAATTTTGAGTATTGGACAGGAAATGACATTTTGAGCATAAATGCTGAAGAGGCAAAGAGTCAAAAAAGATCAAGAACCTAACAAAATAAAAAATTTAAATGTCTATGTAATATGAATTTAAATGAAAAATGAAAAGGCAAAGGCCCAGAAACCAAAACAAGTAAAACAAAAGGGAAATGAGAACATTACAAGAGAGGAAGAAAATGGCTTTGTAATATATATGACACAATAATGATATCATTATTATAAAAAAGTTCTTATAAATCAACTAGAAATGATGTACCTAGTGCTTTTGTTAATGAGCAAAGGGAATAACCAAAATAATATAAACATTCAATTTATTTATTTATTCAATTTATTAACAATAAATAATTGGAATTTCCAAAACTTGTTATCAAAAAACTTAAGTGGCCGGGCGTGGTGGCGCACGCTTTAATCCCAGCACTTGGGAGGCAGAGGTAGGAGGATCACCATGAGTTCGAGGCCACCCTGAGACTACATAGCTAATTCCAGGTCAGCCTGGACCATAGTGAGACCCTACCTCGAAAAACCAAAAAAAAAAAAAAAAAAAAACAAAAAAACTTAAGTGTATGTATCCTTCTACTCAGTAATTGTTCAGTAGGAATATATGCAAATGTTTGTGGGTAAAAGCCATACATAAGAAGCCCTGTTAGAGTTATTGCATTTTTACAAAATAATGTAAAAATACTTTTTAAGTATAAGTTACTATTATTACTGGCTATTGGGAAAACTTGAAAAGAAAAAACAATCATACAAAGATGTCCAAACTGTGGCCTTTAAAACAGTTCATTCTTTGTAAAAGGCTCCCACAATGAATATAAAGCATATCCCAACTTCTAAATACAGATAAGTAAGTTATTTGCCATAGAAGATATACAAACATAATAGCTTTGCATTCATCTTTTTTTTTAAACCTTAGGCACAGCTTTGAAGGCTATGTCCATATCTTGACCATATTAACTATTTAAAGAAAATGATGAGGGCCAAGCATGTTGGCATACACCTTTAATCCCACCACTTGGGAGGCAGAGGATGATTACCAGGAGTTCAAGACCACCCTGAGACTACATAGTGAATTCCAGGTCAGCCTGGGCTAGAGTGAGACCCTACCTTGAAAAGTCAAAAAGTAAATAAATGATGAAAGAAACAAAATCCAAAACTGTAACTAAAGTATTATGGTGACTATAGTTAATAGTAATATTTTGTATATTTAAAAATAGCTAAATAAGCCTTTTAAATGTTCTTACTAGAGAGAAATGGTAGGGCTAGAGAGGAGGTTCAATGCTTGAGGAGCTTGCCTGCACAGCCTAGCGATGCAGGTTTGGTTTCTCAGTCCCCATGTGGAGCCAGATACGAAGGGTGGCACATGTATCTGGAGTTTGTTTGCAGCAGCTAGAGGCTCTGGCATGCCCATTCTCTCTCTCTCTCTCATAAATAAGTAAATAAATAAATAAATAAATTTAAAAAAAAGAAACGATAAATATTTGTGGTGATAGATATAAGAATCTGCCTGATTTAGATCATCTCACAGTATATATATGTAACAACAAAACAATATTATATCCCATACATAATTACGTTAATTAAAAATAAAACTTTTCAAAAGTAAACTTTTAGAACTATAAAAAATAGGAATAAGGAAGAAATGTAAAAGGAAGACTTAAGTTTTTCTAAAAGCATATCTCATTATTTAGAAATAGGCATCATTAATACCAGGTAGAAACTACACACTTGTAACTTATAACCAAACTCATATGAGAATGAAATCAGTTTTTGTTGGGCCTTGCTAGAAACTGGCTGGACTGTGAGGAGGCTGGCCTGAACTATTGGACATGCCCAGGGACCCTGGGCTGTGGGGTTGCAGCTGGCCCTCTGTCAGGCAGTCTCTGGCCATGGTGACGGCCTTCCCTATGTTGTAGGTTGTAGTGAGCTGTCATGGCCCAGAGTGGGCAGAACTGGCAAGGCACTCCCCCCAGACCCCAAAAGGCTCTGACCATTCCATAAGTCAGACTTTGTCCCCCACAGTTCCTGACCTTGTGGCTAGCTACCCAAGAGACCCTCATGTGGCTGGAGTCACATAGCCTTCTCACCCCCACAGAAACAGAAGTCACAGCCTTTTGCTATCTCCTTGTGGTAGCTTGAATATATGGCCCCCAATATATTCAGAGTTTTATTAGTTTATAGTTTGCATCTGCAGCCACTTTGCTGGAGGCAGTGTCACTGGGCGGATCTTAAGGTGTGATGGTGGGTTTAGGATTCCATTGTAAAGATATGCAAAGTGTGCCCAGTAGGGGTTCCTGAAGTGTGCTGTGCTGTGTGGCTGGTGGCTTGCTCTCTCTCTTGCCTGGTCCTGTAAGAGCAGGCCACTTCTCCTGCCATTATGGAACTTCCCCTGGATCTGTAAGCTTCAACAAATAATATCCCTTCCTCCAGAACTATGCCTGGTCTGGAAGTTCATCTCAGCAAACCTGAAGCTGTCTGCTACACTCCTCTTCTGCCCTTCCCCTTATCTTCCCTTATCCTTCCCCCATAGCTTTGAAGTTACTAGTTTTTCTGCCACCTAAGTAACAGCCCATAAACTATGCATCCGATTGCCATATAGTCTGTACGTGCCATCTCAACCTTCTCCAAGTGTTTATAAACCCACTCCCCTTTTTTTGAATAAACGAGTGCTGTCCATCAGACGGTCTCCCGGGTGCTCATTGCCCCGTCATGTGTTCGTCATCACACTCACCCGCTGCTCCAGGAAGGACCCTGCTGCTTCCCTCCCAACTCCTCTCTCCCTCGCCCGGGACATTGGTGGTGGCCAACGGCCCCAGGAAACGTGGAACGAACAAGACCCACAAGTTTTCACTGTGTAGGCCAGCTGGCCTCCAACTTGAAATACTCCTGCCTCAGATTCCCAAGTGCTGGGTTTACAAAAATGTGCCACAGTGCCCTGCTGTAATAATCTTTAAATATGTGCATTTTGTTCATGTCAGGACCTGTATTCATGTAAAGTAAAAATACACTCTCATGCTAACAAATGAACAGAACTTTCTTGTCAGCTTTTTCGGCTTTTATACTAAAAATATAAATACCATGGATATAGGTGTTTTTTAGTTTTCTGACACTATGACAAATACCTGAGGAAAATAAGAGTAGACTTATTTCACTCCTCATTTCAGAGGTTTTAGTCCATGGAGTCTTGGGCCACTGTCAGATGGAACATGCAGTGTAACACAGCCACTCCTGATGGTTTATGGGAAATACACATGTGCACTCCCCACATGCATGCACACATGTACACATAACACAAACAGACAGACAGAAAGAAAGAAGAAGAAAGGGGGCACATGCTAGCAATGAAACACTAGTGCTATTGTAGTTATTTCCTCTAAATTGAGCTTTCCCTCTTGAAGGGAGGAGAGGCTCATGAGGCCCTATAAGCTCACAAAACTTATAAAATTCACAAAACTCCTCCACAAGTTTATTAAAACAACAATTGTTGTGGAGAAGAGACTTTTGGTGGAGGCTGTTTGAAAGTTGGGCAGAAAGACCTAGGAATGCAGCTTTCCTAAGTCCTCACATATGCTGATGTTAGGTGTAGGACAAGAGTCCCAAGATGGAATCAAGATGAAGTAGGAGAACAGCAGCAGCCTGACTGATGCAACTTCAGATGTTTACAGTGCTTAGCCCTTACTCCCCTGACCTAACAAAGCCCTCCACCAGTTTCCTGCCCACCTTCTCTTAAAGACCATCTGGCTCCTCTTCTGATGGCAATCCACTCTCTGATTGATTAGTTCCTCAGTTTGGTCCCTGTTTCCTTGAAGAGGTAAGAAGAACGTTCCAAAGAATCAGGAAGTCAACAAGTCTGGGAAAGGGTTGCAAGACCCCACCCTAAGGCTATATATAAAGGAAAAACTACATGGAATAACAAAACTATGTGGGAATAACTCTTCAACTGAGCTGTCTGCAAGTGATCTAATGTGTTAGAGACTCTCGGACAAGCCAAGCTGCCTGTGCAGTGAGCTCCAGAGACACAACTTACCCTGGTAGTCACCTATGCTGAGGTGGGCTTTCTGGTGATGCAGCTGCCTTTGAACTATGGAGAGGTCATGGGATGAAACTTCTCATGGTGTGGGTGCATTTGAGCCATCTATTGTTCCTGTAAGCAAACCCTTACCCTTCTCTGTAAGTAACCCAGATAAACTCATTGGCTCACTAAAACTGGTTTTGGTGTAATGTCCTATCTGAGAGGACATGTGTTCACATCATCCCAGGGAAAAAGACTCCCATGACAGCCGGAGTGGGCTTTTCTGTTACCCACCCTCCTGTAAGTAACCCTGTTAAACTCACTGGCTTGACAAGACTATCTGGATGGGATTATTTCTTGGTCTGTCACTGGTGTCCTATTTGGGATGAATTAGTTGACATCTTCATGCAACTACAAGACATAATGATTGATTATATGCCCTCTGTATATCACACAATAAAATATGGTAACAAAAGTCACAAAAATATATTCCTTTAACTGAACTTTTGTGCTCTTTCATCACAGTTTTCCCTCATCCTATCTATTTGTTCTCCCATTCCTCAGGTTCTGGTAAGTCACCATTCTTAACCTCTACTTCTGTGTGTTCAACTTTTATAGATTCTACATATGTTACATAAGGTATTTCTCTTTCATTTAATACAGTATCTTCTAGTTTCATCCATGCTATCATAATAACAAATTTCTCCTTTTTTTAATTTTTAAATTTGTTTTCTGAAAAGTTTTTACTTAAATAAAGGTTTAAATACATTACATAACATTAAAACTGGAAGGGAAAAGAAAACCAAAAACCAGTTTGTTACTTCACATGGCCTTGGGCAGCTGTTGCTAGTTAAGTTGCAAGCGCTACAGCTAGCTACATGACTGAAAGCATCAGTATGGTGGTGTTTGTTCCCTTGTCAAAAGTTTAACTGATATTAGACTGGCCTCACATTCTGTTTGGACATCCCTGCTTAAAAGCACAACCTGGGTGACAATCCAGATGTCTTAACCCCTCATCAGAGGAAAAGTGGCCTTTTCTCAATTCTGCTGGCCTGTCAAGTTAGACACCAAGTATTCTTTTTTTTTTTTACTGCCAGAGGCTCCTGCTAGTGGCACTGCTGCTGTTGTTGCTGCCTTACCCCATCCTCTCCAACTCATGTGGGTTGTTCAAATGTTGACATTTCCCTAGGGCAGGGGGCTCTAGAGTAGAGGGAGAGCTGAGGGGTTTCTGGCCAGACATAGCCTTCTGTGATCTTGGGGCTCTGGGCTTGGCTGAAACATTGTTATTGCTTTGTTTCAGGCTAGACACTACCAGGTGCCTGCTGCCTGACCTCTGTTTAAATGAGAGACTTCCAGACTAGATAGCATGGCTCTTTTCAGTTTATTGAATGAAGTTACACTAGTCCAAGTTAAAAGCGGACCCCAAATGGTTACATTATACAAGCTGTGAGGTTTTTAAACTTGTGACAAGGGACAGAAGGGGCATTCTATTCATTGCAAGGAAATCCTCACTTATACTTCAGAGAGCCACAAGCACTTAAAACCCATGAACCTTCAGCTGATCGTCCTTAGCCAGTCCAATCTCTGTTAGGAACTGGCATATGTTCTTGTGCTGGTCACCCTGTAGCTGAATCACATCTCCATATTCTGGATGTTCAATTACAGTACCATTGCAGGCAAATTTCTTTTTGAATGCCTTCACTAGTTTCTTTTTATCATAATCATCAGCGATCCCTTGGACAGTAGTGAGGGTCTTCCTGACATTCCTATGTTGAATTCTTATATGGATATAATCCTCAGTGCCAGCAGGAAACAGGTCATCACCCTTACTTGTATCAGCAAAGGGGACAAAAGAATGGAGGTTCTGGATAGCGGACATACGATTCCTTTTGCTTGGTGGAAAAGGCCTGTGGAAGGCGGCTGCGGGAGAAGGCGGGCAGTGGGGACAGAGTATCAGGAAGCGAGGGGGCTCAAGGGCAAGGCAGCTGAGTCCTTGGCAGCGGCTCAATGGGGCCAATTTTTAAATTTTTTGTGTGTAGTGTATACATATTCATGACAGGGAGGGCATATTTGTAAAGGTCAGAAGACAACTTTCAGGTTGGTCTTCACTTTTCACCTCATTAAAGGCAAGGTTTCTCTTTTTGCATTCTCACTCTTGCTATCACAAGCTTTCTGGGAAGTTTTGTCTCTGCCTCCCATCTCACCATCAGCATGGGTGTTCTGGGATTACAGAGCCTGCCACAGCTTCTGGCTTTTTATGTGGGATCAAGGGGTTGGAGCTTGGGTATTTCAGCTTGAGTGGTACGTACTTTATCCACTGATCTATCTTCCCAGCCCCATGTCTGGCTTTTTACATGGATGCTGCAGAACTGAACTCAGGTTCTCATGCTTAAACAGCAAGCATTCTTACCTGCTGAGCCATCTTCCCAGCCCCAATTTCTCCTTTTTAAGGAGATGTGAAAATGCTGGATTGAAGAGTAGTTGGGGATTTTAATATTCTGAGGATCTGTTTTTTAAAGTGGCTATGCTAAATTTACAAACCACCCACAGTATATGAGTATTTCCTTTTCTCTATGTCTTCACCAATATTTTGCTTCCTTCCTTTCCCTCCCCCCTTTCCTTTCTTTATGTGACAAGGTCTCACAATGTAGTCCAACCTAGCTAAAAATTCCTGCCTCCTCCACCTCACAGGGACTGAGGCAGGCAAGCTGTGGTGTGATGCAATCCTCCAAGAATAAAAACAAAACTATTGCCATCATGATTAGAAGCAGTTGCAACCACATATGAGAGACTGGGTGTGTTGACATTCCCCCCATGGAAGGAGAGGGGGACCCTTAACAGATGTCAGGTAATCCCTGAGCCAGTTGTATGCAAGAGATCTCACAGCCTCAGAGGGACAGGAGTATACAGAGGGTTAAAAACCAAGGGATGGTGATCACTGCCAATCTAGCCATGGGGAGGTTAATATTGAAGGATTAATAGCTTTCCCTGAAAACAAGAATGACTAAAGAGTTAATATCTGCCCTAAGACTAAAATGCTTTGAAGGAACTGAAACCATCTGAGACACTCTCCCTTAGACAATTCTCGCTGAAAAAGCTTATTCTGTATAAAGACACAAATAGTTACAAGTTTCTTATCTCCTTCCCTTGGACCTGAACCTGGCCCAATCTGTTTTTCTTAGGATCCTCCTTACAGCTTGAATCCCAGCCTAGCCCAGTGTTTCAGCCTCCATCCCACAGGAAGGCTGTAAGCCATTTGCTGTTCCTCAATAAACTGTCTGTAGAGGTCAAGTCTGGTGTTTTTCTTTGCTTTTCTCTTTCACTTTCCTTACAGATATCCACATTGAGATACCTTTCAATGTGGCTGCTTTGGGGTCCCCATGCTCCTGTAAGTAACCCCTCACCCACAGTGTGTCAAAGCCCAATAAACTTATTGGTTCACCAAGGTAAACTTTGGTGGAATTTGTCAGGAGTGCCCTGCCTGGGGAGCAAACACTCTTCACATTTCTTCCAAAAAAAGAGTTCATGCAACACAAGTGTAAGGAAATAGCTTACCAACAAAGGGCTTCACTTGGCTTGGGCAACAAATACACCTTTCCTAACAATGCACCTAATAACCTGGCACCGTCTCCTGAATCAAGCTGCATGTATACCCCACTTCAAACAACAGAAACGTTACTCCCCTTAGTAATCCCTTGGTTATGCCCCAAATCTATTAAAACATGTTCAAGAATATGTCCAAACTGGGAGACAGGGGCCAATCAGGCCTGGACTGATTTTGGTTGCATGCATCATAAGGCAAACTATGTCCTTTTAGAGGGAAAATTCCTTACTTGCCATCTTATGAGCATTTATAATTGGGCATACATATGATTAAAATCAGACGCATCATTAGAAAGGACATGCACAGTAGAAAAAGGGTCATATAACCCAAACCATTAATAAAAATAGAGATCCACCCTCTCTATGCCCATTAGTAACCAGCTTCTCCCCCTCTTAGACCCCCTATAAAGAAGCCTCAAATAGTAACCCAGTGACAGTCCTTGAGTTCTCTCTCCCTCAGGTGGACTGCAGCCTCTCTTGGCAGTGTATCCAAAACCTGTATTTTGCTTTACTCTTCATAAAACTTCTTGCTGCTTTACTCTTTGTGACTTCAAATTCTTAGAATAAAATGCCAAGAACATGGAAACACCCAGGTAGAGACCACAGAATTAGAGTCATATGTGACTTACCCACCTATTTCATCTTTTGTGTGTGTGAGGATGCAGTCTTTTCAAAGTATAATTCCATTCTAGACCAGGCTGACCTGGAACTTTGTAGTCCCAGGCTGGTCTCAAACTCACTGTGTTCCTCCTACCTCTGCCTTGCGAGTATTGGAATTAAAGGTATGTGTTACCATGCCTGGAATTATTTCATCCTTTTAAAAAATATTTTATTTTATTTAAGAGAGAGAGACAGAAAAAGAGGCAGACAGAGAAAGAAAGAGAACAAATGTGCCAGGGCCTCCAGCTGCTGCAAACAAACTCCAGATGTATGCATCACTTTGCACATCTGGCTTACATGGGTACTGGGGAATTGACCCCGGGTGCTTGTGCTTTGCAGGCAAGCACCTTAACTCCTGAGCCATCACTCCAGACCCTATTTCATCTTTTAAAAAAACTATTTTATTTATTTGCAAACAGAGAGAGAGGAGACAGACAGATAGAATAGGTGTTCCAGGGCCTCTAGCCTCTGCAAACAACTCCAGATTCATGCACCATATTGTGCATCTGGCTTTTAAGCGGGTACTTGGGAAAAGACCCCGGGTTATTAGGCTTTGCAGGAAAGTGCCTTAACCACTGAACCATCTCTCTAGCCCTATTTAATCATTTTGATAATGAATCTAATGGATATGAGGTAATGACTTATTCTGGTTTTAATTTACACGCCTCTGAAGATTAAGATGTTGAACATTTATTCATGTTTCCTGCTATTGAGTAGTTTTTCTTGTACATTTTGAGTACTAGTCTCTTACCCACTGTATGATTTACAAGTATTTCCTCCTAATCTGTGGGTTGTCTTTTTTCTTTGCTGTTTCCTTTTCCTGTAGAAAAGCTTCTTAGTATGGTTCAAACCCTATTTGTCTATATTGCTTTTGTTATCTGTGCTTTTGGGGTCTTGTCCAAAACAAACAGCTAAATAAACAAACAAAATCACTGCCCAAAGCAAGGACAAGGAGTTTTCTCCTAATTTTTTTCAGTAGTTTTACAGTTTTAGATCTTATGGCTACATCTTTAATTTATTATGGGTTGATACTGTAGGGTGAGATAGGATTTAATGTCACTCTCCTGTATAAGGATATCCAGTTTCCCAGCACCATTTATTTACGGAACTAGCCCTTTCCCACTATGTGATGTTGGTGCCTTTGTAAAAAATCAGTTGGGTGTTAACTCAGCAAACAGACTACATGTTTAGTATGCACATGGCTCTGGGTTCAAACCCTAGCCACTGTACCCCCCCCCTATAAAGTTTTAGACAATAAGGCAAATGGGGGAGCATGTGACAATCATGTATGTATGTATCTTTCTTGTAGGAAAGGAGGTATTTATATGTCATCCAGGGTTGCTTTGAATCCTCTTGCCTCAGCCTCCCTAAGAGCCAGAATTAGTGGCATACCTTACTGGGCCCAATTGTCACCTTTTATAAGAATAACATAAGCAGAGCTGGGCTTGGTAGTGCAGGCCTTTAATCCCAGCACTCACTCCTAGCATTCACTCTGGAGGCAGAGGTAGGAGGATCACCATGAATTCAAGGCCACTCAGAGACTATATAGTGAATTCCAGGTAAGCTTGAGCTAGAGTGAAAACATATCTCAAAAATCCTAAATAAATAGATCACAATGCTTTAAAGCTAGAAATTAACAAAAAGAAACATATCAAGAACTCCACCAGGTCCTAGAGACTAAACAACACACTTTTAAACAATGAATGGGTTGTGGAAAAAAATCAAAAAAGAAATTGTAAAATCCCTAGAATTGAATGCTAATGAAAACACAACTTACCAAAACTTAAGGGACACAATGAAGGCAATCCTGAGGGGAAAATTCACTAAATGCCTCCATAACAAAGACAGAGAGGTATCAAATTAATAATCTAACTTTCTACCTTAAAACATTAGAAAAACAAGAAGAATCCAACCCTAAGAGCTCCAGAAAGGAAGAAATATCAAGATCAGAGCAGAAAATAATTAATTGGGAACTAAGAAAACATTTTTTTTTTGTAAATTTTTATTTATTTATTTACAAGCAGAAAGAGAGAGAGAAGAGAGGCAGACAGAGAGAGAATGGGCACACCAGGGCCTCTAGCCACTGCAAACAAACTCCAGATGCATGTGCCCCCTCATGCATCTGGCTTATGTGGGTCCTGGAGAATCAAACCAGGATCCTTGAGCTTCTCAGGCAAACACCTTAACTGCTAAGCCATCTCTCCAGCCCCAAGAAAACAATTTTAAATATTGATGTAACGAAGAGCTGGTTCTTTGAAAAAAAAAACAAGATTGATAAACCCCTAGTCAATTTGATTAAGCAAAAAAAAAAAAAAAAAAAAAAAAAACAAAGAAAGAAAAAAAAGAAAAAAAAAGGAAAGGTCACAACAGACATAAATGAAGTTGGAAGAATCATCAGGGACATACTTCCAAAATCTCTACTCCACAAAATTGAATAATCTGGAAGAAATGGATGAATTCCTAGACAAATACCACCTACCAAAACTAAACTCAGAGCATATTAGTCTCCTAAGCAAACCTATCACATCCATGGAGATTGAAGAGGTAATCAACCCCCTCCCCAAATCCTCCCCCAAAAAAGTCCAGGACCAGATGGCTTCTTAGCTGAATTCTATCAAACCTTCACTGAAGAACTGAAACCAATTTTTCTCAAACTGTTTCACATAATCGGAGAAAAGGGAATCCTTCCCAACTCCTTTTATGAAGCTAGCATCACCCTAATACTAAAACCAGACACAGATGCAACAAGAAAACTATACGCCTATATCCCTGACAAATTTAGATGAAAAGATCCTAAACAAAGTCCTCACAAACTGAATTCAATACCACATCCAAAGCATTATCCATCTTGACCAAGTAGGCTTCATCCCATGGATGCAGGAATGCAGGGATGATTCAACATACAGAAATCAATCTACATAATACACCACTTAAATAAACTTAAGCATAAGAACCACATGCTAATCTCAATGCAGATAAGGCCTTTAACAAAATATACCACTTCATGATCAAAACATGATGAAAGAATAGACTTGGAGGGCTTATATCTCAACATAATAAATGGTATAAAGCACCCAAAGAACAAATAATACTTAATGGGGAAAGACTCAAGGAGTTCCCACTGAGATCCGGAACAAGACAGGGGTGCCCACTCTCACTACTGCTCTTCAACATAGTACTAGAAGTACTAGCCCAAGTAATAAGACAGGAGAAAAAAATAAAAAGGATAAAAATTGGAAAGGAAGAAGTTAAGTTATCCCTATTTGCAGATGATATGATCCTATACTAAGTGACCCAAAAGTCTCCATCTCAAAACTTCTAAATGTTTTTTCAATCCCTTCAGTCAAGTGGCAGGATACAAAATCCATGCACAAAAATCAGTAGCCTTTGTAAGAGCCACAGGTTGAGACATCATGCCCAAAGGCATTCCCTCTCTCTCAAAATAACTGACTGCTGCTCCCACAATGCATAAACCACAACCCCATGGGGAATACCTGCAACCCCACTGAGGAGCATCCCAAATGGAACATAGGCAGGGACAAGGGAAAAGAGGGTACCAACACATGATGTAGCCATATGAAACATGTTGTTAATAATAATAATAAACATAGAAAAGAAAAGCAGTAGCCTTTCTATATGCAAAGAACAAATATATAGAGAAAGAAATAAGCGCGGTTGTCCCATTTTCAATAGCAACAAAAAAATTAAATATCTGAGAATAACAATAACCAAGGATGTGAAAGACCTATATAATAAAAACATTAAAAAAAAAGACTCAAGAAAAAAATCGAGGAGGACTTGAGAATATGGGAAGACCACTCATACGCTTGGATAGGTAGAATAATATCGTCAAAATGGCAATACTCAGATTTAATGCAATACCAATAAAAATACCACCATTATTCATAGAGATAGAAAAAATAATCTCAAAATTCATATGGAATGGCAGCAGGCCTTGGATATCCAAACATATCCTCAGGAAAAACAAAAACACCTCTGGAGTATCACCATACCAGATCTAAATCTATATTACTAAGCCATAATAACAAAGACAGCATGGTACTGGCATAAGTACAGAAACATAGACCAATGGAATAGAACTGAAGACTCAGACCTTAGGTCAAGTAACTACAGCTCCTTGATTTTTTGACAAAGGTGACAATAATGTAGACTGGAGAAAAGACCATATCTTCAACAAATGGTGTTGGACAAACTGGATGACCATATGTAGAAAAATGAAACTATACCCACTCATCTCTCCATACACAAAAACAAGTCCAAATGGATTAAAGTCCTCAATATCTGAAACTTTTCTCCTACTAGAAGAAAAAACAGGAGGCCCTCTTCATAATACAGGAATAGGGAAAGACTTCCTGAACAAAACTCCAGCAGCCCAGGAGATTAAACAATCACTCAACCAATAGGATCTAATGAACCTAAAAAGTTTTTGCACAAACATACCATAAGCAGAGCCAATAGATTACCCACTGTATGGGAAAAAATCTTCACCAGCCATGCCACTCACAGAAGCCTAAAATCTAGAATCTACAAAGAACTCAAAAAAATAAACAATAAAAAAGCAAACATCTCACACCAAAAATGGGGTAGAGAACTGAATAAGGAATACTCAGAGGAAGAATTACAAATGACAAACACACTCTTAAGAAAATGTTCAACACCCCTAACCATTAGGAAAATAAAAATTAAAACAACCATGAGATTCCAGCTTACTCCAGTAAGGATGGCAATCATTAAAAAATCTAACTATGACAAATGTTGGCGAGGATGTGGGCAAAGAGCATCCCTCATCTACTGTGGGTGGGAATGTAAACTTGTACAACCACTATGGCAATCAATTTGAAGATTCCTGAAAAGGATGAACATAGAACTACCAACAGACCCAGTTATTCCCTTACTGAGTATTTACCCTAAATGCTCCATGTATCAATACAGAGACATTTGCTCAAGCATGTTTATATCTGCACAATTCATTACAGCTAAGAACTGGAATCAATGCCCATCATTGGATGAATAGATAATGAAGTTCTGGTACATTTACACAATGTAATTCTACTCAGCAGTAAGAGAAAAAAAAAACATCCAATGAAATTTGTAGAAAAATGGACAGACATGGAACAGCTCATACTCAGTGAACTCACATAACCACAGAAAGACAAATGCCACATGGTGTCACTTTTCTGCAGTTCCTAACCTGGACCTGTTCGAGTTGCTGTCATACCTGGTAGGTAAATCAAGGTTCAGACAATAGGATGGAAGGGTTTGGAGGGACAGGAGGGGAAGAGGAGGGAGGGGAAAACAAACACAAAATTAAATTAAAAAAATGAGCTGATACCATGGAAACCTTTATCCTTGGAGATAGCCTAAAAGATAGAACCCTCAAAAGGATTAAAGGGGGAGTACCTGAAAAGTAGGGCCCTGGTGAGGGTGGGATGAGGCCCAAGTTTAAAAGAAATTTTTTTCTGTCTCTGGCCTGTAACTCCCAGTACCAGAGATTGGTTGTTATCCACATTTAGCTGTGATTGGAGAGAACTATGAGGTCCTCATATCAAGACAGCTTTCTGTCAAAGCACTTGATTACCTACCTGAAGCAAATGCTAAGCCCTTATTGCCGAAGACACCACATGCTACTGATACAGAGCATGGAGAGATCTGGCTGTAATCCAGAAAAAAGCCAGTCCCCACACAGTTAGCCTGTCTAGTGCTGGAAAGAGCTACTGGGGAAAAGTGGCCAACAACAGTCTGAGCAACCAGGGGTCTAAGCTACTCAGAAACAAACACCCTGAGAAAATGCACACACCAGTGCAATAGTGGCATGCAGCCTCAGTGGGTAACCAATAGCTTTCTGATTGGCTAAGAGATCCACTCAGTATAAAGAAACCCATATCTGGAATTGGGAACCAGGTCAGAGTCCTATGGAGACAAAGATTATATTCTACAGTATCAATCTCTCACTAGTGTTTGGCTAAAAGTGAGGTTACATACATCAAATTCTCCCTAAATTAATAATGCTTGTCTCATTTAAACTATGCTGAGTTCACTGTCCATTGGAAAATATGTTCCTTTTCAGAAGGTAGCAAGACCAGAGGAGATAAACTACTCCTTGAACTTTTGCCAAGCCACAGCTGAAACCACAGAGGAATTGGGGAGATGAGCAAAAGTGCTGCTTCCATACTGAACCTGATAATCAGCACCAGGGTGTAGGAGACAGATGCTGAGGATACTCAACACATACCAAAGCAGAGATCCAGAGACTCCTAAGAGCTCATCACTGAAGTAGACTTAAAACTCATCCACCATGGCTCAGGGAATTTTGTGAAAGAGGGGGCAGAAAGATTGTTAGAGCCACAGGTTGAGACATCATGCCCAGAGGCATTCCCTCCCCCCACAAATAACTGACTGCTGCTTCCACAATGCATAAACCACAACCCCATAGGAGGGGAAAAGAGGGTACTAACACAGGATGTATCCCACACTAAATATGTTGTTAGGACTGGAAGGACGGCTTAGCAGTTAAGGCATTTATCTGCAAAGCCAAAGGACCCAGGTTCAATTCCCTAGGACCCACATTAGCCAGATGCACAAGGGGGCGCACATGTCTGGAATTCATTTGCAGTGGCTGGAGGCCCTGGCACGCTTATTCTCTCCCCGCCCCTCTCTTTCTCTCCCTCTTTCTCTGACAAATAAAATAATTTAAAAATAAATATATTGTTTATAATAATTTTAAAAAAAATTTTAAAAATCAACTCCAAGTGGAACAAAGACCTTAATTTAAGACTGAAACTATACTACAGGAAAACAGCTGAAATACTTCAAGGTATAGGTATAGGCCAGGATTTTCTAAAAAAAGACTTCAATAGCCCAAAAACTCATCCCAAGAACTGACAAGTGGGTGTATGTGAAATTAAGAAGCTTCTGCACAGTAAATATTCACCAGGGTGAAGAGACAGCCTACAGAAAATGGAAAAATTCTTTGTGAACTACACATCAGACAGCATATTAATATCTAGAATATTAATGGTGCAACATCTAAACATCAAAAAAGAATCATCAAACAATAAACAGGCTAATGAACTGAATAGATAGTTCTCAAAAGAAATGCAAATGACCAATAAGTACCTGCAAAGTGTTCAACATCCATTACCATCAGGAACATGTAAATTAAAACTGCTTTGACATTCCATTTTACCCCACTCAGAATGGTTATCAAGAAAACAATAGCACTGAAACCCTTCTGCTTTCCTATTCTCCCTCCCCCCTTCCATATATATGTATCTCCACATCAATCAGCCACAACAATTTATTTGTTGATGGAGGGGAACAAAGGTGGGTAATGAAGGGGATTATCTGAATTTTTTAATGAAGTTTTTCATTTTAAAAATTTATTTTAAAAATCTGAGAAGAATAGAAAGCATTGTGGAAATTCAGCATTTGTGAAAGGTTCTGGGAACCTCAGTGAGCAGGACTTGCAATTCAAAGTAGGGGATGTAAATGGAGTCACAAATCTGTTATCAAAGCTGATATGCACCACGGGGCATTACACAGGATCTGTACTTAATCACATGGGAGAGGTGGATGGGGGAGGAGTCGAGGTCAGCATAGTTACAGTTATATGGGAACAGAAAGTTCTAGCACTCTATTGCACACTTGGGAGACTGTATAGTCAATAATTTTGTTTATTTCAAAACAGCTAGAAACAATAAAAAAGAAAATATTAATAATAAATGCTGGATAGGATGTGGGGAAAGAGAAACCCTTATTTGTTGTTAGTTGGAATGTAAACTTAATGCAAAAATGCCAAACCTGGACCTGTTCGAGTTGCTGTCATACCTGGTAGGTAAATCAAGGTTCAGACAATAGGATGGAAGGGTTTGGAGGGACAGGAGGGGAAGAGGAGGGAGGGGAAAACAAACACAAAATTAAATTAAAAAAATGAGCTGATACCATGGAAACCTTTATCCTTGGAGATAGCCTAAAAGATAGAACCCTCAAAAGGATTAAAGGGGGAGTACCTGAAAAGTAGGGCCCTGGTGAGGGTGGGATGAGGCCCAAGTTTAAAAGAAATTTTTTTCTGTCTCTGGCCTGTAACTCCCAGTACCAGAGATTGGTTGTTATCCACATTTAGCTGTGATTGGAGAGAACTATGAGGTCCTCATATCAAGACAGCTTTCTATCAAAGCACTTGATTACCTACCTGAAGCAAATGCTAAGCCCTTATTGCCGAAGACACCACATGCTACTGATACAGAGCATGGAGAGATCTGGCTGTAATCCAGAAAAAAGCCAGTCCCCACACAGTTAGCCTGTCTAGTGCTGGAAAGAGCTACTGGGGAAAAGTGGCCAACAACAGTCTGAGCAACCAGGGGTCTAAGCTACTCAGAAACAAACACCCTGAGAAAATGCACACACCAGTGCAATAGTGGCATGCAGCCTCAGTGGGTAACCAATAGCTTTCTGATTGGCTAAGAGATCCACTCAGTATAAAGAAACCCATATCTGGAATTGGGAACCAGGTCAGAGTCCTATGGAGACAAAGATTATATTCTACAGTATCAATCTCTCACTAGTGTTTGGCTAAAAGTGAGGTTACATACATCAAATTCTCCCTAAATTAATAATGCTTGTCTCATTTAAACTATGCTGAGTTCACTGTCCATTGGAAAATATGTTCCTTTTCAGAAGGTAGCAAGACCAGAGGAGATAAACTACTCCTTGAACTTTTGCCAAGCCACAGCTGAAACCACAGAGGAATTGGGGAGATGAGCAAAAGTGCTGCTTCCATACTGAACCTGATAATCAGCACCAGGGTGTAGGAGACAGATGCTGAGGATACTCAACACATACCAAAGCAGAGATCCAGAGACTCCTAAGAGCTCATCACTGAAGTAGACTTAAAACTCATCCACCATGGCTCAGGGAATTTTGCGAAAGAGGGGGCAGAAAGATTGTTAGAGCCACAGGTTGAGACATCATGCCCAGAGGCATTCCCTCCCCCCACAAATAACTGACTGCTGCTTCCACAATGCATAAACCACAACCCCATAGGGAATACCTGCAACCCCACTGAGAAGCATCCCCAACGGAATGAGGGCAGGGAGGAGGGAAAAGAGGGTACTAACACAGGATGTATCCCACACTAAATATGTTGTTAGGACTGGAAGGACGGCTTAGCAGTTAAGGCATTTGTCTGCAAAGCCAAAGGACCCAGGTTCAATTCCCTAGGACCCACGTTAGCCAGATGCACAAGGGGGCGCACATGTCTGGAATTCATTTGCAGTGGCTGGAGGCCCTGGCACGCTTATTCTCTCCCCCCCTCTCTCTTTCTCTCCCTCTTTCTCTGACAAATAAATTAATTTAAAAATAAATATATTGTTTATAATAATTTTAAAAAAAATTTTAAAAATCAACTCCAAGTGGAACAAAGACCTTAATTTAAGACTGAAACTATACTACAGGAAAACAGGTGAAATACTTCAAGGTATAGGTATAGGCCAGGATTTTCTAAAAAAAGACTTCAATAGCCCAAAAACTCATCCCAAGAACTGACAAGTGGTTGTATGTGAAATTAAGAAGCTTCTGCACAGTAAATATTCACCAGGGTGAAGAGACAGCCTACAGAAAATGGAAAAATTCTTTGTGAACTACACATCAGACAGCATATTAATATCTAGAATATTAATGGTGCAACATCTAAACATCAAAAAAGAATCATCAAACAATAAACAGGCTAATGAACTGAATAGATAGTTCTCAAAAGAAATGCAAATGACCAATAAGTACCTGCAAAGTGTTCAACATCCATTACCATCAGGAACATGTAAATTAAAACTGCTTTGACATTCCATTTTACCCCACTCAGAATGATTATCAAGAAAACAATAGCACTGAAACCCTTCTGCTTTCCTATTCTCCCTCCCCCCTTCCATATATATGTATCTCCACATCAATCAGCCACAACAATTTATTTGTTGATGGAGGGGAACAAAGGTGGGTAATGAAGGGGATTATCTGAATTTTTTAATGAAGTTTTTCATTTTAAAAATTTATTTTAAAAATCTGAGAAGAATAGAAAGCACTGTGGAAATTCAGCATTTGTGAAAGGTTCTGGGAACCTCAGTGAGCAGGACTTGCAATTCAAAGTAGGGGATGTAAATGGAGTCACAAATCTGTTATCAAAGCTGATATGCACCACGGGGCATTACACAGGATCTGTACTTAATCACATGGGAGAGGTGGATGGGGAGGAGTCGAGGTCAGCATAGTTACAGTTATATGGGAACAGAAAGTTCTAGCACTCTATTGCACACTTGGGAGACTGTATAGTCAATAACTTTGTTTATTTCAAAACAGCTAGAAACAATAAAAAAGAAAATATTAATAATGGATGTGGGGAAAGAGAAACCCTTATTTGTTGTTAGTTGGAATGTAAACTTAATGCAACCAGTCACTACGGCCATCAGTGTGGAGGTTCCCCAGAAAACTAAAAATAGAGGGCTGGAGAGATGGCTTAGTGGTTAAGGCGTTTGCCTACAAAGCCAAAGGATCCCGGTTTGACTCTCCAGGACCTACATAAACCAGATGCCCAAGGGGGCACATGTATCTGGAGTTCGTTTGCAGTGGCTGGAGGCCCTGGCACACCCATTCTCTCTCTGTGTCAAATAAATAAATAAAAATTTAAAAAAACTGAAAGTAGAAACACTTTATGACCAAGTCATACCACCCTTGAGTATGTAACTGAGGGACTCAGGTCAAAATAACAGATATTTGCACATCATATGTGTTGGCACAATGTGTAGTTTATGCATTGTAGGAATAGCCAGGAAACAGTAGCAGCCCAGATGTCCAATAACAGATGATGAATAAAGAAAATATGGTACATACACACAGTGAAATTTTATGCAGCATAAAGAAAAATGAAATCATTCCATTTGCAGGAAAATGGATGGAACTTGAAGTCAGCAAAATAAGCCAGACTAAGAAAGATAAACATTGCCACTTTTCTCTCATATTCAGAACCTAAATTTAAAATTATATACATGTGTATATGTGTGTGTGTTGATATGTTATATAACTGAAGAGGGGATTATAATAAGGGAAGAAGAGCTCTTAAGGGGGGGGGTGAGAAAGAAAGGGTAATGGAATACATGTAATAAAGCAGAAAGAGGGAGTAATGGGGAAGAAAGAAAGGAAACCAGTCTGGGGGAGGAATAAAGGGCAGGACAGTGGGGGGAGAGAAGCAGATGAGAACAAAGTATGCCACAAATGTCACATATGTATGAATATGTCCTGAGGAAACCTATTGCTTTGTGTGCTAATATACAAAATTAACAATAGAAAGTAAGCAGCCACCATTAAAAACTGCAACAGTGTCTTCTATATGCATTCACACAGTAAGATCAGAAGAGCATAGAAAAATCATTCTACTCTCATTTCTTTATATACATAAAATATAAAAACTTACTTGATTCTACTGTCATCTGGAGTAAACTATCAATGACATTGGATAAAAGACCCTTACTGGATATTCTTAAATGACTTAGTATTACTGGAACAGCTTGATACTCCAAAAACAAGGTCTTCCCCTCTTCTGTCTTCAGGTCCAAACAAAGAGAATCAAATGCCTGAGCCAGGTAATCAGCTGGAAGACAACATAAAGTTATCTGTGTATCAGTAGTCAAGTCGGTACTCAGAATCTAAGCAAAAAGCAGCACTGTCACCTTAATAACATAATCAAAATAAATATTAAATGATGAGAGTATTAGCTAAAGTTTGATTCATTTCCTTGTCACTAAGTTATTAGAACTCAAAGGGAAGGAAGAGGCATTATAATTATGGTGAGTTAAATTTCACTTAGAAATTTTATATTTTAGCACTAAAATAATAAGCCCCATTTAAAAAAATATTTTATTTCTTTATTTATTTGAGAGAGACAGAGAATGGGCACGCCAGGGCCTCCAGCCACTGCAAATGAACTCCAGATGCATGTGCCCCCTTGTGCATCTGGGTTACGTGGGTCCTGGAAAATCAAACCGGGATACTTTGGCTTTGCAGGCAAATGCCTTAATCGCTAAGCCATCTCTCCAGCCCCCCATTTTGTCTTTATGACAAGAAAATTAACTACTAACATTACATAGCATAGTTGTGTATGCAATTGTATGTATTTCTCTATGTAATTATAACTACTACATGCTTTCAAAAATTTAAATAGCACTAAATTTGTATCCTTGCAACAGTTTCTAAGATCATATGCCTTATTAATGCTGCTTTCTAAATGCTAACCTATACATAAACATGTTCAAAGAATTTCAACAAGGATTTCTGTCTACTACTAAAAAACAAATATTAGGGCTGGAGAGATGGCTTAGCAGTTAAGGCATTTGCCTACAAAGCCAAAGGATCCCGGTTCAATTCTCCAGGACCCATGTAAGCCAGATGTACAAAGGGGAGCATGCATCTGGAGTTCGTTTGCAGTGGCTAAAGGCCTTGGCACGCCCATTCTCTCCCTCTTTCTTTCTCTCTCTCAAATAAATAATATATATATATATAAGCAAATATTAGGTCATTAAAAGACAATTTCAGGACTGGCTTAGTGGTTAAGACATTTGCCTGCAAAGCCTAAGGACCCAGGTTTGACTCCCTAAAACCCAAGTAAGCCAGATACACAAGGTGACACATGCGCACAAGGTCACGCATGTGCACAAGGTGGCACATGCATCTAGAATTCAATTGCAGTGGCTAGAGGCCCTGGTGCACCTATTCACTCCCTCTTTCCCATAAAAATAAAATAAAAGACAACTTCAAGACTGGGTTATGTTCTGGTGCATCACTTTTTGTGATATATTTGTCATTAAGAATGGCAGCAAGGTTTGACAAAGGCCAGCAATATAACAGCACCTGTGGATCAGAGTTCATGAATCTCTCTTAACTATGTTCTACACATGGCTGGAAAGCCTCTAAATCAACACTGAGAAGTAATAATTTAGCTGAATGCAAATAAAATATTAGATGCTTGTCTCATTACACTTGGATTTGCCAAATAATCCATTACTATTTTTACAAGATTTTTACTGCTTTTACATATATATTTCTTTCCCCAAACTCTTTCAAAATACTATTTCAAGGAACAAAAAAAGTTCATTAGTAAAGCATGGTGGCTCACATCTATAACTCCAGCACTTAGGAGTCGTATGGAATAACATTGCTATCTGGTTAAGGCAACTTGGCCTATAGACTGAGTTCCAGATCAGCCTGAGCTTTGGGTGAGATTCTGCCTCAAACTAAACAAAACAAAACAATGTAAATTAAATGTTATGTTCATCCTGTTCACATAATATTACTGTTAGTTTTTCTACTGTTAAGTGTTAAAGAATGCACCAAAACATAACCCAGTCTTTGAAGTAGTCTTTTAAAAGCACACTGAAAATATGATAGAATTATCAAGTGAAGAGACAATTAAAACCCACTTATTAAGAATGAGAAATTCAGCCAGACATGGTGGCATATGCCTTTAATCCTAGCACTCAGGAGGCAGAGGTAGAAGGACTGCTGTGAGTTTGAGGCCAGCCTGAAACTACACAGAATTCCTGGTCAGCCTGGGCTAGAGTGAAACCCTACCTTGGGGGGGGGGAGGCAAAACAAAACAAAAATAAACAAAAAAAGAATGAAAAATTGAGAATAATTTGTATGAAATTAAAATACATATAAGACAGGTGTGGCAGTGCATGCCTTTAATCCCAGTACTTGGGAGGCAGAGGTAGAAGGATCACCATGAGTTTGAGGCCACCCTGAGACTACATAGTAAATTCCAGGTCAGCCTGAACTAGAGTGAGTGAGACCCTACCTCGAAAAACCAAAATAAATAAAATTTAAAAATAAAATACATATAAAAGAATTTTGAGAAATTAAGACCTGTGCCTTTGGAACTATTTATAGTATATCCCAGTTAGATTTTTTTTTTTTTTTTTGGGTAGAATTTAGCTCACAGAACACTAACATCACTGTACTTATTTCTGTAGTTAAAATCAGTATTGTAGAGGCTGGAGAGATTGCTTATTGGTTAAGGCATTTTCCTGCAAAGTCAAAGGATCCCGGTTCAATTCTCCAGGACCCACATAAGCAGGATGTACAAGGGGGGGTGCATGCATCTGGAGTTCGTTTGCAGTGGCTGGAGGCCCTGGTATGCCCATTCTATCTCTCTCTCTTTTTCTCAAATAAATAAATTTTCTCAAATAAATAAACAAAATATTTTAAAAATCAGTATTGTGGGTTGGAGAGGTGGCTTAGTGGTTAAGGCATTTGCCTGCAAAACCTAAGGACTCAGGTCTGATTCCCCAGGACCATGTAAGCCAGATGCACAAGGTGGCACATGCATCTGGAGTTCATTTGCAGTGGCTTGAGGCCCTGATGTGCCCATTCTCTATTTGCCTCTTCTCTCAAATAAATAACTAAAATATTTTTTTTAAAAATCAGCACTATAAACAAATGCATATTAAGCAAAATTGATAAATTCTGTTCAGATTTACATTACTCAGAAGTTTTTAAAGACAACAATATGAAATAGAAAAATATAGATGATTTCTGAACTCTTTTTTTTACAGGAACAACAGTGCCATCTAATGTATTTAATGTAAGTGACTTCACTTATTATTAATGTATCACCTAATTACATAGGTTAAATATTACATTTTTTTTTAAGTTTACAAGATCAAAACTTTCCTTTATGCTGGCCACTGTGGCTCACTCAGATGGAAGTTCCCTCCTTGCTGGATAACTCTCACGTTGTCAGAGAGTGCTATGTGTATACAAGCTGCTGAGGAGAGTTATCATCAAAAGTCTACTCAGGGCTGGAGAGATGGCTTAATGGTTAAGGCGCATGCCTGCAAAGCCTAAGGACCCTGGTTCGATTCTCCAGGTCCCACATAAACCAGATGCACATGGTGGTGCATGCATCTGGAGTTCGTTTGCAGTAGTGGCTAGAGGCCCTGACACACCCATTCTCTCTCTCCCCCTCTCTCTGTCTCTAATAAATAAATAAATAAATAAATATAAAATCTTTAAAAAAAAGTCTACTCAGCTGGGCGTGGTGGCGCAAGTCTTTAATACCAGCACGCCAGAGGCAGAGGTAGGAGGATCACCGTGAATTCAAGGCCACCTTGAAAATTAAAATTATTAAAATAAAAATTAAAAAAAATTTACTCAGCTATGGCCTCTGAATGTTACACTATAAACAGGCCAGGCAGTAAGTACTCACTAGAGGAAAAGTAGCAAACCAGTAATGGGTTAACCAAATGTTTTCTGATTAGATGTGAGGCCCATATTTCACAGTAGGCAATCAAAGTAGGGTATCAAAGTCTGGTACTGTAAACCTGGTCAAAAGCTCATGGCAGAAGAGGTCATGGACTATAGTGGGGAAGCTACTGCTTTGTTTGGGCATGCATGATGTGTGCATTAAATTGCCCATAGATGCCACCATCTTTGGTCAGAGAGCTCCCCCCCCGGGGGTCAGCGGGTTACTGCAGAGGTTCCTAACTGATCAAAGCATTGAGAATAAGTGATTGCTAAATGCTCAGCCATATGTGGGACATTTATATATACTCTCCTTGAAGGCTCAGGAAACATCACAGTAGAGGAGGTGGAATGAATATAGGATCAGGAGGAAGTAGTGGAGTGAGGTAGAATGTTTCCTTCACAGTACGGCATCACTATTTAGTGTGTATCAACAAAAATGATTGGAATAAATACCTTTTAATAATAACTCTGAACATAAATGGTCTTAATTCCCCACTTAAAAGACACAGACTAGCAGAACAGATTAAAAGACAGTATCTTGGACTGGAGAGATGGCTTAGCAGTTAAGGTGCTTGCCTGCAAAGCCTAAGGACCCATATTCAACTTTCCAGATCCCATGTAAACCAGATGCACAAAAGTGAAGCAAGTGCAAGGTACTTGCCCACTAGGTGGTGCAAGTGCCTGGAGTTTGATGTAGTGGCTGAGGCTCTGGTGTGTCAATTCTCTCTCTCTTCTCTGTCTCTCTCCTCCCCCCCCTCTGAAATAAAAAAGACAGAATCTTACTATTTGTTGCCTCCAAGAAACATTCTTTACTGTAAAAGAAGTGACATCACTTCTCTAATATCTAACAGAATAGATTTTAAGCCAAAACTAGTCAGAAAAGAGAATGAAGGTCACTTCACAATGATTAAGAAAACAATCTACTAAGAGGTCATTTTGATTCTTAACATATTCAAGAAACATGAGTGCACCCAATTTCATAAAAAAACACTACTTGATAAAAAGTCACCATTTTAATCCCAGCGCTCAAGAGGCAGAGGTGGGAGGATCACTGTGAGTTCTAGGCCAGCCTGGGACTACAGAGTGAGTTCTAGCTCAGCCTGGGCTAGAATGAGACCCTATTTTGGAGAAACATCTAGATTAAATGATAGCATAGACCAAATAAACTTAATATATCTACAGAACAATCTATGCAAATTTTCTCAAAATAGGTCTTACATTAATTCACAAGGCAAATCAACAAATACAAAAAAACTGAAATAATTCCTTGTATTCTATCTGCTCATAATGAAATAAAACTACAAATCAACAGCAAGAGAAACTAAAGCATACACAACTTCATGGAGATTAAATAATATTCTCTTGAATGATGAGTGGGTCATTCAAGGATTCAAGATGGAAATAAAAAAATTCCTGGAATTAAATGATAATAAAAACACAGCATACCAATATGTGTGAGATACAAAGAAGGCAGTCCTAAGAAGGAGGTTTATAGCTCTAAGTCCCTACATTGAGGAATCAGGCACACTCTCCTGTTGCTATTGTCTATCTGATGTTGGCCAGAAGGTGATGTCCACCCTCAGCTCATAACATCATTTTCTCTGCCATTATGGAGCTTCCTCTCGAGTCTATAAGCCAAAATAAACCTTTTTTCCTCACAAATAACAAGAAATCAAAGAGGGGGCTGGAAATATGGCTCAATAGTTAAGGCACTTAACTGCAACACCTTATGATCCAGGTTTGATTCCCCAGTATCCAAATAAAGCCAGATGCACAAAGTGGCACATGCATCTGCAGTTTATTTGTAGTGACAAAAGGCCCTGGTGTATGCATGTGCTCTCTTTCTCTCTGCAAATATATAGTTTTTTTTTTTTTTTTTTTTTTTTGGTTTTTCAAGGTAGGGTCTCTCTCACTCTGGTCCAGGCTGACCTGGAATTCACTCTGTAGTCTCAGGGTGGCCTCGAACTCATGGTGATCCTCCTACCTCTGCCTTCCAAGTGCTGGGATTAAAGGCATGCGCCACCACACCCGGCTTAAATATATAGTTTTTAAAAAAACATTTTTATTTATTCGCAAGCAGAGATAGAGAGAGACAGAAAGACACACATAAAGAGAGAGAAAGAGAAATAGACAGAGAGAATGAATACTGTGTACTTGGGCTGTAAGCAGAGAGAGAGAAGAGATAGAAAGAATGGGTGCGCCAGGGCCTCCAGCCTCTGAAAATGAACTCTAGATGCATGCGCCACTTGGTACATTTGGCTTTACGTGGGTACTGGGGAATTGAACCCAGGATGTTAGGCTTTTCAGGCAAGTGCCTTAACCATCTTTCCAGCCCCCAAAATAGTTTTTTTAATTAATTATTATTATTATTATTATTTTGGTTTTTTCAAGGTAGGGTCTCACTCTGGCCCAGGCTGACCTGGAATTAACTATGCAGTCTCAGCGTGGCCTCAAACTCATGGCGATCCTCTTACCTCTGCCTCCAGAGTGCTAGGATTAAAGGTATGTGCCACCATGTCTGGCTCCAAAAAGTTTAAAAAAAAAGAGAGATCTCAAGCAAATAAGTTAACATCGCCCCTTAAAGCCTTGGAAAACCAAAATCCAAACTAACAATCAGTAAATGAAACAAATAATATCAGGGCAGAAGTCTATTAAATATAAACTTAAAAAAAGCAATACAGCCAATCAATGAAACAAAGAGTTGGTTCTTTGAAAGTATACAAGATTGCTGGGCATGGTGGCACACGCCTTTAGCCTTTAACACCAGCCTCAGGAGGCAGAGGTAAGAGGATTGCCATGAGTTCGAGGTCACCCTGAGACTACATAGTGAATTTCAGGTCAGTCTGGGCTAGAGCCAGACCCTACTTTGAAAAAACACCCCCCCCAAAAAAAAAGAAAAGAAGAGAGAGTATACAAGATTAATAAGCCCTTAGCAAAAGTTACCATGAGAGAAGATCCAAATTAATAAAATTAGAGATAATAAAGAAGTCATGACAGGCTCCAGTGATATTCAGAAAATCATTATGTCTTCTTTATTTTATTTAAAAAAATATTTTATTGATTATTTTTGCAAGGAGAGGGAGAGAAAGACAGAATAAACATTCCAAGGCTACTGCAAACTAACTCCAGATGCATGTGCCACTCTGTGTATCTGGATTATGTGGGTACTAGGGAATTGAATCAGGGCCGTTAGGCTTTGAAAGCAAGTGATTTTAACCACTGAGTAATCTCCAGCCTCATAATGATGCATCTTAAGAACATATACCAAATTTGAGAATCTAAAAGAAATGGATAGATTTCTAGGTACGTTTGACCTATCAAAATTAAAACATAAATCACTCAAAATAAAACAGACATGGTAAGGAATAAGACTGAAGTGGTTATTAAAAATCTCCCAAGTACAGGACTTCCAGTTAAGATGGTGGCATAGGAACCATGCCAAAACAGGCTAGGAGGAAAAAGCAAAAAAAAAAAAACAAAACAAAAAAACCCAGCAAAATACACTCTTCTACTAAAAAGTGAGGTGTATAGTAAATTACAAACCGCAGCAGAGAAGTAGGAGAGATCCAGAGCGTCTAGAGCCCACAGAAGCGGGCAGAAGTGGCTCCAGCAGCAGCGGCGAGTTCCACGCGGTGGCAGCTGCCAGGTCCTGCCTGAGCCGCAGGATTTTAAAGCCAGGTGAGGGGATTTTCCAATCACACCAGCCTCCCTGCAAACTCAAGAAACGTGGAAGGAGGATGGCAGAGACCAACGGAGCGGCTTACAAGGAAGAGGTTCTCGTAGACGAGCAGATGGACTTCAGCCACCACCCATAGCCTCTCCTGCCCCACCACCAGGAAGCACCAGAGACCTGGGGAAGAGAGCTCACCAAGCCAGAATCCGGCATGGTTAAAGCAGTGATCCACAGACACAGCCGGCCTTCCTGAGCCCAAAACACAGCAAAGAAATACCCAAGCAGCTGTACAGCATAGCTGAGATCAAAACCATCCCAAAAGGTAACTTGGATTACACCAGGTCAGTACCCACCAAATAAACCCAACGTATAGGCTTGCATTGGAAGGGCTAATTGCACCTTCCATGTCAGGGTAAATTATATGTTAAACCTGATGGATGGTCAGATCTGACATTCATAAATAAGCTATATTTTGATTTGCTCATTTGTTGCTTCCTGATTTATAGTGCCTTTGTTTCCTCTTCTGTCAATCGTTGGGAAAGGGATACACTTGGTCACAAGCTGACCTTGGAACGCTCTACAGACCAGAAATCTTAGCCTCCCAGTTGACAGGATTAAGGATGGGGGGCAACACGCATCCTTAGGAACTGTGATGGTTTTAAGGATCCGTTTGTCATAACACCTACTTTTGCACAAATACTCTGTGCTGTATTTCACTGATTGGGTACATTGTTTAGTTAAATTTTTAGAATTTGTCTGTATTCTGTTCCATTCAGCCTACTTGAACACTCTCATAGCAGGCAAACCCAATACCCAGGTCACTTTTGTGATGACTCTGAGAGTCTTAAGAGCCATACCTACCACCTTAAGCTCCTACCCTGAAGATAAATGATATCAGATTGATTGATACATCTAATATTACTGCAGATAATTAGAAAAACCAAGCACTAAATTAATCCAAGATGCAAAAATCTCTACATTATAATACAAGAAACACAAAAAATCAAGACAATATAAATCCACCAAAAAGTATTAATGTATCAGAAATGACCTTCAGTGAGACTGAATTAGAGGAAATGCCTGAGAAAGATTTCAAAAGAATGATTATAATTATGTTCAAAGAACTCAAAGAGGAAATGAAAGGGATCAAAGAACTCAAAGACAAAATGAAAGGATTCAAAGAAACACAGAAAACCAATTTAATGAAATAAGGAGGTCAATACTAGACATAAATACAGAAATAGAAAGAATAAAGAAAACCCAGTCGGAAATACTAGCAATAAAGAACACAGTCAGTGAAATTAAAAACTCTGTAGAAAATCTCTCTAGTAGAATGGATGAAGGAGAGAACAGAATATCTAAACTAGAAGACCAGGTGGCAAATCTATTACAGTCCAACAAAGAGAGAGACAAAATAATAGGAAGGTATGAATGGGAATTTCAAGATATTCGGGACACTATGAAAAGATCAAGCATAAGAATTTAAGGGATAATAGGAGAAGAATCTCACTCCAAAGGCATAGCAGGTGTTTTCAACAAAATCATAGAAGAAAAATTTCCCCAAATTGGGAAAGAGATGGCAATGCAGATACAGGAAGCCTTTAGAACACCAAACAGACAAAGCCTGGAAAGAACCTTTCCCCGCCATATTATAATTAAACTACCAAACATACAAACCAAAGAAAATATATTGAAAGCAGCTAGAGAGAGAAAGCAAGTCACCTACAAAGGCAAGCCCATCAGAATCACAGCAATTACTCAACACAAACTTTAAAAGCCAGAAGGGCTTGGAGTGATGTATTCCAAGTTCTGAAAGATAAAAACTGTCAACCAAGATTACTTTATCATGCAAAGGTATCTATCCTAATTGATGGAGAAATAAGGACATTCCACAGCAAAGACAGGCAAAAGGAATTTATGGCAACTAAACTAGCTCTACAGAAACAAACAAACACTATTGGACTTAAGGTTAGAGATATCTCCTAACACAATAATAGTGGGTGACTTCAATACCCCACTCTCATCACTTGACAGGTCTACCCAGCAAAAAATAAACAGAGAGACAGCTGCATTAAATGATATCATGAAACAAATGGACCTAACAGATATATACAGAACATTCCATCCAAATGCTGCAGAATATACATTTTTCTCAGCAGCACATGGGACATTCTCTAAAATAGACCATATAATAGGACACAAAGCAAACCTTAACAAATACAGGAAAATTGAAATAATCCCCTGTATGCTATCTGACCACAATGGGATTAAACTGCAAATCAGCAACAAGAAAAACTACAGAGCATAAAGAAATTCATGGAGACTAAACAGTACATTATTGAACGATGTATGGGTCATTGAAGAAATTAAAAGGGAAATCAAGAAATTCATAGAATCAAATGATGATGAGAATACAACATACCAAAACCTTTGGGACACAATGAAGGCACTCCTACGAGGGAAATTTATAGCTCTAAGTACCTATATTAATAAATTAAGAGAGTTCACAACTAAACAACTTAATGCTTCAACTTAAGGCCTTGGAAAGAGAAGAACAAGGCAAACCAAAAATCAGTAGATGGGAAGAAATAATAAAGGTTAGGGCAGAAATTAATGAAATGGAAACCAAAAAAAACAATCAAAAAAACCAATGAAACAAAGAGTTGGTTCTTTGAAAGGATAAACAAGATTGACAAACCCTTAGCAAATCTGACCAAAAGAAAGAGAGAAGAGACAAATTTGATAAATTAGAGATGAAAAAGGCAACATCACAACAGATACCAAAGAAATTCAGAAAATCATACGGACATACTTTAAGAATATATATGACTCTAAATTTGAAAACCTGAAAGAAATGGATGATTTCCTTGATTCATATGACCTACCAAATTTAAATCAAGATGAGATAAAACATTTAAATAGACTTGTAACAACTACAGAGATCCAAGCAATTATAAAAAGTCTCCCAACTAAAAAAAGCCCAGGCCCAGATGGATTCACTGCTGAATTTTACCAGACATTCCTGGAAAAACTAACACCAATGGTTCTAAAACTTTTTCATAAAATAAAAAAGGAAGGAATTCTACTGAAATCCTTCTATGAAGCCAGCATCACCCTGATACCCAAACCGAACAAAGACAGATCAAAAAAAAGAAAATTATAGACCAATCTCCCTCATGAACATAGATGCAAAAATTCTCAATATAATACTGGCAAACAGAATACAAGCATATATCAGAAAGATTATTCACCCCAACCAAGTAGGCTTTATCCCAGGGATGCAGGGATGGTTCAACATACGCAAATCCATAAATGTAATACACCATATAAATGGTCTGAAGGACAAAAATCACATGATCATCTCAATAGATGCAGAAGAGGCATTTGACAAAATCCAACACCCCTTCATGGTATAAGTATTACAGAAACTGGGAATAGAAGGAACTTATCTCAACATGATAAAAGCTATTTATGACAAACCTACAGCCAACATAACACTAAATGGGGAAAAACTTGAAGCTTTACCTCTAAATTCAGGAACAAGACAAGGGTGTCCACTTTCCCCACTTCTATTTAATATAGTACTGGAAGTCTTAGCTATAGCAATAGGGCAAGAGACACTCATAAAAGGGATACAGATTGGAAGGGAAGAGATCAAATTATCATTATTTGCAGATGATATGATTCTATACATAACAGACCCTAAAGACTCTACCAGCAAACTGTTAGAGCTGATAAACACTTTTAGCAATGTAGCAGGATACAAAAATAAACACACAGAAATCAGTAGCTTTTCTATACACTAACAACAAACATGCAGAGGATGAAATAGGGAATCTCTCCCATTCACAATTGCCTCAAAAAAAAATGAAATACCTTGGAATAAACTTAACCAAGGAAGTGAAAGATCTCTACAATGAGAACTTTAAAAAACTCGAGAGACAAAGACACAAGAAAATGGAAAGACATCCCATGCTCCTGGATTGGAAGAATCAATATTGTGAAAATGTCAATCTTACCAAAAGCAATCTACACATTCAATGTGATCCCCATTAAAATCCCAATAGCATTCTTCACAGAAATAGAAAAAACAATCCTAAAATTCATCCGGAAACACAAAAAACCTCGAACAGCCAAAACAATTTTGCACAATAAAAAGCAGGCTGGTGGTATTACCATAACCAATTTTAAGTTATATTACAAAGCTAGAGTAACAAAAACAGCATGGTACTGGCACAAGGACAGACAGGTAGATCAAAGGAACAGAATAGAAGACCCAAATATTAATCCAGGCAGCTACAGCCACCTGATTTTTGACAAAAATGCCAAAAATATTCATTGGAGAAAAGATAGCCTCTTTAACAAGTGGTGCTGGGAAAACTGGATTATCTGTATGTAAAAGGATAAAAATAGATCCTTGTCTCTCTCCATGCACTAAAAGTCAAGTCCAAATGGATCAGGGAACTTAATATCAGACCTGAAACTCTGAAACTGCTAGAGGAAAAGGTAGGGGAAACCCTTCAACATATCGGCATAGGCAAGGACTTTCTGAATATAACCCCAATTGCTCAGGGAATAAAACCACTAATTAACCATTGGAACCTCATGAAATTACAAAGCTTTTGTACAGCAAAGGACACTGTGAATAGAGCAAAAAGACAACCTACAGAATGGGAGAAAATCTTTGCCAGCTATACATGTGACAGAGGATTAATATCCAGAATATACAAAGAACTCAAAAAAAAGATTAATAAGAATTCAAACAACCCAGTTAAAAAAATGGGCTATGGAACTAAATAGAGAATTCTCAGAAGATGAAATACAGATGGCATATAAACATCTAAAAAGGTGTTCCACATCCTTAGCCATCAGGGAAATGCAAATTAAAACCACTTTGAGATTCCATTTCACTCCTGTCAGAATGGCCACCATCAAGAAAACAAATGACAATAAGTGTTGGTGTGGATGAGGAAAAAGAGGAACACTTCTACACTGTTGGTGGGATTGTAATCTGGTCCAGCCATTGTGGAAATCAGTGTGGAGGTTCTTCAGACAGCTAAAAATAGATTTACCATATGATCCAGCTAAAGCACTCCTAGGCATATATCCAAAGGACTCTTCTCATTACCTTAGAGATACTTGCACAACCATGTTTATTGCTGCTCTATTCACAATAGCTAGGAAATGGAACCACCCTAGATGTCCCTCCACAGATGAATAGACAATAAAGATGTGGTACATTTACACAATGGAGTTCTATTAAGCGGTAAAGAAAAATGAAATTATGAAATTTGCAGGGAAATGGATGGATATGGAAAGGATTATACTAAGTGAGGTAACCCAGGCTCAGAAAGCCAAACGTCACATGTTCTCTCTCCTATGTGCATCCTAGCTACAAATGTATAGACTTGTGTATGAACTGGAACCAAAAATAGGTACCAGAATCAGTAAGCTGGTAAAAGGCTATAAGGGAGGGAGGAGAGGGAAGGACTTAAGTGTATGGTATTGCACATATGTAAGTAGAAGAACAGATTACAGGGAGGGGAATGGCCTAAGCGAGGCCATGGGAAGAGAATGCATAAAAGAAGGGCAGGGGGAAGGTCAATCAAAATTCAAGATATTGTGAATAAGACTTATATATAAACCTACTTTTTTGAATAATGGCACCTCTAGAAGCTGTAGACTGTTACTAGAAAATTTTCAGTGCCTGGGATGGGATACCTTCCAGTGAGTTGTTGGCCAAAGAGGTCCTGGAAGCCTCCAAAACATTAAAGGCTATTGCCAAAGCCCTTTGTTTCCCTTGAGAAACAGATAGTAAGACCCTATTGCTGAAGACATCCCTTGCCTGAGAGGCAAGGTCACTGAGAAAGCAAGCTGATGCTGAGCAGAAAACCTTCTCCCTATAGACCAGCCAACAGAAAGCTGGAAAAAGCTACACTGCATGCAGCCATATGGGACACAGAAGTCATCAGGAGTGAAAACAATGGACCCTGAATATTCAAGTTTGGCCAGACAGGCCAAATGATTGAACGGGTGCAATAGTGCTCTTGGGGTAACCAACTGCTCCATAATTGGACTGAAGGCCCTCTCTATTGGAGGGAATACATACCTGGTACTGAAAAACGTAAGCAAACGTCTATGGCAGGGGAGGTTATGAGCCTTAGGGGTATAAAGCCTGCTCTCGTCTGGCTAAATGTATATATTATTCCCACCAATCTGCCCTGAAAGCACTACACTTAGTGTTCATATTCACGTATTAATGCTACTCTCACTTCTGATTAGAGAAGCTTCTCTTTTCAGGTGGCAATGACCCAAAAGGCAACATAGTGCTAAGAAGAAGGGACGGAGGAGTGCCCAGCACTGAAACATCTCTGTCACACCCTCCAAGGCTCAGGTCCCATTGAGGAAGAGATGGCGGATAGAATGGAAGAGCCAAAGGAAGGGTATGACTCCTTACAATGCAACTGTCCAGACAGAAATTGGCTTTGATATCCATGACCTTACAGTGCCTAGCAATATCTTCGCAAGACCCTCATAATAGAAGAAAAAGATGATGACATCAAATTAAAAGAGAGACTAATGAAAGAGGGAAGGGATATGATGGAGATTGGAGTTCTAAAGGGCTATGGGGGCAGGGGAGGGAAATATCATGCATTTTTTGTATGTAAGTATAAAAGTTGTCAATAAAAAAATAAAAATTAAAAAAATTTTTAAAAAGAATAAAAAAAATCTCTCCCAACTAAAAAAAGTTCAGACTCAGAAAGACAAATAGTTCACATTCTCTTTCAAATGTAGATTCTATCTTCAAATTTTTAGATTTGTACATTTACAGAGGCCAAGATGCTAGAAAGAGCCCATGAGAAAGTGGGAGAAGAGTCATTAAAGTAGGGACAGAACACATGTGTTATGAAAGCAGGAGGAAGTAATGGGGGGTAGAGGTGCAACAGAGGATGAAAGCAAGGGGAGGGAAAACAAAAGTGGGTAAGGGGAGAGCTAACAAAAACAATTAACGTATAAAGCCTACCATGTTGAAAGCTAATTAAAGAAAAGAGTTTGGGGATGGGGAGAAGGCTCAGTGGGTTAAGCGCTTATGTACAAGTGTGCTGAACTGAGTTTGGATCCCCAGAGCCCATGTAAAGCTGGATGGCGTAGCAAACATCTGTAATCCCAGCCCTCCTGCAGGTGGGAGACAGAGATGGGAAAATCCCACAAGTGCAGACCAACTAAAAGCTGGTGTTCGCTGTGGTCAACAATGAACAATCCTCTCTCATACAAGCTGGAAAGTGAAGACCTACACTTGAGGCTAACTTTTGATCTCCACCCATGTGCTGGGACACACACACAAACACATGTACACAAACACAAAGATAGTTTTTTAAAAATGTTTGAATGCAGGTACCCTGCACTTGAGTAGATAATGCTGGCCTCGAAGCCACAGGTTAGTAGACAAAATTCCCAGTGCCTAGAGAGGGATACCTCTTTATGAATTATTGGTGAGGGAGGCCTCTGATATCCCTAAAACAATACAGGTTACCACTGCGCTTTAAAAAATACATTATTTATTTATTTGACAGTGAGAAAAAGGCAGAAAGAGACAGAAGGGGCATGCCAGGGCCTCCAGCCACTGCAAACACACTGAAGATGCATGAGCCACTTGTGCATGTGACTTTATGTGGGTACTGGGAAATCAAACCTGGGTCCTTTGGCTTTGGAGGCAAGTGTCTTAAGCTGCTAAGCCATCACCACAGCAGCTTTTTTTTTTTTTTTTTTTTTTTGGTTTTCAAGGTAGGGTCTCACTCTAGGCCAGGCTGACCTGGAATTCACTCTGTAGTCTCAGGGTGGCCTTGAACTCATGGCGATCCTCCCACCTCTACCTCCCGAATGCTGGGATTAAAGGCGTGCGCCACCACGCCCAGCTCCACCACAGCTTTTGATAGCCACCAGAACTACACAGCAAAACCCTTCTACTGAAAGATACCACACACCCTGGTTACAGAGCAAGAGAAATGCAGTTAAACTGGGCTGAAAGTTTCTTCCCTGCTAGCTAGAGCTAGCACTTAGTGCTAAAAGGTACTATGCAAGCTATTAGGGGAGAATTGCCATCAATAGTTTTACTTAGCTATGAACACTGGTTGCAACAATACTGACCTGCCAGGCATAATGTGACCACTGGAGTGATAGTGACAAGTTGTCTCTTATGGGAGTAACAACCTGTTATTGGACTTGAGGCTCACTCCATAGGAGGGAATTCACATCTGATATTATAAACTTGGTCAAAAGCTTGTGGCTGGAGAAGTCATAGGCTAATGGGGAAGCCACTGTTAATTGGCTAAATGTGGTGTGCTCATCAAAGTGACTTCTATTTATTTATCTTATTTATTTGAAGGAGAGAGGGAAGAAGAGGGAGGGACGGAGGGAAAGAATGCGTGCACCAGGGCCTTCAGCCATTGCAAGTGAACTCCAGATGCATGCACCACCTTGTACATTTGGCTTACGTGGGTACTGAGGAACTGAACCTGGGTCCTTTGGCTTTGCAGGCAAGCCCCCTAACTGCTAAGCCATCTCTCCAGTCCTCAAAGTACCTTCTAAATCAGTGTTTATGCCCATACAACAGTGTTGCTGTCAGCTTTTTTTCAGAGAAGCTTCTTATTGCAGTGGTTTTCTTTTTCTTTTCAAAACTTGTAAGATCACCACTGATCATCTTTTCCTCATTTCTGTTACTGGAAATTTGTGCCTTTTCTTTCTACTAAGGCTCATTAAAGATCTATAAGTTATTAATCTCAATAATATACTACATTTATTTTTCTTTAGTATTTCTCATCTTTTTTTCCTAATTTTCTTCTCTTAAGTTGATTATAATCTTGTAACTTACTTTGGGTTTACTTGACTGTTCCTTTACTTCATTTAAAAAAGACAATGCTATAACAATTTCCCTCTGTGCATTGATTTAGCTGCATCCTACAGATTTTGAAATGTTCTGTTTTCATTGTTCTTTCAATTTATTTGATCTATGGGTTATACAGAAGCATGTTAGTTTCCAAATATTTGAAGACTTCACAAATATCTTTGTTTCTACTGTGGCCAGAGTACATATGTTCTATGACCAGGAACCTTAAAATTTATCAAAGTTTGTTTTATGGCCCACCAAATGGCCATTGAACACATGTGCAAGGGGCACATGCATCTGCACACACATACTCATACACTGCACATGTACACACACACATACCACATATACTGTGCATATACAAAAATACATTTTTTGTTTTTTCAAGTGGATTAACCTATAAACTAGAGTAAACTGGTTGTCAGTGTTGCCTGAAGCCACTAAATCCATTCTCCCCACATGTTTTGTAAATTACTTGAGAATAGTGACATTTCTGGCCATAATTATAAAATTATCTATTTCATTCCGTTCTATCAGTTTTTGCTACATTAGGTATATCAAGGATTCATGATGCTCTCTTGACTAAGTACTTAAACATTATGAGATTATTATGAGATAACCCTCTTTACCCCCAGTAATAGTCTTCCTCTCAAATTTATGGCATCTAATATTAATATAGTAACTTATCTTTCCCTTTATTGGTGCTGTAATGAGTATCACCTTTTGCATTCATTTATTCACTATCAATTTTGGTCTTTATATCTGAAATAGGTTTTTTGTAGGAAGCAGAGCATATAGTTTTATCGTTCTGTCAGATAAATTCTACTTTTAAAAATTGTATTTATTTGTGTGTGTGGGTGTGCATGCTATGGTAAGCATGTGGAAGTCAGAGGACAACTTCCAAGTGTCTGTGTTCCACCTTCTTCAAGACAGGGTCTCTTGCTGCTATAAATGAACTACCAGACTTCAAAAGAATACCAGACTATCAGGACCACAAGCTGTGGGTTCTCCTGGCTCTACCTCTCATTGTTGTAAGCACTTCAGGACAACAAATGCATGCACCACTTTGCCTCTCACTTTATGAGGGAGCTGGGAAATTGCACCTAGGCTGGCAGGCTTTGTGAGCAAGTGCATAATTACTGAACTACCTCCCCAGCACAATTCTACTTTTTAATTAAGATATTTATTATTTTTCTTAACATATTAGCTATTACTCTTCTCTTTTATTGGATGTTTTGGGTTTTATATATAAGCACCTCAAGTATCTGTCTACTACTTTTCCATAGTCACACTTCACCTTTTCATGGATTTTTATAGATAAACATCATGTCAGACACTGAACAAAACATGGGACAGAGAGCAATCTAATTGCCTCTTGTTTTATTTTCCCATGTCAGATAAATAAACATTTTGAATTTTTGCCTTTTCCATCATTTTTAAAGAATGAATACTACATTTTATTAAATGATGTTATAATATATATTGGTATATGACTTAGAATATATTTCTTGAAATAAAGTAGCTTTGAGTTCCTGATTGCAACTTTACTCAATCTCTGGTGAATATGAATATTTTTTGTGTGGCAATGAACACTGTCTACTAAAACAATTTGTATATGTTGTGTTTAAAAAGACTCAGGCTAGAGAGATGGCTCAGTAGTTAAGGCATTTGCCTGCAAAGACAAAAGATCCTGGTTCGATTCTCCAGGTCCCACGTAAGCCAGATGCACAAGGGGGAGCATGCATCTAGAGTTCGTTTGCAGTGGCTGGAGGCCCTGGTGTGTCCATTCTCTCTCTCTTTCTCTAAAAAAACAAACAAACAAACAAACAAACAAGACTCTTTTATAGGCTTGTGGTGAATTTTATTTTGGGCTAATAATGCCTTTTCAAAAGAGATCTTTCAGTCACCACTTAGTCTATTTATAGTTTTGAGAACCATAATTACAAGGCAACAAAAAAGATGGCAGAGCCATGAGTGGTGGCACACGCCTTTAATCCCAGCATTTGGGAGGATCTCCGTGAGTTTGAAGCCATCCTGAGACTACATAGTGAATTCCAGGTCAGCCTGGGCTAGAGTGAGAACCTACTTTGAAAAACCAAAAAAAAAAAAAAAAAAAAAAAAAAAAAAAAGAATGTTTTGCTTGTTCCCCCCCCCCATTGGTTTTATACTATCAGGAATAAATAAATAGAACATACTGTAAAGAAAATACTCAAGGACTGAGAGATGGCTTAGTGGCTAAGGTGTTTGCCTGCAAAGCCAAAGGATCCCGGTTCGATTCTCCAGGTCCCACGTGAGCCAGATGCACATGGTAGCACATGTGTCTGGAGTTTGTTTGCAGTGGCCAGAGGCCCTAGAGCGCCCTATTCTCACTCTTTCTCTCTCTTTCATTGTCTCTAATAAATGAATAAATAAAATTAAAAAAGAAAATACTCAAAATAGCACATCATTTTGAATCAGATAATTTAGTAATAGGGATGAGCTACAAAACTGGCATGTTTATTAGCATTAATTACTCTTTAAAAATTCTCATTTAGGGGGAGGGGAGGTAAATATCATGTTTTTTGTATGTAAGTATAGAAGGTGTCAATAAAAATAATAATTAAAAAAAAGAAAAAAAAATTTAAAAAATAAAAATTCTCATTTAATTGTCTAGAAAGATAAAACTAGCTATAGCTGTATTAACATATGTATTAATTATGGCTAACTTTAGTTGAAGCACTGTTTTTAATTGATTATTTCTTTATTCACTTATACTTCAAGCACTCAGAAGGATAAATTGACAAGACATGACTTCTTTCCTCGGTAAACTTGTGCAGAGTTGCTTTTTTTGTTAAGGGGCAGATAATTTTTTTTTTTTTTTTTTGGTTTTCGAGGTAGGGTTTCACTCTGGTCCAGGCTGACCTGGAATTCACTATGTAGTCTCAGGGTGGCCTCGAACTCTCGGCGATCCTCCTACCTCTGCCTCCCAAGTGCTGGGATTAAAGGCATGCACCACCACACCCAGCTTGGGGCAGATAATTTTATAGGCTTTACAGGCTCTTTGGAATCTACTGTTAACTACTCAACTCGGTTGTTACAGGGCAAAGGCAGTCATAGATAATACATAACAAGTGCACAGGATTGTGGAAGAAATTTTATTTACAAACGACATGGTGTGCTAAATATGCTCCATGGCTAGTTTGCTAACCTGTCCTCTAGTATCAATAAATTAGCAATTTCAATTTATATGGTCAATGCAATGGTAGTTATAAGCAAAGACCATGTACAGAAACATGGTCTAAGAAAATCAACCACAGCCTCTAGAAGGCTATGAGTTCATTTTCTTAAGTTCAGAAAATAAAGGTAGTGTTTTTAAAGAATGTGCCATCATTTCAAGATAATGCAAAATCTCATTTTGAAAATGCAAAACCTATTTGACTATAAAAGAAATGCTTTATTACAGTAGTATTCTCTCATAGTTGTTTACCAAAAATTTCTCTATAAGCACAAATGAAAGCTTACCTTGTGTGACTGTTTTAAGAACAATTAAGGTTGATAAAAACCTCAATGACAAATTGGAGCTCTTAAAGAATGCAGCTGTCTTTGGTTTGTTCTCTATAGAGTTCTCTGAAGAATTATCCTGAACTCCTTTAATTACCACTCCTTTGAATATGTCTTCACCCAGTCTCCTCAATGTTGATGTCATAGTTGAATGCTGTTAAATAATATAGACAATCTTAGTATATTTATTTATGTCCAGAAGACTTCTATTTTAAATGGCGTGATCAGAGCCAGGCATGGTGGTGCATGCTTTAAATCCCAATACTCGGGAGGCAGAAGTAGGAGGATTACCATGAGTTCGAGGCCACACTGAGACTACCTGGTGAATTACAGGTCAGCCTAAGCTAGAGTGAGATCCTACCTTGAAAAACCAAAATAAATAAATAAATAAATAAAAAGAAATGATATGATCAAATTTATGGAAGAAAATGATTTTTTATTAATTGAAAATATGCAAGATTGCAAAACCATATCTGTGGCAATCAGGTTCCCAATGCTGGCAGAAAACATCCAACCAAGAGCAGCTTGTGGACCAACATCTCTGTCATGTTCACTTTCCGTATAAATGTCTCAGTGACTCTAAAGCCAGCCTGGGCTACAGTGAGACCCTGTCTTAAAAATAAAAAATAAATAAATAAATAAATTTTAAAAAAACAAAAATTCTGGGTAGTCTCATGGAATAAACTGAAGCAAGAAAATGGACAAAATAGAAATAATGGCATAGACTATCTCTGAAATAGCACATAATCTAGTGTTATTTCACATCTACTAAGAACAAAAAAAAAAAAAAAAAAAAAAAAAGCCAGGTGTGGTGGTGCACGCCTTTAATCCCAGCACTTGGGAGGCAGAGGTAAGAGGACCACACTGAGTTCAAGGCCACCCTGAAACTACATAGGGAAATTCCAGGTCAGCCTGGGCTAGAGTGAAACCCTACCTCAAAGAAACAATGAAAAATAAAAATAAAGAATAAAATAAAAGGAGGCCATTTCAACCTAAAGAGGACAAGAAAGCTTAAAAGCCAGACTCTAATTTAACATCCCTACCCCTTTTTTGTTTGTTCAAGGTAGGGTCTCACTCTAGCCCAGGCTTACCTGAAACTCTGTAGCTCCAGATTGGCCTCAATCCTACTCAGCCTCCCAAGTACTGAAATTAAAGGTATATAACACCACATTTCCTTTAAGTAACCCAATTTTAACCCTTGTCATTAACTTTTATAATGATTTATTCTGTGTGCATGGGGATTTGTAAACAATAGCTCAGTATTGATATTGCCATGTAGAAAACAAGTTTTAGCTTTTGAATTTGTACACAGAAAACTAGAATAGCCTTAGTGAGATCTTGAAGTATCAAAAACCAAATGAGCCGGGCGTGGTGACACAAGCCTTTAATCCCAGCACTCAGGAGGCAGAGGTAGGAGGATCGCCATGAAGTTCAAGGCCACCCTGAGACTACACAGTTAATTCCAAGTCAGTCTGGGCCAGAGTGAGACCCTACCTCGAACCCCCCCCCAAAAAAACAAATGATCATGTGGTGAATGAAACAACTAGTACAATCTAAGTTAAATACATTGTCAATCAGATTTTAATATCACTAGGGGAGAGTCATACTGAATTTTAAAACTTTGGTTTAAATACTGGTAACAGTAAGAAATTCTGCTTTTGTTTTTTAATAATTATGCCACATTTACAATAGAAAAATAAACAAATTTTTATTTTTAAAAATATATACATGAGTACTATTTAATAAAAGAAGAAAAAACAAAAAAAATATTTTTTTGTCTGAAGGAGACTGGCAACATTACTATGTACAGTTATTCTTTTGATTAACCTTCAACTATTTAAATAGCACATAAGAAATTAAAAAAATACAATGCAATCTTCCAGACACAAAGTAGCCTGGGTATTCATTGACCTTATAGTGCTTGACAGTATCTACACAAGACTTTCACATTAGGAGGAAAAGATAATGACATCAAAATAAAAGACTAATAGAAAGGGTAGGGAATATGATGGAGGCTGGATTTAAGAGGGAAATACTAGGGGTAGGGAGGGAATTATCATGGTTTATTGTCTATAATTTTGGAAGCTGTCAATAAAAAGTTTAAAAAATGGTCTGGAAGCCAGGTGTTGAGGCACATGCCTTTAATCCCAGCACTTGGGAGGCAGAGGTAGGAGAACCGCCATGAGTTTAAAGTCATCCTGAGACTCAGATCAGCCTGGGCTAGAGCAAGACTCTACCTTGAAAAAAAAAATTTTACTTTTTGTTGTTGTTCACACTTCATCTAGGGACATTAAAATAAATCTAGACCCAAAATGTCCAGGTCAGTCTAAAATCTCCTGCAATAACAACACTAGAATAATAACAAATTAAATAAAGTATAATAATAATACCTGCCAATACCAGTATGATAATTGACTTCCAGGTAAGATGGCAGCATAGCAGCCATGCCCAACCAGCCTAGGGAGGGATTTAAGCAAAACCACAGCAAAATACACTCTTCTTCTGAAAAGTGAGGGAGGATAGGTTATTCTTGGACACAGCGGAGAAGCAGGAGAGAGTTAAGATCCACCAGAAAGGAGGAAAATGGCTAGAATCCCACTACTTGCGGGTCCCTGATTTGCACCACCTGAGCGCCCAGCACAGCCTGCCAGAGGCCAGTGCTGGTGCCTAGCAGCAGTAGCAGAGACCAAACAAGAGGATTTTCCAACCTCATCAACCTCCTTGCAATGTCAAGAAATCTGAAGGAAAGACAGCTGAGGTCAACTATGGAGCTCCTGAAAGAGATACAGGTGGGACTGTGTGCAGGCTTCCTGCACTCTCCCATCCCTCAACCATCAGAACCGTGGTAGCACATCCAGCACAGCTCAACAGAGCTCCAGCTCCACAGCACAACATGGAGGTATCAAGGTGAGCATTTAGCATTAGTGAGCTTGGAAGCCACACCAAAAGGTAACAAGGCCGAATGACCAAAAAAAAAAAAAAAAAAAAAAAGCAGGTACGCAGTCCTGCATTGGAAATGCTAATCTCTTTTTCCATGTCAGGGCAGGTTGAAGGTTACATATTTTCGGCTGGCCTGCCATTTTTTTTTTTTAAATTTTTTTTGTTTATTTTTATTTATTTATTTGAGAGTGACAGACAGACTGAGAGAGAAAGAACAGATATTTTCGAACTCCAGCTGGCCTGCCATTTTTAATTAAACTGTATTTGGGGGTTGAATATTGTTGCCTTTGTGGGGCCTTTGTCATTTGCTTCTGTGATTATTGGGGGCAGGGTCTGATTCAGATCCAGGCTGACCTGGAACCCAATTCAGAACAGAATTCTCTACTTCCCGTCTGAAAGGATTAAGGGTGTAGAGCAACACACACCCTTAGGAATTTTGGCTTTATAAGACTGTATATTCTGTGCTGGTTTTTACTGAATGTGTATATTGCTCAGTTGAAGGTTAGAATTTGCCAGTAAATTGTTCTACCCAGTCCATTAGAATATTTGCTTAGAAAGCAAACTCAACACCAAGGATTACTTCTGTGGTTGGATTGGGGTACAAGAGCTACAATTGGCACGTTAAAATTATATCGTGAAAGTATATAAAGGTGGACTTCCACATCTAAGAACACTGCAGAGAAGTAAAAAAGCCAACCATCAAATCAATTCAGGATGCAAAAGTCGCTACATTATAATACAAGAAACACAAAGAATCAAGACAATGCAATCCTACCAAAAATTAAAAATCCATAAGAAATGATCATCAATGAGACTGTTTTAGATGAAATACCTGACAAAGATTTTAAAAAATGATTTTATCTATACTCAAAGAAATCAAAGAAGAAATGAAAGGAATCAAAGAAGAAAACAAAGGAATAAAGGAAGAAAACAAACTCCTGAAAGAGAACACAGGAAACCAGCTTAATGAAATAAGGAGGTCATTACAAGACATGAGTAAGGAAATAGATATACTGAAGAAAAACTAGGGTGAAATTCTAGCTCTCAAGAACACAGTCAGTCAAATAAAAAAGTCTGTGGAAAGTCTCACAGGAGAATGGATGAAGGAGAGAACAGAATATCTAAACTAGAAGACCAGCTGGCAGACTGAATACAGTCCAACAAAGAGAAAGACAAGCTAATTGGAAGGTATGAATGGGAATTTCAAGATATCCAGGAAAGTATGAAAAGATCAAAAATTAAAATTCAGAGTATAGTAAAGGAGAAGAATTTCAATCCAGACACTTAGTAGGTGTTTTCAACAAATGTGTACACTTGTGTGTGACCTGGAACCAAAAATCAATAGCAGAGGCAAGTAAGCTAGGAAAAGGCTATAAGGGTGGATGAGAGGGAAAGACATAAGGGGATGGTATTGTATATATGTAAGTAGAAGAACAGATTACAGGCAGGGGAAAGGCCCAAGTGAGGCCAGGGGAAGAGACTGTGTAAAAGAAGGGCAAGTGGGGAAAGAGTCAATCAAAATTCAAGATATTCTGAATAAGACATATGAAAACTTACTTTTTTTTTTTTGAATAATGGCAATGGCATATCCAGAAGCCATAGATTGTTACTAGAAAATATTCAGTGCCAGGGATGGGATACCTTCCAGTGAGTTGTAGGCCAAGGAAGTCCCTGTTGCTCTAAAACATTACAGGCTATTGCCAAGGCCCTTGTTTTCCCTTGAGAAACAGATGGTAAGACACTATTGCTGAAGACCTCACTTGCCTGAGCTGCAAAGTCACTGAGAAATCAAGATGGTGCTGAGCAGAAAACCTTCTCCCTATAGACCAACCAACTGAAAGCTGGAAAAAGCTGCACCTCATGCAGCCCTATGGGAGAAAGAAGTCATCAGTGGTGAAAACAGTGGACACTGCAAGCCTCAAGTTTGGACAGATAGGCCAAATGACCAAACGGGTGCAACAGTGGCATGTCTGCTCTGGGGGAAACCAACTGCTCTCTAATTGTCCTGAAGGCCCACTCTATGGGAAGGAATACATACCTGATACTGAAAAACTAATCAAAAGCCTATGGAGCCGGGCATGGTGGTGCATGCTTTTAAAGCCAGCACTTGGGAGGCAGGGGTATGAGGATCGCCATGAGTTTGAGGCCACCCTGAGACTCCATAGTGAGTTCCAGGTCAGCTTGGGCTAGAGTGAAAACCTGCCTTGAAAAACAAACAAATGGACAAACAAACAAAAAAGCCTACAGAGAGGGAGGTCATGAGCCTTAGGGGTATAAAGCCTGCTCTTGTTTGGCTAAATGTATATATTATTCCCACCGAACTGCCGTGAAAGCACTACACTTAATGTTCATATTCACATATTAATGCTACTCTCACTTCTGGTTAGAGAAGCTTCTCTTTTCAGATGGTGATGACTATTGGGATGACCCAAAAGGCAGCACAGTGCTGAGAAGAAGGGATGGAGAACACAGAAACATCTCTATCACACCCTCCAAGGCTCAGGGTCCATTGTGGAAGAGGGGGCAGAAAGAATGTAAGAGCCAAAGGAAGGGTACCACTCCTTAAAATGTAACTGTCCAGAAAGAAATTGGCCTTGATATCCATGACCTTGCAGTGCCTAGCAAAACCTCCACAAGACCCTCATAGTAGGAGAAAAAGATGATGACATCAAATTAAAAGAGAGACTAATGGAGAGAGGGAGGGGATATGATGGAGAGTGGAGTTGTGAAAGGGAAAGGGGGAGGGGAGAGAAATATCATGGTTTATTGCCTATAAGTATAAAAGTTATCAATAAAAAACAAAAATTAGGCTGGGCATGGTAGCGCATGCCTTTAATCCCAGCACTTGGGAGGTAGAGGTAGGAGGATCACTGTGGTTTGAGCGCACCCTGAGATTACATAGTGAATTCCAGGTCTGCCTGAGCTAGAGTGAGACCCTACCTTGAAAAACCAAAATAAATAAATAAATAGGTAAAAATTTAAAAAAATATTAGAATTACTTGACAAAGAATTTAAAACAACCTCTGTAAATGTGTGATAATTACTTTTTGAAAAATTTTATTAAAATGATAGAAGTCTACTCTAACTGAAAAAAAATAAGAACCAACTATAAATTTCAGTAGGAAAAATATAATTAAAAGGCTTAGTAGCAGAATGGAAGAAATAGAAAAAAGAATCAGATATATGGAAAAAGAAAAAACAGAAAAAAACAAGTTGAATAAACAAAATTAAATAAATAAATAATCCAACAACAATAGAACTTCAAGGAAATGATATGCTATGAGAAGAGATGCGGGTAAAGCTGATAAAAATGTTTGGAAAATAATGACTAAAAAACTTTCCAGATTTGGGGCTGGAGAAATGGTTCAGTGGTTAAAGGCACTTGCTTGCAAAGCCCAACAGCACAGGTTCAATTTCCCAGTACCCACTTAAAACCAGATGCACAAAGTGGTACATGTGTATGGAGTTGTTTTGCAAACAGCATCCTAGTGTGCCCATTCTCTCTTTCTCTCTACTTGCAAATGAATAAAAATAAAAACTAAAAACATTCAGATAGACTGAAGAACCAGAACAAATCCAAAACAGGATAAATCCAAAGAGAGAGCAGACCAAGACCTATAAGATTCAAAATTAAGAATGCTAAAACAAAACAAACAGGATGTGGTGGTAGAAACCTGTAATCTGAAAGGGAAGCAGATAGATTAGGAATTCAAGGCTGTTTTTAACTACACTGCACATTCAAGGCCTAAGCCTGACCCCAAAACACAATTTAAAAAATAACTTTTAAAAAAGAAAACATATTGATAAATAATGGCACATCCAGAAGCTATAGATGGTTACTAGAAAATTTTCAGTGCCAGGGATGGGATACCTTCCAGTGAGTTGTTGGCCAGGGAGGTCCCTGTTGCCTCCGAAGCATTATAGACTATTGCCAAGGCCCTTGGATTCCCTTGAGAAACAGATGATAACACCCTATTGCTGAAGACCTCACTTGCCTGAGTGGCAAGGTCACTAAGAAATCAAGCTGGTGCTGAGCAGAAAACCTTCTCCCTATAGACCAGCCAACTGAAAGCTGGAAAAAGCTGCACTTCATGCAGATATATGGGAAACAGAACTCATCAGTGGTGAAAACAGTGGACACTGAAAACCATAAATTTGGCCTGACAGGCCAAAGGACCGAACTGATGCAATAGTATCATGTCTGCTCTGGGGGAAACCAACTATTCTCTAATTGGACTGAAGGCCTGCTCTATGGGAGAGAATACATGCCTGGTACTGAAAAACCTAATCAAAAGACCATGACAGGGGAAGTCCTGAGCCTTAGGGGTATAAAGCCTGCTCTTGTCTGGGTAAATGTATATATTATTCCCACCAAACTGCCCTGAAAGCACTACACTTAATGTTCATATTCACATATTAATGCTACTCTCACTTCTGGTTAGAGAAGCTTCTCTTTGCAGATGGAGATGACCACTGCGATGATCCAAAAGGTAACATAGTGCTGAGAAGAAGGGACAGAGGAATGTCCAGCACTGAAACTCCTCTATCACTCCCTCCAAGGCTTAGGGTCCATGTCAGAAAAGGTGGTGGAAAGAATGTAAGAACCAAAGGAAGGGTACAACTCCCTACAAAGCAACTGTCCAGACAGAAATTGGCCTCAATACCCTAGCAATACCTTCACAACACCCTCATAATAGGAGAAAAAGACGATGACATCAAATTAAAAGACAGACTAATAGACAGCGGGAGGGGATATGATGGAGAGTGGAGTTCTGAAGGGGAATGGGGGGAGGGGAGGGAAATATCATGGTTTATTTCTGTAAGTATAGAAGTTGTCAATAAAGAAAAAAGAAAATAAAAGAAAACATATTGAGAGCAGCAAGAGAAAAGACACCTCGTGTACACAGGGAACACAATCGAAACAGCAGAAGATTTCCTAACAGAAACTATGAAGGCTAGGCGGAATTGGTACAAAAATTTTCAAGTACTACTGGTAAAACCCTGTTAACTAAAAAATCTAACTCCCTTAATAATATTCTTTAGGGCCAGGCCAGGCATGGTGGCGCATGCCTTTAATCCCAGCTCTCAGGAGGCAGAGGTAGGAGGATTGCCATGAGTTCGAGGCCACCCTGAGACTAATTCCAGGTCAGCCTGGGCCAGAGTGAGACTGTACCTTGAAAAAGCAAAAAAAAAAAATAAAAAATAAAAAAAATTATTTAGGGCAGTGGCTGGAGGCCCTGGCACAGCAATTCTCTCTACTTTCCCCTGTCTCTAATTAAAAAAAAAAATACAAAAAATATTAATAAAAATACTCGTTAGGAATGAAATGAAACTCAGGATATTAGGGTGAAGGAAAACTAGGAGATCTGTCATCAGCAAACATACTATAAGAAAATAAAAATGGGGCTGGAGAGATGGCTCAGTGGTTATTTGCCTACAAACCATAATGACCTAGTTCAATTCCCCAGTACCCACATAAAGCCAGTTGCACAGTGTCACATGCATCTGGAGTTTGTTTTCGGTGGTTAAATGCCTTGGCATGTCCATCCTTTCTCTCTTTCTGCTTGGAAATAAAAAATCAAAAAAAATTTAAAACATAAAAAATTAGTAACATAGGTAAGTTGGGTGATACATGCCTTTAATGCTAGCACTTCGGAGGCAGAGGTAGGAGGATTGCCATGAGTTCAAGGCCACCCTGAGACTACATGGTGAATTCCAGGTCAGCCTGGGCTAGAGGGAGACCCTACCTTGAAAAACCAAAATCAAAACCAAAAAAACAAAGAAACAAATCAGTAACAGAAGCTGGATGTGGTGGTACACACCTTTAATCCCAGCACTTGGGAGGCAAAGGTAGGAGGATTGCCATGAGTATGAGTCCACCCTGAGACTACATATTTAATTCCAGGTCACCGGGGTCAGAGAGAGACTCAACCTCGAAAAACAACAACAACAAAAAAAAATCAGTAACACAAAATAGCAAAAACAACAAAAAGCCAAGTGATCGCTCAGAACCATAATCCCAGCACTTGGGAAACTGAAGGAAGAGGATCACAGTGAGTTCCTGGCACACCTGAGCAATACAGTGAATTCCAGATTATTCTGGGATAGTATGAGACCTTGCCTCAAAAAAAAAAAAAAAAAAAAAGAAAAAAAAAAAAAAGACTATGCTAGCTTTCTGGGGGGTGAAATCAGAAGACAGTGAGAGCCGAAGGCAACCAAAATCTATCAATAAGACAAGGAAAGATAGCTGACTACCTATCAGGAGACGGACCACCCCTTGAACATCAGCTAGGGTCCAGGTGAAACCACAGAATTGTTGAAATTAAGCAAGAGTGCTGCTTCCATGGCAAGCCTGACATCCTGCACCAGGATGATGGCGACAGTCACTGAGGGCATTCAAAATGTACTAAAGCAGAAACCCAGAAGTTCCAAAGAGCTCAGCACCAGTAGAATTATAACACACATTCCAAGGCTCATGGAACATTTGCAGAAGGGGTCGGAAAGATTTTAAGAGTCACAAGGTGTGAAGGAATATCCAGAGGCACTGCCCTCACCACAGTGACTGACTGCTGCTCTTAGAACTCATAGCCCACAACCCCATGGTGAATACCAGCAATCCCATTGAGATGGGCCTTCAGTGAAGTGGGGGCAGGAAGGAGGGAAATGATAGTGCCAAAACATGACGGAAACGTAGCTAGACATGGTGACAGACACTTGTAATCCCAGCACTTGGGAGGCTGAGGCAGGACTGTAAGTTCTAGGCCAGCCCTGGATACATAGTAAAGACTCTTTCTCAAACCTCCCATCCTCAAGTAAAAAAGAAAAAAAGGTGGGGGGCTGGAGCAATGGCTTAGTGGTTAAGGTGCTTGCCTGCAAAGCCTAATGACCCATGTTCTCCTCTGAGATCCCATGTTAGCCAGACACACCAAGGTGAGGCAAGCATAAGATCTCACATGCCCACTAGGTGATGCAAACATCTGGAATTCGACTGAAGTGGCTGAGGCCCTAGCATGCCACTTCTCCCTGTCTCTCTCTCTCTAAAAATAAAAAAAATAAAAAAAGTAAAGTAAACATCACAAATTAAGTTTTCACCTCAGTAACCTAGAAAAGGGAGAGCAAAATAAACTCAAGTGAGAGAAATATTAAAATTGAAGAAATCAATGAAATTAAAAAGAGAAAAATAGAAAAACACATGATTCTTTGAGCACACAATAAAAACATGAAAAACTTTTAGGAAAAAAAATACAGGGCTGGAGAGATGGCTCAGTGGTTAAGGTACTTGTCTGCAAAGCCCAAGGACCTGGGTTTGATTCCTCAGTATCCATGTAAATCCAGATGCACCAGGTGGCGCATGCAATTGGAGTTTGTCCATGTGCAGTGGCTAGGGGCCCTGGCATGTCCATTCTCTCTCTATCAGCCTCTTTCAGTCTCTCAAATAAATAAATGAATAAATATATTTTTTTAATTTTTAAGAAACTTTTTATTTATTTGAGAGAGAAAGAGGCAGAGAGGTGGGGAGAAAATGGGTACTTCAGGGCCTCCAGTGGCTACAAACGAACTCCAGATACATGTGCCATCTTGTGCATTTGGCTTACATGGGTCCTAGGGAAGTGAACCTTCATTTTTTGGCTTTGCAGGCAAGCACCTTAACCGCTGGAGAGATGGCTTAGCGGTTAAGGTGCTTGCCTGAAAAGCCATGGGATCCTGGTTCAACTCTCCAGGATCCATGTAAGCCAAATGCACAAGGGGGTACATGCATCTGGAGTTCATTTGCAGTGGCTGGAGGTCTTGGCATGCCCAATCTCTCTCTCTCCTACTTTTTTTCTCTCAAATAAATAAATAATATATATATATTTTAAAAGACATGGTAAAGTATAAAACTCCCCACAAATTCCTCATGTCAAGAATGTAGTAGAAGCCAGGTATGGTGGTACACACCTTTAATCCCAGCACTCGGGAGGCAGAGGTAGGAGGATCACCATGACTTCAAAGCCACCCTGAGACTACAGAGTGAATTCCAGGTCAGCCTGAGCTAGAGTGAGACCCTACCTCGAAAAACCAAAAAAGCCTGTTGGTCTGGTCTGCGTTCAATTCCCCAGTATCTATGTAAAGCCAGATCACAAAAAGTGGCCCAATGCTTCTGGCATTCATTAGCAGTCTGGCATATATGTGTGTGAATGCACGTGCACATACACACATGCAAATAAATAAATAAAATATTTTAAAGAATGTAATAGGGGCTTGGAAGATGCTCAGTGGTTAATGGTATTTGCTTATAAAGCCTGTAGTCCAGGTTTGATTTTCCCAGTACCCATGTGAACACAGATGTACAAAGTGGTACATGTATCTGGAATTCATTTGCTGCAGCAAGAGGTCCCAGCGTGCCCATTCTCCCCACCCCAACTCTGCTAGCAAATAAAAGTATTTAAAATAACTACAAGGATGTATTAGAGCTATCCATACAGACATTGAGACACAAAAGGTTAAGGAAATAACAGGGAAAATGCACTGTCATAATTGGTAAAAGATAAATATGCTATGCCTTTGTATTCAATCATTTTATTTTTATATTTCATCATTAATTTGACATATAAGACGCTTTGGTTCCTCAAAAAACACAAACTACCACAAGTCACCTATATTTATTATATGTTAAGAACAACCCTACAACTATTAAAATTTAATTCATAGGGCTAGAAAGATAGCTTAGAAGTTAAGATGCTTGCCTGAGAAGCCTAAGGACTCAGGTTTGATTCCACAGTACCTAGATAAATCCAGATGCACATGGTGACACATTCATCTGGAGTTTGTTTGCAGTGGTTAGAGGCCCTGGTGCACCATTCTCTCTGTCTACCTGTCTCTCTCTCTTACATAAGTAAGTAAATAAATAAATAAATAAATAAATAAAATGTTTTAAAAATTGAACTCAGAATTTAAACCATCCTTCAAAATCTCTATGCCCAGATAGTTTCACTTGACAATACTATCAAATAGTTAAAGAAGAATTAACACTATTTACCCTGCCTAATTTCCTCTAGGAAATGTAAAGATGAGATAATTCTCATTTTTAGAAACCTAGTATTATCCTGATACAAACCAGACAGAGTCTGTGGTAATTTGAATAGATGGCCTCCAATATATTCAGTGTTTTATTAGTTTGTAGTTTGCATCTGCAGCCCACCTTGCTGGTGGCAGTGTCTCTGGGTGGATCTTAAGGTGTGGTGGTAGGTTTAAGGTTTCAATCTAAAGATATACAAAGTGTGCCTAGCTGGAGTTCCTGAGGTGTGCTATGCTGTGTGCCTTTTGGCTTGTGGCTTTTCTCGCTCTCTTGCCTGGCCCTGTAAGACCAGGCCAGCTTCTACTGCCTAGATCTATAAGCTTCAATAAATATCCTCCCTCCATATCTGTGCCTGGTCTGGAAATTCATCTCAGCAAACCTGAAGCTGTCTGCTACAGAAGTTGGTACCAGGAGTGGGGTGATATGAACCTGACCATGTGGATTTTGGTCTTTTGGAACCTTTGTTTTGGAGGAACAGGCATGGACTTGGTACAAACAACTGAAGACGCCTTCTGGAGTGGTAAGCCAAGTTTTCTGGACTATTCTGATGACAGTTTGAAATGCTAAGTGCAGACAGTATTGGACTTTGAAGCTTGACTTATGAGCATTCTAAGGGGAAGGAAAGATTGCAGAGGTCTTTGTTGGAACTGGGCTACTGGCATAAGGGCTGGCTGCATTCTGCTACCCAGGCCCAGAGAATTTAGTCAAGGTTAAATTTGTAATAGACTGATGTGCTTGGCTAAAGATATTGGACTGAATGATTTAAGATTTTAAGTTGATAAACCTCAAGCAAGTTAAAATTAGAGGCACCAAGACTGGTTTTAGGTTACTGAAGCTGCTATTGTCAACACATTAGCAATCTTAAGGAAGATGGCCCAAGTGCTTGACATTAAAACAATGGAGAAGATGCCTGAGGAAAGACTGTTAGAAATGCAAACTCTTTTGGAAAGAGTTAACTGGAGAAGGAACCTGCTTTTCAAGGTTATGATTTATTTTGTCCCTGAATTAAGAATGTGGTTGTGTGCTGCACACCTGGTACTGGTTTTGCAAGCATGAAAAATGAGTAGAGTGGTCATAAACTGCACATGGTACTGGGAACCACTGCTGAGATGCGGCATGAGGCAGGGCGTGATAAGCTGAAGAGCATTTGGAAGATGGACTATGGTTTGCATGGAGACCTGAAGACATTTTGGATATACCAGGACTGTGCAAGGTCTACCATGGAGTGCAGTGCTGGCCTGGGATGGAAGTTTTCCCTGGCTATTCTGCCCACCTAGAGGGGTGGAATTGGAAAACTTGGAGGCTGTCAGTCTCTGGTTATATTGAACTTGAACAAAAGAAGTATGATGATTGCTTGATGGTGGTACAGTTTACACTGTTCTAGTCTCTCCTAGCTATGCCTTATACCAGTTGAAAATGTTTACTCTGTGCCTTTATATGTTAAAAGTATTTAACTTGTTTCATTTTACAGGACTGAGCAATCTTAAATTATATGTTGGGACTTTGAAACTATCTTAAGTTGGTCAAGATTGTGAGGATTTAACTTGTTTTACAATTTTACAGGACTACTGGGGCTCAGCTAAAAGACAATCTTAAATCTCAGATGAGACTTGGGACTTTGAAACTATCTTAAGTTGGTCAAGATTGTGAGGACCTTTGAAACTGGACTACAAGTACATGGTTATGAATTACTGGGGGCTCAAGCTAAAAGACAATCTTAAATCTCAGATGAGACTTGGGGAAACTATCTTAGTTGAATCTGAAACTGGACTGGTACAATTTACAATGTGTGATGGTTATGAAATGTGGTAGTTTGAATAGATGGCCCCCAATATATTCAGTGTTTTATTAGTTTGTAGTTTGCATCTGCAGCCACCTTGCTGGAGGCAGTGTCTCTGGGTGGATCTTAAGATATGGTGGTGGGTTTAGGGTTTCAATTTAAAGATATGCAAAATGTGCTTAGCTGGAGTTCCTGAAGTATGCTGTGCTGTGTGGCTTTTGGCTTGTAGCTTTTCTCTCTCTTGCCTGGCCCTGTAAGGGCAGGCCAGCTTCTACTGCCATTATGGAACTTTCCCTGGATCTATAAGCTTCAATAAATATCCTTCCTCCATATCTGTGCCTGGTCTGGAAGTTCATCTCAGCAAACCTGAAGCTGTCTGCTACAGAGTCCAAAACACAAAAACTAACAGCTAATAATCACCATGAATATAAATGCAAAGTCCTATGGAGAGAAACCCTCAAGAATCATTAAAAAACTCCTAGAACTAATACAGTCATGGTCACATGATATAAAATAAAGAGAAACATCAATTACATTTGTACATGTTATCAACATAAACATGACATCAATTGAAAAGATAAAGTCATTCAAAAATATAAATACTAGAAAATAAAGCATTCACATGAATTTTATGCAGAAAAATACACACTGATGAAAGGAATCAAATCTCTAGGGATGGAGAGATGGCCTAGCTTTTAAGCACTTGCTTGTCAAGCCTAAGAACTAATGTTTGGGTCTCCAGATCTCACATAGCCAGATGTATAGTGATGCAAGTGCATAATCATGTGCACAAGGAGGTACACATGTCTGGAGTTCATTCACAGTGGCTGAAAACCCTGGCACACCCATTCTCTCTCTCTCTCTCTCAAAAATAACACATAATAAAAAAGTCAAATCTCTAAATGAATGAAGAGATGCTTATGCACATGAATTGAAATACAACACATAAGACATAAATTCTTCTCAAACTGATATATGGGTTTAGTATAATTCCTATCAAAAGCCCAGGAGATTATTCTCAACTAGAAAGAGTACACATGATATATACATATATATCATACAAAAATAAAATATAAACATGTATGGTGACAGACACCTGTAATCCCAGCACTTGGGAGGCTGTGGCAGCATTTGAGTAGAAGGCCAGAACTGGCTACATCATAAAGACTGTCAAACCTCCCCTCCTTAAGATCAAAAAAAGTAATACTAAATGGAGTATAACTTGAAATATATCCAATAAGTCACTTACCTGTGTTCCAGCATCTAGCTGCCTTAGGGACCAATATATAAACTTTACAAAAGGCTCATGAAGTTTGACATTCACAAATGGCATCCACTGTAGCTGCTCTGTCATCAAAGGCAAAAGCTAAAAATGAAATGATGGAAAACAAAGATAAAGCATATTTAAATTCCTTGTCCAATTACCACAATTTCTCACAAACCTTTGCTTTAAAACCATACACAGGGTGCTGGAGAGATGACTTAGCAGTTACGGCGTTTGCCTGCAAAGCCAAAGGACCTTGGTTCAATTCCCCAGGACCCACATAAGCCAGATGCACAAGGTGGCGGGCATGCATCTGGAGTTCATTAGCAGTGGCTGGAGGCGCACCCATTCTCTCCCTCCCTCTCTCTCTGACTCTCTCTCTCTTAAGTAAGTAAGCAAGTAAATAAATAAATAAATAAATAAATAAAATACTTAAAAAAAAATACAGAGTACAACCTGGAAGTACGTATTTGTAATTTTATATATATAGTTCCTTTTCTCTAGCAATAACACATCTAGGGATTTAAGGAAATCATTCTGAAGCTTATATATATTTATAGTACATACATAACCATTAAAATGACAACCAAGATTTATATTTATCACCTCTGTATATTGTGGGACAAGAAAAGCAAGATACAAAAGAGAAAGTATAATAAAAAAAATCCCATTCTACAAAAATACATTTCTATGAATTTATATTGGGAGAAATCTGGACAGATGTTTTAAAAAATGTTATTTTAGTAACTGAAGTATGTATTTACTTTCCTTATTATACATCTATGTTACATAAATATCTTAATGTTAATTTGTAAAAGTTAGAAATTTTGAAAAGATGTTGACAAGCTTTGCTTCAAATGCATCATTTTGATGGGCCAGAGAGATGGCTCAGTGGATAAAGCACTCACTGCTCAAGCCTGAGTACCTGAGTTCAATCCTCCCCAGACCCTACGTAAAAAGCTGGAAGCAGTGACAGGCCTCCATAATTCCAAAATACTAACAGATGACAGAAAGATGGGAGGTGGACTCAGGAGAATTTCCCAGGATGCTTTGAACAAGCACACCAAAGAACAACATCATCTCAACAGCAAAGTGAGATGGAGAGAAACTCTATCTCAAAAAATGAGATGATGAAGGGAAAAGTTGGGGAGGGAAGGGAATTATCATAGTTTATTGTCTATAATTATGGAAGTTGTCAATAAAAAATAATTTAAAAAAGAAAATGAGATGAAAAAAGTGAGATTGTCGCATGGTCTCGTTTATCTGTCGCTCCTAACCTGAACCTACCTGAGATGCTGCCAAACCTAATAAGCACTCTGAGGACCAGACAATAGGGAGGGTGGGATGGAGGGATGGTAAAAGTGGGAGGGAACGAGAGGGTGGGAGGGAGGACAAGGGTGGGGTGATACAAATAGGGACCCAAAAGGAAATGACAGTATAAAACCCTTTATTCTGAACAACAGGCTAACTAAAACACTGATCCTTCAGCAGGCCTGCAGAGGAAACACTTGAACCACAGGAAACTGGAGAAAACATCATGAAGACCAACCTTAATCCTGCTTCTCTCTCTCTCTCTCTCTCTCTCTCCCTCTCCGCTCTACACTCATTTTGTCCGGTTTGGGTATCGGGTTGATGCTGGCTTCATAGAAGCATTGGTGTTAGATCTTCCAGGAATGTCTGGTAAAATTCAGCAGTGAATCCATCTGAGCCTGGGCTTTTTTTAGTTGGGAGACTTTTTATAACTGCTTGGATCTCTGTGGTTGTTATAGGTCTATTTAAATGGTTTATCTCATGTTGATTTAATTTTGGTAGGTCATATGAATCAAGGAAATCATCCATTTCTTTCAGGTTTTCAAACTTAGAGTCATATATATTCTTAAAGTATGTCCATATGATTTTCTGAATTTCTTTGGTATCTGTTGTGATGTTGCCTCTTTCATCTCTAATTTTATCAATTTTTCTCTCTTCTTTCTTTTGGTCAGATTTGCTAAGGGCTTGTCAATCTTGTTTATCCTTTCAAAGAACCAACTCTTTCTTTTCATTCTTTTTTTGATTTTTTTTTTTGGTTTCCATTTCATTAATTTCTGCCCTAACCTTTATTATTTCTTCCCGTCTACTGATTTTTGGTTTGCCTTGTTCTTTTTTTTCCAAGGCCTTACAATGAAGCATTAAATTGTTTTGTTGTGAACTCTCTAATTTCTTAATATAGGCACTTAGAGCTATAAATTTCCCTCGTAGGACTGCCTTCATTGTGTCCCAAAGGTTTTGGTATGCTGTATTCTCATCATCATTTGATTCTATGAATTTCTTGATTTCCTTTTTAATTTCTTCAATGACCCATACATCATTCAATAATGTACTGTTTAGTCTCCATGAATTTCTGTACACTCTGTAGTTTTTCTTGTTGCTGATTTGCAGTTTAATCCCATTGTGGTCAGATAGCATACAAGGGATTATTTCAATTTTCCTGTATTTGTTAAGATTTGATTTGTGTCCTATTATACGATCTATTTTAGAGAATGCCCCATGTGCTGCTGAGAAAAATGTATATTCTGCAGTATTTGGATGGAATGTTCTGTATTTATCTGTTACGTCCATTTATTCCATGATATCATTTAATGCAGATGTCTCTCTGTTTAATTTTTGCTGGCTACGTAGACCTGTCAGGTGATGAGAGCTGGGTATTGAAGTCACCCACTACTATCATGTTAGGAGTTATCTCTGACCTTAAGTCTAATACTGTTTGTTTGATGAAACTGGGGGCCCTGTGTTGGGAGCATATATGTTTAGGATTGTGATGACATCCTGTTGGAGTGTTCCTTTAATCAGTATAAAGTGACCTGCTTTATCTTTCCTCACTAATGTTGGTTTGAAGTCTATCCTGTCAGAAATTAGGATGGCAACCCCTGCTTGTTTCCTAGGCCCATTTGCTTGAAATACCTTTTTCCAACCTTCACCCTAAGAATGTTTCTATCTTTTAATGAGAGGTGAGTTTCCTGGAGGCAACAGATGGTAGGATCCTGCTTTTTAATACAGTCTGCAAGTCTATGTCTTTTGGTTGGGGTATTGAGGCCACTGATATTAAGAGTTATTATTGAAAGATATGTATTTGATCTCTCCATTTTTTTGTGTGTTTTGTAGTTCTTCCTGGTTTTCGTTTTACTCACTTGCTTTGTTATTTGAGTATGGTTTCTTTTTTCCTGTTTCCTGCTGTGTGTGTTTTGCTTTCTCTTCAGCGTGAATGATTCCTGCAAGTTTTTTCTATAGAGCTGGTTTAGTTGCCATAAATTCCTTTAGCCTGTCTTTGTTGTGGAATGTCCTTATTTCTCCATCAATTTGGATAGATAGCTTTGCTGGATAAATTAATCTTGGTTGACAGTTTTTATCTTTCAGAACTTGGAATACATCACTCCAGGCCCTTCTGGCTTTTAAAGTTTGTGTTGAGTAATCTGCTGTGATCCTGATGGGTTTCCCCTTGAAGGTCATTTGCTTTTTCTCTCTAACTGTTTTCAATATATTTTCATTGGTTTGCGTATTTAGTAGTTTAATTATAACATGGCGAGAAGAGGATCTTTCTAGGTTTTGTCTGTTTGGTGTTCTAAATGCTTCTTGTATCTGCATTGGCATTTCTTTCCCAATTTGGGGAAAATTTTCTTCTATTATTTTGTGGAAAACACCTACTAAGCCTCTGGATTGAAACTATACCTTGAGTTCCCAGCTGTAAATGAACTCCAGATGCATGTGCCCCCTTGTGCATCTGTCTGTCCTGGGAATCGAGCCTCGAACCGGGGTCCTTAGGCTTCACAGGCAACTTAACCACTAAGCCATCTCTCCAGGCCCTAACCTTTCTTATGTTTGATCTTTTCATAGTGTCCCACATGTCTTGGAGTTCCCATTCATACCTTTCTATTAGCTTGTCTTTCTCTTTGTTGGACGGTGATAGGTCTGCCATCTGGTCTTCTAGTTTAGATATTCTGTCCTCTCCTTCATCCATTCTACTAGTGAGACTTTCCACAGAGTTTTTTTTATTTCACTGACTGTGTTCTTCAAAGCTAAGATTTCAGCCTGGTTTTTCTTCAGTATTTCTATTTCCTTATTCATGTTCTGTAATGACCTTTTTATTTCATTAAACTGTTTTTCTGTAATCTCTTTCAAGGGTTTGTTTTCCTCTTTAATTCTTTTGTTTTCCTCTCGGATTCCTTTCATTTTTTCTTTTATTTCTTCTTTCATTTCTTTGAGTATATATATCATCATTCTTTTGAAATCTTTGTCAGGAATTTCATCTAAAATGGTCTCATTGGTGAACAATTCTGATGGATTTGTAATTTTTGGTGGGATTGCATTGTCTTGATTCTTTGTTTCTTGTATTATAATGTAGTGACTTTTGCATCCTGGATTGATTTGATGCTCAGGTTTTCTATTTATCTGCAGTGTTCTTAGGTGTGGAGATCCACCTTTATATACTTTCAGGATATGGGTTTAAGGTGCCAAGTGTAGCACTTGTACCCAAGTCCAACCTCAGAAGTAATCCTAGCTGTTGAATTTGCTTGTTAAGCAAATATTGTAGTGGACTGGTGGAAGAATTTAGTAGCAAGTTCTAAACTTCATTTGAGCAAAATACACATTCAATTAACAAGAGCAGAGTAAACAAGTGTGGGAATTGAAAAAAACAGTCTTATAAGGTCAAAATCCCTAAGTGTGTGTGTTGCCCACACCCTTAATCCTGTCAGCTAGGAATCAGACCCTGCCCCCAATAATGACAGAAGTAAAAGATAAAGGCCCTTTAAATCCAAAAGTATTACAGGCAGCAATATTCAACACCTCATATTCAGCTTATTTGAAAATGGTAAGGCCAGCCACAAATATGTAACCCATAACCTGCCCTGTCCTGGAAAGAGAGGTTAGCACTTCCAATGCAGGCCTTTGTTACCTTTTGGTGTGGCTTCCAAACTCACCAATGCTGAGTGCCCACCTCATTCCCTGAGCTGTGGAGCTTGGCTCAACTGTGCTGGGTTCAGCGTTGGTGATGTGATACAGAGCTGCTGCTAGTTGCTGAGCTCTGCCAATTCGCTGGGGATCTGATGGTTGGGGGATGGGCAAGTTCAGGAAGCCTGTAGTAGCTTACAGTGTTCTCCTGTAGCTCTTTCAGTAGCTCAGCAGACTTTTCTTTGACTTCTGGGCTCTGAGAGAAGACTAACGTGGTTGGAAAGTCCCCTGTATTTTTTTTTGTTGTTGTTGTTTGTTTGGGCAGCGGCTGCAGTGGAGGCTCAGCGAGGCTCAGCTGATCAGGGCGACGGCTTGGAGCTGCTGTGCAGCAGGCTGCTGTGGGTCGGGCCACGATCTCCACAGTGGTATTCTGCCCGTCTCCTGCTTTTCCGCTGTTTCCCGGAAAAAATATTCTGCTCTTTTCCGAAGAAGAGTGTAGTTTTGCTTAAATCCCTCCCTGATCTGGTTTGGTGTGACTCCTATGCTGCCATCTTCACTCACTTTCTCTTTTATATTACCTATCTTTTTCTTCCCTCACCTTCCTAGGTGCTGACTTATAACTCCCAGTGCCAGCATGGGGTTAACTTCCACAATGAGTTGTTGATCCAAGACACCTACAAGGTTTCCCACAAAAGACAGATTTCTGTCAGAGTTCTTAATGACCCACCAAAGGTTAATGGTAAGACCCTACTGTCAAAGACAGCATACATGTGTGAGACCAAACATGGAGAGTCCCCAGTTAGCTAGTCTAGTGCCAGAGGGTGCTACATGAGCAACTGGGGGATAATGGCCGACTTCTATCCAAACAAATTGCAGTCTAAGCTACCCAGCAGGAAACAACCTGATGTAATGCTCAAACAAGTGCAGTAGTGGCACACAGCCATGGTGGGTCACCAACTGCTCTTGATTTGGCTAACAGATCCACTCAGTGGAATGGAACTCATTGCTGGAACTGGGAAATAAGTCAAAACCATGTAAAAAAATGAGCTCAGTCTCTAAGATCAAGATACCACCAAATATGGGCTAGAAGAGAGCCTACGCATATAAAATTCCCTCCAAAATATTGATGGCTGTCCCTTCTATCTAATACTAACATCTCTCTCCATTGGAGAATTTGCTTATCTTTTTCAGATGGACAACAAACCTGAAGGGAGGATCCGCCAATCACACCTCACCAGGGCCCCAGAGGAAACCATAGAGTAATGCGGGGGACAGGCAAGAATACAGAGTTCTGGGCGATCACAGCACCAGAAAAAGGCTGAAGGAGATAAACACAGAGAATATCCAACTCCAACTAAGCCAGATATCCAGAGACACAGAGGCTCCCAAAACCTTATCACTGAAGTAGAACTAAAATGACCCCAATGTGGGTCAGGGAAATTTGTGGAAGAGGGGGCGGAAAGAATGTTAGAGCCACACGTTGGGGCATTGTGCACAGAGACTTGGCCTACCCCCCCAGAACTCTTGACTACCTCCACAATGCATGACCCACATTCCCCATTGATGAGGGTCCCTTTGGAAGAGGGAGGACAGGTAAGAGGATAAGGGAACCAACACTATGAATGTAAAATCAGAATAATATAAATAAAAATAAATTATGGGGAAAAAAATTTAAAAAAAGATAAGGACGGATACACTAACTTTTGCACCCTACATAGACAGTATGCAGGCCTAAGTTCTCCCACTCACAAACATACACACAAACAAACACCAAGAATAAAAATAAAAAGTATATCATTTTGAGCCAGATATGGTGGCGCAAGCCTATAATCCCAGAAACAGTGCAGGGGATTGTTAAATTTGAGTCCAGCCTGGACTATACATTGAGACTCTTTCTCAAGAGAAAAAAACATCATTTGCTAAGTGACCTAAAGATCATAAAGATATAACTAGAATTCTGATGGAAATACCCAACTTCTGAGATCCTAAATAGTCTATGAAAGTCACCTAAAATATACCCCTCCAAAAGTATATTATAGATATTTGCTGCTATATTTTCAATATGAGTATAAATCTGGAAATAATTGTCTAGCAATACAAAAATGTTTAAGCAAAATGTAGATCCACTCAGAATGAGTCTTAAGCTAGCCTCAAATTCACAGCACTCCTCCTATCTCAGCCTCCACAGTGTTAGGATTAAAGGCATGCACTGCTATACCAGGGTCATGGAATCTTTTCTAAAAGAGATCACATATTAGGACATAAAGCAAGTCCGTACAGATTCAGTAAAACAGACATAACTCCCTGTAGCATATTGGGCCACAATGCAAGAAATCAACAAGAAGAAACAACAGAAAATACAACAATTTCTGGAGACTAAACAACTCACTATTAAACAATAAATGGGTTGTTGAAGAAATCAAAGCAGAAATAAAAAAATTTCTACAACTGAGTGACAATATATACCAAAACTTATGGTACACAATGAAGACAGTCCTAAGATGGACATTTATAGGCTAAATGCCTACATTACAAAAATAGGGAGCTCTCAAATAAATAACTACATTGAGACTCCAGTCAAAATGATAATCAGGGCCGGGCGTGGCAGCACATGTCATTAATCCCAGCAATGGAGAGGCAGAGGTAGGAGGATAAATGTGAGTTTGAGTTCAAGACCACCCTGAGACTACATAGTGAATTTTAGGTTAGCCTGGGCTTCAGTGAAACCTTACCTTGAAAAACGCAAAAAAAAAAAAAAAAAAAAAAAAAGTAATCTGGGCTGAGGAAATGGCTTAGAGGTTAGCACATTTTGCTCTGAAGCCTAAGGACCCTGGTTCGATTCCCCAGGGCCCACGTAAGCTAGATGCACAAGGGGGTGCATGCATCTGGAGTTCGTTTGCAGTGGCTGGATGCCCTGGTGTTCCCTTTCTCTCTTGTCTGCCTCTTCATCTCTCTCTCTCAAATAAAATAAAATATTTTAAAAAATGGTAATCTGTTGGGCATTGCTAAAAATGGGCTGGGATTGTGAGGAGGCTGGCCTTCCCATTGGACATGCTGGGGACCTTAGGCTGTCGGGTTGCAGCTGGTCCTATCATCAGGAACCCACCCTGACAACTGTGACTGGCCTTCCCTACCCTCGGTTGTAGGTTGTAGTGTTCCCAGTCATCACCCAGAGTGGGCAGAACTGGCGAGGCCCTCCCCCTGGGTCCCAAAAAGCTCTGACCAATTCCATAAGTCAGAATTTGCCCCCCACCCCAACAGTTCCTGACTTTGTGGCTAGCTGCCCAAGAGACCCTTATGTAGCTGAAGTTACATAGTTCTTCTGCCACTTAGACAGAAACCCATAAACTATGTATCTGATCGCAATATAGTCTGTATGTGCCATCTCAACCTTCCCCAAGTGTTTATAAACCCACTCCCCTTTTGAATAAATGAGTGCTGCCCATCAGACGGTCTCCCAGGTGTTCATTGCCTGTCATCGCACTCACCCGCTGCTGCAGGATGGACCCTGCTTCCCCCGCCCCAACTCCTGTGCCCAGGATGTCAGTGGCCAACGACCCTGGGGAAAGGGAATGACAAGAACCCACAGTAGTCATCAAAATCTCAAAGACAACAAACACTGGCAAAGATGTGGGAAAAGAGCAACCCTCATCTACTGCTTGTGGGAGTGCAAACTTGCACAGGAACTATGGAAATCAGTTTGGAGTGTCCTTAAAAATCTGAAAATAGAGCTGGGCATGGTGGCACACACCTTTAATCTCAGCACTCGGGAGGCAGAGGTAGGAGGGTCACCGTGAGTTCGAGGCCACCCTGAGAATAAACAGTGAATTCCAGGTCAGCCTGGGCTAGAGTGAGACCCTACCTCAAAAAAAAAAAAAAAATCTACCATTTGATCTAGCTATACTATTCCTGGGCATATACCCTCAAGACTTGACCCCACTACAGTTATTTGCTCAGCCATGTTTGTTGCTGCTCTGTTCACAATAGCTAGTTGGAAACAGGCCAGTTGCCCATCAACTGAAAAATGAATAATGAAGGACTGAAGGAATGGCTTAGCAGTTAAGCATGTACCTGTGAAGCCTAAGGACCTTGGTTCGAGGCTCGATTCCCCAGTGCCCACGTAAGCCAGATGCACAAGGTGGTGCATGCATCTGGAGTTCGTCTGCAATGGCTGGAGGCCCTGGTGTGCTCATTCTCTCTCTCTCTCTCTGCCTTTCTCTCTCTCCCTCTCAAATAAATAAATAAAAATAAACAATTTTTTTTAAAAAGAATGAATAATAAAGATGCAGTATATATGCACACTGGAATTCTACTCAGTGGTAAGGAAAAATTAAATAATGAAATTTGCAAGGAAATGGATGGGCTTGGAGAAAAAAATCATACTAAGTGAGATCATAAAGGCTCAGAAAGACAAGAACTGCATATTCTCTTATGTGGTTTCTAACATATGCTTGATATGTTTGAAAGTTGTAGTAAGCATTAGTAATACCAGCAAGGAACTAGAATGAAGCTGAGAGTGGAAACGGGGAGCAATGAGAGGAAGAGGTAGTTGACAGGCAAGTGGAGGAACAGAGGTGGAAAACTCATGGTGGGGGGACGGGGATAAGTGAGGATGGGATAGAAGTTACACAAAATTTTTGACAGCATGAAGCAGTACCATTAGAAATCTCCTTCCTGGGGGCAGGAGAGATAGCTTAGCACTTAAGGTATATGCCTGCAAAGCCTAAGGATCCAGGTTCAATTTTCCAGGTCCCAAGTAAGCCAGATACACATGGTAGCACCTGCATCTGGAGTTCATTTGCAGTGGCTGAGAAGCCCTGGACATGCCCTTTCTCACTCTCTCCCTTTCTCTCTGTCTCTAGTAAATAAATAAAAATAAATCTTAAAAAAAATTTTAAAGAAAGAAATCTTCCTCCTGGTAAACTAATTAAAAATTATAACTCTTAGCCAGGTATGGTGGTGCATGCCTTTAACCCCAGCACTTGAGAGGCAGAGGTATGAGCATCGCTGTGAGTTTGAGGCCACCCTGAGACTACACAGTGAATTCCAGGTCAGCCTGAGCTACAGAGACCCTACCTCAAAAAACAAACACAAAAAAAGTTATAACTCTTAATAAGGGGAGAGGAACTGGAGAGATGGCTCAGCAGTTGAGGTGCTTGCTTACAAACCCTGATGGCCTTGGGTTCAATTCTCCAGGACCCACATAAATCCAAATATACTAAGTAATGCATGTATCTGGAGTTTGTTTGCAGTGACAAGAGGTCCTGGTGTGCTCATTTCTCCCCCTCTCACTCTTTCTCTCCTTGTAAATAAATAAATAAATAAAATACTGGCCTGGAGGGATGGCTTAGCATTCAAGCTGCTTGCCTGCAAAGCCAAAGGACCCAGGTTCGATTCCTCTGGACCCACATAAGCCAGGTGTACAAGGTGGCACATGCATATGGAGTTCATTTGCAGTAGCTGGAGGCCCTGGCATGCCCATTCTCTTTCTCTCTCTCTCTCTCAAATAAAAATAAATAAATAATCCGTTAAAAAATAATGGGGGAGAGAATTGTCTGGGCAGAAATGCACTGTAGGAGGTGGAGAAAGCTTAATCCTAAAATCATAGCCTCTGTTATATTTCAATGCCAGAACTGTGTTACTATGCACAGAGAGTCAGGGAGGCCTGTGAAATCCCCAAAACAATGCAGGCTATTGCCAAAGCACTTGGTTACCCACCAGAGCTAAATGTTAAGACCCTATTGCTGAAAACACCATAGGCTGAAGTCACAGGACCTTGACAGATCATGCAAGAAAAGAAAAGGAAGCCAGATCCCTGATGGCTTGCCCTCATAGTGCTGTAAAATGCTACGTGGGGGTTGATGATCACCAACAGCATGAACAAGCAAGAGTTGGAATATGACAATATGTTCATACTGTAAAGTTCAAAATAATATAAAATAGCAAGGAAAAAGACCTATATGTTTATATTTATTAAGCAATGCACCTACCACCACCATCACAAAAAATGAGAAAAGATTCTTAGTGGTACTAGGACCAACAGATTTGCCAACCACTAGGTTTTGCAACATTCCATTCCAGATGGCAGTAGTGGTGCCTAGAACTTTCCAGTCATATACTTTAACTGAGCCCATCTTCTTTCCTGTAAAAATCCAGGCATGATTGCACATTCCTATAACTCTAGAGCTGAGTGGCATAGAGAAAGGAAGATTATGGGGGCTCTGGGTTAGCTCACAAACAGGGACCTCTAGATTCAATGAGATACTCTTGACTTAGGGAAATAAGGCAAAATAATGATAGAGAACCAAATGTCTTCCTCTGGCCTCCATACATATATGTGAACATGTACACACACACACACACACACACACACACACACACACACACACACACACACACACCATGAAGAAGAAAATGCTAAACAGTAGCCTTAATGCCTTGGGAATGTGCTTTCATCATTCAGTTCTAGAAAATAGAATTTGTCTACAGAACCTTAATACTAACTAACCCTATTTCCAACTAATAGGTACTAAAAAGAAAGGATAGACTTTGACAGGAATAGTTTACAGAGGTGCTGTAAATTCTGTGTTTTAAAAGTTAATTTACTTCCCTTCGTTGCTATAATATATAGTATCTGTGGTGGCTTGAATGAAATGTCCCCCATAGACTCAAGTGTTTTGGGTGTCTGGTCCCCAGAAGGTGTCAATATGAGAAGGTTGTGGAGCCTTTAGGACAAGGTATGTCAATGTGGGCAGACCTTCAGGTTTGTTAGTCTGGCCCACGGGGTGTTCAGAGCTAGCTCACTCAGACCACCTCTTATCAATGATGAGGAGATAGGACTTGGGCTTCTTGCTCAGGCCTGTCATGCTTTCCCCACAATAATAAAATTTCCTCTGAAACTGTAAACTGAAATAAACCCTTCCTCTCATTCATAAACTGCTGCTGGTTGGTTGTTTTGTCCCAGAAATGAGAAAGTAAATGCTACAGTATCACAATCAGTATTTCTGCAGCATTCTGTAGGTCAGAAAGCTGATGTTAAGTCTCAGGTGGTTAAAATTAAGCTGTCAACAAATCTGTATGCCATTCTGGAGGCCAAGGAAGGACACAGTTACTAGCACTACTTAGTACCCCTGTAGTTCTAGGACTGAGATCTCCATATAATTGTTAACTGAGAGCTGAGGCCAGTACTCAGTGTCTATAAGCTACCCATTTTCCACTGCTAGTGACCCTTTTGTTTACCTTCAATGACAGCAATGACGGATTGAGTCTCTATTCTGAGTCTTTCTGCTTTAAAGATCCACGTGATTATTGGACCCAAACAGAAAAACCCTGGATCATATTCCTATTTAGGGCCAGTTTATTGGCAATTTTAGTTCCTTTTTGCCACATATCATAACATATTGACAGATTCCTAAGATCAGGATGTAGACATTTTTGCAGCCATTACTCTACTTAGCACAAGAGACATTTAGAATAAACTTTTTAGGTATAGGTAAAAAAAATGAAATTAATTTACCCACAAACTTATACTATACTTGATAATCATGAAATTATTTAGGAAAATAAGAACAAATAAAATATTCTATTTCAAAGTTTTCATGTAACTATAACTCATTAAAGACCTTTTATGCTAACTAGAAATCATGAATATCAATTAATCACATTACTATCTGCTAATTAAAAATTTATTTTCCTTTGACAATGAGAAATCCCTTCTTGTAATTAGCTCTGCATTATTGGGACAAAGCACCTGACCAAAAGCAGTTGACGGGAGGAAAGGGTTTATTTTGGCTTATAGTCTCAAGGGAAAGCTTCATCATGGTAGAGCAGAGGCTGGGCATCAGTACTTGCCACAGCAGCTGGCAGAAAGCAGCAAGAGAACAGCTAGCTAGCACTGGTAAGCTGGGCTAACAAACCTCAAGGTCTTTACCCAGTAACACATGTCCTTCAGCAAGACTCCACCTCCCAAATTCCTATTGGCTGGGGACCAAGCATTTAAAACGCACTGAGGCTATGTGGGACAACTCATTCAAATCAACACTAATCTTGAAAGCAGACTTTTCATCCCTTCAGGCCAGAAGATGAAATAAAAGTATTCCAACAGGTTTTGAATCCTAAAACTATACATAAGAAGAATAATTCATATAATTCAATATGTGTGACTCTTTATAATTATTTTATCACTTTTGGAGAAAGTTGTTAATGTCATGTTTCTACTTTAATTATTCCCAATATATTAAAAAAAAACAGAATAGGATTATATCTCAATGGTGCTTGCTTAGCATGTAACAAGGCTCAGGGTTCAATATCCAGTACCACCAAGAATAAATATGTATGAGTAAATTTTTTTAGAACTAACTGTTGATATAGTCAATTTTATATCAAAACGACCTTTTTAAGCCAGGTGTGGTAACACAGGCCTATAATCTCAGCACTATGGGGGCGGAGATAGAAGAATCCTAACTTCAATGCCATCCTGTGCTACATAGTGAGCTTGAGGCTATCCTGCTATAACTCCAGAAACTTTTCCTTGAACTATTGTATCATATATGACAAATTGTAAAAACAAACCTTTACACACTTCTCTTGAATATCATTTCTCTGAGAAGACCTGAGTAATGGCTTGTCACCATCCATACCAGATTCATCATGTTTCACTTTGCTAAGGTGATGGTCTGATATCCAGTCCATGAAAACAATTATAAGTTCATATACTTGTCCATTAAGTGGTACCTATTTACCAAAAAGTCAAATATTAATTTCAGTTCATAACCTCATAAAGATGACAAAAGTAAGGCTAAATTTGGTCGTTATATAATAATTTACCCATAATGCTTTTTAGGATATTTAATACATTCTTAGGCTTTGCTCTGAACATGAAAAAGAAATTCCTAATCAAATATTACCAATTAATATTAAAAACATTAAATACTAGCTGCAACAAGGCAAAAAGAAAAAATTCAGTGCAATAAAGAAACTGATGCCAGTCCTGTCTGTGCATGTGTGTCTTGGACTATAATAGTATTCTTCATTTCCAAATGAATGTTCCTATGTAGGAGATTGCTAAAGTTTTGGCTTTGACACTTTCCAAACACATTTTTGGTCAATTTAATTTAATACTCTTTTCTTAAAATATGCAAAGATAGCTAGGCGTGGTGGTACACACCTTAAATCCCAGCACTCAGGAGGCAGAGGTAGGAGGATCACCATGAGTTCGAGGCCACCCTGAAATTACATAGTGGTTAGAGAAGCTTCTTTTTTCAGATACAGTGACCTCTGGGATGACTCAAAAGGCACCCAGTGTTGAGAAGAAGTGACAGAGGAGTGTTCAGCACTGAAACATCTATATCACACTTTCCAAGGCTCAGTGTCATTGAGGAAGAGGTGATGGGAAGAATGTAAGAGTACAAAGAAGGGTAGGACTCCTTACAATGCACTCTTTCAAACACAAAATGGCCTAGATATACATGACATCACAGTGCCTGGCACTACCTACACAAGACCAGTATAACAGGAGGAAAAGATGATGAATGACATCAAAATAAAAGAGAGGGCTAGAGAGATGGCTTAGCAGTTAAGGCGCCTGCCTGCTAAGCCTAAGAACGCCAGTTCCAATCTCCAGGTCCCAAGTTTAGCCAGATGCAAAGTGATGCAAGGGCACAATGCCACACTTCCCCAAAAGGGGGTGCATGCATCTGTAGTTCATTCACAGCAGCTGAGAGGCTGCTGGCGTGCCCATTCTCTGTCTGTCTTCCTTTCCCTATCTCTCTGTCTCTCTGTGTCTTTCTCCAAAAAAATAAATAAATGAAAGAGAGACTGATTGAGAGGAGGAGAGGATAGTTGGAAAAGTGGAGTTGTGAAAGGGAAAGTGGGGGGGGAGGAAATATCATAGTTTATTGTCTACAATTATAGAAGTTGTTAATAATAAAAATAAATAAAATAAAAATAAAAAGAATGAAAATATGGCCACAAAATCCTTGTATGTAAACATCTGCAGCACTTTTATTCATAACAGATAAAAACTAGAAACAGAACAAATGGCTGTCAATAGAAGAATGGATAAATGAACTGTGATAAATTCATATGCTGGAATATTACTGACCACATTACTGATACAACCAACATTATGCTGAGCAAAAGAAGCCTTAGCCAAATTAACACATACTGTACAATTTCATTGACTAAAAGTACAAATAAAAGGATCCATGTCTTTCTTTGATTGGCAAGAATGAACAGAAAAGGGCACAGAGGAATTTTCTAGTTCCATATTGGGTTGTACATTACATGACTAAAAGCATTTGTCAAAAATGATCAAACTATATACTGAAAAATCTATTTATTATGTTATCACATGTAATTTTTACCACAAATTCAAATAAGAATATTACATAAGTGGAGTCTGTGCAGGGATGGTTTTACAGTTTAAATATCAAATATCTCCCAAAAACTCAAGCAATGTTGAAAGGCAGGGTAGGAAAGCAACTGGATCAAGCAGGTTCTGACTTCTTCAATAGATTAATCCATAATTAATAGATTAATCTTTATTAATTGTTTGATGACATTATTAGGATATGAAACTAGAAATTGGGATTTAACTGGAGAAGTAGGTCACTGGAGGTATACCCTTGAAGGATATACCTTTCAGTATCCCTCTCCTGTCTGCTTCCCAGCTGCTATGAGCTGAACAGCTCTGCTATACTACATCCTTCTGTTAAGATGTACTGTGTCTTCTTTTAAGTTGTTCAGGAACTGAGCAAATAAAATAAGTTGATGAAAAGCTAACACAGATACACAGATGTGTTGTAGTCTTTTTTTTGCGGGGGGGATTTTTCAAGATAGGGTCTCACTCTAGCCTAGGTTGACAGGCTTACCTGGAATACACTCTGTAGTTCCAGCATGATCTTGAACTTACAGTGATCCTCCTACCTCTGTCTCCCAAGTAGTGGGATTAAAGGTATGTGCCAAAAAGCCTGGCTTGGGTTGTAGGCTTGACCGAAAAACAGCATCAAACATTTGTCAAACTTTAAAACACACCACCAAGTAATATAGCTTTTAGTAACCTTAAAAGGCCCTGTTATTCACTAATATCACTATAGTTGAAACATTGCTCAAACAGCATTTAATTCTTGAAAAGTATACTAAAATATTCTACAGATAGTTCTCTGCAAAAGAATTATGGTATATCTGGGCTGAGGAGATTGTTTAGTGGTTAAGGAACTTGCCTGTAAAGCCAAAGGACCTAGGTTCAATTCCCCAGAACCCACATAAGCCAGATGCACAAGGTGGTACATACATCTAGAATTTGTTTGCAGTGGCATGCCCATTCTCTATTTGTCTGTCTGTCTCTCTGCTTCTCTCTCAAATAAATAAATAAATAAATAAATAAATAAATAATTTTAAAAGAATTATGGTAAATCTCACAACAAAAAAGAATTTTTGAATTTTTGATAAATGAAAAAAGATTAAAGAATAAAAACTTCCCTGGATTTCCAATGGAAAAATTTATAATTGATCATACCTTAAAACTTTTTGAAACTGGTACTTTTTCTTGCTTTAAACTTTTCACTTCATGAGCTGCATGAGAATTTCCTTTCAATTTCTGTATTGTCATAAACTCATACTTCCTCTGTAACAGTACATATTCATGAATTAAAGGTCAATCTTAAACATGCAGACAAATCCAAAGCAAATTGCTTTAAAATTCTTGGGAGAAAAACAGGTAACTTACCTGTAAATTATCTAAACGAGCTTGAACTTTTTTAGCTTGAATCTCCATCTTCCTATTTTCTTCACTTACTTCATTTAGCTAAGGGAGGGAAAAGTTAAACATTTCAATTCAAACTTTAAATTGGTTTCATACTGAGTGTTTCTCAATCTATTATCTAATCTATCTCACCAAGCAATGTAACAGAACAGCTAAAAATATTTATAGTATCTAACAAAGTTTACAATATTTTATGAAAAATTTCCTAGACTCCTAAGATCTTAAAAGAATAATGGAAAATGTTTTTGAAGTAATATTTTTATTGACCTATAGCATATGAAAAATGTATAAATCATAGGTATGCATTGAAGTAAATTTTTATTGGGATTGTAATACATAAATAATGTAAAATAATGAGAAGACCTGATGTGAGATGGCTCATCTTGTCAACATAACTGAATTTAGAATCAGCATGGAAACACACTTCTGGTTATAGCTATGTAGGTGTTTTCAGAAAAGGAAAACCTGGTCTACAGCCATGCCACCTTGAACATGCCCGATCTCATCAGAAAGGGAAAACCCACCCTGAATGTGAGTGGCACATGGCTGGGATCCTGGACTGAGTAAAAGGGAGAAAGAGAGCTAAGCAGTGGCATTCATCTCTCTCTGCTTCTTGAATGTGGATGCAATGTTGTCAGCTGCCTCATACTCCTGCCATGTCTTCCCAACCATGTTAACTATGCTCTAAAACTGTGAGCCAAAATAACCTTTCCATAAGTGTATTTTGTCAAGTATTTTGTCACAGCAATGAGAAAAGTAATTCATATAAGACATATTTACAATATTGGGTCTTAGCACCAATAAATACAATGTTTCAATTTATTTAGGTATTTTGTTGCAATTAGTTCCTCATTGCTGGGACAACCATCCAACCATACACAGCTTTATAGAAGAAAGGGGTATACTTGAGGCTTACAAAACCCAGGGCAACGCCATAATTGGCAGAGGAAGCTGGCTTCTTTCATAGGTCCAAACAGAGAGAAACAACTAAACAGCTGCACCATCAGTAAGCATGAACTACCAGTGCTCAAACTGCTCTGAACACACCTAGTAAAGCAGGACTCAGATATGCCCCCAGTGACACACCTCCTTGTAGCAGAGATCTGTCTGCTAGGGGCTCAAGTAGGAAGTTTAATCAAAAATGATGGAGTCAGGCTAGAAAGATGGCTTAGCAGTTAAGGTATTTGACTGTGGAGCCTAAAGACCAAGATTCAATTCCCCAGTATCCACGTAAGCCAAATGCATAATGTGGCACATGTGTCTGGAGCTTGTTTGCAGTGGCTAGAGGCCCGGATGTGCTCTATCTGCTTCTTTCTCTCTTAAATAAATAAAACACTTTTAAAAACTGACTCTATGAGGCCATATATTCAAACTACCACAGTATTTTTATTTAATATTTATTTAAATAATAATTTGTGTGGCTTTCATTATAGATGTCATCCCTGTTATTTCCTTAGATTTATTCTTGGGCAGCCAATGATTTTTGATGATAGTACCTACCTATGATATCTTTTAATAAAGCACTTTCTATTTCACTCTTTGGTATATATAAATACCCTTGATTTTTGTATACGGAACCTATATCCAGATTTTACTAAATTTATTCTGTTTGTCTGATACTGATGTACATAAGTATAAGGGAATAATTATGACGCCTTCCTTACCTGGTTTTATGCATTTTTATTTATCCCATTGATTGATGCTTTCATTATAATGTTGAACAGAAATGGTGGCATCACCTTCAAAACTGGGTAACAGCAATACAGGGGAACCTGTGCCATTATTACAGTGCTATGGACACATATCTAACTTAGGCAATATGTCCTTAGTCCTCTAAGATTTACAAACTCAGATAAATTCTATGTCCAATTCTGCCTTAAGGCTTTTTGATTGTGGTTGGTTCTGCACTTACTGGGCAAGTACTCTACCAATGATATACATCCCCAGCAGGTTTTAATGATTTATAAAATGTCACGGTTCTCAGCACCACAGTGGGAAAAAGCTCTTCTATTTTTTGCACTAATCTTAAAATTAATCATAACAATCTGCTCTATGTTAATTGTTTGCATAATCTAAGGTCCTAAGTATTGACATCCAGACTCCCAACATCAAATGATGATCCTCTGATTTCCAACATCCTCACACCTTCTCTGAACATCAAGCAGGTTGAGACCTTTGATCCTTGGGTAGGCAGGGTCTACATCCCTGTTCAATAATGCACATGTTTCAGAAAATGGACCTCAGCCATCAATCTGCAGATTAAAGGAATGAAATCTCAGAGGAGAAAACTGAGGCACAAAAGGAAAACTGAGAGGATGCAGAAAGGGAAAGGGGACCTCAACTTGGCATCTGGTGTGTCAAGAATTTTAGTACAACTAATAAAATTTGCCTACATGCAGACAATTTACTTTTATAAAGATATGTCAAAATAAGAATATGGGCTGGAGGGATGGCTTAGCACTTAAAGTGCTTGCTTGCAAAGCCAAAGGACCTAGGTTCAATTCCCCCAGGACACATGTAAGCAAGATGCACAGGTGGCACATGCATCTAGAGTTCATTTGCAGCAGCTGGAGGCCCTGGTGTGCCCATTCTTTTTCTCTATCTCTCTCAGTGTCTAAATAAAAAAAAAATGCCAGGCATGGTGGCACATGCCTTTAATTCCAGCACTTGGGAGGCACAGGTAGTAAGATTGCCATGAGTTCCAGGCCAGCCTGGGACTACAGAGTGAATTCCAGATCAGCCTGGACTACAGAAAAACCCTATCTCAAAAACAAACAAACAAACAAACAAACAAACAAACAGACAAACAAAAAGAGCCGGGTGTGGTGGTGCACACCTTTAATCAGCACTCAGGAGGTAGAGGTAGGAGGATCAGGAGGATTGCCATGAGTTCAAGGTCACCCTGAGACTACATAGTGAATTCCAAGTCAGCCTGAGCCAGAGTGAGACCCTATCTTGAAAAGCAAAAAAAAAAAAAAAAAAAAAAAAAAAAAAAAAAGAAAAAGAAAAAAAAAAGAAAAGAAAAGAAAAGAAAGAAAAGAAAAATGAAAAGAAAATTAAAACAGCAATGAATTATGCTTCAGACCAAAGTGTATATTTTTAATCTTACTCCTTTCCCAGCTATATATCTGTAACTTTCTGAGAAACTCACAAAGAAGATTGTAAGCCTTGTTTATAGTCAAAACGTCTTAAACTGTAACTCTTGTTTCAAAAAAAAAAAAAAAAAGTGATACCAAGCATCTTTACTTTTTTCTAGGATCAATGAGAAAAAAAATTTCAATAACTTGCCATTAAGTATAATTTTATTATTAGGTTTGTTAGGTATACTCTATAAGATTTAAGAAGTTCTCTTCTAGTAATGCAAGGGGATTATGATTGAAATGTACATGTATGAAAACTGTCAATAAAAGTTTTTTAAAAGGACTGGAGAGATGGTTTAGTGGTAACGGTACTAGCCTGCAAAGCCAATGGACCAAGGTTCGAGTCCCTAGGACCCACATAAGCCAAATGCACAAGGTGGCACATGTGTCTAGAGTTCATTTGCAGCTGCTAGAGGCTGTGACAAGCCCACTCTCAAATATATTGTGTGTGTGTGTGTGTGTGTGTGTGTGTGTGTGTGTGTGTGTGTGTATTTATATATAAACAAAATAGCCCTTTAGCAAAGTTAAAAAAGGGGCTGGAGAGATGCCTTAGCGGTTAAGGCGCTGGCCTCCTAAGCCTAAGAACACTGGTTCCAATCTCCAGCTGTTCCAATCTCCAGGTCCCACATTTAGCCAGATGAAAAGTGACACAAGGGCGCAATGCCTCACTTGACCACAAGGGGGCGCAAGGATCTGGATTTTGTTTGCAGCAGCTGAGAGGCTGATGGCATGCCCATCTCTGCCTGACTTCCTCTCCCTCTCTCTCTCTCTCTGTCTCTCTCCAAAAAAAAAGAAGTTAAAAAAGAAATTCTCTTCTGATTGAACTTTGTGTATGTGTATGTTTGGGTACAAGTATGTGCATCTGACAGAGACTGGTCTGCATTTTTTCCTTTTTATAAATATCAAGGTTTAGGTTCAAAGCTATGCTGGTCTCCAATAATCAGGGACAATTTCTCCTCTTCCCTTTTATGTTCAAGGTACCTGATAAGTTTTTCCTTAGACCAGATAAGGTAAGATGTTATTTTCCTCTAACCACCTTTATGACATTTTATTTTTGAGACAGTATCTCAAAGTATAGTCCAAGATGACAATCCAGTTATCAATGAAAAGTTAAAATTTAATGATCCACCCAAACACCACATACTCATGCACAGTTATGCAGAATTGTTGAGGATTACAGAAACCTAAGGGATGAATACGGGGAATAATGTACCTAGGGCTAGCAAGTAAAGAACCCCTTCTTATAAGACAGTACTGAACCGAGCTTACAAAAAAAGAGAGTATCTCTTAGGAGACATAACTAGCTTCCTGACAGATAACTCTCACTTAAGATCATGAAGTCAGACTTCTGGGTAAGATGGCGGCATAGGAGCCAAGCCAAACCAGATCAGGGAGGGATTTAAGCAAAACTACACTCTTCTTTGGAAGAGAGCAGAATATTTTTTTTCCGGGAAACAGCAGAAAAGCAGGAGACAGCCAGAATACCACTTTGAAGATCGTGGCCCGACCCACAGCACCCCGCTCCACAGCTGCTCCAAGCCGCCGCCCTGGGGCTCCAAGTTGCTGCCCAGATCGGCGGAGCCTCCCCTGCAGGCACCGCTGCCCAAACAACAACAACAACAAAAACGGGCTATTTTCCAACCTCCTCACAGAACCCAGAAATCGAAGAAAAGTCTGCTGAGCTACTGAAAGAGATACAGGGGAACAGTGTGAGCTACTATAGGCTTCCTGAACTTGCCCATCCCCCAACCATCAGATCCCCAGCGAATTGGCAGAGCTCAGCAACTAGCAGCAGCCTGTACCACATCACTAACACCGGACCCAGCACAGCTGAGCCAAACTCCACAGCTCAGGGAACGAGGTGGGCACTCAGCATTGGTGAGTTTGGAAGCCACACCAAAAGGTAACAAAGGCCTGCATTGGAAGTGCTAACCTCTCTTTCCAGGACAGGGCAGGTTATGGGTTACATATTTGCGGTTGGCCTTACCATTTTCAAATAAGCTGAATATGAGGTGTTGAATATTGCTGCCTGTAATACTTTTGGATTTAAAGGGCCTTTATCTTTTACTTCTGTCATTATTGGGGGCAGGGTCTGATTCCTAACTGACAGGATTAAGGGTGTGGGCAACACACACCCTTAGGGATTTTGACCTTATAAGACTGTTTCAATTCCAACACTTGTATACTCTGTGCTCATGTTAACTGAATGTGTACTTTGCTCAACTGAAGTTTAGAACTTGCTACTAAATTGTTCCACCAGTCCACTACAATACTTGCTTAACAAGCAAATTCAACAGCTAGGATTACTTCTGAGGTTGGACTTGGGTACAAGTGCTACACTTGGAACCTTAAACCCATATCCTGAAAGTATATAACAGTGGATCACCACACCTAAGAACACTGCAGATAAATAGAAAACCTGAGCATCAAATCAATCCAGGATGCAAAAGTCACTACATTATAATACAAGAAACACAAAGCATCAAGACAATGCAATCCCACCAAAAATTACAAATCCATCAGAATTGTTCACCAATGAGACTGTTTTAGATGAAATTCCTGACAAAGATTTCAAAAGAATGATGATATATATACTCAAAGAAATGAAAGAAGAAATAAAAGAAAAAAATGAAAGGAATCCGAGAGGAAAACAAAGGAATTAAAGAGGAAAACAAACCCTTGAAAGAGATTACAGAAAAACAGTTTAATGAAATAAAAAGGTCATTACAGAACATGAATAAGGAAATAGAAATACTGAAGAAAAACCAGGCTGAAATCCTAGCTCTGAAGAACACAGTCAGTGAAATAAAAAACTCTGTGGAAAGTCTCACTAGTAGAATGGATGAAGGAGAGGACAGAATATATAAACTAGAAGACCAGATGGCAGACCTATCACCGTCCAACAAAGAGAAAGACAAGCTAATAGAAAGGTATGAATGGGAACTCCAAGAAATGCGGGACACTATGAAAAGATCAAACATAAGCACTCAAGGTATAGCAGAAGGGGAAGAATTTCAATCCAGAGGCTTAGTAGGTGTTTTTCACAAAATAATAGAAGAAAATTTTCCCCAAATTGGGAAAGAAATGCCAATGCAGATACAAGAAGCATTTAGAACACCAAACAGACAAAACCTAGAAAGATCCTCTTCTCGCCATGTTATAATTAAACTACTAAATATGCAAACCAAAGAAAATATATTGAAAGCAGTTAGAGAGAAAAAGCAAATGACCTTCAAGGGGAAACCCATCAGGATCACAGCAGATTACTCAACACAAACTTTAAAAGCCAGAAAGGCCTGGAGTGATGTATTCTAAGTTCTGAAAGATAAAAACTGTCAACCAAGATTACTTTATCCAGCAAAGCTATCTATCCAAATTGATGGAGAAATAAGGACATTCCACAACAAAGACAGGCTAAAGGAATTTATGGCAACTAAACCAGCTCTATAGAAAAAACTTGCAGGAATCATTCACACTGAAGAGAAAGCAAAACACACACAGCAGGAAACAGGAAAAAAGAAACCAAACTCAAATAACAGTTAAAACAAGTGAGTAAAACGAAAACCAGGAAGAACTACAAAACACAAAAAAATGGAGAGATCAAATACATACCTTTCAATAATAACTCTAAATATCAATGGCCTCAATGCCCCAACCAAAAGACACAGACTTGCAGACTGTATTAAAAAGCAGGATCCTACCATCTGTTGCCTCCAGGAAACTCACCTCTCATTAAAAGATAGAAACATTCTTAGGGTGAAGGTTGGAAAAAGGTATTTCAAGCAAATGGGCCTAGGAAACAAGCAGGGGTTGCCATCCTAATTTCTGACAGGATAGACTTCAAACCAACATTAGTGAGGAAAGATAAAGCAGGTCACTTTATACTGATTAAAGGAACACTCCAACAGGAGGTCATCACAATCCTAAACATATATGCTCCCAACACAGGGCCCCCAGTTTCATCAAACAAACAGTATTAGACTTAAGGTCAGAGATAACTCCTAACACAATAGTAGTGGCTCACTTTAATACCTGAGTTTAAGTTATATTACAAAGCCACAGTAACAAAAACAGCATGGTACTGGCACAAGGACAGACAGGTAGATCAATGGAACAGAATAGAAGACCCAAATATTAATCCAGGCAGCTATAGCCACCTGATTTTTGACAAAAATGCCAAAAATATTCACTGGAGAAAAGATAGCCTTTTTAACAAGTGGTGCTGGGAAAACTGGACATCTGTATGTAAAAGGATAAAAATAGATCCTTGTCTCTCTCCATCCACAAGAGTCAAGTCCAAATGGATCAGGGACCTTAATATCAGACCTTAAACTCTGAAACTGCTAGATGAAAAGGTAGTACAAACCCTTCAACATATTGACATAGGCAAGGACTTTCTGAATATAACTCCAATTGCTCAGGGAATAAAACCACTAATCAACCACTGGGACCTTATGCAATTTTTACAAAGCTTTTGTACAGCAAAGGACACTGTGAATAGAGCAAAAAGACAACCTACAGAATGGGAGAAAATCTTTGCCAGCTATACATGTGACAGAGGATTAATATCTAGAATATACAAAGAACTCAAAAACAGAATAATAAGAATTCAAACAACCCAGTTAAAAAATGGGCTATGGAACTAAATAGAGAGTTCTCAGAAGATGAAATACAGATGGCATATAAACATCTAAAAAAGTGTTCCACATCCTTAGCCATCAGGGAAATGCAAATTAAAACCACTTTGAGATTCCATTTCATTCCTGTCAGAATGGCTACCATCAAGAAAACAAATGACAATAAGTGTTGGTGTGGATGCAGAAAAAGAGGAACATTTCTACACTGTTGGTGGGAATGTAATCTGGTCCAGCCATTGTGGAAATCAGTGTGGAGGTTCTTGAAACAGCTAAAAATAGATTTACCATATGATCCAGCTATAGCACTCCTAGGCATATATCCAGAGGACTCTTCTCACTACCTTAGAGATACTTGCACAACCATGTTTACTGTTGCTCTATTCACAATAGGTAGGAAATGGAACCACCCTAGATGTCCCTCCACAGATGAATGGATAATAAAGATGTGGTACATTTACATAATGGAGTTCTACTCAGCAGTAAAGAAAAATGAAATTATGAAATTTGCAGGAAAATGGATGGATCTGGAAAGGATTATACTAAGTGAGGTAACCCAGGCTCAGAAAGCCAAACATCACATGTTGTCTCTCATATGTGGATCCTAGCTACAAATGTATAGACTTGTATGTGAACTGGAACCAAAATTAGGTACTAGAAACCAGTAAGCTGGTAAAAGGCTATAAGGGAGGGAAGAAAGGGAAGGACTTAAGTATATGGTATTGCACATATGTAAGTAGAAGAACAAATTACAGGGAGGGGAATGGCCTAAGCGAGGCCATGGAAAGAGAATGCATAAAATAAAGGCAGGGGAAGGGTCAATCTAAATTCAAGATATTGTGAATAAGACTTATGTAAAATTATTTTTTTGAATAATAGCACATCTAGAAGCTATAGACTGTTACTAGAAAATTTTCAGTACGTGGAATGGGATACCTTCCAGTGAGTTGTTGGCCAAGGAGGTCCTGCAGCCTCCAAAACATTAAAGGCTTTTGCCAAAGCCCTTTGTTTCCCTTGAGAAACAGATAGTAAGACCCTATTGCTGAAGACATCTCTTGCCTGAGAGGCAAGGTCACTGAGAAAGCAAGCTGGTGCTGAGCAGAAAACCTTCTCATTGTAGACCAGCCAACTGAAAGCTAGAAAAAGCTGAACTGCATGCAGCATATGGGAGACAGAAATCATCAGCAGTGAAAACAGTGGACACTGAATATTCAAGTTTGGCCAGACAGGCCCAAGGACTGAGCGGGTGCAATAGTGGCATGTCTACTCTTGAGGTAACCAACTGCTCCATAATTGAACTGAAGGCCCTCTCTGTGGGAGGGAATACATACCTGGTACTGAAAAACCTAAGCAAAAGTCTATGGTAGGTGGGGCATAAAGCCTGCTCTTGTCTGACTAAAGGTATATATTATTCCCACCAAGCTACCCTGAAAGTGCTACACTTAATGTTCATATTCACATATTAACGTTACTCTCACTTCTCGTTAGAGAAGCTTCTCTTTTCAGATGGCGATGACCACTGGGATGACCCAAAAGGCAACGTAGTGCTGAGAAGAAGAGAATGAGGAGTGCCCAGCACTGAAACACCTCTGTCATACCCTCCAAGGCTCAGGGCCCATTACGGAAGAGGGGGTGGATAGAATGGAAGAGCCAAAGGAAGGGTATGACTTCTTACAATGCAACTGCCCAGACAGAAACTGGCCTCAATATCCATGACCTTGCAGTGCCTAGCAATACCTTTGCAAAACCCTCAAAATAGAAGAAAAACATGATGACATCAAATTAAAAGAGAGACTAATGGAGATAGGGAGGGGATATGATGGAGACTTGAGTTCTGAAGTGGAATGGGGGGAGGGAAGGGAAATATCAGGTGGGTTTTTTTTTTGTATGTAAGTATAAAAGTCAATAAAAAATAATAATTTTTAAAAAAATAGAAGAAAAAGATGATGACATCAAATTAAAAAAGAGACTAATGGAGAGAGGGAGGGGATATGATGGAGATTGGAGTTCTAAAGTGGAATGGGGGGAGGGGAGGGAAATACCAGGTGTTTTTTTGTTGTTGTTGTTAAGTATAGAAGTTGTCAATAAAAAAATAATAATTAAGCCGGGCGTGGTGGCGCACGCCTTTAATCCCAGCTCGGGAGGCAGAGGTAAGAGGATCGGCATGAGTTCAAGGCCACCCTGAGACTACATAGTTAATTCCAGGTCAGCCTGGGCCAGAGTGAGACCCTACCTCGAAAAACCAAAAAAAAAAAATAATAATAATAATAATAATTTAAAAAAAAAGATCATGAATTCAGGGAAGCTTAAGAGATCAAATAAAAAATAGGATACAGGGGCTGGAGAGATAGCTTTGCAGTTAAGTCGCCTGCCTGCAAAGCCTAAGAACACCTGTTTGAATCTCCAGATCCCACATTTAGCCAGACACAAAAGTGATGCAAGTACACAATGATGCACAAGAGAGCACATACATCTGGAGTTCATTCACAGTGGCTGAGAGGCCCTGGTGTACCCATTGTCTATCTGTCTCTCTCTCTCTCTCTCAAATTAAAAAAAGAAGAGTACACTTGGGCTGGAGAGATGGCTTAGTAGTTAAGGCATTTGCCTGCAAAGCCAAAGGATCTTGGTTTGATTCTCCAGGAGCCACCTAAGCCAGATAGATGCACAAGGGAGTGCATGCATCTGGAGTTTGTTTGCAGCGGCTGGAGGCCCTGGTGCACCCCTTTTCTCCCTCTTTCTCAAATAAATAAAGAAAGAAAAAATATATATTTTTAAAAAGTACATTTCTGCTATGCAATTTCAGTAACATGTATTGACCATGATTGTAACATTCTGTAAATGAGTAAGTACCGTGCAATATAGTACCATTTTATACTTAAAAGAAAGACTATCAAAGCAAAAAAAAAAAAAAAAAAAAGAGAGAGAGAGAGAGAATAAGGCCGGGCATGGTGGTGCACACTTTTAATCCCAGCTCTTGGGAGGCAGAGGTAGGAGGATTGTCGTGAGTTCGAGGACACCCTGAATTCCATGTCAGCCTGGGCTAGAGCAGAAAGAAAGAATATGGGCAACATGAAGTCTTGCGCTTAGTTAGTCTCTTGTATAATGCCCACAATTTACCCAATTCTGTAAGTAGTGGTTACTGTAAGTACTGGAGCCAGAAATTAGTGCCTAAAAGGTTCCAAGTTATCAGTTTTTTCCTTTTGCTTGTTTTAATCTAATAGTGCTTTTTTTTTCAGATTGCTAAACATATTAGCTATTTGCCAAAAAAGTGAAAAAGAGGGAGAACTTAATATCTCATTTATGTTTGCTAATATTTTATAATGCAGTTAAAAATTTAATCAAAATTCTCTCTATCTGAAATATCCTCTAAACTTAAGCTTTGTTAAATATAATTCTCAGGTCTTATAATCTAATTAGAATTATAGGTCTCACCTGTTTCCTTAAGTTATCATTCAGTTCTTTTAGAGTATCAAAAGAGGATCTCAGCCTCTTGCTTTCTTTATTCTTTTCCTTAAGAGTTTCAGTTAAGTGTTCAATTTCTGCACCATGTTGCTAGGAGGGGAAAAAAAAATCAGATCTAAAAAAATAGTTAAGTATCTCACATCACCAAGTATTACTGAATATGACTGGGTTAGAGTCTCATAAAAACAATAAATAAGTATAATGTTATTGAACATAAATGCAGTTATTTTCCTATTGCTGGGACAAAGAACCTGACCAAAAGCAGCTGATGGGAGGAAAGGTTTTTATTTTGTCTTTATGTCTCAAGGGGAAGTTTCATAATGGCAGGGGAAAGCATTGCTTGAATTGCTGGACACCACCTCTGCAACAGCAGGTGGAAAACAGCAGCAAGACAGTGAGCTGAACTCTGGCAATGGGTACCTGGCTATATCATCTATAAGCCCGCCCACAACAACACAGCTCCTCCAGCAAGGATCCATCTCCCAAATTACCATCAACTGGGGACCAAGCATTCAGAACGCATTAGTTTATAGGGGACATCTGATTCAAACCACAATAAATGAAAAAAAGCAGAAATCCTTCACTTATAAAAATTCTGATCAGTGTATTTAAGCATAGGTGACTAATGTAACACATGATTTATAAAAACTGAATAATCAAGGCTAAAGGATGTAGCTCATTTGGTAGAATGCTTGCTTAGCATGCATGAAACCGTGGGTTTGGTTTCCAGCACCACATAAAACCTTGAATAGTAGTGATGTACGACTGTAATTCAAGCATTTTGGAAGTACAGACAGGAGGATCAGAAGAACAAGTTCATCTTTGGTTACTGTCTCAAAACACAAAACAATATGCCTTAGCAGTTGAGGTGCATGCCTGCAAAGCCAAAGGACCTCGGTTTGATTCCCCAGGACCCACATAAGCCAGATGCATAAGATGGCGAATGCGTATGGAGTTCATGTGCAGTGGCTGGAAGTACTGACACGCCCATTCTCTCTCTCTCTGCCTCTCTCTCACTCTCAATAAATTTTTTAAAAATTTGTATAAAAACAATAATCAAAGAATAAATAAAAACTGTATAATCAACTAAATTAAAAACAAAACTTCATTTTTGGGGGGATAGACATTTGTGAAAGAAAAAAAGCCCCAAAACTGTCATTCAAATTTAGTATCAATAAATCATTTTATTGCTTTTGCTCAAAAAAAAATCGCCCACAGAAAGTCATAAAAATATTTTTATCTGACATCATAAAATAATAAAGCAACAAAGGATTTCTGGTCCTTTTCAAAGGAGTAATGAACTATTTGTAGTTTCATAGATTAGACTGTAGGGCTTACATTACCTTTAAAGAATACCAGAAACATTCTACAAAGCTGGAGAGCTCTGTAGCAGAGCGTTGGCCACTACACACTATGCACAAGGCTCTCTAGGCTCAATCTCCAGTACCACAACAAAAAAGAAAAAGAGAGGATGTAGCAAAGGAGAAAGGGAGGCAGGAAGACAGACCAGTGGGTAAGAGTACTTGCTGCACTCGCATGAGGACTTGGAGTCAATCACCAGCGCTCACATAAAAATCCAGATGTGACCATAAATGTCTGCAACTCCAGCACTTGGGGGCAGCAGAGAGAGGTGGACTGTTGGCTCCCTGGTCAGCCAGTCTAACCCAAAATTGGGGAACTCCAGGTTCAATGAGAGACTTTTTCTCAGTGAAATAAAGCAGAAGAGAAATAGAAGACATTCCATGTCCTCTTCTGGATTCCACCTGCATATGCACAGTGCACATGCATCTGCATGCACATGAGCCTATACCATATATATATATATACCACATACTACAAAAAATATTCTACAGGTAAAATAACAAATTACTTTTTTCTACCCATGAAACAACTGAAAGTTTTTAAATTTTTTACTTATTTACTTGAGGGGGGGAGAAAGAGAGAACTGGTGGGCCTCTAGCCACTGAAAACAAACTCCAGATGCCTATGTCTGGCTTACATGGACTCTAGGGTATCAAACCTGGGTTGTAAGGCCTTGTGTACAAACACCTTAACTGCTAAGCCAGCCCTGAAAATCTTTTTTAAAGTGTTTATTTATCTATTTGAGAGAGAGAGAATATGAATATGGGCATGCCAGGGCCTCTAGCCACTGCAAACAAATTCCACACACATGTGCCACCTGTGCATCTGATTTATATGGGTACTGGGGAATAGAATCTAGATCCTTAGGCTTTGCAGGCAAGTGCATTAAGTGCTAAGCTATCTCTCCAGCCCACCACTAATATTTTTGATACCAGCTTTTCATTTCAGAAACGATTATTTTTTAAAATATTTTTATTTAAGCTAGGAATGGTAGTACATGCCTTTAATCCCAGCACTTGGGAGGCAGAATTAGGGGGATAACTCAAACTGTGAGTTCAAGGCCAGTCTGGGACTACAAAGTGAGTTCCAGGTCAACCTGAGATAGACTGATATACCCTACCTTGGAAAAAAAAAAAAACAAAAAAAAAAAAAGTAATAAAATATTTTTATTTATTCATTTGGGTGTGTGTGTATGTGTATGGGTACACCAGGCCTCTTGACAATGCAAACAAACTCCAGATGCTCTATATGCATCTGGCTTTACATGGGTACTGGGAAAACAAACCCAGGCCAGTAGGCTTTGAAAGCAAGTGCCTTTAACCACTGAGCCCCTCAGAAAGTATTAAATATGTAATAATATTTCTCTGAATTCCACACTAATTTTCTCTCTAATCAGTTTCATAAGCAATTTAAATCAACTTCCTCTTTAATTACACTTAAACAATAGCATAGTTTAGATTTAGGAGATGAATACTTATTTCACCTTATACTCTCAATTTATCATAAACTATTAAAACAAGTTTCTACAGGAAATTAAGAAACTGAATTAATTTCTCTCTTGTAAATAATTATAAATATGACTTAGTTAATATTTATACTTAGTAAGAATAACAGCCAGACAAATCTAAATAGAAAGAATCATGAAAAAGCTGCACTGCATGCAGCCGTATGGGAGACAGAAGTCATCAGCAGTGAAAATATCAGACACTGGAAAATTCAACTTTGGCCATACAGGCCTAATGACTGGATGGGTGCAATAGTGGCATGTCTGCTCTGGGAAAAAACCAACTGCTCCCTAATTGGACTGAAGGCCCTCTCCATGGGAGGGAATACTTGCCTGGTACTGAAGAAACTAATCAAAAGTCTATGGCAGGGGAAGTCATGAGCCTTAGGGGTATAAAGCCTACTCTTGTCTGGCTAAAGGTATATATTATTTCCACCAAACTGCCCTGACAGCACTACACTTAATGTTCATATTCACATATTAATGCTACTCTCACTTCTGGTTAGAGAAGCTTCTCTTTTCAGATGGCGATGACCACTGGGATGACCCAAAAGGCAATGTAGTGCTGAGAAGAAGGGAAGGAGGAGTGTCCAGCACTGAAACATCTGTCATGCCCTCGAAAGCTAATGGTCCATTGTGGAAGAGGGGGCAGAAAGAATGTAAGAGCCAAAGGAAGGGTATGACTCCTTACAATGCAACTATCCAGACAGAAATTGGCCTCCATATCCATGACCTTGCAGTGCCTAGCAATACCTTCACAAGATCCTCATAATAGGAGAAAAAGATGATGACATCGAATTAAAAGAGAGACTAATGGAGAGAGGGAGGGGATATGACGAAGAATGGAGTTCTGAAGGGGAATGGGGGAGGGGAGGGAAATATCATGGTTTACTGTCTGTAAGTATAGAAGTGGTCAATTAAAAAAAAGGTTTTGAAAAAAAAAGAACCAAGAAAAAGAGGAGTATGGAGAACCAGATGTGGTAAAACACACGTGAAGTTGAGGCAGGGAGTGTGAATTTGGGGCTAGCTGAGCTAATGAATAAGTTTAACACTAGCCCAGGCTACACAGCAACACCTTACCTCAAAAAGCAATGGCTAGACATATAGCTTAGTAGTTGAGTGGCTTGCCTAACATGCATAATGTGCTAGGCTCCATCTTCAGCACTACCAAAATAATTTTTTTAAAAATCAGCATTTCCTTACCCCCCCCTGTAAAAAAGAAAGCCAATCTGAAAAGAATGTTTGATACAATTTTATTTCAATTTTTTTAAATTTTTTTATTATTTTTTATTTATTTTTGGAGAGAGAGAAAGAGACAGAGAGGGAGAGGGAGACAGAGATGGGCGCGCCAGCAGTCTGTCAGCTGCTGTGAACGAAATCCAGATGCGTGCACCCCCTTGTAGGCAAGTGCGGCATTGTGCCCTTGCCTCACTTTGCATCTGGCTAAACGTGGGACCTGGAGATTGGAACTGCTGGACATTGGAACCAGCGTTCTTAGGCTTAGCAGGCAGGCGCCTTAGCTGCTAAGCCATCTCTCCAGCCCTTTATTTCAATTTTAAATGATTTCTTGCATAACAGAAGATACGTATAATACAATTATTTTATAATTAGTCTAATATTTCTGTTGTCTAATTCTAGAAGATACTAAAAATATACACTATGAGAGTTTCACATCCAGCATTTCAAGATAAACCCACTACATCCTATGTCTCCTACTGATGTCAAATAAAAACCCTAGTCAAGACAAAACTAGTGAGAGTCAGGAGTATAAACCAGCCAGAGCAACAGTGGCCTGGTGCCGGGAGCAGCCACCTGTAAGGGAATACAGGGCAAAGCTGCAGGGACTTAGCAGCAGTGTATGATATGAGCAGATGCTAGCTGGTTTTGGTTCACAAGGCACTGGAAAGTTGGCTTTGTACAGTTTGCTCAAGGATTTTTTACTGAAACATATAATCACAAGAGAGAAAAATTCTTATAAAAAAAAACAAGTTAAGCCGGGCGTGGTGGTGCACGCCTTTAATCCCAGCACTCGGGAGGCAGAGGTAGGAGGATCACCGAGAGTTCGAGGCCACCCTGAGACTACATAGTTAATTCCAGGTCAGCCTGGACCAGAGTGAGACCCTACCTCAAAAAAAAAAAAAAAAAAAAAGTTAGGGCTGGAGGGATGGCTTAGCAGTTAAGGTGTTGGCCTGCAAAGCCGAAGGACCCAGGTTCAATTCCTCAGGAGCCACGTTAGCCAGATGCACAAGGGGGTGCATGTGACTGCAGTTCACTTCCAGTGGCTGAAGTCCCTGGTGCACCCATTCTCTCCCCCTGCCCTTTCTCTCTGTCAAATAAATAAATAAATAAATATAAATTTTAAAAAAAATTTTTAAACAGGCTGTAAGGATGCTTATTGGTTAAGGTATTTGCCTGCAAAGCCAAAGGACCCAGGTTCGATTACCAGGACCCACACATTGGCCAGATGCACAAGGGGGCGCTCGTGTCTGGAGTTTGTTTGCAGTGACTGCAGGCCCTGGCACACCCATGCTCATTCTTTCTCTGTCATATAAATAAATAAATAAAAATAAAATATTTAAAAAAACCAGTGGGCTGGAGAGATGGCTTAGTGCTTAAGGTACATGCCTGTGAAGTCTAAGAACCCCAGTTCGATTCACCAGGTCCCACATAAGCCAGATGTACTAGGGGCACATGCGTCTGGAGTTTGCAATAGCTACAGGCCCTGGCACACCCATTCTCACTCTCCCCCTCTCTCTTTCCCTCTCTCTGTCTCTAATAAATAAATAAATAAAAATAAAATCTTTAAAAAAAAGTTAGACATATCCATGTATCCATGGATCCTGCAGGAATAGAACCATCTGCATCAGTGAGGGATACAAACATGAAAAATGGACAAAGCTTTGCATAGTTGATATTCAATAATCTCTACATGATCTGAGAGAACAGCTTCTTCAAGTTAAAGATAGTACTGTGTGCCAGTTATTCTGGCTGGTAATAAATATGAACTGGAAGATGAAAGGATTATAGAAAACAAAATTGAGGGGCTGGAGAGATCACTTAGTGGATAAACGTGCTTGCTTGCAAAGCCTGACAGCCCTGGTTCAATTCCCCCACACCTGCCCCAGTATCTACATAAAGTCAGATGCACATAGAGGTGCATGTATCTGGAATTCATTTGTAGTGGCTAAGAGACATTCTCCATGTACTAATGTTGTACATATATGAAAATGGTGTACTGAATACTTTAACATGCTTCATACCTTGTATTGGAAAGTACAATAATGAAAATTCTAAAAGTACTATTTTAAATTATAAACGTCCAAAAGGCTTTTGTTAAAAAAAAAAAAAAAAAGGAGGGGGAGGGGGCTGGAGAAGTAGCTTACTATAAGCATATTATTAAAAGATTGAGTCAAAATAATCAGCTACAAGAGAGGAAAGTAGGTGCCCCAAAGATCAGAAGGAAAGGGAAAAGGAATAACTGCCTGCCTAACAATCCTATCAATAATGTAAAGACAGATGTGACGTCTTCTTTGCTTTGTTTTGTTTTAGGTCTTTTGAGATAGGGTCTCACTACGCAGCCCAGACAAGCTTTCAACTATGTAAAAAACTTTTTTAAAAATGAAAGTAAACCTACTTTTCTGGACAATGGAACACTGAGAAGCCATAGACTGTTACTAGAAAATTTTCAGTGCCAGAGATGGGATACCTTCCAGTGAGTTGTTGGCTGGGGAGGTCACAGATACCCCAAAACATTATAGGCCATTGCTGAGGCCCTTGGTTTCCCACCAGGAATAGATAGTAAGACCCTGTTGCTGAAGAGACCACATACTTGGGTGGCAAGTCCACTGAGAAAACCTACTGGAGCTGATCTAAAGCCTCCTCCATGTGGAACAGCTAACAGAAAGGTGGAAAAAGCTACACTGCATGCAGTTCAAGGGGAGAGAGAAAACACCAGTGAAAGTACTCAACAGTGAACACTGCAAGCTTTAAATTTGGCCAGCCAGGTCAAATGAGCCAATGGGTGCAATAGTGGCATGTCTGTTATGGGGGAAACCAACTACTTTCTAATTGGACTGGAGGCCTGCTCCATGGGAGGGAATACATCCCTGATACTGAAAACGTACGACAGGGGAAGTCATGAGCCCTAAGGGTGTAATGTCTGCTGGTGTCAAGTCAAATGTATATACTATGCTCCCCAAACTGCCCAGTAAGCACTTCTCTTAATGTCCACACCCATATATTAATGCTACTCTTACTTTTGGTTAGAGAAGCTTCTCTTTTCAGATGGTGGAGACCTTGGGATGATTCAGAAGGCACCATGGTGCTGAGAAGAAGTGACAGAGGAGTGTTCAGCACTGAAACATCTCAAACCTACCTTTCAAGGCTCAGGGTCCATTGCGGAAGAGGGGGCGGAATGAATGTAAGAGCCAAAGGAAGAGTAGGACTCCTTACAACATGCTCCTCCAGACACAGAATGGCCTGGATACCCATGACCTCACAATGCCTGACACTACCTACACAAGACCATCATAATAGGAGGAAAAGATTATGACATCAAACTGAAAAGAGAAACTGATTGAGAGGGGGAGGGGATATGATAGAGAGTTAAGTTTCAAAGGGGAAAGTCGGGGTAGGGAGGGAAGTACCATGGGATATTGTCTATAATTAAAGAAGTTGTCAATGAAAAAAAAACAATAAATAAATAAATATTTTAAAAATAAAAAAAATGAAAGTAGCAGACTATAGAGATGGCTCAGTGGTTAAGGTGATAACCTGCAAAGGCTAAGAACCCAGGCTCAATTCCCCAGTTTCCACATAAAGCCAGATGCACAAAGTGGTATATGTATCTGGAGTTTATCTGCAGAAGGTAGAGACCCTGGCCTACCCAGTCTGTCTCTCTCTCTCTCTCTCTCTCTCTCTCTCTCTCTCTGCTTAGAAATAGATATAAATATTTGAATTAAAAGTAAGGGAGAGGCTGGAGAGATGGCTTAGCAGTTAAGTCTCCTGCCTGTGAAGCCTAAGGACCCAGGTTCAATTCTCCAGATCCCAGCTGCACAAGGGGACTCATGCGTCTGGAGTTTGTTTCCATTGGCTAGAGTACCTGGTGTGCCCATTCTCTCTCTTTCTCTCTCTGTCTCTGTGTCTAATAAGTGAAAATAAATTTTAAAAAAGAAGGAAAGAAAGAAAGAGAGAGAGAGAGGGAGGGAGGCTAGGGGTAGTAGCACATGTCTTTAATCCCAGCACTTAGGAGGCAGAGGTAGGAGGATCTCTATGAGTATGAGGCCAGTCTGAGAGTGAATTCCAGGTCAGCTTGGACTACAGTGAGACACTATCTCAAAAAAGGGAGAGGGGCACACCCTCCAATGGCTCAGGGACCATTGCAGAAGAGGGGGCGGATAGAATGGAAGAGCCAAAGGAAGGATATGACCTCTTACAATGCAACTGCCCAGACAGAAATTGGCCTCGATATCCATGATCTTGCAGTGCCTAGCAATACCTTTGCAAGACCCTCAAAATAGAAGAGAAAGATGATGTCATCAAATTAGGAGAGAGACTAATGGAGAAAGGGAGGGGATATGATGGAGACTGGAGTTCTAAAGTGGAATGGGGGAGGGGAGGGAAATATCAGGTGGGGTTTTTTTGGTATGTAAGATTAAAAGTCAATAAAAAAAATTTTAAAAAAAAAGGCAGAGGGGGGCTGGAGAGATGGCTTAGCGGTTAAGGCGCCTGCCTCTAAGCCTAAGAACGCTGGTTCCAATCTCCAGGTCCCACGTTTAGCCAGATGCAAAGTAACACAAGGGCGCAATGCCACACTTGACCACAAAGGGGGCACATGCATCTGGCACGCCCATCTCTATCTGTCTTCCTCTCCCTCTCTCTCCGTCTCTCTCCAAAAAAAAAAAAAAAAAAAAAAAAAAAAGGAGATGGATGGAGTAGGAGAGCAAATATTTGGTGACTATGAAAAGGAAACAAACCAGAACTTACAGTAGCACCTTAAAATTTGGAGAAACAATTCCTCAGGCATAATGTTTCCATATCCTCTTTGTGTGTTCTTTTTTAAAATATTTTTACTTATTTATTTGAGGGAGGGAGGGAGAGAGAAAGAGAGAAAGAATGGGTGCACTAGGGAAACTCCAGACACATGTGCCACCTTGTGCAACTGGCTTTTTTTCCTTTTTTTTCAAAGCTTTGTTCCTGGGTATTCCCTGGGTTAGAAAAATGAAGCAAAAACTTCCACATAAGCTCTAGAATAAAGCCAGTCATTATGGTAGAGAAACCAGGAACATAGGCTCCTGTGAAGAAGATCATGAGGGGATATGAGAAGGACTCAGAAAAAGGATCTTCTCACTTCAATATTTATGGAAATATACATGTTGAGCTTACCCCTGAGCCATTCAAGCACTAGACAAATCAAAATAAGCAGAGCACAGAGCAAGGGCATGGAGAACGAATTCAGATTTTAAACTACCTGGACATGGTAGGACATGCCTTTAACCCCAGCACTCAGGAAGCAGAGGTAGGAGGATCTCTGTGAGTTCAAAACTAGCCAGTGATTAGACAGGCGTGTGGCACACACCTTTAATCCCAGCATTTGGGGGCCAGAGGTAGGAGATTCTCCATGAGTTCAAGGCCACCCTGAGATTACATAGTGAATTCCAGGTCAGCCTGAGCTAGAGTGAGACCCTACCTCAGGAAAAAAAATAAATAAAAAAAAAAAAAAAAAAAAAAAAAAACTAGGCTGTGACTAGAGTGAGTTCTAAGTCAGCCTGGGCTAGAGTGAGAATTTGCCTTGACAATAAATCAAACAAACAAACAAAGATTTTAAGCTATTTCCAGAATCTCAGACTACCCCCTAAACGGCACACATATCACTGCAAGTGCTCTGAAAGCTGAACTGAGATGGAGACTACTGTGCATAGGAGAAAAAGAACTGTGGCCTAAGTTGTACTTAGGTTGAATAAATGTTGTAAAATAACAACTAAAATACTAATAATCTCCAGAGGATTATAACAAAGCACAAAATATATACTACACCATATCTAACAGATTTCAAATACATTAAAAAAATTGCTGTGCATACATAAACAAGAACAGACTGTCAACAGATACCAATTCTCAAAGGACCTAGAAGTTCAGTTGAACTATGTTCCAGGTAAATGTAAATGTAAAGACAGAAAGTTTTAGGAATAAACCAAATTTTAAAAAGAATATGGGCTGGAGAGATGGTCAGCAGTTAAGGTAATTGCCAGCAATGTCTAATGACCCAGTTTAGATTCTCCAGTACCCACATAAAGCCAGATACACAAAGTGGTGCATGCATCTGGAGTTCATCTTGCAGTGGCTAGTGGACCTGTCATGCCCATTCATTCTTTCTCTCTCTCCCCCTCCCGCCTTGCAAATAAATAAATGCAATTTAAAATATATATAATCAAATGGGAGGTGAATATGATCAAAGTGTGTGTGTGTGTGTGTGTGTGTATATATATATATATATATTTTTTTTTTTTTTGGAGAGAGACAGAGAGAGAGAGGGAGAGGAAGACAGAGATTGGCGCGCCAGCAGCCTCTCAGCCTCTGCAAACAAAATCCAGATGTATGCGCCCCCTTGTGGTCAAGTGTGGCATTGCACCCTTGCGTCACTTTGCATCTGGCTAAACGTGGGACCTGGAGATTGGAACCGCTGGGGATTGGAACCAGCATTCTTAGGCTTAGGAGGCAGGCGCCTTAACCACTAAGCCATCTCTCCAGCCTCAAAGTATATTTTATGCAGTATAAAACTGCTAATAAAATAAATAAGACATAAAAAAATCAGAAATTTTTGGACCTTACACGAAATTTAAAAACTCAGTAAATGAGTTCCAACAACAGAGAGATGGAAAAAAATGCTATGAACTTAAAAATAGATCAACAGAAATGACCCAATCTGAAGATCAGAGAAGACAGAAAAAACAGAACACAGTCTGTTATCTTTCAGAGAAAAAGAACTAACATATGAATGAATAGCCAGAAGAAGAAAAGAAAGCAACTGGATTAGAAAATATATATTATGTTTGGCAAGACCCTCAAAATAGAAGAAAAAGATGATGACATCAAATTAAAAGAGAGACTAATGGAGAGAGGGAGGGGATATCATGGAGATTGGAGTTCTAAAGTGGAATGGGGGAGGGGAGGGAAATATCATGTGTTTTTTGTATGTAAGTATAGAAGTTGTCAATAAAAATAATAATAATAAAAGAAAAAATATATATGTTTGAAGAAATATTAGCTGAAAATTTCCCAAATCTGGCCAAAGGCAATAAAAAAGCACAGAATTCACAAGGATAACCTCAAAGAAAAGCATACCAAGGTATGTCATAAATGAACTGCTGCTGCAAACCTAAGATAAAAGTCATGGCATGATCCTCTTTATGTAGCATTCTGCTAATGGCAGAACTACAGGGACAGGAAATGGATGAGTTCCTGCCAAAGACAGAGGATGAGGAAAAAGAAACTACAAAGGAACTTTCTTTTGTGTAAGAAAACTTTTAAGGTACTAGAGGTTGATCATGGTGGTAATTATAATACTATAAACATTTTTTTAAACTTACAGAAATGTACTACAAATGGAATGAAATTTACTCTGCAAAGTTATACATACCATGAAGTGTATTTAATATCAAGTAAAGTATAATATACATATATAATATTCTTGCCAAAAAATTTAATTTGGGGCTGAAGAGATGGCTTAGCGGTTAAGGTACTTGCCTGCAAAGCCAAAGGATTCAAGTTTGATCCCCAGTACCCATGTAAAGCCAGATGCACAAGGTGGTACAAGCATCTAGAGTTCATTTGCAGTGGCAAGAGGTCCTGGTGCACCAATTATCTATCTGTCTTTTTCGCTCAAATAAATATTGTGAAGAAATAATCAGTCAAATTCTTAATGTGACATTCTCTGTTAAAACTGTTGAGGGGCTGGAGAGATGGTTCAGCAGTTAAAGTACTTGTCTACAAAGGCCAACAACCCAGGTTCAATTCTCCAGTACCCACATAAAGCCAGATGCACAAAGTGGACATGCATCTGGAGTTTGTTTGTAGCTGCTGGAAGCCCTGATGTGCCTATTCTCTCTCTCTCTCTTTCTCTCTGCTTAAAAAGACTGTTGAGCTGGACCTAAAAGTTTAGTACTCTAGATTTGTAGAAACCAAAAAGATACTGTAACAAATGTGCATGAATTTTGTCTACTTCCCTGATCAGAAAATAAAACAAAAAAGCAGTAAAAGACCTTTTAGAGATAGAGTAGGAAAGTTAATACAAACTGTATATTAAACTGTATCCAGGGCTGCCTTAGCAGTTAAGGTGCTTGCCTGCGCAGCCTAAGGACTTAGGTTCGATTCCCCAGTACCCATGTTGGCCAGATATACAAGGTGGTGGGTGTGTCTGGAGTTCATCTGCAGTGGCTAGAGGCCCTGGTGTGTCCATTCTTTCTCTCTCTTTCTCAAATAAATTAATAAAATATTTTAAAAACTATATTCAAAAAGCATTAATTTTCTGAAGTGATATGAATATATTTTAGGAAACAGTATATTTTGATTTTTGCAAGTTACTTTCAAATGGTTCAAAACGTAAGGTGTCTGGGGAGGTACACACAAAAGAAAAAGGAAGGAGAAATAAGTAAATATGGTAAAATTGTAAAACTTAGTGAGTCTAAGGTAAAAGAAAAAAAAGAGAAATTATATTACTCTAAAATCAAATGCTTTATAATTACCTCCTTTATAATTTGAAATCTTGTAAGAACCTCTTCTTCAACACCTTTAATTTTACTCAAGGCATTTTCATGTCTGAAAAGCAGCTTTTCTCTTTCTACTAAAAAACGTTCTCGTTTTTTAAGTTCTTCAGCAAATTTCTGTTGTGCTGTAGTTTCATGCTGTATCAAAATACATGATTTAAATGGTTTTTAAGTTTGTCCACAATTCTGCAAATTATATTCTTATTCAACACTGACGTTAATCAAATGGTTTTTAGCAATACATTGGCACCTAAGAAAAATAAGTAGTAATTATACTTAATATAGCAAGTAAATTAACATACAAATTCTCTTATAAACCAGTAGTATGATACTACAGCAAGATTTCATCATGAAGTCTTAAGAAAATCTGGGGACCAAAAATGGACTACTACTGTTCAGAAATGATTTAAATTTCTTATTCAACTTCATGGTCCACTAAACCTTCCTGTTTGTTACCTTACCTACTGCCTTTCTATCATCTTGGGCTGAGAAGCCCCAAGCCTAGGTTAATATACTGATCATTTTTCCCCATCCCCATAATAAACATGGTTAATACTAGTGGGGAAAAATCATGTACCATGAAAAGTGGCATTATCCTTGTAAATTCATGCTCTGAAGAGCCTAAGGACCTGGGTTCGATTCCCCAGTACCCACATAAAGGCAGATTCACAAGTGGCTCATGCATTTGAAGTTCGTTTGCAGTGGCTATAGGCCCTGGTGGGCCCATTCTTATTTATTCTCTCTCTCTGCTTGCATATATAAGCATGTATGTATGTATGTATGTATGTATGTATGTACGTACGTACTGGGATGGAGACATAGTCCAGAGGATAAAGCACTTGGTGCTCAAGTATGAGGACTATAGTTGGATCCCCAGCAATAAATGTAAATGCCAGTCAGGCATGGCAGGTAGCCAGTAATCCCAGTGCTTGGGAGGGGAAAACAGGGAATCCCCAGGGCAAGTTTGCTAAATTAGGTGAATTGGCGAGCTCTGAGTTCAAGTCAAATACCCTACCTTGGTAAATAAAGCAGAAGCAAGTGAGGAAGACATCTGACATTAACCTCTGGCCTCACATGCACACACAAGTACACACATGCAAACACACATATATGCTCAGACACCATAGACATACAAGAAAATGTGTACTGACACATGATACAACATAAATGAACCCTAAAAATATGCTAAAGGGCTGGGCATCGTGGTGCACACCTTTAATCCCAGCACTCAGGAGACAGAGGTAGGAGGATCATGTTTGAGACCAGTCTGGGGCCAGAGATCCAAATCAAACCTGGGCTAGAGCAAAACCTTACCTTGAAAAAAAGCACAACAAAACAACGAATTATGGATTAAAAAGCAAATAAATACTTTTCTAACTCAGGAACAGCTTGAAGCACTTAACTATAGCCACCAAAAAACATCAACCCATATTTTGCCCATGACTAAGCTTTACTGCACACCTACTAAACCTAAGCAATCTCAGTACTATTTTATAATTATTTATTTATTTTATATATTTGAGAAAAAGAAAGAGAATGGGCATGCCAGGGCCTTCAGCCACTGCAAATGAACTCTAGATGATGCTTCACTTTGTGCATCTGGCTTACATGGGTCCTGGGGAATTAAACCTGGGTCCTTTGGCTTTGTAGGCAAGTACCTTAAGTGCTAAGCCATCTTTCCAGACCCTCAGTACTATTTTTAAAAATGTATTTTTATTTATTTATTGGAGTGAGAGAGAACCAGATAGACAGACAGAGAGAGGGAGGAAGAATGGGCACGCCAGGAACTCTGCAAACAAACTCCAGACCCATGTGCCACCTGGTACATCTGACTTACATGGGTCCTGGGGAATTGAACCTGGGTCCTTTGGCTTTGCAGGCAAGTGCCATAACCACTAAGCCATCTCTCCAGCCCAATACTATCTCTTAAATAGCTCTAGAATTCCTCCACTTCCCTGTATCTTTGAAATCTTCCTCTTTTTAAAAAAATTATTTTATTTATTTGAGAGAAAGAGAGAGAGAGAGAAATAGGCAGGTAGAGAGAGAGAGAGAGAGAGAGAGAGAGCGAGCAAGGGCTCGCTATGGCCTCCAGCCACTGCAAACGAACTCCAGATGCATGTGCCACCTTGTGCAGCTAGCTTACGTGGGTCCTGGGGAATCGAACCTAGGTCCTTTGGCTTTGCAGGCAAATGCCTTAACCACTTAGCCATCTCTCCAGCCCCATATTTTAAGTTTGGCTTAAAGATTTCTCCATACATAGTGAACTCTAACCCAAGACTTTTAAACACACTGTGACCAAATCTGCCTGTGAAGATACAAAACTGCAGGGGCTGGAGAGATGGCTTAGTGGTTAAGGCATCTGCCTGCAAAGCCAAAGGATCCTGGTTTGATTCTCCAGGACTCACGTAAGCCAGATGCATAAGGTGGCACAAACATCTGGAGTTTGTTTACAGTGGCTGGAGGCCCTGGCGCACCCATTTTCTCTCTATCTGCCTATTTCTCTCCCCTCCTCTCTCAAATAAATAATTTTTTTTTAAAAAAAAAGAAGGTTGGAGTGGAGAGATGGCTTAACGGTTAAGGTGCATGCCTGTGAAGAGTAAGGACCGGTTAGAATCTCCAGGTCCCACATAGACCATATGCACATGGTGGCGCATGCGTATAGAGTTCATTTGCAGTGGCTAGGGGCCCTGGTGTGCCCATTCTCACTCTCTCCCTCTTTCTCTCTATCTCTAATAAATAAATAAGTAAAAATAAAATCTTTTAAAAAAGAGGAAGATTTCAGAGATCCAGGGAAGTAGCTGAATTCTAGAGCTATTTAAGAGATAGTATTGGGGGCTGGAGAGATAGCTTAGTGAGTGGTTAAGGCGTTTTGCCTGCAAAACCAAAGGATCCCAGTTTGACTCTCAGGCCACAAGTAAACCAGATGCACAAGGAGGCGCATGCATCTGGAGTTCATTTGTGCTGGCTAGATGCCCTGGTGTGCCCATTCTATCTTTCTCTCAATCTCTCTTTTTCTCTCAAATATATACATAAATAAAATACATTAAAAAAATAAGAGTATTAGGCTGGAGAGACACCATGACTTCACATTCTACCTTCTCTTTAGATTTCAGCTACTACTGACAATTTAAAATACTATATTTATTTATATGTTATAGTTTAGATGTCCCACAAAGTTCCATGTATTAAAGATTTGGTACCTTCAGTTGGTGCTGGAATTTTTAAGAGGTAGCACTTGTGGAAGATGTTTACTTCACCCAGACAGGCCATTGAAAAGTACTGTGGGACCCTGAGCACTTCTCTCTTCTGCTTCTTGGCCATGAGATGAGCAGTTTCCCTTTTATCTTATCACAGACCCAAACCATGGGGAAAAACAGCCAAGGATCAATACCTCCATAGCTATAAGCCAAAATAATGCCTCCTCCTTTTTTTTTTTTATTTTTTTTATTTTATTGGTTTTTCAAGGTAGGGTTTCACTCTAGTCCAGGCTGACCTGGAACTCAAACTCACTATGAAGTCACAGGGTGGCCTCCAACAGCGATCCTCCTACCTTTGCCTCCTGAGTCCTGGGATTAAAGGTGTGTGCCTCCACCCTCGGCCTTTCTTTTGTTTTTAAAATAGAAATGGGATCTCCCCATGTTGTCCTAGCTAGTCTTGAATTCATAGATTCAAGTGATCCTCAGCCTTCCAAGCAGCTAGGACTCTGGGCTTGAACACTACATTCTACACACATTTGGCTTTTTAAGTTGACTGCTTCAAGTATTTTGTTCACATAAAATACTTAGAAATTCAAATGATGACTCCCACCCTAGATCAATGTTGTCACTGTAAAGGCTGATACTTTTTAACTGCCAAACCCAACTTACTCCAAACTAAAACCCCGATCTTTTTCATGAAATTTATTCTTCCTTCAAACTATATAAACCAGAAACACAAGAATAAAGTTAAGTCTCTTACCCTCTTCATCCAATGTATCAGATCAAGTCTAGACAATTTTATCTCCACATTAAAGCTACAGTCTCTACACTTCTGTTCCTTGCTACTAGCCTAGTCCATGTTAACATAATCTTTCTTTTAAAGTATAAATTATTTGTGTGTACAGACATAAGTGTGTGTTAGGCAAGTACCTTAAGTGCTAAGCCATCTTTCCAGACCCTCAGTACTATTTTTAAAAATGTATTTTTATTTATTTATTGGAGTGAGAGAGAACCAGATAGACAGACAGAGAGAGGGAGGAAGAATGGGCACGCCAGGGAACTCTGCAAACAAACTCCAGACCCATGTGCCACCTGGTACATCTGACTTACATGGGTCCTGGGAATTGAACCTGGGTCCTTTGGCTTTGCAGGCAAGTGCCATAACCACTAAGCCATCTCTCCAGCCCAATACTATCTCTTAAATAGCTCTAGAATTCCTCCACTTCCTGTATCTTTGAAATCTTCCTCTTTTTAAAAAATTATTTTATTTATTTGAGAGAAAGAGAGAGAGAGAGAAATAGGCAGGTAGAGAGAGAGAGAGAGAGAGAGAGAGAGCAAGGGCTGCTATGGCCTCCAGCCACTGCAAGCGAACTCCAGATGCATGTGCCACCTTGTGCAGCTAGCTTACGTGGGTCCTGGGAATCGAACCTAGGTCCTTTGGCTTTGCAGGCAAATGCCTTAACCACTTAGCCATCTCTCCAGCCCCATATTTTAAGTTTGGCTTAAAGATTTCTCCATACATAGTGAACTCTAACCCAAGACTTTTAAACACACTGTGACCAAATCTGCCTGTGAAGATACAAAACTGCAGGGGCTGGAGAGATGGCTTAGTGGTTAAGGCATCTGCCTGCAAAGCCAAAGGATCCTGGTTTGATTCTCCAGGACTCACGTGAAGCCAGATGCATAAGGTGGCACAAACATCTGGAGTTTGTTTACAGTGGCTGGGAGCCCCCTGGCGCACCCATTTTCTCTCTATCTGCCTATTTCTCTCCCCTCCTCTCTCAAATAAATAATTTTTTTTTAAAAAAAAAGAAGGTTGGAGTGGAGAGATGGCTTAACGGTTAAGGTGCATGCCTGTGAAGAGTAAGGACCCCGGTTAGAATCTCCAGGTCCCACATAGACCATATGCACATGGTGGCGCATGCGTATAGAGTTCATTTGCAGTGGCTAGGGGCCCTGGTGTGCCCATTCTCACTCTCTCCCTCTTTCTCTCTATCTCTAATAAATAAATAAGTAAAAATAAAATCTTTTAAAAAAGAGGAAGATTTCAGAGATCCAGGGAAGTAGCTGAATTCTAGAGCTATTTAAGAGATAGTATTGGGGGCTGGAGAGATAGCTTAGTGAGTGGTTAAGGCGTTTTGCCTGCAAAACCAAAGGATCCCAGTTTGACTCTCCAGGCCACAAGTAAACCAGATGCACAAGGAGGCGCATGCATCTGGAGTTCATTTGTGCTGGCTAGATGCCCTGGTGTGCCCATTCTATCTTTCTCTCAATCTCTCTTTTTCTCTCAAATATATACATAAATAAAATACATTAAAAAAATAAGAGTATTAGGCTGGAGAGACACCATGACTTCACATTCTACCTTCTCTTTAGATTTCAGCTACTACTGACAATTTAAAATACTATATTTATTTATATGTTATAGTTTAGATGTCCCACAAAGTTCCATGTATTAAAGATTTGGTACCTTCAGTTGGTGCTGGAATTTTTAAGAGGTAGCACTTGTGGAAGATGTTTACTTCACCCAGACAGGCCATTGAAAAGTACTGTGGGACCCTGAGCACTTCTCTCTTCTGCTTCTTGGCCATGAGATGAGCAGTTTCCCTTTTATCTTATCACAGACCCAAACCATGGGGGAAAAACAGCCAAGGATCAATACCTCCATAGCTATAAGCCAAAATAATGCCTCCTCCTTTTTTTTTTTTATTTTTTTTATTTTATTGGTTTTTCAAGGTAGGGTTTCACTCTAGTCCAGGCTGACCTGGAACTCAAACTCACTATGAAGTCACAGGGTGGCCTCCAACAGCGATCCTCCTACCTTTGCCTCCTGAGTCCTGGGATTAAAGGTGTGTGCCTCCACCCTCGGCCTTTCTTTTGTTTTTAAAATAGAAATGGGATCTCCCCATGTTGTCTAGCTAGTCTTGAATTCATAGATTCAAGTGATCCTCAGCCTTCAAGCAGCTAGGACTCTGGGCTTGAACACTACATTCTACACACATTTGGCTTTTTAAGTTGACTGCTTCAAGTATTTTGTTCACATAAAATACTTAGAAATTCAAATGATGACTCCCACCCTAGATCAATGTTGTCACTGTAAAGGCTGATACTTTTTAACTGCCAAACCCAACTTACTCCAAACTAAAACCCCGATCTTTTTCATGAAATTTATTCTTCCTTCAAACTATATAAACCAGAAACACAAGAATAAAGTTAAGTCTCTTACCCTCTTCATCCAATGTATCAGATCAAGTCTAGACAATTTTATCTCCACATTAAAGCTACAGTCTCTACACTTCTGTTCCTTGCTACTAGCCTAGTCCATGTTAACATAATCTTTCTTTTAAAGTATAAATTATTTGTGTGTACAGACATAAGTGTGTGTTAGGGTCTCTTTTCACTGCAAATAAACTCCAGACACAGGCAACATTTTATATCCAGCTTTACATGGGTACTAGGGAACTGAACCCAGGCTGGCAGGCTTTGCAAGCAAGTGCCTTTAACCACAGAACAATCTCCCTAGACCTGATCACTATTTTTCTCAACTACAGTACAATCTGATCTAGTCTCCAAATTCCACACCTAAAACGCCCTCCAATCCATTTGTATAAGGACACAGTAGCTTACTTAACTATCTTGCTTTAAAAATCATCAGGTTTGCTGGGAGTGGTGGTGTATGCCTTTAATCCCAGCACTTGGGAGGCAGATGTAGGAGGATTACCATGAGTTCAAGGCCATCCTAAGACTACATAGTGAATTCCAGGTCAGCCTGGGCTAGAGCAAAACCACCTTGAAAAACTAAGAGACTGTGTAAAAGAAAGGCAGGATGAGGAGGGTCAATCAAAATTCAAGATATTCTGAATAAGAAATATGAAAACCTACTTTTTGAATAATGGAACATCCAGAAGCCATAGACTGTTACTAGAAAATTTTCAGTGTCTGGGATGGGATACCTTCCAGTGAATTGCTGGCCAGATCCCTGTTGCCTCCAAAACATTACAGGCTATTGCAAAGGCCCTTGGTGTCCCTTGAGAAACAGATAGTAAGACCCTATTGCTGAAGACATCTCTTGCCTGAGAGGCAAGGTCACTGAGAAAGCAAGCTGGTGCTGAGCAGAAAACCTTCTCCCTGTAGACCAGCCAACTGAAAGCTGGAAAAAGCTGCACTGCATGCAGTCCAATGGGAGACAGAAGTCATCAGAGGTGAAAACAGTGGACACTGAAGCCTTAAGTTTGGTCAGACAGACCAAATGACTGAACAGGTGCAATAGTGTAATGTCTGCTCTGGGGGAAACCAACTGCTCCCTAATTGGACTGAAGGCCCTCTCCATGGGACGGAATACATGCCTGGTACTGAAAACCTAATCAAAAGCCTATGGCAGTGGAGGTCATGAGCCTTAGTGGTGTAAAGCCTGCTCTTAAGTCTGACTAAATGTATATATTATTTCCACCAAACTACCCTGAAAACACTACACTTAATGTTCATATTCATATATTAATGCTACTCTCATTTCTGGTTCGAGAAGCTTCTCTTTTCAGATAGCGATGACCACTGAGATGACCCAAAAGGCAACACAGGGCTGAGAAGAAGGGACAGAGGAGTGTCCAGCACAGAAACATCTCTATCACACCCTCCAAGGCTCAGGGTCCATTGCAAAGGGGTGGTGGATAGAATGTAAGAGCCAAAGGGAGGGTACGACTCCTTAAAATGCAACTGTCCAGACAGAAATTGGCCTCGATATCCATAACCTTGCAGTGCCTAGCAATACCTTCACAAGACCCTCATGATAGGAGAAAAAGATGATGACATCAAATTAAAAGAGAGACTAATGGAGAGAGGAAGGGATATGATGGCAAATGGAGTTCTGAAGGGGGAAGGGGGAGAGGAAGAAAATATCATGGCTTATTGTCTGGAAGTATGGAAGTTGTCAATAAAAAATAAAAATTAAAAAAACCAGATTTTTACATTTTACATTTTAAATAATTAATTGATTATACCTCAAGAGCTTCTCAATACTAAAATGACTCAGTCTAGGATATAGTTTCATTTGGGTTAAACCCTCATTCTCCATGGTTTTATTAAGGTTTATCAGAAAAACCTTACATGACCTCTCAATGTCTCCTAATCAGACAGTCATAATATACTTTTTTTTTCATAATATACTTCTATTATCCCTCCATTTGAATTTATAAAATTAGCCAGGCATGTTGGTACATGCTTATACTTCCAGAATATAGGATGCTAAGGCAGGAGGATGGAGAGATCAAGGACGCCTGGGCTAATGAAATCAGCCTTGGGTATATAATGTGATCTCGTCTCAAAAAAGGAAGAGGGGCTGGAGAGATGGCTTAGTGGTTAAGGCACTTGCCTGCGAAGCCTAAGGACCCAGGTCTGATTCTCCAGGTCCCACATAAGCCAGATGCACATGGTGGTGCATGCATCTGGAGTTCATCTGCAGTACCTAGAGGCCCTGGCATGCCCATTCTCAATCTCTCACCCATTTTCACTCTCTCTCCCCCACCCTGTCTCTAATAAATAAATAAAAATAAATCTTTTTTTAAAAAAAGTTTTTAAAAACCCATATATATATATATATATATATATATATATATATATACATATATCAGTACATATATATATGAGTACATATATATGTATGTGTGTGCATTTGTTTATGTGTATATGTATAGTCATGATTTGCTTCTAATAAGCTAAATCAGCAAGGGCCACATGTTTTATTCACTAACATATACACTAACCATCGAACATACACATGCTTATTAACAGGGCCTCAAATATTTGTTGAATGGATGAAATCACATAGCGTAGCAAAAATGTATATGCATGGGCTGGAGGGATTGCTTAGTGGTTAAGGCATTTGCCTGCAAAGCCAAAGGACTCAGGTTCAATTCTCCAGGACCCACATAAGCCAGATGTGCAAGGTGGCACAAGTGTCTGGAGTTTGTTTGCAATGGCTGGAGGCCCTGATGTGCCCATTCTGTCTGTCTGTCTGTCTGTCTGTCTGTCTGTCTGTCTGTCTGTCGCTCTCTCTCTCTCTCTCTCTGACTCTCATAAACAAACAAACAAACTCAAAAAATGTATATGCTTAATGATAACTTGAACACCACAGAATTTTTTTTAAGTGAAAATGGGGGCTGGAGAGATGGTTTAACAGTTAAGGTACTTGCCGGCAAAGCCAAAGGACTCAAGTTTGATTCCCCAGTACCCACGTAGAATCAAATGCACAAGGTGGCTCATGCATCTGGAGTTTGTTTATAGTGGCTAGAGACCCTGGCATGACCATTCTCTCTTTCTAACTATCTGCCTCTCCTCTCTCTCTCTCAAATAAATAAATTTTTCAAGTGAAAATGTAGGTTAATTAAGCCACGTTTATCTCCTGCACTTCACTATTTTTTCTTCATTGTGCATGCTATTACAGACACATCTTTGCTGTCATAAAACTTATCAAAAAAATAATAATACAGGGAGGGGATACGATGGAGATTGGAGTTCTAAAGTGGAATGGGGGGAAGGGAGGGAAATATCATATGTTTTTTGTATGTAAGTATATGTGGTAGTTTGAATATATGTCCCCCAATATATTCAGTATTTTATTAGTTATAGTTTGCATCTGCAATCACCTTGCTAGAGGCAATGTCACTGGGGGCCAGTCTTAAGGTGTGATGGTGGGCTTGAGATTCCATTGTAAAGATATGCAAAGTGTACCTAGCAGGAGTTCCTGAAGTGTGCTGGGCTTTTGGCAGTAGTTTTTGCTCTGTGTGCTGTGTGGCTGGTTGGTTTTTCTCTCTTGCTTGGCCCTGTGAAGGCAGGCCAGCTTCTTCTGCCATTATGGAACTTCCCCTGGATCTGTAGAGCTTCAATAAGTAATATCCCTTCCTCCATAACTGTGCCTGGTCTGGAAGTTCATCTCAGCAAACCTGAAGCTGTCTGCTACAGACAGTATAGAAGGTGTGAATAAAAAAATAATAATTAAAAAATATAATAATAATAATACTTGCCAGGCATGGTGGCAAACACCTTTAATCCCTGCACTCTGGAGGCTGAGGTAGGAGGATAGCTGTGAGTTTGAGGCTACCCTGAAACCACATAGTTAATTCCAGGTCAGCCTGGGTTAGAGCAAGACCTGACCCTGAAAATAAAAAAATCTTGCTAAAACACACTTATTTTATTTATTTATTTATTTTATGAGAGAGAGAGAGAAAAAGAGAAAGAATTGGCATGCCAGGGCCTCTAGCCACTACAATTGAACTCCAGATTAATTAAATTAAATTTTTTAATTGAAATATTTTTTTTTTATTTGAGAGAGAAAGAGAAAAAGAAAGAGGCAGATTGAGAGAATGGGCATACCAGGGTCTCCAGCCACTGCAAACAAACTCCAGACACATGTGCCAACTTGTGCATCTGGGCTTATTTGAGTCCTGGGGAAACAAACCTGGGTCTAAGCCATCTTTCCAGCCCCTATAATTTTAATTATTTTGACAAGAAGAGGCATTGGGTTTTATTTTTTAAATTAATTAATTAATTAATTTATTTATTTATTTATTTATTTTGAGTGAGAGAGAAAGAGAAGAGAGGGCTTCCTGTTACTGTACATGAACTACAGATGCATGTGCCATTTGTGCATATGGCTTTTATGTAGATACTGGGGAAATCAAACCTGGGTGTAGTGGTTTGATTCAAGTATCCCCCATAAACTTAGGTATTCTGAATACTAGTCTTCCCAGCTGATGGCAATTGGAAATCAAAGCCTCCTGGAGGCAGTGTATTGTTGGGGGCAGGCTTATGGGTATTATAGCCAGTTCCCCATGCCAGTGTTTGGCACACTCTCCTGTTGCTATTGTGCACTTTATGTTGGCCAGGGGGTGATGTCTACCTCTGCTCATGCCATCATTTTTCCCTACCATCATGGAGCTTCCCCTCGAGTCTGAAAGCCAAATTAAACCCTTTTTTTCCCCAAAAGCTGCTGTTGGTCAGGTGATTTCTGCCAGCAATGTGAACCTGACTGCAATAGTAAAGTTGGTACCGAAAGTGGGGTCATTTGCTGCTGGACACCTGACTTGTGTGGCTTTGGCCTTTTGGAGCTGATTTTCAAGAGGAATGCAGAAGGATTTGAAACCTTGGCCTAAGAGATGTCTTACAGCCTTGCAGCGCTATAAGTACAGCTTGATGACTATTCTGGTCAGAGTTGAAAGACCTGAATGCAGTAAAAACTACTGACTGTGAGGTTTGGCTTATGAGGGTGAGAAAGAACTTTGCTTGGACTGGGCTAGAAGCAGTTTGTGTGAGAGGCATGCTGTTATGCACATGTCCTGAGAACTTGTGCAGGGTTGCAATACATAGAAACGGACTGGTGTGTGCAGAGGGATATGGCACAGAAAGAAATATTTGGGCCAAAACTGCTGCCTATTCAGCTGCAACTGTATGAGAGATTACAACCTTTGAGACTGGTCCAGCTGACCTGCACTGGGGCAACAGGAAGAATGTAGATTCTTTTGAAGGGGCTCAGTGCTCAAGGAGTGTTCTGTTCTTCAAAGTCTGCTTTATTTCCCCCCTGGTTAACAAATTGGCATCCTACCTGGTATCATGGTGTATAAGAAATGCTGAAAAAGAGGGTCATTGAATTTGCAACATGGTCTTGTGTTTTGGAAATGGCCATGGGCAGTGTGAAGCAGGTTTGATGGAGCCATAAGGATGAACTGTGGGTTGCAGTGAGACCCAGTGGACATACTGGGACCACAAGATGGTTGCCAAGGAGAGCTGCTGGCCCTGATGAAATTTTCCAAGACTGTGAGTAGTGTGGTTGAAGGGGTGGAATTGGAACTCCAGAGACTTGTTATTGGTTAGAATTATCGGACTTGTGGAGTTATAAAATTTGATGTTTGCCCTATTTAAATCTTGTATTGGCTGAGTATTTCTTTGCTATACCCAATGCCATCTTTTTTTTTTTTTTTTTTTTGTTTTTTTTTGTTTAAGAGGTAGGGTCTCACTCTAGTCCAGGCTGACCTGGAATTAACTTTCTTTGGCCTCGAACTCTCGGCGATCCTCCTACCTCTGCCTCCCGCCAATGCCATCTTTTGCAGAGTGAGTGTGAATGTTTATTCTGTGCCATTATGGGTTTTTGGGGGGAGGGATTTTTGGTACTATGGCTCAGTTAAAAGACCTTGGATTATGGGGATGTTTGAACATCATTAGGGCTCATAAAAACTACGAGGACTCGGAGCTGGAGAGATGGCTTAGCGGTTAAGGCGCCTGCCTCCTAAGCCTAAGAACGCTGGTTCCAATCTCCAGGTCCCACGCTTAGCCAGATGCAAAGTGACACAAGGGTGCAATGCCACACTTGACCACAAGGGGGCGCATGCATCTGGATTTCTTTCACAGCAGCTGAGAGGCTGCTGGTGTGCCCATCTCTACCTGTCTTCATCTCCCTCTCTCTCTGTCTCTCTACAAAAAAAAACAAAAAACAAAAAACAAAAAACCTACGGGGACTCTTAAAGTCATACTGAATGCATTGTATTTTACATCAGGTATGGATATCAGTTTATGGGGGCCTGGAGTGGAATGCAGTGGTTTGATTCAGGTATCACCCATAAACTTAGGTATTCTGAATGCTAGTCTCCCCAGCTGATGGCAATTAGAAATTAAAGCCTCTGGAGGTGGTGTACTGTTGAGCATGGGCTTATAGGTGTTATAGCCAGTTTCCCTATGCCAGTGTTTGGCACACTCTCCTGAGTCTGTAAGCCAAAATACACCTTTTTTTTCCTCAAAAGCTGCTTTTGGTAGGGTGATTTCTGCTAGCAACATGAACCTGACTGCAACACTGGACTAGCAGGCTTTGCAAGCAAGTGCCTTTAATCACCCATCTATCTCTGGAGACCAAGGTATTGGTTTTTAAAAGCACTTAAGTAAATTACATATTTTTACTATTTCATGTGTATAGAAAGTGCTTTAATGAGAATTACAAAAAGAAACTGTATGTTAGATAAACTGCTTTTTTCTCATTAATTAGCACATAAAATATGCCCTTTAGAAATAAACCCCAGACATAACATAAAGACTAATGTTCAGAGTTGAATTTTGGTGAGAGGGACAAGGGACTTTTTACATACAGCTATTTAAAACGACTCCATACCAGCAACTTTCAAAGCACGTAATTAGTACATTTTATTTCATAAGAATTGGATGGGCTAAAAATAAACATAAGACATCTGAAATCTAAGACACCCCTACAAATACACATTTTTTTTCTTTTAGACATATTTTTCCATCCAATAGTCCCTATAAACTGAATCTACTCCTTTCTTATCTTGCTTTGACACACTTATCTATATATATTTCAGGTTTTCTTTAGTTAATTATTTGAGAGTGACAGTGAAAGAGAGAAGCAGAGAGAGAGAGAGTGAGTGAGTGAGTTGGGCACACTAGGGCTTCCAGCCACTGCAAACAAACTCCACATGCATGTACTACCATATGCATCTGGCTTACATGGGTACTGGGGAATTGAACCTGGGTCCTTAGGTTTCACAAGCAAGCACCTTAACCGCTAAGCCATGTCTCCAGCCTTCTATAAATATTTCAAATGAACATGCTTATATTCAAATTTTGCAAATGATTAATTTTAGAACATTACTGAGTTTGCAATCCAGTAGTCAGTTCTTACCTGTAATTTCAGATGTATGTGAAATAATTCATCATATATTTGATTTATTTGATGGGGAAGTAAGCTTTGCTTGTTTGAGACTTTATATTTTGGAGAACTGACATGTTGCGAAGAAAAGTCATTGGCATCACTACAACATTCAGTCCCAGGTCTTGATGGCAGGGCAACTGCAAAAGTTTTAAATATTCTCAGATAGAACAACCTCCACGAAGAGTTGCTTTATATAAAACTTACAGTATTGTCAAGTTTGGAAAGAGAAAAAGTAATAGAGCAAAAATGGTAAAAAGAACATAAAGGAATTCTCAGCACTTTGTGCAACTTTCCTATAAGTATGACATTATCTCAAACTTAATTATAATGTGCATGAAAGCACTCACATATTAACTACCTAAGCCAAAAATAGAAAGTAACCTCACAAACCTCTGATCCCATTTCTTCCTCTCTCCTCCGAACCACTAGCGCAATTATAGTGCTAATCATTACCTTTACTCCACTATCTACATTTAAAGTCTTTGTTTTGACTGTTTTAGACTTAATATGCTTTTGATTATATAATGTCTATACCCTCTTGCTATAAATACTAACAACTTCTCTGAAATCTACCCAGTGCTTATTATTTAGTGTCAACAGCAGTGGATAAGTTTCTCTTGCTTCATATTCTTACAAGCATTATGTCCAGAGAACATAATTTCTGATAGTGAATTAGAGTACAGGGAGCTGGAGATATAGCTCAGCAGTTAAGGCACTTGCCTGCAAAGCCTAACAACCCAGGTTTGGTTCCCCAGTACCCATGTAAAGCCAGGTAAAGCCAGATGCACAAAGTGGCACATGCATCTGGAATTCATTTGCAGTGGCTAGAGGCCCTGGCGCACCCATTCTCTCTCTCCCCCCTCCTTGCAAATAAACAAACAAAAATACATTTGCAAAAATGAATAGAACAGCCGGGTGTGGTGGTGCATGCCTTTAATCCCAGAACTTGGGAGGCAGAGGAAGGAGGATCGCCATGAGTTTGAGGCCATCCTGAGACTACATAGTGAGTTCCAGGTCAGCCTGGGCTAGAGAGAAATACTACCTCGAAAAACCAAAAAATAAAAAATAAAAAAATAAAAATAAATGAAGAGTATAGAGCTGGGGAGATGGCTCAGTTGATAAAGAGCTTCCCATACAAGCACCTGAGTTTGGATCCTCAGCACCAAAGTAAATACTGGGTGGCCATAACAGCCTTGCTATAATCCTAGCACTCAGGAAGAAAAGAATGGGAGCCCCTACCCCCCCCCCCGCCCTCCCGCAGGGCAAGCTGGTTAGCTAGACTATCCAAAAGCAGCTGAACTCTTGTATCAAACAAGGGACCCTGTCTCAATAAATAAGATGGACAGTGTGGTAGTTTGAATATATGTCCCCCAATATATTCAATGTTTTATTAGTTATAGTTTGTATCTGCAATCACCTTGCTAGAGGCAAGGTCACTGGGGGCCCGGTCTTAAGGTGTGGTGATGGTTTGAGATTCCATTGTAAAGATATGCAAATGTGCCTAGCAGGAGTTCCTGAAGTGTGCTGTGTGACCTTTTGGCTGTAATTAGTTTTTGCTCTGTGTGCTGTGGTGGCTGGTTGGTTTTCTCTTTCTCTGTTTGGCCCTGTGGAGAGCAGGCCGCTTCTCTTGCCATTATGGAACTTCCCCTGGATCTGTAAGTTTCAATAAATAATATCCCTTCCTCCATAACTGTGCCTGGTCTGGAAGTTCATCTCAGCGAACCTGAAGCTGTCTGCTACAGACAGAAATCGAGAAAGATACCTGGTTTTAACTTCTGCCCTACACATGTGTGTGCACACACATGATATGTACATACACATGAGAATCTATACATGTATACATAGAACAAAAAAAAAGAGCATAAAAATACTCTCTTGGGCTAGGAAGATGGCTCAATGATAATGCACTTGCTTGCAAAGCCTGCTGGCCTAGGTTCAATTCTCCAGTACCCATGTAAAGCCAGATGCACAGAACGCACGCAGCATGTATTTGGAGCTCCTTTTCAGAGGCACTTGGCCTTGGTGCATGTGTGCATACACTCTCTCAAATAAATAAAAATATTTTTAAAATACTGTCTTGCAAAAAGGGACCCCTTATACACTACTTGCATGAAGGTAAAATGCCAGCATCTAGGAAATTAGCTTGGTGGTTCTACAAAAAATGAAAAATACAATATTTTTTTAAAAATAAATTTAAAAGATTAAAAAATTGTAAAACAAAAAATTGCTGGGTGTGGTGGAGCACACCTTTAATCCCAGTACTCGGGAGGCAGAGGTAGGAGGATCACTGTGAGTTCGAGACCATGCTAAAACTACATGGTGAAGTCCAGGTCAGCCTGGGCTAGACCAAGATCCTACCTTGAAAAAAAGAAAGAAAAGAAAAGAAAAGAAAAGAAAAGGAAAGGAAAGGAAAGGAAAGGAAAGGAAAGGAAAGAAAAGAAAAGAAAAGAAAAGAAAAGAAAAGAAAAAAGAAAAAAAAAGAAAAGAAAAGAAAAGATGGATCTACCATATGACCCACATATACCACTCCTAGGTATTTACTGGAAAGATTCTAAGTCAATGTATCAACAAGATACTTGCATATCAATTTTTACTGCAACACCACAGCTGCAATATGGAATGAATCTAGGTGTCCATCAGCAGAGAAATGGACACAGAAAACATGGCTATATATAAACAATGGGATTTTAATCAGCAATAAAGAATAAAACTATGTTATTTTCAAGAAAATGCATTCAACTAGAGATTATCATATTAAGTGGATCAAGTCAGATACTATATGTTTTCTGTCTGCCTCTTTCTCTCAAATAAATAAAATGCTTTAAAAATAAATATCTGTAAATAATAAGTAGAACTAAAAATCAGAAAAATGCTCTCTCACAGTGGTTTTTTGTTTTCTTTTTTTTTTTTTTTTTTTTTTTTTTTTTTGAGGCAGGGTCTTGCTCTAGCCCAGGCTGACCTGGAATTCACTATGTAGTCTCAGGGTGGCCTCGAACTCACGGAAATCCTCCTACCTCTGCCTCCCGAGTGCTGGGATTAAAGGCGTGCACCACCACACCCGGCTCTCACAGTGTTTTTAATTTGCATGAGTCTTTTGGATGTTCAAACGTTAAAAAAAGAATCTCTCATTATACTTCCAATCTTGGACAGACCTTAGAAAAGCCAAAATTAAAAGAAGATTAATTTTGGGCTGGAGAAATGGTTTAGCAGTTAAAGCACTTGCCTACAAAGCCAAAGGACCCAGATTTGATTCCCCAGTACCCACATAAGCCAGATGTACAAGGCAGTACATGCATCTGGAATTCTGAGCGCCCATTCTCTCTATCTGCCTCTCTCTCTCTCTTTCAAGTAAAATAAATTTTAAAAGGTTTAATTTTGCCACATAAGTAACATATACTTGTAATTCCAGTACATGGAGGCTGAAGCAAAAGAATTACAAATTCAAGGTAGTCTGAGTTACACAGACCATGACTAAAAAAGAAAAGGGGAGGGGGGCTGAAGAGATGGCTTAGCAGTTAAGGCGTTTGCCTGCAAAGCCAACCCATTTCGACTCTCCGGCCCCACGGAAGCCAGATGCACAAGAGGGCACATGGATCTGGAGTATGTTTTCAGTGGCTGGAGGCCCTGGCGTCCCCATTCTCTCTCTCTCTCAAATAAATAAATAAATTTTTGAAAAAAAGGAAAAGAAATATTTTTAAAATAAAACAAATTGCTTTTTGTTGAAAAATATTTCACTACAGGGCTGGAGAGATGGCTTAGCGGTAAAGGCATTTGCCTGCAAAGCCAAAGGACCCAGGTTCGATTCCCCAGTACCCAGATAAGCCAAATGCACAAGGGGTGCATGCATTTGGAGTTTGTCTGTAGTGGCTAGAGGCCCTGATGTGACCTTTCTCTCTCTGTCTCTATCTCTTTCTCTGCTTGCAAATAATTAAGCTGAAAAAAATATTTCACTATATAAATAACAAATACTTAAAAGTAAAAGACCTACACTGATGCCCCAAAACATTACAGGCCATGGATGAGACTCTTGGTTTCCCACCAGGATTAGACAGTAAGACCCTACTGCTGAAGCCACATACTTGGGCTGCAAGGTCAATGAGAAATCCTGATGAAGCTGAGCTGAAAACCTCCTCCATGTAGACCAGATGAAAGAAAGCTGAAAAAGGCTACGCTGCATGCAGTGCAATGGGAGAGAGAGAAATCAACAGTGGAGATACTCAACAGTGAACACTACAAGCCTTAAATTTGGCCACCCAGGCCAAATGAGCCAATGGGTGCAATAATGGCACATCTGTTATGAGGGGAAACCAACTGCTCTCTAATTGGACTGGAGGCCCACTCCATGGGAGGGAATATATCCCGATACTGAAAACCTACAAAAGGGGTAGTCATGAGCCCTAGTGTCTGCTAGTGTCTGGTTAAATGTATATACCATGTTCACCAACGTGTCTGGTAAGCACTTCTCTAAATGTTCATACTCATATATTAATGCTACTTTTGGTTAGATAAACTTCTCTTTTCAAATGGCAGTGACCTTGGGATGACTTAGAAGGCACCATGGTGTCGAGAAGAAGTGATAGAGGACTGCTCAGCACTGAAATATCTCTATCACATCTTCCAAGGCTCAGGGTCCATAACAGAAGAGGTGGCAGAATGAATGTAAGAGCCAAAGGATGAGTAGGACTCCTTACAACATGCTCCTCCAGACAAAAAACGCCCTGGATATCCATGACCTCGCAGTGCCTGACACTACCTACACAAGACCATCATAATAGGAGGAAAAGGTCATGACATCAAAATAAAACAGAGACTGATTGACAGGGAGAGGAGATATGACTGAAGAGAGGTGTTTCAAAGGGTGAAGTCAGGGGAGGGAGAGAAGTACCATGGGTTATTGCCTACACTTACGAAAGCTGTCAATAAAAAAATAAATTAATTTTAAAAAGTGAAAGACCTATTCAGTGCTCTGCTTATCTCTATATATATCCAACTCAACAATCCCTCGTATGAGGACTCCTTTCATTTCTTTGATCACCTTTCAAATACATACAGTTTCTCTATGTTTTCAGTGGGGAAAATGGCCACATAATGGAAAACATTTGCATCATCCTCAAATACTGAGACCCATATGACAAAGAGGATGAAGGAGGGAAGGGAAAAGAATGTGTGTAGACAACATCTTCCCCCCAAAAAAGTGTTATCAATGGGGCAAGAGTACTCTAAATCCTACAGCCAAGAAGGATAACAGACACCATGTCTGGTTGCCTCTTTTCTTGAAATCCTGACAAAACTACAAAAAATACTCAGGGAGACAGAGAAGTGCTATCATTTCAGCACCCAGGAAGTCTTTTTCAACATTAAAAAGAACTAAAGACATAATGAAAATATTTGAGCCAGGCATGGTGGCACACGCCTTTAATCCCAGCACTCAAGAGGCAGAAATAGGAGTATCGCCACTGGGCGCTCTAGGCCACCCTGAGTGAATTCCAAGTCAGCCTGAGCTAGAGTGAGACCTTACCTCAAAAAACCAAAAATAATATAAATAAATAAATATTTGGTTGACTTATTTTGATATGTTAGAAAATAGTCTGTTTTTTTCTCCATTAGTTTAATATCAAGTGTAGTACATGTCAATCACACCATGATTTATAAAAATCCAGAATACGACAATATAAATTCCTGAGGAGCAGTGTTATTATTATGAGATAAACTTTATGTACTCTACTCAACAAAATTACTTACTATGTAAATAAATATTCCTTTTACCTTTTTCTATATCTTTAAGAGACTGCTTTGTTATTTTGGAGACAGTATCTTTATGATCCCTCTTAATTAATTCTTCTTCTGTTTCTTGTTTCTTCCAATCATGCAGAGAATCCAGTTCATCATCTAGGCTTTAAAAGAAATTCTATCACAGAAATCTGAAAGTTTATTACTGTACTTGGAAAAAACTGCTTTCGAAATATTACCAACATAACAAATGAGAAAAATGTAAAAATAATGTTTAAGTACAAAAATAAAAATGTAAAATATGAGACCTTAAGTTACTGATCCTGTTAACCCATTCCAAACATCTCTCAACCTTTTCTATACATTTAAACAGGACTAGGTTAAAACTACATATAACTGTAGCATGCTCTGTAGTAGCCAAGCTTTTTAAACCTTAATACTTTTGAGGCATAGATACAACATGTATTGTTATCTATAGTTTTAGATAAAATAATCGATATTTAGTATAAGGAAACTCAACCCCAAAGAAGTCAAATAACTGACAAGTGAAAAGTGAAACAAAACAAGAATCCTAGGTACTCTCCAAAAAGATGATCTCAGCATTGAAATTTTTACAGCAGCATTGTTCAAAAACACATACAGTACAAACTATGAATTTTATACTTTTCTGATATTAGTATTATTAAGAATTATTATTATTAAAAAATAGAGGCCAGACTTTTGCAGTATTTTTCATTTAACCCAGTACATTAAAAATTTTTCACCACAGAATGAATATAAAAGCTGTGAGATTATTATAGTTTATACATACAATGTTTTCCAAGAGTATTTCCAAGATATTGAAGGCTTGGAGTCCAGCTGGTTATCCTGAGTGATTATATTATGAGCACACTAATTTCACTAATGGGTTAACCCACTAATGAATTTATCATGAATGGGCTACTGGGAGGCAGAGTTTCTTTAAAAGAAACAGGTCACTAGGAATATGTTTTTCAAGGATATATCTTCCTCTAGTCCTTGCCTATCTCTTGTCTCTGTTTCTCAGCTCTTATGAAGTAGGCAGCTCTGCTCTACCACACCTTTCTGCCATGATATTCTGCCCTATCACAGGCCCCCAAACAAGGAAGATAGCCATCATGGACCATTAATCTGAAGCCATGAGTCAAAATACATCCTTCCTTCTTTTAGGTTATTTATATCAATTATTTTGTCAAAGCAACAATAAAAACTAACATTAAATATAGTTTATATTCTCTAAACCATGCTAACTCTTTGAATTCCAGGGTCTATTTAATATTTATAGCATATCTCTATTCACACCAGCCTCGTTTCAAATACTACGTAGCTACTTGTGGCCTGTAGCTACTGTGCTGCTCAGCATACTTCTAGATTAGATCATAAATGTCCAATGGTATGAAAACCTGCAAAGCCAGAAGCCTTCAAGTTATACCTAGATAATTTATTTTTAAAAAGTACTATTAAACATGAGCTGATAATTCCCATGAATTCATAAATTATTACCTTAATGCAATTTTCACTTTACTTGCTCTATAGTCAAACTATCCTATGTCCAAGTCTTCAATTTAGATTTTGTAAAGATCAAATAAAACAGTAATAATAAGAAACAGAAAAATAGTAATAATAATATCGGTCCTAGGAGCCAAGTTTGTTGTCACACACCTATACACAGAGCATTTGGAAAACCTGGGCTACATGAGGAGTTCCAGGCAACCTATAAGACTTTATCCCCCCACCCCAAAAAAGGCTAACATTTGTGTGCTGTCAAATAAACCAAGCACTATTCAAAATGGATTAACTCATTTAAGAGGCAATTTGTTTAAAAAAATATCAGCTCCCAAATATCATTCATTACAATAATAATATACATTTTTCAGCACTATTGTTTTTTTTGGTTTTTGGGCTTGATGGTGCATACCTTTACTCCCAGCACATAGGAGGCAGACGTAGGAGGATCGCCATGAGGCCACCCTGAGACTACTTTGTGAATTCCAAGTCAGCCTGGGCTAGAGTGAGACCGACCCCACCCTGAAAAACCAAAAAACAAAAAAAAAAAAAAATCAAGCCCCTAGACGTAGTTAATGCCACTAATATAGAGGGAGAGTGCATTGAGATGGAAGACTATGAGAGATACTTTCGCCAGTGTCACCCTCAATCCTAAAGGCCACTGTTAAGTAAGAAACTCCTGTCTAAAATGGCTCTCTGACAAGCCAACCTGGGTTTAACAGTGGCCTCTGCCAAGGGAGAAACTTGAAACCTTAAATCAGTTAGTAACAGAACAACTCCAACTTAATAACATCCCAACCCTTACGGAGCCCATGGAACACTCCTGTTTTTGTAATTGAAAAGGGCTTGGGAGGATAGAGGTTACAAGATTTTAGGACCATCGATAAAGCCATGCTCTTTTGGGGGTGCTCCTCAAAGAGCACTGCCCCTTGGTCGGCCATTCCAGCCAACAACCCCCTCCCTGCTATTGATAATAAGGATTGCTTCTTTTCCATCCCCCTACACCCCTGAGACTGACAATGCTTTGCGGTCTCAGTCCCCTCCATCAATAATGCAGGACCCTCCAAACAGTTTGAGTGAATGGTTCTGCCCCAAGGTATGGCTAATAGCCCCACTATATGACAAGAAGCAGTTTCTAAGGCATTAAGGCCACATTTAGATCAAGGCCTTAATATCTATCATTACATGGATGACATCCTAGTATGGAAAGACTCCTCCACCTCACCAGCAGAGCTAAGGGATTAATACCTTCCCTGACTGAGGCAGGCTTCAAAATTGCCCCAAATAAAGTCCAACTTATCCCACCTATAACTTTCCTGGGGACAAAACTCTCCCTCACCCCTGCCCAGCCTCTTAAACCCATACTCTCCCCAGAAGTTCACATTGGCCTCACTTCAGAGCTTTCTGGGGAACCTCAATTGGCTCTGGCCATGGCTCCCTGTCTCCACCAGTGATTTACGATCCTTATTTGACATGTTAAAAGGTGTCCAAGATCCATCCTCCCCCAACCTCCTAAACCCAGAGGCAAATCAGGCCTTAACCAAGATTAATAGTATTTTCTGATATGGCAATTGCCCAGTACTCACCAGATAAGCCAATTCAGCTTATGATATTTAATTCCTTCCCAACCATCATGGGAGCATTATACCAACCCCAAGGAGTCCTGAGGAATGGCTCCACACTTCCATTAGTGGTGCCCCACACATATTAACTGAGATTGATGCCCTTGCAGCCATGATCAAAACTGGGCAAGACCGGGCTCTCCAAACCTTGGGCAAAGGGCCTGAACGATCATAACCCCCTTTTCCCTCACTGATTTAGATATACAGTGGCTATTCAGGATCCACTCCTGATTTCCCTGGTCAAATTAACAACCACTATCCTAATGAAAAATGGATTACTTGCAATACACCTTTTAAAATGGCTCCCACCCCACCTCTTTCCAAGAAAACCAATCCCTGGAGCCCCCCCCCCCCGCCATTTTTACAAATGGCAGAAAGAGGGGAGAAGCTGTAGTTCTTTACCACCCAGGGGATCAACCTCCCACCATCATTTTGAAGGAACTTCCTGACAGATCCCCACAATATAAGGAACTGTATCTGGCACTCCTAGAGGAAGAGGGCCCCTTTAATCTCTTTTCAGATAGCATTTATGCTGTTAACTTACTCCCCTGGCTTGCTCACTCACATATCTCACTAGATGAAAACCCTCTTTCACCACTGTTGATAAAAGTCTCCAACCTCATTTGCAAAAGAAGGGCCACCCTGTTTGTGCAACACATAATGGCTTACAGCCCCTTACCTGGCCCCCTCACCAAGGGAAATGCATTAGCAGATCAGGAGGCCTCCTATGGAAACCCAACAGACATCTTCCTGGCCACCCTTAAAGAAGCAGAAAAATTTCATGCTAATGCCACCTGAACCTTAAGGGATTACAATCACGCTTCCCTCTGATTCCCAAAAATCAACTCCAACATAATATGCTAAAAACCTGCCAATCCCGTGCCTCACTAATAACACCACCTGCCCTTCAGACAATGGGCACTAGCCCCCGAGGCCTCAAGGCCAATGCCTTTTGGCAGATTGATGTCACTCATATTCCCCAACTTGGCCGTCAGAAGTATGTCTTTGTGACAAACAGGAGAGAGCTCAAAAAAAAACCTCATAAATCATGTGCTCTCTACCTTTACCATCATGGGTCTCCCCCATCAAATAAAAACTAACAATGGTCTGGCTTTTGTCAGTTCCTCATTCAAAGCCTTTTGCATGCAATGGAAGATTACTCACCATAAGGGAATCCCATATAACCCACAGGGTCAAGGTATAATAGAACGAACACATCAAACCTTAAAAGTCCACCTTAAAGCCAGTCGTGGTGGCACACACCTTTAATCCCAGCACTTGGGAGGCAGAGGTAGGAGGATCGCCATGAGTTCAAGGCCACCCTGAGACTACATAGTTAATTCCAGGTTAGCCTGGATCAGAGTGAGACCTTACCTCGAAAAACTAAAGAAGAAAAAAAAAAGCCCACCTTAAAAAACAACAGCCCAGGGCTGGAGAGATGGCTTAGCAGTTAAGGCGTCTGCCTGATAAGCCTAAGAATGCCCATTCCATTCTCCAGGTCCCACATTTAGCCAGATGCAAAGTGACACAAGGGTGCAATGACACACTTGCCCACGAGGGGGCACATGCATCATTCACAGCGGCTGAGAGGCTGCTGGCACGCCCGTTCTCTCTCTCTGACTCTCTCTCTCAAAAAAAAAAAAAAAAAATACCTATCCACCCAACCTTCAGTTATCCATGGCTCTGGCTACTTTAAACATTTTCAATATATACAAAAACTCCCAATACCCCCCCATCACCCTCCACTGGCACAAACCAGAGACTGCCCCTCCCATCCTGTTGTGATGGCTTTAGATGGGATGTAGAAGGGCCCCAAAAGGGCCTGGGGTAGTCCTGTGGGAAAACACAAACAAATCCCAGAGGGCTAGAAATGTCTGATTCCACCACCAAACAAAGAGATGGCCTGCTTGACACTGAAAGATCAGGGACGAAAGAAACAGAGGAAGCACCGCCCCTGCTGGCACCACCTGAGTCAGAAAAAGGGAGCATCCTGGGGGATGTCCATGACCTTGTGGATGCAGCCAAAGCCATATGCCCACCACAGGCCTCCCTCTCGGCCATTTTGGTGGCGGCTTTAACAATCTTACATTCCAATGCAAATGTCTCTCTCGATACCTCTCTGGTCCCCAGTGGAGGATGGTGCTTTGAAGCCCAAGAGACCTATCAAGGGGTCAATAAAATCATTGGCACAGGATATTGCCCTACTAAGGGCTGCCAGGTCAATGTCACTTTCCGTGTCTATCCTAGGTCTGTGATTTGTGCAGACAGCGTGGCATCTTCGCCTATCACCAAACTAATAAAGAGTTCCTTAAAGACCAGGATGATTATGAGGGATGTTGATATAATTACTGTGTCATTGACAGCTTTAGGTGACCAAACACTCTCTTTAAAGCCTCCAGGAAAACTAGAAAATATACATTCTCCATACGAGACCCCTGGCATGAACGTTGGAGGACAGGGGTGATGGGAAAACTCTGCTAATATCTATTTCACATTTCCCTCTGGTACTCTTCATATTTCCAGACAATATATCCCTGCTTCCTGTCTGGTGCAAACTAACCATCACATTCTTTCGCAGAAAAAACAAGTCACAGAAAAGATACAAGCCACTATAACATGGGCACAATATATCCAATATGTGGTCAATCTTCTCCCCTTTACTAACCGTCCTAATGCTTCTAACTGCTTCTTTTGTGCATCCCCTACCCATCCCCTGCTAACTGCAGTCCCTATTAATGGAACCCTTGAATACCCTACATCTATAACAAGCTATTCCCAATCCTGCCTTTCTGATATGCCCCTTTGATTCTGGTCAGGGTATGCCTCTTTTTGCCTGTCCAGCTCCAAGCCGACCAGAGCTGAATGCTTCCCCAATATTTCCATAACCAGGACCACTTGTGTGAAGACTCCCACTCTCTTTTGGTGCAAAGGGATAACCAACCCATGCATAAATGTTTCCTCTCCCACTTACTGTTCCCCAGTTTTGATTGTTCCACAGGTGTGTCTCTATGAGGAGGAAGAAGCAGCTTACAAACTCCAACTCTGCCCTGGTCCAAACCTTGCGGGGGACTTCCAAAACAAGCTAGACCACTTGATATCCACTACCAACGGCCTCAAATCTCCCCCGAGACAATTGAACTCTCTTGTGGGTGTGGTACTCCAAAACCGTAGAGCCTTAGACCTCATTACTGCTGAACATGGGGGGACATGTGTGTTCTTGAGAGAAGAATTTTTTTGTTAATGAATCAAATATTGTTGAACAAAATGTTAAAACTCTCAAAAAACTCCACAAGGAGCTGCTTGACCACTACAAGCCTGAGAACCCCACCTCCTGGTTTTCTAACCCTTTAGTCACTTGGCTTCTCCCCTTCCTTAGCCCCATTCTTGCTATGGGAACCCTATTACTTGTAGCCCCCTGCCTAATCAAATTTCTCAGACAACAAATAACTAATATTGCTAAAGTGGCTACTAATCAGGTCCTCGTGTACCATCTAGCGCTATTTGAACCTACAATAGATTATAAAGATCTCACTCAATATGATCACACCACCCCATTATAAAAACAAAGAGGGAGCTGTCAGACAGAAGCAGGGCCCCAGGTGAAAGCAGGCCTAAGTTATCAGACACAACTAGGGCCCCCAGGTTATAGAGAAGTCACAGCAGCCTGGATCCTGGATGAATCTAGGGTCTCAGGAACGGGCAGGAGTAAGGCCCCTCCCCTCTCCCGGGGGTCACAGTGAGCCTGCCCCCTTGGACAAATCCCAAGCTCCAAGACCAGCAGGAGGAGGGCTGCTCCCTCCCCCCAGCCCAGGGCACCTGAATGTCCTGATAAGACTTAGGCTTCGCTCATAACCCTGTGATCTTTGGCCAGTTATCTAGGAAACTCTTTATATGGTATCAGCCAACAACCTTTACGCAGCCCTATTCACCTATGATTCATACCCTATACCTCTTCCCGCCACTACGTAGATCACCTGACCCACTCCCTATGTGCTGGGATGAACGTCCCTATATGCCAATTAGGCATTGGCAAACAACCTTTGAACCCACCAATCCCCTTGGGATCCTCTTCCCACTCTCTCTCTCTCAATTGCTTATAAAAACCCAGTTACAAAAAAAAAAAAAAAAAAAAAAAAACCCAGTTACTTGTTGAATAAATGAGAGCTGTTCTCCGAAGCTTTCTCCTGGGTGTTTCTTCCCATCGCACTCACAGCTGCTCGAGACCCTGCTCCACCATTGCTTGGACACCCTTGGGACACCGAGTCGCCACAGCCCCAGGACAACCAGGAACCACAGTGGCTCAGCAGTTAAGGAGCTTGACTGCAAAGCCTAGGGACCTGGGTTCAATACCCCAGTACCCATGTAATGCCAGAAGCACAAAGTGGCACATGTGTCTGAAATATGCTGCAGTGGCAAGAGACCCTGGTGTGCCCATTCTTTCTCATAAACAAATAGTAAAATATTTTTTAAGGGCTGGAGAGATGGCTTAGCAGTTAAGGCATTTGCCTGTGAAGCCTAAAGACCCCAGTTCGATTCTCCAGGTCCCACGTAAGCCAGATGCACAAGGGGGCGCATACATCTGGAGTTCGTTTGCAGTGGCTAGAGGCCCTGGTGTGCCCATTCTCACCCTCTCTCTCTCCCCCTCTGTCTCTTTCCCTCTCTCTGTCTCAAATAAATAAAAATTTAAAAAAATATATTTTTTAAAAATTTAACTCACCTTAATTTCTACTGTTTTTACCTATTTAAATACTACCTCTTCTACAGAACACCTCATTTATTTTAGCACCGTATGATCCATATTAAGTAGTCAGTCACCACTTCATTTTTAATCTGTCTCTCAACTAATATACTTAACTCACTACTAGATAAACATCAAGTTGAATTCTTGTTCTCAGTTTCTTTTTTTATTTTTAGAGAAAGGGAAAAAAGGATGCTGCAACTCAGTTGGTAGAGTGCTTGCCTAACATGCATGAGGCTATTAAGTTTGATCCCCAGTATTGCATAAAGTAGGGTATGGTGGCACTACTACTGTAATCTTAGCACTTGGGAGGTAGAGGCAAGAAATCAGAAGTTCAAGGTTGTCTTTGGCTACTTAGTGAATTTGAGGCCAGCCCACACTACATGAGACCCTAACTACCTGTGGCAGCTTGAAGGTGAAATGTCCCCCATAGCCTCATGTGCTTATGATTAAGCACCAATCTCCAGTTGGTAGCAATTTGGGAGGTGGAGCCCTGCTGGAGAGGTGTGCCACAGTGGGTGGACCTTGAATTTTATTAGCCCAGTTGTAAGTCCAGTAATATGTTACTACCACCCAGAGATGTAAACTAATTTCTTGCTTGTGTTATGCTTTCCCTGCCATGATGAAGCTTCCCCTTGAAACTCTAAGCCTGAAATAAACCCATTCCTCCCATATACTGCTTCTGGTCAGGTGTTTTATCCCATCAATGAGACACTAACTTCTGTACTACCACACCAAAAGAGAGGGGGTAGATAAAGCAAGACAACAGAGCTTCATTTGACTCCTAGAATAATAACTAGAAAAAACTAGTCTCTTCAAATATTCAGCAGGCTCCAGGATACTTATATGTCCTCTCCAAGAAAAGGCACACAGAAATGTTCTGCCCTTTTCCTCTGCTCAGTTTCTGGTGTAACTGAGGGGCAATACAGTAAGAATTCAGGATAAGTGAGGCATGGTGGTGTGCACCTTTAATCCCAGCACTTGGGAGGCAGAGGTATGATAATCACTATGAGTTCAAGGGCAGCCTGGAACTACAGAGTAAGTTTCAGGTCAGCCTGGGCAAGAGTGAGATTCTACCTCAAAAATACAAAAAAAAAAAAAAAAAAAAAGAATTCAGGATACATTACCAAGTCACATTTACGTGTTTGACTGAACTGCAAAAAGGTGTTGTATAATGCTTTCTTTCATCAGAGTAACATCTTAATGATGAATCAACTTTATCTCCAGAGCAGTAAATATCCAAATCATCTGTTAATAAAAATTACATAATCATATCAGATATTATCTCATTCTAGCTAAAAGACATCAAAAATCATTAAATGATTTCTTATCTGTTCCATTAATGTGAGCTTACAAAACACACATCAAAGTTTATATTTATATCCTATTTTATTACAGGATACTTTTCCATTATTATTTTACTTAACCCTTGCAGTAACCATACTAAGTAAGCAGAATAGGTGTTCTTAATTTAATATTAGCCTACAGGGATTGGGAACAAAAATCCAGAGAATTGATGTGAACCAGTTTGTTACTTGGTGTGGTAGTTTGAATAGAAGAACCCCAATATATTCAGTGTCTTATTCGTTTGAAGTTTGCATCTGCAGCCACCTGGCTGGAGGCAGTGTCACTGGGTGGATCTTAAGGTGTGGTGGTGGGTTTGAGATTTCAATCTAAAGATATGCAAAGTGTGCTTAGCTGGGGTTCCTGAAGTGTGCTGTATGGCTTTTGGCTTTCTCTATCTCTGTGTGTTTGGTCCTATGAAGGCAGGCCAGCTTCTTCTGCCATTATGGAACTTCCCCTGGATCTGTAAGCTTCAATAAATATCCCTTCCTCCATAACTGCCTGGTCTGAAGTTCATCTGAGCAAACCTGAAGATGTCTGCTACACTTGGTAATCCAGAACAGTTTGCTTTCCTCAATGTGCCTCACTCAATGGTCCTCAAACATTTGTTTCAATAAATAGCTGGCTTCAAATCCAGTGAAAAGTAAAACTTCTAAGACAAATTCAGATGTAGTTATGGTTTAAATATGAGCTGTCCCCTATAGGCACACATTTAAAGCATTTGATTCTCAGCTGGTTGGCATGATTTGGATGGTTATGGAAACATTAGGAGGTAGAATTTAGTGACAGAAAGGACACTGAGGGTGGGTCTTTGGAAGTATCTTGTCCTTGGCTCCTTTCTGTCAGCCATGAAGTAAACAAGCTCTCCTCTATTGCATGTTCCTCACCACAATGTTCTGCACAAGAGCATGGAGCCAAACAACCATGAACTGAACCCTCTGAAACTGTAAGTCAAAATAGCCTTTCTTCATTTAAGTTTCTTTTCTCAAGTATCTAGTTACAGTGACACACAAGCATATTTCAGATGTTGTGTCAAATGAACCTTTCTCTAAAATTCATTATTACTAATCCCCATCACTCCCATATAAAGCCAGGCATGGCCACGCATGCCTGTAAACCAAGTGCTGAAGGGAGAAGAGACAGGATTGCTGGGGCTTAGTGGTCAGCCAATCTAACCAAAAAACCGTGGGAGTTCAAGGTTCATCGAGAGACTGTCTCAAGGAAGTAAGGCTGAAGAACAACAGAAGAGAATATCATAATACCTCCTCTGATCTCTGCATGTATGCACACAAGCTGCACACATCTGCACGCACGCGCGCACACACACACAAGTGCATACCCCACACATATGACATGCACACACCAAAAAATAAAATAAACACACACACACACACACACACAATATTCTATTGGCTTACCTGGGGAGGTTAGAGATCTTCTCTTATATTTATCCTGATCGAAATTTGAAAACTCATGCTAAGAAAAGAGAGAAAACAGTTTGCACGCTGAGTGAATTTATCTTAAATTTTTTTTTTTGCCACAAATTATGTTAATTACTAAGGAGAACTCCAGCGGGTACCATCATAACCAAGGGATCAACCTTAACATCACTAATAAGATAAACCAACATCATGTACCTATTGACTCATCAGAGCAGCCCACACATTATTCATGTCGTAATTCTGCCAACAATCATTAACTAGAATCTAATCACAAGGTATCCATCAGACAACTAAACTGAGGAATATTTAAATGAACAATGGTCTTTTATATTGAAAAGTACTGTTATGAAAAACATTGGGCATCTACTGCATAGTATGCAATGTTATTCTGGTTGGATCTGTGCTAGGAAAGAACATTTCTACACAGGACATGATTGAGACAATAAGTGAAACCCGAAGATAAATTTATGGATTACATGGTGTTATTTATAGGAAAACCAAACTAAAGTATTTCTATTAGTTATAATAGTTCAGGCAGTGGTGTAAAGCAATGTGGCAAATGTTACCAACTGAATCCAGAGCACTCATACAGCCCCTCCAGGGCGCTCACACCCCCCGCAGGGCGCTCACACCTCCCCTGCAGGGCGCTCACACAACCACACCCCCCCAGAGCGCTCACACAGCCCCCCAGGGCGCTCACACCTCCCCTGCAGGGCGCTCACACAGCCCCCCCCAGGGCGCTCACACCTCCCCTGCAGGGCGATCACACAGCCACCCCCCCAGGGCACTCACACAGCCCCCCCAGGGCGCTCACACCTCCCCTGCAGGGCGCTCACACAGCCACACCCCCCCAGGGCGCTCACACAGCCCCCAGGGCGCTCACCTCCTGCAGGGCGCTCACACAGCCACACCCCCAGGGCGCTCACACAGCCCCCCAGGGCGCTCACACCTCCCCTGCAGGGCGCTCACACAGCCACCCCAGGGCACTCACAGCCGCCGGCACCGCACACAGCTGAGGCGGCGGCTTCGCGGCAGTAAGGACCCCTGCACACTCACCGGAACAAAACAGGGTCCCGAGAGGCCGTAGCGGCTTTTGAGTCGTTCCACTACGAGATCCTGACCGGGCGGCTTGACGACCCTGGGCTCCATGATGGGCCGCCCGCCGCGGTGTCTCCCTGGGAACGAAGGCGCGCTCACACTCACGCCGCGCGGGAGGGGCGGCACCGCTCACGGCGCGTGCGTGCGTCATGACGCAGCCCGCCCCAGCAGGGCTTCCGGAAGGCGGGCTCAGGCCCGAGCGGGCTGGCTTGGCAGCAAATCCGCTCTCTATCAAAGCACCATGAGCTCGCCCTCCGTAGACACTTGGCCCCGCCAGCAGCAGAAGTAGCTTCTGCAGAAAGAAGGGGCCGCCCTGGATGCCTGGCCCACCAGGTTTTCACCTGGGACACTGAAGATTGGAATCCGCCAGACCAGCTGAGGAAACTTCAGCAAGTGGGTTTAGTGTGCGGATGGACTTCCCCAGACACACCTGTCTCTTCGTCCAAAGTGGCCTTTGCTATCACACATGACGAATCAAGAATCCAACACTAGGCACATAGAATGCAGAGGAGTGTATCCCCTGCCTGATTTCCTAGGCGGTATAACAGGATCTGAAACATAGACCCTGTAGTCTGAGGATCTCGACTTCCAGGACCTAGGGAAACCCTGTCTCAAAAAAAGGAACGGGGACGGGGGGAGTATTTGAAGGTTGAAGGGTTAATGAAGTTCTGAAGTTGCTAGGACAAGCTATCACTAAAACTGAGGCTTGGGAATGAAGTTCACATTCTTTGGTAATAACATTTTCCTAGACCTTGGGTCTGAAAAACATCTGTTCAATAGGACGCCACTGTTCTATACAATAACATATTCATATCCTGAAGACCCTACAGTTTAAATCTTAAACGTTGTAATTTTCTCCTCAGCGAGGAAAATGGCCTTGTTCCTAGTTTTCCTCAACCTACATCCTTGCTTATGTTCTTCTCGCCCCTCATTTTATATAAATGTCAGTTCAGCTGTAAATATGCCACTGTAGCCTCTCAACAGAGAAGAGGTTTCCTGTCACTTCACTGCTTGACCCCAATAAGAGGTCTAGAGCTGTTGAGGTATGGTTTCCTTTTTCATTCACTTCACCCCAGTTAGTTTGGATCCCAATTCAGATCTAACAAAAGGTAAACTCTTTTCCCAGTACCTACAACAGAACACAGCACTACGTACTTCAATCTTTATTGACCTTACAACTTAAAACATGTTTTAAACAAACGGGCACTGATGTAATCCCTTTTCTAAATTGTGATTGTTAGGTGGATATATGGACTCCAAATATTTCGGATTTTTTTGTTGTTGTTGACTTTTGTTTTTTGAGGTAGGGTCTTGCTGTAGCCCAGGCTGACCTGGAATTCACTATGTAGTCTCAGAGTGGCCACAAACTCATGTGATCTTTCTACCTCTCCTCCCCAGTGCTGGAATTCAAGGTGTGTGCCACCACACCCAGATCTGGATTATTTTTAACGTTCTAAAATGCCCAAATTTTAGAGGACTGATACTGTAGCAAGAAGATAGCCAGCAAAGTTGGCATGTAAAAAATAAACACTTTTGCCATGAATTATTACTTAAAATGTATAATGAATTACTTTAATGTTTAAGCAGATTTTTATGAGCATACAAAATCAGCAGTTTGAAGCACAAATGCATACCAATGTGGATTTATATTAGGGACTAAATAACAAACCAGTGTTCTTTCCTCTAATGTGACACAAAGATGTTCTTATCAATGCCTCACGTTACTGTTTTTGTTGTTGTTGTCTTTAGGGTCTCACTCTAGCCCAGGCTGAACTGGAATTCACTATGTAGCCTCAGGGTGGCTTTGAACTTAGTGATCCTCCTACCTCTGCCTCCCAAGTGCTGGAATTAAAGGCGTGCACCTCCATGCCCAGCCTTTTTTTTTTTTTTTTTAAAAGAGGGTGCTAGCCGGGCGTGGTGGCGCACGCCTTTAATCCCAGCACTTGGGAGGCAGAGGTAGGAGGATCGCCGAGAGTTCGAGGCCACCCTGAGAGTACATAGTTAATTCCAGGTCAGCCTGGACCAGAGTGAGACCCTACCTTGCAAAAAAAAAAAAAAAAAAAAAAAAAAAAGGGTGCTAAAGGCAGAGAGACAGACAATTGGCACGTCAGGGCCTCAGCCACCGCAGTCAAATTCCAGATGCTTGCCTCACTTTTGTGTGTCTGGCTGAAGTGGGATCTGGAGAGTCAAATATGGGTCCTTAGGCTTCGCAGGCAAGCGCCTTAACCTCTAAGCCATCTCTCCAGCCCTCAAGTCACTTTTAAACATCTTTGTAATAATACAAACACTAGAAAAGTCAGTTTAATGTCATTTTTGTCAAATTTTGGGTCAATTCATAACCTTAATGCTTTAGGATAGTTTAAAATCTTTTTAAAAGCATTTGATGCTTGATGTAGTGGCATATGCTTGTAATCATAGCAATTGGGAGGCAGAGGCAGGAGGATCAGGAGTTCAACGCTACTGCAGGAGGGTAAGAAGAGAAAGCTAGCTCCTTTTTGGTAGTTTCAGTTAGAGATTGAGGCCCAGAGAGAACCAGGAGATGCCATCTCATCCTGACACACTAATGGAACTCGTTTCTGTTCAAGAATGACCTACAGTGCCCCCTGCTGCCCACTCTCTACAGTGCTTACCTGGAGGCCCAAATGGGCTGTCCCATGTCTCCAAATCTACAAACCAATCAGGTCTTCCCATTAACTATAAAGGCTGTTATCTTCACCCTGTGCTAACTCTGCCCTGCTCAGATCCAATCAGTTGTACCTGCCATTCTTTGCTTAGGCCATATGGAGTCTGATTCTTCCTCACTGAAGCCTGGCTGGGTTGGGGCGGGGGGCATAATACAGTTTCTTGGTCTGGGAGAACTTTTCTGCTTGCCTTTGCTTTATAGTTTGGGGTAACTTCTCATTTTGATTATATACATGATTTTCCTCTGTTGTCTGACTCTGCCATGTGTGTATTTCCCTTACAATCTAGCTCTACCATATGGGTACTCTAACTCCAGGCCTGCTACCTTAAACTCAAGGTAACCATGAATCAAACTCTCTTCATTACTCATTTCTCCTCTGAATTTCTTGGTCTCTGCTTTGTTTATTTTCCCTTAGTCTTCCTTGAGTCTCACCATTTGCCCTCTGAACTTCCTTCTATAGGAAAGCACACAGCAGGTACCATGTGTGTTCCACCTAAATCTTACACAAGCTTCTAAATTCTATCCTCCACATGCTTGTGACTCTAACTCATTCTTCCTTGAAAGCCTCAATTTCTCTTAAATTAATTTTATGAACTATACAATGTTCTCTTACATGAGCTTTATAAACTATCCTCCACATGCTTGTGGCTTTATTCGTCCTTCCTTAAAAACCTTCAATTTCTCTTAAATGAATCTTATGAACTATACAATATTTCCCACTTAAGTGCATGTTTTCTATGTACCATGTTTATGGACTCTGCTCCAGCCTTCCTTCCTATCTCCAATCTCCCTTAAATAAACCCCACAATTGTGATTTCTCTCCTAAACTTAATAATTCATAATTTATCCTTCTGAGTCCATCTTTATTAATTATTTGTTAGGACAGAACCCAAACTTGGGGTTCATAAATTTGGGGATAACCCCAAATTCTGCATCACTATATAAGAGAGATCATCTCAAAAAAATGCATTTACTATTCTAAAATCATAACACTGGGGGCTAGGAAGCTGGCTCAGGAGTTACAGGCATTTGCTTGCAAAGTCTGCTGGCCCCAGTTCCTATGTAAAGCCAGTTGCACAAGTGGCACAAGCAACAGGCATGTCTACAGGGGCAAGCTCTGACAGATACACACACATACACACACACACACAGAGTGAGACAGAGACAGACACACAGAGAAGAATAAATATAATTAAAATAAAATCATGGCATCAACTCAGTTGAGAAGCTACAACACTTTTACATCAACTTATATTACACACGTTTTCCAGAAAATAAGCTTGTTCTAAGTACTAAATGTGCATGTAATATATGAAAGAGTCAATTTGGGTCAGGTTTATTTCAGATACCTGGGCTTTATAGACAAATGGATTCAGTGTTCCATGACTCATTATGCAAACCACTTACCACATTTCTTGTTCTCATTTGACTGGTGACTGAACAGGTGTCATAGGCTAAGGAGCATCTCTTTTCTTAGTTGAACACATGATGTGAAAGTAGAATGGAATACTTGGGAGTGGAAAGGTTTAAGTCTACACTCCAGGGCAGATGGGAGGGGAAGTATCCAATACTAAAAATTTATGAAAAAGCCACAAAAGGAAACCTACTTGTTAGCTAATTTTAACATGTAATTAAGAGTTTGAACCAATGTAGTCTACATGGATGAAGCTGTTCCCATAAACTACAGGGCAAATCAAAAATCTTAGTGCCAGAGGTCAGATGCCTCTTTCTGAGTTGTTGGTCAGGAAGGCCACAGAGGCCCCCTACAACCATAAGATATTGCCAATGCTCTTGGGTGCACAACAAATCTAGATGTAAAGTCCCTATTGTTGAAGACATCTCATGCTTTGGCTGTAAGACATAGACAAATCAAGCTAGAATTCAGCTGGAAGCTTCCTACCTACTGGCTAGCTTTAGCAGCACTGCAGGAAAGTGTTATACAGGCTGCTGGTGTAGAAATGTCAACATTCTTACCCAGCTGTGGACCCTGTGTGCTCTATAACCAACTTGTTAGGCAAGATGTGCCCAGTGGTACAATAGTTGTATGACTCTTATGGGGGTAACCAACTTTCTAACTGGATTTGAGACCCACTCCACAGAAAGAAATTCATGCCTGGTACTACAAAGTGGCCAAAAGGCATTGGTTAGGGAGGTCCTATAGGGAGGGAACCACCTACAGTTGTTATGTTAAATGGACAAGTTGTCAAACTGCCTTCTAAATATTTATGCTTATAATCAGATTAGTGCAAATCTCAGTCTTAATTACAGAAGTTTCTTGTGAAATGGTCAGAGGTTGTCACAGGAATTTTTCCTAGGGAGATGCAAACACACATCTATTCAGCCCAGATAGGGTTCAGATGACAGAGCAAAGTATAACTGCACCAAAACCAGTTTTGTGAACCAATGACTTTATTTGGGTTACTTAGAACAGGGTGAGAGATTGCATACAGGAACATGGATGACTCAAAGGCAGCTACATCACCCAAGCACAGGTGTTGATTCACAGAACCTGCATATCTCCAGCACACTGCATGACTAGCAAGCAGCTTAGCTAGTAACTCTCCCCAAGCAGATGTATACCTTAGGGAGGGATCTTGAAACCTTTTTCCTAGACTTAGTAACCTTAACACCCTGTACCTCTCAGGAGGGAGCTCAACAGTTATTTATTGCTCCTATAGCCTGCAGGAGTGACCATTTGACCCTTTAGGTTTCAGTTCTCTCAGACTTGTTGACCTTGTCTTCCTCCTCCCTTCAGGAGGGAATATTTCAATTCAGAGGAATTTGCTATACAACAGAGATTAGTGAAGAGATACATAACTGGGAAGAATGCTAAGTGACTCCTGAGTACTAAGCCCTAAGAGATACATTTCTATCATCGCCTCCAAGGCTCCAGCACATCATGGAAGAAGAAAGTAAAACCACCAAAAAAAAAAAAAAAAAAAAGAGCCAGGAGGATGCGAAGGAGCACTATGTAATGCTGTCTTCTGCACATAACATGGCCATTGCCCTCATGAACTCACAGCAGCTATGACTTCCTGCACAAGATTGAGTCAGTTGACATTCTATCATCTATGGTGAGTGCACTCAGCACACCACTCCTCCCAGAACTACTGGCAATTAATGGTTGCTGGGGAGGGAGGGTCAGGTTCTTCAGTGGAGTAGCTATTGGTAAATTGCCCATACTCCACTAAATAATCCCCCATGATCTTACAAACAACCCTAACAACTCAGAGGTCACCCACACAAAAAGAACATGACAGGAGGGAAATGGTCAGTAAGAGTTTTAGTGGGAGTAAAATAAGAGTAATGGGAGATGAATATGATCAAAATATATAAATGTATAAAATTGTCAAAAATAATATATAATTTTTTAAGTGTAAATTAAAGTATCCTGTGTGGATAGATAATACTGCTCCCAGAAGCCATCTGTTATGGGAAAATCCTGGTGTTAGAGGTGGGTAACTTCCCAGTGAGCTATTGGTCACAGAGGTGAGACACCCCCCCCCAAAAAAAAAAAAACAGAAGCTATTGTCACTGCTCTTGACTGCTTGTCAGAACTAGATGTTGAGAACATCACATATTTGATGTAGGACACAAATCAAACTGGAACTGATCTAGAAGATTCCTCCTTGCTAGCCAGCTTTCATAGTATTGGAAGGTGCTATGCAGGATGCTGGGGAAGAAAAGTCATGAAAGTCTTCCCAACAGTATACCTTGCATGTTGCATAACTGTAACATGAACTCTTTTCTGGGGGTGGGGGGGATGCCCAACAAGAAGTGCTTGCTCCCCACAGGAAGAGCACCCACAACAGAAAAACATTTGATTTCAACCAAGTTCAACTCAGTGAACCAAGGAGTTGAGTTTCCTTACAGAGCATGGGCAAGGGGTTATTTACCTTACAAAGCATGGGAAAGGGATTACTTACAGGAACATGGAAATCTCAAAGCAACTGTAGCATTGCTAATGATCTCCACATATCTGTACAGATAGAACTCCCTGTCCCTTTATTCCACCCTCTATATATTGTCTTCCTAAGTGAGACCATATTTGTCACTGCATACAGCTGACACAAGGGGCACCCATGACCACAGGTGAGGGTTTAATGTCTCTCCATGCCCCTCCTTCTATGAGGGAAATCTAGCTACAGAGTAAGTGACTATAAAATTCTCAGCCCTAAACGAGATGTCTATATCACCCTATCTCCAATGTTGTAGGAACATTTTCAGAAGAGGGGGATGGTAAGGACCACATGATGGGGAGGACTGCAAAAGAATTCTGTCTTCCTGATGTGATGTAGTGTGGCTGTTGAAATCATGGACTGACAGCTGCTGTGGTTACCTGCACAAAATTGGGCTCAGCATTCTAACAACAAATGGTAAAGAGATGCATGAGGTCCCCACCCTGCCTGAGAAGGTATGTGGCAGTTAACGGTTGCTGGAGGTGAAAAAGACAACTTCTTCAGTGGTGTAGCCATTGGATAAGCTTAGGTTGCTCATAAAAATACCTTCTGGAGCTGAAGAGATGGCTTAGCAGTTAAGGCGTTTGCCTTCAAAGCCAAAGGATCCCAGTTCGATTCTCCAGGACCCACATAAGCCAGATGCACAAGGGGGCGCATGCATCTGGAGTTCATTTGCAGTGGCTGGAGGTCCTGACGCACCCATTTTCTCCCTCTCTCTCTACCTCTTTCTCTCTCATAAATTAATTAATAAAAATAAAATAAAAAATACCCTCTGCCCATGATGATACAAATAACCTAACTAACATACACGCACAAAAAGACATCAAAACAGATGTGAGATTAATTGGAAAGAAGTAGTTCTGCAGGAAGGAAAGAGAAGGCAATGGCTAAATATGATCATAATACATGATATGCATATATAAAAATTTCAAAAATAAATTTAAAACATCCCCTTCCTATAGCTATTGGCCTAACTTTTAATAAAGCCATTTCCAAGTACATTTTCAGTATGTATCCAACTCATGAGAATTATGTAGCAGTTTGATTTTACAGTACTGACCTTTAATTGTTCTCATTTTACATCTATCCAACAATAGAATGAACAAACACCTTAGATGCACAAGTAATGAATTGTTTAAATGTCATAACTGTTATCAATTGTCACTTTTATTTCTGCTACAAAATTCACCAGAAAAGTGTACTGCAACAATCTAATATAAAGCAAATCTTTGACCAACCAAAGAACATGGCATAGATCTTTTAAAAATAGTCATACTTTATCACAGTAACTGGAAAAACTTCAATTCTATTATCAGGACCAAGCTGCTGAAGTTTCTGAGGTAGTAGAGATAGGAAATGGGGTTTGGGAGAGAGACAGGAGAGGAAAGAGGGAGGGAAGGTAGGGAGAAAGAGAAGGAGGGAAGAAGCTAAAGAAGCTAGCTAAGGAAATAATCAACTTGTTTAAAATGTAAAAATACCTTAAAAAGGACACAGAAGCTACATATTTTAAGAAAAGGCAGTATTCTACTTCAAAGTTGTTTTGCAACTATACAGGAGGCATAAAGATTACAGAAGAGCACTTTGGTTAACTACCTTCTGTGGCTCTATTCACTCATAAATGAATCTCTATGCATAAACGAGTATATGAATAGTTAAGATTACCATATACATACATACATATATACACACACACACACATATATATATGTATGTTTCAGATCTAAAATAAAATTATCTGGTTTGTGGTCCCTTTATTCAAATGGAAAATATCCATGCAGGAAGTCCAAATATCTTAAGAATTAAAATAAAATTGCATATATCATAATCCTTCAATAATCTGAGATGGTCTATTGCTTTTAACAAAATAAGTATTATTAATTCTAATACAGATATGTCAGGAGTACATAAACACAAGTACACCTGAAATACACCAGTGTTTAAACTTTTATTTCACACCATGCAATGTCAATTATAACACATTAAAAAGTGACAACAGCTATAAGCTGCAATTTTACATTTATACATTGGAAATGTCCATTCTCAAAAGCTGAACACAACTGCCATACTTAACAGCCAAGCTTCCATTCAACTGTTTATATAGAAAATTTACTATGTAAAATGATTTTATAGCTGTCCACATTCGGTGATAATAATTCTCCGACTAACAGACCCTTTAGAAGAACCAAATGATTCAATCTTTTTCACAGTATCCATGCCATCTTTAACATATCCAAATACTACATGCTTACAGTCCAAATGTTCTGCTTTCTTCAGTGTTATAAAAAATTGAGAATTATTGGTATTCGGGCCCCGATTAGCCATAGACAGTAAGCCAGGACCAGTATGTTTCACATTAAAGTTTTCATCTTCAAATTTCTCTCCATAAATGGACTTTCCTCCTGTTCCATCATGTTTGGTGATATCTCCTCCCTGGGGGTGGGGGGAAGATATCAATTAATGGGAAGGAGTACTGAGTCAAACAGTACAATACGTATTAAAAATCATCATTATTAGATAAATTTCAAATGCCTACCTTAAGAATGTCATTTGATAATAACCAAGAAATACATATTTTTCAAAGAAAATAAAACAAAAAGGCCTTTCCCTCTCATTCTTAGCTTCTATCAATTACCATGTATTTGAAATTTAGATTCTTTCAGTCTGAATGTTTTGAACAGAGGTAGAATAATGAGGCCAACTAGTGTGTAAGAAAGCTTGAAAAAGAATCTTTAAAAATACTACAGGATTAGGTCAAGAAAAACTTCCAAAATTTCAATTGTGATATATATAGTCATACTTACTTGGCAAAAATTTTCTGGAATTACTCTGTGAAAAATGGAGTTCTTGAAACCAAAACCCTTCTCTCCAGTGCATAGTGCTCTGAAGTTCTCAGCAGTTTGCGGAACAATATTTGAAAACAATTCCATGGTAATACGTCCTAGAGGTTCACCATCCGCACAAACATCAAAAAAAACCACAGGATTGGTCTCCTTTGATAACTCTACTGCAAGTGATACTTGTTCCTTCTGTAGTTTCAATAAATTCTGTTGACATTCTTCAAACTTTTTCTTAAAAGACTCAGCCATTTCTTTTGTTTTAAATCTCACTGCAAGCTGTTCTACTTTTGCTTCTCCATCTGTTGAAGGAAAAAAAAAGGTGGCCTTGATATTAGAGTAACTTATAAGTTGTTCAGTTGGTAACAGATTTTAGAAAAAGTGAATAAAAAAGTAACATGGGAAGGCAGATGCTCACCAGCATAATCTGAGGCAGTCCAAACTAAAGCATTATTTGAAACATTTAAGGGTTTTAATTCCATTGTTTTGGTAATAACATGGTTTGCACACACTTTAAAGACCTGGTCTCTTCTCATTAGGATCCGATAATAATTCTTTATTGTATGCCAAAGAATCTTTATATCTCCAACACCTCGTTCCTTCCACTGACTGACATCTCGATCCCATCTATAAAGTTTGGCTCTTTCTTTGAACAAAATTTCTTCATCTTCTTCTCCAGATTTTACTTCTACCTATGATAACAGATGAGATTATTTATAAACTGATGCTCATAATAAATTCCATAAGATGCCAACAATCCAAATTCCTTAATATGTAATGACATTAACAGAATTTGTAGTATCAGTGTAACTAATATACGAGGACTAGGAGTACACTTGATTTGGTTAAGCAATCATTAAACATTATGTAGTATTCACTCTCCTTGTTGAAATAAAATGCCTCTCTTTAAAGGCCTAAGGAGGTTTTAAAAGTACTGGTTCTTGCCAGGTATTACAGTGCACCCCTATAATCCTAGCACTTGTCGGGGAGGGGTACAAGTAGAAGGATCATGAAACCCTGTTTCAAAAAAAAAAGGGGGGGGCAGGTGTGGTGGTGCACGCCTTTAATCCCAGCACTCAGGAAGCAGAGGTAGGACGATCGCCATGAGTTCGAGGCTACCCTGAGAATACAGAGTAAGTGAATTCCAGGTCAGCCTGAGCTAGTGAGACCCTACCTCGAAAAAAAAACAAAACAAAACAAAACAAAAGGGTGCTTGGTTTTGCAGAGAGTAATGGCTTAAGCTTGTAATTCCAGCACTTGGGAAGATGAGGCAGGAGGATTGTGACAAGTCTGTGGACAGTTGGGGAATCACAGTGGATTTCAGACCAGGCAGAGCTACATAGCAAGGTCCTGTCTCAAAACACCAATACTTCCTTCCATACCCAGCATACCCCAAAAGTGCTGGGTTCTTTTTTTTTGTTTTCTTTTCTGAGGTAGGAACTCACTCTAGCTCATGTTGACCTGGAGTTCACTATGTAGTCTCAGGTCTCAGGGTGGCCTCGAACTCACAGTATTCCTCCTACCTCTGCTTCCTGAGTGCTGGGATTAAAGGCATGCACCACAATGCCTGACTGCTGGTTCTTGAATAGTAATATTAACTACTGATTGAGATTGAAAAAGATAAGATGATTTCCTAAACATTTTTCTCCAAAAAAGGTTACTTTTTAAAAAATTATTTCTTTGCATGTTTGTGTGTGGCACAGAATGTGTGGTCACAGGACAACCTTGAGGTATCTGTTTTCCACCTGCTTTGGGGCAGGGTATTTTGTTGCAAACTGTCTCTGGCCTACTAGCAGTGTCAGGTTTTATGTGGGTACTGGGGAATTGAACTTGGTCTGGCAAGCTTTGCAAGTAAATGCTGCTTTTAACCTCTAAGCAATCTCCCTAGCCCCAAAGGTAACTTTTTATTGAAAAGACTTTGGCACGTATAAGAAATATTCTGTCTCCAGAACAGTTAGGAAAACAAACATTATATTCTAATGCTCTATGTAAAATATTTATTTCTTTCAAACAACTGCACAAAAAATTAACCAAGCAACGTTTATATAAAAAGCACAAGGCAGCGGGACATGGTGGTACATGCCTTTAATCTCAGCACGCCTGAGGCAGAGGTAGGAGGATCACCATGAGTTCAAGGCCATCTTGAGACTACACAGTGAATTCGAGGGGAAGCCTGAGCTAGAGTGAGACCCTACTGAAGGAAAACAAAACAAAAAAATCTCAAGACAAAGTAGAGTATTCGTGTGTTGGAGTGCTTGACTAACATGAACAAGACCAATCAATCTCCAGCACCAAAACCAAAAAATTAAGAGAATTTATACTTTAAAAGGTATCATGGATTATAAAATATAGATATTCTAGAAAAAATTCAGGTAACAATGTCTCAAAAAAATCAAGCCAGCATAAAATTTAAACTTAAAAATGGAAAATAGTGGGCTGGAGAGCTGGCTTAGCGGTTAAGGCGCCTGCCTGCCAAGCCTAAGAACGCCCGTTTGATTCTCCAGGTTCCACGTTTTACCAGACGTAAAGTGACACAAGGGTGCAATGCCACAGTTACCCACACATCTGGAATTCGTTTACAGAAGCTGAGAGGCCACCGGTGTGCCCATTCTCTGTCTCTCTCTCAAAAAAAAAAAAAAGGAAAATAGTACCAGGCATGGTAGTGCATGCTTTTAATCCCAACACTGGGGAGGCAGAGGTAGGAGGATCACCCTGAGACTAGAATGAATTCCAGTTCAGCCTGAGCTAGAGTGACACACTACCTCAGAAAACCAAAAAGAAAAACAAAAAAGAAAATAATGCTCACTTTGGCAGTATAAATACAAACTATAACTGAAACAATACAGAGACGATAAGTATGGTCCCTGCGCAAGGATGGCACGCAAATTCATGAAGCATTCCATGTTAAAAAAAAAAATGAAAATAACTATTCATAAAAATTTTAGGGCTGGAGGGATTTCTTAAATGATTAAGGTGCTTGCCTGCAAAGCCTAAGGACCCAGATTCAATTCCCCAGTACCCACATAAGCAGTGGCTGAAGCAAATAGCACTCCCATTCTGTCTGTCGCTCTCCACTTGCAAATGAATGAATAAATATTTCTTAAAAATTTTTACCTGTGGAAGAGCAAAAGGGTAGGACTCTTTACAATGTGCTCCTCCAGACACAAAATGGCCTGGATTTCCACGACCTCACAGTGCCTGACACTACCTACACAAGACCATCATAATAGGAGGAAAAGATCATGACATCAAAATAAAAGAGACTGATTTAGAGGGAGAAGGGATATGATGGAGACTGAAGTTTCAAAGTGGAAAGTGGGGTGGGGGGGAGAATTACCATGGGTTGTTGACTACAATTATGGAAGTTGTCAATAAAAAAAAAAATAAATTTTTTTACTTATTCCCATTTACCTCTGGTAGTGAGACTATTGGTTCAAAGTGAATATCTTCATTATGAACTACTTCTTCATCACTGCCATCTTCTTCTTCACCACTTTTACTGGCTGACTGTGTTCCAAACACAGTTGCTCCAGTATTTGCCCACTGGAAATTTTTATCTAATGAATAAATTAGTATATGTAAGCATGTAATCTAATTTTTATCTTTTGTTAATGAGAGAGACAACTGGCACACCAGGGCCTCTAGCCACTGAAATCAAACTCCAGATGCATGTGCCATCTTGTGTGCATGTGCGACCTTGCACATTAGTGTAACTGTGCATGAGTCCTTAGGCTTCACAGGCAAGCATCTTAACTGCTAATTCATCTCTCCAGTCCAAATTCTAATTTTTTTTATAAAGCTTATTCCACTCTTACATTACTTATTCAGTGTACCTCATTTCAGCAAGGTGCTGAATATATCTTTACTTTTTTAATAACATATTTTATTTATATATTGGAGAGACAGAAAAAGAAAGAGGCAGATGGATAGAATGGGCATGCCAGGGCCTTTAGCCACTGGCAAACCAACTCCTAGACACTTATGCCACCTTGTGAATCTGGATTTATAGTGGGTACTAGAGAATCAAACCTGGGTCCTTTAGCTTTATAGACAAGTACCTTAACTGCTAAACCATCTCTCCAGCCCATATTTTAAAAATTTTTAATGCAATTTCAACTCCTATATATGAATCAAAGCTGGCTGCAGTGGATTTTTTTAGGGTCGAAATTATTGTTAGTAGACACAACCTAAAGCGTTCTACACGTAAGAAAACAAATATAATAAAGAAAGTGAGATAAAGCATTCTGAAGCTAAGTTTTTCCAAAAGCTGCTTTTTGAAAAGGCAAGCATTTTTTTTGTAAAAAAATAAAAATAAAAAATAAAACAAGGGCTGGAGAGATGGCTTAGCGGTTAAGGCGTCTGTCTACAAAGCCAAAGGACCCGGGTTCGATTCTCCAGGACCCACGTAAGCCAGATGCACAAGGGGGCACAAGCACCTGGAGTTCATTTGCAGTGGCTAGATGCCCTGGCACCCCATTCTCTCTCTCTGTCTCTGCCTCTTTCTCTCAAATAAATACATAAAATACATATTAAAAAAATAAAAATAGGCTGGAGAGATGGCTTAGGGATTAAGGCGCCTGCCTCCTAAGCCTAAGGCGCCTGCCTCCTAAGCCTAAGAACACTGGTTCTAATCTCCAGCCGTTCCAATCTCCAGGTCCCACGTTTAGCCAGATGCAAAGTGACGCAAGGGAGCAATGACGCACTTGACCACAAGGGGGTGCACACATCTGGATTTCATTCGCAGCAGCTGAGACACTGCTGGCATGCCCATCTCTGTCTTCCCCTCCCTCTCTCTCTGTGTCTCGCTCCAAAAAAATAATAAAAAAATAAAAATAAATTAAAATTAAAAAAACAAGGGGGAGTGTTGGTGGGAGGCTAGAGGGATTTGCCTATTGGTTAAGGCACTTTCCTGTGAAGTCTAAGGACCCAGGTTTGATTCTTCAGTATCCACATAAACCAGATGCGCAAGGTGAGGCACATGTCTGGCATTTGTTTGCAGTAGTTAGAGGCCCTGGCACACCCATTCACTCTTTTGATCTGCCTCTTTCTCTCTTACTCTCAAATAAATAAATAAAATATTTTAAAAAAGAGTCTTTCAAATCTTAAAAACAAAATGATGAAAGAGATGGTGAAGAAAAGCTGCAGTGGGGCCGGAGAAATGGCTTAGTGGTTAAGGTGCTTGCCTGAAAAGCCAAGGGACCCTGGTTCAATTCCCTAGGACCCATATAAGCTAGATGCACAAGGTGGCACTTGCATCTGGAATTTGTTTGCAATGGCTGGAGGCCCTGGCACACTATTCTCTCTCTACCTCTTTCTCTCTCAAATAAATGAATAAATAAAAATATTAAAAAAAAAAAAAAAAAGCTGCAGTGAGCCAAGCATGGTGGCGCACGCCTTTAATCCCAGCACTCGGGAGGCAGAAGTAGGAGGATCACCAAGAGTTCGAGGCCACCCTGAGACTACATAGTTAATTCCAGGTCAGCCTGGGCCAGAATGAGACCCTACCTCGAAAAACCAAAAAAAAAAAAAAAAAAAAAAAAAAAAAAAAGAAAAGAAAGAAAAGAAAAGAAAAGCTGCAGTGATACAATTTATTAAGATGCATACACCTGATATATTATCCCCCTGTTGGCAGTTTAGTGGGGCATGCATGCCAAAGAAGTGCTGAATTCAGTATCGACACAAGTTAGGAAGTAACAATTTTTCATCATCTTCTCACAGAATGAAGAGAAGAGAGCAAGTGGGGACAAACAAGTAGGCTACTTCTGGAAATTCCTGGCTCTTCCACATGCTAAGGGTTCCAGGGTCATTACTTTTGTTAGACTGCCCTTTCAGACTGAAAAAGGCTTCACCCCTGATATGTGAGACTTATCTGTTTCACATTTCACATTGATACAGTACTTTGAAAAGTTTCACTGAGAAGCTGCCACTATCTATTTTTATTTGGCATTTTATTTTGCAGACAACTATAAACAATATATTGCTATATTCACTATGCACCCTTTGATTCTAAGTTATTTACTAGATTAAAACAAAAGTTAAGCCGGGTGTGGTAGCGCAGGCCTTTAGTCCCAGCACTTGGGAAGCAGAGGTAGGTGGATCACCGTGAATTCCAGGCCAGCCTGGGTAAGAGTAAGACCCTACCTCAGGGGAAAAAAAGAAAGTTAGTTTGGTGTCAGTGAAGCCATACATTTTTTAATGTACAATCATTTCTGGGAAATGCTGCAGTTGGGGAGGTGGCGCAGTGGTTAAAGGTTCTTGCTTACAAAACCAGCCTACATAACTCCAATCCTCGGAAGCATCCACATAAAGCCAGAAGCAGAGTTGCACATGTATCTGTAATCCCAATGCCCTAGGACAATGGGAGGCAGAGCCAGATACACTTAAGCTCATGGGCCACAGCTAAACTGGCATACATTTGCAGTGTCAAAAGACCTCTCATATTACAACTAAATATAAAGAGCTTATGCTGATAAGCTTGAAACAATAATAAACCACTATTTCTATAAAAAGACTAATTAATAGAAATATTACAAAACAGCTGGGCGTGGAGGCACACGCCTTTAATCCCAGCACTTGGGAGGCAGAGGTAGGAGGACTGCCATGAGTTCCAGCCAGCCTGAGACTACATAGTGAATTCCAGGCCAGTCTGGGCTAGAACAAGACCCTACCTTGAAAAACCTAAAAATATTACAAAATGGACTAAAAATAGAAATATTGGGCTGAGAGATGACATAGCTGTTAAGGAACTTGCATGCGAAGCCTAAGGACCCAGGTTTGATTCCCTAGCACACACATAAAGCCAGATGTGTAAAGTGGCACATGTGTCTGAGTTTATTTGCAGTGGCTGGAGGCCAAGGCGTGCTTGCTCATTCATTCATTAAAAAAAAAAGCTGCAGTGAGCCAAGCATGGTGGCGCACGCCTTTAATCCCAGCACTCGGGAGGCAGAAGTAGGAGGATCACCAAGAGTTCGAGGCCACCCTGAGACTACATAGTAAAGAAAAGAAAAGCTGCAGTGATACAATTTATTAAGATGCATACACCTGATATATTATCCCCCTGTTGGCAGTTTAGTGGGGCATGCATGCCAAAGAAGTGCTGAATTCAGTATCGACACAAGTTAGGAAGTAACAATTTTTCATCATCTTCTCACAGAATGAAGAGAAGAGAGCAAGTGGGGACAAACAAGTAGGCTACTTCTGGAAATTCCTGGCTCTTCCACATGCTAAGGGTTCCAGGGTCATTACTTTTGTTAGACTGCCCTTTCAGACTGAAAAAGGCTTCACCCCTGATATGTGAGACTTATCTGTTTCACATTTCACATTGATACAGTACTTTGAAAAGTTTCACTGAGAAGCTGCCACTATCTATTTTTATTTGGCATTTTATTTTGCAGACAACTATAAACAATATATTGCTATATTCACTATGCACCCTTTGATTCTAAGTTATTTACTAGATTAAAACAAAAGTTAAGCCGGGTGTGGTAGCGCAGGCCTTTAGTCCCAGCACTTGGGAAGCAGAGGTAGGTGGATCACCGTGAATTCCAGGCCAGCCTGGGTAAGAGTAAGACCCTACCTCAGGGGAAAAAAAGAAAGTTAGTTTGGTGTCAGTGAAGCCATACATTTTTAAATATACAATCATTTCTGGGAAATGCTGCAGTTGGGGAGGTGGCGCAGTGGTTAAAGGTTCTTGCTTACAAAACCAGCCTACATAACTCCAATCCTCGGAAGCATCCACATAAAGCCAGAAGCAGAGTTGCACATGTATCTGTAATCCCAATGCCCTAGGACAATGGGAGGCAGAGCCAGATACACTTAAGCTCATGGGCCACAGCTAAACTGGCATACATTTGCAGTGTCAAAAGACCTCTCATATTACAACTAAATATAAAGAGCTTATGCTGATAAGCTTGAAACAATAATAAACCACTATTTCTATAAAAAGACTAATTAATAGAAATATTACAAAACAGCTGGGCGTGGAGGCACACGCCTTTAATCCCAGCACTTGGGAGGCAGAGGTAGGAGGACTGCCATGAGTTCCAGCCAGCCTGAGACTACATAGTGAATTCCAGGCCAGTCTGGGCTAGAACAAGACCCTACCTTGAAAAACCTAAAAATATTACAAAATGGACTAAAAATAGAAATATTGGGCTGGAGAGATGACATAGCTGTTAAGGAACTTGCATGCGAAGCCTAAGGACCCAGGTTTGATTCCCTAGCACACACATAAAGCCAGATGTGTAAAGTGGCACATGTGTCTGGAGTTTATTTGCAGTGGCTGGAGGCCAAGGCGTGCTTGCTCATTCATTCATTCTCTCTCAAACAAATAAATAAATAAAATATTAAAGAAATAGAAATATCACTGATAAACATGAGAAAAATGTATTAAATTATAAACTTACTTTAGCACACTCAGCACAAGCATAATACAAATAATATAATACATATACATATAAATACGTAACACAAATAATCCAAATCATCTTTTGAAAATGTAGCTACAAATCTAGAAATATTAATAAATCAAATCTAAAAGTACATACATACAGTTAAAAGGACAATGTTATCAAAGGGCTATTCCAGGATTACAAATCTATCTGTGGGGTTGGAGGGATAGCTTAGCGATTAAGGCGTTTGACTGCAAAGCCAAAGGACCCCAGGTTTGATTCCGCAGGATCCATATTAGCCAGATGCACAAGGGGGCGCACACATCTGGAGTTCATTTGCAGTGGCTGGAGGCCCTGGTGTACCCATTCTCTCTCTCCCTCCCTCCCTCTTTTTCCATCAAATAAATAAATATAAATAAAATACTTAAAATCTATCTGTGTATCAGGATGGGAAGGGCTATCAGCATGAACAGCACTAAATTAATAGACAAAACACTATAGCAAGAATTGATTTTTTTCAGTTAGACTTGATTTTATGACATGATCATTAAAATCTCTCCTCCTGATCTTACCTTTAGGACCAAAAGCAAAATCTCCAGAGTTACTAGAGGCCAAGTCTGCAAATGACAGCCCTGTACTACTTCCAAATCCAAACAAAGCCGTTTTGCTTTCAACTGTCAAAAGAAAAAGAACACATACTGAACATCAAAAAAAAGCCTTACCTAACACCCAGAAGGGACTTGACTTTTCTATACTCCAGAGTGAGTTGGGGGACAAAATACATGTAATTCTATACATAGTAATGGGAACAGTACCTACAATTAAACTATAGATACAATTCCCAATGAATATTAAAATACTAACCAAATGCATTCCAAAAATCAATGAGATTTAGAGCTATCCATACTAAAGTTAGACATATAGTTTCCACTTTGTGGAGTCTTTAAGATCTTAAAAGAAGCAATCAAAGACAGAATTTTAGGAAACATCTGTATTAAATTGTGCGTTCTGTATTATAAATAAACTCAGTAAAACCAAATGTATCATTTATACATGCTCATCAATGTTTGAAATTCTTGTCTGAATTCTATTATAGTTTCACAATCTCTAAAACTGCTTTGCCTTAACTTAAATCATCTGAAAAAATAGATGTGTGAAGTTAACTTTTCTAGCATATGAAGACTCTATAACTACCCACAAACGTATTATTTGTGACTTATTTAGGGCTGTTGCTGAAAAAAGAATTAGGTAATGAAGACAATATACATGTTCAAAGCAAAATATTGATACTTCCTCCACTTCAAATTTTAAGGGCTAGAAAAATGGCTTAGTGGTTAAGGTGCTTGCCTGCAAAACAAAAGGAACCAGGTTCAATTCCCCAGGACCTACATAAAGCCAGATGCACAAGGTGTGCCTAAGTCTGGAGTTTGTTTGCAGTGGCTAGAGATGATGGCACACCCATTCTCTCTATCTGCCTCTCTGTTCTTCAAATAAATAAAAATATTTTTTAAAATTTTTAAAGGAATAGTAATACTAAGCAGCAATTACTGTAAGTTAGCAGTCTTTAAGAGATGTTATTTAAAGCCAGGTGTGGTGGCGCATGCCTTTAATCCCAGCACTAGGGAGGCAGCAGTAGGAGGACTGCCATGAGTTCGTGGCCACCCTGAGACTACGTAGTGAATTCTAGGTCAGCCTGGGCTACAGCAAGACCCTACCCCAAAAAAAAGAGATGTTATTTAAATGCCTCAACATTGCTAACTTACTAAATTATAGTTATATATGTAACACTACTTAAGTGTTCTGAAAATTTAAACCCCAATTCTAGTATTTCTGCTTCATATAAGTAAAGCACCCTGAAATGCTTAACTGGAATTAATATAACTGAAACAATAGTCAAAAACACTTATTACCTAGAAAACTACCATGTAACAACTATTGCCTTTTATGCTCAGGCAGATAGTTCAGGAACAATACTTTATATTCCCTAATGGAATAAAACTACATGCTTATTTATATTTATTGGTAATGCAGTATGATTTTTCTGATTACTATGTCTAATATATCATACTCCTATACTTAGCTGTAAAGTTTTCAAGTGAGTTCTTACAATCTAACTTTTTGTTGTTGTTGTTGTTTAAAACTTTTTTATTTATTTATTTTTTTGGAGAGAGACACAGAGAGAGTCAGAGAGAGAGGGAGAGGAAGACAGATATGGGCGTGCCAGCAGTGTCTCAGCTGCTGCAAATGAAATCCAGATGTATGCGCCCCCTTGTGGTCAAGTGTGGCATTGAGCCCTTGCATCACTTTGCATCTGGCTAAACGTGGGACCTGGAGATTGGAACCAGCATTCTTAGGCTTAGGAGGCAGGCGCCTTAACCGCTAAGCCATCTCTCCAGCCCAATCTAACTTTTAAAATGTCTTCTTAGTCAGAATGGGTACCATCAAGAAAACAAATAATAAATGCTGGCAATGGTGCAGAAAAAGAGAAACCCTTCCACACTGCTGGTGGGAATGCAATCTGGTACAGCCATTGTAGAAATCAGTGTGGAGGTTCCTGAGACAGCTAAAAACATGTTTCCCTTATGACCCAGCTATACCACTCCTAGGCATATATCCTAAGGACTCATCATACTGCCTTAGAGATACTTGCACATCCATGTTTATTGCCGCTCTATTCACAATAGCTAGAAAATGGAACCAGCCTAGTTGCCCCTCAACTGATGAGTAGATAATGAAGATGTGGTATATTTATACAATGGAGTTCTATTTTGCAGTAAAGAAAAATGAAATTTGCAGGGAAATGGATGAATCTGGAAAGGATTATACTTTGGTGAGGTAATGCAGGCCCAGAAAGCCAATGTTCTCTCTTAAATGTGGATCCTAGCTACAAATGTTTGGACTTGTAAATGAGATGGAATAAAACTCAGTAGCAGAGGCAAGTAAGCAAGAAAGGGGATAGTGAGCTGGGCATGGCACATGCCTTTAATCCCAGCACTCAAGAGGCAGAGGTAGGCAGATCACCATGAGTTCAAGGCCACCCTGAGACTACATAGTGAAATCCAGGTCAGCTTGAGCTAGAGTGAGACCTTACCTTGGGAAAAAAAGAAAAAGAAAAAGAAAGAAGGGAGAGAGGGAGGGAGGGAGGGGAGGAAAAGGGAAGATGTAAGAGGATGGCATTGCATACATATAATGTAAGACAGATTACTGGGGGTAGAAAAGCCTAAGTGAGGTCAGGAGAAGAGATTGAGTAAAGGGAAGATGAGGGGAGGGTTAATCAAAATCTAAGAGGGTATCTATAAATCATAGGGAAACTGACTTTTTTGGATAATGGCACACCCAGAAGCCATAGATTGTTACTAGACAATTTTCAGTGCCAGGGATGGAATACCTTCCACTGAGTTGTTGGCCAGGGAGGTCCCTGATACCCCTAAAACATTACAGGCCATTGCCAAAGCTCTTGGTTTTCCCCCAAGAATAGGTGGTAAGACCGTATTGCTGAAGACTCCACATACTTGAGCTGCAAGGTCACTGAGAAATCCTGCTGAAGCTAAGCTGAAAACCTCTGTGTAGACCAGTGGATAGAAAGTGGGAAACAGCTACACTGCATGCAGTACCATGGGTGAGAGAAATCACCAGTGGAGATAAACAGTGGACACTGCAAGCCTTAAATTTGGCCAAGTGCAATCGTGGCATGTCTGTTACAGGGGAAACCACTTGCTTTCTAATTGGACTGGAGGCCTGTTCCATGGGAGAGAATACATCCATGATACTGAAAACCTATGATGGGGGAAGTCATGAGCTAGGGGTGTAATGTCTGCTGGTGCCTGGATAAATGTATATGTATGCTCACCAAACTGTCTGGTAAGCACTTCTCATAATGTTCATACCCATATGTTAATGCTACTCTCACTTTTGGTTAGAGGAGCTTCTCTCTTCAGATGGCAGTGACCTTGGGATGACTCAGAGACACCATGGTGCTAAGACAAAGTGACAGGAATGCTCAGCACTGAAACATCTCTATCACACCTTCCAAGGCTCAGGGTCCACTGAGGAAGAGGTGGTAGAAAGAATGTAAAAGCCAAAAGAAGGATAGAACTCCTTACAATGCACTCTTCCATGATCTCACAGTGCTGGGAACTACCTACACAAGACCAATATAATAGGAGGAAAAGATGATGACATCAAAATAAAAAAGAGACTGACTGAGAGGGGGAGGGGATATGATGGAGAGTAGAGTTGCAAAGGGGAAAGTGGGGGGAGAAGGGGTATTACCATGATTTATTGTCTATAATTATGGAAGTTGTCAATAAAAAAATAAAGAGAAAATAAGATATCTTCTTAAACATGTAAGTAAATCTTACTTATTGCATGATCGACTTTTACCTTGGCTTGTAGGTTTTGCATCCGTTTCCTTTCTAGTAGACAAGTCTACAGGCTTTTCTGCAGTCCCAGAAGCAGGGGATGTCTGGAGTTCGTTTGTAGGTTTCGTGGTAGAATCAAGGTCTTTTGTCTTACAGAAAAAAGGTGTAGTCACTTCTGTCTGGCTGGTGTGCATGTTACCAGTTGCAATAGTCATTTTCTCACTCTGGGATTTCTGCAGAGGAGGGAATAAAATGCTACACCATTAGCTTCTTTGCTCATCTTAAACCCCAAGAAAAGAAATGGAAATATAGTAAATACTTTCTGTAAAGGTTGCTATGTTTTTATAATCTCTGCTGCAAACACACACAGCAGGAAAATTAAAATCATGATGAAAAGTAGAAGGGGGAGAATTCCAGGTCAGCCTGGGCTACAGCAAGACCCTACCTCAGGGGGGAAACAAAAAAAAAAAGGATCAGGTCCAACTGAAAATAAGTAATAAACCACTTCATTAATTAAATGAATGTAATTTTTTAAAATTTTATTTTATTTTATTTTTGGGGGTGTTTAGAGGCAGGGTCTCACTCTAGCTCAGGCTAATCTGGAATTCACTATGTAGTCTCAGGGTGGCCTCTAACTCATGGTGATCCTCCTACCTCTGCCTCCTGAGTGCTAGAATTAAAGCCATGAGCCACCATGCCTGGCTCTGAATGTAAATATTCTAAATAGGAATAAAAAGATTATCCAAATTGCTTTAGTTAAAAAAAAAAAAATAAGAACCAGTAATTTACTTATATGAGGGGGAGGGGGAGGGGGGAGAAAGAGCACCTTAACTGCTAAGCAATTTCTCTAGACCCCAATTTGCTTTTGTTTAAATTTTTAAAAAATATTGTGTGTATACACAGGTATGCCAGGGCCTATTGCAAACAAGTGCCAGATGCATGTGCCACTTATACATCTGGTTTTATGTGGACACTGGGGAACATCGATGGGCCAGCTTTGCAAGCAAGTGCCTTTAAATCTGAAGCAGCTACCCAGCCCCTCAATATGTTTTATAAAAACAGTAAGGGTTGGGAATTTAGCTCAGTACCAGAGTGCTAAGAACCCAGGTTTGGCTGCCCAGTTCCCACATAACCCAAATGCACATGTGTCTGGATTTCTTCTGCAGTGGCAGGAGGTCCTGGTGCGCCCATTCTCATTCTCTATCTCTCTAAAATAAATAAATAATATTTGAAAACAGTTTTTTTAATGGCATATTACTGTGTACTGCACAAGTCAAAAGAAAAGTACTCTGAGCTGAATGAAAGTGAAAAGACTGCATATTAAGCCAGGCGTGGTGGCGTATACCTTTAATCCCAGCACTTGGGAGGCAGAGGTAGGAGGACTAGAGTGAGACCCTACCTTGAACAAACAAACAAACCAACCAATCAAAACCTGAGGCATGTAAAACAATGCTATTAGGAAAACTTACTAAATTCTTTGTATAGGAAATTAATGGTCTAAGGCTGGGGGTGGTGTTCCATGCCTTTAATCCCAGCACTTGGGAGGCAGAGGTAGGAGGATCGCCAGTCTGAAACAACATAGTGAATTCCAGGTCAGCCTGGGCTAGAGAGAGACCCAACCTCAAAGAGGGGAGGGGAGGGGAGGGAAGAGAAGGGAAGGGAAGGGAAATTTTAATGATCTTCAGTCTGTATTTAATTTTCTAAAAGGAGCAAAATTCAAAAAGAAGCTATGGTATATATGACCTCACAGTGGCTGACACTACCTACATATACCTAAGGAGAAAACAATGATAACGTCAAAACAGAAGAGAGACTAGTTGGGAAGAAGGGATTCAATGGAGACTTGGAAAGAGGAGTGGGAGAAGACTCTCATCATGGTATATTGTTTATTTTTATGGAAGTTGTCCATAAAAAAGTTACATTAAGACTAATGGGGCTGGAGAGAGGGCTTAGTGGTTAAGGCGCTTGCCTGTGAAGCCCAAGACTAATGTTTGACTTTCCATGTAAGCCACGTGCACAGTGACACAAGCACACAAGGTTGCACACGTGCACAAGGTGGTGTATGCATCTGGAGTTTGACTACAGTGGCTAAAGACTCTGCTGTACCAATCTCTCTCTTTTGGGGGGGGAGGCTAATGATGAGGGGCTGGAAGAGATGGCTTAGTGGTTAAGGCGCTGTCCCTTGAAGCCTAAGGACCCAGTTTTGATTACCCAGTACACATGTAAGCCAGATACACAAGGTGGTGCATGCATCTGCAATTCATTTGCAGTGGCTAGAGGCCCTGTGTCCACTCTTTCTGTCTGTCTGTCTCTTTATCCCTCTCTCTCAAATAAATAAAATGTTAAAAAAAAAAAAAAAAAAACTAATGGAGCTGGGCATGGTGGTGCACATCTTTACTCTCAGCACTTGGGAGGCAAAGGTAGGAGGATCACTGTGATTTCAAGGCCACCCTGAGACTACACAGTGAAATCCAGGTCAGCCTGGGCTAGAATGAAACCCTACTTCCAAAAACAAAAGCAACAAAAACAAACTAATGGTGAGAACTAGGCATGGTAGCATGTATCTATAATCTTAGCACTGTGCATGCTCAGACTGGAAGATCCTTGTGTGTCCAAGGCCAGCCTACACTACAGGATAAAAACCAGTTTCTTAAAGTAAAAAGGGTTAATAAAGGATTATACAGAACAGGCCTAACAAATATTTGAGAATTCTTCCAAAGACACAAATTATTAGACCCCATTCAAAAACAAGGAGATAACCTAGACATTCTGAATGGTACCCTGTTACAGCTTGCATGCTCTAGCTCTGTGTGTGTTTATGTATGTATAGATATATGTATGTATGCATATTTATTTGTTTTAATAATCTTAGAAAAATCCTAGATATGTATGATTAAAACTTCCAATGATGTAAGGAAAAACTATATAAATATCACACAATCTTTTTCAGAAAACAAAATACAGGGCTGGAGAGATGGCTTAACAGTTAAGTCATTTGCTTGCAAAGCCAAAGGACCTAGGTTCAATCCCCAGGACTCACGGTAGCACACGCATCTGGAGTTCATTTGCAGTGGCTAGAAGCCCTGGCATGCCCATTCTCTCTCACTCCTCCCTCTCTCTAATAAGTAAATAAAAATAAAATATTTTAAAAAAACAAAATACAGGAAAATATCTCCCAATCTGTTTAATATACTAGTATTAACTTTTTTTTTTTTAATTATCAGAGAGAGAGAGAATGAATATAGGTATGCCAGTGCTTCCCATCACTGCAAACTCAAGATGCATGTGCCACTTTGTGCATCTGGCTTTAAGTGGGTACTGGGGTATCAAACACAGGCTGTCAGGCTTTGCAAGTAAGAACCTTGAAATTTAAAAATTGTAACCAAACATCCAAATAGAAGCTAAGTGCACAGAAAATCTTAATATACCATGACCAAGTAAGGCTTTCCCTAGGAATGTAATGGGGACCTTCTGAACATTTTTAACAAGTCAGTATTATCCACAGATTTAATAAAGCGATCTTACTGCAGCAGTAGACAAGGATGTGACAAAATTCAGCATCTATTTAAGGTATTTTGAGTGTTCCAATTCATGAATAAGAGAATGTGGGTCTCCATTTAGTTAATCTTTCTAATTCATTTGCTTGCCATGGCACAGTATTACCATTTGATATAAACTTTCAAAGTTTACTGCATCAAAAAGGGTAAAGGATCAGCAAGGAAAACAACGGAGACATACTGACCTGAGCTTCTTTAACTTTTTGAAGTTCTGATTGGAAGTCTTCCCCATTTCCATTGTCTTCATCGGTGTCACTGTAGACTCCGCAAAAAAATGTAGGTGGAAGCTTTAATATATCTGCTTTTGCCTTCTCTTCAACTGTTGGCTTCTTCTCCCAAACAATAACACATTCTTTCTCATTATCTGAAAAAATCCATACAACATAAGCCAAAAAAAAAAAAAAAAAAAAACCAGATACAATTAGATGAATCCCAACTACTCCACATTGATCAGCCTCTAAGGTCCTTAATGTAATCTAAAGACATAGATAACATAGCCTGTGAATGCTAATGGAGACATGAGACCACAAAAAAACCCACTGGTTTTCAACTAATATTACTTTTAATAATTATTTATTTATTATTATTATTATTTTGGTTTTTCAAGGTAGGGTCTTGTTGTAGTCCAGGCTGACCTGGAATTCACTATATAGTCTCAGGGTGGCCTTGAACTCACAGCGATCTGCCTACCTCTGCCTCCCAAGTACTGGGATTAAAAGTGTGCACCACCATGTCTGGCACTTTTAATAATTTTTAATGGCCATGGATATAGTACATAAATAAAACTGATAATTACAGAAATGATCACTGAGGTGCCTTTCAAAGAGAAGATTTATTTAAAACACTATAATTATTTAAACAACATACCTGCTAGATTTTCTTCCAATGGTTTACATTTTTCTAAGTTGTCCAGATAGAGTTTTCCATTAAGTTTCTTAACAGCTGTTTCAAAATCTTCATCTTAAAATATAATTTATTATAGAAATTAAAAAAAAATTTTACTACATTGAAGGTGTTCTTAGCCACAGACCTAGACATGCTCTCCAGTCTCATGCTGTCAATCTCCCTATCCAGATAGCCCATGTTTCCAGTTCTAAACTCTTTAAAAAAAAAAAATTAACAAAGGAGAGAAAGAGAGAACACAAGCCCCAATCAGGACTTCTTGCCTCTGGCAAATGAACATCAGGCCCATGCGCCACGTTGTGTATCTAGCTTTCCATGGGTACTGGGGACTCAAACTCAGGCCTAAAAAGCTTTACAAGCAAATGCCTGTAACCACTGAGCCATTTCTCCAGCCCCAGTTCTAGACTTTCAATCCACTTCTACTTGAGCTTTCTCTTGTGCTGTCTTCATGTTTACACGTGCTGCTGTCATTTCAGCACAACTACAAACTCATTCTACACCATGTACAACTCATCTTATTGGGACTTTGAGCATGTTCATGCCCTACTAACTAATCCTTTTTTTTTTTTTTCAATTTTCTAAAAAGTTATTTATTTGAGAGAGAAAGAGGCAGAAAGAGAGAGAGAATGGGCATGCCAGGTTCTCTAGCCACTGCAAGCAAACTCCAGATGTATGTGCCACATTGTGCATCTGGCTTACGTGGGTACTGGAAAAAAAAAAATCGAACCTGTATCCTTAGGCTTCACAGGCAAGCACGTAACCACTAAGGCAATCTCTCCAGTCCCTACTAATTCTGAAGTGGCATACAAGGTGTTCCACCAGTGAACTCTGCCTACTGTATCTTTCACCCACACTTTTAAGACTTTCTAGAAAGTAATGATTACTTTAAATTTCTTCAAAAAAAATTATTACAAATGATAATTTGTAATGATTTTAAAAAGCTCTCAAGCCAGGCATGGTGGCACACACCTTTAATCCCAGCAATTGGAAGGCAGATGTAGGAGGATAATCATGAGTTCAAGGCCATCCTGATACTATATAGTGAATTCCAGGTCAGCCTGAGCTAGATAGAGTGAAACCCTATCTCAAAAAAAAAAAAAAAAAAAAAAAACCCTTCTCTAATGAATGTCATTCTTCTGATCATTACATACCTTCATGATTCCATACATATACATTTAAGGCAAAACTGACCTGTAAGGATATTTGGTGACAAGATCTAAATCAGGGTTTTTTTGTTTGCTTTTTTCATTTTTGTTTTCTGAGACAAAATTTCATTTTATAGTCCCAACTGTACTGAACTCACTCACTATGTAGCCCAGGCTGCCATGGACTCATGACAACCCTCCTACCTTAACCTATCAAATGCTGAGATTACAGGCATGAGCCACCATATCTGAAGTTAGGTGTTAAATAATGAATCCATACTCTCAATTACTAAGATTACTAACGAGAGAGTAGTTTTAAGTAACAGAAGACGTACCATCCTCCTCTTCTTCACTAACATAATTTGGCTTATTCTTATAACAGAAGAAAGTTGGGGGAAGTTGCAATTTGGTTGCAAGGGCTTTCTGCTCAGGAGTTGGAGTTAGTTCATATACAATGAGAACATCATCATCTGAGGAAGAATGTTCAGGTTTCTTCTCTTTTGCTATAACACAAATAAAACAACAATAATAAAACCAAATAAGACCAGGTATTAGGTAACTATTGATATTACTATACTAACTGAAAATAACAACCATAGAACTTATCTTCAGGTTAAAATTGAACACTGATAAAAGCACACATATTTTGGTACAAACCAAGCTCTATAATAATCGTGAGTTAGAATTAGCAGCCTGGTTTAGTGCTATACTAAAAACTCTTAAAGAACACAAAACTTTAAAAAAAAAAAAAAGCCCATTTTTACACAGTAGTCAGTGAAGAGAATTACTATTAATCTTTACATACTAGTCAGTGAAGAGAATTACTATTAATCTTAATAATTTTAAAAGTGCTATCCTAATCACATTCAGCATACTAAATAATAATTCAGTAAAATGCCCATACAACTATTAAAAAGAAAAATCTTCAGGATATCATAAACAAAGATTAGTATACATTAAAATTAATCCAGAGCCAACCTTGCTTAACTTCTAAGGGGTTAACAATTTCCACAAATGGCAGATGATTAGAACTGCATCCATTTTTGCATTTTTCCAAGTGTAAAAACATATAAAATTAAACTGTCATCCTATGGGGAATACATTAAGAATCTAAGACAATTTCTACTGCTGAAAATAGTCCGTCCCATACCCAAACAATAAAAAGGGTAAAAAAATGAGGGGAAGAATGGAATTCTATAGGTAATCTACCTAATGAATGGATAAAGTAAACCTGTCATGAAGTATGCATGTCCAAATAGTGCTAGATAAACATTCAATAGAACTATACTGCCCAGTAGAGTTGCTTAGCCACATGTGACTATTAATACTTGAAAAGTGATTGAACCAAATTGAGATAAGCTTCAAGTAGAAACACATATACTAGATTCTAAAAGCTTAAAGTCAAAAAGAATGTGAAATATCTTACTATTTTAAAATACAGATTAGAAGTTAAAATGCTATTTTATACATATACATTTAATATATTAAAATTGATCTAATCTTTTCCACTTATACCATCTATTTCTTTTTGATCTATATAGCTATGAGAAAACTTAGTTGCATACACAAATGATTTTTTTAAGTCTGCTATAAAGAACTAGTGCCCATCCTTTCACAAAGTTAAACTTGCCCCTCTTTCATTACAGACCAAAATTTACTAATAATATGTTAGATAGGGACAATAAAGGACCATTCTAAGATTTGGATTCTTGTTCCAGTTCTGCTCCTAGCTAGTTAAAGAAGTCTTGTGTAAATCAAACACTCTGTGGACCTCTAAAGTATTCATTTCCAAGGTACTCTGGAGCTATGACATTATCAAATTGAATACAGCACAGTTCTGCCCTGCAGTAGCTTACTGGTAAATTAGCTGTTAGGCCAGGGAATCTTAAACTAGAAACAAGAGCTAATACATGTATAAACAATTCATAAAGTTCACACTTTCATTTTATTTTTAATTTCTATTTACTTATTTGCCAGCAGAGAGAGAGAGATAGAGAGATAGAAGAGAGGCAGACAAAGAATTGACACGCCAGAGCCTCTAGCCACTACAAATGAACTCCAGATGCATGTACCCTTTGTGCATCTGGCTTATGTGGGTCCTGGAGAATCAAACCAGGATCCTTTGGTTTTGCAGGCAAATGCCTCAACTGCTAAGCCATTTCTCCAGCCCAAGTTCACACTTTTAAACACACTTACCAGATTTGATCTTTAAGAATAAAAACATTCTAAAAGGTTTGTTAGTAATAACTAACATGCTTGAAAAACAAAGGTCCCCAAAAGCAAGGACTATCCTTACTATCCATGAACTTGTTTAGCATGCTCACAATGTTATTACTAGACATATTCCCTAATTTTATTCTCAAAAGACTTCAACAGATTCTACCTTCCTGCTGTTCTAGTATGGTAACAACGCTTATTTCTATATTATATGGGCTACATATGCAACATAAAGCCATACAACAGTGGCTTTTAAAAATAAAAAAGATGTGACACTTCTGGCAGACATTAGTGGCTAAAGACAAAGGTTAGATAAAACATAGGTCTTCATTAAGCAGAGATGAAAATAATAAGGAGCAATGCAGCATGAGAAAACATAGATAACACTCAGGTACATTTTTTTTAAGTAGCATTAAAGGGTGCTTGTTACACCATCAGTCAAAAGGGATGTTGCTTAAAATGGCATTCTTTAACATGCACATTGTAGTGTTAAAGTACTTAATTTTGTACAACCAGTTACTTTGCTAAGGACTATCAGCTACTAGTCACCTCAGACTGAGAATGCTAGCTCTATACCTTTGCTCTCAGGCTGTGAGGAAGGGGTGCTGGTCCAAAAGGCCATTGGATTAGATTTAAAAAGGCTAAAATTAAATCCTAGAAAATAAAAAATATTTCATTTTTTTTAACATCTTGGGAAACAAAATGAACATGATCCTAAAATTAAAAGGCCAGAATCCTCAGAGTTGGGGGTGTAGCTCAGTGGGAAAGCACTTAACTTAGCATACACAGGGCTCTGAATTCAAAACCCAGGTCCGTAGGGAAGGAGAGGAAGGGGGAATATGCCAGAACTCTCAATTTACACCAATCTGGTTGCTTTACTCATCTATTTAAATGATTTTATTTTTTGCTAATAAATGGTAGCAAAGCTAAGTCATATTATATATGAATACAATAATCCAATAACATATACTTTGAGGGATAAAAAGAGTAACAACATTGAAGAATGAATAGACTTTAGTGTTCATGATTCAACTAGATGAGTACTGTACTGGGCTCTTCCATTCTGCCCTACAGTGATAAGCAACTTCCACTTATTAAAATCTTTTTAAATAACTTACACACAATCTGTTCACTTGACTATTCACAGGTCAACTTTTTAGAAAGAAAAATGTCTGCTCAAAAAAAAAATTTTTTTTTTTTTGAGGTAGGGTCTCACTCTGGTCCAGGCTGACCTGGAATTCACTATGTAGTCTCAGGGTGGCCTCGAACTCATGGTGATCTTCCTACCTATGCTTCCCAAGTGCTGGGATTAAAGGCATGTGCCATTATGCCCAGTCAAATATTTTTTTGGGTGTTCACAAACCATAAGCACTGGCTTATGATCCTACTTTTACTAAAACACTAGTTTCCTAGTCAGCATCAATATACACATACAAAAACATAACTCTACAAGATGAAGAACTTACCCTTTTCTGGTGTTTTAAATGCAAAAGTAGTTGAAGACTCTTCCTTTGGAAAGGATCCAGAGAGATTTTTGACTTTGCCATCTGAAGATTGTTTGATATCAGGCTCCTGGGGCAGTTCACATTTGTTAAGTTCCACTTTTCTTTCAGATCCACTCCGGATTACTGAAACAGTTTCACTATTATTACTTTTCAAAGGTGCATTAAAGCTAAATCCAAACAAAGACCCAGTGGCTGAACTGTTTCCAAATGCAAATGGCTTTGATTTTTCACTACTGAAAATGCTTTTAACAGACTCTGAGCCAAACACAAACTTCGGAGGAGAAACCACTGCTTTTGGAGTTGTTTCAGAAGTGCCAGACGTTTCCCCGACTTCTGAAGTTGCATCTGCTACATCGTCACCCTGAGTTAAATCTGTCCTTTCTCTCGTGGTTTCTTCTAATACAGCTACTGCAATCTTGCCACATGGTGACTCTCTAGGAGTGCTCAAATGGGTAACGTGAGGTGTTATCAAAGAATCTTTTTCTTGAGCTGTTTTTGCTTCATCAAAAATTTTTTTAAATGAATCTGCAACATCCTGTAGTTTAAAACGAACGGCTAAATGTTCTACTTTTCTTTCTCCATCTGCAAAATCACATGCAGTCCACACCCAAACTCTTTCTGTTCCTTTCATGTTTTGCAAAGTCATGTCTGGCGTTATTCTGTGATTGGCACACAGTTTTAACACCTGGTCTCGTCTCATCACTATACGAACTTGCTTATTATCATAATTTTGTAAGATCTTTATATCACCAATACCCCTTTCTTTCCATTGACTGACATCTTTATCATACCTATAGAGTTTTGCCCTATGACTAAAAACAACTTGTTCATTTTCCTCACCACTGGATACTTCAACTAGATCAGGTAAAGGTACAACAGGTTCGAAGTACTGCCCATCACGTTCTTCTTCTTGAGTGACATCAGATTCCTCATCGGTGCCAACTGAAGTCCCACTCTGATTCAATTTGGCAGGAGACTTAGATGGACTCAAAGCAGATTTAAAACTAAAATTAAATCCTGTAGTTGACTCACCAAAGCGGAAAAGGTTTTTCCTTACAGGGCTATTTGCCAATGGAGATGCATGAACTGAGCTACTGCTTACACTGTCATCCAAAGCATCCTCCCTTAAGTCATAGTTATCCCATTCCAAGGTGGGCCCAGTGTTTTCAGGTTTAATTGTGTCTGAAGCACTTGAAGCATCTGCACCTGAACTGGTATTCTCATCATCGGTGACTTTTACTTGATCATTTGTCAAAAATGTTTTGAAATCTTTCAGTCCACTCTTCATTTCTTCAGCTCTCTGTATTAACTTAGCAGCTCTGCCAGTATCTACAAGTTTATGGGGAGTTTGAAGTGGAATATCTAACAGAAGTCGTTGGCATTCCTCAAATTTCTGCTTGAATTCTTCAGCTAGTTCTGGTGTTTTAAATTTTGCTGCCAGCTGCTCCAATTTGGCATCACCATCAGAGAAATCACTGGCTAGCCACATCCATGCTCTATCTGAGCCAGAAAGAGGCTTCAAGTTCATTGTGGTGGTTATCCAATGATTGGCACAAACTTTTAGTACTTGCTCTCTTCGCATCAGCATTCTTAGTTTACCATTTACTTCATTTTTAAGAATTTTTAAGTTCCCCAAGCCCCTTTCTTTCCACTGACTTATCTCAGCATCAAATCTAAATAATTTTACCCGTTGTGAATACAAAACTTTTTCATCTTCTTCTCCTGTTACAAGTTCCACTTTTTCAGGCATTTGCACTACTGGTTCAAAATGGATATCATCACTGTCCTCCGTCTTATAAGCATCATCATCTTTCTCAATATCCGAACTGTTTGCTTTCTCGGCCTTTTTACTACTTTGTGATGAGAATAGTTTTTCTCCTGCACCTGAAAATCCCTTGAAATTAGGGTCTTTCTTGCCAAATTGAAATCCTTCTCCTGAAGTTGATTTTGCAAGATCAGCAAAGGTAAAAGTGCTACTCGTTTGACCAAAAATCACACCACTGTCATTTTTCTGACTACTAACATCCTGAGCCTGGTTTCCAGGTTCACTTTCAAGATGCTCTTCACTTTTTGGCTCTTGATTTCCCTGTTCCTGAATGCCAAATTTAAACCCATCAGCAGACATGGGGATGGCAAAGCTAAATCCTTCTTTTATTGACTTGAATTCTGTATTAGAACCCTGAAACGTAAATGAAGGTGGATTTTCTTGATCCACATGTCCAAATTTAAATCCCTGGTCTGTAATACCAAATTTAAAAGTTTTTTCTGGAAAGTTACTTTTAAATCCTGTTCCCACCTGACTTCCAGCAGACTCATTTATCTGTGTTTTTGAACCCACTGTAAAAGCTGAAGTTGCTTCTGCAATAGGCTTATGAGTTGGCTTGGAGGAATCACAAGCCACACATTTTAAAGAAGAACTCTCATTTTGTACAAAGCAAGCACCACAGTCCCATTGTCCTTCCTTCTTGGTGAACAAGCCTTCAAATCCATTCTTTGACATCTTGCTAGTTTCTGAAGTGGCAGGAGGTGGAGCTGTAGTTGTAGAGTGATTCTGTTTATTTGGATTCTGACAAGCAATACATTGGGTTGCACTTGCTTCATTTCGTACTAGGCATGAAGTACAATCCCACTGTCCTTCCTTTTTGGTGAACATTCCTTCAAATCCACTCTTGGGCGACTTGCTTATCTCTGAAGTACCAAATTTGAAAGAGGCAGGTGCTGGAACAGCAGTAGTAGATGGACTTGTTTTAACAGGATTCTGACAAGCAACACATTTTGTAGCATTTATTTCATTTCGGACTGAGCATGAATTACAATCCCACTGCCCGTCCTTCTTAGCAAACACGTTCTCAAATCCACTCTTTGAAGTTTTACTTACATCTGAAGTACCAAACTTAAAAGAAGCAGGTGATGATACAGAAGTAGTAGGTAGATTTTGTATTTTTGGATTTTGACAAGCCACACATTTTGTAGAATTTCCTTCATTTTGTACCGAGCACACATTGCAATCCCACTGGCCATCCTTTTTAGAAAAGAGAGACTTAGGAAGATCTCCTTGACCAAATTTAAAAGAAGTTTGAACAAATGAAGATCCACTTTTGTTAGCAGACTTGGTGTTCTGACACGCAATGCACCTTGATACAGTAGGCTCATTTCTTACTAAACATGTACTGCAATCCCAGTGGCCTTCTTTCTTTGGAGTCATCAGCGCAAGTCTATCTTGAGCACTTTCTGGACCAGCTTTAGAAACATTGCCACTTTCAACTAATGGTGGACCTATGAGATCTTTACTGCTTGAGTTTACATTTTGGCATGATATGCATTTCTTAGCTGTTGCAGCATTCTTTAATGAGCAGCTGTTACAATGCCACCAAGACCCTTCTTTCTTTGTAACTTGGAAATCAAAATTCAAGTTCCCAGCATCAGATTTGCAAATATCCTTATTATCATGATTTGTGGGTTTTTTTACAGTTCTGATACTGTGACTGGGTGTTATGGCTGCATTTGTTCCAGATGCTTTTAAAATGTCTTGAGCCTCTTCAAATTTGCACTTAAATAGTGATGCTTCCTCAGGAGTTTTGAATCTAATTGCAAGCTGTTCTGGTTTTGGCAACTCATCAGCATAATCAAGGGCATGCCATACAAAAGATCTGTCTGAGCCAGCATTTGGTGTCAGTTTCATATCTGGGCTAATGTAATGATTTGCACAGATTTTCAAGACTTGTTCTCGTCTCATTAGAAGGCGAATTTTACCAGATGTTTTATGCCTTAGTATTTTTACATTGCCTATCCCACGTTCCTTCCATTCTTTGGATTCTCCATCAAAACGGAACAATTTTGCACGATTGCAAAAGAATTCTTCTTCATCTTCCTCACCCGTTTTTACTTCAATCTTATCAGGAAGAGGCACCACAGGCTCAAAATGAGGGCCATCATCATCATCATCACCATGGGCACTTCCTCCATCTGTATCATGACTTTTATTTGCCAGGTCTGAAGCAGGTGTTCCAAATACGGATTTCCCTGGGCCATGGAAAGTAAACATATCATCATTTCGACGAAAACCAGAATTCTTTTGCTGATTTGGGCCCACATTTTCTGTAAATGAGATTCCAGACACATTTTTACTTCCAAAATTGAATGTATTCCGGGGCCCAATGGTTTGACCCGGAACTGGTTTTGGTCCACTATAGCCATCTCCTTGCAAAGGTTTATCTGAAGTCAAGAGACCTAAAAGGCTTTCACTATTACTGTAAGTTGTAGAAGGAGGCTGTGTCACAACCTGTGGTGAAGAAAATGTGAAGTCACCATCATTTGATTTGAAATTTGAGTTAAATTTAAAAGGAGTCGGCTGTGTTGTATGTGCTGGTGTTGACAGGGGTGGTCTTATTCCTTCACCCGGCATAGGCTGAACAAAATTAGTTTTACCAAACTCCATAACCTTTGACTCAGCTGTTCTTGAACCATGAGCTACAGCTGGAGGTTTTGTGAAATATCCTGGTTCTGGCAAGGGTGGATTTGTGCTTGTCTGTTGAACATTATAATTAAAGTAATCATCACCCCTAGGTGATAAAATTCCTGTTGCAGGAGACTCAAAACGCAATGGAGGACCATACATCTCCTGAGAGAACATACAAGCAGATGAATTTTGCACTGGTGGTGTGTGCATCTGCTGTGAATAGGCATAAATATGCTGTTGAGGTGGAAGTCTATTCATGCCATAAACAGGACCCTACAAGAAAAATTAAAATATTTTATAGACTGTCCACAAAACTATAGAAATATATACAAACCAATTCTCACAAACTTCAAATATGAGTATTACTAGGTAAAGAGGTATCATTAAGAAAAAGCAGCATTACTACTTGCATATACATTACATATAATGCATATATACTTGCCACATAATGAAAATTCAGATAGCATCTTAAGAAATCTATACACTTAACAGAATATCTTCTTCATTCAATCAACAATTTATCAAATGACATAAACAGTAATGAAGATGATTAAAATTTATTGAGAATTTATTAATGTACCATTGGGCACAGTTTGAAACACTTTACCTCATTTTAAGGTTCCCAAAACCCTATTAAGGTATTATTTTTCTCATGTTATATGTGAGGTACACAATACAGAGGTTAAGAAACTTGCCCAAAGTTATAATTGAACAAAGACCTAAATGCACCTAAACCCTCTCATCCTAAAGCCCTCACATTCAACTACTATTGTAATCTTGGTTCTTAACAGTAATGTAAGCACATCAAGCCTAGAAAAGCAAGGGCATAGTAGTACTATTTCCATCAAAATAGAATGATAAAGGTCCCAATACTGCTCTTTTTTTTTTTTTTAACTTTTATTCTTTTTATTTATTTATTAGAGAGAGAAAGGGAAAACGAGAGAATGGGCATGCCACGGCCTCTAGCCACTGCAAACCAACTCCAGACGCATGTGCCACCTGGTGCATCTGGCTAAGATGGGACCTAGAGAATCGAACCTGGGTCCTTAGGCTTTGTAGGCAAGCGCCATAACCTCTAAGCCATCTTTCCAGCCCAATTATGCTATCTTTAAAATATTCTAAGTATTTACCTACTTTTATAACACAAAAATAAGATTACCAAGAAGTATAATTTGAGAATGGGAATACATTAAAACTGAATATAACTTGAAGGGTATAAAAGGTCTACTACTGACTCTTCCCTTGAATTTCTTTAAACAAATCCTAAACAACTAAAAAGAAAATACCCATAAATGTGTAAATTTTTCCTTTGTTACCTTTGTGGGAGTAACATTAGATGCTGGTCTGAGAAGATACTGGGAATTATATGCTGGTGACTGACTATAATATACTGAAGGGCCAGTAGTTGCAACTAAAAAAGAAAAAAGAAAGAAAAGACTTAAATTTTATACTACAGTTAAAAAGACTAGACAAGAATTATGCATAAAGATTTTAACTACAGAGATCTTTATATGTCTGTATTTTAAAAATACACCATAGCCGGGTGTGGTGGCGCACGCCTTTAATCCCAGCACTGGGGGAGGCAGAGGTAGGAGGATCCCCGTGAGTTCAAGGCCACCCTGAGACTACATAGTGAATTCCAGGTCAGCCTGGGCCAGAGTGAGACCCTACCTCGAAAAACCAAAAATAAATAAATAAATAAATAGATAAAAATACACCATAAAGCAATCGTCAAATAAACCAGAAAATACTGAACATAAAACAAGACATAAGAAAATAGTACATCCATTGTCAACATGTGCATAAGGAACATCTAGAAAGACTAGGAAAGCAGACTAGTACTTTCTAAGAAAGATGAGTAGGATGTAAAAACTAGTTATTCTCAATATGACAAATGCTAGAAATACAACAGTAACAAAGATTTAAGAACCAAAATATATCTAATAGCCTCAAGGCCAAGGCTTGAAAATCTGAAAAGGAGTAAGGTTACATTATGTAAACTCAAATTCAAAATATTACTAAGAGTGTTCAAGTTTAAAATGATCTAACATAATCATGAAAAAGGTCTCATAATTAACAATAAATTAATTATAATTAATAAAATCATTTGGCTTAAAGCATGTGTGCTTGTGCACGAGCACACACACATGCGCGCACACACATAAACTCTCATGTTGGTAACAGTCTGTGTGCTCCGTTTTGTTAGTTTTACTTAAAAAATCTTCTAAAAGGGACTCACATTGATAGCAAAACTGTAATCATGTGCATATTGGCTATTTTATCAGAAGACTAAGCAACTAAAAGAACTTTTATGCCTGCAAAACAAAGAAATGGAACTGTGACCCAAAATGTACCAGTCAACTCGAGAAAAGCATAGAAAAAGTCCTAGGAAAGGGAAGACGATAGTCTAATTTAAAAATATATATACTGATTTACTTAATGGAGGCCCACTCCACAGAAAGGAATACATGCCTGATACTGAAAATCTATGACATGGGAAGTCATGAGCCCCAAGGGTGTAAAGCCTGCTGGTGTCAGTGTAGATAGAATTGGTATGCTAGGGCTTCTAGCCTGTGCAAACAAGCTTCAGACACATGCACCACCTTGTACATCTGGCTTACATGGATACTGAGGAATTGAACCTGGGTTCTTAGGCTTTGCAGACAAGCACCTTGCCATCTCTCCAGCCCATAGCCTTAAATTTTTGGCAAGTCAGGCCAAAAGAGCCAATGGGTGCAACAGTGGCATGTCTGTTATGGGGAAAACCAACCACGCACTAACTGGACTGGAGGCCCACTCCACAGAAAGGAATACATGCCTGATACTGAAAATCTATGACATGGGAAGTCATGAGCCCCAAGGGTGTAAAGCCTGCTGGTGTCAGGCTAAATACATATATTATGCTCACCAAACTGCCTGATGAGCACTTCTCTTAATGTTCATACTGATATATTAATGCTACTCTTACTTTTGGTTAGAGAAGCTTCTCTTTCCAGATGGCAGTGACCTCTGGGGATGACTCAAAAGGCACCATAGTGCTAAGAAGAAGTGACAGAGGAGTGCTCAGCAGTGAAACATCTCTATTACACCTTTCTAGGGTTCAAGGTCCACTGTGGAGGAGGTGGTGGAAAGAATATAAAAGCAAAAGGAAGGGCAGGACTGCTTACAATGTAATCTTCGAGACACAAAATGGTCTAGATATCCATGATCAAACAATGCCTGATACTATCTACACCAAGACCCTAATAACAGGAGGAAAAGAGTATGACATCAAAATAAAAGAGAGACTAATTGAGAGAGGAGGGGATATGATGGAGAGTGGATTTGTGAAGGGGAGAGGGGAGGAAATTATCATGGTTTATTGTCTATAATTATGGAAGTTGTCAATTAAAAAAAAAGACATCTTGCAGATGCAAGTAAGTCATTCATAATTCCAAAATACATGCAACAGCCTGAAAGTCTGTAGGGCTTGATATTTTGCTTTTTAAAAAGGCTGGCCCCGGTCTTCTGATCTTGAGCCCCACCTTCCTGAATACTGGGATTCTAGGTATGCACCACTACAACTAGACCTACTCTTGTCATTTTACACAGTATTTTCAGTACCTATGTTATAACTATACCATATAAATGAGTGAAATAAAATGGAGAATTTTTCTACTTATAGTATCATGATAGTACTCAGAAAGTTTCAGACTTTGGAGCATTTCAGATTTTTAGGAGAAGAGTAATGCAATCTGTATCATTTCAAGAATCTGTCACAAGTAAAAAGGTATCTTTTTTCATTATTATTATTTACAGCTGCCTTGAGGCAATGTATTGTACTAGCAAATCCTAGATCCATCAGTAACAAGCTATAATAATAGGTAAGTTACCTAACCTTTCTAAACCCATTTCCCTCATCTGCAAAACTGAAATAAATAATGGTACCTACCAGTCTGAGTTATTGTAATAAATGAACATATACAAAGTACTTTTGCATATAGCTAACACACCATAAATATTAGTAACAGTGGTTCATTAGGTATTTACTGTACAGTGTAATAATATTCTAACACATACCTACACACACACAAATGTCCATAGTAATTACATAAAGCAAGTACTATCTCTGTGTTTAAGAGGTCAAATCATTCAGCTAGTAGGACATGTTCAACTTAAAAACCCACTATGGGGCTGGAGATATGGCTTAGTGGTTAAAACACATGCCTGTGAAGCCTAAGGACCCAGGTTTGATTCCCCAGAACCCATGTAAGCCAGATGCACATGGGGACAACATGCGTTTGAAGTTCATTTGCAGTGGCTAGAGGCACTGGCATACCCATTCTCTCTGTCTCTAATAAATAAACAAATAAATCTTTAAAAAAAAAAAAAACAATATGAAGGCTAGGAAGATCACTTAGTAGTTAAAGGTGCTTGTTTGCAAAGCCTAGCAGCTCAAGTTTAATTCCCAGTCACCCATGTAAAGACTCTGTCTGCAGCAACAATATACTCTGGCATGCACACACATTATGGATTTTTCTTCTTTGAACAATTGTAACAGTTTAAAATAAACTAAGTTCCTATTAACTTCTTGCCTCTCTAAATATCATTAAAATAACTCTCCAGGGCTGGAAAGATGGTTCAGCAGTTAAAGGAACCTACCTGTGAAGTCTCATGGCCTGGGTTCAATTCCCCAGTACCAATGTAAAGACAGATGCACAAAGTGGCACATGCATTTGGAGTCTGTTTGCAGGAGCAGCAGACTCTGGTTTGCCCATTCTCTATGACTCTTTCAAATAAGTAAATAATAAGTATTTAAAAAATAATTCTCCAAAGGTTTATGTTTGTAATTAGGCACCTCTTTGCATGTAACTATATTAGTTAATATGTTCCAATTTGAAGAATCTCCACCTTGCACTTAGTCTGAGATGTACACAGAAAGATTCTTTATATATATATACATATATATATTTAAATTTATTTATTTGAGAAAGAGGCAGAGAGAGAGAATGAGAATGGGCACACAAGGGCCTCTAGCCACTGCAAATGAACTCCAGACGCATGCACCACCTTGTGCATCTTATCCTCATGTGGGTCCTAGGAAATTGAACGTAGGTCTTTAGGTTTCGCAGGCAAACACCTTAACTGCTAAGCCATCTCTCTAGCCCATAAAAATATTCTTTAAATAAACATACATGGAGTAATGTAAGATTTGTTTTGTTTCTGCTTAGAATGGCCAAATATTTCAGTAATAACAAATATAGCTTTTTAAGAAACCTGTGCTTTAAGAAAGTAAGTAAACATTAAATATTGGCATGTATATAAACATAAACAAAGACAAATTGATTTCACTGGAGTTACAACTCAGCAGTAGAACAGCAAGCAGGAGGTCCTCCCTGGGTTTGATTCAAAGCTCTGCCAGAAGGCTGGAGATATGGCCCAACAGTTAAGGTAGTTGCTTACAAAGCTAAAGAACCCAGGTTCCATTCCCCAGGACCCACTTTTAAGCAAGATGGACAAGGTAGGGCATGCGTCTGGAGTTGTGTGCAATGGCTGGAGGCCCTGGTGGACCCATTCTCTCTATTTCGCTCTTTCTCTCTTTCTTTCAAATAAATAAATACAATATTAAAATAAAAAACACCAATAAGGCTCTGCCAAAGAGAAGAAGAGGAGAAGAGGGAAGAGGAGAGAAGGGCAAAGAGAGGGGAGGGAAGGGAAGGGAAGGAAAAGAAAAGAAAAAGAAAGGGGGAGGGAAGAGGAAAGAATAGAGGAGAGGGAAGGAGAAGGGAGCGGAGGGAAGGGGAGGGGAGGGAAAGTGAAGGAAGTGAAGTGAAGTGAAGGGAAGGGAAGGGGGAAGGGAAGGGAAGGGAAGGGAAGGGAAGGGAAGGGAAGGGAAGGGAAGGGAAAGGAGAATAATAATTTGATGAAACTCTGAGGATTATACAGTTGCTAACTCACCTGTTAGGGGAGCGCCATGAAAAGTTTGTGACCCTTGATATCCATCAGGTACTGGGTCTGGTCCATAATTCTCTGTGGGCCAACGATGAGGGGATGCAGAGTTACTGCTATTTAGTCTTAACTCCTGCATTTCTTTCTATTGGAAAACAAACAAGAAGCACCTTTAAACATTTAATTATATCATGCCAGAAACAGTCTCACGATAAACTTAACAAATTTTTTGTTATTCATTTATACAGTTTTGGATTTTTAAAAATATAGATTTTATTTATTTATTTGAGAGAGAGAGGCACATGGGGAGGGAAGAGAGAGAAAGAATGGGTGAACCAGGGCCTCTAGCCACTGCAAACGAACTCCAAATGCGTATGCCACCTTGTGTGTCCTGGGGAATCGAACCTAGGTTCTTTCGCTTTGTAGGCAAATGTTTTAACTGCTAAGCCCAGTTTTGGATTTTTTGAGGCAGGGTCTGATTCCAGTCACTGTATGGCCTGGAACTCACTCTGTAGCCCAGCTGGCCTGAAACTCACAGTGATCCTCTTATCTCACCCCCCTCTTAACAAATGTTTTAAATTTAAATACTTGATATCTTTTAGAAAATTCTACTTTCCAAGAGACCCTGGTGCACCTGTTCTGTCGTTCCACCCCGGTCAAATAAATAAATATTTTTAAAAATCCACACAAAAAAATTCTACTTTCCAATTAAATCTCTGGGAACCAAGAACATGATCTTTAATTTGTTAAAATCAATCCTATCCATTCCTTCAGTCATTAATACCACCTACCAATTCAGTAACTCTATCTCTAACCTAAATAATTGAATTTCTCAATCTCCTCTCCATTTCCACTCTACACCTGCTGAATCTTAAGGTTCAGCCCAACTTAAGATACATTCCTACTTTAAAAAAAAAAAAAAAAAAAAAAGACCCAGAAATCAAACTTCTTTTAAACAATAACCATCCTCATTTCCCACTTCCAGGATCGCTCTCTCTCTCGCCCAGGCTGCTCTATACCCACATTTTGTGGAGGAGATAAGCACATAAATACTTTTGAAAATTACTGTAAGAGTCAAGAGAAAAGGTATGCAAAACAGAGTGTAATTAATTCAATAGTATAGAGCAAAAGGACAATATGACCAACTGTAAGAGAAGAAACAGATCAAAGGAAAAATCCGGGAATAAAAGGTACATTTATATAAACTAAACTAAGTAATTTACCTTAATGGCCTCTACTTGTTGGCAAATCATTTTCAGTAAAGAATTTTGATCCTCTGCCCATCGAGGTGGTGTTTTAGGAGAATACTGAAACACACACACAACAACATTATAACAGTATTTAAAACACTTATTAAAAATTTCATAATAGTTAGCATTTCTTTCCTACTTGCCTTGTAACTTTTACTTGGAGACAGAGAGTATTTGGTAGGCGATGGTGTAGAATGTTTTATTTCTGAATCTGCATTTCGCAGGCAACCATTTTTATAAAGAGTACCTCCTTCACTATAGTCTTCAAGTTCCTGCATAACTGAGTTAAGCATCTCTTTGACAGATTCAAGGGGAACAGGCAACTAAAACCAAAAGGCATTATTAGTTCAGGGCTGTAGTTTACAAAACTAACAAAATAAGAACTATAAAACAAAGATAATAATTCTATTATAATGTTTACATTTTCCTCACTTTTTTCATGTAAGATAGGACCTCCCTTTGTAGGCCAGAGTGGCTTTGAATTCTCAACTTTCCTGTATCAGCCTCCCAATTGATTGATTATAGTATTACTACCTACTTTAATAAGAACTTTATTACACTTTAAATAATTATGAAAATGATATAGAATCAAAATCTTCTGAGTCTAAAAAATGTAAGCTGTTTCTATTAACCTCTGTAAGCCGTAGCAGTAGAGGAATGGGAACTAGATAAACTTTTTCATATGAGCAAATTAAGTGAATTCTTTTTCTAAAATATTTAAATTATGAAATATACATAGTAGAATGCACCAGGCAATATAAAAGCCAAACTAAAAGCAGAAATACAAATTAATCAACAAAATATTCAGCAAGGCTAAACAGAATTGAGCAACACCATGACAATCTCACACTGCTGACAACCAGAAAATAAGACAATTCATGGTTGATGAAAAGAAAGATTTTAAAAAAGAAAAAAAGCTCTAAATTAGACTGGGCATAGTGGCACACACCTTTAATATGCACTCGGGAGGCTGAGGTAGAAGGGTCACTGTGAGTTCCAGGTCAACCAGGGCTAGAGTGAGATCCTGCTTTAATCCCCTGCTCCAAATACTCTTAACAGCCACAACATTCCCCTACACCAATATTTATTAAAAAGCAGTTCTGGGGGGCTGGAGGGATGGCTTAGAAGTTAAGGCGTTTGCCTACAAAGCCAAAGAACCCAGGTTCGATTCCCCAGGACCCACGTTAGCTAGATGCAAAAGGGCGCATACGCCTGGAGTTTGTTTGCATTAGGCTGGAGACCCTGGCGTATCCATTCTCGCTCTTTCTCCCTGTTTCTGTCAAATAAATAAATAAATAAATAAATAAAAGCAGTTCTGGAAGCCTGGCAAGGTGACTCACACCTTTAACCCCAGCAGTTGGGAGGATGAGGCAGTAAGATGAAGGCAAGCCTAGGCTAAGAATTGAGTTCCAGGTCAACCTGGGCTACACTGAAACCTTGCAGGGGGAGGGAGTGGGGACTAATCTTGAAATTATAATATTCATTTTGAGTACATTGCCAAGATGACACAATTACTGCCTATTTTAAAAACCTTTTCTAAGCAGGCATGGTGGCGCACACCTTTAGTCCTAGCATTTGGGAGGCACAGGTATGAGGACTGCTATGAGTTCGAGGCCACCCTGAGACTACATAGTGAATTCCAGGTTAGCCTAGTCTAAAGTGAGACCCATATTGAAAAACCAAAAAGAAAAAGAAAAAAAACATTTCTAATTCCTCAAATAATTTTATTATAGTATATACCTAGAATACCAACTATCTAAATCAATACACCAAACTTAAGACAAAGAAAGTGAACACACACCATTGTGCATAAATTCTAAGGCAATTAATTATCAATAGTACTAAATTATAGATAATAACCAGTAACTTACTTTCTGGACCACAGAAAGATTTGAATCACTGTCATCTAAAATCTTTATTAGGTAGTCCCTGGTCTTTCTCAGGTAATTTTTGCATTCTTCTTGTTCTTCGGGAGAAAGGGCATCATTTTCAATGTCTTCCGCTTTCCTGTGAAAAATCTATACAAAGTGTTTTTATGAAATAATTAGGTTTCCAAAACAAAAAACTCTTAATTCAAGTACCACATCTACTTACCAGTGCGAGATTCCAGTAAGAAATTACATTTTTAATAGATTCAAAAGCAGTCATAGCATCTTCAATATTTCCATTTACTGCATCCAATATAGCAAAAGTTATGTGTGCATCTTCTTCATATTCACCAATTTCAGATACCTAAACACATTTAATAACTGTTAGTGAACCTGCTTCAAACCCAAATGATTTTCCAAAAATTTTGTATTATCTAAATGAGATTAACATTGCTTTATTCTTTTGTCATATTTTTGTCAGCTAATTAATTAGACTTAGAAAGCAGCACTATCATTAAATAGCAAAGTAATTTATTTTAGATATTATTTACTGTTGTATTATTTTTAAACCATATATGCAATTAATTCATTAAGAGTTCTCCATTACCTGAATGTCTGCACTATGAAAATGTTTAAACAGAGGATCAATAGGCTCAGGGATGCTGTTTTTCTTTTTGATTGTCTTCAACAATGGCAAAACTTTCTTCCAATAATGAACACTTCTGCCTATGTATTCTCGTTGATCATAAAACGAATTAAGACTGTTGCCCTAAAATAGCAAATTTAGAATCTTACAAATGGTAAGAACAACTGGTGAAAATTTCAAATCAAAACCAAATTTAAAAAAAAAAAGTGGAATCTCAAAGCCATTAGCTTGACTTCTCAAATACTGGAATAACTGCCTTAATCTTGGAAATTATTCTGGTATTAGAACTCAGCTTTTAAAAATAGTTCATTCAAGCCAGGCGTAGTGGCGCATGCCTTTAATCCCAGCCCTTGGGAGGCAGAGGTAGGAGGATCTCCGTGAGTCTAAGGCCACCCTGAGAATACATAGTGAATTCCAGGTCAGCCTGGACCAGAATGAGACTCTACCTCGAGGGAAAAAAAACAAAAAAAGAATAGTTCAAGGACACTACCTACTGAAGCAGCATAATCTATTTTTTTAAGAGTTGGCATTTTAAAGCCAGGCATAGTAGCACATACTTGTAATCCTAGTACTTTAGATAAAGACCAGAGGATTTGTAGGTCAAGGTCAACATTGATGACACAGCTAAGTTCAAGGCCAGCCTAGGTTACATGAGGAAACCCCTGCCAAGGAAAGTAATCATTTTTAAATAACAAAATCTGCATCAAAGTATCAGTTTGGTTAAAAGGCTTAAAATTTATATCTAATCATAAACATGTGCATGCTAAAGTGTTAAATAATGGTCTTCTACAGGCTTATATTTGAGTACATTATTTCATATTATGGAAAAAAATTAAAAATTTATCTGAGGTCTGGAGAGATGGCTTCGTGGTTAAGGTACTTGCCTTCGAAGCCTAAGGACCCACGTCCAACTCTCCAGATTCCACATAAGCCAGAGGCACAAGGTGATGCATGCCCAAGGTTGCACATGCACACAAGGTGGCACACGCATCTGGAGTTCGATTGCAGTGGCTAAAGGCCCTATTGCACCCATTCCTTCCCTCCCTCCCTCCCTCATTAAGAAAAAAAAATGTATCTGAATATGAGCAACTGCTATTGCTTAAGTTCATGGATTTTAAAAATTAAGTCAGTGATCTCTTAATGAACTCACCGTTTTTTGAAGGCATTTTGCCCAGTGCACAAGCAGAGCAGGTTGGAGGCCATGTTTCTCCTGGCCCCTTAGAGTGTTTATCTCACGCTGAACTAAAAGTCGTAATTTTGCTGAGGTTCCAGGTCTAGAAAAAGTTTTATTTAATAAAGTTGCTTTAAAGAAACATAGTTCAACACTTACATGTATGGTAATTCACATGATAACACGAGGATTTAATTAAGTACCTGATAAAAGCCAGGCCAAAAAATAAAATAAAATAAAGGATTTCTGTTTTACTACTTACATTGCCCTTCTGTAAATTAGAGTACAAACTGCGTCCCACCAAGATTTCTGTCTTTCTGTACATAGCTGTTTGCACACAGGAAGTGGCAAGCACAGTGGCTGATAGGAGCTATGGTGAGAATTACACTTCTCCTTTAATTGCAAGTGGCTGGTATATATTACTCCAAGTAGAAACACCTGTTTTATTTAAAGAAAAATTGATTTAAGATAAAAAATATTAACAAAGCTCAAAAATGTAACTTGTTATCATCTTTGCTTACTTCAAGATCTAAAATGCATATTGATTCTGGTGCATTTGTTTCAAGCCTTGAGGTTTCCTGAGGCAAATGATGAAATAGCTGTTTTAGCCATTTTCGAATTGCTGGTAAAGTAGGCAGTGAATTCCACTGTAAGCCAAGCCAGGTAAGGTGCTGAAGACTACCATTATGTGAGCGAATGGCACCTGAAATAAAATGGAAAAGGTTGACTTGAGGTTTGTAAGATTTTTGCCTTTAGTATGACAAAACAATTCAATCACATCAAATGTATCCTAATTAAAAATTGCTATTATTTATCAGAACTAGGAGAATATGATAAGCAAAAATATACTTTTATTAACCATGTTCACTTTTAAATTTCATAATATATAGATTATATATATAATACATATGTAAAACAAATTGGACAGAGACCAAATAAAGAACATCTACCTTATAAAACAATTTTAAACAATGTGCTTTTCTTTCAATAAAAAGCCATTAGGGGCTGGGGAAATGGCTTAGTGGTTAAGGTACTTGCCTGCAAAGCCAAAGGACCCCAGGTTCCATTCCCAACCCAGGTAAAGCCAGAGGCACAAAGTGACATATGCGCCTGGAGTAGTTTATGGTGGTTAGTGGCCCTGGCATGCCCATTCTCTTTCTGCCTCTCTCTCTCAAAAAAATAAATAAAATATTTTTAAAGTCATTAAATCAATGGAATGTCATTGCATTATGCATGCAATAGATACTCTTAATCTATAGGAATTCAGTACTGAGGAGCTGGAAAGGTGGCTTACCTATTAAGGTACTTCCTTGCAAGCCTGATGACAACCCAGGTTAGAATCCCTAATACCCATGAAAAGCCAGATGCATAAAATAGTGCATCCATCTACAGTTTGTTTGCAGTGGCATGCACATTTTCTCTTTCCCTCATTGCTTACAAATAATAATATACACACATTTTATAAAAAACAAAATTCACAGGCTGGAGAAATGGCTTAGCAGTTAAGGCATTTGCCTGCAAAGCCAAAGGATCCTGGTACAATTCTCCAAGTCCCACGTAAGCCAGATGCATAAGGGCACATGCATCTGGAGTTCATTTGCAGTGGCGAGAGGCCCTGGTGTGCCCATTCTCTCTCTGTCTGCCTCTCTTCCATCTCTCTCTGCTTGCAAATAAAATAAATTTTAAAAAATTTTTAAAAATTCAGGGGCTAGAGAGATGGTTTAGTTGTTAAGGCACTCAGGTTCAATTCCTGAGTACCACATAAGTCAGATGCACAAGATGGCATATATAACTAGGGTTGGTTTGCAATGGCTAGAGGGCCTGATGAGCCCATTCTCTATCTGCCCCTCTCTCAAAGAAATAAATGAACTTTAAAAAAAATTTTTTTAAAGAAGTTTAGTACTGAAATCTTATGGACTTCTAGAAGTACAGAGATAGACCTTTATTTATTTATCTATTTGAGAGAGAAAGAAGGGGCACAAACAGCCTCTTACCACTGCAAATGAACTCCAGATGCATGCACCCCAATGAGGATCTGCTTTTATGTGGGTACTAGGGAATGAAACCCCAGGTCAGCCAAACTTTGGAAACAAGTGACTTTGAGCAATCAATCTCCCCAGCCCCATTTTGACTTTTTTTTTCCTTTGGAGGCAGGGTCTCACTGTAGCTCAGGCTGACCTAGAATTCACTATGTAGTCTCATGGTGGCCTTGAACTCATGGCAATTCTCCTACCTCTGCCTCCCGAGTGTGGAGATTAAAGGCATGCGCCACCATGCCTGGATCATTTTGACAATCTTAAAAAAGACATTTTCTTCGCAAGACCCTCATAATAGAAGAAAAAGATGATGACATCAAATTAAAAGACTAATGGAGAGAGGGAGGGGATATGGTGGAGATTGGAGTTCTAAAGGGGTATTGGGTCAGGGGAGGGAAATATCATGCATTTTTTGTATTTAAAAAAAAGACATTTTGACAATCTTAAAAGAGAAAAATTATCTACTTCCTCAGTATTTTTCCTTTTGAGTCAATATAGAAATATTTTTAAATGCAGATACTTCCTATTAAAAGTTCTCATCACAGTATTACAAAACTGGAAACAATTTGGATACACAAAAATAAAAAATAGCTAGCAAATTATGGGTAGCTCATACAACCCGTTCCTTCCCCCCAATCTGAAAGGAATGAAGAAAATGTTATCATCTATTTAATGAGAGGGTGGGTAGTATATTGCCTTCCTTATTAAAAAAAATTAAGATGTAAAATATTTCCTTTGAAAGACACAACTTACCAATATCGTATCTAGCCAAGTCATCAGGCTCCGGTACTTGTACATCAATGTTTCTAATATCATCAGTGCCAAGGAAAGATTTATCCTTAGGTGACTGGCTAGAAAACAGAGCATCATACAGAGCAGACTGGCCACTTTTATTAGCAAAAGATTCCACAACCTCCTTTAAAAAATCTTGCTTGCCACAACTTAAGTTTAGCAACATGTGCCCTGAAAAACAAATCATTTCCACCATTATTTTTAAAACCTAGATTCTATTTACTCACCACTTTTAATCATTTCATTAGCACACTCAAGAAAAAAACTAATTTATCTCAGACCTCATCTTTTAACCCCAAAATCACATCTTGTCAACCAAAAAGGCAACATATTTAGAAAATAATAATAGAATGCATGCTACAAAATATCGCCATCTACATTAACAGAGTAAAGAGAATGAAAAAAATGTATAGAAAACAGCCAAAGTATTTACACGTTTTACATGGAAGAGTGTAGGATTTAAGTGGCCTTCAAGCAGCAGCAGCAGGGCCACACTCTAATTACACTAACCTCTAAACCTGGATGATCAGAATCTTGCTATTTTCATTTGGGTCTCACCCTAGCCCAGACTGGCTTCAAATTCACAATAATTCTCCTACCTCAGTCTACCAAGTGCTGCAGTTAAAGGTGTGAGACATCACACCCTGCTTTCATGCAGTATTTAAGAAGTGTTTATTTCCAGGATCTATTGGTAAATATTTTTTTTATTCCAAAAATATGGATTAGCAGTCTATTTTAAACCCTTCTTAGGACAAAGTACTATTACATGTTATATCATGGATCAATCCTAACAACATGCTAAGTGAAAGACTGCAATAAGATAAAAATAGCTTTTGATATGATTTTGTTTATAAGAAATACACACCCCCCCCCCGCCGCAAAAAAAAGAAATACCCAAACTAAGACCAGGCTTGACATGGTAGCACACACTAATCTCAGCACTCGTGAAGCAGGAGTTTGAGGCCACTCTGAGACTACATGAATTCCAGGTCAGCCTGGGCTGAAGTGAGACCTTTCCTCGAAGAAGAAAGGAAGGAAGGGAGGGGGAGGGAGGGGGCCACCCTGAGAGTACATAGTGTATTTCAGGTCAGCTTGGGCTAGAGTGAGACCCTACCTTGGAAAAAAACAAAGACAAGAGATTTATTTTACTACATGTAATGACCCTGGCAAAAACAGAAGACACAAAGGAAGAAAAAGTGAAAACTCACTTCAAGGATGAAGTTTTAACTGCTCCACACACACCCCACCCCCAAAAAAGAAAGGTAGGACAAAAGAAAGAAGAGCTACAGGTGTTCTCCAAGGTTGGAGCAAAGTACACAGCAACTTTAATACCACTTCTTGCTCTTTAAAAAGTTCGTGAAATTTTGTATCAAAACTGTTCTCTATAAAGAATGGTTTCTTTAATTTAGTACTTGATTTACTGGCTATCTAACCTATGAAATTTATGACCTACCAAATCACAAGTAATGTGTACATACCTTTAGGAACCATTCTTTTTTTTTTTTTTTTTGGGGAAGGTTAGGGTCTCACTCTACCTCAGGCTGACCTGGAATCAGGGTGGCCTCGAACTCACGGCGATCCTCCTACCTCTGCCTCCCAAGTGCTGGGATTAAAGGTGTGCGCCACTACGCCCGGCTTAGGATCCATTCTTAACAACTAAACCTAGGTATCAATCTACAAATTCCCAAAGACCAAGATGGTGTGAATATATATACCTTCTAGCTCACTATGCTCTCAGTTTTTAAGAGATCAAGTCACATCTTCAACAATATTGCCTTTTACTTATTTTACTTTGTTTTAATTTTCATATTACCATTCCTTATGTCCCCATCACTCTTAATCACTTCCTCCCTAATCAGTACATCCCTCTGCTTTCATGTAATTCATGTTACATATATAATGTATATAAATCAAGATTCAGATATGAAAGAAAATGTGGTATTGGTCATTTTATTCTTCATCGTCATATCCCCACAAAGCAGTCTTTACAAGTTGCTGATGTTAAATGGTTGGAAAATTGTATTTGGCTCAAGAGTGTTTTGACAAACTCAAAATAGAGGTCCTAAATGCCAAATAAAGAAATTAAGGATTATGTCCACCTGGAAGCAAATTGTATCATATATCTGTTATTCTTAAAGGAAAGACTATTTCTCCTAATCCTTCCATACCTGTTTATTTTTATTGAATATGGCAAAAAGAAAGAAGTAATTATGACAATTACCTCTTGAACGAAAGGATATTTTAACATAGCACATACACTAATAGTTTTCCACTTTTAAAATGAAACAAGTCAAAATAATATTACCTGATTGACTAAGACGATCATGAGCCATCATTTCCAGTACATTTTGTCCAGCTTCTCCTTTTATTAATTTAATCTTTGGTCTTGGAACCTGAAATTTTTGAATTAAAAAAAAAAATCTAACTTCAACAGCACTGCTAATTCTAACAGAAGTTCCTATCACGATTTTTGTTGTTGGCTTTGTTTTTTAGCCAGGCTGACCTGAAATTAACATACTAGTTAGTACACACAATCTCATCAATGTTCCTATACTCCTAAAATGATAAGTGCTTAAGGCGTGATTGTTTTAAAAGTGGACTATTACTCTATTTTCATAGTGAGTATATCACTAGATAGTTGTTCCAGATGGTATTCTGCTCCAAGGGGAAAACAGGATTGAGCATGATGCATGAACGCCAGTCTAACAGAGAAAAGTGACATCCCCCCTCCCTACAATATAGTCCCCCATGAATATTACAAGCCCTTCCACTGAAAGAAAGGTGGACTGAATTTTTCTTTAATTCAACAAACAAGAGAGAACACAAAAACACAAGATAAAAATAAAGACAACATACCTCCACCAAAATTTATCAATACTAGAGTATTATTATATATAATGACAGATGAAATTCCAAATTCAAAGAGGGCTGGAGAGATGACTCAGTTACTAAGGTGCTTGCTTGCAAAGCTTACAGGTGAATTCATTCCCCATTACCCATGTAAGTCAAATGCAAAAAGTGTTAAATGCATCTGGAGTTTGCAGTGGCAAGAGGCCCTGATATGCCTATAACTAACACACAAACCCACATGTGCCCAAACAAATAAAATTTTTAAAAAGTAAAAGAATTCCAATGAATGATGATAAGCATGGTCAAAGAACTGAGAGAATTCTGAGAAAACACAAATAATGAGCTGCATGAAATAAGGAATTCAAAGCAAGATATGAAAGTGGAATTCAATAAAGAGAAATAGTGAAGAAAAGCTGAAATGATGCTAGAAATGAAAAAAAAACTCATGTCAAATAAAAAGATAAATGGAAAGTCTCACCAGTACAATGGATGATGAGGAATACAGAATATCAAAGCTTGAAGACAAGTTAGAACTGGTCAAGGACAATAGCAAGTTTAAAAAAAATGAATGGAACATGAAGATCTTTGAGACAGCATGAAAAGACCAACTCTATGAATTATAGGCATAAAATAAAACAATAAAAATAAACTAAAAGAATAGAAATAGTAATACAACCATACCAGAAAATTATTCAAATCAGGATAAAGAGATGCTTACTGAGGAACAAGAGAAATATAGAACACAAAATAAACCAGAAGAGAAATTCACCATGTTGTATCATAGTTAAAACATTCAATCTAGGGTTGGAGAATGGCTTAATGGTTAAAGCATTTGCCTGCAAAGGCAAAGGACCCAGATTCAATTCCCCAGGACCCACGTAAGCCAGATGCAGTGGCCAGAGGCCCTGGCATACCCATTCTCTCCCTGTCTCTGTTCTACTTCTCTCTTTGTGCTTATTAATTAATTAAAAAACAATCTAGAGAACAAAGGAAGTGTACTGATAGCAGCAAGAGAAAAACACCAAGTCACATATAAAGGAAGGCCTATCAGATTAACAGGTGATTTTTATAAGGAAACTTTAAAAGCCAAAAAGGCTTGGAATCATATTTTAATTCATGAATAAGCATAGCTACCAAAACTCTCAGTTATAATTTAAGGGGGAAAATTGCTCCATAAAAAAGAAAACAAGAGGATTTTATGACCAAAACAGCTCTATAAAGAATACAGAAAGCCAGGCGTGGTGGCACACGCCTTTAATCCCAGCACTCAGGAGGCAGAGGTAGGAGGAACGCCATGAGTTTGAGGCCACCCTGAGAATACAGAGTGAATTCCAGGTCAACTTGGGCTAGAGTGAGACCCTACCTAAAAAAAAAAAAAAAAAAAAAAAAAAAAAAAAAAAAGAATACTGAAGGTGGGTGTGGTGACACACACCTTTAATCCTAGCACTTGGGAGGCAGAGACAGGAGGAATGCCATGAGTTCAAGGCCATTTTGAGACTACCTACTCAATTCCTAGTCAGCATGGGCTCAAAAAAGAAGAAAGAAAGAAGGAAGGAAGGAAGGGAAGGAGGGAGGGAGGGAGAGAGAGAGAGAGAGAAAGAAAGAAAGAAAGAAAGAGAGAGAGAGAGAGAGAGAGAGAGAGAGAGAGAGAAAGAAAGTAAAGGAAAAAAAGGAAGGAAGGAAGGAAGGAAGGAAGGAAGGGAGGGAGGGAGGGGGGAGGGAGGGAGGAAGGGAAGGAGGGAAAAGAGAGAAAGAAAGAAAACGGAGAAAAGTCCTTAGGAATAAAGAGAAGGATAGACACATCCAAGAAACTACAGGGAAAAAATAAATATAGGGACAGTTATTAAGCAAATTAGGACTCAGAAAACACCAAACACTACAAAATCAACAAAATGAAGGGAATTAATACCCATGTATCAATAATAACTTTCAATATTAATGGTCTTATCCTCAATAACAAAACACAGAATAGGGCTGGAGAGATGGCTTAGCATTTAAGTGCTTGTCTGTGAAGCCTAAGGACCCTGGTTCGAGGCTCTATTCCCCAGTCCCATGCAAACCAGATGCACAGGGTGGCTCATGGACCTGGAGTTCTTTTGCAGTAGCTGGAGTCCCTGGTGCACCCACTCTATTTGGCCCCTCTCTCTCATATAAATAAATAAATAAATTAATTAATTAATTAAATAAAATCTTAAAAAAAAACCAGAATAGCAGATTAGAAAATGTGACTCAGCTGGAGAGACAGGTCAGTAAATAAACCACTCTCTGCTCAAGCTGGAGGGTTTGAATTCAATCCCCAGACTCCATGTTAAATGCTAGAGACCAGCATGCTGACAGTGACATTTAGTGAAGTCTCAATGACTTCAACTAATTTTTTTTAAGTTTCTTCTGAGCAAATAGTAGAATTCTCTAAGGCAAACAAGCATTTTTATAAACCTGCCTGCATTATTTTAAACTATTATTATGAAATACAATATTAGGCAAGATATTAAACTAGAAAAGTGTATTTGAGAGCTGGAGATGGATCAGTGAGCTTGCTTGTAAAGCCTACTGGTCCAGTTCACTTTCCCAGTAGCCATGTAAACCAGACAAAGTGGCACATGCACCTGGTATTCATCTGTAGTGGCAAGTGGCTCTGGCATGCCCATTCACATCTTATTCTCAAGAATCTCTCTCTCTCTGATAAATATTTTAAAAGGGAAAATTTCCCCTTTTTTTAAAAAAAAGTGTGTTTGGGAAAGGGATATTAGCAAATGCCCCTTATCTATATACCATCACTAACATTTCAGCATTTCCCTTGTCATGTTCTACATATAAAGAAAGATTTTATTGGGCTGTAGAGACGTCTCAGTGGTTAAGGCATTGGCCTGCAAAGCCTAAGGATCCAAATGACCTGGAACTCAATCTGTAGTTCCAGGACAGTCTACAACTTACAACAGTCCTCCTATCTCAGTCTCCTAAGTGCTGGAACTAAAGGTGTGTGCCACCAGACCCAACCATTGATAACTTTTTGTTTTGTTTTGTTTTGTTTTTTGAGGTAGGGTCTCTCACTCTAGCTCAGGCTGACCTGGAATTCACTATGTAGTCTCAGGGTGGCCTCGAACTCATGGTGATCCTCCTACCTCTGCCTCCCAAGTGCTGGGATTAAAGGCATGGCCCACCAAGCCGGGCTACTGACAACTTTTTGAATCAAGCTTTACCCATATTTGAAATTATAACTTATATGGCAGAGAAAAAACTAAAATTCTTTAAACGAATAACCAACATATCAATTTTACCAGCCTAACCAGTATTGTATATACTTCCTTGCGTGTGTGCCTGCCCCCCTCTCTTTCTCTCTTTCTGTGTATGTGTGTGTGTATGTATGTATGTATATACACACATACATATATATATGGCTGGAGAGATGGCTGAGCGGTTAAGGCATTTGCCTACAAAGCCAAAGGACTTTGGTTTGATTTCCTAGGACCCATGTAAGCCAGATAACAAGGGGGCACATGCATCTGGAGTTCTTTTGCAGTAGCTGGAGGCCCTGGTGCACCCATTCTTTCTCTCTCTCCCCCCTTCTCTCTCACTCTCTCAAATAAATAATTAAATACACACACATATATGTAAGCATCTTATGTGGTTAGGCTTCCTCATTTATTAGGTAGTGAATAAAAGACAATGGTTGCTTACGACTCCAATTTCTGAGACCATTTAAACAAAAATGGTTCCATAGTGAGGCATACAGGATCCAGCTATCTCCGAGTTTTCTCATATGGCTGAAGGAGAGGAGTATGGCTGATTGGTTCATCCCTAAATTTAGTAATGCCTTGTGACCCAGGACTCTGACTTCTGGCAGACTGGCTCCTTCACTTTGGTGAAAAAACGTGGAAGAAAGGCAAAAGCACATTGTAATCACACTGCATCAATGAACACTGTGGTGTCCATCAGCAGAGGAGGCCACGTCAGATGGAAAGATTTCTTGGACAGAGATACAGGGTGAGAGGCCAAAACATTTGACAGAGTAGAAGGAACTTAAGAGTTCAAGACAGTTAGCATCTGGCCGCAGCTTCTAGGGTGGACACAGAGCCCAAAGGAGCAGTCCTTTGGGTAACTAAATCTACCTTTCAGAACCAGCCTGGTCTTCAGGTAAAACAATAAAATTAAATAATAATAACAAATTTAAAAATACTGCTAAAACCAGACAGTAGAGACACAGGTAAACATAAAATAACCAGGTTTTTTAAAAAACAAGTAGTAATGCTAGCCAATGTTTAACCAAAGATGTGTCTTGAAATTCTTTATAACAAAAGAGCAACAGAATGATGAAATATAATTCCTTTCCTTCCTTCTCTTCTTTTTCTTCATTCCTTTCTTCCTCCCTCCCTCATTTGCTTCTCCCTTCTTTCTTCTTCTATTCTTCCATTTTCTTTTTTACTCTTACTCTGGCTGTGTCTTAACAGATATATAAGCCAACTGTTCTAAAGATACATTTATACCATACACTGCTGTAGCTAGATGGTGGCAAGAAGTCCTCCAAGACCACATTTAACATTGAGCACCAAGCACGGTATGGATATCTCTTAAATATAAAATGGCAAATACTAAATACCTATCTCTCCAGTGATTCCATCTTGATTCTTTATACCTCTCTGAAAGTTACTGCAGTTGAGAGAAGTTTCAGGAAGGCCACACCCAGCCCTCCCCTATATTTTTAGTCTTTATAAAACCTTTGCAAAAATAGTTTTTCTAGCTGGGCGTGGTGGTGGATGCCTTTAATCCCAGCACTTGGGAGGCAGAGGTAGGAGAATTGCTGTGAGTTCAAGGGCCACCCTGAGACTACACAGTGAATTACAGGTCAGCCTGAGCTAAAGTGAGACCCTACCTCGAAAAATCAAAAAAAAAAAAAAAAGTTTTTCTTTAAACTTAAGTCACACAGGATTGCTCTGTACATGTTTTGTCTTCCTTTTCAGTTTGAGTGTCATTGTTCTTGTGATGCAACAGACGGTTGGCATCTAACCCCACAGTATAGATAGGTATATGTCAACTTTCTATGGGGAAAAGCAAACAGCCTTTATCAGAAATTAAAGGCACATGGGCTGGAGAGATGGCTTAGGGGTGAAGACACCTTCCTCCTAAGCCTAAGAACGCTGGTTCCAATCTCCAGCGGTTCCAATCTCCAGGTCCCACGTTTAGCCAGATGCAAAGTGACACAAGGGCGCAATGCCGCACTTGACCACAAGGGGGCGCACGCATCTGGATTTTGTTCTCAGCAGCTGAGACACTGCTGGCGCGCCCATCTCTATCTGTCTTCCTCTCCCCCCAACCTCTGTCTCTCTCTGTGTCTCTCTCCAAAAAAATAAAAATAATAATAATAAAAATATTTAAAAAAAAAAAGAAATTAAAGGCACAGTGATTTTATGCCATTTGTTACCAACTTAATGATAACATGTAACACTGAATGATTATAGAATTATTTGATATAGATTTTTGATAAATTATTCTCTTAATCCTTATAACATATATACAACATACATGTATTTATACATACCCCTGATAAATCATGTTTTGAATGTCAAGTGTCAACTCATTCCAGCTCTATGTGGACAGATTGGCATTGTCTCACAGTTTCCCTGGTGAAGTGGTGGGCCAGGGACCTTACCACTATGTTTTCCTATGTGTGCAATGTACTCAGATTCGTATTTCCTGTTGTTACTAGAATTTAAAAATATATATATATTAGTGGTTTATATCATGTCAGAAGGAACTCTTAAAAAGAAAAAAGAAAAAGAAAAAGAAAATCACACCCACAGCCTTAGCTCAGGGTTACTTTTCCCACTACACTTAAAGCAGAAACTCTGGAGACGATCCTACTGGTATGATATAAGGGGATATGGCAGATTCCCCATGGTCTGTGTTTTCATTAGATGTGTGCACACATTGCAGTCTCTCTGAACTAGAACAGTGGCATTGAGTTCTTCCTATATATCCACAACACACAGACTTCACTGTGTTCAGATATGGGCTTATTGCAAATACTCCTTTTTTTTTTTTTTTTTTTAAATTTTTCAAGGTAGGATCTCACTCTAGCTCAGGCCAACCTGGAATTCACTCTGCAGTCTCAGGGTGGCCTCAAACTCATGGCAATCCTCCTACCTCTGCCTCCCAATTGCTGGTATTAAAGGCATGTGCCACCACACCCGGCAACACTCCTTATTTCTAATGACATTTGTTCAGAGTGGGAAGCTAGTATTTGTAAGCATCATAGTGGATGCCCCGTCACCTAAGTGGCACTGTTCTAACAAGCTGGACGGGAAGGGGCTGTTGCCCACGGAGGCCTTCAGGATATAATCCGGTATTATTAATAGATTATGAATGCTTACTGGTATGACATAGCTGTTCATTCTACCTTTTGCTATTCTTTAAAACCTAATAGCATTGATTAAAACACAGCACTATTGTTTTACAAGACATCCACTGCATCTAAGTTTATTTGGATGAATACTGAGGAACTGTTGCTGGCTCAGAGACCATTAAGGGCACAACTATTCACAGTGTTGCTTTTGGGTTTTTTTATGGTTTTATTTTTGTTGGACTTTTTTCTTTTTCATAGTATTTAAATCTACAGAGTAAAGTATTCTATATACATTGGAACCAGTTAATGCCCTTAGACAATGTATAGTTGTTTGAGAAAGCAGGAAAGACAGTGCATGGGGGAAACAGTTGCCCAAAAGCACAGTCACAAGAGCTTCAGGACTTCTAGGTACCACTACAAGTCAATGCTGGAGGTCATTTCTAAAATAATTCATGTTTGAAAGGAATGCTTTAATTTGGAGAAAATACCACCTCCTCCCTCTCACCCTACGCCAATCCCATCCCCACCGCACAGTTTGACTTTTTTAAAATAATCTTTTCAATTCATTATCAAAAGTCCTGGCTCTTAGATATACTATAAGTGAACACTACATAGTCCTCTTTTGTTTGTCTCCAAAAATTATTTCAGTACAATGACACCTCCTGCTTGGCATTTAGTAGGGTGCAAAGAGGACAGGAGTGTTGGCGGTCTGAATGGGTCCAGGAGCTGGCCTCAGGAGGGCTGGAGGGAGGGCAGAGAGGTCTGGAAGAGCACAGCTGCAGGAGCAGTTCGTGGACTGAAGGGGGAGTATGTGGCCACTGCTGCCGCTGCTGCAGTCGCCAAGGGATTTGGAAGAATCCTGGGAGCCAATGGCTTAGAAGGTTCTTTTGAAAATACTAACTTTACCCCCAGTGGATGCACTGCCTTCTGCAGTTTGTTTTAAGGACTGTACTTGGGTTCCAGAGGCTTTACAGCAGCTCTGTCTTTGTGCCTTCTACTGCTGATGTGCTGTTTGAGTTGAGTTTCCAAGTTCACATGGACATCGCGGATTTCACAGTGAACCATTTTTTGTTGATCCGTGTTCCCCTTGGTGACGGGTCCTTTGCTCTTCACGCCTGCTCTGGGAAAGACTTTGATAGGCCCACTTCCATTCCAGGCTTCTAGAATGGTTTTGTGCTTAGTACCACTGTAGTGCGCCTCTAGCTGTGAGGACAAGTTCACAGCCACCTTGCATAGGGAGCAGTAGAGAAGCCTCTTGGTCTTTTCTGTCTCCGTCTCCGAGGAGGGACACGAGCTGTTGGCAGTGGTGGCCGTGGGGCATTTTCCTCTTTGGAGGTGGTCTCAGTGGTCATAGCACTGCTCTTGCGCACTCCCACACCCATGGTCGTGCCCCATATATAGAGAGAGAGGGAGAGAGAGAGCACGAGAGGGCTGGAAAGATGGCTTAGCAGTTAAGGCATATGCCTGCAAAGCCAAAGGACCTTGGTTCAATTCCCAAGGACACATGTAAGCCAGATACACAACAGGGCATACACAGCTAGAGTCCGTTTGCAGTGGCTGGAGGCCCTGGCGCACCCTTTCTTTTCTCTCTCTCTCTCTCTGCCCTTCTCTCTTAAATAAATAAGAAAATAAAAAACATTATATATATGAAAAAAATTTTTTTACTTTTCCAAGGTAAGGTCTCATTCTAGCTCAGGCTGACCTGGAATGCACTATGCAGTCTCAGGGTAGCCTCGAACTCTAGGTGATCCTCCTACCTCTGCCTCCTGAGTGCTGGGATTAAAGGCATGCACTACCATGCCCAGCTACCTTGCTATTTTTAATCTACCAAATTGGCTTTCATTTTAATTATTTGTTCACATATCTTCATTACATTACATGACATACCTCATTGAGAAATACAATGAAGTATTGTTGAAATGTCAATTACAACTAAAAAACTGGAAAAGGCTTACCTGAAAGGCTATGAGATAGCACAATGCAGCCAGCTCAGAGAGAGCTCGCCATTGGATGTCACTATGCTGACCCATCTTCAAAAGCAGAGAACCAGCATGCATATAGAAATGTCCTTTCATTTCTAGGAAAGTAGCTGACAGTTCATCATTTCCACCCACAGATGATTTCACAGACCGAAGAGCACTATCAAATCTGTAATATTAAAACAGTAACGGATAACCCATAGCTACCACTCTATGATAAGTTTCCTACTTGAATTCAAAATAAAAAAATGTTCAGCCTGGGCTAGAGTAAGAACCTATCTTGAAAAAAAAAAGTGTATTTCAAGCTTCATTTTCCACATTTTAGATCCTATTTAATCTTTACTAATGTTTTATCACAGATGAATCAGTGTGAATTTTCACCCTGAATACTTCTGACACTTCAAGCTTAACTTCCCTCTACAATGATATCCTACTCCAAAATTACTATTTCCACTAGTCAATCATAGAAATGACACAAATAGATAAGATTACTGATAATTGGTAAAAATTTTATAATACACCAGGGCAAGATTCAGAAATTATTTTCAAAGTATCTTCTTGGCCCACATAGTTTCATTATTCAATTAAAACCTGAGAGCTGGAGAAATGACTTAGTGGTTAAGGTGCTTGCCTGCAAAGCCAAAGGACCCAGGTTCGATTCCACAGTACGCATGTATGCCAGACATACAAGGAGCATCTGGAGGCCCTGACGCACCCATTCATTCTCTCTCTGCTTCTTTCTCTCAAATGTTTAAAAGCTGAAATATCTCAAATTAGATATGCCACTTCCAAATTATAATAAATGACAGATATTTAGTTTCTAGTAACACAACTGCTTTTACTATGAAATAGAAGTTAAGCTGTATTTATTATTTGTAATCTACATTCTAATTATTGTTTCTAAATTCTAATGATCCTCAGAATCTATACTCTGTGCAAAGCAAAAAAAGGGGGGGATAATTATTCCATTGTAGCTTATAATAAATAAATCAAACAAAGGGATATGATGGAGATTGGAGTTCTAAAGGGTATGGGGGCAGGGGAGGGAAATATCATGCATTTTTTGTATGTAAGTATAGAAGTTGTCAATAAAAAAAAAGAAATCAAACAATAGAGATTTCCTTCTAGCAAGTAAAGTCTGAGGGCCTCTGAGGGTTCTCAACTTCTTCTTAAGGGGATTCCTAAGGTTAAACCTATTTTTGTCATAACAAGTATTTTTTGTCTTTAATACTAATGTTCTTACATACAAACATATAGGTAGGTGAACTTTTCCAGAGGCTTCCTTAGATGTAATAGCTTACCAGACTGAATGGTATAGTCACTAAGAATCCAGCTGTATTCATTAAGCCAGATATTAAAGAAAGTACAACAAGGACAAACAATGCTATTTTTACACTACTTTGTTTCAAGAAATTTTCATAAACAATATTTTTAAAGACATACTTTTTCATGAATTTTTTTGAATTTCTGATATAATAAATATTGACAGAAATAATGCACAAACATCTTTGGAGTCTTCAGAGGATCTAATAATCCTTTACTTTCAAAATCAAGCAATGATCCACCTTTAGCCTATGACTTACCAGTCCCAGCTCTAAACTAACACCCTTATATAAAATCCAACTGATGTTTTTTGGTCTCTGAAATTTATTTTTATAAACAAGACACACTAATTCACCAAATCAAAGATTCAGAGAAAAGAATGTTCATACATTATAATTGAATAATTTTGTTTCTAAACCAAAACTGTTTTCTGAAATAAATGATGCTAGGTACTTACAGTAGTAACTTTCAGTATGGCCACCTGACAACAGACGGAGAATTTTGTTACCTGATTTTCACTCAGAACTGCCTAAGCTACATTTTATTTGTTTGTGGTTGGCGGGGGCACAGGGTGTCTTTCTGCTGCAAATGAACACTAGACACCAATTTTTGTGTCCAGCTTTATAGGTGTGGCTGGGAAATTTAACCTAGGCCAGTAGATTTTGCAAGTAAGCATCTTTAGCTCCTAAGCCATCTCCTTAGCCCCACCTACCCCATTTTAAAAACATATAATGTGGGCTGGAAAGTTGGTTTAGCAGTTAAGGCACTTGCCTGCAAAGCCAAAGGACCCAAGTTCATTTCCCCAGTACCCATGTAAAAATCATATGCACAAGGTTGCACATGCATCTGGAGTTCATTTGCAGTGGCTAGAGGCTCTGGTGTACCCATTCTCTCTATCTGCCTCTCATAAATAAATAAATAAATAAATAAATAAATAAATAAATAAATAAAGCCAGCCAGCCAGCCAGCCAAGCATGGTGGTACATGCCTTTAATCCCAGCAGCACTTGGGAGGCAGAGGTAGGAGGATTACTTTGAGTTCAAGGCCACCCTGAGACTACATAGTGAATTACAGGTCCACCTGGGATAAAGTAAGACCCTACCTGGAAAAAACCAAAGTGTGCTGTAGCAGTCAGAACATTCATTTTAAGGCCCGATCATTATGCCAAAACTGACTATTATGAGGCTAATTTTTACTTAAAACTAAACCAAGAATTCTCTAAAAATCAGTCATACAAAATTATAATATCCCCCAAATAGTAAAACTATTTCCTTCAAGTGTTTCACTGTATTAACTATAACTCCTAAGTAAATTATAGAAATAACGATGCTATAAACAAGCTTAGGTCAATGACCGATTACTATTAAAAAAAGGAATATTTGTAATTTACGCTGCTGTATACTCAATATTAACATACCTTTCCAGTAGTTCTCTACTTTCCTGTACATCTCTGGTAGAAAGTGTAAGAAGCATAAGGTTGGCATAGGCCCGAAGTAAGTCTTTATTGGTTGCTCGCCAGTTACTTTTATCAGAATCTAAACACTGTAAAGACTCCAAATATTCCTATTTGTAAACAGAAAAAAAAATTAAAAGTTGCAAAATTTGGTCCAATTTCAGGAAACTGATCTTCAAATTCCTTGGCCCAGTTATCAATGCATGAAAATATGTTCATTCTTACATATTCTGTATCTTTATGTGTGCATGTGTGTGTACCAGGATATGTGGGTGTACCAGGATCTCCTGCAAACAGTTTCTTGAGTCACTTTTTCCAAGTGGCTTCATATGGGTGCTGGGGAATTGAACCTGAGCTGGCAGGCTTTGCAAACACTGAGCAATCTCTCCAGCAGTTTTTATATTATTTTTACAACTAAAAATAACAATATATAAGCCAGGTATAGTGACACACAGCTTTAATCTGAGTACTTGGGAGGCAGAAGTAGGAGGACTGCCATGAGTTTGAGGCTAGCTTGGAATTACAGAATGAGTTCCAAGTCACCCTGAGCTAAAGTGAGACCCTACCTTGAAAAAAATTTTTAAAGGCAGGGGGGACAGGGTCTGGAGAGATGGCTTAACAAGGCATTTGCCTGTGAAGCCTAAGGACCCAAGTTTGACTCCTGAGTATCCACGTAAGCCAGATGCACAAGGTGGCACATGCATCTGGAGTTTTCAGTAGCTGGAGGCCCTAGTATACCCATTTTCTCCCTCCCTCCCTCCCTCCCTCCCTCTCTCTCTCTCTCTCTCTACCTGCCTCTTTCTCTCAAATAAATAATAAATAGAAATCCAATATTTAAATATATATACACACACATACATATGCTATATTCGTTTTCCCAATGTATCTATATAAATTAAAACAACCCTAGTAAAAATTCCATTTGGGGGCTGGAGAGATGGCTTAGCAGTTAAGGTGCATGCAAGCAAAGCCAAATGATCCCAGTTCAATTCTCCAGGACCCACATAAGCCAGATGGACAAGGGGGCACATGTGTCTGGAGTTCGTTTGCAGTGGCTGGAGGTCCTGGTGCGCCTATTCTCTCTCTCTCCCCCCATTTCTCTCAAATAAATAAAATATATTTTTTTAAAAATTCATTTTATAGTTGCTTGACATAAATGAAAAAAATTCAGGTTTTGGAGAGCACGCTTTAAATACAAAGAGATGGCCGGGCATGGTGTCACATGCCTTTAATCCCAGCACTCAGGAGGCAGAGGTAGGAGGATCGCAGTGAGTTCAGGCCACCCTGAGACTACATAGTGAATTCCTAGTCAGCCTGAGCTAGAATGAGACCCTAGCTCAAAAACAAACAAACAAACAAACAATACAAAGAGATGTACAGAAAGATCTATATAGAAGTACAGAAAATCTAAAAGCTTTTACCCGGCTGGAGAGATGGTTTAATGGTTAAGGCGCATGCCTACAAACCCAGGTTCGATTCTCCAGGTCCATGCAAGCCAGATGCACATGGTGGCACATGCATCTGGAGTTTATCTGCAGTGGCTAGAGGCCTTGGTGCGCCCATTCTCACTCACTATCTCTCTCTCCCTCTGTCTTAAAAAATAAATGAATAAACAAACAAACAAATAGCCTTTACCTACCTTAAGGGTCTGTACAACACATGAATTCCATTCTAAACTTGAACGCAAAGTTATGCTCTTCTCTGCCTCATGGCAATGGGCCACAGCATCCTTCAATCTTTTATTTGAACGATACAATTCCACTAGTCGGATATTCACATGGACATCATCAGGTCTTGCATAAAGTTCTGACTGGATCAAGTCAAAGAGTTTATTCCATCCATCTTCACCTTTACAATCTAAAAGCTGCTCCTATTTGGGAGAAAAATCATTAGAATAACTGCTTAGTTTTAAACAAGCCATGGTCCATACACAACGTACTACTATGACTAGCTTTAAGAAGTACCATCAAAAGTACCATCCTATATACCTTATTAGCCTCTTTAGAGTTATTTGTAGAAGCTAAACCTCAAGGACATGTGTAGGGAAGCATCCAGAATTACTGCAGCTGTTGTTGTCCATATTTACCTCAGAGACTATCAAGATATATTGTGTCAAACTCTGTATACTACTGAAGTATACAAAAGTATGATCAAAAGCTAAGATTTTCCCAATCAATCCTGAACAAAGGGTTCTTAACTTCCATCTTCTCTGTAACCCCCTGAATCACACTCAATTCCTTGCCTCAATGCTCACCCTGTTCTGCTATTTTCATCATCTTTCCAAAACAGTTTCCCCTCTATATTTTAAATGAACAGAATATTTATCATGACACGACCACCTCTGTCTTAACAGCTTTCTCTCCTAACTTACAAACACAGATATAGGACTCATCACCTCTTCACTAGCACCTCTAAATTATATCTCTTTCTATACATCTTTTGTCGCTTTTGTTTTTTGCTGTGCTTTCATTTTTTCCAGGTAGGGTTGGTCTAGTCCAGTCTGACCTGGAATTCACTATATAGTCTAAGGTAGTCTCAAACTCATGGCAATCCTTCTACCTCTGCCTCCCAAGTGCTGGGATTAAAGGCGTGCACACCACTACGCCCAGCTTTCTTTCTATACATTTTGTAAACAATTTTCCTAACAACTGTCGTTAGCATTAGCAATTATAACACAAGATAGGTAGATGAGAGCTGGAATAGATGTCTCAGTGGTTAAGGCGCTTGCCTGCTAAGCCTAAGGACCCAGGTGCCATTCCCCAGTACCTTCACAAGCCAGATGCACAAATTGGCATATGCGTCTGGAGTTTGTTTACAGTGGCAAGAGAGCCTGGCATGCCCATTCTCTATCTGCCTCTTTCTCTCTCATAAATACATAAATATTTTTAAAAGATAGATTAGCTACTTAGTTCTTTAATCACTTCATTCTCAGTAACACTTTGCTTCACTCCAAACTCCGCTATCCATTTATTACTGACATTTTCAAAATCTGTATTTTGTTCTTAGCACTTAAGACCTTCTACTTCATTCAGGACACAAGTGTGCTAACTGCCACATATACTCTCATACACTGTGGAAAACCTCCTTCAGCACATTTATATCATCAAATTTTAACTATCCAGAACACCTGTATACTTTTTTTCTCTATCAAAATGGAATAATCCTTAATATTCAGTTACTGCTTATTCATAAATCACTTCACATAGTTCCCTCCACTTTTCTAAGAATCCTACACCATTTTCTCTATGCTTACACACACATATTTGAACAAGTAGAGGTGGGGCAGGTAGAATTTGGGAAATCTCAAACCCATTTTAATATAACTTTCATTATCTCATACCTCAAACTAATACTACCTACAATAAAATACTATTTTACTTCTAACAGACTACTAGTCTCTACTCCCTAAAAAGACAGTCTATCTTCCTTCAACAGGCACTTTCAGCATGACCTCAACTTCCTTTCACTGAAGAAAATGAGGACCCAGTGTAAATTCCACTTGTCTTAACTACTTAAAACGCATCTTCTTGCTCCCTGTCTAGCAAAGTCCAAGCCCTCCATTAGCTTAATTCCTTTTCTTTCCTCCATCAAGGTCTGTTTTGAGTTATTTCCACAAACATTTTTGTCCTCTCAAAAAGCAGCTCTGGACTTATTTGTTAAATTATTTTTTAAAAAATTAGGGCTGGAGAGATGGCTTAGCAGTTAAGGCGCCTGCCTACTAAGCCTAAGAATGCTCGTAACAATCTCCAGGTCCCACATTTAGCCAGATGCAAAATGACGCAAGGGCACAATGTCGCACTTGACCACAACGGGGTGCACGCATCCGTATTTCGTTCGCAGCAGTAGCTGGCGCGCCCATTCTCTGTCTCCCTCTCCCTCTCCCTCCCTCTCTGTCTCTCTCTAAAAAAAAATTAGAGGGGCTGGAGAGAAGGCTCAATGGTTAAGAGCACTTCCTGAGAGACCATTTAAGTTTGAACCTAGAACACACATAAACAGCTGGGCATGGCTATGCAAGTACGTAACCCCAGTCCCAAAGAAGACTCACGGGAACTTATGAAAAAAACAAAGGACAAGCTCTGAAATTAGTACAAGACTTCAACTCAAGAAAGAACAAGCAGTAGAGTAATGGAGTGGGACACCCAATGTTCCCCTCTGACCACTGCAGGCAAGTGTTCCCTGACACAGCATGGGTGCAACATGGGTACATACACATGCATACATCAAACACACAAACCACATATATACACAAACTTTTCAAACAATCATTAAAAAACAAAAGGGAGACCAGAGAGATGGCTTAGAGGTTAAGATGCTTGCCTTCGAATCCTAAGGACCCTGGTTTGATTCTCCAGATCCCACATAAGCTAGATGTACATAGTGGTGCATGAGTCTGAAGTTCATCTGCAGTGGCTAGAGGCCCTGGTGCCTCCATTCTCATTCTCTCTCTCTCTGTCTCAGTCTCAAATAAATAAATATATACATAATAAATTTTAACTAATAAAAACTTTTTTAAAATAGGGTCTGAGAGAGCCGGGTGTGGTGGCGCATGCCTTTAATCCCAGCACTCGGGAGGCAGAGGTAGGAGGATCGCCGAGAGTTCGAGGCCACCCTGAGACTACGTAGTTAATTCCAGGTCAGCCTGGGCCAGAGTGAGACCCTACCTCAAAAAACCAAAAAAAAAAAAAAAAAAAAAAAAAAAAAAAAAAAAACAGGGTCTGAGAGCCAGGCGTGGTGGCACACGCCTTTAATCCCAGCACTCGGGAGGCAGAGGTAGGAGGATCACTGTGAGTTCAAGGCCACCCTGAGACTACATAGTGAATTCTAGGTCATCCTGAGCTAGAGTGAGACCCTACCTAAAAAAAACCAAAAACAGGTCTGGAGAGATGGCTCAGCAGCTAAAAGCACAAGCTTGTAAAGCCTGGTTCAATTCCCCAGCACCCACATAAAGCTTGATGTAAAAAGTGATGCATTGGTATGGTGTTAATTTTCAGTGGCAATGAGACTCGGGTGCATCCATACACATAAATACATAAAAATTTTAAAAATAAGCCTGGCATGGTGGCGCACGCCTTTAATCCCAGCACCCGGGAGGCACAGGTAGGAGGATTGCCGTGAGTTCAAGGCCACCCTGAGACTACATAGTTAATTCCAGGTCAGCCTGGACCAAAGAGAAACCCTACCTCGAAAAACCAAAAAAAAAAAAAAAAAAAAAAAAATTTAGAAATATATGCAAACCATTACAGGGCTGGGGAGATGGCTCAATGAGTAAGATTCGTGCTTTACAAGCTCCTAAATTCAATTCCCAGCACCCACATGAAAAGCCCAGCATAGCTATACATGCCTGTAATCCCAGCAGTAAGGTGGCTTGCTGATAAGCTAGTCTAACTGTAAAATAGGGTGCTCCATGTCTATGCGAAACCATGTCACAGGGAGATAAGGCAGAAAAGCAATAGGGGAGGACACCTGGCAAACTCCTTTCGTCTCCACATGTGTACCTGGAGCGTGAATACCTGCATACCCCACATGAACAAATGTACACACACCACATACTACAAACACACACAAAAAATTATGAAATCTATTTCAAAATAAAAATTTAAAGCCAGGCGTGGTGGCACATGTCTTCTATACCAGCACTCAGGAGGCAGAAGTAGGGGAAATCACTGAGTTTGAGGCTAGCCTGAGACTACCAGCACTTGGGAGCCAGAGGTAGGAGGATCATTGTGAGTTCGAGGCCACCCTGAGACTACATAGTGAATTCCAGATCAGCCTAAGCTGGAGTGAGACCTTAAAAAAAAAAAAAAAAAGAAAAGCTCTATCAGAACAATGTATAATGACAATTACATAAGAGCATATATTTTGCTTTTTTTTTTTTTAGGTAAGGTCCCTCCAGCACTGCTAGCAATAATATACATTAAAAATTTTTTTTAGGGCTGGAGAGATGGCTTAGCGGTTAAGGCACCTGCCTCCTAAGCGTAAGAACACTGGTTCCAACCTCCAGGTTGTTGGGCCCTAAGAGGCCCAGGTGTGAGGCCTAGTGGAACTTTCTGAGCCTGACTAGAGTTTAGCGACCTGTCTTTGGCCTACTTCCGCTTAAGAGTGACTCAGCAAGGCCTAAGCCAAAACTGCCTCCACCCAGCTACTGCTGACGTGGTGAAATAATATTGGCCCTTACACCTTTTTCCCATCCTGAGACCCACCCTCTTTCTCAAAACTATATATACACCTTCTCATTACAATAAAGCGAGTTCCTGCCTCGACAGGACTCCGACTCAGTGTGGTGTTTTGGGGGGGGGGGGTGGTCTGAGCTGCCGACACCTGTCATCACGCTCAGCCTCAAGAAAAGCCGTTGGATCGGCTCTTTCTTCCGCTCTACCTGCTGGGAGAAACCCAGGTCCCACGTTTAGCCAGATGCAAAGTGATGCAAGGCGCAATGCGCAATGCCGCACTTGACCAAGGGGGTCACGCATCTGGATTTTGTTCACAGCAGCTGAGAGGCTGCTGGCGTGCCCATCTCTATCTGTTTTCCTCCCCCTCTCTGTTCTCTCTCTGTGTCTCTCAAAAAAAAAAAAAAAAAAAAAAAAAAAAAAACCTTTTTTTTAAAGCAGGGCATGGTGGCACATGCCTTTAATCACAGCACTTGGGAGGCAAAGGTACGAAGATAGCCATGAGTTTGAGGCCACCCTGAGACTACATAATAAATTCCAGGTCAGCCTGAGCTAGAGTGAAACCCTACCTCAAAAAACCAAAAGTAAAACAATAAAAGCTAAAAATATTTTAAGCTGGGCATGGAGGCATACACTTTTGATCCCAGCACTCAGGATCACTTGTGAGTTCAAGGCCAGCCTGAGACTACACAGTGAATTCCAGCTCAGCCTGAGGTAGAGCAAGACCCTACCTTAAACCATCACCCACCCCCAAATTTTTTAAATATGTTCATTAGGTGCCTCATTAGCTCAGCAGGTACCGTGTTAGTCTCATAAAATACAGCTACTATACACATTTGTAAAGATTTTCTCCAGAAGAGTTACTTAGTAATTTATATTTTAACAAGCCAATCATGGTGGCATAAGTACAGCATTCAGAATGCTGGGACAGGATTTTGAGTTCAAGGACAGTCTGCATAGCAAGACTGTCTCAAACAAATAAAAACCCACATAATCAAAGCCAAGTGTGGTGATATATCCTTTAATCCCAGAACTCAGGAAGCAAAAGCAAGAGGATCTCAAAGTCAGGGCCAGCTTGAGCTATTATAAAGTAACTCCCACCCCACCAACAAAAAGTAACAATCAGCACAAACTTTGTAGCATTTTTAGTAATTACTTCAAATATATTGCCTTTTATCTTCTGCTTGAAAACCTTATAATGCCATAAAACAATCTTTTCCATTTTCAGGCAACAGTTACTAGAAAATATTTCTTTATAACAACCCTAAACTTTCAAATTATAGGTAATTCACCTATTAAAAGAATAAAACTTATACCTGATAAGCTCAATTTAAACCTCAGCTCCACCAAAAAAAAAAAAAATCTTGGTTTCATTAACCATGAAACTATACAATCTACTGTACAAAATAAAAAAGTGTACATAACTGTAAAATCACTAAAATATTAATTATTCCAGAACAAAAAGTGAGGTGTCCTTATATAGCCTAACACCGCCTAATAAGACAGCAGATGCTCCAAAAGGTTTTAGAGGGATCTTTTAAATTTTTGAAAATATATTTTATTTATTTATTTATTTGCGAGAAAGAGGCAGAGAGAGAAAGACAGGGAGGGAGAGAATGGGAGCGCCAGGGCCTCCAGCCACAGCAAACAAACTCCAGATGCAGGCACACCTTTTGCATCTGGCTTACCTGGGTCTTGGAGAATAGAACAGGGATCCTTTGGCTTTGCAGGCAAATGCCTTAACCACTAAGCCATCTCTCCAGCCTTCTATTTACTTATTTACTATTTTTTTTTTGTTTTTTTTTGGTTTTGCAAGGTAGGGTCTCACTCTGGTCCAGGCTGACCTGGAATTCACTACGTAGTCTCAGGGTGGCCTCGAACTCTCGGCAATCCTACCTCTGCCTCCCAAGTGCTGGGATTAAAGGCGTGCGCCACCATGCCCAGCTTGTTTTTGTTTTTTTGAGGTAGGGTCTCACTCTGGCCCAGGCTGACCTGGAATTAACTATGTAGTCTTAGGGTGGCTTCGAACTCACAGCAATCCTCCTACCTCTGCCTCCCAAGTGCTGGGATTAAAAGTGTACACCACCATGCCCGGCTTCAGCCTCTTTTAAAATTTTCATTTTTAGTTGGCATACAGTTTTAGGTATCATTCATTCTGGCTTTTTTTTTTTTTTTGGAGGTAAGGTCTCACTCTCGCCCAGGCTGGCCTGGAATTCACTATGTAATATCAGGGTGGCTTCAAACTCCCGACGATCCTCCTACCCCTGCCTCCTGAGTGCTGAGATTAAAGGTGTACAATACCACGCTTGGCAATTGTGGCATTTTTAAATACAAATTGTTTTAGCTGACTCTGCCCCCCCTCTCCCATAGCCTCTCCCCTATGTTTACTTGTCTCATGTGTCACTTCTCCCTTTCTCCCTTCCCCTTACTAATCATTTTTTTATTTAAATTTTATTTACTTAAGAGAGAGCGAAATGGGGGGGGGGGCAGAGAATATGGACATACCATGGCCTCCAGCCACTGCAAACGAACTCTAGATGCATGCACCACTGTTGTGCATTTGGCTTTACATGGGTACTTGGAAATCAAACTCAGGACATTAGGTTTTACAAACAAGCACCTTAACCACTGAGCAATCTGTCTAGCCCCCTAATAATTTCTTAAGCAGAATTTTTAAAGTATTTATTTATTTATTTATTTATTTATTTATTTATTTATTTATTTATTTATGACAGAGTGAGGGAAAGAGAGGGAGGGAGAGTGAAAATGGGTGTGCCAGGGCCTCTAGCCACTGCAAACGAACTGCAGATGCATGCACCCCCTTGTCTATCTGGCTTACGTGGGACCTAGAAAATTGAACTGGGGTCCTTAGGCTGCATAGGCATGTGCCTTAACCGCTAAGTCATCTCTCCAGCCCCTTAAACAGGTTTTTTAAAGAAAAAAAATAAACACGTACCCTTCTGTTTTAAGTTTGCTACTGGGCTGGACAGAGAGCTTAATGATTAAGACACTTGCCTACCAAGCCTAAGAACCCAGGTTCAATTCCCCAATACCCACATAAGCCAGATGTACAAAGTGGCACATGCATCTGAAGTTCATCTGAAGTGGCTACAGGTCCTCGCACACCCATTCTCTATCTGCCTCTCCCCTCTCTCTCTCTCTCAAATAAGTAAATTAAAATATTTTAAAAATATAAAAACTATAAAGTTTTAACTGGGTGTGGTGGCACACACCTTTAATCCCCACACTTGGGAGGCAGAGATAGGAGGATCACCGTGAGTTCGAGGCCACCCTGATACTCCATAGTGAATTCCAGGTCAGATTGGGCTAGAGTGAAACCCTACCTTGAAAAAGACCAAAACATAAAATAAATAAACAAACAAACAAACAGCAACAAAATATATTGTTGGGCCCTAAGAGGCCCGGGTGTGAGGCCTAGTGGAACTTCCTGAGCCTGACTAGAGTTTAGCAACCTGTCTTTGGCCTATTACTTCCGCTTGGGGGTGACTCAGCAAAGTCTAAGCCAAAACTGTCTCTGCCCAGCTACATGGTGAAATACTATTGGCCCTTACACCTTTTTTCCATCCTGAGACCCACCCTCTTTCTCAAAGCTATATAAACACCTTCCCACTACAATAAAACGAGTTCCTGCCTCGACAAGACTCCTGGCCCAGTGTGTTTTTCTCTCCGGTCTTTTAGAGGAGGGGGGTCTGGGCCGCTGACACCCATAATCCCGCTCAGCCTCAAGAGGAGCTGCTGGTCCGGCTCTTCAGCTCGACCTGCCAGCGGAGGAACCAGCAATATATTTACATTATATTTATATATAAAGTTTGCAAATGAGAAGTAATTTAAACTCCAAGTATTGGAATTGATTTTGTCTAGACCAGACATGGTGGCACATTACTGTAATCTTGCACTCAGAAGGTGGAGCTGGGCTGAAGAGATAGCTTAGCGGTTAATGCACTTGCCTGTGAACCCATGTTCGACTCTGTAGGTCTCACAAGCCATATGCATTAAGGTGACACAAGTGCACAAGGAGGAGCACACATCTGAAGTTTGACTGCAAGAAGGCTGGAGGCCCTGGCATGCCAATTCTTCCCCCCTCCCACACACGTATGCTCTCAACTCTCCCTCTTATATAAAAAAAAGGCGCAGTCTGTTGGGCTTGCCTCAAGGGAAGAAAAAGAAGGCAGAGCAGGAGTATTAGAAGTTCAAGATTTATCCTCTGCGCTGGGCATAGTGGCGCACGCCTTTAATCCCAGTACTCAAGGCAGAGGTAGGATTGCTATGAGTTCAAGGCCACCCTGACACTCCATAATGAATTCCAGGTCATCTTGAGCTAGAGAGAAACCCTACCTTGAAAAAACCAAAAAAAAAAAAGATTCATCCTTTGCTACATGGGTGACATAGGACCAAATAATTTTTTTAAAGAGTATGTTTTAATTTTCTCTTTTAATAAAAATATGATTTGTTTGGTTTAGGAGTTTACCTTTAGCTTATAAATTGCAGGACTTCCTGGGAAAAGTTTAGCTGCTCTTTCAACCCAGTATTTTGCTTTTCCATCAGTAACATCATTTTTACAAAGCAATTCTGCAATCTTCAACACAAGATCTTTTTGTGTTGGGTTTAATTCCACTGAGCGCTGATATCAGAAAAGAAATAAAAACAAAACGGCATTAATAAATTGGATAAGAGTACAATATAGTCATGTACACTTAAAAAATATCACTGTACCCATTAAAAATTTGAGATAACAATGTTATTTCAAAGTTGTTAAAAGTATCCAGTATTTGTGCGGAAATGAATAAAATTATGCTAATTAGATAAATATACAAAGTACATTCACAAGAACATCAGCTCCAACCATGTTAGACTTAAATTTTTTTTTGTTTGTTTGTTCATTTTGTTTTTTTGAGGTAGGGTCTCACTCTAGGCTCAGGTTGACCTGGAATTCACTATGTAGTCTCAGGGTGGCCTCGAACTCATGGCGATCCTCCTACCTCTGTCTTCTGAGTGCTGGGATTAAAGGCGTGTGCCACCATGCCCGGCAAGACTTAAAATTTTATAGGTATTAAATTATATAATTTGGCCCAAGTAGTTTTAAGTATGCTCAAAACTGTATTACTTAGTACTAGTACTAATGCTTGTCTTAAGTACAGCAATAAAATATATGAATAATTCACTTACAAACTACTGTATGTATCATGTGCTTCGCTATGAAAAGGCTATATTTTAATCCTACAATTACCTTATAGCATTCAACAGCTTTGTCTGTGTTTTCTTCCACTTCATAAAGAAGACCCAGAAATCTGTGAGCTTTGGGGTCCCTCTCTTGCACATTAATATATGTTGATATGTATCTGTTTTAAAATAATAAAAAATAATCTTTATTAAATTGACAATGGCATTTAAATGCTGACATAAGAACACAGCATAAACCAAAGCAACCACTCAATTATTTTTATTCTGAATTATGTCTTAATATGTAATATACAGATAACCCAAATGTCTTCATATTTAAGTAGAAAACACTTAAAACAGTGCCACAAAGATGACCACACACTCATTTTATGATTAAATGCTATGTTTACCAAGTGTTTTTTAGTGCTACATACACACAAGAAATGAACACATAATTTTGTTCATCTTGATAAATTTGGTAAAACACAAACAGTTTTGCATATAAATGATTAATCTATAAACTATAGTATATAATTTTAAAGTTATAATAATATAAAACAGTAAAGAAAAACTATGATTCTTTAAAGGTACCCTAATGTCTCATGATCAATCCTAGTGAAACCAGTTACAACTCCCACTCCATTTTCCTTGGTCATCACCATTCTCCTCTTTAAATCAATGTTTTTAATAATCTGCTTCCCTCCTAATATTCTACTTGAAAGTGGTTCAAAGGAATAAGAAATCACCAAGTTCTTGAATTATCAATGAGACAGAATCCCAAAATATTAACTAGTCAAAAGTTGTTAAATAAGCAATTCTCTTGCCCAGTAGCCACAGTTTTATTTTTTATTTGTTGCTTCTTCCAGATAATTAAAGTACAAGATCTCTAACCAGGAAGAAATTATGGTATGGATAGGCATGCATTATCTCTTTAATTCTATCCCTGGGCAGTTTTTAGAGATAGTGTTTTAAGCCAAGTAAACCTTTATATCAAGTAAAGCCTTGATATCAAAAAACAGCAGCCTAGCCCCAACTTAACATCAATCAGAGAGTGATGAATCCCTTACTCCACGGTACACTTAGCTAAAAACATGATACTCTTTAGTAGTTCTTCCTATTACAAAGAATGAGGTAAAACACTGTTGGAAAATGAGAGCGGGCATGTTTATAGTTTGGCACTTACTTTTTAGCAAGATCGTATTCTTTAGCTTCATAGTACAGCTTCGCAAAATAGAATCCTTTCATTGACTTCTAAAAAAAAATTAGTAGTTTTACTTTTCATATTTTGATGTACTATAGATTTTCAAAAGGACAAAAGTTTGCCCTAACAAGCTTATTAATATTAATGTTTTCATATACTTCCTGAAAACACAGGTATATTCTAAAAGTTATGATCCAAATTTTATAATTCCTATCATAAAATAAAACTAATTTCAACTACCTCCCAGTGAGTTGTTGGTCAAGGAGGCCAAGGCCCTCAAAACAATACAGACTACTGCCAAGGATCTTAGTTGCTCACCAGAACTAGGTAGTAAAACCCTATTTCTGAAAACATGCTTCAGCTCAGCACAGTAACAAATCAAGCTGGAACAGAGCTGGAAGCCTCCTCCCTGCTGACTAGCTCTCACAGTGCCAGTGAGCATCATGTAGCCTGCTGGGGAAGAAACATCAACAGTCTTAACCAGCAGTGGACTTTGCAAGCTACAAAACCAGCAGGACAGACAAGTTGTGTCCACTAGTGCAATAGTTGCATGACCAAATGCTTTCTGATTGAATTTGAGTCCTGCTCCATGGAATGGAATTCATGCCTGATAATGAAAGTCAAAAGCCTAATGGACCCAGAACCCATGTAAAACCAGATGTACAAAGTGATGTATGCATCTGGAGTTCATCTCCAGCAGCTGGAGGTCCTGGCATGCCCATTCTCTCTTCTTATCGCTCTCTACTTACAAATAATAAAGATATTTTTAAAGGCCTATGGCTGAGCTGGGCATGGTGGCACAAGCTTTTAATCCCAGCACTCATAAGGCAGAGGTAGGAGGATCACCATGAGTTCAAGGCCACCCTGAGACTACATAGTGAATTCTAGGTCAGCCTGGGCTAGAGTGAAACTGTACCTCGAAAAACAAACAAAAAAGGCCTATGGCTGGAGGGATCATAACCCGTAGGGGGGAAATACTGCTGTTGATTGGTTTAACAGATATATTATGCCCACACCAAATTGCCCTCTAAATATTTATGTCCATGCCCATATATTAGTGCTGCTCTCACTTTCAGTTAGAGGGGGTCTTCTTTTTCAGTTGGGATGGGAACTACTGGGAAGACACAAAACTCCACAAAGTGCCAAGAAGAAATGACAGTTGGATGTTCTGTACTATATGACACATCTATCACACCTTCCAAGGCTCAGGGACCATTGCAGCACAAGTGGCAGAAAGTATGTAAGAGCCAAAAGGATGAAAAGGAGCACTTTGGAAAACTAACTTCCAGACACAAAGTGGCCAGTGCACAGGCTGGAGAGATGGCTTAGCGGTTAAGGCACCTGCCTCCTAAGCCTAAGAACGCTGGTTCCAATCTCCAGCGGTTCCAATCTCCAGGTCCCACAGTTAGCCAGATGCAAAGTGACGCAAGGGCACAATGCTGCACTTGACCACAAGGGGGCGCACACATCTGGATTTCCTTCACAGAAGGTGAAAGGCTGCTGGCATGCCCATCTCTCTCTGTCTTCCTCTCCCCATCTCTCTGTCTCTCTCCAAAAAAAAAAAAAAAGTGGCCAGTACATTCATAACCTCACAGGAGCTGTCATTACCCACATAAGACCTACATAATGCTGGGCTTATCAACATGTCGTCATGCATGATAGAGGAAAGCCAAAAAGAAAGTATCAAAAAAAAGAGGGACTAGTTGGAAAGATGATGGGGTTCAGTGGGGTGAGGGAACAAAGGCAGGTGGTAGGAGACTATAATCAGAGTACATTGCATGAAGATTGTCAGTAAGTTGTGGTTTTTTTTCCTTCTTGAGAGTAACACACGCAGAGAGAAAGAGGCAGATAGAGAATGGGCAGGCATGCCAGGGCCTCCAGCCACTGCAAATGAACTCCAGATGCATGTGCAACCTTGTGCATATGGCTTATGTGGGACCTGGAGAATTGCCTCAAACTGGGGTCCTTATGCTTCACAGGCAAGAACTTAACCACTAAGCCATTTCTCCAGTCCCCAATAAGTTTTTTTTTTTTTCAAGGTAGGTCTTTCTGTAGTCCAGACTGACTTGGAATTCACTATGTGGGGTCAGGGTGGCCTTGAACTCACGGTGATCCTCCTACCTCTGCCTCCCAAGTGCTGGGACTAAAGGCATATGCCACCAAGCCCAGTTAAATTCAAGGCTAGAGAGATGGCTCAACAGTTAAAGGCACTTGTTTGCAAAGCCTGTTGGTCCAGGTTTAATTCGCAGTAAGCCCAAGATGCACAATACTGAAAGTAAAGCTGTTCAATCCTGACTTTTTGGTTAATGAACACATAATTTTGTTCATCTTGATAAATTTGGTAAAACACCAGTTTTGCATATAAATGATTAATCTATAAACTATAGTATATAATTTTAAAGTTATAATAATATAAAACAGTAAAGAAAAACATGATTCTTTAAAGGTACCTAATGTCTCATGATCAATCCTAGTGAAACCAGTTACAACTCCCTCCCATTTTCCTTGGTCATCACCATTCTCCTCTTTAAATCAATGTTTTTAATAATCTGCTTCCCTCCTAATATTCTACTTGAAAGTGGTTCAAAGGAATAAGAAATCACCAAGTTCTTGAATTATCAATGAGACAGAATCCCAAAATATTAACTAGTCAAAAGTTGTTAAATAAGCAATTCTCTTGCCCAGTAGCCACAGTTTTATTTTTTATTTGTTGCTTCTTCCAGATAATTAAAGTACAAGATCTCTAACCAGGAAGAAATTATGGTATGGATAGGCATGCATTATCTCTTTAATTCTATCCCTGGGCAGTTTTAGAGATAGTGTTTAAGCCAAGTAAACCTTTATATCAAGTAAAGCCTTGATATCAAAAAACAGCAGCCTAGCCTCAACTTAACATCAATCAGAGAGTGATGAATCTTTTACTCACGGTACACTTAGCTAAAAACATGATACTCTTTTAGTAGTTCTTCCTATTACAAAGAATGAGGTAAAACACTGTTGGAAAATGAGAGCGGCATGTTTATAGTTTGGCACTTACTTTTTAGCAAGATCGTATTCTTTAGCTTCATAGTACAGCTTCGCAAAATAGAATCCTTTCATTGACTTCTAAAAAAAAATTAGTAGTTTTACTTTTCATATTTTGATGTACTATAGATTTTCAAAAGGACAAAAGTTTGCCCTAACAAGCTTATTAATATTAATGTTTTCATATACTTCCTGAAAACACAGGTATATTCTAAACGTTATGATCCAAATTTTATAATTCCTATCATAAAATAAAACTAATTTCAACTACCTCCCAGTGAGTTGTTGGTCAAGGGAGGCCAAGGCCCTCAAAACAATACAGACTACTGCCAAGGATCTTAGTTGCTCACCAGAACTAGGTAGTAAAACCCTATTTCTGAAAACATGCTTCAGCTCAGCACAGTAACAAATCAAGCTGGAACAGAGCTGGAAGCCTCCTCCCTGCTGACTAGCTCACAGTGCCAGTGAGCATCATGTAGCCTGCTGGGGAAGAAACATCAACAGTCTTAACCAGCAGTGGACTTTTAAGTACAAAACCAGCAGGACAGACAAGTTGTGTCCACTAGTGCAATAGTTGCATGACCAAATGCTTTCTGATTGAATTTGAGTCCTGCTCCATGGAATGGAATTTCATGCCTGATAATGAAAGTCAAAAGCCTAATGGACCCAGAACCCATGTAAAACCAGATGTACAAAGTGATGTATGCATCTGGAGTTCATCTCCAGCAGCTGGAGGTCCTGGCATGCCCATTCTCTCTTCTTATCGCTCTCTACTTACAAATAATAAAGATATTTTTAAAGGCCTATGGCTGAGCTGGGCATGGTGGCACAAGCTTTAATCCCAGCACTCATAAGGCAGAGGTAGGAGGATCACCATGAGTTCAAGGCCACCCCTGAGACTACATAGTGAATTTCTAGGTCAGCCTGGGCTAGAGTGAAACTGTACCTTGAAAAACAAACAAAAAAGGCCTATGGCTGGAGGGATCATAACCCCAGGGGGAAATACTGCTGTTGATTGGTTTAACAGATATATTATGCCCACACCAAATTGCCCTCTAAATATTTATGTCCATGCCCATATATTAGTGCTGCTCTCACTTTCAGTTAGAGGGGGGTCTTCTTTTTCAGTTGGGATGGGAACTACTGGGAAGACACAAAACTCCACAAAGTGCCAAGAAGAAATGACAGTTGGATGTTCTGTACTATATGACACATCTATCACACCTTCCAAGGCTCAGGGACCATTGCAGCACAAGTGGCAGAAAGTATGTAAGAGCCAAAAGGATGAAAAGGAGCACTTTGGAAAACTAACTTCCAGACACAAAGTGGCCAGTGCACAGGCTGGAGAGATGGCTTAGCGGTTAAGGCACCTGCCTCCTAAGCCAAGAACGCTGGTTCCAATTTCCAGCGGTTCCAATCTCCAGGTCCCACAGTTAGCCAGATGCAAAGTGACGCAAGGGCACAATGCTGCACTTGACCACAAGGGGGCGCACACATCTGGATTTCCTTCACAGAAGGTGAAAGGCTGCTGGCATGCCCATCTCTCTCTGTCTTCCTCTCCCCATCTCTCTGTCTCTCTCCAAAAAAAAAAAAAAAAGTGGCCAGTACATTCATAACCTCACAGGAGCTGTCATTACCCACATAAGACCTACATAATGCTGGGCTTATCAACATGTTGTCATGCATGATAGAGGAAAGCCAAAAAGAAAGTATCAAAAAAAAGAGGGACTAGTTGGAAAGATGATGGGGTTCAGTGGGGTGAGGGAACAAAGGCAGGTGGTAGGAGACTATAATCAGAGTACATTGCATGAAGATTGTCAGTAAGTTGTGTGTTTTTTTTCTTCTTGAGAGTAACACACGCAGAGAGAAAGAGGCAGATAGAGAATGGGCAGGCATGCCAGGGCCTCCAGCCACTGCAAATGAACTCCAGATGCATGTGCAACCTTGTGCATATGGCTTATGTGGGACCTGGAGAATTGCCTCAAACTGGGGTCCTTATGCTTCACAGGCAAGAACTTAACCACTAAGCCATTTCTCCAGTCCCCAATAAGTTTTTTTTTTTTTCAAGGTAGGTCTTTCTGTAGTCCAGACTGACTTGGAATTCACTATGTGGGGTCAGGGTGGCCTTGAACTCACGGTGATCCTCCTACCTCTGCCTCCCAAGTGCTGGGACTAAAGGCATATGCCACCAAGCCCAGTTAAATTCTCAAGGCTAGAGAGATGGCTCAACAGTTAAAGGCACTTGTTTGCAAAGCCTGTTGGTCCAGGTTTAATTCCGCAGTAAGCCCAAGATGCACAATACTGAAAGTAAAGCTGTTCAATCCTGACTTTTTTGGTTTTTCGAGGTAGGGTCTCACTCTAGTCCAGACTGACCTGGAATTCATCTGTATTCTCAGCGTGGCCTCGAACTCATGGTGATCCTCCTACCTCTGCCTCCTGAGTGCTGAGATTAAAGGCATGTGCCACCACGCCAGGTTCAATCCTGACTTTTTTTTTTAAATATATTTTTATTTATTTGAGAGAGACAGAGACAGACACACTGGAAGCAAACTCCAGACACATGTGCCACCTTATGCATCTTGCTTACATGGGTCCTAGGGAATTGAACCTGGGTCCTTTGGCTTTGTAGGCAAGCTCCTTAACCACTAAGCCATCTCTCCAGCCCCAATCCTAACTTTTTAAAATCTTAAGCAAGTGCTGGGTAGAACTGTCATGAGTTCAAGGCCAGCCTGAGACTACATAGTGAATTCCAGCCAACTTGGGCTAGAGTGAGACTCTATCTCAAAAAAAAAAAAAAAAAAAAAATTAAGCAAGAAGTACCAGAAAAATTAGTACTGGCTTCGGGTAGTCAAGCACTAAGGTTTTTTTTTTTTTTTTTGGGGGGTCCTTTGTATGAGTTCTTCCTATCTCTGTGAAGGGTAATTTATTTTATCATTGGATTGTTGTTCCTCACTAACAGATCTGGGTTTAGGTATTCATGAGACCTATTAGTTTTGCTGCTACATGTGATTTATATACTATCCCTTAGTTTTCTGAGCATTTTTGTTCGTTTGTTTGTTGTTTTTCGAGGTAGGGTTTCACTCTAGCTCAGGCTGACCTGGAATTCACTCTGTATTCTCACGGTGGCCTCAAACTAATGTGATTCTACCTCTGCCTCCCAAGTGCTGGGATTAAAGGCATGCACCATCACGCTTTTCTGAGCAGTTTTATCAATAATTTCCCTGAAAGCCTTTGCTATTTGGATTAGTGCTATTTGCTATTTGAACCAGGGGTCTGGGGAGATGGCTCAGTGGTTAAAAGTAATTGCTTGCAAGAGAGCTGCTTTCTCCAAACCAGAGATTCAGAGGCTCCTAAGAGCCCAGCACTGAAACAGACTTAAAAAGTACCCAACATGGCTTAGGGAATTTTGTGTAAGAGGGAGTACAAAGATTGTTCGAGTCACAAGTTGGGACATTGTGCAGAGACATTGCCTCTCCCTCATTCCCTCCCTTTCTCTCTCTCTCTGTGAAATAAAGTTAATAAAAAATTTAAAAACAAGCCAGGCATGGTGGTGCATGCCTTTAATCCCAGGGCTCAGTAGGCAGAGGTAGGAGGATTGTCGTGAGTTTGAGGCCACCCTGAATAGTAAATTCCATAGTGAATTCCAGGTCAGCCCCAGCTAGAGAGAGACCCTACCTCAAAAAAAAATTTTTTTTAAACAAAAAGCTACAAGAGTAATAGCCACTGTCTTATCTTATTATAAAACACATTTTTCTGGCGTTAACCACTTTTACATTTTAATGGTAATTCAAGTTCTGTAAATGCTATCACTGTTCTATGATTTTTACTCTTTGGGTTTTGAAGCCCTAGCTAGCCTAGAACTATGTACCTGTGGTGGTTTGACTGAGGTGTCCCCAATAAACTTATATGTTCTGACCGCTAGGTACCCAGCTGTTGGCAATTTGGGAATTGGAGCCTCCTGGAGGCAGTGTATTGTTGGGGGAGGGCTTATAGGTGTTATAAGCCAGCTTGCCCTTGCCAGTGTTTGGCACACTCTTGTGCTGCTGTTGTCCACCTGATGTTGGCCAGGAGGTGATGTCCACCATCATTTTCCCATCATCATGGAGCTTCCCCTCAAGTCTGTAGCCAAAATAAACCTCCTCCCTCCCCAAGCTGCTCTTGGTTGGGTGTTTTCTGCCAGAAGCACAAAGCTGACTGCAACAGCAGCCTAGCCTTGAACTTGTACTGTTCCTTTTGCCTCTACCTCCCAAAGGCTGGGATTAAACATGAGGAAATAAAAAGAAACAGGGGGGGAGGGGAGGGAAATATCATGTGTTTTTTTTTTGTATGTAAGTATAGAAGTTGTCAATAAAAAAAATGAACAGGAAAAAAAAAAGAAAGAAACAGGACCTAACATTGAAAAGATTTCTCAAGGCAATGATAGGGCAAAAGTCCCAGCAATAGAGCTGTGTAACAAAGACAAAGGAAATCATCCCAGACTGAAGCAAAAAAATATTCCAGGTAGGTCTAGCTTCTCAGAAGACTAAAACAAGAAATCACTTGAGTCCAGAAGTTTGAGGTCAGTCTGGACAACATATCAAGACCATCCCCCCTCAGGAAAAAAAAGTTATTAAGCTAAAATAGATAGGATTACGTGATCTTACTTCAGAGTTTAAATGGCTGAGTTTGAGTAAAGAATTCCTAATATAACAAATGAGAAACAGAGCAATTACTAGCTCAAGGAAAAAATAACCTCCACAACATGTGCATCTCCAGAGGAAAAATATTCACTTCATTCTAAGTGTTCATTTAACCAAAAATTACAGCAACAGTAGAAGCAGAATGAGGGGAAAATAAATGCCTATGGACAAAGTGCTAAAGATGCACAGAATAACACCAGTAGAAAATATCTAAAATGGGGGAGGGGGGGTGATGCCAGAAACAGAACTGCCTTGCTCAGAAATACAAAGTATAAGCCAGGCATGGTGGCACATACCTTTAATCCCAGTACTTAGGAGACAGGTAGAATTGCTGTGAGTTTGAGGCCAGCCTGGGACCAAGAAATACAAAGTATAGATGTATAAATGGTGGAATACATAAATTGCCAAATCCTCTCTGAGTAGTAGGACTTAGGTACCGAACTGCAAGCCAATTAGATAAAACCTAACTAGCTAGGAATGGTGGAGCATGCCTTTAGCGCCAGCACTCAGAAGGCAGAGGAAGGAGGATGACTGTAATTTTGAAGCCAGCTTGAAACTATAGTGAATTCCAAGTCAGCCTGGGCTAGAGCGAGACCCAATCTCCAAAAAACGGAAGCGGAAGCGGAAGGGGGAGGGGGAGGGAAAAGGAAAGGAAAGGAAAGGAAAGGAAAGGAAAGGAAAGGAAAGGAAAGGAAAGGAAAGGAAAGGAAAGGAAAGGAAAGGAAAGGAAAGGAAAGGAAAGGAAAGGAAAGGAACTACTTGGAAGCTAAGAAAGTATAAAAGTAGCATTGATCTTATCAACAAGGGTAAAAACAATTATGATGAAGTGGGAAACCAGCAAAACAAGATGAACAAATGAAAGCAAAAAGAGAAGAATGGGAAGACAGGAAACAGACAATAGAAGGCTGATGTTATGTAAAGCAACACCAGGATCGGATGGCCAGCCTCTGTCAAATCAATAGAGAAGTAAATACTATTGTTTATCTGTCCTCATCTGCTTCTGCCCCACCACAACCTAACTTCCAAGGTATCCAAAGCACCCTTTGCCATTTCACTCAAAATGTTTTAGAGCCTCACATGCTCCAAAGTTATACAATCCATATTCAACTGAAATTCTCAAATTCTAAGATAAGACATCTTGTTTGATGAAAAACCATCTGATTAAAATAAACACTTTCAAGTGAAAGGAGGACATAATAACCAACAATAAAAAAAATGTTGAGGGGCTGGAGAGATGGTTTCACAGTTAAAGCACTTGCCTGTGAAGTCTAAGGACCCATGTTTGACTCTCCAAATCCTATGTAAACCAGACACACAAAGGTAAAGCAGGCACAAGGTTGCACATGGCCACTAGGTGATGCAAGCATCTGGAGTTCGATTGCAACAGCTGAGGCCCTGATGCACCAATTCTCTCTCTGTCTCTCTTTCTAAAAAATAAATAAATAATAAAATGTTGAGCTGAGCCAGGCATGGTGGTACATGCCTTTAATCCCAGCATTCAGGAGGCAGAGATAGGAAGACCACTGTGAGTTCGAGGCCATCCTGAGACTACATAGTGAATTCCAGATCAGCCTGGGCTAGAATGAGACTCTACATTGAAACACCAAAAAAGAAAAAAAGACAGACAGACAGACAGATGACCTGGGCATGATGATACATGCCTTCAATCCCAGCACTCAGTATATATATATACATCTTACTTATTTGCAAGCAGAGACAGACAGACAGAGAGAGAGAGAGAGGGAGGGAGGAGACAAAGAGAGAATGGGCATGACAGGGCCTCTAGCCACTGCAAATGAACTCCAGACGCATGTGCTTCTTATGTATTTGGCTTACGTGGGTCGTGGGGAATCGAATCTGGGTCCTTTGTTTTCGCAGGCAAACGCCTTAACCACTAAGCAATCTCTTCATCCCGTGAACAGATGTCTTTTTACCAACCATAAAAACAATGAACTGTATACTACTATGAATCATATATTTATTTTCGTCCACTTTATTGATGAGTTTAAGTTGTCCTAAATCCAGTTTATAAACAGCAGGTCCAGGAAAACTAAGTCAAGAGCCAGTGCACATCCACCCTTAGGAGTATCTTCTCCACTCTCAACCTGCAGACACTTGTTTTGTGGAATCCAAAATAAATGTAACACACAAATGGCCTTAAAAGAAGAAAAATAGCCTGAGACCATGTTATAGAAAAGATATTTTAAAGTTCTAGGTCCACGTCTGTAAGAATGTTAGAATTCCTTGAGTTTCCACTTTCAATCTTAACAAAGCAAATAGCAACTTTCAGAAAAATGCGGGAAAATGAGGCAGAACCTTTATAAGGGCACAGTGACACACGGCTCCAATAAGGGGCATTTCCGTGTCATTTGTTCCGGCGGGCCATAGCAAATGTGCCTGTCCCTACTTCGATCCGCTAGAAGTCCAACAAAGTCACTCAACACAACGCTGAAAGCCCGGCACAGGGCTGCGTCAGTGCCCGCAGCTGCCGCCGGCCTCCGAGCTCGGTCGCGGCGCGTCACTGACCCGGAGCCCGCCGGATATGGCACCCAGAGCGCCCAAGGCGAAGGAAGCCCTCGCCAGAGTGGTCCGCCCGCGCCGCCTCCGTGCGTTCACCAGCGCCACGCCGCCCACGGGACCGCGCGAGCCCGCCCGCGCCTCAACGGAACGCGCCTGAGAGCGGAGGCCGCCGGGAGCCATGGCGCCGGCGCGGCGGCCGGGCCGGGGCGAGGCCGCGGCGGGCGCGACGGGGCCACCTCACCTCTCGAGGAGACGGAGCGGAACCCTGCACCGAGGCGATGTACCGCTCCACGTCCGCCTTGCTCCGCCTCATCGTGCCGCTGTCCTGGCTCCCGAGCGCGGGAGGCCTCCACTCTGGCCCGCGACGGTGGCCGTCTCTAGGAGCGCCTGAGAACCCGTGACGCAGCTCCGTTGCCAGCGAAGGGGCGGTGTGCGTGCGTGCGTGCGTGCGTGCGTGAGCAATGCGTCATCACTGTGCGCCGGGCTGCGAGCGCTGACGCTCAGGACGCGCGCAGAGCTTCCAGCCCTGCCCAGGGCGCCTCCTAGCGGCCTTCCAAGTCCTGGTCAGATCTGAGCCGCTCCATAGTGGGAATAGATAGAAATCAGCAAATAAAAATTCTGGATTATGAGTGAGGTAGCAAGATAATTTTTAAACTGCTGAGTTCTTAAAAGTTTTATCCGAGAGGAGCTGGAGATATGGCCAGTTAGTAGAGTGCAAAACGGCAAGATAATTTTTAAACTGCTGAGTTCTCCAGGGCAGACTAACAGAGTCCAGGCTTACTGCAAAGCTTATGACCAAATTCTCCAAACTTTGTTAGCAGATGCCCTGACTAAAATTTTCTCTCTCTCTGACTCTCCATTTTCTCTCTCTCTCTCAAATAAATAAATAAATAAAAATATTTTTTAAAAAAGTTTTGGTCTATTGATCTTAAGTGAGACAACTTAGAGACGATTGATTTGTCTGACCCGTGATACAATGCACACATTTTAAATTTATACAGTTTTTTGGGCTTTTTTTTTTTTTTCAAGGTAGGGTTTCACTCTAGCAGAGACTGACCTGGAATTTCCTATGTAATCTTAGGGTGGCCTCAAACTCACGGTGATCCTTCTACCTCTGACTCCCAAGTGCTAGGATTAAAGGCATGCACCACCATGCCTGGCTAAATTCATACATTTTTAAAGAATATATTACATGGGCTGGAAAGATCATTTACGGTTAAGGCAAGCAGGCCAAATGACCCATCCCAGGATGGGAACGTTAGCCAGATGCACAAGGGGCACATTTGATAAATGTTTGCAGTGGCTGGAGGCCCTGGCATGCCCATTCGGTCTCTTTCTCTGTCAAATAAATATATAAAAGTAAAATAATTTTTTAAAAAACATTTTTTCCAGTCATATTGTAAGTCATATTGTAAAAGGAAAATAAGATTCTGAGATTACTAAAATGACATAAGTTTGTTATCAGAGTTGTTAGGGTCAGACCTTACTAATCCTAACAAATTCAAATCAGCCACAGTCCTGAATGGGCCAATTAAATACACAAATAGTTGGGTGTGGTAGCACATGCCTTTAATCCCAGCACTGAGGAAGCAGAGGTAGGAGGATCACCATGAGTTCAAGGTCACCCTGCAACTATATATTAAATAAAAAAGTAGAAAAAAGAAATTTCTTCAATGTGGCCACGTTGGGAAGAGAAACAAAGAGGTCCAATGACAACCTCCTCCGCCCCAGATGATCTCAGGGTTCTGAGGCTTAACTAGACTGCAAGAGGTATGTATAACTAGGCATTCTTAGCTAAGGTGTGATTCTGCCCATAATTGCTATTCATAAGGCTATTTGCCATTGTTCTTGGTTACCCAACAAAACTAAATGTTAAGTCCTTATTGCTGAAGATATAACATGTTTCAGTTGTAGGATGTAAAGAAACTAAGCTGAAACAGAGCTTGAAGCTTCCTCCCTGCTGGCTAGCTTTTTTTGTCTCAGTGATAAGATGCTGGGGTGGGGGGAGCCATCAATAGTCTTACCCAACTGTAGCCCCTTTGTATTGCACAAATGGTCTGCAGGTGAGATATGTTCACTGGTACAATAGTGGCATGGAGGTTGTAGAAATAGCTAACCACTTTCTGATTGGATTTGGGGCCTGCTCCACAGAAGGGCTCTCATGTCTGGTACCGTAAACTATAGTAGAGACATAGACCCTAAAGTGGAACCTACTACTGTAGTTATATTTGATGGACATGTCAAACTGCCTTCTAAATAGATTCCCGTAGATGAGTTCTACTTGAAGGCTAAATCACATAAGTTTCTTACTACAGTGGGTCCTAGTTGATACAGAGAAGCATAGCTGGCAAAATTGCCAAGAGTCAGTCACTACTTGTGTGCCCAGTCTCAAACAGGGCATCTAAACCACTCCCTCCAAGGCTCAAGGGGACCCTTGCTGAAAAGGGAGTGGAAAGAATGTAAGAGCAGGAGAATAGCTGAGAAACTGTCTTGTAGACATAACATGGCCTTTACACCTTTACACTTGGGAATTCTTTTTTTTTTTTAAGTTTAGAGAGACTTTATTAGATTAAGATAAGGAAAGAGGAGGGCACATAGTGAGATCCCACCATGAGGGACGTGAGAGAGCCCATGTAGGGAGTAGAGGGAGGATCTCCCTTCCATTTAAGCTGAGAGTAGGGGAGGCTTACTAGGTCCTGGAAGTTCAGGAGAGATGAATCTACACTAGTGAATGCTTAGTAGGTATGTTTTCCTGTACAAGACTGAGCCTATCAGCACCTCATCATCAATGGGGGAAGTGTATATGAGATCCCACAGCTCACAGAACAGCTAATAGCAGCTAATGGTTATTGGAAGAGGACAGAGACACAGTGTAGTCACTGGAAGGTTGCCTGTTCCACAGTAAATAACCTTTCACCCATGATCATACAAACTACTCCAATTTAATTCAATAGGAAAGAAAAAGGAAGGAATGGATGGGGAAGAGGAAGAAAAAGGAAGGAAGGAGGAAGAAATAAAATATGAGGATTAATGGGGAAGAAGGGTGGAGGGATGGGAAAACGAGAACAATTGGGGTAATAAGATAAAAATACATTGAATACATATATGAAAATGTCAGAAATGGAAAAAGAAAAAGTTTAAAGATTTCCTTCTTTTGACAAGTTGAATAAGAGACTGGAGTGATGGCTAGGCAACTAAGGCGCTTGTGTACAAAGCCAAAGAACCTAGGTTTGATTCCCCAGGACCCATGTAAGCCATATGCACAAAGTGATGCATGCATCTGTAGTTCATTTGAAGTAGCTGAAGGCCCTTGCATGCCCATTCAATATCTACCTCTTTCCCTCTCAAATAAATATATTAAAATTAGGGCTGGAGAGGTGGCTTAGCGGTTAAGGCATTTGCCTGCAAAGCCAATGGTTGACTCTCCATGACCCTCGTAAGCCAGATGCACAAGGGGGCAAGTGCATCTGGAGTTCATTTGCAGTGGCTGGAGGCCCTGGCATGCCCATTCTCTTCCCATCTCTCTCTCTCTCTCTTATTCTCTCTCTCGTTGCCTCTTTCTCAACTAAATAAATAAAAATATTTTTAAAAAATTAAAATTAAGGGCTGGAGAGATGGCTTAGCAGTTAAGGTGCTTGCCTGTGAAGACAAAGGACCCATATTCGACTCTCTAGATCCTACATTAGCCAGACAAACAAAAGTGAGGCAAGTGCAAGGTTGCACATGCATACTAGGTGGCGCAAGCATCTGGAGTTCGATTGCAGTGACTGAGGCCCTGGTGCACCAATTTTCTCTCTCTCTAATAAAAAGAAAAATGAGTTGGGCAAGGTAGCTCACACCTTTAATCCCAGCACTTGGGAGGCAGTGGAAGGAGGATGACTACGAGTTCAAGGCCAGCCTGAGGCTATACAGTAATTTCCAGGTCAGCCTGGGCTAGAGCGAGACCCTGCCTCAAAAAAGAAAGAAAAAAATTAAAATTAAAAATATATTTAAAAAGTTGAATAAGGACTTGGAGAGAATGCTCAGTTGGTTAAGTGCTTGGTACATAAGCATGAGGAACTGAGTTTAGAGCCCAAGCACCCATGTCAAAAGCCAGACATGAAAGTGTGTACCTGTAATCCCAACACTGGGGAGGCAAAAACAAGAGGATCCTTATGGCTTGCTGGCCAGCTAATCTACCTGAATTGTGAGCTCCAGGTTCAGCGAGAGACTTTTGTTTCAAAAAATAAGGTGGTGAATATGGTGGTACATGCCTTTAATCCCAGCATTTAGAAGGCAGGGGTAGCAGGATCTCCATGAATTCAAAACCACCTTTAGACTATATAGTAAATGCCAAATCAGCCTGGGCTAGAGTGAGACCATACCTCAAAAAAAAAAAAATAATAATAATAATGTGGTGCTTGGGTTGGGGAGATGGCTCAGCAGTTAAAGGAGCTTGTTTGCAAAACCTGAGGGCTTGGGGTGTGATTCCTCAGTATTCACATAAATTCAGATGCACAAAGAGGCAGATGGATCTGGAGTTTGTTTGCAGTGGCAGGAAGCCCTAGTGTGCCCATTCTCATTTCTCTCTCTCTCTCTCCTTGCAAATAAATAAAAATATTTAAAAATGTAAGGTGGTAAGCCAAAAAATAAGGTGCAGAGTCATTGAATAAGATACCAATATCATTTCTGATCTTCACACATGAATGCACATACATTCAAAAATAAAAAAAAATAAGGACTTCTAGTTAAGAGGGTAGCGTAGGAACCGCGCCAAAGCAGTCTAGGGGAGGAAAAGAAGAAAAAATAAGCAAAATACACTCTTCTACTAAAAAGTGAGATGTATAATAAATTATCAATCACAGCAGAGAAGTAGGAGAGATCCAGAGTATCTAGAGCCCACAGAAGCAGGCAGAAGCAACTCAAGCACCAGTTTCATGCAGCTGCAGCCTCCAGGCTTGGCCTGAGCCCCAGGAAAAAAGCCAGGTGAAGGGATTTTCCCCTCACACCGGCCTCCTCGCAAACTCAAGAAACATGGAAAGGAGGACAGCAGAAACCAGCGGTGAGCGGCATGTGAGGAAGAGGATCATGAGGACTAGTGGGAGAACTTCAGCCACCATTCACAGCCTCCTCTCCCCCACTGCCAACACAAGCGCCAGCAAGCACCAGAGACCTGGGGAAGGGAGCTCACCTACACAGCACCCAGCACAGGCGATCAGAGCACTGACCCATAGACCCAGCCAGCCTACCTGAACCCATAGCGCAGCAAAGGGGAACCCAAATGGGTACACAGCATAACTGAGACCAAAGCCATCCCAAAAGGTAACTGAGATTACAAGAGGTCAGTACCCATCAAATAAGCCTGGTATATAGGCTTGCATTGGAAGTGCTAATTGCACCATCCATGTCAGGGTGAATTATATGTTAATTCTGATGGATGGCTGCATTTGCTATTCTTAAATAAGCTATATTTTGCCCTTGTTGTTTGTTGCTTCCTGATTTTTAGTGCCTTTGTTTCCTCTTCTGTACTAAACAGTATACTATTAAATGATGAATGAGTCAATGAAGAAATCAAGAAGGAAAACAAAAAATTCATAGAGTCAAATGATAATGAGAACACAACATACCATAATCTTTGGGACATAATGAAGGCAGTCCTAAGAGGGAAATTTATAACTTTAAGTGTCTATATTAAGAAATTAGAAAGGTCACAAGTAAACAACTTAATGCTGCACCTTAAGGCCTTGGAAAAAGAAGAACAAGGCAAACCAAAAATCAGTAGATGGGAAGAAATAATAAAGATTAGGGCAGAAATTAATGAAATACAAACAAAAAAATCCAAAGAATCAATGAAAAAAAGAGTTTGTTCTTTGAAAGGATAAACAAGATTGATAAACCCATAGCAAATCTGACCAAAAGAGAGAAGAGACACAAAGTAATAAAATTAGAGATGAAAATATCACCATCACAACAGATACCAGAGAAATTTAAAAAATCACAGGGACATACTATAAGAATACATACTCCACTAACTTTGAAAATCTGAAAGAAATGGATGATTTCCTTGATTTATATGACCTACCTTAATTAAATCAAGATGAGATTAACCACTTAAACAGACCTATAACAAGTATGGAGGTCCAAACAGTTATAAAAAAAAATCCCCCAACTAAAAAAAGTCCAGGCCCAGATGGATTTACTGGCGAATTTTACCGGACCTTCATGGAAAAACTAACACCAATGCTTCTCTAACTTTTCTATCAAATACAAGAGGAAGGAATCCTACCAAACTTCTTCTATGAAGCCAGCATCACCCTGATACCAAAACCAGACACAGACAGAACAAAAAAAAATTACAGACCAATCTCCCTCATGAACATAGATGCAAAAAATTCTCAACAAAATGTTGGCAAACAGAATTCAAGAATGTATCAGAAAGATCATTCACCCTGACCAAGTAGGCTTTATCCCAGAGATGCAGGGATGGTTCAACATACACAAATCGATAAATGTAATACATTATATAAATGGGCTGAAGGACAAAAATCACATGATCAGGCTGGGGAAATGGCTTAGCAATTAAGGCGTTTGCCTGCGAAACCTAAGGACTCAGGTTCGATTCCCCAGGACCCACATAAACCAGATGCACAAGGGGGCACATGCATCAGAGTTTGTTTGCAGTGGCTGGAGGCCCTGGTGCTTTTTCTCTCTGCCTCTTACTCTCTCTCAAATAAATAAAATATATTTTTTAAATCACATGATCATCTCATTAGATGCAGAAAAACATTTGACAAAATTCAACATCCCTTCATGATAAAAGTGCTGCAGAGACTGGGTCTAGAAAGAACATATCTCAACATAATAAAGGCTATTTATGACAAACTGACAGCCAACATAATACTAAATGGAGAAAAACTTGAAGCTTTTCCACTAAAATCAGGAACAAGACAAGGGTGTCCACTGTCCCCACTTTTATTTAATATAGTACTAGAAGTTGTAGCTATAGAAATAAGGCAAGAGACACATAAAAGGAATACAAGTTGGAAAGGAAGAGACCAAGTTATCATTATTTGCAGATGATATGATTCTATTCATAAAGGACCCTAAAGACACCACCAGCAAACTGTTAGACCTGATTAACACCTAAACCATGTAGCAGGTTACAAAATAAACACACAGAAATCAGTAGCCTTCCTATATACTAACAACAAACACACAGAGGATGAAATCAGAGAGTCATTCCCATTCACAATTGGATCCAAAAAAATAAAGTACATTGGAATAAACCCAACCAAGGAGGTGAAGGATCTCTGCAATGAAAACTTTAAAACACTCAAGCAGAAATTGCAGAAAACACTAGGAAATGGAAAGACATCCCTTGTTCTTGGATTGGAAGAATCAATATTGTGAAAATGGCAATCTTACCAAAAGCAATCTACACATTTAATGCAATCCCCATCAAAAGTCCAATAGTATTCTTCACAGAAATAGAAAAAAACAATCCAAAAATTCATTTGAAAGCCCCAAAAACTCAAATATCAAAAACAATTTTGAGCAACAAAAATAAGCCTGGTGGTATCACCATACCTGATTTTAACCTATATTACAGAGCCATAGTAACAAAAACAGACATGTATATCAATGGGCCAGAATACAGGACCCAAATGTAAGTCCAGGTAGCTATAGCTGCCCAATCTTAGACAAAAATGGCAAAAATACTCATTGGAGAAAAGACAGCCTATTCCCCAAATGGTTCTGGGAAAACTGTATCTGTAGAAAGATGAAAATAGATCCTTATCTCTCTCCATGCACAAGAATTAAGTCCAAATGGACCAAAGATCTTAATATCAGACCTGAAACTCTGAAATTGCTAGAGAACAAAGTAGGAGAAACCCTTCAACATATTGGTCTTGGCAAAGACTTTCTGAATGTAATCCCAGTTGCTCAGGAAATAAAACCACTAATCAACCACTGGGATCTCATCAAATTATGAAGCTTTTGTATAGCAAAGGACACTGTCCATAGAACAGAGGCAACCTACCGAATGGGAGAAAATCTTTGCCAGCTATACATCTGACAGAGGATCAAAATCTAGGATATACAAAGAACTCAGAAAATAAATAATAAGAAATCAAACAACCCAATTAAAAAATGGGCCATGCAACTAAATAGAGAGTTCTCAGAAGAAGAAATACAGATGGCATATAAACATCTAAAAAATGTTCTACATCCCTAGTCATCAGGGAAATGCAGATTAAAAGTATGTTGAGATTCCATTTCACCCCTGTCAGATTGGCTATGATCATGAAAACAAAGGACTATAAATGCTGGAAAGGATGCAGAAAAAGAGGAACCCTTCTACACTGTTGGTGGGAATGCAATATGGTCCAGCCATTGAGGAAATCAGTGGGGAGGTTCCTGAGACAGCTAAAAATCAATCTACCATATGACCCAGCTATACCACTCCTAGGCATATATCCTAAGGACTCGTCTCACTACCTTAGAGATACTTGCTTGATCATGTTTATTGCCATTCTATTCACCATAGCTAGGAAATGGAACCAGCCTAGATGTCCCTCAACTGAGGAGCGGATAATGAAAATGTGGCACATTTACAATGGAATTCTACTCAGCAGTAAAGAAAAATGAAGTCATGAAATTTGCAGGAAAATGGCTGGATCTGGAAAGGATTATACTAAGTGAGGTAACCCAGGCCCAGAAAGCCAAACGTCACATGTTCTCTCTCATATGTGGATCCTAGCTACAAATGATTGGACTTCTATGTGAGTAAAAATAAAACTCAGTAGCAGAAGTCAGTAAGCTAGAAAGGGCATATAAAGGGAATAGAAAGGGAGGGAGGGGGGACTTAATAGAATGGTATTGTTTATATGTAAGTAGAAGCACAGATTAATGGGGGTGAAAAGGCCTAGTGAGGTCAGGGGAAGGAATGAGTAAAGGAAAGGTGAAGGGAGGTGAGGGCTAATCAAAATCTAACAGGATATAAATAAGTCATATGGAAACCTACTTTTCTGGACAATGGAACACTAAGAAGCCATAGATTGTGACTAGAAAATTCTCAGTGTAAGGGATAGGATACCTTCCAGTGAGTTGTTGGCTAGGGAGGTCACAGTTATCCCCAAAACATTACTGGCCATTGCCGAGGCTCTTGGTTACCCACCAGGAATAGATGGTAAGACCCTATTAATGAAGACTCCACATACTTGGGCTGCAAGGTCACTGAGAAATCCTGCTGGGACTGAGCTGATAGCCTCCTCCATGTGGACCAGCTGACAGAAAGCTGGAAAAACTACACTGCATGCAATTCAATGGAAAAGAGAAAAATCACCAGTGAAAATACTCAGCAGTGGACACTGCAAGTCTTAAATTTGGCCAGCCAGGCAAAATGAGCCAACAGGTGCAATCGTGGCATGTCTGTTATGGGGGAAACCAATTGCTCTCTAATTGGACTGGAGGCCTGCTCCATGGGAGGGAATACATCCCTGATACTGAAAACCTACAACAGGGATAGTCATAAGCCCTAGGGGTGTAATGTCTGCTGGTGTGTGGCTAAATGTTTATACTATGCTCACCAAACTGCCCTGTAAGCACTTCTCTTAATGTTCATACCCATATACTAATGCTACTCTCACTTTTGGTTAGAGAAGCTTCTCTTTTCAGATGGTGGTGACTTTGGGATGACTCAGAAGGCACTGTGGTGCTGAGAAGTGACAAAGGAATGCTCAGCACTGAAATATCTCTAACACACCTTCCAAGGTTCAGGGTCCATTGCGGAAGAGGTGGCAGAAAGAATGTAAGAACCAAAGGAAGGGTAGAACTCCTTACAATATGCTCTTCCAAACACAAAATAGGCTGGATATCCATGACCTCAGTGTCTGACACTACCTACACAAGACCATCCTAATAGGAGGAAAAGATCATGACATCAAACTGAAAAGAGAGACTGATTGAGAGGGGGAGGGGATATGATGGAGAGTGGAGTTTCAAAGGGGAAAGTGGGGGGAGGGAATTACCATGGGATATTGTCTATAATTATGGAAGCTGTCAATAAAAAATAGAAATTAAAAAATAAAAATAGAATTCCAAGTATATTTTCTTTTAGCACTTATTCATCAATTTCCTATCTTGCTCCTTGTAACTAATGCTGTCGTGAACATGAGAGTGAGGTGTCACTTCAACATATTAATTTCATTTCCCTTAAATATATCCCTAGGAGGATTTGTAGATGTAACTCAACTGGCAAAATTGCCTAGCATACATGAAGCCTCCCTCATGATGGGAGGATCTCTCTGTACTCCCTCCTCTTTCCTAACCCAGCACTGGTCTCTCCAGAAATAGGATTGCTCAGTCATATAGTGGTTACATTTTTGAGGAAACCCTATACTATTTTCCACAATGTAATTCCCACTTTTCTCCATATCTTCACCAATACTTATTTTTATTTATTTATTGGAGAGTGAGAGAAAAAGAGGGAGAGAGAATGGGCACGCCAGGGCCTCTAGCCACTGCAAAAGAACTCCAGATGTATGCACCACCTTGTGCATCTGGCTTTATGTGGGTACTGGAAAATCGAACCTGGGTCCTCAGGCTTTGCAGGCAAGCACCTTAACCATTCCTCCAGGCCTTCTTCTTTTTGTTTGGAAATAGGGTTTTACTGTAGCCCAGACTCACTGTGCAGCCCAGGCTGGCCTTGAATTCAAAGAGACCCTCCTACCTTAGCCTCCCCAAATGCTGGGATTAAAGGCATGTGCCACCACATCTTTTGTCTTTTGAAATAGTAATTCATTTATCTATTTATTTGACAGAGAGAGTGAAAGAGGCAGATAAAATAAGCACACCAGGGCCTCTAGCCACTGCAAACAAACTTCAGATGCATGTGCCACTTTGTGCATCTGGCTTTATGTAGGTACTGAGGAATTGATTGATTTCAGGTCCTTGGGCTTTGCAGGCAAGCACCTTAACCACTGAGAAATCTCTCCAGCTAAACTTGGTCCAATCCTTGAACTTTTAGCATCAGCCCAGGCCTCTTCTTTACTATTCCTAAAATTACAAATATGGATATTGAGGTGCTGTTGCTATGGTGGTTTGAATGTCAATGCATGTCCTTCATAGCTTCCTATTTAGTCTTCAGCAGGTGGAGCCCTGCTGGAAGAGGTGTGTCACTGGGAGCAGATATTGAGTCCAACCCTGCTAGGTCTGTGGAGAGCCAGCCTGGGCTCTGGCTGTCAATACTTGCTGGTGTTGATTCTGTCTCTGTGCTGTGGATGTATGATTGACTGAACCAGCTTACTCTGCCATAATGATGCTTTCCCTGGAATCTGTAAGCCTGAAATAAACGCTTTTCTTCCATAAGCTGCTTCTGTTGGGTGTTTGTCCCAGCAACACAAAGGTAACTGTAACAGGTGCAGATGTAGAGAAATGCCACTCTGGAAAGGAAAGAACTTGATGCATTACTAGATGATGAATTTAACAGCTGTACAGGGAACATGAATGCATCAGGAAGTGACTTGACACTACTGTGCCCTGGGCACATAAACATTCCATCCCTGGAGTTTTCCTCTACCATAGCTACACTCAAGTCCTATCTCTTTTGGAAGACTGTCAAGCATTCTATTCCAAACTGTTCACTATTGTGTGTGTGGGGGGCGTGTATGCATGTGTGTGCAGATGTGCATGCCCCATGTACATGTATGAGGAGGCTAGAGTAGAAAATCAGGTATCCTCTATTGTTCTTCTGCTTAATTTCCTTGAAACAGGGTCTCTTACTGAACCTAGAACTGCTGATTTTCCGTCAGACTGGCTGACCAGTGAGCCTCCAAGATTCTCCTGTCTCCTCCATCCTCAGGAATGGTGTTACAGGCATGCATGGCCACACCCAGCTTCCCCCCCGCCCCCCCCCCGAGATAGGGTTTCAGTCTAGCTCAGGCTGACCTGGAGTTCACTGTGTAGTCTCAGGGTGGCCTCGAACTCATTGTGATCCTTCTACCTCTGCCTCCCAAGTGCTGGGATTAAAGGCTTGCGCCACCATGACAGGCCTAAACCCAGCTTTTTTACATGGGTGCTGGTAAACTCAGGGCAAGTGCTCTTACTCACTAAGCCATCTCCCGAGCCCAAATTCAATCTTTGAATTTCTGTCACTTAAAAAAAAATCTTTGGAGCTGGGCGTGGTGTCACACGCCTTTACCCAACACTTGGGAGGCAGAGGTAGGAGGATCACCATGAGTTCGAGGCCACCTTGAGACTACATAGTGAATTCCAGGTCAGCCTGGACTAGAGTGAGACCCTACCTCAAAAAAAAAAAAAAAAAAAAAAAAAAAAATCTTTGGGGGCTGGGGAGATGGCTTAGCGGTTAAGGCCCTTGCCTGCAAAGCCAAAGGACCTAGGTTCAATTCACCAAGACCTACATAAGCCAGATGCACAAGATGGCACATGTATCTGGAGTTTGTTTGCAGTGGCTGGAGGCCGTGGCATGCCCATTCTCTATCTCTCTTTCTCTGCTTTTCTTTCTCAAATAAATAAATAATAATTATAAAAATAAATATTTAAAACATCTTTATTTTTTAATTTATTATTGTTGTGTGTGTACATGTTCCATAGTGCACATGTGGAGGTCAGAGGACAACTTTGAAGTGTCTCTACTCCACTTTCAAGACAGAGTCTCTCTTTTTTGAGCTAGACTGAGACCCTACTTTGAAAAAGAAAAAAAACCCCACCACCACCAACAAAAGGAACCTCAGTATATAGAATTTTCTGTGTGTGTGTTCATGTGCCATGGCATGTGTGGAGGCCAGAGGACAACTTTTAGGTGTTTCTTCCTCACCTTCTACTTCCTTTGAAGCAGGGACAGGATCTTATGATGATTGCTGCTGCTTTTTCTCCACAATAGATGCTCCCCTGAACTTCCACTAGGGCTTTCTTCTCACATGTAGGCATGGCTGAGATACAAGAACCTACCACAATGTCCATCTTTCTATGTGGGTGGCTGGGGTTCCAAATTTGGGTACTCATGCTTGCACAGCAAGTGTTTTATCCACTAAGCCATTTTCCCAACATCAGAATTTTCTTTCTTTGGTTTTTTGAAGTAAGGTCAATCTGAACTGGAATTCACTATGTAGTCTCAGGCTGGCCTCGAACTCATAGCAGTCCTCCTACCTTTGCCTCCCAAGTGCTGGGATTAAAAGCATGCAGCACCACAGCCAGCTAGAATTTTGTCTTTTAAAAAATGTTTATATATTTATTTATTTTTAAGCAGACAGAGAGAGAGAAGAGAGATACGGAGAATAGGCACACCAGGGCCTCTAGCCACTGGAAATGAACTCCAAAAGCATGAGCCTCTTTGTGCAACAGGCTTATGTGGATACTGAGGAAACCAAACCTGGGTCCTTAGGGTTTGCAGGCAAGCACCTTAACTGCTAAGCCATCTCTCTAGCCCCAAATTTTGTCTTTTTAAGGCCTTATTTCTTGTCTGATTTTTGTTCTTCCAGAACTTACCAAGATTGGTTCCAATAGTTTGTTAGAAATTTTGATAGTACAGAATTAAGTAAAATATTCTCCAAGTACAATTATATTCTTACAAGACAGGATGACTGGTGATCAAGGTGGTAAAGTCTACTTTTAAAAGCTCCACCTAGCCGGGCGTGGTGGCGCACGCCTTTAATCCCAGCACTCGGGAGGTGGAGGTAGGAGGATCACCATGAGTTCGAGGCCACCCTGAGACTACATAGTTAATTCCAGGTCAGCCTGGGCCGGACTGAGACCCTACCTCGAAAAACCAAAAAAAAAAAAAAAAAAAAAAAAAAAAAAAAAAAAAAAAGCTCCACTTAAGCCAGGCATAGGTGGTGCATACCTTTAGTCCCAGCAGTTGGGAGGCAAAGGTAGGAGGATTGCTGTGAGTTCAAAGCTACGCTGAGACTACATAGTGCATTCTAGGTTAGCCTGAGCTAGAGTGAAACCCTACCTCAAAAAACCAAAAACCAAAAAAAAAAAAAAACCCAAAGGGAAAAAAAAAAAGCTCCCCCTAGAATTTTTATTAACTTACTTCACAGGTAAGTATCAAAATGGAGAATGGAGGAGCATACATTTATGGCAAGAAGGTCTGGCAATTGATCCTGTGACACAGGCACTGAGCCCTGAGAAAGAAACTTGAAAACAAGTTGGAGCCAGCCCATGGAGTGGGCTCTGGAACTGCTTGTCTCAGTGAACCCAAGCAAGGCTAACAAGACAGGTGAGCTGCTCAACTTAGAGGCAGGTGGATGGTGCCTGTTAAGAATAGAAGACAGGGCTGGAGAGATGGCTTAGAGCAGTTAAGGCACTTGCCTGTGAAGCCTAAGGAACCATGTTCAGCTCTTCATATCCCACATAATCCAAATGCACAGTGACTCAAGTGTGCAAGGTCACATATGTGCACAAGGGCACACATATGCCCAGAGTTTGACTGCACTGGCTGGAGGCCCTGGCGCACCCATTCTCTCTCTCACTCGCGCATTGAAAAAAAAAAAAAAACAGAAGACAAGTCTCATTGGTTTTGGCTTCTCCACAGCTGTGTAATAGTTTTTATTTTTATTTCTCGAGGTAGGGTCTCACTCTAGCTCAGGCTGACCTGGAATTCACTATGTAGTCTGTGGCCTTCAACTCACAGTGATCCTCCTACCTCTGCCTCCTGCGTGCTGGGATTAAAGGCATGTGCCACCATGCACGGCTGGTAATAGTTTTTAAAGTGGTAAGATGATGTGGGAGCAGCTGGAAGTGGTGGGGAAGAATTGAAGTCAACTTATTAGCTTGAGAAACTAGATACCTGGTAATGGAGAAAATGAAGAGGGCATGAGAGGCCCACTGCTGGTCTCCCTCACTGACTGGCTAGCTTCTATTTCTTGCACATCGAACTCTTCTACACCTACACAGTGAGGTGTAATTACCTCTCACCTCCCAGGAAAGGAAAGGGAGTGCAAGACTCAGAGCTTCAGGGGTCTCTAAACTCAGGAAGTTTAAGACAGGTAAAGTGCCAGGGTGGACTGAAGCCTGGGAGAAATGCCCTGGCAGTGAGCGTCCTCCCAACATACAGCACAGTGGCTCAGACTGACTGGAATTTGTACTCAGATATGCATGTTCTGTGTTAGATTTAAAAACATCAGAGGCTGGAGCGATGGCTTAGCGGTTAAGGCGCCTGCCTGCTAAGCCTAAGAACGCTGGTTCCAATCTCCAGGTCCCACGTTTAGCCAGATGCAAAGTGATGCAAGGGCGCAATGCCGCACTTGACCACAAGGGGTGCACACATCCGGATTTCATTCACAGCAGCTGAGAGACTGCTGGCACGCCCATCTCTTGTCTCCCTCTCCCTCTCCCTCTGTCTGTCTGTCTGTCTGTCTGTCTCTCTCTCTCTCTGTGTCTCTCTCCAAAAATAAATAAAATAATTTTTTAAAAAATAAGAAAAAACATCAGGGTTGGGGATTCAGATCACTGATGAGTGTTTGCCTAGTTTTGTCATTTGAATGTGAAATTTCCCCCATATGCTCATGTGTTTGTGGTCATTTGGGGACTTTGTGGAACTTTGAGGAGATTGTGCCTAGCTGCAGATAGTGTCACTGGAACAGGCCTTATGGGTTATAGCCCAGACCCAGTTCCAGTTTAGGGCTCTCTGCTTCTTGATCTGCTGAGTTGGGAGCAGGCACACTTACTCTCCCACTACCACAGACCTATCCAGTTCAGCCGCCAAGCATTCCTAGCTATGAAGGACTATACCTTTTCAAAGCATGATCCAAAATCTTTCATCCTTAAAAACACTTATATTACTCACTCTGTAGTCCCAGGCTGGTCTTGAACTCACAACTTCTACCTCTGCTTCCTAAGTGCTCATATTAAAGGAATGCACTACAACTCTTGGTTGGTTAATTAGAGCAGCATAAAACATCCTCAACAAAAGGTCCATTGCTGGACCCTCACAGGAGGTGGGGAGGGTCATTAGACTCTCACCTGAGATTCTAGCCACTTATTCTTGTGCCCTGTTCAAGCTGCATGTAGTCTTGGGAGGTGCTGAAGTGTAGAAGGCAAAGTTAACTGAAAGGGGATTCCATCTATGCAGCTTTCAAGAGGTCACCACTAAAGCAAGGGGTGGGGGAGGGGATGTTTTGGTGATGCAGCTGTTCTGGGGCCATTAACAATCATGCAAATAAGTAAGTACAATAAACTCAGTGGTTCACCAAGCTGTAATTAGTTCTTATTGTCTATTGTTGGCACTATATTTGGAGTGAGTGCATTTTCATTCATATGTCCCCAGGAAAAGTCAATGCAACAGGTTCTAAGACTTGGCTAATATAAAATGCCTAGATCAAGCAGGGCATGGTGGTGTACGCTTTTAATACCAGTACTTGGGAAGCAGAGGTCGGAGGATCGCCAGGAGTTCAAGGCAACCCTGAGACTACAGAGTGAATTCCAGGTCAGCCTGGACTAGAGGACCCTATCTCACAAAAACATTTATATGAATGCTTCTATTATATTATACTAAATGCATATTTAATTCTTCAAATATAGGTGGCTGAAATTAAATGATACACAACAGGTTATTAATAATTATGAACATTTATTAAGCACCAAAAGTATACTGTAATGGTTGCTAAATAAAAAGCATTGATATAATTCCCTGCCATTTAGCTTACAATCTAAAATAAAATACAAAAATGCTATCAGCCTACCTCAGAATTTCCTTAAATTACAAATAGCTATTTTGGCAAATGGATGAGGCAAAATGACCTATAGGTACTATATTAAGGCTCTGAACATGATTCATAGAATATTTTATTTGGATCCATTTTCCCCAATTGCATTAGGCTAGTTAGGAAAAAAAGAGCACTTGGAAATTTGGTAAAAACAATGAATTATTCCAGATTCTCTCACTGGACTTTAACAATGATACTTTCTGGTGTGTATTTCTCTGTACCAGGGAAGCCTTGTGAAATATTTGTACTATACCAAGTTTATCCTCTATTCACTTAAACCCTTCCAACTTTTCTCCCTCAAAGGTGCTCAGGGATGCACCTATCAAGGAATAAAGTACTATATGCAGATTAATGACCATACCATATTAGAATCCTGAAAGCAGAACTAGGAAATATTAATTCATATTTTGAGAGGAGCTGGCTGCAGGAGACCCCTGGCTATCTAAGGTATGTAAGCAAAAGCAGTTGAGTTCTGTACCTGCATGAATATATGCAAGTTCTTTCTTTTCTGCTCCATATTCCCAGTATAAGGATATATCCAAATTTAGCTCAAGGTCTTATACTACAAATTCTACTATGTCTATATGCATAGTACATTATTTAATAAATATTTTCAAGGCATTCATTGTTGGTCATTATTAGATGACAAAGGCACGCTGAGAAAATTTTGATTCTTATTGTCAAATCCAAAGAGCTTTAAACTACTGAGCAATGTAATCTAAACTATGAGTTATTATTATTTTTGGTTTTATTTAAGGCAAGGTCTCATCCTAGACCAGGCTAACCTAGAACTCACTCTGTACTCCTATGCTGCCCTTGAACCCACTGGGATCATCCTACCTTAGTCAGCCTCCTGAGTTCTGGGATTCTAGGCATGAGCCACCATGCCCAGCTTGTACTGATTATTTTTAATTATATGATAATTCTCTTAACTACAAAAAAGCACTAAAATAAAATAATTGATTACAAGTTATCTGAAAACAGAAAGAGTATTCTGTAATGTACATGATCAAATATTTAAAAATTTCAAGTACACAAGTATTTTAATAGCAGAGTAGAAGCATCCTAAAATATTCTTTATGGCAAAGCAGTTATATCAGCTTTTCTTTCTTTTTTTTTTTTTTTTTAAATAGGGTCTCACACTATAGCCTAGGCTGGCTTCCAACTACTGGCAGTCTTTCCACCTCAGCCTCCTTAGTGCTGAAATATAGGCATAAGTCACTATGCCCAGCTCATTTCCTTGTAGTAGTATTTATTTTGCCAACTTCAGCAAATATGGTAACAGCAGCAGCTGAAACATTTAAAAAAATGTTCATAGCATTTTATAAGGAGTTAATCTAGAAAGAATAGTCCAGGCACTTCAGCATAAAATGTTTTATAAAACATAGTAATTTGGGCTGGAGAGATGGCTTAGCAGTTTAGGCGCTTGCCTGCAAAGCCTAAGGACCCATGTTCTACTCTTCAGATCCCATGTAAGCCTGATGCAAGTGCACAGAGTTGTACATGCATACAAGGTGGTGCACGCATCTGGAGTTGGACTACAGTGGCTGGAGGCCCTGGTGCACCAATTCCGGCCCCCCTTTCATTAAAAAAAAAAAAAAGCCAGTCTGTTCGGCTTGCCTCAAAAAAAAAAAAAAAAAAAAAGAATTCATTAATTTTGACCTAAAGTTAATGTTGCTACAACCCTCTTCCAATTTAAAAGTATCATTTATAAATCCTAGCTACAATAAATAAAATCCAATTAAGAAATGTGAGGGCCGGGTGTGGTGGTGCACACCTTTAATCCCAGCACTTGGGAGTCAGAGGTAGAAGGACTGTCATGAGTTCAAGGCCACCTTGAGACTACATAGTGAATTCCAGGTTAGCCTGAGCTACAGTGAGACCCTACCTCGAGAAGCCAAAAAAAAGTAAAAAGAAAAACCTGAAGCACATATCAACACCATCCTAATAAGATGACAGGAACTGTGAAGTTCCTGGAAAAAGGAGAAAACTTTTTCAACTTAATTATATCAGTGGCAATTCATTTGAATTTACCTGTCACAGTCAAAATATTTATTTTTAGTTGGTATTCTATCAAACAGCTAGAATTCCTGATTACAGTATACGTTTTCCCCCCTAAGGCAATGCAAGTTGGATTATGTATAAAGCATAGATATTAGCACAGCAATAAAGGCAATTTGATCATACATATCCACTTTATATTTTGAGAGGGGTCCACATAGCCCAAGCTGGCCTCAAACTCCTGATCCTCCTACCTCCACCTCTCAAGTGCTCCGATTAAAGGAATGTGCCACCATTCTTGGCTCCCATTCACTTTTTTAAAGTGATAAATAATTTTCATTTCATGTCCTACTGCATACTACATTTTTGATATTAATCTTGACATAGCTGTTGTATATATTTAAAAACACTTCATTTTCCCAATATTGCAAAGTATACATTTTCAGAAACTAGGTATAATTTTTTTGCACAAATTTTAAAAGATACATTATCTAGCTACAACTGTGTTAAGATATAAAGAAAGTCCACAAGGAGAATAAAATACAAAACTACATGTAATAATAATTGCATTTAATAAAAAAACCAAAGTAGCTCTGAATATATTTATCAGTAATCTATATACTCATTTTACAACTACTAGTTTAATAAACATACTAAGAGTACATAAGATTGGTTTCAGTTGTTTATTTCTCTTCCCTATACCTACCCCAAAAAAGTGGGAGTTTTTTTTTTTTTTTTTTTGAGGTAAGGTTTTGCTCTAGCTCAGGCTGACCTGGAATTCACTATGTAGTCTCAGGGTGGCCTTGAACTCATAGCAATCCTCCTACCTCTCCCTCCCAAGTGCTGGGATTAAAGGTGTGGGCCTCCACACCTGGCTAAGAGAATTTTCTTTTGAATACAAAGAAAAATGTTTACAGTTTTCTTTTTAATCTGAGTCATGTAAAAGCTAGCCCCTTTCATTTTGAAAAGTTGCATTTAATTTTGGGGGGCTTAATTAAAAACTAACATTTGATAATGTATTTTTGCTGTATAGTCTACACGTCAACAAACTGATATGGCTAAACAAAGACATGACCTTATATTTTAGATATGATTACACAATGGTTTTTTTCCTTTATAATGAGAAAAAGGAGGAAAAAAACCTTCCTTTTTCTCAATATTTTGAGACATAGCTTTAAATAAGGGTAGATTAAGTCAAATAATCTTGGTAATCTATCTTTGCATATAAAATAAAAGAAGTTATTTCCTTCCTAAGGTCTCAGCTAGTTTCTTAAGTCTTTTCTTCAGCTCCAGTGGGAATTTCTCATAGCACTTCTTACAGACTGGCTTCATGTCAAATTCCACAAATTTATTCCTACAGATCATCATAAAAAAAAAAAAAAAAAAGAAATTAGTGGAAATATATCCAACATATACAAACATACATACATAAATATATATATTAAAATGTAACTTCATTGAACTAAATGAAGGCAATATATAATATCCATATTCAAGTTAGTAAAGAATTATAATACAAATGCAAATTTTAATTGTGATAAATATAAAAATAAATGTATCAATTGAAAAAAATGTCCTTATAAACTGGTCCTATGTGTCTATATGTAAAACATAGAATGTTTACTGTAATTTAGGTAAAGTCAATCACATTTTTTTTCCTTCGGTTTTTCGAGGTAGGGTCTTGCTCTAGCCCAGGCTGACCTGGAGTTCACTATATAGTCTCAGGGTGGCCTCTAACTCATGGTGATCCTCCTACCTCTGCCTCCCGAGTGCTGGGATTAAAGGCGTGTGCCACCATGCCCGGCTTAAGTCAATCACATTTTAAAGTACCAGGAGAATCTTTTTGTTTGTAGCCAAGCTGGCTCAAAATATTAGTGATTCTCCTGCCTCTCTCTTCTAATCTTGGGATTAAAAAAAAATTATTTTATTTATCTATTTATTTGAGAGAGAGAGAAATTGGACATGCCTGGGCCTCAAGCCACTGCAACTGAACTCTAGGTGCATACACCACCTTGTGTATCTGGCTTACATGGGTCCTGGGGAATCAAACTGAGGTCCTTTGGCTTTGCAGGCAAACCCCTTAACCGCTAAGCCATCTCTCCAACCCAGTGTTGGGATTTTAAGTGTGAGCATGATAATATTTTTTATTTATTATTGTTGTTTTGAGGTAGGGTCTTGCTCTAGCTCAGGCTAACCTAGAATTCACTATGTAGTCTCAGGGTGGCCTCAATTCATGGAGATCCTTCCTCCTACCTCTGCCTCCTGAATTCTGGGATTAAAGGGGTGTGCCATCACGCCCAGCCTAAAAGTAAATTATTTAAAGCAAATAACTGGTTTTTGTAATGGAAGTGATTTATTTGTTGGAGGCAAAATGATCTTTCTTAGTATTTAAAACTTTTCTTTTAAGTTATTTATTAGGGCTGGAGAGATGGCTTAGCAGTTAAGGCATTTGCCTGAAAAGGCAAAGGACCCAGGTTCAATTCCCCAGGACCCAAGTAAGCCAGATTCACAAGGTGGTACGTGTGACTGGAGTTCATTTGCAGTGGCTGAAGGTCCTGGTGCACCCATTCTCTCTCATCTGCCTTTTTCTCTCTCTTGATTAAATAAATAAAATGAAAAAATTATTTAAAGTCTTTAAAATTTATTAGAAAGAGACACAGGGGGAGGGAGAGAAGTGAGACAGGGAATGGGAGAGGGAGAGAATGGGCATGACAAGACCTCTAGCTACTGCAAAAGAACTCCAGACGCATGCCTCAAACCCTAAGCCATCTCTCCAGTCCTACTTAGTATTTTAAATTAGGCAACTATAAGGTTTCATCTTTCTAGTATAATTGATTTTTCTTCTAGCTCCTAATTTTAAAAATCACCTTAAGCTGGGCGTGATGGTGCACACCTTTAATCCTGGCACTTGGGAGGCAGAGGTAGGAGGACTGCCGTGAGTTCAAGGCCACCCTGAGACTACATAGTGAATTTCAGGTCAGCCTGAACTACAGCGAGACCCTACCTCGGAAAAACAAAAAACAAACAAAGAAAAAAAATCACCTTAAATCTTTTAAAAGTTGATCTTAAATTACAATGGGTTATTTATTTTGGCTGTCTGAAAATACAGGTTAAAGCCGGGCGTGGTGGCATACATCTTAATCCCAGCACTCGGTAGGCAGAGATAGGATCACCATGAGTTAGAGGCCACCCTGAGACTACATAGTGAATTCCAGGTCCCTGAACTAGAGTGAGACCCTACCTCGAAAAACCAAAAAAAATAAAAATAAAAATTTAGCCGGGCGTGGTGGCCCACGCCTGTAATTCTAGCACTTGGGAGGCAGAGGTAGGAGGATCGCCGTGAGTTCAAGGTCACCTTGAGACTACACAGTTAATTCCAGGTCAGCCTGGGCCAGAGTGAGACCCTACCTCAAAAAACCAAAAAAAAAAAAAAAATAATAATAATAATAATAAAAATAAATAAAAAATAAAAAAAAAACTGACAGAACGCTGGAAAAAACTACGCTGCATGCAGCTCCATGGGAGAGAGAGAAGTCACCAATGGAGATAAACAACAGTGGACTCTGCAAGCCTTAAATTTGGCCAGCTAGGCCAAATGAGCCAAGAGGTGCAATAGTAGCATGTCTGTCATGGGGGAAAGTAACTGCTCTCTAATCAGACTGGAGGCCCACTCAACATGACAGAATATATGCCTGATACTGGAAACCTATGATGGGGAAGTCATAAGCCCTAGGCATAATGTCTGCTGGTGTCTGGCTAAATGTATGTATTATGCTCACTAAACTGCCTGGTTAGCACTTCTCTTAATGTTCAGACCCAAAGTTAATGCCACTCTCAGTTTTGGTTCGAGAGTCTTCTCTTTTCAGATGGCAGTGACTTTGGGATGACTCAGAAGGCACCATGGTGCTGAGAAGAAGGGACAGAGGAGTGCTCAGCACTGAAACATCTCTATCACACCTTCCAAGGCTTAGGGTCCATTGTGGAAGAGGTGGTGGAAAGGATGTAAGAGCCAAAAGAAGAGTAGGACTCCTTACAATGTGCTCCTCCAGACACAAAATGGCCTGGATATCCATGACCTCACAGTGCCTGACACTACCTACATAAGACCATCATAAAAGGAGGAAAAGATGATGACATCAAAATAAAAGAGACTGATTGAGAGGGGGAGGGGATATGATGAAGAATGGAGGTGTGAAGGGTAAAGTGGGTGGTGAGGGAATTACTATCATTATTGTCTATAATTATGGAAGTTATCAATTAAAAAATGCTTGCTTATGGGCTGGAGAGATGGATTAGTGGTTAAGGTGCTTGCCTGCAAAACCTAAGGACTCATGTTTGACTCCCCATATCCTATGTAAGCCAGACACACAAACTGATGCAAGGGTATACATGTACACAAGGGGATGCATGTGTCTGTAGCTCTACTACAGTGGCTGGTGGCCCTGGTGCACCAATTCTCTCTCTTGCATAAGGAAAAAAAAAGCCAGTCTGTTGGGCTTGCCTCAAAAAAAAATTTTTTTTAAATGCTTGCTTACAAAGCCTGATGGTTAAAGTCCCCAGTACCCATGTAAAGCTAGATGTACAAATTGATAAGTCACATCTAGAGTTTGTTTACAGTGGCAGGATGCCCCAGTGTATCCATATTTTCTCCCCCCAAAAGTAAATAAATAAAGCTCAAACAATACATATTATCAAAATTATCCATTTATTTGTACAAGACTCTGGAGAAAACAACTTTTTAGATGGTCTCCTGACTTTTTCTATGAAATCCCAAGAGGTAAGTTCAGTAGCTTATTACAGGATCTTAAATAATTTTGAGTAAAAATATATGTAACTTTGTAAGTTGTTAATTTGCTGTGACGTTATTTAATAAGTATTTGTAGAACAAGCCTAGTAGTACATTGCCACTTATGACAATAATTATAAAACATATCAATATAAATATTAATACACTTAAAGGTATACTAGGCTGCTTGTTTTGAGGTAATTTGAAAGAACAATGTTAACAACAAAGTTAATTCTTAGACACAAATTTAAAATGAAAATGTTTCTATTTTTTACTGGTCAGGATGGCCTCAAACTCATGGCAGTCTTCCTGCTTCCATCTCCCTAGTGCTGGGACTACAGCTGTGAGCCAGGCTTTCCACTTGTCTTGTACAGAGAAACTAATGCTGATCCTAACTCAAATGTTCTGTTTCAACCGACAAATCAAATGCTTCAAGGGGACAGTTTGGTGTACATAGCATAAATAAGTTAAAAATTTTCCCCAAAATTTTCTTAAAACAAAAGCTGTGTTGGGAATGAAAGTTAAATAAATCATTCCTGCTTTAGAAAGACTACTTAGCAAGTGTTCCATATTTTAAGTTTATATTTGCCTTTTAATTCCTCAACATAAGGAAACATGGAAACTAAAACAATAAGACATTTTTAGAATTCAAAACACAATGGTAAGTCTGAGAGAAAAATGAAACAATCCTGCCAGTAATGCAACCAAATGTCAAAGATTGAAATATATCCCAGAAAAACCAGAAATAAAACTCTAAAAACATCAAGGAAATGAAGGCACAGCAATAGCATATGGCACTGTGGATAAAGCAAGTACCACAGGGAGCAGATAATCACGTTATCAAATTAGAATGGCTTTACTTAGATATGGAACATGCTAAGGGAATGCAGAACTGAGAACACATGCAGTTTTAAAAACATATAGCACCTTGCAACTCTCAGTTCAATGATTTTAGGCAAAGAAAGCCAAGCAAGACTAGGATTTTAAAAGCAGCAGCCATAGATTAAAAATATTTTAAAACTTTTCCCACAATCATTTTAAAGAATGGCACTCTCCCCCTTGAGAGAAAAGGTGTCTATGCCACACTGACTTATAAGAGGTCAGTGGATACACAGATGAAGGGAAATATGTGCACACATGTCAGTATGAAGTGTGTACCATATTAAGCGGTAACATTTTAATAATTAAGCAAAAGAACCAACTCTATACAAGACAAATATTTCAATCTCTGATGGCCACAAAAACATGCCAAGAAAAAGACACATACAGAGCAAAAACATATTCTAAAGGACTAACCAAAAAGGTAGTGAAAATGATGACAGACAGAAAGGATAGAAAAGTTTACAAACAGACTGGCTTTTTCTTTTTCTGCTTCTCCTTATCCTTTGCTTCTCTCTCTCGTTTGGCAAGTCGCCTCTTAAATTCTTCTGGCATTTTCTCATAACAGTGTTTGCAGACAGGTTTTAGATCAATTTCAACAAACTTATCCCTTTGAGTAAAACAAAGAAGGAACAGAGAAAAAGAACAGGGAACAATTAAAGGAAGAACTCGATTTTCAGAAGGCCTCAACAGAAAGAAGAAACAGGAACCAAATTAATTTTCTTTTGAAATTCTAGGAATAGTTCTCAAATGTCACCCCCAAATTTTTGTGCATAGGGGTGACACTGGACCAGACTGAAGACTTACTTGAGTGTTAATTTGGTGTTGCAGGTGGAACAGGCAAAGCAGCTCACACACCAGGCCTTGTTGAGAGCAGAGACCACTAGGGGGAGAGAGCAACATGGTCACATGCAAATAATCCACTATGGGAAGAGAGGCTAACACCCTGAAACAGAACCAAGGTTATCCCAAGGACACAGGAGTAAGGGTGTTGAGAATTTTCCTTCCTCCATCCCTTGGCACATACCACATTGTTTATTCAGACTATGTGTATAAGATGTATGTGAAACATGAATTTCATGCTTAGACATGGTGCCGTCTCCAAAAGATTACACACACACACACACACACACACACACACACACACACACACAAATATTTAAAACCTGGGGAGAAAACCCCTTATCTTAAACCCTTCTTGTCACAAATATTTTGGTTTTTACTTTTGACAATTTTTATACATGTACATATATTGATCATATTCATTCTTTTTAATAAAAAATATTTGAGAAACAGGAGGAGAGAAATAGGAAGACATAGAGAATGGGCGTACCAGGGCTTTGTGCACCTGGCCTACATGGATATTGGGGAATCGAACCTGGGTCCTTTGGCTTCACAGGCAAGTGCCTCAACTGCTAAACCATCTCCCCAGTCTACTTTCCTTCCTTCCTTCCTTCTTTTTTTTTTCCTCTTCTTCCTCCTTCTTCTTCTTTTTTTCCAAGGCAGGGTCTCACTCTAGCTCAGGCTAACCTGGAATTCACTATGTAGTCTCAGGTTGGCCTCAAACTCACAGCAATCCTCCTATCTCTGCCTCCTGAGTGCTGGGATTAAAGGCATGTGCCACCATGCCTGGCCTTTTCTTCTTCTTTTTTTTTTTTTCAAGGTATGGTTTAGCTCTAGCCCAGGCTGACCTGGAATTCACTACGTATTTTCATGGTAGCCTCGAACTCATGGCAATCCTCTTACCTGTACCTCCCAAGTGCTGGGATTAAAGACATGTACTATCACACCTGGCTCCTATATTCATTCTTGATTACCTTCTTTTACATTCCCCTTCACTAAGCCCCTTCTTTTCCCCAAGTAATCCCATTCTTACTTTCATGTCTTTAATTTTTTTGTGTGTGTGACCCACTGAGTTTAATTAAATTTGCTTGGATGGGCATGATCAGAGGGTCATTTGCTGGATCATGGGCAAATTATCAGTGATTACACCACTGAAGAAAAAATATCTCCCTCTCCTCTAGTAACTATTAACTGTCAGTAATTACTCAGGGAGGAGTGGGGACCAGCCACCATGCTTGATGGAATGTTCACAGCCCCGTCCTTGTGCAGGTCTTATGTAGGTCATCATAGCTGCTGTGAGTTCATGAGTGTAACAGCCATGTCATATGTAGAAGAATGCATTTTTCTTTCTCTTCAGAGGTTCTTTTTATTTTTTTTTTATGTATTTTTTTTTTTTTTTTTTAAGTTTATCGAGGTAGGGTTTCACTCTAGCTCATTCTGACCTGAAATTCACTTAGTAGTCTTAGGTTGGCCTCGAACTCATGGCAATCCTCCTAACTCCGCCTCCCAAGTGCTGAGATTAAAGCATGCCCGGCTTAAGTATACATTTTAAAAATTATTTTTTATTAACAACTTCCATAAGTATTTTTTTTTTTTTTTTTTTATGGTTTTTCGAGGTAGGGTCTCACTCTGGCTTAGGCTGACCTGGAATTCACTATATAGTCTCAGGGTGGCCTCAAACTCTCGGCGATCCTCCTACCTCTGCCTCCCGAGTGCTGGGATTAAAGGTGTGCGCCACCACGCCCAGCTCATAAGTATTCTTTTTTAAAAAAATTTTATTTATTTATTTGAGAGAGAGAGAATGGGTATGCTAGGGCCCCTAGCCACTGCAAATGAACTCTAGATGCATGTGCTACCTTGTGCATCTAGTTTACATGGGAACCTGGGTCCTTAAGCCTCACAGGCAAACACCTTAACTGCTAAGCCATCCACTTTTTATTTTTCTTTTTGTGGCAAGCCCAACAGACGGACCTTTTTTTTATTGCGAAAGAGCATGTGCACAAGAAAGAGAATTAGCGTGCCAGGGCCTCAGCCACTGTAATTGAACTATTGACTCATGTGCCACCTTGTGTGCATGTGCAACCTTGCATCACCTTGGGCGTCTGGCTTATGTGGGATCTGAAGTGTCAAACATTGGTCCTTAGGCTTTGCAGACAAGTGCCTTAACTGCTAAGCCATCTTTCCAGCCCTCATTTTATTTTTGGTATTTATTTGAGACGGGGGGGGGGGTGAGAATGGTGCACCAGGGCCTCTAGCTACCGCAAACGAACTCCAGACACATGCGCCACCGTGTGCATCTGGCTAACGTGGGACCTGGAGAATTGAACCGGGGTCCTTAGGCTTTACAGGCATGTGCCTTAACCACTAAGCCATCTGTCCAGCCCTTTATTTTTGGTTTTTCAAGGTAGGTTTTTCACTTTAGCCCAGGCTGACCTGGAATTCACTATGTAGTCTCAGGGTGGCTTTGAATTCTTGGCGATCCTCCTACCTCTGCATCCCAAATGCTGGAATTAAAGGCATATGCTACCACACCTGGCTCTCTTTTTATTTTATTTTTTTAAAAAATATATCTTTTTTTTTTATTTGAGAGAGAGAGAAACAGAGAGAGAGAGGGGGAGAATGGGCATATCAGGGACCTCCAGCCACTACAAACGAACTCCAGATGCATGCACCCACTTGTGCATCTGGCTCACATGGGTCCTGGAGAATCAAACTGGGATCCTTTGGCTTTGCAGGCAAATGCCTTAACCACTAAGCCATCTCTCCATCCTTCTTAAACTTTCTTTGAGACAAGTTCTTATTCTATAGTCCAGTCTGGTTTCAAATTCATGAACTTCCTAGCCCAGTCTCTCCAATTCTGGGATTATAAGTGTGCAGCAGAACATCTAGTGAGAAATTCTGTGCATGTGTGCATGAGTGTGTTTGTGTGTGTATGTGGGGGGGGATGAAAGCTATGAAGCATGTGTGGAAGTCAGAGGAAACCTTCCAGGTGTCAGTCCCTACCTTCTACATTGTATGAGATAGGGTCTCTCTTGTTGTTTGCTGATGCCAATGCCAGACTCACTCACTGGTTGGGATTCTACCTCCCACTGCTATGGTGATGTTGGGATTACAGATGTGTGTGTTACTTTTACCTGGCTTTATGTGGGCTCTGGGTATCCAAACCCTGGTCACCAGGATTGACAGCAAGCATGGAGTCATCTCCCCAGCTCCAGAACTTCTTTTTTAAAATTTATTTATTTGTTTGTTTGTTCGTTTGTTTATTTATTTATTTATTTATTTATTTATTTATTTATTTATTTATTTGAGACAGAGAGAGGGAGAGAGAATCAGAGTGAGAATGGGCTCGCCAGAGCCTCCAACCACTGCAAACGAAATCCAGACACATGTGTCACCATATGCATCTGGCTTACATGGGACCTGGAGAATCAAACCAGGGTCCTTAGGCTTCATAGGCATGCGCCTTAACTGCTAAGCAGTTAAGTTAACAGCCCAGCAGTTCTTTTTGATTGTAAAAGATTCACATGGCGGCTAAAAAGCTCCATGCCATTATAATGCTTCAGATAAGTTCACTGTATTTATTTAACTATTTTTTCACATTATTAAAAAAATGTGAACCTCAAGGATAGAGAGATGACTCAACAGTTAAAGGCACTTGCTTGCAAAGCCTGAAAACCTGGGTTCAATTCCCCAGTACCCACATAAAGCCAGATGCACAAAGTAGCACATGCATTTGGAATTTGTTTGCAATGGCTGCCGGCCCTGGCATGCCCATTCTCTCTCTTTCAAATAAATATTTTACACACACACACACACACACACACACACACACACACACACACACATGTTTTTATATTTTCTTTTCTTTTTTTGGTTTTTCAAGGTAGAGTTTCACTCTAGTCCAGGCTGACCTGGAATTCACTATGTAGTCTCAGGGTGGCCTGGAATTCACAGCAATCCTCCTACCTCTACTTCCCAAGTGCTGGGATTAAATGCGTGCACCAAATAAATAAAAATATTTTTTTAGGGCTGGAGAGATGGCTTAGCAGTAAGGTGCTTGCCTGCAAAGCCAAAGGACCTCGGTTCGATTCCCTAGTACCCACGTAAGCCAGATGCACAAGGTAGCGCATGCATCTAGAGTTTGTTTGCAGTGGCTGGGAGCCCTGGCATGCCCATTCTCATTCTCTCTCTCTCTCTGCCTCTTTCCTTCTCTCATATAAATAAATAAAAATAAAATATTTAAATATATATATACATATTGTTTAAAAAATCTAGGACTGAAAAGATGGCTTAGAGGTTAAGGTGCTTGCCTGTGAAAGCCTAAGGACCCAGGTTTGATTTCCCAGCACCCACATAAGCCAGATTCATAAGGTGGCACATGCATCTGGAGTTTGTCTACAGTGGCTAGAGGCTCTGGTGTGCCCATTCTCTCTCTCTCTCTTTCTCACTTCTTCTCTCTCTCAAATAAATAAAAAATAAATAAATATTTTTTCTAAATGTAAACCTAATAGTTAATGTCTGTAGGCTCCAATTTAGGGAAGATTATACATACCTTTTTCAACCTTTAATTCTTCCCTTTCTTTACAAGTCTATGACACCAAAAACTTTCTCTCTCAGCACTGTGGACTGCACAGCAACCTGTACATGTACTGTGTTGCTTAGATGAGCTTTTTGTGCTGCTATCCATATTTGCTGTTGGCCTACCAAAAAACATGAACTAGATAAAGTTTTATTATTATTATTATTATTTTTTTTTTTTTTTGAGGTAGGGTCTCACTCCAGCCCAGGCTGACCTGGAATTAACTATGTAGTCTCAGGCTGGCTTCAAACTCACAGTGATTGTCCTACCTTTCCCTCCCGAGTGCTGTAGTATTAAAGGTGTGTGCCACCACATCTGGCTAGATAAAGTTTAAGCTTCAAACTTTAACTCACTTGACTCTAAGAGGTCTTTCTTCCAAAACTGACCATAAGAAAGCAGCTTCCTTTCATAGCTTTCTTCACCTGACAACTGCCTCATGCAGGAGGGAATTAAGTTTTATTTTCAGTAGCACTGAAGAGAATGAACCTTTTCACAAATTGTATATGAGTAGTGTTTCATAAAGTGTTTCCTGAGTATAGTGATGTCTGCTGAGAACCATGAAGCATTTCCTTAGAACTTTGTCAGGAAGTTTCTGGCAGAACTGAGTTTGTGACCACTAGCAAACACAGCTGCTTCCTCTCTGTTCCAGCCAACCTCCCCTATCTAATTACCCCAAGAGGTTGATTAAATCATAGTAATGCTTGCACAGAGCTGCCAGCTTTTAGCCAGTGTGGCTCTTCCTAACTACCATAGCAGATTAGGGGCTTCTGAATAAACACTGTGCCAGAGCTTCCAGAGACCAGAACTGCAGACAGGTCTCAGGACTCACCAGTAGCTCCTACAATTGCCGGGCCAGAAGACTATAGCCATGGCTTATAGTTCTGTCTATCCTAAGTGAGCAATCTAACTCCTAGGTATTATCATCTCACTGATGAAGATTACTCAGGAGGCATGACAAAGAGAGAGGAAATATAACTGATAATTATCACATTATAAACAATAGCAACAATCAACCTCTTTTAATCTTCACATTACCTAAGTGTTTTGTGTCAAAACGGTCCCATAGATCCACAGATACTTACCATCACCTTCGATGACACGGTTGCAATGGAAACAAACATCACCAAATAGCTAAGAAAGAAAATAAGTAGCAAAAGCTTAAGATGAATTAGAATTAAGTTGTCAACACTAAATATTCAATATAAATATATATTCTTCCTATCACTTAAAAACAAATGGTTAGTAACCACATTCTACAATTCATCATTTATATAGAAAATTAGTAAAAGTTAGTTGACTTGGTGTTACTTCTTATAATGAAAAGTAAAGGAACCTTTAAGTCTATACAGTTAAGAAATGCGTAGGGCTAGCAGTTAAGGTGCTTGCCTGATGGCCCAGGTTCAATTCCGCAGCACCCACATAAAGCCAGATGCACAAAGTGTTGCATGTATCTAGAGTACATTTGCAGTGGCTACAGGCCCTGGGGAGCTCATATTCTCCCTCCGTCCCTCCCCCCTCTCTGCTTGCAAATAAATAAATAATTTCTTAAAAAGAAATGAATAGATGACCCTATAGATGGGAGAGTGCCTTGCTCAACAGAATGCTGAGTGAGGAAGATGTGAGACTGGAGAACTATCACTTTTACCCAGAGCAGATAGGTCATCAAGAACTACAAATCAGAGCCTGGCGTGGTGGCGCACGCCTTTAATCCCAGCACTCGGGAGGCAGAGGTAGGAGGATTGCCATGAGTTCGAGGCCTGAGACTAAACTACAGTGAGACCCTACCTCGAAAAACAAACAACAACAACAAAAAAAAAAAAAAATCAGGGGAGGGGAGGGAATTAGCATGGTTTATTGTCTGTAAGTATGGAAGTTGTCAATAAAAAAGTTTTAAAAAGAACTACAAATCAGGCCGGGTGTAGTGGCACACGCCTTTAATCCCAGCACTGGGGAGGTTGAGGTAGGAGGATCACCATGAGTTTGAAGCCACCCTGAGACAATAGAGTGAATTCCAGGTCAGCCTCAGCTAGAGCAAGATCCTACCTTAAAAAACAAAACAAAACAAACAAAAATCTACAAATCTAGGAACTGTCATGTGGAGCAGGATATTTTCAAAGTCATAAAGTGTTCACAGGTTGCTCTATGGATATAAGGGATAAGGAGAAACAATAATTATAGTGCAGATATAGCCAACACCATGCCATGGTAGGCACCAATGGGTGCAGTGTGTTCCAAGGGAGATTCTGAGGTGGACATAGCACCACTTATTTACTGATTCATCCAAGAGCCCATAATCTCAACCTAATGTTAAAGAGCCAGCAGAAGAGCCCAGGAAAAGCAGTCTACTAAAGTACTGGAAATGTTCCACATCTGAGGATGCTAAAGTAATGTAATTAACATTAGGTTGACACAAGTCTTGAGGTAGGAAAAAAAAGTGCTGTAAGAACATTATTGGGCCAGGTGTGCGACACACCTGTAATCCCAGCAAGCAAACATACAAATAAATATTAGCCTAAATGATAAAATGAAAAAATGGATTAAAATATTATGCCAATACTGATAACTACAGTTGTATAAGAAAATTCTGTATTCTTGGGACATAAACACTGAAACATTTATAAGGTAAAGGAACATGATGGCATTAGCAAGTGCATATCATTAAAAACTATGCAGATTTTATGTATGCATATATGTGTATATAAAGATACGTGTATTATGTGAGGGTATGTTTTATATAACAAGATCAAATATACACAGATAAAGCAAATGAGGTATATGAGTAAAAGATATATACATATTTTAAGTACAGTTTATTTTGTAACTATTATGCATCTTAAATAAAAAGTTTAAAACAAATCTTTGTAAACCAATGTACATTTCCCAAAAGATTTTCCTGCAGCTAAAATACTGAGTTTTAATTCAAGTGTATCAAGTATCCAGTAAATGAAAACATCATTACCTGGTTATAGTGGGTTTCACAATAGGCCAGGCCCTTCCTTTCATAATGGCGATGTCCAAGAAATGGTTTTTCACACTTGGCACAAACAAAATGCTGGAAAAAAAAATTGATACAGACCTTTTTTGAATTGCCACTGTTTTATTCATTTAATGAAGCAACCTCAAAGTTATTCTATTCTTTTTTTTTTTTTTTTGGTTTTTGCAAGGTAGGGTCTCACTCTGGTCCAGGCTGACCTGGAATTAACTACGTAGTCTCAGGGTGGCCTCGAACTCTCAGCGATCCTCCTACCTCTACCTCCCGAGTGCTGGGATTAAAGGCGTGCGCCACCACGCCCGGCTAAGTTATTCTATTCTTAGAAAATATGCAAACACCTTAACGCTAAGCCATTTCTCCAGCCCCAAGACCAGATATTTTTAAGATCTTATTTCTGGTGTCTGAGTCTCTGATCTGTTGTTTTCAAAAACAGCCTATCAAACAAGACACAGATGAACATCTCAGTCGTCACTGTACCTGAGGGTAAGTACACTGTAGCTGGATATGGATCCTAACACTCTTGCCCTCAAGAAGGAAACAAAGTACATATCCTGCATTATAGAGCAGTGTATGTTGTAGATCTTTAACTTTCTATAAAGCCAACTACCTTTTTTTTGTTTGTTTGTTTGTTTGTTTTGAGGTAGGGTCTCACTCTGGCCCAGGCTGACCTGGAATTAACTATGTGGTCTCAGGGTGGCCTTGAACTCACAGCGATCCTCCTACCTCTGCCTCCCGAGGGCTGGGATTAAAGGCATGCGCCACCACACCCGGCCCTTTTTTTTTTTTTTTTTTTTTTTTTTTTTGAGGTAGGGTTTCGCTCTAGCCCAGGCTGACCTGGAATTCACTATGTAGTCTCAGGATGGCCTTGAACTCACAGCGGTACTCCTACCCCTGCCTCCCAAGTGCTGCTGGGAATAAAGGCATGTACCACATTCCCAGCTAAATCCAACTATCTTTAAAATGCTCATATTTAACCTTTAGAATATTCTAATCATGCTAGCACATTTGAGGCATGGAAATTCAAAAGTACTGGATACAACTGTTCCATTTGTCACTCACCTCCACATGCCACTGCTTGCCCATGGCGTTTACCACACGCCCTTCAATGGGCCTCCGACAGGCACCACAGATGGGGACCCCCATCTTATCATGACATGGCAAGCAATACAGCTCCCCTTTCAGCTCCCGGGCATCAGCAGTCAGTTCCTTCCTGCCCACAAAAAAGATACCCAAGCTGAATGCTACTACTAAGAGCGAGAGAAAACAGGCAGCCAATGTGGGTAACATACCTTTTAGAAGGCTTAAAATGTTATCATAACAGAGGTTGGAGAGATGGCTTAGCAGTTAAGGTGTGCTTGACTGTGAAGCCTAAGGACCCAGGTTCGATTCTCCAGGTCCCACATAAGCCAGGTGCACATGGTGGCACATGTATCTGGAGCTTGTTTGCAGTGGCTAGAGGCCCTGGTGCCCCTATTCTCTCTCTCTCCCTCTTTCTCTGTCTCTAATAAATAAATAAAAATAAAATCTTTAAAAAAATGTTATCATAACAATCCCTGCTAACTTTTTTTGTTCCTCCACCAAAGGTTATCAGAGTAACCTGAATGAACTAATATGTATGACTAGATTTCAAATAGCTATAATTATCTTATAATACTGGTAAGGTACAAGAATTGGTCAGATACATACTAACACATCAGTTATATTTATCATTTCTTTCTCATAACATCATATTTCGTTCCAGTACATTTGTCTTTAAAAAAAAAATCACAGTGTTTGGTCCAAAGTTTGGTGGTATACACCTATAATCCCAGCATTTGGTAGGCTGAGGCAGGAGGATACTGAATTTGAGTCTAACCTAACCTACTGATTATTATATAATTCTCTTGGCCCGTCTACAGTTCTAAGTTTCCACATTAAAAATTGGATCTATAGCACTTGGGAGGCAGAGGTAGCATTACTGTGAGTTAAAGGCCAGCCTGAAACTACATACTGAATTCCAGGTCAGCCTAGGCTAGACTGAGACCTTACCTCAAAAATAAATAAATAAATAAATAAAATAAATAAATAAAGTTGGAAATGGTCTGGTGAGATGGCTCAGCAAACTAAAGCCACTTGCTTGCAAAGCCTGACAGCCAATATTCAATTTCCCAGTACCCACATACAACAAATGTACAATATGGTGCATGCATTTAGTTTGTTCTGGCATGTCCATACTCCCCACACCCTTCTCCTCAGAAATAAATTAAAAAAAAAATTAAGCCAGGCATGGTGGCGCATGCCTTTAATCCCAGCACTTGGGAGGCAGAGGTAGGAGGATTGCTGTGAGTTCAAGGCCATCCTGAGACTACATAATGAATTCCAGGTTAGCCTGAACTAGAGAGAGACCCTACCTCACAAAAAAAAAAAAAAAAAAAAAAAAATTAAGTTGGAGATTTGGCAATTAATTTAGTGGCAAAGCTCTTGCCAAGCATGTAACAAGCCCCTGGATACATGCCTACACATGCACATACACACACACTGAAGAAAAACAAATTGGCTTTCCAGAGTAGGAGAAATACAGATGAATGCTATCTTTTACTTGAATTCCACTGCTTGCACAATGATAGGGAACACACTACAGTACCCGCAGTTGGCACAGTTGAAGTGGTCTGGGTGGTAAGGGTCATTCTTGAAGATCAAAGGCTGCTCTTCAATGATGGCATGGCATTTCTGGCAGATGTATTTTCCAAGACCTCTTGCTTTCTCACGATTATGACAGGGCCGGCAAAGGTGTCTGCATGATAAAAGGAAATGTTAAATCTGAAGTTCTCACTAATCATTAAACAGAAATACATTTCTTGCTGGGCATGATGGCACATGCCTTTAATCTTAGCACTCGGGTTGGTGGATCTTGAGTTCAAGGCCACCCTGAAAATACAGAGTGAATTCCAGGTCAACCTGGGCTACAGTGAGACCCTACCTCGAAAAAAGAAAAAAAATTCAGAAATACACTTCCCATATCTCTGAAAAGCAAGACACTATGCTTAAGAGATTAGTCTCAAGCCACATTGAAAATCTGTTGCACTTCTGATCATCCACTGATGTTCACAGAGCTTTATCACTGCCTATGTCTTGCAGAACAGGAGGTATGAAGGGGCATCACTCAAAACTCTGGAGTCACTGTCCAGGACACCAAGCCATCAACAAGTAGTTTGTTCTGAGTTCCCACAGCCCCTCACATCTAAGAGGGAAAATGCATATGCCTTTCAACAGTCACTTCATCCACCTACAGCCAAACAGGGTTAGCTAACTCCTACCTTCCTGCATTCTTGACAAATCCAATATCAGCCAACACTTCCTGGCAGAGGTCACATCGGAAGCACTCAGGATGCCAGCTATTGTTCATGGCTTTGATAACTCGGCCAATGATGAATTCACCTGTGGAAAAGTAACACACAAAGGATGTCACTTGGCATATTATTTGCTAAACATTTAAGGAAAAATGTGAGAAAAAAATGTTTAAAGAGGGATTCCCTCCTCCCCAAACTAGAAATTTAACCTAGGGCCTCCTGCATGCTAAGCAAGTGCTCCACCACTGAGATACACCCCCAGCCCTCTTTTTATTTTTTAAAAACAATATTTATTTATTTATTTATTTGAGAGAGAGAGAGAGAGAGAGAGAGAGAGAGAGAGAGATACAAAAATAGGCCTCCAGCCACTGCAAACGAACTCCAGATACGTGCAACCCCCTTGTGCATCTGGCCTACATGGGTCCTGGAGAATCGAGCCTCAAACCGGGGTCCTTAGGCTTCACAGGCAAGCGTTTAACTGCTAAGCCATCTTTCCAGCCCCCTCTTTTTATTTTTAAGGCAGGATCTCACTAAATTGCCTAGGATTTGATAACTTAAGATCCTCCTGCCTCAGCCTCCCAAGTTGCTGGGTAGGCCTACACTATCAGGCTCACTTTATGAAGAGGAACTTTAAAACTAGTTCTACTAGAACAAGAACAACATTGAATGATGTTTATTTCGTTTTAGTCCTTGTTTTTGATTTTGTAGCCACATTTTAAAGCTATTTTATCATAAATCTGAATCTGGCTTTTCCTTTTTTAATGTCCTAGGGTCTCGGTATCATTTGGCTGTTTCTGGTCATTGCTGATACAGACAACTGAAATATTTAGCTTCCTTCACACATCCCTTCTCTCCCCACCCTCCATAAGTTGGCAAAGGCTGTAGTCACTGTAGAAGACTCACTACAAAAGTCCCGGTTAGTCCCTAAAGCTTTCAGCCACTGTCCATAAAAAAAAAAAAAAAAAAAAAATCAATTCTCTCCAATTTGGTATATATTAACAATATAGAAGAGGACAGATAGAGTAACTCTTCTAATATTTATAGTAAGCATTAAAAACATTTTTATACAAAGTAGTCAGGAAATTCATGACCTCACAGTGGTTGATGCTATCTACACAAGACCTGCATAATTGGATAGGTAAAAATGATGGCATCAACATAGAAGGGATTCAGGAGGGCAAAAAGGGAAGGCCGTAGGAAAGGATTATGATCAAGATATATTTTTATATATACAGAGGTTGTCAAAGAAAGTTTTAAAAAACATTTTTAATATTGGCACTTTCTAGTGTTAATGAGTTAGGTCATTTTAAAACTTATTTTTGATTGATGTTTAGCTGTAAAACTTACCACACTGGTGGCAGCAGGGAGCAAAGAGCATCTGGAAGTCATGTTCACAGTACTTCCTTCCTTCAAACTACAAGAGAGCACCAAATGCCATCAACTTGTAAAATAATCACAGGAGGAAATTCATTATTTTATAGAAATATATACAAAAGTGGTTCTTTGTGGTGCTGGGGTTTGAACTTAGGGCCTTATGCAAGCTAGGCAAGTGTCCTACCACTGAACTACATTCCTAATCTTGTTTTTGAATTAAAGAGTTGTGTCGTAAGAATTTATAATTCTGGGCTGGAGAAATGGCTTAGTGGTTAAGGCACTCGCTTACAAAGCCAAAGGACCCAGTTTCAAGTCCCCAGGACCCACACATACCAGATCCACAAGGTGGCACATGCATCTTGAGTTCGTTTGCAGTGGCTGGAGGCCCTGGGGCACCCACTTTCTATCTGACCCTGTCTCTGCTTCTTTCTCTCTTGCTCACTCTCAAATACATAAATAAAAATATTAAACTTGTTTTAAAAAATCCAGATAGGGCTGGAGAGAAAGCTTAGTGGTTAAGGTGTTTGCCTGCTAAGCCTAAGGACCTAGGTTCAATTACCCACAACCAGGTAAGCCAGATGCACAAGGTGGCACATGAGTCTGGAGTTTGCAGTGGCTAGAGTCCCTGGCATGTCCATTCTTTCTCTCTCTCCAATAAATAAATACATAAATTTTTTTAAATTTAAGTAGAATTATAAATTCTTTTTAAAAATATTTTTTATTTATTTATTTATTTATTTGAGAGATAGATAGATAGAGAGAGAATGGGCATGCCAGGACCTCAAGCCATTGCAAACAAACTCCAGATGCATGTGCATCTGGCTTATGTCGGTTTTAGGAAATTGAACTTGGGTCTTAGGCTTCACAGGCAAGCGCCTTAACTTCTAAGCCATCTCTCCAGCCCTCTACTTGGATTTTTAAAAGCAGTTATACTTTGGGGCTTTCTGAACACCTTTATGTTAGTAGAGGAAAGAAACTGAACAAGTTGAGGAAAGAGTAAATATCCTCAGGTCTAACCTTTAACTGTGCTAAAGTACTTTTTCGATCATGTACTTTACTTTTATGGATCTGATGAAAACTATGCCCCTCTCAATACAGATACTGGGCATATAATACAAAAACCACGTCATTTGGGATCAATATCTACAAATTTTCAGTTAGCTTAAATATTTATAAGGGTACATATTCTAGCATATTTTTAATATTATTTATTTATTTATTTTGGTTTTCCGAGGCAAGGTTTCACTCTGGCCCAGGCTGACCTGGAAGGCACTATGTATTCTCAGGGTTGCCTTGAACTCACGGCAATCCTCCTACCTCTGCCTCCCGAGTGCTGGGAGTAAAGGCGTGCACTACCACACCTGGCTTTTAATATTATTTTTTAAGACTTATTTATGCACATGTATGTGTGCATGTGTGTGTGTCCAAGTCTCTTGCTAGCAAAGAACACATACATCATTTTGCATCTGGCTTTCATGTGCATGCTAAGGAACTGAACCTAGGATGACAGGTTTTGCAAGTAAGTACTTCTAAACACTGAGCAATACTCCCATCTCCAGGCCCAATATTAACATTTTCAAATGACAAAAGCTCATTTAAAAATTATAAGCAGTCAGGTGTAGTGTTGCACATACCTAGAATCCCAACTACATGAGTGGAGGCAGGAGGACTGTAAGTCTTCGAAGTCTTAGGCTACCTTAAGTACATAGGGAAAACCTGTCTAAAACAAAACAACCTCTAAACAAACAAAACCATAAAGTTATTACTTGGAAAGCATATCTCATACAGATGAACATAATTATCCTTTCCTCTTAAGTATTTTCCATGGAACCATGCTAAGTATGACTTACTAGGAAGAGTCAGAGTTCAACTTTAATCTAGCTCTGTTCCCTAGTTCTTATATTTATTTTTGTTCCCTATTTTTTTTTTCAAAGTAGTGTTTCGCTGTAGCCCAGGCTAACCTGGAATTCACTATGTAGCCTCAAACTCATGGTGATCCTCCTACCTCTGCCTCCCGAGTGCTGCAATTAAAGGCGTGTGCCACCACGCCCATAGTTGATCCCTATTTTTCTTTATTTATTTTTAAGGAGGGAGAGAAAAGGTATGGGTGTACCAGGGCCTCTGGCTGTTGTAAATAAACTCCAGATGCATGCGCCACTTTGGGCATTTGGCTTTATGAGGATAATGGGGAGTCGAACGCAGCCTTATGAGCTTTGGAAGCAAGCACCTTTAGCTGCTGAGCCATCTCTCCAGCCCTGTTCCATATTTTTTAAAAAATAATATATGTGCTGAATCTTCACAGAAATAAATTGTGGTTATTGTTAAGCATCTTCCCAGTCCATGATCTATTTTAATGTGTGTCAGTTATCAACCCTATTTCATAAATTATAGCTATTGATTTAGCTCTTAAAATATTGTGAACATACTCACCGTAACCTTTTTTTTTATTTGAGAGAGACAGAGAGAAAAAGAGAAGAGGCATGTAAACAGAGAGAGAGAATGGACACGCCAGCAGCCTCTCGCCCCTGTGAACAAACTCCAGATGCTTGTGCCTCTTGTGGGCAAGTGTGGTATTGCACCCTTGCATCACTTTGGCAGGCAAGCGCCTTAACCGCCAAGCCATCTCTCCAGCCCATCACCATAACTTTTAATTGGCCAAGTCAGTACTCATTATCAAACCAGATTATTTCCCACCAGAAAAAGTCTTACTTCATTTTTTATTAAAAATATTTTATTTATTTATCTATTTGAAAGAGAGAGAGGGAGGAAGAGGCTGATAGAGAGAAAGAGAGAATGGGCATGCCAGGACCTCTAGCCACTGCACATGAAATCCAGATGCATGTGCCCCCTTGTGCATCTGGCTTACCTGGGTCCTGGGGAATTGAACTGGGGTCCCTAGCCTTTGCAGGCAAACGCCTTAATTGCTAAGCTGCTTCCCCAGCCTTCATTTCATTTTTTAATTCAAATGAATGAAACCTAATATATTCATTGCACATTAGGGCTGTATACAAAATGCTTAAGAACCTTGGCATCCCACTACCCATAGGAAGAGGGAGTTTATATTCCACCACACTAAACAACAACAGCAACAGCTCCACTTCTGTTACAAGTCTATGGAGTTTTGTGAAGATTCCTTTTGGGGGTAAAAAGAAAATTGCATTTTCAAAGTTTAGAATTGTAAATTTAGCGATGGTCTTGTTTCAGGTCAAGTACAAATGCTGAAAAACTCAGTTCATGATTTATACATTTGTCAAAAACTATTCGGAAGCAAATGGGTCAGTAGATAAACAGAAAGTCTAGTCTGGCATTTCCTCCCATCAGTCTTCACTTCTGTGTTTCAGCCTTCCTGATTAATCAGGATACAGTATTAAAGGAAATGAGTGCAGAAAACTCTTTGTTAATCATCTTCCCACTATGCCACTCATTACCAATGGGTCTTTCCTGTTAATACATTTCATGATGGGGGAAAATGAACACATTTGGAAAAAACAAATGAGAGAGAGTGAGAAAAGAAAATGGGGAAGGAGGAGGGGGAAAGGAGGAGAAAGGGAGAGAGATGGGGATTGGAATATGAATTAACAGAGAACCTAGGCCTGACCACAATGGCTGAATCAGCAATACATTAGGTCCCCTGGTCTAGGTCATTGGTTCTCCATTTATATCAGTTTGAAATCATTTTTTTGGATTATATCACTCTGCAACTACTGGATTTAATTTACTTGCAAAAAGTACTTGCTCAGGGGGAAAAACCCTATGATAGTCCTTTTAGTGGGGATAATAAAGATGTCACAAAGCTAGACTTAGGAACCACTATAATTGGGGCTAGGGGCTCTGGTTAAATGGACAGTTCCTCTAGAAAATGGTATTTAATTAACTTTCCTATGCCATCACTGAATCAATCACTTTATAAGCAATTATTCATATGCACAGGAAGATGATTTGAAATTCTGAAAACTTACAGAAACCAGCAATGGTCCCTTCAAATACACTGCAATACCAACTTAAGATCAGTAATCATATATAACCTATACATTTATATAGTTTCTGTAATTGGCCTTTTTTGAAAATGAGAAAAAGATCCATGAGTTTTACCAAAAATCATTGTGAAGATGAAGACTTCTACCTCCCTGGGACTAGGACATAGTGTGGTCTATGTAGCATGCCTTATATTGTAGGCTTCCCACAAATATCTATCAAATGAGTGAATGAAGCAGCAGTGGTGGCTATGTTCAAGAGAGAACCATGTCATATTGTGAAATTTATCTAAACTAGTTCAGTTCCAGAAAAGGGAAGGTATAGTTTAAGTTAATACAGCTTTTGGAGACAGCGGGCCTGAGATGAAAGACTGATTTAACTATCACCAGGCAATAATTCACTTTGGTCACTTGTAAACTATAAACAATAACACCTAACCTGTAAGTTGATATAATGATCAAATGAAAGAAAAGCCAGAATTCATAATATACCTAGTGCACACACAGCAGGAATTTAATAGTTATTTCAGGAGCAAATATTAATTCACAAGTCTTCTAAATTTAGCAATATATAGCGCTTATTCCTATACAGAGAACTATCTTCCTGACAAGGTGGTGGAAAGACCATGAGCCCTGCCTTCAAGACACTTGGGATATTGAGAAGCAGCATTTCAACCAAGACTTGGGAGAAGCAACATGACTAGGGCCTTGCACATACTAGTCAAGTGTTTTACCACTGAGTTATACCCCTAATGCCACGACTGTTGTTTTAACAAGTTCATACTGTGCTTATTATTGCCAAAAATTACCGTCTTCTGAAAAACACTGAAAACTATAAGATGGATAATATCTTATAACTAACACTTAGAATATTTAAAAGTGTAATGCAGGGCTGGAGAGATGGCTCAGAGGTTAAAGGTGCTTGCTTGCAAAGCTTGACAGCTTGGGTTTGATTCCTTAGTACCCACGTAACCACACAAAGTGATGCATGAGTCTCGAGTTCTTTGCAGTAGCAGAAGATGCATGTGTGTCCTATTCTCTACCACTTCTCTCAAATATATAGATATGTGAAATGCAGAAGTAGAATACAACAGGAAAATGAATTTTACTTTGGAAAACTAGTACTAATTATTACATGTGAAATGAATCTTGCTTTCTGCTAAGTGAAGATAATGTTTTCTTCATTACAAAGTTGAGTGAGTAAATGAGTCACTACCCAGGATATGATATACTTCTTGTGTGTTTGTTAGTTTACATTTATGAAGTGCTTGGAATTAAACCCATGATCTGACATGCTAAGCATAGGCTCTACTAGTGAGTTACACTCCAGGCCCCCTTGTGTTACTTTAAACACGAAAAGATAGCACCCCCTTTTTCTTCAGACAGGGTCTCATGAAGTTAAGGCTGGCCTCAAACTCTTTGCAATTGAAGCCCTGAACTCCTGATCCTACTGCATCCACTTCCTAAGTGCTGGTAATACAAGCATGTGCCACCATGTTCCACTTGTTAGTCTTTTAAAATGTACTTATTTGCATATATACACACACATGCCACACATGTGCCACTTTGCATGTGGCTATACATGAGTGCTGGGGAATTGAAACTGGAACAACAGATTTTTGCAACCAACTTTAATTAATGAGCCATCTCTCCAGTCCTGCATTAATTAATTAATTTATTTTTGGTTTTTCGAGGTAGGGTCTCACTTTAGCTTAGGCTGACCTGGAATTCACTCTTTAGTCTCAGGGTGGCCTCAAACTCATGGCGATCCTACCTCTGCCTCCTGAGCTGGAATTAAAGGTTTGCGCCACCATGCCGGCTTTTTAGTTTTAAATTTTTTTTTTTTTTTTTGGTTTTCCCAGGTAGGGTCTCACTCTAGCCCAGGCTGACCTGGAATTCACTTTGTAGTCTCTGGGTGGCCTCAAATTCACGGTGATCTTCCTACCTCTGCCTCCCAAGTGCTGGGATTAAAGGTATGCGCCACCATGCCTGGCTTGCATTTCTTTTTTTAAAAAAATATGAAATGCTTCTAAAATTTGCATGTCATTTTTAAGTAACCCAAGTATTAATGATTATAGACTTTGGCCTGAATCTCATTATATAGCCCAGGTTGACCTTGAACTTACAGTAATCCTGCCTCAGTCTCCAAAATGCTGGGATTACAAATGCATACCACCATGCCAGCTTGTTATGTCACTTTTTGGAGATGGGGTGTCCTGTAGCCTAGGCTGACCTCAAACTTACTGTATAGCTAAAGATAGTTTTAAACTCCTGATTTGCCTGCATCTACCACCCAAGTGGTGAGGTTATAAATGTGCATCACCACACTTGGCTATATTATGCTTAACAGGAACTGCAGATGAGCCAGAAATACCTGTGTTCATATCTCTAGCAATGTTTCCTAGTGACCGGTAGGAAACAAGGGTTAGATTCCAGACTTGTTTTTGTGGTACATGGGAAGAGTGTCCTAGTCATCTAAACCAAAACACCAGGAAATTTTCATATTAGTCACATTTTTTTCTTTTCTTTTTTTGTTTTTGATTTTTTGATTTTTCAAGGTTGGGTCTCACTCTTGCTCAGGCTGACTGGAATTCACTATGTAGTCTCAGGGTTGTCTCGAACTCATGGCAATCCTCCTACCTCTGCCTCCCAAGTGCTGGGATTAAAGGCATGCACCATCACGGCTGGCCTATTTTCTAGGAGAAATGAATACACAGAACTCATCTTGTTATTTTTTGAAATTTTTAAATTTAAAAAATTTTTATTTTCTTTGAGAAAGAGGCAGAGAGAGGGAATGGAATGGATGCACCATGGCCTTCAGCCACTGCAAATGAATTCCAGAAGCATGCGCCACCTTGTGCATCTTACTTATGTAGGTTCTAGAGAATAGAACCTGGGTCCTTTGGCTTTGCTTTAACTGCTAAGCCATCCCTCCAGCCCTATTTTTTTTTTTTTTTTTTTTTAATTTTTGTGAGAGATTCTATGTAGCCCAGGATGGCCTTGAACTTGCAATGTTCCTGCCTCAGCTTCCCAAGTGCTGGGATTATAGGCATATGACACCATGTTTGGTTCATCTGTAAGTCTTCATAGCCAGTCTTTTAGGAGAAAAAACATAATATGAACTGTGGAAATAAGGGGAGTGTTGCAGTCAGCTTTGTGTTGCTAGCAAAAAACACCCAACCAAGAGCAATTTGTGGAAGGAAAGGGTTTATTTTGGCTTATAGACTCAAGGGGAAGCTCCATGATGGCAGGGGAAAACGATGGCATGAGCAGAGAGTGGGACAACAGCAGCAAGAGAGTGTGCCAAAAACTGGCAAGGGGAGGCTGGCTATAACACCTATAAGCCCACCCCCAACAATATATTGCCTCTCAGAGGATCCAATTCTCAAATTGCCACCAGCTGAGGAACTAGCATTCATGGGGCATAAGTTTATGGGAGACACCTGAATCAAACCACCACAGGCAGGGTGCTTTTTTTTTCTTAATTTGAGAGAGAGAGAGAGAGAGAGAGGAAGAAGTAGAGAGAATGGACACGCCAGAGCTTCTCAGCCACTGTGAACAAACTTCAGATGCATGCACCCCCTTGTGTGCATGTATGACATTGCACACTTGCATCACTTTTTTGCATCTGGCTAAACGTGGGACCTGGAGATTCCAACAGGTGTTCTTAGGCTTTGCAGGCAGGTGCCTTAACTGCCAAGGCATCTCTCCAGCCCTGAGGATGTTTTTTGATTCTTTTTTTTTTTTTGTTTTTCAAGATAGGGCCTCACTCTAGCTAGCTCAGGCCAACCTGGAATTCCCTCTGTACTCTCAGGGTAGTCTCGAACTCATGGCAATCCTTTTACCTCTGCCTCCTGAGTGCTGGGATTAAAGGCATGAGCCACCACGCCTGGCTGAGGATGCTTTTCTGAGTAATAAAAAGGTATAAACTAGAAATGATGCCTCATCATTTGAGTGTCTATCTATTGAAATGTTAGAGAGTGAACCTCATGCATAAGTAAGTGTACTCTACCACTGGACCATATACCCAGCCTTGCGTGTGTTCATTACAAAAAGACCAATACATGCAAATCATGTTTCTAATGCACTGTCTATCAATAATCCCAGCACTTAGGCGGCAAAAATGGAGGACAAGGAGTTCAAAGTCATCCTTGGCCACACAGGGAGCTTAAAGGCAGTCTAGGCTATGAGACCTTGTCTCAAAAAAAACAAGCAACAACAAAACCTAAAATACAAATGGAACTCAAACCAGGTAATTCAGTCTTCCACTTGTGGTCTTCCACAAGTCTTCCACTCTCATTGCTAGACGTAAGTAAAAATGCAGGCCATTTACTGGAAGACCTAGATTACCTTTTCTTTAACATCACTTAACGAAAGTCCTTAGTCTTCACCTGCAGGCTTACAAATCTCTGGCCTGGAAAATGTGCTTAAACAACAAACACTGTAGCTTAAATGGCAGGCCTAGTTAAGTAAGCTGGCCAACAAACCATTAATAGCCCAGTTATGTGATTCCTAACATCTTCTGGAATAATATTAGGGACAGTATTTATAGTCCAGAAGTGAAGGGAGGAGTAAGGAGTGGGCAGGAGGGCAAGTGTGAGTCATGCTTTATTCTGCTCTGCTCAAGCTCAGCCTTTCCCTCTGATCAAGAATATGCCACTTTGCAGCTAACAGAATCACATGTAGAAGCAAATGCACAGGAGGCAGCCATGCTGATTAAGGAAGGTAGATTAACAGTAACACTTAGTCCAAGTGGCAGGCAAAAGACCAATATGATAGAAAAGGCAAGAGGAACTGGAGCTCAGGGTACTCTCAGAGAGCAGAACAGACAGGAAATTAACAAAATACTTTTCAGTAACAAAATCTTACCCTGAAAAGAAGCCTGTGTTTGTTATTAGGGGGTCAAAGTAGGTTCTAAGACCTTTCATGTCACAAACCTACTGTGTTACCAAGGATGCTTCTACATCTCAGGGCCACAGGGAAGAAAAGATGGAAGGTATGGATGAGAGAGGATTTATATAAGGACCAGTATTCCCTGTGTAGTCAAATTTCTGAGCCCCCTTTTGTAAATGTTCCTATGATTTCATGCTGATTTGGCATCCACTGTGAATATAAGCTGTACTTTCTCACACCAGAGCTCACTCTCAACAGTCTCCCATTCCTTTGTCTCCTGACTCCTAGTGCAATCAATCCAAATTTCTATCTCACACCACTGGAGTCTGATGCTCTCTTCCTATGTCATCTAGATACAGCTTGAGTGGCCCCATTGACTCCCACATTAGCACAGATTAGCCGACATGCATGTCATAGTAGCCACCTCTCAGGTGCAGTGTGACCTAGAACTTATTCCTCCTCACAGGAGACCTGTCTGGACAGCCTGCACCAAATAAAGTGTTGGTCTATGGTCCTGGTCTCTCCCCACCTGCCTGAGCTCCCTAACCTGCGTGTGTTGAGCTCCAGATGTAAGTAGTAATAACAACTTTATGTCTATCTTGTCTCCTCTAATCCATCTTAAAGCTCCAAAATCAAAACAATTTCATCTGGCTGATTTGGAAATTTGGGAACCTTTTGTCACAACGTCCAAGAAGCAGATCCTTAAGTTCCTTTCCCCACAATGATTGACAGCAGCTCCCAACAGCTTTTCCCCACCTCTTGCCACAGCCCGTAGCAGTTACTTTTTCCTCTTCTGCACCAATCACAGGCCATCTAGACCTGCTGCCACCATCTATACCTTAGGAAGGTTTCCTCTTCATCCTCTCTTCTCTCTTGCTTTTGGACTCTGACCACTCTTGTTTCTGTTCCACCTCAATACTGTCACTTTCCATCCCCAAGGCCATCATTCTTTTTTTTTTTTTTTTTTTAGCTTTTTATTGAAAACTTCCATAAGTATAGACAATATCTTATGATTATAATCCCCACCCATGACCATCACTTCCGCCTCCCAAATCCCCTTCCACTGAACTCCTTCTTCTTTCCAATTAGCCTCTCTTCTATTTTGATGTCATTGTTATGCAAGTCTTGTTTAGGTAGTGTTAGCCACTGTGAAGTCATGAAAACAAGGCCATTTTGTATCTGTAAGCAGTCCTCCCCTTCCTTTGGCTCTTAACATTTTTTCCACCACCTCTTCTACAATAGTCCCTGAGCCTTGCAGGGTATCATAGTAATGTCTCAGTGCTGAACACTCCACTGTCACTTCTTCTCAGCACTATGTTGAGTTTTTTTTTTTTTTTTTTTTTGATTTTTTTGAGGTAGGGTCTCACTCTGGTCGAGGCTGACCTGGAATTCACTATGTAGTCTCAGGGTGGCCTCAAACTCATGGAGATCCTCCTACCTCTGCCTCCCGAGTGCTGGGATTAAAGGCGTGCACCACACCCAGCTTATGTTGAGTTTTGAGACACCCCAGTAGTCACTGCCATCTGAAAAGACAAGCTTCTCTAAAACTGAAAGAATGTTAATATGTAGGCATAAATGTAAGTATGTAGAGGGTAGTTTTGGTGTGCATAGTATGTGTGTTTTGGCAGATAACAGTAGTAGTTTCCCCCTAGGGCTCATGACCTCCCCTACTGAAGGCTTCTGACTAGGTTTTCAGAACGAGGTATGAATTCTCCCACTGTAAACGGGCCTCCAGTCCAATCAGAGAGCCATTGTTTCCCCCAAAACAGACATGCCACCATTGCAGCAGTTGGCACATCTGGCCTGGCTGGCCATCTCTAAAGCTTGCAGGATCCACTGCTGGTTAAGACCATTGATAATTTTTCTCCTCCTAAAGGCTACATGCTACATAGCTCTTTCTAGCATCATGGCAGCTAGCCAACATGGAGGAGAATTAGGTCTGACTGGCAGAGTCACAAGGTACTGTTCTGAACTACGTGAATGGTGAGGGTCTGAATGGGAATCTCATTTAGACCGTACCCCTAATGTTCCACATAAATGCTGTCAACTGACCTCTCAGGTACCAAGTACCTGGCATGTAAGTGGTACTTCAATCTTTGACAATGAATTTGAAAGTGAAGGAAAACTCAGCTGACCTACCTCATAGAAGAGTCCTTCTGGGAACTGCTGGAAGCACTGAGCACACACGAAGCACTGTTCATGGTACAGCTCGCCATTACTGTTCACAATCTTCTCAGCAGGTGCAAAACCACCCCTGCAGCGCTCACAAGTAGCACTGGCCAGGGCATTGGCCATGTTGCTGTAACACATAAAGGATAGCAAGTCACATGTTGTCGGCCTTTCCTCAGGCTTGAGACAAGATACGTGACAAACTGAGGACCTAATCCTATCTCATCACAAAACTAGTATTTATCCATTAAACCTGGTTTCTTGTTTGTGCCTTAAGAACTCTAACACAAACTGTCACTGTCTCTTTACCCTAGCATCTTAGGTTCTGAAAGGGTACCCTTTGCTTCTTTTAGTCCTTACTATTTTTGGTATTTTCTTGTGAATATACTGAGTGTAGACTTATGAGATGTTAGGCACTAGGAGCAGAGATCAAAGTCAAAGCTTGCAGGGTCCTCTGCTGGTTATACTGTTATAGTAGCATACACTTGTAGTTTGAGACTTTCTGGAGGCTGAGGCTGGAGGGTTGCTTGAGCCCATGAGTTCAAGGACAGCCTGAGCAAAACAGCCATACTGAGATACTATCTGTGGTGATTTAATTCCCGTGTCCCCTATAAACTTTTATGTTCTGAATGCTTAGGTCCCCAACTGGTGGCAATTTGGGAATTAAAGCCTCCTGGAGGCAGTGTATTGCTGGGGGCCAGCTTATGGATGATACAGTCAGCTTCCCCTTGTCAGTGTTTGGCACACTCTCCTGCTGCTATTGTCAACCTGATGTTGGCCAGGAGTGGTACACCCTCTGCTTATGCCATTGTTTTCCCCTGCCATCATAGAGCTTCCCCTCAAGTCTGTAAGCCAAGATAATAAACCATTTCCTCCCACAAGTCGCTCTTGGTGTTATTTTTGTTGTTGTTGTTGTTATTTTTTTTTTTTTTTAGAGGTAGGGTTTCCTTGGCCTCTTGAGTGCTAGGATTAAAGAACAGAATCTAAATTGTATGTCGATCCAACACCATGTCATAGTCTGAACATGAGACTATTTGATTAGATTCCATTGAAAACAGCTGCTAAAATAACTCTTTTTTTAATATATTTTATTTGTTTATTTTTGACAGAGAGCGAGAGATACAGAAATAGGCAGGTAGAGAGAGAGAGAATGGGTGTGCCAGGGCCTCCAGCCACTGCAAATGAACTCCAGATGTGTGCGCCCCCTTGTGCATCTGGCTTACATGGGTCCTGGAGAATCGAGCCTCAAACCGGGGTCCTTAGGCTTCACAGGCAAGCGTTTAACTGCTAAGCCATCTCTCCAGCCCTAAAATAACTCTTAAAGCTAGACAAGCTGGTCATAGAGGAGCACACCTTTAATCCAAGTACTAGAGGCCAGGTAGGAGGATTGCTATGAGTTTGAGGTCAGCCTGAGGCTACGTAGTGAATTCCAGGTCAGCCTGAGCTAGAAGGAGACCCTACCTTGAAAAACAAAACAAAACAAAACAAAACAAAACAAACAAAAACTAGACAAGATTGGGCTGGGGAGATTGCTAAGCAGTTAAAGGCATTTGCTTACAAAGCCTGCTGCCCAAGTTCAAATCCCTAGCACCTATATATAAAGCTGAATGTGAAAGGGTGCACACCTCTGTGATGCCAGTGCACTTATAACAAAAGGAGGAAGAGCCATGAGAATTTGAAGCTTGAGGGATAGGCTTATTTGTAGCAGCAAGAGACACCCTATCTCACAGAAAGTGGAATACAGAGATCTGGAGGTTTTCCTTTGACCTCAACACACATACCCATAAGTGCATGTGCACATATGCACACACACACGCACACAGATATACTCTGAAATAAATAATTTTTTAAAACAAGATGTTCCAATCCTATTAACAAATGGGTAAGATAAACACTGAACACTAACATAAAATGTATCTTTAAAATCACAGAATTTGGGCTGGAGAAATGGCTTAGTGGTTAAGGCACCTGCCTCCTAAGCCTAAGAACGCTGGTTCCAATCTCCAGCTGTTCCAATCTCCAGGTCCTACGTTTAGCCAGATGCAAAGTGACACAAGGGCACAATGCTGCACTTGACCACAAAGGGGCGCACACATCTGGATTTCGTTCACAGCAGCTGAGAGGCTGCTGGCACACCCATCTCCATCTGTCTTCCTCTCCCTCTCTGTCCCTCTCTCAAAAAAAAAAAAAATCAGCTGGGCGTGGTGGTGCACGCCTTTAATCCCAGCACTCGGGAGGCAGAGGTAGGAGGATTGCTGTGAGTTCGAGGCCACCCTGAGACTACATAGTTAATTCCAGGTCAGCTTAAGCTAAAGTGAGACCCTACCTCGAAAAAACCAAAAAAACCGAAAAAACCAAAAAAAAAAAAAAAATCACAGAATTTTATACAATAAAGACCATTTTACATATGATGAAACAGGTTGAAGGTTGAGATACAATTAGCTCAACATCACAGAGCTAATTAGTTAATGGAAGGCACAGGACTAGGATGCAGGTTCACTACTTATATACTCAATCAATCAAATCAAATCATAACCTTAAATCCAAACACTTGAGAGGACATCATAGAGGCAACACATGTTTTCAGGCCAGGAAAGTGAAACCAGGAAAACACTACTGCTGAGTGCCTAGAGCAGTTCTCTCACTAGCCATCCCACTACACCTGAGAACATGAGTCACACTCTGTTCTCTACGCAGGGTGCTTTGGAAGAAAAGCAACATGGATGATAGGCACATGATTAGATGAAGATTCTACACAAACACTTGTACTGACTCTGAAGTGACAGAAATGGAGATGATCACCTATGCTGAGCAGTCACGGACAAACAGTCCTTCATAATTTCACAAGGTTTTGGTTTTTATTTTTTCTTTTGGTTGGTTGTTCCCTGGCACAATGCCTAACCGCCTAACCTCCCAGATATTTCATCAATCTACCTTGTAAAGTTACCACTAACAAACTTGTGAGACAGACTGCGAGACTTGCTATTTACTCAGTGAAAATGTTAATACTGGTTTATATTTAGTGAAAGTGTTTTTACCCCACCCCACCTCATTCCAGTGGAAGACAACTAGTGATGCACTTAGCTATCGTCCCTCAAATGTTTCAAGGTAATCCTATTTTGTAACCTTGTCTTAAGTACTTTTATGTGGAATTCCCAAGCTTATCATCTTATATCAATCAAAACTCAACTTTATTTAGTCTGTTTGAATATAGAATTAAAATGTCACTAAAGAAAGAAGAGGGGTTCTGGAGAGATAGGCCAGTGGCAAAAGACACTTGTTTGCAAAGCCTGACAGCCCAGGGTTCAATTCTCCAGCCACCTATGTAAAGCCAATGCAGAAAGTGGCACAAGCATCTGGGGTTCTGTTTGCAGTGGCAAGAGACCCTGGCATGCATGAACACCCTTATGCACACATATATACACATACATGCAAGTATAAATAATAATTTTGAAATAAAAAGGAAGAGGGTTGGAAACATGGCTCAGTAGTTAAGGCACTTGCCTGAAGAACCTAATGATCCAAGTTCAGTTCCCCAGTACCCACATAAAGCCAGATGCACAAAGTGACACATGCATCTAGAGTCCATTTGCAGTGGCTAGAAGCCCTGGTGTGCCCATTCTCTCTGTCTCACTTCTATATCTTTCTGCTTGCAAATAAATAAATAAAACTATTTTTGAAAATAAGAAATAAATAAAGAGAGCAGGGTGTGTTGGCTTATGCCTTTAATTGCAGCTTTCAGCAGGCTGAGGTAAGAGGATCTCTGTTATCTGAGGCCAGCCTGAGCTAAAGTAAAACTCTGTCTCAAAAGAAAAAACAAACCAAAAAAAAAGAAAGAAAGAAAGAAAGGAAGGAAGAAAGAAATAAAGAAAGAAAAGGAGGAAGAAGGAAGGAGAGAAGGAAGGAAGAAAGAAAGAAAAGAAAGAAGAAGAAAGCAAGCTTCACTGCTGGGCAACCCTGGCCTCAACTCCATATAAACAGATTTCTACTTTGTCATTTCAGAATGAATGGGGGTACAGGGGACAGGACGGTGGGCAACAATCTGTCAAGTTTCCTTCTATTCTGGTGAGAGGAGGCAGTCTTAATAAAGACCTGGAGAGGTTGGTGCTATTATTTCCTCCATGTATCCCTGGGGAAAGAAGGATGTTAAGCTGCAAAAGTGCACCAATAAGTCTCAGAAACTGGAAACAAGAGGCCAGTAAAATATATAGCATTAGTGTTAACTTTAAACTTGCAAAGGATATCCTAAGCCCCATTCATCTTAATAGAATTCCAAAAAAGCTGGAAAAGAACATTCCAGAATATCCTGATTAATCATCACTTAAGTCAGTGAATTCTCCAAGTACAGGGATTACCATAACCCTATGAAAGGTCTGAAATACTCTTTTCTCAGTTCAATCTCTGTGGGGGTTGTATTTTCTTTTCTACATTTATAGTACAATGGATAGAATGCAGACACAAATCATGGGAATATAACAAGAGACAATAAGATTTCCAAAAATTTAAGACAATGCTATTCTCCCTCAATATTATTAACATGAAGCCAGTTGTTACTTTTAAGTAAACTAATAAATATTTATATTTTTCTCATTTTAAATTTCTCATATAGTAAATATTGATAAAAGTTCTCTGGTGTTGCGTGTGTTGGCGGGCGAAGGGCTGGGAGAGCATAGCGAGGTCCTCAAGTCAAAATACTATTACCACTAACCTGTTCATATTCATCTCATTACAGACATACAGAATTAGTAAAAATAGGTAGACATATAAAAACAGGGTCCTCTCCTCTCTCTCCCCACTGGAAAAAGGAAACAGCAATTACCTTGCTTTCCTCTTGTCTTGTGTGTGTTGGGGAGGTTATTTTGTTGTTTGGGTCCCTCCTCCAGGTATGGTCTCCGTCTAGCCCAGGCTGACCTGGAATTCACTATGTAGTCTCAGGGTGGCCTCAAAGTCATGGCAATCCTCCTACCTCTGCCTCCTGAGGGCTGGGATTAAAGGCGTGTACCACCACTTCTGGTTCCTTTTTTGGTTTTTAAGGCAGGGTCTCATGTAGCTCAGGGTGGTCTCAGGTTGCTATGTAGCTGAGACTGGCCTTGAACTGCTGATCCTCCACCTCCCAACTGTTAGGATTACAGGCATGTTCCACCACACCCAGCTCCTCTGTTTTCCTGACTTTCTGACACTCTGAACTTTTTATTTTACAGCTGACTTTATACTTAATACTATATATGATAGAACTTGCTTTTCAAAAGACACAAATATGAGCCAGGCGTGGTGGCGCATGCCTTTAATCCTAGCACTAGGGAGGCGGAGGTAGGAGGATTGCTGTGAGTTCAAGGCTATCCTGAGACTACATAGTGAATTCCAGGCCAGCCTGAACTAGAGTGAAACCCTACCTTGAATAAAACAAAAACAAAAACCCAAAAGACACAAATATGTTGAAAATAAAAATTACAATAATAAGAAGAGAAGGACACAAATGACAGTTTTAGCTGTCATTAGATTATAACTAACTGGTTAATTTTTCAGAAAATGTTTTTCACTAAGAAATGTTGTTGACAAGGAAAATATTAGGGATATACTTGCTTAAAAGCCTTTAGCACAAAATCTACATGGCTTGTAATCACTAACTTTGCTGATCTGCCTTAGCATGTCAGCTTCACACTCAAGACTGCACTCAAGCTTTCCAGTTTTCAAGTTCCCCAGTTATCAACATGTATACTCTTAAAATGCAACAATGTGCAAAATCCAAAGAGCAAATACCTTGAGTTCACTCAGCAGTTCAAATACTGGTTACAGAATAATTCTTCAACAAAATGGTTATCAATCAATTCAATAATTTTCATTTCATCCAACCTGCCCCTTATCTTTGAAATGTTTTAATGCATATTTTCCTGTTATAAATCCTGACAACAACTGTCAACCTCCCTCAATAATGAAAATGTACCATTATTAGAAACCTAACTTAAGACAAGGATTTGCTATTCTTCCTAGGAAGGTGGCATTCTCCTTCACATCTGTGTGTCATCTGATGTAAGTTTTACAAGACAAGGGAACCAGTGGGCCTTGCTGTACCATGCTGCAATGTGAACCACCTTCATACCCTCAGGCACATCCTAGACAAGCCCAGCTAAACAAAACCATGAAATAGCTATGAATGTAGAGCTGAAGAATTCCAGATCTGAAAGAGGATATTCAAGGAAGGGAGACACTCACAATTTTGCGTAAAAGTCACAAAACTCCTTGTAGACTTTTACATCACTGTGCCTGCGCTGTAGTTTGGAAACAGCCCTCTCGTCTTCATTCCCATTAGCCTCATGGACATTGTTAAGGATTGTCCGAGGGATTTCTTCATTCTCTGGAATAGTGCAGGGACGCCCTCGGCCTGGGAAGGCCATTGTGCGTGCTTGAGAGCTCAGAGCCCGGCCACAACTAAGAGCAGGATACAGAGAGGAGAAACAATATCCAGGCCTCCTGCTTCCCTGCCAGAGTCACTCCCACTGTTCCCACATGCGTCAGCTGGCTGCCAGGGTCCCTACTCACTCTTCATGTTAAGAGTTCAGCAGCACTGTAGTCTGGATCTATCGAGGCTTTCTGTAACTTCTCAAAAACATTCCACAAGGCTGTGGCAGTCTTTCTCTGAGCAGCTCTCAACTCTGATGTGTATAGAATCTTTTGGAAAGCTTGCAGGGCATCCTCTGACAAGCTCCAGGGAGGATCTCTGAGCTCCTGCCACTTTATTCTCTATGTTGCCTTCTATTATATTTGCCCTTGGCACAAGAAAGGTCTGAAGGGCCTCAATGAATGGATGCAAATGCAAGAAGGAAAGAGCCAGAGTTTAATTATAACTCTTTTATTTAATCCCAGCTAATCCTGTAATAGATGAATCCTGTTTCTTCATCTTTATCATGATCAAGAAAGCCACCACAAACTGATGTTCTTGCTACATTCGGCTCACACCACTCTTACAACTGTGTTAACAATGGATGACATAGCACCAGAGGCCACAAAAGGAGTTTTTCTTTGGTTCCAGTCCTTTTAGCCCAGTAAGCCATCCCATCCAGAGCAAGAGACTAAAAGAAATTTGTGAAAAAAGTCAGCAGAACAGGCACAGCAGGTCATGCTGTAGTCAGGAAGGCAGCAGAAGGTAAGCAACAGGTAGTTGAAACCAAGTAGTAACAATACTGGTGATACAGAAGAGTTTGCAAGTGTCTCCTAGCATACCCCTTAATCCTCACCACATTCCTGTGTAATACCTATTATTCAGGATGAGGAAACTGAGATACAATGGGTTGATTAATAAGTAGGTGATAGGGGAAAAGGTTTACTAGGAGCTAGGCTATAACCCCTATGTGAGAAAAGGGCTGAATAGAATCACTGGGAAACAAAACAGATAAACTCAAAATCAGTGGACCCTGGGTATAAAAGGGAACCAGAAGCAGTAAATGAGACCAATTCTCCCCACTTTGAACCCTAAAGATATTAGAGTAAGGCCACGAGCTCAAAGGCTGTGTGTGGGGCTACAGATCCTACTGATGGCTGATGAACAGGGAAATCACCAGTTTTAAATAGGAAAGAAACAATTTCATACTTTAAATGTTACTTTTTCTATTTATCCACATGTTCTGCATTTTAAATTTTTTGTTTGTTTTTGGAGGTAGGGTCTCACTCTAGCCCAGGCTTACCTGGAATTAGACTCAGGCTAGCCTCAAACTCACAGCAATCGTCCTACCTCAGCCTCCTGAGTGCTGGGATTAAAAGCGTGCACCATCACACCCAGCTAGATTTCTTATGTACTTATTTATTTATTTTATTTGGATACATGTGCCACCTTGTGCATCTGGCTTCATGTGAGTACTGGGAAATGGAACCCAGTTCCTTAGGCTTTACAGGCAAGCAACCTTAACCACTGAGCCATCTCTCCAGTGCTACATTTCTTTTTTTTTTTTTAATTGTATTTATTTGAGAGAGAGAGAGAGAGAGAGAGAGAGAAAACAGGAAAAAGAGAGAAGAGAGAGAGAGAGAGAGAGGGAGAGAATGGGCACATGAGGGCCTCTAGCCACTACAAACAAACTCCAAATGCATACAACACCTTGTGCATCTGGCTTGCATGGGTACTGAGGAATAGAACCTGAGTCCTTAGGCTTTGCTAAGCCATCTCTCCAGCTGCCCCCCCCCCCAGATTTCTTTTTAAAAGATAATGTGAAACAGGAAGGACAGAGTGAGACAAACAGTGAAAGGCTCAATGAATACAGGATGTACAAATCTTAGTTTCATCACATGTATAGATTCCATGACAACCACCCAATCAAGGCACAGTACTCCATCCCTACAAAAATCCCATTACTGCTAGGTATGGTGGTGCACACCTTTAATCCCAGGCAGAGGTAGGAGGATCGCCGTGATTTTGAGACCAGGTTAGGACTACAGGGTGAGTTCCATGTCAGTCCAGGCTAGAGTGAGATCCTACCTCAGAAAAAAAAAAAGGGAGGTCTGAGAGATGGTTCACTGGTTAAGTCTGTTGCCTGTAAGGCCTAATGACCCGGGTTCAATTCCCTAGTATCTGCATAAAGCCAAATGCAGATAGTGGCACATGAGTCTGGAGTTCGTTTAGAGTGAATGGCTAGAGGCCCTGAAGTGCCCATAGCATACTCTTTCTGTCTCTCTCTCTCTCTCTCTCTCTCTCTTTCTGCTTGCAAGTAAATCAACATTTACAAAAAAAATATATATATATATATTTTTTTTTAGTTTTTTGAGGTAGGGTTTCACTCTAGTCCAGGCTGACTGGAATTCACTATGTAGTCTCAGGGTGGCCTTGAACTCATGGCGATCCTCCTACCTCTGCCTCCCAAGTGCTGGGATTAAAGGTGTGCGCCACCACGCCCAGCTAAAAATATGTTTTAATCCCATTATTATTGTCCATGCTGTCATAACTACCACTACCCCCATTCTGCTGTCCCTAATCTCTGGCAACCACAAACATGTCTTTCATCTGTATAATTCTGCCATTTAACAAGAATATTACATAAATGAAATCCTACAGTATTTGATGTCTTAAGATTGCTTTGGCTTTTTTTTTTTTTTTTTTTTTGTCTCTTAGCATAAAGCAAACTCAGGTTGTGTGATTAAAAAAAAAAAAAAAATCACTGAGCCATTTCCCCAGGCCCAGAGGTTTCTATTTTATGAACTCATCATGCTGATAATTTGCTGTGTGCCAAACTCTGACACTTAGCCAAAAACGGAGCTCTGGGGCTTGGCTGATTAAGCTTATTGCCATGTTGGGACCAAACCACACACGGTACATCTAACACTAAGTTGGTCCACTTGAGTATCCCATAAAGACTACTTTGGATTCCACCAGTCTGCTGACACGATGATTTTAGCCAAAACAAACTTCACTCTTGACATTAAAAAAAGAAAAAAAAAAAGATAAGTAAACTACTTAGAGATACCATACCAAACATACTTAAAAGTCTGAATCTTAAGCACAGTTGCCAAAATAAAAGCAGTTTTGTGGGGGCAGTCCTGAGGATGGAACTCAGAGCCTCCCACATGCTAGACAAATGTTCTACCAATGTGCTAAAGTCAGCCCTCCAAAACAGAGTGTCTGTGTGTGTGTGTGTGTGTGTGTGTGTGTGTGGTTTTTTCGAGGTAGGGTCTGGCTCTAGCCCAGGCTAGACCTGGCTGACCTGGAATTCACTATGTAGTCTCAGGGTGGCCTTGAACTCATAGCGATCCTCCTACCTCTGACTCCCGAGTGCTGGGATTAAAGGCATGTGCCACCATGCCCAGCCTTTTTTTTTTTTTTTGGTTTTTCACTGACCTGAAATTCACTATGTAGTCTTAGGGTGGCCTCGAACTCATGGCGATCCTCCTACCTCTGCCTCCCGAGTGCTGGGATTAAAGGCATATGCCACCATGCCCAGCCTTGTTTGTTTTTTTAAAAGGGCTGGAGAGATGGCTTAGTGGTTAAGGCACTTGCCTGCAAAGCCAAAGGACCCAGTTTCATTTCCCCAGGACCCACGTAAGCCAGATGCACAAGGGGAGTTCGTCTGCACTGGTCAGAGGCCCTGGCGCACCCATTCTCTCTCTATCTGCCTATTTCTGTATCTCTCTCAAATAAACAAATAAAAATAAAATTAAAATAGACGAACACTTTTTAAAGACAGGATCTTTCTATATAGTCCAGGCTGGCTTTGATCTCATGAACCTTCTGCCTCAGCCTTCTGACTTATGGGATGGATAGGCAAAAGGAATGACCATGCCTACTTCAAAAGCAGCCTTTTACCTGTATTGGCAAATTAAAATTCTTTCAAGTAGCCATGACTGAATTATGTCTATAACTACCAAATACCCTATCTGTAAGGATTTAAAAGCAAAGCCAGATATATGTGTGTTTGTGAGTCCTATGCAAGCACTATACCACTAAGCAACATTCTCCGCACAAAATTATAATCAACTGCCCCTAAATCACTGGACTCTAATATAGTTCTCTCTCCATATCTGTGGGATTTACACACAGGATAAAAGAAACTCAGATTCATTTGTATTGAACATGCACAGGTTTTTCATGCCATTATCACACAAATAATACAATATGCCAATTACTTGCACACCATTTACATATTAGCTAGCGTAAGAACCCAGAGATGATTTACAATGTATAGAAGACACGTGCAGGTTCTATGCAAGTACCAAGACATTTATATAAGGAATCTGAGCAACTGTGGATTTTTTTGTTATCCTCTGGCTGGCTGAGGGGGTAGTAGTACAAGGGGTGTCTTGGAATCAGTTCCCACTCCTCCATTTCAAGGGATGACTATGGACAGGGGAGTGCTAGGAAATGTTTCACGTCTTCCACAAATAGATATGCACAAGTGATCACTAAACCAAGAACTCAGGAACAACTACTAGATGAAGCTTTTTCAATTACTGTCAAATTTCTGTGTCATACTGGAGTTTTCAAATTGTTGAGGTGGCATGGTTAAATGATCACACAAAAATGAACTATTCTCAGGGCTAGAGAGATGGCTTAGCGGTTAAGCACTTGCTTGTGAAGCCCAAGGACCCTGGTTCAAGGCTTGATTCCCCAGTACCCACGTAAGCCAGATGCACAAGGTGGTGCATGCATCTGGATTCATTTGCAGTGACTGGAGGCCCTGGTGCACCCATTCTCTCTCTCTACCTCTTTCTCTATCACTCTCAAATAAATAAATAAAAATAAAAAAATTTTTAAAATGAACTATTCTCACTGCAATTCTCTACTGCACTTACATGAAAAATTTATCCTGATTTCCCCAGGATTACTATAAACAAACATAATTTGCAAGTAAATTAAATGGAGATGGAAAGTTTTGGCCAATTTCCGGCTTTTAGGACAAACACACTGTTTTCTTTCAACAAACATTAAGGAAATAGACAAAGGTCAAATAGAAAAGGATATGAAGTTATAATTAATGTGCCGTTTTGCCTCCTCTCCCGTACTGCTTTTTTTTTTAATACTTTTTTTGAGACAGGGTCTTTCTCCAGACTAGGCTGGTCTCAAACTCATGGCAATCCTCCTACCTCAGCCTCCAGAGTGATGTGCCACCATACCCAGCTTGTTTCTTAATTCTTTTTGTTGTTGTTTTGTTTTGTTTTGTTTTTTTGTTTTTCAAGGTAGGGTCTCACTCTAGCTCAGGCTGATCTGAAATTCATTATGTAGTCTCAGGGTAGCCTTGAATTCACAGTGACCTTCCTACCTCTGCCTCCAGAGTGCTGGGATTAAAGGTGTACACCACCATGCCCCACTTTAATTCTTCAGTGTAAAGACAAATAAAAAAAATCATTATCATAGAGTTAAGAGCAAAAAAGTGGTAACATGTTTTCTCAATAGCTTAAAAAAATAAAACTGGGACCGGGCGTGATGGCGCATGCCTTTAATCCCAGCACTCCGGAGGCAGAGGTAGGAGGATTGCCATGAGTTTGAGACCACCCTGAGACTACATAGTGAATTCCAGGATAGGCTGACCTAAAGTGAGACCCTACCTTAGAAAACAAAACAAACAAACAAACAAAAAAAGCATAAAACTGCACATTCTTTACAAGTTTTGACTAGTGCTGTTTATTGGGGCTATTAAAGGGGACAGAGTCATTTTGATTTTGATGTAGTATGTTAAACATAACTGAAGACACTGAGGGGGAGAAAAATACCTCATCTATAATGCTATGCCCAAGAGTCATAAATTGTTACAAGAAAATGTCAGTGCCAGGGGTGAGATATTGTAGAGAGTCCTTTGATGTCCCCAAAACATTGCAGGCTATTGCTAAGACTCTTGGTTGCCCACAGAACTAGACAGTAAAATACTACTGCAACCCTCTTCCCTGTTGACTACCTGTCAGGATGCTTCCAAGAGCTATGCAGCTTGTTGGAGAAGAAAAGTCATCAACAGTCTTAATCACTAGTGGGCCCTGAGAGCTTCACCCACGGACAACCAAGCCAAATATACCAGCTGGTGCAATGGTGGCATGTCTGTTTTTGGGGAACCAACTGCTCTCTAATTAGACTTGAGGCAAGCTCCACTGGGGAATTCATGCCCGCTGAAAACCTACTCAAAAGCCTAAGGCTAGCCAGGTGTAGTGGTGCACACCTTTAATACTAGCACTCAAGAGGCAGAGGTAGGAGGATTGCTGTGAGTTCAAGGCCACCCTGAGACAGGTCAGCCTGGGCTAGAGTGAGACCCTACCTCAAAAAACCAAACCAAAACAAAAAAGCCTATGTCTGGGGAGGTGATAAGCCCTAAGGAGGAAACTACTGTTATTGTCTGACTAAATGCATATACTATGCTGATCAAACTGCCCTCTAAACACTCTTGTTTATGCCCACATATTAATGCTACTCTCACTTTTGGTTAGAGAAGCTTCTCTTTTCAGATGGCAGTGTCCACTGAGGAGACTCAAAACTTGCAGACAAGCACCTTATCCACTAAGCCATCTCTCCAGCCCTCAAAACTCATCAATGTACTCAGAAGTAGTCATAGTGGAGTGTTCAGCCCTATGTGGGACATCTCTATCACACCCTTCAAGACTCAGGAACCATTGCAAAAGAGGTGGTAGAAAGAATGCATGAGTCAACGGAAGAGGAAAAGTACTTTACAATACTGACTTCCAGACACACAGTGGCCATAGTACTCATGACCTCACAGTGGCTGATGTTATTTACATAAGACCTGTATAATAAGAGAGAAAAAAAGATGGTAACATCAAAATTGAAGACAGACTAGTTGGAAAGAAGGGATTCAGTGGAGGAATTTGGGAGGGGAGGGGAAGATAGTGGGAAGGAATTATTTATGTATTTATTTATTTATTTATTTATTTATTTGAGAGTATGTGTGTGAATGGACGTGCCAAGGCCTCTAGACACTGTAAATGAACTCCAGATACATGTGCCACCACATGCATATGGCTTACATGGGTTCTGGGAAATCGAACCTGGGTCCTTAGGCTTCACAGGCAAGCAACTTAACCACTAAGCCATCTGTCCACTCCATGGGAGGGTATTTTGATCAAAGGTAAATTGTTTATATGTACAGAGGTTATCATAAAAGTTTTAAAAAAACTGAGCAGGGTGTGGTGGTGCACACCTTTAATGCCAGCACTGGGGAGGCAGAGGTAGGAGGACTGTCCTGAGTTCAAGGCCACCCTGAGACTACATAGTGAATTCCAGGTCAGCCTGGACTAGAGCAAACCTTACTTCAAAACCACTCCTCCCGGCTGGGCGTGGTGGCACACGCCTTTAATCCCAACACTTGGGAAGCAGAGGTAGGAGGATCGCCATGAGTTCGAGGCCACCCTGAGACTACAGAGTGAATTCAGGTCAGCCTGAGATAGAGTGAGACCCTACCTTTAAAAAAGCAAAAAAAAAGCAAAAAAAAAAAAAAAAAAAAAAAAAAAAAAACCACTCCTCCCAAAAAGCAACACCTAAAAGATGAAATGACTGGATTAAATTACCAATTATCACCATTATCATCATTATCACCATTACTATAAACAAACATAATTTGCAAGTAAATTAAATGGAGATGGAAAATTTTGGCCAATTTCCGGCTTTTAGGACAAACACACTGTTTTCTTTCAACAAACATTAAGGAAATAGACAAAGGTCAAATAGAAAAGGATATGAAGTTATAATTAATGTGCCGTTTTGCCTCCTCTCCCGTACTGCTTTTTTTTTTAATACTTTTTTGAGACAGGGTCTTTCTCCAGACTAGGCTGGTCTCAAACTCATGGCAATCCTCCTACCTCAGCCTCCAGAGTGATGTGCCACCATACCCAGCTTGTTTCTTAATTCTTTTTGTTGTTGTTTTGTTTTGTTTTTTTTTTGTTTTTCAAGGTAGGGTCTCACTCTAGCTCAGGCTGATCTGAAATTCATTATGTAGTCTCAGGGTAGCCTTGAATTCACAGTGACCTTCCTACCTCTGCCTCCAGAGTGCTGGGATTAAAGGTGTACACCACCATGCCCCACTTTAATTCTTCAGTGTAAAGACAAATAAAAAAATCATTATCATAGAGTTAAGAGCAAAAAGTGGTAACATGTTTTCTCAATAGCTTAAAAAAATAAAACTGGGGCCGGGCGTGATGGCGCATGCCTTTAATCCCAGCACTCCGGAGGCAGAGGTAGGAGGATTGCCATGAGTTTGAGACCACCCTGAGACTACATAGTGAATTCCAGGATAGGCTGACCTAAAGTGAGACCCTACCTTAGAAAACAAAACAAACAAACAAAAAAAAAGCATAAAACTGCACATTCTTTACAAGTTTTGACTAGTGCTGTTTATTGGGGCTATTAAAGGGGACAGAGTCATTTTGATTTTGATGTAGTATGTTAAACATAACTGAAGACACTGAGGGGGAGAAAAATACCTCATCTATAATGCTATGCCCAAGAGTCATAAATTGTTACAAGAAAATGTCAGTGCCAGGGGTGAGATATTGTAGAGAGTCCTTTGATGTCCCCAAAACATTGCAGGCTATTGCTAAGACTCTTGGTTGCCCACAGAACTAGACAGTAAAATACTACTGCAACCCTCTTCCCTGTTGACTACCTGTCAGGATGCTGCCAAGAGCTATGCAGCTTGTTGGAGAAGAAAAGTCATCAACAGTCTTAATCACTAGTGGGCCCTGAGAGCTTCACCCACGGACAACCAAGCCAAATATACCAGCTGGTACAATGGTGGCATGTCTGTTTTTGGGGAACCAACTGCTCTCTAATTAGACTTGAGGCAAGCTCCACTGGAGGGAATTCATGCCCGCTGAAAACCTACTCAAAAGCCTAAGGCTAGCCAGGTGTAGTGGTGCACACCTTTAATACTAGCACTCAAGAGGCAGAGGTAGGAGGATTGCTGTGAGTTCAAGGCCACCCTGAGACAGGTCAGCCTGGGCTACAGTGAGACCCTACCTCAAAAAACCAAACCAAAACAAAAAAGCCTATGTCTGGGGAGGTGATAAGCCCTAAGGAGGAAACTACTGTTATTGTCTGACTAAATGCATATACTATGCTGATCAAACTGCCCTCTAAACACTCTTGTTTATGCCCACATATTAATGCTACTCTCACTTTTGGTTAGAGAAGCTTCTCTTTTCAGATGGCAGTGTCCACTGAGGAGACTCAAAACTTGCAGACAAGCACCTTATCCACTAAGCCATCTCTCCAGCCCTCAAAACTCATCAATGTACTCAGAAGTAGTCATAGTGGAGTGTTCAGCCCTATGTGGGACATCTCTATCACACCCTTCAAGACTCAGGAACCATTGCAAAAGAGGTGGTAGAAAGAATGCATGAGTCAACGGAAGAGGAAAAGTACTTTACAATACTGACTTCCAGACACACAGTGGCCATAGTACTCATGACCTCACAGTGGCTGATGTTATTTACATAAGACCTGCATAATAAGAGAGAAAAAAAGATGGTAACATCAAAATTGAAGACAGACTAGTTGGAAAGAAGGGATTCAGTGGAGGGGAATTTGGGAGGGGGGAGGGGAAGATAGTGGGAAGGAATTATTTATGTATTTATTTATTTCTTTATTTATTCATTTATTTGAGAGTATGTGTGTGAATGGACGTGCCAAGGCCTCTAGACACTGTAAATGAACTCCAGATACATGTGCCACCACATGCATATGGCTTACATGGGTTCTGGGAAATCGAACCTGGGTCCTTAGGCTTCACAGGCAAGCAACTTAACCACTAAGCCATCTGTCCACTCCATGGGAGGGTATTTTGATCAAGGTAAATTGTTTATATGTACAGAGGTTATCATAAAAAGTTTTAAAAAAACTGAGCAGGGTGTGGTGGTGCACACCTTTAATGCCAGCACTGGGGAGGCAGAGGTAGGAGGACTGTCCTGAGTTCAAGGCCACCCTGAGACTACATAGTGAATTCCAGGTCAGCCTGGACTAGAGCAAAACCTTACTTCAAAACCACTCCTCCCGGCTGGGCGTGGTGGCACACGCCTTTAATCCCAACACTTGGGAAGCAGAGGTAGGAGGATCGCCATGAGTTCGAGGCCACCCTGAGACTACAGAGTGAATTCCAGGTCAGCCTGAGATAGAGTGAGACCCTACCTTTAAAAAAAAAAAAAAAAAAAAAAAAAAAAAAAAAAAAACCACTCCTCCCAAAAGCAACACCTAAAAGATGAAATGACTGGATTAAATTACCAATTATCACCATTATCATCATTATCACCATTATCATTATCATCAATTTCCCAGCCTAGGTTCAGAATATCACAGTTCAAAAATTACAATGAGGGGCTGGAAAGAAGGCTTAGTGGTTAAGGCTTTGTCTGCAAAGCCAACGGACCTTGGTTCGATTTCCCAGGACTCACGTAAGCCAGTGGCACAAGGGGGCGCATGCATCTGGAGTTCGTTTGCAATGGCTGGAAGCCCTGGCGTGCCCATTTTCTCTCTATCTCACTCTGCCTCTTTCCCGCTCTCAAATAAATAAAAATAAAAAATATTTTTAAAAAATTACAATGAGGTCATAACTAGTTTAAAAAGCTGTTTGTATCTTATTGTTCCTAAGAATTACCTTTTGAAACAAAACTTGTCTAAGAGATTATCACTGATGTCATAGTTACAGCACCATAAAACAGGCCTTATGATATTTCAAGCATGTTCATTTTCTTCATAAAATTTTCTTTCTTCATAAAGAAAATGAACAGAGTGCTATTCAGTTACCAGTTGAAAACTTCCAAGAAATAAATTAGCTCATATTTTGTACCCAAATCAACAATCAAATAAAGTGAGTCCAGTACATGCAGGTGAGGCAAAAATGCCTCCTCTGGTACCTACTAAAAGAGGGGCTTACCCAAGAACCATAGTATAACCAGGGGCCACCATACCACTCAAACCCTGCTCAGTGCCCACAAGGGTCCTGCAGCATAAGACAGGTCCTGAGTATGCTATACAACACTAGAAATAGTCTGCCTAAAACTGGTATAATTACTCCAAGTCAATAATTCAGTTACTCAATCTTAACCCATTTAACAAGTATTAAGAGCCTATTTAGGAGTCCCTTTCTCATGAAGCACCTCTTTCTAGATATTGGTAGAGAAGTTTTCAACAGGATTCAAAGCCTTGGGTGTGTGAAAGAAATAGCAGTTTGAGAAAAGTGGAGTAGACAGATATCAAACTTATTTTCCTCTTTCTTCATGATTCTAAATCATATGGCACTCTGTCCTCCCACACAAGCAGAACACAGTGGACCTGCTGCCTGCACCTGGCTGACACCTTTTTCCTACAATGAGACATTTTCATCATACAGGCAATCCATATAGAAAGGTCAGGAGACTAGACTGGGATAGAAGCAGAATGTGTAGCAAAAGGCACAAAAATTAATGGCAGAATACTAAAATGGCCTGAACAACTGGCAGACTGCTTCTGCACAGGCATGGATGAAGAAGCATATACAGGCTGGGACAGGACCACTGGCCCACATAATTCATTTGGTAAGTAAGAATTGCTCATCCCGGTCACCCAACAATAATACAACTTATTACAGAAAAATGTGCAATAGTCAAAGTACAAAGTACTATTATTCCCCCTAGCAAGAGGCAAGCACTTCAACATTCTGGTCTCCATTCTTTTTATTTTTTGGTTTCTCCATATAGGGTTTCACTCTAGTCCAGGCTGACCTGGAATTTACTATGTAGTCTCAAGGTGGCCTTGAACTCACAGTGATCCTCCTACCTCTACCACCTTGGCTCTTATACATGGTTTTAAATGATAACAGGCTTCTTACAAAGTGACAGTGATGGTCAGTATTTTCATTTTGGGGTGACATATCCAGTTTCAGCCTCACTCACTTTCTGTTTGGCAACTGTAGCACTCACTGTGTATCTATTCAGTGGGCACAGCTTTAGGAAGACTGAATAGTGTGTTCTCATCTCTGAAGAACTCCACAAGCATCCCCATCAAGTAGGAACTTCTACAGTCTTTGTACCCCACATGGCCTCTCAATATAGTCAATCAAGCTGCAAGTCAGTGAGAGACAGAGGACATCTACCAGGGCTAGCACTGATAGGATACTGCCCTTCCCCACACTACATAGCTCGATGCCCTGCAGCAAGACTCATTCTTAGATACCTCACTTCACTAAAATCTCTGCAGAGAACTCCTCAAGCCCTCACACAGATTTTCCCTCACTGAACTCAGTGTTTGATCAAGTTAAACAATTCATTAAAATTACAAAAAATAAAAATAAAAACAGAAACAAAAATGCCAGGCATGGTGGCACATGCCTTTAATCTCAGCACTTGGGAAGCAAAGGTAGGAGGATCACTGTGAGTTTGAGGCCAACCTGAGACTACATAGTGAATTCTCAAAAAAAAAAAAAAATTAAAAAATCCTTTATTGTCTTTTTAAAATTATTTATGAGGAGGGGCATACAGAGAGAGAATGGGCATGCCAGGGCCTCTAGCCACTGCAAATGAATTCCAGATGCATGCGCCACTTTGTGCATCCAGCTTTACGTAGGTACTAGGGAATCTAACCTGGGTCCTTTGGCTCTGAGAGCAAGTGCCTTAACCACTAAGCCATCTCCAGCCCTGCTTTTTTTTTTTCAAATGCTTTCCCTGTAAAAGGTTCCTGTAGGAATTCCTTCATTGCTTGCCACTTCTTTTAATTTTTATTGTGATGCATTAACATATTCTAAACATGTCTTTAGAAAGATATTGTGTCCTAACTAAAGGAAGCTTCAAATGTAGAACAGTATTTTTAGCTGTGTTGACTTAAGAGATACCCAGATCACTAGGGAAACCTTTCACTGTACCCAGGAGCTCTTTATATGGCTGTGTGGTCATCAGCACCAGACTTTCTGGCTCTAAGTTACATTCTTATTTTAGTTCTGACTCAGCAGGGCTATCTCACTGAACATAACTGTCAGCCACACTGTGACAGGAAGTCAGTGTGTACTTTTATTTTGTGATAAAACTTAATGGGAGGCCTACTTCACTAATAAGGTAAAGAAACCCAAGAGAACTTCAGTATGAAGGACATAAATAAAACATATCACTCAAGTCAAGTGAACACAACTCTTTCATGTTAAGATATACAACCTCTCATTTCCCCTTATTTTCTTCTTGACAAAGAAAACATTCACACATACACACTACTGCAGTAAATAGCATTTGAACAGACTGGCCAGAATCAAGCACAGAAAAACAAAATATTTGCTTTACTTAAATTAAAGAGTTTCTTTTCTTTCATGAACCTCTAATTTTGTAAAATGTGAAGAAGAAGAAAAGAAACTATTTTAGTTACCATGACTTAAATTTTCAGATGATGTGGAAATGACACAAGGTCACAGGAACCTGATGATGACCAGCTGGAGCAGCTGCTCTGCACCAGTGGGGCTGTAGCCTCCCCTAGAAGTCATTAGATGCTCTTACTCCTGGTCTGGCTTCTGAAAGCAGTTACTGGGTTTATGTGAGAAGTTCTTTGTTCAGGTCCTTCACTCTGCCAAAGAGGAATTTCACAAATCTGGGTGAAACAGCTCTGGGCGCTGGTCATGGAGTTACTGCCCCTCTGCATCTTTCTTCTTTGTGAGCAGCACTGAAGCTTTGTCAGTAGAGGGTGCTGGAGAGATGCTACAGGGGAGGATTTGCTACCTGGGCAGGCACCTGGCCTGCAGGGCAACCTCTGACACTAGGCTCCTGAGGCATATAAGGTTATCTCCAATGTCTAGCTCCTGCAGAGAATGGTGTAGCAGCCTTTGCAGCCGTGGTGCTGGGTTCCTGTGGTACCCAGAATCTAGCAGCAACCCCCCCCTTCACAATTCTCCATAGGATCGGGGGAGAGTAGGGGATGCCTCAGGTTCCTCAAACCCTGGAGAGAAAAATTTCAGGAAGTAGAGACTTCTCTGTCATTCTGGGAGCTGGTGGTATCCTTGTGTGTTGGTGGGTGGGGCTAGATACCCTTTGTAGACTCTTATCTAAGCCCTTAGGATGGCAATGGTTGTTTCATGGCAGCTTGTCCTATCTTCTTGCTAATGCAACATTTATTTTTTCTACATATTAAGCTTCACTTTTCAAAGTATTGTGTTTTTTGTCCTAATTAGACTCAGACCAATAGGGGAAATGTGGAGTCAGGTTACTGTAGTTGTGGGGTCCTCACAGTCTAATCCTTTCTTTTTTACTAGCCACAAAGAAACTCACTGTTCAACTCAGGTAAGAGGGCGAATTCCCAGGCCGTATATTACTCTGACATTGGTGGCATGATAGTGCCCTGGCAAAGAGGCACACAAGAGGACAACTGAGGAACCTAGGTCTTCAGTGGGCTCTCATCCTGCTTGGGCCAGGAGGTGCCACAACCAGAAAGCACCAAGGGTAGCACTGATAGGATACTGCCAAGGGTAGTCTGAACAATTTTCTTTTATGAAACAAGCTTTTATGAGATGACATATCACACTTCATTCTCTTCTTCTTCGTCATGTGCCACTATCTCAGTCCCTCAGACATAAAAATTAAATTGAACAACGGGCAGGCTGAATTAATGAAAAATGGGTGTTGTGTGAAAGAGGGCAGCTGCCTAACAGAGTAGAAACCAGCCCCATCATTATTCCTTCTCTTTGCTCTTTTACGGACATTTTAGTAGGAGACCTATGCTGAAACAAGACAGTAAGTAACTCAAGTGCCTTCCTAAGAGCTTTGCTGAGCATGCTTCCCCTGATCCCTACCCATGCTTACAAAAAAGAGTCCTTGAAGATACTGCTTCCTCCTTCTATCCCTGGATGGAACCTAGCCCTGTGCTGCCATAAAGAGACACCAGTCAGCATCTAGTTCCCACTTCAACTATAAACTCCTTAGAACAGTGTACAAGAAACAATCCTGAGAAAAGCTTGGGAAGAGAAAAAGCAGTATGGATCTCAGACAGGTTATTCATATTACATTTATTTTTGTAATCAATACACAAAAACACAAGCACACACACACACACACACACACACACGTAACATATGAATTATGTGCATACCTCAACATTTAAAAAATATATATAAATATAAAATATATATATAATATAAAATATTGTTTAAAATATAAAGGAGGGGACCTGGACATGGTGGCACACAACTTTAATCCTAGCACTCAGGAGGCAGAGGTAGGAGGATCACCATGAGTTTGAAGCCAGCCTGGGACTACAGAGGGAGTGCCAGGTAAGCCTGGACTAGAGTAAGACACACACACACACACACACACACACACACACACACACAGTATAAATGAGGGGCTGTAGAGATTGCTCAGTGGTTAAGGTTCTTGGTTGCAAAGCCAGACAGCTTGGGCTCAATTTCCCAGTACCCATATAAAGTCAGATGTACAAAGTAGTACATGTATCTAGAGTTATTTGTAGTGGCAGGAGGCCCTGGTGTGCCTATACTCACTCTGTGTCTACCTCTTTCTTTCATATATATATATATATTTGTTGTTGTTGTTGTTGTTTTGAGTTAGGACCTCACTCTAGCCCAGGCTGACCTGGAATTCACTCTGTAGTCTCAGGGTGGCCTCAAACTCATGGCGATCCTCCTACCTCTGCCTCTCAGATGCTGGGATTAAAGGTATGCACCACCACACCTGGCTAAATAAATATTTTTTTAAAGTATAAATGAGCCATTATAGCTCATGCCTCAGTAATTGGGAGGCTGAGGTTAGGGGAATTGCTATGAGTACAAAGCTAGCCTGGGCTACAGAAGGTTTCAGGTTAACCTGAGCTGATGTAAGACCTTGCCTCTAAACAAAACCACCACCACCACCAAAAAAAAAAAAAAAAAAGAAAGAAAGAAAGAAAGAAAGAAAAGAAAAGAAAAGAAAAGAAAAGAAAAGAAAAGAAAAGAAAAGAAAAGAAAAAAGAGGGCTTGGGAGATAGCTCAGTCAGTGAAGTATTTGCTTTGCAAGCATAAGGACCTGAGCCTGAGTTCAATTCCAAGTATCCATATAAAAATGAATGCTGGGCAAGGTGGTATGAGTGCTTATAAACAGAAAGCGAGAACCAGGCCAATGAGAGAGACCCTATCTCAAAAAAAAAAAAAAAAAAAAAAAAAAAAAAAAAAAAAGTAGCCAGGCGTGGTGGTGCAAGCCTTTAATCCCAGCACGTGGGAGGCAGAGGTAGGAGGATTGCAGAGAGTTCTAGGCCACCTTGAAACTGCACAGTTTCCCAAGTGCTGAGATTCAAGGTGTGTGCCACCACTCCTGGCTGTTAAAAATATAAGCCTAGGGGCTGGAGAGATGGCTTAGTGGTTAAGGCACATGCCTGAAAAGCCTAAGGACCCAGGTTTGATTCTCCAGGTCCCACGTAAGCCAGATGCACATAGTGGCACATGCATCTAGAGTTCATTTGCAGTGGTTAGAGGCCCTGGAGTGCCCATTCTCACTCTCTCTGGGTCTCTAATAAATAAATAAAAATAAATCTTAAAAAAAATAACAAAAATAAATAAACCTAGGGCTGGAGAAATAGTTCACTAGTTAAGGTACTTGCTTGCCAAACCTAAGGACCCAGGTTTGTTTCCCCAGCACACATATAAAGCCAGACAAAGTGGCACATGCATGTGGGGTTCATTTGTAGTGGCTGGAGGCTCTGGTGTGCCCATTCTCTCTCTCTCTCTCTCCCTGTCTTTCTTGTAAATAAATAAATAAATAAAACGTTTTAAAAAGATGCTGGTAAAAAAATGAAAAAGAAGAATGGGAAGCAATTCAAAGAATAAAGCCATATTATAACATTGCTGCCATGATCAAACAACTGATTATCATGTGATGTGCATGGATGTTTCCTGGAATGGAGGGGAAAAGAGAAGGAGAATTACCTGGTATACTTTGTTAACCCAAGCACACATATAAGCACACATATAATCAGAAAAATAATGGATCATATAACATGTCAGTGCTTTCTCATTCAGAAATCACATGTACACTTGCGCTGCCTGCCAGTATAGATTGCCTCAAAGTAAACTGCTTAAATAAACAGACTTTAAATGGTCAACTTAACTTCCTTTTGCTGAATACTTGCATCTGAATTAGGGCACCCTGAGTCAATATTATAGTGCTCAGAGAGCAAAAACCCAGGACACTCATACAGCCCTGCAGAAGCTGCTAAATCATCCATTATTCATACTTTAGTTCTATAATATTTGCCTCCCCCTCACACTTTTTTTTTAAGTTTTAAAATTTTTTATTTATTTGAGAGAACAAGAGGGAAAGAGGCAGATAGAGAGACAGAGAGAGAGAATGGACATGCCAAAGCCTTCAACCACTGCAAAACTGCAAATGAATTCCAGATGCATGTGCCACTTTGTGCAGCCAGCTTGCGTGGGTCCTGGAGAATCAAACCAAGGTCCTTTGGCTTTGTAGGCAAACACCTTAACCGCTAAGCCATCTCTCCAGCCAACACCCCCCCCCCACACTTTCTAGGCTGAGAAAGCAGAGAATGAAGACAGGAGGTTTTTTTCCAGCTCCCTCGCCATCCAACTAGCCTGAAACATTTTGTCATACTTTATGACAATGCTCTCTACTCCACATGGAGACAGTTAGCTCCTATATCTTCCATGGCTCCAGCACTTAAACTTTATACAAATCTTTCCATGGCGAGAAGAGAGCTGAATTCAGCAGACAAAAATCACTAAAACACAAGGTACTTCCCAGCAAAGAGCAACTAACTTACTTTCTGCATTTCTAACAGACATAGCTTCCCAAATAGCAAAAATGGAAAGCTTTCCAAACACTTAATATTTAAAATGAAACAAATTAAACATCTTGATGGGCCGAGGATATAGCTCAGTCATAGCATGCCTGCCACATAAGAGGTTCTGCTATCACAAAAATTTAAAAAATTAAAATAATCCTTGAATATCTCTAAATCTATTAATAATGAAAAACATCTCCTTTTGTAAGTCATATTAACTGATAAATGGAGAAATTTAGACTCCTAAGAAAAAGTGACTTGAAGAATCATTTACTAGGAAGTGATCCAAGATGTGGGTCCCATCTCTGATTACACCTGGACTCTTTTAAGTGTCCCACTTTCTGTAAGCCCAGTCTGTATTTTCAAAATAAACTATATTACAAGTGAAGCAATCTGTCTCTACTCTGTGAAAGTATGGAACTCTTATAAATCTACTATGAGAAATTTGAATAACAATGTGGGAAAACATTGTAAGAGTGCAAACATCTTAATTAATTACCATAGCCATAGTCAGTCTACATTAAACCCCCTTTCCCATTCAACCTCCAAATTGCACATGCCAGAGTCATAAGCAGTGAAATACTGATTTGGCTCATGTGCCAATGGACACAAATTTGGTCCAAAGCAGAGTGAACTTCCTAGGGCCTAGAGTCTTGCTGGAGGAGGGCTTAAAGCTCAGCTAACTCTTGCTGCTTTCTGCCAGCTGCTATAGTAAGATTTAATGTCCAGCCTCTGCTCTGCCATCCTTTCCTTGCCTGGCTAAAAGTTCCCCTGGTGACTGTAAGCTGAGGTAGATCCTTTCCTTCCATCAGCTGCTTTTGGTCAGGTGTTTTGTCAACAAGAAGGTTGCAACACCTATTGTTATAGATGTTTGGATGGAGTAAAACCACTGATAAGAAGCCCCACATTAAAAAAAATGTGATAATTACATAGGAGGGAAAGGTTGAAATTGTAACACTCATCCCATTGCTCACCACTTAGTCAAAAAGAAAACCAAAAAACAGTTTACTAAAGAATTCACCTTTTGCCAGACGTGACAGTGCACACCTTTAATCCCAGCACTTGGGAGCTACAGGTAGGAGGATCACCATGAGTTCGAGGCCACTCTGAGACTACATAGTGAATTCCAGGTCAGCCTGGACTACAGTGAAACCCTACCTTGAAAAACAAAAAACAAACAAACAAACCAAAAGAAGAATTCACCTTTTATTAAACTACAGTATAATGGATCTTAGTAAACCATTACCCATCTCAACAGTTATCAAATAAAGGTCAGTTTGTTTTATTCTTCAACCATGAAGTTTTTTTGTCTTTGTTTTCTGTTTGGTGCTAGAGGTTATAAACTCAGAGCTTCATGCATGCCAAACACATACTCTACCACTATTCTCCAAACTAGTATTTTTTATTCTTTTTGTTCAGACAGGGTCTGGCTCTGTAGTCTAATTTGACCTGGAACTCAGTATGTAGTTCAGGCTGGCCTTGAACTCAGTGACCCTTCTGCCTCAGTCTCCCAAGTGCTGAATTTACAAGCATGAGCCACCATATCTGTATTATCTTTTTGTTTGTTTGATTTTATTTTATTTTTTGAGGTAAGGTCTCACTCTATCCCAGGCTGACCTGGAATTCACTATGTAGTCTCAGGCTGGCCTCGAACTCATAGTGATCTTCCTACCTCGGCCTCCTGAGTGCTGGGATTAAAGGCGTTACACCACCACCACACCCAGCATGAGCCACTATATATATGGGTTTTTGGTGGTAGGGGCTCACTCTGGCCCAGGCTGACCTGGAATTAACTATGTAGTCTCAGGGTGGCCTTGAACTCAGGGCAATCCTCCTACCTCTGCCTCCCAAATGTTGGGATTAAAGGCATGCACCACTATACCCAGCTGGCTTCTCATATGTTAAAACTAATTCCATATACCGTATCATTTGATATATAAATTCTTTTTTTTAGTTTTCTTTTTATGTGTGTGTGTGTGTGTGTGTGTGCGTGCGTGCATGCATGTGTGTATACATACACATGCACAGGTAACTGGGTCTCTTGCTTCTGCAAACAAATGCTGACCTGGAATTCACTCTGTATTCTCAGGGTGGCCTTGAACTCAACAGCGATCCTTCTACCTCTGCCTCCTAAATGCTGGGATTAAAGGCATGTGCCACCAAGCCCGACCCAAGTTTTTTTAAAAAGATTTTATTTTTATTTATTTATGAGAGAGAGAGAGGGAGGGAGAGATGGAGAGAGGGAAGGAGGGAGGGAGGGAGGAGTCAATAGAGAGAGAATGGGCATGCCAGGGTCTCCAACCACTGTGAATGAACTCCAGAGGCATGTACCACCCTGTGCATCTGGCTTATGTGAGATCTGGGGAATTGAACCTGGGTCCTTAGGCTTTGCAGGCAAGTACTTTAACCAGTAAATCATCTCCCAGCCCTAAAATTTTAAGCTTTAGTAAGTGTAAAAAATAATACTTTGTGACATTTTCATATGTATATAATAATATTCTTTGTGCTTTGCTCATACCCATCACCTGTCCCCTTCCTCACTCCATCCTGCCCTCTGCTTTCATGTGTAGATTCCACATGAGAGAGAATGTATGAGCCTTGCTTTTTTCCCTCCCATTATTCTCTCTTGCTTTCCTTTCCTTTAGAGCTGTCCTCCCATTACCTAATCTCCTTTCTACTTTCATATTATAAATACACACATATATTTAACTAGATAGCCACAAAGAATAAATATGCCATAGTTTCTAAGCCTGGTTTAATTTGCTTAACACAATGGTCTCCAGTTCCATCTATTTTCCATCAAATGACATAATTTTATTCTTTACAGAGAATAAAACTCCATTATGTATACGTACTGCATTTTCTTTGTTCATCTGTTGATGGACATACAGATGGGATTCATATATTGGTTATTATGAATAGTGCTGCAATAAGCATGGATGTCCAAGTATTTCTGTGGTACGTTGACTTAGGTTCCTTCAGGAAGACACCTAGGAGTAGTGTAACTGGATCATATATATAATGGTTCTTTTCTTTTTTTTTTTTTTTTTTTTTTGAGGAACTACCATACTGAGTGATATAGTAGTTGTACTAATTTACATTCCTACCAGCAGTCATTAAGGATTCTCTTTTCCCACTTAAGCCCCAGCATTTGTAACAGTTGGAGGCAGGTAGGGAGTATTATATTCCTATAATTCCAACTTAAGCAGGAATAACCTATGTTCAAGACTAGCCTAAGCCACAGACTGAGATTTTTGTCTCCAAAACAAAACACACACACAAGCAAAAGAAAACACTGACATAAAACACTGTCAAGCATAGGTAAACATCCTAAGAGTAATGCTTAATTGTGGCTTCCTACCTCATTCTAGTTCCTCTTGCATTCTGTTTGGGGTAGAGGACAGTATTTTAAGCAAAATAAAAACCTGGATGTTCTTATAAAATTTAATTTTAAGTTATCTGCTCAATGTGACATATATGTAATATTTTAGCTTTCAAAACCTATGTATTTCCTCTAGCAAATGTCTATGAAGTACAGACAAATATTTCAGATTTGTCACATAGACAAGCACAAGATGTCAGCCTTTAGTTTTATGTTCAATGGTACTTTTTCAACTTCTGAGATATGATCCAGTGTATTTAGAACTTCTAAGTAACAATTTTTATCCTAAAACCTACGTAAGACTTTTGGTAGGACTTCACACTTTGAACATAAGACACCTGCTGAGTACAGTCCTGAATGCCAATATAAAGTGCTCAAATTACCAACGCTATGCTTCGGAGTGTTTTCTTTCCTGCTCTGTGAAAAGGGGGAAACTTGTCAAAGCTCACAAGATTACTGTGAAGACCCAATGAGAAAGAACTTTATCCTATTATTTTTAAAAAGTATGCATTCATATTTATTTATTTACTTATTGTGTGTGGGGGGACCAGGGTCTCTTGCCCTCTGCTAGTGAACACCTGTCCAGCTTTACATAGGCAGATGGGAAACTGAACCCTGGGCAGGCAGGCTTTGCAAGCAGGCATCTTTAATCACTGAACCATCTCCCCAGCCCCATATCATCATCATTATTATGACAATGATAAAGATGATGATTTTTTTTTTTTGGAGGTAGGGTCTCAGTCTAGCCCAGGCTGACCTGGAATTCACTCTGTAGTCTCAGGGTGGTCTCACACTGATCCTCCTACCTCTGCCTCCCAAGTGCTGGAACTAAAGGTGTGCACCAAGACGCCTAGCTCCTTTTTAAAATTTTATTTTATTTTTTATTTATTTATGAGCAAGAGGGTGGGCAGGTAGAGAGAAAGAATAGGCATGTCAGGGCTTTCGGCCACTGCAAACAAACTCCAGACACATGCGCCACCTTGTACGTCTAGCTTATGTGGATTCTGGGGAATTGGACCTGGGTTCTTTGGTTTTGCAGGCAAGCACCTTAACTGGTAAGCCTATCTCTCCAGTCCTATGTTTTTTTTAATAATGAAATGGGGCTGGGGAGAGCAGGAGCAGGGGCAGACAGAGAGAGAATGGGTGCACCAAGACCTCCAGCCACTGCAAACGAACTCCAGATGCATGTGCCCCTTATGCATCTGGCTTTACATTAGTACTGGAGACGTGAACCTGGGTCCTTAAGCTTCATAGGCAAACACCTTAACCACTGAGAAATCTCTCCAGCCCCCACCCAAAACTATTATTCTTTTAATATTTTTATTTATTTGAAAGCAGAGAAAGATAGTAGACAGACAGAATGGGTACACCAAGGCCTCTAGCTATTGCAAACGAACTTCAAACACATGCACTACTGTTATATAATGGTTATATAATGTATAATGGTATAGAACTGGTTATATAATGATAAATGCCCTTTATAGCCCTCAGTTCTTTTTCCTTTACAGGATGGTGAAAAGTTAATCACATACATGTACACACCCTACATTATGTTTTTAATTTTAATTTTTATTTATTTACTTATTAGAGACAGATAAAGGGAGAGAAAGAGAAAGAGAGAGAGAGAGAGAGAGAGAGAGAGTGTGAGAATGGGCATGCCAGGGCCTCTAGCCACTGCAAACTCCAGACGCATGTGCCACCATGTGCATCTGGCTTATGTGGGTACTGGGGAATCAAGCCTCGAACTGGGGTCCTTAGGCTTCACAGGCAAGCGCTTAACCACTAAGCCATCTCTCCGGCCCCTATATCCCACATTCTTACAGGCAAGAGCCTTAACTGCTGAGCCATCTCTCCAGCCATGACCCACATTCTTTATTTTTAAAATATTTTATTTATTTGAAAGCAGAGTAGACAGATGATAGAGAGAGAAAGACAGACAGACAGACAGACAGACAGTGTGTGCACACATGCATGCATGTGTACATTTACGGGCATGCCAGGGTTTTTAGCCACTGCAAACGAACTCCAAATGCATGGTCCACTTTGTGCATCTGACTTACTGGAGAATCAAACCCAGGTTGTTAGGCTTTGTAGGCAAGCACCTTAGCTGCTTAGCCATCTTTCCAACCCCACCCCCAAATTCTTAATAAAAGGCCCTATAGTAAGAGCTCACTAAATGGTTAGAAATTATTCAGAAACATATGTTGAGTTTTCATTCTCAAACTAAAACAAAAACAATTCCTACCATTTGAAATGATTTTATCTGTTATCTGAACTGAGAAGGATTATTTAATAACCAGAAAGTAAAGGTTACTTTTTGTTTGTACTTCCATTGCTGGTTATCCTGATCCATTTAGAAATTAGCAGAAGGAAACTTCAAGGTTAGGCTTATAGAAAAGGGGAGGTTCTAAGAAGTGATAAGCATAAGCTCACTGCTACATTTTGTTAACTTCATACTCTCCCTTGTATGGTGTTTCAGGCCTATAATACCAGTACTCTGGAGGCCTAGGTAGGAAGACTGATGCAAGTTAGACCCAACCTGAACTATAGTGAATTCTAGACTAATGATAGCTACATAGCTAGATCATGTATCAAGAAAGAAAGAAAGAAAGAAAGAAAGAAAGAAAGAAAGAAAGAAAGAAAGAAAGAAAGAAAGAAAGAAAGAAAGAAAGAAAGGAAGGAAGGAAGGAAGAAAGGGAGAAAAAAAGAAAAAGAAAAAGCAAAAGCCAGGTTTGGTGGTGCATGCCTTTAATCCTAGCACTCAGGAGGTAGAGTTCATGAGTTCGAGGCCACCCTGAGATGACTACATAGTGAATTCCAGGTCAGCCTGGGCTAGAGTGAAACCCTACCTCAAAAAAACAAAAAATAAAAATAAATAATAAAAGGTTGGGCTGGAGAGATGGCTCAGTGGTTAAAATGCTTGCTTGTGAAGCTTAAGGACCCAGGTTGGATTCCCCAGTACCCATGTAAGCCAGATGCACAAGGTGGAGTTCATTTGCAGTGGCTAGAGGCTCTGGCATACCCATTCTTTCTCTCTCTTTTTCTCTCTCTCAAATAAATAAAACAAAAATATTTTTTTAAAAAGGTTAAAAAGCCAGGCGTGGTGGCGCATGCCTTTAATCCTAACATTTGGAAGGCAGAGGTAGGTGGATCACCGTGAGTTAGAGGCCACCCTGAGACTACATAGTGAATTCCAGGTCAGCCTGGACTAGAATGAAACCCTACCTTGCAAAACCAAAACAAAATAAAAACAAAAAAAATGTTTAAAAAATCCAAGCAAAGGGACAGAAAGTTTCACATTTTCTTCATATTCCTAAACTATTAGGAGTACAAGTTTCAAATTATTTTTTGATTCTCATTCATTTCAAATGGCTGACATAGCCCTGATTCTAAGAGTATGTCAAATCTAACTGGGAAGCAGAGGAGTAAGAAGCACAGAAGTATATAATAGAGGAATAAGAAGCAAATGATGTAGGATTGGAGTCCTGGAAGGGGGTAAATCTCCATAAAGATAAAGGAAATCCCCACACTCACGAATCCCAACTTTGGGTACTTGTCCAAGTTACCAAAGAAGTTGAAAACATGGACACAGAAAAGGATAAGTTTAAAGAATTTAAAGATACTGTGGAAACAGGAGAGCAGAAAAAAATAAGATGTGGGAAGGATACAGAAAAAAGATCCTATTGCTGAAGACTCCACATGTTTGGGCTGCAATGCAAGGTCAATGAGAACTCTTGCTGGATCTAACTCAAAATAGCTACACTGTATGTATGTAGCTCCATGGGAGAAAGAGAAGTCATTAGTAGAGATGAACAACAGTGGACAATGCAAGCCTTAAATTTGGCCAGCTAGGCCAAATTAGCCAACTGGTGCAACAGTGGCATGTCTGTTATGGGGAAACCAACCGCTCTCTAATTGGACAGGAGGCCTGCACCATGGAGAGAATACATGCCTGATACTGAAAACCTATGATAGGGGAAGTCATGAGCCCTAGCGGTGTAATATATGGCTAAATACATATATTATGCTCACCAAACTGCTCAGTAAGCACTTCGCTTAATGTTCATACACATACATTAATGCTACTCTCACTTTTGGGTAGGGAAGCTTCTCTTTTCAGATGACAGTGACCTCTGGGATGACTCAAAAGGCACCATAGTGCTGAGAAGTAACAGAGGAGTGCTCAGCAGTGAAACATCTCTATCACACCTTCCAAGGCTCAGGGTCCATTGCAGAAGAAGTGACAGAAAGGATGTAAGCCAAAGGAAGGGCAGGACTCCTTACAATGCACTCTTCCAGACACAAAATGGCCTGTATATCCGTGACCTCGCAGTCACTGGCCCTACCTACACAAGACCATCATAATAGAAGGAAAAGTTGATGACATCAAATAAAAGAGAGACTGATGGAGAGGAAGAGAGGATATGATAGAAAGTGGATTGCGAAGGAGAAAGTAGGGGGGATTTCATGGTTTATTTTCTATAATTATAGACGTTGTCGATAATAACAAAAAAATAAAAGAAAAAAAAAAAAGACCAGGGAAGAATTTCCCTCACAAGCTTTTGGTCATACTGAGGGAGAAATAGGAGCAAGGTAGTTTTTTTGAATAGTCAGTCAGGGGAAAAACGCAAAGAAAGGGAACAAAGAGAAGCCACCTTGCTTGTCTTGGCACAGCTGGCAAAGCTGGAACTTGACCCAGTCTCATCTACCATGGTTATGAACAATTTTTTCAACAGTGCTTCCAACTTCTTCCCCAACCTAGCATGGAAGCTACTGTTCACAAGTGTAGCTCCAAGTTATCTCTGGTATCTAACTTGCACAAAGGTCAAAGATGTAGCAATGGACAACAAAGTATTTTTTTAGCTGAGTAAATCTTTTTTTTTTTTTTTTTTTTTTTTTTTGGTTTTGTGAGGTAGGGTCTCACTCTGGTCCAGGCTGACCTGGAATTAACTATGTAGTCTCAGGGTGGCCTTGAACTCTTGGCAATCCTCCTACCTTTGCCTCCCGAGTGCTGGGATTAAAGGCGTGCGCCACCATGCCCGGCTAGCTGAGTAAATCTTAATGGCTATTTGATAATCCAGATCAAAGAAGACATTGCCTGGGGAAGTTATTTCCAGTCTACACTTAACTGACATGAATTATATGCACCAAATATTGCTGTTCTGTCTCCTTCTCTCCCTATTCTCAAACAACAAAAAAGTGATATAACCAGAAGGTGAGGTAGGAGCAGAGGTCGGAGTGAAACAGCAAGGATGTGAGGAGTGAAACAATGAAAAATAGGATCTCCCTGAAACCTCCAGAAGGAGCAATTGTTCCCTTTATTTATTTATTTAATATTTTCTTCCTTTCTTTCTTTCTTTCTTTCTTTCTTTCTTTCTTTCTTTCTTTCTTTCTTTCTTTCTTTCTTTGAGAGAGAGAGAGAGACAGAGAGGCAGACAGACAAAGAGAGAGAATGGGCACGCCAGGGCCTCCAGCCACTGCAAATGAACTCCAGATGTATGCACCACCTTGTGTATCTGGCTTATGTGGGTTCTGGGAATTGAACCAAGGTCCTTTGGCTTTGCAGGTAAATGCCCTTTCCACTGAGCCATCTCTCCAGCCCCATTGTTCCCTTTAAAATGATGAAACATTTTTGTCCTTTCAAATGGATTCTGGATTTCTCACTCCCAGAAATGGGGAATAAATATATGTTGCTTTGAGTAAAACAAACAAAAGCTTTATTTACAAATAATGAAATATGAATTCCTTGTAAATGACACATCAAGAAATACTTTTTTTTGGTTTTTTGATGTAGGGTCTCACTCTAGCCCAGTCTGACCTGAATTCACTATATAGTCTCAGGGTGATCTTGAACTCACAGCAATCCTCCTACCTCTGCCTCCCAAGTACTGGGATTAAGGATGTGTGCCACCACGCCAGGCTTGAAATATTCTTTTTTATTCAATCACTTGTAAATAGAAAATGCATCTAAAGCTTGTGAACCATAAAAAAAAAAAAAAAAAAAAAGCTGTGGGTAAGATTTCCATCTGAAGGAAATAATTTATCAACACTTCTACTAAAATGTTTAAGTGCCAAGCAGGGTGACCATGCTTTTAATCCCAGCACTTGCTGTGGTAAGACGACTGCCATGAATTTGAGACCAGCCTGGAGCTACAGAGTGAGTTCCAGGTCAGCCTGGGCTAGAATGAGACCCTAACTCAACACCCCGCTATCCCACTCCCCCAAAAGTTTCAGAACCAGATAGCAAAGCTTTGATTTTTTGTGGGGGGGGGAGTTGAGGTAGGGTTTTACTCTAGCTCAGGCTGACCTGGAATTCACTATGTAGTCTCAAGGTGGCCTCAAACTCATGGCAATCCTCCTATCTCTGCCTCCCAAGTGCTGGGATTAAAGGCATGTACCACCAAGCCTGGCTAAAGCCTTGAATTTTGAACTAGTCCTAAATTTGTTATTTACAGATCTCTTACATTTGAGGGAGAACAAGGGCGACTTTGAAAATTTTAAAGAGAGATTTGCTCAGATGGATTTTCTCAGATGCGTTTATTATTCAGACTTCCTAAAAAATGAACAAACATTGTGTTTGAGTGAAGAGAGAACAAGAGCTAAGAAAATATATGTACATGGAAGATGTTATTTTGGGGGGAAAAGTTTTCAGAAAAAAAAAGTCAGTGCAATGTGGAACAATGAAGCTCAAAAATGATTTCTGAGCCCATTGAAACACTATGATCTTCAAATATGGCTGGTAATGTTCCAGTGTAAAAATTAACTTTTAGATCACATTTATAACTTTAAAATAACATTATCTAAAGACCACTGTTTGCCATATTGCTCTTTATGTGTGTTTATTATGAAAATTTCATGTTTAAAGGCAGATTAGCTCCAGGTGTGTCATTCTTTTCAAAATATTTGTATATTTCAGAGCACAGTCTTAAAATTAAAGAGAAAACCAGCATAGCCTCAAACTTAAAAGAGAAAACTGTCTTCTGGCAGTAGGCATGGCCCTTTCTAGTCTTGAAGGAGAAAGATAGCTTTTTTTTTTTTTTTTTTTTAAATAGAAGTCAGACAGGGATAGAGGCCCAAGGAGATGCCACCCTTACTTGTCCTGGCAGGACTAGAACCCATGCCTGATCCAGTCTCATTCAAGAGGGCTTCGTCCTTCTTCCTTAGCTTAGCACACCTGTGGGTGGCCCCTCCCAAGTCAGCCTCTTGAGCACACCAACCAATTAGGTCTCTTCCTTATTCACCTGAGTCTGATGAGGAGGCTCATCCTAGTTGGATGTCTGACCAACATAAAGAAACTTCTAACCATGTGTGCACAACTCTTTTAGTCCCCCTTCTTCCTCTGCATCCATTTGGACACATGTGTGTAAATCTCTCAGTTTTCTCCTGGGAAGGAAAGGAGGGTTTCTTTTTGATCATGTACTTCACTTCTCTTCTCTTCTCTTCTCTTCTCTTCTCTTCTCTTCTCTTCTCTTCTCTTCTCCCTTCCCTTCCCCTCTCTTTCCCTCCCTCTCTTTCTCTCTCCCTCCCTCCCTCTCTTTCTTTCCCTCCCTCCCTCCTTTCTTTCTTTCTTTCTTTCTTTCTTTCTTTCTTTCTTTCTTTCTTTCTTTCTTTTTCTTTCTCTCTCTCTCTCTCTCTCTCTCTCTCTCTCTTTCTTTCTTTGTTTTTTGAGGTACGGTTTCACTCTAATCCAGACCCTATGTAGTCTCAGGGTGGCCTGGAACTCACGGTGATCCTCCTACCTCTGCCTCCCCAGTGCTGGGATCAAAGGTGTGTACCACCACGCCCAGCCCATGTACTTTCTTGCTTAGCCACATGTATTCCTTCTTTAGGCCCTGAACCCCCTACTATCTCTTAGTGTGCTCTATGCAAGGGGGATCTTTTGGCTTGGGCTCTCCTGCCTTGCTTTCCACATGTGAATACTTCTTCCTCGGAAATGTGAAAGGGATTTTCTCCATTTCACCTTCTCTTTTCCCAGCCAGGCTGGAAAAGAACTGTTTTGGCTTGAGCTTCCCTACTAGCCTTCCCTCTGGATCTTAACTCTCCCTAAAATAAAGCTTATAATTCATAATTAGTCCTAAGTCCATGTTTTCAATTCTTTGCTAACTTGGATAAGGACCCAAAAGTTGAGGTCCGTGGGCCTGGGATCTCCTGAAATCTTTATGGAATTTAATTCCTCCCTGAACCCAAAATCCTACATCAGTCTAATAGTTTTTCTGTTAGAGCTCACATATGTGCCAAGAAAACAAACAGATAAGTAGAAGCCGGGCATGGTGGCGCATGCCTTTAATCCCAGCACTCAGGAGGCAGAGGTAGGAGGATTGCCGTGAGTTCCAGGCCACCCTGAGACTACATAGTTAATTCCAGGTCAGCCTGGGCCAGAGTGAGACCCTATCTCGAAAAACCAAAAAAAAAAAAAAAAAAAAAAAAAGTAGTAGTACTGGGTCTTATGTGATAGTTGAGATAGCATGAAAATGTCTGATAGTTCATTTATTCAAATATTGCTCACATGGAAAAACCTTTAGTTACAGTCAATGTGCCAAAATACAAGTAAGTGTTTCTTGCATGCAGGGGCTATGTCATATTTGTCCTTGAACTTCTGAGACATAGTAATCACTCAAAAACTAGCTGAGGACTGTAGACATGGCTCAGGGGTTAAAGCACTTGCCTGCAAAGCCTAACTGCCTGGGTTCAATTCCCCAGTACCTACATAAAGCCAGATGAGCAAAGTGCTGCATTCATCTGGAGTTCATTTGCAGAGGCCCTGGCACACCAATTCTCTCTCTCTCTGCCTCAATCTCTTTCTGCCTGCAAATGAAAGAAAAAAAGAAAGAGAGAAAGAAAGAAAGAGAGAAAGAAAGAAAGAAAGAAAGAAAGAAAGAAAGAAAGAAAGAAAGAAAGAAAGCAAGCAAGCAAGAAAGAAAGAAAAGCAGGCAAGCACGCACGCAAGGAAGCAGGCAAACCCAGTTGACTGATTCACTAACCCCATAGCACTATTAACCTTCAGTACTAATCTAAGATAATACTAGCACCTGCCTCACTGAGTTGGTGGTGGGGACTTGATAGGATGGTAGATGATGCTCAATAATGGCAGTTATTTTTATCCCCACTTAATAAATCAAGGCTCAAAAAGATTATACAATTTGTCTACCTGAATTACATTGAAACTTTGGTACACCTAACTTCAAATTCATTGCTCTCCCAAATTCCTCTCAAACAAACAACAACAACAAAAAAAAAAAAACAGAGTTAATACTAAAATATAACTATAGGTGGTGATAGATTCCATCCTTCTAAGCTGGATTTTAGAATTCAATGCAAGGACTAGAGAGATGGCTCAGCAGTTAAGGCACTTGCCCACAAAGCGTAAGGACCCGGGTTCGATTTCCCAGTACCTAGGTAAAGCCAGATGTACAAGGTGGCACATGAATCTGGAGTTTGTTTGCAGTGGCTAGAGGCTCTGGCTATGCACATTTTCTTTCTATCTGCCTCTTTCTTTCTCTGTTTACTTCTCTCAAATAAATAAAGCATAATTAAAAAAAAAATCCAGCTGGGCATGGTGGTGCATGCCTTTAATCCCAGCACTTGGGAGGCAGAGGTAAGAGGATCGCCATGAGTTCAAGGTCACCCTGAGACTACATAGTGAATTCCAGGTCAGCCTGGGCTAGAATGAGACCCTACCTCGAAAAAAACGGAAATAAAAAAACCAATGCAAGAGCTGGGCATGGTGGCACACACCTTTAATCCCAGTGCTCAGGAAGCAGAGGTAAGAGGGTTACTGTGAAACTGACTTTGAAGCCAGCCTGGGACTTCAGTGTCAGTTCTAGGTTAGTCTGGGCTAGGATGAGACCCTACCTTAGTACTCTCCCCCACCACAAAAAAAAACCCAAAGCAAATTTGAAAATTGTTTTTTCTGGCTAACTTAAATTCCTAAATACAGAAAGTGGTCAGTGTCCCTGCATTACAATGACTAAAATCACTGCTCTTGGCTGGAGAGATGGCTTAGCAGTTAAGGCATTTGCCTGAAAAGCCAAAGGATACCAATTCAACTCTCTACGTTCCACGTAAGCCAGGTGCACAAGGTGGCACATGTACCTGGAGTTCGTCTGCAGTGGCTAGAGTCCCTGGAGTTCCCATCTCTCTCTCTCTCTGCCTCTTTCTCTCTTTGAAATAAACTAAAAAAAAAACCATATATATATATATATATATATAACTGCTCTTTTTTGGGGGGGTTCCAAGGTAGGGTCTCACACTCACCTAGGTTGACCTAGAATTCACTATGTAGTCTCAGGGCAGCCTCAAACTCACAGAGATTCTCCTAATCTGTCTCCCAAGTGCTGGGATTAAAGATGTGCACCACTGTGCCCAGCACAATTCCTACTCTTAATTTAAATTCTGGGAGATATGTCTATTTTTGTTTCAAAGGCATTGTAACTATGTAAATAAATCTCCATTCATGTTTATTTTAGCTAAGTGTAAGAGGGGTAGTTTAAAATGTTTCACATATTAAATTTTTTCAATAGAAAAGTTTTGAGCACCAAATCTGAAATGAAAATTGTTTTTGGTTACTTCACTCTTGGATTCAGAGCCTACAATTGAGAACTGGAGCTATAGCTCACTGGTAGCTTTCTTGCCTATCATATGTGAGGCCTGATTAGACCCCTTGTGGGAAGGAGGACTGCAAGTAAATTCTGTAACAATTCAAACTACATCTTTTACATTTGTTTAATCTAATGAATTAAAATATATTACATTAAATGTACTTAACCTGACATAGTAAGATGATATCATTAATGCCGGCACTCAGTAACAGTCTTTTAGTGCTTACTAGGCTCTTCAAACTTGAAAAAGCCAGGCACAGTGGTGCACTCCTACAATCCCAGCACTGAGGAGCAGAGATAGGAGAACCATTATGAGTTCCAGGCTGCCTGGAATTGCAGAGTGAGTGCCAAGTCAGCCTGGGCTAGAGTGAAATCCTACCTTGAAAAAAACAAAACAAAATTTAAAAAATCTCTTCAGCCACATGTGATGGCACATGCCTTTAATCCCAGCAGAGGTAGGAGGATCGCCCTGAGTTTGAGGCCTCCCAGAGACTACAGAATCAGTTCCAGGTCAGCCTGGGCTAGAATGAGACCCTAAGTTGAAAAACAAAAACAATAACAAAAATCTTTGTGAAAAATCAGTAATTTTCAAGTAAATGTTTCTCTCTTATGACACAGCTCCTGCACTACAGATGGCTATAATACAAATATAAATTTGGAGAAGTTTTTAAAGCTTGTCGGTTTTTTCCCTGTCAAATTTAGATAGCATATTTCTAGGAAAAAGAGCAGGTATATACACAAGGTAAAGTGAGCCAGCCTCCCACCTAATCAGAATATTCAGACACTTAAGTCAAAAAACAAACTAAAGCACTACACAGTTAAAAAAAAAAAAAGTAGGACTCTACTGCAGCCTTTTGTTACCAGGAAAATATGAACACTTCCATCTAAGAAACAAAAAGTCCAAACCCTTCTTTCTTTCAGAGTAATACCTGCATATTTTACCACAGATTTAATGTTGTTGGGACTTTTCAGAACCTCAAATGTAGAAGTTTTCAGCAATTATAACACAAAACTAAAATTGTGTCATTTTTAGGTAAATTGCTTTTAACATCCAAAACAACTTTTTTTTTTTTTCGTTAACTCTGTCTCCAGATTTTTGATGTCCTTCCTTCCTAGGTTACATTCAGTAGTCCCACAGCATTCCTTTATTACGTCATTTCAATAACAATCCCAGGAACCCCTCCCCACCCCCACAATAAACACTACAAACTAGTCCACCACACACTCAAAGAAAAAATTCCTTACAGAAACATGATCCAAATAAGCCTAAACAAACTATCTCTGAGCCACAAAGAAAGCTAATTTGTCTCCACTTTAAAAACTACTGTAGAGGTATGATTAAAGATGCACCAGCACTCCAAGTCTGGAGGCAAGCCAAGATAACTTAGAGGCTTATGAAGACATGGGAAAGGGTTCCACTGGTGCTTTCCCATCCAGTCAAACCTGGGGTGTGATCTCTGCAGTTACTAAGAGGCTCCTTTCCAATGGCCTGTCCTATCACTGCATCCACACCTTACCCTCTGCAATAGGCTGGCGCCTTGAGCTTTAGACAACCCTGACTTTGCACTCACCTTAGCTCTTCCTTAGGAAAACCATTTAGTCTCAGACTATCAGGCCGGTCTCGCCTTCTCCGGTAGAGGCCTGACTGTGAAAGCTCTTTAAGTTGTAATGCAGTCATAGTTCTCTCTGCCCAGCAATTACTGACACTGTGGAGCGTTTATGCTAGGCTAGTGGCTGCCAGCTCAGAAATGCAGTGTCCCCTGTGGAAGGACCTAGCACACCTGATTCAGGGTTAGGAACCTCCAGGCAGAGCAGGCCAGGCCAGTCTGCTAAAGCACAGCTTCCTGTTTCTTATTGGTACACACCCTCCTCAGCAAGGCATGACTTGCCTTATCTCTGGGCCTTGCACCTTGGGGAGGGGGAGTCAGTGACCCACAGTCCACCAATGAGCAAAATTCCTTATGAATAATCACAGTGATTAAATCGGTCTCTCCTGGATACTTCAGAATTAAAATTGAGCTAAAAAGCTTCAGTAAAGTCATGCTTAAAGAAGGCTCTTGCCCAGTTTATTTGCCAGGAAATCCATTAACATTTTACAGACAGCTGTCAATATAAAAGAAATGCCTGGTCATGAGAAGCTCTTTGGAACAGTTTCCTTAAAAAAAAAAAAAAAAAGGCAGAATTCTAAAGGGAAGCAGTCCAATTCTTCCTTCTCCCACTCCACTCTAAATCTTCTTTAGAAAGGAAGGAAATGTCTGGTTCCATCCCTTTCCCATTAAATATTACTCAAAAATTCATAATGGAAAGGAAGATGGTTTCTTCTGCTAGCTTCCATTAAATGATTTTCTGAACTGCACCCACTCATTCTGAATAACCGCTCTCACACAGCCACCTCAGCTGGATCAATACTAACGTAGTCAGTCTAAAAATGTTATGGGTGCTAAGATAGCCTGTATTTATCTGTGTATTTGATCTTGGTGAAGGTGGTGAAGATCATGGAGGACAGGCAGGGTCTGTCACAACTTATCACCCTCACCCTGTAACAGGCTAGCTGCTACAAGTTCTTAGCCAAAGACTGGCTTCCTGGTTCTAGTTCTCTTTGGGCAATTGGGACCACTGTCTTTTCCATTTATTTATTTATTTATTTGAAATGGGGGGGGGGAGAAAGAGTGAGAATGGGCATGCCAGGGCCTCTAGCCACTGCAAACAAACTCCAGACACATGTGCCACCATGTGTATCTGGCTTACGTGGGACCTGGACAATGGAACTAGTCCTTGGGCTTCATAGGCATGTGCCTTAACAGTTAAGCCATCTCGCCAGCCCTGTCTTTTCCTTTTAAAAGCCTCTCAACAAGAACATAGAAAGATGGGCCTGAATTTATTTTACACCAAAAATTAGAGTTAATATATAGACTTAATATATTCCCCACCTTAAAGAGAATATGCACTTTCTTTTCTTTTTAATTTGATTTATATGTGGGCATGCTGCTACAAACAAATGGGCCAGTCAGACTATAGTAGGTGGCTGGAGAGTTAAACTTTGGCCATTAGGCTTTATAAGCAAGCATCTTTAACCACTGAGCCATATTCCAGCACCTGAATCTATACTTTAAATATAAAAGTTAAGGCACCCAACTAGGGCAGGGAGACCTATATGTTACTCCTTCACTCAGGAAAGAGATGCCATTGGGCTTTGCACAGTTACCCTAGTCCTGCTGTCACACAGAAAAACATGAAATTTTATAACTGCCATTAAAGTTAACAGATCTGTTTAAATATGCAGAGAAAAACTGAACTCATTTTGTCACTATATTAGTTTTAACGAGCCATGAAACATGTTTCACAAAAACAGATGGAAGCCCTCTTCTCTCTGTAAGGATACATATAAACCTGGTTAAGTTGTTGCAGAGGGACTTGGAGGTAGGAGGAGACAGCTTTATATCTTCTGATTAATGAAAATATTGCCTATTAAAAATTAATAGAGCCGGGCGTGGTGGCGCATGCCTTTAATCCCAACACTCGGGAGGCAGAGGTAGGTGGATCACCATGAGTTCGAGGCCACCCTAAGACTATATAGTGAATTCCAGGTCAGCCTAGGCTACAGTGGGACCCTACCTCAAAAAAACAAAAAAAAAAAAAAAAAAAAAAAAAAAAATTAAAAGAGGGCTGGAGAGGCTAGAGAGATGGCTTAGCAGTTAGGGCACTTGCTTGCAAAGCTAAAGAACCCAGGTTTGATTCCCCAGGATGCACATAAGGTAGCGCATGCTTCTGGAGCTTGTTTGCAGTGGATAGAGGCCCTGGCACACCCATTCTCTCCCTTTGCCTCTCTCTCTCAGTCAAAAAAATAAATAAAAATTTAAATTAAAAAAAAACTTAATAAAAATAAGGCCAGGTGTGGTGGCACATGGGGAAGTCGAGAGGCAGGAGGATCATTGTGATTTCTTTTATTTTTATTTATTTATTTATTTAATTGACAACTTCTTTAATTGTATGACTACAACATCTGTCACCCCATTGATTGCCAGTGTTGATTCGGCTGATCTGGCTGGCTAGGCGGGTGTCCCCTTCCTCCCTCACTGCTCCATGTGCATCCCTCCTGAAGCTGCACGCTTGGTCGAAGAGGATGACCTTCCCTGAATAGAGGAGGACCAGTCTTTGGTCAAGGGTATATGAGTAGCTGTGCTCCCCTGCTAGAACCTCCAAACAAGCTCTCAAGGATCATTGTGATTTCAAGGCCAGCCTGGGCTAGAGCAAGACCCTACCTCAAAAAAACAAAACAGCCAGGTGTGGTGGCGGACGCCTTTAATCCCAGCACTCAGGAGGCTGAGGTAGGAGGATCACCATGAAATCAAGGCCACCCTGAGACTACATAGTGAATTCCAGGTCAACCTGAGCTAGAGTGAAACCCTACCTCAAAACAAAACAAACAAAAAAAAATTAGTAGAAATTGTTTAGAAGATTTGATTTGGGGTTGGGGGGGGCGGTGGTGCTCTAGTACTGAACTATATTCCAGCCCTTTTTGTTCCCTTTACACAAAGCCCTAAGGTACTATGACTATACAGAAAAGTTTAGCTTACTATAATAGAAACACATAAAACTTGGACTCCTAATTTAATTTTCTCATTTATGTCCAGACAGGTTAAAAAAAAAAGGCAGACTGGAGAAATGACTCAGCAGTTAGGCACTTGCCTGCAAAGCCTAACGACCTGGGTTTAATTCTCTAGTACGTATGTAAAGCCAGATGCACAAAGTGGTACATGTATCTGGAGTTCCTCTGCAGTGGCTAGAGGCCCTGGTGTACCCATTCTTTTTTTTCTCTCTCTCTCTCCCCCCCTTGTAAATATATATAAATATATAAAATATTTTTAAAAACCACCAATCTGGGCTGGGCATGGTGGCTCATGCCTTTAGTTCCAGTACTTAGGAGGCAGATGTAGGTGTATTGCCATGAGTTCAAGACCAACCTGAGGCTTCATAGTGAATTCCAGGTCAGCCTGAGCTAGAGCAAGACCCTACCTTGAAAAAGCAAAATGAAAAACCACCAATCTTTATAAAAAAAAAAAAATTGTTCACTATAGTCATTAAAACAGAACAGATAACTGATGAGTAAAACACAAATCAATTGTATACTCTCCTCAGACACAGATACCTCCATATTAAATATTATCTGTTTCTTGTCGGGCATGGTGGCACATGCCTTTAATCCCAGCACTTGGGAGGCAGAGGTAGGAGGATCACTGTGAGTTCGAGGCCACCCTGAGACTACACAGCGAATTCCAGGTCAGCCTGAGCTAGAGTGAGACCCTATCTCGAAAATATATATATATCTGGTGCTAGGAGTATAACTCACTGATGAGTATATATTTAGCATGTGCAAGGCCCTGGATTACTAAGCATTCCACAAAAAGAGAAGAGGAAAGGAGAGGTGAGGGGAGGGGAGGGGAGGGGAGTGAGGGAAAGAAAAAGGAAGAGAAGAAAAGAGAAAAAGAGGTTTCTGTACAATAATGTAACAAATACCTTAAGTTTTTTTAAAAAACTGATGCAGATACTGACAAGGTAACAGGCCTTGGTGACTCCTGAAGGTTACCTAGACAGGAAATAGCAAACTGTGTGGGATGGATCCAGTACTGAAAAGAGTCTAGGGTATCTAGGGTGTGAAGAGAGGAACAAAAAACTAGCTCCAAGCCCTGTAACAAACAAGCTATGCCAACTCTTGCCCTCTACTTTCCAAATGGCTGGATTAAAAAGTAGGCATTTCAATAACTCAATATTTATGTTCTAATGAAACTGCTACAACATAATCAAATTAAATTCTGGACCTTTGGGAAGGCTCTTAACCCTGTGTTCAAAAAGCTAGAGATGGTGAAAAAAGCTTGCCCTCTCTCCTCCAGCCTTTCATATGCATGCACACTGAGGCCTGGCATGCTGTAAGGAGAGCAAGGGAAGGGCACACAGGTAACCATAGGTGTCCCTACTTCTGAAACAAAACTCATAAATACTACAAAATACATCACTGACTACATTGTTACCATCCCATCACAAAATGTGTCTATGCAGCAGCATCAAGTTGAGAACATTCACTTAGTACACAGCAGAATGCTACAAGGAAGGGAGGTCCTAGATCTATGTATCTTCCCTCCCTCCCTCCCTCCCTTTTCTTTCATTTTTTTTTTCTTCTTCATCATCAACATTATTATTTGAGACAGGGTCTCATGTATCCCAGGCTGGTCTCAAATTCTTAAGTAGCCAAGGGCGGCCTTGAATTTCTGATCCTCCTGCCTCTACCTCTCTTGTGTTGGGATTATAGATCTGTATCACAGTTTTTATGCAGTGTTGGGGATCAAACCCAGGGCTTCCTGCATGCTGGGCCAGTACTCTATGGAGTACATCCCTGGTTCTCAGGGTCTATCTTTCTGTTCCTTTCAAATACACTTTCCCATAGAAACAGTTACTAGTGTGCTGGATTTCTCAGATACGATCTATTTCAAAAGGGCTTTAAATTTCAAACAACTGCCTTTTGCATGATTTTTATAATATATAGAGAAGCCTAAGTACATTTTCCATATGACTCGAAATAGACATTTTCCACTTTATATTTTGAACTGTCTTTTTTTTCTTTTTAAGGTCCATCCAATCTCCCATTCAGCTCAGGAGCCCCAAACTCAGTTTTTGACTTTTTTTCAAGGTAAGGTCTCGCTTTAGCCCAAGAACCTGGAATTCACTCAGTAGTCTCAGGGTGGCCTTGAACTCATGGTGCTCTCCTACCTCTGACTCCCAAGTGCTGGGATTAAAGGTGTAATACCATATCTGGCCCCCATCCTCAGTTTTTACATGACCTCACCCCTGTAACGTCATCCATAACCTGCCATTTCTTGTTCCCGTGCAAAGTCAACCACCTCAAATTCCCAGCCTTTCTCAGATTCCTAGTGATTGCAAAGAACGGTACCCACAGTTGCTAACACCAGTCTTCCAGCTCACCTCTACCCTTGTGTAGCTGGTCTGTGAGCCTCATTACAACTTCCATTCAAACCTTTCCTTCTGGCTTGCTGGATTTTTCCTGAGTCTACATTTTGTCTCCTGGCATGAATAAGCAATGTGCCCCAATTTTATCAGCAAAGCTGACAATTTCTTCTGTAAATTTAAGCTATGTACTGAAATGATAGAAAGTTCTATGGAACACAATACAAGGTCTTTCTTCTTACAAGTTAACAACTAACAGTAGTCTCATTTGTTCATTTAGTACAGGTCTACTCTGACCCTTTAGAGGGCTAGATACTATTTCAGAAAAATTCCTCTCAGCCCCTATATGATCTTTCTGCCACCAATCTTCTAATCTATTCAAATTGATCTTTTAAATGCAGACTGGTCACTTATTGACTCTATTAAAAACCTTTCCATCGCTCCACTGCCTTCAAACAAGGAGAATGAGGGAGGCCCTCTGGCCCCAGCTGAGCCTTCTGTGACTTTACTCCTCCACCCCCAGCATGGGGACAACCAGACAGTTTCCAGGATGGACTATACTTACTCGGGCTTTCTGGTATATGGAGGTACCATCCTGTAAGTGTACAGATCCATTCCCACTAAGAAGCCTTTCTGGACCTCAATCCCCTTTGCTCTGGGATCACTGTGCTCCCTTCTGTGATCACAACCATACAGTCTCATCACAGCTCTCTACTTGTTTCCTTGAGATAGAGTCTCACTCTGTAGCCTGTGCTGACCTTCAACTTGCTATATAGCTCAGGTTGGCATCAAACTCACAATTCTCCTCTCTGCCTCCTGGGTGCTAGGATTACAGATGGGTGAGGCCTACCAGCTTAGTTTTGAAGCATTTTGCTTTTAATATTCCATATTATCTAAATGAGATTTTAAACTACACACCTATCTCTCCAGTAGTCTTAGAAAAAGTACTTTGAGCATTTATACTATGTAAAATTGGTCATTAGTGTTACTGGATGGTTTATTCCTTCTTATGGTTTAGGAGAGCTAAAACTGGCTTCCATGGCAGAATTATAGTTAACCTAGGCTCATTACCAGTACCTTTTACACTGGATACTAAAGGTTCAAAAACTGGATGAACAGCTGTACAATTCCAGGCACTCACTTTCTTATGTGATATGTAGTAAGATTTTGTTTTATAACTTTGGACTTCATAGAAACAACTTCTTTTTGAGATTACACTTTATCCCATGGATAATAATTTACAGGGGAAAAACACAGCACACATTCATTTTGTAAATATTTATTTGCTAGGCATACTATCTTCCCACATGAGGTCTCTCAGGAGTGTTTGATTCAATAGGAATGAAGGACCTAGTGTTATAGATTTGTGGGAGAAGAGTTCAAACAATGTTATACCATTGATAATGGGTTCAAGTTCAAAGTAATATGAGCAAAGAATACAAGGCAACACTGAGTGTCAGAAAAACTGTCCAGAGCAGAAAAAAGTCACCAAAAATGTTGTTCACACATAGGTGATGTTGTAACTGTGACACATTCAAGTGGACAGGTTTAGGCTGCCATCAAAAGCTCATGGGAACTTGGCTATACCATTTTGAGTCAGAAACATGGCCCCCACTCTCCCAATCAGCAACATAGGGTCACTGCTAAGCAACGGATATCAATAAATGTTTTTCAAAGTGAGGTTTTCTAGTACAGTTTCTGGGATATTCAGCAAGTGATATTCAGCTGTCAGTTCATTCCACTTTTGGAAACTTAAGTCTGTATATACTACAAGTCCTCAATTTCTCCTTCTGGAAACAGAAGAGACTGATCTCACCAGCTTGCCCCAAGTTAAGACCACCTGACATTAAGAAAGGACACAGCAGACTGGAGAGACAGCTTAGTGGTTAAGGTGCTTGCCTGCAAAGCCTAAGGATCCATGTTCTACTCTCCAGATCCCATGTTAGCTAGATGCAAAAAGGTGAGGCAAGCACCAGGCTGTACATGGCCACTAGGTGACACAAGCGTCTGGAGTTTGATTGCAGTGGCTGAGGCCCTGGTACGCCAATTATCTGTCTCTCCCTTGTTCTCTCTAAAATGAAAAAGAAGAAAAAAAAAAAAAGGGGGACATATGCAACATGCCTCACTGCACTGTGCAGCCTGAGCTCCTGGAACATACTTTGTTCTGTCCCTTCTGTGGTGAGAAATCCTACTCCTGAATAAACAGGAACCAAGGGCAGGCTTCTCACACCCAGCCACTCTGCAAAATTTCCTGAAGCCCCATCCATGCCAAGCCCAAGTACAGAGACAGGAGGAGTGAGGAGAAAGACACTGACTGCCAGCCTTTGGGCTTTTCCTGTTTATTAGCCCCTGCCTGCTGACTTTCTCTTGGGCCAATTACACCAACAATGTTAGCTGTACATGACAGGACCACATAACTGGAGGATAGAGAGACAAACATTTCTAGGACTATATCCTTCCTCCTCAGGATAGGTGAAAATGTACCACATTTTAGGGAGTACAGATGGTTATAGAAATTAAATATATAAATATAAACTTTATGACTGGGGTGTACTTCACTGGCAGAGCACTTGTAAGAGCCAAACCCTGGATTTAACCCCAACACTCCAAACGACAACAACAAAAACCAAACAACAGTAACAAAAAACTTTTGTAAGTAGAATAATTTCATACTGTAAGCGAATTTACCTTGAAAAAGAATTCTACTGGTAATCATTTCCTGAATCCAGATTTTCATGCAAAACTGAGACTCTTACGCACTGTGCTCAGTGCGTAAGAGCACTTGCTATGCAAACAGGAGGACCTGAGTTTGATCCCCAGCACCTACGTAAAAAGCCAGGCAGGATCATGCATGCTTGGGACCTCAATGCTAGGGGTGGAGGGGAATAAGAAAGAAGAATTGCTGGGGCTTCCTTGTAAGACTGGCTCCAGAGTAACCAAGAGGAAAAATGGGGACCCTCCAGGATAACTTGGGGTGAATCAGTCTCTTCTGTTCTGTCTTAGAAATTGAGGAAGTAAGTTAGAAGAGTGGAATGAAAAGCTGAGAAGACACTGTACTAGCATCTTCCGTTTTAGCAGTGACCCTATGTTGCCACACATGTTTCTGACTCAAGAAAGTAAGTTAGAAGAGGAAAGAGAAGACACCTAGCATCTTCCTTTGGCCTCCACACATGTGCTCACAAGGCACATGCTTCTGAACACACATGTATGCACACACACATACTATATACACAAAAATTTGACTTAAGATATATAAATAGCTGGGTGTGGTAGCTCACGCCTTTAATCCCAGCACTCGGGAGGCAGAGGTAGAAAGATAACCGTGAGTTTGAGGCCACCCTGACACTACATAGTGAATTTCACGTCAGCCTGGGATAGAGCAAGACCCTACCTTGAAAAACCAAAAAACAAACAAGCAAGCGAGCAAAAAGATATATAAATATATGCATACCACTTTGTAGACAAACAGCTATAAATATCATTTCTATCCATTCTACATTCTACCTATCAACCTACCATATAGATATAGCATTTATATGTATACTAAGCACATTACTAAACTAAATCCCCATTAAGAAAAAATCCAGGGGCCTGGAGAGGTGGCTTAGCAGTTAAGGCATTTGCCTGCAAAGCCAAAGGAACCCAATTCGACTCTCCAGGACCCACATAAGCCAGATGCACAAGGGGACACATGCATTTGGAGTTTGTCTGCAGTGGCTGAGGCCCTGGAGCGCCCATTCTCCTCTCTCTCTCTCTGAAATAAATAAATAAATAAATAAATAAATAAATAAATAAATAAATAAATAAAATATTTTAAAAATCCAACCAGGTATGGCAACACATGCCTTTACTCCTAACACTCACGAGACAAGAGGTAAGGGGATCCCTGTGAGTTCAAAGCCAGCCTGGGACTATAGAGGGAGTTCCAAGTCAGCTAAGAGTGAGACTCTACCTCAAAACAAACAATCAAAAAAAAAAAAAAAAAAAAAACCAAGCTGGCCAGACCTTTAATCCCAGCACTTGGAAGGCAGAGGTAGGAGGATCACCATGAGTTTGAGTCCATCCTGAGACTACACAGTGAATTCCAGGTCAGCTTGGGCTAGAGTGAGAACCAACCTCAAAAAAAAAAAAAAAAAAAAAAAAAAAAAAACAGGCAGTTGCAAGCCCAATGTCCTTCTGGGGACCAGGAAGAACAAACGTGGTTTTCCCTGCCCTGGAATCCAACAGGTTTTTAGTGTGCACTTAAAAAAAAAAAGTATACATTTCATTACTTTAGTCAGTGTTGTTGTCATATCAATTTCCATGTCAAAATTAATTTCACGGGCTGGAGAGATGGCTTAGTGGCTAAGACACTTGCCTGCAAAGCCTAAGAACCCAAGTTTGATTTCCCAGTACCCACATAAGCTAGAGACACAAAGTGGTGCATGCATCTGGAGTTTGTTTGTAGTGGTTAGAGGCTGTGATGCACCCATTCTCTCTATATATCTGTATCTTTCTCTCTATCAAATAAATAAAATATATTAAAAATTAATTTCACAATGTTACCAAACTATCAATTTCTGGATGAAGTATAGGCTTAAAGACATCAACATTAACATTGTGTTCCCTCATTTCTGACATCAGCATTAGCTTTTCACTCATTATCTTTTTCTCTCTAACTCAAATTAAAGTTTGCTTTGCTAAAAATAGGATTTAGAGCCAGGAATAGTGATGCACACCTTTAATTGCAGCACTCAGGAGGCAGAGGTAGGAGGATCACCATGAGTTTGTCAGGAGGCAGAGGTAGGAGGATCACCATGAGTTTGAGGCCACCCTGAGACTACATGGTGAATTCCAAGTCAGCCTGAACTAGAGTGAGACCCTATCTTGAAAAACCAAAAAAATAAAAAAATTTTAAAAAAAGATTTAGAAGCAGGGCATGGTAGTGCTACTTTTAATCCCAGCACTGAAGGATGGAGGGGGGGGCAGAGGTAGGAGGATGGCTTTGAGTTTGAGGCCACCCTAAGACTACACAGTGAATTCCAGGTCAGCCTGGGCTAGAGTGAGACCCTACCTCGGGAAAAAAAAAAAAAAAAAAAAAGAATTTAGAAATGTAAGGATTTCTAGACCTAAAGATATAACCATCCTAAAAAACATTTCCTGCACAATCCAAACCACATGACAGCAATTGAAAATGATAACATGGCCATCTATTTGACATGAAAAGCTGCTTGACCTGCTTTGTGTTATCATAAAACCTGAGGCTGAATACTTTCCAAAGAGGTTTTCTTGTATGACAGTTCTGAAGGCTAGATTGGGCAACCACATCTCATGAGGAGGGCCTCATATTGTGTCAAAATGCAGTGGAAGGCTTAGTGGGGGGCATGTATGTGACAGCTGTCAGCAATTTACATAGAAGTTAAACATGTGGGGTGGCCTCACTTTAGAACAATCTTTCAAGGCTGGCACCCCAAAACCCAGTTGTATTACACTAGGCTCCATCTCTTAAAAACACTACCACCTCTCAATAACAGTACTGAAGGCCCAACTTATTGAAAAACACAGCAGTGACCATGATATACTACTGAGTAAGTAAAAAATATCACAGGACAGTAGGCACTATGAGGTTTCATTCTACAGGAATTGTATTGCATATATTATGTATGTATATACACACACACAACTGGGTCTGGAGTGATATTTATCAAAATATGTTTGTTTATGGGCTGGAGGGATAGCTTAGTGGTTAAGGTGCTAGCCTGCAAAGCTAAAGGACCCAGGTTTGATTCCCCAGGAGTCATGTAAGCCAGATGCACAAGGTGGCGCATGCTTCTGGAGTTTGTTTGCAGTGGCTTAAGGCCCTGGTGCATCCATTCTCTTCCTCTGTATCTGCCTCTTTTCTTTATCAAATATAAGTAAAAATTATTTTAAAAATATGTTTAATAGCCCTCAGGGAAATGCAAATTAAAGCTATTTTGAGATTCCATCTCACTCCTGTCAAAATGGCTAACATCAAGAAAACAAACGACAAAATGGGCCTAGGAAACAAGCAGGGGTTGCTATCCTAATTTCTGACAGGATAGACTTCAAACCAATATCAGTGAGGAAAGATAAAGAAGGTTACTTTATACTGATTAAAGGAACACTCCCACAGGAGGACATTACAATCCTAAATATATATGCTCCTAACATGGGGGCTCCCAATTTTATCAAACAAACACTATTAGACTTAAGGTCAGAGATAACTACAAACACAATAGTAGTGGGTGACTTCAATACCCCACTCTCATCACTTGACAGGTCTACCCAGCAAAAAATAAACAGAGAGACATCTGCATTAAATGATGTCATGGAACAAATGGACCTAACAGATATATACAGAACATTCCATCCAAATGCTGCAGAATATACATTCTTCTCAGCAGCACATGGGACATTCTCTAAAATAGATCATATAATAGGACACAAATAAAATCTTAACAAATACAGGAAAATTGAAATAATCCTTTGTACGCTATCTGACCACAATGGGATCAAACTGCAAATCAGCAACAAGAAAAACTACAGAGCATGCAAAAATTCATGGAGATTAAACAGTATACTACTGAATGATGTATGGGTCATTGAAGAAATTAAAAAGGAAATCAAGAAATTCATAGAATCAAATGATGATGAGAATACAACATACCAAAACCTTCGGGACACAATGAAGGCAGTCCTAAGAGGGAAATTTATAGCTCTAAGTGCCTATATTAAGAAACTAGAGAGTTCACAAGTAAACAATTTAATGCTTCACCTTAAGGCCTCGGAAAGAGAAGAACAAGGCAAACCAAAAATCAGTAGGCTGGAAGAAATAATAAAGATTAGGGCAGAAATTAATGAAATGGAAACCAAAAAGTCAAAGGAATCAATGAAACAAAGAGTTGGTTCTTTGAAAGGATAAACAGGATTGATAAACCCTTAGCAAATCTGACCAAAAGAAAGAGAGAAGAGACAAAAATTGATAAAATTAGAGATGAAAAAAGGCAACATCACAACAGATACCAAAGAAATTCAGAAAATCATAAGGACATAGCCCTCAAGGAAATGCAAATTAAAAGCACTTTGAGATTCCATTTCACTCCTGTCAGAATGGCCACCATCAAGAAAACAAATGACAATAAGTGTTGGCATGGATGCAGAAAAGAGGAACACTGCTACACTGTTGGTGGGAATGTAATCTGGTCCAGCCATTGTGGAAATCAGTGTGGAGGTTCTTCAGACAGCTAAAAATAGATTTACCATATGATCCAGCTATAGCACTCCTAGGCATACATCTGAAGGACTCTTCTCACTACCTTAGAGATACTTGCACAACCATGTTTATTGCTGCTCTATTCACAATAGCTAGGAAATGGATCCAGCCTAGATGTCCCTCCACAGATGAATGGATAATAAAGATGTGGTACATTTATACAATGGAGTTCTATTCAGCAGTAAAGAAAAATGAAATTATGAAATTTTCAGGGAAATGGATGGATCTGGAAAGGATTATACTAAGTGAGGTAACCCAGGCTCAGAAAGCCAAACGTTGCATGTTCTCTCTCATATATGGATCCTAGCTACAAATTATAGACTTGTGTGTGAACTGGAACCAAAAATAGGTACCAGAAGCCAATAAGTTGGTAAAAGGCTATAAGGGAGGGAGGAGAGGGAAGGACATAAGTGGATGGCATTGTACATATGTAAGTAGAAGAACAGATTACAGGGAGGGGAAAGGCCTAAGTGAGGCCATGGCAAGAGAATGCATAAAAGAATGTCAATCAAAATTCAAGATAGTTTGAATAAGACTTATGTGAACCTACTTTTTTGAATAATGGCACATCCAGAAGCTATAGACTGTTACTAGAAAATTTTCAGTGCCTGGGATGGGATACCTTCAAGTGAGTTGTTGGCCAAAGAGGTCCTGGTAGCCTCCAAAACATTAAAGGCTATTGCCAAGGCCCTTGGTTTCCCTTGAGAAACAGATAGTAAGACCCTATTGCTGAAGACACCTCTTGCCTGAGAGGCAAGGTCACTGAGAAAGCAAGCTGGTGCTGAGCAGAAAACCTTCTCCCTGTAGACTAGCCAACTGAAAGCTGGAAAAAGCTGCACTGCATGCAGCTGTATGGGAGACAGAAGTCATCAGCAGTGAAAACAGTGGACACTGGAAAACTCAAGTTTGGCCAGACAGGCCCAATGACCAAGCGGGTGCAATAGTGGCATGTTTGCTCTTGGTGAAACCAACTGCTCCATAATTGGACTGAAGGCCCTCTCTATGGGAGGGAATACATGCCTGGTACTGAAAAAACTAAGCAAAAGTCTATGGCAGGGGAGGTCATGAGCCTTAGTGGTGTAAAGCCTGCTCTTGTTTGGCTAAAGGTATCTATTATTCCCACCAACCTGCCCTGAAAACACTACACTTAATGTTCATATTCACATATTAATGCTACTCTCACTTCTGGTTAGATAAGCTTCTCTTTTCAGATGGCGATGACCACTGGGATGACCCAAAAGGCAACATAGTGCTGAGAAGAAGGAATGGAGGAATGGAGGAGTGTCCAGCATTGAAACATCTCTATCACACCCTCCAAGGCTCAGAGTCCATTGCAGAAGAGGGGGCAGAAAGAATGGAAGAGCCAAAGGAAGGGTACGACTCCTTATAATGCAACTGTCCAGACAGAAATTGGCCTTGATATCCATGACCTTGCAGTGCCTAGCAATACCTTCGCAAGACCCTCCTAATAGAAGAAAAAAGATGATGACATCAAATTGAAAGAGACACTAATGGAGGGGGGGATATGATGGAAAGTGGAGTTCTGAAAGGGAATGGGGGAGGGGAGAGAAATATCATGGTTTATTGTCTGTAAGTGTAGAAGTTGTCAATAATTTTTTAAAAAAATATGTTTGTTTAGTTGGTGAGAACTGAGGGACTCGAGGAAAAATCACGTAGAGGGAGGAGAGGGGTCATGGATGGCACTGTGTGTAGAGAGCTCTATGCAATGTGATAACCTGTCAGGGGTGACAAGAATGATAGAATAAGGTACCTTCCAAACCAAGACCTCAGCTTTTACACTGATGGAAAAACAAGAAGCCAAGTATATGCATCCAGACAAGGCTCTCGTAAGAAAGGTGTAGAGAGAGTTAAACACACATTACAACAGCCTGCTGTGCCTCCCCATCCAGTAGTCCAACTCTTAACACCTACCACAAATTGGGCTTTGCTCTTAGCACTGGGGGATCTCCTAGAGGCTGCAGACTAGTGGAGACACTGGTATTGATCATATAACAACACAAGTAACCCTATATTTTAAAATATGCCAAGTTATGAAGAGTACAGTATTTGGTGAATGTGATAGGAGGGAACAGGTAAAATTTTCCTGAGTCAGAAACACTTCTCTTGAGGTATGATTTGAGGTCAGGCTGGACTAGGGGTTCTGATACTCCCCAAATCTGAAAGGGCCTGAGATATGAGAGTATGGGGCTAGAGGCAAGAGATCAGAGGGATAGGCAGTTATATGTTTCAAAGGGCCTGGTATTTTTGATTCAAAGACAGACATGAAGCTGCTGCTTGAAGCAGGGCTGACAAGATTATACATATGTGGGCTTCCCATTGAGACACAGGGGTAGGGGAATGAGGACCCAGGTAGGACAGCCAGAGCCTATGTGGCAGGACAGGGAAGAGACAAGACAGTTGCTGGAGCTAGTTCTGTTGTGAAATCAGACAGAAGGGTCTAAGCTCACCAGGAAGTAAAGTGTTCTGAGAAGCCAGAGTGATAGACTGAAGGAGGAGCAGGAAGGGCAGAAGCAGGCTCGGGCATGGTTAGCATTTTTCTCTACATTCTTTTTATGTTCATAGCAACAAGAGACTTGGTGAGGTGGAGCCTCAGCTATATTTCATGTTGCCTTCACCTTGTCTATAAGATGGCAAGAAATTTAAAGCTACTTTGAATTTAATAAAATAGTTTTAAAAGACTTCACAAAGGAGGCTGGGGATAGCATATAGCTTAGTCAATAGAGTATGTGCACAACATTCAGGAAACCCAGAGTTTAATCTCCAGCAGCACACCCCACAAAGACCTGGTGTGGTGGCACTTACTTGTACTCTCAGCACTAGGGGAGGTAGAGGCAGGAAGATTAGAAATTTAAGGTTATCCTTGGCTAGTGAGTTTATGGTCAGCCTGGGCTATGTAAGATGCTGTCTAAAAAAAAGGGTTCACCTAAAAAAAAAAAAAAAAAGGCTAGGACATGAACATGTTCACTTTACATGATGATGAAGCTCAGTCTCACAACTCTTTATCTAACACAGCTACAGATTGGGTGCCCACCAAGCACCATCTCTTTAACATTCATCATCACCCTATAAGGCAGGTATCAATATTCCCATTTTACAGATGTTTAAACTGAGTCTTAAAGCTGTTAATGACTTGATTAAACAACATAAATAAGGAAAAGTATATGAATCCAAATCCAGGTCTATCTGACTCAAATAATCATGTTTATCCACCAAACCCACACTGTCTTCCCCACAGGCCATCCAAAGGTCAACTCTGAATCAGACAAACCCAGCAGTGTGACCAGCATAAGAGCCCTGAGGCAGCAGCAGCTGGCAGCACAGAATACAAGAGGCCAAACCAAAATCGACTTAGCTAGCCCACAAACCCTCTCCCCAAATGAGCCACAATCCTGAATGGTTTGGGGGTTTGGGAAAAAGACTCCTTATCTTCTCCTATAGGTCTAGAAGATGGAAAAAGGTGATCAAACTAGTGACTTTCAACTTCACTGTACCTTTAGATGCCCTAGAAGTCTGTGTTTTTAGTTGAATTTACTAGGGGTCAGCCCCAGGGCTCCTTTGGTCTCTGACCCCCAGTGCCGAGATCACAAGCAGGTGTGCAACCATGTACAAAATTTTTTAAAATATTTTTTTGGGGGGGTTTTCGAGGTAGGGTTTCACTCTGGTCCAGGCTGACCTGGAATTAACTATGTAGTCTCAGGGTGGCCTCGAACTCTCGGCGATCCTCCTACCTCTGCCTCCCGAGTGCTGGGATTAAAGGCGTGCGCCACCACGCCCAGCTCAAAATATTTTATTTATTTATTTGAGAGAGAGGAAGGAAGAGGCAGATAGAGAGAATGGGCATGCCAGGGTCTCTAGTCACTGCAAACGAACTCCAGATGCATGTGCCCCCTTGTGCATCTGGCTTACGTGGGTCAAAAATTTTTAACATGAAGCTGGGTGTGGTAGTGACGCCTTTAATCCCAGCACACAGGAGGCAAAGGTAGGAAGATCACCATGAGTTTGAGGCTACCCTGAGACTACATAGTGAACTCCAGGTCAGCCTAAGCTAGAGTGAAACCCTACCCCCAAAAAAAACAAAAAAAAATTTTTTTAAATTATTTTTATTTATTTGCAAGCAGAGAGAAAGAGAGAGAGAATGGGCATGCCAGGGCCTCTAGCTACTGCAAACAAACTCTAGATGCATGTGTCCCCCTTGTGCATCTAGCTTATGTGGGTCCTGGGGAATCGAACTTGGGTCCTTTGGTTTTACAGGCAAGCGCCTTAACTGCTAAGCCATCTCTCCAGCAACCCCAATTTTTTTTGGTTTGTTTATAGAGGTAGGGTCTCACTGTATCCCAGGCTGACCTGGAATTTATTATGTAGTTTCAGGGTGGCCTCAAACTCACGGTGATCCTCCTACTTCTTCCTTCCAAGGGCTGGGATTAAAGGCATGCACCACCACACCTGGCTTCCAAAAAGAAAAAAATTTAAGCACTTTACTGATTGAGCTATCTCCCAAGCCCCCATTTGTTTTTTTTTTTAAATAGAACCTTTTTATATTATATTTTTAGAGCAAGGGAGCAAGCAAGAGAGAGAGACATACACACACACACACACACACACACACACACAGAGAGAGAGAGAGAGAGAGAGAGAGAATTGGTGCACCAGGGCCTCAGCCACTGCAATCGAACTCCAGATGCTTGTACCACCTGGTGGCATGTGCAACCTTGCACTTGCCTCACCTTTCTGATTCTGGCTTACGTGGGATTTAGAAAGTTGAACATGGGTCCTTAGGTTTTGTAGACAAATGCCATAATCGCTAAGCCATTTCCCCAGCTCTCATTTGTGTTTTTTTTTTTAAGCAGGGTCTTCCCACATATCCCAAACTGGCCTAGAATGCAAGATCATTTTACCACAGCCTTCTGAGTAATAAGATTATTGGCATGTACCCTCATTCTCAGATCCTAAGGCACCATTTGTAAAGCAAATAGATGACAACATACAGGCTTCATTTTTTTTTTCTTTTGAGAGAGAGACAAAGAGAGAGAGAGGGAGAGGAAGACAGATGGAGATGGGCGCACTAGCAGCCACTCAGCTGCTGCGAATGAAATCCAGATGCATGTGCCCCCTTGTGGTCAAATGCGGCATTGCGCCCTTGCGTCACTGCATCTGGCTAAACATGGGACCTGGAGATTAGAACCGCTGGAGATTGGAACCAGCGTTCTTAGGCTTAGGAGGCACTAAGCCACTCTCCAGCCCCAGGATTCATTTTTATTTATTCCTTTGCTTGTGTAAATGTCATGTATGCACCCATGTTGGCATCCCATGTGCTCACTTACAGTGGCAGGAGCAATACATTGGGTGTCCTGCTCCATTGCATTTCTTATTTGAGCCAGAGTCTTACTGAACTGGAAGCTTGCTATTTCCCCTAAACCTGAATGATTCCCTGGTCTCTGCTCTTCTTTGCAGGACTGGGGTTACAGGTGTGTGCCACAACCAGCTGTTTACATGAGATTCGAACTTGGGTAATTTCAGGCCCTCTCAGACCTTCATACCTGCTCAGGAAGCACACTTAACCACTGAGCCATATCTCCAGCCTACATACTTCCATTTTAAATTATGCTGAACCTCAGGAAAAGGCAGCTTTTTCTTATGACTTAGGAAATAATACCTTTGTATACTTACCATGTGCCAAAAACTGTGACAAGCACTTTACATGCATGTGTTAAAGTTAATTTTTATAATGCTCCAATGAAGTGCTATTATCCCTATTTTAAAGATGATGAGACAGATGTAGAAGGTATAGCAAGTTGCTCATAATCCTACAGTTATTATGTTATCAAGAATTTGGCCGGGCGTGGTGGCAATATGCCTTTAATCCCAGCACTCGGGAGGCAGAGGTAGGAGGATTGCCGTAAGTTCGAGGCCACCCTGAGACTACATAGCAAATTCCAGGTCAGCCTGAGCTAGAGTGAAACCCTACCTTGGAAAAAAAAAAAAAAAAAAAAGAATTTGAAACCTAGCTTTTTTTTTGGTCAGGTCTTAATTGCGATTTTAAGCCATTACAGTGTATTTCTTCCTCATGCAAAATGGTAATTTTTCCAAGTGGAAAAGACCTTATGATTAGAAATTATTTTATATTTCAACCACAGCTAAATACAATGTGGTACCTGGATAGAATGCTGAGACAGAAAAGGATCATTATGATGGTGATATAAGGTGCTAATAAAATAGGACAATGGGGGGAGGGGTATGTGAAGATTCTCTGAACTCTGTTTTTGTACTTTCCTACAACTCTAACATAATTCCAAAATAAAGTTTATTTTAATTGTAATTCTGTATCATAACAGAGTTGGCAACTCCAACAAGTCAATGACAAGAGAGAAAAAAACAAGAAGAGATTTTCCTAAAGATAAAAAATATGTATAATGGGGCTGAATTGATGGCTTAGCAGTTAATGTGCTTGCCTGCAAAGCCTAATGACCTGAGTTCTATTCCCCAGTACCCACGTAAAGCCAGATGCACAAAGTGGTGCATTTTTCTGGAGTTCATTTGCAGCAGCTAGAGGCCCTGGAACGCCTATTCTGTCTCTCTTCTATCTCTGCTTGCAAATAGATAAACAAAAACATCTTTAAAAAATATTTACAGGGCTGGAGAGATTGCTTAGTGGTTAAGGCACTTGCCTGCAAAGCCTAAAGACCCAAGTTCAATTCCCCAGTACCTATGTAAAGCCAGGTGCACAAAGTGGTACATGTGTCTGGAGTTTATGTGCAATGGCTAGAGGCCCTGGAATGCTCATATTCTTTCTCTCTCTCTTTTTCCGTCCCCTTCTCTCTCTCTCAAATAAATAAACAAATTTTAAAAAATATTCACAAGACGTAACAATCAAACTTATTAAACTATGGATTTGGTTTAGATCTCAGTTCAAACAAATAAGAACATTTTTGGAACATGTGGAGAAATTTTTAATTAGGTGTTAAAACTATATCAAGGAATCACTATATCTTTTGTCAGGGATGATAGCAACATGTGGTTTTATAAGAAAGTGTTTATCTTATCAGAGACCAGCTCTGAAGGATATTGGGGTAAAATCTAATGCCTAGAATCTGCTTTTTAAATATTTAAATAAATTAAGAGAGAAAAAGAGATTGTGTGAAGAAAGAATGGCAATACAGTAAGTCTAGGCAATGAATATATGGGAGATTCACCACTCCTATGCTTTCCTAATGATGGTAAACAATTTGACCAAATCACACAATGTACATCAAAGGAAAAGGTTAAATTTCAAAAGGAGGCCACTGGGAAAGGAAAGAATATTCTAATTCTAGGTGGAGAATAGTGACAGGTAAAGAAGCTGCTTCAGGGAATGACAGGCAGAGAAAGAAGACTGCTGGAAGATCAGGCAGCTTAGAACCCTACTCTGAATCCAGTCTACAGATGTATGTACCATGTGGAGAAAATCCATAAAGAGTTTGAAGTCAGGGAGAGAAGGATGACAAGCTTGGAGAAAGAGCTTGCAGGCTGTTCACACAGCAGTAGGAGTTGTGGAAGCAGGGGAGAAGACAGGAGGGGCGAGGAGAGAGAATGAGTGTGTGTTGCTTCATTCTTTTAAGGAAGCAGGTTAATGAAAATCCAAAAAAAAAGAAATCAAGAATAGTTTACACACCTACACAGGAAATTCTTTTACATCCATTTAGCCAAATCATGACCTGAGCAAGGCCACTTTGAACCCTTCATAGCTTTCAAAGCACTGATCCCACCCTCCTTTCTTTCCACTCCTAGCAGATGACCCTCTCCTACTTTAAAGAAAGCACAAGTCTTCAGAAGGAAGGCACCTCAGCTGCCTTTAAGCCCTGTGTTCACGTTTCTCCTCCCCAATTTCAGTGTGACTGATGTTTCATGGGGGTTCAGTAAACAACACAAAATTATTTCTACACTGAGTCTCCATTACTGTCATTTTGTTCTACTCATAACAATAAGAGTAATTATGGTATTATTCTTTACATATTACTGAATTTAATCCTCACTGTACCTTGTAAAATGAGCAGTAAGTATCCTTATTTTGTACAAGTACAAACAAGGTCTATACTTAGTACATAACACTAACAAACAGGGGCCATGTACCCCGAGGTCCATCCATAACCACTCTGCCATGAAGCCTCTCTCAAAGTCTGCCAACAAGAAAATAAAAATTTAAAGTTGTGATCTCGTCAATGTGGTATCAGATAACTACAAAAGAAAAAAAACTCACTAAAGCTACATAAATCCATACACACATAAAAATGTGACAACTGCAACTTATCTAGTAATACAAATAGGATAAAATATATAAAATCCATAACAAAGAAAACAATTCCATACACTGTTGAGAAAATGTAAATATGTAATCAAAGTATAAAGACATGCACATAGCCAGACGTGGTAGCACAGGCCTTTAATCCCAGCACTTGGGAGGCAAAGGTAGGAGGATCACCATGAGTTTGAGGCCACCCTGAGACTACATAGTGAATTCCAGGTCAGGCTGGGCTAGAGTGAGAACCAACCATAGGTAACACAAAAAATTCAAAAGAGGCTGTCTCTAAAGAAAAAAATGAAGCAAAGATAATTTATTGAAAGAAGAAAGGGTACCAAAAGGTTTCAAACATATTTGTGATATTTCTTAAGGTGGGTGCTACATATTGGTTTTTATAAATTTCTGTATTTTCATAATTTCTTAAAAGTAAAGTAAGCCAGAATGGTGGCTCATACATATAATTTCAGCACTAGGGAAGCCCAGCCAGGAGGACCAGTAAAAGTTTCAGGCCAGCTTAGGCTACATAGTTGAACCCTATCTCAAAACCAAAAATAAATGGAAAGATAGATGAAAGAAAGAGAAAGAGAAAACAAATATTTTACAGGGTTTGTAAGGCCAGTTTTTAGATGCTCTTTCTGCCACCATGTGGCTTTTACAGATACTACAAAGCACTCAGTTTCCAAAAAATGCCTTTCATTGGCACTTTATATTCAGGTCATTATCTCCACTGAATTCTAGAGAAAAGCCAAAAATACACAACCAATACTAAAAACATATCATAGGCTAGGATATAGTTCAATGATAGAATGCTTGCCAAGCATGTCCAGACCATCACTGAAAACAACAACAGTGTCCCATTATTAGTCTATTTCCAAATAATGATTAATAAAAAGAAGACTTAAGGAACTCATTTAGAGGAAAACAATAATGAGAAAAATAATTGGTTTTAAATATAAGAGGAAAAGATCTGTATAAGATACATTAGTGATTAAGTCATTAAGATTAATAAAAAACAGAAAAAAGCCTTGCTTTTAGGAATAATTAAGTAAGTAAATGAACACTTACTTGATATATAGACCTCAAAATATGTTAAGTAAATAAGAAAGATTATGGGAAATGGAAACCCTGTCTATGGTATCAATAATTCACTTGTAAAATTTAGTAATTCTATTTTATTTATTTATTTATTTGAGAGAAAGCGAGAGGATGAGAATGGGCACTCCAGGGCCTCCATCCACTGCAGATGATCTCCAGAAACATGCACCACCCTGTACATCCGGCTTTACGTAGGTACACTGGGGAATCGAATCTGGGTCCTTTGGCTTTGCAGGCAAGTGCCTTACCCACTAAGCCATTTCTCCAGCCCTGAATTTATTACTTTTAATAGCACAATTTACTAAATTTATCAGTAATCCTTAACCGAATATACAAGTTTGAGAGAAATAAACCTACAACTTAAAACATGGAGAATTATACTGGATGTGTAGAAATATGTCCTTTATAAAATCATTTACATGCACATACACACGTGTTGTTTATATAAAAGACTGCTAGGGCTGGAGAGATGGTTTAATGGTTAAGGCACTTGCCTGTGAAGCCTGAAGACTTCGGTTCAATTCCCCAGTACCCACAAAAGCCAGATGCACAAGGTGGTACCTGCATCTAAAGTTGGTTTGCAGTGGCTAGAGGCCCTGGTGTACCCTTTCTTTCTTTCTTTCTTCTCTCTCTCTCTCTCTCATGAATGAATAAATAAATAAATGAATAATTTTTTAAAGATGTAGTCTCACTCCATTTTATTTGAGGGGAAATATTGTACAGTCACAGCCCCAAAGCCCTTGGGGGGGATCTATCATGGCCCAGGTGACCTGGCTGCCAAGCTGAATTCTCCAACTCTTCAGCTCCCCTCATCATCAATCATGTGACCTTACACATGAATTGTGACTTCTTTTCTATCTTCTTCCCCAAATACACTGCCTGTAGGCCCTGCCTGGCCAAGCCACACTAGCACTGCTGTACAATCTCTGGTCCTCACACTCTCCCCTCAGCAAGAAGCCCTGGAGTGGAGAGGTTAAGAAGCTGAGTCAAGACTGCAGAGATGGCTTAGTAGTTGAGGTGCCTGTTAGAGACAGAGAGAGGGAAAGAGAAAGGGAGAGGGAGAATGGGTGCACCATGGCTTCTAGCCACTGCAAACGAACTCCAGACGTGTGTGCCCCCTTGTGCATCTGGCTTACGTGGGACCTGGAGAATCTATTTTCTATAACCTGCACAGAAGAATGTGTATTTTTCAGTGTTTGGATGAAATGTTCTATACTGTTAGTTCCATTTGATCTTTGATACCATTTAACTAAGATGTCTTTCTGTTTTTTGTTTTGTTTAATAAAGACAGAAAGGGAGAAAAACAGAGACAGAGAGAGAATGGGCATGTCAGGGCTTCTAGCTGCTGCAAATGAACTACAGACACATGTGCCACTTTGTGCATCTGGCTTTACATGGGTATGCAGGAACTGAACCCAGGCCATCAGGCACTGCAAACAAGCGCCTTAACCACTGAGCCATCTCTCCAGCCCAGTAGTTACTGTTTAAGGACTACCAAGAATTTCAACCCTAAGCAGAGTTTGAATCTGGGAAGATGAGGCATTCTGTAGATGGATTGTGGAGAAGATTTTATAACAATGTAAATATATTGAACACTACTGAACTTAAAAATGGTTCAAGTGGTAAGCTTTATGTTATGTAATTTGTTTTGTTTTGTTTTCTTTTAGCACAATGCTGTAGCTCAAATCCAAGGCTTCATACATGCTAGTAAGTCGTTATCAATTAAGCTTCCTCCTCAGCCCTGTAATATGTCTTCTGTTTGTTTGTGGTGCAAGATTTTTCCTATGGATATTTAAACAAATGGCTATTCACCCCAGAAAAGGCACCAATAATAAAAGACCAAAGAAAATGGCTCACTAATGAGTTTATAGGGGTTGCCTCCAGGACTCAGGCCACTACATCAACAAAAAATCCACCCCAGACTCACTTAAGTTATACAAGTAGCTGCTCTAGATTTATTTTTTCTTTTTTTGAGTAGGGTCTTGCTGTGTAGACCAGGTTGACCTCAAACTCCTGAACTTCCCCATTCGTGTAAATCCTAGGATTACAGATGCATAACAACATACAAAGATGTGTGATCCCCTTATGTGTAATTTAACCACAGTTAAAAAAACAATTTAGCAGCCAGGTGTGGCAGCACATGCCTTTTTAATCTCAGCACTTGGGAAGCAGAGATAGGAGGATTGCCATGAGTTCAAGGCCACCCTGAGACTACATAGTGAATTCCAGGTCAGCCTGGGCCAGAGAGAGAGACCCTACCTCAAAAGAAAACAAAAAATAAAAATAAATTTAAAAAAAATTAGCTGGGCATGGTGGCACATACCTTTAATCCCAGCACTCAGGAGGCTGAGGTAGGAGAACTGCTGTGAGTTTGAGGCCAACCTGAGACTACATAGTGAATTCCATGTCAGCCTGGGCTACAATGAGACCCTGCCTCAAAAAAAAAAAAAAATTATTATTATTATTCAGAAAAGCAATTATTATTATTGAGCCAGGTGTGGTGGTGCACGCTTTTAATCCTAGCACTTGGGAGACAGAGGTAGGAGAATGGCTGTGAGTTTGAGGCCACCCAGAGACTACATAGTGAATTCCAGGTTAGCCTGAGCTAGAGTGAGACCCTACCTCAAAAAACAAAATTAGTAAATTAATTAAAAAACATAAAAACAATTATTATTATTTAGGCTGTAAGCATCAAAAACTGAAAAGGACTATTATTAGTTATTTTCTTTTTCCAGATAAAAGGAAATAATTGAAATTCCACATCTAAGAGAACCACAAGCAAGAGATAAACTGCTTCTTTGTACATAGCTTACTATAAAAAAAATTGCAACATACAACAAAAACCTAATACCAAACCTAAAACAGTGAGTATAGCTGGAAGACTGTAAGAGAGGTTAACTGGGTCAACAAAGATAAGAAAAGAGACAGAACCTCAAAGGAAATTCCCAAAACAATTTTTTAAAGCATAAATGGAATGACTAAAGATCTCATAAATATAGCATAGTCTCTGTTGTGCTGGAGTAGAAGTCTGAAAGTTTCCATGTAAGGTAGTTTGTTCATGCTTACTTCCTCAGGCAGATATTATAGCTCCCATCTGAAAAGGTCATTAAGAGAAAAGTGTTTGGTAACAATACCAATATATACACCAAAACCTGTGGTTTCCATTCTTTCTAAAAATATTTTTATTATTTATTTATTTATGAGAGGGGGGCAGGTAAAGAAAGAATGGGTGCACCAGGGCTACTACAAATGAACTCCAGAAGCATAAGCTACCTAGTACATCTAGCTTTATGTGGGTACTGGGGAATTGAACCTGGGTTCTTAGGCTTTACAGGCAAGTGCCTTAAGTGCTGAGCCATCTTTCCAGAAGCCCCTGTGGTTTCCATTCTTAATAGTATGTAGATTTGCCACGACATTTTTCTGCCATCCAACCTAAATATGGCACAGTAACCACAGTTTTCATGTGGTTGTTTGTGGTGATGAAGGTGGGTCTGCCTTTACTGATCTCCATAAATAAATGACCACATTCTTTCCTTTACAAAGCAGTCCCTTGTTTTATAAGACTTTTCCATCTCTGGAGAAGCTGTTCTCCTGCCCACCATAATTCTTTCCAATGGCTTCAAGCAAGGCTACAAACTTCGCTTATAGGATGGAGCTCTCTTTTTCTTAGAGCTTTGCCACAAATCATGTTTCAACTTAAAATGTGGCTAGTCCAAATTGATATGTGCTCTAAGTGTAAAATATATGGAGGATTATCTTAACTTTTTTTTGTTTTTTTTTGTTTTGTTTTGTTTTTTGAGATAGAGTCTTGCTCTAGTCTAGACAGACCTGGAATTTACTATGTAGTCTCTGGCTGGCCTCAAATTCACAACGATCCTCCTACTTCCAGCTTCCCAAATGCTGGGATTAAAAGTGTGCACCACCATGCCTGGCTAGATTATCTTATTTTTCAAATACTAATTACATGTACATAGCTCAACATATTAACAGTTTGATATATTGAGTTAAATAAAATATATTATGAAAATAAATTTTACCTCTTTTTGTTTGCATTCTTTGAAAGAAAGAGGCAGAAAGAGTTCAGGTGTGCCAGGGCCTCCTACCACTGCAAATGAACTCCAGATGCATGCACTACCGTGCACCTTGCTTTACATGAACACTGGGGAATTGAACCCAGGCTATCAGTCTTTGCAAGCAAGGGTCTTTAACTGCTCAGCCATCTCTCCAGCCCTCTGTTTTTATTTTAAACAATGCTTTCTACTAGCTAGCACCAATAGTTAATATATGCTCCATTTACTGAATAGAATCAAGTAGCCCAGAAAGCACTTTGAGAAAGACACATTGAAAACTCAGGCTGATCATGTTCAAACACAGGGGGGAAGGAATCCTTGAATTTCAAGTTTCTTCAGCTATAGGTCAAATGGCTTATTTACAATGTGGGCAAAATAAAACTAACAATGGTAAGGACTAAAATAACAAAGAACACATCATATCGTTAAGCAACACACAATGTGTTCTTGGTAAATGCTACTTCCCTTTCTGAGGATAAGCTTGGCAGCTAATTCAGTCATCTTAGGGTGAGTCATGAATATTTGGATTCCAATGCTCTTTTTTTCCTTCTTCTCCAGCATTAGTCATTTCCACAGACTTCACCCATATGAGGAAGTGGTATGCTTCCTTCATAAAACATCTCTGTCCCTACATTCTTTTCATTTCTATGCATGCAGGACCATGTATTAATAAATAATTTAAATTAACCTCTCAAAACTCTACTACTGGGCTGGAGAGATGGCTTAGGGGTTAAGGCGCCTGCCTGCTAAGCCTAAGAATGCTGGTTCCAATCTCCAGCGGTTCCAATCTCCAGGTCCCACGTTTAGCCAGATGCAAAGTGAGGCAAGGGCGCAATGCCGCACTTGACCACAAGGGGGCACACATATCTGGATTTCGTTCACAGCAGCTGAGACACTGCTGGCGCACCCATCTCTATCTGTCTTCCTCTCCCTCTCTGTCTCCTCTCTGTGTCTCTCTCCAAAAAAATAATAGAAAATAAAAAATAAAAAGTTAAAACTCTACTACCGCTTATTTTCTCCTTACACCACAATCAACAGCTCACTGCTAGTTCTTACATTTCAACATGGTTGTGTGCTGCAGCTGAAGCTCAGCTGCAGAGCACTTGTCTGGGATGAGCAAAGTCTTGGGTTTGATTACCAGCACGACAAACAAAATAAACAGCAATTTCTTTAGCTGGGCGTGGTGACATGCTTGTAATACTTGTACTTGAAAGCCTGAGGCAAGAGGACTGTCACAAGTTCAAGGCAAGCCTGGATTACATAAAAAGGCAATGCATGAAAACTAACTAAATAAGTCTGACTTTGTAATTCTGGAAATGTTTATGTGGTTTCTCTTTCCAAAGCTCAACCCAATGGTGTCATCTCTGAGCTTGCTGGTCATCTCTCCTACTTTTGGTTATCTCTCAAAATTTGATACCACTTATGACAAGATGCTTAGTTATTTGTGTATTTTACTTTTTAATTTTTATTTTTTTTTTTATTTATTTGAGAGAGAGAAATAGAATGGGCATGCCAGGGCCTCCAGCCACTGCCAACAAACTCCAGACACATGTGCCCCCTTCTGCATCTGGCTTATGTGGGTCCTGGGGAATCAAACCTGGGTCCTTTGGCTTTGTGGGCAAGATCTTTAACCCCTAAGCTATCCCAGCAGCCCATGTGTATGCACATTTTTTAACACCAACAATTTTGTGTATTCCTCTAGAATATTGTGTATGGGGGTGCATGCATGTAGGTGGGCATACACACGAAGGCTAGAAGATAACCGTAAATTGTCATTCCTCAAGTGCTATATACTATTTTTTTAAAAATATTTTTTTATTTGCAAGCAGAGAGAGACATTCAGAAGACAGACAGAGAGAGAAAGAGAGAGAGAAAATGGGGACTGCAGGGCCTCTAGCCACTGCAAGCTCCAAACACAGGTGCCACTTTGTGTATGTGGCTTTAAGTGCAGGTTGAGGAATAAAATCCCAGTCGTTAGGTTTTGCAGGCAATCGCCTTAACGTCTGAGCCATCTCTCCAGCCCAACCATACACCATTTTTGAGACTGGCCTGGAGCTCACCAATTAGGCTAGATTGGATGGCCAACATGCCCCATGGGATCTCCTATCTCTGCCTCACTAGTGCTAGGATTTTATTTATTTATTTTTGATTTGCATGTATGCACACCTTATAGATTCTGGGGACTGAACTCAAATCCTCATGCTTGCAAAGGAAGCAGTTAACCAACTGAGCTGTATTTTCATTCCCCTCTAGGATATTTTTTGATTTGCCACTGCTCTACCAGCCATGTACAGTGCCCTATTATCTACAAAGTACTTTTGTTTGTTTGTTTGTTTGTTTGTTTGTTTGTTTGTTTGTTTTTTTTCAAGGTAGGGTTTCACTCAGCCCAGGCTGACCTGGAATTCACTATGTAGTCTCAGGGTGGCCTCGAACTCATGGCAATCCTCCTATCTCTGCTTTGTGAGTGCTGAGATTAAAAAGATTAAAGACATGCATCACCATCCCTGGCTCCAAGTGTTTTTTTTTTTTTTTTTTTTTTTTTTTTAAGCTATGGTCTCATGAAGCTCAGGCTGGCTTTTAACTTACTACATAGCTGAGTCTGTCCAAGTTTTGATGCCCCTGCTACCATCCTAAGAGTGCTGAAATTTAGAAGCAAGCACTACCATACTTGCTTTATAAACTTATTAACTGAGAAACCAGCTAAAATGATTGTCCTTTTTCCTTTTTTTTTTTTTTTTTTTTTTTTTTCAGGGAGGCGAGGGTTACAGGTAGGGTTTTACTCTAGACCAGGATGACCTGGAATTCACTATGTAGTCTCAGGCTGCCTCGAACTCAAAGCAATCCTCCTACCTCTGTCTCCTAAGTGCTAGGATTAAAAGCATGTGTCATGACTTCTATCAGAGTTCTTGGTGACCCACCAAAGGTTAATGGCAAGACTACTGTCAAAGACAACATATGTGTGTAAGAACAAACACAGAGAGACCTGGCCAGAATCTGGAAGAGGGTCCGTCCCCAAACAGTTAGCTACTCTAGTACCAGAGGGCGCTACATGAGCAACTGGGGGAAAACGTCCGACATTGGTCCAAACAACCTGCAGTCTAAGATACCCAGTAGGTAACAACCTGATGTAATGCTCATACAAGTGCAGTAGTGGCAAACAGCCATGGTGGGTAACCAACTGCTCTTGATTTGGCTAATAGATCCACTCAGTGGAATGGAACTCATTGCTGGAACTGGGAAATAAGTCAAAACCAAATACAAAAAATGAGCTCAGTCTCCAAGATCAAGATACCACCAAATGTGGGCTAGAAGAGAGCCAACGCATATAAAATTCCCTCCAAAACATATATGATCATCCCTTCTATCTAGTACTAACTTCTCTCTCTGTTGGAGAATTTGCTTATCTTTTTTCAGATGGACAACGAACCTGAAGGGAGGATCAGCTAATCATACCTCACCAGGGCTCCAGCTGAAACTATAGAGTAATGTGGGGAAAGGCAAGAATACAGCTTTCTTGGTAAACATGACACCAGAAAAAGGCTGAAGGAGATAAACACAGAGAACATCCAACTCCTACTAAGCCAGATATTCGGAGACACAGAGGCTCCCAAAACCTCATCACTGAAGCAGAACTAAAATGACCCCAACGTGGCTCAGGGAAACTCGCGGAAGAGGGGTTGGAAAGATTGTTAAAGTCACAAGTTGGGACATTATGCACAGATACTGGGGCCTACTCCCCCAGAATTCCTGAATACCCCCACAATGCATGACCCACATTCCCCATTGATGAGGGTCCCTTTGAAAGAGGGAGGACAGGGAGGAGGACAATAGAACCAATACTATGAATGTAAAATCAGAATAATACAAATAAAATATATATATATATATAAAAGCATGTGTCACTACACCCACCTTTAACTTTTTTTTTCATCCCTGAAAAGTATTTCTGTTCTGATCACTATAGCTATTGCATATTTCTTATGTATATGTATGCATACACAACATATATAATATCATATAAAAATGAGACTCCTTCTATCACAGGCACACCCCTTGTAATGTTAACATTTTCCCAAAGATCAATTATGAAATTAATATTTTTATAAATATATTTAATCTGTAAGGAAACTCACTAGGTAAAGCACAAGATCCTTTTGGAGTATCATCTCTTTTAAAATTTTTATTTATTGAGATTATGAGATTATTTAAGAGATTGTATAAAAGAAGGGCAGGGGGAGTGTCAATCTAAATTCAAGATATTCTGAATGAGACATAGGAAAACCTACTTTTTTGAATAATGGTAATGGCACACCCAGGAGCCATAGATTGTTACTAGAAAATTTTCAGTGCCAGGGATGGGATACCTTCCAGTGAGTTGTTGGCCAGGGAGGTCCCTGTTGCCTCTAAAACATTACAGGCTATTGCCAAGGCCCCTGGTTTCCCTTGAGAAATGGATGGTCAGACCCTAGTGCTGAAGACCTCACTTGCCTGAGCAGCAAGGACACAGAAATCAAGATTGTGCTGAGCAGAAAACTTCCCTGTAGACCAGCCAACTGAAAGCTGGAAAAAAGCTGCACTGCATGCAGCTGTATGGAAGACAGAAGTCATCAGTGGTGAAAACAGTGAACCCTGGAAACCTCAAGCTTGGCCAGACAGGCCCAATGACTGAACAGATGCAATCGTGGCATATCTGCTCTGGGGAAAACCAACGGACTCTCTAATTGGACTGAAGGCCCTCTCTATAGGAGGGAATACATGCCTGGTACTGAAAACCTAATCAAAAGTCTATGGCAAGGGAGGTCATGAGCCTTAGGGGTATAAAGCCTGCTCTTGTCTGGCTAAATGTAAATATTATTCTCACCAAACTGCCCTAAAAGCACCACACTTAATGTTCATATTCATATATCAATGCTACTCTCACTTTTGGTTAGAGAAGCTTCTCTTTGCAAATGGAGATGACCACTGGGATGACCCAAAAGACAACACAGTGCTGAGAAGAAGGGACAGAGGAATGTCCAGCACTGAAACATCTCTATCACACCCTCCAAGGTCCATTGCAGAAGAGGGGGCGGAAAGAATGTAAGAGCCAAAGAAACGGTACGACTACTTACAATGCAACTGTCCAGACAGAAATTAGCCTCCATATTCATGATCTTGCAGTGTCTAGCAATACCTTCACAAAACCCTCATAATAGGAGAAAAAGAAGATGACATCAAATTGAAAGACAGACTAATGGAGAGAGGGAGGGGACATGATGGAGAGCAGAGTCGTGAAGGAGAAAGTGGGGGGGGGAGGGAAATATCATGGTTCTATTGTCTATAAGTTGTCAATAAAAAATTAAAATTAAAAAAAATTTATTTTGGGGGGATGGAGAGATGGCTTAGCAGTTAAGGCACATGCCTGCAATGCCTAAGGACCCAGGTTCAACTCTCCAAGTCCCATGTAAGCCAGATGCACATGGTGGCACATGCTTGTGGAGTTCATTTGCAGTGGCTGGAAGCCCTGGTGTGCCCATTCTCACTCTCTCTCCCTCTCTCTGTTTCTAATAAATAAATAAATAAAAATAAAATCTTTAAAAGTATTTTTTATGGGCTGGAGAGATGACTTAGTGGTTAAGGCGCATGCCTGCGAAGCCTAAGGACGCCAGTTCTCCAGGTCCCATGTAAGCCAAATGCACATGGTGGCACATATGTCTGGAGTTCGTATGCAGTGACTAGAGGCCCTGGCATGCCCATCCTCACTCTTTCTCTCCCAAATAAATAAATAAATAAATATTTTATTTATTTTCTAAATTTTATTGTTGAAAGAAAGAAAGGAGAGAGAGAAAATAGGAACATTAGGGCCTCCTGTTGCTGTAAGCAAACTCTAGGCACATGGGCCACTGTATGCATCTCACTTTATGTGGGTACTGCAGAACTGAACCCAGACAGGCAGCTTTGCAAGCAAATACTCTTAATAACGTTTTACAAATTTAGATATGATGCATAAGTTTCTTTAAGAGGGCTGGTAAGATGGCTTAGTGGTTAAGGCGTTTGCTTGCAAAGCCAAAGGACCCCGGTTCAATTCCCCAGGACCCATGTAAGCCAGATGCACAAGGGGGTGCATATGTCTGGAGTTTGTTTGCAGTGGCTGAAGGCCCTGGCATGCCCATTCTCTCTATCTATCTATCTATCTATCTATCTATCTATCTATCTATCTATCTATCTATCTATCTTTTCTCTCTCTCTCTGTTGAGAAAATAAATTAATTATATATATTATTATTATTATTTGAGAGAGAAAGAGAGAGACAGAGAGGAAGAGGCAGAGAGAGAGAATAGGCACACCAGCAGCCTATCAGCCACTGTGAATGAATTCCAGATGTGTGCAACCCTTGTTGGCAAGTGTGGCATTGCATGCTTGCATCACTTTACATCTGGCTAAACATTGGACATGGAGATTGAAAGGGCATTAACCACTAAGCCCTCTCTCAAGCCCTAAAAAATATATATATATATTTTTAAAGTTTCTTTAAGAATGAATGCCCTTTATTTTAAACAACAGAATTTTTCAGCTCTTTAACTGTTTATAATTCATTACTTTTCCTACCACATCAAGACAGAAGGTAACTAAACCTAAAGAATCCATTTACCCCCAAAAAGACCACAGGCAGAATTTATGGTTAAAAACATAACATGATGAATAACAATCACTTAAGAGCTGAAGACATGGCTTAGCAGTTAAGGTGCATGCCTGCAAAGCCTAAGGACCCAGGTTCAATTCTCCAGGTCCCATGTAAGACAGCTGCACATGGTGGCACATGCATCTGGAATTCATTTGTAGTGGCTAGAGGCCCTGGCATGCCCATTCTCTCTCTCTTACTCTCTGTCTCTAGTAATTAATACATATATAAATAAAAATAAATAAATCTTTAAAGAAAAGAATTACTGGTCTGGAGAGATGGCTTAGCAGTTAAGGTGTTTGCCTTCAAAGCCAAAAGGATCCCGGTTTGATTCTCTAGGACCCACGTAAGCCAGATGCACAAGGGAGCATATGTATCTGGAGTTTGTTTGCAGTGGCTAGAAGCCCTGGCGTGCCCATACTCTCTCTCTCTCTTTGTCTTTCTATCTCTCAAATAAATAAATTAAATATATTTTAAATAGGGGAGGCAGGCATGGTAGCACACGCCTTTAATCCCAGCACTTGGGAGGCAGAGGTAGGAGGATCACCGTGAGTTCGAGGCCACCCTGAGACTACAGAGTGAATTCCAAGTCAGCCTAAGCTAGAGTGAAAAAACCAAAAAAGAATACTTAAACATTTTACAGTGTAAATCTCAACAGGGCTGTAAAAGTATATGATTCTAAACATTAAAGTTGTAAATTTTTCTTTTGGAAACAGAGTACAGCTTTCTTTTCATACCTACCTTTACTTTGAAACCATTAGAACATAGAATCGCCTTCATAAATGTTCAATAATTAAATACACATCTGTAAAAAGTAAGAACCACAATCATTGTCCTTTATAGCAAGGAGATGGTACTTAGCCTGATTCAAGGCTACTTATTTCAATTTAACCAGGATCCTTTCTATTCCTTTCTTTGGAAGTTTAAACAAACATCTTTTAGATTTAAGTAACTGAGAAAGATAAGTGAAACAAATTAAATTAAGTAAGTCCAGAAATACAATACCCTGTGTGAGGCTGGTTTACGGTGTTAGGTCCTTTTCTTCTCTCCAATTTGTACTTCTCCGTCCTAAGTCCTAATCACTTTACTAAACCAAGGGGATTCCCAGTTCTCAAATGCAGCCTTGCCACACTCCCTTTCTCTTAATTTAGAATAAAGGACCTCTGTTCTGGCACTTCTATTCTTATTTTAACTCATTTATCAGTACTTGGGCAGCCACTTTGACAAGAGTGAATTATCTTTAAAAGCTTTCATTTCCTATATTGTACAGTACTTCCTCATCTTTGTGTCTACTGCCTTGAATTGTATTTGAGCCAATGAAACCAAGTTGAGGTTTTTTTTTTCTTCCGGTATTCAGTAATCATGTGACATGGTATATTACACAATAGCCCCATAGTTCTAAAGCAATAAGGCAATACCCCTAAATGTCATAACTTATATCCTGCTAAGTTGCTTCATTTTCTGTTGTTGTTATTTTTTTTCAAGGTTACACTGCAACCCAGAGACCTGATAATCACTCTGCAGCCCCAGGCCAGCCTCAACTCACAATGATTCTCAGTCTCCTGAGTGCTGGGACTAAAGGCATGTGCTACCATAATCAGCTTGTTTCACAAAACATTCACCCACAAACTTACTGAAAGCATTTATGATATGCAGGCAACCATTAATAAAACAGGTAAGCAGAGAGTGGTGGCACATGCCTTTAATCCTAGCACTTGGGAGGCAGAGGTAGGATTGCTTTGAGTTTGAAGCCAGCCTGAGACTACATAGTGAATTCCAGGTCACCCTGGGCTAGAGTAAGACCCTACATCAAAAAAATAATGATAATAATAATCAGTAACTAATCAGCACAATAGGTAATCCTTCCTAAAATAACAGCTTCTACCACCACTACCCCAAGCTGGCTCTAGCTGGCTGAGCATGGAAGCTGTTCTTTTTGTCTCCCATAGCCTAGACAAACACAGCGCAGATGATGAGCAGGCCAGTGTGCGAAGGCCCCACTCAACTAAGTCGTCTCCTGAGACTCCTTGATACCAAGTATCCATTGAGGTATAAAGTGATCTTTGGTTGAGGCTGAGGAATAACTTAGGAGAAAATACACCCTTCTTCTTCCACAAATGAAGAAAGGCTTCCTTGTCCTGATTCTCTGAGAATACAGTTCTTCTGCCCAGTTCTTTTATTATAGAGGAGTCATTTTTTTAAATATTTTATTTTTTATTTATTTATTTGAGAGAGAGATACAGAAATTATGGGCAGATGAGAGTTTGAGAAGAGAGAGAGAGAGAGAGAGAGAGGGGCCAGTTTGATCAAGGTTAAATTTGTAATGGACTGATGTGCTTGGCTAAAGATATCGGACTGAAATTTTAAGATTTTGACTCCAAGCTAAAAGTAGAGGCACTGAGACTGGTTAAGCTGCTATTGTCTACACATTAGCAATCTTAAGGAAGGTGGAAGGAAGGTGGCCTGACTTGATTTACATTAAAACAGATGCATGCACCCCCTTGTGCATCTGGCTGATTTATTTTGTCCCTGGATTAAGGCCCTGGAGAATCAAGCCTCGGTCCAACTGCTGAGATGGGTCCTTAGGCTTCAGGCTGGAAGGCAAGTGTTTAACCCACTAAGCCATCTCTCCAGCCCTAGAGGAGTCATTTTTAAGATGGTGTTTCTAGGTTCTAGGGCCAGAGATTAATCTTTGAAAATAAGAAACATTTTCCTGTTTCACTACTTCACCATTCAACTCTAGATATTGGTTACTCAGCATTTAGGGCTAATAAGAAGCTCAAGAGTAAAGCTGAAAGGCACTTGGAGGCCATTTCACCTACAGGAAGGAGTTTAGTGCTTGGAGATGTAAAAAAACTCATCTTAGGTAAGCAGGCAAGCTCAAGCAGAATGAGTTTCAGAACCCAGGGCTTGTGTTCAATATTACTAAGAATACATTTGCACTTTCATGGTATAATCTAAAATTCAACTATTAGGGACCCTTTTGGATTTCTCCTATAGTATTTGATATAGTACAAGTCCAAGCCCAGCCCAACGTTTTTTTTTTTTTGGCTTTGATTTATTTATTTCTTTTGGAAGGTAAGAGTGGAAGGCAAAAGGATGCTGAAAATGAAAAGGCCATTTGTGGACAAGAAACCCACCCTGCAATTTGGTTTCCATCAGCAACAGGTGTGGGGGGAAGTACATGTGTATATGCCCTTGCAGGTACCCCATTCACTTGCCTGTGGCAGGATGTGATGGCTTACAGAACATTGCATGTCCAGCTCCATCCCTCTTCCCATTCTTCTTTGAGCCAGAGTGTCTTACTGATGGAGGAACTTGATGGTTTTGTTTTGTTGTTTGTTTTTGTTTTGTGAGCTCCAGTGATTCTCAGATCTACGCTCCCCTGTACAACTTGCGTTAGAGAAGGCATGAGCCACACGCTGCTATTTATGTGGGTTCTGAGGATTGAACTTTACTCATCCCTCAGGCCTCCAATTCCTTCTGGTTGCTAAGAAGGAAATACATGGGATGTTGTGATAGCAAAAAGGACACACTGTCAGCGGTAATCAGGAAAAAACCCTTTAGTGGCACACTTAAGCTGAGGCTGAAAAGATGAGAATGGAGGGCAGGAAATTGTGGGCAGATGTCAACATTCCTTCATGGATGGGGGAGGCCCTCTCAAGACCCTGCTTCTCCCAGAGTTGCTATTGTTAATGTTTGCTAGGGAGAAGGAAGTTATGCTCTTTAGTGGTATAACCACTGATAATTTTGCCTAGTCTCCAGTAAGAAAAAAAAAAATCTACCCATGCTCATGTAAGCAACCCAAATTTAACTCAGTGGACCACAAAAACAAAACAAAACAAAAAAAGACATGAAAGTAGGAAGGATATTAATTGGGAAGAGGGGGTTTATTGGGAGGGGGATAAGAGGGAAATGGGGTAGATATGATCAAAATACATTATATACATGTATGAAACTGTCAAAAGGAAAGGAAAAAGTTCTGAGAAAGAAGTCAGAGAAAAATGAAGCTAATTCTATTTTGACATTCGGGCCATCTTTGTATATCATCCCAGCTGCTGCTTTTACCCTCACTTCCTAGCCACTTCATTTTCTCCACCAAAACTATTATCACACTCCTAAGAGATTTACACATGTAGACATGCCATCTATGAAAGTATCTGTGGCTGGAGAGATGGCTTAGCGTTTAAGGTGTTTGCCTGCAAAGCCAAAGGACCCCGGTTTGATTCTCCAGGACCCACATAAGCCAAATGCACAAGGGGGGGCATGCATCTGGCATTCATTTGCAGTGCCTGGAGGCCCTGGCATGCCATTTCTCTCCCTCCCTCCCTCCCTCTCTCCCTCCCTCCTCTCTGCCAATCTCTCTCTCAAATAAATAAATAACATATATTTTTTAAAAGAAAGTATCTGTGAAATTACCGCCCCTCTTCATTTAGCCTTGCCTCACTTCTGCAATGGGAAGACCTATTCCCTGGATCAGCCCTATTTCCTTACTTTCTTTGGGCATCCCCTTTACTCAGGATGGACTGCACTACACCAAGCAACTGATTCCTACAACTGGCTAATGCTCAGAAGATGACTATGTTGGGCAGAATACCAATGTTCTTCACTTCTCTACTCTTGACTGGGTTCTGTCAGTAGCCTCTTAAAGCCAAGTACAATTCCCCTGAACGACACATTCACCACTCGTGAGGAATGTCCTATCATCAGCCTCACTGTCTTCACATAGCAGATAACACTGCCTTAATACTACCTATTTCATGATGGAAGGAGATCTGGAAGGTTCTCCTCCACTAGGACAGTGTTGCCAGTCTTATATGCATCCTTCAGTCCCAGAGACCTATTTGAGGTCAACTCTTGTAAACTCTTGTCCAGGCAGCCATTCTCCTTTTCTGTAGGATCTTTACCACCAAGAATTTTGAAAATGGGCTTCAGTTTTTATTACCTTAAAACAAGTGTCTGATTTACCCTCTACCTACTATGTACATATCTCACTCCTGGTTTCACACTAATTTTTCTTTCTTTTTCTTTTTTTTTTGTGTGTGTTTTATTTGTTTGTTTTTCCTTCCTTTCTTTTTGATTTTTTGTTTATTTTAGAGAGAGCGAGCAAGAGAGAGAGACAGAGGGAGAGACAGAATTGGCATACCAGAGCCTCAGCCACTGCAATAGAACTCCAGCTGCTTGTGCCACCTAGTGGGCACGTGCAACCATGTGCTTGCCTCACCTTTGTGCGTCTGGCTTACCTGGGATCTGGAGAGTCAAACGTGGGTCTTTAGGCTTCTCAGGCAAGCTCTTTAACTGCTAAACCATCTCTCCAGCCCTGTTTGTTTTTGTTTTTTGTTTTTGGTTTTTCAAGGTAGGGTGTCACTCTAGCACAGGCTGACCTGGAACTCACTATGTTGTCTCAGGGTGGCCTCGAACTCAAAGCGATCCTCCTACCTCTGCCTCCCGAGTGCTGGGATTAAAGGCGTGCGCCACCACGCCTGGCCTGTTTGTTTTTTAAGATAGGGTCTTGCTCTAGACCAGGCTGACCTGGAATTGACTATGTAGTCTCAGGCTGGCCTCACACTCAGTGATCTTCCTACCTCTGCTTCCCGAGCACTAGGACTAAAGGCATGTATCACCACGCCCAACTTCACACAAATTTTTCTAAGTGCAGCTTAATTTACTTCTCAATCCACTGCATTCTAGAAGCATCTCTCACTGAAGTCACAGTCTTCCCTTAAAAATTAAATCCACTTAGGCATAGTAGCATAGTCTTGCAATCCCAGCACTAGGGAGGCCAAGGTAGGAGGAATAAAAGTTGAGCCAGGCTACCAGATTGGACACAATAAGATCCTATCTCAAAAACTGAAAAACAAAAAACCCAAAACCCAAATCTAAAAGACAATATTGGGTCCTTATCTTACATTTCTCTCTATCTCTCCAAACCTATCCCTTCCTTTTTATAACCTTTGTCTTCCCTTCCCATTTCTTTTTGGATGGCACTGTTACATAACCAAGGCTGGCCTTGATCTTGGGATATTCCAGCCTCAGCCTCCCAAATGCTAGAGTTGCAGGTGTGCCCAGCTACATTTGACATCTTTAAATAAGGCTTTCCTGGAAATATCCAATCCCTTAGCCTCCAGACCAGCGTATCTCTATCTCTTCCTTGCTTGCCTTCACATATGGCTACTCTCCCCAAATCCTGACCCTAGCTCCTGTTCTCCCATCACATACATTCTTTCTTCCTAATGACTTCAACATTTCTCATGGCTCAACTACCTCCTCCATTTAGTAACACTAGTTGGATGTTCTTACTTCATAATTATACTTCAAGTAGGCATCCAAATAACTATTCCCCCAGTAGGCAATTCAAACTCATGATGCCTAAAATAAACCACTCACCTTTTCATCATGTCTAAATCCAATATGGTCCCTCTCAAGAATGGCAACATTACTCAAACTAGTCACTCCAGTTAGTTAGTCCCAATCATCCCTGACTTCTTGTCATCACATTATCCACTGCTGCTAATTTGAGCCCTAAGTAGCTCAGACTTGTTCCTCTGTCCTACATCACTTTCATCGTTACACCTGTCATGATCCAACCTTCATCATCACTCACTTGGTCTGTTGACACAGCTTCCCAAGTAGACGTCCCACCTCCAGTCTGGTCTCCTTCAATCAAATCCAACAGACTCAGCTACAAATGGTCTAAGCAATCAGGTATTTTCATGGTGCTAAACCTCCTCCAATGGTTCCTCACTAAATTGAAGACAAAGTGAAGACCCATTAAAGGTAGTACCCAAGCCCCAACATTACCTGTTTCCTTCTCTTTCCCCAAACCCTCATCTCGGGACTTTCACTTCAAGCAACTCAGCAGGGACACACACACACACACACACACACACACACACACACACCATGCAGGCCCTCATCTTGAAGCTCCTGCTCACACACACTGGACCTTCAGCCTGAAAAATGTTTTCCTATCTTCTCCTCACTAACTCTAACATCCTACTTTAACTTAGTGGGAACACAGGATTTCAGAAAACCTGTTGCATCCCTTCCCAGCCCTGCTCCCCATCTGGACTGGTTCCAGTAATGCCTTCTCACTCATTTTTCAGGGGTTGTTTATGGTCTTTTTTTCCTAGCCTCCCTGAGGGCAGGAATTAGATTCCTACTCACTTGTCTCTCTCATGCTTATGCCTGATATATGTAAAGAAATTATATATATGTACACACACACACACACACACACACACACACACACACATATATAAACATATACATGCACTAAAGTGAAACCTGTGAAAAGGCACTGTAAGCCTTACCTTGCAGATAAAGAGAACAAAGAAAAGAGAAGCTGCATGACTTTAAAAAGATCAACCAAGGAAGGTTAAGTTGCTATACCAAAGTCAACTTTATATTCCTTCTCTTGTTTTTTTTTTTTTTTTTTTTTTTTTTTTTGCTACAGATTAAATCTGGAGCCTAACATGTGCTCAGTATACAATGTTCTAATGAATTACCCCTCCAGCTCTTACTCAAGGAAAAAGCTAGGAAGAAAATGCAAAGACATACTGTGGTAGTTTGAATATATGTCCCCCAATATATTCAGTGTTTTATTAGTTATAGTTTGCATCTGCAATCACCTTGCTAGAGGCAATGTCACTGGGGCCCGGTCTTAAGGTGTGGTGGTGGGTTTGAAATTCCATTGTAAAGATATGCAAAGCGTGCCTAGCAGGAGTTCCTGGAGTGTGCTGTGTGACTCTTTTGGCTGTAGTTTTGTTCTGTGTGCTCTGTGCCTGGTGGGCTTGTCTCTCTCTTGCCTGGTCCTGTGAGAACAGGCCGCTTCTCCTGCCATTATAGAACTTCCCCTGGATCTGTAAGCTTCAATAAATAATATCCCTTCCTCCATAACTGTGCCTTGTCTGTGAGGAACCAAAAATAACTAACTAACTTGCTACATTTAGCTTCTGTAACCCTGCTTGCTTGCTTGATTCAGGTACAGCCATTTTTGTATGTTGAAACAAGTTACAATTGCATTGTTGAAATAAGCCCCTAGAAATTCCTCAGTTTATCAGTTCCCTGGAAATTCCTCAGCTTATCAGTCCCCTCAGCTTATCAGTCCCCTGGAAATTCCTCAGCCTATCAGTTCCCTTAATTTACTGTTGTAAGGGTTAAACCAAGTTAAAGCTTCTTCTTCCTTACTTAGGAGACATCATTCAATAGCCAGACAACAGTACTGACATTATAGAACAGACAGTCATTCTAAACAAAGAAGCCCAGGCCTGACTCAGATAAGGAACTAGCTAACTAATGTGCTGACCTCCACCTCTGTAATCTATGCTTGCTTGCCCAGCAGTAAACCCCTCCCCTGCCCAGCTTCTGGAGAGTCTCCACCTAAAGGACCTTCCAGAGATACTCAGCTGTGGGGCCTCCGGTCCTTGCAACAGATAAGTTCTGCAAACCATCTACTGACCTGAGATGTGACCCCTATGCTCCTTTCCCCTCCTTCCCCTATATAAACCCCTTCCCCCTGAGGGCCAGGGCCTCTTTCTCACTCCACTGCATCGGTTGTGTGAATTGAGCCCCTGCCTAGGTAGGAGAATAAAGGAATCCTGCTGTGAAATTGCATTCGAAGTTTTGGCTTTTTTTTGGCTCACTGGGCGACCCTGGGGGACCCCACCACTCATGTGGGGGTCTTGGCACTTCAGTCTGGAAGTTCATCTCAGCGAACCTGAAGCTCTGCTACAGTAAAGTGGTACCAAGGAGTGTGGGGTGAGATGAACCTGACCGTGTGGATATTCGTCTTTTGGAACCTTTGTTTTGGAGGAATGGGCATGGACTTGGTGCTTGCAACTGAAGATGCCTTCTGGAGTGGTAAGCCAAGTTTTATGGACTATTCTGATGAGAGTTTGAGAAAGCTAAGTGCAGACAGTATTGAACTTCGAGGCTTGGCTTATGAGTTTTCTAAGGGGAAGGAAAGACTGCAGAGGACTTTGTTGTAACTGGGCTACTGGCATAAGGGATGGCTACGTTCCGCTATCCAGGCCCAGAAAGTTTGATCAAGGTTAAATTTGTAATGAATTGATGTGCTTGGCTAAAGATATCAGACTGAGAGACATAAGATTTTAAATTGGAAAACCTCAAGCAAGTTAAAATTAGAGGCACTGAGACAGATTTCAGTTTACTGGAGCTGCTATTGTCAACACATTAGCAATCTTAAGGAAGGTGGAAGGAAGGTGGCCTGACTGCTTTACATTAAAACAATGGAGAGGATGCCTGAGGAAAGACTGTTAGAAATGCAAACTCTTGGAAAGAGTTGACTGGAGAAGGAACCTGCTTTTCAAGGTTATGATTTATTTTGTCCCTAAAGAATATGGCTGTTGCCACCCTGAGACTACATAGTTAATTCCAGGTCAGCCTGGACCAGAGTGAGACCCTACCTTGCAAAAAAAAAAAAAAAAAAAAAAAAAAAAAAAGAATATGGCTGTGTCCTGCACACCTGGTATTTAGTTTTGGAAGCATGAAAAATGCATGGAGTGGTCATGAATTGCACACGGTTCCAGGAGCCGCTGCTGAGATGCGGCATGAGGCAGGGCATGAAGACCCTCAGGAATAGGCTGAAAGAGCCTTTGGAAGACCATGGTTTGCATGGAGACCTGAAGATGTTTTGGATATACCAGGACTGTGCAAGGACTCCCATGTAGTGCAGTGTTGGCCTGGGATCGAAGTTTTCCCTGGCGACTCTGCCCAGCTGGAGGGGCAGAATTGGAAAACCTAGAGACTGTCAGTCTCTGGTTATATTGAACTTGAACTGCAGAAGTTTGATGACTGCTAATGGTGGTTGAGTCTGCATTGTTCTAGTCTCTCCTTGCTATGCCTTATACCAGTTAAAAATGTTTACTCTGTGCCTTAACATGTTGAAAGTATTTAATTTGTTTGACTTTACAGGACTCACTATCTTAAGTTGGTCAGGACTGTGAGGACTTTTGAAATTGGACTGAGTACAATTTACAATGTGTGATAGTTATAAATCTATTGGAGGCCAGGGGCGGAATGTGGTAGTTTGAATATACGTCCCCCAATATATTCAGTGCTTTATTAGTTATAGTTTGCATCTGCAATCACCTTGCTAGAGGCAATGTCACTGGGGGCCCGGTCTTAAGGTGTGGGGGTGGGTTTGAGATTCCATTGTAAAGATATGCAAAGTGTGCCTATCAGGAGTTCCTGAAGTGTGCTGTGTGACTCTTTTGGCTGTAGTTTTTTTTTTTTTTTTTTTTAATTTTTTATTTATTTATTTATTTGAGAGAGAGAGAGAGAGAGACACAGAAATAGGCAGAGACAGAGAGAGAGAGAGAGAGAGAGAGAGAGAGAGAGAGAGAGAATGGGTGCACCAGGGCCTCCAGCCACTGCAAACGAACTCCAGATGCATGCACCCCTTGTGCATCTGGCTTACATGGGTCCTGAGAAGTGCCTTGAACCGGGTCCTTTTAGGCAAGCTGTAGCCATCTCTCCAGCCCTTGGCTGTAGTTTTGTTCTGTGTGCTCTGTGCCTGGTGGGCTTTTCTCTCTCTTGCCTGGTCCTGTGAGAGCAGGCCGCTTCTCCTGCCATTATAGAACTTCCCCTGGATCTGTAAACTTCAATAAATAATATCCCTTCCTCCATAACTGTGCCTGGTCTGTAAGTTCATCTCAGCAAACCTGAAGCTGTCTGCTACACATAGTTACTAAATGATCATTTTCTTGATAGAAGTTGTCTCAGAGTTAAGCATAATGAGAGCAGAAAACATATGTAGCTTTTCACTCTCTCACCCTAGAACCCAAAATTGCATTAACCAAACATCCAGGAAGTACTTAGTAGATGCTTCTGGCTCACTGTGACTATATTACATACAAAACAAAAGTGTATTTGTATGAATGGTGAAGTGATCTAAGTAGGGTCAAAGGAGGGGGATAGAGGAGAAGAGGAGTGGAAGGAGGGTTAATCAAATTTAAATGTTATGAATAAGTCATATTGAAACCAATTTCATCTCTAGCTAATAACATATATGTTGTTTTTTTTAAAAAAAAAAAAAAAGATAAAAGGTTTGAGAAGAAATATCCTGTGGAAGTGGTAATGTTGTACCCAGAATCCACAGATTGTTATTAGAAAAATTTCAGTGCCAGGGGTAGGATACCTTCCAGCAAGATAATGGTCAAGGAAGCCCTGATACTCCCAAAACATTTCAGGCTATTGCCAAGGCTCTTGTTTGTCCACCAGAACTAGATGGTAAGACCCTTCTGCTGAAGACTGAAGATGCCTGGCCTGCAGGTCATAGAGAAATCAAGCTGGAGCTGTGCTGGAAGCCTCCTCCTTGTTGACTGTCAGGTTGCTGGAAAGAGTTACAGAGCTGGTTGGAGAAAAAAAGTCATCAATGGGCTTTACTAGCAGAGGACCCTGCAAGCTTTCTGGCTGGCCAGCCAGACCAAATGTACCAACTGGTGCAATGGTAGCATGTCTGCTATGGGGGAAACTAACAGCTCTCTGATTGGACTTGAGGTCTGCTCTATAGGTGGGAATTCCTGCCTGGTACTGAAATCGTAATCAAAAGCACATGGCTATTTTTCTCTCTCTTTCTCTCTGTCTCTTTCAGTCTCTCTCTCTCAAATAAGTAAAAATAAAATATTTTAAAAAATAAAAAAGGGCTGGGAATGGCTTAGCAGTGAAGGTGCTTGCCTGCAAAGCTAAAGGGCCCAGGTTCGATTTCCCAGGACCCATGTAAACCAGATGCACAAGGTAGCTCATGTGTCTGGAGTTCGTTTGCAATGGCTGAAGGCCCTGGCATGCCCATTCTTTCTCTCTATCTGCCTCTTTCTCTCACTCTCAAATAATTAAATAAAAATAAAAATATATTTTTTAAAAAGCCTATGGCTGGGGAGATCATAAGGCCTAGGGGGAAAACCACTACTGTTATCTGGATATATTATGTTCCATCAACCTGCCCTCTAAACACTTATGTTTATGCCCATACAGTAATGCTACCTTCACTTATGGCTACAGAAGCTTCTCTTTCAGATGATGGTGACTCAAAACAAACCAAAGTGCTGAGAAGTGAACGTGGAGTGTTCAGCACTTAATGAGGCATTGCTGTCACATCCTCTAAGGCTCAAAACCATTGTAGAAGAGGTAAAGAATGTAAGAATCTGGGCTGGGATAACTTAGCGGTCAAGGGCACTTGCCTGCAAAGCCAAAGGACCCAGGTTCAATTCCCCAGGACCCACATCAGTCAGATGCACAAGGTGGCACACACATCTCGAATTCATTTGAAGTGGCTGGAGGCCCTGGTGCGCCGATTCTCTCCCTCTGTATCTCTCTTCTCTCTGCCACTTTCCCTCTCTCAAACAAATAAATAATAATAAAATTTAAAAGATGCTTCTTTAAAAGAATGTAAGAACCAAAGGAAAGGTAAGAGTGCTTTGCAATACTGTCTTCCAGACACAAAGTGGCCATGACCTCACAGTGACTGACAATACTTACACAAGACCTGCTTAATAGGAGGGGAAAAAATTATGACATAAAAATAAATAAACTGTTGGAAAGAAAAAGGCATTCAATAGAGGGAGGATTCAGAAGGGGTAAAAGGAAGCATGGTGAGAGGGAACTATGATCATGATGCATTTATATATATGGAAGTTGTCAATTAAAAGTTTAAAAAGGTGTATTTGCTTCTCGCCAGCAGAGGGAACTAGAGCGCTATACATGCTCAGCTAGGGCAGGAACACATTTTTTTGCTATGCTTCTCTTACCTCATGAGTTTTACACACACACACACACACACACACACACACACACACATATAAAACAAGATAAATATTTACCACAGAATATTCTCTAAATAGATACAGATATATACTTAAACTTATGCAAAGTCCCGAAAACCTCTATCTCCTCCTCTCTGACCTTTTTTTTTCTTTCGTTTTTCAAGGTAATGTACACTAGCCCAGGCTGACCTGGAATTCACTAAGGAGTCTCAGGCAGGCCTCGAACTCAGGGCAATCACAGATTGAAAGAGTGCACCACCACACCCAGCCTCTCGCTGGCCTTTTTGTTTTTGTTTCTCGAGGTAGGGTCTCACTCTAGCCCAGGCTGACCAGGAATTCACTATCTAGTCTCCAGGTGGCCTTGAACTCACAGTGATCCTCCTACCTCTGCCTCTGCTGTGATTAAAGGCATGCGCCACCATGCCTGGCCTTCTCGCTGGCCTTTTAACAAAGCAGAGTTTTTATCCACTTCACTCAACCAGTCTATTTTCCCCTTCCTCTTTCCCTTCTTCCTTCCTCCTCTCTCTAAACTCAGGACCTTGCATATGCTAAACAAGTACTCTACCATTGAACTATATATCCCTAGTCCTTAAATATTCTTAAATCCTTATCTTTATCATGAAACACTTATAATCTAGCAAGTTTATCATATTTTTTTCCTGTATAATATACTTTTCTTGGTCTTATACCCTATTTCATAGAGAGAATATTAACTTAGTTTACTATTTCTCACAGAAAAAATAAACTTATCAACATATCCTAATCATCATCTTAAAGGCCTTGGTCTCCTAAATAAGATAAAGAAGAAAAGTAAGGATAAATGAGGGACCAAACAGTAAAGTGTGTGCTTAGCATAGAAGAGGTTCTGGTTGAATCCTTAAAATCCAATCACAAGTTCCTTTCTATACTTTTTTTTGGGGGGGGGGATAGTATTTTGTGTATCTTGAAATCTATTTTCTTCTTTCCCTCCAAGGATAAAGTAGCTACTGTTGCACATCATCTCTCACCTGGATTAACACAACAGTCTTCTACATCCACTCCTAGAGCACTATACCTATCCACGTCTTCCTAAGCCACCTCGGCCAGAATGGACTATAATAAGCCATTATGGACCCTTTCTATTTCAGGTGAAAACAAAAAACTTATTTAAAAAACCATACAACAGTCCATCCACGCAAAATGACTAGACACAGGGTCTGTTCCTACCTTCTGGCCACAATAATTGGTCCTGGTTTAGTCAAAAAACCTAACCTAATCAGACTTCTTCTCAAACACTAGCAATCTAAGTTGACTTCAACATTTTGCAAGTCAACTAAGGAGATGGCCTTGCAGACAAATTCTATAAATCCTGAAGAGGCCAGGAGTCGTCCTGGTTGTTTGCTCGCTCAGAGACTTGGACATTCAGCCCTTTAATTCTGGAAGTCAACCCACTACTTTCCAATAAATAGCTTATGTTTGTCAGAGTAGATTCTTGTTGTCTGTAACAAGGAAACCTAAGTCATAATAAAATCTGGCCCCTGACTGTACAGCTCCGGCACTCCCCCGTGGCTCCCCTCCCTAATTCCCAGGCCCTAGCTTAGCCTTCAAGGCAGCTGTACTGATTTCAACACCCTGCTGTTTCTTCCCTCTTGGCCTCCTTCCTTCTGCTCTTCCTCCCAAAGATGTCCTCTTTGGAGATTCCCAGTCATATTCAGTACTCTGTCTAGATGTCACTTCCTCTACAGTTTCCCACAGCCCTTCAAGTTGGACAGCCATGCTCCTATAGGAATTTGCATGATTCCTCATCAACCTGGCTCCAAGTAGAGGTCATTATAAGTAGTGAGCCTTTCTGACAGTTGTACCCAATTTCTATACATATGCTTAGCAGAGTTTAAGTTCTTAGTGACTATTTCTCAAATGAACAAAGAAATTAGAAATCCACTTTATTTAACTCATTAGTGTTCACAGAAGCTTAAAAGTAACTATATTTGGGGGCTGAAGAGATATCTTTTTTTTTTTTGGTTTTGCGAGGTAGGGTCTCACTCTGGTCCAGGCTGACCTGGAATTAACTATGTAGTTCAGGGGGCTGAAGAGATCCTCCTACCTCTGCCTCCCGAGTGCTGGGATGAAGAGATATCTTAATGGTTAAGACACTTGCCTGCAAAACTTAACAACCCAAGTTTGATTCCCTAGTACCCACATAAGCCAGATTCACAAAGTGGCACATGTGTCTGGAGTTTGTTTGCAGTGACTAAAGACCTATTTTTTCTCTCTTTCTTGCTCTCCTGGAAGATAAATAAATAGGGCTGAAGAGATGGCTTAGTGGTTAATGTGCTTGCCTGCCAAACCTAAAGGTTTATGTGGTGCCCACATCTGGACTTCAATGATAGTGGCTGGAGGCCCAGGCATCCCAATTCTCTACCTCCCTCTCTCATTAAAAAAAAAAAAAAAAAAAGCCAGGCGTGGTGGCACACACCTTTAATCCCAGAACTCGGGAGGCAGAGGTAGGAGGATCGCCATGGGTTCGACGCCACCCTGAGACTACATAGTGAATTCCAGGTCAGCCTAAGCTACAGTGAGACCCTACCTCGAAAAACCAAAAAGATAAAAATAAAAATAAAATAAATAAAATAAAAAATAATTTAAAAAAGACTAGTCTGCTGGGCTTGCCTCAAGAAAGAAAACAAAAAAGGAAAATAAATAAAAAAATATTTTTTAAAATAAGCATATTGGGCTGGGCGTAGTGGTGCACACCTTTAATCCCAGCACTCAGGAGGCAGAGGTAGGAGGATTGCCATGAGTTTAAGGACACCCTGAGACTACATAGTGAATTCCAGGTCAGCCTGAGCTAGAGCGAAACCCTACCTGGAAAAAAAAAAAAAAAAAAAAAAAAAACAGCATATTGGCTGGGTGTGGTGGTGCACGCCTTTAATCCCAGCACTTGGGAGGCAGATGTAGGAGGATCACCGTGAGTCTGAGGCCACCCTGAGACTACACAGTGAATTCCAAGTCAGCCTGGGCTACAGCAAGACCTTACCTTGAAAAATCACACACAAAAAAAGTATATTGGCTAGACATGATGGTGCACCTATAATCCTAGGACTCAGAAGGTAGAACAGAGGAGCACTGCAAATTCAAGACTAGTATGGGATACAGAGAAAATTTCAGGCTAGTAAAGACTTAAAATTAATTAGGTGGGGCGGGTGGAATTCTGTGCTGTGTGAGTAGGCCTGGGCTTCTAGTTCCCCAGCTGGCTCCTGGTTCCCCTGAGGTTTGTGTGGGGCCACTGGGACCCTGCAAGCACATGACATGGAGAAAACAGGGAAGAACAAGGATACATCAATACATCAAGAGAGAACTGATTGTCTACCAGAAGATGGGTCACCTTCATCTCATTGGTCTGGGCCCAGAAGTCATTACAGGGGAAGCAGTGACATGAACACTGCTTTCACAGATAGCCTGAAAACCAGTTCCAAGGAGCATCACAGAAGAGGGGAAGAAAGACTGTAAGAGCCTCAGGATGGTTAGTAATAACCTGAGACACCATGTTTCCCTCAATAAATATTTATTTATTTATTTATTTATTTATTTATGAAAGCGAGAAAGAGGCAGAGAGAAGGAAAGGTGCACCAGGGCCTCCAGCCACTGCAAACGAACTCCAGACACACGTGCCAACTTGTGCATCTTTACATGGGTCCTGGGGAATCAAACAGAGGTCCTTTGGCTTTGCAGGCAAACGCCTTAACAGCTAAGCCATCTCTCCAGGCCCCCCTCAATAAATTTTTAAAAACAAATTTCTTTAAAAATTAATTAATTTGGAAACACAAGGCTGTAAATATTAAATAGTATTGATTATACTTTAATATAAATTCATACTCAAAATCATTTCATTGTGTTCACTTTGTAAAAACTCATCAAGCTGTGTACTTAAGATATCAGGATATAACTGGGCATGGTGGTCCATGTCTTTAATCCGAGCACACGAGAGGCAGAAGTAGGAGGATCACTGTGAGCTGGAGGCCACCTTGAAATTACACAGTGAATTCCAGGTCAGACTAAGCTAGACTGAGACCCTACCTTGAAAAACAAAATCAAACAAACAAACAAAAAGATATCAAGCTGAGCATTGCAGCACATACCTTTAACTCCAGCACTTGGGGCAGGGGGAGCAGGTGCTGAGGTTAGCCTTGAGGTTGACCTTGAGGTCAGCCTGGACAGTTCCAGGTGAGTTTGAGCTAGAATGAGACCCTGCTTCAAAAAGCCAAAAACAGGGCTGGAGAGATGGCTTAGTGGTTAAGGCGCCTGCCTGCTAAGCCTAAGGACCTCTCTTTGATTCCCCAGGACCCATGTAAAGATGCACAAGTTGGCACGTGTGTCTAAGAACCCTGGTGCACCTTTCCATCTGCCTCCAGGTCCATAAATAAATTAGAAATTTATTGATGCAAGTGTCTCAGGTTATTACTAACCATCCTGAGGCTCTTACAGTCTTTCTTCCCCTCTTCTGTGTTCCATCTCCAGGTCCCACGTTTAGCCAGGTGCAAAGTGACGCAAGGGCGCAATGACACACTTGCCCACAAGGGGGCGCACACATCTGAATTTCATTCACAACAGCTGAGAGACTGCTGGCACACCCATTCTCTATCTCCCTCTCTTTTTGTCTCTCTCTGTCTGTGTCTCTCTCCAAAAATTAAAAAAAAAAAAATTAAAAAACCAAAAACATACATGCACTCTTTTCAGTATATTTTTATACAATGATTAAAAAAAAAAAATAAAGAACACATGGCCCAGCTACACTGCACATGGGTACAGTGGTGTGGTGCATAGCCCCTGCAGATAGGCCATAACTCCGAAAGCCAGGATAGGAACAGCATGGGAGTGGAGGATGGTAGAAGAAGGAACTCTGAACTGAAAAGGGGGAGGACAAAGTGATGCAAAGAGGTAGAAGGGAGAACGAGATCATGGAAGTGCCTCCAGCAAGGAGGGACATGTACTTTAGGTCTGGAAGAAGCTGAGGAGAGAGAAAGAGAGAAAATAGAAACAAACATGCACGTTAGAGCAGAAGAGGGCAGAAGAGAGAACCAGAGTGTAAAGGACAAGGTTTCTATGCCCCCTGGGGAGTGGAAACTGCCCTATGAGGACAGGGCCTTGGGAAGTGTGCAGAGGTGTGGGCTAGGGGTTCAGGGGGTGGGCGGGGGAACCAAGCTGGCTGGACCACCAACTCTTTGGGGAAAGAATATGACCTTTAAAGTCTCAACTTATTTTTTAATATTTTTATTTATGGATTTGAGAGAAAGGGGAAGAGAGAGAGAATGAAAGAGAATATGGGCATGGCTAGAACCTCCCGCTATATTTTGTACACCTGATTTTATGTGGGTATGTACTGGAGAATTGAGCACAGACCATCACACTTTGCAAGCAAGCACCTTTAACCACTGAGCAATCTTTCCAGTCCCAAAGCCTCAAATTCTATAGCAGACAGTTCTAGAGTTCCAGGGGTAACTTTGCTGAGGTGTAGGGAAGAAAGGGGAATTGGGTATAGGACTCTGAAACTGTAACATAAACTATTAAAGAGAATCCCTCAAAAAGAGTTATAATTTTTATGTGCCTGTTTTCACAAGGGACCATGCTGCTACCACCTGTTGTAGACTTCTTTGCCCTCCTAGACTGGTTTATAAGCTTGAAGATTTCCTTGTCAGCTCCACTCAGTATAGACACTTCCTTCTAAGGGACAGAATTATGTTTTTCTGGAATTCAGTGCTATTTGAGTAATTACAACTTTTGTTGCTCTTAATAATTATTTCCACAAATGGCCAGCAGTCATTCCTGTGTAAAGCTAATTGAGGGCAGTGACTCACACTTGGCAGGATTAAATTGGGGGTCATGATAATGGAGGCTTTGTTAGCAGTGGAATCTGGGCTAAAATTTCTCTGAGGCAAGATTCGGGACCACAGCATCCTAAATGGTAGACCTAGAAAAGGCTTTACAGAACTACGCCATTCTTTTTCTTCAGAAATGACATTTGGTACTGAAGTGACAGTTTTATGTTATTCTTGCTGCTGACAAAGAAGAACCCTTCACTTTGCAAACTGATCAGGGTCATAAACTGCTAAGGAACAGGAAATTCCAAGTTGTAAGCTAATACTGATCTAAGCCAGCCTTAACAGAGTCTCTGGAGATCTGGTTTGTCCCATGCACTACAACAACTCCTGGTGTGGATTCCAATGGTCTTGATAGAGTATGAAGTAATCATGGACCAAATCATTCTCAAATTTTTTTTTGTTTGTTTCCTTTCACTGCTGGGAGTCATACTCAGGGTCTTATGCATGTTAGGCAACCACTCTACCATTGTGCTCTATCCCCAGTCCCTCATCTAAATTAGAATGTATACAAATTGTCAGAATTACAGAAATCTCTAGAATATAAGCAAACCTGAAATTGCTCATTTTCCATTTAGAGTACTTTGAAAAACAATGTGGAACAATTGGGTATGTTTCATGATTTACAGAGATTCTTCTCCTATTCCAGTTTAGTTAGTTTTCACAACTTATAATGAGCTGACTGAAACCCGGAAAATCCTATCTTATCACTTTGGTGGTTAATAAAGTAGCAAAGCTAAGGTTATGATCTGGATCCTAGATTTCAAATCCTGCGAAGTGTCTATGGTATTGACCTGCCTCTAAGAAATCTATATTCAGTAGGGGGAAATAAAATCTTTGAACTGGCAATTCTATTTTTTTAAAAGATTTTATATATATGAATATGGGTGCACCAGGGCATCCTGTCACTGTAAATAAACACCAGACACACGTGCCACTTTGCACATCTGGTTTTATGTGAGTACTGAGGAATCAAACCCAGGCTGTTAGGCTTTGCAAGCAAGTACCTTTAATCACCAAGCAAGCCCTAAATTGGTAATTCTGAAACCAAGAAAACTGCCAAGTATTTTACCAAGTTTTACCTATGCAGCTACTAACATGAGGGTAAGAGAGATGTGGGAGGAATGACAGCTCTTCTTAAGGTTAGGTAGTGTTGAGATCCTGTGAAATTTTTAAGTCATGCTGCTTACCTACTATGAATTCACTTGACTCTGCCCTGTGCTTCATCTTGCAGATGAGCCAGACCAGCTCCTGACTCCGACTCCTCATTTCGCCTCTAGGGTGTGCACTGTCATTCCCAAGGATCACTTGTGCTTCTTGAGTGTATAGTATGGAGTCTAGAAGAGGCTTTAGAGAACCACTCCATAGTGAGTATGGTTACTGTTGTTGGATAGCCTTTCTCTGAAGAAGTGTGTCTTCTTTTATTGGTGGTGTAGAAACTGTTAGAGATGTTGTGAATAAAGTGTAAGAGATTAAAAATGGAGGATACTACTGTACTTAAGAGTACTGTACTGTTTGGGGGCTATGCCTCCTACTCTGATGAGAGTTTGTACTGTAGCCAAGCCTCCTTATACATAAGCCTTTTCCTTTTTAGGGCAGGAGAGTGAAATTTACACTAGCTCTTAAGAATATATAACAGTGGTGAGTCTGAAGGGATGAAAGAGCTTGTCCTATCATGAGATGAGATCAGTGACCCTAATTTCTAACAGATTGTCCCTCTAGAGGAAAAGTCATTCTTCCACAGCCTCCAGTGCTGGGATTACAGGTGTGCGCATCCCTACCCCTATCTTTCCTCGTCACATTCAAGTTTATTGGTTATTATTGACTTCTAAGAGTTCTTTTTTTCTTTTCTTTCCTTTCTTCCTTACTTCTTTTCTTTTCAATTTTTTCTTTCTTCTTTCTTTCCTTTCCTTTTCTTTCTTGAGGTCTCACTGTAGCCCAAGCTGACCTGGAATTCACTATGTAGTCTCAGAGTCGTCTTGAACTCATGGAAATCCTTCTACCTCTGCCTCCCTAGTGCTGGGATTGAAGGCATGAGCCACCATACCCTGCAAGTTCTAGTTATTTCTATATTCTAGATATTAAGTCCTTATCAAATGTGGTAGGGTTTGCAAGTATTTTCTCCTATCCATAGTTTTTCTTTCCACTCTGCTGGTGTCCTTAGAAACATAAAAGTGTTCAACTTTCATAAAGACCCATTTGTCTATTTTCTGCTTTTGTTGGCTATGTTTTTGGTACATATTCAAGAAGTTACCTCCTACTCCAAAGTCATTCATATTTTCCTCTTATTTTTTCTTCTAGGAGGTTCATAGTTTGAGGTCTTACACGTTCTCTTTTAACTTGGTCTTTGGTCAATGGTGTGTTCTTTTGCATGTGGATATCCACTTTTCCCAACTCCACTTCTTAACAAGACTGTCATTCCCATTACATGCTTTAAGGACAGAGAAGATGAGCAGATAATAGAATAAATTTTTGTTTGGAGGAAAAATAATGCTTAATTTTTTGTCACTATGTAAAATGGACTAAGATTAAACTTTTGGTAGTACAATATGTTAACAAAACTTGAAGAACTTGCTTCCTAGACCTATAATTTTATTGTTAGTGTACCCATGGTGTTTGCATGCATATGAACTGATTCTTGGTCCACTGTTGTGGCTTTTGGTTGTGTTAAATACAGCATTCCTGACTCCTGTCCCACCTCATTCTAAACCACCAGCCTCTGTTTCCAGTCCCAAATCCAGTATTCCCTTCTCCCTCCCCTTTTGAAATCACTCAGCTCTGAATCACTCAAAATAAACCTCGCTACTCTAAGAAAGGCCAGGTCTTAGTCCTCTGTTCAAACCCTGACAGCTTTCAGGTAGTGATTTCTGATGCTGTAAAGCCTTTTATGGGACCTACCTAATTAAAATTGGTTTATTTTTTATTAGATATGGTCATGACAGAGGGCTCAAATAAATAGCATTCATTTTCCCTCAATCTACCTGCCTGTCTCATAAGCAGAGCCATGTTTTTGGTGTTTAAGGTTAAAACCACAAAATTATGGGCTGGAGAGATGGGTTAGCAAATTATGGGCTGGAGAGATGGATTAGCAGTTAAGGCATCTGCCTGTGAAGCCTAAGGACCTAGGTAATTCCCCAGAACCCACGTAAGCCAGATGCACATGGTGGCACATGTATCTGGAGTTCATTTGCTAGCAGCCCTGGCATGCCCATTTTCTCTCATCAAATAAATAAGTAAAAAAAAAAAAACAAAACTACCAAACTACGAAAGTGTGAATTTAGATCAACACATTAATCTAGCACGTCTCAGAGTCAGGGGCTTGGAAACATCTTGTAGTATGAGGACCTTTGTTTTCTTGTTCTCCTTGCTTCTCCCTTTCTCTCCCTTTCTCTCCCTTTCTCTCCCTTTCACTCTTTTTATAGCAAGGACTCACTCTGACCTCAGGCTATTCTCCAACTTGCAATCCTCCTGTCTCAATCTCCCAAGTGTTTGAATTACAGGTGTATACCACTGAAATAGGAGGTAACTACCTTTAGGAAGTATGGGCAAGGGTCCACGGTGAATTATAAGCTAGCCACAAAGTCCAAGGACAAAGATGAGAAGTAACCGACCAGCCCCATGGTCTACAAAAGGAGCAAAACAACTTAAAAGAGATGATACCTTCCAGTGAGTTGTTGGCCAGGGAGGTCACTGATGCCCCTAAAACATTATAGGCCACTGCTGAGGCTCTTGTTTTCCCACCAGAATAGATGGTAAGGCCCTATTGCTGAAGACTCCATATTCTTGGTCTGCAAGGTCACTCTAAACTCCTGCTAGAGCTCAGCTGAAAGCCTCCATGTGGACCAGCTGACATAAAGCTGGAAAAAGCTATGCTGCATGCAGTTCAATGGGAGAGAAAGAAATGACTAGTGGAGATATTCAGCAGTGGACACCGCAAGCTTTAAATTTGGCCAGCCAGGCCAAATGAGCCAACGAATGCAATAGTGGCATGTTTGTTATGGGGGAAACCAATCGCTCTCTAATTGGACTGGAGGCCCGCTCTATGGAAGGGAAAACATCCCTGATATTGAAAACTTACAACAGGGGCAGTCATGAGCCTCAGGAGTGTAACGTCTGCTGGCATGTAGCTAAATGTATATACTATGCTCACCAAACTGCCCAGTAAGCACTTCTCTTAATGTTCATACCCATATATTAATGCTACTCTCACTTTTGGTTAGAGAAGCTTCTCTTTTCAGATGGCAGTAACCTTGGAATGACTCAGAAAGCAACATGGTGCTGAGAACAAGTGACAGAGGAGTGCTTAGCACTGAAATATCTCTATCACACCTTCCAAGGCTCAGGGTCTATCACAGAAGAGGTGGTGGAAAGAATGTAAGAGCCAAAGGAAGGGTAGGACCCCTTACAATGTGCTCTTCCAGACACAAAATGGCCTGGATATCCATGACCTCGCATGCCTGACACTACCTAAACAAGACCATCCTAATAGGAGGAAAAGAACATGATATCAAAAGAGAGACTGATTGAGAGGGGGAAGGGGTATGATGGAGAATGGAGTTTCAAAGGGGAAAGTGGGGGGGAGGGAGGGAATTACCATGGCTTATTGTCTATAATTATGGAAGTTGTCAATAAAGAAACAATTTTTTAAAAAGTTAAGAGAGAGCAGGGACAAAAGTGACCACAAAGCATGACCACTTCCCTGACTGTACGAGCAACATATCATCTCTGCTGAGCAGAGGGGGCATAACAAGGGTATGTGGGCCCCTTATTGGGCCTGCAATGTGGTCAAAGAATAACCAATCTTAGTAAAGGTTATCTCAGTGCTATGAAGTTCTGCTGTAAGTCACATAAAATGCCCTAGGCAAAGCACCTCTGGGGCAACCCTTCCTTGGGACTCTTCCAGCTCAGATGTCTTTCTCATTTTTTCCCTTAAAACCTACTTTTGCTTTGCTCACCTTCCATTGCTCTCAAAGACCACCTGGTCCTGCTACTCTAAATTTTCTCACATGGATTTGAATATCTTTACTACTCTTGTTTCTTTCTGATGCAAATGCTACTCTCTACCACATACTCACCCCACTCCCAAAATCCTATTGAGCACAACTGTACCCAATATCTAACTACAAAACTTTTCTCCCATTATCCCCCTAACTCTCTACCTAATTCTCCCTACCCTCCCTTTCTTTGAGACAGGATCTTACTAGGTAACCAAAGCTGCCTTCAAACCTGCTAAGGAGATGGTCTTGACTCCTAAACCTCCTGCCTCACTTTCTCTCTCTTGCTCTCTCTTTTTTTTCAAGATAGGGTCTCACTGTAGCCCAGGCTGACCTGGAATTCACTATGCAGTGTCAGGGTAGCCTCAAACTGTCAGATCCTCTGCCTCCTGAGTGCTAGGATTAAAGGTGTGTGCCACCACGCAGGGCTTCTGCCTCACTTTCTCTAGTGCTGGGACTATAGACATATACCACCATGTGTGGCTCTCTAGCAGTCTAAAAAAATCAGACATGGGGGTTAAACTGCTTTCTCACTATTTATATGTATCCACAGATTAGTGCTGCTCTCAGCCTCAACCAGAGAAACTTCTTTATGCAATGGGCAATGATTAATCATAGCTGGTCACAGTGCTCAGAATAAGTGACTATTGAGAGTGCAACCCTAAACCTAACATCTCTATCACCCCCTCCAAAGCTCAGGAAATACTGTGAAGGTGGAGGGGGGCATAAAGAATTTAAGAGTTGGAAGATGGAGAGGAGTGCTATGGGAACACTATCTTGTGACCAACACTCATGAACTCATAGCAGTTGTGGTTTCCTCCCCAAGATCTGTTAAGATTCCATCATGAGGGCTAGAGAAATGGCTTAGCAGTTAAGGCGCCTGCTTGCCAAGCCTAAGAACGCCCGTTCGATTCTCCAGGTCCCACGTTTAGCCAGACGTAAAGATGCAAGGGCACAATCTCTGTCTCTCTCAAAAAAAGGGGGAGCTCATGAGATCTCACTCCTCCCAGAGGAGCTATTGCTGGGAAAGACGGAGTCATGTACTTTAGTGGTTTAGCCACTGGTAAACTCCCATGCTTCAGTTAATAATCCCCATCCCTATCCTTGCTCATGCAAGCAACTCTAATTTAATAGGTAAAAAGGACATGAAACTAGGAAGGGGGGCTAGCTGGGAAGAAGTTCAGTAGAAATGGGAGGTAGATAAGAGAAGTTGATGGGAGTGAATACGATCAACATATATAATATACATGTATGAAATTGTCAAAAAATTTAAAAACACAAATGAAGACTGGAGAGATGGTTTAGCAGTTAAGGCACGTGCCTGAGAAGCCTAAGGACCCAGGTTTGATTCTCCAGGTCCCACATAAGCTAGATGTACAAAGTAGAGCATGTATCTGGAGTTCATTTGCAATGGCTAGAGGTCCTAGTGTGCCCATTTTCTCTCCCTCTGTCTGTCTCTAATAAATAAGATAAAATAAAGGTGGATGCCATTCATGGCTTTAAAAAAAAAAAAAAAAAAAACTAAATGACAGAACTAAATGAAGAACATCCCATTCAATACTAGCTTCTTCAAATAATGGGACTTTATATGTGTACATGTTGATGTGTGTGTATGTGTGTGTGTGGATTAATCAGGATTGATCCAAGACCTAGTGCATTCTGAATGTACTTTCTACCACATACCTACACTCTTAGACTCTTGCTTTTTGTTTTAAAGATCAACTATAAATTAAGTAAAACCCTTGTAGTGGACATACATTGTTTTTCCTTGTTCATCTACACACCCAATCTATTTCTTATTAGGTAAAACTGAATATGAAAGGGCTGGGGAATAGTGCTGTAGTTTCCTAGTAGGCACAAGGTCCTGTGTTTAATCCCCAGCACTGCCAAAAAAAAAAAAAAAAAAAAAAACACACACACACACACACACACACACACACACACACAGATATAAAGGAGGATGGGGTAAAGGGAGAAATAAATAAGAGAGAAAAAAATCCCTGATTTTTACTGACCAAGAGTGAGCACATGTCCAAATTAGGTCAGAGAGACTTCTCTATTCCAGATGGGACTCTTAAGCCAAATGACACAAGCATGAAACACAGCTGAAACTGACGCATCTCAACACATTGAAAAGGCTTACTAATATCTCTGGTCTTCAAAAGACTTGGGATAATCTGCAATCCTGCAGCCTCTCAGTAATTCTCTTTCTTGAATTGGATTAGTCAAAATTGTTCTCTGTTGTTTATAACTGTGAGTCCGTCAGAGTACTGGACAACAACAGAAGCACTCTTCTATGTGTAGCATTCAGCTGTAAAACGTACAGTAGGGGCTGAAGCAATGGCTCAGCCGTTAAAGGCACTTGTGTGGAAAGCCTAATGGCCTGAGTTTGATTGTCCAGTACCCACATAAAGCTAGATGCATGAAGTGGAACTGGGGAAATGGCTTAGCGGTTAAGGCATTTACCTGAGAAGCCTAAGGACCCTGGTTTGATTCCCCAGGATCCACGTAAGCCAGATGCACAAGGGGGCACATGTATCTGGAGTTCATATGCAGTGGCTGGAGGCCCTGGCATGCTCACTCTCTTTTTAATCTCTGCCTCTTCCTCTCTCTCTTTCTCAGATAGATAGTCAGATAGATAGATAGATAGATAGATAGATAGATAGATAGATAGATAGATAGATAGATAGATGGATGGATGGATGCACAAAGTGGTACATGAATCTGGAGTAGGTCTACAGTGGCAAGAGGCCCTGGCATGCTTATTCATTCATTCTCAGTCTCTTCTTACTCTCTTTCATTTCCTTCCCTTCCTCCCTCCATCCTTCTGCTTGCAAATAAGTAAAATATTTTTAAAAAATAAAAAGTATAGTGCTGGAGAGATGGCTCAGCAGTTAAGGCTTACCTGCAAAACCTAACAACTCAGGTTGAACTCAGGTTCAATTCCCCAGTACCCATGTAAAAGACTGAACAGGGGCTGGAGAGATGGCTTAGTGGTTAAGGCATTTGCTTGCAAAGCCAAAGGATTCCAGTTTGACTCTCCACGGCCAAGGTAAGCCAGATGCACAAGGGGGCGCATACATCTGGAGTTCGTTTTCAGTGGCTGGTGGCCCTGGCACACCCATTCTCTTTCCCCCCCTCTGCCTCTTTTTCTCTCTCTCTCAAATAAATAAATAAATAAATAAGGACAGAACAAAGTAGGACATGCACCTGGAGTTCATTTGCAGCAGTTGAAAGCCCTGGCACAACCATTCCCTCTGTCTCTCTTTGAAAATAAGTAAAAGGTATAAAAGAGGGTTGGGGACATGACAGTTCAGTGGTTTAAGGTCCCGGTGTTTAAGGAATTCACAGAATCTATGTAAATGAATGCTGGGTGTGGGGCTGGGGAGATGGCTCAGCAGTTAAAGGCACTTGCTTGCATATGCATGCCTCCCAAGTGCTGGGATTAAAGGCGTGTGTCACTACACCCAGCTTCTTCTTCTTTTTTTAATTTGAACTATTATGTTTTTCATTTCTAGTATTTTAGATTGGTTTTTCTTCAGTATTTCTATTTACTTACTCATATCTTAAATAGACCTCCTTATTTCATTTAGCTGATTTCCTATGTTCACTTGAAATTCCTTTAGGAAATTTCTTTTATTGATACTTAACCATTTTTTAAAATTTTATTTATTTATTTATTTTTGGAGAGAGACACAGAGAGAGACAGACAGAGAGCGAGAGGGAGACAGAGATGGGCGCGCCAGCAGTCTCTCAGCTGCTATGAATGAAATCCAGATGTGTGTGCCCCCTTGTGGTCAAGTGCTGCATTGCGCCCTTGCGTCACTTTGCATCTGGCTAAATGTGGGACCTGGAGATTGGAACCACTGGAGATTGGAACCAGCGTTCTTAGGCTTAGGAGGCAGGCGCCTTAACCGCTAAGCCATCTCTCCAGCCCTTAACCATTTTTTTTAATCCTGTCAGTTTTTCATCTAATTCATTCTCACTAGAGGTCATTACTGTGGTATTTATAATTTTGGGAAGTATTATGTTGTCTTAATTTTATTTTTACAATACTGCCTTGGGATTTTCACATTGAGTTATTTCATTGCTTGGACTTTATCGCTGTATTCTTAGATGTAGAGATCGGAAGTTGTATGTTCAGAGTGGTAGCTCAAGGTGCCAGGTGTTACCTCTATATAACTCTCAGAGTAGAATACTAACAGCAGGGGTGACCCAAACTGGTAAACATGCCTGTTATGTGATTAGAGAATTAACAACAGTGGTCTTCTGGACTTCAATAATTGCTGTTGAGTCAACTAGCAAGGCTTTCTTTTTTTAATATTTTATTTTTATTAATTTATTAGAGAGAGAATGGGCACATCAGGGCCTCTAGCCACCTCTAGCAAACAAACTCCAGATGCATGTGCCACCATATGCATCTGGTTATGTGGGTTCTGGAGAGTCAGACCTAAGTACTTGGGTTTTACTACTGTAGCAGACAGCTTTAGGTCTACTGAGATGAACTTTCAGACCAGGCACTGTTATGGAGGAAGGGATTTACTAAAGCTTACAGATCCAGGGGAAGTTCCATAATGGCAAAAGAAGCTGGCCTGCCTTCACAGGACCAAACAGAGACAAAAGCCAGAAGCCACACAGCACAGCACACTTCATGAACTCCAGCTAGGCACACTTTGCATATCTTTAGATTGAAATCCTAAACCCATCACCATACCTTAAGATCCGCCCAGTGACACTACCTCCAGCCAAGTGGCTGCAGATGCAAACTATAAACTAATAAAACACTGAATATATTGGGGGCCATCTATTCAAACTACCACGGCTACTATTCTGCCATCATAACCAGAAGTTCTCCCTCTTCCTGGTTCTTAAGGTGGCAAGTTATCTTTCTGATGAAACTTGGGCATTTTTGTGTTGTCATGAGAATGACTCTTACGTGAAATTTCTGTTACAACTTGTTTTCTGATACCTCTCTGAAAGGGAAACTGTCTCACTGCCACCAGATGGAGAAATCTGGCAGGTTCCATTTTGCTTCTGTCGACAACCAAGAAGAGAACAACTCATTACTGCCAGGCAGGGATGAGTGTTCTGGTTCCTATGTCATTTCCACTGGCACAGATGAGATGATGGAGGAGAGGTAATCATTGCTGCCTGGTGAGCATGAGACTCTTGTCTCCTTACTTGGTCTGACACCATTCTGTAAGGGGTGGTGACCTGCCATGTTAGTCTGGACAGGATGCAAGCCTAGGTTTCTCTCCTGACTGTTGTTGGCATGGTTATGGGTGGCTGTCAGTGGTTTTTTCTAGGTGTTTTACTAAAGTAGAGCCTTGGTTTTCTGAACATTTTTTTAATGTTGCCAAACTGTCTTTCCTCATATTTTGGCTAGAAAGACAGTCTTTTGTGCTGTCTGTACCTGTTAGTATTCCAAATAGCTAGATGCTACATTCTTCAGTCCAACTCTAAAGAAAACCCTAGAAACTCCTGCTGATCATCATGAATGACCATATCTGCTCTTCTCTTCCTCTTTCAGAGTCACATATTTTATAAATAATGCCCAACTTTTTTAGTTAGGCTGCGTGGGAAGAATAGGAAAATGTACGGCTACTCCTACCCAAGTTCTAAAATTTTACATGTTAGGGGAAAATTCAAAATAATATTGTGGGATATGCGAATCAAATTACAAGGTCAGTTAAATTTTTATTGGACTCAAGCTCTATTTGCATAATTCCTATTGCTGCTCTCATGCTACTACAAATTGAGTAATTATAACAAAGACTATAGCTCACAACACTGACAATATCTACAAATTGGCCCTTTAGAGAAAAACTTTACCAATTCCTGACCTCAACACTCATCATCAACAAGAGATACACCACATATTATATACCTTCTGATAAAGAAACCCAATATTGTCTACATATGGTCCTGAGGTTCTATGGGAATCAAATCAAGAAACTAACTTCTAGATTGACAGTTTCCACTATGATATAAGAGGTCAATCTACTGTCATAACAACAGTAAGATTACATTTGCTTTTTTAGCTCTGATTCTTTCACAATGTTTTCCAGAAGTTCCATGAAACGACCTATTAAAACAGATTCAATGCCAGCTGTCAGCAGAGATATTCTAGATTAAAGGTCTTGCAAAAAACATTTTAAGTTACTCTTCTTACTAATTTTTTGAAAAATAATTACAAAATATATTATTGGGCTGGAGAGATGGCTTAGTGGTTAAAGCACTTGCCTGTGAAGCCTGAGGACCCATATTCGACTCGCCAGATCCCACATTAGCCAGATGCACAAAGGTGAGGCAAGTGCAAGGTAACACATGCCCACTAGTTGGTGCAAGTGTCTGGAGTTCAATTGTGGTGTCTGAGGCCTTGGCATATCAATTCTCTCTCCCCCTCTGTCTCTCTCCCTTTCACTCTCACTGTCTCTAAAATTAAATAAATAAATAAATAAATAAATAAATAAATAATTTAGTTTAACATGTAAAAAGTTTTCTAAATGTTAAACTTAGAGAAGCTCTTCAGTGTTTTTGTTTTATTCTGTATGTATGTATTTGCAAGCAGTGAGAAAGAGAGAGAGAAAAGAACAGAGACAAAGAGAATGGGTGTGCCAGGGCCTCCAGCCACTGCAAATGAACTCCAGGTGCATGTTATGTGGCTACTGGGGAATCAAACCCACGTCCTTAGACTTTGCAAGCAAGTGCCTTAACACTGAGCCATCTCTCCAGCCCTCTTCAGAGTTTTTTTTTCCCTTTGGTTTTTCGAGGTAGGGTCTCACTCTGGCCCAGGCTGACCTGGAATTAACTATGTAGTCTCAGGGTGGCCTTGAACTCAAGGCAATCCTCCTACCTCTGCCTCCCAAGTGCTGGGATTAAAGGCGTGTGCCACCACACCCGGCTCTTCAGAGTTTTTAACCTGTCTTTGTACTGCTTAAACAGAATACCAGAAGTAGTATAATTTATAATGAACAGGACTTATTTTGTCAAAATTCTGGAGGCTGTAAAGTTCAAGATCAAAATGTTAGCACCTGGTGAGTAGCTTTTTGCTTTGTCATCCTATCTTGAAGTCATAAGATCAAAACAGCAAAAAGAGAAAGAACTCCCATTTTTATATAATGGCATTACTGCCATTTCAAAGATCTCTTTACATTGTTACATAGGCAATTAAATATCAACATGAATTTTTCAATTTATTTATCTGCAAGCACAGAGAAAGAAAAAAGAGAGATACTGGGAGATAGAGAATGGGTGCACCAGAGCTCCAGCCACTACAATCTCCAAATGCACGCATCACTGTGATCTGGCTTTATGTGGGGAGTACAGAACTGAACCCAGGTCCTTAAGCTTTGCAAGCAAGCACCTTAACCACTGAGCCACCTCTCCAGTCCTGAATTTTTAAGTATTTTAAAAAATTGTTTGTGGGCTGGGGAAATCACTCACTGGTGAATGATATTTATTTGCGAAGCTTGATAGCCTGGGTTCAATTCCCCAGTACCCATGTAAAGGCAGATGCACCAAGTGGCACATGCATCTTAGAGTTTGTTTGTAGCAGGAAAAGGCTTTATCACAACCATACTCACTGTCTCCAAAATAAATATATTTTTAAATTTATTTGTGTGTTTGTGTGCATGCACAGATGTAACTAGGTCTCTTGCTTCTGCAAACAAATGCCCATTCAGCTTTATGCACAAGGCTCTAGGTTCAATCTGAAGCAAGTCCAGAAAATGAGCAACAGCCGGGCATGGTAGTGCACACCTTTAATCCCAGCAATTGGGAGGCAGAGGTAGGAGGGTTGCCATGAATTTGAGGCCACCCTGAGACTACATAGTGAATTCCAGGTCCCCTTTCACAGATCCAAGCAGAAAATCATCACTAAAAAGCAAGCAAGAAGGGGCTGAAGAAATGGCTTAGCAGTTAAGGCATTTGCCTGCAAAGCCAAAGGATCCCAGTTTGACTCTCCAGGTCCCACATAAGCCAGATGCACAAGGGGGTGCATGCATCTGGAGTTTGTTTGCAGTGGCTAGAGGCCCTGATGCACCCATTCTCTCTCTCTCTCTGCCTCTTTCTCGCTCTCAAATAAATAAATAAATAAATAAAATATGGGGGGGAAAAAAGCAAGCAAGCACACCTCAGGAACTCTAGGCAAAGCTCAAGCACTTTGCATATCTTTAGACTGGAATTACAAATCTACCTCTACACCTTAGGGCTGGTCCTGCCCACAGTGACACCTCCTCCAATCAGGTGACTGGAGATGCAAATTACAAGCTCTTAATAAATTATCGAGTCAATTGGGGGACAATCATTCAACCCATCACAGTGGGAAAATCAAGTTCAGAAGGAAGGGGTGTGATATGTTTGGCAATAAAACCAGATAAGCTTCAGAATACTGGTGAATACGCTGGGGATGTAGCACAATTGGTAGAGTACTTGTCTAGCATGCACAAAGGCCTAGAGTCAATTCTCAGCACCTCAAAAAAATCACTGCACTTGGGAGAACGCAAGAAAATCAAGGTCATCCTCATCTACATAGTAAATTCAAGGCCAGCCAGAGCTACATGAGACCCTGTCTCAAAAACAAAACAAAACAAAAAAAACACTGGTTGGGCATGCAAAACAAACAAAAAGACCTTGAAACCTAGGAAAAGAAGTCACTCACTCTTCTCAACTAGTGACATGAACGAAGAAAAAATAAGGCTGTACAGGAAGCTTGCTCTAACACCCATAAGCCTGTCCCCAACTGCCTCCAGAAGGCTCCGATACCCAAACGGCCATCAGCTGGGGACCTAGCACTCACAACACACAAGCTGATGGGGGTACCTGAAGCAAACCACCACATGGCCCCCATAAACTGATAACCATACATGATATAAAATACAATGCATTCGTTTCAACTTTAAAAGTCCCTATAGTTTTTATCAATCCCATTCCTGTTCACATACTCCCATTCTCCAAAGGTCCCTTAACTGAGCTATAATACAAAAACAAAACAAAACAAAACAAAAAAAAAATAATGACACAAATAAATATTCGCACAACAAAAGATGGCAGTGGGCATAGCAAAGAAGTATTCAACCAATACAAGATGTAAAACAAACAGGGAAAGCATCAACCTCTGTAGCTCCAAGTCTGACAATTCTAGCCAGTGACAGATCTTAAAGTCTAATAATTCTAACCAGAGATGAGTCTCTGGAATCCCAATTCTAACCCTCTAGCTATGCCACTCACAGTCCCAGAAAACTTCATCTGATGCTGGCAGCTTTCCTCAGAAGCCATCCCATAGTCCTGGCATATCCACTAAACTCTCTCAACCTACAGTTCATCCTCATGGCTCCTTTGGGCCTCCAAGCAGGTAATCTAACAAGCCTGCTTTACACTGCACATGGCCATTTCCAAAATACAAAACCATGTTGCAAATTCAATGACCCTCTCTTTCCTGCATTTGTTATACTCCATAATACCAGGTAGGCTACCAATTTCTTAATTTAGGATGGAAATAAAGCAGACTTTGAAGAACAGGACACTTCTTCAGCATTCCTTAAAGAGTCTGCATTCTTTTTGTCCCAATGCAGATCAGCAGGCCCAACCTCAATGGTTGTAATCTCTCAAACAATTGCAGCTGAATGGGCACCAGTTTTAGCCCAACGATTTCATTTCTTTCTGTGTATCTTTCTGCTCACACCAGTCCATTTCTATGCAATACAACCCTGTACAAGTTCTAAAGACACAGAAAGAATGCAGTAAGTCTCTCACACAAAATGCTTCTAGCCCAGTCCCAAAAAAGTTCTTTCTTCCTCCCCTCATAAACCTAACGTCACAGTCCATAGTTCTTACTGCTTTCAGATCTTTCAACTCTGACTAGAATCCATCAAGCTGTACTTACAGCACTGCAAGGTATTTCTTAGGCCAACGTTTCAAATTCTTCCACATCCCTCCTGCAAATATGTTTCAAAAGGCCAAAAGCCAGCAGGGCGTGGTGGCGCACACCTTTAATCCCAGCACTTGGGAGGCAGAGGTAGGAGGATTGCTGAGAGTTCGAGGCCACCCTGAGACTACATAGTGAATTCCAGGTCAGCCTGAGCTACAGTGAGACCCTATCTTGAAAAACCAAACAACAACAACAACAACAAAAAGGCCAAAAGCCACAGTTCCTAACATCAACAGCCCCACTTCTTAGAAACAATGTTACTGTTGCAGTTAGCTTTGCATTGGGGCACAAAGAACCAGACCAAAAGCAGCTTGTGGGAGGAAAGGGTGTATTTTGGCTTAGAGACTCAAGGGGACGCTCCATGATGGCAGGTGAAAACATGGCATGAGCAGAGAGTGGACATCACCTCCTAGCCAACATCAGGTGGGCAACAGCAGCAAGAAAGTGTACCAAACACTGGCAAGGGGAAGCTGGCTATAACTCCCATAAGCCTGCCCCCAAAACACTGCCTCCAGGAGGCTCCAATTCCCAAATTGCCACCAGCTGGGAACCTAGCAATTAGAACACATAAGTTTATGGGGGACATCTAATCAAACCACCACAGTATGCAACAAAGTTTTATAAAGATGGCCTGTGTCAGAACACAGTCTTAAATTTCAGGTTCTGAATTTGACCTTATTTGTTAGGAGAAAAGAAAGTTTATGGAGGCTTGGATGTAACTCAGTTGATAGAGTGCTTGCCTGCTATGCATGAAGTGCTGGTTTCAATCCCCACCATCACATAAAACTAGGCCTACTGGCACATGCCTGTAATCCCAGCACTCAAGGGAGGTCATCGCTGTTTACTTAGCAAATTTAAGGCCAGCCTGGGATATATCAGACCCTGTCTCAAAAACAAATGTATTGTTAGGTATGGTGGTGTATACCTTTAATCCCAGAACTTGGAAGGCAGAGGTAGGAAGGATCACCCTGAGTTGGAGGCCACCCTAAATAGCTGAAACCAATACAAATGTTTGAACAATTTAAACTCAAAAGCAAGGAGTGTAGCTTCAAACCTTTTAAATATTATTAAGTACACAGGGACTGGACCTTGAATAATAATATACACTATCCTTAATCTACTGCATTGAGACAGAGGGTCAGCCAGCTGTGGCAAAGATTACAATTGCTACCAAATGACTATGCTCAGAAATATCACGCCCTCAAGAACAAATTTCACTAAAGGAGTCAATCCACTTAAAGGGAAGGGCATCTGGGATTGGTGATGTTATTCATATGTGGTCCTGATTTTGCAGGTATAGAAGAAGCATGATTAAAGGAGGCATGGATTCATAGTTCTAAAGAGCTGCTGAGGTCAGGCAACGTGTGGCCCGGTCAGAGTCCCTGCAAAAAAAGCCCAGTGAAGCAGGGCAATGTGGCGCATACCTTTAATCCCAGCACTTGGGAGGCAGAGGTAGGGGGATCACCATGAGTTCAAGGCCACCCTGAGACTACATAATGAGTTCCAGGTCAACCTGGGCTAGAGTGAAACCCTACCTTGAAAACCAAACAAACAAACAAACACCCAGTGAGGACAGTGTGTGGATCTGTGAAAGTAAAGCCTAAATTGTAATGCAGACCCCCATGATGTTGGAGATGCCAGACCATGAGATGTATTCTAAAGAAATTTATAGCTGGACTGAGAGAGGCTCTGGGTTCTGCAGATAGCTGAGCTGGAGGGACAAGATGACCTAATCCCTTTAGAGCCTAGATGATTACATCACAAGTCCAGATGCTACACGTGGAGCTTCAGCATTTGGTGTTTGCTCTGATGAGTTTTTTCTTGCTCTGGTCTGATCTTTCCTTGCTTTGTCCCCATTCCTCCCTTTTGGAATGGGAATGTTTGTTCTGTGTTATGGTATGATGGAAGCATGTAACTTTTGTTGTTCCATGAGGGTTTACAGTTAGTACACAGCTAGTATACCTTGTCTACTTTATCTTACCCGACCTTCTACATCCAGTAAAACCCTATACTATGTTGTCCTAATGTGGAACCTGGTTCTCGTACTGTCAAATGCACATGGTGAGCATTCATATTACTTCCTACAACTACTTTTCCCTTCCTTCCTAAGGAACACATTATTCCTAGCTGACTATCAGAGATTTCATTATCTGTAGTTTCCCTAACCCTTGTGGTAAAAGTCATTGCAGACTCATCAAGCTTAAAAAAAAAAAAAAAAAAAACAAGATGCAAGAAAAATGCCTAGGTCTCTCCCTCCACAACTCACACATACACACAGTAAGCTCAAATGTGGATATGTTCAATATGGTCACATAAAAGAGACAAGATATCAAGATGAGGGGTCTACTGCTGAAAGAGGTACAGCATATAGCATCAGGCAGTGTAATCTTGCTTTATGCACCTTAAGGTTTTAGGAGCATAATGTGGCAACAAGTAATGTAAATGGTGCTCCTATGGCTGGGAAACCACAGCTAAAAGAATAGCTTTAAAAGCTGTAAAGTAGGGCTAGAGAGATGACTTAGCAGTTAAGGTGCTTGCCTGTGAAGTCTAAGAACTCATATTCAAACCTCCAGGTCCCACGTAAGCCAGACGCACAGTGACACAAAGTATGCAATGTCGCACATGTGCAAAAGGGGGCCACACACATCTGGAGTTCATTTGCAAAGGCTTAAGGTCCTGGTGCACCCATTCTCTTTCCCTCTCTGCTTCTTTCTCTGTTTCTCTCTCAAAATAAATAAATAAAAAGCTGTAATATCAACAATGATTTTGAGATGTTTCTCTTCTAGTTCAATACAAACCTACCTAAAAATATGACCTGTACTGAGGCTTAGTTAAATGAGTATCTGAAGAACAAATGCAACATTGCAAAATAGACTTGTAGAGTAGCGCTCTGCTTTCTCCTTATGAATTTCCAAGGTTAGTGAGTTTCTCTGCCAGCTAGAGACTCTGGCGCTCCCATTCTCTCTATCTGACTCTCTCTCTCTCTCTCTCTCAAACAAATAAATATTTTTAAAAAACAAGCTCAACTAGAAAATTTTCAGTGAGTTGTTGGCCAGAGAGGTCACAGATACCTCTAAAACATTACAGGCCATTGCCAAGGCCCTTGGTTTCCCACCAGGAATATATGGTAAGACCCTATTGCTGAAGACTCCACATACTTAAGCTACAAGGTCACTGAGAAATCCTGCTGGAGCTGAGCTGAAAGCTTCCTCCATGTGGACCAGCTGACAGAAAGCTGGAAAAAGCTGCACTGCATGCAGTTCAATGGGAGAGAGAGAAAACACCAGTGAACACTGCAAGCTTTAAATTTGGCCAGCCAGGCCAAATGAGACAACAGGTACAATAGTAGCATGTCTGTTACGGGGGAAACCAATCGCTCTATAACTGGACTGGAGGCCGGCTCCCCGGAAGGGAATACATCCATGATATTGAAAGCCTACAACAGGGGTAATCATGAGCCCTAGGGGTGTAATGTCTGCTGGTGCGTGGCTAAATGTATATACTATGCTCACCAAACTGCCCAGTAAGCACTTCTCTTAATGTTCATACCCATATATTAATGCTACTCTCACTTTTGGTTAGAGAAGCTTCTCTTTTCAGATGGTGGCGACCTTGGGATGACTCAGAAGGTACCATGGTGCTAAGAAGGGACAGAGGAATGCTCAGCACTGAAACATTTCTAACACACCTTCCAAGGCTCAGGGTCCATTGCGGAAGAGGTGGAGGAAAGAATGTAAGAGCCAAAGGAAGAGTAGGACTCCTTTCAACATGCTCTTCCAGACACAAAATGGCCTGGATATCCATGACCTCGCAGTGCCTGACACTACCTACACAAGACCATCATATTTAGTGGAAAAGATGATGACATCAAAATGAAAGGAGAGACTGAGAGGGGGAGGGGATATGACAGAAAGTGGAGTTTCAAAGGGGAAAGGGGGGGAGTACAATGGGTTATTGTCTACAATTAAGGAAGCTGTCAATACAAAACTAAATAAATTAAATAAATTTTTTTAAAAAGCTTATTCTCAGTACTCACTCTTATCTAAGAAAGAGCTAGCCACAAGATGAGCCAAGAGTATCCCACTGAGGAAAGGAGTAGGAATGATAAAACAAAACAGTACAATCCAAATGGGTAGTTTTCTCTAAGCTTGCAGAGAACAGATAAAGAACTAAGGTTTTTTTTTTTTTTTTGAGGTAGGGTCTCACTCTAGCCCAGGCTGATCTATAATTCATTATGTATTCTCAGGGTGGCCTAGAACTCACAGCACTCCTCCTACCACTGCACCACCATACCCAGCTTCTAAGGTAATTTTTCTACCATCAAATTTTCACTGGCTTTCTTTAAAATCAACTCAATTCCCTACCTTACAAGCAGGCATGGAACACTGAAGTTATAGGAAGCCACTCCGTGCCATGACAGTTACTCTATTCATGACACTGGCCCAGCGGGGACTAAGTAAAAGTCCTCAAGTTGCTTTCCCATGTTGTTCTTCAAGTTTCAGTTATTAAAACTACCCAAGAGTAGAAAGTACACACTACATGTATTCAGTATATATATTTTAATATTTTATTTATTTATTTTGAGATAGAAAAAAGAGGAAGATAGAGAGAATAGTGCCAAGGCCTCTAGCCACTATAACCAAACTCTAGATGCATGTGCTACCTTGTGCATCTGGCTTTACACGGGTACTGGGGAATCGAAGCTGGGTCATTTTGCTTTGGTGGCAAGCACCTTAAAGTTTAAACCATTTCTTGAGCCCTCAATAAAGATTTTTAAGGAAAACCCTTGGAAATTTCTTTTCATATTTTTATTTATTTATTTGAGGGAGAAAGAAGAAAGAGTAAGTATGGGTGTGCCAGGGGCCCCCATCCCTGCAAACAAATTGCAGATGCATGTGCCACTTCATGTATCTGGTTTTATATGGGTTCTGAGGAACTCAACCCAAACTGCCAGGCTTCCCTCCAGCCCCTAGAAATATTCTTTTTTAGCTATACAAATCCTATACCTCCTTATGATTTAGGACTATCTCTTAAAGTGGTTCTCAGTGTGGTCTACAAGATCTTCAAGGGTCTGCAAAATCAACACTATTTTCACAATAATACTAAGATACTGGGCTGGAGAGATGGCTTAGTGGTTAAGGCATTTGCCTGTAAAGCCTAAGGACTCAGGTTCGATATCCCAGGACCCACGTAAGCCAGATGCACATGGTGGCACATGTGTCTGGAGTTCATTTGTAGTGACTGGACACCCTAGAACACCCATTCTCTCTATCTTCCTCTTCCTGTCTCTGCTTCTCTCTCAAATAAATAAAACATTAAAAAAGAAGAAAAAAATTTTAAATAATACAAAGACATCACTAAGAAGTTATGTAGCCTTTTGCATTGCATTGACACATTGAGAGTGCAAAAGTGATAATGAGTGGTACAACTTCTGGCCTCCTAAGACTAATGAAGGCAGTGGTAATATATCCTTTTTTTTTTTTTTTTTTTTTTTTTTTTTTTTGAGATAGGGTCTCACTCTAGCCCCATGCTAACCTGGAATGAAGTCTCAGGCTGGCCTCCAACTCTCAGCAATCATCCTACTCCTGCCTCCCAGTGTTGGGATTAAAGGAGTGTGCCACCACACCGGCATCAAATTCTTTACCTACAGGAAAAGAACATCAATTCCACCTTTGGACAGTTCCACCTTGGGTGTCCTTGATGAAGCAGACACTCTGGAAAAATCTTCATAAACAGCTAAATATACAATTACTATACAACTGTCTTATCTTGAACACTTAGATCAATGAAAGGAAAACTTACATTCACACTTAAAATCTGTCCATGAACTTTCACAATAATTACATTCTTAACTTCCCAGAATTGTAAATACCTAAATGTTCTTCAGATAAATGGTGTCACAAATTGTTGAACACCCATTCCATGGAGGACTACTCAGCAATAAAAAGGAACAAACATACAGTAAATACTATGTAATTCCACTTACACAAAGTACTCAGCAGTTAAAACTAGAGAAAAAAATAAAAAAGAAAGTACAATGGTGAGGCCAGTTGTGGTGGTGAACACCTTTAATCCTAGCACTCGGGAGGCAGAGGTAGGAGGATCACCATGAGTTCAAGGCCAGATTGAGACTACATAGTGAATTACAGGTCAGCCTGGGCTAGAACAAGACAATACCTGGAAAAAAAAAAAGGAAAGAAAAAGAGAAAGAGAAAAAGAAAGAACAAATGAATGAACACTGGTGGTTTTTCCAAGAGCTGTGTGGAAGAATGATGAGCTGCTGTTAAATGTATACAAGAGTTTGTTTTGTAAGACAAAAGTGAGTTTTAGAGCTATCTCTGATGGTGATGACTTCACAATAATATGGATGAATGTAATGCCAAAAAAAGAAAGAAGGAAAGGAAGAGGAAAAAAAGAAAAGAAATGGAGCCTGGCATGGTAGCTCACATCTGTAAACCTGTAATCCTAGTAGGTGGAAGGATAGGCAGGAGAACTACTGCAAAATTGAGGCCAGTCTGGACTCAAAACACAGCAAAAAAAAACGTTACGGGATTGTCAATAAGAAATTCAGAATGGCCAGGCATGGTGGCACAGGCCTTTAATCCCAGCACTCAGGAGGCAGAGGTAGGAGGATCGCTGTGAGTTCAAGGCTAGCCTGAGACTAAAGAGTGAATTCCAGGTCAGCATGGGCTAGAGGGAAACCCTGCCTTGAAAACCCAAAACCAAAAACAAAAACAAAAACAAAACAAAACAAAAAAGAAAACTGGGACAGGAGAGATGGCTCAGGAGTTAAGCCATCTGTCTTCAAAGCCTAATGACCTGGGTTTAGTTCCCCAGTAGCCACATAAGACCAGATACACAAAGTGACACATGCATCTGGAATTCTTTTGCAGTGCCTAGAGGCCCCGGCATGGACAGGCGCATGCATGCTCTATCTCCCTACTTACAAATAAATAAATAAAAATTTTAAAGAGAAATTCAGGATGAGAAGGGGATGAGATCAGGAAAGAACACTGGATCCGGGAGAGACTTGAGGTCTTACAAGGAAATCACTGCATTATATTCTCTGTGCTTACACTGCGTATTCATTCTTCTTTACATCCCACAGATTTTCAATTCCCTATCAACTTAACAGTCAATGCATTTTTTTTTTAAAGGAAAAACGTCCATGACACAGCAGAACAAATTATTAACTCGGACCCTCTTCCTTGGTACCTGAGACCAAATGGTAAACATGCATGAAGTCTGCTGTGTACCAAAGTAGGCTGATTGTCTCAAGGGGAAAAAAAGTGCATGTGATTAAATATTGAACTGCATTAGATGTGCTTTTCATGAAATATGCAAAAACTGACAGAGGTAGTGATTTAGACTTACATTTGGCAGACACTTCCTTGAAACTGAATAGGAGCCAGTCACTTTGGGGGCAAAACTGACAGTATTTTGTTGTGAGAAATATCAAGTTTTCCACTAAAAGCCAGAATGTTCAAAAACTTTTATCTGCCTTGAATTTGACAGCTTCCCCCAAATGTAGAAACTTTAATAAAACATTAACCAAAATGTGTTAGCATTTGGGACCTGTCTAGTGGTCTGAACCAACAAATGTTATAACGGGTCCATTCAAGCTTCAAGACACACTCAGGAATCTTAAGTTTAATTATTAAAACCCCAATGATTCAGCTACATATTTCACATCAAAACTAACTTTAAAAAACCACTACTTTGCTGGCTGTGGTGGCTGATGTCCAACACTCAGGAAACTGATGTAGGAGAATAGCCTTGAGTTCAAGGCTAGCCTGGAATAAAAAATGGACTCCAGATCAGCGAGGGCTAGAGTGAGATCCTGCCTCAAAAAGAATAAGAAAAGAAAAGAACAGAACAGGGCTGAAGAGATGGCTCTGCAGCTAAGCTGTTTGCCTGCAAAGCCTAATGAGTGGAGTTTGATTCCCCAGTACTCATGTAAAGCCAGATGCACAGTGGTGCATGCATCTGGAGTTCATTCACAGCAGCTGGAGGCCCTGGTATGCCCATTCTATCTTTCTCTCTTGCAAATAAATAAAAATATTAAAAAAGAAAACACAAAAAAAGGGGCTGGAGAGATGCAGTGGATAAAGCACTCACAGGTCAAGCTGGAGTGCCAGAGTTCAATTCCCAGACCCCATGTAAACAGCTGGAAGCCATGGAAGGCTTCTTTAATTCCAGCATGCTGACACTGATGGTGAGATGGGAGGCAGACAGGCAAATTACCCAGAAGCTGGTGACAGTCCAGCAAAGAACAGCAGAAAGAGAATCCAGAGCTGAGAAACCTTGAGGTGAACAGGTGAGAACCAAGCCGAAAAGTTGGCTTATGACCTCCACATGCATCTCTCACACACAAGCACGTGCACACACACAAATGAATAAACGAAAACCCACCACTTATAAAGTTCTGCTGTAGTAACAAAGAATATTCACAATTACCTGGAAAGGCTATTAAAACTCCACTCTTCAAACTACGCATCTGCATAAGACTGGATTTCCTTGACACAGTTCAATCAAAACACATCACAAGCCGGGCGTGATGGAGCACGCCTTTAATCCTGGCACGTGGGAGGCAGAGGTAGGAGGATCGCCGTGAGTTCAAGGCCACCCTGAGACTACCAGTGAATTCCAGTCAGCCTGGACTAGAGAGAAACCCTACCTCAAAGAAAAAAAAAAAATCACAGCCAGGCGTGTGGCACATGCCTTTAATCCCAGAAAATGAGAGGCAGAGGTAGGAGGATCACTATGAGTTCGAGGCTAGCTGGGACTACAGAGTGTTCCAGATCAGCCTGGGCTAGACTGAGACACTACCTCGAAAACAACAGCAAATCATCATCATCATCATCATCAAGAGTGCAAAATAAAAGAATCCAGCTTTTCTTCTACTAGGCCAGGTGTGGAAGGGATTTGCAACGATTTCTTATCTAGCTTTTCTGTTTAGTACAGGCTCTCTTCAAAAGAATGTGTTATGCATGTTAACATTATCACGAATTATTCAATGAATAAACGTTAGACGTCCGTTTTCACTTCTAATACAGCAAGTGTCTTTGGACACCAAGTCTCTGAGATCCACCGGTCTGGTTCAGATTCCAAGTGACAGAACGGATAAAGCAAACCCTATTTATACACGTGGCGCAGCAGCGAGCGCGCCCGGCGCCGGCGCCGCACGGACCCCGCGGCAGCAGCACGGCACACCCCTTCCGGCCGCGAGCCGCGCGTGGCCCCCGCCCCGCCCGGGCCGCCCGCCAAGGCCAGGCCGCCCGCGGATCGGGGCGGGAGGCCGCGGGGGTGGGGAAGGCCGCCCTCCCGTCCTCCCCGGCCGGTCCCAGGCCCTGCGAGGTTCGGGAGGAGCGGCGGCCGACGTGGCGGGCTGCGGGCCGTTACCTGTTGGTCATTCCGGCCGCCACGCCCAGCATCTCTCCGCCGTGGACGTCTGGTCGCCCTGCAGCCCAGTCCCGCGCCGCCCTAGCCGCACCCTGCTCTCCAGTCGCCGTCGCCGCGGCCCGCAGAGCCCCAGCCCGGAGCAGGAAGGGTAGGCGGGGCCGGGGCGTGGAGGCCGCCCCAGGCCGACCAATGGCGCGCGCTGGGACGAGGCTCGGCGGGGCGGGGACCACCGCCCATGCGCGGCCTCCGAGCTCGCGCCGGCTGCGGCCTGGCCCCGCCCACATCTGCATGGCTCCGCCCCGCCTGTCAGGTCGGGCTCCGCCTGGCGACCTGGCCCCGGGGCGCCCGTGGGTGGTGGGCGCGTCCTCCTGGGCTCTCCCGGAGCTCCCAGGTGGGCGTCTCACCGCTCCTTGTTGGAAATGTGACAGAGCGTGACCGGGGGGACGGACCAGAGCCTCCTTGGCTCGAGACACCCTTGCGGACCGCGTGGCTCTGGCCACAGGACGTGGACATGCCCAGGGCTCCACCCGCGCCGGCAGGGAGGGGGCTGGGGGCTGGCAAGCGAGACTTCCGGAAGGAGGGGCTCATCTAGATTGGGGACCTCTGGGAGTGCACAAGCCTGCAGACTTTCAGATGCGCTCGCAGAAAAAAAATTTTTCTTCTGAGTACACCCTTTAAAATATTACTGAGAGTGCTTTGAGTGTGTGTATACACAATATATAGGCAATCATAAATACTAAATTTCGTCTTAAATGAAATTTTGATAATAGAACAAAAATGAATGAAAGTTATGGACACCTCTGTTTTCCTTCTGAGAAACTATACAGCTGAGTATTAAGAAATTCAATCCTACATTCTAGAGCAAGTAATTACTTTTCCAAGTTTTCTTTGTGGTAGACATCGGTCAACCACAGAATCAGAAAAGCACTATGACGATGCATGACTACTTTAAAGCCACTAACTGAAACCAAGACGCACCCAAGTTTTGGCCAACTTATCCTGAAAAAAATTTTTTTTTCCTGTTTGGAAACAATTATTAGGTTTTTTTTTTTTTTTTTTTTTTGGGTATTTCTAGGTAGGGTCTTGCTCTAGCCCAGGCTGACCTGGAATTCACTCTGTAGTCTCAGGGTGGCCTCAAACTCATGGCGATCCTTACCTCTGCCTCTCAAGTGCTGGGATTAAAGGCGTGCGCCCCCACACCCTGCTCAAAAGAAACATTTTTAAAATATGATTTACTTTCTTTCCCACCTACATTAATCTGCATTAGACAAGCACATAATACAAAGGCAGGGAAAGCTATTTTCTACCTAAAACAAATAACTCTCCTGTATTTTCAGTACCAGTTGCCTTTCAATATATTTTAGCCTTTTTTTTAAAAGATTTTTTATTTTTATTTATTTATTTATTAGAGACAGAATGAGAATGGGCATGCCAGGGCCTCTAGCCACTTCAGACGAACTCCAGACACATGTGCCACCATGTGTATCTGGCTTACATGAGACCTGGAGAATTGAACCAGGGTCCTTAGCAGGCCCATTAACTGCTAAGCCATCTCCCCAGCCCCTCATTTTATTTTTATTACAACAGAAGAAACAATGTACAGTGAGCAGTATTGTGCATTAATTAAGTCTTGTAGTCAGGCTGACCTAGACTCAAACTCCTGCAGTCACATGCTAAGTGCCTTTTTGCATAATAATTTGCTTTCTGTCAACATTTTATAGATTCTTAAAAAATGATTTGTTGCCTCCTTAAAGTATATAGACCCTTATCATTTTTTGCCTTTCCTTTGTTTCCTGCATGGGATCCTTCATATCATAGCATTCCTCATGTGTAGTAAGCAATCACTGTTATCACTGAACTACACCCTCTAGCCCTATACTTAACATAATGCACATAATGTTAAGAGAAAAGCCTGCACTGGGAGGATGTTGTGCAAGATATTGCTGGGTAAAGGATAGTTTAGCATTCCTAAAATTTTACTCCACTGAGCTGTATATGAACAATCCCATTACTCACTCCCACAATGTTGTTATGTATCATGAGGTCAGTAAAATCTCATAAGCATATGACTTTATCATATTCTCTAGTGGCTTACATCCTATTATAAAGCTGGCTGGGTAAATAAAAATTACTGCATCACACAGAGAAAGAGAGAGAGAGAGTAATGTTGTGGTTTGAATGTCAAATATAGGCTCATGTTTTTGAACATTTGATGACCAGCTGGTAGCACAGATGAAGTAGAGCCTTGTTGGAGGAAGTGGATCACTGGGTATAGCCTTGAGATTTTATAGCCTGGCTCCACTTCCTGTTTACCCTCTCCTTCTTGACTCAGGCTAAAATGTGAGAGCCAGCCTGCCATGCCTTCCTCACCATGAAACTTCCCCTCAAAACTGTAAGCTGAAAATAAACCCTTCCCTTCCTTAAAGTTGTTTCTGGTTTGTTCACAGTAATGAGAAAGCCACTGATACGTGTACATATGGGAAACGGGGGGAGGGGAGTCATGATCTTGATAGTTTCTTGTATTTTTAAACTTGAGGTGCATGGCATTTGATTAATTATAATACATAATAATATAATGACTTACTTTCATCTTTGGCCCATGAATGGCCCACTTAGTTGTTTTGTTAACATAGCTGATTATTTTTTAAAAATAATTTCTTTTATGTGTTTATTTTTTTATTTATTTTAGAGTGATAGAGAGAAAGAAGCAAATAGAAAGAGAGAGAATGGATGTGCCAGGGCCTCCAGCCACTGCAAACGAACTCCAGATGCATGTGCCCCCTTGTGCATCTGGCTTACGTGGGTACTGGGGAATGGAGCTTTGAACAGGGGTCCTTAGGCTTCACAGGCAAGCGGTTAACTGCTAAACCATCTCTCCAGCTCCATACCTGATTATTTGACAGAGGAAGACCCATCTACTCAAAATAAAAATTAGTAATTTTCATAGTAATGTTCATGAATACATGGTCATACACTGAGACCACTTCTCTGCTTCTTTCTAGCCAAGGCATGGGGCTTTTTGAATTTCCTGTTTACCATTTCCTTGATTTTCATTTTATGTAATTTTGAGGGTACTAGACAAGTGTTTTACCCCTGCCCTACATCCCCAGTCTCCTTTGGGTAGTTTTTATTGCATCCATATGTATTCTTGAATGGATACATATACACACACATACATAACTGTAAGCAAATAAGATATATGTATTATATACAAAGTTAGTTGGCTTAGGTTTACAAAAGGAATATGCTATGTAAAACCCATTAAAACTTTTTAGTTGGTATTATATTATTAGCCTTTTTCCTCTCTTTCTTTTGCTTCTAGCCAGGACGTCAGCAGCCTCCTCCACCACATTCTTCTGCCATAATGTACTGTTCTGCCACACATGCAAAATGTCATGGCCAAGGAGCCATGGATTGAATCTATGAGTCAAAATTAACTTTTCTTGGGCTGGAGAGATGGTTTAGTGGTTAAGACGCTTGCCTGAAAAGCCAAAGGACCCAGGTTCGATCCACCAGGACCCACACAAGCCAGATGCACCAGGTGGCACATGCATCTTGAGTTCGTTGTGAAGGCCCTGACACGCCCATTCTCTCTCCTTCTCTGTCGCTCTCTCTCTCTCTCTATCTTCCTCTATCTCTCAAATAAACAAAACAAAATAAAATAAATAGAAAAAAGAAAATAAGGGTCAAAATGAACTTTTCTTGCTTATAAGTTGTTTATCTCAGGTGTTTGTTGTGTAATTTGAAACTGAATAATGCAACTATGTTATAGTCAGAAAAGTAGTTTTGTATGCTTTTTTGAAATTTGTTGATTTTCTTTATGGGAGACAGTTTATGGTAATTTTTTTAAATGTTATAAAAATATTATTGTTTCTTAAAGAAAACAATTATAGGGGCTGGAGAAATTGCTTAGTGGTTAAGGTGCTTGCCTGCAAAGCCTAAGAAACCAGGTTCAATTCCCCAGAATTCACATAAGCCAGCTGTACATGGTGTGCATGCATCTCATAAATAAATAAATACAAATAATAATTTTTTAAAAGAAAATAATAATTTTTTTAAAAGAAAATAATTGAGCCGGCATGGTGGTACATAACTTTAACACCAGCACTTGGGAGGCAGAGGTAGGAGGATTCCCATGAGTTCAAGGCCACCCTGAGACTACATAGTAAATTCCAGGTCAGCCTGAGCTAGAGTGAGACCCTACCTTGAAAAACCAACAAAATAAAAATAAAAGAAAATAATTATTTTAAAAATATTTTTTAAAAGAAAATAATACAATTTATATTGAATGCAGCCATCTCTATATGCTCCTTAGAACAAACTTGTTGGTTCAGATCATCTATGTCCTTGAAGAAACTTTTGTCTGTAAAAGATGTAGAAATCTATTATCAAACACTTTCTGCAATAATCAGGTATTAGTTTAATAAAATATATAAATATTTTGTTTTATGAATCAAAAAATATAAGTAAAATAACAGCTAAAGAAAGATGTGGCATAGTTCCTGTATAATAGAATGAAGGGAAGTGTGATACCTCTCAGGAGCAATCTCAGAAATCCAGATGAGATCTGCTGGTGAGCCAGTGGAGGATGTCTTAGTGACTAGAAAGTTAGGGCTGGTTGAAGGAACTGGTACAAGACATCAGTGTGCTGGGATGAACACAAAAGAAAAAGTCAGCAAAGCAAATGAAGAATGTAGGGTGACTTCTGTCTTCTGACTTGCTGGAAGGGCGCATGGTATGGAGTGAATCTGCAATTGATCAGAGTAGAGGAAGAGAAAGAAGAAGGCAGATCATGCATTTGGTATCATTGATATGTTGCTCCCATTTGAGGAAGTTGTGAGTGTATTTTCTCATTGCTGTGACCTAGCACCTGACAGAAGCAACTGAAGGGAGGAAGAATTTATTTGGGCTCACAGTTCAGAGAGTGCATCCATCACGCAGGGAAGGCATGAGAACCTGAGAGGATAGATCTGTGGTGGTGGGAGCCTGCAGATGGCCTGTTCATATCCCTGAAACAGACAGGAAAAGAGAGATCAGGCCAGTAGTGTGGTTGGACTCACCCTCAAAGACTTATCTCCCATCACCCACCTCTGCTGGCCATGCCTTCTGTCTCAAAGGTTCCATAACCTACCAAAACAGCATCACCTGCTAGAGATCAAGTGTTCAAACACAAGAGTCTGTGGAGGTCATTTCACATTCAAACTAACAATAGGGCACCTGGCTTTCTTTGAACTTATTTTAAAATTCAGTGTCCTGCTCCTCCTTCTCTTCCTCCATTCTTTCCTTCTTCATGGTTTTTGGAGAGAAAAACCATAGGGAAAGTAGATGTAAATATAGGCAGCTGCTGGGAGGAAAAGAGTGAAAGTCAAGCCTTTTGAGTGAGGGTCCAGAAAGCAGGCAAGCAGCTACACTAGGGAGATGGGGGTAGGGCTTCAGAGAAACAGTGAGAAAACCCCGAGTGTCTGGGCAAGCATGCTTAGGCTTTTGGCCAGGGTCCAAAGAAAAGACAGAAATTGGGGGGGGGGGAGTTACACTTTTTAAGTTAGAACTCAGAAAAGTGGTCAGGCTTAGCAGTGAGGGTCTTTTAGCAACTGCCCTGATTGATTGATTTTTGAGACAAGGTCTTATTAAATAGCTCTGGCTAGCCTAGAACTTGCTATGTAGAACAGGCTGACCTCAAGCTTGTAGTAATCCTTTTGAGGGGATTACAGGTGTACACCACCACAACTGTCTTTACTGGTCATGTTAAATCTTTAATGTACATCTTTTACCAATTTGGGGCTTATTTTTGGCCCCTATTTCTTCAAATAATATTATACACCATCTTCCCCTTTCTTTCATGTAACACATTTTAGACTATTTGAAATTATCTAACAGATCCATTAAGTTCTGTTCATTTTTAAACTTTTCCAATTTATTAGTATGAGTAATTTTTATTGTTTTGTTTTGAAGTTCGCTAATTATTCACTGTCCTCTCCAATGAATGAATCTCTAAAAAATAAAGGCTGTTGTTAGGGAGTTTTAGCTTTTCAGAAAAATAAACAGAATATACAGAATATATCCTTCTCACCCCAAGCTCTCACACTTTGTGGGTTCCCCCTACTATTGTAAGCATGAGGACTATACATTTGTCATATTTGATACACCACTATGGATACCTTATTTTAGCTAGTGTCCTTGTATTAGTCAGCTTCAGGTCACTGAGATGAACTTCTAAACCAGGCACAGTTATAGAGGAAGGGATTTATTTGAAAATTACAGATTCAGGGGAAGTTCCAGAAAAGCCACAAGCAAGCATGCTTCAGACAGTTATGGAGGAAAGGATATTTATTAAAGATTACAGATCCAAGGGAAGTTCTATAATGGCAGAAGAAACTGGCCCCCTTTTACAGACAGACAGAAAGAGAGGGAGGGAGGGAAAGAAAGAGAGAAGCCACAAGCCACACCAGCACCATAATAAAGCACACTCCTTTAACTCCAGGCAAAGCTCAGGCACTTTGTATATATTTATACTGGAATTCCAAATCTACCCTCAAACCTTAGGGGTGGACCCTAAGATCCACCCACAGTGATACTTCCTCTAGCCAGGTGACTGCAGATCTAAATTACAAACTTTAATAAAACCCTGAGTGTACTGGGGGACATCCATTTAAACTACTACAGTCCTCATGTTACACTAAGGTTCATTCTTGCTGTTGAATATTCTATGGATTTTGACAAATGTATAATGACATATATCATGCAGGATAGTCTCAGTGCCCTACAAGCCACATGCGCTCTGTCCATTTATCCACCTCCCATCCCTAACTCTCAAAGCCACTGAACTTTTTACTATCTCCATAATTTTGCCTTTTCCAAAATATGCAGTTGGAATCATGCAGGATGGCAGTTGTTATATAGTAGTAGAAAAGTCAAGCCAGGCATGGTGGCGCATGCCTTTATTCCCAGCACTCAGGAAGCAGAGATAGGAGGATCGCTGTGAGTTCGAGGCCACCCTGAGACTACATAGTTAATTCCAGGTCAGCCTGGACCAGAGTGAGACTCTACCTTGCAAAACCAAAAAATAAAATAAAATAAGAAAATAAAAATTAAAAAAAGAAAAAGAAAAAAATATAGTAATAGAAAAGTCAAATTCAGGGTGTGGTGGCTCATACCTGTAATCCCAGTACTTAGGAGGTGAAGACAAGGGAATTGCAGCTCCAAGGCCATCCTGCTCTACATCATGAGAACTTGTCTCTCAAAGAAGAAAAAAGGAAGGATGAGGAGGAGAAGAAAAGATACTACCATACTCTCAGTGTTCAACATAGAATACTCTGACTATTTGTGAGGGCTTTTTTCACACCAAGCAAGTCCTTTAACTCTCTGGACATCAGCTGGATGTCCTACAATTCAGTTCAGTTGTATACTATGTATCCAAAGTTAGAGTCAGACTCCATATGTCTAAGAGTTCAGCCCCATAAGATTGCTCCTCACTTATGACTAATTGCAAGTGCAAGGTTATCTGACCTGTCTCCTAGAAATCAGGATTGGCAATGCCTGCTCTTTGGGTTCCATTAATTTGCTAGGAAAAGAACACATTTCCCATTTGTTACATTACATTAATAAAGGATATGATGAAGAATAAAGATGGATATCAGATTGTAGAGGTGCATAGTGCAGGGTCTAGGAGGGCCCCAAACACAGGAATTTCTCAGGAGTTGGAGTGTGCCATCCTCTTGACACATGGATATACTTACCAGGCCAGGAACTCTCTAAACCTCACAGGTCAATGGTTTTCATAAGGAGTTTGTCAGGTAAACATTTTAGATAATTCCAACTCTTCTCTCTTGTTTAAGCATGGGACAGTGGGAGTAAAAATTCCAAGTTTCTAATCATGGCTTACTGGCTCCCACCTAGGAGCCCCGCCCCCCCCCCAAGAGTTGGCTCATTAGAACACAGGAGGCTTCTGCCATCCAGAGCATTCCCAGGAATTAATTATCTGACCTTCTATCACTCTGGAAATTCTAGGAGCAAAAACCAATTTGTACATTTCCTATTATTTGTGGTAGTCTTTTTAGATTAGTTTTTTCATACTTAGTAATGTTTTCCATCTTTTCCTATGTCTTGATAGTGCATTTGTTTTTCATGCTAGAGAATAATTCCATTGTACGGATGTACCACAGTTTGTCATTCACTTTTTTTTTGTTTTGTTTTGTTTTTTTGTTTTTCAAGATAGGGTCTCACTCTAGCTCAGGCTGACCTGGAATTCACTCTGTAGTCTCAGGGTGGCCTTGAACTCACCGTGATCCTCCTACCTCTGCCTCCCTAGAGGTGTGCGCCACCACGCCCAGCTGTCATTCAGTTATTGAAAGTCATCTTGGTTACTTCCAGGTTTGGGTAATTATAAATAAACGACTAATATTTCTGCAAGGGTTTTTGTGTGGATGTCAGTTTTCAACTCATTTGGAAACATATGATTCATATGAGAGTGTGGTTGTTGGATTGCATAGTCAGATTGCATGTAGATTTTGTAAAGCAAATACATGAACAAACAAAAAATCTTCCACAGTGCCTGTATCACAGTGACAGTATCTCAGTTACTTTGATTATTTGCGAGTCTTTAGTATTACCATTGTTTGGGATTTGACTCATTCAGTAGGTGTACAGTGGTAGCTCACTCTACTTTGCAAGTCACTACTGAAATGTGATCTTGAGCATCTTTATGTAAGTTTATTTCTGTGCATCTTCCTCTGAAGTGTTCACATCCTCTAACCATTTTTAAATTGACTTGTTTACTTATTATAGAGATTTGAGTTCTTTGTATATTTTCAATAACTCCTTTATCAGATATGTTTTGTAAACATTTCTTTCCAGTCTGTAGCTTTTCATTATCTTCATAGTACCTTTTGTAAGTAGAGGTTTCAAATTTCATTGAAGTCCAAATTATCAATTTTTCTTTTATAGATCATGCCTTTAATGCTGTAGTAACAACCTGTCATCAAACCCAAGGCCACTTGGATTGCACTCAGTCCTAAGAGTGTCATAGTTTTGCATCTTATGCTTGGGTCTCTGGTGCAAACTGAGTTAGTTTTTAAAAAATATATTTTATTTATTTATTTATTTGAGAGAGAGAAAGTGGCAGAGAGAGAGAGAGAGAGAGAGAAAGAGAATGGGCACACCAGGGCCTCCATCCACTGCCAATGAACTCCAGACGCATGCACTCCCTTGTGCATCTGGCTTACGTGGGACCTGGATATTCAAACCGGGATCTTGTGGCTTTTCAGGCAAACACCTTAACCGCAAAGCCAATCTCTCTAGCCCCCTGAGTTACTTTCATGAAAGGAGTAAGAAAGGAGTAAGAACCACGTTTAGATATGTTCAGAGCTAGCATTTACGTTTTGGTGCATGCATGTGCAATACATGCATGAACCTGGGGGATTGAACCTGGGTCACATGCATGTTGAGCATGCCTCTGTACTACTGAGCTACACCCCAGACCTAGGCATAGTGTTTTAGTTATTTATTCTACTTGGCGTTTGTTGAGTTTCTTGAAGTTGTGCTTTTCTGTCTGTCTTGCTCTATTCTGGCTGTTATAAGAAAAATACTGATTAGCACCCCTTTTCCCCCCAACCTAAACAAGTATACCAGGGTGATATGTGGAAGCATCATTGCATTGGCCTCAGGGTCAAAGTGCAGGCCACAGTCATGGTTATAAGACATCAGCACCTTTCTGTTCTCCAGGTGAAGCGCAAATGCCAGAAATGCTAGGCTGTGTGATCACTACTCTCCTATTGAAGGCAAGTGCCTTAATCCCTAAACCATCTCTCTAATCCTGATCTAAGATTATTCAAAAAAAAATAAAGCCTATTGTGAGAAACTAGTGAACATGAAAACATAGACTTCCATAAGGTCTCCCTTCCACACTACATCTTAGGTACTTTATTATAGTCAAAATCAGCAAGGCTTATACTCATGCAGGAAGCAGCAAGAACAGCCAGCTTTATGGTATTTTACCTTCCCTGGATCCACCCTCCACTCCTCAGTTCGGGGTTAAACTAAAACATGGCAGGCACATCATGTAGAAAATGAAGTCCTTGAAGACAAGTGTATGGGAGGAGAACTGAGATGTATTCCTTCCATTCTTCCTAGGAGTTCTATACTTAAGTCTGTGCTTAAAATATTTCAGAACTACCTCAGAGCAAATGGTTATAAAAAATATTCACATACAAGTCAACCAGTCCAATTCCACTTCATGTTGTTCCATGATCAACTTGTAGCATCTTAACGTGTGCAACTTAATTAGAAATTGACAATAGAAGAAGCAAAATTCTTCAAAAATACTTACTATTTGAATAACAAAGTCTTTGAAAACACCGTCTAAAGTAATGACGTAATCCCCGCTCATTAGGTCCCTGAAAGAAAAAAAAAAAATTCATTAAGTGTGGAATATAACAAAAGTAATGCTTACATAGAAATGTTGAGAACTGGATGGAATGTATTAAAAAGTATAATAATTTAAAATTTTAGTCTTTAGGCTGGAGAGATGACTCAGCAGCTAAAGTGCTTGCCTGCAAAGCCTAAGGACCCAGGTTCAACTCCCCAGAACCTACATAAGTCAGATGCACAAGGTGATACATGCACACAAGGTGGCTCTTGTGTCTGGACTTTGATGGAGGCCCTGGTTTGCCAATTCTCTCTCTCTCTCATAAAATAAATACATTTTTTAAAACTCCAAGGTCTTTTTTTTTTTTTATTGTTGTTGTTGTTTTTAATTTCAAGGTAGGGTCTCACTAAATCCTATGCTGACCTGGAATTCACTCCAGAGTCTCAGAATTGCCTTTAACTCATGGTAATCCTCCTACCTCTGTCTCCCAAGTGCTGGTATTAAAGTCATGTGCCACCATGCCCAGCCAAAATCTTAGATTTTAATTAGGAAATGGTATAATGTAGAGAAATACTACCATGAGAAATGATAAAAACATCACAGACTTCTATGAAATTAGCAAATGAACATAAATGTTAGAAATGAAACCAGGTGACACATCTCCCACTTCTAGATACATGTGAAGAAGAACACATGTGTTTATCCAGCTGTTCCTGGGAGCACAAGGTGCACACTGGAGAGCCTGGCCAGCCTGCAAACAAGGAGGCCACAAGCATGCAGGAACACCATCCCTACTGGCCCATGGATAGGGAAAGAATAATGAAGGCATAAAGAATGTGATGCCAGGCAGGAGAGATGGCTTAGCAGTTAAGACACTTGCCTGCGAAGCCTAAGAATGCATGTTTGAATCTGCAGCTCACACATAGCCAGTTGCACAGTGATACAAGTGTGCAGTTTTGCACATGCACACAAGGGGATGCACACATCTGGAGTTCACTCACAGCAACTGAAAGACCCTGGCTCACCTATTCTCTCTCTCTCTCTCTGTCTGTGTCTCTCTGAAAAGTAAAAATAAAATAAAATTTGATGCCCATAATTTGAGCCCACAGAATGTTAAATGTATATTGATTAGCATAATGGGGTTGTATCGACCCTCTGATTTACACTGTATGACAACAGGAAAAAGACAAAAGTATAGACACAGTATATAAAAGATTTCCAGAGTTACTAAACAAAGGGAAAAAATTAGTTACTGAAGCACAGAGGAGGTCTGTGTTTAAAAAAAAGTTTCTATCTGATACTGTGATGGCAAAAGAAGTCATTGTATGGTTATTTGAAAGACAACACAAGGAGCAAAAAGATGTAAATTACTGAATCAATATAGAAAGTATCAATTTGTGTGTAACAATTGTGGCAAATGTAAAAAGCAATAAAAGACCTAAATAACAAATACTGAGACCAACTGTGTCTCAGGAGTGTGAGAATTGGGGACATGGGAATGTAATGTATAAGTTATTCAGTTTTTATCTCAACTGCATACACATAGGTAAAAATCTTACTATATTAGTAATAATATAACTAGTTTTAGGGAAGTCTGGTTTGTTCAGCAATTGGTGAAATATGTAGAATAATGATAGATATTAGTAGAATCTATATATAGATAATTATTAGCATACCATTCAATGAGAAAGAGAACCTGTTATTTTAAAACATTTCAACTTACTGTTTTTTTGTGAACAAGGTCTCATTCTAGCTCAGGCAAACCTGGAAGTTACTCTAGCCCCAGATGGCCTTGAACTGACAGTGATACTCCCACACCACTTTCCCAAGTGCTGTGTTTAAAGAAAACTTAACTTTAAAAAATATATTATTTATTTATTTATTTCCAGATAGAGAGAAAGAGCAGGGCTGGGGAGACAAAGAGTGAGAGGGAGAGAATATAGTAGTGCCAAGGCCTCCAGCCATTGCAAATGAACTCCAGATGCACGTGCCAGTTTGTGCATCTGGCTTTAAATGGGTATTGGGGAATTGAACCTGGGTCTTTAAGTTTTCCAGGCAAGCACCTTAAACACTGAAGAAACTCTCAAGTCAAAGAAAACAATTAAAAAATATATTATTTAGATATTATTATTTTTTTATTTATGGGAGAGAGAGAGAAAGTGAGAGAATGGGCAAACCAGGCCCTGTAGCCACTGGAAATGAACTCCAGACACATGCACTACTTTCTGCAATTGGCTTACCTGGGTGATGGGGAATCAAACCTGGGTCATTAGGCTTTGAAGGCAAGTGCCTTAACTGCTAAGCCATCACTCCCACCTCATCAAACTTAACTTTTAAATATATTTTTAAATTGAGACATTTGCACTCTACTGATAACATAGATTTAAAAAAAAACACTTTTTACGTCTGAAAAATACTACTACTGTTGTGGAGAGATGAATCAGTGGTTAAAGGTGCTTGCTTGTAAAGCCTGAAGGTCCAGGGCCCACTTCCTCAGTACTCACATGAAGCCAGATGCACAAAGTAGCAGATGTGTTTGAAGTTCACTTGCTGTGGCAGGAGACCCTAACATGCCTATACTATCTTTCTCAAACAAATAAGAATATTGTTAGAGATACTGCTAAAACTGTTCAGAGTTTTACTTAAGGGATATGGTATAATATATTTTATAGTTAGTGTTAACAATTCAGTGTAAGTATTAAATTTCTACAGTACATTGCTCATGGCTGCAATGTTTGTCTGTTAGGGGATGAATGCGATGAGGTCTCATAGATTTCCTTATTCTTGTTACTAGGAATGCATTCACAATAGAGTTATGTCAGTTTAATGGCAGGAAAACAGAGGGAAAATCAGTATTCTGAGGTCAAACATTTGATCTCATTACATAGTTTCAAGTCTACTCAACCCCTACAGAATGGGGCTTCTAGAACATTATGGTGTTCACTGTACTCTTACTATATATTAAATTCAATATACCTAAAAACTAAATTTCATGGATGGAATACATGCAGAAAGGAGCAGTGAGACATGTAGGATTGGTGCCTGGTGGTCAGCATGGAAATTCCTTTTAGAGCCTCAGGAGCATTGAACACAGTGAACTTCATGAGGTCCCTCTGCTCTCAGTTCTTGCTTGTACTATGAGACTACATTTTTAACAAAGCCTCCATCTATAAATATAGTCTACCAAACATGTCTGTGATGTGGTTGCAACTAGTTACTTCAGTACACTGTGCAGCATAATTTATTATATTGAGAAAATTGAGTTGGTTAATAGAGAATGTCTTTCTGGAACAAACACACATGTACATAAACACTGCTGCCTCAAATAAGATGACTAGAGCCGAAGTCAGGGTTACTATTCCCTGCTCCCAGCAGACTGCTCAGATCACAGTGACACACAAGAGAAAAAATTTTCCCACAATTCTTATCTAAAATGTGCTATCAGAATATTATTCCAGAATACATATGAATTCCCCTTGTTCCGGATTCCACCTGTAATGCAGAAAGAAGAAAATATTGTGAGGCCCAGATCATTCTGGATTCTCTTTACCCAGGTCTTTCATTTCCATCATGTGAGGTAATGAGAGCAAGGAAGGGAAGTGTATTCAAGCCAAAGTCTGTATCAGTCTCTTATGTGTTACTGTCAGAAAAGGCCATCTTACCACAACGAATCCACTCTCAACCTCTTCTTGCTGTATCTTCCTGTCCTCTGGTGGAAGAGCAACTAGAATGACACAAAGTATCTCTCAGCTCATGGTGTGAGGATTAAGCACCTAGGGCTCATTGTTTCTTAAGGGCAGAGGTCTAGCAGCTTAGTCTACATGGCTAAACTTTATGATGTAGGTGAATAACAACCATGTTCAACTTATTATGTGGAGCAAAGGAGTTGATTCAATTGACATTTGTTAATACACTGAAAAGAAGAAAAGAAATGACAGAATTTTTGTGTGCAATGTAACAAAAGAATGTAACAGAAATGTATAGGTTGAATGAAATTCTTAAAAGTATTACAAAATCTAAGGTTTCAGTTAGGAAATGTAGAGTAACACAAAAAGGATTCCAGAATACATACCAATTTCATCTTTTATTGTTGTTCCCTGTAATGTAGAGAGGAGAAAACATTTTGAGGCCTATATCATGCTGAGTTCTCCTTACCCAGGTCTCTGAATCCCAGCCACTTGGGGTAACGAAAGCAAGAAGGGAAAGAGTAGTCATGTCAATTACTGAGTTTGTCAAGTGGTCCTGTCACAAGATATGAGAGGCTGGAGTCTGTATGAAGAAAATATCTTTGCACTTTTGCTGATTCAGAGCCCAGATCACACTCTCTTGTTTGCTTGGTCTGCATTTAGCGTTCCTCAGATACATAGCAATATGGCAGAGAAACTTCATAACAGTCTACTCCTGTGAGAGTTAATGAATCCATTCTAAAGTAGTGGTGGTGTCTCCATGTACCAATTGTATATACCATGTCTCATGTAGATAAACCCTTTCCAAAGTGTTATGATTAAGTGGGAGTTCTATCATTTTTCAGACCATTGTGAAGCCCTACAAAATGACACTACTTTCTTCACATCTGTCAGTGTATGTCAACCTCCACTCTTCCACATATGCAAATTCTACATTTGCCATTAGGTAGGTATATAGAAATTAGTCCTTGATAATATACACATTTTAATAGGGAAATGGGTTTAATACCATGTACAAAATGTAATAATGTTCATATTTTTTTTCTTTTTATACAGTAACAAATGATTTTAGAGTGAAACCACTACTATCATTATGCACTTATTTGTTTTTCCGGTCTTAGTTTATTATGACACGCAGTTTCCTTCATTGTGGGAGGTGGGTATCTAGGTTTAGTCCAGTGCCTTCACAGTGACAATCAGCATCATGGGGATCTGGTGCCTGTGGACTGCTGAGGGCTTTAATCCAACTCTATATGAGAGTTGTCACAAGACCAACACTATGCTAACGTGGGATGACTATTTTGAGGTTTTTTTTTTTTTTTTTTTTTGCAAGGTAGGGTCTCACTCTGGTCCAGGCTGACCTGGAATTAACTATGTAGTCTTAGGGTGGCCTTGAACTCTCGGCGATCCTCCTACCTCTGCCTCCCGAGTGCTGGGATTAAAAGCGTGTGCCACCACGCCCGGCTATTTTGAGTTTTTTATGTCACTGTTTCCAACTGTCCACACTTCTGTTAATCACACTTATATCGCCATTGAATGCTATGGAGCTAGTGTGAGGAGGGACTCAGTGCTAACAGAGTCGGAGTTTACTAAACAGTATGCTTCCACATGATGACTATATGGGCTCCAGCAATACTTGCCTTAGCTTGAGACTATGGACTCTACCTCATAAAGTGGATATAATATATAGGATTTCTATATACTTCCAGAGTTCCTGACACTGACACAGATGATGGAACTAATTATCTGGAGCAGAGTAATATACACAGGCCAACAGTTTAGAGACTCAGTATCAGGGGTCACGTGTCTGGGTTCTCATCTTTGCTCTTACACCTAGGAACAAATGAGCTTTGGTACATCCCTATCCATGTCCCCTTTGTTCCAGCAGTCAGTGAAGAAGGACACATTTCTGGTACTCTTGAGTGTCAGTATGGTAAGATAAGCATCAGAAATTTTCAGATAAGTTAGTTATTGGCTAAATTTCCCACCTAATCCTGACAGTTTAGCATTGACTCAGAGAAGCACTAAATCCCTTGATTCCAAATCCCCAAGCCATTGTTTTATAAAATATGCCTTGTTCTCACTGAAGCCACTGAAATTGTGTCCAGACTCAGAAATGATAGTAGTATTGGCATGAGTACCCACTACTAAAAGAAAGCCAGAAGAGAATATTTGATAATAATTCTCATTGCCTGACTATGCTCAACAGGTCTCCATTTGAACAAGGTAAAATGTACAATCCTGGGCCAATAACATTATATATTAAAAATTCTTGATCAGTGAAAACCCACTATTTTACTTTACTAATTCCTCACAAATATGACTGCCTCTAGATTTAGCCTAGTGCCAAACTATAGCAGCCACAGCTCAACTTTTGATGAGCTGAGACTGGTCAGAACTAAGGCATATAATATATGATGATAGAATTAGCACTTACCAGTTTCTTTTAAATCTGCAAGTATATTTATGAAGATATTCACAACTACCTATGTGCACAATTCTTATTGTCTTCATAGCTATGTACTTATATACACATCAGTATAAAACAATAGCAAATCTCTATATTCTTGGTCACCGGTCTTTACATTTTATCCTATTTCTAATTTGGTTCGATTAAATAGTGGTTATTCATTGGATAACTATGAGAAAACAATCATTGTCTTGCTGATGGTTACCTCTGAAAGAAAAGTAGATTGGAAAAGTATCTGTAATTGAAATCACTAGCTCTCTGGGTAGCCCACAATTCATAAGGTGAATATCTTTTCAGTTCAATAACAGATAATACACACCCTTATGGACTTTCACAGAAGTTAAAATTAAATGTAGTGAATAAAACTACAATGATTAAGGATTAAAATCACAATTAAACATAAGTAATTACTATGTAATCTAGAAGAAATATTAAAATGAAATATTTTGAAAAATACTATTCAATATACTTGAAGGGAAATCGTCCAAAGGCCAGTATCAACATACCTATAAGTCTCAAAATGTTGCCCATAGTCAAGTACTATCGGAAACAATACAATTTTACTGCGCTCTGCCCTGGCTGTGTGCTCGGTTAGAAACCACGACACACACTGGTCACATTCAGACCTGCCAAGAGCAAATATCAGAGAATGTCATAAAACTGCCTGTGACATCACAATCCTTACACTGACACATCCCAGAGCTGCACCCCGTATCCCATGGCACATCCTCCCTCAGGACCTCAGACCCTGTGTCATTGTCCTACATCAGGATACTGCACCCTTGGGCACCGTCCTCCCTTAGGACCCCACACCACGTGGCAGTGTCCTCCCTCATGACCCAAACCCTGCAGCACAGTCCTCCCTGAGGCCCCAAATCCTGTGTCATTGTCATACATCAGGACAGAGCACACCGTGGCACCTTCCTTCCTCAGGACCCCGCACCCTGTGTCATTGTTGTACATCAGGATATTGCATCCTCCCTTAAGACCCCACACCCTGTGTCACTGTCATTGTCGTACATCAGGATACCACTCCCCATGGCACCATCCACCCTTAGGACCCCGCAAAATGTGGCAGTGTCCTCCCTCGTGCCCCCACACCCTGCAGCACAGTCCTCCCTCAGGCCCCACATCCTGTGTCATTATGGTACATCAGGATTGCACATTCCATGGCACCATCCTCCCTTCAGACCCTGCACCCTGTGTCACTGACTAACATCAGGATACAACACCCCATGGCACCTTCCTCCCTTAAGATTTCGCACCACTGTCATTGTCGTACATCAGGGTACCGCACCCTGTGGCACCATCCTCCCTTAGGACCCCACACAATGGGGCAGCTTCCACCCTCATGACCTCATACCCTGAAGCACAGCCCTCCTTAGGCCCTGCATCCTGTGTCATTGTGGTACATCAGGATACCTCACTCCATGGCACCTTCCTCCCTCAGGACACCACACCCTGTGTGATTGTCATACATCAGGATACCACATCCCATGGCACCTTCGTCCCATAAGACCCCACACTCTGTGTCATTGTCGTACATGAGGATACCACACCCCTTGGCACCGTCCTCCCTTAGGAGCCTGCACAATGTGGCAGAGTCTTCCCTCATGGCCCCACACCCTGCAGCACAGTCCTCCCTCAGGCCCCACATCCTGTGTCATTGTCATACATCAGTATAGTGCACCCAATGGACCTTCATCCCTCAGGACCCCGCATCCTGTGTCATTGTCATACATCAGGATAATGCACCACGTGGCATTGTTCTTCCTTAGGACCCCTGCACCATGTGGCGGCGTCCTCCATCAGGACCCCACACCCCACAGCACTGTCCTCCCTCAGGATCCTGCACCCCATGTCATTGTCATACATCAGGATACTGCACCCCATGGCACCATCCTCCCTTAGAACCCTGCATCAAGAGGCAGCATCCTCCCTCAGGACCCTGCACTGCACTCTGTGTCATTGGTGTCATTGTCATACACCAGGATACCGCACCCCATGACACCGTCCTGTCTCAGGAACCCCCATCCTGTGACATTGTCTCTACATCAGGATACCGCACCCCACGGCACCATCCTTCCTCAGGACCCCACATCCCATGGAACCATCCTCCTTCAGGATCCTGCACCCCACACCTTGCTGCACTGTCCTCCCTCAGGAACTCACACCACACAGCACCATATTCCTCAGGCCCAGACTCCGTAGGCCCTGTCCTCCTTCATGACCTTGATCCCATGGTGCCATCTTCCCTCAGGAGGCCACCCTGCTCCCCATGGTGCCATCCTACCTCAGGACCCCACACCCCACAGGCTGTGTTACCTCAGGATGCCACACACCCCTTGACACTGTCCTCCCTTATGACTCCCAAACCCCATGGCCTGCTTTCTGCTTGAACTTTATCCTCCCAAACTGGAACTAAATGACCCTCTTTGCCTTCTAAGCTAGCCCGCCTCAGGTATTTCTTTATAGCAATGAATTGCTGACAAATACAGACAGCTTACTGTAGTCATGTGGCAGAGTAGTGGCAGCATGTTTGTCTGTGATCTCAACCTCACCTGAGAAATGGGTCTGCCTGGCACAAGCCACCTGGTGATCATATGGGAAAATGACCTCTGTGGTGGTTTGATTCAGGTGTCCCCCATAAACTCAGGTGTTCTGAATGCTAGGTTCCCCCAGCTGATGGTATTTGGAAATTAAAGCTTCCTGGAGGCAGTGTATTGTTGGGGGCACACTCTCCTGTTCCTGTTGTCCACCTTATGTTGGCCAGGGGGTGATGTATACCCTCTGCTCATGCCATCTTTTTCCCATGCAATCATGGAGCTTCCCCTCAAGTCTTTAAGCCAAAATAATCCCCTTTTCTCCCCAAAGCTGCTCTTAGTTGGGTGATTTCTGCCAGCAATGCGAACATGACTGCAACACCCTCCTTTTTGAGCTTCTCCAAATGTAATGATAAATACCATTTATGCTTCATTATGAGATTACTATTCACATGGAACTTTATCACCTTTGTTTTTGAAAGTAGACTATTTTTAGAACTACTTTAGGTTTACACAAAATTGAACACAAGACTTCCCATGCACTACTTTTCCATTCTGAGTTTCTCTTGTGCTAGTGTAAAACATTTGTTATAGTTGATTAATTAATATTAATATATATGTTATTGGACTGGAGAGATGGCTTAGCGGTTAAGGCGCCTGCCTGCTAAGCCTAAGAACCCGGTTCCAATCTCCAGGTCCCACGTTTAGCCAGATGCAAAGTGACGCAAGGGCGCAATGCCACACTTGACCACAAGGGGGCACACGCATCTGGATTTCGTTCACAGCAGCTGAGAGACTGCTGGCGCGCCTATCTCTATCTGTCTACCTTTCCCTCTCCGTCTCTCTCTCTCTCTCCAAAAAAATAAATAAAATAATTTTAAATTTTTTTTAATTTTATGTTATTAATATAACATTAATTATACTAACATTGTATTATTAATACCAATTATATTAATTATTAATTATATTTACATAATATAATTAATAATATAATACATAAATAAATGTGATTATTAATAGTACAGTATATTTATATATACTATAATTAGCATATCATGCATAAATTATGATTAAATGTTTATATATATTACTGTAATAATAAAATATTTTTTATTAATTGCTATTTTCCATAATGACATATAACATGAATTATACTATTAGTATTTCTAGATTGGCTTCTTTCATTTTGAAAGAGTTTTTTTTGGGGGGGGGGAGAGAGAGACACAGAGAGAGACAGAGAGAGAGGGAGAAGAAGACAGATAGAGATGGGCATGCCAGCAGTCTCTCAGCTGCTGAAAATGAAATCCAGATACGTGTGCCCCCTTGTGGTCAAGTGTGGCATTGCGTCCTTACGTCATTTTGTACCTGGCTAAACGTGGGACCTGGAGATTGGAACCAGTGTTCTTAGGCTTAAGAGGCAGGCATCTTAACTGCTAAGCCATCTCTCCAGCCCTGAAATAGGTTTTTAAGGTTCCTCCATGTATATGTATGTCTTGATAGCTCAATATATTTTCACTAAATAATATTCCATAGTATAGTTTTATTAATCCATTCACTCACTGAAGGAGATTTTATTTTCTCTCTGTTTGACAACCATGAATAAAGCTAGTGTAAACATTTCTGTAACAGTTTTGAGTGGATGTAAGTTTTCAGCTCATTAGTAAATACCAGGGAGTGTGACCATTGCATCATGTGGTTAAATGTATGGTTAACTTTGTAAGAACTGCCAGGCTGTCTGCCAAGGGGTGGCACCAGTGGCAGTGAATGCATTTTTCACATCCTCTACATCCTGCCCAACATTTGGATTTTAACCTCTACTAGGTGCATAGTGTGCCTCATCATTATTTAATTTACACTTTCTGAATGATATGATGTTTGTATGCACAATGCAGGTTGGGCCCTAGCCAGGCCCCCTGCTAGGAGACACCAGGAAGTGGTTTCTGTGGATGTGGCATCCTGCACAGGCCTGGTGTGACAACAGCTACAGCCCCATGCCCGCAAGCAACCTGCTGCAAGATGATCTGCCCAGACAGGCTGTCATTGATCACAAGAAGGGAACCACCCCATACAAAGATTGGCCAGCCAAACCCTTAAAAACCCCTACACTTCCTTGAGTAAATGAGTCTGCAGCAGCTTGCCCTCTGCCTGCTTTCACCCAACTCCTGGTGTCTGTATCTTGACTCTGCGCCTCTCACGCCCTGCCAAGCAGAGACCCTGCATTCCCTCCTGGGCTGGCCCTAGGAGGGACCCCAACAGATGTTAGAATCTTTTCATGTGATAATTGCCATCTATATATTTTCTCTTGTGAGTCTTTTCAGAACTTTCTTTCACTTGGTTACTTGTGTTTAGTTTTCATCCTGTGAATTTTAGTTTTTATATTTATTTTATTTTATTTTTATTTATTTTATTTATTTATTTTGGTTTTTCAAGGTAGCTCAGGCTGACCCAGAATACACTCTGTGACCTTGATGAACTCATGACAATTCTTCTACCTCTGCTTCAAAGCTGCTGGGATTAAAGGTGTACGCCACCATGCCTGGCAAAAAATTTTGTTTTGTTTTTCAAGGTGGGGTCTCACTCTAGTTCAGGCTGACCTGGAATTCACTATGTAGTCTCAGGGTGGCCTTGAACTCATGGCGATCCTCCTACCTCTGCCTCCCAAGTGCTGGGATATTAAAGGCGTGTGCCACCACACCGAGCTGGTTTTGTATATTTTTTGAGAGAGGGAGAGACATTTGGCACACCTGAGCCTCAGCCCCTGCAATTGAAAGCCAGATACTTGCCCCACATGATGCACATGTGTGACTTTGTGTTTGCCTCACCTTTGTGCATCTGGCTTAGGTGAGATCTGGAGAGAGATCAAACATGGGTCCTTAGCCTTCACAGGTAAGCACATTAACTGCTCATCCATCTCTCCAGCCCAGTTTTGCCTAATTTTGACAGTAGTACATTACCAGATATATATTTTGAAAATAATTCCACCCTGCCTGTCGGTTGGGTTTTCATTCTCTTAAGTCTTTCATAGAGTGGAAAATTTAAAACTTAATGGAGTCCAGCTTGCCCATGTCTTATCTTACAGATTGTACATTGTCATTGTGTTTGAATACCAAGCCCAAGGTCACCTAGTGTTCCTCCTCTGTGGTTGTCCAGAAATTTTACAGGTTATTATCATATATGTGAGTGTCTGAGTCAGTTTGAATTAGCTTTTGTGAAAGGAGAAAGGACTGTGTGAGATTATTTTCTATATGTGGATGTCCCACCATCCCACCACATTGTGTTGGAAAGATTTGTTTCCCTGCTGTCTACTTTTCTGCTTGCTCTGAGGTCATCTAGCTCTTTTTACAAGTCTATTTCTGGACTGTGTTGTGTTCTGTTCTGTTGGTCTCTCTGCCTATCCTCTCATCTCTCATCATACTACCTCAACTGCTGTGCCTTCACAGGTCAACACTGTCAGCCATTCTGAGTGTTCTCTGTAAATGTGAGAACTGGTGTGTTGACCTTGCATTCCTGATAGATCAGGTAGAGATGGGAGAGCTGACATCTGATGATGAGAAGTCTTCCTGGGAGGCTGGAGGGATGGCTTAGCAGCTAAGGCATTTGCCTGCAAAGCCAAAGGACCCAGGATCATTAGCCAGATGCACAAGGGGCGCGTGTGTCTGGAGTTCATTTGCAGTGGCTCGAGGCCCTGGTACACCCATTCTCTCTCTCTCTCCCTCTGTCTTTATCAAATAAATAAATGAATAATGAAAGAAGAAAGAAAGAAGTCTTCCTGCTTTCAGTTGGCTAGTCTACAGGGAGAAGGTTTTCTGCTCAGCACCAGCTTGCTTTCTCAGTGACATTGCCTCTCAGGCAAGAGATGTCTTCAGCAATAGGGTATTACCATCTGTTTCTCAAGGGAAACCAAGGGCCTTGACAATAGCCTTTAATGTTTTGGAGGCTGCAAGGACCTCCTTGGCCACAACTCACTGGAAGGTATCCCATCCTGAAAATTTTCTAGTAACAATCTATAGCTTCTGGATGTGCCATTTTACTTTTTATAAATTTTTATTTATTTTTATTTTTATTAATTTATTTCTGAGGTTAGTCTTCATCATACCCTCTCCAGGCCCCTGTGATTCAGGTGTTCTCTCTATGCAATTGATGCAGCTTCGACCTTTTAGTGTGTCTTTCAGGATATAGGATTTTATGGTACCATTTCCATTTTGTCCAGTTTTTTGTCCCACCCCACCCTTGTTCTGCTCTCCCACCCCACCATCCCTATTGTCCAGTCCTTGAGATGTTTATTAGGTGTGTCAGCATCTTGGGCAAATACAGAGTAGGAGCCAGAGATGAGTGAGACCATGCGACACTTACCTTTCTGTGATTGGGTGAGTTTGCTGAGAATGATCTGTTCCAAGTTTGACCATTTTTCTCCAAATTGCTTTGTGTCATTTTTCCTTACTGCTGTGTAGAATTCCATTGTGTAGATATACCACATCTTAGTTATCCATTCATCAAATGATAGACATCTGGGTTGATTCCAGCTCTTAGCTATTATGAATTGAGCAGCTAAAAACATCATTGAGCAAATATCTCTGAACGGAGGCTTTGAGCTTTTAGGGTAAATGCCCAGTAAGGGGATATCTGGGTCTGTTTTTATCTATAGCTATACTCATCCTTTTTAGGACTCTCCATATTGCTTTCCATAGTGGTTGTACCAGCTTACATTCCCACCAACAGTGAATGAGGGTTCCTATTTGACCACACCCTCACCAGCATTTGTTGTCATTAGATTTTTTAATGTTTGCTATCCTTACTGGGGTAGGGCGGAATCTCATAGATGCTTTAATTTGCATTTCCTTGATGATTAGGGAATTTTCTTAAGTGTGTTTTTGTTATTTGTATTTCTTCTTCTGAGAACTCCCTGTGCAGTTCTCTGCCCCATTTTTTGAGTGGGTTTGAGTTTTTATTGTTCAGGTTTTTGAGTTCTTTGAAGATTTTAGAAATTAGGCCTCTGTCCAATGTGTATCCTGCAAAAATTTTCTCCCATTCTGTGGGTAATCTATTGGCTCTGCTTATTGTATGTTTGTTGGTGAAAAAGCTTTGCAGCTTCATGAGATCCCAATGGGTGAGTGATTGTTTAATTTCCTGACCTACAGGGTTTTTGTTCAGGAAGTCTTTTCCCTCTCCTATATCATGGAAAGTTCCTCCTACTTTTTCAGAGTTGTGTCTCATTAAGACACAAGAATCTTGCATCAGGGCTGGAGAGATGGCTCAGCAGGTAAAGGTGCTTGCTTGCAAATCCTGATGTCCCTGGTTCATTTCCCCAGTACCCATGCTAAGCCAGACACACAAAATGGAGCATGCATCTGGAATTCATTTCTAGCAACAATAGGCCCTTGGCATGCCCATTTTTCTCTCCCTTTCTTTCCTCTTTCTCCCTGCTTGCAAATAAAAAAAGAATCTTGCATCAGTGTCTTAGCATTATCATACATATCATTTTGGTGCCTCTTTTTCCTGTAAACATGGTTTCTGGTGAGATACCTAGAAAATTGTAGGTTTATAGTTGGGAAGGGCAGAAGGCTATAAGCAGTTAATTGTGTTGGAATTCTTCATTTCTGTGACAAGCTTTAACCAGAAGTCTGGGTAAGGTGTTCCTTTCATTCTCATGTGACCATAATTTTCCCTGTCCCTGAAAACTGCCTTACCTTTCCTCTGTGAGATTTTGATCCCTTAATCTTAAGAGTTGCTGAGGGCAGAAGAGCCTCTCTCTCTCTCTCTCTCTCTCTATATATATATATATATATATATTTTTTTTTTTTTTTTTTTTCATGCTGGAGATCCTACCCATCTAGGGACTGAGAGTCTCAGCATGTCTAAACTAAGGGAAACATGGGAAATCAGAGCTTGGAGATTTGTGGGTCATCATTTTAAGGATATCTGGAAGAAAGGATGTCATTAATTGAGACATCAAACACATAAAACAATAAAGAATGCAGTAGATAGTCATGAGCAAGATTAGCAACAAAGACAGCAGGGCCTCTTTATCTTGAGGTGTATGATAACCATGATGCTAGCAAATCATTAAAATCCAAAGCAGAACCATCATAAGCTAGGGGCCATCTATCTGTTCATGTGTATATTAATCCAAAATATACATGCACATATATTTACCTACACTTCTCAACCTGTATTTCTGTATTTGTATATAATATACATAAGAGGTATATATACATAAGATATATACATATGGAATATACCTAAGAATTAAAATTTTGATTCATGCCACCATCTTTGGTCCTTGGCTAGCACTACAGGATTCATTCTTAATCTTCCTTTGGCATATTTTAAATTTCTTTCCTTCTCTGATGGTGAGAAATTGATTTCATCAATATTCATTCAGTCATTTATTTGTGTTTGTAAGACTATGAAGCCAGGCAGACATCAGACTTAGACCTTCTTCCTCTGCCTTTGGATTTAAGGCATGCATCATGACACATGGCTTGTTTTCAATATATTGTGAAGCATTTTCAAAGCTAATGTAAAATTTTCAAAAATTCAATTGCTTTACAATATATTTATTTCAATGTTTATGAATTTTTCAAGGCTAACAAAAGGTTTGCATGTTTGCTTCCCTTCAAGTGATAGGGAGATTTTAGTTTAGTCTGTAGTTGATGCATCACATTGCACAAGTCATACTGGAGCTCTCTGATAACTATTTTTAAAATTGGGTTTTAGGGAAAGAAAACTATCATCTCATATTGTAATTGGTGCTAACATGAGAATTATTGTAAAATGAGTCTCCAATTTATAATCTCTAACAAGACTGTAAGCACCATTAAATAATGTATAACTTGACTATTGGAGTTGAGGAGTGAATTTTTAAAAAGATTTTATTTTTATTTATTTATTAGAGTCAGAAAGAGGGAAAGAGAGGGAGAGAGAGAATGGGCATGCCAGGGTCTCTAGCCACTGCCAACGAACTCCAGATGCATGCGACCCCTTGTGCATCTGGCTTACTTGGGACCTGGAGAATCAAATCAGGGTCTTTAGGCTTCACAGGCATGCACCTTAACCACTAAGCTATCTCTCCAGCCCAAGGAGTGAATATTTTTCAAAGAGATTTTTCTCATCCTTGTAAGCTGTAGCAGACAGCTTCAGGTTCGCTGAGATGAACTTCCACACCAGGCCAAGTTATGAAGGAAGGTATATTTTTGAAGCTTACAGATCCAGGGGAAGTTTCATAATGGCAGAAGATGGCCTGCCTTCACAGGATCAAACACAGAGAGCAAAAGCCACAAGCCAAATGCCACACAGCACAGCTCACCTCAGGAACTCCAGCTAGGCACACTCTTCATACCTTTAGATCGAAATTTCAAACCCACCACCACACCTTAAGATCTACCCAGTGACATAGCCTCTAGCCAGGTGGATGCAGATACAAACTACAAACTAATAAAACACTGAATATATTGGGGGCCATCTATTCAAACTACCACATCAGCTTTAAGAAATTAAAGTTCAAGAGGGGAGGGGAGGGAAATACCACGGTTTATTGTCTGTAAGTATAGAAGTTGTCAATAAAAAATAAAAATTTAAAAAAAGTTCAAGGAAGCTTTAACTTTGCACCTCGTAACTGGAAGGTATTTGGAAATAATTTTAGAGTTTAGCAGTGACTCTTGTTTTTAAAATATTTATTTGCATGCAGAGAGAGAAAGAGGGAGTGGGAGAGAGAGAGAGACAATATGAGTGCACCAGGGCCTATAGCCATTGCAAACAAACTCAGATGTGTGTGTCACTTTGTGCATCTGGCTTTATGTGGGTACTGGGGAACAGAAACTGGGTTGTTAGGCTTTGCAGGCAAGTGCCTCAACCACTGAGTCAGCACATGTATCTGGAGTTCATTTGCAGCAGCTATAGGCCCTGGAGCACCCATCTCTTTCTCTCTCTCTCCTCTTTCTCTCTCTCTGCAAATAAATAAATATTTTTTAAAATTTCAGCATATAAGATTATTGATACATTTTTTCATGTAGGATTTTGAAATCTGGTGTGCATTTTTAACTTACATCTCAGTTTGGAGTGACTTCACCTTAATTTTTCATTAGCCTCATGGGATTAGGGGTAGTGTTAGGATAGTTTTAGAGCAAACAAGTTTCTTTAATATCTATATCCTGAGACAGGGTCTCTCTCTGCAGCCCATATTGGCTTGAAATTCATTTTGTATCTCCAGCTAGCCTTGAACTTGTGGCAAGCCTCCTACTTAGCCTCCCAAATGCTGGGACTACAGGAGTGAGCCACCATGTCTGGTTTCCTTTAAAATATTTCAGTTATAATACATAAGAACATTTGACAGCTGGCCAAAATGATTTATCCTTTCCCAGGAAAGAAGCACCTGCATCTCTCTCTCTCAAATAACAGTTGGGAGGAGGCAGAGGTAGGTGGGTCACCATGAGTTCAAGGCCATCCTGGGATTACATAGTGAATTCCAAGTCAGTCTGGCTTAGAGTGAGACCCTACCTGAAACCCCCAAAATAAATAAATAAAATATTTATTTTATTTAATCCCAGCACTTTGGAGGCCAAGGTAGGAGGATTGCCATGAGTTTGAGGCCACCCTGAGACTACTTAGTGAATTCCAGGTCACCCTGGGCTACAGTGAGACCCTACATTGAGAAAAAAAAATTTAACTGAAACAAGCAAACAAATCAAGCTTGGACTGAGGAAACCTTCCCACATCTTTGCAGGTCCTGGTCAGTGGCGCCACCTGTAGTTTGCATTATACACTGCCTTTTTCAAGACGTGTATCTAGTTTCAGCTTCCTTTCCAGAGCTGTGACCAAAGTCCTAGAGGCATTTCTCTCTCTCTCTTTTTTTTTTTTTTAGTTTTTCGAGGTGGGGTTTCACTCTAGTCCAGGCTGACCTGGAATTCACTATGTAGTGTCAGAGTGGCTTCGAACTCATGGTGATCCTCCTACCTCTGCCTCCCAAGTACTGGGATTAGTCCTTCCTTAAAAATACACACACACACACACACACACACACACATTTGAGAGAGAGAGAAAAAAAAGAGAATAGGACCTCCAGTGCCTCCATCCACTGCAAATGAACTCCAGACACATGTGTTACCTTGTACACCTGGCACACATGGGTCCTGGGGAATTGAACCTGGGTCCTTTGGCTTTGCAGGCAAGTACCTTAACCACAAAGCCATCTTTCCAACCCTTCTTCTTGTGACAGAGTGCAGCACCTGCCATGCCAGATGACATCTACTGTATTATCTAGAACGTGCACCTGGGCTATCAAAGTCTGTTTTATCAAAGCACTTCTTCTTTTTTTCCTTTTTTTTTTTTTTTTTTGGTTTATCCAGGTAGGGTCTCTCTCTAGCTCAGGCTGACCTGGAATTCACTATGTAGTCTCAGGCTGTCCTTGAACTCATGCTGATCCTCCTACCTCTGCCTCCGGAGTGCTGGGATTAAAGGCATGCACCACCACACCCGGCTTTTAAAGTACTTCTTGATAAGGTGAGAATATCCCAAACCCATGGGCTCCTTACTGCCCAACCACACCCATCCTGCCTTGTTGTGGTGCAAGGGAGAGGCTTCCTTCTTATAGAGTCTGTGGTGGTTTGATTCAGGTGTCCCCCATAAACTTAGGTGTTGTGAATGCTAGGTTCCCAGCTGATGGAGATTTGGGAATTAACACATCCTGGAGGCAGTGTATTGTTGGGGGTAGGCAAATTTCCATCTTGTAGTGTGTGTTACACTCTCCTGTTGCTATTGTCCTCCTGATGTTGGCAAGGAGGTGATGTCCACCATCTGCTCATGCTATTGTTTTCCCCTGCCATCATGAAGCTTCCCCTCAAATCTGTAAGCCAAAATAAAACCTTTTTGCCCACGAGCTGCTCCTGGTTGGGTGATTTCTGCCAGCAACGTGAACCTGACTGCAACAGTAAAGTTGGTACTGAGGAGTAGGATTGCTGGGATTGCTACTAAACACCTGTCTGTGTGGATTTTCAAGAGGAATGTGGAAGGATTTGAAATCTTGGCCTAAGAGATGCCTTGCAGTGCTGTAAGTACAGCTTGATGGACTATTCTGGTCAGAGTTGAATGACCTGAATGCAGTAAGAACTAAGGACTGTGAGGCTTGGGTTGTGAGGGTGAGAAAGAGCTTTGCCTCGACTGGGCTAGGAGCATTTTGTATGCGAGGCTTGCTGTTATGTCCGTGTCCTGAGAACTTGTGCAGGGTTGCTTTGTGTAGAAATAGACTGATGTGAGTATAGGGATATGGCACAGTAAAAAAGAAATCTTTGGGTCGAAACTGCTGCCTGTTCAGCTGCAATTGTCTGAGAGATTACAACTATTGAGATTGGGCTAGTTGACCTGCATTGGGACAACAGAAAGAATGCAGCCTTTTTAAAAAAAAAAAATTATTTTTACTTATTTATTTGAGAGAGGGAAAGAGAGAGAGAGAGAGAGAGAGAGAGAGAGAGAGAGAGAGAAAGAAAGAATGGGTGTGCCAGGGCCTCCAGCCACTGGAAACAAACTCCAGATGCATGCCTTGTGCATCTGGCTTACATGGGTCCTGGGGAATTGAACCGAGGTCCTTTGGCTTTGCAGGCAAGCGCCTTAACCACTAAGCCAAATCTCCAGCCCAGAATGCAGTCTTTTAAAGAGGCCTGAATACTGAGGGACTGTCCTGTTCTTCAGTCCACTTTATTCCCCCTTTGTCAACAAATTGGCACCACACCTGGTATTATGGAGTACAAGAAATGCAGGAAACAGAGGGTCATTGAATTTGTAACATGGTCTTGTGTTTTGGAAATGGCCATGGGCAGTGTGTAGCAGGTTTGCTGGACTGCCTGCACAGAGGCCTGATGGAGCCATGAGGATGAACCGTGGTTTGCAGTGGAAACCCAGAAGAGACGCCAGGACCATGAGGTGGCTGCTAAGGAGAGCTGCTTTCCTCTGATGAAGTTTTCCAGGACTGTGAGTAGCCTAACTGCAGGGGTGGAATTGGAACTCCAGAGACTTGTTGCTGGTTGGAATTATTGGACTTGGAGATTTGTCACTGACTAGAGTTGTTGGACTTGGAGCTGCAGAGATTGATGTTTGCCCTGGTTGTTTTAAATCTTGTATTGGTTGAATATTTCTTTGCTATGCCCAGTGCCATCTTTTGCAGTGTGAATGTTTATTCTGTGCCATTATGGGTTTTTTTTGGGGGGGAATTTTTGGTATTATGACTCAGTTAAAAGATCTTGGACCATGGGAATGTTTGAACATCACTGGGATTGATTAAAACTATGAGGACTTTTAAAGCTGGACTGAATGCATTGCATTTTACATCATGGATGGTTATCAGTTTATGGGGGCCAGGGGTGGAATGTGGCGGTTTGATTCAGGTGTCCCCCATAAACTTAGGTGTTCTGAATGCTAGGTTCTCAGCTGATGGAGATTTGGGAATTAATGCCTCCTGGAGGCAGAATATTGTTGGGGGTGGGCTTATGGGTATTATAGCCAGTCTCCCCTTGCTTATGTTTTGCTGTTGTCCATCTGATGTTAGTCAGGAGGTGATGTCCACCCTCTGCTCATGCCATTGTTTTCCCCTGCCATCATGGAGCTTCCCCTCAAGCCAAAATAAACCCACAAGCTGCTCTTCGTCAGGTGATTTCTGCCAGCAATGCAAACCTGACTGCAAGAGTCCATACTGTGAGTATAGGCATTGAGCTACATGATATGAGCTATATGATGGAATGAGATTCCACCAGTAACCTAGGAATCCTAATAAAGCTTGTATATCCTTTACTGTAGGGGATTTTGGGTTCATTCACACTACCTCACACCACTTGGAATCAAACAGATGTTATCTGACCAGACCCTTCCTGGGAACTTCACAGATGGTTGAGGCCTTGTATCTTGTTTGTGTGGACATCCCATTCTCTTGTGTGCAGATGAATACATAGTTCTTTGGACTATGACAGAGTATAATTTCCCTCAGTTAGCATGATGTCATCAGTAAAATGGAACCAGATAACAATCAGTAGGGAATGAGAACACAGTGAGACCCAGAGCTGCCACACAGTGACAGCTGGGCTGTGCAGACATCCCTGAGGGAGTTACATGGAATGTCCACTGCTTTCCTTCCCAAGTGAAGGCAAACGCCTTACAGTTCTGGTTACAAAAGACGCTTCAAAAGGCAGTACCAGAGAAACCTAAAGAAAGTTTGATTCCCCAGTACTCATATAAAGCCAGGTGCTCAAGGTGGCACAATGTTCATTGCTGGAGGTCCTGGCGTGCCCATTCTCTCTATTTGCCTTTTTCTTTCTCTCTCTCAATATATATGGCAAAAGCCGCATCAAGAACAGCACACACAAAGCCAACTGAGGATGCTATTTTTCCCAGTACCCAGTGATGTTGGCTATCACATTATTTAGTTCTCTTGATTCCTATAATTGACAGTCCTTTTCCAAGTTCTGTTTTTGTTGTTATCTTTTCATTACTAGCTGAACAGGGCTATTGAAGACATTGTGGGTTAGGTTATAAACCCAACCCACTCTAATTCTTTTTTGGCCTCCTCACTTTCAGCATGTCCATCTGGCAGTTTCTACTTCCTAGTATTTGCTTCCTGCCCAGAGGCAGGAAGGGGAAAGGGCCCATTTTGCCTCCCCTACTCGATTACCTTGACTATTCAAATATTCTAATCCACCCATCCCATAGAGGTTTTTTTGTTTGTTTTGTTTTTGTTTTTTCGAGGTAGGGTCTCACTCTGGTCCAGGCTGACCTGGAATTCACTATGCAGTCTCAGGGTGGCCTGGAACTCATGGCGATCCTCTTACCTCTGCCTCCCGAGTGCTGGGATTAAAGGTGTGTATGGAATTAAAGGCCGCCACCACCACAGAGGTCTTTTGATGTCTTTCTTTTCCATTAGAATGTCCTTCCCATAAATATTGTCAAGGACTCTCATTTGCTAGGAACAATACTAGCTTTAGGTAGGTGGTTGTAACAGCTACCTTCCCATTTCTGGGACAAAACACAAGTCCATTACTTCTAAATTCAATTTTGCTCAAGTTCTCAGGTCGTAGGCAAAATATAGCTAAGAACATCACAGGGACTGCCTCAAACCCAGTCCCAACACATCCCTCTTTTCCCTTCTAAAACCTAATAAATATGCCAAGTCTTCATACTTCTCTATGCATTTTGGTCTTTTAATGTCTCACCAGAATGGCCATTGCCTCTACCTATAGCACTACAAAACTTCTCTGGTCCAAAATCTTTCCATATTCATACCACAAGCCAGTTCCAAAAGACTAAAATCCACAGTCAGTTTGTTTTTTTTTCTTTTTTTTTTTTTTAAATATTTTATTTATTTACTGAGGGAAAGAGAGAATGGGCACACTAGGGCCTCTAGCCACTGCAATCAAACTCCAGACACATGCGTCCCCTTGTGCATCTGGCTTATGTGGTTCTGGGGAACCAAACCGGGTCCTTAGGCTTTGCAGGCAAACGCCTTAACAGCTAAGCCATTTCTACAGCCCTCATTTAATTTTTTTAATTGACAACTTCAATTGTAGACAATATCCCATGGTACTTCCCTCCCTCCCCCACTTTCCCCCTTGAAACTTCACTCTCCATCATATCCCCTCCCCCTCTTAATCAGTCTCTTTTCAGTTTGATGTCATGATCTTTTCCTCCTATTATGATGGTCTTATATAGGTAGTGTCAGGCACTGTGAGGTCATGGATATCCAGGCCATTTTGTGTCTGGAGGAGCATGTTGTAAGGAGTCCTACTCTTCCTTTGGCTCTTACATTCTTTCCGCCCCCTCTTCTGCAATGGACCCTGAGCCTTGGAAGGTGGGTTTGAGAGGTTTCAGTTCTGAGCACTCTTCTAACAGTCAGTTTCACTTCAGCAATAGCTCCACTCCAGGAACCAATTTTCTATAGCAATTTTCTTCTTGTTGCTGGACAAAACACCTAACTAGAAGCAGCATATGAAAGGAAAGGGCTTAGTCTGGCTTATATTTTCAAGGGAAAGTTTCATCATGATGGGGAATGGAAAACATGACATGAGCAGATAGCTAAATAGTGCCACAAAAAACAAGAAAGCAGCAGGGCTAAGAGTGAGCTAGCTGGTACTGGCAAATGGGACTAGATTATAAAATCCAAAGGCCCGCCCCAGTGACACAAGCCCTCCAAGAAGGCTCCACCAGCTGGGGACCAAGTATGGGGCTTAATCATAAACACATAAGGATATGGGAGACATTCCACGTCCATACAACCATGGTAGTCTTACCCCACATCCATCAACAATTGACCAGGGCCTGGAAAATGTTTTGGGTTGTCATGGATCAGTGCATACTTAGCATCCATATCCACCAGAGTCATGGTCATTTCCTTGTCACTGGACAAGTAGTAAGTAGGGGAGTTCCATGGGAAGCCTCTGGTTGCCCTCAATCCTGTGTGAATTCGGGCCCCACCCCCAGGGAGTAAGGGGAATTGATCCTACATAGTTGATAAAAGGGATCTCAGAAATTCTCTACCTTAATTTATGAGTGAAACAGAGATGGGAATTGTTAGTGCACAAGCTCCTCCCATGGCCGATCAAGATTGCATTACATTGTTTATCTTTTCTCTGGGGTGCCAGCAAGAAGCAAATTATGGAGCCGGGCATGGTGGCGCACGTTTTTAATCCCAACACTTGGGAGGCAGAGGTAGGAGGATCATTGTGAGTTCAAGGCCACCCAGAGACTACACAGTGAATTCCAGGTCAGCCTGGGCCAGAGTGAGACCCTACCTCGAAAGAAATACAAACAAAAAAAGACAACACAAATTATGCCACATCTTATCTTAATTTAACCTCTGTTTTCCTTCCCTCCCTCCTTTCTTTCCTCCCTCCCTCCCTTCCTTCCTTTCTTCCTTCCTTCCTTCCCTCCCTCCCTTCCATTTCTTCTTCTTCTTTTTTTTAATGGTTTTTTCAAGGTAGGGTATCTCTCTAGCTCAGGCTGACCTGGAATTTGCTATGTAGTCTCAGGGTGGCCTCAAACTCACTGCGATACTCCTACCTCTGCCTCCCAAGTGCTGGATTAAAGGCGTGTGCCACCACACCCGGCTTTTCTTTCTTTTTTATTTATTGTCTTTCATATCAGGTCTTATGACAAATCCTCCTGTGTCCTGGCCATGTTGTTCATTTAGTCTCTTCCAGGTTGGCAACATCAGAAACATCCTGTCTGACAACTGGGTAAAGGAGAGAGAAAATGGCTACATAATTTTGAGGAATTTTTTGTAGCACATTTTTTTTATTTTCAGTTTTTTTCCTGACCATAAATGGTCTTTAAAAAACCCAGATGGGGCTGGAGAGATGGCTTAGTGGTTAAGGCATTTGCCTGCAAAGCCAAAGGACCCAGGTTTGATTCCCCAGGACCCACGTAAGCCAGATGCACAAGGTGGCACATGCATCTGGAGTTCATTCGCAGCAGCTAGAGGCCCTGGTGTGCCCATTCTCTCTTTCTCCATCTGCCTCTTTCAAATAAATAAATTAAAATATAAAAAAAAAACCCACCTGGACATAAGTGGTTTGTCACATGTCCAACTGCTACAAGATGGGGAAGGGCCATGCTGAGGGGGAACAAAGTATAATGAGAATATGTATGAGAAATATTACAGTAAAACCCATGACTTTGCATGCTTAAATTTTTTTTTTTTAGTGCTACAGAGATGACTTAGAGGTTAAGGCCTTGCCTGCTAAGCCTAAGGACCCAGGTGTGATTCCCCAGTATCCACGTAAGTCACATGCATAAGGTGACACATGTGTCTGGAGTTCATGTGCAGTGAGTACAGAGGACCTGGTGTACCCATTTTCTCTACCTTTCTTTTTCTTTCTAATACATAAATTGAAAAGAATTATTAAAAAAAAAAGTTTATGAAGGCACTTCAATACTAGCTGTAGAACAAATCTAGCATTAGAGATAACACTGAACCAAGTCTGAAAATCAGGATTTGACCCCAGCACTAGGTAGGCAAAAAGTCTGAAAAACAAGTTATTATTAGGGGCACAATGCAGTCATTAAGCATTGAACTATACTCATTGATTCACCCTTCATATTCATTAACTGCGAGGCCCGAGTGCCATGCTCATTCCCTTTCAGGGTCAGCCTGTCCCTTTTTTTTTTTTGGTTTTTGCGAGGTAGGGTCTCACTCTGGTCCAGGCTGACCTGGAATTAACTATGTAGTCTCAGGGTGGCCTCGAACTCTTGGCGATCCTCCTACCTCTGCCTCCCGAGTGCTGGGATTAAAGGCGTGCGCCACCACGCCCGGCAGCCTGTCCCTTTTTTGTAACACTTTTCTATGCTCTGTCTCTCCTTACTTCCCAGCCCACATTCTCAAAGGAATTTGCTCCAAGGAAGCAAAATCCTTCTTTTGAGGCTACCCTAAGGCTGTTGCCTTTGCCAGGTATCTGTCTCTGCCACTCAATCCATGTCAATCTTGTCCAAAGAAAGGTTTCATTTCCTGCTGGAATAAAGGTGTCACAGTAGTAGGCCCCATGGTTCATTTGTCACATGCCAAAGGATTGGTCTGCATTTTTTTAAAGAGGCTGAGGGAGGATGGTTTTACTAGGCTGGCTTCAAATTCCTAAGCACAGAGGGTCCTCTTGCCTCCAAAGTAGTTCAGTCTACATTTTTCTTAGGCACCCAATAGGTCCCAAATGTAGTAACAGGAATTTGTAATTCTAACTCATAAGCCAACTTAAAATACCAAGGAGACAGTATTTAACAAGAAAAGAGTAACTATAAAACTATACATTTAAACTTGTTTAATAGAAGTATTAAAATAATTATTACATTTCCTCATTGCTGATATCACAAAAGTATATATGCCTTTTCTAAGCAAAGTAATTTTTACCATGCAAAAAGGTATTTTGTTATTACATTACTTAGTACAGACTGTATTTCAAAACAAGTTTATATAGATTTCAAAAGGCCTACATCCAAAGAAAAAGTGAAGTTTATTTAAATATTATTAAAGTTACACTGTATGCTGTTAGCATACTCATATTCACAGTTTATGAAGTAAAAAAATAAAAAAACCCAAAAATTTAAAGTCAGCTCTGAGATATACATTTTTTTTTGTTTTATTTTTTTGAGGTAGGGTCTCACTCTAGTCTAGGCTGACCTGGAATTTATTATGTAGTCTTAGGGTGGCTTTGAACTCACGGTGATCCACCTACCTCTGCCTCCCAAGTGCTGGGATTAAAGGCATGTGCCACCATGCCCAGCTGATAGATGCATTTTCATCAATACATTCACTAGTTAGGTCTGTTCTTTTAAGACAGAAGGAAAAGCAGAAATAAGAGATAGTTTTGAAAGAATAAACAACATGTCAGCAGCAAATTTCAGTTAAACTTGATTGGAAACCATGTTCCTAGTAATTGAAGTACAAAATCAGATTTCCAGTGGAGCCTGAAAATTAGAATATAAACTGCAAGGCTTAATAACTTCAGAGATTATTCTATATGGTGATTTATTAAGTAATACTAAAAATAGAATTCCAAAAGTTGATTTAAGAGCACAACTTTTAACATAGTCAACAAAATATTTTGAGAGGCATCAAAGGCAAATAACACTTCCATAGCTTGCCTTATTTTCCAAAGCTGTGACAACCCAGCCACGACCCCTCTGGAGGGCACAATGACACTACCCGGCTGCCCAACACTGGAAGCACCAGATTCATGAGTAGATTTAATGTCCAGTAACACAATCACTGTTCAGAGAAGTTTTCATCTGGGGAGATGCAGAAAATTCTCAAAACAGAGTCATGGCTTATAAGTTGTGGCACCACTGTAAGAGCTTTGGGACACCACAGAAGTACCCTCAGCTGAGGGGTCCACATGCTTAGTCAGCATCACACCAGCCTGCAACAGGGCTTCAACATACTGAGTTTTGAAATAAAGAGAGAAAAGAGTTTATTTTAAAGTAACTAAGTAAACTGCAATTTAACTTAGCCTCATAATTAACTACAACATATTTACTTCAGTAATCCCTTAATAAACATGTCAACTTTACTGATAAAACAGCATCTAAGGAAATGTTTTATCTTATTAACAGATAATCTTAAAACATCACTTTAAAGGCTTAACTCTCCCATTTGGTATGGTACTAAATTTTAGTTCAACATTCACAGTACTATTTACAAATGGGCAGCTCTCAGAGTTCCAGAAAGCAGGAGTGAATTCTTTCGTCGTGTTCTCATCCATAGACTGTGAAGTCCACGAAGCTGAATTAGAGGGCTATGGATGATTGGTACCAATGCTTCAAGCTTTTCTACTTCTATTCCATGTTGAGATTCTAAACACATCTGTCATACATATTTACAAATGCAGGAGGATGTGAACAGATACACATACTTTTTTACAGAAGAATGACTAGCACATGTGAACATTTTTTCCCCCACAAATAGATAGTTAAATAAAAATTTTCTTTCCATTAATCTATCGAAGACCAGACCAACTATGTAGATAGGATGCCCATCCGGAAGAACGGGAAACATTTTCTTCCTCACCTTTAGAAGATAAAAAAAAAAATTAAAGTTTCTCAATGTGAAATATATATACTAGAATCATTACATAGCATGAGAAAATAATAATTATTATTCTAAATTTTTCTTAAGAGTATGATTTTGGAGCTGGTGTGGTGACATGTACCTTGATCTTAGTACCAGGGAAGCTGATGCAGAAAGATTGAGTTTGAGGGCATTATTAAATTTAGTGTGCCTTGCTTTTTCCCCTGTTGAGGGGCTGTTCCCCATTTATGTAACTAGAAGTAGACTTCCTTTTTACAATCTGCTTAGAATCTTTTTGGGGGTTTTGAACCTTTGGACTGATATCTTTCAACAGTTCTGGAAAGATTTCTGCTACTCTCTTCATTTACTGTCTGTCCTTTTTTTTTCTCTTTCTTTAGAATTTTATTATTATTAATACCATTTATTTAAAATGGCTACTATAAAACACATCTGAAGACAATTATAGCATTACCCCAGGCACCTCCAGCCAATTTCCTCTTCAATTCTCTTCCCTACAAGCTGTTTCTCTCAAATTTTCCTTTCTGATCTGGGAGACTTGTCAGAACACCACAGGGTCAGTGCAAAGCATATTCCCAACAGTCCTTTCTCTAGGCATTGAGGACACTTTCTGCTTCAACTCCTTGTTCTAAATGGTTTTCTCCATGAGGAAACTCATTCTAAAAAAGAAGTAAATGGGAGCCGAGGAGATGACTCAGGGGTTAAAGGCGCTTTCAAAGCATAATGGCGAAGGGTGGAATCCCCAGTAACCATGTAAAGGCAGACACACTAAGTGGTGCATGAGTCGGGAGTTTGTTTGCAGTGTCAGGAGGCTCTGGCACACCCATATACACTCTGTCTGTTTCTCTCCCTCCCTCTCTCTCAAAGAAATGAATAAAAAAATAATTTAAAAGGAGTAGAGGAAATAAATTTTTAAACAGGATGGCCCTTTCCTGCACAATTCCTAACAAGAAGCAGAACCTTAATTCCTAAACATATGTACACTGCTTTCTTTCTGTCCTCTTTCACCTACCTGTCTGCTTCATTTCATTTCTCCATGCTGAATTCTGCAAAACTCCTTCTTAACATGTATTCCAGTTTACTCATTTTATATATTTTAAATAATCACTTTTGCTTTTTTAAAAAATAAATTTAAAAAATCATATTAATTTGAGAGTGGGGGCAATAGAGAGAAAGAGGCAGACAGAGAAAGTGAGTATGGGAGTGCTATGGCCTCTTGGCACTGCAAACGAACTCTAGATACATGCGCCACTTTGTGCATCTGGCTTTACATGGGTACTGGGGAATAGAACCCCGGCTGTCAGGCTTTGCAAGCAAGTACTTTAACCATTGAGCCATCTCTCCAACACTGAAGCTGACTCATTTAGAAAGCATTAGCCACATGAGTGTTTTTCCTATACTGGGAATGAAAGGAATTTAAGGGGAAAAGCAGGATAGGAACGTGTCACCATGTGCTAAAAACAAACCACATCCAACTCAACATCAAGATACATATTCAATCTTCAAAGAGCTAGACCACTAAACTAAGTACTGTATTGTATTTTGCTGAATGCTGAAATTATACATTTACTGTAGCTACCCCCAAATGTTGAAAAAGGTCCAAGTTTTCATATCTAGTTACACATATGATGGAATTAATCCAAATGAACAAAATTTAAGTTATAATTTTAAAGGATTCAGAAAGATTGCAAGCACACCCATAAATTCTTGAGTACAAGGTCAATGGTTAGTATCCCAGTTACAAAACACACAGGGAATGACTCCTTTCACATACCTTGAGCAACTGTAGCAAGTTTCCCCTTTTCTTCAGGGCTCAGCTGCAGCATCGTATCTATAACAGGAAGGAGCCGCTCTCTTTCACTACCTGGTTTGAGGAAGATGAACTGCAGTAAGACATTCTTCAAGTATTCCAGGTTGGCTGCAGACTTCTCCCGCTCTTGATTTCTTTCCAACCTTCTTATTTCACTTTTGAGAAGCTGTTGTTAGAGAAATTAGATAAAATAGGTTTTAGGAGATTCTAGTTAAATACAGCAGCCTGCACACATGCAATTTTCTTGTTTTCTCCCTGAACAATCTACCTATCCCATGAAATGAGATCAAGAATTTTCAAGATAGGAAGCAGCCAGAGTGAGGCAGTATAGCAGGTTTCTGAGTACCACTGACAACAATGGACGCATTCAATATAAATACTGAGAAACTCCTGCCTCAGAAGCGTTGTGGAAATGGGGTTCAAAAGTTGGAGCCTGATGGTCTAAGTGAGCCACTAAGAGGTTATGATGCTCCATCTTCTACTCTGGGAAACATGCGCTGAGGTGAGAAGGGTGGGTCTGAAAGCAGGTGCTGAGGCATACATCTGCTTGCTTGCAGAGCCCTGGCAATCAGAATGTTCAGAGTGAACAGTACTTTACCAAAACACAAGTTAGTTCAGGAATATTAAGGAATATAAACACTATAACTTCCTACCAGAAAAATGGGGAATGATATAAAAATGTAATAGAAAGTTAAAATCGCCGGGCGTGGTGGCGCACGCCTTTAATCCGAGCACTCAGGAGGCAGAGGTAGGAGGATCGCCGTGAGTTCGAGGCCACCCGGAGACTACATAGCGAATTCCACGTCAGCCTAAGCTAGAGTGAGACCCTACCTCGAAAACCAAAAAAAAAAAAAAAAAAAAAGAAAGAAAGTTAAAATCTTTGAGGACAATTTCCAAGTTTAAGCAAAGTTGTAGCTTTTGTTATTAATGCTATATTTAGTATAATTGTTTTAATCCAAGAAAATTAGTTTACTGTCTAAAAATAGAGGGTCATTTAAAAAAGTGACATTAAACTGGGAGTGGTAGTATATTCCTTTAATACAAGCAATCTGGAGCCTAAGGTAAGAGGATAACTGAAAGTTTGAGGCCAGCCTGGGGCTACAGAATGAGTTCCAGGTCAGCCTGGGTTAGAATGAGACCCTACCTTGAAAAAATGAGCAAACAATCAAACAAATGACACTAAGTTCAAGCAATCATGTGACTGTAAATCTGTGGAAACAGAACATTTAAGTAAGCCTCCTATGTTTATTGAGCTAGTCAGCGATACTAAATAATGTCTGAGTGGTGAGAAACATTTCAGATGCATATTAAACTATTTGTGGTAGGATATCATCATAAATATAGTGTAAAAAACCCAGCTTGGCCAGAGTCTCAGGTAGCCTGTACAAAGGAAGAGCAGAACAAGGTGCAGAGCAGAAGTATGCCCTTTCCAGGCAGCTGAGTCTAAATCCCTTTCACTATTTTTGTCAGCTTTACTTTTTTTTCTTTTTTTTCTTAAAATTGAATTTATTTTTTTGACGGTGGGGGGAAGAGGCAGAGAGAAAGAGAATGGGCATGTTAGGACCTCTAGCCACTGTAAACCAAGTCCAAATACATGTGCTCCCTTGTGCATCTGGCTTACATGGGTCCTGGGGAATTGAACCAAGGTCCTTTGGCTTTGCAGGCAAATGCCTTAGCCGCTAAGCCATCTCCCCAACACAACTGTTTTCTTTTCTCTACTCATTATGAGCATCAACTACAAAGACCAGGATTTTAGACATAAAAACCTCTCAATAAGTTTTATACTTAAGAGTTAATATATTGGTGAGCCACAGTGGAATAGGTATTTAAGAAATCTTAGCCAGGCACAGTGCTACTATGCCTATAATCCCAGGTAGAGGCAGGATAATCAAGAGTACAAGACCATATTTGGCTAGCAAAGATCCTGTCTCAAAAGAGTGAGAGTAACAGAGAGAGAGAGAGAGAGAGAGAGAGAGAGAGAGAGAGAGAGAGAGAGAATGAATATGAATCTTTAACTGAAATGTTCTGCAACATTCCTAGATGTTTTTAGTGTTGACTTTAAAGAGGAAAAACTTCCTAAGCCACATAAAACCCACCTACAAAAGCAAATAGTTCAATGCCACAAACACTGGCTGAATGATTTGAATCAGAAATGCTCTACTGTTTATATTTAGTATTCAAGGACTGATACTTCCTTATGTTTTTTATTTTTGGTGAGAGAGACAGAGAGAAACAGACAGAGAGGGAGAAGGAGACAAATAGAGAATGGGTGGGCCAGCAGTGTCTCAGCTGCTGTGAACGAAATCCAGATGCGTGCACCCCCTTGTGGTCAAGTACGACATTGCGCCCTTGCGTCACTTTGCATCTGGCTAAACGTGGGACCTGGAGATTGGAAACAGGTTCTTAGGCTTAGCAGGCAGGCGCCTTAACCGCTAAGCCATCTCTCCAGCCCTTCCTTATGTCTTTTTTCTAATTTTTAAAATTTATTTGCAAGCAGAGACATAGGAAAGACATAATGGGTACACCAGGGCCTCCAGCCACTGCTAACAAACTTCAGATGCATGTGCCACTGCACATCTGGCTTTATGTGGGTACTGGGGAATTGAATCCACATTATTAGGCTTTGCAGGCAAGCACCTTAACTGCTGAGCCATCTCTCTAGCCCTCCCTTATGCTTTATTTAAGCATATGTGGAATTATGACTTGTAAAATGCCTCCAATTTCTAATATATACTTTCTTACAAAAAGGTAGGGGGCTGGAGAGATGGCTTAGCAGGTAAGATGCTTGCCTACAAAGCCAAAGAACCCAGGCTCAATTCCTCAGGATCCACATAAGCCAGATGCACAAGGTGGCACATGCATCTGAAATTCATTTGCAGTAACTGGAGTCCCTGGTGTCATTCTCTCTCTGTCTCTCTCTCTCTGCTTCTCTCTCAAATAAAAATAAAATAAAAAATATTTTTAAAAAGTAGGAATTAATAGTATCTGTTTAATAGACATTAAAGCAACATTGCTTATAATCAGGAATGAAATCTAAAAAACCAAGATGATATGGATGCATCTAGAATGTGAAGTTTTAAACTTGGCTACGTGTATGCAAAGGCTCAGAAAATTAAATGGCTCAGAGTAGTTTCACAGTGCCACTTTTTTTTCTGAGGTAGGTCTCACTCTAGCCCAGGCTGACCTAGAATTCATGATGTAGTCTTAGGGTGGCCTTGAACTCACGGTGATCCTACTACCCCGAGTGCTGGGATTAAAGGCATGCACCACCATGCCCAGCTAGTGCCAGGTATTTTATCTCACCTTAATCTGCTCCATAAGTATGGCATTGGTTGCTTCTGTTTCCCGAAGCAGGCCGTTTAAGTGATCTGCACTTTTTGTGGTGGAACTGAGCTTCTGGGCCAGTTCTTCTTTGGTAAATTCAGCATGCCATAAAGGAGGTTCTGTAAGATGTACTAAGAATTAGTTATGAAAATCAGAGATTACAGATTCCAAATAAAAAGTTTAAATATCTTTACAGCATTATATCACTCTCTTTGCTATTCATCTATGTTACATAGCATGTTAAAAGTAATAGAAATAAAACAGAATTTTAGTTTGAGTATAGGCCCTATGCACGCCCTCAGGTTTGTGTTTTTGAATTTTTTTTAAATTTTATTTAATTATTTATTTGCATGCAGAGAGAGAGAGATAGAAGAGAGGCAGAGAGAGAATGGGCATGCCAGGGCCTCCAGCCACTGCAAACAAACTCCAGATGCATGTGCCCCTTGTGCATCTGGCTTACATGGGTCCTGGAGAATTGAACCAGGATTCTTTGGCTTCGCAGGCAAAGGCCTTAACCGCTAAGCCATCTCTCCGGCCCCTTGGATTTTTTTTTAGTTGGGTTGTGAGTCTAGCACAGAGCTTCATGTGTGCTAGGTCCATCGGTACCTAATGGTGACACTGAGAGGTTGTGAAACCTTTAGGAGTTGGGACCTAGTAGAAGTTAGGTCACTGGGAGAAATGCCTTGAAGGGGATATTGGGATCCCTGCTCATCCTCCCCCCCCACCCCGCCCCGCTTCCAAGCTGCCATTAGTTGCCAAGCGACAATGGACTAAGATTAAGCCAAAACAATCTTTTCTCTATAAGTTAATTTTCTCAACTACTTTTTTGAGCCACGGAAAAGTGACCAACACAATCATGGACACAATGGCCCTTACTCCAGGAGGGCCCTTTAAAACTTTGGAAAAATGAGACCCACCCCTTGAATTATTAACAGTAACATTCATTACAGGTAACAACAACATATACCAAAGTATACTATATTTATTACAGATGTAGCACTATCCTTCATAAGAAATAAAATACAATTATCATTTTTCTGGATGGGTAAGAGAATAGCTTATCTACTTTCTAACACTACTACAGGATTCCCCACCATCTATTTGTGATTCAAGCCCAGGGTAATGTTAACATTTTATTTTAAAAGGGATTTGTTTCATACTGTGAGACTTTTTATTGGAACAGGTCAAAAAAGCATATACAATTAGAACAGTAATTAAATAAGAAAGCTGTATTAAGTAAGAAAAATATTCACATACAGCAACATACCAAGTTTGGTCTCAGGAGAATTAAGAAGCTGCTCTAAAGACTGAGTGTATGTGCCAGCAGAAGACACGGACTCGGTGTCAGTTGTTTCCATTCCTTCTCCCTCTTCCCGGGTTGCAGTGTGCATGTCTAGAAGGGGAAGGTCTGTGTTTCTCCTTTCTCGAAGGTTCTTCAAAGGTTGGTGGGAGGAAGCTGGACCTATTAAATATTTTTTCAAAGGGGTTAAGTATGAGACTTTAAAATCAAATGATTCAGCTTTTTGAATTAGTTGCTACTGCTACCAAAGAACAGTTGGACAGCACAAAGTTTGTACTATCTGATTTATTTTCGATTAACTATGGAAGCAGCTATACTGTTGCTAAATATTGGGGGACATTATAAAGCTATATTGTAGCTAGTTTTGTGGTGTAAGTATTTCCTGTCTCTCATACTTTCTAATACAATACCCATGCTGAGCTGGGCATGGTGGCACACGCCTTTAATCCCAGCATTCGGGAGGCAGAGGTACTAGGATCACCATGAGTTCAAGCCCACCGTGAGACTACATAGTGAATTCCAGGTCAGCCTGGACTAGAATGAAACCCTACCTCGAAAAACAAAACAAAACCAACCAACCAACCAAACAAACAAACAAAAAAACCCAATACCCATGCTGGAGTCTATTGGCAGACACACTCAATCACTGTCCATACCTGTGCTGGCTTCCAGTGCGTACCGTCTGCTCATATCTACAGTGATTCAACACAGGGCCCAGAATTCAGTGCAGGAAACTAGCCAATAACTGTCTGTGGATAGGCTTTCCTGCTTGTTGATAATAAAACCTGTATAAAACTGTGAAGTTCAAAAGACACTTTCAAGTAGATTACTTTATTGACTCCAAGGAGTCTGAAGTTCAGAGAAACTTATTGCCTTTGTGCAAAGTCTCCTGGCTGAACTGTGAACCAGTATTCAATTTCCGATTTTTTAAAAAACTTCAAAGTTTAATTATTTTCTATCCCATGAATCATCTCCCCGTACTTCCTTTTTTTTTTTTTTTTTTTTTTTTTCTGAAGTAGGGTTTCATTCTAGCTCACTATGCTATCTCAGAGTGGCCTTGAACTCTCAGTGCTCCTCCTACCTCTGCCTCCCGAGTGCTGGGATTAAAGGTGTGCGTCACTCACCTGGCTTTTCCCCCTGTACTTTCAAAACTAGTTAGCTTCCAGCTACTCTTTCTGAAGCATTTTCCTGAATTTCTGATATTCTGTCACTGATAGTCCTGTAATACAACCTGCTTTTCTGTGGCTGATTACTTCCTTTGTTGCCTATTGGCATGTGTTAAATTCTTCTGAAGCTTTTTTATTTTTTTATTTTTTTGGTTTTGTTGAGGTAGGATCTCGCTCTAGTTCAGGCTGACCTGGAATTCAGTATGTAGTCTCAGGCTGGCCTCAAACTCACAGTGATCCTCCTACTTCCTGCCGAGTGCAGGCAATTTTTTTTTTTGAGGTAGGATCTCACTCTAGCCCAGGCTGACCTGGAATTCGTAATGTAGTCTTAGGCTGGCCTTGAATTGATGGCAATCCTGCCTCTGCCTCCTGAGTGCTGGGATTAAAGGCGTGTGCCACCACACCCAGCTCAAGTTAGTTTTTGACCCTGATAAGTGACTCAAATCTGCCAAAGCTCCAGTAGCAACATTTCCCACGGGAAACAAATCACCACGAACTCAGAACTAAAATATATCATCATCATGGTTGACATTTCCCTATCTCTTCCTGGAAGCAGAATAGAAGATATTGCGTGTGGTTAAATTAAAACTCCACCTAGCTAGAATTTCAAAGGGAAGAAGCTGTATTGGCCAAATAATTTCACAAGTTCAGTGATACTTGAGTGCTTTCAAGTCTTTGTTCTAGCATTAATAAAGAATACATTTATTTGATGACATCAAGCACCAGATGGTGAATACTACAAGTATGAGTCATGTCACAAAAAAAGAATACCTTGCATGGAGAGTAACAGGCTCACAGAAATCAGTATTATATGTTATATATTTAAGAAGATTTCAAATATATCCTCGGCATGCAAATCCATACTCTGAATCTTTTAAAAAATATTTTGAGAGAGAGAGATGAGAGAGAGAGAGTGAAAGAGAAAATGGGCACGCCAGGGCCTCTAGCCACTGCAAATAAACTCCAGATGTATGCACCACCTTGTGCATCTGGTTTTATGTGGTTACTGGGGAATCAAACCTGGGTGCTTTGGCTTTGCAAGCAAGTGTCTTAATAGCTAAGCCATCTCTCCAGCCTATACTCTGTATTTTTTTTTTTTTTTTTGGAGAGAGACAGAGAGAGATAGACAGAGAGGGACAGGGAGACAGAGATGGGCGTGCCAGCAGTGTCTCAGCTGCTGCGAATGAAATCCAGATGCACGCGCCCCCTTGTGGTCAAGTGCGGCATGGCGCCCTTGCGTCACTTTACTGGCTAAACGTGGGACCTGGAGATTGGAACCGCTGGAGATTGGATCCAGAGTTCTTAGGCTTAGGAGGCAGGCGCCTTAACCGCTAAGCCATCTCTCCAGCCCTATGCTCTCTATTTTTGACTTTCTCACACATTTGTGAACAATGTTCTGAATGGATATAACTATATGTAGAAACATTAGCAACCACCACTTCCACAAATACATACTTCTTGTAGTTGGTTCACTCTTGAGCTGGAAGAGCTGAGATTCCACCTTGGAGAGCTGCTGCTGCAAAGTCTCCATTGTCTTTCTGTGCTCTTCCTGCAAATGCCGCATTTGATCTCGGAAACTGTTGCGGAGGACTTCGTTCTGGGATGTCAGCTGACACACGGTCTGGGCATGCTCAGACTTCATCATCATGTTCTCAGATTGCACTGAACAAAACCTGAAGGTGAGAGGTCTTAGTGCATGTAAGAGTTTTAAACTTTATATGCCGAGTCAGCTTTTCTCAACTGGGTTCTGTTATCCTCAGCTATATAATGAGTTTGAAGGCGGCCTGGGATACTCAAGACCCTCTCTCAAATTAAAACAAAGGTAAAAATTTTATTTTTAATTAGTTCATTTATTCAGGTCACCTAATATAGGCATACTATAGAAATATAAGATTAATCTTTTTTTTTTTTTTTTTTTTTTTTTGGTTTTTCAAGGCAGGGTTTAACTCTAACACACGTTCACCTGGAATTCACTATGTAGTCTCAGGATGGCCTCTAACTCACAGCAATCCTTCTATCTCTGCCTCCTGAGTGCTGGGATTAAAGGTGTGCACCACCATGCCCAGCCATCTATCTGTTTTTAAAATTTTTTTTTGGTTTTTCAAAGTAGGGTCTCACACTAGCCCAGGCTGACCTGGAACTCACTATGTAGTGTCTCAGGGTGGCCTTGAACTCATGGCGATCCTCCTGTCTCTGCCTCCCAAGTGTTGGGATTAAAGGCATGCAACACCATAACTGGCTCTAAAATATTTTTAAAATTGTTTTATTATTTTTTAAAAATACATGCCTACCCTGAAATTGTTTTATTTTTAAAGAAACTTTCTGAGCTGGGCATGGTGGCACACGCCTTTAATCCCAGCACTTGGGAGGCAGTTAGGAGGATCGCCATGAGTTCAAGGCCACCCTGAGACTACATAGTGAATCAGCTAGAGTGAGACTCTATCTCAAAAACAAAACAAAACAAAACAAAACAAAAAACAAAACAAAAAAAGAAGAAACTTTCTAGTTATGAAAGCTAGAGGAGAGGCAGAATGTTGGATGAGCACATAAAACATTAATTGTTCTAAAAAATGCTAAAGATAGAACTAGTCCAAAGGGGAAGCTTTGAGTAGATAAGGCAAAGCTACTAGGCCTTCAGAAATGCCTAGTTTTTATTTTCCAATTTGTTTGTATCCCCAGGAGCAACTCACTAGGCATCCAGGCAACTTGCCTGGTTCAAACAGAACCAGTGCTATGGCAGCCTTACTTTTCCCGCAGTTCTGCCTCTTTGGTCACAGTTTCCTGCAACATCCGGTTATGCCTTTCCAGGAGAGTGTCATGCTCAGACTGCAGGGTCTGGAGTTCAGATACACTGATCTGTAAGCTATTTTGACTATCTTGTAATTTGATTTTCAGTTGGTCAATCAGCATTTCCAGATGTTCCCTAAAATAGAAATCATCATTGTAAAGTGTTGTTGAAAGAGGTGAACCTCATTTTGTGGCTTCTAATACACTTGATATTTCAATGTCACATTCATACTACAATGGAAGAGACCAAAGGAAATACAATCATAAGAATTAAAGGGGCTGGACAGATGGCTCAATGGTAAAGGTGCTTTCTTAGAAAACCTGACAACCTGAGTTTGATTCCCCAGTACCCAAGTAAAGCCAGATGCACAAAATGGCGCGATGTGTTTGGAGTTTGTTTGCAGTGCCTGAGTTTTTCTCTCTCTTTTCAAGTAAATAAACAAATTTTTTTTTAAAAAGTGAATTAAGGAGCTGGGCGTGGTGGCTCACGTCTTTAATCCCAGCACTTGGGAGACAGGGTAGGAGGATCGCCATGAGTTTGAAGCCACCCTGAGACTACATAGTGGGTTCCAGGTCAGCCTGAACTGGAGTGAGACCCTACCTTGAACCCTTCCCCCCAAAAAAACGGTGAATTAAGGGGGGGGTGGAGAGATGGCTTAGCGGGTAAGTGCTTGCCTGTGAAGCCTAAGGACCCGGGTTCAAGGCTCAATTCCCCAGTACCCATGTAAGCCAGATGCACATGGTGGTGCATGCGTCTAGAATTTGTCTGCAGTGGCTAGAGGCCCTGGCATGCCCATTCTCTTTCTCTTTCTTCCTCCCTTTCTCTGTTTCTAGTAAGTAAATACATTATATATAAAAAAAAGTGAATTAAGGACCTTTCCCGGGCAGCTTCCAAGGGCGTGAGGTGTGTGAGTGAGGGTGCAAACGGCTGCTAGGCTGACCTCTTCCACAGGCCTCCATCCTTCTAGGGAACTTGGCTTCTGTGGGCTGCCCGCCAGAGAGCACGACCCTTGTTAGCCTTTGTGCCCCTTGTGAATGCAGAGCTCAGAGGTGGACAAAAGCCTTCTGTGGCAGGGAAGGAAAAGGCCATGGCACAGATCAGTGTCTTGGATCCCTTTTGTGTCCCCACTAATGCTGCGCACCTTGGTACAACATCCCTATGTTTTGAAGATGTATGATCATTGTAAGAACTGTCTTCCAAAAAGTTGTCTAAGAAGATGACTGAAAAAAGCGACTTAGGACCACAATTACAAGTAACAAGCATGTAGGTAGCTGACAATGAATGTCCAAATTCATTAACCATGCAGTATGTTTTAGAAGTAAAAAAAAAAAAAAAAAATCAAGAATTGGGTCAAGAAAACATGAAAAGCAAGTGAAAGTATTTACTTATTTATTTATTTTATTTTTGATTTTCCGAGGTAGGGTCTCACTCTAGCTCAGGCTGACCTGGAACTCACTATGTAGTCTCAGGGTGGCCTTGAACTCATGGCAATCTTCCTACCTCTGCCTCCCAAGTGCTGGGATTAAAGGCATGTGCCACCATGCCCGGCCCTGAAAATAGTTTTTTATTTGGTGTTGATAAACAATAAATTATATAGAAAACTGCATGGCTAATTATTTTAATTCACCTGGGCAATAAATGAATCTTGAATAAAATTTAAAAAAGAAAGTTAATTAAGGGATTTGGGTTGGAAAGATGGCTCTGTGGTCAAAGGCACTTGCTTATAAAGCCTGGTGGCCTGGATTTGATTCCCCAGTACCCACATAAAGCGAGATGCACAAAGCAGAGAATGTGCTTGGAGTTCGTTTAGAGCAGCAGGATGCCTTGGCACACCCATTCTCTTTTTCTTTTAAAGATTTATTTTTATTTATTTGTTTGAGACAGAGAGAAGGAGAGAGGGATTGGGGTAGAATGGGTGCACTGGCCTCTAGCCATTGCAAAAGAACTCCAGACGCATGCGCCACCATTGCATCTGGCTTATGTGGGACCTGGAGAATTGAACCTGGGTCCTTAGGCTTCGCAGACATGCGCCTTAACCACTAAGCCATCTCTCCAGCCCCCCATTCTCTCTTGCTCAAATAAACAAACAAACAAATAATAATTAAGGGACTAGAATTAAAAATAATTTGAAAAGGGGTTAGAGAGATGGCCCAGAGGTTAAGGAGCTTGCCTATAAAGCCCAAGGACTGAGGTTCAATTCCTTAGTACCCACATAAAGCCAGATACCCAAGGTGGCACATGTGTCTGGAGTTTGTTTGCAGTGGCTAGAGATCCTGGCATGCCCATTTTCGAACTCTCAGCCTTTCTTTCTTTCTTTCATTCAAATAAAAACAAAAGTAACAGAATTACAAACATAAGAATACAAATGGTACAGGATTGTCAATCTTGCTTAGAACTGTAAGAACCAGATAAAAAACTTAGAATATTGAATCTCTATTATATAATCACAACACACACATACCATAGGATCTCATCAATCTCTTGTTCCATTTTTGAGTAGTTCACAAAATGGATCTGAATGTTAATTTTAAGCCAGCATTAAATACTATTCAAAACAAATGGAGATTTCATAAGTACTAAATATAATTTTTGTTGTTGTTGTTGCTTTTGTTTTTCGAGGTAGGGTCTCACTCTAGCCCAGGCTGACCTGAAATTCACTATGTAGTCTCAGGGTGGCCTTGAACTCATGTGATCCTCCTACCTCTGCCTCCCAAGTGCTGGGATTAAAGGTGTGTGCCACCACGCCTGGCCCCCAATGTAATTTTTTAATGCCTATGTCCAGGTCCTATTAAGACATGATTAAACTTTTAGTCTATATCTTAGAGTCCACATTCTGGCTTCACAGTACCCCCTGACCCAACTTTTTTGGTTTTGTTTTTTTGAGGTAGGGTCTCGCTCTAGTCCAGGTTGATCTAGAATTCACTATGGATTCTTCAAACTCACAACAATCCTACCTCTAACTCCCAAGTGCTGGGATTAAAGGTGTGGGCCACCATGCCAGGCCCTATAGTTCACTTTAACATCCTTCAACATACTAACCTTCATAGTGCAGTTTCCCAGTCACTATCCAGAAATACAGTGAAGCCAAGCAACTGTTTACTGGTAATTACTCCTCAAATTCCACAGACAAAAGCAATCAAAATGGGCTTTTTAGCCTACTTGGTAAAGAACCTGTGTTGTGTGGGAAAAACACTGTTTTATTTCAACTTTACCTTTCTTGTTTAGCTCCCTCAGTTTCCATCTGAGATACAGATTTATTTTTCTGCTGTTTCAGAACATTATGAACTCGGACTTTGTAGCTCTCAAATTCAGAGGTGACAGCAGCTTGTTCTGCCTATAACATTTAAAAGAAAAAATTTCCATGGTAATATGATCCTATCATGTCCTTGAAAGGTTAACAAACTGATGTAAAAATGAAGAAAATAGCTGACACTCATTGTAGCTCTGAGGAAATTCACTAAAACTAGGCATGGAGGCTCATACCTATCATGCCAGGACTTGGGAGGCTGAGGCAATAGGACTGTCACAATTTCAAGGTCAACCTCAGCTACAAAATGAGATCTTGTCTTGATCTCAACCCACCCAAATAAAATAAATTAAAAAAAACAACAACCCTCCTGCCAGTTCTGGTGGCCTTACACTTTTTTAAAGCTGTTATAATTTTCTCTGACAAGATATGTTTCTACCATAGTATACTATGTCATTATTCATAAATTTTATGACAGTATTTTTTTCTGGAACTTTACATAAGATTTTCACTTATAATACCCTGTGTTTACAAATACAAGAAAAACTTTTTCAAAGACATTAATTTACTTGAACTTTATTTTTAAAGCAGAGTAGTAAAGTTCACACTACTTTTGCCAAGATCCTTTAGGAAAGAGTTGTACCTCTAATGAAACCACTGTGATAGTTATGTATGCTAAGGACCAGGACACAGGTCATTCTAATACAATGTTGTAATTATTTCATTCTCAGGCAAAAAACAAAATGAAAAAAAGAACACAACAATAGTGCTCTTCTAATAAACTTTTTTTTTTGCATCTTACGGATGGAGAATCAAACCCAGATCAACAGACTTTGTAATCAGATGTTTTTTTTTTTTTTTTTAAATAAACTAGTGCTTTTTATTTATTTATTTATTAGAGACCGAGAGAGGGAAAGAGAGAGAGGGAGAGTGACAATGGGCGCGCCAGGGCCTCTAGCCACTGCAAACAAACTCCAGATGCTTGCACACCCTTGTGCATCTGGCTTATGTGGGACCTGGAGAACCGAACTGGGGTCCTTAGGCTTCGTAGGCATATGCCTTAACCTCTAAGCCATTTCTCCAGCCCTCTAATAAACTTTTTTTAAAAATTAAGTTCTAACCAGGTGCGGTAGCACATGCCTTTAATCCCAGCACTCAGGAGGCAGAGGTAGGAGGATCATCATGAATTCAAGGCCAGCATAAGACTATATATAGTGAAATCCAGGTCAGTCTCCTTAAGCTAGAGCGAGACTCTACCTCAAAAAAAAAATATAGAGAGAAAGCAGAATATATAGAGAGAAAATATATAGAGAGGAAGCACAAATGGAAATGTGCTCTTGTTTCTTTTCAGAAAAAATACTATCAAATGGCAACATGATGGTAAAATGAACATGCTGTTGGGCTTAAAGCAGATGAGCTGAGCCAGGTGACCTAGTAAATGCCCAGAACTGCAGAACACTGCTTAAGAGAAGAAGGTTGCCCTGGAATAAAGTGCTTGCTACCTAGAAACAAAATCCTATGGTTGGTGGTTTCAGCCCTGAAAGACACACCTTGGCAGCACGATTCTCTTCCTGCAGCATGGCCACCCTCTGCTGGTATGCACTTAGTGTGCGCTGGTGCTGCTCTGCGGAGGTCTTCAGGTGCTCATGAATCTTGTGTTTCTCAGACGTGATTTCAGCCAGCTGGATCTAGGACAAAAACCTTTAAGTTTAGCTTGCTTGCTTGCTTGCTTGCTTATTTATTTATTTATTTATTTATTTATTTATTTATTTATTTATTTATTTTGAATGAGAGAGGCAGATATAAAGACAGAATGGTGCACCAGGGCCTCCAGCCTCTACAAATCAACTCCAGATGCATGCACCCCCTTGTGTATCTGGCTTACATGGGTCCTGGAGAATCGAACAGGGATCCTTTGGCTTTGCAGGCAATTGCCTTAAATGCTAAGCCATCTCTCCAGTCCTAAGTTTAGCTTTTGAAATATGATCTTCACTGGTTAAAAAGATTTTCCTTATACCACAAATGTCAAACTGTGAGACATTAAGTATCTATAAGTGCAGAACTAAGAGGTGGGTTAATTTTAGATATTATCATCATCAAAAAAGGTAGAGAAAATATGAGTAGAACATTTTCTCACAATGTTAGCTCACAAAATCACTCCTAGACTATATATATATATTTTTTTTTCTTTTTTGATTTTTTTGAGGTAAGGTCTCACTCTAGCTCAGGCTGACCTGGAATTCACTATGCAGTCTCAGTGTGGCCTTGAACTCATGGCGACCCTCCTACCTCTGCCTCCCAAGTGCTGGGATTAAAGGCATGCACACCACGTCTGGCAAGACTATAAATTTAATGCTTAACTAAGTACCTAAAGATAGTATACATAAAAATATAACAAGCATAAAACCACCCCATAAACTGTTTCTTGCTGCTGTAATTACATTTACAGGATGCAGATGAAGCTCGGGACCATGTTTATTTTATTTTGCACGATTGTAGTGTAATGCCTGAACTAAGTTATATAGTATATTTCACTGCTTCTACTTCCTCAAACAGCTAAGAAATCTTGCTAAATATCATTAGAGGGTAACTCCTTATTGGATCATTAGAAAAATTCCTAGTTAACTTATTTCTACATGGAAAAAAAACTTGTTTTAAAAAATCTTAAAAGGTACAAAGAACCTTACTTTGTAGACTTCCACTTGCTGTTGGCTTGCCTCCAGCTCACCTTTTAAGGATGCTTGAAGGATTAAGTGATCATTTTCCTACAGAATGAGAATCTTGGTTAAACTAAAATTTGAGTCATTTTTGCTATGAATAAATACAAAAAAATGCAACTGAGAAATGAACATACTGCTTGCTTTGAATCTGCCAGTTCCTTTTTGGTTTTCACAAGTAGCTGTTTGATTTTGGAGTTATTTTCTTCATAGTGCTGCACCGAAGCCTGCAGTGAAGCTAGAACAAAAAGTGATCAACAGAGAAGAAACAATGTTTGAGTGAACAGAATACATGAAAAATTGAAACCTCTTTTTTGTATTTACTTATCTTTATAATAAATTCATTTTAGTTCTTTGTTACAGGATTTTCAAATGTATTTGATAGGAGTTGCAATGAACTCCACTGTCCCAGTCACCTACCCTGAACACTCACCAACACAGCCAGTCTTACTGTACCCAGACCAGGAGACAGCAAAGTGTAGTATACAGGATTATTCATTCACATATGGTCTCTGTGTTAGTGCCACATTGGTGTCCTGAGAAATCATCACACAGACTGTATAGCCAGACACACAAGGTGATGCAAGTGCAAGGTTGCACGTATCTGGAGTTTGATCAGTGGTTGAAGCACCAATTCTCAATCAATCAATCCCCCGCCCCACACACACATTTAAAAAAGGCCAGTCTATTGGGCTTGCCTCAAAAAAAAAAAAAAAAAAAAAAAGGATCAACTACTTCATTCCAGTAGTGAGGGAGGCCTTTCATTAACTGGATCAAAAATGTCTTTCCAGTTAAACTTTACCTCTCCTTAACAAGTCAAGTCTTTTGTTCCAACTAGTCAACTCTTCTAAAACTATTTCTTTTAGTTTTAAAAAAAATTTTTTTTTGAGGGAGACAGAGAGCGAGACAGATAGAGAATGGGCATGTCAGTGGCCTCTCAGCCACTGTGAACCAACTCCAGACACGTGCGTCCCTTTGTGGGCAAGTGCAGCATTGTATGCTTGCGTCACTTTTGTGTCTGGCTAAACATGGGACCTGGAGATCAAATGGGCGTTCTTAGGCTTCACAGGTAGGCACCTTAACTGCTAAGCCATCTCTCTAACCCTCTTTTAGTTTTTACTTGTACTATGGTTATAGAAGGATTGTCCTTTGACAATTTCTATCTAAACTTTATCTGCAAGGTACTACTTGACCTCCAACTTTAATTGTTCCCATTTGTGGAATTCTTTCTCTGAACTCAGTACTTACTGCTAACACCACTCATTTCTCTACTTGTTTATCACTGAATGTAAGGCCTTCTTGAATAAGCACCTCTTTTTAACTTTTCCAAGATACCTACACTATTTTTTAGTGTAATGACTGTCAAAAACATATAGATTTGGGTTGGAGAGATGGCTTAGTGGTTAAGGCGCCTGCCTCCTCAGCCTAAGAATGCTGGTTCCAATCTCCAGCGGTTCCTCCAGGTCCCACGTTTAGCCAGATGCAAAGTGACGCAAGGGCGCAATGCCGCACTTGACCACAAGGGGGCATACGCATCTGGATTTCTTTCGCAGCAGCAGAGGCTGCTGGCGCACCCATTCTCTGTCTTCCTCTCCCCGCTCTCTCTCTGTGTCTCTCTCCAAAAAAAAAAAAAAAAAATAGATTCATTAATTCACAACAACAAATGTCTGCATTACAGCTCTGCTACTAACTTGTATTAGGAACTTAATCAGAACAAAAAGCAGGGACCTTAAACACTTTTATTATTTTTTTTGTGTGTGTTTGTGGGCATATGTGGAGGTCAGGGGACAACTTTCAGGTCAGTGCTTGCCTGTCCACCTCATTTGAGGCAGGGTTTCTCATTCTGGATTCTTGTTCTGCTCTTCCTTGCTTGGCTCTCTACAAGCTTCTGGGAAATTCTCCAGATTCTGCCTCCCATTTTGCTGTCAGCACCAAGCATGTCAGGGCTTCTAGCTTTTCAGCTTTGTATGTGGGACTGCGGATTGAACTCAGGTACTCTAGCCTGGATAGCAAGTACATTATTCAAAAAGCTATCTCCCCAGCCCACTGTTTTTTTTTTTTTTTTTTTTTGAGATAGAATCTCATATAGACCAGTCTGGCCTTGAACTCACTATGTAGGCAAGAATGACCCTGAATTTCAGATTCTCCTGGCTTGCCTCCGTAGTGCTACTATTACAGATGTGTGCCACCACACAGCTTATGCAGTGCTGGGAATCGAACCCAGCTTTGCATAGGCTAGACAAGCACTCTACCAACTACAGCTCTAATTACTCAAATAATCTACACTTCATCTCCAAATAGTGTGACAAAAGAACTCTGTAAATTTGGACTTCAGCATTTTGTTCCTTTATGAAATCGCCTTTCTTGAGCTGTGATTTGGCCACTAACTGCTGAGTATGGATTATGAAACAGCCATAAAATATTTGCTGTCTTATTAACTGTGGGTCACTCCTAAGAATACCAACCCAATTCATCCAATATGACAAAGTTCTTTTAACTAGCAGAAATGCCAAAATCACAAGAAGCTTTTGAAAATGCAATTTCAAATCAAAGTCCCACATTCCAAGACTCTGATCCATCGTATCTGTGATTGAGCTTTCCAAAGGTTGAGACTGAGCTTCCTTTATAAAAATGTTAGAAAAAATGGGCTGGAGAGATGGCTCAGCTGTAACAGTGCTTGCCTGCAAAGTCTAATGACCTGGGTTCAATTCCCCAAAACCCACATAAAGCCAGATGAACAAAGTGGAGCATGTATCTGGAGTTTGTTTGCAGTGGCTAGAGGCCCTAGCATGCCCATTTTTCCTCTCTCTGTCTCTTGCTGCTTGCAAATAAATAAATAAAGTTTTAAAAAATTTATTTTTATTTATTTGCCGGGGGTTGGAGAGAAGGAGAGAACGAGACAGATAGAGAATTGATGTGCCAGGGCCTCCTTGCACCACCTTGTGCATCTGGCTTACGCTGAGTCTTGGAAATTGAACCCGGGTCCTTTGGTTTTGCAAACAAGCACCTTAAGCGCTAAGCCTTCTCTCCAGCCCAATAAATAATTTTTTTAATGCCATAAAAAAGGATGGAGAGAGGACTTAGCGCTTAAGGTACTTGCCCACGAAGCCTAAGGACCTGGGTTCAATTCCCCAGTACCCACATAAGCCAGATGGCACAAGGTGGCACATGCATCTGGAGTTTGTTTGCAGTGGCTAGAGGCCCTAGCAGCATCATCCTCTCTCAAAAAAAAAAAAAAATTAAAAAAAAGAAAGATTTGAAAACAAATACTTCAAATATTTAGAAGTTAAACAACACATTTCTATATAACCTAGGAATCACAAAAAAATTTTAAAGTATTTTGGGGGCTGGAGAGATGGCTTAGTGCATAAGGTGTTTGCCTGCCAGAACCCATGTAAGCTAGATCCACAAGGTGGCATATGTATCTGGAGTTCATTTGCACTGCCTGGAGGCCCTAGTGCACCCATTCTTTATCTGCTTCTCTCCCCACCCTCTCTTTCTCTCATAAATAAATAATTAATAAAATATTAAAAATATTTTGAACTGAATTAAACTGAGAATATAACATATCAATTTGTGAGAAGCAATTCAAGGAGTGCTTAAAGGGAAATTTATAGCTTTCAATGCTAACAGAGCATATTTTATGGACAAAATGGATAAAACTACTTTAAGGGCTGGAGAGATGGCTTAGCAGGTAAGGTGCGTGCCTTGGTTTGATCACTCAGGACCCACATAAGCCAGATGCACAAGATGATGCATATATCTGGAGTTCAGTGGCTAAAGGCCCTGGTGTGCCCATTCTTGCTCTCTCAAATAAATAAATAAATAATAAATAATCCAAGTGTGGTGGCACATGCCTTTAATCCCAGCACTCCGGAGGCAGAGCTAGGAGGATCACCATGAGTTTGAGGCCACCCTGAGAACATAGTGAATTCCAGGTCAGCCCGGACTAGAGCGAGACTATCTCGAAAAACAAAATAAATAAATAAATAAAAACTTAAAATAAAATAAAAATATTTTAAAAAACACTTTTAAAAGGAATGTTGCTCCACTACTAAAATTTTCAAATCTGTTGACAATCAGCAAATTGTGGACAAAGACCATTTTTACCTTTGTATTGTTCCTGAAACAGGTACTTTTAAAATTTTTAAATTTTATTTAAGAGATAAAAAGAGGCAGAGAGAAGGGGAGAGAGAGAGAGAGAAAGAGAAAAAGAGAGAAAATGGGTGTGCCAGGGACTTCAGCCATTGTAAACAAACCCCAGACGCATGCATCACCTTGTGCATCTAGCTTATGTGGATCCTAGAGAATGAACCTGGGTCCTTTGGCTTCACAGGAAAATTCCTTAACTGCTAAGCCATCTCTCCAGACGCTCCTTTTTTTGTTTTTGTTTTTGTTTTTCTTTTGGTTTTTCGAGGTAGAGTCTCACTCTAGCCCAGGCTGACCTGGAACTCACTCTGTAGGCTCAGGGTGGCTTCGAATTCAGTGACCCTCCTACTTCTGCCTCCCAAGTGCTGGGATTAAAGGCGTGTGCCACCATGCCTGACCCTGCCTTTTTAAAAAATAATTTTTTAAAAATTTTATTTGAGAGATAGATAGAAAGGTGAAATAAGTCCTTTTACCAAACACTGATGTTGACTGTTAACCTCTCACTGGCATATGGTTTGCCCTCACTCTGTTTCTCAGGAATGTTGACCACTGTTAGACCTATCTGGCTGGAGATTAAGGACTGCAAAAAAATGAATACCTAATGTTGTCCCCTTCAATTTGTTGATGAAGTAATTATATGGTAGGGCATGTTTTACTCACTCATTTCTTCTTGGAGGGTTTCTTGTTTCTGCTTTTGAATTTTTATTTCTTGCTCCAAATCTTCAATCTTGCTGTTTTTGTTAGATAACTTTTGATTAAGTTCTTTCATCAAACGTTCGTAATCTGCTATTTCCATATTCATTAATGTAGTCTGTTGGGCATCCTGCACATTTTATAAAAATGTTCACATATTACTTGGTCAGTTTATTTGTAAAATTGCTAAAATGATGCCACAGGAATAAACAGGTTCTATTATGCTCGTTTATAATATAGAAACAATCTAAGTCGCAATGAAGAAATGATTAGTAGGATATTTTCTAGTTTTGAATCTTGTAAAGTGGTTTTTAATAGTTGAATTCAACTTTCTTAATACCATTTTATTTGATTTGACTATAACTTTCATTAACTACAATTAGTAGTTCTATGGAGCTCTTATAATGAAATTAAAAAAAATGTTTTAACCCTTTATTTATTTGAGAGAGAGAGAAAGAGGCAGACAAAGAGAGAGAGAGAGAGAGGATATGGGTGCACTGGGGTCTCTACAAACAAACTCCAAGTGCATGGGCCACCTTGTGCATCTGGCTTTCATGGATCCTGAGGAATAAAACTTGGGTTCTTTGGCTTTGCAGGAAAGTGCCTTAACGGCTAAGCCATCTCTCCAGGTCGAAATATTAATATTTAAGCAATTCTTACAATACTTTTCTTCAGACTAATCTTTGAAAAATTAGAGAAAAGTATCCAGAGTTTTAAGTGTAATACAAATTTTAAGCTCTAACATGAATTCAGTCTTCATATGTCATACAATATATACACAAAGTGAAATATCAAGCCAATATGTAATAATCCATAAGCCTAGATTTTTCTGGATAGAGGTTTGGAGAAATCAAGTTAAAATTTCAATTTGTTGAGGATATAAAATTATAAAAGACTATTTTAGTATCATAAGCAACATTTAAAATCATTTCTAATGTATATAAAATAGCTCGATGATATGAGCATGGATGTAAGTTTTGACTCTGGTGTCTTATATCTTATAAGCAATTTTCTTTTTTCAGTTCTGAGAATCCAGCCTAGGGATTTAGGCATGCGAGGCAGGCAGTCTGCCACTGAGTTATATCCTGGCAACTCTAATATTTTATTTTACCTTTTTAACCAGCTCTAACTCTTGCATAGTTTTTTGAAGCTGTTTCTTCTCCTTTTGTAATTGTAGTTGAAGTTCCTCAAGCTCATTTACAGTACTGGCATGTTCCTAAAATTAAAAACAAAACAACCCCACAGGCCAACCAAATTGTGGACAAAGACCATTTTTACCTTTGTATTGTTCCTGAAACAGGTACTTTTAAAATTTTTAAATTTTATTTAAGAGATAAAAAGAGGCAGAGAGAAGGGGAGAGAGAGAGAGAGAAAGAGAAAAAGAGAGAAAATGGGTGTGCCAGGGACTTCAGCCATTGTAAACAAACCCCAGACGCATGCATCACCTTGTGCATCTAGCTTATGTGGATCCTAGAGAATGAACCTGGGTCCTTTGGCTTCACAGGAAAATTCCTTAACTGCTAAGCCATCTCTCCAGACGCTCCTTTTTTTGTTTTTGTTTTTCTTTTGGTTTTTCGAGGTAGAGTCTCACTCTAGCCCAGGCTGACCTGGAACTCACTCTGTAGGCTCAGGGTGGCTTCGAATTCAGTGACCCTCCTACTTCTGCCTCCCAAGTGCTGGGATTAAAGGCGTGTGCCACCATGCCTGACCCTGCCTTTTTAAAAAATAATTTTTTAAAAATTTTATTTGAGAGATAGATAGAAAGGTGAAATAAGTCCTTTTACCAAACACTGATGTTGACTGTTAACCTCTCACTGGCATATGGTTTGCCCTCACTCTGTTTCTCAGGAATGTTGACCACTGTTAGACCTATCTGGCTGGAGATTAAGGACTGGCAAAAAAATGAATACCTAATGTTGTCCCCTTCAATTTGTTGATGAAGTAATTATATGGTAGGGCATGTTTTACTCACTCATTTCTTCTTGGAGGGTTTCTTGTTTCTGCTTTTGAATTTTTATTTCTTGCTCCAAATCTTCAATCTTGCTGTTTTTGTTAGATAACTTTTGATTAAGTTCTTTCATCAAACGTTCGTAATCTGCTATTTCCATATTCATTAATGTAGTCTGTTGGGCATCCTGCACATTTTATAAAAATGTTCACATATTACTTGGTCAGTTTATTTGTAAAATTGCTAAAATGATGCCACAGGAATAAACAGGTTCTATTATGCTCGTTTATAATATAGAAACAATCTAAGTCGCAATGAAGAAATGATTAGTAGGATATTTTCTAGTTTTGAATCTTGTAAAGTGGTTTTTAATAGTTGAATTCAACTTTCTTAATACCATTTTATTTGATTTGACTATAACTTTCATTAACTACAATTAGTAGTTCTATGGAGCTCTTATAATGAAATTAAAAAAAATGTTTTAACCCTTTATTTATTTGAGAGAGAGAGAAAGAGGCAGACAAAGAGAGAGAGAGAGAGAGGATATGGGTGCACTGGGGTCTCTACAAACAAACTCCAAGTGCATGGGCCACCTTGTGCATCTGGCTTTCATGGATCCTGAGGAATAAAACTTGGGTTCTTTGGCTTTGCAGGAAAGTGCCTTAACGGCTAAGCCATCTCTCCAGGTTGAAATATTAATATTTAAGCGATTCTTACAATACTTTTCTTCAGACTAATCTTTGAAAAATTAGAGAAAAGTATCCAGAGTTTTAAGTGTAATACAAATTTTAAGCTCTAACATGAATTCAGTCTTCATATGTCATACAATATATACACAAAGTGAAATATCAAGCCAATGTGTAATAATCCATAAGCCTAGATTTTTCTGGATAGAGGTTTGGAGAAATCAAGTTAAAATTTCAATTTGTTGAGGATATAGAATTATAAAAGACTATTTTAGTATCATAAGCAACATTTAAAATCATTTCTAATGTGTATAAAATAGCTCGATGATATGAGCATGGATGTAAGTTTTGACTCTGGTGTCTTATATCTTATAAGCAATTTTCTTTTTTCAGTTCTGAGAATCCAGCCTAGGGATTTAGGCATGCGAGGCAGGCAGTCTGCCACTGAGTTATATCCCTGGCAACTCTAATATTTTATTTTACCTTTTTAACCAGCTCTAACTCTTGCATAGTTTTTTGAAGCTGTTTCTTCTCCTTTTGTAATTGTAGTTGAAGTTCCTCAAGCTCATTTACAGTACTGGCATGTTCCTAAAATTAAAAACAAAAACAACCCCCACAGGCCAACCAACATTAAAAAAGGTATTTGTTAGGGGCTATAAAATAAACTGGTCATATAAAAGCTACAAAAAGCCGGGCGTGGTGGCACACATCTTTAATCCCAGCACTTGGGAGGCAGAGGTAGGAGGATCGCTGTGAGTTTGAAGCCACCCTGAGACTACATAGTGAATTCCAGGTCAGCCTGGACTAGAGCAAGACCTTATCTTGAAACCTCCCCCAAAAGCTATAAAAAGTCTGGTAATCTTTCAATATTTTAAAAATATACACTCAAGAGCCAGGCATGGTGGTGCACACCTTTCATCCCAGTACTTGGGAGGCAGAGGTAAAGGATCGCAGTGAGTTTCAGGTCACCCTGAGAGTACAGAGTGAATTCCAAGTCAGCCTGGGCTAGAGGGAGACCCAACCATGAAAAACAAAAAAAAAAAAAAACAAAAAAGAAACACTCAAAAATCATAGCTTAGATTCTCAAATTTAGATCTGGAATGCCTTAAGGAATTAACTCTGTTGTCCTCATGAATACTCTTCTAGCAAGTCTTTTTTTTATCTACATAATACTTGATTAGAGTATCACTGTGTGTGAAGCAACTCAGGATTGTTTTTACCTTTATCTTCTGTTCTTTCTGAAGTTTTTCAGTTTCCAATTCTTTATCTACCATTGCTTTGGCTCTCTGGACTTCTAAAATCTGTACTTCCAATAACTTGGCATTAGACTGTAGTGTTTCAATACGAGCTAGGAGATCTTCTTTATCTGAATTTAGCTTTTCATTCTGGAATAACAAATGATTCATTATTGTAAACACGAAGAAAGTATACATAGGAGTATACAATGAAACACATAGTATGAAAAATAAAGACTTCAAAATCAATTCTATAGAATTATAATGTTATGTAAAGAATAAATTTGAAAAATAATCACTATTGATATGGAAACCTTGCATGAGACTGGATAGATTTGGTAGCCTCACAGAACAAAAAGAGAAATGAAAAACTAAAACTCAAATCCTATTGAATGAAGATTAGAGTAGAAGCCACAGGTAGTTGTTAGCTGCTCTCTCAGCTTCTGCTACTACAGGACAATAAAAAATAAATAAATCGTTTTCTGAGTATATTTTTATGCAAAAATTTTGAGACTAAAATATATTTATTAACATTTTCATGTCTAAATTCATCCAAACTAAATTACCTGAAAAGTTGAATGTCTTAATTGTTTGGTAAGATCTTCTATATGATGCTCAAAATTATTAGCACGTTCTTTTTCCACATCCAACTGTTCTGACTGCTTATCATACTCTAGTAAAAGGTTCTTCAATAAGAGACAAGAAGATTTATTTAACTTTAGGTTATTAAGCATTCAATAGGTCAGAATGTATTATCAAGTCATCCTGACATAAGACTTATGAGGCTATTTGAGATGCTTAAAATATTTAATATAATAACAGAAGTGTACATTTACTTTTTAAAATAATGATAAGGGATTAATATCATTGATATGAGGTTTTATAAATTCATTAAAACATTTACTTAAAGTTTAAATGAGTTTATTCATCTTTCATGAGGCAGTTATATTAAGAGCTTGTTTCTTTACATATAAAAGATCCAGGGCTGGAGAGATGGCTTAGCAATTAAGGCATTTGCCTGCAAAGCCAGAGGATCCTGGTTTGACTCTCGAGGATCCACAAAAGCCAGATGCACAAGGGGGGGAAGGGACACAAGCATCTGGAGTTAGTTTGCAATGGCTGGAGGCCCTGGCACACCCATTCTCTCTCTCAAATATATATATATATATTTTTTAAATGAAAGATCCTATAATCTAATTTATTAATTTCTTCCAGAGGTAGACTAGGCATAATAATTTTTAAAAGTTTTTTTTTTTTTTTCAAGGTAGGGTCTCACTCTAGCCCAGGCTAGCCTGGAATTCACTATGTAGTCTCAGGGTGGCCTTGAACTCAGTAAGCCCCCTAACCTTAGCCTCCCAAATCCTGGGATTAAAGGTGTGTGCCACCATGTTGTGCTCAAATTTTACAAACTTTAATGTTTAAATTTTTTTCTTTTGTAATTTAAAAAACTGCTTCTATGTTCAGAAAAAGTCTTGTCTCAGAAGTTAGTAAAGGATGAGTACTTTATTTTAGATATTTTAAGACCATTTTCATACAGTTTTAAAATCCATATAGTATTTTGGTGGATGCAATGAAGACCTGATTAGATTTTTTCAAATAGCTTTCTAATTTTTTCTTCATTTTTTTTCAGATTTTTGTGCAATAGTGTACTTTGGTTGGTTAACAAAAACAACCACAGTTGGTAAAATTCCAACTACTTGTCCTGTATGCTTGAAGTCTCTTAAGACCTTTAAGTCTGTTACCCTGAGTCTGTGCCTCAGGTTGCTCACTTGCAAACTGGTGATGCCAACAACTTCTTTTGGATATTTTGAGAATGACATATGTTAAGACATGCAAGTGCTTTAGAAGAGAGCCTGAGGTATCAGATGCAGAAGTCTCTATTTACTCTGTTCCTTTAATGTGTCTATTCTGATATTAGAGTTGTACGGTTCCCTACACATCCTACTTTTCTACAAGGCACATATCTTGTCCTTTTTTGTCTGCATGTCATTGACACTGGAATTTAAGTACTAAGAGGAAAGGACTTTAGAGAGATGCTTGATAGTCTATTTGGTTAAGCACATCTACCCCAGAGCCCTGAATCGAGTGTAGCAATACAAATATTTGTTAAATGAATAAATGCATGAAGAAATGTAGTAACATTTACTTTGCAGTTAGTGATTTTGTTGGACTATTCTAAAAGTATTTTCCCAAGAGTATTAGGTTATTAAAGTAGACAAATATATTAGCTCCAACCTACACTGTTTCAACTTTCCTATTAGACTTACTCTGTTTAAGTTTCATTTTTATTCACTTGGTCAGAAAAATATTATAGCCATCTTTTGTTTCTATATTTTAAAATAATAAATCCTAGCCAAGTGTGGTGGTGCATGCCTTTAATCCCAGCACTCGGGAGGCAGAAGTAGGAGGATCACTGTGAGTTTAAGGCCACCCTGAGACTACATGGTGAATTCCAGGGCAGTGAGACCCAACCTCAAAAAACCAAAATAAATAAATAAATAAATAAATAAATAAATAAATAAATAAATAAAAAAAAATCCTCAAATAGAATATTACTTTAGAAAACAACAGATTAGGGGGCTGGGGGAGAACCTGAGTTCAGATCCCATGTAAAGCCAGATGCAATATCACGTGTTTGTAATACCAGTGTTCCTATGGCAAGATGTAAGGTGCAGTCAGGAAATCTCCCAGAAGCTTGTGGCCCAGCTAGCCAAGCATTCATAACAGAGAACAGAAATCTTGTCTCAAACAAGATGGAAGGCGAAGACTAACACCCGAGGTTGTCCTCTGAACTCCACAAATATGCTATGGCAAGTGTATACTTCTGCACAGACCTACACCCCCACTCCCAACCAAAGACATAAAAAAAAACAAAACAAAACAACAACAACAAAAAAACAAAAACAAAAACAAAAACAAAAAAAACCCAAAACCCAAGAAAGTTTAAATTTTTTGTGCATTATATACAAAAGAATAGGAAAATTTAAGTTATACTAACAAAAACAAGGTGATTATTTTATGAACAATCTTTATATTTCTGGTACATTTCTTACTAGTTATAAATATAATGTTATTAAAGTAATCATTATACCTTATAGCTTTCTGCTCCTTGGATGAGATCTCTCATAGAAGCAGACAACTGATCCTTTTCTGACCGGACAGATTCAAGCTCTTCCCTTAGTGTCTGAGCCTATTGTAAATACACAACAGCTTTTTATGAACAGAAAGACTCCTGATTTTCTATAACCCAAGATTCCAAAACTTGTTCTTTTACTTACCTCTTTTCTGTTAGAATCCAGTTCTTTCTTTGCTTTCACAGCAACTAGTTTTATCTTACTTATTTTCTCTTCCTTCTCTTTGGATTCTTTTTCCAGATTTCCTAAGAGTAAAAATATGGAAGGTTTATACATGAAGTCAAAAGGAAACATAGGGCTAGACAGATGGCTTAGTAGTTAAGGCACCTATCTGCAAAGCCTAAGGACCCAGGTTCAATTCACCAGTACCCACGTAAACCTGTAAGCACAAGGTGGAACCAGTATCTGGAGTTTGTTGGCAATGGCAAGAGGCCCTGATACAGCCATTCTCTCTCTTTGCAAATAAGTAAATAAAAAAAAATTTTTTAAAAAGAGGGCTGGAGAGATGGCTTAGTAGTTAAGGTGCATGCCTGCAAAGCCTAAGGACCCAGGTTTGATTCTCTAGGTCCCATGTAAGCTAGATGCATCTGGAGTTTGTTTGCAGTGGCTTAAAGGCCCTGGCATGCCTATTCTCACTCTTTCTCTGTGTCTCTAATCAATCAGTCAATCAATCAATCAATCAATCAATCAATCAATCAATCAATCAGGGCTAGAGAGATGGCTTAGCAGTTAAGAGCTTGCCTGTGAAGCCCAAGGACCCTGGTTCAAGGCTCAATTCCCCAGTACCCACATAAGCCAGATGCACAAGGTGGTGTATGCATCTGAGTTTGTTTGCATTGGCTGGAGGCCCTGGTGCACCCATTCTCTTTCTGCCTCTTTCCCTCTGTTGCTCTCAAATAAATAAATAAAAACAAAATTTTAAAAAACCTTAAAAACAAGGAAATATATTCAAATTCCTTGCCTATTTTAACCCTAGAAACTAATTTTTTTATTCTCAAATACAAAATCTGCTGCTTGAAATTAAGGCAAGTAGCCAAAACTAATTTTTTTAAAAAAATATTTTATTTATTTATTTATTTATTTATTTGAGAGAGGAAGAGGGGGAGAGAGAGACTGGAGATACCAGGGCCTCCAGCCACTACAAACAAACTCCAGACGTATGTGCCCCCTTTGTGCATCTGGCTTACTTGGGTCCTGGAGAATCACACCGGGATCCTTTGGCTTTGTATGCAAATGCCTTAACTGCTAAGTCATCTCTCCAGCGCCCAAAACTATTTTTTTAAAATAGAAATCTTATCTTACACATTGTCTAAGAAATCAGTAATGTCAAATTTTAATTTTGATTTTTTTTTGACAATCTAAGTTTAGGCTGGTCTCAAACTTGCTATACAGCTGAGGATTATCCTGAACTTTTGACCCTCTTTCCTCCACTTCCGGACTGAGATTACTCAGCCTGGGCTAGAGCAAGATCTTACCTCAAAAGAAAAAGAAAAGAAAACTAGGAGTCATTGTCAACTCTTTCAACGCCTCCTTCTCCGATCATTATATTGGGCATTAAACTAAGGGATCATGAACACATGACTTTTAAGTCTTCATTTCATCTTTCAATAGGGACAAAAGTCACTAAAAGGAACAAGTACAAAACCCCAATTCTTCTGTTTATCACAGTGGTGTGTTTATAATCAGTCACCTCCTCAGGAACTTTCTGGTATGTTCCTTGATGTTATGTATGTTAATATACAAGCACCTGCTATCCCATCTTGCTGTAATACCTTCTTTCCTTGCAATATACTTTTATTTTATTTTATTTTATTTTATTTTATTTTATTTATTTTATTTTATTTTATTTTTATTTTTATTTTTATTTTTATTTTTATTTTTATTTTTTGGTTTTGCAAGGTAGGGTTTCACTCTGGTCCAGGCTGACCTGGAATTAACTATGTAGTCTTGGGGTGGCCTCGAACTCTCCGCGATCCTCCTACCTCTGCCTCCCGAGTGCTGGGATTAAAGGCGTGCGCCACCACGCCCAGCTTCTCATTCTTTAATACCTAATGGAAGACACTATTCTATGTTGTTTTTCTCAACTCAAAACAGGCAACATCCTATGCTGGCAGCATTATATCTTTTCCACATCTCAAATTACTGCACTTATACCACCAAGTTCTTTGAATATATGGTCTGTACCTTGCTTATTATTACCAGTATCTAGATAGTTGGTACTCAAATAATGTCTAAGTACATAAAAATATCCAATAATTCACAGACTCATTCACACCAGTGTCTTTGTTTGGAGTAAATTACAGAAAGTGACACTTGAAAAGGAATGCAGACAGAAGAAGGGCAATGGGGGTATGAAGAAAAAGCAGTTAGTTTAGTTTCTAAAAAGTTCATTAATTGGGACTATATTTCCCAACTTGTCCTAACATTAATCATATTTTTTTTTTTGGAGAGAGAGAGAGAGAGAGAGAGAATGGGCATGCCAGTGGCCTCTCAGCGGCTGTGAACAAACTCCAGACACATGTGCCCCCTTGTGGGCAAGTGCGGCATTCCACCCTTGCGTCACTTTGCGTCTGGCTAAATGTGGGACCTGGAGAATTGAACGGGCGTTCTTAAGCTTAGCAGGCAGATTCCTTAACCACTAAGCCATCTCTGTAGCCCCATTAATAAGATTTTAACTAATAAAAATGGTGATAACATATATTAAGCCAGTTACCTATTTTTTCTTCCAGCTCTTTTACTAATGAGAGTTGATCATTTTTTACAGAAGGTTGTTTCTCTAAGGAATCCTAGATAAAAAACAAAACAAACAGTTCATTTCAATCTTCAAAATGAACTTACTATCATTTTAAAGCATTTTAACTCACTGCCAAGAGAAACTATATAAATAGCACTTGTTTGCCCTTTTCTTTCATTGATAGACCAAGTGATGCTAACTTTATCACATATTTGATATTTACTATAAATAACAGTACTAGTACTAGGAGCAAGACAAATAATCTGACACATTAACAACCATATATGGAATACATGATTAAATTATTACATCTTATAATACACGCACAGCACAATTTTAAAGAAAATCTGCTACTACAAATGAATGCCTGTCCAGCTTTATGTGAATGACTGGGGAATTAAACCTGAGCCTGCAAGCTTTGCCAGCAAGCACCTTTAAATGCTGAGTCATCTCCCCAGATTTAGCTTAAAATATATATATGTTTTGGTTTTTTGAGGTAGGGCTTCACTCTAGCCCAGGCTGACTTGGAATTCTCAGGGTGGCCTTGAACTCACAGTGATCATCCTACCTCTGCCTCCCAAGTGCTGGGATTAAAGGAGTGTGCCACCATGCCTGGCTGAACTTTTAATTTTTTTTGTTTTGTTTTTTTGAGGTAGGGTTTCACTTTAGCTCAGGCTGACCTGGAATTCACTATGTAGTCTCAGAGTGGCCTTTAATTCACGATGATTCTACCTCTGCCTCCTGTGTGCCACCATGCCCGGCTCTAAATTTCTAACTAAAATGAAATAGTACTTACTATAGCACATTTTCTTGATAACAATATTCTTTCTGATACTATATCTATCACATAAGAATGAAACTCAAATCTTTTCATGATTACAGTTTTACCAATAACTAGTTACTTAATATTATATATACCCCCAAAATGACCAATGTCATAAACAGGATATACCATTTGAAAATGTTTAACTCACTGGTCAAAAATTTGCCACTTGAGTTCAAAGTATAACTACAACTGATTTATTTGAATAAAAATCAAAGTATTAGTACCTTTAATAATATCAATTCTGCTCTCACTTCTTGTAGTTCAGATTCTTTCTGTTCTAGTAATGGCCTTAGGTTTTCATGTTCCATTAACAAAGGTTTTTCGTTATGGATTTCATTTTTGCTGTGCAATGTTTGAGATAATTCTTCAACTTTAGTTAAAAGACTCTGATTTTCAAACCTTGTTTTTTCATTAGCACTCTTCATTTCTAGAAGATCAAGTTGTAGTCCCTCTTTTTCTGAGATGGATTCTTCCAACTCTTTCCTTAAGAGAACTTTCTCTTGCTCATAGTCTCTCAGTAAAGACCTAAGTTCTTCACATTGAGCTACATTTTCTTCTTGAAGGCATTTAAACTTTTTTTCTAACTCCAATACTCTTTCATCATATTGAAAGACCAAGTTATGTTTTTCTTCATTTATTTTTGCTAAGGATTCACCTACAGCTTGTAAGACATTTCTGAAGCCTTCCTCTTCATTTTCTTCTGAAAAACTGGACCCCAATTGTTTAAGATACTCATACAATTGAGTTCTGACAAATGACTTCTGAACTTGCTCACTTTCCAACAGCTTACATAAATTATCTTGTTCTTCAGCCATTAGTTGAAGTTTTTTTTCTAATTCAGCAGTGTATTCATTAAGGACAGAATCTTCTTTTTGAGACACTAGAGCTTCTAAATCCCTACTCAACTGAGTGTTTTCAAAATTCAGTCTTTTATTTTCCTCATAAAGAGACTTGATTTCAAAGGACAATGCTTCCTGGTCTTCAGAGTTAGTTTTTATTTGAATCAAAATTTCTTGGTCCTTTTGGCTCTTTTCTTTTAAAGTTTCATCTAGACTTTCTGTCAATTCATTTATTTTTTGTTCTAGTTCACTGTTATACTGGGTAGTTTGCTCCAACTTCTCCCTAAGTTCTAGAGTCAAGCTTTGTTCCCTTTCACATTTTTTATTGAGTTTATCTATTTCTTCATGGCAATTTTTTATTGTACTTCTGAAGCTGTCTTTTTCCTCAGTAAGAGAATGTGTCTTTGCTTCTAGTTCTTTTAACATGTTATCTCTTTGACTGAGACTAACTAAGTGCATATTAATATTTTCTTGAAGGCTCTTTATAGTATTTTCAAGTTCTGGTACTAATTCTTGTTGAGATAGTAACTTTTTATTTTCTCCTTGGAGACGACTCACAGTTTCAAGAAGAGCATCTTTTTCATTAAAAGCAGTCCTTAGCTTCTGTTGAAGTTCATGAACATCGGATGCTTGCTGTTGCTTCATTGATTCAAATTCTTGACTTATTTTTCCAGCAGATTCTCCCAGTTCTGTTTGTAAAATTTCCATCATCTCTCGTAAACTCTCATAATTCATGATGGCTTCTTGCTTTTCTTGTTGGAGATGTTCACACTGCTCCTTAAGACCCTGTATTTCAAACATTAGTGATAACTTTTCTTTTTCTGAACCTGACAAAAATGACTCATTTAGTTCAGATATTTCTTTCTGATGGCATTCCTTTAGATTATGTATGTCCTTGTTATGTTGCTCTATAGTACAACAAAACTGTTTATTTAAATCTTCTAGTTCATATTTTAATTTTTCTATGATGGAGCCCTGTTCTTCTTTAGCTAGTAACAGCTCATTAATTTTAAATTCCAAGTCTTCTCGTTCATGAAAAAATTCATCCTTTATATGTTGGGCATCCATTTCGAGTTTTAACTTAAGATTATTCATGTAAGTTACCTCATCTTTTAAGATACTATGCTGAGATTCCAATTCTTTTAAGGAATCTTCTAAGTGTCTGACTTTTTCATAGGCTACTTGTTCTACAAGAATATCTTCTTGGAAGGGCCGAGGACAAATCTGATTATCTTGGTCAATATTTGAGGTGTCTTTCCTTAAGTTTCCCAATTTACATTCATCGTTCTCCTGAATGTTGTTCTCTCTTGCCTCACCCTGTTTAATCAGGTTCTCTTGTAACTGGTTTAGCTTATTTATTTCTGCTTCGTGCTCTCTAGCTGATGCTTCAAGCTGGCACATCAGTGCTTTCACTTCTTCCTGGTGCACAGCTTTCAGCTGCAGAAGCTCTTCCTGTAAACCACTTATGTCTTTCTCATAGTACTGAGAATTTAGCTCAATGACTTTTTGGAGCTGAATAATCTCTTGATTTTTTTCATCAGTGGTAGTTTCTAACTGCTTTTGTAGACATAAAATTTGTTCCTCAAAGACTGGTTTAATTTTCTGAATTTCTTCTTGTAGCTTTTTAACATTATTTTCAGAGTCACTCTGACATTTAATTTGCTCTGAAAGCTCTAACTGCTTACTTAGTGCTTCTTTCAGTTCTTTTTGTAAGCTGGCTGTATCTTCACTGTGTTTGGAATGTACAGTCATCAATTCATCTTTCAAACTTTCAATTTCTTTCAGAGAGTTTCTATGTGACTGTTCAAACTGTTTGTGCATATCTTCCATCTTAGTTACAGAATCCTGTTATAAAAGTAAATGCAAGTAAATTATTCAGTTAAGATAAAAGAAATCTCTACACCCCTGAAAAGATATTAACTATAAGTTAACCTGCATAGAAGAAAAAGAACAGAAATGCATCTAAAGAAATATGATACTGAGGGGCTGGAGAGATGGCTAAGTGGTTAAGGCACTTGTCTGCAAAGCCTAAAGACCTGGGTACCATTCCCCAGTACCCACATAAAGCCAGATGAACAAGGTGGTACATACATCTGGAGTTCATTTTCAGTGGCTAGAGGCCCTGACATATCCATTCTCTCTTTCTATCTGCCTCTAATAAATATTTAAAAATTTTGGGACTTCCGGGTAAGATGGTGGCATAGGAGCCATGCCAAACCAGATCAGGGAGGGATTTAAGCAAAACTACACTCTTCTTTGGAAAAGAGCAGAATATTTTTTTCCGGGAAACAGCAGAAAAGCAAGAGACGGCCATAATCCCACTGTGGAGCTTGCGGCCCGACCTAAGGCAGCCCAGTCCATGGTGTCCCAAGCCGCCGCCCGGAACTGCTGAGCCACCACCACTGCAAGCCACCATGACCCCAACCCACCAGGTGTGCCTAGAAGCAGAAATAGAGACCAAAAAAGGGGACTTTACAATCTCATCAGTCTCCTCACAGTGCCCAGAAATCGAGAAAAAGTCTGCTGAGCTACTGAAAGAGATAGAGGGGAACAGTGTGAGCAACTACAGGCTTCCTGAACTTACCCATGCCCCAACCATCAGAACCGCAGGGAACTGCCAGCATTAATCTACCACCAGCAGCATATCCAGCACCATGGAGGCAAGCTCAAGCTCTGTAGCACATCACCAGCAATGTATCCAGCACAGCTGAGCCAAGCTCCACAGCTCAGGGTACGAGGTGGGCACTCAGCATGGGTGAGTTTGGAAGCCACACCAAAAAGTAACAAGGCCGGTTGACAAAAAAAAAAAAAAAAAAAAAAAAAAAAAAAAAAAAAAAAAAAAAAAAAGGCCTGCACTGGAAGTGCTAATCTCTCTTTTCAGGTCAGGGCAGGTTATGGGTTACATATTTGTGGTTGGCCTTATCATTTTTAAATAAGCTGAATATGGGGTGTTGAATATTGCTGCCTGTAATACTTTTAGATTTAGAGGGCCTTTATCTTTTGCTTTTATCATTATTGGGGGCAAGGTCTGATCCAGTTCCAGGCTGACCTGGAACCCAAGTCAGAACAAAATCCTCTACCTCCCAGCTGACAGGATTAAGGGTGTAGAGCAACACACACCCTTAGGGATTTTGACCTTATAAGACTGTTTAATTCCCACACTTGTATACTCTGTGCTCATTTTAATTGAATGTGTATTTTGATGAGTTGAAGTTTGGAACTTGCCAGTAAATTGTTCCACCAGTCCACTACAATACTTGCTCAACAAGCAAATTTAACAGCTAGGATTACTTCTGAGGTTGGACTTGGGTACAAGTGCTGCACTTGGCACCTTAAACTCATATCCTGAAAGTATATAAAGGTGGATCACCACACCTAAGAACACTGCAGATAAAATAGAAAATTTAAGCATAAAATCAATCCAGGATGCAAAAGTCACTACATTATAGTACAAGAAATACAAAGAATCAAGACAATGCAATCCCACTAAAAATTACAAATCCATCAGAACTGTTCACCAATGAGACTGTTTTAGATGAAATTCCTGACAAAGATTTCAAAAGAATGATGTTATCTATATTCAAAGAAATGAAAGAAGAAATAAAAGAAGAAATGAATCAGAGAAGAAAACAAAGGAATTAAAGAAGAAAACAAACGCTTGAAAGAGAATACAGAAAAACAGCTTAATGAAATAAAAAGGTCATTACAGGACATGAATAAGGAAATAGAAATACTGAAGAAAAACCATGCTGAAATCCTAGCTCTGAAGAACACAGTCAGTGAAATAAAAAACTGTGGAAAGTCTCATCAGTAGAATGGATGAAGTAGAGGACATAATATCTAAACTAGAAGACCAGGTGGCAGACCTAATACAGTCCAACAAAGAGAAAGACAAGCTAATGGAAAGGTATGAATGGGAATTCCAAGACATCTGGGACACTATGAATAGATCAAACATAAGAATTCAAGGTATAGCAGAAGGGGAAGAATTTCAATCCAGAGGCTTAGTAGGTGTTTTCCACAAATCATAGAAGAAAATTTTCCCCAAATTAGGAAAGAAATGCCAATGCACATACAAGAAGCTTTTAGAACACCAAACAGACAAAAGCTAGAAAGATCTTCTTCTCACCATGTTATAATTAAACTACTAAGCACGCAAACCAAAGAAAATATTTTGAAAGCAGTTAGAGAGAAATAGCAAGTGACCTTCAAAGCGAAACCCATCAGGGTCACAGCAGATTACTCAACACAAACTTTAAAAGCCAGAAGAGCCTGGAGTAATGTATTCCAAGTTCTGAAAGAAAACTGTCTACCAAGATTACTTTATTCTGCAAAGCTATCTATCCAAATTGATGGAGAAATAAGGACATTCCACAACAAAGACAGGCTAAAGAAATTTATGGCAACTAAACCAGCTCTACAGAAAATACTTGCAGGAATCATTCACGCTGAAGAGAAAGCAAAACACAAACAGCAGGAAATAGAAAAAATTAATCATACTCAAATAATAGTTAAAACAAGTGAATAAAGTGAAAACAGGAAGAACTATAAAACAAGAAAAATAGTGAGAATAAATACATATCTTTCAATAATAACTCTTAATATCAATGGCCTCAATGCCCCAACCAAAAGACACAGACTTGCAGACTGGATTAAAAAGCAGGATCCTACCATCTATTGCCTCCAGGAAACTCACCTCTTTTTTTATTGACACCTTCTATATTTACATACAAAAAAATATATTTCCCTCCCCTACTCTCCCCCATTCCACTTTAGAACTCCAATCTCCATCATATCCCCTCCCTCTCTCCATTAGTCTTTCTTTTAATTTGATGTCATCATCTTTTTCTTCTATTTTGAGGGTCTTGCAATGGTACTGCTAGGCACTGCAAGGTCATGGATATTGAGGCCAATTTCTGTCTGGGAAGTTGCATTGTAAGAAGTCATACCCTTCCTTTGGCTCTTCCATTCTATCCGACCCCTCTTCCGCAATGGTCCCTGAGCCTTGGAGGGTGTGACAGAGATGTTTCAGTGTTGGACAGTCCTCCATCCCTTCTTCTCAGCACTATGTTGCCTTTTGGAGGTCCCAGTGGTCATCGCTATCTGAAAAGAGAAGCTTCTCTAAACAGAAGTGAGAGTAGTGCTAATATGTGAACATGAACATCAAGTGTAGTGCCCCCAGGGCAGCTTGGTGGGAATAATATATACATTTAGTCAGACAAGAGCAGGCTTTATATCCCTAAGACTCATGACCTCACCTGCCATAGACGTTTGCTTAGGTTTTTCAGTACCAGGTATGTATTCCCTCCCGTAGAGAGGGCCTTCAGTCCAATTATGGAGCAGTTTGTTACCCCAAGAGTAGACATGCCACTATTGCACCTGTTCAGTCATTGAGTCTGTATGGCCAAACTTGAATATTCAGTGTCCACTGTTTTCACTGCTGATGACTTCTGTCTCCCATACGGCTGCATGCAGTGCAGCTTTTTCCAGCTTTTCAGTTGGCTTGTCTACAGGGAGACGGTTTTCTGCTCTCAGCAGCTTGCTTTCTCAGGAAACTCACCTCTTAATAAAAGATAGAAACCTTCTTAGGGTGAAAGGTTGGAAAAAGGTATTTCAAGCAAATGGGCCTAGGAAACAAGGAGGGGTTGCTATCCTAATTTCTGACAGGATAGACTTCAAACCAACATTAGTGAGGAAAGATAAAGAAGGTCACTTCATACTGATTAAAGGAACACTCCAACAGGAGGACATTACAATCCTAAACATATATGCTCCTAACATAGGGGCTCCCAATTTCATCAAACAAACACTATTAGACTTAAGGTCAGAGATAACTCCTAACACAATAATAGTGGGTGACTCCAATACTCCACTTTCATCACTCGACAGGTCTACCCAGTAAAAAATAAACAGAGAGACATCTGCATTAAATGATATCATGGAACAAATGGACCTAAAAGATATATACAGAACATTCCATCCAAATGCTGCAGAATACACATTCTTCTCAGCAGCACACGGGACATTCTCTAAAATAGATCATATAATAGGACACAAATCAAATCTTAACAAATACAGGAAAATTGAAATAATTCCTTGTATGCTATCTGACCACAATGGGATCAAACTGCAAATCAGCAACAAGAAAAACTACAGAGCATACAGAAATTCATGGAGACTAAACAGTACATTATTGAACGATGTGTGGGTCATTGAAGAAATTAAAAAGGAAATCAAGAAATTCATAGAATCAAATGATGATGAGAATACAACATACCAAAACCTTTGGGACACAATGAAGGCAGTCCTAAGAGGGAAATTTATAGCTCTAAGTGACTATATTAAGAAACTAGAGAGTTCACAAGTAAACAATTTAATGCTTCACCTTAAGGCCTTGGAAAGAGAAGAACAAGGCAAACCAAAAATCAGTAGACAGGAAGAAATAATAAAGGTTAGGGCAGAAATTAATGAAATGGAAACCAAAAAAATAATCAAAAAAATCAATGAAAGAGTTGTTTTTTTGAAAGGATAAACAAGATTGATAAACCCTTAGCAAATATGACCAAAAGAAAGAGAGAAGAGACAAAAATTGATAAAATTAGAGATGAAAAAGGCAACATCACAACAGATACCAAAGAAATTCAGAAAATCATACGGACATACTTTAAGAATATATATGCCTCCAAATTTGAAAACCTGAAATGGATGATTTCGTTTATTCATATTTCCATGATTCATACCAAATTTAAATCAAGATGAGATAAACCATTTAAATAGACCTATAACAACTTCAGAGATCCAAGCAGTTATAAAAAAGTCTCCCAACTAAAAAAAGCCCAGGCCCAGATGGATTCACTGCTGAATTTTACCAGATATTCCTGGAAGAACTAACACCAATGCTTCTCAAACTTTTCCATAAAATAGAATAAGGAAGGAATTCTACCAAAATCTTTCTATGAAGCCAGCATCACCCTGATACCCAAACCGGACAAAGATCAAAAAAAGAAAATTACAGCCCAATCTCCCTTATGAACATAGATGCAAAAATTCTCAACAAAATACTGGCAAACAGAATACAAGAATATATCAGAAAGATTATTCACCCCAACCAAGTAGGCTTTATCCCAGAGATGCAGGGATGGTTCAACATACACAAATCCATAAATGTAATACGCCACATAAATGGTCTGAAGGATAAAAATCATATGGTCATCTCAATAGATACAGAAAAGGCATTTGACAAAATCCAACACCCCTTCATGGTGAAAGCATTACAGAAACCGGGAATAGAAGGAACATATCTCAACATAATAAAAGCTATTTATGACAAACCTACAGCCAACATAATACTAAATGGGGAAAACTTGAAGCTTTTCCTCTAAATTCAGGAACAAGACAAGGATGTCCATTTTCCCCACTTCTATTTAATATAGTATTGGAAGTCTTAGCCATAGCAATAAGGCAAGAGACACTCATAAAAGGGATACAAATCAGAAGGAAAGAGATCAAATTATCATTATTTGCAGACGATATGATTCTATACATAACAGACCCTAAAGACTCTACCAGCAAACTGTTAGAGCTGATAAATACTTTTAGCAATGTAGCAGGATACAAAATAAACACACAGAAATCAGTAGCTTTTCTATACACTAACAACAAACATGAAGAGGATGAAATCAGGGAATCTCTCCCATTCACAATTGCCTCAAAAAATAAAATACCTTTGAGTAAACTTAACCAAGGAAGTGAAGGATCTCTACAATGAGAACTTTAAAAAACTTGAGCGACAAATTACAGAAGACACAAGGAAATGGAAAGACATCCCATGCTCCTGGATTGGAAGAATCAATATTGTGAAAATGTCAATCTTACCAAAAGCAATCTACACATTTAATGTGATTCCCATTAAAATCCCAATAGCATTCTTCACAGAAATGAAAAAAACAATCCTAAAATTCATCAGGAGACACAAAAAACCTCGAATAGCCAAAACAATTTTGCACAACAAAAATCATGCTGGTGGTATTATCAAACCCGATTTTAAGTTATATTACAAAGCCATAGTAACAAAAACAGCATGGTACTGGCACAAGGGCAGATAGGTAGATCAATGGAACAGAATAGAAGACCCAAATATTAATCCAGGCAGCTACAACCACCTGATTTTTGACAAAAATGCCAAAAACATTCATTGGAGAAAAGATAGCCTCTTTAACAAGTGGTCCTGGGAAAACTGGACATCTGTATGTAAAAGGATAAAAATAGATCTTTGTCTCTCTCCATGCACAAGAGTCAAGTCCAAATGGATCAGGGACCTTAATATCAGACCTGAAACTCTGAAACTACTAGAGGAAAAGGTAGGGGAAACCCTTCAACATATTGACATAGGCAAGGACTTTCTGAATATAACCCCAATTGCTCAGGGAATAAAACCACTAATCAACCACTGGGACCTCATGAAATTACAAAGCTTTTGTACAGCAAAGGATACTGTGAATAGAGCAAAAAGACAACCTACAGAATGGGAGAAAATCTTTGCCAGCTATACATCTGACAGAGGATTAATATCCAGATATACAAATAACTCAAAAAACAGAATAATAAATCAAACAATCCAGTTAAAAAATGGGCTATGGAACTAAATAGAGAGTTCTCAGAAGATGAAATCCAGATGGCATATAAACATCTAAAAAAGTGTTCCACATCCTTAGCCATCAGGGAAATGCAAATTAAAACCACTTTGAGATTCCATTTCACTCCTGTCAGAATGGCTACTATCAAGAAAACAAATGACAATAAGTGTTGGCATGGATGCGGAAAAAGAGGAACACTTCTACACTGTTGGTGGGAATGTAATCTGGTCCAGCCATTGTGGAAATCAGTGTGGAGGTTCCTGAGACAGCTAAAAATAGATTTACCATATGATCCAGCTATAGCATTCCTAGGCATAAATCCAGAGGACTCTTCTCACTACCTTAGAGATACTTGCACAACCATGTTTATTGCTGCTCTATTCACAAGAGCTAGGAAATGGATCCACCCTAGATGTCCCTCCACAGATGAATGGATAATAAAGATGTGGTACATTTACACAATGGAGTTCTATTCAGCAGTAAAGAAAAATGAAATTATGAAATTTGCAGGGAACTGGATGGATCTGGAAAAAATCATATTAAGTGAGGTAACTCAGGCTCAGAAAGCCAAACATCACACGTTCTCTCTTGTATGTGGATCCTAGCTACAAATGTATAGACTTGTGTGTGAACTGGAACCAAAAATAGGTACCAGAAACCAGTAAGCTGGTAAAAGGCTATAAGGAAGGCAGGAGAGGGAAGGATTTAAGTGTATTGTATTGCACATATGTAAGTAGAAGAACAGATTATAGGGAGGGGAATGGCCTAAGAGAGGCCATGGGAAGAGAATGTGTAAAAGAAGGGCAGAGGGAGGGTCAATCAAAATTCAAGATAGTGTGAATAAGACTTATGTAAACCTACTTTTTTGAATAATGGCACATCCAGAAGCTGTAGACTGTTACTAGAAAATTTTCAGTGCCTGGGATGGGGTACCTTCCAGTGAGTTGTTGGCCAAGGAGGTCCCGGTAGCCTCCAAAACATTAAAGGCTATTGCCAAAGCCCTTGGTTGCCCTTGAGAAACAGATGGTAAGACCCTATTGCTGAAGATATCTCTTGCCTGAGAGGCAAAGTCACTGAGAAAGCAAGCTGGAGCTGAGCAGAAAACCTTCTCTCTGTAGACCAGCCAACTGAAAGCTGGAAAAAGCTACACTGCACGCAGCATATGGGAGACAGAAGCCATCAACAGTGACAACACTGGACACTGAAAATTCAAGTTTGGCCATACAGGCCCAATGACTGAACGGGTGCAATAGTGGCATGTCTGCTCTTGGGGTAACCAAGTGCTCCATAATTGGACTGAAGGCCCTCTCTATGGGAGGGAATACATACCTGGTACTGAAAAACCTAAGCAAAAGTCTATGGCAGGTGAGGTCATGAGTCTTAGGGGTATAAAGCCTGCTCTTGTCTGGTTTAATGTATATATTATTCCCACCAAGCTATCCTGAAAGCACTATGCTTAATGTTCATATTCACATATTAATGCTACTCTCACTTCTAGTTAAAGAAGCTTCTCTTTTCAGACGGCAATGACCACTGGGCAACATAGTGCTGAGAAGAAGGGATGGAGGAGTGCCCAGCACTGAAACACCTCTGTCACACCTTCCAAGGCTCAGGGACCATTGCGGAAGAGGGGGCGGATAGAATGGAAGAGCCAAAGGAAGGGTATGACCTCTTACAATGCAACTGCCCAGACAGAAATTGGCCTCGATATCCATGACCTTGCAGTGCCTAGCAATACCTTCGCAAGACCCTCATAATAGAAGAAAAAGATGATGACATCAAATTAAAAGAGAGACTAATGGAGAGAGGGAGGGGATATGATGGAGACTGGAGTTCTAAAGGGACATATTATGGGTTTTTTGTATGTAAGTATAGAAGTTGTCAATACAAAAAAGAAAAAAAATTTTTAAAAATTAAAAAATATATGATACTAAGATTTCAAGAATTTTGTTTATGCTTTAATCAGCAAGACTAATTGAGTACTTAATGTAATAACAACTAGGAAATCTCTGCATTTAATTATCTTTTAAAAAAGATATTTATTATTATTTATTTATTTGAGAGAGAGAGACAGAATGGGTGTGCCAGGACCTCCAGCCACTGCAAACAAACTCCAGATGCCTGTACTCCCTTGTGTACCTGGTTTACAAGAGCCCTGGAGAATCAAACCAGGGTCGTTTGGCTTTGCAGGCAAAGACCTTAACTGCTAAACCATCTCTGCAGCCCTGTATTTAATTATCTTTAAAAAGGTCATAAATGAAATGAGTCATCAAACTTCAACCTATATTTCCTGAACAAATCAGTAAAATACTCCTTGGAGAAAATGATTCCAAGCCTTGCAGGCAAAAAAAGCAGAAATATGCTACTGAATACCCTAGAACTGAACAGATAATGGTATTTAAAGCTGTGTGAAAGTCAAATTTTTTTAAAAGAGCGATATTGCTTTATTGAAGCAATGTAAAAAGGTAAATGTTAGCTCTCTCTCTCTCTATGCAACTGCGTGATTTCAGTGTTTTTGGCTGCCCTGGAGATTGAACCTCACATGCTAAGCTAGCACTTTACTACTGAGCTATATATACCTAGCCCTCTTTTTACCATTTAAAACAGGATCACACCAGGCTGGCCTTAAACTTTCTGCTTCAGCCTTCTGAGTAACTAAAAATATAGGCTTGTATCACTAAGTTTCATTGTTTCTATTGTCATAAAGTGATAAGACTAGATTAAATAGTGTTATTAACCTTTCCACACTCTCCCCCCCCACCCCCCACCCCGCCTTTGTAATGAAGATTGTATCCCAGGCTGGCCTTGAACTTGCTATTTTCCTGCCTCAGCTTCTCAAGTACTAGCATGTGCCACCACTTTTGGCTGGATTAGTTTTTTTTTTTTTTTTTTTGACATAGGGTCTGACTCTAGCCCAGGTTGACCTGGAATTCACTATGTAGTCTCAGGGTGCCCTTAAACTCATGGCATTCCTCCTATACCTGCCTCCCAAGTGCTGGGATTAAAGGCATGTGTCATCACACCTGGCTTGGATTAGATGTATTTTTTTTCTTGGTAGAGTCTCACTCTAGCCCAGGCTGACCTAGAATTCACTATGTAGTCTCAGGGTGGCCTTGAACTCATGGTGATCCTCCTATCTCTGCCTCCTGAGTGCTGGGATTAAAGGCACACACCACCATGCCTAGCTAGATTTAAAAAATTTTTTGTTTATTTGAGAACAACAGACAGAGAAAGAGAGAGGGGGAGAGAGAGAATGGGTGCACCAGGGCCTCCAGCCACTGCAAATGAACTCCAGATATATGCACCACCTTGAGCATCTGGCTTATGTGGGTACTGTGGAATCAAGCCTTGAACCAGGGTCCTTCGGCTTCACAGGCAAGTACTTAACAGCTAATCAATCCATCTCTCCAGCCTCTCAATTAGATGTTTTTTAAAGATCTTACTTACCTCCAAAATTTATGACCAAACTGTGCACATGAACAAAAAATAATGTTGTTTTTTTTTTTTGGTTTTTCAAGGTAGGGTCTTACTCTGGCCCAGGCTGACCTGGAATTCACTATGCAGTCTCAGGGTGGTCTTGAACTCACGGCGATCCTTCTACCTCTGCTTCCCGAGTGCTGGGATTAAAGGCATGCACCACCACGCCCGGCCACAAAAAAGAATATTAAATGTTGTCTTACCTTAATTTCTTGCTTCATTTTAACATTTTCCTTCTTTAGACAAAGATACTGCTGCTCATTCTCTGCTTTTTCCAGAAGAATACCATCTAGACGTTCAGTTAATGCCTGTTTTGGAAAAAGATGACTGTTTGTCTGCAGTTAAAAAAATGGTGGTGGGCTGGAGAGATGGCTTAGTGGTTGAGGCATTTTTCTGCAAGCCAAAGGATGCAGGTTCGATTCCTCATAAGCCAGATACACAAGGTGGGGCATGCATCTGGACTTTGTCTGCAGTGGCTGGAGGCCCTGGTGCACCCATTCTGTTTCTATCTCTTTCTATCTCTCTAATAAATAAATACAAATAAAAAAATTTTTAAAAGGTGGCTTGACCACATGCGTGATTCTCTCCACTTTTTCCAAACTATGTGAAAGTGAGAATAAAGATTTGAAATAAAGCCGTGGTGGAGCACGCCTTTAATCCTAGCACTTAGGAGGCAGAGGTAGGAGGACTACCACCCTGAGACTACATAGTGAATTCCAGGTCAACCTGGGCTAGAGCAAGACCCTATCTCGAAAAACCAAAAACAAAACAAAGAAAGATCCAAAATAGTATAAAAAGAAGGAAAAGATATGAGAAAAGATGTGAAAGGCTTGAAAAATTAACATACTTTTGGAAAAGTAAAAGTGAAAAAAAGCTGTACCATAAAGGCCTCTCCAGGGCAGTATGTATGAAAGGCTGACAAACACTTTTCAGAAATGAGATGCTCAGCCATTTGTGAAACCAAGGCCTAGTGGTATTAGTAATACAGTATTTGCCTAACACATGAGGCCCTGGGTTCCCCAGCACTGTAAAAACAGACAGACAGACCAGCCAAGAAGTTGAAAATTCATGAAATCTACCAGCTGGGCAAGAAGCACACACATGAGAAACAGTGGCACACATCCTATACGGGTAACTAGTTGCTCTATGATTAGACATGAGACCTGCTCAGTGGGGGAGAACTCATATCTACTACTGGGATCCAAGCCAGATTCCCAAGGATAAGAAAAAGATTCCACAGAGAACCTCTACTGCTCTTTGGCTAAGAAGAGTAGGAATACAATGACAATGTGCTCACTCAAACCTCATCAAAACAGAGATCAAGGGGCTACAGAGAACACTAAATCAGAGTTCTACCACACCCACCAAGGCTCAGGGAATATTTTGGAAAAGGGGCAGAAAGACTGTAAGAGCCTCAGTGTGAGTGAGATTATCCTGGGGCACTGTTCCCTCGCCTCCCACCCCGCAAGAAAGACTGGCTGAGGCCTTTAGGGCCCCAAAATGAATACAAATAACCCCAATGAGGTGGACCCTCAGTAGAATGAGGGAAGGGGAGAGGGAATATAAAAGTACAACCTTTTGCCGGGCGTGGTGGTGCATGCCTTTAATACCAGCACTCGAGAGGCAGAGGTAGGAGGATTGCTGTGAGTTTGAGGCCATCCTGAGACTACATAGTGAGTTCCAGGTCAGCTGGGGCTACAGCAGAACCCTACCTTGAAAAACCAAAACAAAGTAAAAACAAAACCAAAAAACAAAAGTACAACCTTTTTATGAAAAAATAAATAATTTGGGTTGGAGAGATGGCTTAGCAGTTAAGGCACATGCCTGCGAAGCCTAAGGACCCCAGTTCGATTCTCCAGGTCCCACATAAGCCAGATGCACGTGGTGGCGCATTCATCTGGAGTTGTCCGCAGTGGCTAGAGGCCCTGGTGCATCTATTCTCACTCTCCCCCCCACATCTCAAAAAATAAATAAAAATAAAATCTTAAAAAAAATAAATAATTTTTAAAAAGTTAGAGATAACAGATTGTCAAGGGATTTGTAATGTGTGGGTTTCAAAAATTGAGGACTGGGGCTAGAGGGATGGTTTAGTGGTTAATGTACTTGCCTGCAAAGCCAAAGGAACCAGGTTCGATTCCCTAGGACTCATGTAAGCCAGATACACAAGGTGGTACATGCATCTGGAGTTCATTTGCAGTGGCTGGAGGCCCTGGCATCTCTTTTCTCTCTCTCTCTCTCTCCTCCCTCCTCCCCTCTCTCAAATAAAAATTAAAAAAAATATTAAAAATTGAGGACTGGGCTGAGCGTGGTGGCTCATGCTACAAAGTGAGAGAGAGAGGGAGGGAGAAAGAGAGAGACAGAAACAGACAGAAAAACTGTCTCTAGACATAAAACAAAACAACAAAATGGGGGTTTAGTTGGTAATGAGATTAGGCAGTAGCCAGGAGAATAGGCAAGAAATAACCCATGTCTCTACTTTTTAAAAAATATTAAAAAAACTATTTTCCTAATTTATTTATTTATTGGAGACAGAGAGAGGGAGAGGGAGTGAGAATGGGTGCACCAAGGCCTCTAGCCACTGCAAACGAACTCTAGTTGCATGCTTCACCATGTATCTGGCTTATGTGGGACCTGGAGAATTGAACCTGGGTCCTTAGGCTTCACAGGCAAGCGCCTTAACCACTAAGCCATCTCTCCACCCTTCTCTACTTTTTAAAAACATTTTATTCGTTTGCAAGAGAAAGAAAGAGAAAGAGTATGCCAGGGCATCCAGCTGCTGCAATAAATTCCAGACACATGCACCACCCTGTGCATCTGGCCTTATGTGGGTGTGTGTATGTGTGTGTGGGGGATCAAATCCAAGTCATCAGGCTTCTGGGCCATCTCTTCAGCTCTATGTTGCTCCCTTTTTTTTTTTTTTTTGTGGTTGTCCTGGAATTCACGATGTAGTCTTAGGGTGAACTTGAACTCATGGCAATCCTCCTACCTCTGCCTCCCAAGTGCTGGGACTAAAGGGGTGCACCACCACACTCAGTTTTATCTGTCCTTTTTTTTTTTTTTTAAAATGGAGAGCGGTAATTCAGTGATGGTATGAACTTTTTTGTTGCTATTTTGTTTATTATTTATTTATTTATTTGAGAGCAACAGAGAAAGAGGCAGGTAGATAGAGAATGGGTGCGCCAGGGCCTCCAGCCATTAAACGAACTCCAGATGCATGTGCCACCTTGCGCATCTGGCTTACGTGGGTACTAGGGAATCGAGCCTCGAACTGGGGTCCTTAGGCTTCACAGGCAGGCGCTTAACTGCTAAGCCAGCTCTCCAGGCCCATATTTGTCCATTTTAAGAGACAGGTTTAGTTTCTATGGAAACTGAGTAGGTGAGGAAGTTAATGAAAGGGAAACCAGATGAACAATCCAATTCAGTTCATTTTAAAAATTTTATTTTATTTATTTATTTGAGATAGAAAGAGAGGGAGGGAGGGAAGGAAGGAGAGAGAGAGAGGGAGAAAATGGGTACACCAGGGCCTCCACCCCCTACAAATGAACTCCAGATACATGTGCCACCTTGGGCATTTGGCTTACATGGGTCCTGGGGAATCAAACCAGGGTCCTTTGGCTTTTCAGGCAAGCACTTTAACTGTTAAGCCATCTTCTCCAGCCCAGTTCATTTTTTTTTTAAGGTAACAAAATTGATACCTTCTAGTAAGGTTGATTAAGAGAATTCAAAAGTCACAATGCAACAAACAGGAAATATATTTACATGGATTGATTCTCTAGTACCCATGTAAGCCAGATGCACAAAGTGGCGCATGCATCTGAAGTTCGTTTGCAGTGGCTAGAGGCCCTGGTGTGACCATTATTCTCTCTCTCTCTCTGCCTCTTTCTCTCTCAAATAAATAAAAATATTTTTAACTTATTTGAGAGAGAAAGAGGGAGGCAGAGAGAGAGAGAAGAATGGGTATGCCAGGGCCTTCAGCCACTACAAATGAACTTCAGATACATGTTCCACGTTGTGCATCTGGCTTACGTGGGCCCAAATAAAAATATTTTTTAAAGAAGTTAAGGAGGGGCTGGAGAGATTGCTTAGCAGTTAAGGCGCTTGCCTACAAAGCCTAAGAACCCAGGTTCGATTCTCCAGGTCCCACGTAAGCCAGATGCACATGTGTTTGGAATTCATTTGCAGAGGCTAGAGGCCCTGGCATGCCCATTCTCCTCCCCGTCTGTCTCAAATAAATAAATAAATATTTTTTAAAAAAGTTAAAGAGAATATCAAGAACACATATGGGGGGCTGGAGAGATGACTCAATGGTTATTGTGCTTGCCTGCAAAGCCAAAGGACCTCAGTTTGATTCCCCAGGACCCACATAAGCCAGATGCACAAGGTGGCATATGCATCTGGAGTTCATTTGCAGTGGCTGGAAGCCCTTCTGCGCCCATTCTCTTTCTGCCTGCCTCTTTCCCTCTCTCAAATAAATAAATAATAATAAAAAAATTTAAATATATTTGAAAACAATATTTAAAAAAGAACATATTGGAAGTGAAATGGATAAAAATTCCTGGAAAACTACCGCTTTAATGACTCGAGAAAAACAATCATTAAAAGACACAATATTAGCCAGGTGTGGTGGTGCACGCTTTTAATCCCAGCACTCGGGAGGCATAGGTAGAAGGATCGCTGTGAGTTCAAGGCCACCCTGAGACTACAGAGTGAACTGCAGGCCAGCCTGAGCTCTCGAAAAAAACAAAACAAAACAAAAGACACAATATTGTACCTACTGAAAACAAAAAAATTGTGGGACAATGAAAATAAGGGGAACAAAGTTTTTATAAGTGAGTTCTATCAAGTTTTCAAGGAAGAGACAAACATCCCAATTTCATGTGAGCTTGTCCAAACAAAATAAAAAGCAAAAATAATTTCCAAGATATTCTACAAAGTCAGTATAACTCAAACCTAATATACAAGTACTTTATAGAAAATGAAAGTCAAAGACCCATTTTTCCATAAATCTAGATGCAAAAATCCTAAATCAAACATTAGTTTGCTATTACTATTTCTAGTCAGGATTACATTTGCTATGGAGGATGGTTTCTTGAGTTCAAAGCTGGCCTAGGCAACATAAGACTCTATCACAAAGCAAAAACAAACGAACATATTGAACTGAAAATCCTAGCTAATGAAAGAAAGCTTATGAAAAACAAAAAATAAAGATTAAAAAGAAAAAGTTTGTTTACAGATTATATGAGCACTTATAGAAAAAGTAGACAAACTTAAAGGTAATTAGAAATAACTGAGTTTCAAAAACGTAGGTGGATATAAGATTAATTACATAAAGTAGTTCCATTTCAGGTGTTAGTAGCAAACAACTAGAAAACACAATTATTTTTCCGAGGTAAGGTTTCACTCTAGTCCAGGCTGACCTGGAATTCATTATGTAGTATCAGGGTGGCCTTGAACTCACGGTGATCCTTCTCTACCTCTGCCTCCCGAGTGCTGGGATTAAAGGCATGCGCCACCACACCTGGTTTTAGAAAACACAATTTTAAAATGACATCATTTACAATGGTGTCAAAGAATATGGAGAGTAAAAATAACTGCCAGAAGATGTATGAAGAACTTCCACTAGCAAAATTACAAAACTTTAAATTCCATGTATTACCAATGATATACAAGTTTTTTGTGGAACCTGAGAGCAAGGATCTCAATATTACACAGGAAAGTAAAATATCAATGAGAGTTAGGATACTTTTTTACTTTCGGGGAGATTTTTTTTTTTTTTTTTTTGAGGTAGGGTCTCACTCTAGCCCAGGCTGACCTGGAATTCCCTATATAGTCTCAGGTGGCCTCAAACTAATGGTGATATTCCTACCTCTGCCTCCCAAGTGCTGGGATTAAAGGTGTGCGCCACCATGCCCGGTTTGGGGGAGATTTCTGAGACAGCATCTCACTCTGTAGCACAGACTGGCCTGGAATTTACAGGCAAGATGCTTCTTCCCCACTTTTTAAAATTTTATTCATTTACTTACTTGAAAAGAGAGAGAGAAAAGCAGATACACAGAGAATGGGCACGTCAAGACCTCCTTCCACTGCAAATGAACTACAGATAAAGAGAGAATGAACTATAGATAAAGAGAGAGAGATAATGAGCATGCCAGGGCCTCCAGCCACTGCAAACGAACTCCAGATGCATGTGCCACTTTATGCATCTGGCTTTACCTGGGTGCTGGGAAACTGAACCCAGGCCATCACACTTGGCAAACAAGTGCCTTTAACCACTGAGCAACCTCTCCAGGTGAAAGCAGGGTGCTTTTTAATTGAGCAATTGATCCCCAGAACTCATATAAACAGATGGTATGGCCACACATGTCTAACCCCAGGCTATAGGGGAGCATAAACTGAACAATCTCCAGGGCTTAAGAAAAAACAGCAAGCTCCAGGATTAGAAGTAAGAATAGGTGGAATGATGATGGAGTGGGACACCCAACATTTCCCCCTTGCCACTACAGGTGAGATCACTGGGCACTGTAGGTGAGTGCACAAGGTGCCTTATCAGCATATACCTGTGATGTGGCACATACATATTCACACACCACACATACCACATAAATACATATGCAAAAAGATAATCATAACAATATAATAATCAATAGAATATATGGAGTTTGCAGTGGCAAGAGGCCCTAGTGTGTACACACATATATACACATGTGCAAATAAAGAAATTAAAATTTAAAAAATCAACTTGAGGGCTGGAGAAATGGCTTAGCAGTTAAGGCACTTGCCTGCAAAGCCAAAGGACCACGGTTCAATTCCCTAGGACCCACGTAAGCCAGATGCACATGGTGGCACATGCATCTGGAGCTCATTTGCAGTGGCTGGAGGCCCTGGCATGCCCATTCTCTCTCTCTCTCTCTTTATTTATATCTATCTATATCTGCCTCTCTCAAATAAATAAATAAAAATAAAATATTTAAAAAATCAACCCCAGAGGCTGGAGAGATGGCTTTGCAGTTAAGGCATTTGCCTGCAAAGTCAAAGGACCCAGGTTCAATTCCCCAGTACCCATGTGAGCCAGCTGCACAAGGGGGCGCATGCGTGTGGAGTTCATCTGCAGTGGCTGCAGGCCCTGGCATGCCCATTCTCACTCTCGGTCTTTCTATCTGCCTCTCTCTCTCTCAAATCAATAAATTAAAAAAAAATCAACTCCAGATGAATTTCAAAGATATATATAAAATTATATACAATCATATATAATTCATGTTTAAAAGGATTATTTAAAAAGAATATCTCTGACTACATTAAAATTATGACCTTTTATTCAACAAGACATAAGAGCTGGAAAATTAAGCCATAAACTAGAAGAAAATACATAAAACACACACAACTAATCAAAAAAATCTTCTTCTATAAAGTATTTCAAGGCAAAACTATAAAGCTGGATATGGTGGCACATGCCTGTAATCCCAGCACTCAGGAGGCTGAGGCAGGAAAATTGCAAGTTCGAGGCAAGCCTGAGATAAAATTAAAATGTATGATCATGCTATATTCTAGAGCAGTCATAGTGATAGCCAAAGATGCAGATGTATTTAAGGGAAATATTGAGTGAAAAAAGCCTTAATACATTATAAAAAACATACTATCCTTTTAATGAAGTTTAAAACTAAAATGGAAAACTAGTATTTTAAAATGATACTTGTAGATGCAATAAAACTATCCAAGGAGAAGAAAAGAAACAGTGAGTATGGGATGTAGGCTGAAAGGTAACCTTGGGTATGAGAAAACAGGGGTGCGGTGGGGGTAAGAGTGGGTGGGGACTATCTAGGAACATGTACATTATTTTCAAGATCTAGCTATTCTGTTGGGTTTATGGGTCATCACACTAAAAATAATCACATCTGAAAGAAACAGAATGCAAAATAAACAGAAGTTTCTTATGACAGCATGAATTTATTTTCTCAGAAAGAGAGAATGCATTGATGATTTAAGAGGAAAAAGGGAGCTGGCATAGAGGCACATGCCTTCAATCCCAGCACTGGGGAGGTGGTAATAGGAGGATCACCATGAATTCGAGGCCACCCTGAGACTACATAGTGAATTCCAGGTCAGTCTGAGCTAAAGTGACACCCTACCTCGAAAAAAAAAAAAAAAAAGGAAAAAGAACATATGGATATCATGAAAGAACTCACTGAAATAAATTAACCCCCAACAGAAATTTCAATACAGGGCTGAAAGAAAAAAAAAAAAAAAAACCAAGACAATTCCATTTTGTTAACAAAATAGAAGTCTGAAAAGTTCTGTGGCATACTCCATGGACTTGTCTCCTTCAGCCTCTATAATCAACCATTCTCATTTGTCTCTTCTATTGACACTATAAATGCTAAAACCGAAACTCCCTGATCTCTCAGGTTGACAGGATGAAGACATAGGAAAGAAAGTCTGTCTTGACAGCTTTGGGAGATCAAAAGACTCATTAAAACTTCCCATCTATCTCTGAACTTCTTAAGTGAAATAATTAAGAACTGCTGTTCAACCAAAAGAGATTTAACAAAAGTTAGAATTCCGTATCATGTTATAGCTAACAACCAGAGAGTAAAATAAGGCATTTTAATATGCAAACAGTGCAAAAATTTACCTTCCATGTACTTATTTTTAAAAAATATTTATTTATGTATTTATGAGAGAGAGGGAAAGAGGCAGATAGAGGAGGCAGACAGACAGATAGAGAGAATATGGGCGTGCCAGGGCCTCCAGCCACTGCAAATGAACTATATAGATGCATGTGCCACATTGTGCATCTGGCTTTATGTAGGTACCAGGGAATTATAACCCAAGTTTCTCCAGTGGCCCCCCTCCCCAATGTACTTATTCTTAGGAACGTACAGAACATGTGCTGTACCAAATGAGATGTTAACCCTTGAAAAGAGTCCCAAGTGACCTATACAAAACAGGGGTGAAACAAAGAAAAGCAATGAATAGATTCACAGAATCACTGCAGAAGGCCAGTTTCTGGAAAACTGCAGCAGGGTTAGAGAAAGGCCAGACCAAATGCTTGCAGGAGACAGAAAGCTGCAGAGGGCAGAAGAGAGTAGTGTAAAAGGAGCCATATCATGAAGCAGCAATAGATCTGTGATGGCTGACACAGGTGGAAGAAAAAGGAAGCAGGAAAGAAAGTATCTCTAAAGTTAAATGAGACAAAGACAATGGTGCCACTGACCCATCTGGTGACAGAGATCTGGCCATTTTGAGATGACAGGTGAAATATTTGAAGATTTGTTTTCCTTTGGGCAGCTGGAGTTGCAGCTAATTCTAGGTTAGTAGTTCTAATATGGTAGTTAAAATCAGATGTCTTCCATAAACTCACATGCTTTGAATGTTTGATCTCCAGCTGGTGGCAGTTTGGGAAGTGGAGCCTTGCTGCAGGTGGTATGTTGCTGGGGGCACGCTTTGGGGCATTACAGACACAGCTGCCCCTTGCCAGAGCTTGCCTCACTTCCCTGCTGTTTTCCACCTGCTGTGGAAGATATGTTCAACCTCTGCTCATGCCATGCTTTCCCCTGCCATCATGAAGCAGGGGACTATAAGCCATAATAAAAACTTTACTCCCTTCACTTGCTTTTGGTTAGGTGCTTTGTCCCACCAAAGAGAAGGTAACTACAACACATGCCCAGTTGGCACATGGCCAGGTTTTCTGAAGATAGGCTAAGAGCAGGACAGAAACTGAGGTAATAATCATAACTAGCATTATATAGGAAGAAGAGACAGAATACTTGTTTCAGGCCAAAATTCACCTAAAGGGCTGGAGGAATGGCTTAGCAGGTAAGGCGCTTGCCTGCAAAGCCAAAGGACCCAGACTTGATTCTCCCAGGCCCCCCTAAGCCAGATGCACAAGTGGCACATACACCTGGAGTTTGTTTGCAGCAGCTGGAGGTCCTAGTGTGCCTATTCTCTCTGTCTCAAGTAAATAAATAAAAAAAAAGTTTTAGAATAGTAAAAAAAAGTCACCTAGAGGTCATTAACACTCACTCTTTCTCTCTCTTTTGTCTTTTGGTTTTGTTGAGGTAGGGTCTCATTCTAGCCTAGGCTGACCTGGAACTCACAGTGATCCTTCTATCTGCCTCCCAAGTGCTGGGATTAAAGGTGTGCACCACCACATCCTACTGCTTGTTTCTCTTTTTCTTAAATAGTGAGCCAGAGTTCCTACCCTGGCCAAAAAGGAAGTGACTGAACAGGGACAGAAAACAAAATTGCCACTAGGAGACTGACAGCCTTCAAGGTAATTCCAATTTATTATTAGACAGTTTCTCTAAGTAACATTTACAACAGTTTCATTACCTTAATAATATCATCAGTTGCTCCATCAATAGGTTTTGATTTGAGTTCTTCAATTTCTTTGTCCAATTCTAAATAAAGATTTCAGTTCAAAAATTAAGATAATTACTAAACTAACAAGTACATTCTAAGAAAAAATAATCCCAATCTTAAATTATACTTAAGAAGATACTTTGAGAAACCTTTTTTTGGAATTCATAGTCTCAGACTAGCCTTGAACTCACACTGATCCTCCTACCCCTGCTGGGATTAAAGACATGTACTGGGACTGGAGAAATGGCTTAGCAGTTAAGGCGTTTGCCTGTAAAGCCAAAGGATCCCAGTTCAACTCCCCAGGACCCACGTAAGCCAGATGCACAAGGGGGCGCATGCATCTGGAGTTCATTTGCAGTGGCTGGAGGTTCTGTTGCGCCCATTCTCTTTTTCTGCCTCTTTCTCTCTCAAATTAAAAAAATATATATATATATAAAATAAAGGCATGTACCATCACACCCAGCAAGAAACATTTTCATTCATATAATATTGCCTTTTCTTTCTCTTAATATGAAAAACTTGAAAAAGAGATGCTCTCAAAGTATCCATTACTTTGCTTTAGTAATTAACAATTGTTTCATCTATAAGTATAGCCACTTCTTCCTCTCTCCTCTTTTCTTATTCATCTGCATATATACACATATACATGAATATATGTATATATTAAGATGGATTTCTTGCTATTTTGCAAAGGCTAGTCTTGAAATCTGAACTCCTGAACAAAAGTGACCCTTCTGCCTTAGCCTTCAGAGGAGCAAGGACTAGGGGTCTATAGTACTGTATACTGATAATTTCAAGCAAATCACACACCTATTGTTTGGGTTGTAAATACTTCTTATGTTGTAATTTTGAAGCAACAACTAAACTTCTATTAGCATAAGTGTTCTGAATATTTCATCACCACTATCTAGCTCTATAGCTGAGGACATCTTTCCAAATAAATTAGTTTCTTAATTAGAAAAGCTAGCTGGTCCAAAACATAAATTTGACCTGTGTTAGTACAACAGAAAATAAGTCTTGGCAGTTAAAAACTTTAAGTTAACGAGAATTCAAGAGTTCACCCAACTATACTAATAAAGGACACAAACATCTTTTTCCTTCTGAAATAAAAAAGAAACTGAATTAGGGAGTCAACTTCAGCTCACATATTGATACACACTTCAATTTTTTTTTTAATTTGAGAGAGAGAGAGAGAGAGAGAGAGAGAGAGAAGAGAGAGATAGAGAATGGGTGCACCAGGGCTTCTCAGCCGCTGTGAATGAACTCCAGATGTGTGTGCCGCCTTGTGCGTGTGTGACATTTTGCGCTTGCATCACTTTTGCATCTGGCTTAACAAGGGACCTGGAGATGCAGGCAGGCGCCGTAACCATTAAGCCATCTCTCCAGCTCCACACTTCAAATTTTTGAAGATTCTTTATGTCTAACACTTCAACAGACCCTAGAAAATACAATTCAGAAGAATCTACAATCCATGTGACGTTTAAAAAAAAAAAAGCTGAGGTAGGAGGATCACTGTGAGTTCAAGGCCAACCTGTGCTATAGAATGAGTTCCAGGTGAGCCTGTAGTAGAATGAGACATTGCTTCAAAAAAGAAAAAAAATCCCCAAACAAAAAAGCTTCATTTTATGATTTTAAGAAATATTTCTCCTCAATTTTAACCACTCAAAGGTAACTGCAGGGATGGGCATGGTGGTGAGTATATTTCCATAATCCCAAAACTCAGGAGGCTGAGGGAGGAGGAATGAAAGTTTCAGGCCAAACTAGGCTGCACAGAAAGACTGTCTCAGAAAAGAAACAAAAACAGAAACTACAATAGCTCAGGCTTATGAAGTAGCAGTAATAATGATAAAGAAGCAAACAGATATATAACACAATTTCATTGTTATGATGCACTTGGAACCTCCAGAACGTAAAAACAGGACAATATACTAATTTACAAAAAACTATCATTTTTAACCAAGATGAATATTTTGAACTCAATACCTGTACACCTTGCTTTAGCTTTTTGTAATAGCATCATCTGCTTCTTGGCAAACTTGATGAGATCTTCTTTGGGCAATGTTTCCAGCTGGAAAAAGTATCCAGATTACCAACTTGTTATAACTCATGTTTCTAGTATGCCCCCCTATTAAACACAATTCTGCCTAAAAATAAAACATTCGACTTAAACCAGCCATATATATTTTTTGTTTTGTTTTGTTTTTCTTCAAAGCAGAGTCTTACTTTAGCTCAGGCTGACCTGGAATTCACTATGTAGTCTCAGACTGGCCTCAAACTCACAGCAATTCTCATACATCTGCCTCCCAAGTGCTGGGATTAAAGGCATGCGCCACCACGCCCAGCTTAAGGCAGTAATATTTAAAAAATTTATTTATTTATGAGAGAGAGAGAGAGAAAGGCAGCTAGAGAGACAGAATGGGTATACCAGGGCCTCCAGCCACTGCAAATGAAGTCCAGAGGCATGTGCCACAGAGTGCATCTGGATTATGTGGATACTGGGGTCCTTAGGCTTCACAGGCAAACGCCTTAATTGCTAAGCCATCTCTCCAGCCCACATTTGTTCATGTTTTTAAAATATGGTTGACTTGGGCTGGAGAGATGGCTTAGCAATTAAGGCGTTTGCTTGAAAAGCCAAAGGTTCCAGGTTAGACTCTACACAAGGGAGCACATGCATCTGGAGTTTGTCTGCAGTGGCTGGAGGCCCTGGCACGCCCATTCTCTCTCTCTGCCTCTTTCTCTTTCTCAAATAAATAAATAAATAAATAAAAACATATTTAAAAAATAGCAAGTGTAACTTCAACTCAACAATTATTAGTTATTAGACAAAATCAAATCAAACAAAAACCCCAATCATAACCTCTTATACATACTATTATTTTTTAAGTGTACAAGTAGGGGATGGAACTAATACTAAAGTTAATTTTAGAGCTGTAAAATTCAGTCTATTCCAAGCAGAAAGTCATCCCAGGCCACATAAAAATGTAAGCATTATTACAGCAACAAAATGACTTAGGTAATATTTAGGTTTCAACTAAAATATTTAGCTTTACTAAATATAAAATTACTTCGCTTCTCCCCACCCCCATGGGATCCATTTTCTCATCCTTAAAATGAGAATAACAAGAGGAGTTATTTCATAGCTACCATTAAAACTAAAATGAAGGAACTGAGTGCTTAGGCAATTGCCTGGAACTCAGTATGCAAGCAATCAACCTTAGCAATAAACCACTACCTTGCAGAATCATTGAATATTAAACATCGTACAGAGCCATAAGAATTACCTTATTCAACTCCCATTTCACTACGTAACTGGAGTCCACAGGACAGTTCCTGGATTACTACCTAAGCCCTTGCTCCCTTAACTGCAATAAACTGTTTAAACTTTCATAAATCAGACTACTTTGTTTAATGTTTGAAAAACAGCAGGATCTCTTAGCAGTGCCAACCAGGAGCAGGAAGTAAACAAAAAGTGTTGGCATATCAGGAAAAAAAAAAATCTAACAGGAAATCAACGGGTGATTGTAAACTGAAATTCCCTTTAGAAAGGGTATTTCTTTTAAATAGACCATCCTCCCTACGTCAACGTTTTCCAATTCATTCCCCTTCCAGTCTTCAAGGAGCCCTCTGGTCAATTACACTCACCTTAGATTTCCCGGTCCCGGGGGTGGCTGGAGAAGCCACCCCATCTTGAACAGGATCCTGCAAAACACAACTGTCAACTCTTTCCCTCACCCCGGGCGCCAGGCGCGGGTCCCTCGCTGCGGAGCGAGGGGCTGTCACAGCAGCGGGACACCCAGGGAAGAGACCCGGCCAGCGCGGGGCTGGCTGCGGAGGGCACGGGGTGAAGACCGAGCCGCCCACGTCCCACTACCCACGTCCTGGCGCGAAAGCCTCGTCCCCGGGAGCTGGTCGGCCACAGCCCGGCCCCAGGGCCGCGTTACCTCCATCGCCGCGAGCCGGCCACGACCCCGCAGCCCCGCAGGGGACCCTGCCGCAGCCGCCTCCGACGGAGTCTCAGCGCGGGTCAAAGGTCACGCTATGCGGGGAGAGGCTCCGCCCCCCGCGTCTCCATAGCTACCACCCAGCGGCGCTTCCGCTTCCGCCTGTGCGTCCGGGAGGAGGTTTCCCGCGTGCCGCCAGCAGGGCAGACTGACGCAAGGTGGGGCGGGGCCTGCGCTTCACGCGTTCCCCGCGCTGCGCGTGACCAGCCTCGTGGTCTTACACGTCCGTGGTGGGTGCGAGAGGGGCCGTGAGGAGAAGTCCCGAGGCCTCGGTTCCGGGGCTTGTCCGGGCGAGACGTATTGGAGGAGAGAGCGCCCTCAAGGTGTGGTGGCGGGATGGCCTCTACCACCTGCTCGCGGGGCAGCTCCTTCCCAGGGCCTTCTTAGACATCCGCCTGGAGCTCAGAGCAGGCCTTCCTGAAGCCTGCGCTGCTCCCTAGCAGAGCGCTGCACAGCGGACACCCTGTACTGAAAGGTGTGGGTAGAGACAAGATAAACAATCCGGCTTTTCTGCAGCAGGAACTGAGATGCGAGGAGAGCCGAGGACCCTCACTCATTTCTGATGCACAGCATTAGATTTGGTGTCCAGTCACCAGAACTGTGCTGTTGCTGTGGTGAGAGGTGGTCCAGTAGTTACCCAAATCCTTCCTGTTTAACTGCTAAAGTGATGTCCTATGATCCTAACCTTCCCATTCGTGTTCCATTCACCTAGGTAACCTGAGTATGTAAATGGTAGCTAATTACTGCTAGGCAATAATTATTGCCAGTCATATAACTAAGAGCTATTATGATAGACTTGGTGCCCTCCCTAACATCTATTCTCCTCTTCTACACTGTAGAGCACCCCATGGTGTTACAGCTGTGATTGGTTCAGGGATGGCTGGTTCTGAAGGCTAGAGTTAGTGGGGTTTGGGACTTCTGTTTACTTTTGTAAACAGGGAGTCAGTCTTTTCACAATTGAAACAGCTCTGTATTAGAAGGCAGCCTATAGGACAAAGATGGTGAGAGGAAAATGGCAGAGGAAAAGGCCACGGCAGAGGAATGAAGCTAGAGTTTGGATTAAGCCATGATCAGTCAGTAAACTCCTTTTATTAAGAGAACCCAGTTAGCTTTTTAGTTGCTGTTAGTTGCTGTACAAAATATTTTGGAGGAATAGTTTTCCAACTTGAAAAAAAATCTCGACAACAAGATGGCCATTGAAGATGTTCACAAAGCTGCATGTTGTACTGTATGTAAGATGATTCCTGGGGAATTAGAAATTTAGAAAACTTTTACTCCTGAGCTAGGCAAGGTGTTGCTAACATGTAATCCCAGCATTTGGGAGGCCAAGTCAGAAGAATTACATGTTCAAGCCAGCCTGGGCTACATACAAGACACTGTTACAAACAAAACAACTGCTCCTCCCCCAACTTAATTTCTCAATTTTAATGTTTATTGGCAGAAAATCTAGTTGAAAAAGCATGTGTAGATGGTCTAGCACATAGTATTGAGTAGTCTTAAAGGGAAATTTCTGCTGTCTTATCTCTATTGAGTACATTTTCTGTAGCAGACACTTCAGGATTACTTAATTGAATGGAGAAAAAGATCAAAGGAAAAGAATGTAAGATCACTAGTCAATTTCTTTTCAGGTTTTGAGTAATGTTAGGCTGAAACCTCAGGAGTATTTTTATCAATACCCCTCCCGCCTTTCAGTATGGGTTCCATTCTAGGATCCAGTGTAATATTCATTTTGTCTCTTCAGGCTCCTTTAATCTGAAACATTGCCAAAGCTTTTCTTGGTCTTTTAAAATAAACTGAACATTTTTGAAGACTAGTTGTAGTACTTCCATGTTGCTGGGATGAACACCCAAACCCGACACAGTTTATGGGAGGAAGGGATTTGAAGCTTACAGATCCAGGGGAAGTTCCATAATGTCAGAAGAACCTAGCCTCCTTTTGCAGATCCAAACAGAAATTACCCCCAGCACCACACACAAGCACAAAACAGGCAGTGAAAGAGCATATACCCTGGTGCAGCTCAGACTGCTCTGCATACCTTTGGAATGGGGATCAGAGCCACCCCCAAACGCATCTTATGGCTGGACTCCAGGATGCACCCACAGTGACATCTCTTCTAGCCAGGTAGCTGGAACTCCAAGTTACAAGCTCTTAAATAAAATACATGAGTCTATCGGGGAACAAACATTCAAACTGCCACACTATTCTTACCCATTGTGGTAGTTTGAATAAACGTCCCCCATTAGATTCAGAAGTTTTATTCAAGCTTGTACATTGATGTCACTGTGGGTGGATCCTAGGGTCCAGCCCTAAGGTGTGTTTGGGGGTGTATTTGGAATTCCAGCCTAAAGATATGCAAAATGTCTGAGTTCTGCTGGGGGTTCCTGGAGTGTGCTTGCTTGTGGTGCTGATGGTGGTTTTTCTCTCTGTGTGGACCTATGAAAGAGGGCCAGCTTCTGACATTATGGAACTTCCCCTGGATCTTAAGTTTCAATAAATCCCTTCTTCCCATAACTTGTGCTTGGTTTGGAAGTTCATCCCAGCTTTGTAAAGCTGATTGCTGCAGAATTGCTGCCAGACAGTGGGTTATTGCTGCATGATGAATCTGACCATGTGGATTTTGGTCTTTTGGAGCTTTTGTTTTGGAGAATGGGCATGGACTTGGTACTTGCATCTGAAGATGCCTTCCAGAGTGGTAATCCACGTATTATGGATGATACTGGTGAGAGTTTGAAAATGCTAAGTACAGAGAAAATTGTATTTGGAGGCTTTGCTTATGAACTTTCTAAGGGGAAGGAAAGACAACAGAGAACTTAACTGGAACTGGGATACTGGGCAAAGGGATGGCTGTATTCTGCTGTGATACCCAGAGAGTTTGATCAAGGTAAAGTTTGTAATGGATATGCTTGGCTAAAGATATGGAACTGAGTAATTTAAGATTAAAGTTGGAAAAACTCAAGCAAGTTTAAAATTAGGAGCACTGAGACTTGTTGCTGAAGCTTATTGTTAAATGCATTACTATTTGGAAGGAAGATGGCTCAACTACTTTACATTGAAATAATGGAAAGGATGCCTGAGGAAAGATTGAATGGTAGAAATGGAAACTCTTTTGAAAGGAGTTGACTGAAAGGAAGGAACCTGCTCTTCAAGGTCACAGTTTATTTTGTCCCTGAATTAAGAATATGGCTGTGTCCTGAACATCTGAAATTGATTTCTGAAACATGATAAAATGCATGGAGTGGGTCATGAAGTGCACATAGTTCTAGTGGCCATTGCTGAGTAATAGCATGAGGCAGGGTGTGTTGACTCTGATAGGCCAGTGGAGCCATTGGAAGATGGCTTGCATGGTTTACATGCATACCTGAAATATGTTGGATGTACCAGAACTGTGCAAGAACTACCATGGAGCTCTGTTGGCTTGGGATGGAAGTTATCTCTGGCTATTTAGCCCAGCTGGAGGGGCAAAGTTGAAAAATATGGAGACTGTCAGTCATTGATTATGATAGCAGACTTGAATTGCAGATGTTTGCTCGATGGTTATTGAATTTGCATTGTTCCAGATTTATAGCAGTTAAAAATATTTATAGTGTGCCTTTATATGTTGAAAGTATATAACTTGTTTTGATTTTACAGGACTAACAGCTAAGAGACAGTCTTAAATCTCAGATGAGACTTGGGATTTTGGAACTATCTTAAGTTGATAAAGACTCTGGGGACCTTTGAACTTGGACTGAGTACAATTTACAATGTGAGATGGTATGAATCTATTGGGGGTCAGGAGTGGAATATGGTTGTTTGAATGGATTCCCCCAATAGATTCAGGAATTTTATTAAGCTTCTAAGTTGATTTCACTGTGGGTGGATCTTAGGGTCCAGCCCTAAGGTGTGTTTGGGGGTGGATTTAGAATTCCATCCTAAAGATATGCAAAGTGTCTGAGTTGTGCTGTGGTTCCTGGAGTGTGCTTGCTTGTGGTGCTGGTGGTGGTTTTTCTGTGTTGACCTGTGAAAGGGATCCAGCTTCTTCTGCCATTATGGAACTTCCCCTGGATCTGCAAGCTTCAATAACTTTCTTCCTCCTATAACTTGTGCTTGGTTTGGAAGTTCATCTCAGTGATGTAAAACTGATTGCTACATCCATCTTTGAATTTTTCAGTTAATATGTGCTAAAACAGACTTTCCTTTTAGTCTCAGGGTGGCCTCAAACTCATGGCGATCCTCCTACCTCTGCTTCCCGAGTGCTGGTATTAAAGGTATGCACCACCACGCCCAACTTAAAATTTATTTTTATTTATTTACTTTTAAATTTATTTTTATCTCTCTTTCTCTCTCTCTGTGTGTGTGTGTGTGCGTGCATGCACGTGCACATGTGTAATTCCAGGGCCTATTGCCATTGCAAATGAAAACCAGACCTTTCTGCCACTTTTTGCATTTGGCTTATGTGGGAGGCTTAGAAATTGAGTCCTGTTAGGGCAGGCTTTGTAAACAAATAACTGCTGAGCCATCTTCCCAGCCTTTGTTCTTTAACTTTTAATGTACAGACATCCCTGTCACATCCTCCAAGGCTCAGGGAATATTGTGGAGGAGGGGCTAAAAGAATGTAAGATGAGGACAAGTGCTTGGGAACACTTCCTGACATGACCTCACAGTGGCTGTTTACCTGCACAAGGCTTGTGCAATCCTGGGACCCATCAACATTCTGTCATAGATGAAGTCAGAAGACAAAAAACAGATGACAGCAACAGGGACTAGTTGTAAAGAAGAAGGGGCTCAGTGGAAGTGGGACACTGGAAGGGGGAACAAAAAACAATGGGAAGAATTATGTCCAAAATACATTATGTACATGTATGAAAATTGCTAATAAAAGTTTAAAGAAATATATATACTTTATAGATAATATTTATAATTTAATATTCATACAGACTTAAATATTATAACAATCAAGTTATAATTTTTTTTTCATTTGAGATAGAGTCTTGCCCTATAGCCCTGGATGACCTGGAATTCACTATGTAATCTTATGGTACTCTTGAGCTCATATCAATCCTCCTACCTCTGCCTCCCAAGTGCTGGAATTAAAGGCATGCATGACCATGCCTGGCTAGGTAATTACTTTTATCCCCCAAATTCTTCCATATTACACTGTGGTTACATTCTCCTTCAGTCCTTAATCCATGGAAACTGTAGTCACATAAATGGAAATATACAAGTTGTAACATGAAACTGACTTTTTCAGTCAGCATTAATACCTTTGAGAATCATTCAAGTTGTTGCACTTATCAATAATTTTCTCCTTATTATGGATAAGTAATCTTATATAGATGTGAATTTGTTTTTTCATTCACCAGTTGTAGGACATGAATTTTTTTTGTTTGAGGTCATTATATATATAGTCATGTACTTTTTTATATGCACATAAATGTTTCCTTCTCCAGAGAAAATAGGAGAGAGATTTGCTAGGTTGTTTGGTCGATATATGTTTTGTTTTTTCAGAAATTGCCAAACTCTGCTATCACTACTCAGGAGCTGAGAGGGAATGGTCTCTTTCTGAGGAAAGCTGCATTTAGTCACCAGCTGCCTGAGTAAGGTACACAGACCACAAGATGAGTGAGGGAGGTAATAAAAACCTTTGGAATTGATTTTCAATGGAAACTTTCACAATGCTGAACAATTCCAGACGTATATTGATGGCAGGGAACACCGAAGTCCAGTGGATACCTCGACTTGCAATACATTGTTGACTAGCTTTTGCAATAAAAGATGTATATAGATTGAAAATTGTTCAGAAAACCAAGCATATGCTCCATATAATTCAGCAGCCATAAAAGTGTGGAAGGTTAAACCGAAATGACCACATAACTTGAAAACGTGTCAGTGAGGCACTACCAGTAGAGGGTGGGAGGAAGGGGCAGTGTGTAAGAGGCTCACTGTGCTCTTCCTGTGTCGTGAGAACTTGAAAAGAAATGGACTGGTGTAAGCTGAAGGATCTGACACAGAAAGTAATGAAATTTTGTGCTGAAGACTATATAGCTGCATCTGCTGCATTGTTTGAGAGATAATCACCATTGAGATTGGGACAGCAGAAAGAATGCTGACTTTTTTGAAAGTAGAGGGCCTAAATGCTGAAGGGATGTCCTGCTCTTCAAAGTTGGCTTTATTCCCCTTTGTATTAACAAATTTGGTAGCCTTCCTGGTACTATGGAGTATAACAAATGAGGATCATTTGGATTCACAACATAGTTTATTATTTGGAAATGACCACTGAGTGATGTGAGGCAGGGTTTTTGAAGTCTCTGTGTAGAGGGTGATGGAGCCATAAGGATGAGCTGTGGGTTGCAGTGAACATCTTAGGATTTTGGGACATTTCAGGACTATAGGACAGCTGCCAAGGAGAGCTTCTAGCCTGGGAGTTTTCACCAGGGTGTGAGCAGCTCAGCTCAAGAGGTGGAACTGGCACCTCAGAGACTCCATCCTTTCTTAGAAATGTTGGACTTAATGCTCCAGGATTTAATGTTTGCCTTCTTTTTTTTTTTTTTTTTTGGTTTTTCGAGGTAGGGTTTCACTCTAGCTCAGGCTGACCTGGGATTCACTATGTAGTCTCAGAGTGGCCTTGAACTCACGGCCATCCTCCTACCTCTGCCTCCTGAGTGCTGGGATTAAAGGCATGTGCCACTATGCCCGGCTTGCCTTATTTTTTTAGATCTTTCATTACTTCAATCTTTCCTTGCCCAATGCCATATTTTGCAGTATGAATGTTTACTCTGTGCTTTTAGTTTTATAGGCTCACAGTTAAGAGACCTTGGACTTATGGGGATGTTTGAACAGTGTTGAGATTGCTAAAAACTATGGGGAGTTTTAAAGTTGGACTAAATACATTCCATTTTACGGAGCCAGGGGTAGAATGTGGTAGTTTAAATCAGATGTCCCCCATAAACTCATGTGTTTTAAATGCTTGGTTCTCAGCTGATGGCAATTTGGGAGGGGGAGTCTTGCTTGCAGAGGTATGCTGTTGGGAGTAGGCTTAGGGGTGGTATAGCCAGCTCCCTTTGCCAATACTCAGGTACTGCTGCTGTGGCAGAAGTGATATCTAGACTTTGCTCATGCCATGTTTTCCCTTGCTCTCATGAAACTCCCCTTGAGACTATAAGTCAAAATACCTTTCCTCCCATCAGCTGCTTTTTGTCAGGTGCTTTATCCCAGCAATGAGAAGGTAACTGATACAAGAGGTCAATGTAGTTCATCTCCTTGGGAAGAACCAGATCAGCTGTGAGCAGATGCCATAAGTCTAGTACGCAGAGGCACTGCAGAAGCATGAAAGTCCCTCACTTTATGCTGGCTAATGTGTCATCATCTTGGGTATAATGGTGGAACCAGGCAGCAACTGAGTACAAACAAGGACATTGCAGGTTCAACTGACAGTTTGATTTCTGGTTTGTCCCATAAGAGGATGGGCTTTTCCAGAGAGCTTCCACTTGGAGGCCTCAGACAGTTCAATCAGCCTGTGACTTGTTTCCTCACTTCATGTAGCCTCATATAGGGGTGTTTAAATTTTCCAGTCTGTAGTTTTCAAAGGGGTAGATCAAATAGCTGAGCCATTGGCAACATAATAAAACTCAGTGAACACATAGTAGAATGCACCAAGGGGGATATTGGCTAAAGCTCTGAGAAGGACTTTGAGTTCTGTATCAGTTATTTTCTTATTGCTGGACAAATACTCAACCAGAAGCAACTCAGGGAAGCAAAGGGTTTATTTTGGCTTACAGCTCCATAGGGTGGAGTCCATCATGGCAGGGAAAGAATGGTATAGTCAGGAAACTTGTGTCACATCATCACATCAGCAGTGAGGAAGTAGAACAGCAAGCAGAGCTGGGCTACAAATTCAAAGCCTGCTCTTCATGATACACTTCTTTTAGTAAGGTGCCACCTCCTAAAGGTTCCACAACCTTTCAGAATAGTTGAGGGCCAAGTGTTCAAATGTATGAGCCCATGGAAGGTGGCACATTTCTTAGTCAAATCACCACAAGTTGTCTTCTGAGTAGAAATAATGTGTCTATTTTTGGTCATGCAGAACTGGCATTGAAACTGAAAGCCCACTACTGTCCACTGGAAACTAGTTTCAGCTAAGCCAAGTTATACTTAGGATGGAGGATAGTCCTTGTAAATTGAGAGTCTCATTGAGCTAACAAAATGGCTAAGTGGAGGAGAAATTTTTCTGTAGAGATGCTACTTTTTCATGCATGTATATATTGTATTTGACTTAATTTCCAATTAACTGATTTTATCCTTCTCCCCTTTCCATTAACACCCTTCTTCCTCGTTAATCCTCATCTTACATTCATGCCTTTCTCCTCCATTAATCTAAGTTAGGGTTGCTTACATGTTCATAGGTAGAAGGTTATTTACCATGGAATGGGGCAATTCCAATATATATATCACTAATGAACTTGCATCCCCTCTCCCAGGAACCACTATTTGCCAAAACCTATTCTTGGAGGTGGGGGTCTCTTGTATCCTTTTCCCCATCTATGGTGATGTATTGACAGATTTAATCTGGTGCAGGAAACCAAAACTACTAAGACTTCATGAATGTAATTGCCATGTCATATCCAAAAGACAGCATTCCACAGCTCTCCTCCTCACCCTCCTGTTCTTACATTCTTTCCTTACCCCCTTCTTCAACCGTGGAGGGGGTAGTTTACATGTTCTGTTTGAGGCTGAGTACACGGTAATCACTTATTTTTGGCAATTTTGCAGATGGCAAAAAGAGGCCACTGTTTTATTTTTATTGTTTTTTTTTTTTTTTTGGAGAGACAGAGACAGAGAGAGAGGGAGAGGAAGACAGATAGATGGGCATGCCAGCAGCCTCTCAGCTGCTGTGAACGAAATCCAGATGCGTGCACCCCCTTGTGGTCAAGTGCAGCATTGCGTCCTTGCGTCACTTTGCATCTGGCTTAACGTGGGACCTGGAGATTGGAACCGGCGTTCTTAGGCTTAGGGCAGGTGCCTTAACCGCTAAGCCATCTCTCCACCCTGTTATGGTTTTTTAAAAATTTATTTTTATTTATTTGAGACAGAGAGAGAAAGTGAGAAAGAATGAGCACACAAGAGCCTCTAGCCACTGCAAACGTACTCTAGATGCATGCACTATGTGCATCTGGCTTATGTGGGACCTGGAGAATTGAACCTGGGTCCTTAGGCTTCGCAGGCAAGTGCCTTAACCACTAAGCCATCTCTCCAGCCTTTTTTTTTTTTTTTTTTTTTTTTTTTTTTTTCCCGAGGTAGGGTCTTGCTGAAGCCCAAGCTGACCTGGAATTCACTATGTAGTTTCAAGGTGGCCTCAAACTCATGGCAATCCTCCTACCTCTGCTTCCTGAGTTCTGGGATTAAAGGCATTCACCACCACGCCTGGCTGAGAGGCCACTTTTTAGTGAAAAGCTCCATTGCCTGTGGGACCAGGTCAGCTGTTCTTTCTTTAAAAAAAATTTTATACACACATATGTATATACATATACATATATACATCCATACATACATAGATACACACACACACACACACACACACACACACACACACACACACACACACACACACACACATATATATATATTTGTTTTTGTGAGGTAGGGTTTCACTCTAGCTCAGGCTGACCTGGAATTCACTATATAGTCTCAGGGTGGCCTTGAACTCATGGTGATCCTCCTCCCTCTGCCTTCCGAGTGTTGGGATTAAAGGTGTGCACCACCACACCCAACTCATATATATATATATATATATATTATATATGTACTCTTATATCCCCTTACTTCTGCTCCAAGTACCCTGGAGGCCCTCCTTAGTGGGGTTATGGTATTCACTGTGGGGTCATGAAGGCCTCAGTCAGTCCCTGTGGGGAGGGACTATCCTTCAGGGTGTTCCTATGTTACTGTGTGCCTCTATCCCAATGTTCCCTGAGGTATGGCAGGCCTATTGGCAGTCTAATTTAGTGTTGTGTTCGTTGTGGGTTTTAGATTTCTGCTTTGATAGGTTTTGATTATTGTGCTTGTCACCGTCACCCTGGAGCTTGTTGTCAGGGTAGTAGTAAGAGTAGTATCCATGTTGTTGCTTCCTATTCAATTTTTTCTGGGCCTTGGCAGATGTGGTAGAGGTGGCAAGTCTTGTGGTGGGTAGTCCGCTATCTACCTGTCTTATCGATGGATCTTTCTCTGCCATCTGTAAAATAAAACAGATTTTCCAAACAAGGGAGAACAGCGTGGGTTAAAGGGAGTATGCAAAGTTATTTGAGAGATTTTTGGTGTGTAAGCCCACTCTTCTTCAAAGAGCAGTGAGGGCTTCTCTCTGAAGTCTAAGTTTTCTGACCATTGGATTCTGACTTGGTTTTTAGTACTAGATATGAGTTCTCTCCCAGTGAGCAGGCTTATGTCCAATTAGAGAATAGTTGGTTACCTACAGAAGCTATGTGCCACTATTGTACAAGTTCAGGTGGTTGATTTCATAGTCCCCTGTTTATTCATGCTGTTGGTGACCTTTGTCCTTTAGCTGCTCCCATAGGGCTCTCTAGCACTATGAGGGATAGCCAGGAGGGAGCAAGTTTCATATTTGGTTCCAGCATGGTATTCTGATGTCCTTTGACTATAACCTATAATGTCTTCAGCAATAGGGTCCTACCTTTTAGCTCTGGCAAGTAATCAAGTGTTTTGGCAATGTGAGTCATGGAGTCTGAGTTGAGGTACCCAATAATGGGAATATTAGGCCAGATGTTCACAAGGACTGTATATGTCAGACATTCAATTTTTTCTCTTTTTACAATCATTAATAAAATCAAACATATGAAGTGAAAAACAAGATATTCATTTAAAGTACAAAAAATTCCTAAATTAACCATTGTATATGAGAATTACACAAAATATACCTGTAATTAATGAAAAGGAAGTTGAGTATTTTATATCAAGATCTACACTCTACAACTAAAACTACTTCTCCTCTTCCTCCTCCTTTTCCTTCTTCTGTTCCTCCTCCTTTTAAAAATATTAAATATATTGATAAATCCTTATTCATTTTAACCTCAGTAAAATCTTCTAATGTCAAGAGAATAAATGGCAGTGCCATTTCAAAAACAATATTATCAAACTGATAGAAATGAATTTGTATAATCCTGTACATAAATAGTTAGGCAAGGTCTTCTACCTTGTTAGGAAAAGTAAAATACATGTTTTTTGTGTTTGTTATACATTTCAAACACTATTAAAACATACGGTCTTTGTTAGCATAATTATTATCTAAATAAATATAGATAGTCTCTACTAAGCTGCAATAATTACTTTTTATGTCCCTTTTTATTTACATTGAATTTAAAGTTATTATGGATGAAGACTAATTTCTGGCATTGCGAAAGAATTTATCCTTGGCCCATTCATCACTCCAACCTCCAGGTTCTGGTGAGTCTATCTTTGACCATTCTCCACCCCCTTCTGCCTTCCACATGGCAGGAGCTCTCCCTTCCTTCCTTCCTTCCTTCCTTCCTTCCTTCCTTCCTTCCTTCCTTCCTTCTTCCTCCTTCCTCCCTCCCTCCCTCCCTCCCTCCCTCCCTCCCTCCCTTCCTTCCTTCTTTCTTCTTTCTTTTTTTCTGGGCGGGGGGGAGGAGTTCGAGGTAGGGTTTTGCTCTAGCTCAGGCTGACCTAGAATTCACTATGAAGCCTCAGAGTAGCTTCAAATGCATGGCAGTCCTCCTACCTCTGCCTCCCGAGTGCTGGGATTAAAGGCATGTGCCATCACGCCCGGCTCTCTTTTTTTCTCTCTGTAAATCTCTTTTTACTTTCATCTAGGTTTACAAGGGTTCTCAGACCACATGAGTATATCAGGTTTTCTTTCCTTGGTTTTGTACTTTCCTAAATAAATAATTATCCTTCTCAACAACAAAAAAAGAATTTATCCTTGGCTGATGTTAATAATTCCCAGCCTTCATTTCTTCATCTACAAAGTATAGCCACACTGACTAAGGCAGTGAGTGAAATTATGTGGCATATGCTAACACAAACCATCAATAAATGTTTGCTTTTCTCCCACTTATGAACATATTATTGAGAATAAAGGGGACACACAGGACATGTATTAATAATCCACTATTTTAAAGACACTGTTTAAAATATTCCACAGGTTAATTTTTTGAGGCATTTCTCTCCCTTGAAGAATTTGCAAGTCAAACATATACACATGAAACAAAATAAGTCCCTATTCCTTTAGTGAGAAAATGAGTGCTTCTGAAACTAAATGGTCTTTAGTATCATTTAAGGGTTGTAGGGTTTCATGAGAAGGGATATTATGGGCAATGATCAGAGTGAGCCTTAAAAATAATGAAAATAGGGCTGGAGGGATTGCTTAGTGGTTAAAGCATTTGCCTGCAAAGCCAAAGAACCCACGTAAGCCAGATGCATAGGGTGGCACATGCATCTGGAGTTCATTTGCAGTGACTGGAGGCCCTGGTGTGCCTGTTCCGTGTCTCTCTCACTCTGACTCTCTCAAGTAAATAAAAAACTTAAAAAAATGAAAATATATAGCAGACATTTTACTAAATTATATATTGAACAAACCTCAATCCACTACAATTTGAAATTCATTAATAGTATGTATGTGTGTGTATATATATATATATGCACAGGTTATACTCTTTCATCCTCTTACCTCTGCTTCTCTTACTCTGGGGCCCTCCTCAGTGGGGTTATGACTTTCACTGTGGGGTCATGGAGGCCTAAACCAGTCTTTGTGAGGTAGTGGGTCCAGGAGGACTGTTCCTTAAGATATTCCTACCCACTCAGTGGCTCTTGCAATCTTGCCACCCCCCTCTTCTGCAATGTTCCCTGAGCCATGGCAGGTCTGTTGGCAGTCTGATTTAGTGATGAGCTCTCTGTAGCCTCTGAATTTCTGCTTTGATAGGTTTTGATAGAATGTCTGACACATACAGACCTATCAGTAAGAGCAGTATTCATGTTGCCACTTCCTCTGCAATTTCTCCTGCACCCTGGCAGATGTGTTAGAGGTGGCATGTCTCATGGTGGGCAGTCAGATATCTTCTTGTTTTATCCATGGATCTTGGTTCTCCATTTTCTCTGCCATCTGTAAAATAAAGCAGATTCTACAACATATATATATGCATATATATATACATACATACATACATACATACATACATACATACATACATATATATACATACATACATATATATGGATAGAGCGAGCAGCTTGGGTTAAAGGTGGTATGCAAAGTTATTTGAGAGTCCACTTTTTCTCCAGAGAGAAATGGGGGTTTCTATCTGAAGCCTGAGTTTCCTAATCATAGGATTCTGACTAGGTTTTAGTTCCAGATATGAGTTCTCTCACACTGAGCAGGCCTTATGTCCAGTCAGAGAACAGTTAGCGACTGGCAGAGATTGTGTGCCACTATTGCACAAGTGAATACTTCTTGTCCTGCTAGTTATTTCATAGTCTGCAGGTTCCCCTCCTTATTCATATTGTTGATTGCTGTTGTCCTCTTGTGGCTCCCATAGGGGTTTCCAGCACTATGAGGGCTAGCCAGGAGAGAGCTAGTTTACAGCATGAAATTCCAAAGACATTCAATTTTGGCAGGAACTCTGTAGCAAGTTAAAACGGTGCTTTTCTAAAGGATGCACCTAGTATCCATGCCTAGGAGGCAATGATTCCAAAATGGAAAGGTACTTTCAAGTGGAGGTAGCATTAGAAACTATGACCAACAAAGTCATCTGTTACAGAGAGCTTTCGCTTAAAGTGGCAGTGAGGGTCATAGAGCCTTAGTGAATGTGCTACAGTTAGATAATTTCCAGTGATTCCTATTGGATTGCACTCCACTCAAAGGATATTACCTTATGGTTTTGCCAATACAAAGAACCAAGTCAAATGTCCAGATGAAGCAAATAGTACTTCCAGAATCCAAAAAGCTCAATAAGGTTCTGGTCTTTCCTTTTTGGTGGGAGAGATTGCAGTGTTTCCTTGACTTCCATCATTTTGAAGACTGTGAGTCTTCTCAAATAGCCTATCTATGTACTTCTAAGAAACTTGTTATCTAGTCCCTTGATTTTATTGTGGTGTACTAGTTACTCCTACTAGAGGAGTTATGGTAACAGTACATTCAGAGCTATTGAAACCGTGGCTTCCATACCCCTGTACAGCATATTATTTCTATGGTGAATGTTTTGGCGATCAGAAGTGATAGGTATTTGCGTTAAACTCTAGTCCAGGGTGGGCATGGTGGTACACATTTTTAATCCCAGCACTTGCTGGAGGCTGAGGCAGAAGAATAAGTTTGAGGTTAGTCTGGGCTAAATCACTTACTCTCAGTTCTTTGATGATTTTTGAGCTTTTTTAGTAGTCATTCTAACTGCAAAAGAAGCTTTTCTGAGTTGAGAGAAGTACTAGTCTATGAGCATACGAGGTTGGTTAACTCCATAACAGTCATGCCACTATTGTATAGTGAGCACATCTTGCCTGGATGTTTGATTATGTAGCACACAGCATCCACTGCTGGTTAAGATTGTTGATGACTCTTCTTCCTCGGAAAACTGGATAGCACTTTGTAGCATATGAAAGCTAACCAGAAAGGAGAAGTTTCCAGCTCAGCTCCAGGTTGATGTAATGTTCTCTTGATGAATTTTTCCCACTTATGATGAAATAGTTTCAGGTTCAATCTTTCTTTTTTTTTTTTTTTTTTTTTTTTTTTTTTTTGAGGTAGAGTGTTGCTCTAGCCCAGGCTGACCTGGTATTCACTCTGTATTCTCAGGGTGGCCTCGAACTCATGGTGATCCTCCTACAACTGCCTCCTGAGTGCTGGGATTAAAGGAGTGCCCTAACACACCCAGCTTTACTCTTTCTTTTATTGACAACTTCTATACTTACAGACAATAAACCATGATATTTCCCTCCCCTCCCCCCATTCCCCTTCAGAACTCCACTCTCCATCATATCCCCTCCCTCTCTCTATTAGTCTCTCTTTTAATTTGATGTCATCATCTTTTTCTCCTATTATGAGGGTCTTATGAAGGTATTGCTAGGCACTGCGGGGTTATGGATATTGAGGCCAATTTCTGTCTGGACAGTTGTATCCTTCCTTTGGCTCTTGCATTCTTTTTGCCCCCTCTTCCACAATGGACCTTGAGCCTTGGAGGGTGTGATAGAGATGTCTCGGTGCTGGACACTCATCTGTCCCTTCTTCTCAGCACTATGTTGCCTTTTGGGTCATTCCAGTGGTCATCTCCATCTGAAAAGAGAAGCTTCTCTAACCAGAAGTGAGAGTATCATTAATATGTGAATATGAACATTAAGTATAGTGCTTTCAGGGCAGTTTGGTGGGAATAATATATACATTTAGCCAGACAAGAGCAGGCTTTATACCCCTAAGGCTCATGACCTCCCCTGCCATAGACTTTTGATTAGTTTTTTGATTAATTTTTTCAGTACCAGGCATGTATTCCTTCCCATAGAGCAGGCCTTCAGTCCAATAAGGGAGCAGTTGGTTTCCCCAAGAGCAGACATGCCACTATTGCACCCATTTGGTCATTGGGCCTGTCTGGCCAAACTTGAGGTTTCCAGTGTCCACTGTTATCACTGCTGATGATTTCTCTCTACCATATGGCTGCATGCAGTGCAGCTTTTTCCAGCTTTCAGTTGGCTGGTCTATAGGGAGAAGGTTTTCTGCTTAGCACCAGCTTGCTTTCTCAGTGACCTTGCCACTCAGGCAAGAGAGGTCTTCAGCAATAGGGTCTTACCATCTGTTTCTCAAGGGAAACCAGGGGCCTCGGCAATGGCCTATAATGTTTTGGGGGTATCTGTGACCTCCCTGGCCAACAACTTACTGGAAGCTATCCCATCCCAAGCACTGAAAATTTTGTTCTGTTCTTCTACTTACATATATACAATACCATCCCCTTAAGTCCTTCCCTCTCCTCCCTCCCTTATAGCCTTTTTCTAGCTTACTGGCCTGTCCTACCAATTTTTGGTTCCAGCTCACACACAAGTCTATACATTTGTAACTAGGATCCACATATGAGAGAGAACATGGCATCCTCAACAATAGTTGGGACTACAACATGAGGACCATGTCTGTTGTATTTAATGTTTCTTCAGATCTGGGATAGCCCCACTTCATGTTTTTAAAGAATATTTTAATATTCTTAATATTATTAAGAATATTTTTAAAAATTTTTATTTATGAGAGAGAGAGAGAGAGAGAAAGAGAAAGGCAGATAGAAAAAGAGAATGGGTATGTCAGGGTCTCCAGCCACTGCAAATGAACTCCAGATGCATGTGCTACCTTTTGCATCTGGCTTACGTGAGTCCTGGGAATGAAACCTGGGTCTTTTGGCTTTACAGGCAAGCACTTTAACTCTAAGCCATCTATCCAGCCCCCCCCCACACTTAATGTTTTATACATAATGGATTATCAGTGAGTGTTAAAAGCACTTTATTCCTAACAAGTTTTAGAAATTATTGTGATACCATTTTATCTAAAAAATCACATGTGCTTAAAACATTATATATGATTTAAAAACATATAAAGCCAAATTTCTCAGAGGGGTGATTACATAAATTTGAATAATAGTTAAGGACAATGTAACATATGCAATGTTACATATGTAACATAACAATGCAAGCCTTTTGTGTGGTGGTAGGAATATAAAGAAGAGAATCTTCTTGAATGTGGATAGCTGACTGTCTTCTAGATGGTTGTCAGCTACTTCATGTCCTTCATCACATATTGTTTGCATGATTTTATGTATATATTTAGACTAACCTTATAAATAATGCAAACAATGTGGCATACAGCTATTATAAAAGGCAGTAGGTCCCTGCCTTACCCAATCCTGTGTTTTTATTATCACATGATTATATCAGCACAGGCTGACTCAATAGTAAATACGTGTCTCAAGGCATGGTGATTCTAGCGTACTGGAAAAAGACCCACATCTATTAGGTAATTGGGGATCTTTGAACTGATGCAGAGGGAGCCACAGAATCAGCAGCTCCTGGCTTGGTTCACCTTTTTTTTTTTTTTTTTTTTCCTGAGGCAGGGTCTCACTGGAGCCCATGCTGACCTGGAATTTTCACTATGCAGTTTCAGGCTGGCATTGAACTCACAGCAGTCCTCCCACCTATGCTTCCTTAGTGCTGGGATTAAAGGCATGTATCACCACATCTAGCTGGTTTAGTTTTTTAAAAATATTTTATTTATTTATTTGAGAGAGAGAGAATAGACATGCCAGGGCCTTTAGCCACTGCAGACAAATTCCAGATGCATGCACCACCTTGTCCATCTGGCTTACGTGGGTACTGGGGAATTGTACCTGGGCCCTTAGGCTTCACAGGAAAGTACCTTATCTGTTAAGCCATCTCTCCCACCCTGGTTTAATTTTTAAATAAATTTCCAATGATATGCTTTTCTGGTTTCAGGACATTTGTTCAAGTACCCAAACTTTCTTTTTATTAATTTTTTTTAAGAAACACAGGGTGGGGAGGAGAATGGGCAAGACAGGGCCTCTAGCCACTGCAAACAAACTCCAGACACATGCACCACTTTATGCATCTGGCTTTATGTGGATACTAGGGAATTGAACCTTGCGTCAGCAGGTCTAGCAAACAAACACTTTTAACTGCTGAGCCATCTTCCCAGCTCCCTTTTTCTTTTTAATTTTTTTTTTTTGGTTGTCCAAGGTAGGGTCTCACTCTAGCTCAGGCTGACGTGGAATTCACTATGTAGTCTCAGGGTGGCCTCGAACTCATGGTGATCCTCCTACCTCTGCCTCCTAAGTGCTGGGATTAAAGGCATTCGCCACCATGCCTGGCTAATTTTTTTTTTTTGAGGGTAGTCCAAACTGACCTAGAATTCAATACCTAGATCCAGGCTGGCCTTGAATTCAAGGTGATACTCCTACCTTTGCCTCCTGAGTGCTGGCATTAAAGGTGTATGCCATCATGCCTGGCTAGGCTTTTGTCATAATCTAAACTAAATCTATTTTAAGTGATTCCACTTTTGTCCAGTTCTAGACATCTGGCTCTACAAAGAACCTGTTATTCTGGTTTCTGATGTTCTGCACAAGCCACTATATTCTTGCATAAAGATGAGATTTGTTGCATAAGTTACTTCTAGCTACATATTAACTGTCATTAACCCCTTTACACATAATAGAGCTCTGCCTCACAACAAGAACAAAGGACCAGAAAATTTTTATTTTGCTTTTGAAAATAAGTCATATTATAAAATGTCATTTTATCCATTTTGATCAGACACAAACTGAAAGATGGCTTGGTTTCTAGTAAGTTCAGAGTAATTTAATCTATTTCTCTCCTAAGTTTGGTCTTTGGAATGTCTCATGTTGGGTGCTTATTAAATCTTTTTTTCCCTTTGGTGTGTATGGGTATTGTGTGTGATGTATGCATAAGTGAATGAAGATGTGCACACTTGTGCACACAGGCCAGAGGAAGATGTTGGGTGTCCTCTAGTGCTCTATGCCTTACTTCCTTGAGATAGACTCACTGAACCTGGAGCTCACTGTTTTTCATTTAGACTGGCTGACCAGTGAGCCCCAGAAATCCTCCTTTCTCTGTCCCACAGCACTAGGGCTATAGGATATGCAGCCATGCCTGGATTTTTATACAGGTGCTGGGGATCAAACTCAGGTCTTCAAGAGCTCCCTCATTCTTAAATCTGACTGATTTAAGAATGTGCTTTTGTGGAATAATATTTAGCTTTCTAGGGTTACTTTTGATCTGGATAGGTAAAGACTGAATTTCCCTTGGCCTATCCTTTCTTAGTTTTATTATCTTATTCTTAGGACATGCATGGCAGCAAAATTGCCACACTAGGTTTAAATCCTGTATTCCATTCATGAATTGTACAAAGGAAGCTAGGAAGTTAATTCTTGTCTATTTTTATTTATTTATTTGAGAGCAACAGACAAAGAGAGAAAGAAGCAGAGAGAGAGAGAAAGAGAGAGAATGGGTGACCAGGGCCTCCTTCGACTGCAAACAGACTCCAGATGTATGTGCCACCTTGTGCATCTGGCTTATGTGGGTACTGGGGAATTGAGCCTTGAATCAGAGTCCTTAGGCTTCACAGGCAAGCCCTTAACCACTAAATCATCTCTCCAGCCCTAGAAAGTTAATTCTTGAAGAGTTCCTAGAACAGTGAGAAAGTTCGTTTTTTTATTATTTATTTTAATTTTATATTCATGTTGCTGCCTTCAATAGACTCCTCCCTATCCTCCCTTCTCTGAAGGGACCCTCCTCATTGGGGAATGTGGGTCATGCATTGTGGGGGTAGCTAACAGTTATGGGGAAGAGGCAATGTCTCTGTGCATAATGACCCAACTTGTGGCTCTAACACTCTTTCCACCCCCTTTTCTGCAAATTTCCCTGAGCCATGTTGGGTTCATTTTAGTTCTACGTCAGTGATGAGGTATTGGGAGCCTCTGTGTCTCTGGATCTCTGGTTTAATAGGAGTTGAGTGTTCTCTGTGTCTATCTCCTTCGGCCTTGTGCTGGTATCAGGTTCACCAAGAAAGCTGCACTCTTGCCCATTGCCCCTGTTACTCTATGGTTTCAGCTGGGACCCTGGTGAGGTGAGATAGGCTGATCCTCCCCTCAGGTTTGGTATCCATCTGAAAAAGCAAATTCTCTAATGGAGAGAGGTCAGCACCAGATAGATCGTATGGCCATTATTATTTTAGAGAGAATTTTATATGTGTAGGCCCTCTTATAGCCCTCGATTGATGGGAGCTTGATATTGGAGAATGGGCTCATTTTTTGTACATGGTTTTGACTTGTTTCCCAGTTCCAGCTGTGAGTTACATTCTACTGAGCGGATCTGTTAGCCAAATCAAGAGCAGTTGGTTACCCACCATGACTGTGTGCCACTATTGCACTTGTTTGAGCACCACGTCAGGTTGTTTACTGCTGAGTAATTTAGACTACAAGTTGTTTGGACAGATGTTGGTCATTTTCCCCCAGTTACTAGTGCAGCACCCTCTGGCAGTAGATAAGCTGTCTGGGGACTGACCCTCTTCCAGATTGCAGCCGATCACTCTATGTTCCATCCCAACAGCATGTGGTGTCTTCGGCAGTAGGGTCTTACCATTAACCTTTGGTGGGTCATTAAGAACTCTGACAGAAATCTGTCTTCTTTTGGGAAACTTTGCAGGTCTCTCTGGTCATCATCTCATTGTGAAAGTTAACCACATGCTAGTACTGGGAGTTACAAGTCAGTGCCAAGGAAGATGAAGGAAGAAAAAGATAGGTAATATAAAAGAGAAAGAGAGCAGAGAGAGAAGAGGGAGAGAGAGAGAAACAGGAAAAGATTAAGGTTAGTCTTCATGATATCCTCTCCAGGGCCTTGTGGTTCAGGTGTTCCCTCTATAGGCCTGCTGAAGGATCAAGAGAAAGTACTTTAAATAAGTCAGAATTCTCTATATACTTCTCCATGGTTCTTATTGGCCAAAGTACATTCTGCAGCAGTTCCCACATTGCCCACTGCCCAGGGGAGCAGCAATGTTCTTAGCCAGTTACCCTAACTCCTGAGGCCAGGGTGGGACTCATTCCTCTTAGCCACATGGGCTACATGGAGAAGGGATAAAAGAATTGAGTTTTATTAAGCACAAGCAGAAATAGGTACTGGGTATGAAACCAAAAATATCAATTGGAATAGAAAGAAGTAGGAGGGTTTAAGAAATATTAGGCATGGTAAATATGTTGTTGGAAATGAGAAAGACATTTGGCTTTGGCAACTGGTAGTCTATTTGATAAAATAAGAAACCAGACAAAATAGACTTAATGGTGGAAGATTGTAAGTTCAGTTTTAGAAGGCCAAATTTCAGGTGCCAGTGGAATATCAAAATAGTTGTCTGATAGGCTCAAGAATAAGAATTATCTTGAGGATTCATATCTAAGACTCATCAGCATATAAAGAAAATGGAAGCCAGTGTGGTGGCACATGACTACTGTCAGCACTCAGGAGGCAAAAGTAGGAAGATCACTGTGAGTTCAAGGCCAGCCTAGGCAAGAGTGATACCCTACTTCAAAAAGCCAAAATAAAACAAAAAGAAAGATAAAGTAAACAGAAAATAAAAGCTATTGGTCAGTGAACCCAAGGAATAAACAGAATGAAATACACACACGTGCACACGCACAGGAACATCAAAAAGGGGATTAAAAGAAGCCTGAGGAAGAAGATGAGAACTGGTGATAAAGTACTTCTGTAGCAGAAGGAGGGGTATCTGGAATGTTATTAGAGAATCTGAGGGATAAGAGCATTTCAAGAGTCAATGGTTGCACTGTCAAAGACTGCAAAGGAACAAATATGATATAGAAGTCAGGTGTGGTGGCACATGCCTTAATCCCAGCACTAGGGAGGTAGAGATAAGAGAATTGCCACGAGTTTGAGGCCAGCCTGGAAGTATAGAGTTGAGTGCCAGATCAGCCCAGGTTAGAGTGAGACCCTACCTCAACGCCCCCCCCCCCAAAAAAGATATCAAGTTAAGAGCCTTCAAAGTCAAGCATGGTACCTCACTCCTATTAAAGCAGTACTGAAGTACACAGCAAAGGACAGAAGTCTGATGCACTAGTGTGAAATATGTATGAAAAATGAAGAATTAGAGGGTTTATATATAACCATCTATTTAAAAGTACAACAGTATTTATTAAAACAAGAGGTTTCAGGCTGGAAAGATGGCTTAGCAGTGAAGGTACTTGCCTGTGAAGCCTAAGGACCCATGTTTGACTCTCCAGATTTCACATAAGACAGACACACAAGGTGATGCAAGCACACAAGGTGGCACATGCCTCTGGAGTTTGAATGCAGTGGATGGAGGCCCTGGAGTGCCAATTCTTTCTCTCTCATTAAAAAATAAATAAATAAAGGGAGGAGGGCTCAGCACTGAAACATCTCAAACCTACCTTCCAAGGCTCAGGGTCCATTGCAGAAGAGGGGGCAGAAAGAATGTAAGAGCCAAAGGAAGAGTAGGACTCCTTACAACGTACACCTCCAGCCACAAAATGGCCTGGATATCCATGACCCCACAGTGCCTGACACTACCTACTTAAGACCATCATAATAGGAGGAAGAGATCATGACATCAAACTGAAAAGAGAGACTGATTGAGAGGGGGAGGGGATATGATGGAGAGTGAAGTTTCAAAGGGGAAAGTGGGGGGAGGGAGAGAAGTACCATGGGATATTGTCTATCATTAAAGAAGTTGTCAATAAAAAAAACAACCCAAGAGGTTTCAGAGTTTAAATTCTAAATAGTAGTCTTGTGTTTGTTGTTTTTTTGAAACAGGTTCTTTTTTGAGACAGGTCTTGCTGGCCTGACATTCACTACATAGACCAGGCTTGCCTTGAACTTGCAATAATCTTCCTACCACTAACTACCAAGTGCTAAATACCAGTTATGATGCAAGATGGCTAGCAGCTCAGTACACATTTTTTTTTATTCACTATGTACTCTCAGGGAGTCCTCGAACTCTCGGCAGTCCTCCTACCTCTGCCTCCAGAGTGTCAGTACACATTTTTTTACTGCTCGTTTCACAGTCCCATCAGTCTAAAATGGCTCTAGAGCATTGAACTCAGGGAACTTGAATGTCTCATAGGGCTCTTTAAGCAGGCTATATTATTATGTCAGTGGGTGGTCACCCAAACTGCTTTTCATTCCACTGGGATATTCTCTCTTCTAACTCAGTTTTCTATAACAATATGCTTGCAAGGCTAACCGGAAGCAAAAATGTTCAGAAATGAGAGAGACCATAGAGAATTGTCTCCCAACAGGCAACTGAGGTCCAGAGAGATTAAGTGACTTGTTTCAGATCTCAGAACTAAGTAGAAGCAAAACCAAGACCAAACTTAAGCAATCTCTTAACTTGGGATTGGCAAATTATGGCCTTATGGTCAATTTTGGGCCTAGTTTTGTATGGCCAGTGAACCAAGGATGGTGCTCATATTCATAAAGGCTTATAAAATAGCAAACAATACATGAGAGAGGTTAAGTAAGTCCCATAAAGACTTAAATAGTTATATAAAAAGTTTACCAACCTGTGCTCTTAACCAGTGCACCTGATTGCCCTGCAGACTACTAAGTGGTGCATGCGTGTATGTGTGTGTGAGTGTGTGTTTAATGTAATGTGAGATAGTGGTGATAGGGAAGATAGGAATTGATAATTCAATAAGGCCTTGAATAGCAGGATAATCACTTTTCTCATAATGACCAAAATATCTGACCGAGACAATTTAAGGGAGGAAAGGTTTATTTGGCTCAAGGTTTCAAAGGACTGCAGTCCATCACAGCTGGGAAGGCTTGGTGTAACTATTTCAGTTTGTGGTAGTGATAGAGTCTAGTGGAGACTTCACATGGACACACTAGAAGACAAAGAAAGCAGGCCAGAACCAGGAGTAGACATAACCTGCCAAGGCTCTGAGAGGGTAGCTTTGGTAGATATGCAGTTAGAGAAGGCTCACAAAAGAGAAACCTCACATCACACTCACCCTGCCTGCCTCAGCAGCAGAATTAGAATTCAGCATCTGTTTGTCTCATCCAATCAGACTTTTCTCTAGTGTACACCTCTCCCAGGTGTGGATGGACCCCTTCACTGAACCTAGGCCAATTAACTTTATTATTTTTTATTGACAACTTTCATAATTGTAGACAATAACCTATTGTAATTCCCTCCCTATGATTTTATTCAATCATAGGTAATACATGGTATGTTTTCACATAAGGCTCATAAATTAATGTACTCATTCTTTCAACAACATACATCAACATTACTGTTATGTAACATACACTTCCATAGATACAGCAAATAGAATGCTAAACCTCAGAAACCTTGGAAAGACAAAGTCTTCCTTTATTTTAGTTAGTGCTTAAACGATATTTTAAAGGCTGGAGAGATGACTCAGTGATTAAAGGCACTTGCTGCAAAGCTGGACAGTCCAGGTTTCATTCCCCAGTACCCACATACAGCCAGATGCACAAAGTGGCACATACATCTGGAGTTCATTTGGAGCGGCAGTGGACCCTGATGTGCCCATTCCCATTCTCCCTCTCTCTCTTTCTCTCTCTCCCCCCTCCCTCTCAAATAAATTAAATGTACTTTAAAAGAGAGATTCATTATTTATTTATATTTTTTGGTTTTTTTTTTAATTTACTTATTTTTTATTGACAACTTCTTTAATTGTAGACAATATCCCATGTTATTTCCCTCCCTCCCCCCACTTTCCCCTTTGCAACTTCACTCTCCATCATATCCCCTGCCCCTCTCAATTAGTCTCTCTTTTCAGTTTGATGTCATGATCTTTTCCTCCTATTATGATGGTCTTATGTAGGTAGTGTCAGGCACTGTGAGGTCATGGGTATCCAGGCCATTTTGTGGCTGGAAGAGCACGTTGTAAGGAGTCCTACTCTTCCTTTGGCTCTTACATTTTTTCCGCCCCCTCTTCCACAATGGACCCTGAGCCTTGGAAGGTAGGTTTGAGACATTTCAGTGCTGAGCACTCCTTTGTCACTTCTTCTCAGCACCATGGTGCCTTCTGAATCATCTCAAGGTTGCCATCATTTGAAAAGAGAAGCTTCTCTCACCAAAAGTGAGAGTAGCATTAATATATGGGTGTGGACATTAAGAGAAGTGCTTACTGGGCAGTTTGGTGAGCATAGTATATACATTTAGTGAGACTTCAGCAGACATTGCACCCTTAGGGCTCATGACTACTCCTGTCGTACGTTTTCAGTATCAGGTATGTATTCCCTCCCATGGAGGGGGCATCCAGTCCACTTATAGAGCAGTTGGTTTCCCCCATAACATACATGCCACTATTGCACCTGATGGTTCATTTGGCTTGGCTGGCCATATATAAAGCTTGCAATGTTCACTGTTGAGTACCTTCACTGGTGTTTTCTCTCTCCCATTGAGCTGCATGCAGTGTAGCTTTTTCCAACTTTCTGTCAGCTGGTCCTCATGGAGGAGGCTTTCAGCTCAGCTCCAGCAGGATTTCTCAGTGAACTTGCCACCCAAGCATGTGGAGTCTTCAGCAATAGGGTCTTACCATCTATTCCTGGTGGGAAACCAAGGGCCTTGGCAATGACCTATAATGTTTGGGGGGTATCTGTGACCTCCCTGGCCAAAAACTCAGTGGAAGGTATCCCATTCCTGGCACTGAAAAATTTCTAGTAACAGTATATGGCTTCTGAGTGTTCCATTGTCCAGAAAAGTAGGTTTCCATATGACTTTTTAATATGCTCTTAGATTTTGATTAGCCCTGTCTCTACCATTCCTTTAATCAATCTCTTCCCCTGACCTCACTTAGGCCTTTTCACCTCCATTAATCTGTTCTTCTACTTACATATATACAATACCATCTTTCTAATATATTCTTGTATTCTGTTTGCCAATATTTTGTTGAGAATTTTTACGTCTACGTTCATGAGCGAGATTGGTCTGTAATTTTCCTATTTTGTTCTATCTTTGTCTGTTTTTTGGATCAGGGTGATGCCGGCTTCATAGAAGGAGTTTGGTAGGGTTCCTTCCTCTTCTATTTTATGGAAAAGTGTAAGAAGCATTAGTGTTAGTTCTTCCATGAAGGTCCAGTAAAATTCAGCAGTGAATCCATCTGGGCCTCAACTTTTTTTAGTTGGGAGATTTTTTTATAATTGTTTGGATCTCCTTACTTCTTGTAGGTCTATTTAAGTGGTTAATCTCATCTTGATTTAATTTAGGTAGGTCATATAAATCAGGGGAATCATCCATTTCTTTCAGATTTTCAAACTTAGTGGAGTATATGTTCTTATAGTATGTCTCTATGATTTTTTAAAATTTCTGTGGTATCTATTGTAATGGTGCCTTTTTCATCTCTGATTTTATTAATTTGTGTCTGTTCTCTCTTTCTTTTGGTCAGATTTGCCAAGGGTTTATCTATCTTGTCTATCCTTTCAAAAAACCAACTCTTTGTTTCATTGATTCTTTGGATTGTTTTTTTTTGGTTTCTATTTCATTCATTTCTGCCCTAATCTTTATTATTTCTTTCTGTCTACTGATTTTTGGTTTGCCTTGTTCTTCTTTTTCCAAGGCCTTAAGGTGGAACATTAAGTTGTTTACCTGTGATTTTTCTAATTTCTTAACATAGGCACTTAAGGCTATAAATTTCCCTCTTAGCACTGCCTTCATTGGGTCCCAAAGGTTTTGGTATGTTGTGTTCTCATTATCATTTGATTCCATGAATTTTTTGACTTCCTTCTTGATTTCTTTATTGACCCGTTCATCATTTAGTAGTGTATTGTTTTGTTTCCATAATTTTGTGTATGCTTTATAGCTTTTCTTGTTATTGATTGGTAGTTTTATCCCATTGTGATCAGATAGAGTGCAAGCAATTATTTCAATTTTCCTGTATTTGTTAAGATTTGCTTTGTGTCCTAATATATGGTCTATTTTAGAGGATGTTCCATGTGCTGCCGAAGAGAATGTGTATTCTTCAGCATTTGGATGAAATGTCCTGTATATATCTGTTAGGTCCATTTGTTTTATGACCTCATTCAATCCAGAAGCATCTCTGTTTAATTTTTTCTGGGATGATCTGTCAATTGGTGAGAGTGGGGTATTGAAGTCACCCACTACAAGTGTGTTTGGTGTTATCTGTGACCTTAGTTCTAATAGTGTTTGTTTGATGAAATGGGGAGCCCCCATGTTAGGTGCAAATATGTTTAGATTGTAATGTGCTCCTGTTGGAGTGTTGAAATTCATTATGTTTTCTCAGAGTGGCCTCAAACTCATGGTGATCCTCCTGCCTCTGGCTCCTGAGTGCTGGTATTAAATGCATGCCTATTATGCCTGGCTTTGGAGTGTTCATTTAATCAATATAAATTAACCTTCCTTATATTTCCTAACTAATGTTGGCCTTAAGTCTACCCTGTCAGATATTAGGATAGTGACCCCTGCTTGTTTTCTAGGTCCACTTGCTTTCTTGAAACACTGTTTTCCAACCTTTCACCCTAAGATAGTGTCCATCCTTCGTAGAAAGGTGAGTTTCTTGGAGGCAACAATTGAAGGATCCTGCTTTTTTTTTTTTTTTTTTTCTGGAGAGAATCAGAGAGAGAGACAGAGACAGAGAATGGGCATGCCAGCGGCCTCTCAGCTGCTGTGAATGAACTCCAGATGTGTGCACCCCCTTGTGGGCAAGTGTGGCATTGTGCCTTTGCATCACTTTGTATCTGGATAAACGTGGGACCTGGAGAATTGAATGGGCGTACTTAGGCTTAGCAGGCAGGCACCTTAACTGCTAAGCCATCTCTCCAGCCCAAGGATCCTGCTTTTTAACCCAGTCTGCAAACCTATGTCTTTTGCTTGGGGAATTGAGGCAATTAATATTAAGAGTTATTCTTGAAACATGTGTATTTATTTTTTACATATTTCTTGTTTTGTAGTTTTTCTGGTTTTACCTTTGCTCTCTTGTATTAAGTAATATTGGAGTATGGTTTGTTTTTTCCAGGTTCCTTATATTTGTGCTTTTCTTTCTCTTCATCATGGAGGATCCTTTCAAGTATTTTCTGTAGAGCTGGTTTTGTCTTCAAATATTCCTTTAGCTCTCTTTTGTTGTGGAATGTCCTTATATCTCTGTCTATTTGAATGGCTAGCTTTGCAGGTCCAAGCCTCTATTAGTCAGGGTTCTCTAGAGGCACAGAATCGATAGAATGAATTGTGTTAAAAGGGAATTTATTGGGATTAGCTTATAGGAGTCCAACCAATAGCAAGTTGCAGGTCTGAGAGTAAAGGAACCTGGGAGCTGCTCAGTCCATGAGGCTGGATGCCTCAGCAATCCCAACCCAGCACTGAGGGCCTGGAGGCATCCTGGAGAGATGCTGCTCTTCAGTCCATGCTGGTCTTCAGTCCACACTGGAAAGCAGCAAGGGCTAAGCACCAAGCAATGAACAGCAAGCACCAAGCAGCAAGCAGCACCTACAGCCAGCGGGGAGGAGAGAGAGCTTTCCTTCCAAAAGCTTCATTAGATAAAGTCCCCCCTCTGAGGGGCGGCCCACTCTGGAGGAAGGGCTTACCCTGGGGGAAGGATTCCTCCTTAGTTAATCCTTCCTAGAAGCAACCTCAGAGACACTTATGAGGAATGTCTGTGGATTACTAAGCAGATCAAGTTGACACAAACTTAAGCATCACAAAGCCTTTCTGGCTTTTAAAGCTTGTGTTGAGTAATCTGCTGTGATTCTGATGGGCTTGCCTTTGTAGTTGACTTGATTTTTCTCTCTAGCTGCTTTCAATATATTTTCTTTGGTTTGTATGTTTGGTATTTTAATCATAATATGACAAGGAGTGGTTCTTTCCAGGCTTTGTCTGTTTGGTGTTCTAAAGGCTTCCTGTATCTGCCTTGGCATCTCTTTCCCAATTTGGGGGAAGTTTTTTTCTATGATTTTTTTGAAAATGCCTACTATGCCTCTGGATTGAAATTCTTCTCCTTCTCTACTATACCCTGAATTCTTATGTTTGATCTTTTCATAGTGACCCGGATATCTTGAAATTCCCATTCATACCTTACTAGTAGTTTGTCTCTGTTGGACTGTATTAGATCTGCCACCTAGTTTTCTAGTTTAGATATTCTGTTCTCTCCTTCATCCATTCTACTGGAGAGATTTTCTACAGAGTTTTTTAAAATTATTTTATTTTATTTTATTATTTTTATTTATTTTTGGAGAGAGACACAGAGAGAGACAGAGAGGGAGAGGGAGACAGATAGAGATGGGCGTGCCGGTAGTCTCTCAGCTGCTGTGAACGAAATCCAGATGTGTGCGCACCCTTGTGGTCAAGTGCGGCATTGCATCCTTGCGTCACTTGGCATCTGGCTAAACGTGGGATCTGGAGATTGGAACCGGGTTCTTAGGCTTAGCAGGCAGGCGCCTCAACCGCTAAGCCATCTCTCCAGCCCTTTCTACAGAGTTTTTTTTTTTTTTTATTTCACTAACTGTGATCTTAATTGCTAGTATTTCTGACTGGTTTTTCTTTATTATTTCTATTTCCTTATTTATGTCTTGTATTGACCTCCTTATTTCATTAAATTGGTTTCCTGTGTTCTTTGATTCCTTTCATTTCCTCTTTGAGTTCTTTGAACATATTTATATTCACCTTTTGAAATCTTTCTCAGGCATTTCCTCTAAATCAGTCTCACTGAAGGTCATTTCTGATGCATTAATACTTTTGGTGGATTTATATTGTTTTGATTTTTTCGTGTTTCTTGTATTATAATGTAGAGGTTTTTGCATCTTGAGTTAATTTAATGCTTGGGTTTTCTAATTATCTGCAGTATTATTAAGTGTATCAATCAATCTGATGTTATGTATCTTCAGGATAGGAGCTTAAGGTGTTAGGCATGGCTCTTAAGACCCTGAGAGTAACCACAAAAATGACCCTAGGTATTGGGTTTGTCTGGTAAGAGAGTATTCAAGTAAGCTGAGGTGAACAAACTACAGACAAATTCTAAAAATTTAACTAAACACTGTACATATTCAATGAAAGCAGCACAGAGTATTTATGCAAGAGTAGGTATTATGACAAATTGATCCTCTAACAAAGTCACAGTCCCTAAGGATGTTGGTTGCCCCACACCCTTAATCCTATCAACTGGGAGGCTAAGATTTCTGCTCTGTAGAGTGTTCCAAGGTCAGCTTGTGACCAAGTGAGCCCCTTCCCCAATTAAAGACAGAAGAGGAAACAAAGGCACTATAAATCAGGAAGCAACAAACAACAAGCCCAAAATATAGCTTATTTAACAGTGTCAAGTATGACCATCCATCAGATTTAACATATAATTTCCCCTCACATGGAAGGTGCAATTCACACTTCCGCTGCAAGCCTATATACCAGGCTTATTTGGTGGGTACTGACATGGTGTCATCCCAGTTACCTTTTGGGATGACTTTGGTCTCAGCTATGCTACACAGCCGCTTGGGTCCCCCTTTGTTGTGCTGGGGGCTCAGATAGGCTGTCTGAGTCTGTGGGTCACTGCTCCGATTGCCTGTGCTGGGTGCTGTGTAGGTGAGTTCCCTTCGCCAGGTCTCTGGGGCTTGCTGGAGCTTGTGCTGGCAGTGGGGGAGGGGAGACTGTGGATGGTGGCTAAAGTCCTCCCAGTGGTCCTCATGATCCTCTTCCTAACAAGCTGCTCCTTTGGTTTCTGCTCTTCTCCTTCCAGTTTCTTGAGATTGCAAGGAGGCCAGTGTGAGTGGAGAATGCCCTCACTTGGTTTTAAAATACTGCGGCTCAGGCTGATCCTGGCAGCTATGGCCACATGGAACTGGTGCCACCACTGCTGGAGCACTTCTGCCTGCTTCCGTGGGCTCTAGATGCTCTGGATCTCTACTAGTTCTGTGCTGCAGTTGATAATTTATTTTATACCTCACTTTTTAGTAGAAGAGTGTATTTTGATTTTTTTTTTTTTTTTTTTTTTGCTTTTTTGCCTGTTTTGGCATGGTTCCTACACTGCCATCTTTTCTCCCTTCCTTCCTTCCCTCCTTCCTTCCTTCCTTCCTTCCTTCCTTCCTTCCTTCCTTCCTTCCTTCCTCCCCTCCCCTCCCCTCCCTCCCTCCCTTCTTCCCTTCTTCCCCTCCTTCCCCCTCCTTCCCTCCTTCCCTCTCTCCCTCCCTCTTTCTTTCTTTCTTTCTTTCTTTCTTTCTTTCTTTCTTTCTTTCTTTCTTTCTTTCTTTTTGTTTTTTGAGGTAGGGTCTCACTCTGACCCAGGGTGACCTGGAATTAACTTTGTAGTCTTAGGGTGACCTTGAACTCATGGCAATCCTCCTAACTCTGCCTCCCGAGAGAGACAGAAATTATGTATGTGTCAGGATCTCCAAAACAAAAAAAATTTCATTTTATTGACACTACCTACACAAGACCTATAAAATAGAGGTAGGTTAGGGTCTCACTCTAGCCTAGGCTGCCCTGTAATTCACTATGTAGTCTCAGGCTGGCCTTGAACTCACAGTGATCCTCCTACCTGTGACTCCTGAGTGCTGGGATTAAAGGTGTATGCCACCATGCCCAGCTGAAAATGAGAAATTTGTGTTTGTCTTTTTCAAGGCAGGGTCTTCCTAGCCCACACTGACCTGGAACTTACTCTGTATACCCAGGATGGCCTTGAACTCATGCCAATCCTCCTACTTCAACCTCACAAGTGCTGGGATTAAAGGACTAGGCCACTACACCCACCCATGGTTGACTCTTCAAAATTTCACTTATTAGGCTACTTCCAGTCCTAGTCCTATGGGAAACCTGCCATTCGGTGGAATGGATCTCTCAGGACTGCTGGGAACCTGGTAACAGCAGCCAATTGATTTATATAGCCCATTTTTTTTTTTTTTAATCAGTGTTTTTAAAGCTTCTAAATCACTATAAAAATAACCAGCAGAGGGCGCCCAAGACTTCTGAGATAATGTTGATCTTACATTTTAGATTAAGAACTTCTTTGATATAGCCTGAAATATGAGCTAATGTGTCTTCTACATACAATAACCCCAAGTTGTTGGTGCTGTATTATCAGTTCAAAGCATTTATGTCTCAATAGATTCTTGGGTGTAGCTGAGGTAATTATTTGGCAAAAAAAGTATCTGTTCATATCCTCCATATATGAGCAGGATTCCTTTTATTCAAGTTCATTATAAATAGTTCTTTTCTTGCCATCTAAAGCTAGCCCATCCCAGTATAATCAGCTGTGCTATTTTCTCTTGGTAGTTCCTAAATATTTTATGGGGAAGAAAGTTAGGATCATTAGTTAATTCAGAAAGGAGGCAAATTACAGAATATATTCAAGATCCTGGGAGCACAAAAGAGAATAAGGAATTGGGGATTAGTGCAGGGAATAAAGGAGAGTGGGCATGGACATTAAAGCTTTTTAAGGCTGTTTTGAAGTTCCAGGCTCATGTTTGAAGGAATTATCTTCTACTAGCTTACTTGTGATATCACCTTGGAAGCATCTGCCTTCAGACTGTTCCTGTCTCTTCCCCACCCTGAACATTAGTAATGCTTTCTTTTCTGCTTTAGAGAGCTAAGCCAGGGTCTGCTGGAGAGATGCTTCAAGGGGTTAAAGGCTCTTGCTTGAAAAGCCTGATAGCTTAGTTTTGATTCCTCAATACCCACATAAAACCAGATGCACAAAGTAGTACACACATCTGGAGGTTGTTTGCAGAGGCAGGAGGCCCTATTGCACTCAATTTTTCTCTGTCCCTGTGGTAGTTTGAATAGATGGCCCCCAATATATTCAGTGTTTTATTAGTTTGTTGTTTGCATTTGCATCCACCTGGCTGGAGGCAATGTCACTAGGTGGATCTTAAGGTGTGGTAGTGGGTTTAGGATTTCAATCTAAAGATATACAAAGTGTGCCTAACTGGAGTTCCTGAGGTGTACTATGCTGTGTGGCTTTTGGCTTGGGGCTTTTGCTGTCTGTGTTTTATTCTGTGAAGGCAGGCCAGTTTCTTTTGCCCTTATGGAACTTCTCCTGGATTTGTAAGCTTCAAAAAATATCCCTTCATCCATAACTGTTCTTGGTCTGAAAGTTCATCTCAGTGAACCTGAAGCTGTCTGCTACAGTCCCTTTCTGTAAAGGGCCAGATAACCAATATTTTAGGCTTTCTTCACCATTAGCCTCTGTTGCCAGCAACTCAGCTTTGCTATTATAATGTTAAAGCAGGCAGAAACATTCATAAATGCATTAAATGAGCGAACATGACTGTGCTCCAATAAAACTTGACTCATGGTGGTATAGATTTGGCTAATGGGCTATCATTTACTGATTGGAATTAGACTACCATCCAATCATGATCATGAATTTAGAAAGGTAGGGCTTCTAATCATTTGTCTTAATCCACATTCTGATGTGACTATCTGTTAATTTAATGCAGTTCATCTTTTAGTAAACTCAATATAGTAACACCATCAGATAATCACTTTCTTAGAAAGACTTAGTAATTGTGTCTTTGATCTTAACATAGTGTTAATTTTTCTAGTCCTCAGTTTTACATGCATTATGTCAGAAACAGAGATGGACATATTTGTCTTTTTGCAATGTCAGAATTTATTAAATACCAAATTCACAAGATATATTGGTTTCATTGCTTTAATTTGCCAAGTACTCCTGATTTCCCTAGATAACTGGCCATTGGCAAACACAGTTTTTTTGTTCGAAATATTCATTTATTTGAGAGGGGATGGAGAGAGATAGAGAGAGAGAGAGAGACAGACAGACAGACAGACAGATAGAGAATGGTTATGCAAGGGCCTCTAGCCATAGCAAGCAAACTCCACAGCTTCTATAATTCTAATCCCTTTTTGTAAAATATTTTATTTATTTACTTAACAGAAAGACAGAGAGAGAAAGAGAGAGAGAGAGAGAGAGAGAGAGAGAGAGAGCGAGTGGGTGTGCCAGGACCTCTAGATGCTGCAAAAGAACTCCAGACACATGTGGCACCTTGTGCATCTGGCTTACACAGGCACTGGAGACTCAAACCTGTGTCCTTATGTTTTGCAGGCAAGCACCTTAACTGCTAAGCCATCTCTTCTGCCCTTTAATTCCAATATTAATTACTCATATGAACTTCATGTCACATATTACACAGTAATTATAGTTATTACATATGCATATATATAGCTTAGAGAATGGTTACAAAGGGTTAAAGAAAGTGTAAAGTTAAAAAAGTTCAAGAAGCCTTATTGGAGGCAGAGAGTTATTACAGATGCTGGGGTGATTTGAATGTATGGACCCCATAGACTTGATATAGGAATTTTTGGGTTCCCTGCAAGCCAATGCTCTGATAATTTGGGGTGTTCCCAGATCCTTGTCTTATGAATTCAAAGAATGGAATCCATAGACCAGAAAATAAGGTTCAGAAAGATTTTATTATAGCTTAAAGCTTTAGGAAGGAGAAGAGAAAGGGGGATTAAGCCCAGAATGTAAAAGAAGAAAGCAAGGTGGAGCTCTTGCCCACAGAGGCAAGACAGGGTTTGAAAAGCCTCCTTGGAATCAAACTGAAAAGAGAGACTGATTGAGAGGGGGAAGGGATATGATGGAGAGTGAAGTTTCAAAGGAGAAAGTGGGGGGGGGGAGGGAGGGAAGTACCATGGAATATTGTCTACAATTAAAGAAGATGTCAATAAAAAAATAAAATTAAAAAAAATTAAAAAAAATTTTTTTTTAAAAAAGAAGAAAAGCCTCCTTGAAGACTCAGGAAGGAGGGAGGTTTATGAATGGGCAGCTGGGTTAGCCCTTGTAGTACTGGCCTCAGGTCTCAGTAGAGAGTGGAAGGCAGACTTTCCAAGGGGGAGAATCCTGGCTGTCAGGAACTCTGGAAAAGGGCCATTTTCTTAGATTTTTTTTTTTTTTTTTTTAAATTTTGCTCACACCAGTTCATTTCTACACAAAGTAACCCTGCACAATTTAGGACACTGGCATAACAGCAAACTTCTCACACAAACTGCTAGCCCAGTCCAAGTAAAACTCTTTCTCACCCTCATAAACCAAACCTCACAGTCCATAGTTCTTACTGCATTCAGGTCTTTCAACTTTGACCAGAATAGTCCATCAAGCTACTTACAGCACACTGCAAGGCATCCCTAGGCCAAGGTTTCAAATCCTTCCACATTCCTCTTGAAAATCAGCTCCAAAAGGCCAAAGCCACACAGTCAGGTGTCTAGCAGCAATCCCACTCCTCGGTACCACTTTACTGTTGCAGTCAGGTTCACATTGCTGGTAGAAATCACCTGACCAAGAGCAGCATGTGGGAAAAGAGGGTTTATTTTGGCTTACAGGCTCAGGGGGGAAGCTTCATGATGACAGGGAAAACGATGGCAAGAGCAGAGGGGGTGGACACCACCTCCTGGCCAACATAAGGTGGACAACAGCAGCAGGAGAGTGTGCCCCATTTTCTTAGAATCTTAATCCTCTAGGAAGGGTCTTCTTAGTAGAGAAAGGAAGGATTCCCTAAGAGGAGAGATAAGAAAAGGCCAGATCCTTTTGAAGTTTCTGAACTGTAGCAAAGTGTCATGATCTAGATTTCCCCCTGAGGACAATTCCCTCTTTCAGTCAAGGAGAAGGCTATTCACTTTGGGGTCCTGTCACCCCTAAACTGCCTAGCTAATAGCTAATTTCTATCTCCTATACTACAGATTGGAGTAGTTTTTTTTTTTTTTTTTTTTTTTGGTTTTTCGAGGTAGGGTCTCGCTGTAGCCCAGACTGACCTGGAATTCACTATGTAGTCTCAGGGTGGTCTAGAACTCACATTGATCCTGCTACCTCGACCTCCTGAATGCTGGGATTAAAGTTATGCACCACCACGATGGGCCAGACTGAAGTAATTTTTAAAAAATTATTATTTATTTTATTAGTTATGCCTATAATGTGAATACATTCATGTTGGTGCCTTCAATAGCCTCCTCCCTGTCCTCCCCCCTCCAAAGGGACCCTCCTCATTGGGGAATGTGGGTCGTGCATTGTTGGGGTAGTCATCAGTTATGGGGAAAAGGCAATGCCTCTGTGCATAATGACCCAACTTGTGGCTCTAACACTCTTTCTGCCCTCTCTTCCGTGAATTTCCCTGAGCCATGTTGGGTTCATTTTAGTTCTACTTCAGTGATGAGGTCTTGGGAGCCTCTGTGCCTCTGGATCTCTGGTTTAGTAAGAGTTGAGTGTCCTCTGTGTCTATCTCCTTCAGCCTTGTGTTGGTGTCAGGTTCACTAAGAAAGCTGCACTCTTGCCCATTACCCCTGTTACTCTATGGTTTCAGCTGGGGCCCTGGTGATGTGCGATAGGCTGATCCTTCCCTCAGGTTCAGTGTCCATCTCATAAAAAGAAGCAAATTCTCCAACGGAGAGAGAAGTCAGCACCAGACAGATGGGATGGCCATTATTTATCTTAGAATTTTATATGCATAGGCCCTCTCATAGCCCATGATTGGTGGGAGCTTGATATTGGAGAATGGGCTCATTTTTTGTACATGGTTTTGACTTGTTTCCCAGTTCCAGCTTTGAGCAGATCTGTTAGCCAAATCAAGAGCAGTTGGTTACTCACCTCGGCTGTGTGCCACTAGTGCTCTTGTTTGAGCATCATATCAGGTTGTTTACTGCTGAGTAGCTTAGACCATGAGTTGTTTGGACAATGTCAGTCATTTTGCCCCAGTCGCTCGTGTATATCACCCTTTGGCATTAGACAAGCTAACTGTCTGGGGACTGACCTTCCAGACTGAAGTAATTTGATTAATATTTAACTTCCAACATGCACAACCCTGCTGGAGGAGGTATGTCACTAGGGACAGATCTTGAGTTCAGTCCTAAGGTGTGTAGAAAGCCAGTTTGAACAGAAAATGGTAACTGCAAAAGATACGAAGGGAGTCCTGACAGGTAGATTAGACATGAAGGAATACAGTTGGAGAGCCACTGGAGGTTTATTACAGCTGAGCTTCAGTCACAAGTCCAGCTGAACCACAGGGATAAGTTGAACTGCAGAGGTATAGAAACATAGACAAGGTCAGCAGGGACCAACAGGTTGATGGACAGAGGGCATTTTTCAGTAGGCCACATCTGCAGGACCAAGCTGAAACTCCAGGGACAGGTGGGAGTTCTCATGAAGTGGTCAGATGACAGGTGATGAGTTTGGCACCATCAGCATTGCATCATTATTTGTCCTCTTTACAGGGTCCAGTTGAGGGTGTTGTATCATTTGTTGGTCTGGTGTATTCAATAAGTTCTTGGACCTCATTTTGCCAATAAGTTCTTAATATGCCCATGTGTTCCTATATTCCTAATCTACTTCTATAAATTTATAGATGGTACCTTTCATTAGTCTGTGCCTCATGGATAGTACTGGGCAGGTAATAAAATGTCACATGTACAATGAGACACAGTCATTCTGTCTTTGTATTTGCACTCAAAATGGAACCACATGCTTCTTTGAAAAATAGATCAGCTAGGGCAAGGCATAGCCTGAACTCTTCATTACACACAGTATGGAATAACTTAGAGCAGAACATGGTCTGATCTCCACATGCCATGACTCTTCTTTCATGATAGAAAAACTGCTAGAACATTGTGTGATGGTTAATCTCAGATTGTCAACTTGACAGGATTTAGAATCACCATGGAAACAAATATCTTGGCATATCTGTTAGAGATTTTCTTTATTAGATTAATTGAGGTGGGAAGACCCATGCTGATGGTGAATAGAACCATTTTGTAGGTTGGTAGTCCTGGACTGTATAAAAGGAGAAAGCTGGCTGAGCTTTCTCAGCATCCATAGCTCTCTCTGCTTTATTTCCTTATTGTTGAACTGAATTTGACTAGTTCCTAACGTCATTTTCCCTTGCTTGATGGACCTGGAACTGTAAGATGAAATAAATCATTCTCTTTTTTGTTAATATTTTTACTTATTTATTTGAGAGAGAAACACACACACACACACACACACAGAGAAAGAGAGAGGAAGGGTCAAGGCACCAGAGTCTTTTGCTATTGCAAATGAACTCTAGATGCATGTACCACTTTGTGAATCTAAATTTAAGTGGATACTGGGAACCTAGGCTAGCAGCTTTGCAAGTAAGTGCTTTTAACTGCTCACCCAACTCCCCATCACCCTTCCTCTCTGTGGTGGTTTGATTAAGGTGTCTCCCATAAACTTATGTGTTGTGAATGCTAGGTCCCCAGCTGGTGACACTTTGGGAATTGGAAGACTCCTGGAGTCAGTGTATTGCTGGGGACAGGCTTATGGGTATTATAACCAGCTTTCCCTCGCTAGTGTTTGGCACACTCTCCTGTTGATGTTGTCCACCTGATGTTGTCCAGAAGATGATATCCACCCTCTGCTCATGCCATCATTTCCCCTTGCCATCATGGAGCTTCCTCTCTAGTCTGTAAGCCAAAATAAAATCTTTCCTCCCATAAGCTGCTTTTGGTTAGGTTCTTTGTGCAACAACTTGAAGCTAACTGCAACACTCTTTTTTTTCTTTGTTAAAGTGTTTTATTATTCATTGATTTTTTTTATAACTTTCTTATTGACAACTCCCATAATTGTAGACAATAAACCACTATAATTCCCTCCGATCCTCACTTCCCCTTTACAAATACACTCTCCATGATATTCCCTCCCCCTCTCAATTAGTTGAGGGACATCTAGGCTGGTTCTACTTAGTAGCTATTGTGAATAGGGCCATAATAAACATGGAGGATCAAGTATCTCTAAAGTAGTGAGATGAGTCCTTAGGATATATGCTTAGGAGTGATATAGCTGGTCATATGGTGAATCTATTTTTAGCTGTTTCAGGAACTTCCACACTGATTTCCACAATGGCTGTACCAGATTACATTCCCACCAACAGTGTAGAAGGGTTCCTTTTTTTCACACAGCATCCTTGCCAGCATTTATTGTCATTTGTTTTCTTGATGATAGCCATTCTCACAGGAGGAGATGGAATCTCAAAGTAGTTTTAATTTGCATTTCCCTGATAGTTAAGGATGTAGAACATTTTTAAAAAGATGTTTATAGGCCATCTGTATTTCTTCTTTTGAGAACTCTCTATTAGTTCCATGGCCCATTTTTAATTGGATTATTTGATTTCTTATTATTTAGTCTTTTGAGTTCTTTGTATATTCTTGATATTAATCCTCTGTCAGATGTATAGCTGGCAAAGACCTTCCCCCATTCTGTAGGTTGCCTCTTTGCTCTGTTCATAGTGTCCTTTGGTGTATAAAAGGTTTTTAATTTCATGAGGTCCCAGTGGTTGCTTAGTTGTTTTATTTCCTGAGCAACTGGGGTTATATTCAGAAAGTTGTTGCCTATGCCAATATGTTAAAGGGTTTCCCCTACTTTTTCCTCTAGCAGTTTCAAAGTTTCATGTCTAATGTTAAAGTCTTTGATACATTTGGACTTTATTCTTGTGCTTGGAGAGAGATAAGAATCTATTTCATCCTTGTACATATAGATATCCAGTTTTCCCAGAACCATTTGTTAAAGAGGCTGTCTTTTCTCCAATGAATATTTTTGGCATTTTTGTCAAAAATCAGATGGCTATAGATGTCTGGTTTTACATCTGGGTCCTTTATTCTTTCCATTGATCTACATGTATGTTTTTGTGCTAGTACTATGCTGATTTTGTTACTATGGCTCTATAATATTACTTAAAATCAGGTATGTGATACCACCAGCTTTATTTTTGTTGCTCAAAATTGTTTTAGTTATTTAAAGTTTTTTATGCTTCCAAATGAATTTTAGGATTATTTTTTCCATTTCTGTGAAGAATGCCATTGGAATTTTGATGGGGATTATATTAAATGTGTAGATTGCTTTTGGTAAGATTGACATTTTCACAATATTGGTTCTTCCAATACAAGAACATTGAATGTCTTTCTATTTTCTAGTGTCTTCTGCAATTTCCGTCTTGAGTGTTTTAAAGTTTTCATTGTAGAGATCCTTTACTTCCTTGATTAACTTTATTATTTTTTGAGGTAATTGTGAATGGGAATGATTCCCTGATTTCATCCTCAACATGTTTGTTGTTAGTATAAGGAAGGCTACTGATTTCTGTGTGTTTATTTTGTATCCTAGTATGTTGCTAAACTGTTTATCATCTCTAACAGTTTGCTGGTAGAGTCTTTAGGGTCCTTTATGTATAGAATCATATAATCTGAAAATAATGATAATTTCATTTCTCTTTTTCCAGTTTGTATCCCTTTTATGTGTCTCTTGCCTTATTGCTATAGCTAAGACATTCAGTACTATATTAATTAAAAGTGGAGAAAGTGGAAACCTTTGTCTTGTTCCTGATTTTAGTGGAAAAGCTTCAAGGTTTTCCCCATTTAGTATCATGCTGGCTGTAGGTTTGTCATAAATAGCCTTTATTATGTTAAGATGTGTTCATTCTATTCCCAGTTTCTTTAGGACTTTTACCATGAAGGGATGTTGGATTTTGTCAAATACCTTTTCTGCATCTATTGAGATGGTAGTTTTTGTCTGTCATTCCATTTATATAGTATATTACATTATCGATTTGTGTATGTTGAACCACCCCTGCATCTCTGAGATAAAGCCTTCTTGGTAGGGGTGAACAACCTTTTTGTTATATTCTTGTGTTATCTTTGCCAATATATATTTGTATTATTATTAAGAACATATTTTGTATGGATACATCATGTGTTGGTACCATCTTTTCCCTCCTTCCTGCCCCCATTCCACAGGGGGTCCTGCTGGTATTCCCCATGGGGTTGTGGGTTATGCATTGTGGGAGTAGCCATCAGTTACTGGGGGGAAGCAGTGCCTCTGGGCATGACATCTCAACCTGTGACTCTTACAATATTTCTGCTCCCCCCTTCCCCAATTCCCTGAGCCTTGATGGGTGTGTTTTAAGTCTACTTCAGTGATGAGCTCTTAGGAGTCTCTGGATTTCTGGTTTGTTATGTGTTGAGTGTCTTGAGCATCTGTCTCCATCCTGATGCTGCTTGTCAGGCTCACCATGGAAGCAGCACTCTTTCTCATCTCCCCACTTCCTCTGTGGTTTTGCTTGGACCTTGACTGAGATGTGAGGGGTGGTTTATGTACTTGGGTCTTGTTATCTTCTGTTTATTTATTTATTTTTATTTATTTATTTATTTATTTATTTATTTATTTATTTAATTTATTTATTTAAGAGAGTGGTACAGAAATAGGGGGAGAGAGAGAGAATGGGCATGCCAGGGCCTCCAGCCACTGAGGACAAACTCCAGATGCATGTGCCTCCTTGTATATCTGGCTTATGTGGGTCCTGGGGAATCAACTGGTGGGTCCTTTGGCTTTGCATGCAAGCGCCTTAACTGATAAGCCATCTCTCCAGCCCCTCGCTACCTTCTGAAAAAGAAAAATATATTCTCCAACAGAGAGTAAAGTCAGCATAGGTTAATTGGATAAGTGTTATTAATTTTAAGGAAAGTTAGATGTATGTATCCCCCCCTTTTTTTTGGTTTTCCAAGGTAGGGTCTCACTGTAGTGCAGGCTGACCTGGAATCCACTCTGAAGTCTCAGGGTGGCCTCGAACTCATGGCGATCCTTCTACCTCTGCATCCCAAGTGCTGGGATTAAAGGCATGTACCATGTCCGGCTTGTATCCCCACTTTTAGTCAAAGACTAGTGGGTGCTTGGCATTAGAAAGCATAATCTTTGTCTTCATTCCTTTTTATTAGCTTGTCTTTCTCTTTGTTGGAATGTGTTGGCTCTGCCACCTTGTCTTCTAGTTTAGATATTCTATTCTCTCCATTCATTCCTTTAATGAGACTTTTTACAGTTTTTTTTATATGATTTAGTGTGATTTTCATTTCTAGTATTTTCTGATTGTTTTCTTTTTCCAGTATTTCTATTTCCTTACTCATATCTTGCATTGACCTAATTATTTCATTAAGTTTGTTTTCTGTATTCTCCTTCAGGAATTTGTTTTCTTCTTTGATTCCTTTGATATTTCCTTGATCTCTTTGAACATCGTCATAATCATTCTGAGTTCTCTTCTCCAGATTTCCAGTGGTTCCCAGTTGCTGGCAGTTGGGAGAGAGGACACTATGGAGAGTGCCTGAAGTTATATTGGAGCTGCATAGCTGGTTCTGTTTGTTTTCTCCTTCAGGAACTTCTCAGCTTCTCAGTCCCTGCAGTCTTCCCCTCCAGGGTTTTGACTTTGCGAGGAGGCTGGTGTGAGTAAAGAGTCCCTTCACCCTGGTTCTGCTCCTGCCACTCATGCAGGTCCAGGAGAACATGTAGCTATTCCCTAAAGTGGAGCCCCCAGAGTGGAGCGATGGCAGGAGCCAATTCTGGCTGCTTGTGTGGTTGCTAGAAGCTCTGGATCTCTCTTACTTCTGTGCTTTGGTTGATAATTCCTTATACATCTTTACTTTTTGGTAGAAGAGTATATTTTGGTGTTTTTCTGCTTATTTTCCAACCTACCCAGGCTGCTTTGGCTTGGCTACTATACCACCATGTTAACCAGAAGTCTCTGGAACACTCTCTTAAACTGATTTTTGTTAGGTATTTTGTCTCAACAGAAAGAAGGTAACTGATACACCTTGCTTGGAAGACAGATGATCCCATTTCTACATTAGTTGTATTCTACACATATTTCATTGTACGTTGTTCAAAGCCTTTTAGGGGGTCCTTGAGTTTGTTACCATAAAGTAAATCAGACGTAGAGTTTTTTTTTTTTTTTTTTTTTTTTTTTGAGGTAGGGTCTTGCTGTAGCCCAGGCTGACCTGGAATTCATTTGGAATTCTCAAGGTGGCCTTGAACTCATGGCGATCCTCCTACCTCTGCCTCAAAAGTGCTGGGATTAAAGGCAGTGCCACCATGCCCAGCTGACCTAGAGATTTTTAAATATTTTACTTATTTATATATTTGAGAGAGAGAGAGAGATAAGTGTGCCAGCACATCTAGCCACTGCTAGCAAACTCAGATGCATGTGCCACCCTGTGCATATGACTTTATGTGGGTACTGGGGAATCAAACCTGGGTCCTTTGACTTTGCCAGCAAGAACCTTAACCACTAAGCCATCTCTCCAGCCCAGACCTAGAGATTTTATTTTCAGACCTAGAAATTTTATCCAGCTAAAATTATCACATGAGAAACTTAGTTATAGTTTAATAATTCTAGGTTGAACTTCAGGTCTAATTGTTATAGATTGTCATACTGTTGAGTCTTTTGTATCTCAACCATGACAAAGTAGGCATGTAGATGATAAGGAGTGAGTAAGCAAAGGAGATTTTTTTTTTTTTTTGAGAAAAAGGTGGAAAAAGTAAGCATGCTTAGAAATTTGGGCAGAATACAAAGAAGAGAAAGAAAGAAAAAAAGGGAAAGTTATGCTTTCTGAGTTAGAACTCATAGAAACAAGAAGCCTTAGCAGTGATGTTCTGTGAGCAACTGTCCTGAAGGAGGCCCTTCTGGGAATATTGCACATTATTTCATTAAAGGATAAATATTCCTTCCACCTCTTTAACATTCCTTTTGGTCAGGAGTAATGTCTTGACCAGGTGAGTGGTTGGTAGGATCTGTGGGTTGACTCTTAGGGAGGGGATCAGAGCACTGATACCTCCATCCTCCTTCCTGTCATTTCAGGGTACTGAAATTCTAGTCAAAAGCCTATGGCAGAGAAGGTGAGGGTGAGTAGTGGAAGCTACTACTGCTGTTTGGCTGAATGAATCTACTATGCCCATCAAATTGCCCTCTAAATAGTTTCTGAAAAGTATATTTATTTATTTGCAAGGAGAGAGAGAAAGAGAAAGAGAGAAAATAACCATGAATGGGCACATCAGGGCCTCTTGCCACTGCAAACTAGTTCTAGACATATAAGCCACTTTGTGTGTCTGGCTTTACATGGGTGCTTGGGAGTTGAAACCTGGGCCATCCATCAGGCTTTGCAAGCAAGTGCCTTTAACTGCTGAGCCATCTCTCCAGCCTTTCTAAATGTGTGTGTGTGTGTGTTTTGTTTTTTTTTTTTTTTTTTTTTTTTTTTTTTTTGCAAGGTAGGGTCTCACTCTGGTCCAGGCTGACCTGGAATTAACTATGTAGTCTCAGGGTGGCCTTGAACTCTCAGCGATCCTCCTACCTCTGCCTCCCGAGTGCTGGGATTAAAGGTGTGCGCCACCACGCCTGTCATATGTTTTGGTTTTTGAGATAGGGTCTCACTCTTGCCCAGGTTGACCTGGAATTTACTATGTAGTCTCAGGGAGGCCTTTAACTCATGGTGATCCACCTACCTCTGCCTCCCGAGTGCTGGTATTAAAGGCATACATCAACGTGCCCAGTCTCCTCTAAATGTGTTTTTACCCATATGTTAGTGCTACTCTCACTTCTGGTTATAGAAATTTATTTTTGCAGATGGTCGTGGCTGGGGAGATTACATATTCATCAATGTGCTGAGAAGAAGTGACAGTTGAGTGCTCAGTGCTAATTAAACAAGCAACACATACCACATCTTTCTAACATTTCAAGGGAATGTACACTAACATAAAAGTATCCAAAGAAAACAACTGGAGATTGGGTTAAATACTACTTCAATTAAAAATCACCAAACAAATAACATTGCATACCAGTTTTATTTTTCAATGCTGGAAATCAGTGGTAAAACACTAGATATGCAATTCTCAGCACCTGAGTTTGGATCCCAGACTTAGGTAAAAGCCAACACACACACACACACACACACATGCATGCACTAACTAATTAATCAAATAACTAATTAATTTTTAAAAAGACCTGAATCAGGGCCAAACTGGCTGTTCATTGAAAGCTGGGAGATGTATTAGCAAAACCACACATATAACACATCTCTCACCTGGAGAAAAGCCTTTTACTGATTTGAGGTGGGTGGTGATAACTAAACACTGGTTAAAATATGACTCTTTGAAGCTGATGGCAAGTAAGAAACTTTGCATAGAGATGACCAACTGTGTACTGTCACTCTAGCCCAGGCTGACATGGAATGCACTCTGTGGTAGTTTGAATGTGATATTATAAATGTATGGCCCCATAGAGTTTATTAAAATTGAACTTCCTACCTGAGCCCCTAGCAGGTAGATTCCTGCTAGAGGGGGCATGTCAGTGGGGATGGACCTGAGTCCAGCCCTAAGGTGTGTTTGGGAGACTGATCTTCATACTAGTCCAAAAGTGTGTGGAGAGCAATTTGAGCTCTGGTGATCCATGCTTGCTTGTGGTGCAGGCTGTTTGGTGGTTTCACTGTGCTTAGATCTATTAAAGGGAGCTAGCTTCTTCTGCCACTGATGGAATTAAGATCCCGTGGATCTGAAAGCCTGAAATAAATCTCTTCCTCCAATAAACTGCCTGGTTTGATGTTTGTACCAGCACTGGTGCTGACTACAATAAACAACATGCTCTGTATTCCTTGCTGGCCTTGAACTCATGGTGATTTTCCTACCTCCCTAGTGCTTAGATTAAAGCCACCATGCCCAGCTTAAATAAATAGATATTTAACTTACAAGGGGGGAAGAGAGAGAGAAGAAGAAGAATGAAGAGGAGGAGAAGAAGAGAAGAGGAGAGAAGAAAGGGGAGAATGGGCATGCCTCTTGCAAATAAAATTTCCAGATGCATGAGACACTTTGTACAACTGGCTTTACATGAGTACTAAGGAATTGAACCCAGGTTGGCAGGCTTTCAAGCAAATGCCTAAACTGCTGAGCCACCCCCTAACCCCTGTGTATATTTTATTTTAGAGAGAGAGACAGAGGGAGACAGACAGAAGGAGAAAGAGATATTGGCATGCCAGGGCCTCAGCCACTGCAATTGAACTCCAGATGCTTGTGCCACCTAGTGGCCATGTGTCTCACCTTTGTGTGTCTGGCATGTGGGATCTGGAGAGATAAACATGGGTTCTTAGGTTTCGCAGGCAACCACCTTAAGTGCTAAGCCATTTCTCAAGCCCATTAACTGTGTATTTTTAAACCACGTTTGAATTTCACCAAGTGAAATGCTGTATTGTGTTTTTCAGAAACAAATCAAAAGATTAGAGTCCAACACAATTAGAAACACAAAGTGGGTACTGAATGACTAGAAGCCGCTCCAAGTGTGCAGGCCTATCCCACCACATTGTATTCTTTCTTTTAAAAAATATTTTTTATCATTTTATTTACTTATTTATTAGATACAGAGGGAGAGAGAGAGAGAAAGAGAAAGAAAGAGAGAGAGAGAATGGGCACACCAGGGCCTCTAGCCACTGCAACGAACTCCAGATGCATGCGCCATGATGTGCATCTGGCTAACATTGGATTTGGAGAATCGAACCTAGGTCCTTAGGCTTCACAGGCAAGTGCCTTAACCACTAAGCCATCTCTCCAGCCCTACATTGTATTCTTTTGTTAAAACTTATTTTCAGTATGCTTTTGAAGTACAAAACTTCCTATTTTAATTAATTAACTTTTTTAAGAGAGACAGAGACAGAGAGAGAGAGAGAGAGAGAGAGAGAGAGAGAATGGGCACACCAAGGCCTTTAGCTGATGCAAACGAACTTCAGATGCATGTGCCACCTTATGCGTCTGGCTTACATGAGTCCTAGGGAATCAAACCTGGGTCCTTTGGCTTTGTAGGCAAGTGCCTTAACTGCTAAGCCATCTCTCCAGCCCAGGAGCTTCCTTTTTTTTTTGTTTTAATCAAGGTCTTACTCTACCCTAGGATGACCTAGAACTCACTCTGTAGTCGAGGCTGGCCTCAAACTCACAGTGATTCTCTTCCTCACTCTCCCAAGTGCTGGGATTAAAGGTATTTGCCACTGTAACTGGCCTTAGGAAGTTCTAAATGTGACCTGCTTTTCTTCTATGCTGTTACTATTATCCATTTCAAAATGATTTGTCTGAGGGCTCAGAATATCAATCACTGCTAGGTCACTTGCCTAGCAAGTGTGAGACTTGAGTTCAGTCCCTAGCATTGCATTGTACTGGACAAAACCAAAACAAACAAAAATCCAACAAAGTAAAAAAGAAAAATCCAACAAAGCAAAACACTAGTGTTCTCAAAATGACGGATCCTGATTTTGTCCATACAAGGAATGAGTGGCTTGGGAGAGATGCAGGAGAGGGTCAAGCAGATGGTCCCAGGCCAGCCTCTATTTTGCTGCCCCAGCTATGCTACTGCCCAGATCAAGCCAAGGAAACCACCTACATCACTTCTTGCAAGAACCCATTGCCTAACTGCCTTGATCTTTGAGCTTCTTACCCCAGAAGCCCACCTGGGTGAGTCTGGTCCTGCATCTGGCAGTGAGATCTTGACTGCACTGTGTCCTGTGTACCCTGGATCAGATCTGCTGCTGAATCTGATGAAGGGACATGATGGAGACTCTGTTACTATCTCAGCTCACATTTTCCTTTCCAGAAAGGTCTGTGATCCTGTCCAGTTTTCTTGTAGATCAAAGGTTTGACACCCCCCAGGTCTTTTCCCCTCCTCTTCTCACTAATCTTAAAGACTATCTAGCAGACGAGGTGATGGGGAAACATCCATGTAGTCAATATAAAAGAGCATTCCACCACAAGTTGAGTGTGCTGTTCACTCATCTTTAATATTACCTGCTGCTTTAGTAACCAGGTGGCACAGTCTATAGGGAAGTTAGCGTCTTTCTCTTCCTATAGCCCTGATGGTCTCCATTCCCACCACTGCTTCTGGCACTTTAACTGGGCTAGTGCCAGGACGACCCTGACCAAACAACCTTATTCTCACACAGTCTGACTGGGCAGCACAGCCATATTGGGCATATTAAAGTGCTAGTCTGAATGTCTCATCTTCTCTCTTTGAGCCTCTATTGGCTTCCCACTGTTCCCGAGATATAGACTAACAGCTCTGCCAAGGCCATCCAGGACCTGTGTGATTCTACCACCTCTGTCTGTCTGTCTGTCTCTTTCCCACCCCTCATTATGCTGGCTCTCTTGCAGCTCTCTTTTTGCCTTTCATAGATAGACCTTTCTTCTAGTCCTCAAGCAGGCCCAAAAGACTGTGGCCTTTCTTCATGACATTCTCTGCAATGGTGACTATGTGTCATCACTGAGTTAGCATTTGTCTTGCACAGAAGAGTGTCAAGTCCACAACATAAGGGCTTCCCTTATCCTGGTCCTCACTATTCCTCTGAAGTTGAAACATCATTGGTGTTTTAGTAAAGATATATGAATGAATGAAGTATGGTTATAACTCCTTGCAGCAGAAAAGAAAAATCTTAAAATTGTTCCTTTTTTAATGTTGACACATATAAGGGTATGGTGGTTTGAATGAAATGTACATCCCCATAGATTCAGGCATCTTTTAAAATATTTTAATTTATGTATTTGCAAACAGAGAGAGACACAGAGAGAAGATGGATACACCAGGAACTCCAGATTTTTCAAATGATCTCGATATGCCTGCCCCACATTATGTATCTGGCTCTACATGAGTACTAGGGAATTGAACCTGGTCATTAGACTTTGTAGGCAAGCACCTGAACCACTGAACAATATCTCCAGTCACATATATTTTAAAATTTTTTCGAGGCAGGGTTTCATTTTAGCTCAGGCTGATTTGGAGCTCACTCTGTAGTTCTAGGTTGGCCTTGAACTCACAGCAATCCTCCTACTTGTGCTCCCAAGTGCTGGGATTAAAGGCATGTACCAACACATCCAGTTTAGACTCAGGTATTTTTTGTTTTGTTTTGTTTTTAAAGTATGGTCTTGCTATAGCCCAGGCTGACCTGAAATTCACTATGTAGTCTCAGGCTGGCCTTGAACTCACAGTGATCCTCATATCTTTGCCTCCTGAGTGCTGGGATTAAAGGTGTGCACCACCATGCCTGGCTCATGTTTTTTTTTTTTTTTTTTTTTTTTTTTTTGGTATTGCGAGGTAGGGTCTCACTCTGGTCCAGGCTGGCCTGGAATTAACTATGTAGTCTCAGGGTGGCCTCGAACTCTCGGCGATCCTCCTACCCCTGCCTCCCGAGTGCTGGGATTAAAGGCGTGCGCCACCACGCCCGGCTGGCTCATGTATTTTTGATTAAGTTTCCTCTTTAATTCTGCTTGTCACTGGGGGTGAATCTTGAGTCCAGCCCTAAGGTTTATTATGAAAACCAGTTTGGGCTCTGTCTGTTCATGCTTGTTGGTGTTGGCAGCTCTCTGATGTGGATGGTGAAGTGCGCCAGCTTCTTCTGCCACAATGAAACTTCTCCTGGAATCTGTAAGCCTGAAAAAAAAACCCTTTCCTCCAATAAGCTGCTTCTGGTCAGATGTCTGTCCTAGCAACAAAAAAAAAAAAAAACCCTTTAATCCCAGCCCCTCAAGGTAGGAGGATTGCCAAGAGTTTGAGGCCACCCTGAGACTACAGTTAATTCCAGGTCAGCCTGTCCTAACTCGAAGAAAGAAAAAAAAAAAAAAAAAAAAGGTAACTGCAACAAAGGGTGTGTTCTAAGGCTTCTTGCACCAAAATTGAATCCCCTGGAATTGGATTTACTTCTTTTGTCTTGGATCCCATTTTTCTCAAGTTGCAAAATATTGCTTTAGGGGCTGGAGAGTTGGCTCAGTGGTTAAGTCACTTGCCTGCAAAGCCTAAGGACCCAGGTTTGATTCTCCATTACCCACATAAAGCCAGATGCACAGGGTGCATCTGTATGGAGTTAATTTTCAGTGGCATACCCATTCCCTCTTTCTAGCTGCCCCTTTCTCTTACATAAATAAATAAATAAATAAATAAATAAATAAATAAATAAATAATTTTTTAAAAAAGCATTGCTTTATCATTTGGACATTTTTCATCTTTTTTCTTGACTCTGGTGAACTTTGGTTGTAATACAATTTCCACTGGTATGTTGGAAGCCTGAACACAGATGTGATTTGTGGGTTTTTTAAAAACCCCTGGCCCTATAGAATATCATAGCATTAAAATTCAAAATTCTTTTAAAAACTGTACCATGATCCTTCCAAAGTAACACTTAGTGATTCCTGCATAGTTTCCCAGCAATCTCTAATAGACAAAACCAGGATAGTGGTATGCAGTGCCAGGAATGTGTCTTATGCTTTAATGTTAGCCTAGGGTGAGCAAGTATATTCTACCTTGAATGAAATAACTTTTCTCGTAACTTGTATATATATCCCTTTTCCTTACCCAAATTACAGGGATGCAACTGGTCTTGCTGCTGCCAAGGACCACATAAGTCAGTTCCCCCAATATAACACATGGTGTCTGGATTTGTCTATCCCTCTTTTTTTGGTCTCATGTTGTCTTGGGATAGTCCTCATATATGAGGATTGGGTTGTTCTAGAACAAATGCTGAGTCTCAAAATTGGTGTATTTGGTTTTTAGCTAGTAAGTGAAAAGGAAAAAGAAAGAATTTATAATAAATGGAAATGACCAAACTTTACTCAGGATCCTAAACCTTCTCTGTTGGAAAATTCAGGTTCTTTTAGAGATTGGGTCTTACTCTAGCCCAGGCTGACCTGGAACTCACTCTGTAGTCCCAGAGTGGCCTTGAATTCACAGCAATCCCCCTACTTTTGCCCCCTGAGTGCTGAGATGTTTTCACAAACATCATCTACCCCTGATATATCCTCTTAGTAATTCTAATATGCTGACCTTTACCTTTCTTCTCATGCTGTGTTTCAGCATTTTAGCACATACTCTTTCTTACTGCAATACCCTACCGTCATGGTGTCTGCACCTTGTGATGGTACTGAAGAAGGTTAGCTTTACTATACTTTAGCAAGTGTCTTTAAACCAATCAATCAGAAAACCAGCAGGTCAGTCAGAAAATAGGAATACTGTTTGTGACTTGTGGCCAGTCTTACCCTGGATTTTTCTTTTCCTTTTTTTGTTTATTAAAGATTTTATTTTTATTTATTAGAGACAGAGAGAGGGAAAGAGAAAGATGGAGAATGGGTGCGCCAGGGCCTCCAGCCATTGCAAACGAACTTCAGACTCATGTACCCCCTTGTGCATATGGATTGCATGGGACCTGGAGAATTGAACCAGGGTCCTTAGGCTTCACAGGCATATGCCTTAACAGCTAAACCATCTCACCAGCCCTTCCTCCTTTTTTTTTTTTTTTTTTTTTTTTTTTTTTTTTTTTTTTTTTTTTTGAGATAGGGTATCACTCTAACTCAGGCTGATCTGGAATTCATTCTGTACTCTCAGGGTAATGTTGAACTCATGGCAATCCTCCTACCTTTGCCTCCCAAGTGCTGGGATTAAAGGCATGTGCCACCATGCTCAGCCCCTCTTTCTTTCTTTTGCATGTGTGTATGTATGGTGTACATTCATGTGTTTATGCTTGTTTGTATGGGTGTGTGTGTGAATACATATGAACCAGAAAACAGCTTCATGTATCCATCTCTTTTTGAGGCAAGGTCTTTTATTGACTAGAAAATTGTCAATTGGCTGGATTGACTGGCCAATAAGTTCCTGAGGCCCACCTGTTTCTGCTTCCCCAGTGCTGAGATTAAAACCATGTACTCCTACACTCTGGCATCTTATGTAGGTGCTCAGGATCTAACTTGGGTCTTCATGTGTTGCAGTCAGGTTTGCATTGCTGGCAGAAATAACCCAACCAAGAGCAGCTTGTGGGGAAAAAGGGTTTATTTTGGCTTACAGACTTGAGGGGAAGCTTCATGATGGCAGGGGAAAACGATGGCATGAGCAGAGGGTGGACATCACCTCCTGGCCAACATCAGGAGGCAACAGCAACAGGAGAGTGTGCCAAACACTGGCAAGGGGAAACTGGCTATAATACCATAAGCCCACCCCCAATAATACACTGCCTCCAGGAGGCATTAGTTCCCAAGTCTCCACCAGCTGGGAACCTAACTTTTAGAGCACCTAAGTTTATGGAGGACACCTGAATCAAACCACCACATCTTGCTTATAAGGGAAGTACTTTATCCATGGAACTATCTCCCTAGACTGACTGACATATTTTTTCATGTATTTTCCCTACATTAAAATTACTTTCAGTATTAGTCATGAATAGAAAAAATAATAAGAATGATTAGTGAGGAAATGGCATAATTAAAACTTTTCTTTTATTAAACTTTGTGTTTAGAAATATGCCAGCAATAATGAGTTAATACTAAAAACACTAAAATGTCTATTAAAAATACAGCCCCTAGCTGGGCATGGTGACACATGCCTTTAATCCCTGTACCTGGGAGGCAGAGCTGGGTGGATCACTGTGAGTTTGGCCATCCTGAGACTACGATGAATTCCTGGCCTAGAGTGAAAACCTATCTTGAAAAAAAAAAAAAGTACAAGCCAATACTTACTTTTTATTTTATTTATTTTTTAATTTTTGAAATATTCTTTTTTTTTGTTTGTTCTTTTTCAAGGTAGGATCTCACTCTAGTCAAAGCTAACCTGAAATTTACTATGTAGTCTCAAGGTGGCCTTGAACTCACAGTGATTCTCCTATCTCTGCCTTCTGAATGCTGGGGTTAAAGGTGTGTGCCACCACGCCTGGCTTACTTTTTATTTTATTTTATTTTATTTATTTATTTATTTATTTATTTATTTTTTGTTTTTGTTTTTTGAGGTAGGGTCTCATTCCAGCCCAGGCTGACCTAGAATTAATTATGTAGTCTCAGTGTGGCCTTGAATTCATGATGATCCTCCTACCTCTGCCTCCTGAGTGCTGGGATTAAAGGCATGTGCCACCATGCCTGGCCTACATTTTACTTTTTAATATTTATTTATTTATTTATTTGAGAGAGAGAGACACACACACACACACAGAGAATGGGCACACCAGGGCATACAGCCACTGCAAAGAACTCCAGATATGTGCACCACCTTGTGCATCTGGCTTATGTGTGTCCAGGGGAATTGAACCTGGGTCCTTTTTGCTTTGCAGGCAAGTGCCTTAACTTCTAACCCATCTCTCCAGCCCCCAATACTTCTTCTTTTTAATTAACTTTTAGGGGCACTGAGGATGATTAAGTGGTTATATGTGCTTGCTTGAAAAACCTATTGGCCCAGCTCAACTTCCCAGGACTTGCAAAAAGCCAGATGCATAAAAGCCAGATGCATAAAAGTACACTTCTAGTGACAAGAGGCCTTGGTGCACCCATATATATTTTTTTCTCTCTGTCTTTCAAATAAATGAAAAAATTAATTTTAGTGGGAACTTTAATATTTGAACATGTTGAATTGAAAGCCCACTGAATTTTCTTCTTTTGTACCCTCTCCTCCCCTCTCATTCCACTGAAGGCCCTCCTGAATGGGGGTGTCAATAGTCACTGTGAAGTCATGAATGCACTAGTCAGTTCCTGTGGAGAGAACAGTGCTTCACAATCAGCTTTCTCACCTTGTGGCCCTTACATTCTTTCTGCCCCTTGTTTTGCAATGTTTCTTGAGTCTTGGAGGGTGTGTTCTAAGTCTCCTTTAGTATTAAGCTCTCAGCAGCATCTGATTTTCTGCTCTGATGAGGTGTGAGTCTCCTCAGTGTTTAGTGCCATCTTCCTGGAGGAGGCTTCCAGGTTAGCAATGAAAGCAGCACTCATATTTAATCTGCTTCTTCCTCTGTTATGTGTCCTGGGCCCTCAGTGGAATGGTAATTTTTGCAATATTAATTTTCCAATCCATGAGCATGGGAGATCTTTCTTTCTTTTCATGTCTTTTTCACTTTATTTCTTCATTGTTTTAATGTTTCCATTCTAGAAGACTTTCACTTTGTTGGTTAGGGATATTCCAAAATATTTAACTTTTTTGGTGGCTCTTATAAGTGGAACTGTTTTCTTTATTTCTTAGTATGTTTTTCATTGTTAATATATGAAGGCTGTTGTGTTGAGATTTATATCTGATTTACTGTCTAATAGATTCTGTTTTATAAAATTTAGTGAACCTGTGTTTAGTGTATATATCTATGATTATAATATCCTTATGAATTGGTTTTCTTTTTTAAAAATTTTATTTGACAGAGTGAAAGAGGAAGATAGAAAGAGCAAGACAGAGAGTGAGAGAGAGAGAGAATGGGCATGCCAGGGCCTCCAGCCACTTCAAATGAACTCCAGATGCATGTGTGACCTTGTGCATCTGGCTTACGTGGGGTCTGGAGAGTCAAACTGGGATACTTTGGCTTTTCAGGCAAACACCTTAACTGCTAAGCCATCTCTCCAGCCCCGTGAATTGGTTTTCTTGATGAGTATGAAGAGGCCTTCTTTATCTTGTTTGGTTACTTTGTTTGAAGCTGGGCGTGGTGGTACACTTCAATCCCAGAACTTGGGAGGCAGAGGTAGGAGGATGGCTGTAAGTTTGAGGCCACCCTGAGACTACATAGTGAATAGCAGGTCAGCCTGGGCTAGAGTGAGACACTACCTCAAAAAAAAAAAGAGTAATTTGTTGGGGTCCCCCCTAAGGCCAGCCCAGGAGGGATGGCAGGGTCTCTGCCGAATTGGGGGTGAGCAGTGCAGAATCACAACACAGACTCTGGGAATTGGGTGAAAGCGGAGGGTGAGCTGCCACAAAACTCATTTATTTGTGGAAGTACAGGGGGTTTTAAGGGGCTTGGCTGGCCAATCATTGTATGGGGTGGTCCCCTTTTTGTGACCAATGACAGACTGTCTCTGGACAGGTCATCTCGTAGCAGGTTTCTCGTGAGCATGGGACTATAGCTGTTGTTACGCCAGGCCTGCCCAGAATGCCATGTTCACAGAAGCCACTTCCTGGTTTCTTCTGACATGCGGTCTGGCTAGGGCCAGATCTGCATTTTGCCATACATATCCTCCTTTTTGTTTTTATTATCAGCAACCCTGGGAAGTATATTTTTTTGCCAAGCCATTGTTGAACCCAGGCCCCAAGGGATCATCATATGTGATGGTGCCTGTCTTAGGTTGTCCCATCTCATGGAATCTTACCCCTCATTGGCTATCCACCATCCTAGTGAGAAAACCTGAGGGGTGTGGCCTGTATTTTTTTTTTTACTGATATGGTGTTTTTCAAGCCATTGTTGAACCCAGGCCCCAAGGGATCATCATATGTGATAGTGCTTGCCTTAGGTTGCCCCATCTCATGGAATCTTACCCCTCATTGGCTATCCACCATCCTAGTGAGAAAACCCGAGGGGTGTGGCCTGGTATGGCTTTTAGCATGAGGTCTGGCTAGGGCCAGACCTACATTGTGCCATACATATGTGGCTGTTGCCTAGGAGGCATGGGAGGGCCAAGTGGTGGTAGCTCCGTGGCATGTGAACAATCCCAGTGAGTGAAAATAAACTATAGGACCTGAAAAAGACTGGGGTAGGACAGGTTGCTGGGTGACTGTCATGAGCTCACCCTAGCATCATAATTAGTAGCATTGAGTGTCCTTAATGGTAGCAGATCAATGTAATCAAAGGAGTTGCAAAGGAATTTATGGCTGGTTGGAGGATAGCATTACCATAAGAGGCATTAATAAGCAAAAAAGGCAAAGGTGAGATTAAGGAGAAGTATGTGCTTGAAGGGGGAGGAATACAGCAAAATAGAGTGGTTAAAATAAAGCCTAGGAAAAGTGTGGGAATATAGGCCCACTGCACCAAACAAGTATGGCCTAAGAAGAATTGTCCAAAATGGTTTTTGGGAAATGGTAGTAGGTAGAAAAGGAGATAAAAGGAGAAAAAAAGGGGGGGGGGATAAGTTTAAAGTCCCATATCTGGCCTGAGGGGTTTGGCATCATCCTCTTCATCAAGGTTGATTCCTGTGTCAGTGGTTGGACTGATGTTTCTGGCAGGGATCCAGATCGGGATCTGTGAAGTTTCTGTAAAGACACAAGAATACCCTCGGCCCTGTGTTAAAAGAGCGTGGGGTCCCTTCCAAATATTAGTAAGAAGATCCTTCCAGTGGACTAAGGGTAGGGGCGTTGTGGTTGGTTGGGATCTCCAATGTTTGTAGGCTGGGGAGAGTCCTGCCTCATCAAAGGTGAGAAAATTGAGGGTGAAGAGAGCTTCCACTAGGGCCATGTGGGGGTCCTTGGGCAACATAGTTGACTTTTGTTTTATAATTAGTTCCTTTAGGGTCCGATTAGTTCTTTCCATGATGGCTTGTCCTTGTGGGTTGTAGGGGATCCCAAGGCAATGTTTTATTCCCCAAGATTCCATGAAAGATGTGAATTGGGCAGATGTGTATGCAGGGCCATTGTCAGTTTTAATCGACCAGAGTATGCCCATGACCAACATAGCGGTTTTTGTCACCTTAATGACTTGGAAAGCCTTTTCCCTGAGAGAGAAATAGCAAAAGTAAGCTTAGAGTAAGTGTCCACAATGACATGGACATATCTGAGGTTACCAAAGGAAGGTATGTGGGTAACATCCATCTGCTAGATAGAATTTGGGGTAAGGCCTCTAGGTTTGACTCCTTGAGGCTGTAGGGGGCCCAAGGGGGCTAGAGGGGGCGCATGCCTTACAGGTACAGATTAAATATTTGCATTGGCTAAGTGAGAGCTCAGGGTATATGGTTTTTAGATTAGTGGGGGATAGATGGAACCTTTGGTGTAAACGTCTAGCTTGTTCTAAAGGTGGCAAGGAGGAGACAGCAATAAATTTGTCTACCTGCAAATTCCCATCAGTAATAAAGCCAAGCAGACCAGTGTGTGAGTGAACATGCTCAATAAGCCAAGGGTATGATCTGTTTTCCATCTGTAATTGTAAAGTGGAGATAGCAATGTCTATGGGATGATGAGAGGGCTTGAGATTGGCTATAAGGGCAGTACCTTTGTCATTTGAACAGCATAACTGCTGTCAGAGAAGATGTTGACAGGCTCTTGTTGGCAGAGCTCTAAGACTCTGATGGTGGCATGTCGTTCCCCTAGCTGGACTGAATGGGGGTTAGGGAATTTAAGGGCCTCATCTGGTTGATTGGCTCTCTTAATAATTAGTCCATAAGTATGTTTATTGGCATTTGTAAAGGCCGAGGCTGCTAAGGGTATTGGCTGACCGGAAGGCCTGGAGAAATAGCTAGTCTTTTTTGTTAGTGTAGGTACATACCTTAATTGCTCTGAGGAGCATTGTTTGTAGGTTGGTGGTGAGTTTATGGGCCTGTGCCCATGAGGGGTGTACCCAATAAAGGGGCAATTGGTTTTGCCAGATGGCTCCCAAAGGCACCCGTGCTGTCCAAAGGATCACATTTAGTGTTGGAGCAGATGGGTCATGTCTTGTGAGGGTCATTGAAAAGAGATAGTGGGATATTTTATGTAACAAATTTTTGGAGTGATTGTTTAGAGGAATTTTCCTTGAAGGGCTATAGTAACTCTAAGGAGGTCATAAAGTGGTAGGAGTTCACTAGGAGGGATGGGCAAGAAAGGTTTGAGCCAGTTAATTTGGCCACAGAGTTTTTGGAGATTATTGAGAGAATAATGGTCCTTTATTAGAAGATGAGGGGTAAGTGGTTGTATAGTAGTAGAAAATTTGTATCCTAAAAATCCAAAAGGGGGCACTGTTTGAATTTTTTTTCATTCACTATGGCAAACCCAAGTTTTCTGAGGTCCTCGATGAGTAATTAAAGAAGGTCCAAAAGGGCAGTTTTTGAGGTATGTGCAATCAAAAGATCATCCATGTAATGAACAAGAAGGCATTTAGATTGTATCCTCCTCATGGTGGAGAATATAAACATTTGGCAAATAGAAGGACTATTTTTCATGCCCTGGGGGAGAACTCTCCATTGATATCTTTTAGCTGGGTTGGTCTCCCAGACAGTAAAGGCAAAATAAGGCCTGTCCTCTGCCACTAAAGGGATAGAGAAAAAGCAATCTTTAATATCTAAGATAACTATATGGTGGTTAGTAGGGATGGCTCCAGGGTGGGGGAGGCCAGTCTGAAAGGAGCCCATTTTTAACATATGTTTATTAACTTGGCAAAGGTCTTGGAGCAGTCTATGTTTACCAGTTTTCTTTTTAATGACAAATATGGGGGATTTATGGGGGCTAATAGAGGGCTCAGTATGGTCAAGAGCAAGCTGTTCTTTAATAAGGGATTTGAGAATAGTTAATTTAGGTTCTAGTATAGGCCACTGTTCGACCCAAATGGGTTCTGTGGTATCCCACACAAGGCGTATGGGAGCGGTAGGCTATCAGACAGTGGCCTCTAGAATTGGGGGTGATTATGAGTGGTGGGTGGCTTGGAGGGGTTGGGTTGCCCTGAGAGACCAATGGTATCATGGGCAATAACATCATAGTAAAAGGCCTGGTCATCTGTTGTTACAACAACACCCATGTCAGTAAGGAGGTCTCTGCCCCAGAGGGTGTTGGGGACATTTGCTACCAAGGGGAGAAATTCCCCATGTTGCCATCATAGTCTTTCCATGTAACTGGTCTTCTAACCTGTCTTAGTAGTCTGTTGTCCCCCAACACCCTTAATATTGGGACCATTTTTATAGGCCCAACTGGGCATGTGGAGTGCATTGTTGGCAGAGATAATAGTGACATCTGCACCTGTGTCTACTATGCCCTTGAATTCAACCCTGTCCAAAAGGACAGAAATGCTGAATGGTCGTAAATGGGCAGGGTCCACCTAATGTGGGGGGTTCCCTCTTACTTGTGGGGCTGAGGGTTGCCCCTGGGGAAGTTTAAAGGCAGTGGAATTTCTGCAATCCTTGGCCCAATGATATCCCCTTTGACATTTAGGGCAGGGGGTTTGGGGCCTTAAAATAGGATTAGTTGTGTTTGGACAGGTCCTCCGAAGGTGTCCTGGTTGGCCCCAGCCCCAGCAGAGGGGTGGTTGTTGGATAGGCTTTTGACCCATGGTCAGGGTTTATATTGTGGCAGCCAGGGCCTCGAGGGGGCCAGATATGGGATTGATATCTTTGGTAGCTACAATCCATTTATGGAGATCCTCATTGCACATGGCAGCAATAGCATTATGCACTGCCGTGGTTGCTTCCTCCCATGCCAGTTGCTTAACTAAAGCATCCCTGGCGGGGCCTGGGGGAGTGTGTTGGTCCATGGACTCCATCCCACAAGAGAGGAAATCCGTGAAGCCCTCAGATGGGCCCTGGACCAGGTTACGAAAATAGGTATCCGGCTTCTGTGGGAGGTAGGCCTTAAGCCCTTGGAGGGATAAAGATTTTACTTGGTCAATGTAGGCATGTATGCCCACTGTGGCTTGTGATACAGGGTCTGTATAAGGTCTTGTGCCAAAGAATGTATCCAGGGTAATTGAAATTCCACTCCTAAGATTTTGGCAGGCCTGGGATTCAGACAGGTCATTATAGGCGGCTTTCCATTGGAGGAATTCAGGGGGGAGAAGGACCACTTTGAAGAGCTAGTACCAGTCATAATAAGTCTGAGGTGGATGGCCCATTGTAAAAGGACTTGTTCAAACTAAGAGGAGTCAACACCAGATTCCTGGGCCACCTTGTGGATAAGAGCCAGATCAGAGAGAGGGGTGGGGTACCATCGCCTGGCTGTCACATCCGGCTGTACATTAATGGGGAAGGTGGTGAAGGGGCATGTCAGGGAACTGGCAGTCGCCTGGGTATGTCCAGGACTGAGCGGGGGGAGGTCCTCGCAAGGGTTAAGAGGGGGAGGGGTGGTTGTGAGTGTGGCTGTAGCAGGAGGGGGTTGGGGTGGCAGTCTATTATCATTTAAAGGTTTGACTTCCTCATCCAAGTTATCATAAGAAGGGGGCTGGGAGGGACAAGCTTTGAAGAGCCAGTTTAGGTTCCTCCTTATAGTGTTCGTTATGGGCAGAAATGACTTCCTCCAAAGTGGAGCCTTTAAGGCTGGCAATTATGGCAAGGAGGATAGGAAAGAATGGGGCAGTGGGTGTGTGCCCTTCATAAACTTTGTGTTTTTTGTGAGGAAGAGAACTCAGGACCAAATGGAAGTGTCTCAGATGTTCTTCAGACTAATCCATGGGGCTAAAACAAGAGTTTCATCCCAAAAGCTATGGAAGACCTTTTGTTTTACTTTTAAGCCACATTGCAGGAGGAGGGCTTTAAGAGCCTGCAATTGCGGAGTCCCCTGGTGGGGAGGGAGGTTGCCCATTACGGCGTGTGGTGTTTAGGGGGGGCTAGGCTCGGACACTCCTGAGTCAAAGAGACTGAGAAAATAATAGCCCAGATCAAAACTGATAGCCCAAAGGATAGTCATGCAAACCACAAGTCCTAATGCCAGGGCCAGCCGAGACATACGGATAGAATGTTTAGGACCCATGTGTCTTGTGCTTAGTGGGGGACTTCCGTGGGTCATTACTCCATGGCCGTATGCCCACACAGTGTCTCCAGTGAGGCTCAGCCAAAGGTCTCATCTTAGTTCCAAAATCATGCTGGTCAAACCTGTATGTGATTTTGCCAGGATGAACCAAATAATGGGTGGGCCAACATGGGCTTCGGGGCCATGCAGCGATGTGTGCCTTCTTACCGGGGGGGAAAAGGATGAACAAAGGAAAAGGGGGAAGAAGTGGGCTGCCTGCTCACCCTCGGGCAACCATCAGCACACAGAACAGCAAGGGGCTTTTCTCACCAACGTTCAAGAAGGGGGCGTCTTGCCAATGCCAAGGGGGCTGCTCACCCATGATCAAGGATGGGGCGTCTTGCCAACACTGATGGGACAGAAGATCCCTGTTCAGGTGCCAGGTGTTGGGGTCCCCTCTAAAGTGAGCCCAGGAGGGACGGCAGGGTCTCTGCCGAGTTGGGAGTGAGCAGCATGGAATCATGACACAGACTCTGGGAGTTGGGTTAAAGCGGAGGGCGAGCTGCTGCAAACTCATTTATTTGAGGAAGTGCAGGGGGGTTTAAGGGGCTTGGCTGGCCAATCATTGTATGGGGTGGTCCCCTTCTTGTGACCAATGACAGCCTGTCTCTGGACAGGTCATCTCATAGCAGGTTTCTCACGAGTATGGGACTGTAGCTGTTGTCATGCCAGGCCTGTGCAGAATGCCATGTTTACAGAAGCCACTTCCTGGTTTCTTCTGCCATGTGGTCTGGCTCGGGCCAGATCTGCATTATGCCATACAGTAATTTACTACATAGTGATTACTTTGGTTTAAATTCTCTTTTATATTAATCAGATATTAAATATAGCCTCACTTGCTTGTTTCCTATTTCCATTTTCTTGGAATATCTTTTTCCATTCTTTTACCCTAAGATGGTATCTATCTTTAACTGTCTCTTGAAGATAGCAAATGGATGAACCTCATTTCTAATCCTGTTTGTTAACCTGTGTTCTTTGAATGGGGAGTTGAGTCAATTGATATTCAGAGTTATAACTGAAAGGTGTAAGTTAATCACTGCCATGACTTGGTGGACTTTGGCATTTTTGTTTGTTTGTTTTGGTGTTTTGAGGTAGGGTCTCACTCTAGCTCAGACTGACCTGAAATTCACTATGTAGTCTCAGGGTGGCCTAGAACTCACAACATTCCTCCTACCTCTGCCTCCCAAGTGCTGTGATTAAAGGCATGAGCCACCATGTCTGGCTTTGAGTTTGGCATTTTTTGTTGATCTTCATTTACTTTAGCAACTCTCCTGATTTTGGTTATTGCTTTTTTCCCTCCTATAGCCTCTTGAGTATGCTTGTTTAATCTCCTCAATGTGGAATATTCCATGCAGTATTCTCTGTAGAGCTGGCTTAGTGCTCTTATATTCATAAAGCTAGCTTTTATTGTGAAAAGTTATTTCACATTCTATTATGAGGGATAATTTTTCTGGATATAGTAGTTTAGGTTTGCAGCCCATGGTCTCTCAATATTTGAAATATTCTATTCCCAGCCCCTCTGGTTTTTGGAGTTTCCATTGAAAAATTGGATGTTATTCTGTTAGGTTTACCTTTGTAAGTAAAGAGCTGTTCCTTTCTTGCAGCTGCGCTCACACATGAATTTGTGTATGTGTGTGTTTTGTTGTTAGTTTCCTGTGTTTTGTGTTTTAAATATAATGAGATGTGGGGAATTTCCTCTCTGGTTCTGTCTATTTGGAGTTCAATATGCCTGTTGTACCTGGATGGACCTCTCTTTTTGTAAAATTCGGAAAATTTTCTTCTACAATTTTATTGAAGATATTTCCTGTGTTTTTGCCATTCTTGTATGTCCATGATTGGAATATTTCATCTTTTTAAGGTGTCCCACATCTCTTCCATGGTCTGTTTGCATGTTTTTGAATTTGTCATTGACTTCCAATTTATTTCTTCTCCCTTGTCCCAAAGTCCTGATAGTCTGTCCTCCACATGATCTATTCTGTTGGTGAGGCTTTCTTGGAAGCCTTTTAATTGAGTCATTTCATTTTTTATTTCCATTAGGTTTTTCTTCAACATCTCTTTCTTTTTTAAAAAAATACTTTATTTATTTGAGAGGGAGAAAGAGTGGCAGGTAGAGAGAGAATGGGTGCCTTCAGCCACTGTAAACAAACTCCAGATGCATGTGCCACCTTGTGCATCTGGCTTACGTGGGTATTGGGAATCGAATCTGGGTTCTTAGGTTTCGTAGGCAAATGCCTTAACCACTAAGCCATCTCTCCAGCTCCTTCCTTTTCCTTTATTGTATTCCATTTTTCTTTTTTGCTTTGATTTTCTCATTGCATTTAGTAGATTGTGTTCTCTTGGAATTCATTCAGACATTTGTTCATGTCCTCTTTGACTTCATTCAATTGCCTACGTGGCTCTTTTAGTTGATTCTCTTGCATTTAATTTAACTGCTTTTTTTTTTTTTTTTTTTTTTTTTTTGAGGTAAGGTCTTGTTCTAGCCCAGGCTGACCTGGAATTCACTAGGTAGTCTTAAGGTGGCCTTGAACTCATAGCAATCCTCTTACCTCTGCCTCTTAAGTGCTGGGATTAAAGGTGTGCACCACCATGCCTGGCTATGTCTTTTAAGTTTGTAATATATATTTATTATAATTGTATTTTGATATTCTTTGACTCAAGTTTCCTCTAAGTAGTTCTCATTGGAGGTTTCAACTGTGGAAGTAGGCATTCTTGGTGGGGCTGTCTTACTTTTTTTTTTTTTTTTGTGTGTTGCTTTGCATTGGGGCTTGCCTATCTGAAGATAATACTTTTGTCTTGCTGAGAATGCAGCAATAGCAATTCCACTGGGGCCTGTGTTGAGCAGCCTGGTCAGCCTTGCTTGAGGCTAGGTGTGGGTACATGCCTGGGCTGGGGGAGTGGGACCAGAGGTGAGCAGGCCTACCTAGTCCTTTCCCAAGCCCCATGCCTGTGCAGGCAGTTTACAGGCTAGTCTTGGTTGGATGTGAGCCTATGGTGCTGCTTTCAAGGGACTTGAGCAGCCTAGTCTGCTTTGCTCAGAGCTAGTGTGGGCATACTGCTCATCTGATCTGGGGCAACAGGGGAGTGGAGCAAGAGCCAAGTGGGCCTAGTCTTCCCTATTCCAGGCATGCATGAGTAGGTGGTTTATACTGGTGACTGGTTTGGGTGTAGGTAGAATGCTCACTTGGGTCAGCTATGCTCTGGGTGGGTGCTGGTGGGTGGTCTACATGAGGATCAGAGCTTGGCACAGGGTGAACTTGTGACACTGCTCACAGTTACCTGAGTAGCCTAGTCTGCTTTGCCCAGAGCCAGCTTGTCTGAGCTGGGTGAATGGAGGAGTGAGATCAAAGCCATGTGGGCCTATTCCTCCCTAATTTAGACAGGCACAGGTGGCCTCAATCATACTTCTGACATAATGTTTCATTTACTTGATTTATTATTATTTTATTTTTTTTGTTTTTTTGAGGTAGGGGCTTGCTCTGGCACAGGCTGACCTGGAATTTACTATGTAGTCTCAGGCTGGCCTCGAACTCATGCCAATCCTCCTACCTCTGTCCCAACTGCTGGGATTGAAGGTGAGTGCCACCATACCTGATGATTTATTCTTGAGTTCTAAAACAATTAAAAATTACAGGGTAGGTGCTAAAGAGATGGCTCAGTGGTTAAAGGCACTTGCTAGTGAAGCCTGACTGCCCAGGTCCAATTTCCCAGTGCCCATGTAAAGCCAAATGCACAAAGTGACACATGCATCTGGAGTTCATTTGCAATGGCAAGAAGCCCTGGCATGCCCATTTTCTCTCATTCTTTCTCTCTACTTGTAAATAAATTTTAAAAAATTTAAACTTTTAAAAATATTTTATTTATTTGTTTATTTATTTATTTGAGAGAGAGAAAGAGGCAGATTGAGATGGATAGAGAGAGAGAGAGAGAGAGAGAGAGAGAGAGAGAGAATGGGTGTGCCAGGGCCTCCAGCCACTACAAATGAACTCCAGGTGCATGCGCCCCCTTGTGCATCTTGCTTGTGTGGGTCCTGGAGAGTCAAACTGGGATCCTTTCACTTTGCAGGCAAATACCTTAACCAGTAAGCCATCTCTCTAGCCCAATAAAAATATTTTAAAAAATTACAAAGTAAATTCCATGTCAGCCTGGGCCAGAGTGAGACCTCTACCTCGTAAAACCAAAATATAAAAAAGAAAAAAAAAGTACAAAGTAAATTATGGACACAAATTTGTATTTACTAAACTATTATAGTATGCCTTGCAATTCACACTTTCTCAAATATTGCTATCTTAAATTCTGAATACAGATTAAAACTCCAAGTAGTCACAGACACGGACAGAGTTGAAAACATGGATGCTTTTATCTTTGCCTTTGTAACAATTGAGTGGCTACTGCTTATCCTGAACACACTATTCTTTACAGTAATATACAACCAGTACAACAATGGAGACACAGTTGTACCTGAGATGAGCTTGAGTGATTCTGAGATGTTATGAATTTAACCTCAAAAGAAAATGGATAGAACTATGTTTGTTTGTCTTGGAGTTATTGAACTTGATTTCTATACCAAAAGAATATCTGCATAACTTCCATACAAAGGTGAATAAATAAATAATATTTTTTTTCTTTTTTATGGGCACACCAGGGCCTCTAGTCACTGCAAATGAACTCCAGATGCACATGCAACCTTGTACATCAGACATTATGTGGATACTGGGGAATGAAACTCAGGTCCCTAGGCTTTGCAGGCAAGCACCTTGACCATGGAGCTGTCTCTCCAGCCCCAAATAACAAAACATTATATTCCAATTGGGATACAAACTTTTAAAAATGTTTTATTTATTTTAGAGAGAGAGAGAGAAAGCGCATGAGAGAGGCAGATAGAGAGAATTGGTGTGCTAGGGCCTCAAGCCACTACAAATGAACTTGACGCATGTGCCACCTTGTGCATGTGGCCTATGTGGGTACTAGGGAATTGAACCTGAGTCCTTAGGCTTCACAGGCAAGCGCCTTAACTTCAGCCCAGTGGTATAAACTTTTTTACATAAGAAAAGGTGCTGATTTTGAGCATATGTGAATATGGTTCAATCTTCAGTAGTTTTCAAAATATTGTTGAGATTAATTTAAGTCTCTCCATCTCCTACCATGCTTTTTTTTTCCAGAGAAAAACAATTTATCACGGACATTGCATACTAGTCAGGTCATGGTGAGTGTGTTAGTCATATTTCTCTCATTATATGAAATGCCTTAGATATTAAACTTGTGAAGGACAAAGGTTTAATTTGGCTCATAGTTTTGGAACTTTTAGCCCAAGGTTGAATGGACAGCACATCATGGCGAGAGCACATGTTGGAGCATTAAATGCCCACCTCATGGCTGAGAAATAAAAGAAACGAAGAAGTGGTTGGAAGTTCACGATCCCTTTCAAAGGCATGCCCCAGTGACTAGACTTCCTCCTAATAAGCTCACCTTCTAAAGGCTCCACCATCTCCCAGTAGTACTACACTGGGCCCCAAGCCTTGACTACATGAGAATTTGCAGAACATTACAAGACCAAAATAGAGTAGTGATAAAAAAAAAAAAGCAGTCAGAATTCTAGCTGGGATAATGTACCCTGGAAACCTGATTCCATGGTGAATTGCTCTTCCTGTACTCAGCTTTGGGATGACATTACTTGAAACTAAAAGAAAAGGGTCAAAGTTGAGAATTTATGACCTGATATGTGCATGCCTTTCTGTGTCCCATCATCATTCATTCACACAACAAGTTCTACTGGTACATGCTCCATGCCAGATAATCTATCAGGCTCTGGGAGGGAGAGGGTGGATAAAACATGGAACTAATAAAGGATATAGATAATTAATAAGCCATATATATATATATATAGATCATTTGAATGTATGGCCCCATAGACTCAGGTGTTTTTGATTAAGATGGAGCTTGCAACTTGAGTTTCCAGTGGGCAGAGCCATGCTAGGGAAGAGGTGTATCACTGGGGACAGATCTTTTAGTCCAGCCCTAAGGTGTATAAACAGCAGTTTGAGCTCTGGGTATTTGTGCTTGCTGGCTGATGTATGGTGGAGTAAGCCAGCTTCTTCCACCATTGATATCATTCTCCTTGGATTCTGTAAGCCTGAAATAAACCTTTTCCTCCCATAAGCTGCTTCTGGTCAGTCATTTGTCCCAGCAATGAAAAGTAACTGCAACTGATAAATAAGTTGAAGAGTGACAAACCTACAACTGGGGCAAATATGGAAAGTGGATGAAATAGATACTTGGGTTGGTTATAAACTGCTCTCCAGCAGGGTAGCAATAGAAGCCAATGCCAAGGCCCAAACTATCTCCAAGTTGAACTCCATTCCTAAGTGGCATTGATAACAATTCTATACTTTATTTTCTGCTTTTACTAAGACAAAACTTGGGCTCCCAAAAGGCCACCATCATGCTTTACTCTTTCTATATGTCCAGCACAAAGACTCCCTTAATTAGGGTTTGGACTTCTGGCATTATCTTGAAGTTCTCCCCTCTTACGTGCCTCCTAACAGGTCAGACGTGGTCCCTTAGGCTCGCTGTACCAACGCTGACCACAAAGTATCTCTTCCCATTGCAACCAGGCAAAATCCTTACAGAACAGCACAGGCAACAGGGATTTAATGTTATTAGTGCAAATACATCTAATATTTGTATACTTGTACTTAAGGGGTATATTACATACTAGGAATGTATATAGGCTTTTCTTTCCAGAAGAATGAAGACTAAAGAAAAACAACCTGTCTCATGATTTACATAGTTTATTAAGCTGTCTTACTTACTTTGTAAAGAATAGTGGAGAAAATAAGCATTAGACATGACTCTTCTTTTAAAACATTTATTTTATTTTTGTTTTTTTTGAGGTAGAGTCTCACTCTAGCCCAGGCTGACCTGGAATTCTCTATGTAGTCTCAGGGTGGCCTTGAACTCATGGCGATCCTCCTACCTCTGCTTCCCAAATGATGGCATTAAAGACATGCACCACCATGCCCGGCTAAAATATTTATTTTTTTAAAATAATTTTATTTATATATTTGCAAGCAGACAGAGATAAAGAGAAGAAAGACAGAGAGAATGGGCATGCCAGGGCCTCCAGCCACTGCAAACAAACTCCAGATGCATGTGCCACTTTGTGCATCTGGCTTTACATGGGTACTGGAGAATCAAACCTGGATGCTATAGGCCTTGCAGGCAAACACCTTAAATGTGAAGCCATCTCTTCAGCCCAGACATGACATTTTAACAAAGTTGTGACAAACTGTTAATAATCACAAGGACGGTTAGTATCAAAATCAACTACATTTATGAAGTGCTTTCAAGTTACTTTTGGCTGAAGGTTTAGGATAAGAAGACAGCATCTATGCCCTTGTGGTCTTTTTATTTACATCCTAATCAGAGTTCCATGCAGAAGCTTATTGAGGTTCCTTCCATCTTTTCCCTGTAGATTTCATCAAACCTCTCATTCTGGGCCACAGTGAAGTGGTTTTTCCAATCACCCACAGTTCCTAGAAGATATAAACCCAGACAGGAGCATCAACTTTTGATTGAATGATTTGGTGGTCCTGAGCACAGTGGAATGCCAATTTGGAAGCTGGATGATCAATAAACACAACCCTTTCAATGGACATGAGCCCATCTTAGCTCTCTGTTCTGAGAAGGAGCTATAAAGGGCTCTTTGCAGAGGTGCTAGCTTTTAAATTAGGTGGACAACTGGCTCAGCTGGTGACCTGGAATTACTTGGTCCTACCTGTGGTACATTCATATGTTGGATACTCACAGATGCAAAAATGAATGAACTATAGACCCATAACCACACCGAGGAAGTTTAAGATGTTATGTTAGCTAAAGACTGGACATTAAGAAACTAAATGCTGTGAGATTCCATGTATATAACATCCAAGATTGAGCAAAATTAATGTAAGTGTGAAATTAGAACAGTGGTCCTCTCTGCAGGAAGATATTGACTGGAAAGGAAAGAGAGGGAACTTCCTGGGGGTGATGAAAATCTCAGCTGGAGGGCTAGAGGGATGGCTTAGGGTTAAGCGCTTGCCTGTGAAGCCTAAGGACCCTGGTTCGAGGCTCAATTCCCCAGTACCCATGTAAGCCAGATATGCAAATGGTGGCACATGCATCTGGAGTTCATTTGCAGTGGTTAGAGGCCCTGGTGTGCCTGTTCTCTCTCTCTTTCCCTTTCTCTGTCTCTAATAAGTAAATAAATAAAAACAAAAACTTAAAAAAAAGAAAATTGGGCTGGAGAAATGGCTTAGCGGTTAAGGCGCCTGCCTGCTAAGCCTAAGAACGCTGGTTCTAATTTCCAGTGGTTCCAATCTCCAGGTCCCATGTTTAGCCAGATGCAAAGTGACGCAAGGTCGCAATGCCGCGCTTGCCCACAAGGGGGCACACACATCTGGAGTTCGTTCACAGCAGCTGAGAGACTGCTGATGCGCCCATCTCTGTCTCCCTCTCCCTCTCTGTCTGTCTCTCTCTCTCTCTCTCCAAAAATAAATAAAATAAAAAAATAAAGAAAAGAAAATCTCAGCTGGAGTTCTGGTTATATGGCTGAATTAGAACTTGTTGAGTTACAATCTGTGCACTTTTTGTATGCAGATTATAATTTAAGAAGATATGGAGACAATCAGAACGAGATGCTATTTTTCACCAAACAGTAATCAAATAATTTTAGATATGGAAATACAAGTTGTAACACCAATTAATACTTCTGAAAAATTATGCAATAGCAGTAAAAGTTTCTGTATAAAAATGTTCATTGAAGCATTATTTATAAAACAAAATTAAAAACAATAGTAGCTGTTAGTTTCTTTCTTTTTTTTACATATTTGTATTTATTTGAGAGCAAAGAGAGACATAGGGAATGTGTGAGTATGGACATGTCAGGGCAACTTGGGGATGCAAACAAAAACAAAGTCCACTGTGTGTAGCTTTATGGTGCTGAGGAATCACTGTGTTTCAAGTGAGTTTAGCAATTGAGTAAACTCCCCAGCCTAGTATCTATAGTTTCTACCATTAGAGAAATTGTTCTGTGAATTATGATATGTCTATTTCTATCTCTCTATATGTATATATATCTGCATCGATCTTTATCCCTATCATCTATATCTATATCTAAATCCATACATGCTTTGGTATAATTTGACACCTTTAAAAACTGTGATGTGGTTAGTCGGGCATGGTGGCACACACATTTAATCCCAGCATTCGGGAGGCAGAGTAGGAGGATTGCCATGAGTTAGGCCACACTGAGACTACATAGTGAATTCCAGGTCAGCCTGAGCTAGAGTGAGACCCTACCTTGAAAAACCAAAACCAAACTAAACCAAAACAAACCAAACCAAACCAAACCAAAACAAAACAAAACAAAACAAAACAAAACAAAAAAAAACATTGATGTGGTTGGTGGTTGTTTGAATCAGATGTCTCCCATAAACTCATATGTTCTGAATGCTTGGTTTCCAGCTAATGGGAATTTGGGAGGTGAAGCCTTGTTGGAGGAGACATATTGTTGGGGACAAGCTTAGGGGTGTTACAGCCAGCTATCTCCTGCTAGAGTTTGACTCACTTTCCTGCTGCTATTTTCCACCTGCTGTAGCAGAGGTGATGTCCAGCTTCTGCTATGCTTTCCCTTGCCATCATGAAGCGTTTCCTCAAGACTGTGAGCCAAAATATATCCTTTCCCCCCATCAGCTGCTTTTGGTCAGGTGCTTTATCCCAGCAATGAGAAGGTAACTACAACATATATGGATCTTTATGACTTGTTCTGGAGGGATATCTCACATTCTGGTAGCCAAAGGTATATACTATAAACCCATATTGTATTTAGTGAGCAAGTTTTCATCATAGTATGTATATCTTTATGTTTCCATGGATCAAAGAAACAAACCAATCAGAAGAGTGTGCATAGAAGAGTGGGTATGTATGGGCCAGAAGAAAAGCTATGTGGCAAATATCTAAAGAGAAAAGAAAGAAAATTATTTAAAAAGAAAAGAGGTAAAACTGATTTGTTTCAGGAGCACTGGATGCTATTCTAGGTGCTGTAGCATGGGATGCTCTTGTTGGAAAGTGCAATGAACTAAATATACTTGTGCAAAAAAAACCAACAAACAAAAAAAGAAAAGATGTTACAAAGCAGTGTTCAAACAGTTACATTGTCATGAAAAGTAATGTATATTTAAAATTGAGGAAGAGACCACCATGTTTTTAGTTTTGTGTGTGTGTGTGAGAGAGAGAGAGAGAGAGAGAGAGAGAGAGAGAGAGAGAGAGAGAGAGTGGGGTTTTAGTGGAAAACTTTGTCGGACAATGAAATCTATGTTGATTCAATTTTTTTTTTCAAGGTAGGGTCTCACTCTAGTTCAGGCTGACCTGGAATTCACTATGTTGTCTCAGGGTGGCCTTGAACTTATGACGATCCTCCTACCTCTGTCTCCTGAGTGCTAGGATTAAAGGCATGCACACCCAGCTTGTTGATTTAATTTTTAAATAATTATTTAAAGTATTACTTTTTAAATAAAGTGATGAAGTTTTTTTTTTTTTTTTCCCTTAAAACTTGACGAGCTAGGACAGTTAGAACTCCTCCTTTGGGAACTGGGACAGAAAGTGTTAAGAGACTGACTGATGCATTCATGACCCCACAAGGAATGCTAATATCTCCACTGAGGAGGACCCTGAGTAGACTGGGGCTGTGTGAGAGGATATAAGAGTATAACCTGATGGAAATATGAACAACACCCAAAAGGTTCACATGATAAAGTTTATAATTAACAGGGAGTAGTTGGAGGAAGGAAAGGTGCAGTAGAAAGATTATGGGGAGGAAGACAGAGGGAGTGGAATATAATCAGAAAACATTGTGTACATACATGAAAGTTGTCAATAAAAGGTTTAGTAAAAAAAGAAAAAGAGAAGGAGGAGGTTCTCAGCAATAGTCATTGAAAGTCACAATGTGGAACAGTTTGGGGCATGGTCAAGACTTAAGTTTTGAGCAGAAGAAGAGAAAACAGAGGCTATAGAGCAGGGAAAAGACACAAGGGATCTGGGGCTGGTCAGTGGAAGAAGTCGGCATAGGCATGGACAGTAGCAAACAGCAGTGGCTTCCAGTAGCTTCATGCTACTGAGTTCCCAGGTCTTTAGTTTCCTCATGAGGTCTGGACCAATTATGGCTCTGTCCCTGTTACCTAAGATATTGTATTTTCTTTGTTGGTTGTAGAACTTGGTTGTACCACAGGAACAAGCCCCTAGCCTTGTTATAAATAGATAATATGCACAGTTGAGATGCCTTGCCTTAGAATTAGTGATAAAGAAGTCCTACAAACCTTTTCTCATGAAGGGGGAAATAGACTGGTCCATGAGAGACTTGGGGACTGTAGAGCGATTTGTCATAGGATTTTCTTTCATTTTCTCAAACGATGTCTCCTGGACAATTTTATCCAATACTGCTTCATCCAGGTGCTTTCCCATGAACTGTACCACCTTCTGGATTTCATGCTTTGGGTCCTGGGGTAAAGGCAAAAGATTGAAGTGGAAGAGTTTCAGGAAGATATGATTCCTTTCTTCCAGACATGTTTTTCAGAGGTCCAGTCTGATGGGACTGGGCTGGAACCACAATAAAATCTGATGCCCAAGTCTGATGCAGTTATTTACTTACTCTCTTTATGTCCTCATAAAAGATGAAAAGAATTTGGTGTCTATCTCTCATTTTCCACCATCCTTTCACATGATCAAACCAGGATCCCCAACTCACTGTAATAGACACAAAAGAACAGTTTTTTAGACATAAAACCTTCTGAGAGTCAGGGTTTGTTGACCTGACGTGTATTGAGAGATGGAAGATAAAACCCGGATCAAATATATCCTCAATATTCTGAGCTCTTTGATTTTGAGGTCATGAATTTTGTGACAGACTTGGGGTTATCTTAACATGCTACCTAAAGTTGCTTTATGTTTATTATTTATAACCACATACACCTTCATATCAGGACAGGGACATACTCGGGAATGGCCCTACAGGTCAGACATTTCAGAATTAAGGCTTTTTAAATTTTTTAAAAATTAATTTTTATTTGACACACACATGCACACAGACAGAAAAGAGAGAGAGAGAGACAGAGAGAGAGAAAGAATGGGCATGCCAGTGTCTCTAGCCATTGCAAAGGAACTCCAGACACATGTGCCACCTTGTGCGTCTGGCTTATGCGAGACCTAGAGAATTGAACATGGGTCCTTAGGCTTCACAGCTAAGCCCCTTAACTATTAAGCCATCTCTTGAGCCTGAGAGTTAAGGCTTTGAATAAAAGTGGAGATGTCTCCTGAGGGATGTGGGTCTTCACTATGAAAGCAGCTGACTGCTCCACCTGGTTCCCATCAGTGGTTAGACAAGTCTAAGGAGGTACATTATATTCCAGGAATAGAATTTCATTTGTGGTTCCTTCAATGCTCCTCACTGGAGTGAGAACACAGGAGTACACTTTTTAAAAAATGCTTATTTATTTATTTACAAGTAGAGGGAGACAGATAGAGAGAGAGAGAAAGGACTGGGGATGCCAGGGCCTCTAGCCACTCCAAACAAATTCCAGATACATGTGCCACATTCTGTATCTGGCTTTACGTGGGTACTAGGGAATCAAACCAGGGTCGTTAAGCTGTGCAGGCAAGTGCCCTAAACTGCTGAGCAATCTCTCCAGCCCAGAAGTGCATTTTTATTTACCTTTTCCATTGATGAAGGTTTCAAAATACTCTTCCCAGGTACCAGGATCTGGGAGCACTTGAGACATCCTTTGGAAATGGTAGTAGGAAACCATACAGTCTTTGGCATTTCGAGCTACATAAAGGAACTTTGGAGTAAAAAGAGAGCTGAGTGAAAGATGATATAAAATGTGAGTTTTTTTTTTTTTTTTCCCCAGGTAGGGTCTTACTCTAGCTTAGGCTGACCTGGAATTCACTATGTAGTCTCAGGGTAGCCTTGAACTCTCAATAATCCTCCTACCTCTGCCTCCCGAATGCTGGGATTAAAGGTGTGTGCCACGGCGCCCGCCTAAAATGTGAGTTTTAAGAGTGCCCTTGGGTTGAATCCTCTTGAGGGTGCTGCACACATGTGCTCACCTCGCCTGTGTTGGCAATGAAACTTGGCCTTTATGTTTTTTTTAATTGATTTTGTTTCATTTCAACCCAGTCCTCTTAATTCATCAATTAAGCCAGTGTCTGATTTTCCATTTAGTACCAGGAGCAAAATCTTCCTTAAAAAACTGCAACATGCGGGGTGGTGGTGGTGGTGGTGGTGGTGGTGGTGCGCTCCTCTACAGCCGGGAGTCAGCACCGCCTGCACGGCTCTCTTCAACCGGGCTGACATCAAGGACACGAGCCCCTGGGCGGCTTTGTGGCTGAGCTCCTGCAGCCCGAGTTGGACCCAGTGTACTTTCTGCTACAGCAGCCGCAGCCGCCAGGTGGCTGGCTGATGGGCAAGTTCGTGCTAAAGGCGTCGCTGAGCGGCCCTGGCAGCCAGTAGGCAGCCCGTCGGGCATCAGTGTTAGCAAAGGCAGCCCTGACTGCAGCCACCCGGTGGTGGTGGCGCCCTACAGCGGCGGCCCACCGCGCCTGTGCCCCAAGATCAAGCAGGAGGTGTCTCCTCCTGCACGGTTGGCCGGCCCCTAGAGGCCCACTTGGGCGCTGGACCCCAACTCGGCAAAGGGCACCGACCCAGCACACACGAGTTCCCCCTGGGATGGCAGCTCCCCAGCAGGACTACCCCGATGCTGGGTCCCGAGGAACTGCTGAACAGCAGGGACTGCCCTGCCCTGCCGCTTCCCCTAGGATTCCATCCCCCTCCGGGGCCCAACTACCCTCTTTTCCTTCCCGACCAGATGCAGTCACAAGTCCCGTCAGTCCATTACCAAGAGCTCATGCCACCTGGTTCCTGCCTGCCAGAAGAGCCCAAGCCAAAGAGGGGAAGAAGGTCGTGGCCCTGGAAAAGGACAGCCACTCACATTTGTGATTTCGCGGGCTGTGGCAAAACCTATACAAAGAGTTCTTATCTCAAGGCACACCTGCGTACCCACACAGGTGAGCAACCTTACCACTATGACTGGGACGGCTTGGATGGAAATTCGCCAGCTCTGATGAACTGACCAGGCACTATGGCAAACACACGACACCGCCCCTTCCAGTGCCAGAAGTGTGACCAGGTCATTTCCAGGTCGGACCACTTTACCTTACACATGAAGAGGCACTTTTAAATCCCACAGTGGATACCACCCACACTGCCAGGAGAAAATTCAGTATTATTTTAAAAAACCTTTCACACTGTCTTCCCATGAAGGGAAGCACCCAGCTGGCAAGCGCTACAATTATGGTCAAGTTCCCAGCAAGTCAGCTTGTGAATGGATAATCAGGAGAAAGAAGGGAATCCAAAGGACAAAAATCAAAGAACAGATGGGGTCTAAGACTGGATCTTCTATCAATCCAGTTCCAAATGCAACTTGAATGTGCCTGGACTCACAAAACACCAAGGGGGTGACTGGAATTTTGTGGATATCAGGGTATAATATTTGATCCGTGAGCTGAGGGGAGGGAAGACCAGAATTCCCTTGAATTGTGTTACAATGCAATATAAAGATAAGGATCACCTTGTATTCTCTTTGCCTTCTAAAAGCCATTATTATGTTAGAAGAAGAGGAAGAAAGTCAGGTACAAAAATGTTCTAATAGCCTAAATGATGGTGCTTGGTGAGACGTGGTTCTAAAGGTACCAAATGAGGAAGCCAAAGTTCTCCAACTGCTGCATACTTTGACAAGGAAAATCTATTTTTGTCTTCTGATCTACATTTATGATCTAAGTCAGGTAAATACACCTTTAACATTTTTATACAGTTTGTTATGCACTATGGTTTCAGATGTGCAATAATTTGTACAATGGTTTATTCCCAAGTATGTCTTAAGCAGAACAAATGTGGTTTTTTCTATACAGTTCCTTGTCTTAATAAATATGTAATATAAATTTAAGCAAACTTCTACTTTGTATATTTGTAAACTACAAAGTAAAAAGTGAACATTTTGTGGAGTTTGTATTTTGCATACTCAAGGTAAGAATTAAGTTTTAAATAAACCTATAATGTTTTATCTGAAAAAAAAACATGCTACCCAACTATGAAACTGTCACATATATGGTGATGGGCCTTCCAGATTTCTTAGCTTGGTTTCCTGGAGAAGTAAGATGGCTTTATGATTAGTTGTTTGGCTCACAGAACAACAAAACAGCTATTTTGTCCATGATACCCCAACTATGCTGTTCCCATCTCTACATACTTGGGCTCTGTCTTGAAAAGCCTTTCCTTTGACCTGTTTCATTTTCTTCCTCTTCTCAACTTTTTTACTTTAACCAAGTTTGACTTTTTGTCTCATTAAGTTCAAATGAGATAGGTTCTCTATATATATAATGTCTAAAGTTTTAGTTCTAAAGTGTCCAAAAGACTAGTTGTCCTGAATCCATGATCAGCCATTTCAGTGCTGTGACTTTCACTTTAAAATAGTGGTTCTTAGCCGGGCATGGTGGCGCACGCCTTTAATCCCAGCACTTGGGAGGCAGAGGTAGGAGGATCACCATGAGTTCAAGGCCACCCTGAGAACTACATAGTGAATTCCAGGTCAGCCTGAGCTAGAGTGAGACCCTACCTCGAAAAACGAAAAACAAAAGAAAACAAAAAAATAGTGGTTCTTACATAGTAATTGGCGAGTTAAGCAAGAGTGCTGCTATCATGCTGAGCCTGACAACCTGTGCCAGGGTAATGGCGTTAGACTCTGAGGACTTTCCAAAGCTATCAAAGCAGAAATCCAGAAGCTGCTGAGAGCTTAACATTAAAATAGACTTATAACACATGTGCCAAGGTTCAGGGAACATCGCAGAAGAGAGGGTGGAAAGACTGTAAGAGCCACAGTGTGGGGGCTCACAGAGACATTGTCCCCCCCCCACAATGACTGACTGCTGCTCTCACAACTTATAACCCATAACCTCGTGGTGAATACCATTAACCCCACTGAGGAGGGCTGACAGTGGAGTGGGGCCAAGGAGGAGGGCAATGATGGTACCAACAGAGTTTCTACTTAATAAAAAAAAAAACACAGAAAACAAATAGTGGTTCTTGGGATGGTGGAGATGGCTCAGTGGTTAAAGGCTTGCAAAGCCTGACAGCCCAGATTCAGTTCCCAAGTCAGCTACATAAGCCACCCATGTAAGCCAGGCACAAGTGACTGGTATTTATTTGCAATGGCAAGAGGCCACACATATACATATGTACACATACAAATAAATAATCTAAAAACTGGGCTGGAGCAATGGCTTAGCGGTTAAGGCACTTGCCTGCAAAGCCAAAGGACCTAGGTTCAATTCCCAGGACCACATAAGCCAGATGCACAAGGTGGTGCATGCATCTGGAGTTTGTTTGCAGTGGCTGGAGGCCCTGGCATTCCCATTCTCTCTCTCTCTCTAGCTCTTTCTCTCTGCATCTTTCTCTCTCTCAAGTAAATGAAAAAAAAAAAAAAACTAGGGCTGGAGAGATTGCTTAGTGGTTAAGGCACATACCTGTGAAGTCTAAGGACCCAGGTTCAATTCTCCAGGTCCTATGTAAGCCAGATGCACATGGTGGCACGTGCATCTGAGTTCGTTTGCAGTGGCCCTGGTGTGCCCACTCTCACTCTCTTCTCTCCCACTCTTTCTGTCATAAATAAATAAATAAAACTAAAAAAATCTAAAAACCATAATGGTTCTCAATTAGGGATGATTTTGCTCACTAGAAAATATAGGAAAATATTTGGAGAAGTTTTGGTTGCCACACTGGAGTTGTTGATGCCATGAGTAAAGATCAGGGTTGCTGGGGAACATTCCACAATGTGCAGAGGAGCCTCCCCAACTCCAGTTCAAGATGTCAGTAGTGTTATATTAACCATTTGTATTCTGATGCTGTAACCATTTGATATCTTGCTAATCTGGCCTTTACCAGGAGCAGCTCACTCCTAGAGATAACAGATACACAGATGAACCAATCCATAGTTCACATCCCAACCACTTTAAGACGTTCTTACACTCTCAGCTTCTGTCCTCCACCCAGGACTGTCTACCAGATGGAGAACAGTCTTATGTCCTAGAGCCTGTTGAAACTTCACACCAGTCAACCCCGAGGCCTCCTACTTGGCCACTCCTGCTCCTTCCTGCAAAAACCACAATAAAGCCCCTTGTCCACACTGTTCTCCTACTCCCTTTGTCTCCTGACTGCTTCCCTGGGTTCTGTGTAAAGTGCTATAACTGTTTCTGTTTTTGTGTATTTACCATATCTGATTCAACAAATATTAGGTGCCTTAGAACATGGGCTCAGGTGGCTCCCTGCTCTGGAGAATGGTTACTCTGCCACTGTCTTCTCCAACTCACCATGCTGCCATGCTCCAGTGAAGTTAAGCAAGAGTGCTGCTATCATGCTGAGCCTGACAACCTGTGCCAGGGTAATGGCGTTAGACTCTGAGGACTTTCCAAAGCTATCAAAGCAGAAATCCAGAAACTGCTGAGAGCTTAACATTAAAATAGACTTATAACACATGTGCCAAGGTTCAGGGAACATCGCGGAAGAGAGGGTGGAAAGACTGTAAGAGCCACAGTGTGGGGGCTCACAGAGACATTGTCCCCCCCCCCACAATGACTGACTGCTGCTCTCACAACTTATAACCCATAACCTCGTGGTGAATACCATTAACCCCACTGAGGAGGGCTGACAGTGGAGTGGGGCCAAGGAGGAGGGCAATGATGGTACCAACAGAGTTTCTACTTAAAAAAAAAAACACAGAAAACAAATAGTGGTTCTTGGGACGGTGGAGATGGCTCAGTGGTTAAAGGCTTGCAAAGCCTGACAGCCCAGATTCAGTTCCCAAGTCAGCTACATAAGCCACCCATGTAAGCCAGGCACAAGTGACTGGTATTTATTTGCAATGGCAAGAGGCCACACATATACATATGTACACATACAAATAAATAATCTAAAAACTGGGCTGGAGCAATGGCTTAGCGGTTAAGGCACTTGCCTGCAAAGCCAAAGGACCTAGGTTCAATTCCCAGGACCACATAAGCCAGATGCACAAGGTGGTGCATGCGTCTGGAGTTTGTTTGCAGTGGCTGGAGGCCCTGGCATTCCCATTCTCTCTCTCTCTCTAGCTCTTTCTCTGTGCATCTTTCTCTCTCTCAAGTAAATGAAAAAAAAAAAAAAAAGGGCTGGAGAGATTGCTTAGTGGTTAAGGCACATACCTGTGAAGTCTAAGGACCCAGGTTCAATTCTCCAGGTCCTATGTAAGCCAGATGCACATGGTGGCACGTGCATCTGGAGTTCGTTTGCAGTGGCCCTGGTGTGCCCACTCTCACTCTCTTCTCTCCCACTCTTTCTGTCATAAATAAATAAATAAAACTAAAAAAATCTAAAAACCATAATGGTTCTCAATTAGGGATGATTTTGCTCACTAGAAAATATAGGAAAATATTTGGAGAAGTTTTGGTTGCCACACTGGAGTTGTTGATGCCATGAGTAAAGATCAGGGTTGCTGGGGAACATTCCACAATGTGCAGAGGAGCCTCCCCAACTCCAGCTCAAGATGTCAGTAGTGTTATATTAACCATTTGTATTCTGATGCTGTAACCATTTGATATCTTGCTAATCTGGCCTTTACCAGGAGCAGCTCACTCCTAGAGATAACAGATACACAGATGAACCAATCCATAGTTCACATCCCAACCACTTTAAGACGTTCTTACACTCTCAGCTTCTGTCCTCCACCCAGGACTGTCTACCAGATGGAGAACAGTCTTATGTCCTAGAGCCTGTTGAAACTTCACACCAGTCAACCCCGAGGACTCCTACTTGGCCACTCCTGCTCCTTCCTGCAAAAACCACAATAAAGCCCCTTGTCCACACTGTTCTCCTACTCCCTTTGTCTCCTGACTGCTTCCCTGGGTTCTGTGTAAAGTGCTATAACTGTTTCTGTTTTTGTGTATTTACCATATCTGATTCAACAAATATTAGGTGCCTTAGAACATGGGCTCAGGTGGCTCCCTGCTCTGGAGAATGGTTACTCTGCCACTGTCTTCTCCAACTCACCATGCTGCCATGCTCCAGTGAAGAAAGCTTTTATAAATGTTGACTCAAAAATTTCACTTGATTAATCCCAGCACTTGGGAGGCAGAGGTAGGAGGATCACCATGAGTTTGAGGCCACCCTGAGAATACAGAGTGAAAGTCCAGGTCAGCCTGGGCTAGAGTGAGAAACCGAAAAAAGAAAAAAAATTTTTCACTTGAAGGCTGGAGAGATGGCTCAGCAGTTAAAGGTACTATCTTATAAAAGCCTGTCCATTCAGGTTTGGCCCAGGTTCAAATCCCCATTACCCATGTAAAGCCAGATGCAAAAATGGCATCTAGAGTGCATTTGCAGCAGAAGAGGCCCTGACATGCCCATTCTCTCCCCACTATCTCTTCACAAATAAATAAATATAATAAAAATTCATCCGAATTCTTCAACTTTTTAAACTTTAAGTTGCTATTCACATCATTATTGCCTGACATTTTGTAAATCTCTTTTTTGTGCCTCATACTTCTGTTTTAAATTTTTTTTGGTACTTTTTTAATGAGGGAGAAAGCGGGGTGGGGCAGAGAAGAAGAGAGAATCAGCACTTAGGGCCTCCAGCCACTGCAATCGAACTCCAGATGTGTGTGCCATCTTGTGCATGTGTGCAATCGTGTGCTTGCGTCACCTTGTGCATCTGGCTGACATGGGACCTGGAGAGTTGAACATGGGTCTTTAGACCTTGCGGTCAAGCACCTTAACCACTAAGCCATTTCTCCAGCCCTATTTCTGTTTTTTTTTTTTTTTTTAAGAAAAACTTTTGACAATCTCCAACATGTACACAATGTACCCTAGTCATATCGTCCCATGACCCTCCTTTGTCCCCTTTCCCTATCCCCCTCCTTTGAACCCCTTTTTTTTTTTTTTATTAAGTAGATACTTTGTATAGACACATCATGAATTGGTACCATTTCCCTTCTCCCTACCCCCATGCTACTGAGGGTCCTCCTCAATGCAATTTCTGGTATTCACTATGGGGTTTTAGGTTATGAGTTGTGAGAGCAGCAGTCAGTCATTGTGGGGGATCAATGCCCCCTCTTCCATAAAGTTCCCTGAGTCTTGGTGGGTGTATTTTAAGCCTACGTCAGGGCTGAGCTCTGGATTTCTGTGTTGTTAATTTTGGGTATCCTCGATGACTATTCACAGGTTGTCAGGCTCACCATGGAAGCAGCACTCTCGCCTATCTCACCAATTCCTCTGTGTGAACCCCCTTTTCTTTCCAACTAGTCCCTCTTCTATTTTGATGTTATTTAAGAAATATTTATTTATGTGCATGTGTGTGTGTGTGTGTGTGTGTGTGTGTGTGTGTCCCCATGCTGCATGTGCACCAGGGTCTCTTACTGCTGCAATTGAATGTCCAGATTTATGTGGGTGACCAGCAAATTGAACTCAGGCTGGCAGACTTTGCAAGCAAGCATCTTTAATTGCTGAGCCATCTCCCAGGCCAATGATGTTTATATATATATATTTTCGAGGTAGGGTCTCACTCTAGCTCAGGCTGACCTGGAATTCACTATGGAATCTCAGGGTGGCCTTGAACTCATGGCGATCCTCCTACCTCTGCCTCCCGAGTGCTGGGATTAAAGGCGTGCGCCATCACACCCAGCCTCTATGATGTTATTTTTATTTGTCTTCATATTAGGCAGAACTTGTGCAGGTAGCAACGGCCACTATATGAACATAAATGCAACTACCACTTCATGTCTGGAAGACACCATTCCAAAACACTCTTCTCCATGCTTTGGCTTTTAAATTCTTTCTGCCACTCTTTTGGTATATTAATCATTTTTTTTTTTTTACCTCTAGCTACAAGACTCTTTTCTTCTCAAACTCATCTCATCCCCTTTCAAAATTTACAAATAGTCTATTCATCCTGACCTATTCTGTGTATTTGCCTAGTTCTGATGTTTAATTTTCAGTAATTGTATGTATTTTCAGTTATAAAACTCCATTTATTTGATAATTCTGCTTCTGATAGTATATTATTTCTTTATTTTTGATACAACCTGTGGTGGTTTGATTCAGGTGTCCCCCATAAACTTAGGTGTTATGAATGGTAGGTCCCCAGTTGATGGCAATTTGGGAATTAAAGCCTCCTGGAGGCTTATGGGTATTATAGCAAGATTCTTCTTGCCAGTGTTTGGCACACTCTCCTGTTGCTGTTGTCCACCTGATGTTGGCTAGGAGGTGATACCCACCCTCTGCTGAGGCCACTATTTTCCCCTGCCACCATGGCACTTCCCTTCAAGTTTGTAAGCCAAAATAAACCTTTTTTCCCCTACAAGCTGCTCTTGGTCAGGTGTTTTCAGCAATGCAATCCTGACTGAAACAATAAATTGGTACCAAAAAGTGGGATTATTGCTGCTAGAAACCTGACTGCATGGCTATTGGCCTTTTGAAACTGATTTTCAAGAGGAATGTGGAAGGATTTGAACCTTGTCCTAAGAGATGCCTTGCAGTGATATAAGTACAGCTTGTTGGATCATTTTGGTTAAAAGACCTGAATAAAGTAAGAACTATGGACTGTGAGGTTTGGCTTGTGAGGGTGAGAAAGAATTTTGCCTAAACTGGGCTAGAAGCAGTTGTGTGAGAGGCTTGCTATTATGGCCATGTCCTGAGAACTTGTGCAGGGTTGCTTTGTGTAGAAACAAACTGATGTGAGCAGAGGGATATGGCACAGAAAAAATGAAATCTTTGGGCCGAAACTTCTACCAATTCAGCTGCAATTGTATAAGAGATTACAACCATTCAGACTGGGACAGCTGAACTGCATTAGGACAACAAAGAATGCAGAGTCTTTGAAAGGGTATGAATGCTGAAGGGGTGTACTGTTCTTCAAAGTCTGCTTTATTCTCCCCTCACCTGAACTAACAAATAGGCCCCCCCACCAGGTATTATGGAGTATAAGAAACGTAGGAAAGAGAGGGCCATTGAATTTGCAACACGGTCTTGTATTTTGGAAATGGTCATGGGCATTGTGAAGCAGGCTTGTTGGAGTACCTGCATGGAGATGTGATGGAGCCATGAGAATGAACTGTGGGTTGCAGTGGAGACCCAATGAAGACACCACGACTATGGGATGGCTGTCAAGGAGAGCTGCCGGCCCTGGATGAAGTTTTCTGGGACTGTGAGTAGCCTAGATGGAGGGGCAGAATTCGAACTCCAGAGACTTATTATTGCTTAGAGTTGTTGGACTTGGAGCTACATAGTTTGCCCTGTTTAAATCTTGTATTGGTTGACTATTCCTTTGCTATAGCCAATGGCATCTTCTGCAGTGAGAATGTTTATTCTGTGCCATTATGGGTTTTTGATGTGTTTTTATTTATCTATTTATTTTGGTGTTATGGCTTAGTTAAAAGACCTTGGATAATAAGGATGTTTGAACATCACTGAGATTGATAAAAACTATGGGGACTTTTAAAGATGGACGATACTGTATTTTACATCATGTATATCAGTTTATGGGGGTCAGCGGCAGAATGTGGTGGTTTGATTCAGTTTTCCTCCATAAACTTAGGCGTTCTAAATGCTAAGTCCCCAGCTGAAGGCAATTGGGGACTTAAAGCCTTTTGAAGGAAGTGTATTGTTGGGGTGGGCTTATGGGTATTATAGCCAGCTTCCTCTTGCCAGTGTTTGGCATGCTCTCCTGTTGCCGTTATCCACCTGATGTTGGCCAAGAGGTGATGCCTACCCTGTGTTCATGCCATCGTTTTCCCTTGACATCATGGAGCTTCCCCTCAAGTCTATTAGCCAAAATAACCCCCCCTTTTCTGACAAGCTGCTCTTGGTCTTTTTTTTTTTTTGGTCAAAATGAGAACCTGACTGCAACACAACCTTTTATTGTTTGTACAACTTTTGTTATTTCTGTACATGATAAATCTGTTGTCTGAAGTTTTTGAGAGCTAATTTTGTGTTTGTTATTTTTCTAGACTCTCATAATAGTCACTTCCTTTGTGTATTTTGTAATGTAGGCTCGAGTGGAGGTTCTGAGGCCTATGCTGAGTTTGTGTCCCTCCAGAGAAGATCTGTGCATGTTTCTTCCAGGTGTGCTAGAGACTCTGGTAGTGGGAGGGACACTGTATGCTGATTGGTCAGCTTGTAGTTTCTTATACAGTGCAGGGAATAGAACTAGAGGAGGCTGGAGTGTATACTGGGGAGCTGGCCTGGGTTTTCTTTGCTTCTTCCACCCACCCATAGAGGATACCATCCCTTGGCATCCCAGCTTTCATTTCTCACTCTCTGGATGCTTGTGCCCCAGACTCTAACCCTATCTAATTGTAAGCATTACAGCTGAAGTGATTGAATTACCCTGGAAATAAATACAACTTACCATTACTTATCTAGCTTTTTTTTTTTTTTTTTTTTTTTTTTTTTTTTTTTTTTTAGGTAGGGTCTTGCTCTATCCCGGAATTCACTATGTTGTCTCAGGGTGGCCTCAAACTCATGGAGATCCTCCTACCTCTGCCTCCCAAGTGCTGGGATTAAAGATGTGCACCACCACACCTGGTGCCAGCAATTTTTTTATCCTTTTTTTCCTTCATTCCCACTTCTGAAAACAATACCTTTCTCATCAAGTAGTTCACCCTGGGCCCTTGGCTCCACTTACTGCAGGGCCATTCTGACCTTGTACATTCCTAGCATGGTCCAGTGCCCTCTGTGTGGGAGAAACATACTCGATACTGGGGATAAAGTTCCAGAATAAACAAAACAAGTCCAGAGATTGCTGGAACTGTGGTCAAGTACTGCTCTAAAGGGTGGCTCTACCTGGTCATTCATTTACCCTTTTGAACAATCTTTAGGTCTTTTTTTTTTTTTTTTTGCTCACTCTTTTCCCTTTGCTGCATTTCATGAGCCTTCCCAAGGTCTGCAGCATGTGGTTCCTGCCCACCTGCAACAGCCAACTCTGCTGAAAAACAGATGCTTGCTGTCTCATTTCTTTTATGTCCAAAAACTCAGTCTGGCTTCTGTCATCACAACTTGTTTGAATCTGTCCAGGGGAGCATCCTGCTGAGCGTATAAAGTTACATTTGTCTCTATTACTGATAAGCTGTTAGCACTCAGAGACAGTGGAAAAAAGATGTTAAGAAGGATGTTCTGAGTAGGCTTTTGGACACCTGGCTCTGGGTGAGCATCTTCCCTGTCTCCCTAGGGAAACTAATGCTGTCCTACCTTACAGTTCTTTTCCCAGAAAGACGGTGGCAGCAGCTGAGTGGGAAGGTGGGTCCTCAGAATCCGTGGAGCTGGCATCATGTTGGCTTTTTCCACACCTTTAAAATAATTGAAGAAGAAATGTCTAGAATACTAAAATGTTGTAGAAGATGACGTACCAGCCACGTTTGAGAGAATACAGGAACAAAGGTATAGAAACAGAGGATCCAGGGTAGCTCTTATACACAGCCAAACTACCAGTGCCAGGTCCTGAATAGATAGATAGGTAACTACGTAAAAGTCTGACAGTAAAATCCCTCACCTGCATTACTGCTGAGTAGCTAGCTGACAGCTAATATAGACCTGAAGCCAGAGCCATCCAGCCCAGGGGCAGCCCTCCTGATAAAGAGCAAAGTAGGGCAATCTCTGAGTCCCACTTCTCTGCAGCATCTGACTAGAAGTTCTTCCAAACAACGATCCATGGTGTCCCTCTGACAGCAGAGAGACAACTTCCAGGTAGGTGCCCAGAGGAGACATAGAACTTCAGGTAAAAGTGTTCTGAAGACTTACTCCAGAGGTTTCTGCAACAAACATTTTTAGTGAAATTACAACTCCCATGTCTGTGATCTCTAGCTTGCTACCCACTCCAACATGGCACAGCCATTGCCTGTGTATGAGCCCTTTTCCCAGAGGCTTTCCCCCAGAGTCCAATAGAGAGACTTCCCTTTGTGAGGGAGATTTTCCCAGTTTCCTCTCCCCCTTTTCAGCTTGGCTATGAAGGGGGAGAACTTGTTTTGGTTTGGGTGTTTTCCTGCTTTGCTTTCCCTCTTATCTTAATTCTCCCTATAAGTAACCTCATAATTTACACTTCTCTGAGTCCTCATTTTCAATTCTTTGCTAACGTGAATAAGAACTGGAGACTTGGGAATATTGGCACAGGGCTTCTAATCCCACTAAGATTATCTTCCACACATCGATACTATACAGGGAAGACGAAGAAAGCACCATCTGTGAGAACACACAATAGGATACTCCTCAAGAAAGAAACAGGTGAACAAGTAAGAAACAGGAAAGAATCAATTATGCCTAACATAATAAATCAGCAACCTCTTGAGCAAAAATAAACTTAATGATAGAAATCATGATTGAGCCAGGCATGGTAGCGCACGCCTTTAATCCCAGCACTTGGGAGGCAAAGGTAGGAGGATCACCATGAGTTTGAGGCCACCCTGAGACTACATAGTGAATTCCAGGTCAGCCTGGCTAGAGTGAGTCCCTACCTCAAAAATCACATGATTATCTCAATTGATACAGAAGAGGTATTCAACAAAATCCAACAATACTTCATGATGAAAGTCCTGGACAAAGGAGGAATAGATGGAACTTAACACAAAATAATAAAAGCCCACGGCCAATAATATTATATTGATTGGACAAAGACTGAGGCCATTTTTTCTAAAATCAGCAATGAGACAAGGATACCTACTCTCACCATTTGTATTCAATGTAAAGTTCAAAGTCCTAGCTAGAACAATAAGATAAGAAGACATAATAAAATAGGAGCTGGGTATGGTGGCACACACCTTTAATCCCAGTACTTGGGAGGCAGAGGTAGGAGGATTGCTATGAGTTTAAGGCCAGCCTGAGACTACAGAGTGAGATCCAGGTCAGCCTGGGCTAGAGTGAGACCCTACCTCAAAAAAAAAAACTTAAAAAAATTAAAATAGGAAAGGAAGAAGTCAAACATCAAACTATCCTTATTTGCAGATGACATGATTCAGTACTTTAAAAGACCCAATAGAATCTACAATAAAATTCCTAGAGCTAATAAATACTTTCAGTAAAGTTTCAAGATACATGTCAGCACACATCAACAGAGAATATTTGACAATGGGAAGACCTTCCATACTTCTGGATTGGCAGAATTAACATAATGAAAATTCATGTTGTGGCCATAGGACATTGAGAAATCAAGCTGGAACTGAGATGGAAGCCAGCTTCCTGCTGGCTAGCTGGCATAGTACTGGGAAGTGCTATGTTAGCTGCTAGGGGTGAAAAGTCACCAACAATCTGAACAATCAGTGAATCTTGCAAGCTACAAAATCAACCACTCAGGCAAGATGTACCCACAGGTGCAATAATGACACATACGTTATGGGGATAACCAACTGCTCTATGACTGGATTTGAGGCCCTCTTGGTGGGAGGGAATTCATGCCTGGTACTGAAAACCGAGTATAAAGCCTATGGCTTTGAAGGACTTAGTCCCTAGTGGAAAGTTGTCAGTGGTCTTTGGCTAAAAGGTTATGTTATGCCCATCAAAATGCCTTATAAATGTATATGTTTATACCCTTTGTTTAATGCTGTTTTCACTTTTGCTTAGAGACTCTTGTTTTTACAGATGGCAGTGAATACTAGAGAGACACAAGACACAAAATATGAGAAGAGAAATCCCAGTGCTTAGCACCAGACGTGTCACCTTTATCATACTCACCCAGGCTTATGGAACATTGTAGAGGAAGTGGCTAGGGTCCAGACTTAATAAAAAGGAAAAAGTGAGCTGAGCACCAGTATTCATTTCTCTGCTTCCTGACTGCAGTTTCAATGTGACCATTTGCTGCACATTCCCACCACCATGACCTCCCAGCCACGCTGATACTAAGCCAAAATAAATCCTTCCTTCCTTAAGTTGCTTTTGTTGGGTGTTTTTGTACAGCCACAAGAAAAGTAACTAACACCAATAGGTTTCCTGTCCTAAGCCTGGAATTCCAGAACCTTTGAGCCAACCAAAGAACCAGGTCCTCTCCTTTCAGTGTCTGGTTTGCTAAGGATAGAATAAATCAGGAAGAAACCTCTGGAGAAGTTGTGTCTCTGGACCTGTGATGCTGGATGCACCTATAGCTGTGTTTTGTCTTTTACAAATATCATACCTGAACTAATGGTAGGAGGGCAGACTCCCCTCCTTTACTGCAAATTGGGCTCTTGGTATTTTTGTGCTTTCTATTTCTTTTAAAAAGAGATTTATTTTTATTTCTCTATTTATTAGTGACACAGAGAGCAAGAGAATGGGCATACTAGGGTCTGTAGCCATTGCAAGCAAACTCCAGGTGCATGCACCACCATGTGCATCTGGGACCTGGAGAATCGAACCTGGGTCTTTTTGCTTTGCTAGCAAGTGCCTTAACTGCTAAGCCATCTCTCCAGCCCTTTGCTTTCTACTTTTTTCATGCTGATGTGAAGATGTGACACTGGCTATCTGGTCCTGCCATGCTTTCTCTACTATGATGAACACTTCCTCTCAAAACTGTAAGCCAAAATAAGCCCTTTCCCTCCTTAAGCTGCTCCTGGAGGGTATTTTGTTCTACCAAGGAGAAAGTAATAGATATAATAAACATTACCACTGTTCATCTCTTAAAATTTTTCATCTTCCTTGAAACTATGCCCATTTTACTAATTCCACGATTCTTTTCCAAGCCTTTTGAAACCACCAACCTATTGTCTGTCTCTATGACTACTCTAAGCATTCATATAAAAGGAATCACAGTTTCTTTCCTTTTTGGTTACCTTTGTTTTCGTGTCACTTATGTCATATGTTGTATGCCAGAACTTCTTCCTCTTTTAAGGCTTAATAATATTCTACTATATGTATATACCACATTTTATTTATCCAATTATCTACTAATGAACATCTGGGTTATGTGTACTCCTTAACTATATGGAAATCATGCTGCTATGAATATGGTGTAAAATACCTACTTGAATTTCTTCTCTAGTTCTTTTAGATATATGCCTAGTAAGTGGAATTGGTGGGTAAAACAGACCCATATTTTTATTTACTATTATTTTAAAATATTTATTTACTTATTTATTTGAGAGAGATTGAAAGAAAGAGGCGGGGGATGGGGATAGGCACAACAAGGCATCTTGCCATTGCAAATGAACTCCAGATGCATGTGCCACTTTGTGCATGTGACTTTACGTGGATACTGGGGAATCAAACCTGGGCCATCAGACTTTGCAAGCAAGTGCTTTACCTGCTGAGTCATCTCTCCACCCCCTTCCCCCACCATGCTTTTTAAATAAGAAATCATTTTAATACTACAAAGGAAGACTTAAAAGCCACGTATGAAGATCTTTAAAGCCTATATTATTCAACAAGTTCTACAAACCTGTCCTGTTTCTAATCTCTTTCTTCAGCTCCCACCTCCTCGCCTGTTCCTACTCTTATCCTCTATTCACAGGAATCCTGTTGCTTGAGGCCCCTGCATGGTATGTGTGTGTCCTTCTGTAGCAGACAGCTTCAAGTTTGCTGAGATGAACTTCCTGCTCTTACAGGACCAGGCAAGAGAGAGAGAAAGCAAAAAGCCACAAGCCACATAGCACAGCACACTTCAGGAACTCCACCTAGGCACACTTTGTATATCTTTAGATTGAAATCTCATACCCACCACCACACCTTAAGATCCTCCCAGTGACACTGCCTCCAGCCAGATGGCTGCAGATGCAAACTACAAACTAATAACACTGAATATATTGGGGGACATTTATTCAAACTACCACACCTCCAATCCTGAGTTCATCTCTGCACCTTGGTGGTACCACATAATCTTCCAAGGTCTCTCCAGGCATCTCCACTGCTGGCTGTATGGTAGCTTGGACATTATGAAAACATTTGCAGCTCAGATCGAATCACCACATATGTCCTTTAGATGCATAATCAGGTTCAAAAGAAAACAAGGGGATCACTCTAAGTGTCTAGAGTGAAGAGCAGGCTGTCTTTCCAAGCCCATTCTCATTAGGTCACAGACTTGATTCCCTGTTGTGAAGCAGCTCTGTAGCTAGAGTTGGTTGGAGGTGAATGGAGCTTGGGGAAGGAGACTGACAAGCTAATTAATTGTTCAGCTGCCCACAGCCCTCTGAGGATGGTTTGTACTGTCACCTCACCTGCATACTTTTACTGAAGTCACCTCCTCTTGGGGGTCCTCATCTCTCTGGCAGGGACCATCTGCCTGAGAAAAAACCTTGGTACAGCTGAGTCTCCACCCAGAATCGATCTGTATGTGACAATTTGTTACTCTTAGGTCACAGGAACCTTGGTTCACAAAGAGCCACCTGGGCCTTTGTGAGGAAGTAGCAATCTGGGAAACTGGCCACTATGCATTCTCCAAATTCCACAGCTGCTGGAGCTGACCTGAGAGAGGCTCTCTTCTGGTTTTTGTTGCTTTGGCAATTGACAGTGTGTACCTCTTTGTGAGGAACATCTTACTAGAAATCTCATGCCAGGGGCTGAGGAGATAGCTTGGTTTATTAGATTAAAGTGCTTGCCACCCAGGCTCCCCAGCCCCCATGAAAAAAAAATAAACAAAAGAAAAAAGAAGAAAAAAAAGAAACTTCACGTTGACTCTCTGTAACCTCCTAAATTGTCAGAGGTAAGACCAACAGAATCAAGAATAGATGCTAAAGAGACACTTGTCATCCTGGGAAAAAGAGACTTAGCTTGACCAGGTGGCAAGTGATAACATGTAACAGTGTCTTCTGTGTGTCAGGCCCTGTTTTAATCCTTCCAACAATGCACTGAGGTAGGCATTTTCCTATTGTCTTTTTGTGGCTGAGGAAATAGAGAGGTTAAGTAATTTGGCAAAGGTCATGAGATGAATGATTCTGTGAGGATTTAAGCTCTGCATGCCATTAATCATTCCATCCTGTTGCTCAAGGGTCAGAAAAGACACTAACAAAATGGAAGACACCAAGTGCACACAGAAACTCAATGTGCAGTTGGTGCGATCAGCACCCTACAGAGTTCATAGCAGAGGAGGACCAGGCTTTGGACTGCAAAGCAGGGAGCCGCCTGAACAGCCAGAAATTTCTAGAGCCAGAGGAACCAGATGAGTGGTAAGAGCATCCTGATTTGAAGACACTCTTTGTCCATATAGATCTATATACATCTAGTCAGGAATTTCTTGTCTCCAGGCATTTGGAAAGATTCATCAGATCCTGACAGTGATTGCTCCAAGTGCACTAGACTTCACTACTAGCGTGGCACTGCCTTCCTTTCCATAGCACCCATTTCTAGCATTCCTGTTACTACCATGCAGCACTCTTCAGTGTGCTCTTTGTGAGAAGCTGCTTCTTGACCTTTCTCCTTCTTCTCCTCTTCTTCCTCCTCCTTCCTATTCTTTCTATTCCTTCTTCTTTTCCCTCCTTGTCTTCTTCTTTCCTTCTTCATTTTTTTTTTTTTTTGAGGTATGGTCTCACTCTGGTCCAGGCTGACCTGGAATTCACTATGTAGTCTTAGGGTGGCCTTGAACTCATGGCGATCCTCCTACCTCTGCCTCCCGAGTGCTGGGATTAAAGGTGTGCACCACCATGCCCGGCTTCCTTCTTCATTTTTATCATCATCATCTTCTCTTCCCCTTCCTCCCTTCCTTTTTTCATGTGAAATTTTAGGGTTCAATATTACCTGAAAAAAGGCTTTTCTACTGAACAGAAATAATCGGTCCCAACTGCATTGTGTGTGTGTGTGTGTGTGTGTGTGTGTGTGTGTGTGTGTACCAGGCGCTGCTCTGGATACCCTAGACTGTTGTGAGGCACAGAGAGAAAAGTGTGTGAATTGTTGATGAATAAATCTTGCACCTTCTCTGTGTTCTACAGTTGGACATGATCAGAGGGAGGGATAAGAAGAAAATAAACAGAATTAGACCTTCACATGTATCATTTTTCCTTGGTGACTTAAATTTGTTGGGAGTGGGGTAAGAAATGAGATGGAGAGACAGGAGGGCAAGGACAGAGATAGGAGAGGCAAAAGGTAGATCAGAGAAGTCTGGGGCTCTCACCTGAGGGCAGAGGAGGCCGTGCCCACTCAATGAAGGGGTGGCGGTGATGAATGACATCTCTCTGGCACTTCTCCACATCCCCATTCTGTTCAATCATGTCCACAATTTCCTGTATCCATGTTGTCCCTGAGGGGAGAGGAATGAGAGGTAGAAACCTGTTAATCTTTGCTAAAGTATCCTGAATATGGGATGCGGAGCCTGGTGGTATTGGCTTTCATCTCCTCTCTGGCCAGGATCCCATTAGCCGAGACAGGTGGACTTTGGATCTCTGGGGAGAGTGGAATAGCAAAGACACAGCTCACAGCTGCCCACAGATAGTGTATGGCAGAAGCCAGATTGTCCCTGTCTCTCTGTATAATCACCTGATTTAGGGTAGGTACAGATGAGGAGGTCATCTGGCTTGGCCTCAAAAGTCTGGATCTTGCTCCAGTTATCCACAGTTGTAGCCTGCAGGAGGATCCCTGATACCTCTTTCAGTTTTACATCTTTGCTCAATTCTGGGATTGGGGCCATAGTGTCACAGGGTGGAAGCTCCCTAAGGAAAGAGAACAAAGCAGATTTAAAAAAAAAAACACTAGTAAAATATATATAACTTAAAACAACTATTTTAACATTTAAAAAATTTTAACATTTAAGTGTACAGTTCAATGACATTAATTACATACACACTGTTGTGCATCCATCATTACTTTCCATCTTTAGAACCTTTCCACCTTCCCAGATGGAAACTATATGCATTAAACACTCAGTGCCCTTCTCGCTCCCCAAGTCTTTGTCAACTAGCACTCTTATTTCTAACTCTGAAATCTAGATGCTTTATATAAGCAAATAATATTTGTCCTTTAGTGACTGGCTTATTTTTATAGAACTTAATGTCTTCAAGGTTCAGTAATGCTATGGCATGTTATAGGCTTTCCTTTCTACTTAAAGCTAATATTGCATGCTCACATACACAATATTTTATTTAGCCATGGATATTTGGGTTGTCTCTACTTTTTGGTTATTGTGAATGATACTGCTACAAATATGTACAGATATTTCTCTGAGTTCCTGTTATTCATACTTTTGATTATATGCCCCAAAGTACAATTGCTGGAACATATGTTTCCATGGGTATTTATGTATATATGACTAAGGTGCTCATGAGTATGTGTATGCATGTTCACACATATATGCAGGAGCATGTGTGTGTGTGTGTGTGTGTGTGTGTGTGTGTGTGTGTGTGTGTATACTATATTTATTGAGGCAGGGTCTTTCACTTAACCTGAGCCTTGTTTATTTGGCTAATCTAATTCCAGGAGGTCCTCTGTCTCCCAAGTGCTGGGATTATAGGTAGTATGCCATACCCAACCAACATTTACAATAAATGCTGGGGTTTCAAACTCCAACCGTCATGCTTGTATGGCAAATGCTTTATCCACTGAACCATCTCCCCAGTTCCCTGTTTATGGTTTGTGAGAAACTATTAAAGCATTTCCCCAGTGGCTGCATCATTTCAGATGTCCACCAGTAGTACTTAACTGTTTCATTTCTCTAAATTGTCACTGACACTTAATATTTTCTGTTTTAAATGGTCATCCCAACTGATTTGATTTGCATTTCCCCAGTGACTGTGAAGGTGAACATCTTCCCATGTGTTTATTGGCCATTTATACTTCATCTTTGTAAAAATGTCTATTAGATTCCTTTGCAAATTTTGGATTGGTTGTTTGTTTCTGATTGTTATACCAAGAGAAGTCTTAATTGTACAAAAAGAAGAGGGCAGGAGGAGTGAGCCACTATTGCTCAAGAATAATGGCTTCCTTGATTCCAGATGACAGTTATTACCATTGCTAACAAGGCAATGATAATAGTTACAAATTAACATTTAGCAAATACTATCACATGCTGGGGTGAGTGCTTATATACATGAACTAATTTTAATTCCTGAATAATTTGAGCCACAGAACATTACAGGTGAGGAGTCTTTATGTAACATTAAATGGTGTATAGTCATTAAACAAAGGAAGCTAGCCTGGCCACTCCAGAGAGTGAGGGAGATGACAAAGTGTCCAGCCTGGCTAGGCTAGTGTTTTTTTTTTTTTTTTTTTTTTTTTTTTTGGTTTTTCAAGGTAGGATAGCTGACCTTGAATTCACTATGTCATTATGTAGTCTCAGGGTGGCCTTGAACTCATGGCGATCCTCCTACCTCTACCTCCGAGTGCTGGGATTAAAGGTGTGAGCCACCATGCCTGGCTTTAGTTTTTTTTTTTTTTTTATTTGAGAGAGAGAGAAAGAGAGAGAGACTGAGACAGAGAGAGGAAGGAGAGAGAGAGAGAGAGAGAGAGAGAATGGGTGCTCCAGTGGCCTCTTAGCCGCTGTAAATGAACTCCAGATGTGTGTGCCCTCTTGTGGGCAAGCACAACATTGCATTCTTGCCTCACTTTTGCATCTGGCTAAACGTGGGACCTGGAGATGGAATTGGTGTTCTTAGGCTTGGGAGGCAGGTGCCTTAACCTCTAAGCCATCTCTCCAGCCCTGGCCAGGCTAGTTTTCATGGTGGCTTTGGCTACCAGAAAGAGTTGACTCCTTAGAGTAGAGACTATGCTTTCAGAAAATGAAAAACAAGTTATCCCTGAGACTTTTGAAATACAAGCAGCAGCTATGATTATATCAGAGAGGGTAGACTTTGGATGATATTCCAAGTCTCTAATGTATCACCTTCAGGAGGGAAGGAGTATAATATCATCTGGTCAGGTCTCTTTACAGAGCTCAGGCTGGTCTAGAACTCATTATGCACCCAGGTTTGCCTTGAACTCGCAATCCTTTACTGCTCAGTGATGGGCTTGCAGCTGTGTGTCACCATGCTCAGTTTGGAGCACTAATACTTCTTGTGAGGTCTTTCATAGGTTTCCCCCTTCTCTTTTAATTCATCCCATAATTTTAACAGGAAGAAATCCTTATCACCATTAGAAATGTGAGAAGGCTGAGGGTCATATGACTTGCTCAGGATTGCAGCCAGCATCTGTCCACAAATCCAACCATCCTTCCTTTAGCATTGTCTCATTATAAGTTGGGAGTATTCATGTATGTATTGAAAAACAAAGCAAAACCCAAATCAACAACAACAAATACCCTTGCAATAAGCCTGCAAGGGAAAGCATATCACTCAAGAATTACTATTAATTGATGTATCTCTGTCCTGTTCAGGCAAACGCCTCAACTACTGAGCCATCTCTCTAGATCCTCTCTGTCCTTTTCAAATGAAGATTATGATATGCAGAATAATATTTTGCATTGTTTTCTACTCAGTAATAAAACCATGAATGCACACTATGAAATCTAGAGGGTGGTGCGGCAGTGTATTGGCCAGAGGGAAGCATGTGAGGGTCCTGTGATCACAACTGATACTGCAGCGGCTGTGAGCAGCTGGAGGTTAGGCATACTCAACACACTTTAGACCCATGCTATTTCCCACTTTTGGTGGGCTTGTCAGGATGTAACCCCACTGTAAGTCAAGAAGCATAGGTGTGGAAGGGCACCCGGAGACCAACGGGGCACACACAGCATGTAAGTGTGAGAGAGGAGGAGAAGCCACCCAAATCTGCTGCCAAGGACTTGCTGTTCACTGTACAGTGGTTGCTGCCCCCATCCTGCTGTCTGGGGGACCACACAGAGCAGTTGGGACCTGGCTGAAGCTCTAGGGAAGGAGGTGCAACAGAAGGGTGCAGACAGCAGGTGGTTCTGGGGAGTAGAGGGCTCTGGAGCTCCCAGAAGACAAATTTCAAGTCCTTCTCACCTTCTGCTGCGACCCCTTCTTGCAGGGCTATATTAGAGTGTGGTTCCTGCCATTTGTGGAGTATGGCAGATGGACACATAAACTCTCCCTGAGCAGTTGCCTTTCAGGAACACTTAACATGACTAAAGACTAAAAATAAACCAAGAGTTAGACAAAACATTTCATTTAAGCTGTATTCTTACCTTCAGGCTCTAGCTGAGAGTCTGCAGTTCCAAGGTCCTTCTAGGGATTCAGTGGACACAGAAAGTACATTCCAAGGAAGCAGGGCAGTACTTCCTGTGTGTGGCGGCCCCAGAGGCTCAAATTATATCTGTGCCAGAGGTACCTGACCTTTAGCAGGTAGCAGGCACTTGGGGAGGTTCTCATGTCAGTGTAGTCAGCTAGAGCCATAACTGACCGGTAATGATTTCCAGAAACAAATCCTGTCACCTGCCCAATGAGTGAGGAAACACTCCTCATTGTATAGTGATTGCTCAACTGCAGCCCCTACCATTCTGTAAATCTCTCTCATGCTCCTGCAGACTCAAGGCTATTTGGATAAATGCATGGAGATGAACATTATTCCTTCCTCTGTGATCACTGACTGCCCCACTGTGCCTCAGCTTCTATATTTCTGATCTGAATAAGCATTCCAAGGATCAAAGAGTATTTCTTTTTTTTTTTTTCCCTTTTTTTTTTTTTTTTTTTTTTTTTTTGTGCTGAGGACCAAACTCAGGTATTGCTCTAGGCATGTGTCCTACCACTGAGCTAAATCCTTAACCCATAAGAAGCGATTTATTGATGATGACTTTAACTCCTGAATATTTGAATTCTCTCTTTTTAAAAATATTTAAAAATTTTTATTTACGAGAGAGAGAGAGGGAGAGAGTGGGAGAGAGAATGGGTGTGTCAGGGCCTCTAGCCACTGTAAATGAATTCCAGATGCACACACCACCTTGTGTATATGGTTTACATGGGTCCTGGGGGACGGAACCTGGGTTCTTTGGCTTTGCAGTCAAGTGCCTTAAGCACTAAGCCATCTCTCCAGACCCCTCTCTCTTTTCCAGGTAAAGTCTCATTGTAGCCTAAGCTAACCTGGAATATGTCCTGTTTGAGGTTGAGCACACAGTAGTCACTTATTTTTGGCAATTTTGCATCTAGCAAAAAGAGGTCACTATTTTATTTATTTTTTGGTTTTTTTGAGATAGGGTCTCACTCAATCTTAGGCTGACCTGGAACTCACTCTGTAGTCTCAGGGTGGCCTCAAACTCATGGCAATCCTCCTACGTCCACCTCCTGAGTGTGCCACCATGCCTGGTCCTCTCTCTTTTTTGATAATTAATATTTATTAAACGTATTTGATAACTAATATTTCCAGGTTAGAACTGCTATAGTTTGGGTATTGTACATATATTCTTGACAATTTTGTACATATGTGATGTAATTTTATCATATTCACTCCCCATTGTCCTTTCTTCTCCCCCTTCCACTCCTACTAGTTCCAACTAGCACCTTTCCTACTTTCCTGTCTTTTTTTTCCTGTGATCTATTGAGTTTAATTAAGTTATTGTCATGAGCATGGTTGGGGGGGTTACACTTAGCAGTGGCTATTCCACTGTAGAAAATGACTCCCCCTCCTGAGGAATAATTAATTACCAATAGCTCCTTGGGGAAGGATGGGACATCATGAGCCCCTTCCCATCCATGATGGAATGGTGACAGGCCTAATCTTGTGTAGGTCTTGCGCAGGTAAACCCAGATACTTTGAGCTCATGAGTGCAATGATCTTGACAGTCTTCTTCACAAAGTTTCTGTGTTAAAGGCTTGGACCTTAGGTTGGTGCAGTTGAGGGGGGAGTAGAAGGAGGAGGAGCCTAGTAGGAAGTTTTAGGTGACTGGTGGTCCTTGGAGGGGATTGTGGAGTGATGATCTCTTGTTTTCTGTGGGGTGAGCAAGTTTCTTCTGCCACATACTCTCACCATTAGCTTCCTTTCCACAAGCCCCAAAGCAATGGGGCGAACTAACCATGGACTGAAACCTCTGTAACTGTGAGCCAACCAAAGCTTTCCTTCTTTTTAAGTTGATCTTTTTTCAGTATTGCTTAGTGATGGAATCGTGACTAACACAGTAACCAAGGCAAGATGAGGAGTCTGTTTTAAACTTTGTAAATTACATAAGATACACACACAAATGTACAAATTAGATGAGTACAGCTTGATAAAAATGTCCCAGGTGCATAAGAACAGCCAGAAGAAGTGATGGACATAATCACAACCTTGGTAATTTCTTCCTTTCAAAGTCATCCCTACTCTGATCTCTACATTACTAACTAGTGTTACATATTTGTGAACATTATATTATATTGAGCCAGATGAAATATTGGTATTTAACTGTTTTACTCTTAAAAGTACAATTTTTTAAAATTAAAATTTTTTTTTTTTTTTTAATTTTTGGAGAGAGACATAGAGAAAGACAGAGAGGGAGAGGGAGACAGATAGACAATGGGTGCGCTAGCAGTCTCTCAGCTGCTGTGAACGAAATCCAGATGTGTGTGCCCCCCCCCTTTGTGGGCAAGTGTGGCATTGCGTCCTTGCGTCACTTTACATCTGGCTAAATGTGGGACCTGGAGATTGGAACCCGGTTCTTAGGCTTAGCAGGCAGGCGCCTTAACCACTAAGCCATCTCTCCAGCCCAAAACTACAATTTTATTTGGTTCAATTTAATGTAGATAAGATAAAATGAAATTATACTATCCTTGTAGCTATCTTTTGCCCCAAATTGTGTTTGTGGCTCTTTTAGGCTGCTACATGTATAAATATGAATTTTGCATTTTATTTTAGTTTGTTTTACAATTGCATTGCAAGAGGGTAAAACATGAGGCTATGCGATGGAGGCTTATCATAGTTTGTCTGCTATATTAGATGTGCAGATACTCAGCTTGGTTGACTTACCCACGCTACATACTGGTGACAACAGATAATGAACAACTTGAAACTATATCACTCTTAGCATCATAAAGCATCAAATACCTAGTGATAAATCTAAAGCAGCATGTGTTACACTGCTATGCAAAAAGCTACATGACCTATAGGATAAAGTCAAAAAATTTCAATAAATCAGGCTAGAGAGATGGCTTAGCAATTAAGCACTTGCCTGTGAAGCCTAAGGACCCCAGTTTGAGGCTCAATTCCCCAGGACCCACGTAAGCCAGATGCACAAGGTCGCACATGCATCTGGAGTTTGTCTGCAGTGGCTGGAGGTCCTGGCATGCCCATTCTCTCTCTCTGCCTCTTTCTCTTTCTGTCTGTTGCTAATAAATAAATAAAAATAAAAACAAAAATTAAAAAAATTGAATAAATGGTGGGATATACCATTCTAAAACATTATAAATCTCAGTCATGTGGGGCTGGGGAGATGGCTCAGAGGTTAAGAGCTCTTCCTACACAAGCTTGAGCAACTGAGACTGCTCATGTTCCATTCCCTAGCACTTATATAAACAGGTGGGTGTGGCCACACATGTCTAAAACCCTAGTCAGGGGGCAAAGACAGGAAAATTGCTGGGGCTTGCTGATGGGTAAAATACCAACAAACAAATTTAAAAAATCCCAGCAAAAATGGCAGCTCAGCTCTAGGTTGAGTGAGAGACTTGGTCTCAAGGAAACAGATAGATGAGCAAAAAGAGGATGACATCTGACATTCTCCTCTGCTTCCAATTGAGTGTGCACAGGATGTACATACACATGTGCACACATATGTGCATACACACACATGCAGTACATTACACAGCGCACCACACATACTCTACACACACACATACACACACACAGAAATATCAATAATGTAAAGATGAAATTGAGCCTGAATCTACATAGTCTTTGTAAAACTTGTCAGCATTATTTTTTCTACACTAGAATTGAGAAGCTAAAATTAAAAAAAAATTTATTGACAACTTCTATACTTACAGATAATAAACCATGATATTTTCCTCCCCTCCCCCTATTCCTCTTCAGAACTCCACTCTCCATCACATCCCCTCCCTCTCTCCATTAGTCTCTCTTTTAATTTGATATCATCATCTTTTTCTCCAGTTATGAAAGTCTTGTGAAGGTATTGCTAGGCACTGCGAGGTCATGGATCTCGAGGCTAATTTCTGTCTGGACACTTGCATTGTAAAGAGTAGGTAGTATCCTTCCTTTGGCTCTTACATTCTTTTCGCCCATTCTTCAACAATGGAACCTGAGCCTTGGTGGGTGTGACAGAGATGTTTCAGTGCTGGACACTCCTCCTTCCCTTCTTCTCAGCACTATATTGCCTTTTCGGTCATCCTAGTGGTCACCTCCATCTGAAAAGAGAAGCTTCTCTAACCAGAAGTGAGAGTAGCATTAATATGTGAATATGGATATTAAGTGTAGTGCTTTTAGGGCAGTTTGGTGAGAATAATATATACATTTAGCCAGACAAGAGCAGGCTTTATACCCCTAAGGCTCATGATCTCCCCTGCCATAGACTTTTGATTAAGTTTTTTCAGTACCAGGCATTCATTCCCTCCCAGAGAGTGGGCCTTCAGTCCAATTAGGGAGCAGCTGGTTTCCCCAAGAGCAAACATGCCACTATTGCACCCATTGGCTATTGGGCTTGCCTGGCTAAACTTGAGGTTTCCAATGTCCACTGTTTTCACCGCTGTTGATTTCTGTCTCCCATATGGCTGCATGCAATGCAGCTTTTTCCAGCTTTTAGTTGGCTGGTCTACAGGGAGAAGGTTTTCTGCTCAGCACCAGCTTGCTTTCTCAGTGACCTTGCTGCTCAGGCAAGAGAGGTCTTCAGCAATAGCGTCTTACCATCTGTTTCTCAAGGGAAACCAAGGGCCTTGGCAATAGCCTTTAATGTATTGGAGGCTACAGGGTTCTCCCTGGCCAACAACTAGCTGGAAGGTATCCCATCCCTGGCACTGAAAATTTTCTAGTAACAATCTATAGCTTTTGGATGTGCCATTATTCAAAAAAGTAGGTTTACATAAGTCTTTTTGAGAATATCTTGAATTTTGATTGACCCTCCCCCCGCTCTTCTTTTATACATTCTCTTCCCCTGGCCTTGCTTAGGCCTTTCCCCTTCCTGTAATCTGTTCTTCTACATATGTGCAATACCATCCCCTTAAGTCCTTCCCTCTCCTCCCTCCCTTACAGCCTTTTTCCAGCTTACTGGCCTCTGCTACCAATTTTTGGTTCCAGCTCACACACAAGTCTCTACATTTGTAGCTAGGATCCACATATGAGAGAGAACATGCAATGTTTGGCTTCCTGAGACTGGGTTAACTCACTTAGTATAATCCTTCCCAGATCCATCCATTTCCCTACAAATTTCATAATTTCAGTTTTTCTTTATTGCTGAATAGAACTCCATTGTGTAAATGTACCACATCTTTATTATCCATTCATATGTGGAGGGACATCTAGGCTGGTTCCATTTCCTAGCTATTGTGAATAGAGGGCAGCAATAAACATGGTTGTGCAAGTATCTCTAAGGTAGTGAGAAGAGTCCTTCGTATATATGCCTAGGAGTGCTATAGCTGGATCATATGGTAATCTGTTTTTAACTGTCTCAAGAACCTCCACACTGATTTCACAATGGCTGGACCAGATTACATTCCCACCAACAGTGTAGAAATGTTCTTCTTTTTCTGCATCCCTGCCAACACTTGTCATTTGTTTTCTTGATGGTGGCCATTCTGACAGGAGTGAGATGGAATCTCAAAGTAGTTTTAATTTGCATTTCCCTGATGGCTAAGGAAGTAGAACACTTTTTTAGATGTTTAGATGCCATCTGTATTTCTTCTTCTGCGAACTCTCTGTTTAGTTCCATAGCCCATTTTTTAACTGGGTTGTTTGATTTCTTCTTGTTCTGTTTTTTGAGTTCTTTGTATATTCTGGATATTAATCCTCTGTCAGATGTATAGCTGGCCAAGATTTTCTCCCATTCTGTAGGTTGTCTCTTTGCTCTATTCAGTGTCCTTTGCTGTACAAAAGCTTTGCAATTTCATGAGATCCCAGTGGTTGATTAGTGGTTTTATTTCCTGAGCAATTGGGGTTATATTCAGAAAGTCATTGCCTATGCCTATGTTGAAGGATTTCCCCTACCTTTTTCTCTATCAGTTTCAGAGTTTCAGGTCTGATATTAAGGTCGCTGATCCACTTGGACTTGATTCTTGTGCATGGAGACAGACAAGGATCTATTTTCATCCTTCTAAATATAGATATCCAGTTTTCCCAGCATCACTTGTTGAAGAGGCTATCTTTTCTCCAATGAATATTTTTGGCATTTTTTCAAAATTCAGGTGGCTATAGTTGCCTGGATTAATATTTGGGTCTTCTATTCTGTTCCATTGATGTACATGTCAGTCCTTGTGCCAGTACCATGCTGTTTTTGTTACTATTGCTTTGTAATATAACTTAAAATTAGGTATGGTGATACCACCAGCCTGATTTTTGTTGCCCAAAATTGTTTTGGCTATTCTAGGTTTTTTTTGTGTGTGTGTCTTCCAGATGAATTTTAGGATTGTTTTTTTCTTTTTCTGTGAAGAATGCTATTGGAATTTTAATGGGAATTGCATTAAATGTATAGATTGCTGTTGTTAAGATTGACATTTTCACAATATTGATTCTTCCAATCCAAAAACATGGGATGTCTTTCCATTTCCTTGTGTCTTCTGCAATTTCTTGCTTGAGTGTTTTAAAGTTCTCATTGTAGAGATCCTTCACTTCCTTGGTTAAGTTTATTCCAAGGTACCTTATTTATTTATTTATTTATTTATTTATTTATTTTGAGGCAATTGTGAATGGGAGAGATTCCCTGATTTCACCCTCTGCATGCTTGTTGTCAGCATATAGAAAAGCTACTGATTTCTGTGTGTTTATTTTATTTTTTTAATTTTTTATTATTTATTTATTTATTTGAGAGAGAGTGATACAGAAATAGGCAGATAGAGAGAGAGGGAGAGAGAATGGGTGTGCCAGGGCCTCCAGCCACTGCAAATGAACTCCAGATGCGTGCACCCCCTTGTGCATCTGGCTTACGTGGGTCCTGGAGAATCGAGCCTGGAACCGGGGTCCTTAGGCTCCACAGGCAAGCATTTAACCGCTAAGCCATCTCTTCAGCCCCGTGTGTTTATTTTATATCCTGCTGCTTTGCTAAAAGTGTTTATCAGCTCTAACAGTTTGCTGGTAGAGTCTTTAGGTATGTTGTATTTGATCTCTTCTATTCCAATTCGTATCCCTTTTATTAGTGTCTCTTGCCTTATTGCTATAGCTAAGACTTCCAGTACTATATTAATAAAAGTGGGGAAAGTGGACACCCTTGTCTTGTTCCTGAATTTATTGGAAAAGCTTCAATTTTTCCCCCCATTTAGTATTATGTTGGCTGTAGGTTTGTTCTAAATAGCTTTTATTTTGTTGAGATATGTTCCTTCTATTCCCAGTTTCTGTAATACTTTTACCATGAAGGGATGCTGGATTTTGTCTAATGCCTTTTCTGCATCTATTGAGATGATCATGTGATTTTTGTCCCTCAGACCATTTATGTAGTGTATTACATTTATGAATTTGCGTATGCTGAACCATCACTGAATCTCTGGGATAAAGCCTACTTGGTCAGGGTGAATAATCTTTCTGATATATTCTTGTATTCTGTTTGCCAATATATATATACTTTTTCCAGAGCTTGGGCCTATTGAGTCCAACAAGTATTTACTGAATGCCTGTTATATGCTAAATATTCCAGGGACATGAGACACATCAGAGAATAGAACAAGGAACCCTGCCCTCATGGATCTTACAGTCTATCATCTATCGCCACTTCACCTGTGCACTGCTTGTGACCTTGGGCAAGTCACATTCTCTCTGTACCTGTCAGATGCCCAAAGAGGGAACAAGCAGGCCAGGCTTGGCATGGACACCAAGCCAGTGTACTGAGATGCTGAACAGGGCACCTGCCCTGCTACCACCCTAATAGCAGAGATGGCTGCAAGTTGATTTTTAATAATTAAAGTACAAGGGGAGAAGGGGAGAGGGCTGAACTCACTAGCTGGTGGGCTACACAAACTGTGGCTGCTGCTGTTTGGTGGTGGCTTTGTTGGCGAGGTCCTTGGCCTTCTCTGTATCTGCCAGTGCTGTCTCCTTTGCTTTCTCCTTGGTTTCTTTGGCTGCCTCAACAAGTGTTTTGGAAGGGGTCTCACCTTGCATCTTGGCCAAGATGTATTCAAAACCTTTCATTGTCTTGGTCACATTGCTTTTGAACCAGGCAAGACCAAATTCCTGGATAGCTCTGGCGACCCCAAATAAGCTAGAGGAGACCCAGGCTTCCTGGCAGATTTCTGTCCAGCTGTTGTTGTCAGAATTCACACAGTAAACACATCATTCCTCCACCACCATCAACCGGGCGTGGTTGATGTTCCAGGTGAAGGTGGTCATGGTCTGATTCTGTGGGTCCACAATAGAGTCATCCAGGATGTACACTGAGTGAGCAACATTGGCAGGAAACAGTTGCTCCACCCAGCGGGGCATCCTGTTTGTCTTGGTCAGGAGTCTCCCGGACAGAAACTTCTGGTCAGGGGTCACCTCCTGGTGCACTATGCCTTCAGTCAAGACATGTTCAGGTATCACTTCCAGACGGCAGTGAACACTTGGTTCCAGGAACTTTGGAGCACACTCTGGCCCAGAAAATACTTCACCATCCTGGCATGTGCAGATGGGCTCAGCACCTGTGCAGCATCAGGGTGTGGAGCCCCAGGAGGGACATGTGGCTAGGTGCAAGCCTGTCAGCTCAGAGCTCAGTCACACTGTACCCAGGTCGATACAGCCGCCATGAGGGCATGGCTTGTTTGCCAATATTTTGTTGAGAATTTTTGCATCTATGTTCATGAGGGAGATTGGTCTGTAATTTTCTTTTCTTATTCTGTCTTTGTCTGGTTTTGGTATCAGGGTGATGCTGGCTTCATAGAAGGAGTTCAGTAGAATTCCTTCCTTTTCTATTTTGTGGAAAAGTTTGAGAAGCATTGGTGTTAGCTCTTCCATGAATGTCTGGTAAAATTCACCAGATGAATCCATCTGGGCTTGGACTTTTTTTAGTTGGGAGACTTTGTATAACTGCTTGGATCTCTGCACTTGTTATAGGTTTATTTAAATGGTTTATCTCATCTTGATTTAATTTTGGTAGGTCATATGAATCAAGGAAATCATCCATTTCTTTCAGGTTTTCAAACTTAGAGGCATATATATTCTTAAAGTATGTCCATATGATTTTTCTGAATTTCTTTGGTGTCTGTTGTAATGGTGCCTTTTTCATCTCTAATTTTGTTAATTTTAGTCTCTTCACTTTTTCTTTTGGTCAGATTTGCTAAGGGTTTATCAATATTTTTTTATCCTTTCAAAGAACCAGCTCTTTGTTTCATTGGTTCTTTGGATTGTTTTTTTTTTTTTTTTTTTTTTTTTTTTTTTTTTTTTTTTTTTTTTCTATTTCATTAATTTCTGCCCTAATCTTTATTATTTTTTCCTGTCTACTGATTTTTGGTTTACCTTGTTCCTCTCCTCTCTTTCCAAGGCCTTAAGGTAAAGCATTAAATTGTTTACCTGTGAACTCTCTAATTTCTTATTATAGGCACTTAGAGCTATAAATTTTCCTCTTGGGACTGCCTTCACTGTGTCCCAAAAATTTTGGTATGTTATATTCTCATCATCATTTGATTCTATGACTTTCTTGATTTCCTTTTTAATTTCTTCAGTGACCCATTCATCGTTTAATAGTGTACTGTTTTATCTCCATGAATTTCTGTATGCCCTGTAGTTTTTCTCATTGCTGATTTGCAGTTTAATCCCACTGTGGTCAGATAATGTACAAGGGATTGTTTCAATTTTCCTGTATTTGTTAAGATTTGATTTGTGTCCTAATATATGGTCTATTTTAGAGAATGTTCTATGTGCTGCTGAGAAAAATATATATTCTGTAGCATCATTTAATGCTGATGTCTCTCTGTTTATTTTTTTGCTGGGCTGACCTGTTAAATTGATGAGAGTGAGGTATTGAAGTCACCTACTACTATTGTGTTTGGAGTTATATCTGACCTTATGTCTAATAGTGTGTATTTGATGAAATTGGGAGCCCCCATGTTAGGAGCATATATGTTTAGGATTGTAATGTCCTCCTGTTGGAGTATTCCTTTAATCAGTATAAAGTGACCTTCTTTATCTTTCCTCACTAATGTTGGTTTGAAGTCTAACCTGTCATAAATTAGGATAGCAACCCCTGCTTGTTTCCTAGGCCCATTTGCTTGAAATACCATTTTCCATCCTTTCACCCTGAGAAAGTTTCTATCTTTTATTGAGAGGTGAGTTTCCTGGAGGCAACAGATGGCAGGATCTGCCTTTTAATCCAGTCTGCTAGCCTGTATCTTTTGGTTGGGGCATTGAGGCCATTGATATTAAGAGTTGTTATTGAAAGATATGTATTTATTCTTGCCATTCTTCTTGTTTTAGTGCCTCCTGTTTTCCCTTTACTTATTTCTTTTAACTGTTATTTGAGTATGGTTTATTTTTTTCCTATTTCCTGCTGTGTGTGTTTTGCTTTCTCTTCAGCATGAAGTATTCCTTCAAGTATTTTCTGTAGAGCTGGTTTAGTTGCCATAAATTCCTTTAGCCTGGTTTCATTGTGGAATATCCTTATTTCTCCGACAATTTGGGTAGATAGCTTTTCAGGATAAAATAATCTTGGTTGACAGTTTTTATCTTTTAGAACTTGAAATACATCATTCCAAGCCCTTCTGGCTTTTAAAGTTTGTGTTGAGTAATCTGCTGCGATTCTGATGGGTTTCCCTTTGAAAGTCACTTGCTTTTACTCTCTAACTGCTTTCAATATATTTTCTTTGGTTTGTGACTTTATTAGTTTAATTATAACATGGTGAGGAGAGGATCATTCTAGGTTTTGTCTGTTTGGTGTTCTAAAAGCTTCTTGTATGTGCATTGGCATTTCTTTCCCAGTTTGGTGAAAATTTTCCTCTATGATTTTGTTGAAAACACCTACTAAGCCTCTAGATTGAAATTCTCCTTCTACTATATCCTGAGTTCTTAAGTTTGATCTTTTCATAGTATTCCAGATATCATGGAATTCCCATTCATACCTTTCTATTAGCTTGTCTTTCTCTTTGTTGGACTGTGTTAGGTCTGCCAGCTGGTCTTCTTGTTTAGATATTCTGTTCTCTCCTTCATCCATTCTACTGGTGAGACTTTCCACAGAGTTTTTTTTATTTCACTGACTGTGTTCTTTAGAGCTAGAATTTTAGCCTGTTTTTCTTCAGTATTTCCTTACTCATGTCCTGTAATGACCTTTTTATTTCACTAAATTTGTTTTTCTGTGCTCTCTTTTAGGAGTTTGCTTTCTTCTTTGAATCCTTTCATTTCTTCTTTCATTTCTTTGAGTATAGGTATAATCATTGTTTTGAAGTCTTTTTCAGGTATCTCTTCTAAAACAGTCTCATTGGTGATCATTTCTGATGGATTTATAATTTTTGATGCAATTTTATTGTCTTGATTCTATGTGTTTCTTGTATTATAAGTTAGCGACTTTTGCATCCTGAATTAATTTGATGCTTGGGTTTTCTACTTATCCACAGTGTTCTTTGATGTGGTGGTCCACCTTTATATACTTTCAGGATATGAGGTTAAGGTGCCAAGTGTTGCACTTGTACCCCAGTCCAACCGCAGAAGTAATCCTAGATGTTGAGTATTTTAGTGGACTGGGTGGAACAATATACTGGCAAATTCTAAACTTCAACTGAGAAAGAAATGCATTCAATAAAAACCAGCCCAGAGTATAAAAGTGTGGAGATTAAAACAAACAAATAGTCCTATAAGGCCCAAATCTCTAATCATGTGTGTTGCTCTATAGCCTTAATCCAGTCACCTAGGAGGTAGAGAATTCTGTTCTGAATTTGGTTTCAGTTCAGCCTGCATCTGGATCAGACCCTGCCCCCAATAATGACAAAAGCAAAAGACAAAGGCCCTATAAACCTGTAAGCATTAATGGCAGCAATATTCCACACCCCATGCACAGCTTATTTGAAAATGGTAAAGCCAACCCAAAATATGTAACCCATAACCTGCCCTAACATGGAAAGAGAGATTAGCACTTCCAATGCAGGCCTATGTTTTTTTTTTTTTTTGTCAGCCCGCCTCATTACTTTTTGGTGTAGCTTCCAATCTCACCAATGCTGAGTGCCCACCTTGATCCCTCTGTGTTGTGTTGTGGAGCTTGAGCTTGGCTCAGCTGTGCTGGATGCACTGCTGTTGGCAGCTGAATGCTGGTGGTTTGCGGTTCTGATAGTTGGGGGATGGGCAAGTTCAGGAAGCCTATAATTGCTCACACTGTTCCACTGTCTCTTTCAGTAGCTCAGCTGACTTTTCTTTAGATTTCTGGGCTCTGCAAGGAGGTTGATGGGGTTGGAAAGTCCCCTTGTTTGGTCTCTGCCGCTGCTGCTAGGCATGCCTGGTGGGTGGTACTGGGCATGCAGATTGCATGGATTGGGGCCCCTGTGGACTGGGGTCTCCACAGACTGGGGCTGCTGCAGATCAGGGCTGCAAGCTCCTCAGTGGGACTCTGGCCATTTTCCTCATTTCTGGTGGATCTTGGTCTCTCCTGCTTCTCTGCTGTGTCTAAGAAAAACCTGTACTCCTGCACTTTTCAGAAGAAGAGTGTATTTTGCTGTAGTTTTGCTTAAATCCCTCCCTGGGCTAGTTTGGCATGGCTTCTATGCTGCCATCTTACCCAGAAGTCCTTGAGAAGCTAAAATTTATAAAAATATTTCAAAAGTCTAGAATAGACAAATCAATGTTGAGGATGGTCAAAGCCATAGAACTTACATGACCCGTTATCAAGACTGATTATAAAAGAACATTAAGTGTGACATTTGTGCAAGGAAGGACAAAAATACCACCAAAACATAATGGAGAGTCCAGAAGCATGCCCACAGGTTGAAGCAGCTGAATTTGCAGTGCTGTTTGTACTTCAATAGAAGGGGCAGGTAGTGTCCCAGCAATTAGCTGTGGATCAGTTAGAGAAAGCAAGTCTTCATGCAATTATTTACAGTCAAGTTAATACTAACCAGAGAGAGAGATTCCTTGCTAATGGTATTTATTTGGGAATAACTAAGCTTGGACTAGGAATGCATGTGACAGTAAATTATGAGTACATTTTAAAAAAGTAAGGAAAAGGAAAGTTTTTAAAAGGCAAAAATGAGAGGATTATATAAGACATCTTGAAAGAATCAGCTGAGCCCTTATGACTTCCCCATCTTAAATATATATATATATTTTTGGCTAGGGTTGACATATTTTTAATTCTTACAACCACACATAAAAAATTGCTTATAGGTGAACTGTTGATCTAAGTGTGGGAGTTAACAATAAAGCTTTTAAAAGGCAACATAAAGGCTACAGGGATGGCTTAGTGGTTAAGGCTTTTTTCTACAAAGCCAAAGGATCCAGGCTTGATTCCCTAGGACTCATGGTAGCCAGGTGCACATGGTGGCACATGTGTCTGGAGTTTGTTTGCAGTGGCTGGAGGCTCTGGCATGCTCATTCTCTCTTTCTCTCTCTCTCTTTCTTTCCCTCTTTCTCTCTGTCAAATACATAAATAAAAATAAAATATAAAAAGGCAACATAAGAGAGCTTTTTTTTCTGATTTGAAAAGGTCAAGATTTATTAAATGGATTGCAACAAACATTTGCTACAAAGGAAAATAATCATAAAGTTAGGTTAAATTCAAAGGTAGAACTATGTTCATGAAAATCCTCTAAAACTGCAAGCCACAAACTGGGAAAAGACATTTGTTATAAACAAGTCATCAAAACCTTCTGCCAAACCCCTACTAACTAAAATGTCCTTATGAAACCTATCAGTATGGCGAGTGAACATATGCCAATAAAACATCCCTAATAATTAGATCATATAAGGTGTTTCTGGCAGTCTCATGTAAGATAGACAAAGGTTCAAGTGTGTGCTTCATAATTGACACTATTGCAGTACATACCCAGACATGCCAGCATCAGCATTTTCCTAAAAAAGACATTAAGTTAGTTAATTAAATCAATTAATTTAAAAGTATTCAATTAAGTTTCAAATCACAATTTATTAATACAACCAACCACAATTTATTAATACAATCAACAAGGCAGATATGCCAAATATTGGTGAGGATGAGAAGCTGGGATCCAAATGTAACTGTTCTTTTTTTTTTGTGTCTGTTTTTCACATTTTATACTGAATTCCTATTTTTTGCAATTGAATGATATTTTCTCTAGAGCAGAATACTTTTTCCTTAATATTTTTTAGCTCTGAGTCCAAAACCAAAGGACAGATACATGCAAAGGACAGATAACCAAAATGAAAGGTTACATGCCAATGTACACCTTGCTGAATTGCTTTGATGGGTCACATGAGCTCTTAGTGGCTGCTGCTGCTGCAGTTGCCCCAGTTATTCTGAGACTTCTGAGGATGACAGACTAGCTCCAGAAATTGTTTCTGTGCATAGTGTCCCAACTTGTGGCTCTAACAATCTTTCTGCTCCCTCTTCTGTGAATTTTCCTGAGCCATGTTGGTTTTATTTAGGTCTTCTTCAGTGATGAGGTCTTGGGAGCCTCTGTCTCTCTCGATCTCTGGTTTGGTAGGAGTTGAGTGTTCTTCGTGTCTATCTCCTTCACCCTTGTGCTGATACCAGGTTCATCAAGAAAGCAGCACTCTTGCTCATTTCCCCAATTACTCTATGGCTTCAGCTGGGGCCCTGGTGAGGCAAGATGGGCTGATTCTGTCCTCAGTTCTGTGTCCCTATGAAAAAGAGAAGCACATTCTCTAATGGAGAGTGAAGTCTGCTCCAGATAAATGGGATAATCATTAGTAATTTAGAGAGAATTTAATAGGTGTAGGCCCTCTTGTAGACCAAGATTGGTGGGAGCTTGATATTGGAGAGCAAACTCAGTTTTTGGATATGATTCTGACTTGTTTTCCAGTTCCAGCTATGGGTTCCATTCCACTGAGTGGATCCGTTAGCTAATTCAAGAGCAGTTGGTTACCCACCCTATCTGTGTGCCACTATTGTACTTGGGTGAGCATCACGTCAGGTTGTTTGCTGTTGAGTAGCTTAGACCACGAGTTGCTTGACAGATGTTGGCCATTTTCCCCCAGTAGCTCATATAGCATCTTCTGGCACTAGACAAGCTAACCATCTGGGGACTGATTTTCTTCCAGATTTCAGCCAGGTCTCTCCATGTTCTGCATCAACAACATATGGTGTTTTCAACAGCAGGGTCTTACCATTAACCTCTGGTGGGTAATCAAGTGCTCTGACAGAAGTCTGTCTTCTTATGGGAGACCTTGTAGATCTCTCTGATCAATAGCTCATTGTGGATGTGCATGTGGTATTGGGAGTTACAGGCCAGGGCCAAGGGAAAAGAAGGAAGAAAATATAGGTAATATGAAAGAGAAAGAGAGAAAAGAGAGAGAGAGAGAGAAACAGGAGAAGATTAGGATTAGTCTTTATCATACCCTCTCCAGGGTCCTTTGGTTCAGGTGTTCTCTCTAAGGACCTAATGAAGGTTCAACCTTTTAGTCTGTCTTTCAGGATATAGAATTTTATGATACCAGTTCCATGGGTCCAGTTTTGTGTCCCCTCCTACCATTACCCTCCCCTCTGGTCTCACCTTCCCTATTGTCTAGTCCTTGAGATGCCCATTTGGTATGTTAGCATCTCAGGCAGATCCAGATTAGGAGCCACAGATGAGTGAGACCATGTGACAATTGTATTTCTGTGATTGGGTGAGTTCACTGAGAATGATCTCTTCCAAGTTTGACCATTCTTCTTCAAATTTCATTGTGTCATTTTTACTTACTGCTGTGTAGAATTCCATTGTGTAGATATACCACATCTTTGTTATCCATTTGTCTAATGTTGGACATCTGGGTTGATTCCAGCTCTTAGCTATTATTATGAACTGAGCAGCTATAAACATGGTTGAGTAAAACTCTCTGAAATGAGGCATGGAGCTTTTAGGGCAAATGCCCAATAAGGGAATAGCTGGGTCTGTTGGTAACTCTATAGTCAGCCCTTTTTAGGAGCCTACATATTGCTTTCCATAGTGGTTGTATCATCTTGCATGCCCACCAATAGTGAATGAGGGTTCCTATTTCTCCATATCTTTGCCAACATTTGTTTTCATTTTATTTTTTTTTTTTTGAGGTAGGGTCTCATTCTGCTCATTTGATTTTTTTAATGTTTGCTATACTTACTGAAGTAGGGTAGAATCTTATAGTTGTTTTAATTTGCATTTCCCTGATGGTTAGGGATGTTTAACATTGTCTTAAGTATATCACTGTACATTTTAAACCCAGCTTCTGTATCTTCACTTCCTGGTAAGTGGAGAGTGGTGAAACTAGCTGGAGAAATGCTCCTTGCTGGGTCCTGCAGTTCAGATCAGCATTCTCCACAGACCATGTGGTGAAGGCTTGGTTGCAAGCCTATTGTACTATATTGGGAGGTGGTGGGACCTTTAGGAAATGGGGCCCCGTGGGAGGAAGTTAGGTCATTGAGACCATGCCTTGAAAGGGTGATTGACATTGCAACTCTTCCTCTTTCTTTACTTCCCATTTGTCATGAAGTTAACATAGCCTTCTCTACCACATAGTTCCACCCTGATGTGCTAGGCTTTGACAGACACAAGAAGCAGTGGGGTCAAGTGACTGGACTGAAACCTCTAAAATTTTGAGCCAAAATAAACCTTTTCTGTTTAGGGGTATATTTATCTCAAGTATTTATTTTTATTTTTGAGAGAGAAACAGAAAGAAAGATGCAGATAGATACACAAACACACACACACATAGAGGGAAAGAGAGAGAGAGAGAGAGAGGGAGTTAGGGAGAGATTGATTGAGTATAGGCATCCCAGGGCCTCCAGCCACTGAAAGTGAACTCCAGACACATATGCCATTTTGTGCATCTGGGTTTTTTTTGTTTGCTTGTTTTGTTTTTGAGGAAGTATCTCACTCTAGCTCAGGCTGACTTGGAATTCACTATGTAGTTTCAGGGTGGCCTCGGCAGTTCTCCTACCTCTGCCTCCCAAGTGCTGGTATTAAAGATGTGAGCCACCATGCCTGGCTTGTTCATTTGGTTTTGTGTGCGTAATGGGAACTGTCACCTGGGGTATCAGGCTTTGTAAGCAAGCCCCTTTAACCATTGAGCAATCTACCCAGCCCTATCTCAGTTGACTAACATACTGGGTTACTTCCTTTAAGGCTAGACCCTGAGGCAGTATTTCTGGAAGTAAACAATCTCTTTTATTTTTCTTCTAGCATAACCATAAAGTGCTAGAGGAAGGTCTAGCTATATCCTTTAATCTTTAACCTCTGTGGGAATTTGGGATCTCATGTTGAGAATAAAGGGCAATTTGATGGTTCAGGGTATGGACCACTATCACTTTTATTTTTTATTTTTTGTGGTTCTGCGGAGAGAATCAGGGCCTCATGCATGTTGGCAAGCAATCTACCACTAAGTTATACCCCAAACTGATATCATTTTAAAACAAAACAATACATTTCTTTTATTAGTGAAGCCCATTTAAAATTTATTTCTACCTTTTAAAGTCTAACAATCTACTCACTTTACAAAATTAATAGCGGGTTTTTTTCTTGACATCTTTTTTATTTTCTCTTAAAAATTTTTATAAAAAGGTTGCACACATATTCCCCATCCCCACCTCAATTCTGCTGAGGGTCTTCAGTGGGGTTATTGGAGTTCATTGTGGGGACCAAGAGGCCTCAGTCTCTGCAGGGATGGGGGAAACATGGTGTCTCAGGCTATTCCCATCCACCCTAAAGCTCTTACAATCTTTCTAACCCCTTTTCCATGATACTCCCTGAACCTTGAAGGGCAAGATAGAAATCTGATTTAGTGTTACTTTCTATGTAGTCTCTAGATCTCTGTTTTTATGAAGTTTGAGTGACCACAGTGTCTGTTGGCATTTCCCTGGAACTGGTTTTCAGGCTAGTCTTGAGAGCTGTATTCATGTCACTGCTTCCCCTATAAGTAACTTCTGGGCTAAGGCAGAAGATGTGGAGTGACACTTCTCATGGTAGACAGGTTTTTTGTTGCTGTTTAATGTTTAAATGTGATTCATTAAAGGCTTCAGACTGTCTTACTCTAATTACTTTTAAAGATAAGTTGCATGTAATCAAGTGTGACAGGTGGAGTTCAGGACCTGGTTTTTCTGAGAGGGCCTCTTCCTAGGACCCTCCTTTGGACTACTTGGGTGCCCCAGCACCAGGTTACCTGGCAGCACTGGAAGTCAGTCACATTGCCCTCCAGGGAGCTTAGCTGTCCCATCTTAGCACAGCTGTTGCTCCTAAGCTGTTGTGCCTTTCTTCCTCATGAGTCTCTTTCCCCAGCATCTCCCTATCAAGGCTATGATTAATGTATTTACATTTGGTAGCATTGGCTACACCTGGCTTTGGAATTAGGCTTGGATTTTTGTTCTCTGGGGGTAGGTGCTCACAGGTAGAATTCATTCTCAGGGACGAAGTGACTGTCGTTTCCACCCTTCGTGGAAATCATGCTACAGTGGAAGGATAGCATGCACTTTCTCTGAGGCTTAAGGGGATCCATTGTGGGTAGCTACTTGTGTAGATGTTTGCTTCTGCCATCATGTTTCAGTTACAAAAAGCTAGAAGGTTCTGGAAGCAGTCGAGGGGAAACTGAGGAATTCTATAAAAAGGTGGAGAAGGGCTTAGAGGACTTTCCCTTCAGAATAAAAAGAGAAAAAAAAAGATATTGAGATTGCTATAGAAAACTAGTGACCACTATCATTCATTCATTCAAACATTGGTTGAATTTCTTCAGTGTTATAACCACTGATAAGTTGTTCATGCTCTAGTAAATAACTTCCCATCCACCCTCATGCAAGCAATGCTAATTAACTTCAGTGATTCACAAAAATCAAATCCAAAAATACAGAGAACTTGTTGGGCAGAAGAAAGGCTTCAGTGGAACAGGATAAGGAAGGGCAATGGAGGGTGAATGTAATCAAATTACATTATATACATATAAGAAACTGTCAAAACCAAAAATATTCAATTCCCCCCAACACAAATAAAACCAAACAAAACATCAGGATGTAGTCTCTATGACAGATATAGATGATCCAAGGGTTTCAATCTCTAAGGCTTTCCTTGAATTAAAAGCCATGAAGTGCACAAAAAAAAAAACGTGAAAAGGCTGCTTTTCTATGTTACTGCTTTATTTTAACCAAATTTGGTCTTTTGTTCATGGAAATATGAAATGACCATATAATACATTTAGTTTGAAACTATGCTATTATTGTTCTTAGAGATAAAAATGGAGGAAAAGGCTATCAATCATATGTAAATACAGCAAACACTAGTAGGATCAAACATGTTAAAAAACAGGCGCTGCCATGGCACTTTCATAATAATTCTCCATGCACTTTTCTTGCCCCAACTGGTATTCCTCATCAACTTCTGAACTGCTTTTGAAACCACTGCATTCTACTTTACTATGGCTGGACAAGGTGGAGTAGCACCATTATCAGTGTGCAGTACCAGGGACAGATGAGGCACTTTGTACTCTCTAAGAGCACATTTGTACTCCATATTGTAGAAATCAATTTGCATAATACACACTGTAAATAGCTCAGCATGTATACACTACTGTTTGTTCTGAGTTTCTTAGATGTAACTCAATGGTGACTTAGGAGTCAGGGAGAACATGAGATTCAGCAGCCTTCAGTGTGTGTGAAAAGACTGCCTGCCCAACTACACAGAGAATAATGAGAGGTAAAGTGTAGGAGGCATAAGGAGAGAAGCACCAATACCATAAATCCCAAAGATAAGGCTGATCATCTAGCCACAAGGATAAGACTGAATTTCAGAACGATAAATTGCATAGTTCTGGTTCCCTATAAACTATGCTAGCAGGGGATGGCTTGGGGAAGGCACATTTAGGAATGATAGTCTTCTGGTTTCCCAGATTTCTGTTTCTCAGAATAAAGTACATTTTTAAAGATTTAGTTCCTACCTTCTTTATTTGTCTTATATAGTGACAGGCTGCACTATCTACCTTGTTCTTGTCACTGCAGCAACTGATCATGGTTAACTAAGGAAAAATTTAAAAATAGCACTCTATTAGAAAGACATGGGATTGCTTCCATGACTGGGAGAAAAGAGGAAGAAGCAGGACAGGAAGTGAGGCAGCTCTGGTAACCCAGCAAGCTGTGTATAAGGGACTGTCTCTCCTCAGAACACTGCTGTCAAGTTAAATGAGCACCAAATAAATTTAATCTGCTCATAGTTAAAATTCTAGACCCACCAAGTTCAGTTTGTGTTTACTCTTCATCCAGGGAAGGGTGAGGTTTCTTGATTAATGGTCCCATAAAATTGTGTACACACATGAGGAGGGACATTTCCCCAAAGGAAAAATCAAAGTGTGATAGCAGAAGGGTGAATTGGTTTTTGAAATGTAAACATTTATGTACAAGGAAAGAATAAATGTATTATAAGTTACAGAGGGAGGAGTAATATATAAGTGTGATAACAGATATAAATGAAGTATGTTTAAGGTTCTGAGGGGAGGAAGGAGGGAAAGAGACATCTATGATAAAAAGCTACACAATGGAAATGAAATTCAATTTTTCTTTTGAGGGATGCCTTTTGGCATGGAATATAGGGAATGGGACAGAAAAGACAGAGAGAGAAAGAGAGAGAGAGAGTGCAAGAGGAAACAGGTTGAATTAAGATAAGGGCATTAGAAGGCATGAGTCTATTTGTTCAGTGGGCACCAGTTTTGTTTGACTTTGATGAAGCAGTTCCCAAATCACACTCTACAAATACTGGTAGAAATGAAGCACTTGTCCTACATGGTTAAAATTATTTCCCTAATAATAAGATGATGTTTGTCTTTCTGTATTCATTCTCTCAGTAGTTCTTGGTGGGGTCTTCTATCACATACATCTGGTGATGCCATTATCTTGATGACAAATGGAATGAGTAGTATATATTATTGTGTTAGGCAAATTTCTCTTTTTTTTTTTTTTTGTTTTTCGAGGTAGGGTTTCACTCTGGTCCAGGCTGACCTGGAATTAACTATGTAGTATCAGGGTGGCCTCGAACTCTCGGTGATCCTCCTACCTCTGCCTCTTGAGTGCTGGGATTAAAGGCGTGCGCCACCACGCCCGGCTAAATTTCTCAGTTTTAATTAGTAGCATAGAAAATATTGTAATATATAATCCACATAAATAAAATATACTTGGGGTTTTGGGATCCTAACATCTGAAAGATTGAGAACTACTGCTCTAGAACACATGGAGTAGAGAAATGGTTATTATGCTATGGGATCTATTTTAGTTTCATGCTAAAATGTGATTACTCTGATAGTAGGGACTCTTAAAATTGTTCTGAGAAGGAGGATGACATATATGATACTGTCTTTTAAAAATAATTTTTGGAGTACGGGTTAGGGAGATGTCTCAGTGGATAAAGTGCTTGCTCCTCAAGCTCGAGAACCCAAGTTTGATACTCCCAAGACCTCACATAAAATGCCAGAAGCAATGGAAGGCTTCTATAATCCCAGCACTCTGACAGGGAGATGGAAGGCAGAGACAGGAGAATTTCCTGGAAGCTCTTGGTGAATGTAACAACAACAACAAACCAGAGTGAGATCCAGAGAAACTCTGCCTCCAATGTGATGACTATAAAGAATGGACTCAAAACTTGTACTCTCACCTTCACATGTGTGCTGTGGAATGCATGTGCCTTCACTCATACACATGAACACACACACACACACACACACACACACACACACACACACACACACACTTTCCCACAAAAGAATAATTTGGAAGCAGATAATAAAATGGGTTGAAGAAACAGGAATTGACAATGTGAGATGAATTATAAAGTTACTTACTATAAGCAGGTGGGGTGTGCACACTACTGAAGCAGGAATAATGGTAGGAGAGATATGATTGGTAACCAAAACACTATAGAGGTGGCCATTAATAGACCCATCACACATGAAACATGAATGGTTTTGGAGAGTGAGATGTTAATATGCATGGCTTTTCCTCCCTGTTGGTTAGCTGTAATTGTGTTAGAAAGTGCTACTCAGACTGCTGGGGGAGAAAAGTCATCAACAGTGTTAACCAGCAGTGGACCCTATGAGCTATATACAACCAAGTAGCCAGGCAAGATTGCCCTCTGATACCATAGTGGCATAACTATTATGGTAGTAATCAAGTATTCTAATTGAATTTGGAGCCTGCTTCATATGAGGGAATTCATGCCTAGTACTCAAAACTTTCAAAAGCCTATGGATTCCCCTCCTCACCCCAGTGAGGAAGCTACTTATGTAAATGGATATATTATGTCCATCAAGTGGTGTCCTTGAGGAAACATGGCCCAAAATATAGATCTGCCCCTAGGTCCTAGAGGGCTACCAAGGATCTCACAAAATAGAAGGGTCCTCCTTGCTTTGCTTATGGTTCTCCTGAAGATACACTAGTGAAGTAGATGCTGAGGTATGTTGAGTACTTCCAGGGACTGCTCATGGATAGATACAGCTTGTTAGAAAAATCTGGGGATTTATTACCTGGCCAGAAATGATCCATGGAACATAGCTTGTGCTAACAGTTCCAAGTGCTAAGAGGACTCTAAGAAGCACAAAGAGGGGGGCAATTGTAACAATTGTACATAATTCCAATACAGTACAGTGGACTGCATACTAGCCAGGGGTAGGGAGAAAATCCTGATTCATTGATACCCAGAATGACTGTGGAGGCTACCTCACTGTCTCTGGTCCTCATTTTTATCATCCAAAGGGAAGATTGTTGAATAGTTTGTGATCTTTTAAATTCTCCTATTTTGAATTTTAAGATTTTATGATCCTATATTTCCATTGTTACCTTTTATTTGTTTCTGGATTAATGATTATAAAATAAAGTTTTCCATGAGTATTTACAATTTGTGATTTATATTTAGGAATGCATGTCTGTATGTGTATGTATGTGTAAATATATAACATGTGGTTAGAGCAAAGAGTCTTTGGAATGTACCATGACCCTAAGAACATTAAATTAACAGAATACATGGATGGACACTGTTCCCATTATCTTTATTTTATAGGATAGGCTGGACTATGGCTATTTTGAAATTGCACTAAATCATTAATTATTCCTTATAGTATTTCTAAGCATTTAATAAAGGACATAGCAGGACTTCCGAAAAGAGAAGTCCAGTAATAGTGTGAGGTTTTTGGATACTGTAAGAGTGGAATTTAAGGGGATGGTATCATATATCTGTAAGTAGAAGAACAGATTAATGGGGGTGGAAAGGCCTAAGTGAGGTAAGGACAAGAGATTGAGTAAAGGAAAGGTGGGGAAAGGTTAATCAAAATCTAATAGGGCATGAATAAGTCATATGGAAACCTACTTTTTCAGACAATGGCACACCCAGAAACCATAGATTTTTACTAGAAAATTTTCAGTGCCAGGGATGGGATACCTTCCAGTAAGCTATTGGTCAGGGGTCCCAGATGTCTCCAAAACATTACAGGCCATTCCCAAGGCCTTGGTTTCCCCCATCAGGAATAGATGATAAGTCCCTATTTCTGAAGACCCCACATACTTGGGCTGCAAGGTCACTGAGAAATCCTGCTGAGCTGACCTAAAACCTCCTCTGTGTAGGCCAGCTGACAGAAAGCTGGAAAAAGCTATGCTGCATGCAGTTTCATGGGAGAGAGAGAAATCGCTAGTGGAGATAAACAACAGTGAATACTGCAAGCCTTAAATTTGGCCTGCCAGGCCAAATGAGCCGACAGGTGCAATAGTGGCATGTGTGTTATGGGGGAAACCAACTGCTCTCTAATTAGACTGGAGGCCCACTCCACAGGAGGAAATACATGCCCAATACTGAAAACCTATGATGGGGGTAGTCATGAGCCCTAGGGGTGTAATGTCTGCTGGTGTCTAGCTAAATGTATATACTATGCTCACCAAATTTCCCAGTAAGCACTTCTCTTAATGTTCACATCCATATATTAATACTACTCTCACTTGTGGTTAGAGAAACTTCTCTTGTCAGATGGTGGTGACTTTGGGATGACTCAGAAGGCACCATGGTGCTAAGAAGTGACAGAGGAGTGCTCAACACTGAAACATCTCTATCACACCTTCCAAGACTCAGGGTCCATTGCAGAAGAGGTGGTGGAAAGAATGTAAGAGCCAAAGGAAGGGACTCTTTACAATGCAATCTTTCACATACAAAATGGCCTGGATATACATGACCTCACAGTACCTGACACTACCTATACAAGATCATCATTATAGGAGGAAAAGATGATGACATCACAATAAAAGAGAGACTGACTGATGGGGAAAGGGTATTATGGAGCATGGAGTTGCAAAGGGGAAAGGAGGGGAAAGGAATTACCATGGTTTATTTTCTATAATTATCAAAGTTGTCAATAATTTACCTTTACAATTAAATTACAATTAAAGTAAAAAGAATTTTTACAGTTATAAAAGAAGAAAGGTAAACTTTGTCTAGTTGAAACTACTGACACACTGTCCATATAGTCTTATTATATGTCCCTATATCTCCTACATGACCAGTCCACATAGTATTTAGAAAAGAGAGGTGTGGGCTGGAGAGGTGGCTTAGTGATTAAGGCACTTGCCTGCAAAGCCAAATGACCCAGGTTCGATTCTCCAGGACCCATGAAAACCAGATACACAAGGTGGTACATATGTCTGGAGTTTGTTTGCAGCAGCTAGAGGCCCTGGTGTGCCTATTCTCCCTCTCTATTTGCCTCTCTCTCTAATCTCTCCCCCCCAAAAATAAATACAAATTTAAAAACAACAGAAAAAAGAGGTGTTATATACTTGCTGACTAAAATTTTCCATAGCTCCTGGGATGTGAACTGAAGATATTTGATGTGGGTGTTTGTGGAAACAAATGTGCTCTTTACCTAGGCTGTGTCAGTCCACCCTGCATGAATGCTATGCCACTGGATTGTTTGCCACATGGTTAATAATTTGCCTCAGAAAGTGGAAAGATTGCGCTGGGAGATGGCTCAGTGGATAAAGCTCTTGCTGTGCAAGTCTGAGTACCCAAGTTTGGATCCCCAGATTCCATTCAGAAGCTGGGAGCTATGGGTTTCTGTAATTCCAGTGACAAGAGAGGCAGAGACAGGAGAATTTCCCAAAAGCTCACAAATGGAATGGTGAACAATGAGAGATTTTGCCTCAAACAAGCTGGAAGGTGCGAACCAACATGAAAGTTTTCCTCTGACCACCACATGTGCACTGTGGTGCGTGTGCATGCACACCCACCTGCAAAACCTAGTAAATAAAATAAATTTTAAAAAGTTTATAAAAATAGTGTGTGTGTGGGGGCTAGAGAGATGGCTCAGCAAGTAAGTGCATGTCCCACACAAGCAAGTGGCCTAAGGGGGCCTGAGACCCACTGACAGTTCTCCAGAACACACATAAACATCTGGGTATGGCCATGAACATCTGTAACTCTAGTCTTCTTAGGAGCAGTGACAGAGAATTCCCAGGGCACAAACATCAAGCTCGGGAATCAATAAGAGCTCTGTCACACACAAAAAAAAAAAAAAAAAAAAAAAAAAAAAAGACACACGAGTGATGGAAGGGGACTCCCAATGTTCTCCTCTGGCTGCTGCAGGTGAGCACACTGGACTCTGCAGGTAAGCGCCCAGGGCACCACATCACATACACTACACATACCTTACCATAACACACACACACACACACACATCTCTACATACATACCACATACACTATGCAATGCTAAAACAAGTGGAAAAATTAAAGAAAACAAATAGGACTTACTTTTTTTTTTTTTTTTTTTTTTTTTTTTTTAGTTTTTTGAGGTAGGGTCTCACTCTGGCTCAGGCTGACCTAGAATTCACTATGTAGTCCTCAGGGTGGCCTCGAACTCTTGGCGATCCTCCTACCTCTGCCTCCCGAGTGCTGGGATTAAAGGCGTGCGCCACCACGCCCGGCTCAAATAGGACTTACTTTGCTTCTAGGGGAGTAAATAATGTTCTATATTGTCTGACTTAGTAGTATAAGAAATCACCCCTTCCACAACATGTGAAATCTGTGTATTTATTTAAAAGAATGAACTAATTTTTGCATAGCTTATATAAATGTTGACAGATGTTCTTGAGACAGATTTTCATAAAAGGAAGGAAAAACAGTGTGATTATATGTCTAGCTGACTAATTTGGCAATGCTGACAGTTTTGCTCAAAGCCCCTCTTTTAAAAAATAGTTTTATTTATTTATTTTGTTTGTGTGTATATATGGGTGTGTCAGGGTCTCTTGCTGCTACAAAAAATGCTAGATTCATGTGCACTTTTGCATCTGGCTTTATGTGAGTACTGGGGTATTTAACTTGGGCAGCAGGCTCTGGAAGCAAATGTCTTTAATCACTGAGCCATCTCTCCAGCCCAGGAGCCCCTTTTTAAAAGAAGTACAAAAATGATTTTTGCCCCTAGAGATGTGAGATTCAATTCTTTTTCTCTTGCAGTTCTAAGGAGGAGCCCAGGACCTTGGGCATGCCAGGCAATCACTTGACCACTGAGCTACAGCCCTAGCACTTGAATTTTGTAGCCAGGCTCAATATGAAGTCCAGCTGGTTACCCACTTACTATCCTTAAGCTGGGTGTGGTGGTACACACCTTTAATCCCAGCATTGGGAGGCAGAGGGAGGAGAATCACAATGAGTTTGAGACCATACTGAGACTACATAGTGAATTCCAGGTGAGCCTGGACTAGAGTGAGACCTTGCCTTGAAAAACCAAAACCAAAACAAAACAAAAATCAAAACCCACTTGCTATCCTCCTGCATCAGCTTTTAAAACTTTGGAATCGCAGGCATGTTCCACCATGTGTGGCTTCAAGTTTCTCTCAGGATGGGTTTGGTATTGGACGATTTAGGCTATTTTGTCTTATATTTCCTTGGGTTAATGTAAAGCGCCTCTCTCTCTCTCTCTCTGAAGTCCATCTGAAATATAAGTCTCTCTGCTTTCCAGTGTGTGGAGCACAGAAGTGGTCAGAGTTCCTTGTTTGTCCTGTGATCCCCACCCTTTGTTCCTTTGTCCAGGAGAAATCTTTCTCAAAAGTTTTGGGACCATCTTGACTTGAGTCATGCTGAGCAGACCTGATTTATGGGATTCTAGTCTTCATGCTCTCCTCTGTATCACACGATCTACTGTCTCTAAGAATTGGGCCATATATCTTACTCTTGACCATTGCTATTGTTGAATGAGCCCACCAGAGGTTAAATATTAGAAACTGAATCCCTAGTAGAATGAGGTTGGAAGGCAGAGCCTCAGTAGACATAATTATGGCATGAGGACCTGACATTCATGAATAGATTAATGGCATCATCATGAGAGTGAGTTAGTTATCTCAGAAGCATGGTCCTGATAAAATGATGAATTTGATCTCCTTCACTACCTTTCTTGCCCCTCCACACCATCTATCATGGAAAAGTACAATAAGAAGGTCCTTGAACACATGAGCCCCTTGACTTCAGAATCATAGGAAATAAATGCATGTTCTTTATAAATTATCCAAGAGTTATTATATAATAGCACAAAACAGATTGACATGGAGAGACTTGGCCAGAATCTGGAAGAGGGTCAGTCCACAGACAGTTAGCTAGTCTAGTGCCAGATGGTGCTACACGAGCAACTGGGGGAAAATGGCCGACATCGGTCCAAACAACTTCAGTCTAAGCTACCCAGCAAGAAACAACCTGACACTACTGCTCAAACAAGTGCAGTAGTGGCACACAGCCATGGTGGGTAACCAACGGCTCTTGATTTGGCTAATTGATCCACTCAGTGGAATGGAACTCATTGCTGGAACTGGGAAATAAGTCAAAACCATGTACAAAAAATTAGCACAGTCTTCAATCAAGATACCATCAAATGTGGGCTAGAAGAGGGCCTACCCATATAAAATTCCCTCCAAGCTATTTATAGCCATCCCATATATCTAGTACTAACTTCTCTCTCCGTTGGAGAATTTGCTTATTTTTTCCAGATAGACAATGAACCTGAAGATTGAGACAAATTCTAAGAATAAAAACAAGTTCTCTTTTACATATTGGCCAGTACACCACATTCTCTTTTTTTTCCTTTCCTTTCCTTTCCTTTCCTTTCCTTTCCTTTCCTTTCCTTTCCTTTCCTTTCCTTTCCTTTCCTTTCCTTTTTTTTTTTTTTTTCTTTTTTTCTTTTCTTTTTCCTTGTTTACTTTTGAGGAAGGTTCTCACTCTAGCCTAGCCTGACCTGCAACTTACTCTAGCTCCAGGCTGGCCTCAAACTCATGGTGATCCTCCTACTACTGCCTCCAGAGTGTTGCGATTAAAGGTGTGCGCCACCACACCCAGCTCTCTCTTTGCTTTTCATGTTCACTTTCTCTTAAGTTGAAATCCTGTTCTCATTTAAGCTCATTTTTTTGGGAATTTTGCCACTAGGAAACATAACCCAGAGATGAAGTTTCATTTATGTTGCCTATGTGCAGATAAGTGTATGATTATGTGCTGGGTGTCCATAAGAATGAACACTTTGATTACATTTTGATGAAGTATTATCATGGTGGCACAGGACCTACAGGTAGTGTATGCCAGTTCATGTCTAGAGGCAAGGTATTAAGTGTCTTTAAATGAGAGGCTCAAGTAGGTAAAATCTGGTCAGAAAGTCTGGGGCTTTTCCCTCCACCTGCTCCACTGCTCTCAGATCTCTGTACGGAAAGTCAAGGTGCTCCCCGCCATTTTCTTCTTGTAGTCTTTGTCAAAATCTTCACTTTGAGCTACCGTAAAGTAATTCTTCCAATCCCCAGGCATCCCTGAAACAAGGCAAAATCTCAGGGATTGCTGTAGCATGGAGGCAGGAATGACTATGTTCCCTTAGGACTTACACCTGATGGCCAGACACAGGGGCTGCCTCTTCAAACATGTACAGAATAAGCAAGGCATGATGGGACATGAGTGGATAATCTAAGCAAGCTATAGGACCACAATGACTCATTTGATGTCCCTCAATGTAAATCTTGTTAGAACATATAAGGTTCCCTTAAGAGCCCCCTTGCTGCCCTAACTAAGCTGAGACAACCTAGAATTGCAATGTACTATCTTATCTATATGCCTTCATGCCTCACCCCAACCCTGACCCCTGCTGGAGCAGAAACACCCTCCTTCCCTCCCTTTACAGGGAAACCAAAGACCATATGGATTATGGACTTGGATCCTATCTAGTGCCTCCATGGCTCCTAACATGGAGACTGAGTCAGGTGGAATGACACTTTCCTCCCTTCCCCCAAAAGTTATAAAAACAAGAACTTCCTTTGTCCTTTGGAAGGAAGCCAAAGCTCAGCTCTAGCTTTGGTGACCCTGCCATGATCATTCATGAAGTGCTAACCTCCCTCTAGTAAATTTTTTTCCCCACAAAGAAAGAAATCTTTCTTAGGATTTCTCTGTACTGAACTGACATTGTAGTCAATCTTTCTTTTAGTTACTTTTATAAATCTCACCTACCTTTCCTCATGAAAGGGGAGATGGAGTGGTCCATGATGTTGGAAGGTAAAGTGGTATAATTGGCCATTGGGTTTTGCTTCATTACATCAAAGGAGGTGTGATAGATGATTTTATTAAGAACTTCCTCTGATATATCTTTTTCCAGGAACTTCACTATCTTCTCAATTTCCCTTTTCGGGTTCTGTGTATAGAACAGTGGATACAAAATATAATATTGATCTTCCATTAGGAATGGTGCTGTTTGGATATATAATGATTAGAGAGGGATGTGTTAAGAGGTCAATTCAAATAGTTCTCAAGTGATACTAGAGCCAGGGCACCGATTGTCCCAGTCGCTGATACTGCCCTCAAGGATATCCCCCTGCAAGCGAGGACTCAAGTAGTCTTGATTCCCACTTCTACAGAGAGCACCTGACACACTGGAGGAGGAATTGTATCCTGGGTGTCAGGGAAGATTGTATGAAGATTGTGCAAAGCAGAGGCCATGTTATTATAATTAACTCTTACTTATGGGCTATAAGAGACAGAAAAAGGATTCTGTGATTGACAGCTCATAAAAGTATGAAAAAAGATGATCTCAAGTTGACTTAAAATGTGAATCTTTGATCCTGCTTCTTTCTGATAAAAGTGATACAAAAAATAGAAGGAGTTTCAGCTTCTGGTTAAATCTCTTTGGACATCTTCACACTGACACAGGAGGTAGATGTGTAACTCAAGGCCTGGAACCTCAGGGTAATGAGAACAGATCTGTGGTCATTCACAATGTCAGGGATTGGTCGGCTCACCACCCCAATATACTGGTTTAATCTTGCCATTGTTTCTATGGACTAGACTTCAGGTAATGATGGAGATTTGGGGTGTGGAAGATGTATAAGGAAGCTTAACTTGAACACAACTATGTGCACTTTATAAATATGATAGCATAAATCTTTGCAGCAATCTCATGAGATTGCCATAAGCCATTTTGTAGATCAAGAACAATGGCTCATAAACGTCAGGATCTAGTAAGTTCTGGTGATAAAGCATGTGCTTTCCTGAGGAAGAAGTGTATTCTAGAAACTGGAAAATAAAACAAAAACTTTGATGACCAAACACGTAGGTAGAGCTTCTAAGATAAAATTGAATTGCAAAGCATGCCATAAAGAGTCTCTTTCTGGCAAGTATACATGCCAGGCTCCTCACTGGGATTGGTTACACCTGCCAATGTGGGAGGATGTGATGGAGGTTAGAATCCAGATCCTCCAGGCTCTGCTGCAAAATGCTTCCCAGACCAGATCCAATGCCCCTGTAATTTCTCTCTCCTCAGATGCTGTGAAGAGTTGACAGGTCACATTCTGCTGCTGTGAAGAGCCTCATAGACCCTGAAGCCTTGCTCCCCCACAGCTCTCCCAAAGAGCCACATCCTCTTCCTCCCTCTGCCACCCTGAGGTTGTAGGTAACCTGACAACAGGCACATAACATAGCTCACATATTAATTAAGCCAAGTCCTTATAGTCCTCCCTGAAGAACCTTTAAGAATAGAGACTTCTCTTTGTCTGCTGAGACTGAAGCCTCTCTTGCCATGGAACCCCTCCATATCTGTAGTGTTAATAAAGCTTTCACCCAAAGGACATTCAACTTAGCACTTTTCTCTTGAACCTACCCCTTTCTTCCCCCAAACAAAACAATGCAGATCTCACTGTCCCTCACCTCCTTCATGTCCTCATAGAAGAGGTAGAGCATGCGGTGCTTGTCTTTGATATCCCACCATCCCTTCACGTGGTCATACCAGGAGCCCCACAACACTGAGGAGAGAGATGGGGTATCAGTGTCATTCAGTGCCATCTTATCAAATTAGCACAGCTGTCTCAAATAACATAGGGCATTTAAAATATTTTATTTAAAATATTTTATTTTTATTTATTTATGAAAGAGGGAGAGAAGGAGAGAGAGAGAGCGAGAGAGAGAGAGAAAATGGGCATGCCAGGGCCTTTAGCCACTGCAAACGAACTCCACACATATGTGCCACCCTGTGTATCTGGCTTATGTGGATTCTGGGGAATCAAATCTGGGTCCCAAATAGGGTATTCAATAAATACAACAAAGCACAAAGGTCTGAGCAGATATCTTATTTGTAGAAGCCAGTTTTTTAATTCATTTAGATAGATGTTAAAAATATCTGGAAAATATCTGGCTGGAGAGATGGCTTAGTGGTTAAGGCACTTGCCTGTGAAGCCTAAGGACCCATGTTTGACTGTCTAGATCCCACTTAAACCACACACACATAGATTATGCAAATGTGCAAAGTTGCATATGTGCACAAGGTGGTGCACATGTCTGTAGTCTGATTATAGAGGTTGGAGGCCCTGGTGTGTCAATTCTCTCTCTCTCTTGCTTGCTCTTGATCTTTCTCTCTCTCTCCACTCTCTCTCTCTCTCTGATTCCTTGGTTTATACTCCCATCTTTGAACTTTTTCTGCTGGCAAGGGGTTCTAAATCTGTATTTTCCTTGTATCACCACCTGGTACACAGATTAATGTGAAGCAACATATTACTTCCTAAAAGTCTAAGTTTTTAAAAGACTTCCACTTGTAAAAATATCTAACTACCTGGTATTTGGGCACCTTTGCTCTCTGTGATGGTGAATTGGAGGGAATAGAGTATTCCAGTTGTCTTTTGTTGGCTCTGCCAATCCCACCTTCTGTTTTGTCCACAGTGCCTAGTGCTCTAGAAGTTAACCTCAGGCTTGTGGCTGGACTTTGCCCCAAAAGGCACTAGAAGGCTTTTGGAGGCAGGAAGAAAATGAGGATGGCACCCTTATTTCCCTGGTAAGCTCCCTGTTGTCTCACTGTGGTTGACTGTAGCCCATATCAAAGCCCTTAGCTCCTGCAAAAGGCTCTCTGATATCTCCAGGGGCAAGTACTCCCACAATCCTTCTCTAGCTCTTGCTGGCTCTCCCAGACTCTGCCCACAGTAGTGTCTTTGTCAAAGTCACTAGTCAGATTAGGCCAACTTCCTTGAAGGACCTTGAGGGATACAGTTGACCATTGGAAAAGCTTTTCTGATGTCAGTAGATAAGGGAGTTAGGAAAGTGGAACGTGGTTTTATTTCACTCACCTTTTCCAGCTTTGAATGTTTCAATGTATTCCTCCCATGTGCCAGGGTCAGGCAGCATTTTATTCATTCTTGAGAAATGGTAGTAGGACACTAAGCAGTCCTTAGCATTTCTAGCCACATAGATAATCTACATTCATCCAGCAAAGGAAGTGAGAGGCAGAGAGAAAAGAAGACAAAATATCACCATTCAGAACATATATACATGTCCTTGGAAAGCTTTTTGTCTAATTTTGGACTATCCTACTGGAGGAACTCAGTGTACATGTACTTTCTATTACTGAGGTAATCACCTATAGTATCCTAGTCTCTCTCCTTCCTGCTTTGAGATGTACTCATTCATTTTGACGTGCATTCCCACCATGACATACTCTTTTCACCAGAGGCTGAAACAAGAGAACTTTCCAATCTTGGACTTGAACATCCAGAACCATAGGCCAAAGTAAACTTCTTACTTCATTAGTTGCCTGTGTTAAGTATTTCACTGTAGTGGTGTTATGGATTAGGAGCAAGGTAGCTTTTTCCTGATTGGTAGCTAGGGACTGGCACACTGACACATGGATGCCACCTTGCCTTCCCTAGTAGGACTAGAACTTGTGCTTGATTCAGTTTCATCCAAGATGGCTAAAAACAACTTTCGCTGTAGGGCATGGTTGAAGGCCCCTAGGCTACTGAAGGCAGGCCTGAGCTGTCAGGTATGACTAAGGACCCTGGACCCCAAGGTTGCAGTGAGACTGGACCCCCCTCCCCAGCAATCTCAAGACCAGCAGGAGTGAGGCTGCTCCCTTCCCCCAGCCTGGGGCACCTGAACATCCTGATAAGACTTAGGTTTCATTTTTCTGCTTCTGTCCCTATATGTTAATGAGGCACCAGCCAGCAGCCTTAGCACAGCCAATCCCTCTACCACCTGTTCCCTACACCTTTTCCTGCCACTACTTAGACCAGGTGACCCTTCCCTGCTTACCTGTGACATCACTACATGCCAATTAGGCATCCACAAGACTTTTGAACTGACCAATCCCTTTATGACCTGTACCTAACTGTACCGCTTCCTGCTCTTTCACAAACACTTATTAACCCATTCTCCTGGCAAATAAATGAACTGTTCTCTGAAGCTGTCTCCTAGGTGTTCCTTCTTGTTATACTCATGGCCACTCAAGACCCCATTCTGCCGTGGCCTGGACACCCTTGGGACATGGAGTTGCCATGGCCTCAGGAAGACCAGGAACCACATTTCCTAACACCTCTTTGGCAACAGCTTCCTGTTTCTTCCCTGATTTCCAGGGCTTTTTCCCTATGAGTGAGCCCTTCCTAAGTCAATATACCTGTGGGGCCCACCAGCCAATTGGGTCACTCCCTGCATATCTGAGTCTGGTGTTGAAGCTTATTCTAACTGGATAGCTGATTTTTATAAATGGGCCTGAAACGTGTATAAGCCCCTTCTTTGCCACTTCTTTCTTTCCTTAGATGAGAGAGATTTTCTCGGTCTCCCCTCCACCTTCCCAGCTTTGATCATCCCAAGGGAATAACATGAGATTATGGACACCAAGGTGTATAAGCTTACTGGTGGCCATGAGAACGGGTTGTCCCTGTCTCTGGCTATGGAGAGTGTGACTGACACCCTCCATTGCTGGAGTCTAAACTCACTACCATGTCCTGGGCAAGACCACCTTTGCAAAGGGCTTCTCTTAGCTGGGAAGGCACATCAGGGACATCCAGGGCCAGACAATACTCACTGATTCTGGCTTTACCTGAGAACTCTAGGCAATTTGGCTGAGCTCTGCCCAGGGATTCACTGCAGCTGTGTATCCAGCACCAGGATTCCTGGACTCTGCCTCACAGAGTTGGACTTGCATCGTGACTCAGCATACTCCTTGTCTTGTTTCACCTTTCCCTTTGCAGGTTTTCCCCAGCAGATCTCATTCATATCTAACCCTTCTTTGGCCCTTGCTTCTTAAAGGAACCAAATCAGCCTCAGCCTTTCTCAAGAAATCTGTTTTGCTTCACCTGTCACTCTCTTTGAACATGAGCTAGTTGAAGACAATCAGAATAACTTGAATATTTCCAACAAGTACCTAGCAATAACATTTTGAAGGAAAGGTGGGTACAGAATGGAGTGTGTGGGCCTTGGGGTAATACCATTGCCTACCTTGTATTTTCACTGGCTATTTCTTTTTCAATGATTGAAACTGGGCTTGGAGAATGGGCTTGTCATACCTTTGAATTTTCTTTCCAGAAGGAAGGTGGCAGCATCTGAACAGGCAGATGAGTCTTCAGGGTTCTAGGTGAAGGCATTTTGTTAGCTAGATCCAGACCTGGGAAATAAGGCCATAGTGTTCAGGTAGATGTTTTTCCTCAGCTATGTGGATACAATGTTGTGTCAAACACTGGGAAATATGTTGGTCAATAGTTGACTATAGCCTATGTGCCTCTCTTGATGGCAGCTTTTCCTCTTGACTCAGGAAAACACTGACAAGGTGCGGTGAACTATAGGGCAACTCTGCTCCCTTGTCTGTTGAGTGTGGGTGTGAGCTTGTGTGGGCAGGTGAAGATGCCTGGGAGGATCTGAGGCTGTAACAACCATTCACTAACAACAAGCCCTTGTGACAACTATGGACCAACAAGCCCTTGGCTATTTTTCTTTGGATTTTTTTCTATTCCTACAATGAAGAGCAGGAGACAGACAGATCCCTATAACCTTAGAAACTACACCTGAACACTGTCAGCTTTTCCTTCAGTGTTTATTTTCAAAGCTAAAAATCACATACACTCCTGCTCTGTGACTATGGTGTACTGTCTGCTGTGATACTTTTTTTGTTTTGTTTTGTTTTCTGAGATAGGGTCTCCCTCTAGACCAGGCTGACCTAGCACTTACTCTGTAGTCCCAGGCTGGCCTCAAACTCATGATGATCCTCCTACCTCTGCCTTCCAAGTGTTGGGATTAAAGGCGTGTACCACCAAGCCTGGAGTCTGGTACATTTTTAAAAAATATATTCTTTAAAAAATTATTTATCAGGCTGGAGAGATGGCTTAGCAGTGAAGGCACCTGTCTGTGAAGCCTAAGGACCCATGTTTGACTCCCCACATAGGCCAGATGCACAAGGTGATGCAAGTGTGCAAGGTTGCACATGTGCACAAGGTGGTGCACACATCTGATGTTTGATTACAGTGGTTGGAGGCCCTGACATGCCATTCTCTCTCTCTCTCTCTCTTGCTCTCTTGCATAAAAAAGGCCAGTTTATTGGGCTTGCCTCAAAAAAAAAAAGAAAATAAAATGTTGTTTATCTATTTATTTGCATGTGTGTATGCATGAACCTGGGCCTCTTGCTACTGAAAACAAATGTTAGACATGCCACTGTTTGTATCCTTCTGGCTTATGTGGATGTTTTGGAAATGGAATCTGGCTTGGAAGACTTTGCAAATGTTGTAGTTACCTTTGTGTTGCTGGAACAAAATACCTGATCAAAGAAAGGATTTACTTTGGCTTACAGTCTTAAGAGGAAGATTTAATGATAGGGGAAAGATGGCAGAGCAGAGGCTGGGCATTACAATCTGCCACAGCAGGTGGGAAACAGCAGGAGAGTGAGCCAAGCTCTGACAAGAGATATGGCTATAACACCTCAAAGCCCACCATCATCACACCTCCTCCAGCAAGGCTCCACCTACCAAATTGCCAGCCACTAGGGACCCAGCACTCAAAGCACATGAGTTTACAGGGTACATGTGATTCAAACCACCACGTTCCACTCCTGACCTACATAAATGATGACTATTTCATGATGTAAAAATGTATTCATTCCAACTTTAAAAGCTCTCATAGTTTTTATCAATCCCAATACTGTTCAAATATCCCCATAGTCCAAAGTCTGTGAACTGTGAGTGTGTAAAACCTAAACACAAGTTACATATACTTAATGATACAGAGTAAACATTCCAACTGCAAAAGAAGGTATTGTAAGAACATGTTGAACCAATGCAAGATCTAAAATGATCAGGGTAAACAATCAAGTTTGGTACTTCCTTGTACAGCAGCCATGGCCAGTGACAAAGTATCTGAGGTTCCAATTCTGCTCTTCTAGCTGGGCTGCCCACAGCCCAGGAAAAACTCCATCCTGAACTGGCAGCTCTCCTTGGTGGCTGTTCTGTAGTCCTAGTATGTCTAAAATCCTGAGGTATCCACTGCAACCCATAGTTCATCTATGTCATGGCTCCATCAGGCCTCCACAGGAACTCCAGCCACCCTGCCTCACATTGCCCAGTTGCCATTTCCAAAATATTATGTCACAAATCCAGCTCTCACACAAACTGCCTATATGCCAACCCAGGTAAAGCTCTTTCTTCCCCTCATAAGCCAAGTCTGCACAGTCCATAGCTCTTTCTGCATTTAGGTCTCTCAACTATTTGTGAGGAAGCAGACTAAATCTATTAAAACCTTCATCTTGGACTCCCCAACCTCTAGTACCATGAGAAATTAATTTCTGTTGTTTATCAGGCACCCAGATGACGGTATAACGCACAGAGTGGTGCATACACCTGGAGTTCATTTGTAGTGACAAAAGGCCCTAATGCACCCATACTATCTCTCTCTGTCTGCCTCTTTCTCTCTGTTTCTCTTTATCTCACATAAATAAATAGAAATATTTTTTAAAGTCCTAAAGGAAAGCAAGAAAACAACCACAAGAATGACAATGAGATGAAGAAACTGAAAGATGAGAAGTGGCTGATTTGAAGAAAGGTAAAGAGGCACAAACTGGGGTTCCTGAGAAATAAGTCAGAATTGTGGGATAGAGTCAATATGTAAGGTTAGACTCTGACAAACATTTTTTTTTTTTCCGGTTTGGTTGTTTTTTGTTTTTTGAGGTAGGGTGTTGCTCTAGCCCAGCCTGACCTGGAATTCACTATCTAGTCTTAGGGTGGCCTTGAACTCATGGCAATTCTCCTACCTTTGCCTCCCAAGTGCTGGGATTAAAGGTGTGTGCCACCATGCCTGCTTTGACAAACTATTTTTGAAGACTTCAATATATAAATAACATTGGGACACCAGAAAAGGCTGATTTATAATGATTAATTCTGAGACATGACAAATGTATTATATCTTTTTTTTTTTTTTTTTTTTTTTTGTTTTGCAAGGTAGGGTCTCACTCTGGTCCAGGCTGACCTGGAATTAACTATGTAGTCTCAGGGTGGCCTTGAACTCTCGGTGATCTTCCTACCTCTGCCTCCCGAGTGCTGGGATTAAAGGCGTGTGCCACCACGCCCAGCTTGTATTATATCTTAAGACAAGGAAAAAACTTCTAAGGGCTTCCAGGCAAAAGAAATAATTCATAAAGTAAAGAGAATAAAACTACCATCAGACTTCTAAAACAAGAAGTATAAAAAAGGAACAAGTGGAGCAACATTTTAGGAAGCATTACAAAAGGAAGTGTTAATGAGAGATATTGTACTCAGGGGAGCTGTACTACAAGTATCAAGGCATAGAAAAATTTATGAAATGTGCATACACTTAGGAAATAGAATAGAAATGTACTCTTCCAAAGCAATCTACTTGACAGAAATAAATACAGTAGAAGGCAAAAGGAAACTTTACCAAAAGCACTGATGAGTATTTCACATTATGGTCCACTGGAACTGCAATTAATAAGGGTAAAGTCATAAATTGAAGAATGATGCATAAATATGGTAAGTTCTAATGAACTAGAACACAATTTAGAACCTTGAATAAGCCATTTGTTGCTGTGTAAATAATGGTTAGGGAGTTAAAGGATTCCTTAGAAACTAGCAGGACAAGTTTGTAAAAGGTCAGGTAAGGGAAAGGAGTAAGACTTCATAAAAGGTAACAATGTACAAATAAACACTAGGACAAAAGAATCTTTCTTACCTCCACTAAGAACACGCCTCTAAAAAACACCTACAGGGCTGGAGAGATGGCTTAGTGATTAAGGTGCCTTCCTGCCAAGCCTAAAAATGCCTGTTCCAGTCTCCAGGTCCCACATTTAGCCAGAAGCAAGTGACACAAGCACGCAATGCCAAGCTTGCCCACAAAGGGGAGGATGTGTCTGGAGTTCATTCACAGTGGTTGAAATGGCTCTGGCGCGCCCATTCTCTCTCTCTCTGTGTCTCTTCCTCTCTCTCTCCATTTCTCTCTTTCTCTCTAAAAAAAAAAAAAAAACACCTACCTACATATACTTTCCAAAAATAGCAAGAAAAGAGAAATGAAAAGGATACACTAAATTAACATCACAAATGTTACTCAATCTACACAGTAACATGGAATTGATGAATGTGTGATAATTGTAACCAAATGTATCAGTTATACCCATAACTTATAAGAGAGACTGAAGCCCAGATAAGGATGGGTTAGAAGACACCTTGACCAGGTCTGTTTAGCAATGCATGCCTCTGGCCCTGTACTTAAACCCAAATGTCTTATCAGGGTCCTGAGGATGAACTTTAGGGTCACTGGGTCTCTTTATCTCTTCCCAATGTGGCCAAATTAAATAAATCTCCCCTTTCTGCTTTTTGTTATTAATTTGGCTCCTTTAATTGGCTTTTTGATGTGTGGCTGAGACTTGTATGTTAAGGCTGCCAGTCCAGGCCATAGGCTCTGACCCTAACTCCAGTAACAATTTTGATGGACCAAAGCAAGGAGACAAGGCACATTTTGGGGGGTTCTGCCACCCACAGCAAGCTGATCCTAGATAGAGAAGAAAAAAGTTTAGTTTAGTGATATTTTCTTAATCTCCCCACTTTAGCCAGCATCAGTTGTTACTTTTAACCTGTTTTATGAAGCAGAAAAACTAGTATTTGGACTTTATTTTGGATTAGTGAGAAAATTTGACCCTTGGTAAATTTTTCCCTCATCTGTGCATGTTGAACTTTGCCTTCTTGTTTGTTTTTGGGCTCCTATGAGCGATTTGGTGATTGGCTTGTCCTGATGGAGATTAAGAGCCTGGTAGCTTGTATATATTGATCTGCCCTGGTGTCCCAACTAATATGACAATAAGGCAATTCTAGTCCAGGGCCTAAAATTCTGTGAAAATTCTGACTCATCCAGACAGAGGCTGATAACAGCATGCAGACTGACCACTGGCCTATGTTCATTGTTCTCTCCTCTTCTGATATTTTGGCGGGCTCACCTCTTCACCAACCAGAGACCTACAGATATGTTTCAGTAGACTTATCACATGTGTACCTGTTCAATGCCTGAATTCCGTATGAGTCAGAGTCACCACTCAGGTTCATTCCAAGCCCTTCTTAACTCTATAGGGAGTTTGTTTTACTCGTTTCAAATCACCTTTGTTTTCAAACCCTCCTTCTGTGTCCTCCTTTGCTGATCAATACAACTGGGTAACAATGAACTCAAGAGCCACTGGCTGGGGAGTTTTAGCAGTATCCAGCACTCTAATCCCCTAAGCTAAGTCCACCTGAGTTGAGAAAGGCTCCAGTGCTTTCCACAACAGTCTCTACATGTTCTTCTGGGAACAATTTTGGGCTTTTGTGCCATTTGTATGACAGGCCTTGAACTCTTAGCATGTAAGACTCTTGGGTGCTCTTCAGAGCCATCTTGGATTCTGTTGAACTGTTTATGATGGAGAAACAAGAGTGCTGAAAACAAAACAAAAATATTTTGAAAAAATATTAACTCTTTACTAACTATAAGATAATTAGTCCTTATTCCTTTTTGTTTGTTTGTTTTGAAGCAGGGTCTCACTCTAGCACAAGCTGACCTGAAACTTACTCTGTAACCCATGTTAACCTTGAACTCTATCCCCCTTCCTCTGCCTCCTAGGGCTAGGATTAAAGGCATGTGCTACCATCTCTGGCATATTTATTACTACCTCTTGTTTTGGATTTTTTTTTTTTTTTTGAGGCAGGGCTTACTCTAGCCTAGGCTGACCTGGAAATCACTTTGTAGCCTAGGCTGGCTTTGAACTCACAGTGATCTTCCTACTTTACCCTTTCAAGTGTTGGGATTAAATGTATGAATCACTACACCCAGCTAGATGATTTTTAAAACAACACAGGTGAAAGAAAATTGCTCCTGGAGCTCCTAAAATAACTGAATAACAAACTGATGCAGAACAGAAAATAGAAATTGGCTAGGCAATTTAGAGTAGCAAGGCCCTTGAAAGTGAACACTTTTTTTTCTTGGCTAAAATTGAGAAACACCCTTAATCCTGTAAGGGAGAGTCTGCATTTTCTTTATCTTTTTTCCTTAAAGGAGGTCCCCTTTCCTAGAAACCAGACATGATACCTGGCATGTGGACTGAACAGCTTATTCCCCTATCCAATAAAGTCTTATTATTTTGAGTCTGCTCTCTTGTCCCTGACCCACAAATCACTCAAGGTCCTCTCCATACATTTAAATGGAACCAGTAAAGCTTATCCCAACCTGATGTCTAATTTACATCCCCATGGTTATAAGAAACCCTGATCCAAGTCAACATGTGGATTACCAACTTGGGACTCCTCTACAGACCAGAGGATAAGGTTCAAGAAGATTTTAATATGGCTTAGAGCTTTAGGAGGGAAAGCTTTAAGAAAAGGGGAGCTTAAGAGAAAGAAGACATAGCTCTTATCCAAGTGGGCAAGAGGAGCTTTTAGAAGCTCACCTCAAGACTCAGATTGGATTGTTTTTTTTTTAATTGAATTATATTTATTATTTTTGGGAGAGACACAGAAACAGATAGAGAAGAAGAGGAAGACAGATAGAGATGGGCGTGCCAGCAGTCTCTCAGCTGCTGTGAACAAAATCTAGATGCATGCGCCCCCTTGTGGGCAAGTGCGGCCTTGCGCCCTTGTATCACTTTGCATCTGGCTAAACGTGGGACCTGGAGATTGGAACCACTGGAGATTGGAACCAGCGTTCTTAGGCGTAGCAGGCAGGCGCCTTAACCGCTAATCCATCTCTCCAGCTCTGGATTGTTTTTTTATGTGAGTCCCCTGAATGGGTAGCTGGTCTGGCCAGTTTAATCTTGATGTCATGTGTCTGGGGTCAAGATTTCTGGGAAAGGGCAATCTTCCCAGAAATCTTAATTCTTAAGGAAGAGCCTTCTTAGAAGGGGATGGAAGGTTCTCTGAAGGGACAGAGATAAGAAAAGGCCTTCTGAGATTTCTGACCTGTAGTCAAGTGAAATTACCTAGATTTTCCCCTAGAGGCCCAGGGACAATTTCTACATTTAGTCAAGGAGAAAGATATTCTCTTGGGTCCTTGCCACCCATAAACTGTCTCAATCTATCCCCTCCGAAGAAATAACTAACTACTATTAGGTAGTTGGGACAATGATTTTTGTCTTCTTGTATTCTTTCTCCCCAACATTTTTATCTAGGACTGTCTTCCCGCACAATGCCAATGCACTTTCAGGGTCCCTGAGATAGACTCACTAGAGAGGTATCCCAACTGCCATACCTGATGACCCCACTCAGCTTGAAGAAGCCAGATCAGGTTCAATTCTATTGTAAACTTGATCAATTAGGAATCAAATAAGAGACATGTCTCTTGGACAGGTCTATAAAGGCATTTCAGGAAGGATTTCTGGAATGAGGAAAAACCTTCTCCTAGAGTGGGCAGCCCTTCCAGAAGTGGACTATATATTAAAAAGCTCCAAGAGAACATAGGTCTTTTGCCTGGATGCTCATTGGGTGCTCGCTGGTGCATGCCTCTACCTTGTTGCTGCTATCCTTCATGGACATTGGAATCCAGATTCAACAATCTTGCAACCTCGGCTGAAGACCAGAGGATTTCCAAGAATCCACCAGGTTTTCAGCAGCAGATTGGGACAGCTGAGAAATCCAGCCTTGTGGACTGAGCAGCAGCTGCTGGTTTCTCTTACTGTTCAGTCTGTGGATAGCCACTGTTGGATACCCAACCCATGTGGTGTAAGCTAATCTAATAAATCCCCTTTATAACTCATACTCATTCTACCAGTTCTGTTCTCCTAATACAGTATGTAATGAAATTGTGCACTCTGCCATGCTATAGGATACTAGGACCCATTCTTCCTGTCTTGTTGTTTGTTATTTGACTTTCTTGTGGCTCTCTTTCTTAGCCTTTTGTGACTACTATTCTATTTCTGTAAAATTAAATTTAGGTTCCACTTATTAGCAAGAACATGCAGTATTTGTCTCTCTGTGCCTGACTTATCTCAACATAGTGTCCTTTCCTTCTTTTTTGAGTAATACTCCACTGTGTAAGAAACGTGGTTCTAGGTCACTAGTTGCTGAGCATCCTCACTCTACTCTGTTAGTTAGTTTTCTGTCCTTTAATAAGCACCTGAGATAAACAACTTGCAGAGAAAAAAGTTCTATTTTGGCTCACAACATTGAAATTTCCAGTCTGTGCTATTGGTCCTGTTGCTTGGGGCTGTAGTGAGGTGGAATATCACAGTGGGAGCATGCAGTGGAGCCAAACAACTCTCCTCATGGCTGGAGGGAAGAGACAGAGAGAGCAAAATGGGTTGATTCCACTGTCCCCTGAAAGGACAGGATCATAAATGACCTAAATACTTCCCTCTTAGGTCCCACCTCCTGCAGTCCCATTGCCTCCTCCATTCCTCTGTAGGAGTAAGCCTTTACTATGTGGACTTGGGTATGCATAGGTTCCCAAGTTCACCATGTTCCACATGTGGTCACTCAGATTCATAAGCACAGCTCAGGCTGTGTGCCTTGTTCTGCCAAGTCACAAGGACCACTTTCATTCTCCTTTATGGTTCCTGTTGGAAGTCTTTCTAAAAGGCAGATGTAGAGATGATCTTCCTTTGGGGTAAAACCTGGCCTTGCACAGAGGTCATATCTCCTGTGTCCCAGCTGGGGACCTTACCTGAGTTGAGAGGTGGAGGCAAAGCCCACTCGATAAAAGGATGTCGGTCAAAGGTGCTGGCCCGCTGACATTTCTGCACATCCCCGTCATGTTGGATCATGTCTACAATTTCCTGTGTCCAGGTGGTACCTGGAAGCATTAGTTATGGTCAGCTTACCTGCTCATTTGTGGCACAAATTAATTCCATTTCATGTATCCCTCATATTCTCACCTACATTCACACTTGCTGAATACTGGGCAGAATCAGCTCACCTTCATGTCCTAGGCTCACCCCACAGGATGTGTTGGCTTCTCCTCTGAGCACTGGTTGCCCTCTCTACTCCTCATCACCACCTGCTTATGATGTATAGTTCTTTACAGCACTTCTCTTTTTTCCCCCTAGTGCTCAGCAAGAGCTTTCTCCTTAAAGGTGGTGCTTGATTGACAAGATGAGTGAGCCCATTCCTGCTCAGCACAGCTTTTGGAGGTGATGTGCCAGAGATGGCTTCTTACCTATGTACCAGTTAAGGTCAGGTATGGTCAGGGTGGTATGGCTATAGATCCATTCTTCTCTTTCAAATTGAGAGATTCTCAAATTTTAAAGCCTTTAGCTTGTGTTAAAGGTTACATTTTTTAGACTTTCTTGTAGTCACATCTAGTTAGGCCACTCACTTCTGGGAAGATGTTTTTAGAGGAAGGAAATGCTAGGTGGTTAGACAGACACTGGCAGGCTTGGAAGTCATGAAGGATGGACAGCACCTCCTGTCTCCTGGCAACATTAAGCAGGAAAACATCATGATTGCCCCTCCATAGGATTTAAAATACCACAGGAAAGGCAGAAACAGAGAGGTATCAGAGCTTTTGTTTAGGCCCATTAAGGGAAAAGAGACTTCTTCATGGTCAGAGGAATAAAGCATATGTTCTGCCTCTGGCCCTAGGTGGAGACATGACATTCTAAGTTGTCCAAAACAAGACTTCAAAGACATAGTATTGACCCTCTCCTTAAGGGTTAATCCAACTGTACCTGTCAATCGCCTGTTCAAGAGACTACCTTTCCCTACTCCTCACCTAAAGACATGATAAGGAGGTAAGAGGAACAGTTATCCCATTAATGAGGTAATATACAAATATTCCCAGAAGTCCCTCCTTCGGAGCAGTTACTTGCAGATCTTCACTGCTAAGCCTGCCCACTCCTGGTTCCAATTCCAATCTAAGGTCACACTTCTCTGGAGATGAATAAGATGCATTCTCCCTCAGGGACATGGGGAGGCACTGGGGGCTTTGCCCACAGCCACTGGAGCCAATAAAGGATGGAGCACCTTTCCTTGTGCTCTTTTCCTCACTTCACCCCTGAGGACTCTGGGTTTTCATAGTACTTTTTGTGTGGAATTTATTTTAATTTGGTTTCATGACTTTTATTGAGGAGGTTTCTTTGGAGATGCATTTCAGATGGAAGGTATTGGTTTTGTGGAGAAGTATATTGTTCAGAAGCCAACAGGTGACAAAATCTATGTGTGTACACTCTGGGTGCACACTGGAGTCAAGTCTGGCTGTCATTTTGCTTGGGATGCCATTAAAAATAGATCAATACTTTTTTTGTATATTTTATGAGAGAGAGAGAGCATGAGTGAGAGTGAGAACAAATGAGAGAAAGAAAGAGAGAGAGAGAGAGGGAGGGAGAGAGGGAAAGAGAGAGAGAATTGGCATGCCAGGGCCTCCAGCCACTGAAATCGAACACCAGATGTGTGCACCACCTTGTGTGCATGTGCTGTCTTGTGCTTGTATCACCTTGTGTGTCTGGCTTATGTGGGACCTAGAGACTTGAACATGGGTCCTGAGGCTTTACAGACAAAGGCCTTAACTGCTAATCCATCTCTCCAGTCCTACAGCAATACATTTATTGACTTCTAGCAAGGGTTGTGGGGGTAAGACACCCTCTCCTGAGGAAGCTGATGGAAGCATATCCCACTGATGTCCTTGGTTATTTCCTTCAGGAGAAAGATACATTTCTCTCAGCTTTCCCCTCTAATCAAAAGATAGCAAACACTAGACTGTGAGGAGGAGATGGATGATTTCTGGAAGGAAATAAGAAAGAAGGGACAGGAGGCACTAAAGCTAAGAGGAAATGGGGTCAATGTATTAGTGGTCAGTTTGGAAAAGGGGGACATAGCAAACAGGGCATCAACAGATCTTAGGAGACACATCAATGGATGGAGGGCATTAATTCTGAAATAGTTTGGCCTCAACTTCTTTCTGTAGAGATCTAAAAAAGGACAGGATTCTAAGACGGACACAAGTAAACTTGCATAAACCCTGTCACCTTGAGACACCATGGGGTCCAAAGCACACATAATTTTGAGTAAACCCTCTTCTCCTTTATCCAGAGTCCCACATGGGAGGACAATGGGGTTCAAGGGCAGGCGAAATTGGCCAACTCCTGCCTAGTTGCTTTTTTGCCCTGTATGAACAGCAGGTCCAGCTGTTCTCTGGAGTCACAAGCTTTCCTTTGCTTTGCTTATTCCTCATTGTCTGTCTGGCTAAGTTTTCCTGGTCACAAGACAAGGACTTGCCAGCAAGAAAATCTGCAACAGCAATATAACTGTTTTTTTTTTTTTTTGAGGTAGGGTTTCACTGTAGCCCAGGCTGACCTGGAATTCACTATGTAGTCTTAGGGTGGCCTCAAACTTACGGCCATCCTCCTACCTCTGTTTCCCAAGTGCTGGGATTAAAGGCGTGTGCCACCATGCTGGATGACATAACTGTATTCTTTCCTTCCTACCTTCTTATTTGTATTTGGACTGCACATGTGAATATTGGCTCTCCAGCAGTCATACTGGAACATAAAATCAAAAGCCACATCTGAATATGGTAGAGTAGAAAGTTAGGAACTCCAGGGCTGCTCTGGACTACCATGATATAGGTTCTCTTTTCTCCTGTGCTATTTTTAAGTCTCCAGATAGTTGTAGCTAATCTAAATTCTGACATAGAAGAAGGGTGGAAGTGGACATATAGTTAGACAAAAAGTAGAGTGTGCTGATTGTCCATTTTCCTTTTAACTAACTTTGGTGGCTCTATGTCTTACAGCTAAATCTGATGCAAACTGATACATGAGGCATACACAGCCCAAAGGTAAACAGTACACAGGAAAGAATATAGTGATGAGAATGTTCTGGGGGGAGTTCAATGGAGGAAGACTGACTTACTGTGAGGGTCAGAGCAGTTCAATTGAGCAGAACCAAAATGGCATTGGAATAAAGAATATAAACACAATAGAATACCCCCTGTACTAAGGAGGCAATGGTGGTATGAGGGGGATCTTAAAGGTCTAGGTGGGAGTAGGCATAGTCCATACTGGGAGAAAAAAAATAATCTCATGTGAGGCTAAGATGTGGTAAGAGATGTGGGCAAGAGTTAGACAGTATGGGACCATTAACATGGAATAGCTTGTGGTTGACTGCATGATTTATAAGGTGGGTTGAACCAGAATTTCTGAGGGCCAGTGTAGGTATAAGTTCACGTCCAATGCAAAGCAGGTGGAAATGAAGAGTCTGGAGGAACAGAAACTTCCAGCAGAAGCCTCTATCCAACTTTTTCATCCAGAAAATGCTGAGCCACAGAGGCAGAGAGGTCAAGGTGGAGCTTAGTGCCTAAGGACAGAAATCACACAGAGCCTTTGATGGGTGGCCCGTTCCTCAAATCCTGCACAGTCTAGGTGTATGATGTCTCTTTTACTGAGTCAAATAAATTGCCAAACTGGTGACTGCTTATAGTTCTTCACCTGGCTGGGTCATACTGTATGGGATGGTGAAAACAGATATGTGTGGGGTCCACGGGTCATTTATCACTGTTATTTCTTATGGTGCTACTCCTGAGTGTCCCACTTGCACAAGTCTTTTGTCTTTCCAGACCATTTTCTCACAGATTCCTCTTAATTCCATAGGATACTGACAAGGGAAACTCCTGCCCTGGGTGTGGACCCAGCTCTCAGCACTGCCACAGCACATATGTTGGTCTGGGCCACTGAGGGGAGCACCTACTGGGGAGAGAGCACAGCAAATGCAGGAGAGGTAGCAGAGGATACCCAGGAGAGCCTGGATGACAGGTTTTACACTAAGGATTCTATCCTAGTTCTCTGAGTCTGTGCTCTTACATCAGTTTATAATTCATTCAGGTTTATGATGGTTAGTCTATCTCTTTCCCAGGGACATAATTAAAGAAGAATCTTGAAAGCTTGGGCACTGGTACTCATGAGCATGTCTGGCTTGCATTTATTTTTTCGGGAACCAGTCCTGGTGAAGCCCTGAGTTTTTTGAAATAGGAGGCCCACTTCAGGAATCAGCACTGAGAAATGGTTTTACCTGCCACCACTTCCTCATACCCACCTGCCTTTGCGTAGGTAGCAATGAGGAGGTCATCGGGCTTTGCCTGGAAGTTCCAGATTTTGTCCCAGTTGTCACTTATCATCTTGGACATGAGGATCCCATCCACTTCTTTGGTTTCTGGCTGCAGACACTTGTCATCCAGGTTGAGATCTTTCATTTTCTCCAAGGACATCTTAGAATGGGGACTTGCCAGGTACTTCAAGGAAAGATGAACTAGTATTATTTCTAATATTTAGAACAGATTTAGAAAATCATTCTCTGAGATAGAAGAGCTACATTGTTAGAGTTTATTCCCATGCTCAGTGTTTATTTAGCAGAAAAAGTAAAAACTGTGGATACCTAAAGAATTTTGAGGTAGGCAATAAAGAAACATGAATTTTTAAAGAGCCAAATATTTGAAGTCCCTTTACCAAAACCAACAAACAAACAAACAAAATAGAGCAAAAAAGTACATGAAATGATGTTCAGTACTTATTAGATAAATGCAAAGTAAAACCAAAATGAGATAACACTAAACAGCTTTGAAATGACAAAGAAGAAAAAAAACCAAAAGCATTGAACAATACCAGGATCCGGCCTTGTATTTATGACAATTTCATACATGTATGTAATGTATGTTGATCATATTCACCCCCAGTTATCCTCTCCTATCCCTATCCCTGTCCTGTGAAACCCCTTCTTCCCAACTAGTACCTTCCTTACTTTAATGTCTTTCTTTTTGTGGCCCATTGAGTCACATTAGGGATGATTGCACAAGCATGGGCGAACTTATTTACCAGACTATGAAGAACATGACTTTCCTTTCCCCAGCAACCATTAACTGCCAATAACTTCTCAGGGAGGGGTGATATCATGAGCTCATCCCCTATCCATTATGGAATGTTGATGGGCTCAAATTTGTGAGAAAAACCACAGATGCGTACACAAGTATAATGACAATGTCATGTTCAGGAGGTAACAGCATTTGAAAACACTTCTCCCCATTCTCTGGCTTTGACATTCTTTCCATGCCCTCTTCCCACGTGTTCCTTGAGCCTTGGAAGGGACGATATAGATGTCTCCTTTAAAGCTGGGCACACAGTAGTAGTCACTTATTCTCAGCACTTTGGACCCATATACATCTTTGCATTAACTTCTGCCCATTGCAAAAAGAAATTTCTATGGTAGAAACTGAGAGCAGCACTAATCTATAGGCATAGAAATAATATTTAGAAGGCAGCTTGACAAGCTATCCATTTAGGATAACAACAGTAGGAGATTGCCTCATAGGCTCTGACATTCTTAGCCAAAGGCTTTTGACCAAGTTCATATAGTACCAGACATGAAATCATTTCTGTGGATGGGCTTCAAATCAAATCAGAAAACAGTTGGTTACCCCATAATAATCACACCATTACACCACCAGTGGTCATATCTTGCCTGGAAGGTTGGTTGTGTAGTATGCAGGATCTGCAGCTGGATAAGAATGTTGATCACTTTTCTCCCTCAGAAGCTTGCATAGCACCTTCTGGAACTATGAAAGCTAGCCAGCAGGGAGGAAGCTTCTAGCTCAATTCCAACTTGCTTTCTCTATGTTCTACAACTGAAGCATGTGGTTTCTTCAGCAGTAGGGACTCACCATCTAGTTTTGTGGGAAACCAAGAATAGTGGCCATAACCTGTATTGTGTTGAGGGTCTCTAGGGTCTCCCTGACCAACAACTCACTGGGAGGTATCCCACCCCTGGCATTGTGATCTTCCTATAGCAACTTATGGATTCTGGGAGCATGCAGAGTACTCTCTCTTTTTAAAAATTATATTATTAAGCCAGACATGGTGATGCACACCTTTAATCCCAGAACTTGGGAGGCAGAAGTAGGAGGATCGTTGCGAGTTCAAGGCCACCCTGAGACTACATAGTTAATTTGAGGTCAGCCTGTACCAGAGTGAAACCCTACCTCAAAAAACCAAAAAAAAAAAAAAAAAAATTGTATTATTAATTAGCTTAAGTAGTAGATTTCCACACTATGCCTTTATACATCTTAAGTTCTGGTTAATCAGGGCCCCACCCCATCCTCTCCTCTAGCCTGGCATTGGGTATTAGGGAGAGAGAGCTGAGTGGAGATATAGGACATGAAAACTGACTGGCCTGATTATTGGATCTTATCTGGACTCTTTCTGTGTCCCTTTCCTGGCTCCTGGAATACTAACTCCTCTGCTAGGATTCTTCTCAGGTGAATGATTTTATCCTCCTTTTTGCATCTATCTTTGTATTACAGGATTACCAGTAAGAGTCCAGGTCTGTTGGCTTTACAGGCAGAGTCTGAACTCTGGCTACTTCTCTGTGAATTCAGGCAGGATCCCCTCGGGAATACTGGCCCCATCTCCATGAAGTTCTTGCTAACACTGAGTCTGTCTTGGAATCTTTATGGAAATTTCTGTGTATACTTTGGTTCCTACCAGGTTTTCAGCTGTCCAACTGCTGTGCAAATCTGATTCAATCTCTTTTCATGGTCTTGCAGTGTTCTTTTTGTTGAGTTTTAGCTTATAGTTCCATGACACTTGGTCTGAGTTTCTTGAGAGTGTGAGTCACAGAGGGTCTCAGGCTGCCAGTGTTGCTACCCTGACCTTCTGTGTTTTCCCACCATTTCTACTAAGATCCACCATCCTCCCAGTAGCTCCAAGATTTATAGTGTGCCTCCCTGTTGTTTTTCTCTCAAATGTCAGTAATTTTCCTCAAGCTTCCATCTGAGCCTATTTCTAACTTCTTTTACTAACAAGACTAAGAACCCACAAAAGAGAACCCCAGCAACAAGATTGACATCATTAAACTCCTGCGAGGGTCCCTATTGGAGAGCTGTCATAATGTCATAGCATGGACATCTCAGTGACACAGGTCTCTCTGGAAGTCTATAACGACAGCTCCTATAGCACACACATAGATGCCAGGGGCTATGAATGTCCCCAGAACCAATATTCTACTGAGCTCTGCATCCCCTGATATGGCATTGGAGGTGTCAGGACTGCGTCATGGGAATATAAGTGGTCTCTTGGAGGGCACTTGGGTTGAACGGAAGAATTCAGTTTCTCCAGCCACCACCCATATCTCTGAATAGAAACAAACATTCTAAGTCTTATTTCCCAAAGGAGTTCAACAGAGGATCCATGCAACCTTATCTCTTAGGACTGAGTCATTTCCCACACACTCCATGAAGCTCAATATAAGACTATGCTCCTTCCTTTTCCCAAAAGAGACTTACAATTACTTCCTTTCTCTACTTGGGGATTCAGAGTCCCTTTCATCTTGCTCTGAAACCATCATTCTCTTATCTGGCATTAAATAAAATCTTTGAGGGCTGGAGAGATGGTTTAGTGGTTAAGGCACATGCCTGCAAAGCCCAAGAACCCCGGTTCAATTCTCCAGGTCCCACGTAAGCCAAATTCACATGGTGGCGCATGCATCTGGAGTTCCTTTGCAGTGGCTAGAGGCCCTGGCACGCCCATTCTCACACATACTCTCTCTCCTCTCTGTCTCTAATAAATAAATAAAAATAAAATAAAATCTTTGGTCCCAAGAAACTGAGTCTTCTAGTCCCAAATCCAAACTGATATCCACAATATTTACACAGTACTTTCTGGGCCTTTTAATTTTCAACCTTGTTATGCCATTTTCCCATTTTTTTGGTCTGAATTTTCCTTCCTGCCTGCCTCCCTCCCTCCCTTCCTTCCTTCCTCCCTCTCTCCCTCCATTTTTTCCTTCTTTCTTTTATTATTGAACAATCCACACTCTCAAATAGTTTTTAAATAGATAAACAATCTTTTTCTCTAGTGTTTAAAATATTTTATTTGTCTCTTTCTCCCTTAGATTTCAAGGAATAGTAGAAGAAATAAAACAACCATTGATTAAAGTATTGAAAGGAAACATGATATCATATAGCTTCAGATTATTGAGGGGAAAATATCCCAGTACAATGAAGAGATCTGGGGGTGCTCACCTTAACCAGATGTTCTGAGTTTGTATCTGTGGTAATAGGAATCCCTGTCATCATGCCTGATATGATGCAATCACATATCAAAACCATGGCCTGAGAAGTATTCTAGTGACAATGTTTAACCTGAATATGAATATGAAGAAGCAATTGGATACAGGGTATATCTCATACAGAGTATGAGATAGCTGACCAAGATCCTTCAAGAGATATTACATATCAATATAAAATAAAAGAAAATAAAATGGTTCAGGCTAATTAGAAAAAACTAAAGACATATAAGCAAATGCAATGAAAGAAGGCAGAATCTCTAACTATATTTTGAAACAAGATAAAGAAAGCTTTAGCAGACACTGGGGGCAGTTGGGCACAGTATGCATAGTTAATGGTGACAAGGGGAGAAAGTTCTCTATTACTAGAGCTCTTAGCTGATGTATGTAGGGCCAGTGACTCAATGACCACAAAAAATTCTGATGAGTTAGTAGGACAGTGCACATGTATGTAGGTATACATGTATATGCACATGTGCATAAACATGGGGAAGGATGGGGGAGCTTGAAGTGAAATATCAATTGGTGAAACTAGAAGAGGATTTGCCTTTTTTTTTTTTCAACTAATTTTTCCACTGTTTGAAGGCTTAAAGTTTTCTTTTTAAAAACTTTTTATTTTATTTTATTTATTTGTGTGTGTGTGTGAGAGAGAGAGAGAGAGAAAGAGAAGGAGACAAAGAGAGAGAGAGAGATGGGGGAGAAAGGGCACGCCAGGGTATTCAGCCATTGCAAATGAATTCCAGATGCATGTGCCACCTGTGCATCTGGTTATGTGGGTCCTGGGGAATTGAACCTGGGTCCTTTGGTTTTGCAGGTGGGAGCCTTATCTGCTAAGCTATCCCTCCAGCCCAGAAGGCTTAAAATTTTCTAAAGGAAGAGATATGAATGGAAAAATGTTCTGATTTGTTCATCATATTGCTTATATAATATGAATGTGAGCTTCTTGGGCATGTGATGGTAAATTTATGATTTCAAATTTGTCGTGAGAATTTTCCTCCTCTCCTCTCATGTCCTCACCAAGGCTGGGGTCTTTATAGCTGCTCCCCTTCTCAAAGGTAGCTCTCTGATCATTCTCCCCACTTTTGTCTCTTGACTCCATGTCCCCTGGTGTGATGAGAGCCCTCACATTGCAGGGAGTTTGTACTTGCTCTCTGTATTTCCTTTAGGGTTTTGCTAGTTGTACAATGCATTCAAAAATGTATGTTTTAAAGAAATATTGTAAATAGCTTTTTTTTTGAGAGAAAGAGAGAGAGAGAGAGAGAGAGAGAGAGAGACAGATAGACAGAGAATGGGTGTGCCAGTGGCCTCTTAGCTGCTGTGAACAAACTCCAGATGCATGCACCCCTTGTGGGCAAGTGCAGTATTGCACCCTTGCATCACTATTTTGTGTCCAGCTAAATGTGGGACCTGGAGAATCGAACGGGTGTTCTTAGGCTTTGCAAGCAGGCGCCTTAACTGTTAAACCATCTCTCCAGCCTAAATAGTTTTTTTAAAAAGATGTTTCTGTCCATGACCTTGCAGTGCCTAGCAATACCTTCGCAAGACACTCATAATAGAAGAAAAAAATGATGACATCAAATTAAAAGAGAGACTAAAGGAGAGAGGGAGGGGATATGATGGAGAATGGAGTTCTGAAGGGGAATGGGGGAGGGGAAATGAAATATCATGTTTTTTTGTCTGTAAGTATAGAAGTTGTCAATAAAATATATAAATAAATAAATTTTTAAAAGATGTTTCTGCAACTTACTTTCTCAGGACATCTACTTCTCCATACATTTACATCAGTAAATTTTTTGGTTATGTCCATTTTTTTCAGATATCAATGTTATTCATATTCCACAGATGAAATTGTAGGAGTTTATCATTATTATTATTAATTTTATTTATTTGAAAGTAGAGAGATAGAGAAGAAGCATAGACAGAGAGACTGAGTGCACCAGGGCTTTTCCAGCTGCTGCAAATGAACTCTAGATGCATGCACTATATTGGCTTTATGTGGGTACTGGGGAACTGAACTTGGGTCATTAGGTTTTACAGGCAAGTGCCTTAATCACTAAGCAATCTCTCCAACCCATTATTATTATTTTAAATATTATTTATTTGACACACATGCACACACACACACACACACACACACACACTGAGAGAGAGAGAGTGAAAGAGAGAGAGAGAGAGAGAGAGAGGATAATAGAAAGAGAATGAGCACACCAGGACCACCTGCCCCAGTCACATATGCCACTTTGTGCATTTAGCTTTATGTAGATACTGGGGAACCAAACTTGGGTTGGCAGGCATTGTAAGCAAGTACCTTAAACCACTGAGCAATCTCCTCTGCCCTATTATAGCTTTATTTTGAGACAGCATCATACCATGTAACCTAGGATGGCTTTAAACTCACTGTACAGCTAAAGCTGACCTCAAACTTAGAATCCTTCTTAGCCTCCTGTGTGCCTTGGTTAAAGGCATGTGCCTCTACTCTGCATTATTTCAGGAAACCTTAATATGCTGTGTATTTTTTTTCACCCATTATTTAGAGTGGGGCTTTAATTTGGAAAGTGAGTTTATTTTCTGCAGGATAAACATGAGAATACTACAGCCTGGTTCAGGGCTTATGTCTGAACAGAAGAAGTTCAGGACATGCTTGGAAGTTTTGGGATAACTCATGATTCACTTTTTTTTTTTTTTAGAGAGAGAGACACACAGAGAGAGAGAGAGAGAGAGAGAGAGAGAGAGAGGAAGACAGATAGAGATGGGCGTGCCAGCAGCCTCTCAGCTGCTGCGAATGAAATCCAGATGTGTGCGTCCCCTTGTGCGCCCTTGCATCACTTTGCATCTGGCTACATGTGGGACCTGGAGATTGAACCGGCATTCTTAGGCTTACCAGGCAGGCACCTTAACTGCTAAGCCATCTCTCCAGCTCTCGTGATTCATTTTTTAAGTTCATTATTGTTTTTGAGGTTGTTGGTTCAAGTGAGCTGTATAGCTTATTCTGTTGTACAGGAAAGTCTTTTTCTTTTTTAAAATCTATAACCCAGAATGACACATTGGAGCATCTTCACTTAACCTAGGGCCACTTTTCTCTAGAGACTTCTGAAGAGTTCAGGCTTGAACTAGGTCATTCACTTCCAACTCCCTTCAGTGAAAGATCCTGGGCTCTCCTTTGCTGACCTTCACAGGAGTACCAGCTGGGCATTTCACCTATCCTACCCACGTGCCAGCTGTTCAACTGTTAGATGTGCTACAGTCTTTCTTTCTGGGAACCTAGGCATGTCCTCTCTCTTCAAGATCAGCTCCATATTTAGCAGGATGTTCAATGTACCTATCAAGAGCTTCTTGGTGTTTGTCTTGGGAAGATTTTTCTCTTGTTTCTGCCAAGGTGCAGTCTCACCTTAGTCCAAGTTATCTGAGGCTGGCCTCGGACTCATGGTGATTATCCTACTTCTACCTCCTGACTGCTGGGATTAAAGGCATACGTCCCCACACTGGGAAGATTCTTTTTTTGTTTTTAAAAAGATTTTTATGGGGTTAGAGAGGTGGCTCAACATTTAATGGTGCTTGTTTGCAAAGTCTGACAGCCTGGGTTCAATTCCCTAGTACCCACATAAAGCCAGATGCACAAAGTGGCACATACATCTGGAACTTATTTGCAGTGGCAAGAGGCCCTGGTACACCCATATTAAATCTTGTTCTCACTCTCTCTTTCTCTCTCTCTCTGCTTACAAATAAATAAAAATCTTTTAAAGAATATTTTTATTAAGGATATATATATATATGTAATGGATTTGATTATTAAATTTTCATACATGCATAAATGGACTTTGGTCATCATATTTATCTACAATTACTTTTTCTTATCCCCTTCCCACTACTTTTTCTCTTCCTAATTAGTCTTCTTTCTTTTCCCAAAGAATGCCTTTTCCACTTTGATCTCTCTCTCTTTTCTTCCTTCCTTCTGATAAAGAACAGGAGATAGAATTGTTTAGGCAGCTGAGGGTAACAGGGCATCAAAGTGAATAAAACATCCTTTGGCTAAAAGCAGGAAATGCCCTTGAACCTGACAGGGAGATATGAATCAGATTACTAGGTGCCTGGACATAATGGCATAAAATCTATTTTTTTCTTTATGTCTTTTTTTTTTTTTCCTAATGGAATCTTACTTCTCTCAAAACCAGACATAAGGATGTAAATACAATTATAAGGTTCTTCAACATGTGGCAAGAGATCTGGTGTTTCCTTATCTCTTCCTTTCCCAGGAATATAAATGGAGTTATTCTCCTTCTTAGAAACCCGGTGGCACTTAAACACCTGAGATGGGGCTGAATTTACCAACTCAGTCTCCATCCAGTTGAATCTCATAAAAGACCCCAGACAGGGTCTCCAGTTGGACTTCTCCATTTATGGGAACCCCCCTCCTGCCTCTTGGGCAAAAGCTCTGGCTTTTTCCCTTCTCTTAAGCTTTATAAACTCTATAATAAAACATTTCTAAACTTCACTCTCTAGGGTCTGTGGAATTCACTTTGGAGGTCACTGACTCAGTGGAAGTTTTATGTGACTGGGGGCTTCTGGCATCCTAATTTCCACATTGCAGCCCTACCCAGAGCTAAGAAAAATTCCATTGCTCTCAGAAACACCCCAAGTTCTCAATCACTTCTTTCCTTCCATCCATTCTTACTTACACTTATCCCCCATTTTTTGTTACCTGTGATAATTAACCTCTACTTATTAACTTGGTGGGACTTAGGGTCACTATGGGAACAAATCTCTTTAATGTCAGGGATTTTCTAGATTAGACAAATTGTGGTGGAAAGACTCACCCTAACTGCAGGTAGCACAATTCCATGCGCTGGGGATCCTGGACTATACAAAGAGGAGAAAGCTATCTGAGCATGAGCATCCTCTCTGTCTTCTTCCTCCCTGCTGATATGAAGACATGATGCTGGTTTCTGCCCCCTCCATGCTTTCCCTGCCATGATGTATTCTCCTCTTTGGACTTTTAAGCTAAAATAAGCCCTTTCCTCCCCTAATATACTTCTGGTTGGGTATTTTATCTCAGCAATGAGAAAGTAAGTGATACAGAAAATTCGTACTGAGAAGGGGGTTGTAGCTATGATTAACATGACCACATAGTTCTCAGTCTTTTGGGACTGGTTTTCAGGAAGAATGCGGAAGTACCTGTAACTTTGGTCTAGAAAATCCTTATGACACTGTAAGCATAACTCAATGGGCCATTCTGGTGAGAGTTTGGAAAACCAGAAGATGAGAGAAAGGTCGACTATTGAGGCTTGGATCATGAGGTTACAGCAGTTAAAAAGGACTCTATCAGGAACTGGGATAGAGGCAGTTTTTGTGATATTCTGTGTGAGGTGGGGCTTCTCTTAGAAAAATGAAGAGAAGAAATGGTGTGAAAAATGTGAAGTTTGGCACTGAAAGAAATAAGCAAAATTTAAATTCCAGACACAGAAACTTCAGTTTCTTTAGCTGTAATTGTTAAAGAGATGACTAACATTAAAGGTAAGCCAACAGCTCTGTACTGGACCAATGGGAAAGATGGCCTGAGGGCAAGCCCCAATGCATCGAAGATTCAATCTAGGATGAATGAAAATTCTTTTGAAAGAAAAACGTCTTGAAAGAAGTGTGCCAAAGGAGTTCCCTGCTTCTCAATGTCAGCACACAGAAGACGCTACAGTTGTGTTTTAGTATCCTTCATCCCAACTTGGCAGCAGAACTTGGCAGTACTAACCACATGGTACTGGTTTTGGAAGAATGAAAGATACAAGATTAAAGAGAGTGTTTCACCACGGTTCCAGAGAGCCACTGAGGCTAAGAAATGTGAGGCAGATTTGGAGTTCCTGCAAGGAGACCCTGTGAAGTCACTGTGTGAAACTCTGAAAGTGAACCCTAAGTTGCAATGGAGACCTTAGTATGTTAGTGATGCCAGAATCATGGGACATCTGTCAAGAAAATCTGTGGGCTCAGACCTGGCTTGTGAGCGAGGCCATAAAAGTTAGAGAGGCAGAGTTTTCTAAGCCTTCTGAATCCCAGAGAATTTCATCCTGAGTCCCACCTGTTGGACATGCTACTTCAGGATTTGGTGTTTGATCTGCTGGGTTTTGGTCTTTCTTTGATATGCTCATTTTTGCTATGCCCTTTTGGAATGGGAAAGTCTATTCTGTGCCATTATATGTTAGAAGGATGTAACTTGTGTTTTGATTTTATGGTACTCATAATAAAGAGATTGAGTTCTACCTTGGATGAGATTTTGAATTTGACAAGGGATAGACTTGTGATGGTTAATCTCTGGTTGTCAACTTGACAGGATTTAGGATCATCATGAGAACAAATTTCTTGATATGTTAGAGATTTTCTAGGTTGTATTAATTGATGTGGGAAGACATTACCTAACCACAAATGGCACCATTCCATGGGCTTGGAGGCCCTGGATTATGTATAAAAAGGAGACAGCTAGCTGAATATCACATCTCTCCACTCTCTCCATGCTCATATGAAGATGGGATACCGTTTTCCTGCTCTTTCCATGTTTTCCCAACATAATGGACTCTTTGGAATTATGATCTGAATATAAACCTTTTTCTTCCCTAATTTGCTTCTGGACATGTCTTTTGTCCTAGCAATGAGAAAATAACTGATACATGAATCAATGAGTTTAATTAAGATTACTTAAGGCAACATGGGTGACAAGTTATTTATAGAAGCATGGGCAGCTTTAATGTCTACTCCTCCCCCAGAAACCCTGCAAATAGTCCTTAGAGAAGATTTTTTCAAGTAGCTTGTTTTGTTTTGTAATCATAACTAGATGTTCCTTAACCTATTATTTTTGGTTAAGTAAAATACCATTCTATAAACTAGCAAAAAGGGCCATCCAGGATATATATTTGAAAATTTTTTAGGTTCTTACAAGTCAAACATTAAATATGATATTCTCAAGAAATAAGCACTTAAATTAATAGCGACTATAAACACATTAAGCTTAGGAAAATTATTTCAGTGACAGAAAAATAATGATACTTAAGCAAACCTTGCTCTAGAAATCATCAACAAACCAGTTTTAGCTTTTTTAAAGCTGTAACCCTCTTGGAAAGAATGAAGATATTTATGGGGATACTTGTGCCTTTCCTTCCTGCTGTCAGTCTGTTGAAACAATGATCCCCAAGACATTGAAAATTTCCCAGGAATCTCATGCTGGGAGAGGGAAAAGGCTGAAGCCTGTTGTCAGCCAGAGGAGAAACCTGTCTTGCAGAGATTTTATACACTTGGAAACTTGTTAGATCACCTTGCAGGAGAGACTGGAGCCTAGATAATGATGGGTCAGTGATAGATGGGACCATACTTGGCCAGGATTACTTAGTTACATGTACCCCTTGCCTTTTTTTTAAACCTAATCCTCATGTCAGGACCATGCAAACGGATTTGGGGGACAGGAGTCACTGGATCTCTTTATTTGTTCCTCTTCCCAATGTGGTCACACTGAAAACATCTCTTTCTGCTTTTTACTATTGTACCTTTAGTTGGCCTATTGAAGGTGGGTGGTCAAGTCTGGCTTGTTAGGGTTTCCAGCACCCAGATTCTGACCCTGTCAGCTTCAAAAGGATATATAGCTTAGTGCTGTGTCTGGTTCACTAGACAGAGTGAAGGCCTGATTTGTTAAAAAAAAAAAAAATTTTTTTTTCCCTTCATCTTTTGTTGTTGTTGTTGTTGTTTGTTTTTTGTTTTTCGAGGTAGGGTCTCACTCTAGCTCAGGCTGACCTGGAATTCACTCTGTAGTCTCAGGGTAGCCTCAAACTCACAGTAATCCTCCTACCTCTGCCTCCCAAGTGCTAAGATTAAAGGCGTGCGCCACCACACCTGGCTCCCTTCATCTTTGAAACAATGCTTTCTCTTCTGTGCTGGAAGAAGGGCCACCTCTTCCCATCTTCCTGACCCTGCTGTCGGTTCTTGAGAGAGGCTCATGCTCATCTGGAAATTTAGTGAGAGGATGTTCAGTGATACTCACCAGATTCTGGGGGAGGGGCTTTCAATGCCTTGATTGTTGCTTCCTGTTGTCTGTCCTTAGATGACTTTGTCTCTAGACTCTTCTTCTGGGATAGCTCTTGTGTTCTGCTCTCCACTGCGGCTGCTGTTGCTGCTACTTGCCACCTGCAGAGGACGCAGGCAGTTTCTGCCTTAATCCAGTCCTTTCCCTAGATATAGGAACCTGCTTAAAGGCGGTCCATGGATCAGGCTACACAGATACCCTGCATTGCAATTAAAAGGAGATAAAGAAAAGCACTGGTGAGAACTTGTTTACCAATATCACCAGACTTCTTGATGGTGAAGGGTGTGGTTGGAGCCTAGGTGTTCTTCCTTATTAGGTAGTCAGTAGGTAGCTAGTCAGATGTTAGCAGCTTGGAAGGCCTTTAGGATGGAATGCCCCTCTCACTCAAAAGTCATCTGTTGATCCCATCTCCTTTGTCCCTGGTAATACCCTAATTTTATGAAGGGAAAGTGTCACAGTTGTCTTCTTTAGGATTAGAAATACCATGTGAAAAGAGGGAATAAGAATCACAATTGTTTCTCCTTAAGATTCACCATATGAAAGGGAAGAGGCTGGAGGTAGAGGGCTTTACTGAGGCCACACAGAGAGGCTGTTTCCTTCTGGTAAATCATGATTATCTTATAGATTTAATTTTCTTTAATCCTATGGATTTGTATTGTTACATGTTTTCTTTCTTTCTTTTTTTTGGTCAAAAGAATGTGATCTGGTCTGGGGAGATGGCTCAATGGGAAGAGGTCTTGCATGAGAAAGACCTGAATTTGATCCCTAGCACCAATATAAAAAAGCCAGACATGGCTTTCTGGGTAATCTGAGGTCTGAGAATTTCAGAATCCAGCTGGAGTTAGACATCTAGATTAGACATGAACCTAGGGAGCTGAGATTTAAAGTGTCTTGCCCACTACAATTCTCTTTACAGTGGAGAGGTCTCTTTTGCAAAATTGTTTGTGCAGTTTGATGTTCATGTTCAATATATTAAACCAGAATTACTTGATCTATTTGGCTCTCCAGATTTTATAGGAACTTACTATAAATTTGGGTTTGATATTAGAGGACTCTGAGATGAACTGTTTCTTGGGGCCCTAAAATTTACTTAACACTGGGTGAGAGAATGGCAGGGTCCAAAGCTTGAGGAAGGAAGCTTCAAGCTGCCCCATAGAGAAAGTGTAGTGGTGAGGGTGTGCACTGTGAGTTAGGAGCCTTCCCCGGGAAATGTGGATGAGGGAGAGCTGGACACCTGTGACCCTGGCCTGCACGATGGCAGTTCGCTTTCTCTGGATAGGGTTTTTATGACCACTGATTCGTGTTCAGTTATCTGGAACATTTGGTAAATTCCTTGAGGGAAGAGTGGCTTGGAATGCTGTGTCTTTGTTTCTCTGATGAGGAAGAAGTAGTATTCCTTATCAAAATCCTGAAACAGTGGGGTTTAGTAGATTTCTTCAGTAGTGGGAATTACAAAGTCACAGACCTAGGCACATTGAGCTGCGTGTTGCAGCTGTGGAGAAGGGAACTGGGGGTGGGATGGGGAGATTGCTTAAAATACAACACAAACATAATTGCCTAAATTAACTGTGCCTAAAAATCTTCCTTGTTTGATTTTTAGTTTTAGTTTTTGTTTTGTTTTTTTTTGAGGTAGGGTCTTGCTCTAGCCCAGGTTGTCCTGGAATTCACGATGTAGTCTCAGAGGGGCCTTGAACTCACAGTGATCCTCCTACTTCTGCCTCCTGAGTGATGGGATTAAAGGCGTGCATTGCCATGCCCAGCATACCTCCAAATCTTACATGCTAAACTAATAAATATGGAGCCTACCAAGTTATATTTAAACATTTTTTATGCCAAGTGTCTTCAAAGGATACTTGCTTTAAAGCTTTAAGACTTGAAATTCTAAGTACAGGTTTTTTTTTTTATAATTGAAATATTTTACTTTATTTAAATTCATCTTTATTTCTTTGAAACACTTCATTGTTTTATAATTTATTTTTTATTTATATTATTCTGATTTTACATTCACAGGTTTTTGATCTCAATCTATTTCAAGTTTCTATTCGTATTGGGGGAAAAGAAAGGTGGAAGAAATAATGTGTTTTCTCTTTATTGGTAATGTTTGGAAACCATGTTCTGGATTTTCAGTGACACTATTAATATTTACCAACTGTGATGACTACATCTAAAACTTAAGTAATTATTATGCACAGGTTATATATTTAGTTGTGAATTATTAATAAAACTTTTAATAACTATATTTATTATATATTATATATATTATATATTATAATATATATATTTATTCTATCCTCATATAAATACCTTAGAACTTCTAGTTGGACTAGCCAATGGGAGAGAAAGTGGACTCCTGAGGGGGAAATGACTACTGTAGACTGACTGCCATTCACATCTGGACAACATTTAAAAATATTGAGTTTGTGGGAAGAGTGGAGTGAAATAGAGAGAATAGAAACTTAGTAAGATAATTCAAAACTAGAGAACAATTCAGTTTTTGTCAAATGCAACAGATAGACACATGGTCTTCATTCTATCTCTTACCTACCACCCTTCCATTTACTCATCTGTACAACCATGCTGGTACTTTCTATGTGTTGGCCACTGCTTGAATGTTGACGTTGTGGCAAGAAGCCTCCTATTCAGTCAGTGCAAATAGACAGATAGTAGTAAACAAGATTGCAGCAGGTGCTGTATAAAAAAAAAAAATAGAGTTAGTGATAGGAATTAGTGGGTGAGGATTAGGAGTCAGAGGAACTCTGAGACAGGAGGAATTTAGACATGACAGTGTCAGGTTGGTGAAAAGCTGCTCCTGGACAAAAAAAGAGGTTTGAATCTGTGTGGTCATGAAGGGTTGGTGGTATGGGGTGAGCTAAGAAAGGCATCTCAAGGAGACTTTGGGACTGGGAGAGAGTTTGGCTTTTATTCTAAATCAAGAAGGTTATTTTTGAAGTGTTTAGATCCCATGGATAAAAGCAGGGCCCTGGTTTCCATTATATAGGTTGCTACTAGAGAATTACTCATAAGGGACAGAAATGCAATGGTGAGACGAGCTCAGAAACTCTTCTGCAGTCATAGAATTGCTTACCAGCCTTTACTCAATCTTGGAGTAATTGTAAGAAAACAATCACTTTGTAGACTTGATCTGTACTTAATGGTCTGGCAATGATCCTGGGAACACATACTCTGGCTATTATTTCCAGACCTGTGTTGTCCCTGGGAAAGAGCCAGTCACAGATCACAGCTACCTTGCTGTTTGTTCCTTTTTAGTGGGAACACCTGTTGGGATGGATTGACTTACCTCTGGGACACCTGTAGGGATTATTTGTTTCTCTCATGATGGGAATGTTTCGAATGAAAGCCAGACTCACTGCTCAGTTACTTGGGGGCTTATAGGGTTTCATAATTGGTGGAGATAATCTCATTCGTGTGCAATCACAAAAGGATTAAGGAATTGTTTACCTGGGCACAAAGAGGTAGAGCACATTCAGAGTCTGTGAACAGATGCATGGGCAGCATGGGAGGGCTAGGTGGGGCCTCCCACTGACTTCCTCTTCCCTATTAAGTACAGAGAGAAAAAGCAGTTGGGTAAAATGAACCTCTCAGAAAAGGGCAGGCCTATAATTGTATGTAAGTGTATATTGGGAAATAAACAAGCCAAACCATTCAAAAAACTACTGGGAGGGGGTAAACTTTTGGAGATGTAGCCCCACCCCCAGAAAATTTGATTCCCTCTGCTGACTCCTTAATAGAGTCTTGAATGAAGATTGACGCTCCTGAGATGAAGGGCTGAGTCTTACCTGTGCATCTCCAGAGCCTGTCACTGGTGCTAGTTTGGGTGGGTACCACAGGGCAGCACCTGAGGAAGAGCTGCTTAGGACTTGATTGGAATGGAATCATGTTCTTTCAAGGAGGGACCATGATTCCAAAGCAAAAGTGACTGGACCCAGGACTTCCAAGTTGAATTGGAACCAATTGGGGTGGCAAGTGGGACACTCATGATGGAAACAAAAGCTTTTCCTGAGAATTCTACAGTTAGGGTTCCCAGACAAGTGCTGAGCTCTTCTCTGGATTGGGCAGGAAAATGAAGACAATGACTCTTGCTCAGGGTCATATGAAAGTGTCTCACTTTCAGCTCTCTGCTACAAGAGGTATAGAGAATGCTAAACAGGAAACAGCTAAAAATTGATAAGCAAATAACTTATACATTTGTCAAAAGAGAAAGTACAGCTTGAATGGCAGTCTTAAGATGCCATTTTCCTTTGCCTGGACCACAGTCTTGTCAGGCTAGTATCTTTTTGTGCAGAGCAATCCCCTGCCCCAAGACCCAGTTTGTATGTTCAAGTCCTACCCCTTGGAACTTAGCTGTACTAGGGGTGTGGCCTGGTTTCTTCTGGCATGCGGTCTGGCTAGGGCCAGACCTGCATTGTGCCATACAGTACTCAACACATGTTTACCAAATGTATGTACAAACTCAAGGACTTCATAGCCTTAACATACCATTAATGTTATTTTTGTTCAAAAAAATCCCCAAAATGTAGAAAGAAAAAGTGAACATAATTTAATGAACCAATAAATTTATTAAGTTATAAATAAAAGTAAGAAAAATCAAAAGCATAAAGAGATATAATATAGAAATTAAATTTTCTGTCTTCCACTCCCACTCATCTTTGTGAAGATTAAATATTGTCAATAGTTCTGTAGTATCTTAAAGAGTTTTATGTATGTATATATCTATTCTATAACCTATCATCCAGCTATCATTTTTCTGTTTTGTTTATACAAAAGAGTATTGCAACCACATTGTTTTGTAGCATGTTAAAAAAAAACAAACTAAATGTGGTTCCTAGATAGTCACATATCAGTACTTATAGATATACCTTCTCCATTTTTGTGTTTGCAAAACCTGCTGGCCTATGTAGTTTCCAGGGTGGCCTTACACTCACAGCAATCCTCCTACCTCTGCCTCCCAAGTGCTGGGATTAAAGGCGTGCGCCACCACGCCCGGCTTCCACCTACTCTTTAAAAAATTTTTTTATTGCCAACTTGCATGATTCTAGACAATAAATCATGATAATTCCCTTCCTTCCTCCACTTTCCCCTTTAGAAATCTATTCTCCATCATATCCCTTCCCCCCTCAATTAGTCTCTCTTTTTTTAAAATTTTATTTTTCTTATTGACAACTTCAATAATTATAGACAAGAAACCATGGTAATTCCCTCCCCCACCTTCCCCTTCGCAAGTCCACCCTCCATCATATCCCTCCCCCTCTCAATCAGTCTTTTATTTTCATTTATTTATTTATTTATTTATTTATTTATTTATTTATTTACTTTTTTGGTTTTCGAGGTAGGGTCTCACTTTGGTCCAGGCTGACCTGGAATTCACTATGTAGTCTCAGGGTGGCCTCAAACTCATGGCAATCCTCCTACCTCTGCCTCCCAAATGCTGGGATTAAAGGTATGTGCCACTGCACCTGGTGTTCTTGATGTCATCATCTTTTCCTTCTATTATTCCTTCTCCATTTTTTTGTTTTTGTTTTTTGAGATAGGGTCTCTAGCCCAGGCTGACCTGGAATTCACTATGTAGTCTCAGGGTGGCCTCGAACTCACAGCGATCCTCCTACCTCTGCCTCCTGAGTGCTGGGATTAAAGACATGTGCCATCATGCCTGGATTAACATTATTTATTTATTTATTTGAGAGACAGAAAGAGAGAGAGAGAGAGAAACGAAGTCCAGATGCATGCTCCACTTTGTGCATCTGGCTTAGATGCACTAAGCCATCTCTCCAGCTCTCCTTCTCCATTAAAAAAAAAATTATTTATATATTTGCAAGCAGAAAAAGAGAGAGAGAGAGAGAGAGAGAGAGAGAGAGAAGAGAGGCAGACACAGAGAGAATGGGCATGCCAGGGCCTCTAGCCACTGCAAACTCCAGATGCATGTGCCCCTTGTATATCTGGCTTATGTGGGTTCTGGAGAATCAAACCAGGATCCTTTGGCTTCACAGGGAAACACCTTAACCGCTAAGTCATTTCTCCAACACTCCTTCTCCATTTTTGAGTGGATGTGATGTATCTGTTATATAGTCACTGCAATTTATTTGTAAAGGATATTGTTGGGCATGTGTTTGAAATATTTGAAACAATATCTGCAAGGTGTATTGCAAGACATGGGAATGTATACATAAGGTTTTGATAGCTACAGCCTAATTTTCCTCAAAGAAAGGGGTATACTTCCACTATACAGCAAGGGGTAACAACTTCCCCAGCCCTTTCTCATGTGGGTCACATCACATCTCCAGTCACGAAGCAGAGAGGGATGAAAGGTAGTGTTCAACAGACCTTCTCTTTGTTGTTCAACTTGGGACCCCAGCCGGTGGAATGGTACTATCTACATTTACAGTGGGTCTTCACACTTCAGTTAACCTAATCTAGAAAATCCTTTGGAAGCATGCGCAGAGATTTGTTTCCACAGTGGTTCTAAATCCTATCAAATTGACAATCAAAATGAACCATCATAAGTTCACCTCTTGTCAACTTGACACTCAAACATTCACTTTGAAACCATAATTTTCCACTCCTTAGACTCACAGGCTCATGGCCATCAAAATATATCCTGTCCAACTTCAAAGGTCCCTATAATCTTTAATAATTCTAACTCTGTACAAAAGTGTCAAGTGACAAGTCTCTTTAGAGAGTCAGGCAAACTGTGAGTTCCTATAGCACCAAATAGATAAGTTACTTCCAGCCATTAAACAGAGTGAATATTCCCTATCTAAAAAGAAGGAATGGGGGCTTAACAAGAAAATAGTGGACCAAAGTAATACTTGAAACCCAGAAAAACAAAAACCAAACCCTGCAGCTCTGTGTCTAGCATCTGAGACTTGAGATGGAATCATTGAGGCTCCAAAGGGCTGGAGTACACATAGCCTCTCACTTGGGCTGTTCCTGTAGCTTTCCTTGTGGATGTTCCATGGTCCTGGCTTCTCCAGCATCCAGGGGTCTCCATTATCACTTAGTCTGTATCTTCATAACTTCACATAGTGGCCTCTAAGAGCTCCTTGACCCTGTTATACATTGCCTGACTTCAGTGGCTCTCAGAAACTGTGGAGTAAGACTTGTTGACCCCTCCATCTTGCATCTTTCATTCCAGAAAAGCTAGTACCATGCAGACAATGCTGCAAAGTTCTGCTGCCAGCTTGAGATATAACCTGGCCCCCTTGGACCACAGCTATAGTGGTCTCTGTATACTTGGTGGATGAGTCTGCAAAATTACTTTCCTAGGCAGTTTTTCTGAGCAGGGAATCCCTTCTGTAGCATTCTCAGTTCAGATGTTCTCTTTTCAAATAAATTTGCATTTTCACAAATTGCAACCTTTGATGGTTGGGGCCTTGCCTCCAAGGAGCCTTTGCTATATCCAATGAAGAGAATGAAGTTTCTTTTTAACCATCATTCTTTGTCATCCACACTCCTTGTCTGCAACTTTAAACATGCTCACGCATCTTTCATCTCTGAACTTCACAGTTTTCCTGTATTTTTGCTCTCTCTTCTCTCTTTCTCTCTCTCTCTGTCACTGTAGATGGGAATAAGAGCTCTGAACAATAGCAATGTTATAGCCTAAATGCTATGCTGTCTTGAAATTTCCTTTGTCAAAGAAATTAGGTCATTACTTTTAAATCAGCTTCATGAAAGTTCTCAGAATGCAAGGAGGTTGCAGACAAATTCTTTGTGAGAGTATAGCAAGAATGGACTTTAGCCCAGCTCCCATTAGGAGTCCTTGCTCCCTTCTGAAACTTGAAGATCCAGGTCTCCACCATCTACATTTCCTTTGGCATTCTGGTCTTCCAAATTGTTCCCAAGCTCTGCTTACTACATTCTAAGGCTTCTCTAGTCTGAACCTCCAACTTCTTCCACATTCCTTCTGCCAGTCAGTTCCAATGCACCAAGGACAACATGATCAACATCTCCACTTCTTGGTACCCATTTTCTGTCTTAGTTACCTTTCTAATTGTGATCAAATACCTGACCAAAGGAACTCAAGGAAGGAAGGGTTTATTTGGCTTACAGATGGGGCACAGTTCATCATGGCAGGGAAGGCATGAGACTAGGAGCATGAAGCAGCTGATCACATTATATCCTCAGATAAGAAGCACAGACAGATAAATGCTGGTGCTCAGCTAGCTTTTTCCCTTTTTATATACGCTGGGATCTCAGCCCATTGAATTGCACCATCCATATTTAGGGTAGTGTTCTCAAATCAGTGATCCTGATATAAAAAAATCCCTCAAAGGAGGCCCGAGATTTGTTTCTGTAGTGATAATAAGTCCTGTCAAGTTGACAATGGAAATTAACCATAATACAACTTCATTGCTGACCACAGTGCATAGGTTCCCAGGAGCACCTGAGCAGCCAAGTGCATTAAGAGATACTCATTCTTACCTCAGAAGGAAGGGACATTTCCCTAATGCTCTAACTACTAGTAAGGAACAAGGCTAGAACAGTGACCCATCCTGAAACTGTAGCACCCCATTCCCCTCTTATACCTTTAGAACTGGTTTAGAGAAATGAGGAATATTAGACAATAGGTTTTACTGGTATTAGGAAGCTTAGCAATTATAGAAGCAGGGCTACTAGCTCAGTTCTAGCCTTTACACTACCTCTTCCCTTCTGCTGCTCAACAGAAAGCCTTCCCTTAATGGTGAAGATTCAACTGCAAACACACTTTATATTGGTCCATTTGTAGTTTTTATATTACTTTTTCAGCACCATGCTTTAACCAACTGAACTAACAGGCCAGGTGTTTTTATATTACTTTAAGTGGGCTCTTTCTAATTAAGCTAGCAATTTGTCAGGTTATATATTGTACTTGTATTTCTATAGCTTATTAATTAAAATTGTTTATGGATTTATGGCATATTTATTCTGAAATAAAAATGTATAAATGTATGTTCTAAGTTCTCAATATTTTTATGTATAGTTTCTGGGACTTGTGTTCTCTTTTGCACAGTTTCTTCATTCTCAGAGAAATAAGTTAACTTAGGCAGTTTTCTTCAACCCTTTGATTTTTTTTGTTGCCTTCCAACCATTGATTTATCAAGAATTTATCTTAATAGGCAAACTAAGGAAGTCTCTAGTTATATTTTGTTCACAAGTCAGTCAATGTTTAAATATCTTTATTGAAGGGCAGAAGAGATGGCTCAGTGGTTAAAAGTACTTGTTTGAAAAACTTCTAGCCTGGGCTCAATTCCCCAGTCACCCATGTAAACCAGACTTAAAAAATGGTGCAAGTGTCTGGCCTACATTTGCAGTAGAAAAAGACCCTGGCTAGCCCATACATGAACACACATGCATACATACATACTCACAGATACAAATAATTAAATAAAAATAAAAATAAAAACTTTGTTGAGTAATTGAGGAGATATCTCAGATGATAATAGGCTTGCCTTGAAAACATTAAGACTTGAGTGTGGTCCCCAGAACTCACATTAACACAAAAATGCTGGAAGTAGTGGCATGCTTGTAACTTCAGTGCTGAGATGCAGAGTCAGGCAGATTCCTGGGCTCACTGGCCAGCCAGTGTACCTACTTGGCTAGTTTCAGTCAATGAAAGAACTTCTTTCAGTAAAAAATGGATGACACTTAAGGAACAACACCTGAAGTAGGCCTTTGGCCTCCACATGTACATGCATCTGCACACCCATAAGCATGGGCTTACACACACACACACATATGCCTATGAAAAAATATACTTTCTTGAATGTTTATGTTTCCCATTTCCCATTGATACTTTTGATAGGTCACATAAATCTAGGAAGTCATCTATTTCTTTCAGATTTTCAAACTTAGTGGAGTATATGTTCTTAAAGTGTGTCCTTAAGATTTTCTGAATTTTATTGGTAATGATTCCTTTTTCATATCCAACTTTATTAATTTGTATCCCTTTTCTATTTCTTTTATTTATTTATTTATTTGACAGAGAAAGAGGGAAGGAGAGAGAGAGAAAGAATGGGTGCACCAGGGCTTCCAGGCACTGCAAACGAACTCCCTTGTGAGCCCCCTTGTGCATCTGGCTAACTTGGGTCCTGGGGAATCGAACCTGGGTCCTTTGGCTTTGCAGGCAAATGTCTTAACTGCCATCCCTCCAGCCCTCTTTTTTATTTCTTTTGGTCAGAATTGCTTAGGGTTTATAATCTTGTTTATTCTTTCAAAGAACCAACTTTTTGTTTCATTGATTCTTTATTATTATTTTTTTGGTTTCTATTTCATTAATTTCTGCCCATATATTTATTATTTATCCATTTCTACTGATTTTTGGTTTGCCTTTCTCTTTTTTCCCAAGGACTTAAGGTGAAGCACTAAATTGTTTTATTGCAGCCTTTCTAATATCTTTTAAAAAATATTTTATTTATTTATTTGAGAGAGGAAAAGAGGCAGAGAGAGAGAGAGAGAGAGAGAGGGAGAGGGAGAGAATGGCCATGCAAGGGCTTACAGCCACTGCAAACAAACTCCATATGCATGTTCCACCTTGTGCATCTGGCTTATATGGGTCCTGGAGAATCAAACCAGAGTCCTTTGGCTTTGCAGGCAGGCTCCGTAAGCCCTCCCTCCCTCCACTCCTTCCTTCCTTTCTTTTCCCCTCCATTCTTTCCTTCCTCCTTTCTCCCTTCCCTTTCTATCTTTTTTGAGGCAGAGTCCAATCATTTGTGGATAGGATCCACATATGAGTGAGAACATGTGACATTTGACTTTCTGGGCCTGAGTTACCTCACTAAGTATAATCCTTTCCAGATCCATCCATTTTCCAGCAAATTTCATAACTTCATTTTTCTTTACTGCTGAGTAGAACTCCATTGTATAAATGTGCCACATCTTCATTATCCACTCATCAGTTGAGGGACATCTAGGCTGGTTCCATTTCCTAGCTATTGTGAATAGAGCAGCAATAAACATAGTGAAGCAAGTATCTCTAATGTAGTGAGACGAGTCCTTAGAATATATGCTTAGGAGTGGTATAGCTGGGTTATATGGCAGATCTATATTTAGCGGTCTCAGGAACCTCCACACTGATTTCCACAATGGCTAGACCAGATTGCATTCCCACCAACAGTGTAGAAAGGTTCCTCTTTTTCCACATCCTTTACAACATTTATAGTCATTTGTTTTCATGATGGTAGCCAATCTGACAGGAGTGAGATGGAATTTCAAGGTAGTTTTAATCTGCATTTCTCTGATGACTAGGGATGTAGAACATTTTTTTAGATGTGTATATGCCATCTGTATTTCTTCTTCTGAGAACTTTCTATTTAGTTCCATAGCCTGTTTTTTTAATTGGGTTGTTTGATTTCTTATTATTTATTTTTTGAGTTCTTTGTATATCCTAGATATTAACCCTCTGTCACATGTATAGCTGGAAAAGATTTTCTCCCATTCTGTAGGTTGCCTTTTTGCTTTATCCACAATGTCCTTAGCTGTACAAAAGCTTTGTAATTTCATGAGGTCCCAGCGGTTGATCTGTGGTTTTATTTCCTGAGCGATTGGGGTTATATTCAGAAAGTCTTTGCCAAGATCAGTATGTTAAAGGGTTTCCCCTGCTTATTCCTCTAGCAGTTTCAGTTTCCGGTCTGATATTAAGGTCTTTGATCCATTTGGACTTCATTCTTGTGCGTGGAGAGAGATAAGGATCTATTTTCATCCTTCTACAGATACATATCCAGTTTTCCCATCACCATTTGCTGAAGAGGCTGTCTTTTCTCCAATGAGTATTTTTGGCATTTTTGTCAAGGACCAGGTGGCTATAGCTACCCAGACTTACATCAGAGTCCTCTATTCTGTTCCATTGATCTACATGTCTGTTTTGTGCCAGTACCATGCTATTTTTGTTACTATGGCTCTGTAATATGGGTTAAAATCAGGTATGATGATACCACCAGCCTTATTTTTGTTGCTCAAAATTGTTTTAGATATCTGAGTTTTTTTGTGTTTCCAAGTGAATTTTTGGATTGATCTGGAACTTATTCTGTAGCCCAAGCTGGCCTCAAACTCATGGAGTTCCTACTTAGCCTCCTCAGTATTAGAATTAAATTTATCACTGACTTTGACCAAATGTTCCAATTTCTTTACCCTGTCTTCAAACTCTGATACTCTGTATTCCACATGATCCATTCTATTAATGAGGATTTCCCATGAACTCTTAATCTGATATGCTGACATTTTCATTTCCATCTTTATTAAAGTTTCGTTTTTCTTCAATATTTCTATCTCTTTGTTGGACTCTGTTTTCTTTTCTTTTCTTTTTGTTTTTTTGAGGTAGGGTCTCACTCTAGCTCAGGCTGACCTGGAGTTCACTATGTAGTCTCAGGGTAATCTCAAACTCATGGTGATCCTCCTACCACTGCCTCCCGAGTGCTGGGATTAAAGGCGTGCAACACCACTCCCGGCTTGGATTCTGTTTTCATATTCTGGATTTACTTCTGAATTTCATTCAGCCATTTGTTTATGTTCTCTGGGACTTTATTCAGAAGTTTATTATATCCTTTTTGACTATTTGAACATATTTATTATTGTTCTTTGGAATTTTTTTTTGTCTTGAGTTTCATCTAAGTAACTTTTATTGGAGCCCGTTACTATGGGATTGGTAACTTTTGGAGAAGTCATAGTATCTTGTTTTTCATGTTGCTTATGTTTTTACATTATATATCTAGATTTAGTTCATCTTTTGATATGAGTTTCTATCCTACCTGAGTTGAGTGGGCATTTGGATCTATGTTTGATGTTATCCCAGCTTCATTGGTCTTGGATTGGCTCAGTGATGCTTGAATGGCTATCTAGAAATACTCAGTGCTAATTTGTGATTGGATTAGCTGAAGTGATCCCAGCTCAGCTAGGATGCACATGGCCTCTGGCCATGAGAGCAGGTGTTCCCTGAGTTGGGGGAGAGTGTTTGGGTTGGTGGGGCACAACCTCTGACACAACCTCACGAGTAGGAAGTCCATGTGGTTTGGAGGGGAGTGAGAGGTGTTGAGGGTCAGTGGGGGTGAAGCCTATGACTACATGAGCCAGCTGACCTCATGACTTGGCAGTTTGTGGGGGAGGGGGAATAGGTGCTGGGGTCAGTGATGTCTGACCTAATGTTTGTCTTTCTGTGTTTTTGTTGGCGTGGAGTGCCAGGTCAGTGGGTTTATGACCTCTGATCTCACATGTGGGCAGGCACTCTGTGCAGCTCCTAGACAGTGGGAGTACTGGGATTGGCAGGGGCATAGCATCAAACCTTATGAGCTGGGTGCTCCACAGTGGTGCTTAGAGTGGTATGTTAGGAGTAGTGATCTCTGACCTAACATATGGGGGTGTTCTTCACAGTTCAGAGGCTGTGAACGGGTGGGGTTCCAGGGTCAGTGAGAGATGGCCTCTTATCTGATGAGTTGGCAGGTATTCCTTACATTTGCAAGTGGCAGGGAGGGTGGCATGCTTGGATTGATGGCCTTTCAACATTTCTTTCTATTACCTGCCATGTTTAAATCTATGTTTAAAAATCCTTTAATAAAGTTCAATCCTGCTTCATACTAACTGATCCTGACTTTGTTCCTGTCATTTCTCTTGAGTATAGGTCTCCTCAGGCTGACTCAGGTGTCATCATGGAGCTATGTCTCTAGCCCATGTCCCACTACCACTGACATGTTCACCAAGTGGGGCTTGTCTTTGGTGTGCTCAGTGCCCTATCTAGAAAAAATAGATATCTGTTTACACCTCCACAAAAAGAGTCATACAACCTCCCAGATCCCTGTTGGCATGTGCTGCTTGCTTCTGCTTCTACCATCTGCAGGAGAGAACAGACCTTGGTGCCATGCTCTTGAATTTTCAGAACTTTGAGCTAAATAAACTTCAATACAGGCTGAGATACTCAAAATATGTATTGTAAAAGCTCTTTTTGGCATGCAAAAACAGGTGGGAAATTGAAGTTTAATCCCAGGTATGAGGTACTATATGCTCAGGATGGGGCTAGTGTGAAATTATCTCTGCTTTTCCTGTTTTGATGTAGATATTTTCTCAGTTGTCCACAAGGCAGTAGTTTTTCAAAGGATTCTGGTTTTCTCTTGCAGAGAACAGGTCTAGGAGCAGGTGGATGTTGATTTTGTGTGTCTGTGGGAGAAAGGAGGAGCTTCCAATTCTACTATAGGGTTGATGCTACCACATATAATTACACATAAAAGCTGCATGCCTGGGCTTTGCCATTTCTCTTGATAAATGGAGTCTGTCATCCTTATCTCTTGATTTTTCTTCCTGGAATCCATGTTAGATTACACATGTAAATGTGTCATTTGACTATTTGTTCTTTATTCATATGTCACACACAATAAGGTGTGTGCATTTCAAAAAATTCTCATGACCACCAGCCACTGTGATCTATTTCTATTTTATTTATTATAGTAGCAGTAACAGTCATGTTTTAGTGTGGCACTAGACTGGCTGAGCCCCTGAGAGAGAATTAACTACATGAAGTCCTCCCTGTTCAGCAGAGTAGTAAGTAGGATGCTACAGTGCTCCTCAAGGTTTTCATTCATAGCCACAGTGAAGTGGTTCTTCCATTCTCCAGGCATTACAAAAGGACAGCAAAGAAGTTAATGTACAGTCCCTTAGTCTTGTCAACTACCTTCATACTCCACCTGACCTCTCACCACAGGTACTCTCTTAGCACACTCCCATTGAGCTTCCTATATGGACAGTATCTTTGCCCTTGCCAAATGCACTTTTAACACAAAGTACAGGACACACTCAAACTCCTCTTTAAATTCCATAGGCCCCACTGAGGTGCCACACTGGGCAGGATTCTTATACCTCTTATCCCTTCTTGGTTCTGATATACCTAAATCTACAATTGATTATTTCTGTGGACCTCTTCAGTCCTACTATGTCATTCTCTGATGACAGTGAAGTATCTTCCAAGGCAGTAGGTATCTTGTTTGATAATAACTTTCTTGTTGAATAAAATGAAACACACTTCATTTGTCACAAATAACACTGGATACCAGTGATTTTCCTCAAAGTATTTATAATACCTTAGCATTCCAACATAGAAGTAATGAATTGCTTCCCTAAATTCTCCTATTTCTTTATTTCTACTAGTTACCTATCTTGCAAGATGTTTGCAAGGTACAAGTGTTAGATAATAATATCTACCTTTAGATTCTAACAACCAATAAATTAGAATCTCCAGGAATGAAGTCAGACAATATGATTTTGGTTTAGCAGGTAGAACTGCTATTTGGGACTCCTGTGAAGTGCTTACTATTAATTCTTTTATCATTAACCTTTTGTTTGTGTTTGTTTATTTTGCTAAGCAGTTGAGGATACAAATAATGTATTATTTTTTTCATTCATTCTACCTCAGCTGGTATTTACTTATTCCTAAGAGGTTCTGTATTAGAAAGAAGCGACTAATCTGAACACAATACTCTCTTTTGGAAGGTACAGACTATTTGAACAAAACAGTGAGGGGGGGCTGAAGAGATGGCTTTGTGGTTAAGGCACTTTCCTTTTAAGCCTAAGGATCCATGTTCGACTCCCCAGATCCCACATAAGCCAGATTTACAAGGTGACACATGCCCAAGGTTATATATGTGTCTAGAGTCCGATTGCAGTGGCTGGAGCCCCTGCTGTGCCAATCTCTCTCTCTCTCTCTCTCTCTCACACACACACACACAACATAAACAACAAAAGTGTTCAAGGATGCAGGATGTGGGGACTTCAGGGAGGAGGTTAGGGCTGGGTTTGTACTTTCAAGACAGTGGTCCTCAAAATGACCAAAGAATCAACATCACCTGAGGACTTATAGTCTAGGGCTACTCTCAGACCTACTGAGTCAAATCTCTGTTGCTGAGGAAATTTGCAGTTCGGAACTATGGCATTGCCTTTTACCAAGCAAGGCTGGGTGAGGGTAGCAGAGAGTCTTTACTTGATCAAACACTACTACTTCTTGAAAATTCAAGTTTAAGTTATTTCCATTCTCAAGGCAGAACACTTTCTGGAAATGAATTAAATAGAAATGTCACCAATCTTTCCTCATGAACTCTGAGATGGAGCAACCATAAATGTGGGAAGTCAGATAAGTTTGATTGGCCATGTAATTTTCTTTTACCACATCAAAAGAGGTATGGTAGATGATCTTATTTATAATGTCTTCTGCAAGGGTTTTCCCAAAGATCTTCAGCATTTGTGAATCTCACATTTTGGATTTTGCCCATGGAAGAAAAAGGGCTAGACAGATGGCTCAACACTTAAAAATTCTTGCTTATAAAGCCTGAAGGTCTGGGTTTGATTCCCCAGTACCCATTTAAAACCAGATGTACAAAGTTCTTTTGCAGTGGTAGGAGGTCCTGACATGCCCATACTCACATACTCTCTTTCTATCTGCCTCTTTTTTTTCTCTCTCTCTCTTTCAAATAAATAAATAAAAATATTTTTAAAAATAAAATTACATTAGGATGGTTGGGAAAATACAATTTTATCAACTCAAAAGAGCTTATCTTTTGAGCAGAAGCTGGTCTTCAGGGGCATTTGCTAAATGTGGGCACCATACTCAGAACTACTTGCCCTTTTAATAACTTCATGGAAGTGGTAGAGGATCTGTTACTTGTCTTTTTTTAGCTCACCTCCCTTGTACATGGTCATACCAGGATCCATAGCCCACTGAAAGAGGCCAGAGCACTGTTAGCTCTCCAAACCAGGGTAAAGCCCAGGTATTGAGTATACTTTTGAAATAGGATTTAGTAGGTTTTATTCAGCTAACTTAAATGAGGAGTAATTTTCTGCAAATAAAGATTTCTATCTTTAGAATTGGAAGCAGTACAAACTTATTACATATGACTTTGCTGTGTACAATGCCATGGGGCTCATCTGAAAAACATTTAGGTAATAAAGCACTAAGATTTTCCCATTCCTGGAAAATAGTATCTTCTTTCAGATTAAGTGACTGACTTAGGCAGCTAAGTCCTGGGATCCTCCTGTGACTCTTAACTTGCCATTGTGCCTTGTGTTTTGCGAGTGTAGTATCAGAAAGACATGAATTATTGTCTGAAGTATGATTAAAAATCAAATATTGTCTAGAGATAAAGAATCCATAGATCACATAAGCAAGGGAGTAGCATGGTCCCTTCACATGAACAGACATATGTGTATGTAGTTGACTTGAACCTGGTTTATATCATACTGACTGATGCATATGTGAGGAGAACAGGTAGGTGTGTGTGTGTGTGTGTGTGTGTGTGTGTTTTCTTTAAAGGATTGGCTTCTATACTTGTGAGACCTAGAAAGTGAAATAATGTAGGGAAGATAAGAAACTCAGGCTTGATTTGATGTTGATTTGAAACAGAATTCTTTCTTTTCTGGGAAACTTCAGTTTTCCCCTTAAGACTTTCACTTGATGGGATGAGCCTGTTTGCTTTATTGAGGATCATTTGCTTCACATAAAATCAGTTCTAGACCTTAATCACACTTATAACAACATTGTAAAGAAATATCTGGATTGATGATTGATGAAGTAACTGGGTGCTATAGATTGGCTAAGTTGATACATAAGCCTAATATGTATCATAATACAGAACTTGCAAGGAATCATTAAAAAACACTGGATCTTTTTCTTTCCTGTGCTTCTTCCTATCCTCTTGACTCTGAAAGTTCTCTATATAAACATAGCTAGGTGTTACTGATGGGGAGACATTTTGAGAAATGAATCATTAGATGATTTTATCATTGCACAAACATTGTAGTTATAAAAACTAAGATGGCTATGACATCACTTAACTTATGCCCCTCCCCATATGTAATCCCTTAGTTGATGGAAACACTATTGTGAGGTATGGGTCTGTATTGGGAAATCTACTCACTTGGAATTATATCTGGAGTTGGAATTTTTCTTATCTTTGGCCTTCCACAAATTTCCTTTGTTTCAAGAAAAATTTCTCTAATGGAGTTACCTGTCTTGATATGCCTGAGTGACATGCTTAATAGGATTTATTTTTATTGACTCTCCACACACATATTTATTCATATTGTGACAGAGAAAGCATTTTGGTCTTTTGGTAAGAGAATATGCAACATTGTGCTCAGGTTTGTTTATAATGAATTCATGGAGGCAACATACAATGCTTTTTTAATTGAAAATTAATCATTTCTCAATTTTTCATCATTTAATCAAATCAATAAATTATTAGCAGGGACTCTAAAACTAGTTTTTCAGAGTTCTTCTTTTTATCTTTTTGGTTACTTTTGTATCATTCATGTGTGATATGTGTTTGTTGCATGTTCATGTATGTGAGTACAGGTGCATGTGCCATGGCCATCTTTGGAGATGTAAGCCTTACCTTACTTTGTTTGATACAGGATCTCTGTTGTTCACTATTTGTAGGCCAGACTTCCTGGCCCGTGAGCTTCCAGGGATTCACCTGTCTCCACCTCCCATCTTACTTGAGGAGCACTGGGGTTACAGGCAGGTGCTACTGTGTCTGGATTTACAGGAGTTATGGGGATCCAAAATCAGATTGCCATGCTTGTGTGGCAAGTGATTTATTCACTGAGACAGCTCCCCAGCTGTGAAAATATTATTTTTTCAGTATCCCCACTGCTTATTCTAGGACCAGGAAGAGCTGGTAATTGATATTTGATCCTACTTTTAGCTTGGAGACATCCTTTTGTCCAGTGTCAGGAGTTATACTTGCTCAGAGATAATTAGAACTGCTCAGGATGTAAAATCTTGGCATATCAACACAAATACTTTGTTTATGGAGGTTTTAATTATTTGAGAGCTATTCACTGAATGATATCAACACTGTTCCCATCCATGTGTCAGTTCTGTCCATGGTAGTGACAGTGAAATTCTATACCTCTATAAAATGTCCCCCATGGCCTCAGGTGTTTGCAATTAAACTTTTTACTTCATCAGGCGCCTGTGGAGCATTTGGGAGGTGAAGCCTTGTTGGAAGAGATGTGTTGCTAGGGTGAACCTTATGGTTGATTTGTCCAGCTCACTGGATGTAGAGAGCTGGCTTGCTCTTTATCTCTCTTTCCCTCTCCCTCCCTCCCTGCTCTCTCTTTCTGTCTCTGCTGTGGGTATATGAAGATGTGAGTCAGTTGCCATGCTTTTCTCTGCCCTGAAGAAACTTCCCTGTGAAACTGTAAGCTTGACATAAGCCCTTTCCTTCTAAATCTGTTTCTGAGCTAGTTATTTGTCCCAGAAAGTAACTGCTAATGTCCTCTACCGCTCTTACAGACATGAGTTCTTAAATCACCCTCTGTTGCTCTCTAGTGTTATGTTTGTTGCACAGACTGCTGTCTCTGAGCTATTTTGCTTCTGTGAAGGTTTCTACTCTGCTAATCCTGGTCCATTGTATTTTTAAGGGTGTGGAACTAAGGGTGTACTTTATTGTACTACTGGAGGTATGATCTCTCTAGTGTGTGGAAGAGGGATCTGGCTGCTAATTTAAATTTGAAGATTTCCAGCAGATATTTCTAAGATTGCTCATTATGATCTACAGGAAGGTTGTGCTCCACATTCTGTGCATGGTCTTATGACTGCACATGGAGGCCTCACAGTTACTACTCTGTTAGGCCTAACCAGCAGGAAATCATCTCATGAGCTTCCCATTGCTCTAAGAATTTGAATTATGAAATGTCTCTCTTCTTACTTTTTTAAAATATATTTAATTTAATTTATTTATTTGAGAGAGAGAGAATAGATGCACCAGGGCCTCTAAACACTGCAAACATGTGTGCCACCTTGTGTACCTGGCTTATGTGGGTCCTGGGGAATTGAACCTGGGTCCTTAGGCTTCTCAGGCAAGTGCCTTAACTGCTAAGGAATCTCTCCAGCCCCTATTCTTATTTTTGAAATTTCAAAAAAACTTAAATCCAGGTTTTGAGGATTTTTACTTTTGTCTCTATCACTCACACCCTTAGGTATCTCTGCTTATCTTCATATCCAGCACTGGAGACAAGTTCCTTTGACCTGGCTTCCCTAGTCCCAAGTCTCTGAGATAGAATCTGGTCAATTAGGATAGTAATCCACACATTCTCTACCAGACTCCAGACATATTTGTTGTTAGCACTTACTATTTTCTATCCATGAAATTCTCACAAAATTCGTCTTAGCTTGAAGGGGCAGTCAACAGTAAATTGATTCTGTTAAAGTGGTTGTAAGACACCAGGAAGTCCTAGGCATGTGTGGCCAAATAGATAGTCTGAAATTAAAGAGAGGGAAGAAAACCAGAGGAAGAAAAACAGATTAAAGGGAAACACTGTAGGAGAAAGTTCCTATACTATAGCTACATTTTATATGTATACTGTTTTATAAATTACTCATTTATTGATTAAGAGATGAATGAAAGAGCTCCAGTGTGGTGGTGCATGTTTGTAATCCAAATTCTCAGAGATTGAGGCAGAAGGCTTGTGAGTTCAAGGCTATTCTGAGTTACATAGCAAGTTGCAAGTTCCAGGCCAGCGCAGACTTAATGGTGAGACCCATCTCAGAACAGAACAAACAAAACAAAACCATCAACAATGGCAAAAATTAATAAAATAAACTGAGCCTCCTTAACCCTGAGATTCTGATGGACATGGGGGAGTCCATAGATAAATAAGAGTGGCCCATCCTTAATGTGGGCATAGTCATGCAGGAAGATGATGAAATGTTGGGATGGTGCTGCAAGTCATTACTGAATACCATATGACACAGTAGTCGTCACGGAAGAAGAAGCTACTGAACATTTTAGACCTTAGTTCTTGTCTTCATTGTGAGAGAAAATATTAAATCTATGGCAAAATAGCTACAGGAAAGTATTTCTGCATTCTGGCAATCAATAATCATGGAAGAATGGGTTCCATGATGACATGTACTTGAAGATTTACAAAACTGAAGTAAGTATGGTGTAGGATATCTTGGAGTGTCAAACTCATTAATAGGCTTTTTTTTTTTTTTTTTTTCGAGGTAGGTCTTACTCTAGCCTAGGCTGACCTGGAATTCACTATGTAGTCTCAGGGTGAACTCATGGTGATCCACCTATCTCTGCCTCCCAAGTACTGGGATTAAAGGCGTGTACCACCCCACCCGCCTCATTAATAGGCATTTTTTTTATTTTGTATTTTTTTAATCAATATATATTTTTTATTTATATTATTCTGATTTTACATTCATAGAATTGGTTCCATTGTCCTCCTCCCCTTCCTCCCACTTTCAAAGGGGCCCTCATCAATGGGGAATGTGTATCATGCATTGTGAGTTTGCTCAAGAGTTCTGGTGGATAGGCCCCAGTCTCTGTGCATAATGCCCCAACTTGTGACTCTAACAATCTTTCCGCCCCCTCTTCCGTGAGTTTCCCTGAGCCACATTGGGATCATTTTAGTTCTGCTTCCTTGATGAGGTTTTGGGAGCCTCTGTGTCTCTGGATATCTGGCTTATGATTGGAGTTGGATGTTCTCTGTGTTTATCTCCTTCAGCCTTTTTCTGGTGTTGTGATCGCCTTGAGCGCTGTATTCTTGCCCTTCCCCTGTGTTGTTCTATGGTTTCAGCTGGTGAGGTGTGGTTAGCTGATCCTCCCTTCAGGTTCGTTGTCCACCTGAAATTAATAGGCATTTTTGACACCCAAGTGAAGATTCTCATTTGCACCATTTCTTAGTCTTAGACTTTTTTGTAAATATAATTCTTGTAGGAACTGTGTTCTTTAAATCTGGTCAGATGCCACCTGGGCCCACTCTCATCTTTTGTTTTTGAACTAAATGCAAAGAAATCATTGAAGTATCATTTATTTTGGGCTCCAAAATCACTATAATGACCCTTTATTAGTTTTATTTCAAAGTTCAAAGTGCTTCTGACACCCTGTGAATATAGTCTCTACAATGTTACTCATTGTGAAAGCAGAACAAAGTGTCAGGGTTTTGTTTGCCATCTTCATTAAACTTATACGTTTAAATATATGTAATGTGTTTCAACAAATTGTGTCATTCTTTTTAATGTCTTTATATTTTCATTTGTTTTCAATAAGAGAGAAGGGGGGGGGTGTCAGGGCCTCTTGCCACTGTAAACAAATTCCAGATGTACACGTCACTTTGTGCATCTGGCTTTACACGAGTACTTGGGAATCAAACCCAGGTTGCCAGGTTTCGTAAGCAAGTGCCTTTAACTGTTGAGCCATGTCTATCCTCATTATTGTTGGTTGCAAATTATTCCATCTTCAACAGTGAAAGCATGTAAATTCTCTCTGAGTCCATTTGGCATAATCTGAGTCATTAACGGCTACCTGGTATATGATGGCGAGAGATTCCCAGTTCATTTTGGACTCTTTTCACCTGAAAGACAAAACCAGCCACATCTCCAAGAAGCTCTAGCTAATTCTTCTGGGGAATGGAATGCAGTCTCAATCTGTGATAAGCATTCTAATTGGGTTTGGGCAGTGGTTTCCAGGCCTTTTCAGTGGTCTGCATAGCTTTTGAAGGGAAAATCTTTTATGAGTTCACATTGAAATTTCCATTTCAAGTCTGGTTTCTATGGTTGACCACCTCACACCATTACTTGCATCTCAATTTATTTCACTTTGAAAAATTAATATAATTTCACTTCTGATTAAAAGTACAGAAATCCTAGGTAAGATTTTAGTTAAACTCAGTAGCATGCTCAGAATTTAATAATTCATGTAGGGATAGTTTAAAATGTTTATTTATTTGAGAGAGAGAGAGAGAGAGAGAGCGAAGGAGAAAGAAAGTAAGTATGGAGCTACCAGGGCTTCTTGCAATTGCAAATGAACACCAGACATATGTGTCATTTGACACATCTGGCTTTATGTGCATATTGAAAATGAACCTGGGCCAGTACGCTTTGCTGGAAAGCATCTTTAGCCTCTGAACCATCTCTCCAGCCCTGAGGAATATTTAACATCAGAAAAAATTATCAATATATTTATCATAATTATTAACTAAATAACTCCATGGTGACAAAATTTAATATTTTTTTATTTTTATTTTTATACTTTTTGAGAGACAGACAGAGAAAGGGAAAAAGAGGCAGAGATTGAGAGAAAGAGAATGGGCTTGCTAGGGCCTTTCAGCCACTGTGAAAGAATTCCAGTCGTGTGTGCTCCCTTGTGTGCATGTACAACATTGCATGCTTGCGTTACTTTTGCATTTGGCTATACATGGGACCTGGAGATTCAAACAAGCATTCCTTGGCCTACTCAGGGAAGTGTCTTAACCACTAATCCATCTCTCTAGCCCAGAATTTAATATTTCTATGATTAAGCACAAACAACCAAGAAGCCTCTCAAAAACTATATTGAGAAAGACTATTTCCTTAATTTTGTATAGATGACTTTGAAAAACTACAGAAACAGAAAGTATTCATTTAAAAGACTGTTCATGGCTGGAGAGATGGCTTAGCAGTTAAGGTGCCTGCCTGTGAAGCCTAAGGACCCATGTTCAACTCTCCAGGTCCCACATAAGCCAGGCGCACAAGGTGACAAAAGTGCAGAAGATTGCACATGTGCACAAGGTGGTGCATACATCTGCAGTTTGATTGCGGTGGCTGGAGGCCTTGGCACTACATTTCTCTCTCTTTCATTAAAAATAATTACAAAAAAAGCCTCTCCAATGGCTGGGGAGATGGCTTAGTGAGTAAAGTGCTTACCATTCAAGCATGAGGACCCAAATTCAAACCCCCAGCACTCCTGTGGAAGCTGGGCATGGTGACTGTAATTCCAACACTGGGGAGGCAGAGACAGGGGATTCCTAGGTCTTGCTGGCCAGCCAGTCTAGCCGAGTCAGTGAGCTCCAGTGAAAGACCTGGTCTAAATAGAAAAGGTGGGGAGCAATTCACAAAGACACTCAACAACCACCTCTGGCCTTCAAATGCACTTATACACATGTGCCAGCTTCCCTGCATACACATGTGCACCCACACACATATAAACAAGCAAACGCATACGCACACATTGCCCACAAACACTCAATAAAAAGAAGCTCTGGAAGCATTTCTTTAAAGATTTGTGATACGATATGGATGCTGATAACTGCTACTGGCCAACAAACACTGAGATAGAGAAGAAAAAAATATAATATCAACCCACAGGAAAGTTAATATGTGTTATTTTCAGAAGATAGGAATGTACTTTTAGGGGGATTGTGCTGGACTGTGATTTTCACAAGTGCCTTTTAACTTTCCTTATCTTTCCTTAGATGAGAGGGCTAGAAGGCTAGATAGAAAGGCTTAGGGTTGGATATCTACTATTATTTTCATTTCCCATGTTGGTTAGGCTCTGGAAAAACAGCTTTCATTAAGGTCAAGTCTTTGTTAAGAACAGAATGTGCTGCAAATATTTTAGAAGAAGGATTTTCCTCCTGTCCTTACAGTACCAAAAGGTTTCCTGCAGGTGAAACACATGAGTGTTGCCCCCTTCAACTCCGCCCTACCTATAGTTTCAACTCTAGGCTAGTGCACATAGAACCCCCACACTCGCATTAAGCCAAAAGTCAGAGAAGGAAGGTATATATACATGGAGAAGTTATAGCTTATCAGTCTATCCTAGCACCTGCCTCGACTTCATGCTCTGGCTTCCGCTCAGCTCCGATCCTCCATGTCCACCTTTGTTTTTCGTGTTTGCTTTGGTTTTGTTGAGTGGTTTGCACTCTGAACTCAACTTTCTAAGGACTCTAAGTAGAGTTGTATATTTTCACTTCACCTTTTTTGTTTTCTTGTTATGGGCAGAGGAATGATGACCTTCCAAGCAATTTCTTTCTTGGACTGCAAACTGGAAGTCTTTCATATTGAATTTTCCTAAGGCTAATTTAATTCTTCTATAATTGAGGCTAAACTTTTTGTTGGTATCTAGGATTGTTAGAAAATTGCATGAGGAAATGAGGCAAGAAAGGTAGTACAATAATGGCACAATACAATTGTTAATTGTTGTCTTACTGAATTTGTGTTATGTTTGTCACTGTTCTACACAGTTTAAGCAGATAGAAAGAAGCAAAATGGTGGTGCATATAGAACACATTTTCAGGTAACATAAAACCTAGGACAGTAGGAGAAACAGAATAATTTACAGACATTGTTTCAGTCGGGTGAAACATGGGAGAGTTTTTAGCGAAGTAGGAACTTAACCACAGAGGAATGATATTACATTTCAAATTGAGAAACATCAAGAAAACAGGAAAATTAAAGATGTGACAAGGAAGGTATGGAACCTGTCATATCCTTGCACTGGCAAGATTTTACTTTCCAGCCCACCCTTTCACTGGTAGTGTTAACCAAACATGGAAGTTTTAGTTCCAATAACCACGTTGCTTGGTCATGAGGTCTCATCTTTTTGTGTCATGTGGTAAGATTCAAGGTTTCATCTTTCTGCTCAAAGGAAGTCACTCAGCAGATTGCTGAGAAATACGGAATCTTGGCCACTAGATCAAAATATGCATTTTAACAAGAAGAAGCACTGGGTTAGGTAACAGAGACAAGCAGGAATTGTGAGTCCCAACTCCACCTCCTCCCCAGCTGGCCTAGGTGGGACAGAGAAGCTTAGGTTCTTACACTTGCATACTGGTGTCCGTTCTCTCTTTGACAGTGGCAATCTGAGACTCCATTTTTTCTCTGATGAGCTTAGCCATCGGTTAAGGAGGTACATTATATATCCTGGAGTCCTTGAATGTTGGAGTGGAAATTTAGGCAGGAAATCTAGATTGCCAAATACTAGTGGCCAGAATTCCACCTTTCTTTTCTTATGACTTTTAAAAAATTTCCTTTCCATTTATCTACTTACTTATTAAGCATCTCCACTTTGCAAGGCATTGAATAAAAGTCTGAGAATACAGCAGATAAGGGAAAGGATTTTATAGGAAAAAGAGCAGTAAAGAGGAGGGTTATGATGAGGAACTGGGATAAGAATCCCAATGTCTACTGTCACTGTGTATAATTATCCTACCATTTCTTAGGGTAAGGGATAGAGCCACGACTGAAAATTACTCTTAAACAGAAAAAGATAATACTTCCACCCAGGTGCTTTTTGGGAAAGAGCAAAGGCCACATAGTGCCACAAAAGTAGGGCTGATAGCACAATGCTGGCAATTGTATGTCTCTAATGGGGCTTTCTGTGTGCCTATCTGCAGAGTCATCTTGTCCTGGCCCACTCACAACCCAAACAGATTGACTCATATGATGATTAAAGGAAGATAGTACCCATCACTGGGATGGACTTAAACCCTTCTCCAGGAAAAATCATGAATAATCCTTAATAAAACCCTCTTCTATTACAAAAAGGACCCTCATCCTTTGATTAGGTGAGAGCTGAGCTGAGAGTTATTTCTCCTGATTCTCCAGCCAAGGAATAAGCTTACTACTCAATTGGCTTTCAGTTTGGTTACTGATTCTATTATTGTGAGAGGGAGAAAGAACCCAGTTTCTGTCAAAAATTAGTCCCAGCTCTGCAGCCTGATCCACACAGGCCTGTTGTGGGTGGAGTGATGGTGGCTGGGGCTTTGCGACTCTAAGGAAGTCCTCTTGCTAATGATCTCAGGAAGTTCTGTCTTTCCTGTATCAAGCATGTGAGCATCTGATAACTTACTAGGCACAATCACAGGATAAAAATTTGGAGACTACCATGTGGACAGCTCTGGTTTATATTTAGTCTGTTTTGAGTACACAAATGTGCAAGTGCTAGCTGGGACAGGGACATGACAAGCTCTGTTTGGAAGGGTTTTGAGATGCAGGGACCTGCAGGACAAGTGTGTGCCCTGGGGCATCTCCTGTGTAAAAGTAATGTGTCTTGGCTTGCAAAGACTGACCCAGGGCTAGAGTACAAACTACTAGAGGATCAGCAAAGCAGACATTCAAAGGGGCAATGAAAAGCTCCAAGCAGAGGTGGAAAGACGGAGGGACAGAGGCCAGCAGTACAAGGAGGGAAGCAGAATGGGTCACACCATGGGAGCTCCTGCCAGGAGGAAGCTGAAGGAGCCTGTATGTTCAAGAGGTGAGAAGGGAGGACTAGCTTTATTTCTGTTAGTGGGAAGATGGTGACCTGCCCAAGGTGCCTGTTCAGGCTCAAGAGAGGCTCAGTGACTTACAATGTGCAACACCTGTTAATATGGGTTAGAAGCTTCCTTGATAAGTACCGTGTCTCAGACTTCACATTTTCCAGCATGTCTTAGTGCCACACATATTCAACCTGTGGCCCAACATATTTGAAGGTGACAATATATCATGTTATAATGTCAAAAGGCTGGATACCCCATGAGTCAGTCTGAACTTCAAGGCAGTAATTGGCATTAATTCGCTAAGTTACAAATAAACATAAAATCAAGATAAGTGATCAATCAACATTGAGGTTAAAGTTAGGTCTTGGACTCAGGGGCACTTGAAACATGTATTTCCATGTCACTATTTGGGGGGATCTTCATGTACTGAGCTTATCAGAGCCTAGTCTCTTGTCTGGGTCAGGTCCCCAAACTGCTGTGAATAGGGCTCTTTCTCCTGAAGCCCCCACCCAAGGTGCTCAGTGCCCCAAACAAGCACAGTAGGTTGAGTCAGAGCCCTCAGGAAAAGGTCTTATGCCAGAGCACAGCCCTGTGGAGCAAGAGCTTAAGCACTGTGTGTGTGTGTGTGTGTGTGTGTGTGTGTGTGTGTGTGTGTCTGAGATAGTTTTACTATGTATCTCAAACTGGCTTAGAACTTGCTATGCAGGCCAGGCTGGCCTCAAATTTATGATCCGCCTGCCTCAGCCTCCTGAGTGCTAGTAGTACAGGTTTGTATCACCATGCTTGGATAATTTGTCCCCCTTTTTTTTTTTTTTTTGAGATAGGATGTCACTCTATCCAGGCTGACCTAGAATTCACTATGTAGTCTCAGGCTGGTTTCAAACCCACAGTGATCCTCCTACTTTGGTCTCCTGAGTGTCGGGATTACAGGTGCACCACCATGCCATGCGTGTCTGTCATTTTTTTTCTTGTCAATTAAACAAAGATATATGCCAGCTAGGTGTGGTGGCACATGCCTTTAGTCCTACCACTTGGAAGGCTGAGATAGGAGGATCGCTGTGAGTTTGAGGTCACCTGTGCTAGAGTGAGACTCTGCCTAGAACTCTTCCCCCAAAAGAATAAACATGTCTTTAACTATTTTTGCTTACTAGTGTTAACAGCACAATAGCTATCATTTATTAAAGGGCTAATCTGAGCTAACCAGTTTGCAGAACTTCTAATTTTAATCTTACAATAAGTACAAGAAGTATTTTAATGACTAGGAGACTATGCCATCTGATAGTAAGTGGCAAGGCTGAGATGTATAGTCTGACTATCACTCTTTGGTTAAGCTCTGATAGCTAATCAGAATCCCCTCTGCAGGCGAGAAAGCCCCTATCTGTCCCTCTGCCCAGCTCCTACAGAAAAATGGGGTTGTAAGGCACAAATGTTTCCTAAACACCTTCCTTTATCCTCCTAGTCCATTACAAACAAGTAGTTTCATTTCTACTTCAACACTGCATCTCAGTGAGAAGGAACAAGACTTTCTGAAGGGACATGAGGGCTTTGGATCATTCCTTGCCCAAGTCTCTATTGTATATGAAATAAATGTACTTTCTTCTAGAGCCCCCAAGCTGGAAGCCAATATCCTAAAGTATTTTAAAATTATTTCTGAGGACTGAATGGCTCTTCTCTTCCCTGTGTCCTGGTGGTTTTTACCAAAACTGGCAAAGCCCACCTGGGAGGTGAGGGATCACAGAAAGTTGCCTGCTAGCTTCAGTCAAAACTGGCTGATGAAAACCTACAGCTGAGCGCTGTGGACACTGTGCAAGCTACAGCCCTGCAGGTAAAGAAGCCTTGCTTGAGCAGGACTTTGAAAGCCAGCTGGAGAGAGGGACAGGAAGAATGTCTGGCTGGCTTAAAGCCTTGTAGTAGGTAGAGCCCAGAGAGAGGGCTTTGCACAAGTCAGCTTTGTTTTGTCTCCACCGGATACCATCTCCCAACTTTAGTTGTACTTTGTGGACAAAGTTATTTTTTTCTTTCTAGAACTGGATTCCTTATTAAGAAGCAGTACAACATAACCCTTTAGAATACCATCTCTAAAGCTGAGTGGCTGGGCTTGTAAATATCTCCAGTGCTAGCTAAAACCTTGGGATGTTTCTTCATCTTTCTGGGTTTCAGCCTCCCTTTAGGTAAGCTAGTTATTACAGCAGCATGCTCCCACACCTTTATTGGATGGTGTTAGGTTTAAACCATTTTTTGGCATGTAGAGTATATGGATTAAGTGACAATTTACACAAAGCATAAAGAACAACCCAAAGTTACAAGGTGTGTGCTTACTGTGCTTGCTGAGCTGATGACACTGTAAATGGAACAGGTCAGCTTGTGAAAATGCCTGGGAGCAGAAGGATAGAAATGTTCCTTTGATAGTTACCCTTCTGCAAAACTTTAGCTCTTCTCTTGAAGATTCCACCTCTTTTGCACTTTTTACATGATGAGCATATGAAACAGGGGAACGTGTGAGTGTGAAAAGAGAGGATATTAATGACATGGGCTAGCAAGGTATAGGGCTACACAAGTTAACAGAACAGTGATGGTCCACTGGGATACACAAGCCATCTTGTCATGATGGGACTGAAGCCAAGAGAAATTTTGATAACTGTGTTCAAAAAACTATGTGTTCTTGGAGAGAATCTATTTGCCTATGATGAAGTCTGTACTTGTCACAAAACAGCTCATTATTTTAGCCTATTTATCCACTTTTGTGTTGTTTTTATGAGCGATAGAATGAGAGAGAGAGAGAGAGAGAGAGAGGGAGTTGGTACGCCAGGGTCTCTAGCCACTGCAATCTGTCTTACACGGGCTCTGGGGAGTCGAACCTGGGTCTTAGGCTTTGCAGGAAAGCACCTTAACTGCTAAGCCATCTCTCCAGCCCCACTTTTGTGTTTTGTTTCCTATTATTATTTTTGGTGATAGGGTCTCACATTATAGCCCAGGCTTGCTTTGAGCGAATAGAAATCTTCCCGTTTCAACCTTCTGAGTGCTGGGATTATAAGTGAGCCACCACACTGAGCATGTAGGGTCCCAGTGTCACAGGGTCTTGTCCTGCTGCTTTTCTCTGCCTCTCCCTGAGCTTTCTATTTACCCTCAACTGGGCACAGTGTCTGTGTACAATCTTGTTTAGCTTTGGTCAGTTTTAGCATGTTCCCATTTTAACAACTTCAAATGCTTACATAGTAACAGATTCTCCATGTTTTTAACACTTTTTTTTTTTTTTTTTTTTTGAGGTAGGGTCTCACTAGCCTATACTGACCTGGAACTCATTCTGAAGCCACAGGCAGGGCCTTGAACTCACAATGATCTTACTACCTCAGGCTCCTGAGTACTGGGATTAAAGGCATCTGCCACCATGCCAGGCTGCACGTTTTATCTTTATGCCAACATAATTAAGTATTCATCAGAGTGCATTACCTTGGAAAAATGATTACTTACTCAATCCATCCAGTGAAAAGAAGAGTTTCAGTCCCCTTTTGTCTTGCTTTTGACTTTACAGGGATGCATCTAGGATTTTTGTATGTGATGTTTGTAATAAGATCTTGACTGAGAACCAGAACTAAAATCTAAATATAAAGAAAGTGAAGTTTTAGAAATTTAAGATAATACAGGGTAATATATTTGCTTGTATGTGTGCATGCACACACATGCACACATGTGAGTGTGAGTGTGTGTATGGGCATGTCTGTGTAATGGTGCTTGCATGTCATGGAACTCCTATGGAGATCAAGGACAACATTGGAGAGTTGAACCTCTCCTTCAACCTTGTTTGAGACAGGATCTCTCATTTTCTGCTATTGTGAAAGCCAGAATATCTGGCCCATGAGCTTCAAGATTCCCCTGGCTCCACCTCCTTGCTAGAGGCAATACTATAGACATGTATGCCACTGCACATCTGGCATTATATGGGTACTAGAGATTCAAATTTCAGTGTGTAGGCTTGCACAGCTAGCACTTTTAACCACTGAGCAATCTCCTTAGGCCCAATCCAGAATAATATCTTCATTATGATGAGGGTTAGGAGCATTTACTAAACCAGATATAATATACAATATAATGAAATATTTATATATTCTTCTATATTAAATAGTTCTGATAAAGTGAGAAATTTACAGCATGTTTAATTCAGTTCTCTTGAGACACAATTTTTATAAAAAAAACAAAAAGTCAGTAAAATATATAAATAAGCAGTTTATAGAAAAGGAGAATTTGATATCCAAGTAACACAAGGGAAAATGTTCAACCTCACTAGCAATCAAGAAAACAGAAGTTTTGTTTTGTAGTAAGATTATTATTATTATTTTTGAGGTAGGGTCTTGCTTTAGTCCAGGCTCACCTGGAATTCACTATGTATTCTCAGGCTGGCCTCGAACTAGTGGCGATTCTCCTACCTCTGCCTCCTGAGTGCTGGGATTAAAGGCAATGCACCACCACGCTCAGCTTGTAGTCAGATTATTTATTTACTTTTGGATTTAAATTGTTGTCGGGTTTTAGAGGCCAACATTCTTCTTATCACAACTCTTATTCTAGTATCTAACAGTCTTCAGGCAGAAATGAGCCACAGTGCAATCTTATATAAAATGCCAGAGCATAGACTAGAACTGCAAGTGAAATTGTATACTCTTCCCATGTTAAATCCAAACACAAGGACATTTTTAGACTTATTCACAGGTCATAAGCACTTGGCAAAGCTTCTGAGTAGTTTTGCCTCATTTGATTCTGGTTTTAGTATATTCTTTTCTTTTATTACTTATGGACATACCCAGTATGTAAACAGCACATATTGGTACCATCCTTTCCCTCATCCCTGCTCCCCTTCCAAAGGAACCCTTCTCATTGGGGATGCTGGTCATTCCAATGGGGACTGTGGGTTGTGCATGTGGGAGCAACCATCAGTTATGGGGAAGAGGCAATGTCTCTGTGCATAATGTCCCAACTCATGGTTCTAACAATCTTTACACCTTCTCTTCCATGAAATTCCCTGAGCCATGTTGGGTATGTTTTAAGTCTACTACTTTAGTGATGGGCTCTTAGGAGCCTGTGGATTTCTGTTTTGGTAGGTGTTGAGTGTCCTCACTGTCTATCTCCTGCACCCTTGTGCTGATATCAGGCTTACCGAGAAAGCAGCACTCTTGCTCATTTCCCCAGTTCCTCTCTGGATTTGGTGGGGCCCTGGTGAAGTGCAATGGGTTGTTTCTCTCCTTATGTCCTGCTTCTGTCTGAAAAAGAGAAGCAGATTCTCCAATGGAAAGTGAAGTCAGCACAGGTTAAATGGAATAACCATTATGAGTTTAGAGAGAATTTAATGGGTTTAGATCCTCTTATAGCCCAAGATTAGTGGGAGCTTGATATTGGAAAGCAGAATCATTAACTGGATGTGATTCTGACTTGTTTCCCAGTTCCAGATATAGTTTTCTTACCACTGAGCAGATCTGTTAGCCAATCCAAGAGCAGTTGGTTACCCACCATGGCTGTGTGCTGCTATTGCACTTGTGTGAGCATCACATCAGGTTGTTTGCTTCTGAGTAGCTTAGACCTTGAGTTGCTTGGACAGATGTTGGCCACTTTCCCCCACTAGCTCATGTAGCACCTTCTAGTACTAGACAGGATAACTGTCTGAGGGCTGGCCCTCTTCCAGATTCCAGCCAGGTCTCTCCATGTTCCACATTGGGAGCATAGGGTGTCTTCAGCAGTAGGGTCTTACCATTAACCTCTGGTGGGTAATCATGTGCTCTGACAGAAGTCTGTCTGAAGCAGAAGTTTTTAAAATGTGAAACCAATTCATATTCTTTCATTGGGTGAAGCAAAAATGTTTATGTGATTTTAAGTATTGAAGCAGATCCATAGAAATGGGCACTTAAATAATTGAGTATAAAACAAGATATTTTCTAGTTTTGATGCATATTTTGTTGAAATTTTTCTATTTTTGCATACAATTTTAAGTACATTGGCACAACTTTCTTTTTTAAGTTTTTAATTTTTATTTATTTATTTTTATTTGTGTGTGTGTGTGTGTGTGTGTGTGTGTGTGTGAGAGAGAGAGAGAGAGAGAGAGAGAGAGAGAGAATGGGTGCAATAGGGCCTCCAGATGCATGAGCCACCTTGTACACCTGGCTTATGTGGGCACTGGGGAGTTGAACCTGGGTCCTTTGGCTTTGCAGGCAAAGGCCTTAACTGCTAAGCCATCTCTCTAATCCAACTTTCTTTATAATATCTTTTTTTAAATCTCCTACTATTTATAGGACCTGGATGAAGCCATTTTTTCAAGATTGATAATATTGGATTTGTGCTTTACAAATCAATTTATTTATTTTTTAAAATATATTTTATTTATTTTTTATTTGAGAGAGATAAAGGAGAGAAAGGCAGAGAGAGAAAGATTGGGCTCACTAGGGCCTCTGGCCACTGCAAATGAACTCCAGACACCTGCTCCCCCTTGTGCATCTGGCTTACGCAGGTCCTAGAGAATTGAACAGGGATCCTTTGGCTTTGCAGGCAAATGCCTTAATCGCTAAGCCATCTGTTCAGCCCTATTTATTTATTTTTTAATGTATAGTTTTTTTTATTGACAACTTCTATACTTATAGACAATAAACAATAATTCTCTCCCCTCCCCATGTTCCCTTTCACAATTCCACTCTCCATCATATCCCATCCCCTCTCTACATTAGTCTTTCTTTTATTTTGATGTCATCATCTTTTTCTTCTATGATGTGGGTCTTGTGAAGGTATTGCTGGGCAATGTGAGGTCATGTATATAAAGGCCAATTTTTGTCTGGACAGTTGCACTGTAAGGAGTTGTACCCTTCCTTTGGCTCTTATATTCTTTCTACCACTTCTTCCACAATGGACTCTGATCTTTTGAGGGTGTGATAGAGATGTTTCAGTGCTGAACAATCCTCCGTCCCTTCTTCTCCTCCACACTATGTTGCCTTTTGGGTCATCCCAGTGGTCACCGCCATCTGAAAAGAGAAGCTTCTCTAACCAAAAATGAGAGTAGCATTAATATATAAATATGAACATTAACTGAAGTGCTTACAGGGCAGTTTGGTGAGTATAATATATGCATTTAGCCAGACAAGAGCAGGCTTTACACCCCTAAGGTTCATGACCTCTCCTGGCATAGTCTTTTTTCAAAAATTATTTGAGAGAGACATACAGAGAGAGAGAGACAGAGAGAGAGAGAGACAGAGAGGAAGAGGCAGAGAGAGAATGGGTGCACCAGTGGCCTCTCAGCTGCTTTGAATAAATTCCAGACGTGTGTGCCTCCTTGTGGGCAAGTGTGGCATTGCGTGCTTGTGTGACTTTACTTCTGGCTCAATGTGGGACCTAGAGATTGAATGGGTGTTCTTAGGCTTGGCAGGCAGGTGCCTTACCCACTAAGCCATCTCTCCAGCCCCTGGCATAAGCTTTTGATTAGGTTTTCAGTACCAGGCATGTATTCCCTCTCATAGGGTGGGCTTCCAGTCCAATTAGAGAGCAGTTGGTTTCCCCCAGAGCAGACATGCTACTATTGCACTTGTTTGGTCATTTGGCCTGGCTGGCAAAACTTGAGGCTGCCAGTGTCCACTGTTTTCACTGCTAATGTCTTCTGTGTCCCATAGAGCTGCATGCAGTGCACCTTTTCCCAGCTTTCTATCAGTTGACCTATAGGGAGGAGATTTTCAGCTCAGCCCCTGTTGCGGCCCCCAAAGCCAGCCCAGGAGGGATGGCAGGGTCTCTGCCGAGTTGGGGGTGAGCAGCACGTAATCACGACACAGACTCTGGGAGTTGGGTGAAAGCGGAGGGCGAGCTGCTGCAAAACTCGTTTATTTGAGGAAGTCCAGGGGGTTTTAAGGGGCTTGGCTGGCCAACCATTGTATGGGATGGTCCCCTTTTTGTGACCAATGACAGCCTGTCTCTGGACAGGTCATCTCATAGCAGTTTTCTTGCGAGCATGGGACTGTAGCTGTTGTCACACCAGGCCTGTGCAGAATACCATGTCCACAGAAGCTACTTCCTGGTTTCTTAGGCCATGCAGTCTGGCTAGGGCCAAGCCTGCATTGTGCCATAAAAGCCCCAGCTTGATTTCTTATTTTGTTTTTTGAGTTCTTTGTATATTCTGGATATTAATCCTCTGTCAGATGTATAGTTGGCAAAGATGTTCTCCCATTCTATAGGTGGTCTCTTTGCTCTATTCACATTGTCCTTTCCTGTACAAATGCTTTGCAATTTCATGAGTTCCCAGTGTTTGATTAGTTGGGTTTATTTCCTGAGCAACTGGGGTTATATTCAGAAAGTCAGTCTATGTCAATATATTAAAGGGTTTGCCTACTTTTTCCTCTAGTGGTTTCAGTTTCAGATCTGATATTAAGGTCTCTGATTCCTTTGGACTTGATTCTTGTGCATGAAGACACAGAATCATTTTTATTCTTCTACATATAGATATCCAGTTTTCCCAGCTCCACTTGTTGAAGAGGTTGTCTTTCCTCCTATGAATATTTTTTTGACATTTTTGTTGAAAATCAGATGGTTGTAGCTGCCTGGATTAATATCTGGGTCCTCTGTTCTGTTCCATTGATCTATGTGTCTGTCTTTGTGCCATTACCATGCTGTTTTTGTTACTATGGCTTTGTAATAAAGCTTAAAATTGGGCATGGTGATACCACCAGCCTTATTTTTGTTGCTCAAAATTGTTTGGCTATTTGAGGTTTTTTTGTCCTTCCAAATAAATTTTTGATTTTTTTTTTCTGTTTCTGTGAAGAATGCCATTGGAATTTTAATGGGGATTGCATTAAATGTGTAGATTGCTTTTGTTAAGATTGACATTTTCACAGTATTGATTCTTCCAATCCAAGAACATGCGAGTCTTTCCATTTCCTAGGGTCTTTAGCAATTTCTCACTCGAGTGTTAAAAAGTTTTCATTGTAGGGATCCTTCACTTCTTTGGTTAGGCTTATTCCAAGATCCTTTATTATGTTTTTGAGGCAATTGTGAATCGGAGAGATTCCCTGATTTCATCCTCTGCATGCTTATTCTTAGTATATAGGAAAGCTACTGATTTCTTTGTGTTTATTTTGTATCCTGCTACATTGATAAATGTGTTTATCAGCTCTAACAGTTTGCTGGTAGAGTCTTTAGGGTCCTTTATGTATAGAATATTATCAATTCTAAATAAGGATAATTTGATCTCTTCCTTTCCAATTTGTATTCCTTGTATTAGTGTCCCTTACCTTATTGCTATAGCTAAGACTTCTTGTACTATATTAAATAAAACTGGGGACAGTGGACACCCTTGTCTTCTTCTTGAATTTAGTGGAAAAGCTTCAAATTTTTCTCCATTTAATATTATGTTGGGCTGTAGGTTTGTCATAAGTAGCCTTTATTATGTTGAGATATGTTCATTCTATTACCAGTTTCTGTAGGACTTTTACCATGAAGGGATGTTGGATTTTTTCAAATGCCTTTTCTGTCTATTGAGATGATCATGTGATTTTTGTCTTTCAGTCCATTTATATAGTGTATTGCATTTATCAACTTGCATATGTTGGACCATCCCTGCATCTCTAGGATAAAACCTACTTGTTTTGGGGTGAATGATCTTTTTGATATATTTTTTGTATTCTGTTTGCCAATATTTTATTCAGAATTTTTACATCTATGTCCATGAGGGAGATTGGTCTGTAATTTTCTTTTTTGTTGTTCTGTCTTTGTCTGGTTTTGGTATCAGGGTGATGCTGGCTTTGCAGAAGGAAATTGATAATATTCTTTTCTTTTTTATTTTATGGCAAAGTTTGAGAAGCATTGGTTTTAGTTCTTTCATGAAGGTCTAGTGAAATTTACCAGTAAATCCATCTGGCCCTGGGCTTTTCTTAGTTGGGAGATTTTTTTTAATATATATAACTGCTTAGATCTCCATACTTGTTTAGGTCTATTTAAATGGCTTCTCTCATCTTGATTTAATTTTGATAGGACATATAAATCAAGGATATGATCCGTTTCTTTCAGATTTTCTACCTTAGCAGAGTAGATGTTCTTAAAATATGTCCTTATGGCTTTCTGAATTTCTTTAGTATCTGTTGTAATGGTGACTTTTTCATTTCTAATTTTATTAATTTATTTCTCTTCTCTATTCCTTTTGATCAGATTTGCTAAGGGTTTATCAATCTAGTTTATCCTGTCAAAGAACAAACTCTTTGTTTCATTGATTCTTTGTATTTTTTTCTGGTTTCTATTTCATTAATTTCTGCTCTAGTCTTTATTATTTCTTCCCTTCTACTGATTTTTGCTTTGTCTTGTTCTTCTTTTTCCAAGGCCTTAAAGTGAAGCATTAAGTTGTTTACTTGTGAACTTTGTAATTCATTAATATAGGCACTTCAAGCTATAAATTTCCCTCCTAGTACTGACTGCTTTGTGTCCCAAAAGTTCTGGTATATCGTGTTCTCATTATTATTTGATTCTATGAATTTTTTGATTTCCTATTTGATTTCTTCAATGACCCAATCGTCACTCAGTAATGTACTGTTTAGTCTCCATGACTTTTGTATGTTCTGTAATTTTTCTTGTTGCTGATTTGTTGTTTAGTCCCATTGTGATCAGATAGAGTACAAGGAATTATTTCAATTTTCCTGTATTTGTTAAGATTTGCTTTGTATCCTAATATATGGTCTATTTTAGAGAATGTTCCATGTGGCACTGAGGAAAGTGTGTATTGTGAAGCATTTGGATGGAATGTTTTATAGATATCTGTTAAGTCCATTGTCTGTTTGGTGTTCTAGAGGCTTCCTGTATCTGCATTGGCATCTTTTCCCCAATTTGGGGGAAAGTGTCTTCTGTAATTTTGTTGAAAATGCCTACTATGCCTTTGGAGTGAAATTCTTCTCCTTCTACTATACCCTGAATTCTTATGTTTGATGTTTTCATAGTGTCCTGAATATCTTGAAATTCCCATTCATACCTTCCTATCAGCTTGTCTTTTTCTTTGTTGTACTATATTAGCTTTGCCACCTGGTCTTCTACTTTAGATATTCTGTTCTCTCCTTCATACATTCTATTGGTAAGACTGTCTACAGAGTTTTTTTTTTAAATATTATTTATTTTTATTTATTTTTGGAGAGAGACAGACAGAGAGGGAGAGGGAGACAGAGAATGGGCGCGCCAGCAGTCTCTCAGCTGCTGTGAATGAAATCCCAGATGTGTGCGCCCCCTTGTGGGCACGTGCGGCATTGCGCCCTTGTGTCACTTTACATCTGGCTAAACGTGGGACCTGGAGATTGGAACCGGGTTCTTAGGCTTAGCAGGCAGGCGCCTTAACCACTAAGCCATCTCTCCAGCCCCAGAGTTTTTTTTTTAATTTGACTTACTGTATTTTTCATTGCTAGTATTTCTGACTTGTTTTAATTTAGTATTTCTATTTCCTTATTCATGTCTTTTATTGACCTCCTTATTTCATTAAATTGGTTGCTTGTGTCTTCTTTGATTCCTTTGATTTCCTCTTTGATTTCTTTGAACATAGTTATAATCTTTCTTTTGAAATCTTCTCTGACATTTCCTCTAAATCAGTCTCACTGAAGGTCATTTCTGATGGATTTATAATTTTTGGTGGAATTATATTATCTTGATTTTTTGTGTTTCTTGTATTATGATGTAGAAATTTTTGCATCTTGGATTTATTTGAAGCTTGGGTCTTCAAAGTATTTGCAGTATTCTTAGAGTATCAATCTATCTGATGTTATATATCTTCAGGGTAGGAGCTTAAGGTGCTAGGTGTAGCTCTTAAAAGACTCTCAGAGTAACTGCGAAAATAACCCTAGGTGTTGAGTTTGCCTGCTATGCGAGTATTCTAGTAGGCTGGGTGGAACAAAATGCAGGCATATTCTAAAATTTAGCTGAAAAATATACACATTCAGTAAAAACCAGCACAGAGTATTTATGCAAGAGTAGACAGTAAAACAAACAAATCCTCTAAGAAAGTCAAAGTCCCCAAGGATGTGTGTTGCCTCACACCCTTAATTCTGTCAACTGGGAGTCTGAGACTTCTGGTCTGTAGAGTCTTCTAAGGTCAGCTTGTGACTGAGTGAGACCCTGCCCCCACAAACGACTGAAGAGGAGACAAAGGTGCCATAAATCAGGAAGTGACAAATGACAATCCCAAAATATAGATTATTTAAGAATGGCAAATCCAACCATCCATCAGATTTAACACATAATTTGCCCTGACATGGAAGGTGCAATTAGTGCAACAGATGGAAGCCTATATACCTGGCTTTTTGGTGGGTACTGACCTGGTCTGGTGTAAGCCCAGTTACCTTTTAGGATGGCTTTGGTCTCAGCTATGCTGTGCCCTTGCTTGGGTCCCTCTTTGCTGTTCTGTGGACTCAGGTAGGCTGGCTGGGTTGGTGGGTCATTGTTTTGATAGCCTGTGGTGGGTGCTATGTAGGTGTGCTGGCAGTGGTGGAAGGGGAGGCTGTGGATGGTGGCTAAGTTGTACCACTGGTCCCTGCAATCCTCTTCCTCACGAGCCACTCAGCTGGTCTCTGCTGTCTTCCCCTTCAGGTTTCTTGAGTTTGCAAGGAGGCTGGTGTGAGTAGGAAATCCCCTCCACTGGCTTTTCCTGCTGCTCAGGCAGAGCCTGGCAATCACAACCACATAGACCTGGTGCCGCTGCTGCTCCAGCCACTTCTGCTTGGCTTTTGGGGTATCTAGATGCTCTGGATCATTCCTGTTTCTCTGCTGTGATTGATCATTTGTTACACACCACCTTCACATTTCAGCAGAAGAGTACATTTTGCTGTTTTTTATTATTTTCATTTTCATTTTGTTTTGCCCCCCACCCCCAGGCTGCTTTGGTATGGTTCCTATGCTTCCATCTTACCTGGAAGTCACAAATCAAATTTTACCAATCAATCCTATAAAATGTATACATTTTTTTGTTTTTGTTTTTTGAGGTAGGGTTTCATTCTAGCTCAGACTGACCTGGAATTCACTGTGTAGTCACTCTTGCTCATTTCCCCTATATCTCAATGGCTTCAGCTGGTGCCTGGTGAGGCAAAATGGGCTGGTTCTCTCCTCAGGTTCTGTGTCCATCTGAAAAATATTCTCTCTAAAATAATAATGGTTATCCATATATCTTGCATTGACCTCACTCTCAGAGTATCTGCTTCTCTTTTTCAGATGGACACAGAGCAAGAGTGCTGCTTTATTGGTGAACCTGGTATAAGCACAAGGGTGAAGGAGACAGACACAAAGGACACTCAACTCTTACTAAGTCAGATATCCAGAGACACAGAGACTCCCAAAACCTTGTCACTAAAATAGACCTAGAATGAACCCAACATAGCTCAGGGAAATTCACAGAAGAGGGGACAAGATTGTTAGAGCCATGAGTTGGGTCATTATGTACAGAGTCATTGCCTCTCCCACATAACTGATGGCTACCCCCATAATGGCAAGACCCACAATACCCATGGGGGAGGACAGGGAGAAGGCTAACGATGGTACCATCATGACTGTATATACACTATATACATAACTAATAAAAAAAAACCAAGATCTGTTACAACACACATAGTGGCTAGTCTCTTAGCATATAAAACTCTGAGTGTATGTGTACACCAAGGTACGTGCATACACTAGGTAAACACATTCTTTTTATTGAGCCTCATTAGCTTTTGTTTACACTTCACACTTGCATTTAAACTTGAGCTGCATGCTTCCTTTACCATTTGAAATTGACCACCTGAGGAAGTATACATCTTCCTTCATAGATATTTGTATTAGTTCTCATTTTATTCAGAACATATGAAATAAACAAAATTATTATATGTTGGAAAAAAAAGAAAGTGTTGTAGTCAGGTTTGCATTACTGGCAGATTTTGAAGAATAGGACACTCCTTGAGCACTCAGGCCCCTTCAAAAGACAGCATTTTTCTGTTGTCCCAGTGTAGGTCAGCTGGCCCAATTTCAGTGGTTGTAATCTCTCATACAATATAGTCCATTAAACTGTACTTACAGCACTGCAAGGTGTCTCTTAGGCCTAGGTTTCAAATTCTTTCCACATTACTCTTGAAAATCAGCTTCAAAAGGCCAAAGCCACACTGTCAGGTGTCTAGCAGCACCCCCACTTCTGGTACCAACTTTACTATTGCAGTCAAGTTTACATTGCTGGCAAAAATCACCTGAGCAAGAGCAGCTTGTGGGGAAAAGGGTTTATTTTGGCTTACAAGCTTGAGGGGAAGCTCCATGATGGCAGGGGGAAATGATGGCATGAGTAGAGAGTGGATATCACCTTCTGGGCAACATCAGATGGACAATAGCAACTGGAGTGTGTGCCAAACACTGGCAAGGGGACACTGTCTATAATACCCATAAGCCCACCCTGAACAATACCCTGCTTCCAGGGGGCATTAGTTCACAAGTCTCTATCAGCTGGGAACCTAGCATTCGGAACACCTAATTTTATGTGGGACACCTGAATCAAACCACCACAAAACGTATGATAAATTCTTTGGGAGTTTTATTTATTTACTTATTTATTTTATTATTATTATTTTTTTAATTGACAACTTCTTTAATTGTAGACAATATCCCATGGTACTTCCCTCCCTCCCCCCACTTTCCCCTTTGAAACTTCACTCTCCATCATATCCCCTCCCCTCTCAATCAGTCAAGTTTTATTTATTTTTGAAGTGGTTTAGAATTTTTAATGAATTTTTTAGTTAGCATAAAAATAATGGGTTTCATTACAACATTTTTTCATATGTGTATGCCACTGTACCATAAGGGAGCTTTTTTGGTTTAATTTTTGCTTTCTGACATTTTCTCTTTTCCGTTTTCTTTTTAACTTTTTTTTTTTTTTTTTTTTTTTTTTTTTTGGTTTTTCAAGGTAGGGTTTCACTCTGGTCCAGGCTGACCTGGAATTAACTATGTAGTCTCAGGGTGGCCTCAAACTCATGGCGATCCTCCTACCTCTGCCTCCCAAGTGCTGGGATTAAAGGTGTGTGCCACCACACCCGGCTTTTTTTTTTAACTTAAAAAAATTTTTTTTTGTTTAGTTTTTATTTATTTATTTGAGAGTGACAGACAGACAGAGAAAGAAAGAGGCAGATAGAGAGAGAATGGGCTCGCCAAGGCCTCCAGCTACTGCAAACAAACTCCAGATGCATGCACCACCTTGTGCATCTGGCTTACGTGGGTCCTGAGGAATTGAGCCTTGAACCGGGGTCCTTAGGCTTCACAGGCAAGTGTTTAACCACTAAGCAATCTCTCCAGGTCCCCCCCTTTTTTTTAACTTTTGAGAAGTATTTTTATTTATTTGAGAGAGAGAGAGAGAGAGAGAGAGAGAGAATGGGTGCCCCAGGGCCTCTTCCTACTGCAAACAAATTCTAGACATAAATGTCATGTTGTTCATCTGGCTTTATGTGGGCACACTTTTTATAATTTCTCTTGTTGATTTCTAGCTTTATTCTTTTGTACTCAGATGGAATACATGAAATCATTTCAACTTTTTCATATTTTTTAGACTTGATTTGTGTATGAATATGTAATCTATTTTTGAGTTAGTCTCATAGACTGCTGGAAAGAATGTATAACATTTGGGTAGAATGGTCTACACATATCTGTTTTGTCCATTTGCTCTATGTTATCATTCAGCAGTAATATTTCTCTGCTTACTTTGCCTTTATGACCTGTCAGTTGAAGAGGGTGTTGCACTGAAGTCACCTTCTGTAATGGTGTTGGGGTTAACCTGTGACTTCATATCTCAGTAGTATTTGTTTTATGAAGCTGGGTGCTCCTGCACTTGGTACACATATCTTCAGATTTTAATGTCCTCTTGGACCATTGTCTCCTTAATCAGCTTGAAGTGTTCTTCATTATCTCTTCTGATTAGTTTTGTTCTGAAGCCTATTTTGTCATATATTAGAATAGTAACACTTGCTTTTTTCTTGGTTCCATTTGTTTGAGTACCTTTTTTTTTTCTTTCTTTCTTTTTTTTTTGGGGGGGGGTTGGTGTTCGAGGTAGTATCTCATTCCAGCTCAGGCTGACCTGGAACCCACTATGTAGTCTCAGGGTGGCCTCTAACTCATGGTGATCCTCCTATCTCTGCCTCCTTAGTGCTGGGATTAAAGCCATGAGCCACCACACCTGGCTGTTTGAGTACCTTTTTACATTCTTTCACCCCTAGATAATGTCTGTATTTGTCAATAGGGAAGTTTCTGAATTACAATGGCAAAAAGATGGATACTGTTTTCTGATGAAGTCTGTAAGTCTATGCTTTGTTATCGGGAATTGAGACCATTAATATTCAGAGTTATAACTGAATGTGCAAGTTGATTCTTCTCATGTTGATGATTTTGTGGTGTTTGGTGTTTTCTTCATCTCATTTGCTTATCAACTGTTTCAACATTGATTGTTATTTGCTCTCTATCTTCTTGACTGTATTTATCCTTCTCTTCTGTCTGAAGTATTTCTTCCACTATCCTCTGTAGAGCTGGCTTAGTGGTCAAAATTCCTTTAGTCTATTTTTAATTTTTTAAATTTTTATACATTTATGGGGGGGGCAGATAGAGAAAAAATGGGTGTGCCAGGGCCTCCAGCTGCTGCAAATGAGCTCCAGATGCATGTGCCACCTTGTGCATCTGACTTATGTGGGTCCTGGAGTATTGAACCTGGGTCCTTTGGCTTTGCAGGCAAGCACTTTAACTGCTAAGCCCTCACTTCAGCCATAGTTTGATTTTTATCACATACAATTTTTTTTTGTCCTTCCATTACAGGAAAAATAAATTAGTAGGTATACATCATTCTAAGCCCTTATAGCTCTTAGAGTTTCCACTGGAATACTAGCTGTTATTTTTGTAGGCCTCGCTTTTTATGTGTTGAGATGTTTCTCTTTTGCTTTTAGTATTATTTCTTTTGTGTATTTAGTACTTTGACAGTAATATGACATGGAATGTTTCTTTTCTGATACTGTCTATTTGGTATTATGTTTGCCTCTTGTCTATGCTTTCCTAGACTTGGAAAATTTTCTTTTATAATTTTATTGAATACATTTTTTTATTACTTTGGCCTTAAAATTTCCAATATGCCCATTATTCATAGACCTGGTCTTTTCATGGTGTCCCAAATGTTCTGCTGATACTTTTTTTGAACATCTCACTGATTCTGACTAACTTATCTTTTTCCTTTACCCTGTATTTGAGCCTGAATATTCTTTCCTCCAAATAATTCATTGTGTTGTTGATGCTTTCCATTTTATTTGACTTGTTACATTTTTTCATGTCCAGCCTCATTTCAACTTATTTTTTTCTTTAGCATTTTTATCTCTGCATTGAATTTCATTTTCATATCCTGGCTTGACTTCCTCATTTGATTTAGCTGTTTGTGTTCTTTGGGTTTTATTCAGGCTTCTAATTGGGTTCTCTATGAGTTCATTCCAATGTTTGTGTTCTCTTGTATTTCATTCAGGTGTCTATTTGTGTTCTCTTTGAGTTCATTCAGTTGTTAGTGAAGTTCTCTTGGATTTCATTCAATTGTTTATTCATTTCATTTTAAATTCTCTGTGTATATTTGTAGTTGTGCTTTTGAATTCTGATTGAACTGTACTCCAAATGGCTCTCATGGAGGGCCTCTACTATGGGATTGGACATTCTTGGAGGATTTTCCATGTTAATTGTTTTTTTTCTTTTTTTAATTTATTTTTTATTGAGAACTTCCATAATTGTAGACAATATCCCATGGTACTTCCCCCTTTCCCCTTTGAATCTCTACTCTCCATCATATCCTTTCCCCATCTTAATCAGTCTCTCTTTTATTTTGATGTCATCATCTTTTCCTCCTATTATGATTATCTTGTTGTGGTAGTTTGAATATATGTCCCCCAATATATTCAGTGTTTTACTAGTTATAGTTTGCATCTGCAATCACCTTGCTAGAGGCAATGTCACTGGGGGCCGGTCTTAAGGTGTTAATGGTGTGGGTTTGAGATTCCATTGTAAAGATATGTAAATGTGCCTAGCAGGAGTTCCTGAAGTGTGCTGTGTGACCTTTTGGCTGTAGTTTTGCTCTGTGTGCTGTGGTGGCTGGTTGGTTTCTCTCTCTCTCTGCTTGGCCCTGTGGAGAGTAGGCTGCTTCTCTTGCCATTATGGAACTTCCCCTGGATCTGTAAGCTTCAATAAATAATATCCCTTCCTCCATAACTGTGCCTGGTCTGGAAGTTCATCTCAGCGAACCTGAAGCTGTCTGTAAAAAGTGGTACCGAGGAATTGTGAGATGAATCTGACCGTGTGTAGTGCCAGGCACTTTGTTTTGAGGTCATGGATGAACATCCAGGCCAGTTTTTTGTATCTGGAGGAATGCATGCAGTATTGTAAGGAGTCCTAAGGGGAAGGAAAGCTGGCAGAGGACTTTGTTGGAACTCCTTTGGCTCTTCCACATTCTTTCTGTCACCTCTTCTGCAATGGTCCCTGAACTGGTTTTAGGTTACTGGAAGGTGTGTTAGAAGATATTTTTAAAACAGTGCCTGAGCACTGATTTATTTTGTCCCCTCTGCACACCTGATATTAGTTTTGGAAATATGAAAAACTTGCAACACCATGGTGCCTGAGGAATGGGCTGGAAGAGCCTTTTCATCGTGGTTTGCATGGAGACCTGAAGATGTCACTGCCATCTGAAAAGCATGGAATGAAAGTTTTCCTGGTGACTCTGCCCAGCTGAGAGAAAAGCACTCTCTGGTTATATTGAACTTGAACTGCAGAGGTTTATGTGATGATGGTTGAGTTTGGATATTAATTCCTTATACAGTTAAAAAGTTGCTCTGTGCCTTTACATGTTGGGCAGTTTAGTGAGCAAGATAGTATCTTTGAAATTAGCCTGTTACAAATCTAGGGCTCCTGAGCTACCCAGGGGCGGAATGTGGTAGTTTGAATATATGTCCCCAATATATTCAGTGTTTTACTAGGTTTTCATTGTATCAAGGGGATGGTTTCTCCCATTGGATAGCAAAGGCCTCCATTCCAATTAGAGAGTGGCTGGTTTCTCTCTCTGCATAACAGACATGCCACTATTGTACCTGTTGTCTCATTTGGCCTGGTCTGAAGTTCATCCAAACCTTAAGCTGGCTACACTTGCAGTGTTCACTGATTCCAGGCCATTTGTATCTGGATCTTCACTGGTGATTCTCTCTCTCCCATTGAACTGAATATAGTATAGTTTTCTCAACACATGATTTCTGAGTCATCCCAAGGTCACTGCCATCTGGTCCACATGAGGAGGCTGTGGGTATGGCTCAGCTCTGGGCAGCAAGATTTTCTCAGTGACCTTGCAGCCCATAACAGACATGCCACTATTGTACCTGTTGAGTCTTCAGTCCACAATATAGGGTCTTACTGTCACATATTCCTCAGCTCCAGCAGGATTTCTCAGTGACCTTGCAGCCCAAGTATGTAGAGTCTTCAGGAAACCAAGGCCCTGGGAAACCAAGGCCCTCAGCAATGGCCTATAAAGTTTTGGGGGTATCAGAGACCTCCCTGGCCAACAACTCACTGGAAGGTATCTCATCCCTGGCACTGAAAATTTTCTAGGATAATTTATGGCTTCTGAGTGTTCCATTGTCCAGAAAAGTAGGTTTCCATATGACTTATTTATATCCTCTTAGATTTTGATTAGCCCTCCCTCCACCTTTCCTTTACTCAATCTCTTCCCCTGACCTCACTTAGGCCTTTTCACTCCCACTAATCTGTTCTTCTACTTACATATATACAATACCATCCTATTAAGTCCCCTCTTCCCTCCCTTTCTATTCCCTTTGTATCCCCTTTCTAGCTTATGGGCTTCTGCTGCTGAGTTTTATTCCTACTCACATAGAAGGCTAATCATTTGCAGCTAGGGTCCACATCCACATTACTTGTTTTCTGTTGAGTCTTGCCCATCTGCAGATACTGCATTGGCCATGTCTTTCTGGCATACTTGTGTTAAGTTATTGGATCAGTCAATGTTCAGTGTTCTTTTGTATTAGCTTGTCTTTGCTTGGCTCAGTGTTATTTCAAGCTCAGGCATGGACATGGAGATGATTTATGGATGAAGGAGTTGAGGTAGATTCAGTTCTGCTGGGAGGCATTCACAGCCCCTGCTTTTGTAGACCAGAGTTTTTGCATTATGTAGGCATCTGGGTGGGGTAGTGGTGTGTGTAGCAAGTGGATGGGTCTAACTGAACTCATAACCTTGGAGGGGAAATGCAGGCCTTGATCTAGGTGGCCATGGGAAGTAGATCTATTTGCAGGTTTCAGAATACTAGAAGCTGAGCAGACTCCTTGTGTGTGCAATCTCCATAAAGATACAGGCTGGACCCTGGGCATCCTGGCCTACTTGGTGACTAGGGCTGTGAAGAGCGATTGGCTTGGAAGTTCTTATTCTGGGAAGTGCAGATGGGCAGGCCAGGGAGTAAGGTCAGTGCCAAATGGGCTGACCTCAGTCTCAGTGAGTGAGGGCCAGAGTTGTATTCATAGGGGGTGAGTGGGTCAGGGGAGCAGTCTCCTGGGCCTTGGATGGCCTACTCAGTACTTGGAGCTGGGGACTGCCATCAGATTGTGAGTTCCTGCTCCTATAGAGCATTTTGTGTATTGATTCCATTAGAGGAAATAGGAGTTGTTTGCATCTTTTGGTTATTGTGACTAGAGCTAGCATGGCTATGAACATTCCTATACATATTTATTTGAGTATATTTGAAACATTTTTTGTTTATTTTTAGTTATTTATTTGAGAACAACAGATAGACATAGAAAGAAGCAGATAGATAGAGAGAGAAAGGGCACGCCAAGGCCTCCAGCCACTCCAAAAAAAAAAAAGAAAAAAAAACTCCAGACACATGTGCCACCTTGTGCATCTGGATTATGTGGATCCTGGGGAATCAAGACTCAAACCAGGATCCTTAGGCTTCACAGGCAAGCGCTTAACTGCTAAACCATTTCTACAGACCTATTTGGTATCTTTTTCACATTCTTTGGGTATATCCAGGAGTAACATTGCTAGGTTATTTTATCATTCTTATTTTTCATTGTGGTAAACAAATACCATGTATAAAATTTATAATTGTAACTATTTTTTTATGTGTCTGGCTCAGTGGTGCTAGGTGTATGCATGTTGTTGCAAAATAGCTCCTCAGGAGTAGTTCATATTGCTAATCTGAAACTGTCCCTATACTACCTCTCATTTTCCTTCTCCCCTCAGACTCTGGTAACTGCCATTCTACTTTCTCTTTCTATCATTTTGTCTATATAGATAACCCATAAAAATTGGGTAAAGTTTTTGTGACTCAGTGATCCTAAAGGTTCATTCATGTTGTATCATGTGATAGGGTTAACTTCCATTTCAAAGTCTAAATACTATTATATTGTTTGTATATCTAACTTTGTTTGTCCATCTGTCCCTTGATGAAAATTTTGGTTTCTTGCATCTCATGGTTATTATGACTAAGGCTGCTATGAACATGGATATACAACTATCTCTTCAAGACTCTGATTTCAATTTTGAGGGGTTATGTATCAAGAGTAATGTTGCTGGAATATGAATATATATATATTCATACCCTCACCAATATCATTAACATGCATGCATACACATACACACAGCCATCTTATACTTCAGAATTAGGAGTTAATGTGCAAAGTTTTGTTTTTCTAACTTATTTACCTAGTTGGAATCTACCATGATTCTGTATATATTTTAGGGTTGCTTTTTCTTTTGTTAAAAAATACCTTGTGTATGTGGGGGAAGGGGAGATGGCTCATAGATTTAAGGTGCTTGCTCTGAAAACCTACTGACTAGAGTTCAAATCTTCAGCACCCATGTAAAGCAGTAATGTATGTAATGCAAAGCAGTGCACATGTCTGTAATTCCAATGTACCTATAGCAGTGGGAGGCAAAGCCAGAAGAATCTTGAAGATTTGACTAGCCTTCTCAGTGGTAACAACAAGAGAGACGCCATCTCAAAAAGAAAAGATGGAAGAAGACCAACACCCTGAGGTTGGCCTTTGACAACCCATACAGGTATTATTGTTCTATTATCTGACAAAAGAGAGTTCACAACTAAAATTAGTCTGAGGAGAGAAAAAGACCACTTCATACTAATCAGTGGAACAATCCATCATTACAATTTTAAACATACATGCACTGAACATGAGTGTACCCATTCCATTAAAAATACTACTAGACATAAATCAGGGGAAACAAATAACTTAATGATGCACCTATGGCCTTATAAAAATAAGAACAGGCTATACTCCAAATGAGTAGATGGAAAAATAGAATTAAGATCTGGGAAGAAATTAATGAATACAAATACAACAATAATAAGGGACTTCAACACCTCATTCTCACTAATGGACAAAAAAAAAAAAAAAAAACAACTCAACAAAAAAATAAAAGGAGAAACATCAGAGTTAAGTTACATCATAGCTAATATGAATTTAGCATATATCTACAGAAAAACTACCATAACACTTCAGAATACACATTATTCTCAGCAACCCATGGAACATTCTTCAAAATAATCCTATAATATGACACAAAACAAGTTTAAAATAAAACATAGGAAAACTGAAATAATTTCTTGTATTCTATCAGACCACAATGTAATAAAAGACATTATAGAGTGTACTCAGACTTATGGAGTTTAAACAACACATATTGAATGATGAATGAGCCATCAAAGAAATTAAGGGGGAAATTAAAACATTCTTAGAATTGAATGAATGTAAAACACAACATACCAAAAACTATGGGATATAAGGAAATCAGTCACAAGAGGGATGTTTATAGTTATAAGTGCCTATGTTAAAATATTAGAGACATAAATAAATGCTTAACAATGCTTAACAATGCTTAACAATAAATGCTTAGTGCCTTGGAAAATATGAATGAATCATACCCAGAATAAGTAGACAGGGGCTGGAGAGATGCCTCAGCCATTAAAGGTACTTGCTTGCAGAGCCTGATGCCTGAGTTTGATTTCCCCAGTACCCACATAAAGCCAGATATACAAAGTGACACATGCAGTTGGAGTTCACTTGTAGTGGCAAGAGGCTTTGGTGAATCCATATTCTCTCTCACTCTCTGTGCTACTTTCTATCTCTCTCTATCTCAAATAAATAAGAAGAGTAGACCGAAATAAATAATTAAGGTCAGGAAAGAAGTTAATGATTTGGAAAGGGAAAAAATAATTCAAAGGATCAGTGAAACAAAGAGCTGGTTCTTTGAAAAGATAAACAATATCCATAAACCCGTAGACAAACTAACCAAAAACAAAAGGGAAAAGATATACATTTATAAAATTAGAGATGATAATGGTGTGCCCATTCTGTCTCTCTACCTGCCTATTTCTGTATCTCTCTCTCTCAAAATAAATAAATAAAAATAAAAAAATTAAACAAATTTATGACAAGCAATGAGATAGAAACAGTAATAAAAAAATCAACTGAAAAAAATTCTGGATCAGATGAATTCACTGCAGAACTTTTAAGAACCAACACCAGTTTGTTGCGCAGGAGCCAGAGGTGGAGGATCTGTCCTCAGTAGAGACTAAAGTGCAGCAGTCTCCTGTATCATTTGCAGCAGACGCCACTCTTTTCTCCTCCAGTGTCTCTCCAGCGCCCTCTACTGACAATACTTCATATCACACGGCTGGCAAGGGAAAAAAAAGTTTCATGTTTTCAGAAGTGGTAGACAAAGTGAATTTGGAGATGAGGAGAAAAAATTGGTAATAGATACATCATAAAATATTTTATGAATTAATTTTATTATATCATAGTATGTATAATAGTACGTATAAACACATTTAAACATATATACACAGTTAACAGAGTATTTCAACTACTACCCAGTATCTTCAATATATTTACATATTTCCTATTGTCCCAGTGCAGCACACAAGGTTTCTCTTAGCGCTGGTATGTTTAATAATTACAGCTACATCCTCAGCACCAGCATTCTGTCTTAAGTTTTAATATCCTGTCTTGAGATTTTATTCACCATATTAGTCCATTACTTTTGAATTCAGTGTCAATCAAGTTTTCAGAGTGCCAGTAGAATGCAGCCTGTTTCTTTTTTAAAAATATTATTTATTTATTTGAGAGAGAGAGAGAGAGAAAAGGAAAGAGAAAGAGGCAGATAGAGAATGACATTCAGGGCCTCCAGCCACTGCAAACAAACTCCAGATGAATGTGCCCCTTTGTGCAGTTGGCTTATGTGGGTCCTGGGAGTTGAACCTGGGTCCTTTGGCTCTGCAAGCAAACGCCTTAATGGCTAAGCAGCTCTTCAGTCTGTTTCTTTATCAGCAATAATTTGGACTGCTTATTGCCCAGTTCCTGATAGATTCCTTGTTCTCCTCTGAAACATTATGAGCCAGCCTCCACTGTGAATATTTTTCTCAACATTCTGGCCTTCCAGATTCCCAATAGAATGGCCCATAAAGCTCTGATTACAACATTTTAGAGCTTTTATAGCTCAAATTTCCAAACCCTTATTTCTACAAACAAGTTCCAAAGTCCTACAAATCACACATCAGTTTTATCAAACCAATGGCCCCACTTCTGGGCATGTATTTTTTTGTATTAGCTACCTATTAGTTATCTTTCTCATTGTGGTGACAAAAGCAACTTAAAGAGGAAGAGTTTACTTTTTGCTTACAGTTTGAGGGGATACAGTTTGTCATGGTAAGGAAGGTATGGTGGCAGGAACATGAAGCATCTGGTCACATTTAGTCAGAAAGAAGAGAGAGAGATGAATGCTTGTGCTCAGCTAACTTTCTCCTTTTTATGCAACTCAGAATTCCCAGCCTATGGAATTGGGCCACCTATATTTAGGAAGATTTTTCCCATCTCAATTAACTTAATTGAGAAAATTCTTCACAGGCATACCCAGAGATTTGTTTCTATAATGATTCTCATCTTGTCAACTTGACAACAAAGATAAACTATCACAGTCATTTTTTTTAAAAAAAATGACTATTATAATGCATGCAAAGTGGTATATAATTTTGGGTATGATTTGTGTTTCCCTTAAAACTACTGCTATTATATTAGTCAGCTTTCTATTCACTATTAACAAAACTACCTGCCATAAACACCTTATAGCAAACAAAGACTAATTTTATCTCACAGTTTTAGAGTTTCACCCCATGGACACTTGATTTGATTGCTTTGAGTCTATGGTGACACAGTATATCACCGTGGCAGAAGTGTATGGTGCTCTGCTCATTGTAGCCAGGAAGGGTGAGAAGAAGAGAGAGAGAGAGAGAGAGAGAGAGAGAGAGAGAGAGGGGAAGAAGGAGGAAGAGGAGGAGGAGATGGAGAAGAAGGAGTTTCAAAAGAGGAGCAGGTGAGGGGAAGTGGTGACACTGGTATCTCCTTCATCTCATTCAAGAATGTGTTCCAAGTGACCTAACTTTCTCACAGCAGGTCTTATATCTTCTAATAGTGCCACAGACTTATGTCCAGACCTTTTAGCATATGGAACTTTGGGTACAATTGAAATCCAAATCACACCACATCAGATAGGGAACATCTTTTTATGTTCTTATTGCCATTCATATATCTTTCAGAGAAATGTATACTCAATTCTATTACTTGTTTTTGAATTGGTTGCTGCTGCTTCCTCCTCCTCCTTCTCTTCTTCTTCTTTTGGTTTTTCAAGGTAGGGTCTCACTCTAGCCCAGGCTGACTTGGAATTCACTCTGTAGTGAGGGTGGCCTTGAACTCATGGCAATCCTCCTACCTCTGCCTCCCAAGTGCTGGGATTAATGGCATGAGCCACGTGTACACCTGGCTGTTTATTTTTTTATTGTTGAGTTTCTGAGAAAACAAGAAAGTTGAGATGAGATTCAGGACAAATTATGCACCAGCTACATGGACAAAAATATGTTAGTGCTGTGCCTGGAACAAGGATTTTTTTTTTTGTGCCACTTGATCTAACATCTCTGCTTCTATTGTGGCAAATTGCCCAATCTTGGTTCTTGTGGTCACTCCCTCATGTTATCATTTGGTTTTGGAGGATCATCTCCTGACCTTTCCTATAGCTGCTCTTATTAATGAAAGTAATCTCACTGTAAACAAATCCATCTATGCATATATATTATATAACATATTATATAGTATGTTGCTCTACTATATACTATAAATATATAACCTAAATATATTTATAAATATAAACATATAAATCTAGAATCTCATGTTGCTTGTTTTCTCTGAAGACAAGAAGAACCTCAAAATCTCAACAAAAAAGAGGAATGAACCCAATTCAAAAGCATGCAATGGACCTTAATAGACTGTATATGTGTGTGTGTATGTGTGTGTGTGTATGTTACACATATATAAACTCTCAGAAAGTAATGTTATTATTTAAAGCATTATATACAAATGAATAAACTATTAAAAGATATGCAAGCCCAGTCTTAACCCTCATAAGACATTACTGAAAGAAAGAAGTCTAAACAAATGGTGGGAATATATCATATTTATGAATTGGAGGATTAAGACTTGACAAAATAATCTGGGCATGGTGATGCATGCTCATAATTCTAGCACTTAGGAGACAGAGACAGAAAATCGAGGTCAGATTGGGTTACATACCTAATTCAAGACTTAGGCAGGCTACAAAATAAGACCCTGTATCAAATAAAAACAAAACACAAACCCCTAATCCCCAAACAAAATACAAAACAAAGCAAATATTGAAAAGATATCAATATTTGGAACCAGAGTCACAATCTCTTCTCCCCCATCTGTCTATCTGTCATCTGTCTGTCTATCTATCAGCCATCTATCTATCTATCTATCTATCTATCTATCTATCTATCTATCTATCTATCATCTATCATCATTATTATCTATTTATTATCTATCTATCTATCTATCTATCTATCTATCATCTATCTATCTATGTTGTTTCTAGATTGATCAGCCAATTCTAAATTTTTCCCTATTAGAAATTTGTATGGAATTGAAAATGCTCACCTTAGTTATTTGACAAGAAAATTAAAATTTAAACAGCAGTGAGGACTCCCTAAAGCCCCTAAGTATTATAACATTTACAAGAAAATACAAAGCATTTGAAAGGATATGTAATTTGAAATTTTCACAAAGATTTGTCACAGCATGAATTTCAGAATCTAACTACTTAAGAAAACTGGCAGCAATTTTGAAACCTGAGTTCATGTGTAACTTGGGCTCTAGTAAGTCTGGTCCCAGGACCATAACCAATGGAAATGCACACACATTCTCATAAAAATGACACATATAAGCTTATAAGGACATTTATAGCAGCACTATTCACAGTTACTTAAACCTGAGAAGAACCTACACAGCCATAAAGACAGGAATGTATGAAGTCTGGTGTATTTGTAGAAGGTAATAAGATTCAACACTTGAGTATGAAGAAGCATTCAACAATGTGGAAGAATCATACATATTGTTAAGCAACATTATATTGAAACCAGACACAAAGAACACATCCTTTTTTATTCTATATGAAGGCTAAATGCAGAAAAAATTAATTCATGATGTCAAGAAGGTATGAAAATAGTGACAGAGAGAGGGTGGGCAGGATGCCTCTGACACACTAGAAATATTCTCTGTTCTTAGCTAAGTGCTGCTTATATGTGTGAATTACTGTGAAAATGCATCAGTAATTCACTTATGGCTTTTATTTGTTATTGTCATGTAGCATATGTGATTCAATACACATACAATTTTCCTTTTAAAAGTGTACAACTCTGTGTTTCTTTAGAGTAGCCACAGAATTACACACACATTACTGTTAAATGTAAGAACATTTCACTGCTCTAATAAGAACCCTTATGCCTATCAGCAATCACTTCCCATTCTTTCTCGTCCAAGAAATCACACATTTACTTTTGTCTCTGTAGCTTTTCTCTTTGGAACATTTCATCCAAGCATAGTCATAGAATATGTGGCTGTTTGTGTCTCTTTTACATAGTATAGTATTTTCATGGTTCATGGTTCATCATATTGTAGTTTCATGTCTTTCTATGATTAAATGTCCATTGTATTGATTGTCCAGTCATCAGAGCATGAATATTTGCATTATTTTCAGCTCTATAATGAGTATGAGTAATGTTTATGTGGAAATTTGTGTTCCAGTTTTTGTGTAGACATGTTTATGATTCTGTTAGGTATATACATACATACATAGGCATGAAATCATTAGATCATATAAAAATTTCATAACTCAACATTTTGAGAAATAGCTAAGTTGTTTTCCAAAGTTGAAGTTATTACATGAGGATTCAAATTTTTTAGTATCCCCACAAACACTGGTTATTTTACCTCTTTTTGAAACTAATATTTTTATTTTTTATTTGCAAGGGAGAGAGAGAGAGAGAGAGAGAGGGAGGGAGGGAGGGAGGGAGAGAGACTGACTGTATAGGTGAGCCAGGGCCTCCTGCTACTGCATATGAACTCTAGATGCATATAACACTGTGCATCTGGCTTTATGTAGTACTGGGGAATTGAATCCAGGCCCTTAGGCTTTTCAATCAACATCTTTAACCACTGAGCAATCTCTCCAGCCCAACTTTTTTTTATCCTAATATGCATGAAGTGATATTCAATTGTGTTTTGAGCTGTATTTCCCTGTAGGTATATTTCAAAAGTATCTTTGCCTTATCCAAAGATATAACACTAATAGGAATTCATGCAATTTATAGAATAAAATGCCTTGGTATAGACTCTCCTAAAGTGATTCAACTTCTCTTTAAAGATGACTAAAGGCAAATAGTGCCCAATTAAATAAGGGTAAGAAACAATTCATTGATGGAGGGGTCAAATTCACTTGTAATAAAGGTTAAATATACATTTATTCATGTTTACTTGAATTGCATTAAAGCTCTCTTTCTATACATGTCTATTCTTTTTTTTTTTTTTAGCTTTTCGAGGTAGGGTTTCACTCTAGCTCAGGCTGACCTGGAATTCATCATGTAGTCTCAGGGTGGCCTTGAACTCAGGGCGCTCCTCCTACTTCTGCCTCCCAAGTGCTGGGATTAAAGGCGTGCGCCACCACGTCCAGCTTTATATATCTATTCTTAAATTATTAATTTCCCTTATCTATCTTAAGCTATTACAAGAATTTTGGGTTTTTGAAGTACTTGGAAGCAGATGTAGAATTGTATGTGCCAGGACAGCCTGGGTTATATAGCAAGACCGTGTCTCAAAGAAGGGAGAGAAGAAAGAAAGAATAGAGAAAGAGAAAGAGAGAGACCCTTAAAAATGAGCTAACATTAATATTTTAAAACCAGTAACCAAATACTGATAAAGATACATTTGGATGCTCACACTTAAAAATTGCTGATGGAGAGCTGGAGAGATCACTTAGCAGTTAAGATACTTGCCTACAAAGCCAAAGGACCCAGTTTGATTCCCTAGGACCCATGTAACCCATATGCACAAGGTGGCACATGTGTCTGGAGTTTGTTTGCAGTGGCTAGAGGCCCTGGTGCACCCATTCTCACTCTCTTCCTTTCCCTCTCTCTATCTCTAATAAATAAATAAATAAAAAAAAATAAAATCTTAAAAAAGATATAAAAGTATACAAACATTGCTGATGGAGCCTAAACTGATAAAACATTTTAGAAAATTATTAATATGAGTCTTAATGAACAGCATACATGTTCATGATGATATGTTAATCAACCACTTAAATTGTTCATAAAATATAACAAGCTAATGATTAGTAATTGGTATGTTCTAGTTATTGGTTAAACATTCTACACTTTTCTTCCCAACAAACCTCTTAAAAAGACTATGGTGGTGGTGCAGCGCATATATTTGTGGATGAGGAAACAGGCACATGTTAGTCAATAGTTTTCAGTTGAGTGGAAATCGGGATTAAAATGCTATTACTGTGATTGCATACCACGTTGCTTTGTTCTGCTTTGGGGAGTGTAGGTGTCTACAAGTTGAATAATCAGCAAATCCAGGTGCTGTATTTGAAACAATAGCTAATTCAAAGGACTTGCATAACATGGGGCTTACACAAAAGCTCAAACAAAAGGAAATTGGGGAGAGGGACATAATCTCTTTAAATATGTGAAGAATAGTAATAAGAAAAATAGGTTGGACAACCTTGAGTAACTTCAAAGAAATTACCATTCATAGGTTGAAATTTTAAATAAATTTCAGCAAGCTGTATACCACTCAAAAATTGTAACAATCCGGGCTGGAGAGATGGCTTAGCAGTTAAGGCGCCTGCCTCCTAAACCTAAGAATGCCGGTTCCAATCTCAGGTCCCACGTTTAGCCAGATGCAAAGTGACACAAGGGCACAATGCTGCACTTGACCACAAGGGGGTGCACACATCTGGATTTCGTTCACAGCAGCTGAGAGAATGCTGGCATGCCCATCTCTATCTGTCTTCCTCTCCCTCTCTCTCTGTCTCTCCAAAAAATAAAATAAATTAAAAAATTGTAACAATCAGAGTCATTTAGGTATTGGACAGGATGTCATAGGCAGGAAATGTAATGGGGTTACACCCCCAGAGAAGCACACACCCATGCTCTGAGGTATATCTTACTTTGCTTCTGAGTGACTTTTTTGCATAACCTTTGAACTTAAAGTCTACTTTAAAATATTTTCATGGGACTAGAGAAATGACTCAGTGGTTAAGGTGCTTGTCTGCAAAGCCTAACAACCAAGTTTGATTCCCCAGTACTGACCTAAGCCAGATGCACAAGCTGGTGCATGCATCTGGAGTCTGTTTGCAGTGGATGGAGGCCCTGGCACATCCATTCTCTTTGTCTATCTCTCTCCTCTCTCTCTCTTCTTGCAAATAAAAAAAAATGATTAAAATACCAACTGTACTTCAAAAAAAAAAAAAAAAAAGAGATATAATGGAAACATTTTCACCAGAAGCAAACTACTTCAGATGTATTGTACTAAGACTTTCTGCTCTGAGACCGGGTCATCTAATACTAGTTACCTACCCAAAGCTCTGTTTCTCTTTTCTTCAGAATATTTTTTCTTTCTTTCTTTTTTTATTTGAGAGAGATAGGCAGAGAGAGAAAGAGACAGAGAGAGAAGAAGAAGCAGAGAATAGGTGCACCAGGGCCTCTCAGCCGCTGTGAACTAATTCCAGATGCATGAGCCCCCTTGTGCGCATGTACGACATTGTGTGCTTATATCACTTTTGTGTCTGGCTAAACGAGGGGCCTGGAGATTTGAACAAGCATTCATAGGCTTTGTGTAATCATATCTCACTTTTTTTTTTTTGAACTGTCTGGCTCAACCTCCCAAGTTCTGGGATTAAAGGGGGCCTGGAGTGGTTAGCCCAGCCAATCTTGAACAAGTACCTGCCCTTGACTCAGGCTGAAACTTCCACCCAGGAAGGTGCCTTAATCACTCCCACCCCCTTCCTCAAAGTAATTGGCCATCTCTCAGCCCTCTTCCACCCCCTTTTTCAAAGAAGGGTACCTTTCTCTCATCCCCTCTTCCCGCCCCCTTACTAGCCTTAAAACTCACAGTGACTTATCCTCTTAGACGTTTCTACCTCAATTTTTCTCCCGGTGTTTCCCAAGTTCTGGGATTAAAGGCGGCTCTCTCTCTCTACCAGGCCTGCCGGGGTTTCTACCAGGCCTGGGTTTCTTCAGAATTTTAACCTAAGCACAAACATTATAAATAATCTATAAGGCACTTGACCTTATAAACATATAATCATATAATTTGTATGTTTAATTAATAAATGAAATACTAATTAGAAATAGATATAAAGATAAAAAATAAATCTCAGTCATAGGAGGCATCCTTCACAGGGTCATCAAACTCAAGTCTTTACTATGGCCAAGGTGCTAAGAGTAGTTTTTGTACCTGTATTAGGTTGTCAGGAAAAGGAAAACCTGTGGCAGACTGCATGGGTTCTGCTGTGCTTCAAGCAGGTGTCACCTGCCTCTGCAGAAATATTTGCCAGCACCTGCCTTATTATAAATAATTTGGTATCACTTTAGATATTTTTTTCCTCTGGAAGATTAAATATTACTGTGTAAATTTACTTCTACATTTATGGCTAATAATTGTAGAGCATCAGTTTGTACAGTAGAGGGAGACTTTCAATTTAAAAAAATTATTTATTTATTTCTTTTCAAGCAGGGAGAGAGATAGAAGAGAGGGAGACAGAGAGAGAATGGGCATGCAAGGGCCTCTATCCACTGCAAACGAACTCCAGATGCATGTGCCCCTTGTGCATCTGGCTTACGTGGGTCCTAGAGAATTGAACCAGGATCCTTTAGCTTCGCAGGCAAATGCCTTAACCACTAAGCCATTTCTCCAGCCTGAGACTTTCAATTTTTGTTTTTGTTTTTGAGTTTCAGATATTGGCAGAATGTTCAAAAGGAAAGACCTGTGTTAAATGAGATAAATCTAGGTTGATTAATACTGTGTTTTCTAGGATAAGATATTGCAGGTGGTGCTAGTCATTAAAATTTCCTTGTGTTTGCCTGCCACAGTTGCACTAATGCTAGTTGATGGCATTGCACCAGGCGTGCTCCCAGCCTTTCATTCTACCTCCATCTGGGCTCTGTTGGTCTTTCCAAGATGCCACCAAGCTGTATCTCACTTCTTGACCTCATCGTCCAACTCAGCCTTCTGACCCCAAAGTTTCTCAAAGGTGCCCAAGTGAGTGCAGCTCCAAATGAGGAGTGTTCATGACCTACGATAAAATTCTGGCTATTGGGAGCTTAAAACTAGCATGGGATAGCTTGTCTTTTGTCTCCTCTGAGGGTCAGTTAGGACACACTGTTTGTGTGTCTTTTCTGGTGCATCTTTATGGGTTGAACAGGGATTTGGTTCCACATTTAGCAAAGGCTGCTGGAGGAGATAAGTCATCAACAGTTTTAATGAACAATGGATGCTCTGACTGCACAGCTGACCAACCAGGCAAGATATACTCCCTGGTGCAATAGTGGTGGACTATTATGGGGAGGGAAGACTTTATCAGTTACCTTCTTATAGCTAAGACAAGGATGCTGAAGGTAAAAGCAGGTCATTCAGACAAAAAAAAACTAACAAAGAAATATCACACTGATAAGAAAATGTGACAGTTGAAGGCTCAGTGCTAAATGACATCTCTGTCATGCCTGCCAAGGCTCAGGGAACATTGTGCAAGAGAAGGCAGAAAGAATTTAAGAGGCAGAGATGGGGAGGAATTCTTTAGAATGCTTTCTTCTGGACATGAAGTGGACATTGTATTCATGACTTCACAGTAGCTGTCATTACTTGTACAAGACCCACACAATGTTGGGTTCATCAACATTCCATCATGGATGATGGAGGAAGGGGAAAAAACATAGAAAAGAAGGAGTATAGTACAAGGGCATCAGGGAGGGAGAACTAAAGAAGGTAATGGGAGATTATAATCAAAATACATTATGTACATGCATAAAAATAGTCAACTAACAGCTAAAAAGAAATATATGAGTTAAATGACACTATATATTAAATGTACTTAACAGACATCTATAGACTATTTCATCCAATAGCCATAGAATATACATTCTCTTAGTAGCTTAAAAACTTTTGGACTTCTGGGTATGATGGCTACATAGGAGTCACACCAAACCAGTCTAGAGAAGGATTTAAGCAAAACCATAGCAAAATACACTTTTCTTCTGAGAAGTGAAGGTGTATAGGTTTTTTATTGGCCACAGGGGAGAAGCAGGAGAGATTAAGATCTACCAAAAAGGAGGAAAATGGCCAGAATCCAACTGAGGCACTTGCAGCTCATGCAGATCCATGTGAATCTGTGCACCCACTCAGCACAGCACCCAGTTGCAGGAGCAACGACCAAACAAGGGGACTTTCCAACCTCATCAAACCTGAAGGGAGACAGTGGAGATCAGCTAAGGAGCTGCTGAAAGGGATACAGGTAGGACCAGATGAGCAGTTCCAATACAACTCCAATCTACCTGCAGTCTACCATCCCCCAACTGTCAGAACCAGGAACCTCCAGAGAATGCATTCAGCCCATGGCAGCAGGGCATCCAGCACAGCTGATCAGAGCACCATCTCCACTGCACAACATATAGGAATCGATGTGGGCACTCAGCATTGGTGAGATAGGAAGCCAACCCAAAAGGTAACAAGGCCAACTGACAAAAAAGCAGGTACAAAGGCCTGCACTGGAAGTGCTAATCTCTCTTTCCATGTCAGGGCAGGTTATGGGTTACATATTTGTGGTTGGCTTTACCATTTTCAATTAAGCTATATTTGGGGGTTGACTATTGTTGCCTTTGATGCTTTCAGATTCATAGGGCCTTTGTCTTTTTCTTCTGTCATTATTGGGGGCAGGGTCTGATTCAGACCCAGGCTGACCTGGAACCCATTTAAGAACAGAAATCTCAACCTTCCAGCTACAGGATTAAGTGTGTAGAACAACACACACCCTTAGGGATTTTGGCTTTATAAGGTTATCTGTTTGTTTCAATCCCCATATTTGCATACTCTGTGCTGGTTTTCGTTGAATGTGTATATTGCTCAGTTGAATTTTAGAATGTTACCAGTAAATTGCTCCACCCTGCCCACTAGAATACTTGAATAACAGGCAAACACAACACCTAGGATTACTTCTGTGGTTGGATTGGAGTACAAGAACTATACATGGCACCTTAAACTCCTGCTCTGAAGGTACATAAAGTTGGATTTCCAAGTCTAAAAGCACCACAGATACTTAGAGAACCCAAGCATCAAATCAACTCAGGATGCAAAAATTGCTACATTATAATACAAGAAACACAATAATCAAGACAATACAACCTTACCCAAAATTATAAATCCATAAGAAATGACTCCAATGAAACTGTTTTAGATAAAATGCCTGACAAAGATTTGAAAAAAATGATTTTATCTATACTCAAAGAAATTGAAGAAGAAAGCAAAGGAATCAAAGAAGAAAACAAAGGAATTAAAGAAGAAAACAAACTCTTGAAGGCGTTCCAAGAAAACATAGGAAACCAGCTAACTGAAATAAGGAGGTCAATACAAGACATGAGTAAGGGAATAGAAATACTGAAGAAAAACCAGGCAGAAATTCTAGCACTGAAAAACACAGTCAAGTAAAAAACTCTGTGGAAAGTCTCACCAGTAGAATTGCTGCCCCAAAAGCACTACACTTAATGTTCATATTCATATATTAATGCTACTCTCACTTCTGGTTAGAGAAGCTTCTCTTTTCAGATGCTGATGACCACTGGGATGACCCAAAAGGCAACATAGTGCTGAGAAGAAGGGACAGAGGAGTGTCCAGCACTGAAATATCTCTATCACATCTTCCAAGTCTCAGGGTCCATTGTGGAAGAGGTGACAGAAAGAATGTAAGAGCCAAAGGAAGCATACGACTCCTTACAATGCAACTGTTCAAACAGAAATTGTCCTCGATATCCATGACCTCACAGTGCCTAGCAATACCTTCAGAAGACCCTCATAATAGGAGAAAAAGATGATGACATCAAAATAAAAGAAAGACTAATGGATAGAGGGAGGGGATGTGTTGGAGAGTGGAGTTGTGAAGGGGAAAGTGAGGGAGAGAATTATTATGGTTTATTGTAAGGATAAAAATTGTCAGTAATAAAATTATACATTAAAAAAGAACTTTCTCCAAAAGATCCATATTTTATGACAGAAAGTAAATATTAAATGGATACTATAAATTTGAAATAACTTTTAGCATTCTCTTTGGATATAACAATAAAATTAGAAGCCAATAGCAGGAGAAACTGCAAAAACTATGCAAACTTAATGGATGTTGAATGACTCACAATTGAATGACCAATGTGGGAAGGAAAATTTAAAATTCCTATAAATCAAATAAAAAAATAAAAACATATCAGAACTAGTAGGATACTAGTATGATGTAAATTTATAAGTTTAATAATGCCTATGTTAAAAAAATCCAAATAGATCTTAAATAACCTTTAAATAATCTTAAATAATCTCAAAGTCCTAGGAAGACACGAACAAACCAAATCCCAAAGTAGTGAATGGAAAGGAATAAAGATTATGGCAAAAATTAATGAAATGGAAAAGAAAAGAACAATACAAAAAAAACCCAAGCAGACAGAAATTGTTTCTTTGAAAAGATAAATCAGATTGACAAACTGCAAACCAAACTAAATAAAACAGAGCAGATCTAAATTAATGACATTAGAGATAAAAAGGGAGAGATTTCATGAGATACCAGTAAAATTTTCAGAATCATTTGGAATTCTTTGAAAGCTTATAGTCCAGTAAATTAGAAAATAGTGAAGAAAGCAATAAATTTCTATATATACATGGCCTACAGAAATTAAACCAAAAAGATATAAGCAACTTTAACAGATATATAATTAACTATGAGATTCAAGCAATAATAAAGAGCCTTCCACTTAAATTAAGCCTAGGACTACATGGATTAATGATGGAATTCTACCAGAACTTTCAAGAAGAATTAGAATGAATATTTTCAAATTATTCCACAAACCAGAAAAAAGAAAGTATATTACCAAAATTATTTTTTAGCTACCATTACTTTTGATAGCAGTAACAACAACAACAACAACAAAAGACCAATTTTTCTGATGAACCTGAATCCAAAAATTCATAATAAAATTTTGCAAACTAAATTCAACAGCTCATTAAAAATAATATGCCATGACTAAGTTGGCTTTATTCCAGGGATAAAAGTATCATTTAACATTCACTAATCAATAGAGGCAATGCAGCAAATAACTAGATTGAAAGATTGACATCATATGTTCATCTCCAGAAGTATAGAAAAGGCTTTTGACAAAGTTAAGCACCTTTCTAATTAAACCAAGAGGACATAAAGGGCCCTGAAGCAAATAGGAATAGAATGAACATTGCCCAACATAAATAGTAAAGGCAATGTAAAATAAACCTACAGCCAACATTATACTAGATGAAGAAAAATTGAAAACATTTTCTTTAAAGTTAGGAATGAAACAAGGCATCCTTCCTCCCCACTCTTATTCAGTATAATTCTTGAAGTTTTAGCCAGAGCAATAAGGTAAGAGAAATAAATGAAAAGGATGCAAATGGAAATGAAGAAGTTAAATTGCCTCTATTTATAGATGAGATTATTCTAAACTTAACACCATGAAGACTTGACCAATGATATGGTCCTATACTTAAAAGACTCCAAAGACAGAAATACCTGAAACCCTTAGAAAAGACAAACCACTTTTGGCAAAATAGAAAGATATGAAATCAACATCCAAAACTCAGTAGTTTTTCTATGAGCCAACAACAAACATACTGAGACAGTTATTGGGGAAAAATCCTATTCATGAGAGCCACAAACCAACAAACAAACCCCTTATTTTTCTGAAATAAACCAAATCAGTGATGTGAAAACTTTAAAAAAAAAAACAGAAGAATGACCTTCCATGATCATGAAGCAGCAGAGTTAATATTGTGAAACTGTCTATACTATCAAAAGAAATCTACAGATTCAATGTAATCCCAATCAAAATTCTAATGCCGTGCTTCACCAAAATGGAAAAAAAAAAATAAATTCACACAGAAGCACAAAAGACCACAGACAGCTAAATATACACTAATAAGGACAGAATCAGAATTTATTTCTTCATTTTGAGAGGCATATAAAATTAAATGTTTTCTATTCTTTTAAATACTTTATTTATTTGAGAGAGGGAGAAAGAGAAAAAAAAGACAGAGAGAGAGAGAGAGACAGAGAGAGGGAGAGAAAATGGCACACCAGGGCTTCAGCTGCTGCAAACAAACTCCAGATGCATGGGCCACCTTATGCATCTGGCTTGTGTGGGTCCTAGGGAATTGAACCATGGTCCTTTGGCTTTGCAGGCAAGCACCTTAACTACTAATCCATTTCTCCAGTCCAAATGTTTTCTATTCTTATTTCAAGAAATTAACATTTTTGATTATTTAAGTAAAAAAGTATTTTCACTGTTTTGACATAAAGTTTTTGGTTTCTGCTATAGTGTGAATGCTTGTGTCCCTCCCAAATTCAAATGCTGAAATATTAACCCTTAAGGTGGTGATACTAAGAGGTAGGTACTTTGAGGGGTGACTAGGTTAAGAATGTGGAGTCTTCAAGATTGAGATTAGTGCCTTTATATAGGAGGCCCCAGATAGCTAGCTAGTTCCTCCTCTCCTATGTTTTTTTATTTTATTATTTTTTATTATTTACTAGTTATTTGCAAGCAGAGAGAGAGAAAGAGAGAGAGAGGGGTAATATGGGCATGTCAGGGCCTCTAGCCACTGCAAACGAACTCTAGATGCATGCACCCCCTTGTGCATCTAGCTTGTGTGGGTCCTGGGGAATCGAACCTGGGTCCTTTGGCTTTGCAGGCAAGTGCCTTAACTGCCAGCCTTCCTCTCCTTTAGATTACAGATTACTTATGAAAGAAGCAGCTGTCTTCAAATGTCCTGTGCCTTGATCTTGGATCGCCAGGATCCAGAACTGAGAGAACTATATCTCCATGTTTATAAGCCATAAAGTTTGTAGTATTTTAGCATAGCAGCATGAACAGACCAATGCAGACTCACTGATGGAAAGAAGGGAAAAAAATAAGGAAGGGAGAATCATGGATTTTATCATTTAAATTAATTAGGCCAGTATCCTTAGGTCATTTGTTGCTCCAAGACTGTTCCTTCTATATCTTTCCAGGAGTGATAACATGGAGAAACTTGAGGCAGTTGTCTTGCATTTTGATTCAATTAATTTTTTCAAGAGGATATGAAATGGCCAAAATTAAATTTTAATGTATTTCTCTGGGTTTTTCTACTTTTTTGGAGGAGATAAGATAAGGTGTTCTCTGGGAGGCTAAGTTGGCTACTCACCTGGAGTCTTACTTGGAGGCAGTGTGTGGGTGATGGCAATTTGTTTCAGAGACTTCTCTCAGCCTTGTAGTGTCTCATTCTCATATAAGTCTAGAAGTTCATTCTAACCAAGTTTGCAAGAATCTGAAGTATAGTATAGTGCAAATGGATTACTTGAATATACTTGGGTAATCAATTTCATGAAGTCTAGAATATGAAAGTCTGTGAGCACATTCTCTCAGTACGAATAATAGTGATGATACCTTATCCTTCTGAGTTCTTAGGTGCTGGCTCTGGCTTGTTTGTCCTTCACATCCACCTTTCACATCAAATTTTCATTATCTTCCGTTTACCTCAGAGCAGACTCAGGGAGATGGAGGTGAAGTAACTAGGTCAAGGTTAAGATAAGTGGTAAGAGCTAAAATTCAATCTCTGTGGTCTGGTTCAAAGCCCACACACTCAGCCACTGTGTCAAATTGCTTACAGCAATTGCCACAGCACATACACAAAGCAATGTTGCTGGTTGTGGAACTCTTCTGGATGTTTCTCACTCAAGGGATGCTTTGTAGGTGTGGCCTCCTATTGTGTCTGCTTACCAATGGGCACATATTCCAATAACTGTCATTAGATAATTTTATCTTTGTGGAAATAATAGACTGTACTTAGAGTGAGATAGCTGTAATATTACTTGCCCATATTCTTTATGGAACCCAGCAATGTCCAGTCAGTTGTTAATGAATGAAAGGTTTTCTGTGGCACATGACTTTGTGTCTTTCTATGTATAGATTTTAACTTTTAGGAAACTTTCATTTTTACCTAGTATCTGACAGTATTTCAGAGGCCAGAGATACATGCATAGAGATGCCAGAACATGGCTGTAGGTAGAAACCCAGTTCCCTTTGTGAATGTGAGATGCGGTGGTGCTTTGGATTCATCTCTCTGTGATTTGCACAGTGTGAGCTTAATGTATGCAAGGCATAAGTCCCAGTGTCAAGTCTGGAGTGTTTCTATGGAGCTGGAGACTTCATGTTGGCCCTCTCTGTGCTGGCACAGAGTCAGTGACGTCAGTGCATGCCCCATCAACCAGAGGGGTAGTGGCTTCTGATTTCATCTGTTTGAGACTGCTGAGTCCTTGTAGATGTGTACATGAATTTCAGGAACAATTCAGGGTGGCATGAAGTGTCTTGATCATACTTTCATCACCTTTCTCCAGTGTTATGCAATGATATTATGCAATTAATGAGATGAATTCTCTGAAGTTTAAATCAAGTCTTCATCTTATCAGGGACCTTGTGTCCTATTTCATAGCTTTGTTTAAGGAGGAATGGGAAACATGTTTTCAGTTAGTTTGCTGGTTTATGAGAAATCAAACTAAGTCTAGTACTATACCACTCTGAACACACGTTCAGTCTCGTTTGCTCTCAGAAGCTAAGCAGGGTCAGGCCTGGTTAGTACTTGGAGTGGAGGAATCACCCTGATGTGAAAGCTGTATACACAATGGAAGAATGAGGGATGGTGAAGGCCCACTGACTTACTCAGGGACTCCAAATGAATCAGCAGCAAGGAGATAACTACCAGGCAGTGCCAGGCAAAACAACAGACAAAAATAAAAGGCCTAGTGGTTTAGAGCGCATGGGTCCTATTTGATATGCTGAGATTCTGAGTTTACAGTTGGTAGTGAATGCCATACAAACATATAACACAGGAGAAGATCACAAAATAGAAATTTTCAAAGTGGACACATCTATATAAGTGACATATAGATCAAGCAATGGAGATAACCAGCTCCAGCAGCCCCCAGCCCTCTGAACCCCACTAGCCACTCCTTCCTATTCTGATTTACCTTATTTCTTTTTCTTTTTCTAATTTGAGAGAGGCAGAGAGAGAGAGAAAGAGGCAGAGAGAGAGAATGGGCATGTCTGTGGCCTCTTAGCGGCTGTGAACACACTCCAGTTGCGTGCACCCTCTTGTGGGCAAGTGCAACACTGCACCCTTGTTTCACTTTTTTCATCTGGCTAAAAGTGGGACCTGGAGATTGGAACCGGGCATTCTTAGGCATGGCAGGCAGGCGCCTTAACCGCCAAGCCATCTCTCCAGCCCTGACCTTATTTCTAAAGCATAACCACAATTCTGAATTCTTCTTTACAGGTTAATTTTTAATTTATTATGAATTCTTCTTTATAGCTTAGTTTGAATTAGAGATAAGTACATAGATAGGTGATAAATTGTGTGTTTGGCTTTTTTCACCCAGTTTACATGTAGGGGGTTCAGCTCTGCTGTATTTAGTTATAGTTTGCTTACTTTTATTTTGTAAGATATTCCATGGTGGGACTATGCCAAGATATATTCTATGTGTACAGAATTGAGGGTGGTTTTCAGTTATTGCCTATTATAAATAGTGTTGTAGAGCATTTGTGAATATGCCTATGTACTTTAGTTCATATGTGTATTCATGTTAGGCAGTGTCTCAGTGTTGCATGACTTCCTGGGGAGATATAAAGTATTATCTACTCACCCTAGATAGGACACCAACAGACAAAGGAAAAGATTGCATCCAAGTCCAGTTTGGTAAGTGATGAGTTTACTAGAATTACAAGAGAATGGAGACTCTCAGGTAGCTACACCATTGGAAAGTTCCACTTCCAGCATAGATGACTCATGAAAAACTGTACCACTGAAGAGTGCCACCCTAGTCAATCATTTGCCGCTTACATAATATCATGGAGGAGAAGGGCCTCATGTGGATCTCGTGAGGGATCCCTGAGGGTTTTTTGAGCCTTCTGGCTCTCCTTACTCCCTTAACAAGGGAATGTTAATAGATAGGATCTCAAGAATGTCTCTTGTGAGTGATAATAGCTGCTTTGATTCAAGATAGCAATGGTTATTCCAACCTGGAGGAAAACTACCCTACACACAATGTTTTGTGCTGCCATAACAGAATACCATAGTCTGGGTATGACCAATAGACATTTATTTGTCTAAAAATCCCAAGATTATGGGGCTGTATCTGGCGAAGACTCTCTTGTTGCATCCTAACATAGCTAAATGCTTAGCATAGTGAAAGATACTAAGAAATCAATCAGTCTTAAACCATTTTATTACACACACACACATACATACACATACATACACACACATATGTTTAAATTGTAGCTTACCTTTTATTTCATTTTTATTTTTATGCTGTGCTGAGGGATCCAACTCAGGGCCTAATGTATATTAGACAAGTACTATACTACTGAGCCACATCCTCACTGCTGAAGACCTTTCGTAATTAGCATTAATCATCATAAGGATGGAGCCTTCATGGTCTAAATACCTCCTTTTAGGGTCTACCTCTTAAAAATGTTACATTAGAGAGTAAATCTCCCGCACATGCCCGGGGACATGGTGAAGCCATAGCAGATGTACATACAGCTGTGGACTTGCTAGGCTGCACTATAGGTGTGCTCTCTCTCTTAGGAGAGCTGCTGGTATTCCAGTGGTGGTGGTAGTCACACTTCCTAGCAAATCCAGACAGCTCTGGTTGCTTTATGCCTTCCGCAACCTTTGGCATTTTCATTTTGACCATTCTAAAGGGTGCTGAAAGTATCTTAGGGTGTTTTCTTTCTGTAATGTTGGGGATCACATCCAGGGCTTCAGGCATACAAAACATGTGCTTTGCCAGGAACCATACCCTGACTTCTTACATGGTGTTTTCATTTGTTTTTCCCTGAAGATTAATGATGTAGAGTACCACTATACATGGGTATTGGTCATTTGGATGTCTTCTATGGGAAAGATATTTTGATTTTCTGAAGGTTCTATCTTTTCTCATTAGAGTGCATTCATTTAAATATACACATATTCTGGATTTGACTCTTGTGTTAGAGATCTATACTGACCATATCATTCCCCACTTTGCCACTTGCTTTCTTATTCTTTTAAAAACAGATGCCATCTTTTTATATGAAAAAGAGTTACCAATTTTAATGTCTGTTTTATACTTTATCCTGATGTTCCCCTTATAATTATAATTAATACTTCTATGTGTCTTGTGCAGGAAATCTTTCCTAGGTCTAATTATAAACACTTCATTTTGATATACAATCAACCTGGAATTGGTTTTTATATGTGGTGTGAAGTAGTGAGAAGTGAGTTTATAGCTTACTCTCTGTTTTAGCATAAGCTTAAACCTCTGTAGTCACACTTGTGGTATTCAATCATTAATTGGTATTACATCACTGATGATTGGTTGATAAATTATTGTCCACTGATACTGTATACAGTATTGTTTTTGGCCTTTTTTGGGTGGTTTTTCAAGGTAGGGTCTTGTTCTAGCCTAGGCTGACCTAGGATATTCTCAGGGTGGCCTTGAACTCAAGACGATCCTCCTACCTCTACCTCTCGAGGGCTGAGATTAAAGGTGTGCACCACCATGCCTGGCTGCATACAGCATACTTGTTCTTATTAGATCACTTGGTATATCTTACAGTGTGGAATGTTTCTGTACTAGGTAATACAAGTTAGTCACAGAGGCTTACTGGGGTATGTTCAGTAAAGTTCCCTAAACTTGGAGACCTTGAACACAGATACTTCCATGAGGTACTTTGTACTTCACAGATAGTTTGTAATTCCAAAGCTAAAGTACTACATAGCCAAGGTAAAGGGATGCTATTTCTGATGGGTTTTGTTGGCGGGGGGAGGGAGGGTTTCTAGATAGACAGCTGCTGATGCCCACTGTTTCTTTGTTCTGTTCCTAGTTCCAACTAGAGACCATGGTTGGGAAATATTAGTAATTTCTGTGAGTCTGACATTTAGACCTCTTTTCCAGGGTTGTGGGCAAGACTTACCCTATGGATATTAAGTTGATGCTGACAGTTTGAAGTAATGCTTGGGAGCAGTGGGAAGGCCCGTGATCAGAGAGGATAAGGGGACACAGTGGAGAAGATTGCACATAGTCCCTAAACTGCAATTTTCAACCTTAATAAGGTACATAAGCATTGCCTACTTAATGGAAACTATATTTGGTACTTTGAATTTGGATCTTTTCCTAGGCTAGATGGAAGTGTGGTGTCATCTTCTTGTGTACTGCAGGTGGCAGTGGTAAGCCACATTTGTCAACCAGGTGATCAGGAGGAAAGATTGCAGGCACTTGCATTGTTAAGCTGGAATGGTTGGTAGATTAACTGCTATCAATTAATTCAATAATATTTTCAGTTTAGGATTCGTTACTCAGGACATAACACCCATCATCAGTATTTCCTGAAAATACTGTGCTAGGAACAGAGCCTATGGAACACTGGGGACTCTGGTGAGGAACTGACTAGTCTTGACTTCATAAGTCACTACAGTATTTTGAGCTCAGGACAAGTTCACCCTTGCTGTTATATTGAGAACACACTGGGAAAGCTCGAGATAGAGTGGGGGCAGTCACAAAGCTCTGTGACAGTGTGGAAGAGCACGATGGTGTTGCCCAGCATGGCAGCAGTGGAGGAGGAGGCTATGCTCCACTCTGGATATGTATTGAATGCAGTCATAAAGCTCTGTGATAGTGTGGAAGAGCATGATGGTGTTGCCCAGCATGGCAGCAGTGGAGGAGGAGGCTATGCTCCACTCTGGATATGTATTGAATGCAGTCATAAAGCTCTGTGACAGTGTGGAAGAGCATGATGGTGTTGCTCAGCATGGCAGCAGTGGAGGAGGAGGCTATGCTCCACTCTGGATCTGTACTGAATGTAGATGAAATCAAGGTGGGTGTAATACTTACTTTCTCATTGAGACAAAAATACCTGACCAGAAGCAGCTTATGGAAGGAAAAGGTTTATTTATGGCTTATAGTTTTGAGGAGACATTTCAACATGACAGGGAAAACATAGTAGGAGCAGACAGCTGGGCATCATATCTGCAGGAAGGAGTAGTTAGTGTGGGTTGAGTGTGGTAAGCATGGCTGGGATTTAATACCGCAAGACTCATCCCCAGTGACATATTTCCTTTGGTAAGGCTCTACCTTCCAAAGGCTCCATTACCTTCCCAAACAGTAACACCAACTTTGGGGTTAAGTATTCAAATACATGAAGCTATGGGGGACATTTTCATTCAAATCACCATATTCTTTTTTCCCAGTATTTTTATCTTTATTTATTTATTTCAGAGAGAGAGAGAATGGGCATGCCAGGCCTTTAGCCACTGCAAATGAACTCTAGATGCATGTGCTGCCATAATCATTTGGCTTATATGGGTTTTGGGGAGTTGAACCTAGGTCTGTAGGCTTTTCAGGCAAGTACCTTAACTAAGCCATCTCTCCAGCCCCACACCACCATATTCTTCCCCTGGAACCTAGACTCATGGTCACTTCATGATGCAAAATATATTCAGTCCAAATTTAAAAGTCCCTATACTTGTTATGAGTCCCAAAACTGTTCAAAAGTCCAATATCATCTGAGACTCAAGGTCATCTGTTAACATGAGCCCTGTAAAATCACACCTCCAACATAAAAGATCAAAAACCAGAAAGGTAAACATCAAATTCTACAGCTCCATGTCCAGCATTCAGGACTCATGATGAAATCACTGGGCTTCAAAAGGCTTGTGTCCAGCCTTTTGAGTTCTCCAGCCTGCTTCCTGCTCCTCCAAAACTAGTACCACCAGCACCTCAGCCAGGTGGGGATGAAACCTGAGTTTGGAGTACAACTGCAGTAGCCTGTGCTGTATGACCCTTGGGAACAGGGTAGTACCTCATTCTCCCTTCAGGCCTTTTCTTTTCAAAAGAATTGGCAAACCTACTGGCTTGAGACTCCAATGCATCAGGTCTCACACTCACAGCATCTTTCGTTTTGACCCAATGCAGAGAAGCTGGCCCATCCTCAATGGTGGAAACCATTATAGATGGAGCAGCTTGAGTCTCTGGCTTGGGGCCTGAAACTACTGTTCACATTTCTTATGTGCCAAACTTTACATCTTTCATATTCTTCTTTTTTTGTATTTTTTTATTTTTGTATTTTTCAGTTTACCTTTGTTCAAGTTCTCAGGACATGGGCAGAATGCCACCAGAATATGACAGGACCTGTCTGTACTCCATTCCTAATGAAGTCATTTTTTCTCTCTGAAACCTCTAAGCCAAGCTTCCATATTTCCCATTTCTCTCTGTGGTTTGGCCTCTTAAACTCTTACCAGAATGGTCCATTAAACTCTGCTCATAGCATTGCAAAGCATCCCTAGTCCAAAGCTCCAAATTCTTCCTCTTACAGACTAGTTCCAGAAGATGAAAAAGAAATCACATGGTCAGGTTCATCATAGTAATGCCCCCACTTCTTTGTACCAATTTTATGCAGCAGTTACTCATGGCTGAGACGAACACATGATCAGAGGTAGTTTAAAGAAGGAAAGGATTTATTTCAATTTATAGCTTCAAGGGGAAGTTTAGTCATGGTAAAGAAAGCATAGACAAGCCGGGCGTGGTGGCGCATGCCTTTAATCCCAGCACTTGGGAGGCAGAGGTAGGAGGATCGCCGAGAGTTCAAGGCCACCCTGATATTACATAGTTAATTCCAGGTCAGCCTGGGCCAGAGTGAGAACCTACCTCGAAAAACCAAAAAACCAAAAAACCAAAAAAACAAAACAAAAAACCTCCCTATCAGCAGGCAAGATAAAAAGAGAATGACCTGGCTAGCTTTGTCAAGTGGGGTTGAACTATAAAATCCCAAGGCCTGCCCCAACCCCCGAGTGACACATCTCTTCCAGAAAGTTTCTACCTCCCAAAAGCTCCAGAAGCTAGGTATTAAGTATTAGCTTTAATCACAAACACAAGAGGCTATGGCGGACCCTTCACATTATTTAAACTACCATAGTTAGGCTGGCCAAGGAAGATCAACATAAGAAAAACAGATTCCATTGTGTATAGTTCACCTCATGCAGGAAGGACATTAGTGATAAGTCACTTGGAAGAGTTTAGAACTTGAGTTCATATGGCATCTTAGCAAGGGATGATAAATTTGTGCACAAGACAGATGACAAAGAAAGAGCATTAGGCTTCCGAAGGCAGCAGACTGTGAAAAGATAAATAAATGGAAGAAACTAGTGGATTAAGGTTTGTTCACCTCAGAACTGATATTTTATCCTTTTCATGGACAAAAAACTGCCAGAGGAAAAGGAATTTAGATGAGTCATCTCCTAGAAGAGTTAGCTTTCAGTAAGATGTGGGAATCTTGGGGCAAACTTCTCTGCATTTGTTGAATCTCATTTGCCTGTAGTCCAAAATCACCCTCATGCCAAAGAGGCATATGTAATATTAAAATATCCAAAATTATACTTCTTTTGAGATAGGGTCTCACTGTGCTAAGGCTGACCTACAACTGACTATAACACTAGGTTAGCCTCAAACTCATGACAGTTCTCAACCTCTTGAGTGCTGGGGTCAAAAGTATGCACCATACACCTGGCTTAAAACCTACTTAAAAAATTTTTTTTTTTTTTTTTTTTTTTTTTTGGTTTTTCAAGGTAGGGTCTCACTCTAGTCCAGGCTTAAAACCTACTTTAAAAATTTTTTTTTATTAACAGATTCCATACTTAAAGACAATACACCATGATAATTTCTTCCCCTTCCCCACTTTCTCCTTCACACTCCATCATATCCCCTCCCCTTCTCCATTAGTCTCTCTTTAATTTTGATGTCATCATCTTTTCCTCCTATTCCGAGGGCCTTGTGAAGGTATTGTTAGACACTGTGGGGTTATGGATTTCAAGACCAATTTCTGCCTGGAAAGTTGTATTGTAATCAGTTCCTTTGGTTCTTACATTCTTTCTGCTGCCTCTTCTGCAATGGATCCTGAGCCGTGGAAGGTGTAATAAAGATGTTTCAGTGCTGGACATTCCTCAATCATGTCTTCTCAGCACTTTGTTGCCTTTTTGAGTCATCCCAGTGGTCACTGCCATCTGAAAAGAGAAGCTTCTCTAACCAAAAGTGAGAGTAGCATTAATATATATGTATGAACATTAAGTAAAGTGCTTGCAGGGCAGTTTGGTGGGCATAATATATGCATTTAGCCAAACAAGAACAGACATTTCACTCCTAATGCTCATGACCTCTCCCACCATAGGCTTTTGAGTAGGTTTTCAGTACCAGACATGTATTCCCTCCCATAGAGCAGGCCTCCAGTCCAATTAGAGAGTAGTTGGTTTCCCCCATAACAGACATGCCACTATTGTACCCACTGGCTCATTTAGCCTGTCTGGCCATACTTGAGGCTTGCAGTGGCCAATGTTTTCACCACTAATGGTTTCTGTCTCCCATAAGGCTGCATGCAGTGCAGCTTTTTCCAGCTTTCTGTCAGCTGGTCTACAGAGAGAATATTTTCAGCTCAGCCCCAGTTGTTGTTCTTGGTAAACTTGCAGGCCAGACATTTGTAATCTTCAGCAATAGGGTCTTATCATCTATTCCTGGTGGGAAACCAAGAACCTTGACAATAGCCTGCAATGTTTTGGGGGCATCAGGGACATCCTTGGCAAGCAACTCACTGGAATGTGTCCTATCTCTGGCACTGAAATTTTTCTAATAACTGTCTATGGCTTCTGGGTGTGACATTATCCAAAAAATTTATGTTATCATGTGGTTTATATACAATATCCTGAATTTTGATTACCCCTCCCCTCTTTTACTCAATCTCTTCCCCTGATCTTGCTTAGGCCATTCCACCCATAGCAATCTGTCCATCTACTTACATATATACAGTACCATCCCCTTAACTCCACCCCTCTCTTCCCTCCCATATAACCTTTTTCTAGCTTACTGGCCTCTGCTACCAATTTTTTTTGAGAGAGAGACAGAGAGAGAGACACACACACACAGAGAATGGGTGTGCCAACAGCCTCTCAGCCACTGTGAATAAACTCCAGATGCCTGAGCCCCCTTGTGCACATGTGCAACATTGTGCACTTGCATCACTTTTCTGTCTGGCTAAACATGGGACCTGGAGATTCAAATGGTGTTCTCAGGTTTTGCAGGCAGGCACCTTAACCACTGAGCCATCTCTCCAGCCCTCTGCTATGAATTTTTATTCCAATTCAAACACAAGTCTGAACATTTGAAACTAGGATCCATATATGAGAGAAAACATGTGACGTTTAGCTTTCTGGGCCTGGGTTACATCACTTAGTATAATCCTTTCCAGATCCATCCATTTCGCTGCAAATTTCGTAATTTCATTTTTCTTTACTGCTGTATAGAACTCCATTGTGTTAATATTCCACATCTTTATTATCCAATAATCTGTTGAGAGACATCTAGGCTGGTTCCATTTCCTGCCTATTGTGAATACAGCAGCAACAAACATGGTTGTGCAAGTATCTCTGAGGTAGTGAGAGGAGTCCTTGGGATATATGCCTAGGAGTGGAATAGATGGGTCATATGGTAGATTTATTTTTAGTTGTCTCAGGAACCTACACACTGATTTCCACAATGGTTGTAGCACATTACATTTCCACCAACAGTGTAGAAGAGTTCCTCTTTTTCCACATCCTCACCAACATTTTTTGTCATTTGTTTTTTGATGATAGCCATTCTGACAGGAGTGAGATGGAATCTCAAAGTAGTTTTAATTTGCATTTCCCTGATGGCTAAGGATGTAGAACTTTTTTTTTTAGATGTTTATATGCTGTGTTTCTTCTTTTGAGAACTCTCAATTTATTTGATTTCTTATTATTTAGTTTTCTGAATTCTTTGTATAGCCTAGATATTAATCCTCTGTCAGATCAGAGATTTTTCTCCCATTCTGTAGGTTGCCTCTTTGCTCTATTCATAGCGTCCTTTGGTGTACAAAAGCTTTGCAATTTTATGAGGTCCCATTGGTTGATTAGTGGTTTTATGCCCTGAGCAACTGGGGTTATATTCAAAAAGTCATTGCCTATGCCAATATGTTGAATGGTTTCCCCTACTTTTTCTTCTAGCAGTTTCAAAATTTCAGGTTTGATGTTAAAGTCTTTGATCCATTTGGACTTGATTCTTGTGCATGGAGAGAATATAGTTATCCAGTTTTCCCAGCACCATTTGTTCACGAGGCTATCTTTTCTCAAATGTATATTTTTTAGTATTTTTGTCAAAAATCAAATGGCTGTAGTATCCTGGATTTACATGTGGTGCTCTATTCTGTTCCACTGATCTAAGTGTCTATCTTTGTAAAACACTATTTTTTTTTTTTTTTGGAGAGAGACACAGAGAGAGACAGAGAGAAGAGGAGAGGAAGACAGATAGAGATAGGCGTGCCAGCAGCCTCTCAGCTGCTGTGAACGAAATCTAGATGCATTCGCCCCCTTGTGGTCAACTGCGGCATTGCGCCCTTGTATCACTTTGCATCTGGCTAGACGTGGGACCTGGAGATTGGAACTGCTGGAGACTGGAACCAGCGTTCTTAGGCTTAGGAGGCAGGCGCCTTAACCGCTAAGCCATCTCTCCAGCCCGTAAAACACTATTTTTAAGGCACCTCAGATCAATGTGCAATTATATGAAAAGGGCAAATGAATGGCATTTGAAGGATCATGTGGCCTGTTTGTTGAATCAGAAAGGCCTTTCTCTTAGAATCCTGAGGCAACTGCTGTGGATTATTTTATTTATTTATTTGAGAGAGAGAGAGAGAGAGAGAGAGAGAGAGAGAGAAAATGGGCATGCCAAGGTCTCTAGCTACTGCAAACAAACTCCTTATGTATGTGCCACCCTCTGCATCTGGCTTATGTGGGTACTGGGGAATTGAACCTGGGTCCTTAGGCTTCTCAGGCAAGTGTCTTAACTGCTAAGCCATCTCTCCAGCCCTATTTATTTATTTATTTAAATTTTGTAGATGCTTTTATAGCCACAAGAGGGAAGAGGAATCCCATGGATTATGGTATCGGGCCATTGAAGATTGGCAGATTTCTAATAACTCACTTAGGTTCATCTAAGTGTTCTATTTCATTTTATTTGTTGCTGAAATCAAAATTATTTTGATGTTAGGTAATATAAGAAGTTAGGAAATTTTATGGAATACTTTGAATAGGCACGATGTCTAAAGAATAAACTCAAAAAACAAAAAGAATAAACTCTCACTGTGGTTGAGGGTAGGACATCTTGTACTTTAGTTCTGCTACTTTCTTCATCTGTGATTTTGGATGTGTTGAGATATTGTTCTGAGTATGTTTCCTGTTGCCTAACATGAGACTGACAATAATGTTTGTAGACCACTGACCTCCCACGCCCCAGTGCTCACTGGGTCAGGCCCTGGGAGCAGAGGAAAAGTGGTATCTGTCTCTTAGTACTGACAAGTTTCATTCCATGAGCCACCTGAACTAGCTCCCATTTCATTCCCTGTTCTTACATCTTCCCAGTCACACATTAGCACCCTAGGTTGGATTCTGACATGAATTTGTACCCCCTTTTTTTTCCAGGTAGGGTTTCACTGCAGCTCAGGCTGACTTAGAATTTACTACATAGTCCCAGGTGACCTTGAATTCATGGTGATCCTCCTACCTCTGCTGGGATTAAAGGCATGTACCACCAAGCCCAGCTTTTTTTTTTTTAAGTATATTTTATTTATTTATTTATTTGAGAGAGAGAAGGAGGGAGAAAGGAAAAGGGAGAGGATGGGCATGCCAGGACCACTGCAAATGAACTCCAGATGCATGAGCTACCTTGTGCATCTGGCTTATGTGGGTCCTGGAGAATTGAACCAGGATCCTTTGGCTTTGCAAGCAAATACTTTAACTGCTAACCCATCTCTCCAGCCCTGCATTTGTACCTTTTGTGGTTTGACTGTGCCTGGATTCCATGATGCATCTCTTCAGTAAACAACCCCTGGTATGAGCCTTGGGCCTTCTTCTTCTTGACTTGATGATGGTGCTTGACCTTGTACTTCTGGCTCAGTCATTTGTTACATCCAGTGTATTTCCACCTTTTCTCCTCCCCCACTTGTCCCTTCATCTGATCCTTTGTTGGAACTTTATGTTAGGGTACAACTACAATTGTATAATCTATAAATCATCTATCTATCTATCTATCTATCTATCTATCTATCTATCTATCTATCTATTATCTTCTATTTCAGTTTAAACTCTTATCATGGGCAAGGGGTCTAGTATGGACTCAGACTAAGCTAATTTTGCATCTCAGCTAGGCTACTTGTTGCATGCATGATTTGAAGTATGTTAAAGGGTTAGTCTTAGTATACTTTATATTTAAATTATTTTTCTATTCTTACTATGTGTGTGTGTGTGTTTGAGTTTGTGCATACCATAGCACATGTGTGGAGCTCAGAGGACAACCTTAGGGTGTTCCTCTCCTTCCACCTTTTTTTTTTTTTTTTTTTGAGACAGTCTCTCTTGTTGCTACTGCTTGTAAGCTTATCCATCCCCCTCCTTCATCTTCCATTGCCTTAGGTGTTGGGATTACAGGTACATACAAGGACATGCTAGTTTGCATCTGGCTATATGTGGGTGCTTTGGAAGGAGAGCAAGTAGGCACCTTTAACTGCTGAGCCATCTCCCCATCCCTTGAGTATATTTTCTCTTGCTGAAGAAAAGACTAACAAGAATGAATACTTAGAGGGTTTCACAAGGAATATATATATATATATATATATATATATATATATATATATATATATAATCAGACATATAATGAGAACTTGGTAAATGTCACTTGTTTTTGTTATTACTATTTTGGTTCCCATACTAGGATGACACTAGGAAGCTTGATCATTTTAAGCAAAAACACATAGTTTACTTTGTTCTATTAAACATAGGAAAAGAACCTAAATAGTTATAAAGAGCTTTTCTTTTTTTATGAGAGAAAGAGAGAGAGAAAAAATTGGCATGCTAGAGCCTCCAGCCTCTGAAATCAAACTTCAGGCATGTGTGCCACCTTGTGTGCATTTGTAACCTTGTACATGTCACCTTGTGTGTCTGGCTTACATGGGATCTGGGGAAATAAACTTGGGTCCTTAGGCTTTGCAGACAAGTACTTTAACCACTGAGCCATCTCTCCAACCCTTTTTTTATGAGAGAAAGAGAATCAGAGAGTTTTTCTTTTTTTGCAATAAAAGTCTCTATTTAATTGCTCTTGCTATTCCCAGCAACCTTTGAAAATCCTTGTGACTCCCTGTGGAGGAGCAGCATCCCAGCTGGAATTGAGTCATTTCTTGGGCTGAAGACAGAGCATAATAATGTTCATGGGTCATTGGTGCTAGAGAGATTTTGAAAGTCATCTTGCACACATGCCTCATTTCACCATTGCTGTGGTTTGGATAAGTGTCCTCTGAAGGCTTATGTGTTAAAGGCTTTCTCCAAAGTCTGTGATGTTATTGAGAAGTGATGGAGAGGTATGGCCTAGTGGAAGTTAAGTATCTGAGGGTGTGTCCTTGATGGTGGTTGTGAGACTCTAGTCTGTTCCTTTTTATCTCTTTGCTCTCTGGATGCCTGAGATGAGCAGCTTTGTTCCACTGTATGTTACAATGTCTTAGCTATTTCATAATCCCAAAAGCCATGGACCCAACTGACCATGGACTGAAATCTCTGAAATCATGAGCCAAAATAATCATTTCATCTTAGTAAATTGATATTCTTAGATAATTTGATATAGTAATAGAAAACAGTAATATAATCATTAGGTAAATTATTCAAGATAAAATATGCTGGGCCATAAAACAAAGTCAAGGGCAGGGCACTGGTTCTGTGACTACAAATGAAATTGATGACTCAGATTGTGGTCCCTATACTAGCAGCATCAGCTTCACCTAGAAACTCTGTAGAGCTGTAGTCTCAGTGAATATATTGAATCAGAAACTTTTGTAATCAGGCATTGGAATCTGAGAAAACAAGCTTCAGGGATTCTGATGCAGGACTAAATTTTTCATTACATTGGATCTCTCATTTTTCTAAATTGATTAGTCTATATTTCTGCAAGGCATGACAGGGATATAAGAAACATATGAATTCAAAAGAACACGCAGAAGGAATAAAATTACAGAATATTTTGATAGTATCCAAGACATATGCACATGTACATACATATTTTCTACTCAGAAGGCAAGTATCTGTTGCTTTTACTGACTTTAAATCCTACTAAGATAGATTTTATTTGCTGTGATGTGTTTACCAGGATGCAAGTACATCCTTGGTTTCAGTATTATTGGTTGGGTGCAGTAATGGCTATTTTAGCTTCCAAGCATATAAACATAAATTCACTAGAGACACAGAAGGTGTGTGTATAAGAAATATTTCTACTTGTTCCAACTATTTTGTTATTTTTCTCAAGAAATATGACAACCTGAAAAACAAAACTGAACTTGCCCAGAAATTTATGTTTCATGATGAAGCCAACAGTCTCTGGAATGCCTAAATCATGCTGCATTGAGCTGTCACTTTCTTCTCCCCATAGTGTCTGTAGAGGGTGCCTGAAAGCAATGGAATGTGAATGTAATAATGACTTTTTTTCACGAATGCCTCTAAATAGGTCTTTCTTACTCATCATCAAACTATCTAAAAGTACCCAGTGATATTTTAGTTCCTGGAGTATTTTGATTATTTAGGATAGTTCTTTATACCAGAAGCTTTTGAGTAGGCTTCTAATAATCTTACAATAAAAGAAGAAAATAGTTGGATTTTTTGGGGAAAATATGAGATGAGTTGGTTTAAGGAAGAATTTATGGGCCCTGGAAAATGCAAATCAATCAAATGATCTCCCTATATCATGATATCACAAGATTTATATATGGAGTCTTTGCTATTTAGGCTGCTATTTTCGACTTCACTGATATCTTGAATGCACAGTTAAGAATGTGGGTCATTGACTATGGGAAACATTGCATATGTTTGGAGCATCTATTATGTTTTAGTCATTTCACATGCCATAGATGTAGATTTAAAAAAATTTTATTTATTTATTTGAAAGCAGAGATCAAGAAGGAGATAGAGGAGAGACAGACAGAGAAAGAATGGGCACGCCAGGGCTTCTAGCCTCTGCAAACGAACCCCAGATGCATGTGTCCCTTGTGCATCTGGCTTAAATGGGTCCTGGGGAATTGAACCTGCGTCCTTTGGCTTAATCACTAAGCCTTTTCTCAAGCCCGATGTATATATTTTTGCTCTTGTTCAGGATCATCTTCATTGTCAGTATCACCATACATTTATTGGAAACAAGCACATGCCATGTCTATAATATGAGTTTTCATGTGTATATTCATATAATCTTCATTGGAACCTTAAAGATAACACTATGTTTTGTAGAATAAACTGTTTCATTAATAGGTTAAGTAGTCTGCCAAGGATCAAAGAGCTAATAAAAAACAGGACCTAAGTCCAGGAACTTTGTCTTCCTCTTACTACACTATATGATGCTTGTTCCCATCTTACCTCATCCTTATATCAATGCTAAATTATATCTGCATCATTCCTCCCCATTATACAGATGAAGAAAAGAGGCATAGTGAGAGGAATATACCTGCTAAGGTCCAGGACAACAAGTGGCTGGACTGTTTTTCTGTGTCATCTGCACTCCTTGCATTGCCTCCCACAGGGCATTACAATGTCTGTGTAGTTCTGTTTTGCTTTTGTTTATAGTGTAGGATGATTTTCATATCTGCCTAAGGACCCAGCAAACTTCTGATGTTCTGGACTTTCAAGTGAAGAAATAGAGAATGTGGCTGAATACCTAGACTCTGCTAACAGAGACAATATATGCAAAGGCTCCAATTCTTTCAGGAATTATTCTATAAAATGTCTGGTTATGCTCCAGGGGAAACACAAGGCATACTTCCTATTTGGGACCCTGCTATTTATTTTTGTGTGCTGCAGGCTGGCCAGAAAATCAGTCTCAGCTGAGATTTATATTGGTTTCAAACAAATACACTCAATTTTACATTTTCAAAGTTAAGAGTTAGCATTATCTGCTAGTAGACATTCATGAAAGTGATATAATGAAAATGATGTAATGACCTTGGTCTATTCACTTTAACCCTTTGAGCCTTGGTTTCTGAAACTGCAGAAAGTGAGCAGAACATAGCTGACAGGGAGGATTAGCGATGCTCACCTAAAGCACTGAGCTCATAGTTGGTTGCCATGTACTTGATAAATGGTGACTACTCTTTGCTGTAGGGAAGTGTGGGTCACTTTGAACACAAGGACTGCATGTAGGGCAGTCCTTATGCACATACATGTAACTTGTTAATGTCTTACCTTATCAATTCTCAGACCCTTTCAGTAACCCACCATTCCTTCCCATGGGCTGGGCAAACTTTTATATATTTTAAATTTATTTTCCTTATTTATTTGACAGAAAGAGAGAGAGAGAGAGAGTGAATGAGCACACCAGGGCCTCTAGTCACTGCAAATGAACTCCAGACACATGTGCCACCTGTGTTTATGGGAACTGAGAATTGAACCTGGGTCCTTAGGCTTTGCAGGCAAGCACCTTAACTGCTAAGCTACCTCTCCAGCCCTGGTAACCTTAAGAAAGAAAGATTATATTGCTGTACTTCTCAATACATCTCTGATAATCAAAGGATTGTTAAATGATCAGCTTGCTAGATGTTTGGTGAGCTAGATTTGTGTAACTACTTGGAAAAATAATGGAGAAATAGAAAAGGATATCAGGGAGTTTTATTTTATTCCCTAAACTTCTAGATACTTGAGAAAGGTTTAGGGTGATTGATGGAAGGATTTTATTAGCCAGTTTCTTTAGGGCTTCTGTGCTTTTCCCAGGAGGTTTGGAAATGGAGCCTGCCTTTGTTCATCTTTTTTTAAGTTGTCATTACCTATCTTTCATGGAATCTCTTTTTACCCTATGTTTTTGTTCAAAGTGGAGCGTGTACATTCTAAAGAATGTGATATAAGCTATTTAAGTGAAGGAGGAATATATTGGAATTTCTATCTTAATTGATTCTTGCTTAAGCAAAAGTAAATTAGCCACTACTTAATGCTGACACTGCACCTCACAGCCATGTGTTGGAAGGGTTGTTATGGCTATTGCTTATTTTGATTTTATCAAATAGTTATTGACACCAATTAAACAGATCTGTTAGGCTCATTATTCTTATCTAAACTCATCCTCAAAAAGTGGAAAAAAATTTCTGAAAAATCCTGCAAAAAAACCCTGCAAGTGAAAGATCAGGAAGTAGTCAAGTTTACCCTGCCCTTCTTAGTACAGACTATATGTTAGTGTGTCATGTGGTAAAGTTAATGACAGTTTGATTAGTTCTGGCAAGACACTGTTACCATAAGGTAGACATGATCAGGAAGATTATTATGGTGGTTTGAAGGTAAAATGTCTCCCTTAGCCTCAAGTGTTTGTGATTAAGTGTCCCAGCTGATGGAGCCTTTGGGAGGTGGAGCCTTGCTTGATGAGGCGGGTCACTGGTGACGTGTTTGGAGGTTGCTTAGTCTAGCCCACTGGGTGTTCAAGAGCTTTCTCTTGCTGTTGATATATGATGATGTGAGTAAGCTTCTGGCATAGGTCATATTTTCTCTATCATGTCAAAGATGCCTCTTGAAACTAAAAACCAAAGTAAACTCTTTCCTCCCATAAGCTGCTTCTGGCTAGGTGTTTTGTCCCAGAAATGTGAAGAAGGTAACTACTTCAATTATTTATGCCCATTATTGTTCACTCTCTGCCCTAAGCATGTACTCTTATATCTTGAGATTATAGTGAATGATAATAGCACACATGTAACTTGTCAAAAATGACATCTCAGCTCTACTATTACTTTCTTTTTTTGTGTCAATTTGTTAAATTAGTGACTCCAGTCTTCCCAGTCTTTTCTAATCTTTCCCTTGTAACCAGATCCACCATTTGCAAACATAAATTAAATCACATCATTGTCCCTCATCCCTGCCCCAGCTTTAAAGTCTTCAATTCAAAATCTTGACTATGACCTATGAAACTGTGACCTAGCCATGCCATACCCCTTCATACATAAATGCTGAGCTTACTTCCTGCTACCCAAAATATGGTCATTTTGGTCTCTTCTTCATTTTCAGGGCAAGTTCGATTTCCCTGCTATTTCGTTTTCTGAGAATACCTGACATTTATTCCCATAATGTGTGCAGGTAGAAATGTTGTACATTTCTAGAAATCAGTGCTTAATGAAGCCCTCCCCTTCACTTTAGATGCTATAACTAACAGTATCAGTACCACTGAGACTTGATGATCCAGTGAAGCCTCACCAATGAGTCATATATCTAAATTTCATCTTTCTTATTCTGACATCATGGCAACTACGTTATTTGGTATTTGCTATTGTTATTCATATAATTTAATTAATATACTGGATCTGATAACTAAGGTCCCTTCCATCTTCCTAAGGCAGAGGAGAGCAATAGTCATAGCTAATGGCTCTGCCTCTCCAATAAGGGTGTACTGCTGTGTCTACCACATAGAGAGAAAGTACTCCTGTTTGGACTAATAAAGTGAAATGAAAAGAAAAGTGTGTTCCAAGTCAACTGTCAGTATATCAGGTGCCAGCAGTTGTGTTGGTTTTCTCAATAAATATGCTGCATCCTGATTAAGTTTATAACTCAAAGTTCTTCTGAAAATGTCACTTGGTTTTACCACTCTTCCATATTCTTTTTTAAGAATTTTATTTATTTGAGGGAGCAAGAGAGAAAGAGGCAAACAGAGAGAGAGAGAGAGAGAAAGAAAGAGTGAGAGTGAGAGAGAGAATGGGTACACCAAGGCCTCCAGCCACTGCAAACAAACTCCAGATGTATGCACCACCCTGTGCATCTGGCTTATGTGGGCCCTGGGGAATCAAACCTGGGTCCTTTAGCTTTACAGGCAAATGCCTTAACTGCTAAGCATCTTCCCATCCCTCTTTAATATTTATTATGATAACACCAAGCTCCCAGAATGCAATATTGCTTTTGGATTACCATTTTGCCCAGAGATGGAACAGGTGTTCCAGGGTCTTCCTTGGCCCTTGCTAACATGATAGGCCGGGGGATCAATGTAGGAATTCTGCCAACCCTCAGTATATTTAGTCTATTATACTTTCAGAAACTACTGTGCCACAAATTTACATTGGCTTTTAATGATGTGTCCTTCCAAAATACCCCGCTTTGTCCATTCAACCATTGTGATGGGGGTATTGGTTTCAATTCAGATACATTTCAAAGGTCTAGGCATCTTTCCCACACCCAGTCCTTTATAATAGCTGTACTTTATCCTGGGAAAGAGTTGAGGGACATTTGCAACATGTCCTTGAGGTCATGATTCTGGACTATTCCCCTAATTGTTTTCTGTCTCCTCAGTAAGAAGATCAGAACCTGTGACCTGGCTCAGGTCTAAGATCTGGCTATGGGTTCAGAAAATACCCAGTTAGTTGGCAATTCATCTAGCAAGCCACTAATAAGCCAGATATCTAAGTGATAACATACAGTGCACTCTGCTCCTATTACTCTGGTGTGTCATGGCTGCTGAGACAATTCTTTCACTTTATGCTCTATCTCACACTCTTGTTTTTTTTTTTTTTTGCTTAAAGCAGAGCATCTGAGTTGATCTGTTATCTTAAGGCTTCACTGTAGTCAGAGGGTAGGGATGCTAAGACCCTCACCAATGTTTACTTTTGGTGTGCTACAGAGTAAGCTCAGGGACAGCTGATCCACACATGAGGGGTCTATTTCTACATTTCCATTTGCTTAAACCTACAGTTTCCTTCAATATCCCAGAAAAATTTCCATCTCAACTCACTCACTGCTTCAAGATAACCAATGAATCCAGGCTTTGACTCATTAAGCAAACAATTTATAGGAACCACTCCTAATAAATCCTAGTTTTTGCAGAAGCACATGCAAATCTCTCACTCTAAATGAGCTCTATCCTATAATCATTTTATATAAATATAGGAATATATGAGGTTCCACAAAAGATGTTAATATAAAATATATGACTATATCTTATATACCTGGCTCAAGAAAAATAAATTATATTACCCAAAGCAATCTCCAAATATGATGCAATTCCCACAAAAATAGAGTTGCCATCTTTTAAAAATTATTTATTTATTATTTGCAAGCAGATAAAGACACACAGAGAGATACAGATGAGAGAGAGAGAGAGAGAGAGACAGAGAGAGAAAATGGGTGGGCCAGGGCCTCCAGCCACTGCAAATTAACTCCAATGCATGTGTCACTCTGTGAATCTGGCTTTATGTGGGTACTGGGGAAGTTTTAGTCTTTGCAGGCAAGCACTATAACTGCTGAGATATCTCTCTAGCCTCTCCAGTGCCATCTTAAACAGTAAACTTAAAATTGATTTGGAATCACAGAAGGCCTTGGATAGCCAAAGCAAAGAAATCAGTGTGGAGCTTTCTCAAAAAGCTAAAAATACCACAAGACCTAGATACAACATTCTTTGGCATATACCTTAAGGATTCTCCACTTAGTATAGAGATACTTGCACATCTATTTTTGTTGCTACTCTATTCCTAATAGCTAGGAATTGGAATGAGCCTAAATGTTCATCAACTGATGAATGGATAATAAATATGTAAATATGCATAATGGATTTTTATTGGTTTTAAAGAAACGTTAATTGATGAAATTTACAGGAAAATGAATGGATCTGGAAAATATTATACTAAGTGTGGTAAACTAAGACAAAGATTTCATCGACCTCATATGAAGATCTTAGGTTTGAAGTTTTGTATTTGCTAGAATAAGAATCAGAAGAGGTCAGGAAGCTAGAAAGTGGCAATGAAGGAGGAGATAGGCAAGGGCTTAAGGAGAGGGGATAGTAGATATGTAAGTAGAGGGGCCCAGTACTGGAGGTAGAAAGGTTTCAGTGGAGTCGGTGGAGGGGAATGAAGGAGGAGAGGTACAGGGAGAATAAAACAAAACTAAAGATGTTATGAAAAAGTCAAACCTAATTCTTTGTTAGCTAACTAAAATTATAATGAAAAAAAAAAAAAAAAGAAGAAAAGAGTATGGGCATAAGTACCTTATGGGGGTGGACAAAGCTGTTCTTAGAAGCCATAGGTTGGTATAGGAAAATCACAATACAGGCCAATGCTCTCACTGATCACCAGAACTAGAGGGTAAGAACCCATTGTGAAGACACCACATGCTTCTGTTGATAGGCACTGAGAAATCAAGCTGGAACTGAACTGGGAGCCTCCTCCCTGCTGGCTTGCTATTAGTGCTATGACGGCTGCTGGAGGAGAAAAGTCATCAACAGTCTTAACAAGTAGTAGACTTTGTGAACTTAATAACTGGCCAGCCAGGCAAGATGTGCTCACTAGTGCAACAGTGCCATAATTTTATGGGGTAACCAACTGATTTCTTATTGGACTTGTGGCCAGCTCCACATGAGGGAATTCATGCTTAATACAGAACACCTAGTGAAAAAAAAAAATAAGCATGGCTGGAAAGTTCATAGGTGTCCAGAGAAAGACATTGTTTTGTTAAATGAATATGTTGTGCCCATCAAATTGTCCCCTAAATAGTTATGTTTATGTCTATAGTGCTGCTCTCAACTTGTCACAAAAGCTTCATTTTGCAAGTGGTGGTGACGACTGGGGGCACCTAATACTTGTCAAAGTGCTGAGCATAAGTGACTGTGGAGTGCTCAGAACTAAATGAGACATCACTATCATATTCTCCATGGCTCTGTGAACATTGCAGAAGAGGAGAAAGAAAGCATTTAGAGCCAGAGGATGGGGAGGAGCCATTTGGTAAGCTGTCTTCTGGACATGAAGTGGCCATTGCATTCATGAGCTCAAAGTGGCTATGGTTAACTTCACAAGACCCGCCCAATATTGTGCTTATCAATATCTGTCATGGATTATGGAGAAGGGAGAAGAAAAGACATCAAAATAGGGCTGGAGAGATTGCTTAGTGGTTAAGGCACTTGCCTGCAAAGCCTAAGGACCTGGGTTCAATTCCCCAGTTCCCATGTAAATCCAGGTGCCTAAAGTGGCGCATGTATCTGGAGTTTGTTTGCAGTGGCTAGAGGCCCTGATATCCCCATTCTCTCTCCCCTTGCAAATAAATAAATATATAAATAAATGAATATTAAAAATATCAAAATAGACTAGTTGGAAAGAAGAGAGAGAAGGGGTTCAATAAAAGGGGGTTGTATGAGGAAGGACAAAAGATGGCAATGGGAAAGGATTATTACACACACACACACACACACACACACACACACACACACACTAATGTAACTTAGCAGATTCTTCTACTTCCTGGAGGAGCGATTAGACATGCCAAAGTGAAATTAGCTATAGAATAAGTCTATGGATGCTCTGAAGCACAGGGACAGAGAGCTGTTATGAGGGCGGATGCCTAGAGGCAGCTGTAGCTGGGAGAGTATTGGGCATGGCACAGGAGGGAGCAGGGATCAAATACCTGGCTACTTCCTTTTTTTTTTTGACACTATTGTTCACTGGCCAAAATCAACAGAATACCACCAACAAAGGAGCCCTGAGATGTCCCTGTGGAGATCACCTCTCAGGACACAGACCAACATAGAAAATATTGGAGAATATTTAGAAAGAGGGAGTGCAAATGGAGAATAGCCAAACATACACTAAAAAATCTAACTCAATATTCTACATTCTGTGTTTAAAGTTTAGAGGCTCAAAGATTCCACTTTCCACTAGTGAAGCATGAAAACAATGTAGCTCAGTGATAGAGTGCTTGCCTAGCATGCCTAAAGCCTTGGGTTTGAGCCCAGCACTACAACAAAACAAAATGAAACAAAACACAAAACAAAAAAACCCTCCCAAGCAGCCACAAATTAGATACTTAGAGAAAAAAAAAGTATATAGGGAAACTTAAAAAGTAATAACCAACCATAATTCCACAGTGGGGATATTCGCTATTAATATTGTTTATATATATTACTCAGGGTTTTTAATGGACTTTGTACACACTTTTATCTAAATGTTAATAAATCTGTAAATCTTAACTAGATTGATATGTATATTTGATATAAAATTTGGTAATCCTTTTTATATGATATGTATTTTTTAGATATATTTCTTTCTTGGTGTGGTGATTGAGGTCAAACCCTTGTCCTTATGCTAGGTAAATGTTCTACTACTGAGCTGTATCCAGCAGCCTTATATATTTGCATAATCTTCTAAAATGTGATTTTAATAATTTTAGGTTTAATTATTGCAATAAATTGTAATTTGTTAATAAATCCTCTAATTAAAAAACATAAATAACACTTTAATAAGCTCATTCTTAATATTATTTACAGAGGCATAATTACTGAGTTAAAAGAAGTATAAGGATTATATTTTTTAAAGTTTCCACTGTTATAATTAGTCACAGTTTACTAACCACCTCTCTATTTTAAGAAAATGTTGAGACATACTCTATGAAACTCCTTAATTTTAGACTAACACTGTGTGCATTTAGAATCAAGAGTTAGAGCTGTAATTCCTTAGTTGTAATTACTGAGTTGAAAGGATTGCATGGCCCATTCTTTTTTTTAAGTGTATATTAGATACAAAAGATGCCCCCTCAGTGTTTGTCTGCATTCATCATGGATATTTTTGTATGCACTGGTTATGAAGAGTGTCAGAAGATTTGAAAACTTGACAGATTATTCTGGGAAGAACATTTTTTTTTGACAGATGCATGCTCCCTGATCCTGTCTCTGCTTCAGTGAGCAGGAGAGCCTGTTCTGTCTGACTTCATTTTAAAGTTTCAAATGGTGGCAACTTATAAGGCAGAGTGACAAAAGGCCATGCATCAACATAAATCAGTGCTCAGTCCATAGGTCTGGACCTGGATGGGGAAGATTGGCACTGGCTATTCCTCAGGATGTAAATTTGTCTTTCATATAAAAGTGGCTAGACTTGGGGCAGAAGGTCATGGTGCATAATGAGGATTTTAACTTGAAGTGTATTTTAAAAAACCCAAAACATGTGTACGTAAATTGAATTTTGAGATTATTCCAATTGCTCCCAGCAACACTGTTCACCAAGTCAACATCATTCTTGAAAGTATAGTTTGCCAATGGGTGTAGAAGCATTGCATGTCCACTTAGGGGGAGAAATAATGCAGATCTCTGTTACTAATTTTGTTGCCCTTAAGTTATTACCTTTGAGTAGAAAGGTTGACCTTGGAGAAGCAGCATTCTAATCAATGCCAAAAAATGTTTCCAGCTACACCCAGGTCTGGAAATATTAGAATAATTCAAAAACTTTCTGTCTTGAGTAAAGCAAACAAAACAAATCAAACTTTCACAGCACACCATACTGCCTATTCCTTCTAGAGAGGGAGGGTGTTGTCATCTAAGTACATTAAAGACTTTCTAAGTTTCCTTCCAAGCAGTCTTAGAGAGGGGTTTATGACAACTAACTGAGTTCCTGTTCTGAAAGGATTAGCTTTGGTACAGCACTAGTGTGTTTCTTTTGCTCCCTTTCTCCTCTTTTTCTTCCTCTTCCTTTTCTTCTCTTCCTCTCTCTACCTCTGGTTTTCTTCCTCTCCCTCCTTAAGTTTTCCTTTCTGCCTCCTTCTTTAATTTTTCTCTTTCTACTTTGCATTTTTCTTCTTTTCCCTTTTCTTTGATTACATTTTTATTTGTATCACAAAAGTAATATATGTTAATTATAGAAAAGCTAGAAATATAGAATACTAGAGACAAAAATGAAAATCATCTGCAATCTTATTTCACAGAATGAATGCCCATGTGCTCATGCAGGTGTGTATGCAGTCATGCAGCTAACCAACTGACTGTTGGTTAGTAAGAATAGTCAAGCAGGTTATTTTTTAAAATATTTTATTTATTTGCTTATTTTATTTATTTATAAAAGGGAGAAAATGGATGTACCAGGGCCTCTAGCCACTCCAAATGAACTACAGACTCATGCACCACCATGTGCATCTGACTTACGTGGGTTCTAGGGGATCAAACCTGGGTCCTTAGGCTTCATTGGTAAGTGCCTTAACTGCTAAGCCATCCCTCCAGGCCTATTTTTTTTTTTTTTTTTGGTTTTCTGAGGTAGGTTCTCACTCTAGCTCAGGCTGACCTGGAATTCACTATATAGTCTCAGGGTGGCCTTGAACTCATGGCGATCCTCCTACCTCTGCCTCCCGAGTGCTGGGATTTAAAGGCATGCACCACCATGCCCGGCTTTCCAGGCCTAATTTTTAAAATAAATATTTTATTTATTTATTAGAGAGAGAAAGAGAAAGAGAGTGGAGGATATTTTATTCTTAACTAGCAATTTGCTCTTAAAATATAGTCACTGGAAATTAGCTCCCTCCTGGCTAGCCTTGTAGTGCTGAAAAGCTATATATGAACCACTAAAGGACAATGGTGACTAATACCATGAAGAAGCAAGGGACCCTGCAGACTGCCATATCAACCAGCTTGACAAGAAGTTCACACTTGTGCAATAGTGGCACACAGACTCTGTGGTAATACACTGTTCTCTGGACATGAGGCCCACTCAGGGAGAGAGAACTCATATCTGGTACTGGAAACCAGTCAGAATCCCATGGCCAGGAAGCTCACAGGCTCCAGAGAGAAGTCCCCACTGCTCTCTGGAGGAGAAGCTTGGGCTTGCACATCAAAAAGTCTGTCAAGGGCTGGAGAGACGGCTTAGCAGTTAAGGCACCTGCCCGCTAAGCCTAAGAACGTCAGTTCCAACCTCCAGGTCCCACATTTAGCCAGATGCAAAAGTGACGCAAGGGCGCAATGCCGCACTTGCCCATGAGGGGGTGCACGCATCTGGATTTCATTCGCAGCAGCTGAGAGGCTGCTGGCACGCCCATCTCTATCTGTCTTTCTCTCCCTATCTCTCTGTGTCTCTCTCCAAAATAAAAATAAATAAATAAATAATTTTTAAAGTCTGTCAAATAATTTTGTATAGCCCCTTTAATCCAAGGTGCTCTCACTCTTGTTGGGAGACTCTGTTTTATTTTACATATGGCACAGAAAATGGAGTAGAACCAAGATCCATGGATAAGACAACAAGATAGTTGACTGCTCACCATGAGATGTGCCACCTCTACCATATTAGCCTGGACCCAGAAGAAATTGCAGAGGAAGTGGTGACATAAATACTGTTCTTAGTGCTAGCCTGACAGCCAGCTCTAGGGCAATAGTGACAGACACAGTGATCAATCAAAACCCATCAAAGCAGAAATCCAGAGTCCACAGAGAACTTAACACCAAATCAGACTGCCAACAGGCCTGCTATGGCTCAAAGAACATTGCAGAAGAGGGGACAGCAATATTGTAAGAGCCACAGAGTGGGTAGGAATACTCTGAGACACTGTCTATCTCCCCCCTCTTACTGGTCACCCTTCTGCACGGGCCTGCTACCACACAGGGACAGACTGAAGCCTTTATGACCCCACGGTGAACACTATAACCCTACTAAGAAGCGTTCCCCAGTAAAATGATAAAAAGGCAAGGGAAAAGAGTATAAAAGCATGTGTTTGTGTGTGCATGCGTGTGTGTGTGTGTGTGTGTGTGTGTGTCTGTCTGTGTTTCTGTCTGTAAAATGCTTCTGTTTCCCTCATAGAAAAAAAACTTGGCACACAGATACTTTTTCTTACTCATCTGTGGAAGCTAAAAAGTTGATATCATAAGAAGAGAGAATGATAGTAATTTCTAGACTAGGAAGAGTAAGGAGAGGGGAGGAACAGGGGAGGCTGGTAAATAGCAGGTACCTAAGTAAAAGTTAGATGGGAAGAACATGCTCTAATGTTCTGGGACACAGTAGGCTGCCCACAGTTCACAACAGCTTTTGATATTTTACAAAAGAAGATTTCAAAGGCTCCTAACACAGTGACGGGTTAGTAGCCTTCCTTGAAAACTAAAGGGCACTAAAGAGTTAATAACCATCCCTAAGACCAACAAGCAATAAAACTTCAGAAGCGTGACCTTGACAGGCCTGTCTACTCCCAAATGATAAATGGAACTTCCTTAGATCAGAAAACCTTGAGGGAACAGGAATCATCTGGTGGGTTATCCTCCCTAGACAATTTGGCTAAAAAAGCTTAATCTGAGCAAGGACACAAATAACTACAGTTCCTTATCTACTACCCTTGGACCTGCAGCTGGTACAGTCTGTTTCTGTTAGGATCCCCCTTATAAGCTTGCACCCCAGCCTGGCCCAGGGCTTCAGCCTTCATCCTGCGGGAAAGCTGAGGTCCCTTGCTGTTTCTCTCAATAAACAGTCTTGTCTGTAGGGATCAAATCCAGTGTTCTCTTTTGCTTTTTTCTTGCACTTTCCTTACATTTCTGGTGCCGTGACTCAGATACTACTCCAGGGCTTTTGGGATGCACACCCTTACCCCTTTCCTCTCTCTTTCTCTCTACCTCCCTGCCAATGTTTCACTCTCTCGGGAATAAAAAGCTCACTGTGCTCACTACTCTAAACTAAACAGCCACCTTGACCTGAAACCTTCAGTCTTTCCAACTTGGTACCTGGAGACTTCTTCCTTTTCTTCTCCTTTTCACCCTTGCCCACTGGACTTTTAAACTCCAGACTAGAGGCTTCTTGCCATGTAATCTGATACATCTACACCCTCATCAAATTACAACTTCAGGAAAAGATATTTGTTCTCAGTCTGTGGCAGAGGTGCTTAGTCCCAGACCTTAGAAACTCTGGGAGTTTCTCACTTTTTGGTCCATGGACAATTAGAGAGTCCAGGACCCTCCTATGTATCGTTCCACTGGTGAGTGTGAGGACACCCCCTCCTAATCCTTGGGTTTTGTTTGCCCTCCCTAAGCCTGGGAAACATGGCAGGAGTGGCCACTCTAGTCCTTGTCCTCTAAAATGGGCTCTAAATTATCTGTTCCAGAAAATACTCCATTGACATGTAGCAAGACTAATTTAAAGGAACTCCAACTTCCTAAGCTCCTGCCTGCCAAATTACTTCAGATTTGTTCAAATTTGGCTACAATACTCCTTAGATAATGGCCACCACTAATGTGAAGTTGGTACTTTTGATTTTAATATTCTTATTGATCTTAACAACTTCCCCAGAAGACATGGCAAGTGGTCCAAGGTTCCTTACCTTCAGGGCTTCTTTGCCCTCTATTCCTGCCCTTCCCTTTGTACTTCTTGTTCTACCTACCAAATTCTCCTCTGTCACCGAAACCCTCTAAAATCCTGTCCCTTCTAAAACTCTACCTCTCACACATAGTTTTTCCATCTGGCTATGACTTTCCAGGGTTTCTCCCTCTCACTTCAAATTCAATCCATCTCACTAAATCAAATACAAACTCTACCCTCTTAAAAAAAAAAAAAAACTCCTATCTTTACTGGGCCTCTAACTTATCCTACATATGGATATCTAATTTTTCCTCCTTGCTGAAAGTTAAAATCACTGAACAGCTTCTAGGATTTTTCCTTTCTTTTCCCTTTCCCCCTTCTTTTCATTACAATCCAAAAAAAAAAAAAAAATGTCAACTTAAAATTCAAACCACTGGCTGTGGCCCTGTTAAGATTAAGTCCTCACCAATTTAAAACATAACTAAAATCTTAAAAGGATGTCTCTCCATGTTTCATGTTGTTATGTTTAATGTTGGCCAACCATGTCATGTGTTCTACGTTTCATGTAGTCTGTCCTTATGTATAACTAAATTTATAATTATTAATTGCTCCAATGCTTATGGTCATTAAATGTTCTGATGCTCATATATTTTAAGATGATATTAAATTATTAAAACCAGGTTTACAATATATTTAAGATAATTAACCTCTGTGTTTTTGAAAATGTGCTTGTTCCTGCTTACTACAAAAATAGATACATTTGTATAACAAATTCTAATCTTGCTTCTATAGAAAGAAATGTGTTTTGGGGTCATAAAAGACTTTATAAGGTAAAAGATTGTTATAAGGCATGTTCTTAAAAGGATATAAAAATGATGTGAAAAACTTATGAGACTTAAACTAAAAATGGTTTTGGTTGCCTATAAAATGGGTTAACTTAAAAGTTTTCATTCTTCATATTTCTTCTCACTTTAATTGTTCATATAATCCAGACTTTACTCTTTGTAATAAGTTGATAAATTTTATATTATCATGTCTCAAATCAAAGTTAAATTGAGCTATACCTATATTTCCTACTATTAAAACTCTGACTACTGAAAAAAATCTAAACATTTAACAAAATCAAAATTCATTTTAATGAGTTTGTTTATTTAAACCTTATCTAAATGTAATATAAAAATAAAAAATATAAAATTAATATAAATGACCTTCTAAATATTACAAAAAAAAGAGGGGAGCCTACGGGGACTGCTGACCCAGGGAAATGGGAAGACAGACATTCAGAACCCAGACAGTCTATTTATAATTAACCATAGGGGAAAAAAACAAACAAGCAAAAGTTAGGAAAAAACTAAACAAACAGAAGTTAGAAAAAACTTCAATGGTAATATTAGAAGTCTTATTGTAAGAAAGTTTTTGTTGGTCGTTATGAGATGAACTGACTAAGGAAGATAAACTGAAGATGAAACTAAATGTTAATAAATGTTTGATGAAAAAGATTGTTACATGTGAGTTCAAGGCCACCCTGAGACTTCATAGTGAATTCCAGGTCAGCTTGGGCTAGAGTGAGACCCTACCTCAAAAATCCAAAAAAAAAAAAAAAAAAAAAAAAAAAAGGCAGGTGTGGTGGTGCACGCCTTTAATCCCAGCACTTGGGAGGCAGAGATAGGAGGACTAGGAGGACTGCCATGAGTTTGATGCCACCCTGAGACTACATAGTTAATTCCAGGTCAGCCTAGGCCAGAGTGAGACCCTAGCTCGAAAAACCAAAAACAAAAAAAAAAAAAAAAAAAAAAAACTTGTGGTTACATAGATTTTAAGGTAAAAGTATGTACTTGAAGGTATGAGTAAAGTATGTAGATGAAGATATGAGTAAGCTTAAACAGAATGTTAAAGACAAAGTTGACTAAGTCTTAAAGCAAGTTGATCATATTACAGACACCTTGAGATATATAAAATAACTATTAACCTAGGGCTTATATCAGACTAACAAGAGATGGCCCAGGCTGGTAACAGGATGCTATGATATTCAGGTGGTAAACTTAAAAACTTTAACTCATTGATAGTAATCTGGTCATGATAATGGTTATGAAATACTGGCTTTAAAATTCTCAACCAAGTATGCTATATTCCTCTCTTTGTCAACCTTTTACTATTTATAAATATTATTATATATAACAAACAAACAAACAAACAACTGTAACGTTAAGATGGTTCTTGTCTTGTTCATCATGTTTTACTGGGTGATAATTGCTGAGATTATTGTTTAAGTGATTTATTCATTGTAACTTTGTTCTTAGGGAAACTGAAAAAAACTCCTCCTGTCCTAGAAAAGCCTGCAATATACAAACAATGTTAATATAGTTTGTCTAGGCTTCATATATTCCACCATTCATAAATATTACCTTATAAAATGAAGAAATCACTTTATGTCTATCATAATGTCTCTAATGTATGTTTAAATCAGACTAATTTAGCTGAACAATGACCAAGTTTGGCTCTATTCTTAAGCTATGTATACTCAGTATCAGTCAAGGTTTTACATAAATAATTGTCTCATTTCTTGTATCTTAAGTTCATTGCTTATAGATATATTGATACTTAAGACATGTTCCCTGCTCTAGAAAAATGATCTTAAATGCTGCTGTTCTGCTTCCAGTTTGTGGAGTAATTGGTACTCACACAGGTATCTAAACTAATCAAAGATATTACCAAATACAAATGCCAAAACTTTATGCTGTCTTATTTGACATGTTCTGTCTGTACTTATAACATTGACACATTTAAAAAATAAGATGTGCCTTATAAAAAGCCATTTCTCTGTATTTCTCTTGCCTTGTTTATATAGTTAAAATAATTATCTATAATAAGGTGATACATTTACTTATAATGTCATACCTCATATTATGATAAAAGAAAAGTTAAAGGCTTCTGGCACAAAGTTGTGTCTTGTACTGTAATAAACTTTCATGCTAATTACGTCCCATACTACATAGTCTTTTGTACTGACACTGTAGTTTTTGTACTGTTTCAAGGCCATAGTTTGTATTACAGCTTCTGGCCAGTACTAAAATTATCTTGTTTCCAAAACATAGCTACAGATAGCTCACTATTAATTAACCATTTTTTCAGGCTTTGGAAGAGATTCCCCTGGACTCATGCTGATATAAAAATAGACTGATTCTGTACTTCATTTCTGATGCTGGTTCTGTGAGCCTTAATTTCCCAAATCAATATCATGGTTAACAAGAACAGGATATTTTAACTAGTTTTGTCTATTTATTTAAACTCTATCTAAATGTGACATAAGAATCAAAACTAAGCCTTTATTATATTACCTAGGACACCTGTTCACAACTATAGGTTTCTTAAATGTTATACTCTTATGTTTTCTTATTGGGTAAGACTTTTATTTATTTTCTATAAACTTATTCTAATAAATAAAACTGGATCAACTTATGTAAAATATATTTTATTGTATTATATAACAAGTATAATTCTATAAAACACAATTTCATTATGTTTATAAAATAAACAACTTATAATAACAAATTATCAAGACTAATCAAAGTTCTAGCCTTTCAGCCTAACATACTTTCATTAGTTCTCCTAAAGATAAGACTTTTTGGACCAAGTAAGTAAAGACTATGAACCTTCTGTATTAAAGACTTAACACAAAAAGAAATCTTTAAACCTAAATTTCAGAATTAATTTCTTAATCTCTATCATATATAAATTTAAAATAATTTAAGATATTTCAAATAGTGCTTCAATACTAATCTCTTGTACTTCCTATCTTATCTAAACAAAATCTTTATATTTCCACAAATTCCAATTAACCTCTCATCCAAGTTAACAACTCCTTCTTCTTTACCCAACTCCTATATTGTTATTATTTTCTGCCTTAAATATAATGTTCATGTCACCTGTAAATATCATGTCACATGCAAGAAAACTCATAAATGGATAATAACCAGATCATAATGGCTAATAGATTTGACAGGATCTAGGTATTTCTTTCCTAATGGCTCTGATAACTATCACTCTCCTGAAGAGTTGCCACCTTGCCTGTTCATAAGGTTGATGTGGGATAATAGCCTAGTATGTACACAAACTACAAAATAAAGAGATTGTGGAGAGATAAATATTACCAATCCAGTGCCAATAATATTTTGGGCTGTATTAGCCTTTTTAATGGCCAATATTATTTCTCTACATGTGACCTGACATGTCTCTGGCAAATTAAAATATCTATTACTATAAGTTAAGAAGTCTCACAATTCTACTCCCTTCAAGTTCAACCTATCCTGTCTCTGACATGTACTTTATTCCTCTGATTATGATAATGTTCACCCTCTCTTTTGGTCCTTGCATATTCAGATGCCTCACTGAATTCCTCCTGGACAAAATACATGACTTTAGAGAGAGTCACTGAATTCTTCATGGCCACTGAATATCAGCCCCTGAACATCTAACTTCCACAGGGCTGTGTGAGACACCCTGAGAGATCTACTGCCCCCCCCCCCAGCTTGAAGTAGTTGGAGACAAATCTTCATCCCTAGTCCCAGCCCATGCAGTCCTCCCAAAATGTCCCAGTCATCCCCAGTTCTCCCCAATTTCTTTTATTCTTCCAGAGTCTAGACTGAAGGGTTAATAGTCTTCCCTGAAAACTAAAGGGAACTAAAGAGTTAATAGCTATCCCTAAAACTTGCTGACAATTAAGAAGTTTGGCACCCTTCCCTGATTGATGTACTCCCCTTAGCCTAGATGTACTTGAAGGACAAGAGACCATCTGAGAATCCTCCCTTAGACATTCCTGGCTGAAGAAGCCTATTCTGAACAAGAACACAAACAGCTACAATTTTCTTATCAACTTCACCTGGTACAGTCTGTTTTTCTTAGGATTCTCCTTATAAACTTACACCCTAGCCTGGCTCAGTGCTTCAGCCTTCATCCCACGAGAAGGCAGGCCCTTGCTGTTTCTCTCAATAAACAGCCTTGTCTTTAGAGATCAAATCCCATGTTATCTTTTACTTTTCTCTTATACTTTCCTTACAGTGAGCTTTTCCTGCCACTATCTCCCTTACACTTCTGCCTTTCAACCAATTAGATAGCAACCCATAAACTATGTATCCAATTGCTATAGTCTGTATGTGCCTTCTCAACTTTTCTCAAATGTTTATAAACCCACTCCCCTTTTGAACAAACGTGTGCTGTCCATTAGACAGTCTCCCAGGTGTTCATTGCCCATTGCACTCACCTGCTTCAGGACCCTGTTGCTTTCCCCCAACTTCTCCTGCACCGGTGACATCAGTGGCCAATGACCCCGAGGAAAAACAAAGACCTGCAGCTGGTGCCTGAACAGGGACCCTCTGGACATGTGGTTAATAGGTGAGCGCCCCCTTGAGGGACATCCTCCCCTTGGGGTTAACGGCCCCTGTGGCTGCCTCCCCATCAAGGGCCAGCAAGTTTCAGATTCTCCTTCCTCAAAGGAAGGCAAGTTACTCTCTCTCCATCAGAGAAGAGACAGGTTTCCCCTTTCTCCATCAGAGAGAGGCAGATATGTTTTTCCTCCCTCAGAGGGAAGCTATTTTCTCCTTTTCCTTCTTTACTTTCGGTTTGCTGCCATTGTGTGGGTTTGAAGCAAAGTGAAAGGGCAATTGATGTCATTTGGCTGGGACTACACTCCAGTATTGACTGAAGGCCCCTAGCTCACTGTACAAACCCCAACAGCCCACTCGGGCATTGGCAACAACCTTCTACCTATTTCTCTTCACAATGAAAACCGGTAATACATCAAACAGTAAATGCCTCTAGGATAGTCACAGGTCTCTTAAACTTGCAGACAGGCTTGTGTCTAGACCTTTGGGGAATCCCCCTCAGTGCCATAGCACCCTGGAATGTTGCCCTCTGGTCTTGGCATTTCTAGTCTTTTTCTATCATGGGAACCACTACCTCTTGCCAAAAGGAATCCCAAATCAGGGGATTGAAGGCACATCTCAAATGGAGGGGCATAAAACTCTCACAGAAAGAGGCCAATTCATTCTGGGAAAAGGTCCTCCAGATTGCAGCCACTGCCACATGGCCATGGCCACCAGCCCATGCCCCAAAGCCACTGGCAGTGGAGGCGGCAACAGCAGTGGTTTCGGGAAAAGGTCCCTCCCCCACGCCCTGATTCTCTCCCTGCTTGCCACTGGGTTCATGACCCAGGCTCTGGGGGCCATGGCTGACAATGTGGGCTCAGGCGTGGGCAGTCTGATGCCTTCTAGCCACACCTGCCTGTCACGGTGGACAAGGAGATGATGGGTTAAAAAAAAGGGCCTGAACTGTTAGATATGGCCAGGGACCTTGGGTTGTAGGGGTTGCAGCTGGCCTTATTGTCAGGAACCCACCTTGGACACAGTGACTGGCCCTTTCTGTTCTTGGATAAGGTTGTAGTATGCCCTGTCATCGCTCAGAGTGGGCAGAACTGGCAAGACCCTCCAGCCTTGTTCCCCAAAGCATCTGGTCATTCCATAGTCAGGCTTTGCCCTTCCTCCACAGTTCCTGACCTTGTAGCTAGCTGCCCAAGAGACCCTTATGTGGCTGAAGTCACTAGCTTTTCCGCCAGTATCTCCCTTACACTTCTGCCTTTCAACCAATTAGATAGCAATCAGATGCCAATCACCATATAGTCTGTGTGTGCCTTCTCAACCTTTCTCAAGTATTTATAAATGCACTCCCCTTTTGAATAAATGAGTGCTGTCCATCAGACGGTCTACCAGATGTTTATTGCCCATTGCATCACACTCACCAGCTCCAGCGGGCTGTTGGGGTTTGAACAGTGAGCTAGGGGCCTTCAGTCAATACTGGAGTGTAGCCCTGGCCAAATGACATCATTTGCCCTTTCACTTTGCTTCAAACCCATGCGATGGCACAAACCAAAAGTAAAGAAGGAAAAGGAGAAAAATAGCTTCCCTCTGATGGAGGAAAGAGATATTTGCCTCTCTCTGATTGAGAAAGGGGAAACCTGTCTCTCTCTGATGGAGAGAGGAGTAACTTGCCTTTCTCTGATGGAGGAAGGAGAATCCGAAACTTGCCAGCCCTCGATGGGGAGGCGGCCACTGGGACCATTAACCCCAAAGAGAGGAAGTCCCTCAAGGAGGCGTTCACCTATTCACCTCACGTCCAGAGGGTCCCTGTTTGGGCACCAACTGTGGGTACTCGTTGTTCCCCAGGGTCGTTGGCCACTGATGTCCCTGGCATAGGAGGAGCTGGGGGAAGCAGCAGGGTCCTGGAGCAGGTGAGCAACTCCATGATAGGATTATATGATCTTTGGGATATTTTGATTCATTGAGCTCCCTCCTGCCTAATCCTCACCCTGCAGATGCTTCCTTTATAGCATCAAAAAAGTTTCAAAGGGCCATTGAGAAATTAGAGTTAAGGTTGAGGATGTTTAAACTATGTTTAGACTAAGGATCTTCCTACAGAGTTCATTTGGAAGTGTTTGAAAATACCTTTGGTTGCAGAGACAGGCTCTCAGTACTATAATGCTTTGCAGGAGGGTCTGTGAAGATGGAGAATGTTCTACTACTAAATTGTGCATTCCACAGGAAATTCCCAGGTATCCCATCCCCCTCTCCCTCCACTGGCCAGTCAGTCACCAGACAGAATTTTGGAGCTTGGAACTGGGCATAATATTTGTGCTGTTCTTTCCTTTATCATGACAAAGAGACAGAAAAAGAGAGTAGTTGTAGGAACAGGCCATCAGGGGATAAACTGCAGCAGCTCCTTTGATAATATTGTTCCACATTATTGTATTTTTTATTTTTATTTTTTATTTATTTGAGAGAGAGAGAGAGAGAGAGAGAGAGAGAGAGAGAGAGAGAGAGAGAGAGAGAGGGAGACAGAGAGAATGGGCGCGCCAGGGCCTCCAGCCACTGCAAACAAACTCCATATGCATGTGTCCCCTTGTGCATCTGGCTTATGTGGGTCCTAGGGATCTGAACCAGGGTCCTTAGGCTTCAAAGGCAAACACCTTAACTGCTAAGCCATTTCCCCAGCCCTTACTGCTGTATTTTATTTAATTCATTTGAAAAATATGATCAGAAAGGAGACTTGTGCCAGGGCCTCTGTTGCATTTACTTTCCCTATGGAGATGTAACAAACATCTGCTAACTCTGGATAAGGCAATGACAACAGACCAAAGAAATGATCACATCAAAGTCCAACTCAGTGAACCAGTAAGTTTATTTGGCTTAAAGACATAGATGAAAGATTTCTAAAGGAGCATGGAAGATACAAGGAAGCTGCATCACCTATCGATCGAATGGTCTACTCCAGAATACTGGAAACTGCATCACTCCTGGTCACTGCAAAAGCTGGGCTGGCAGAAGAATCTGCTCTCTGCAGATTCTTACTCCTTATGTAACCTTGAGGCGGGCACTTGTGCATCCTGTAAGTTTCAGGAACGTCCTGAGATTTGTGAGGATTTTACATCCTGAGCCTCGTTTCCTGAGCTATAACTAGCTTCAGAACTTCCTTAACATAATGAGCTATGTTTCAATTTGGAGCTTCCTAATGCATTTTAGAGGAAATTGTTATACAACAGCCTCAAATAGCAAAATTACTTTCAAAGCGATTATTATTTTCTCTCAGCAGATGGCAGTGTTTTGAATGAATAGTGTGGTTGCATTTTACTAGAACACTGGAATAAAGGTTTCTTTGAATGAGTGAAATTCATTGTCATAAATTCCAAAGCTTTGCTACTAAAGAAAGAAATAGATTGGTAGCCAGTACTTGTTCTTTAGCTCTTAGATGTGCATTAATCTGTAGAAATATGCCACCCACATTGGTACTTCTAAAGTTTCTGATCATGACACTGGAAACATATTGAACTAAATAAAATAAAAGATAGAATCAATTTTAAGAAAATATTTCAATTTATTCAATATGTCAAGAAATTGAATGTATAAGCAATATCAAAATGTTAATGAAATAGTTTGCATTCAGATGGCCAACATTTCCTGTCCTCAATAACCATTAATTAATGGCTAGCATATTCCACTGAGCAATCTGTTATTTTCCCCCCTCTGATTAACAGAGTAATTTTCTAGGAAAATTGGCCTGAATAGGGACCATGATTTCATTTTAAAGACTGTATTTCATTGAGTATTATCCTTGCTGAAGTAGTATCTTTGCCCATTATGTACACACCACCAACCACCACTACCACCACCACTACTTTTGGTCTGTCACAGAAAATGACAGTGCCAGCATTGTGAATGATTATCAAACAGTATTTTTTAGGTCATTCAGTAAGCTTAATTCCATGTACCTAACAAAATAAGACCCATCCTACTTCTAAGTGACAACCAGTAAGCAAAAAAATTGAATAAATTCTCTGACTTGCACCCTTCTCTACCACAGCTGCCTTTTAAGCCCATTCAACTAACATGCATAGTGTTCCTAACTTCCTGTAGAAGTTTGCCAGGTACTGAGGGTACACAAAAGAATAAAGTTATTGCCAAGAAGATCACACATAGGGTGGCTTGAATATAATGAAAACATGCTTAAGTTATTGTGAGAGTTAGGAAGAGATGCTCACATTCAAATGAGAGAAGGAAACTTAATAAGGGCATGGTGTTTGAGTTGATTTAGAATAGAATAGAGAATCCAGAAATAAACAAAATAGCTATAGTCACCTGATTCTTGACACAAGTGCCAATGATATACAGTCTATTTTCTCTGATATACCAAATGATAGTAGGATTTCTAAGGTAATGCTTGGTTCATCAAAAATCTTATATTTTATGCTAAGGTATTTTATTCAATCTTGAAAATTAAAAGAAAAATTAAGGAATACTGATCAGTAAATGATATAGTCAGATTTCTATTTTAGAAAACTCATTGTAGCTTCAGCATACAGAATGGAATAGAAGGCAATGGAATGAGACAGGAAAACTCAGTTTGAGGTTTTGCAATGGCTGCAAGAAGAATAATGGGAACCAAACTTGAAGCAGTGTCCACAAGCATGGATTGGCATGCATGTATTCAATAGGAATAAATGAATAGCTACATGGTGGGGAGACTTGGAAATCAAGAGAAACTATCTTATTTTATATTGTTAGGTGCTGCATCTTATAGAAAAGGACTACACAATTGTGAATTTGGAAGTACTGACCTGCTTCTCAGGGCTTTGAAAATGCCATGTGTGTGGGAGAGGCGCTGGAGCCTCTTAGGCCTCAGAGTTGGATGGTGAACCTTCCTGCTGTCAGACAGATTGGTTGGCTGATAGAGATGCATGGACAGAAAAGGTTGAGTTTATTTAGAGTCATCTCCAGAGCATTTATATGACAATGCTAGGCACAGCATGAAAATCAGGAGAGCTGTGGGTTGGGTTACCTCTGGATATCATCAGCATTTGACTGATGGTCCCACTCAGTGTAGAGGGAAAATGTATGGTACATCTGATAAAGACCAGAGTGCAGTGGTAGGAGGAAGAAGAGGAAATGAGGGAGAGTAAGCAGGAGACCATCAGGGACTCAAGGGACAGAGGCAAGTGCTCTGGTGACCATAGGGAGGAAGTTCTAGGATGGTTCACTTCTGTGGTTTTCACTGTTGGCACTCTTCCTAATAGATAACATTCATGCTCCCATGGTCCCACAGGGAGGAAGATTTAATATGCCATCTCCTTTAGAGATGAAATACAGTCCATACTGTGCTGCAGGTGACTGATGCCTTTTCATTTTGGAAGTTGTTTTTTGTCTTGTTTTCTAGGCATTATGGTTACATCGGGAGATATTGGTATTGTCCTCTTACCTATTGGTTCTTCCAAATTAATGTTCTCTCTACTCCTCTGTAGGTTGTTCCATGAACATACAACCTTCTATGTTCTCATCCTAGGTATATTTGCATGCTCCTGACTAGTCTCCTCATTCACAAATTATTTAAAGTGTCTCTATAGTATTGGATGGCTTATGTGACTACTTCCTTCTTGGTGACCTTACTTCCACTCTGTGACTGACATTTGAACTTACCTTTTTGTGCTTCCTTAAGTGTCTCTTTTATGGTGAAAAAATTGACCAGAAATTGGTCAGGCACATGGACTCTAAGCATGTTTTATTGAAAATCTGGATATATATGTGTGTGTGTGTGTGTGTGTGTGTGTGTGTGTCTTGCTTATATAAATTGTCATTGTTCATGGCATTATCTTATTTTCCTATCCATTTCATTTCTCGCATCTCTAGAAACAACATATGAAACATTCTCAATGGCAGCTTATGTTCCAGGTCTAAAACTGTTGAAGGGGAGACAGTCATTCATTCAGAATTAGTGAATGAGAATATAATCCCAAATGATGCTGATATAAATCTGCTGTTTAAGGAGTTTACAAATTTGGAGATGATTTAGGACATGTCCAAGGCAAAGATCCACCATGATGAACCTGGGACAGAATTTCTGATTCCAGGGGGACCTGAGGGACTGCCCTTGCAGCATGAGAAGGGATGATGTGTGACGGCAAGAGAATTACCAGTGTACTCATTCAGAAAGAGCCTCCACTCCAGAGCCCAGCCACACATCAAGTCACTATGCATGTACTAGTTGTTAGGTAGAAAGCAGCTTCCAGTGAGCCATGAAGCCTGCTCTCTGACCCAGACCACAGAAGGATACTTCTGGATTTGTGGGCCCTTGTGCTGTTTGGTGCTGGCTAAGAAATGTTCAGTTGGAGACAGTCCATGTAGCAGGAGACCAAAGCTGCTGCATTGGGATGTCCAGTCCCAGTCCCCAGAACCACCAGAGGGCAAGAGAGAACATGAGTACTTACTGGCCTTGGACCTCAACAAGGAATAATTATCTTATTATTTTCACATGTTTAGTTGGTATTTATACTTAAGGGTTCCTTCTAGAAAACTTCTCAAATTTCTTCTACAGTTCACTCTACATTAAAGATCTAAAAATAATTATATTTTTATGATAAAATGGCTATTTCTATTTTGACATAGAAAGCTAGACTTTTCTATACATTTTTATATTTCTATCTTACTTTTAACAAAGCCAAAGCCCTCTGCAGAAATAAAGTGACCTTCTTTAGGTCTATTATATTTACAGTTTCCCCATCTTCTCTTTAATTCCAGAGCAGAAATAAAAAGGTTAACATATACATATCCCTGCTGTCCTTTCCCAATTAAAAAAATCAAATCATTTTCCTAAAACCCTTAAAGTCAGAAACCAAACATAATTTTTCTTTTTGGCATACATTCCCATTTAATCAACTTGAGTGGTGAATTATTGATTCTGTCTTTCTTTTTTTCCAATTTTGTAATACTTTATGAAAACCTGGGCTTGACTATGGTCTTTTTTTTTTTTTAAATATTTTATTATTTATTTGCAAGCAGAGTGATACAGAAGGGGAGGGAAAGAGACAGAGAGAGAGAGAGAATGGGCCCTCCAGGGCCTCTAGCCACTGCAAATGAACTCCAGATACATATGCCACTTTGTGCATCTGGCTTATGTGGGTCCTGGGGAGTTGAACCCAGTTCTTAGGTTTTGTAGGCAAGCACCTTAACTGCTCAGCCATCTCTCTAGCCTGACTGTGGTCTTTTATACTGATTTCACATTTTACTTTAGCCCATGACAGTGACAAATAATTTAAAGTCTGCTGTTACATGTTATTTATCTCCTTTGGGTATTTTCCATGGTAGTGTTGATTGGAATGAAATTCGTGCATTCTTAGATGTTTGCTATGGAAAGATATAGCTGCCTGGTTTGTCTGAAGTATACCTGCACATGACATAAATCAACATAGTTACCAACGTATATTAAGGTAGAGATTTCATACAGGTTGGTTTTTTCTTTTCTTTTCTTTTCTTTTTTTTTTTTTTTTTTTTTACCCATTTGGTTTGATAAGGTCATTATGATGAAGTTGGACAAAGGAATACAGGAAAAGGCCTAGTGCCTTTGGGTTAAGAGAACTGTGTGCACCTCAGGAGGTTATAGAAATAATCAAACATTTAACCTTTTTACTAACAGTTGAGAGGTGATGGACAATGGAAGTTGGGAGTTGGGTATTTATTTATTTATTTATTTTTTTCATTTTAGCAGACCAGGAAAAATATTTTTCTTTCATTTTGGCAAGGGAATTAAGGTTTCTACATTTGACTTAGCTCAACCTGACAATTCTGTAAGAAAACAGTTTAAATTATTAAGTGTTATAGGTTGAATTTGTAGATGCCACAAAGTTCCCACTAATTCTTTTTTCTTTGTCCTGTCTACAGTGCTTAAAATATATAAGAGACTCATGAGGTCTGTGATTGTATTCTAGTGCAACTTTGCCTACTGGAATATTCTAGTACCAGAAAGCTAGGTTTATTGAAACAAGTTTTCTCTGTGTGGCAAAGCCTACTGGATTTACTCAAGAGTGAGTTCAACTGAGTCAGAATACACTACAGTGATAGCTGTTACCCTTCTGATCCTAAAACAATATCATGTATAAGGCTCTGTACCTTTACATGTCATTTTGTCATTAGCTAGTAATGATTCACATGGTGTTTGCCTGTGATTCAGCCAGGAACAGCCCCATGTATTGTGAAATCTTAGCATTTCTTAAAGTTCCTACAGAAGATGGAGGGTCTCATTGGGGAAATGTCATGAGGATTAGCACTCTGTCTGCTCACCATCATGTTCCTGGACCATTGTGCATGCTGACATTGAGTCCATTGTTCTGTCTGATATATAAACAATTACAAGACCCTCAAAATTCTGTGTGATTACTTCATCTAAATTGATAATCATCTCACACTAGTTTCACTTTTTGCACTTAATGCCCTACGGAAGAAAGATGTGTTGAGGATATGATCCCACCCATTGAAGTCTCTAACTTGTGAGATGAAAACCCATTTGAAAGGAGGGAGCCTAAACTAAGAATTCCACTGAACGGTCCAAAAAAACAACTGTGCTTAGTCAGTTAGGGGGCCAGGCTGCATCTTGCACTGGCAGCAGAACTTAGTACTGTCATCCACATGAGGTTTTATAGGCATAAAGGTACAAGATTGAAGGGGACATGGAATGTTGTGCCATGGTGACTGCCTTTGAGAACAGGCAATGTGTATCAGGACTCTTCCCAGAGAAGACATGTGTGAAGCTGTGAAGGTAAAGTTACAATAAAGATGCCAGGATGTTGGAGATGCTAAGACCATGGGATATTCACTAAAGAAAGCTGCAGGTATGGAGTGAGGCCAGTGCAAGGGAGAGGCTATGTGTGCTGAAGGCAGTAGAACTGGAGAATAAGGGCTATTCAAGCTCATAAGAGACCAGATAATTCCATCATAAGCTCCAGATGATAGGCATGAAGCTGCAGAATTAGACCTTTGTCCTGCTCAGTTTCTGCCTTGGTCCAAACATTCTTTGATATGCCCCCATTCCTCCTTTGTGGAATGGGAATGTTCATTTTGCTGCAGTATATATTAGAACTGTGAAACTTGTTTATTCACTTTTATAAAGGCTCTAGGTTTGGCAGTTGCTTTGAGTCTCTGAATAGACTTTGGACTTTGAAACTGTTGAAATTGGTAAATACTAGAGGACTTTTGAAATGGATTGAATACATTTTGCATTATGAGTTGACTATGAGCCTATACGGACATAAGGTAGAAGGTTATGGCTAAAAATTAACCCTGTGCTTACTGGCCTCAGGATTGATCATAGGCATGTGTCACCACACCCAACTTCCATTCATTTTCATTGAGATGTTTTCTGATCAAATATTATAATTTAATAATGATTTAGAAAAGTTTATAATATAAAAAGTAATATATTTGGGTATAAAAGTGACAAGGTGTATACTTGTGATAGTTTACCTCTATTATCAATTTGATTAGATATAGAATAATAAGGAGGGAAGTCTCTAGGCATGTCTGTGAAGGAATTTCTACATTAGGTTAATTGAAAAGCCCGTGCTAACAGTGTTGGTAGCGCCATCCCCTAGGGTAAGATACAGGACTAAATATTAAAAAAGAGAAAGCTAATAAAACATCAACATTCATTGCTGTATTCTTTCTGTCTGTGGCTACAATGTCACTGACCAGGCACCTCAAGCTCCCGCCACCATGTCATTCCCACCATGATAGACTGACTGTATCCTCACACTGTGAGCCAAAATAAAGTCTTCCTTTCTTAAATTGCTTTTGTCAGAACAGCAAGAAAAGTAACTAATACCAGGGATCCTGTGATCTGATGCATTTTAAGATATCTCTGAACATTCCTCATTTAAGCCTGATTGATGGCTTTAACCTTAAAGATAAATCAAGCTTTGGCTAATCCCATGTCATACCGATTGGCATTGGATGTTTTTGTCTTCTGTTAAAAAGGTAAACCCATGTGTAAAGATAGAGGTAGTCAAACAGAGGAAGTAGCGCTCAGCTGAATAGAATCTCTCTGCTACTTATCAGTAGTACCATTATGTACAAGTCACAGCATTTTTCTTAGTTTGAGCTTTGTTCAATGTTTTCTAGAATTCTTTTTTTTTCTATTTTTTATTGACAACTTCTATACTTACAGACAATAAACCATGATATTTCCTTCCCCTCCCCCATTCCCCTTCAGAACTCCACTCCCCATGATATCCCCTCCCTCTCCATTAGTCTCTCTTTTAATTTGATGTCATCATCTTTTTCTCCTATTATGAGGGTCTTGTGAAGGTATTGCTAGGCACAGCCAGGTCATGGATATTGAGGCCAATTTCTGTCTGGCCAGTATCCTTTGGCTCTTCCATTCTTTCTGCCCCCTCTTCGGCAATGGACTCTTAGCCCTGGAGGGTGTGATAGAGATGTCTCACTGCTGGACACTCCTATGTCCCTTCTTCACAGCACTATGTTGCTTCTCTCTCTCCATGCACAAGAATCAAGTCCAAGTGGATCAGGGACCTTAATATCAGACCTGAAACTCTGAAATTGCTAGAGGAAAAGGTAGGGGAAACCCTTCAACATATTGGCATAGGCAATGATTTTCTGAATATAACCCCAATTGCTTAGGAAATAAAACCACTAATCAACCACCGGGATCTCATGAAATTACAAAGCTTTTGTACAGCAAAGGACACTGAATAGAGCAAAGAGGCAGCCTACAGAATGGGAGAAAAGCTTTGCCAGCTATACATCTGCCAGAGGATTAATATCCAGAATATAAAAAGAACTCAAAAACCAGAACAATAAGAAATCAAACAACACAGTTAAAAAATGGGCTATGGAACTGAACAGAATTCTTTTCTGAAGTGAAAATGGGGTGATTTGGCTAGAAAATAGTCTTTTTAGGCTTAGTACCACAATCTTTTTTCTTCAACAATGTAAATTTAGATTGGGTGCCCCAGGAGGTTTTTATTTGCATGTGTGTGTTGTGGTGTGAATGCATATGTGCATGTGTATTTGCATGTGTATGGGTACAATTGAGTGCACATGCATGTGGAAGCCAGCTTTTAACATTGGGTCCTTTCCTAAATTTCTCTTAAGTGTGAGGGCCAGAATTTTTATTGCTAGTACCCACATAAATGCTGGGTAAGCATGGTGGCCTGCCTGTAATACCAGTGTTTGGGAGGCAGAGACAAGGGATTCCTGGGAGTTGTTTTAATAACTAGTTTTGTCTTACATCATTCTGCACAGCAGAAAATAAATATGGTATTCCTGAGGATCATTCTTAAGAATTCGGTAAAATTGGCAGTAAGCCACATGATTAGATTAGTTTAGAGTGATTGAAAGAAGCAATTTTGCTTTTGAACCAGTGGGCATGGGAGTTTTTATTTAAAAAAAAAAATCAGGACTATAGAGCTGAGGACAGGAAGAAAATTGTTAACTAAAATAGAAGCTTATAAAAAGCATGCTAGGATCATGTCCACACACTCTCCTGAATTTAAAAAAAACAACAAACCAAAAAACAAAACATGCTAGGAATATTGTCTTATTTTTACAAACAATTTTGAGTAATAAATGAAAGTTTTTTTTAATCCCTGGAAGGTAAGAGAAGTCTGAGGTACTTTCTGATTCTAAATATAGATGAAGAACATCAGCAGTTGAGGATTATTAGACATAAACAGTAGGTGGAAAGAGAGCTTTGTGTTTATAGTGTAGTTTCACTGTTGAAATCATGAGTTTGAGATGTGATGAATAAACTAACTGTAGAAGGCATTGAAAACATAGTGGTGGATGCTATATTTTGCTTTGTTCTAGTCTTTCTAATTTTTATCTCATGCTGCACCTCTATCTGTCTGAAACTATCATCACTAAACTGTCACATAAAAGGAAGTTAAGGTCCCATCTGACAGTATCATCATGCTGATGACATATATTGACTTTATAGTGCAAAGCTTAAAATACGAATTTTGTAATAGCAGTATGCTGAATAATTTATACCTCATAAACAAAGAACAGTGTTCTTTGGGAATTATTGTTTCTGAATATTTAAGTCTGATAGAAATTTTGATTTTCCTAGAATTTGTCAAATACAGTCATAAGCATAGATTAAATTTTAATATGCATTATAATACCAAAGTTGTGGAACTATAATTAGATTATAGCAAACCCAATTCATATGTTGACAATGTGGTGGATTCTAGAATTCTAGTTATGATTACTGCTGTTATAATAATTCTTGAAAGACTCGAGGCTTCCCAAATATAGTACAAAGGATTGGGAAGTACTCAATGGGAAAATTCTAGAAACTTTAGTTCTATAATAGTTTTGCATGAAATATGCATTTTATCTCTTGTCCTTACCACACATTTATAAATTCTATGAGTTTTTCTTATTTCTTTTCATCATCCAGGGTGCCAGCTGTTATTTCTTTTGAAATTGCTCTACTCAGCAATTTAAGGAAGATGCAGTTTGGCATGCTGTGGAGCTGTGTTCTGAGTACTTCTTCTGACTCCTGTTCTATCCTGCCCAGGAACAAAGTTGGTCAGGAAAACCTCCCTGCAGACATGGTTTTTAAAGATATTGAAAATGCATGGTGGCTTTCACTGAGATGGAATTAACCAATCTCAGGGTCACATCCCTAGAGAGTGACTATGTGACAATAACAGACACAAATGAAGAGTATAAAGGTGAAAACCCAGTTTGCATAGCCATGAAGACTTGAGAATTGCTGCAGGAACAATGTTCAGAACATGGCATCCTTTCCAAATGAGAATCCATAAGTGACTAGTGGACTTTCCATCTTTCTGGGATTGTTAAACGTGCTATTTCCATCAGTATTGAGCCAGAGTCAAGTTAAAGTCATTATTATAGATGCTTATGTCAATTTTTTTTTTTTTTTGAGGTAGGGTCTCACTCTTGCCTGGGCTGACCTGGAATTCACTCCCTATTCTCAGGGTAGCCTCAAACTCATGGCAATCCTCCTACCTCTGCCTCCCCAGTGCTGGGATTAAAGGAGTGTACCACCACACCAAGTTTACGTCAACTATTTTGATGACTTGGTTATCAGCTGTTAAAAAAAAAATAAATGCTGCATTCATTGTATAAATATAAAAATACTCTCCCTCTTTCTCCACAAATCAACTTATTTTTTTTGAACCATGAATTTTTTTTTTTTTTTTTTTTTTTTGGTTTTTCAAGGTAGGGTCTCACTCTGGTTCAGGCTGACCTGACTATGTAGTCTCAGGGTGGCCTCGAACTCTCAGCAATCCTCCTACCTCTGCCTCCCAAGTGCTGGGATTAAAGGCGTGCGCCACCACACCCGGCTTTACTAATGAATTCTTTAAAGTATATTTTCCAAATGATATTACCTCATCATTAGTAAATTTATATTGATATCTTTACCAAATCTATTTCTTCTATATCAATTCTGTTTTGTTTAATTATCCAAAATGTCCTCTGGTGAGGGCCCGAAGACCTGGTGAAGGGGCTTGTTGGTAGGTGGTTTGGGGTATGGGACTGTATGGTCAGGTGGCCCAAGGAGACAGGTGATGGGGAGAATGGTGTTGCAGCTGGGCTGCAGAGTGGGGGAGGATGGGAATGTGTGGTGGTTACACAATGCTGAGGGTTGAGGGGATGGGACAGTGGATCCATTGGCACCCTGTAGCAAGGGGTGGCTGGGAGTGCCAGGTCCTGTGACAAGCAGGGCAGGAATATGGGACTATTGAGGGTCAGTTGATGCACAGAGGGGATTGGCGGTGGTCCAGGTGGGGTGGTGGGAAGGGGAGGGAGGGGTGAAAAATAGTCTGCTGGCCTGGGTCTGGATCCACACATGGGGGGGCGGCAGCAGCCAGGGGGAAGGCGTTGGTGTGTGGAGCTTCCATGCATGGGGGTGGGGGTGGGGTTGAAGTGACAAGGGGGGAGTGTTTGTGTGTGGAGCTCTAATGCATGGAAGTAGGGGTGGGTGGCGGTGGTGAGGGGGAAGGCATTTGTGTGTGGAGCTCTTGTGTCCCGGGGTGGGGGTGGGGCAGTGGTGAGGGGGACAGAGTTCACATGTGGAGTGGGGAATGCTAGCTTGTTGGCCTGGGTCCACTTAGCCTGCAGTTAGTGAAGGAGGAACCTGTGGCTGGGACTGCAGCTAGGACAGCTGCTTGAGGGGACTGGGGAACTGGTGGGCTACCCAAGAGTGTGGGAATCAATGGATTCCCTACTTTGATCCTCCACTCCCTTCCACTGAACCCCAATGAACTGTTTCTTCTGGTTTGTCTTCCAGTTCTGAGTTTCTATACTCCACATGGCTGACTCTATTCTTGAGAGCTTCTACAGAGGTTTAGATTTGTTAATTTGGTTTGTATTTTCTATTGCCTTTTTATGTATAATATCCATCCTTCTGTCAATTTCCCTTTTCATGTCATCTTCTTCTTCTTTTGAGGTCCTCCCCCCCCCCTCCCGCTCTCCTTCAGATCATTTAACTGTCTTTGGAACACTTTCTGGTTTTTTCCATTAGGTTGAATCTAGTGAGTACAGTATTCATAGAGTTATTGGACCTTTGTTGACTTTCTGCAAGTTCTGCTAATTGCTTGGCCAGGGTTGAATAGCTCGTGTCTTCATTTTGTGGTTCTGATCCTGTTGCCTCTTCTATGTTTTGATTAGACACTTCCATTGTGTGACTGGGCAACCTTGTTGGATTTACTTTCATTTGAGTTTTCATGTTGTTCCTTTTGCACTGTGGTCTGCCCATCACAGTGTGGTAATCTTATTTAATTCAAGAGGAAGCTGTAGTTTACCCTTGAAGTGTCTTGAGAGATTATTCCCTTTTATGTTTGCCTCGATTAGGCTTCTGATGGCACTGGGGTCTGCCTGCTCAGACGGGAGGAGTCCACGAGGTTCTGGTGGGGGCCTGAGGACCTGGTAAAGGGGCTTATTGGTCAGTGGTTTGGGGTATAGCACTGCGTGATCAGGTGCCCTGATGGAACAGGGGATGGGGGGAATGGGACAAAGCAGACTGGTGTAGCAGGGAAGGGCAGGGGGGAGAATGGGATTGCATAGTTCTGTGGTGCGGCGAGGTGAGGGGATGGGACAGTGGGGTTCATTGGGACCATGTAGCATGTAGCAGGGGGTGGATGCGACTGTGGGATCCTGTGACATGGCATGGCAGGGTGGGGAGGGATGGGCAGTGGTCCCAGTGGTGGAAAGGGGGAGGAAAACCAAGGGAGGAAGTGGGGATGCTAGCCAGCAGACTTGGGTCCATGAAGCCTGCAGGTAGTGCAGGAGGACTTGGTCCATGCACAGCGGGGCAGTGCTTGGGATGGCAGTTGTGGCTGGGATGGAGGTTCTGTTGGTGGGAAAACCAAGGGGGGGGGGAATGCTAGCCTGTTGGCCTGGGGTGCTTGAGGTGTTTGGGGGATTGGTGGGCTACCTGAGAGCTAGGGAATCAGTGGATTCCCTACTTTGCTCTTCCATGCCCTCTCACTGGATGTCTGGTAGGATCTGCAGGCCCTAAAAAACCCACTGATCTTGCCTTTCCTTCCCTGCAAGGTAAAGTGTGGTTAGGTGAACACCATCTTGACCAGAAGTCCCCCAAGCTGCTCTTTGTCTGGTCCCTAGTTCTTTCTTGAGCATCCCCTCTCTACATCTAGCTTTCATTTTGACAGCTAAGAGCTGATCAGTAAATAATATACTGATATTTTCAGAGCCTCCTGTGTGACAGAACAAACTTTTTCCTCCTTCTTAGGCACCAGGTTGTTCAAAGGTTTCTCTCCAGGGTGCACTTTGCCCAGAGAAAAATTTCCTCATTTTAATGTCTTTGTGTTTTGGAATGGCTAAAGGCTTATAAAATCATGAAGTCTTAGTTTTAATTTAACAGTTTCTTGTTCACTCAATCTCTTTCTTCTATCTCAGGAAAAGCAAAGAAAAGCAAAACAAACAAACAAACGAACAAAAAGCGCCCACAAAAACAAAAACAACCAACCTTCCAAAAACCCCAAAACAAAATAAAACAAAAACAACAACAACAAAAAACCCACAACAAAACAAAAAACAGGCTGCAGCTTCCATGCTTTGCTTGGGGATGTCTTTACCTGGTGTCTAAATTCATAATCTAATAGTTGTACTTTCCATGTAATAGTAGGACACAATTTTGCTGAGCTTTCTGCCACTGTATAAGATAAAGACACATTGTCTTTCCATTTCCAGTGACAAACTTCCATTTCTGAGATTTTTAACAGGTGCACCGATGAACACCTCAGTTTTACCAACGGTCCATCCATGATAATCTGGGAGTTCTCTGAGCCTCTGGGATTTCTAGACCAGTTCCTCCATCTCTTGGAATCCTTATCAGCAGAGTGGTTTACCACCATGCTTCTCTCAAAGTGCTTAAAACAGTCTGGGCTCTTCTATCATGCTTGAAACATTCTTCCAGCCTCTGCTCAATGCTCAGTGCAAAGCCACTCCCTCAGTTTTAGGTAGATGTTATAGCATTTGATTCAATTTACAAAATCTGTGTTACTTTTGTTGTGGATCTTAAAATTACAGTAAATTTGGTGGCTTAAAACAACACAAATTTATTAACAATTCAGAGGTCTAAAATAGTTTGGTGGGTCTGTGTTCCTTTTGCATTCTCTAGGGAAGAATTCTTTCTTTGTCTCGCCAGCTTCCAGGGGCCTCCTACACTTTTCAGCCTATGGCCTCATGTTCCTCCACTTTTGCTTTGGGGTTCCATCTCCTTGTCTGAGTCTAATTCTTCCTTCTGCTTCCTCTTGTGAATGTTTTGTGGATACACTGTGAACCACATAGATGATCTAGAAAAGCTCCCAATGGCAAAATCATTAATGCAACCATTTCAGCAAAATTTTTCTTTGCCATGCCAGGGAGTGTATTCACATGTTTTATGATTAAGTCCACCATACTTGCAAAGTGTTATCATTTTTCATTACTTTCTACTTTTGTCTCTCTTTTAAAATTAGCAAGTCTGTGAGGAGAATATAGAAACATCTCATTCTTTATCAAAATCCACTCTAGATTTAGCATTCATGGGTGTTTCATTCCTGATCCTTTCTAGGTAGCTGCAATATGATTATTTTCCCAATCTTGTATCATTTGCGATTCAGGACTTGGCCCACACTCTACTACTTTCATGTATTCATTTATGCATACATCCCATGTTTTTTTTTAAGTATTCTATAATAATTTATTATGGTACTTAGGAAGTTTGATTCTCAATTGCCTCATGTTTAGCTCACAGAGGCCCATTTAACCTAGCTTCCATGTCCTGACATGCTCCCTATCATTCTGAAACATTTATTTCTTTCTAGCATAATACAATACTATTGGTATCTTTGAAGGATCAATTCTAGGATCCCCTGCTGATAACACTGATGTGATATCACATTTTAAAAACTAAAATATTATATATTTATATAAAATATTAAAATATTTTTATTTGCAAGCAGAGAGAGAGAGAGAGAGAGAGAGGAGAGATAGACACAGAATGGGCATGCTCAAGGCCTCCAGCCTGATGGCTTTGTAGGCAAGTGCCTTAATTGCTGAGCCATCTCTCCAGCTCTACATTGATATTTTTTGGAGGGATATAGTGCTGAGAATTGAATCAAGAGCCCTGAGCATGCTAGGCAAATACTCAATACTCTACCACTGAACTATGTCCCCAATTCCCTCTGCAGATCATAAATCTCAAGTCCAGTACACAGATGGAGTGATATTAGTATATAATCAATCCATAACCTTCAATAAGTCATTTTTAGATCACTTATAGTGCCTAACATAATATATATGTTATATAGATCATTGGCTCTATTGTTTAAGGGAGAAAAATCTCTTTACATGTTAAGAGTAAAGGGGATTTAAAAACATTTTTGGCTTTTAGTTGGAATTCTTAAATTCTATATATATAAAAACAAATCGTCCTAAAGATGCCACTTCTAGTCCTTTCCACTAGACCTATGAACTCCGAAGTTATGTCCTGGGATCCTTATTTTGGCACTTGTTACAGTTTTCTGTTCCTGGAGGCGTTCTTACCAACACAGGCTTTCCATCTTCCTTTTGGATGCTCCACACACTGAGGACTGCTGTGGCAGGAGTTCTGGGATTGCTTTTGCTTCTTCTTTAGTTACAGATACTTTGCAGGTAACATTTCTGATAACAATTCTGAAGGCAGGAGGCTTGTGTGACTTAATTTGTCGTTCTTGTAGATTTCATATTTTTGGGAGGAGGAGGGCAAGAAGGAAACTGAAAACCAAGATTTTGGGCTGGAGAGATGACTTAGCTGTTAAGGCACTTGCCTGTGAAGCCTAAGGACCTGGGTTCTATTCTACCATACCCACATAAGCCAGATGCCCAAGGTGATATGTGTCTGGAGTTTGTTTGCAGTGGTAGAAGCCCTGGTATGCCCATTCTCTCTCTCAAATAAATAAGTAAAATATTTTAAATGAACGAAGTGGTGCAATAGTGGCATGTTTGTTATGGGGTAAGCGAACTGATCTCTAATTAGACTGGAGGCCTGCTCCATAGAAGGGAATACACAGCTGGTTCTGAAAACCTAGTCAAAAGCCTATGGCAGGATAGGCCATGTGCCCTAGGTGTGTAATGCATTCTGTTGTTTGGCTAAATGCATATATTATGTTCTCCAAACTGCCCTGTAAACACTTTTCTTAATATTCATATCGTTATATTAATGCTACTCTCACCTTTGGTTAGAGAAGCTTCTCTTTTCAGATGGTGGTGACCACTGGAATGACCCAAAAGACACCATAGTGCTGAGAAGTGACGGAGGAGTGCTCAGCAGTGAAATATCTCTATCACACTTTCCAAGACTCAGGGTCCATTGCACAAGAGATGGTGAAAAGAATGTTAGAGGCAAAGAAGGGTAGGACTGCTTACAATCCAATCGTCCAGACACAAATTGTCGATATCCATGACCTTGCAGTGCCTGGTAGGATTTAGCTGTGGCTTGGCTGAAGTTGGAGGGGTAGTTTATCTCCTTTCATCTCACTACCTTCTAAAAAAGAAGGAAAGATTCTCCAACGGAGAGTGGAGTCAGTATAGTTTAAATGGCATAAGCATTAATTTAGGGAGAATTTGATGTATGTAACCCCTCTTTTAGCCAAAGACTAATGAGAACTTGACACTGGAGAGCATAATCTTTGTCTCCATAGGATTCTGATCTGGTTCCCAATCCCAGATATGGGTTCCTTTTACTCTTAGCCAATCAGAAAGCTATTGGTTACCCACCAAGGCTGTGTGCCACTATGGCACTGGCATTTACATCATGTCAGGGTGTTTACTTCTGAGTAGCTTAGACCTCTGGTTTCTCAGACAGTTGTTGGCCATTTTCCCCCAATAGCTCATGTAGAGCTTTCTAGCACTAGACAGGCTCACTGTCTGGGGACTGGCTTCCTTCTGAATTCCAGCCAAGTCTCTCTGTGGTCTGTGTCAGCAGCATATGGTGTCTTCAGCAATAGTCTTAGATTTTGCCTCAGGCAGGTACTCAAGTGCTTTGACAGAAAGCTGTCTTGATTTGGGGACCTCATAGATCTCTCTGATTAACTCAATGTGGGTAGCAACCAATCTCTGGTACTGGGAGTTATAGGTCAGAGACAGAAAAAAAAAATTCCTTTTAAGCTTAGGCTTGCCCTACTTTTCAGGAGCTCCCACCTTACTCCTTTTAAGGGTTATATCTTTTGGCTATCTCCAAGGATAAAGGTTTCTATGGTATCAGCTCATTTTGGGTTTAATTTTGCATTTGTTTCCCCCCTCATCTTTCCCTCTCCTCCCTTCCTCCAAACTCTTCCATTCCTATTGTCTGGGCCTTGGGTTGTCTATCAGGTATGACAGCAGCTCGCAGGACCAGGATAAGAACCACAGATAAGTGACACCATGCAGTGTTTGTCAGATCACTCTCTTGCTGCTGTTTTCCAGCTACTGTGCCCGAAGTGAGGTCCAGCTGCTTTGATCATGCCATCTTCTCCCCAGCCACCATGAAGCTTCTCCTAGACTATAAGCCCAAACAAAAAACTTTTGGTCAGATGCTTTATCCTAGCAATGAGAGATAACTGCAGCAATTACTGTGTATGATGACAATGCAAAAAAGTTTGTGTTGATGGACCCATAACTGGATATTAATTTTTTTAAAAAATTGCTCTAATATGTTTTTCCTGTGTGGCACCTAAGTGAGAACATCTGACTGATTTTGAAAATCTTGGGTCCTTTTGGTTGCTTCTGTTTGGTTGACTTTATTGTAAAACAAAGCTCTATTCAAAATTAATAGGAACATTAAGCTTATGGACATTTTATAAATCAATTATGGGTACTTTAATTTAAATATCAACTGTAGTCAATAGTGCTCACTTGCTTTGAGTCTGCCATGATCACAGAAAGGAGGATAACAGCACTGCCTAGGATAATCTTTCAACCTTCCTAGCAACATAAGCTCTAGCAGGTTTTGATGTGGAAAGGCACATACTTAGCCTCATTGAAGCCTGCAACAGGAAATGCAGGCTACCTAGCATCTTGTCTCCTTGGATGACACCAGTACTTAAGCTTCTCACTGCTCCGCTCATGGAACATGTGCATCTGCTGCAGCGGTCACAGTGTGCTGGCATCCTGGTGGAGAGAAACTAGGTTTCCCATCATTTTTACATTATGCTATAACACAGGCCCAAGGATCACCTGCTAACTCCCAGTTTCCCAGGAGAAGTATCATGCAGCAAATGGCTCAGAGCAAATAAGCAGATACCATATTCCTTATTTCTCTAACTCCTTTCAAGAATTACTATAAAAAGATATCAGACCAAGCCTTATATTAGCTGCTTTCTAGGACTTAGCTAAATTCTTTTTTTTTTTTTTTTTTTAAGGAAACCTAACTCAGAAACCAAAGAAAATTAAGTAGGAACACTGGGTGCCTATTTCTCATTGTAATCCCATGAGTTTTAGGCATCTGTTCTGCTCCTGGGGTCAGACACAGCAGCAGCACCATTTGGGAACAAATTTTTCTTGGAATTCTGGAGCTCTAAGCATAATTTGTTACTGGTAACTAGATAACTCTAGAGTCGGTCACATGCATATGACAATAACCTTAACTGACTTTTAAAATGAAATGGCATTTACTTGTATCTGATAAATAATTATTCTGTTATTCCTGGCCAACCAAAAAAAGTAGCTTAAAATAAATACACAATAACAAGAAAAGGAATTCACTCTGCTTAGCTCTTTGATACCACACACAGCTGACGAATTAATCAGAAGAGAAGCTCTGATGCTCCTCTGTCCTGGTTCTTTGCCCCATGCCTGACTGGGTCCTGCTGATCTCTCATTAGCGTTGATGAGCCCAGTGTGGAAAGGTACTTCACTCTTTGTTCCTGAGGGAGTTTCTTCTCCTTTGTCTTCCACTTTCAATCACCACTAATAGCTATTTTGGCACAAATTCAGAGTAGGCTCAGTTAGGAGCAGAGGAAATATTTTGCATTAACTGGATTACTTCAAGTTTTCTGGCCTGAATTGTTGCTTCAGGACAAAATGGATGGTGCTGGGAAAGACAGTTTGCCTTACTCACAGCATACAAGGACATGGCTCCTGAGATGCTAAGCCATGCTGCATCCAGCAGCCATCCCCGGATATTGTGTTTCAGGGGCTTTTTGTGTAATAATGGAAAAGACAACTGTGATAGGAATGTGTTTGCTATGAGGCTAGTGTAATGATTGATTGTTAATTGATTATGGTGGCTGGAAAAAGAAAAAAAAAAAAAGGAAAAAGCCATAAAAGTATGCCTAGAGAGATCCTCTTAGCTGTAGCATATTATGTTTGACTTTCTTTCATGCTGAATTCTTGTTGCTTTCTCAGCAGTATATTCAGGAACATGTGTCTTGTCAGTGAATATTGAACAAAACCAAGATAGGCTGGTATATTAGTTACTTGTTTTTATGACTAAGTTTTTATGACAAGAAGGAACTTAAGGGAGGAAGGCTTTATTTTGGCTAACAGTTTCAGTCCATCATGAAGGAGAAGGCAATGCAAAAAGTGGCTCCATGATGGCCAGAGTATGCAGTATAGAGCTGGGACTCTACATCATGATGGGGGAGAAAGGAGGCAGCAGAGCAGACAGGAAGTATCTGCTTTAAAAAAGCAATGAAAACTCAAGGCCCACCTTCAGTGAGGCTCCATCTCCTGAAGGTTTCACAACCTTACAAAACACAGCCACCAGCTGGGAACCAAGTGTTCAAACACATAAGACTATGGGGAATATGTAAACCATGATATTCTGCTCCTCGCTTTCAAAGGCTCATAGCCATCTTACAATGCAAAATGCATTTATTTCAACTTTAAGAGTCCTCATTCTTTTTAACAGTTCCAATACTGTTTAAAAGTCCAAAGTCCAAGCTTCTGAGGCATGAGGAACTCAACTCTAAACCCCCATGAAAAATCAAAATACAATTTACATACATATGTTCAATATACAATGACACAGAGTACAATTCCCATTTTAAAGGGTAAGAATGGGGCACAGCAGGGAAAGGTTAGACCAAAGCAATACTGAAATACAGTAGGGCTGACACTAAATCCCGCAGCTTCATTCCCAACATCTATGGCTTGTGATCAAGTCATTGGGGCTCCCATGACACTGCTCAGCCCTGTTCCTCCAGCTCTGACATCTGTAGCACTTTCTTGGACTGGCTCTATTTTGCACCTGAGCTGTGTAAATGTTCCATGATCCTGACATCTAAAACAGAGATGTCCACTGCAATTTAGGCTTTACCTTCCCAGTTCATGCCATGGCCTCTCCTGGCCTGCTTGTAGGCAATCCAACCCTGCCACATATCACCTGACCTTAGCAGCTCTCTGAAACTAACTTGGATCAAGCCTTTATGATATCTTTCTTCTTGCACCTTTCATGTCTGCACAACTGGCACCCATGAATGACACTGCCAAGTTCTGCTGCTAGACTGAGATGCAGCTGGGATCCTTGGACCACAGTTACATCAGCCCTTGTGAGCCTTCCAGGCTAGCCATGGGAAAATGCCTCCCTAAGTAGTTGTTTTCAAGCAGGAAACCCTATGGTGGCATTATCAGGCTGTCTTCTTTCAAATGAATTTGCATTTTCACAAGTAGGTGTGTTATTGCCCTCAAGGTACCTTTTTTCTTGTTCTTCTGTAGAACACAAGGTTTTTCTTTAATGATACTAATCTTTTCAGCCATTAGCTGTTTTTCACACTCTGTCTAACATCACCTGTCAGACTCAGACACTTTCTAAAATATCTTACCTTCCTCCAGGTCTGCTTCAGTTTCATAGTAGCTTCTTGTCTTTTTTTTTTTTTTTTAAACTGACAAAGTCTTTCCCAAATGAAAGCAAAGTTCTCACAGAAAAGGACCACATATCATCCTGAGTTCACAGGGGCCTTTGGCTCTGATTTCCAGTGTGTCCCTTCCTATTTGTTCATTGTCTAAGTCATTGTCTTCTGTGATTTACCAAGAGGGGAGGACAGAGGCTATGTTAGGAGTTGAAGATCTTAATAAAAAATGAATCGATTCTATAGTTTCTTTAATCAAATCCTTTCTCTAAGGCATGGTAAAATGGAATATGAGAAAATAAACTGAGAAGAGATTGAAGGGTCTGACACAGCACTTTTCAGGTCTGAACTTGGAAGGTTAGATTAACTGTGGCTTATCAAACATGTCTGGGTTTGATTCCTGGGAAAGTCATAGCTTCCAAATGCCGGGTGCTGGGTCTATGTAAGATGGTGAACTAGATGAAAAGTTCCAAGCTGACAAAAAGTTCCACGTTTCCTCTCACCCTTTAAATGCAAATGTCTCTATCTTGTATACAATTATTTTAGGCATATACATTTTAATTTCCAAGACTACTGATGTTCAAGGAAGGCACATTAGGAACCCATTCTCCTTCCATTCCTCTTGTTCTCCCTTAACACCATCCTTTTCAACTTCACTTTACCCTCAATCCTTGGTTCAAAACTGTTCAATCTGTCTCCACCTTTGGTGCTTACTGGTTTGAGGCTTGTGTGAGCTCTCAAAGGCCCAAGGCTTATCTTACAAACTTTTGTATTATTCTTTCTTTTGCCTGAAAGTTATTTCTGTTGTGATCACTAGTGCTATACCTTAACCTATTTAATCTATCAAAACTATTCCTGCCCCCACCCCTACTATGACTGGGTTTTTTAAATTTATGGCCAAAGTAGAAGGCTGATTCTGACTGTGGGCTTGGATCTTTTTTTTTTTTTTCTTTTTGTATGTATATGTGGTATGCAGGTGGATGTGTGTTCATATATGTGTGGTTGCATATGTATGTGCAGGTGCAGGTGCACACATGTGCATGAGAGTGAAGTCCAGAGGTAGGGGTCATGTGTCTTCCACAATTGCTGTCCACCTTTATTCTTGGAAACAAGGTGTCTTGTTGAACCAAGAGCTCATGGATTCAAGTGAGACTAGCTAGCCAGTGAGTCCCAGGGATTCCTCAACTCCGCTTGCCCTGCACTGAGTTAACAGGCATGCACCATAATGCCTGGCATTTTGCATGGGTTCTGGGGATCAAGACTCAATCCTCATGTTTGTGTGTCAAGAACTTGACCCATTGAGACATATTTCTAGTCCTTGGTTTTCTTTTATTTCATGTTAGTTGAAAAACTTTCTAACAGTCAGTGTGCTATTTCACAAGTTTCTAGTTTACTTAGTCTAAGCTAGTGACCCATCCCTTACTCAACTTACTAGTGTTGCTTTAAAAATTAAAGTGAATATTTCAGAATTTTTTTACAGTTTCCTTGAGCCCATCCTGTTCAACATTCTTTCTTAGACAGACTAAATTATCTCTTAAAGGTTCCTTGAGGAATGAAATAAGCATTGACTTAGATGAGATACCCCAGTACAGGTCTCTGTGGCTAGAAAGGGCTCATCATGGTTGCTGAAGGCAAATTCAACATTAACTCTAAAATTTGAGATTTAACTATAATAATTTCAGTTTTGAATGCTAGTTATAGAAATTGATGATCTAGGTTGAATATATTTAATCTGACAATTTGAGAGCCTATAAATATTTAACTTTCTGAGCTTGGTATGGTATCACAAGTAGAAAATTTCATGCTATGAAACCTTGTTCCATGCCAAAAGTCATTAAAATATTATATAAACTACCATCAGTTTATGTATTTGAAACATAAAAATTTTGTTTAGGTCTACCCTCCAGATATGTCATTATGTATATGTAAATGTTGGAAGAAAAATCTGAAACATTTATGGCTTCAAACATTTAAGATACGGGATATTCAATGGGTAATATGTAGCTGTACAATTTTATAAGCCTGAAATAAAAGATCATTTCTTTTTCCAAGATTATGCCACTAATATTTGAGAAATTTTGTTCTGTCTTGCAGATGAAGTCCATTTCTAAGAATTTCCTATATTCTTCTATAATAGTCCCTGTGTCCCCCAGCCCCAAGCCCCTGAGGTAGGGCCTCATTCTAGCCTAGGCTGAATTTTAAAAGTCATTCTCACTCTGTAGCACAGTCTGGCCTAGAATTCATGATGATCTTCCCATCTCAGCTTCTGGAATGCTGAAACTAAAGGCATGAGCCACCACATCAAGCTGCTCCCTGTCTTTTAAAACACCTGATTTAGAAAGTAGACACAACAATGATGCTCTATTTTTACTTGATAAGTTTTATCCAGGTGAGGAGTAGTGATAGGTCTTTGAGCCGGTGTGGTGATCTTACATAGACTTGTTTCTATTTCCTATTCACAGTGTGCCAAGTGAATGTCAGTGTTGGTGCTCTGCCTTCTGCTTTTTTGATGGAAAGCCTATTTTATGTTTTGGTTTTTAGGCTTTTGAGATAGGATCTCATTGCCCAGGCTCTAATCAAACTCCTAATCTTCCTGTCTCAGTCTCCAGAGGGCTGGATTACAGGCATGTTCCACCATACTCAGCTTGGAAAGCCCATTTTATGACTTTAAATGTAATCTCCAGCTGTCAGCACAGCAAAGAAATATTTTAAATGATACACACATTTTACTCACTTAAAATCTGAATTAACCATATCAGTCACATTAGGGAATTTTTTTAAGGTTTAGAGAGACTTTATTAGATTATAGATAGACCAAAGGTGCTTAAAAGAAGGGAAAAGGAGATATTACAGAGTTCCTGCCCATAAGAAGGGAGGAGAGCGGGGTAAAGCTCACCTAGAGACCCAGGCTGCAGCCTTTTCTCGATTCTGGATTGGGGCTGAGCTAACCAGCCACAATACCAGGTTCAGGTTTAATTCTTCCAGGAATCTTAGTTCCTGGAAAGAAGAACACCTTCCTAGGGAAGGGCTCTGGTTGAGTTTAATGAAAAACACATCTGGGAAGCTCCTTTCCAGGGAGGTACTCTGGTCCAGTTTAAGGAGAACTATATCTAGGGAACTCCTTTAGGCAATGAGATAAGGGGAAGCCAGATCCTTCTGTGACCTCTATCAATGTGGAGACTGCAAGAGCAGGTTCAAGGACATTCCTCACTCTTACTGTCAAGGGGCCATGTTACCCCTAAATTGCCTCATTTTCTCACCCAAAGAAGTAACCTTTCCTGTCGTTAGGGAACTGTGTCAATGATTAATCTAACTTTGAGCTGAGTGGAGTTCATTGGGTGTGGCAGTTGGGTACCTCTCCAGTGGGTCTAAGGAACTCCAAAAGTGCATTAGGATCATGTGGGAAGACAATCCTGTATAAATACATTGGGGAGAAAGAATAAAAGCAAGGAGTTAGGAGGAAGTGGGCACTGAGCAAGTTAGAGCTCTTTGGGGTTCCCATTCTTCTAGACATTTAGGCCCTGGAGGACGGTTGAGGGGACACAGGTAGATGGAGTTAGATTGCTACAGAACAATTTGAGTCCAGACTGACTGCTATTGAAAGGAGTTAAAACAAAAAAAAAGTTAACATAAAAAAAAGGTTAAAAAAAAAGTTAAAACAGCACCTGATCACACAAGGTCCAAAAATTAGCAGAGTTACTATCATTACCAGAAATGATTGCCTTAATGTGCTTTCACCATGAAGATACAGAAATCAATCTTTCTTTCTTTCTTTCTTTCTTTCTTTCTTTCTTTCTTTCTTTCTTTCTTCTTTCTTTCTCTCTCTCTCTTCTTTTTTTCTTTTTTTTCAAGGTAAGGTCTTGCTCTAGCCCAGGCTGACCTGGAATTCCCTATGTAGTCCCAGGGTGGCCCAAACTCAATTTGATCTTCTTACCTACGCTTCCCAAGTGCTGGGATTAAAGGTGTGAGCCACCATGCGCAATCCAGAAATCCATTTCTAAAGTTGTTCCCCAAATGGCACAGTGGTGTCTTACATGGTCGATACATGTTCTTGTAAGTCTTGTAAAGCAGATGAGACATTAGCAGAATTATCAAGAATATATATGCAGCATTTAACCTTGATAATGGCATAGCTGTTGCTCTGAGTAGCTGTGAGCTATCTACCTGAAGTCACATTGTTATGTGCAATTGACACTCTTATCATTTGACTTTTGGATCTAAGAAGGGGAATTCCATGCACTGTGTTGCCCAAAGCCATTAAGACATACTTATTTTCTGGTAATACTCTTCTGCTGAGTGCTTAAGGCCAAGTAGGTAGCCAAAATTAAACTCTGCATATTTTTAAGGTTGGTTCTAGCACATTAGGAGAGACTTTTAGGGATCTAGGAGCAGTTCTATGGCTCTCTCAGCATTTGACCCATCTCCTGGGATGTCAGGGTACTGCTGACAGTGTGGTTTCCCTTGGGAGCATGGAGGATCTTTCCCTCTGTATTAACTTTTCTTTTGCAGACCGTGGAGGCAAACTTTGAGTCTTCATGAATTCTCTGATTGAGAGAGCAGCTGACTTTTTAGAACTGTAGAATCCTTTAGAAGTATTTTGTCATCTCTTGGGGCCTGACTGACCTGAGAGGGACCAAAATATTAGTTACTTTTTTTAGTTCTGGTGTCTCCAGTTGGCTTTGGCTTTGGCTTCTACATATGATTAGTAAGCACTCAGGAGTTATACCAGTTTTGAACAAAAGCATGAATATATAAGTACAGGCAAAACATGGTGGCAGCCAAATCTTCCAATCTAGGTTTTATTAGTAATAAACCTGCTATTTTGATTTTCCTTATCTAACACTAATTTATGTCTCTCATTTTGTTCCATGTTCAAGGAAGAATAAAGGATCATGAGCCTCTTAAAACATTACCACACATAGTGCTAATGTTGGTTCATGAACTTTTATTCAGTTAACCAATGGCATTTTAGGGGAATACTGTACAAATGACCTTTGTAGGATGATTTGAGAATAACTGGAAGAGCTTCAAAAAATATTTTTGTTTATAAAATATCTCATGGGCTGCATACCATCATCAAAGTTTGTTCCCTTGGAGTGCGCTTCTATAATTCTCTTCAGGAAAGAAGAATCATAAGAAGGGATTAAAAGTTTTGAGTAACATAGTTTTCTGAGCACCATAAATTCTTTACTTTCACTTGAATGAGAGAGAGAAGCCTTTAAGCTGGGAGCATGAGTGTGCTTGGAAGGCAGAGGCATGGAGAAAGGAGTGAATCTGGGGATTAAATGGAGCCTGATGCCTGGTCAGTAAAATGAACTTGGTCTGTAGTCAGAAGAAAATCTCATACAATAACTATTGGTGGGATAAATAAATGAACATTCTTACTGGTCTGTTTAATGGAAATACAAATACCTAGCACATTGCTGTTGAATCATGTGCAGTCATTGGTTTGAAAGCATGCCTGTATTTTTCTTGTCTTGCTGCAGGTGAAAAGAGAAGTTGGCCCATTCATATGACATCTGATTTGTGAAATCTTTACTTGCCTTTATAACACTTATAAATAGATGGAAAGCTAGATTTACATTGTCACGAGGGTGACTGTATATTTTCAATATTGATATAGTATAAGTACATCATTATGCTTCGAATATTTATTTGCAATGGAAAATAAAAAACATTTTAGACAAGATCCTTAAGTCATGGAATAAAGACTTTTGTTAAGTAACAGTTATGTATGTCTACACATTTAATATTAAAAGTGATCCTACTGATGTGAGAACCAACACTGGAATATAGTTAATAAACTCTTGGGCCTTATTTCATCAATAAAATAATATTCAATGTGTGTATTGTTTTAAATGATGCATTGACATTAGCTAGAGCTTATGGCCAGAGTGGTTAAATTGCTTATGAGTTCCAAACCACTGAAGCAAGGCTAACAACTGGATCTGTCAGTCTATCAGGTTTTGTTTTGACATTTATGGATAATGAAAGCATCAAGTATATCATGGAATGTCTTATTTTTGATTCCAAAGTGAATTCACATGTCTTTTATCTGAAAAAAGTGAGCTGCATAAAAATCTACTATTTCTAAGTGTGCAGCACAATGAGGCCCTGGTTAGAGAGTATGGGCACATTGTCAGAAAGTTAATATAGAGATTTACCTTGGGGCTGTGTGACAAACTTAAGTCTGAAAAGGGGAGGAAGAGGAGTGTTAAGAGGGCAGGGGATAGAATAATAAATGCTTCATGCTTTGTCCATTTTGTAATTTTAAGTTATATTCCATACTGTGGAATTATTCTAGTTGATTATAATTTGAGGTAAATTTTTTTGAGAAAATCTTATAATTATGGCTAAGTATGCTGAGCCTGCCATATTTAGTTGGTAAATCTTTTAAAATATCTAAATGGATTTGCTGGCAATAAATGCCTTTTAGCCTAACTCAGCCTATGCATTGATTTAATTAAGGTCAATTTATCACAACAGTATTCGGTCTGCGACCCAGACCGAAAGCCTTGGGGAAATTAGAAAGGGCAGGCAGTGATGTCTGGGGTCAGAAACTTCCAGACCAGCCAGTGTGACATTTCCAGAATTCCAGACCAGGGTAGAGAGCTGTCAGTATTGAGGATCAGTATGGTTTCCTTCAGCCTATAAGAATGCATTCAATGACAACCAGCATCCAATATCCCTTTACATCAAAGAAGAGCTGACAGAATTCACCTGTGAGGATGAGCACCCAACATGTGTTGGGGTCCCCCCCAAGGCCAGCTCAGGAGGGACGATAGGGTCTCTGCCGAATTGGGGTGAGCAGCGCGGAGTCACGACACAGACTCCAGGAGTTGGGTGAGAGCGGAGCGAGAATCCACAAACTCATTTATTCAGGAAGTGCACATGGGTTTTAAGGGGCTGTTAATCCTTGTATGGGGTGGTCCCCTTTTGGTGACCAATGACAGCTTGTCTCTAGACAGGACATCTCGTAGTAGGCTTCTCGCGAGCATGGGGCTGTAACTGTTGTCACATCGAGCCTGTGCAAAACGCCATTTTTACAGAAGCCACTTCCTGTTGTCTTCTGCCATGTGGTCTGGCTAGGACCAGGCCTGTATTGTGCCACACATATCCTCCTTTTTGTTTTTATTATTGGCAACCCTGAGAGGTATGGTTTATTGCCAAGCCATTGTTGAATCCAGGCCCCAAGGGATCATCATACGTGACAGTGCCTGTCTTAGGTTGTTCCATCTCATGGAGCCTTACCCGTCATGGGCCAAATGCCACCTAGGTGAGAAAACCCAAGGGGGATGGCCTGGTATGGCTTTTGGAAAGCCATGGTTGAACCCAGGCCCCAAGGGATCATCACATGTGACAGTGCCTGTCTTAGGTTGCCCCATCTCATGGAATCTTACCCGTCATGGGCTGGCTGCCATCCTGGTGAGAAAACCCGAGGGGTATGGCCTGGTATGGCTTTTAGCATGAGGTCTGGCTAGGGGCTAGACCTGTATTGTACCATACATATGAGGCTGTTGCCTAGGAGGCATGGAAGGGCCAAGTGGGTGTGGCTCTGTGGCATGTGAACAGTCCCAGCAAGCGAGAATCAACTAGAGAGCCTGAAGAGGACTGGGGTAGGACGGGTTGCTGGGTGAGTTCACCCTAGCGTCATAGTCAGTAGCATTGAATGTCCTTAATGGTGGCTCAATGTAATCAAAGGAGTTGGAAAGGAATTTATAGGTAGGTGTGGGGGGGGTAAGTTTAAAGTCCCATATGTAGTCTGAGGGGTCTGGCATCATCTTCTTCAGCAAGGCTGGTCTCTGAGTCAGTAGCTGGTGGAGGGAAATAAGTTTAAAGTCCTGTATGTAGTCTGAGGGGTCTGGCATCATCCTCTTCAGCAAGGCTGGTCGCTGAGTCAGTGGCCGGTGGGGGGAAATAAGTTTAAAGTCCCATATGTAGTGTGAGGGGTCTGGCATCATCCTGTTCAGTAAGGCTGGTCGCTGAGTCAGTGGCTGGACGGACATTTCTGGCAGGAATCCAAACTGGGATCTGTGAAGTTTCTGGAAAGACACAAGCATACCCTCGGCCCTGCGTTAAAAGAGGGTGGGGCCCCTTCCAAATATTAGTAAGAGGATCTTTCCAGCGGACTAAAGGTAAGGGTGTTGTGGTTGGTTGGGATCTCCAATGTTTGTAGGCTGGGGAGAGTCTTGCCTCATCAAAGGTGAGAAAATTGAGGGTGAAAAGAGCTTCCACTAGGGCCAAGTGGGGGTCCTTGGGCGACATAGTGGACTTTTGTTTTATAATTAGTTCCTTTAGGGTCCGGTTTGTTCTTTCCACGATGGCCTGTCCTTGTGGGTTGTAGGGGACCCCAAGGGAGTGTTTTATTCCCCAAGAATCCATGAAGGATGTGAATTGGGCAGATGTGTATGCAGGGCCATTGTCTGTTTTAATTGACCAGGGCACGCCCATGACTAACATAGCGGTTTTTGTTGCCTTAATAACATGGGATGCCTTTTCCCCAGAGAGCAATAGCAAAAGTAAGCTTAGAGTAAGTGTCTACAATGACATGGACATATTTGAGGTTACCAAAGGAAGGTATGTGGGTAACATCCATCTGCCAGATAGAATTTGGGGTAAGGCCTCTAGGATTGACTCCTTGAGGCTGTAGGGGGGGTCCAGGGGGGTACATGCCTTACAAGTATGGGTTAAATGCTTGAATTGGCCAAGCGAGAGCTCAGGATATAGGGTCTGTATAAGGTCCTGTGCCAAGGAGTATGTCCAAGGTAATTGGAATTTCATCCCTAAGATTTTGGCGGGCCTGGGATTCAGCCAGGTCACTATAGGCGGGATGGCCCATTGTAAGAGGACTTGTTCAAAGTAAGCAGAATCAACACCGGATTCCTGGGCCGCCTTACGGAGCCCTACATTAACAGGGAAGGCGGAGAAGGGGTGTGTCAGGGAACCAGCAGTCACCTGGGTGTGTCCAGGACTGAGCTGGGGGAGGTCCTTGGAAGGGTAATGAGGGGGAGGGGTGGTTGCCAGTGTGGCTGTAGCAGGAGGGGGTTGTGGTGGTGGTCTATTGTAATGTAAAAGTTTGACTTCCTCCTCATCCGAGTTACCGTAAGAGGGGGCTGGGAGGAACGAACTTTGAAGAGCCATTTTAGGATCCTCCTTACAGCGTTCTTTATGGGCAGAAATGATGTTCTCCACGGTGGAGTCTTTAAGGCCGGCAATTATGGCAAGAAGGATAAGAATCCATGGGGCTAAAACAAGAGTTTCATCCCAAAAGCTATGGAGGTCTTTTTGTTTTAATTTTAAGCCACATTGTAGAAGGAGGGCCTTAAGAGCTTGCAATTGAGGCATCCTCTGGTGGGGAGGGAGGTTGCCCATTGTCGCGTGGTGTTGTTTGATGGGGGGCTGGTCTGGGACACTCCTGAATCAAAGAGACTGAGAAAATAACCCAGATCAAAGACGATAGACCAGAGGATAATCATGCAAACCACAAGTCCTAATGCTGGGGCCAGCTGAGACATACGGATAGATTGTTTAGGACCCACATGTCTTGTGCTTAGTGGGGGGAGGGTCCAACACAGGCTTAGGGCCATGCTGCAGTGTGTGCCTTACTGGGGGGGGGGAATGGGAGGACAAACAAAGGAAGGGGGGAAGGGGCTGCCTGCTCACCCACAGGCAACCGTTAGCCGTTTTTCTCTCACCAATGAAGAACTGGGCGCTTTGCTCGTCAGACTTTCAAGGACGAGGCATCGCCGACGGGGCTACTCACCAAGGGGGCTTCTCGAAGAACTGGGCATTTTGCCAAACGCTGAGGGGCTGCTCACCGGCTCACGGGACGTTCAACGGGGCATCTCGCCAGATGCCGATGGGGCAGGGGGTCACGGATGGGGTGTCTTGCTAACACCGACATCGGGGCAGAGGGTCCCTGTTCAGGCGCCAGATGTTGGGGTCCCCCCCAAGGCCAGCTCAGGAGGGACGATAGGGTCTCTGCCGAATTGGGGTGAGCAGCGCGGAGTCACGACACAGACTCCGGGAGTTGGGTGAGAGTGGAAGCGAGAATCCACAAACTCATTTATTCAGGAAGTGCACATGGGTTTTAAGGGGCTGTTAATCCTTGTATGGGGTGGTCCCCTTTTGGTGACCAATGACAGCTTGTCTCTAGACAGGACATCTCGTAGTAGGCTTCTCGCGAGCATGGGGCTGTAACTGTTGTCACATTGAGCCTGTGCAAAATGCCATTTTTACAGAAGCCACTTCCTGTTGTCTTCTGCCATGTGGTCTGGCTAGGACCAGGCCTGTATTGTGCCACAAACATGCATCTTAAAGTTTCTGGTTGTTTACTGCTCCAGTCATGCACAGTGAAGAGCAATAGTTACATAGGTATGATCTGCTTACTCACCCACCCCAGATTTAGAAAATCACTATCACTTCTGTGGGTGATGGCAAATGTCTGGATTTCTCTAATGGAGATTAAATCACCAGAAGGTCAGATGCTTATTAAATAACAGAAACATACATGTAACTTATTATTTCAAATATCATTGTAAATCTATACCTGAAGTAAAAGACATATCTCATCACTCTGGCATTTGCTGTAAAAGTGTTGTGAACTTCCACATAAGAAATTTCTTTAAAAGTTTTGTTTTTCTTGAAGCTTTCCACTAAAAATTGTATAAATAGTTGATTCTTTTTGAGCTCAGGCTAACAGGAAGCACACAGCATAGTTGAAAGCTGATGATACTTAAATGATTTTCTTTGCATTTTTTTTTTGTATTTTAATATATTTTGTTTCATAGTATTTTTTACAGTGTGTGTTTTATATATTTATTTGCAAGGAGACAGGCAGAGAGGGGGGAGGGGGAAATGGGCACACCAGTGCATTGCAGCTTAACTCCAGATGCATTTGCCACTATATAAATCTGGCTTTACATGGGTACAGGGGACTTGAACCTGGGTCGTTGGGCTTCGCAGGCAAGCACCTTAAATACTGAGCCATTTCTTCAGCCCTGTAGTGGCTATTTTTTTGGCCAAAAGACTACATGTGTAGTTTCTGATAACTTTACTTTGATTATAGTATAGTCAAAAGAGCATGATCTTATGAAATGTTTGCAAATAGGTGAGAAGAAAATATAAATACACAAAGTGAAAGAAAATCTAATATAAGAAGTTATCAAGTAGCCCATTTGCAGGGCATTGGACAAGAGAATAGTGGAGACCCACATGCTATATATCTAAGCACTTATGTCTAATAAATCTAAGTATATATACAAGTATATACATATGTATACACATATATTTTCTAATTTTACAGATACACTTTCATGACAGCAAAACAAGTATCTGTACTTGCACATTCAGAAGGTATCAGAGAACGAAGTTACTGGTTATTCACTGCACAATGGTGACCTCAGAGAGGTCTCAGGAATGTGAGAAGACAATTATGGAGCCTCTTCACTTCAACTCTGTTGTTTGAAAGCTCTCACTAACTGCTTATGCAGTTGAAGTAATATGATCTGAAGTGGAAATAGTTTTCCCAAATGGCTAAAGGAGACTGTATTCGAAGGTTTTACAGAGGTTCCTGGTTTATGAACAACATTCTCTCTACCTCCTCTGCTTCTGCACCTCCAATAATTCTTTCTACCTTTCTCTACTCTCTCCCTGCCTCAGATGCAGGACTTCTCTATTCCAGTGTAGTTGGTGTCACTATCTTTTGGAAAGTCATTCTCTTTTGCCTACTGTTGCTGGGAAGTCCTGAGGTGGTGAGAAATCCTTTCCTTGTGGCTCCAAGCTAGAGAATCACAGCCCGCTTGCCTCTGGTTCACAGCCTTTTACCTAGGTCAAGATGGCTTTTGGACTGAGAAGGCTGCAAGTGAGTGAACTGGCAGAACTTCATATTTTCTCCTTAATAGAACTCAAAGCAGTAGATATGGTTGCTCTCATTATTTAACAGAGTGAAATACAGTCTATGTAGACTTTGCATAGCTAAAACTTCCTCAAAGCATTTGATCATTTATGATTTAGGCACTGCAGGGTAAGTGGGAAACAAAACCCAATATTTCAAAATAGCACAGCAAGTAGGAATATCGGAGCAATCCAATTCTTTGTTTCAGCAAAGACACCTGTCCCACCAAAGTAATGCAAAAAATGGGAGGTGGAAGAAATTTTCTTGTGGATGAATCTCCCTAACAAAACTCCTTTGTTTCATTCTAATTTTAAGAACACAGAAATTAAATTCCTTGATTAATGTGGGTAACACTTGTTTGGTTAAGGTATAACAAAATCTCCTTCTGTCAAGTAAATGTCTGCACAAGCTGTCCACTAGTTCTATCATTTATGTTCAGGGGAAATGGACCAATTTTCCTAAAGTGCTCCTTTCAGAATGAAATCGACACCCGGGTACCAAGTGAGCATGCAGCTGCTGCCTACCACACTTATTTTCTGCTGCAGCATGGACTGATGAGGCTGACTTAATTATATACTAATTACTCTAGCCATGTTAGCTAGCATTTCATTCATTAAAGATATATTTGAAAAGTACTAAGTGAACAACCCTAGTGCAATGAGACAAAGATGCCTTCTCTGTGAGTACAAACCTATATTCCACCATACTCTGTGGACAGAGTCTGGGATGCATAATGTGGATCCATCTCCATTAACTACCCCTTCACTCAGCCCCATAACATAATTAACATTGCAGGTCTCATGGCTCTTTTTAAGGGAATTAGAAGCCATGAGTCATCTGGGCATCACTGGAACAGGCTCTCTGAATGTGAAATGACTCAATCTCTAAGATGGTTATCTGGCAGCATTCCGAGATACAGAGACCTGAAAGCAGACAGGCACTTAATCTGATTTATGTCCTCTTAAAATATTCTTCAAACCTGACTAAACATTGTTCTCGTAAAAAAGATCAAGGATTATTTTAAGAATCGATTGTGGTCTTAGCTCTTTTAGCTTTGTTATTGATTCCTTTTAAGTAATTGCATTTAATTTGGAAACCTATGGACAAAGAAACTGAGGAAGAGATATGACTATGTCAATGAAAATAAGACTGCATGTGGAACAAAAACAATATTAAAAATAGATGTCCTTATTGAATAGATATGTGATTGTTCTACTTCAGGCTTCTTAATGTCAAAGTTTGGTTTATTGGTGTATATAAAGATATTTTCACTGCAGCTTTAGTAACATTGAAAAGAAAAATTTAACAGATGTCACAATGTCATAATGATTATTGAAGTTAGATCAGCAAAGTGGTAATCTTTCAGAGTGGAAAGTAGGCTTAAGTGGTAAGATTGCTTTGTTGTTTGCTTTTTTTTTTTGTTGTTGTTTTATTGTTGTTGAGACAGATTGTTACTATGTAGCCAAGACTGTGTTTGAACTTGTGATCCTCCTGCCTAAGCCTCTATGTGCTGGGACTACAGGCCTGTGCCACCATTCCCTGCTCAAGTATTGCTTCTAATATTTAAAATATTTCTAATGTAGTAGAGAAAAATTCCTTTGCTTTGGATTTCTTTTTACTTCCCTTTTTACTTCCCTCCAAATTGAAGAAATACACTATAGCAGTAGATTGGCTTAGAATTGATTTTGGTAGAATAGGGTGAAGTTTTACAACACTCAAATAGAGGTGAAAATGAACAAAATAGCAGAATCTTCATATTTCATTGGAAGTGGTGAAGCTACTCTGGATTTCTCTTTCAGCATTAACACTTCTTTCACTATTTATTAAGATTTGTAGTACAGGCTGAGGAGATGGCTCAGCAGGTAAGAAGATCTAAGTTTGATCGTCAGCCTCCATGTAAACACCTGGGTATGACCACAGACCTGTAACCTCAGCACGGAAGTTGGGGAGACAGGAGGAAGGACTGCTAGGACTTTTCAAAAATCCATGAATGAGAGATTCTGTCTCAAGAAAATAAGGCAGAAGAGTGAGAGAGGACACTTGATGTTCTTGTTTGGCCTCCACACACATGTGTATGGGACATGTGCATCTGCACATACATGTGCATACACATGATTACACACACCAAATACTATGCATACACAAAGATACATAGTAGAGTTTAGTTTGTAAATTGATTTCCTTGCATTTATGCTTTGTTTTGTCTCTTTTTGATCTCTCCCTCTCTCTGTGTGTGTACAATGTGTGTGCATGTGTATGTTCATGTGTGTAAGTGCCACAGTGTGTATGTGGAGGTCAGAGGACTACCTTGTGTTTTGGTCCTCATCTTTACCCTGATTGAAGCAGGGTTGCTGGTACTATCTAGCCAGTAAGATTCTGGGGACTTTCCTGATTCTGGTTCTGCAGGTGCACTGGGATTACAGACCTGTACCACTGTAGCTGGATTAATGTAGGTTTTAAGAATACGAAGCCAGGTTATTCTGTTTGCATCACAAGAACTTTTACCCACTGAGTCATCTCCCCAGCCTCAGATTATGATTTCATGCTGAATAGGGTCTTACAACTCCATAGCCATGCATTGATGACCTATCATGTGCCACTTTCCTCTTTTCCCCTATGGAGGCTCATCTGAAGTTCATGGCATAAGTTTTGACTCCTTTGTCTCCATGACACTGTGGGAGACTTGTTACCTGGATATAGGAGATGCAGAAAGAACTAACAAAGGTTTTTTTGTTGTTGTTGTTGTTGTTGTTGTTTTGTTTTTTAATTTCTTTCTTTATCAGAGAGAGAAAGTCAAGACAGAGGCAGAAACAGAGACAAGTGAGACACATAGTATGGCACACCAGGGTCTCTAGCCACTGCAAACGAACCCAGATGTATGTACCACTTTGTGCATTTGTCTTTATGTTGGTACTGGGGAATTTAACCCTGGGCCAGAAGGCTTTGCAAGCAAATTTAAACACTGAGATATCTCCTCAGCCCAACACAATGCTGTCAACAATCTTTCTTTTTAAAAAAAAATATTATGGACATACTTAGTATGGATACATCATGAGTTGGTACCATCGTTTCTGTTGTCCCTTCCCCCATTCTGTTGGGGGCCTTCCTCAGTGGGGTTTCAGGTATTCCCCATGGAGTTGTGGATTATGTATTAGAAGAGCATCAGTCAGTTGTGTGGAAGAGGCAATGCCTTTGGGCATGATGTTCCAACCTGTGGCTCTTATAATCTTTCTGCCCTCCCTCTTCTGCAAAATTTCCTGAGCAGTTGTGGGTGTATTTTAAGTTTACTTCAGTGATGGGCTCTTAGGAGCCTCTGGATCTCTGCTTTGGTAGGTATTGAGTATCCTCAGCATCTGTCACCTTCACCTTGGTGCTGATCGTGAGGCTCACCATTGAAGCTGAATTCTTGCTCATCTCCTCAATTCCTCTGTGGTTTCAGCTGGGGCTTGGCTGAAGTGCAAGGGGTGTTTTATCTTATCAGGTCTCATTACCTTCTGAAAAAGAAAAACCGATTTTCCAATGGAGAGTGAAGTCAGCACAGGTTAAATTGTATAAGAGCATAATCTTTTTTTTTTTTTTTTTTTTTTTTTTTTTTTTTTTTTTGGTTTTGCGAGGTAGGGTCTCACTCTGGTCCAGGCTGACCTGGAATTAACTATGTAGTCTCAGGGTGGCCTTGAACTCTCGGCGATCCTCCTACCTCTGCCTCCCGAGTGCTGGGATTAAAGGCGTGCACCACCACGCCCCGCTAAGAGCATAATCTTTGTCTCCATAGGATTCTAGTTTGGTTCACACATCCAGATATGGGTTTCTTTCCACTGAGCAGAGTTCTTAGCTAATCAGAAAGCTATTGGTTACTCACCAAGGCTCTGTGCCACTATCACACTTGTATGTACATCTTGTCAGGGTGCTTGCTTCTGAGTAGCTTAGACCTCTGGTTGGTCAGACCATTTTTGGCTACTTTCCCCCAGTAGCTCATGTAGCCCTTTCCAGCACTAGATGTACTAACTGTCTGGGGTCTGGCTCTCTTCTGGGTTTATCAATCTTGTTTATCCTTTCAAAGAACCAACTCTATGTTTCATTGATTCTTTGTATTTTTTTTTTTTGGTTTCCATTTCATTAATTTTTGCCCTAACCTTTATCATTTCTTCCCTTCTTCTGATGTTTGGTTTGCTTTGTTCTTTTTTTTTCCCAAGGTCTTAAGGTGAAGCATTAAATTGTTTACTTGTGAACTCTCTAATTTTTTAATATAGGCACTTAGAGCTATAAATTTCCCTGTTAGGACTGCCTTCATTGTAAACTAGGAGTTTACGATGCCAATCCAACTGTAGAAGCAATCCTAGGTGTTGAGTTTACTTGCTATTTAAGTATTCTAGTGGGTTTGGATAGAGAAATTTATTTGCAAAATTCTAAAATTCAACCGAGTGATAAACATATTCAATAAAAACCAGCACAGAGTATGTGAGTGTGGAGATTAAAACAGATAATTTATAAAGCCAAAATCCCTAAGGGTGTGTGTTCCCTACACCCTTAATCCTGTCAGCTGGGAGGTTGAGATTTCTATTCTGAAATGGGTTCCAGGTCAGCCTGGGTCTGAATCAGACCCTACTGCCAATAATGACAGAAGAAAAAGAAAGACAAAGGCCTTATATAAATCTGAAAACATCAATGGCAACAATAGTCAATCCCCAAATACAATTTAATTGAGAATGGTAAAGCTAACCATGAATTTGTAACCCATAACCTGCCCTAACATGGAAAGAGAGATTAGCACTTCCAGTGCAGGCCTATGTACCTGTTTTTTTTTTTTTTTTTTTTTTTTTTTCAGTTGGTCTCATTACCTTTTGGGGTGGCTTTCTCTGTCACCAATGCTGAGTGCCCACCTTGATCTGAATAGCTGTGCTAGATGCCCTGCCACGGGGTGGGGGGTGGGTTCTAAAGGCTAAGTGTGTGAGTGGATCTGCATAGATTGGGGCCATAAGTGCCTTGGCAGGATTCTGGTGCTTTCTTCCTTTCTGGTAGAACTTGGTCCCTTCTGCTTCTCTGCTGTGGCCGAGAAAAACCTATACACCTTCACTTTTCTGGAGAAGAGTATATTTTGCTCTGTGTTCAGCCATTTCACCACTGATTTTTCCAGTGTGTATTTATTAAGCTTTGGCTTGTTTACAGCACTGTGCTTGTGGTGTGGTGGTTTGAATAAGATGCCCCCATAAACTTATGTGTTTTGAATGCTTGGTCCCCAGTTGGTGGTAATTTGGGAGATGGAGCCTTGCTGGAGTAGGTGTGTTGTCAGGGTGGACCTAGGTGTTATAGCCAATTACTGATTTCCAGAGCTCAGCTCACTCTTCTGCTACTGTTCTCCACCTGCTGTGGCAGAAGTGATGATGTCCAGCCTCTTCTGCTCATGCCATGCTTTCCTCTGCCATCATGAAGCTTTTCCTTGTCACTGTAAGTCAAAATAGAAACTTTCCTCCTATCAGTTGTTTTTGGTTGCATACTTTGTCCCAGCAACAAGAAGGTAACTGCAATAGTAGTTTCTGTCTTTCCTTGGGGAATGTACGATGTTTATAGACTAAATAGACACAGGCGGACTCGCTATCATAAAGCATCAAAAGGTAAATCTGATGGAGGGATTAGATTGAATAAGTATGCAGATGAAATTTAAGAGAAAGGAACAGTTATTATGGGTAAGGCTAGCTGAAGAAATGATCACACACATTTTAATATATTAAATACTGAATTGATTAATAATACTGAGGAAACTGGGATTAGTTAAGATATTCTCAGCTAAGGCTAGGTGATGGTATAATAATGATTAATAAAATTATGACTCTTAACTCTTAGATTACTTACTTCTCCTTCTCATACTCTTCTTCCTCCACTCTAATTTCTTCTTTCTGTTTAGAATTTAATCAACACTTGTTGGATTATAGGGAGTTAAACTAAACTAAGGTAGAATCTAAGTACCTTAATGGGATAAAGTAGAGTCCCTGTAGGTAAGAAAGCTTTATTTTCTTCTTTGACACTTTTTGGAAACCAAGATAACATTTCCCTTCCCTTTATTAGGAACTGTACATCTTGCCAAATAGTAGTAATTGTTCTTTTTCTTTTCTTCTTTTAGCAAAACCTAATAACACATTTGAGGATGGAGCAGTGGTATATAAAATTCAATTTTCACAAATATACTAGACCAAAGACACAAACTATTGAGCATATAAGAATTGTTTATTATTCATCAAGAAAAGTAAAATGGGCAATAATTCATAATATTTTGTAACCTATATCATTTTATTTATAAGGCTAGCTAGTTAATATTACTTATAGTTACTATTATCCACTACTATTATGCTTATTTTAAAAAAATATTTTATTTTATTTACTTATGAGAGAGAGAGGCAGATAGAGAAAATGGCACATCAGGGCCTCTAGCCACTGCAAACGAACCCCAGATGTATGCGCCACTTTGTGCATCTAATTTGTGTGGGTTTTGAGGAACTGAACCTGGATCCTTAGGCTTTGTGGGCAAGCACCTTAATTGCTAAGCCATCTCTCCAGCCCTATTATTTTTAAAATATTTATTATTTGAAAGGGAGGGAGGAAGGGAGGGACAGAGAGAGAGAGAGAGAGAGAGAGAGCACACCAAGGCCTCTTGTCACTGCAAGTAAACTCCAGAGGCATGTACTACTTTGTGCATATAGCTTTATATGGGTACAAGCTGTCAGGCTTTGCAAGCAAGTGCCCTTAACTGCTGATCCATCTTCCCAGCTCTACTATTAGACTTCTGTTGAGAATTGTCAACGCCATTGTTGAAGTACCATAGTTTTGATCTAGGATATCCTCCAGAGGTTCCTGTATTGAAGGCTTGATGCAATTAGAAGTGACGGGACTTTGAAAACTTTAAACTTAGTGGGTCTTCAGTCATTGGTCTGTACTTACAAAGAGATTGTGAGACCCACTATTTCACATGCTTATTGGCCATGAGATAAATAATTTTGCCTGATGTTGCAGTCGGGTTTCCATTGCTGGTGGAAATCACCTGACCAAGAGCAGATTTTGGGAAAAAAAAGGGTTTATTTTGGCTTACAAACTTGAGGGAAAGTTCCATGATGGCAGGGGAAAGTGATGGCATGAGCAGAGGATGGACATCACCACCTGGCCAACATAAGGTGAACAATAGCAGCAGGAGAGTGTGCCAAACACTAGCAAGGGGATACTGGCTACAATACCCATAAACCTGCCCCCAACATTATACTGCCTACAGGAGGCATTAATTCCCAAATCTCCATCAGCTGGGAACCTAGCATTCAGAACACCTAAGTTTATGAGAGACACCTGAATCAAACCACCACACCTGCCATTATGAGATGCTGCAGATCCCAACACAATAGAACCAACTGATCATAGGCTGAAATCTGAAAAACTGAGCCACAATAAACTTTTCTTTTTTATAAGTTGGTTATCACAGATATTTGTTATAGTCACAAAAAAACTAACTAATATGGAATTTAAGTTAAGATTATGGTATAAGCTCTTGAGAAAGCAGTTCAGAAAAGATAGTGAAAAATAGTTAAAGGGATTAAAATACAATACTAGAAAGTAAAAGAGTAACAGAGAAAATAAAAGAATACAGGGCATATAAAATATGAGGTAGATTAAATCTACTTACAATTATAGTAAATGTGAGTAGATTAAGTAACTCAACAAAAAAGCAAGAATTGGGAAAATAGATAAAAATTAATTATATACTGTCTATACAAGGATCATATTAGTTTCAAAGATGTACACTGGCATAAAATAAATAGATGGAAAAGCTATACCATTTGATCTTCATCCATAAGAAAGCTTGGAATATTAATCTCAGATAACATAGACTTTCAGATATTTAATATATGATTTAACATAATTCAATAATAGTGTTACAAATGTTGTACAACATTGTGAACTTTGCAAACCCTATATCACTTGAAATAAACAGACACCAAAGTCTCATGTTATTTTCTTCTACTCCATGAAATATCCTTGTATGGCAGCTATAAAGACAGAACAGATTGCTGGTTGTCTGCAGTCTGAGGAAGCAAGGAAATAGAAGTAATTACTCAGTGAGTATAGGATTTTATTTTGAGGTGATAAACATATTTTGGAACTAAGCAGATGTAATGCTTGTACAACATTGTGAATATGTTAATTGCTATTGAATTGTTCATTTTAATATGAATAGTTTTATGTTACACAAATTTCAGCTCAATTTAAAATGATAAAGATACTGATTTTTGTAAAGAAGCAGGTGGGCACTTGAGAAGACATAGTAAGATACCTCCCAGTGAGTTCTTGGTCAGGGAGGCCCCCAGAACCTTCAAAATAATATAAAAGTTATTCCGAATGTTCTTGGTTTCCCACCAAAACTAGATGGTAAGACCTTATTGTTGAAGACACCACTTGCTTCAGTTGCAGGGCTCTGAGAATCAAGTTGGAACTAAGCTGGAAGCTTCCCTTTCTGGGTAACTGTCATAGTGCTAGAAGTTGTCATACAGGATGCTAGGGGAAAAAGTCATCAGCAGTCTTACCCAGTAGTGAACCTGGTGAGCTACACAACCAATCACCTAGTTGGATAGCCCTTTTTCAACAGTGGCATAACTGTTATGGGGGTAACCAATTGCTCTTTTAAAAATATTAATTTATCTATGGGGGAGGGAGAGCATGGGCACGCCAGGGCCTCTTGCCACTGCAAACGAATTCCAGAATTCAAGCATGTGCATCTGGCTTTACATGGGTACTGGGGAATTTAACCTGGATCCTTTGGCTTTGCTGGCAAGAACCTTAATCACTAAGCCATCTCTCCAGCCCAACCAATTCCTCTTTGGTTAAATGTGAGGCCCACTCCATGGGACAGAATTCAAGTCTGATAGATACTAAAAAGCCTGGTTAAACACTTAGGGCTGGGGAGGTCTTAGACCCCAAGAAGGAAGCTACTACTGTTGTTTGGCTTAACAAATCTGTTCTATGCCCATCAAATTTCTCTCTAAACACATTTTTATGCCTATAGTTCCATTTTTACCTTGGGCCAGGGAAGGTTTAATTTTCAGGTGGTTGTGACTACTGAGGAGACTCAAAATTCATGCAAGAGCTGAGAATAGTTGGCTGTGGAGTAATCAACTCTAAACAAGACAGCTGTATCACCCACTCCATGGCTCAGGAAAAGTGCAGAAAAGAAAGTAGAAAGAACTTAAGAGCCAGAGCAAATAGCTATGAGCTTGGTATATACCAACCTACACATTGTGAAATAGTACCAAAGCTGGATTATTGTTTTAGAGCATATTTTTAAAATACAAAATATATAATTAACATTTTTCTGTTAAATTAGTGCTTCTAGAATATTATTTTTAAACAACAGAGCCATATTCCATTGCATTCACAGTACATTTACTCAAGTAATCTGTCATATATGTTTTGGTTATTTTCTTGGATTTCTGTAGGCAATGTAAACATTAATTTCACTGCTGAAATAGTTTTAGAATAGAAACATGTTTTGAAGGATTTGACCAGAGTGGATGGCTTTTGAATACTTTTTTCATTAACAGGACAGTACTTATCCTTGTGTGATGGCACACAGCTGAAATCCAATCACTTGGACAGCAGAGGTAGGTGGATTTTGAAAGAACAGCCTGGTCTATATAGAAATTTCTAGGCAAATGTGGGCTACCCAGTACAATTCTGTCTCATAAATAAATAAATAAATAAACAAACAAAGAAATAAATATATTTACTTCAAGTTTTTTTCAACTCTCTCTTAGGGTACATTTCTCCTTAAAAGCATCATTTCTTCCTTCCAGTGGGATGCTTCATTGTTTGAAATACATCCCCATTGTTTACTTTCTAAGATCTGTTTTTTCTGCCTTCACCTGAGAAACATAGTAATGATATCTTGTTCTTTGTGTCCTTTTTGAGGAGTTGTCTTCTGAGCTTCCTGATGAGCATTAGCTTCTAGAAGACAACTTAAAATAGTCTGCTAAATGGAAGTATGCCTTATTATATACTATTGTTTTTGCATGTATTATGTGTGTGATGTGGGATGGGAATGTGTGCATGTATGGTGTTCACATGTGTTTATGCAAATGCACTCGCAGAAGTGCAGGGGCCTCAGGAGAATGTCCAGTGTCTGTACCTACAGAGCCATTTCTAAAGCCCCTTAGTTTTTATTTTTAATAAGTGCATAATGGAAAGCCACTTCCCCATAACAAACAATACGGATTTTCTCCAAGGCTTATGGAGGGAAAGGTCTGCTAACTTCTTGTACTACAAACATGTTCAATCTAATTCTCAGAAAAGGTTATACATTTATTTATTTTTTATATTCTTCTTATTTTTATTTTTAACTTTTTATTGACAATTGCCATACATATAGACAAAAATACCATGATTTGAATCCCCTCCCACCATTATCTCTTTTTTCCTTCCCTTATATCCTCTTCATTGAGTACCTTCTTTCCAACTAAACTTTCACCTATTTTTTCCCTTCTATTATGTATGTCTTGAGTAGATAGTGTCAGCCACTATGAGGTCCATGACTATGTTGTATCTGGAAGACAGTATTGCAAATCACTCTTCTCTTTCCTTTGGCTTTTACATTCTTTCCACCCCTGCTTCTGCAATGGTCTCTGAGCCTTGAAGGGTTTGATAAAGATGTCTCAGTGCTGGGCACTCTACCATCACTTCTTCTCAGTACACTTAGATGAGTTTTGAATCTCTTCACTGCCATCTGAAAAGATAAACTTCTTTAGTGAGTATGAAGCTGGTTCTGTCTTTGGTCGACATGTGTTCTTCTACCAGGAATTTTCCTGATATTAAAGTGTTATCTATTTAGATGTGAATAATGAGGCCATATCCCAAATATGTTAATAAAGGGAGTTCATAAAGAAAATTAGGAAACATATCTTAGTTTTAGAAAAAATAATAAAATACTCATTATAAATTGGGTACACATCTTTTTAGGAGGAAGACAAAGATTGAGGGAAGTTTTCCTGGTTGACCTTAAAAGTCACCTACTATAACCTAATTTTGTTGTGAAATCAAGTCCAGGAGATACAAAAAAATATAACTTAAGGTCACATAAACTCTAACTAATTTAATTAAGAATTAGGGTCTTAATTTTCTGATTTCAAGTCTCCCTCCTTGTCCCCAAATCCAAGTGTAGACTACAGTATAACTTACATGGCAATGAAAGGTGCTTACATCTCTCATCTGCGTAAGCTGAGGGATGTTTCTTAAGGAAGTAATAAGGAACTTGAGAATAGTGCATAGAACTAGTAAGAATGTGTACTCCAGGGGCAGTAGAGGATAAATCCCAGTTCTACCACTAGATAGCTATGTGACCTTGGTCACCTAGTAGTCTCCAAGCCTCTGTGTCTTTTGATCAATAAACAGGAAATAATAGCAATGATGATAATAACAAGTAGTATTTAACTCATAGGATTATGAGAATTAAGTGATTAAAGCATTTGGAAGGTGACTAAATGAACAGTCATGCCCAGTGACTGTCTTCCTCATTGCTGATGCTAATTCTTTGCAGAGAAGTTAGAGGCCAAATCAACTCTGAATTCATATGGTTATAGATTATTAACCTTGCTTCTCAATTTACAGTAGTGTGACAGGTTAAATTACAGTGTCTTTAAGAATCATGCTTCTTCCTCTGTAAAATAAAGAAAATAATGTACATCTTCATCACATGACGAGCTAATGACATAGTCCTTGTAAAGTGTTTTCTGAAGTATCTGCCTCACAGCAAGCACTTGCTGATTATAGTTATTAATATTACTTCCATTACTAATGGTACTTACTTACCTTTTGCCAGCCAGGACTCTGAGCACCTATGACTACTTTTCCTCTTGAATTACACAATATGGTTGTTCACAAAATGACAATCAAAAGTTATGTATGACAGGCATAAGGAATCAGGCAGAAAATAGGCCATCTGGCAGGTAAATCATATTGCATTCATCTACACGTCCCCATGCCCAGGGTTCTGTATGCACTAACCATGTTGTGCTGTTTTCTTTCTGATAATAGCCTATGGTACTTCATGTTTGAGGCCTGGCCAACAGCTGCTGCTCCTCCCCTTACAGAAAACATAGCCATGGATGAGTGTACATAAGATGTTCTGATATCAATAAGTACGTCCTCCCAGACAATTCTGCAGTAATACCCAATGACAGCCTCCTTACTATTATCTAAGTGGGGTCAAAGCTATCATTCATTTTAAAAGTGGCTTAATTCCTGTGTCATGACTTTTGAAATCTAAGAATCATCCCCCCCAAATTTGAAAGACAAAAGATATAAATTCATGTTTTCTCCTCTTATTATTGTGTTGCCCACTGGGACCTTTTGGGGGAATGGATAGCTTATTTTTCCTCCCTTCTGCCTAATTTGAAACATTCAAACATCAAAAAGAGTGAACAGGATACACGAAGCATTTCTGGTCACAAAGACTGTATCTGCTCAGAGCTCACTGTTGAGGCAGTTTTAACACAGGAATAATGAATGTCTTAGCTGAGCTACTCATTCCATTTGGCTTCTGGCTGTGAATTTTGATTAGATGCAAAGAGAAGAGGATTTCATTAACAGCTCACCAGAAATCCTTGTTATTCAATTGCTACAAAACCAAATAAGGTACTTTGGGGCTGAACATGATTGTCTGGGTTTGTGTCTCCTCCCTTTGACCCAGCTGTTGGTTGTGAGTAAAATAAAAATGGTAACATTTGAGCTTCTTCTGTAACAGGTTGGATGAGGCCATGGAGGTTACAAGCTTACGTCATCAGTTCTCTTGCCACTGCTTCTAACCCTGGCACTACTAATCACATCACTGCAAAAGACTCTCCTTGATTTATTACAGCATAATAGCTCCCTTTCTTAGTTCCAAAAGAAATGGCCCATCACTGTATCTTCCTTTTTTGATTTCTTTGAGCAGGAAAAGAGGCCCCACCAAAGGTTAAGTGAGGCTGAATTCTTAGTCATTCTCCAAGTTTCAGCTTATTTCAGTAAAACAGCATCATATCTCCTAATTTTTCCATATTAAATTTTAGCCCAAATCTTTACCACAGTAGCACATGTGAAATTAGTTATAAGGTCATACCCTACAAAGGGTGTGTGCTCTGTCACAAGGTGGGTCTTGTCTAGTAGATCTGCCTTCAGAGAAAGCTAAATATAGAGATAGCTTTGTGGGCTATGTGTTCATATTCATGGGAATTTCACTAATATAACATGTTCTTCCTTGTTTCATTTACTTATGCACATGAGAATTTTAGGTCATAGTACTGCAGTATAAAAGTGGTTTCCAGCTGGAGAGATGGCTTAGTGGTTAAGGCGCCTGCCTCCTAAGCCTAAGAACGCTGGTTCCAATCTCTAATCTCCAGCAGTTCCAATCTCCAGGTCCCACGTTTAGCCAGATGCAAAGGGGCACAATGCCACACTTGACCACAAGGGGGCATACACATCTGGATTTCATTCACAGCAGCTGAGAGGCTGCTGGCGCGCCCATCTCTATCTGTCTTCCTCTCCCTCTCTCTCTGTCTCTTTCTCTGTGTCTCCCCCCCCCCAAAAAAAAAGTGGTTTCACGTTTGTTTGGCAGTAATATATTTCTGATTCACAAGGACCGTATTTGAAGTTCATTGTATTTTTCTTTGAAGGGCCTTAGTAGCCAAGAAATGTGACAAAGACAATGAGGGTAGATTTTTGTAATAATATGTATGTATCTTTCAAATTTTGGGAAAAATGACCTGCAGGTTTCAAGCAAGCTAGGAAGCTAATTTGCTCAGCCATGGTAATTAGTCAGTAGTCTGTGTTCAAGCTGGCGAGAGGGTAAGGAGAGCCTGTCTGTTCAGATTTAGGAAAAGCCTCAACTAATCCAGTGAGGAGACATTACTGTCAGTTTTCAGAAGGAAGGCAAACACTGAGATAGATGTATTTTAGCCACAGAGAAAGCCATATTTTCTAATTACCTAATAGAAATATTTAGTAGCTATATCATTGACTACTGCTATTAGGGTAGATGTGTTGTATGCCTATTGTGAGTCAGATATAATACTTAGTACTTTTCCTGGATTTTATCTTTTCTTGTATAAATACAAGTTCCATACTGTGGAAATGACTGGCTCACTCTATTGTAGACAATGAACATGGATCATCCCTCCACTTATTTACATCTTTAATATCTGACAGTGGTGTTCTGCATGTAGAACTTGGCAATATTCCATATAGAAACCTTCTACATCTTTGTTAGATTAGTAAACTAATAATGATTTTATATTTTGTTATACTATACTATTATTATAATACCAATGTCTAATTATTTGATCTGGTATATAGTAGATACAGTTGATTTTTTAAACCATGTATTTTGCTAAATTCCTTAGTAATTTTGTGTGAATTTCTGAAGATTTTTAAAAAATGTGACAAAACATGCTATGTGCCAAGTGTTTTCATTCTTATCTTCAAATTATAATGCAGTCCATTCTCTTGATTTATTGCAATGGTTAAAAAGTGGCATGATTTTCCTCCCCAAAGGACAGTACTATTATTAATTTTTTTTTTTATAATAACACAACTTAGTTGCTATTTACATGTAGTATGTAGACATCAGGGGACCTGCTTCACATCATAGGGTATACAGAATACCTCTTTATAATATAAAATTATTCAACCTAAAATACACATAGTACTGTAGTTGATAATCATGTGTTACTGCAGTGTCTTGGGCATTTATTGTTCTGTTCATATAATATTGGAGAGAAGGAGCAAGAACATGCATTTTTTATTAAAATTTATTTTGTGTGTGTGTGCGCGTGTGTGTGTGCTTGCATATGTGAATGTCAGAGGACCACTGCAAGGTGTTACACTACTGTAACATTTTTTATTGAGAGCTTTAGTATACTAACATATTGCATATTGGTCATTTCCTATCAGGTTCTACTCTTATAACCCCATTCTCCAGCCTTCAACCCACCTGAGGGCCCTTTTCAGTGGGTTATTGCTAATCACTGTGGGATCATGAATGCACCAGTCAGTCCCTTTGGGGAGGATAGTGCCTCACAGTATACCTCCCCCCCCCCCGTGTATGGGTTGTCAGGGTTGTCCTCTCCTTACATCTTTGATTTTTGAGATAGAGTTTCTCTTGTTTTTAAAATTTTTATTGTGAACATAAATACATGGACACATTGCGAAATGGCGATATTCCCATTGAGTTATCCTCTTATGTGCCCTCTCTCCCACACCTATTCCACTGAGAACCCTCCTCAATGGGGTTGTAATGCACCAGTTAGCCCCTGTAGGAGGACAATGCCTCAGAGTATACATTCCCTGTGGATTTTACATTCTTTCCACCCCCATGTCTGCAGTGTTCCCTGAGCCTTGGTGGGTATGTTAGAAGTCTCTTTTAGTGTTGAACTATCATTAGCCTCTAATTTTTCTGCTTTGATGAATTTTAAGTCTTCTCAGTGCCTATCATAGAAGGTCTCAATAGAAGGTTCTCTGGCTAGCTTTAAAATCAGCACTCATATTGAATTTGCCACTTCCTCTGTAATGTTTTGCTGGCCTGTTGGGAGTGACAGATTTGACTCCTCTTGTATTAGGCACTTGACTTTCTTTTCTTGTTATTCTTATGAGTCTTGGATTTTCCTGGTATTTGCTGTCATCTGTAAAAGGCAGGTTTTCTAACCAAGAGTGAGAGCAGCATGAATAAGAGACTTTTTGATAGTCATAACCTCTCCTTTTAGCTAAAGAACAGTAGAAGCTTCCTCCAGGGTCTATGACCTTCAAAGCCATAGTTTTTTTTTTTTAAATTTTTTAATTTATTTTTGGAGAGAGAGAGAGACAGAGAGAGATAGACAGAGAGGGAGAGGGAGACAGAAATGGGCACGCCAGCAGTCTCTCAGCTGCTGTGAACAAAATCCAGATGTGTGCGCCCCCTTGTAGGCAAGTGCGGCATTGCACCCTTGCCTCACTTTGCATCTGGCTAAACGTGGGACCTGGAGATTGGAACCGATGGAGATTGGAACCAGCATTCTTAGGCTTAGCAGGCAGGTGCCTTAGCCACTAAGCCATTTCTCCAGCCCAAAGCCATAGGTTTTGATTTGGTTCTCAGCAACAGGCACAAATTCCATCCCAATGAGCATGCTTCGTATCCAGTCAGAGAATAGGTGATTATCCCTGTAGCCTATGTGCCATTATTGCACCAATGTGTACATCTTGTCTGGATGGTTGATTGTGCAGCTTGCAGAATCCACTTCTTGTTAATACTATTGGTGACTTTTACCCTTCCAGCACTATGAGAGCTGGTTAGCAGATAGCTGGTTTTCGTCTTAATTCCAGCTTAATCTCTCAATATCCTATGACTTCAGTCTGTGGTGTCTTTAGTAATAGAGCCTTACCATTTATTTCTGCATTGTTTTGGGGCTTTGTGTGTCTCATTGATAACAGCTCATTGCAGGGGGAGGTAAAGCAGTCTTGCTGGGATTTACCAGCAATAGCCTGTGGTTTTAGGGTAAAGCTTTTCCACCTCTGCAGGGTGATTCTGCCCAAACTACCCCCCTCTCTCCATCTCACACTCTCTCTTTTAAATATATGTTTAATATATCTTTTAATGTTTCTGTAGTACTGGCCTATGTTGTCTTTAGTTTGGGTACCTCTCCCTTTACCTTTGTATCCCCAAGACCTGTCTACCTCCTTTATTCTGTTCCTCCACTTGCCTGTCTACTGTCTCCTCCTCTGATCCTCCCTGCTTCTTCTCTCTCCAAACTTCAGTGAGGCTTCCTAACCAGTACTACTGACACTTACTACAACTTATAAACAAATCTAACTGTTCCATGTTAGTACCCATATATAAGAGACCATGCAGACTTTGTTTTCTGAGCCTGGGTAACCTCATTTCATATAATTTTTTACAGGTTCTTCCATTATCCTGCAAATTTCAAAAAATATGGAATGCTTCAGTAATTTTCATATCATCCTTGCACAGAAGCCATGCTAATCTCTGTATATTTCTAATTCTAGTATATGTGATGCCAAAGAGAGCACTCCACCTTTGTTGAGACAGGGTCTCTTGTCACTGTAAATAAACTGCCAGTTTCCAATTCTCCTGGATTAACCTCTCATTGTTGTAGGAGGATTGGAGTCAGAGATGCAGGTGCCACTTTTCATCTGGCATTATGTGGCTATTGGCGAATTGAACCAGGACCCATACACTTTTCAAACAAGCATCTTTGGACCACTGAACCATCTCCCCAGCCCTAAGAACATATATTCTTATCTTGTTTTGTTTTATTTATTTATTTATTTATTTATTTATTTATTTATTTATTTATTTGAGGCAAGCCCAACAGACTGGCCTTTTATATGAGAGAGAGAAAGACAGAGGGAATTGGAGCACTAGAGCCTCCAGCCACTGAAATAAAACTCCAGACATGTACTCCCTTGTGCACATGTGTGAAATTGTGCACTTAAGTCACTGTGCATCTGGCTTATGTGGGATCTGGAAAGTCAAACATGAGTCCTTTAGACTGCACAGGTAAGTGCCTTAGCTGCAAAACAATCTCTTTAGCCCTCCTTTTATTTTTTAAAATATTTTTAAAAATATTATTTATTTAAGAGAGAGAGGCAGATAAATAGGGTGTGTGTGGGGGGGACATGAGCAATACAGGGCCTCTAGGCACTGTAAGCAAACTCCAGATACAGTACCGATAGAATGAATGGTATTAAAAGGGAATTGTTTGGATAAATTTGTGGCATTCCAGTAACAGTTTGCAGGCCCAAGAGTCAAGGAACCCAGTAGCTGCTCAGTACATGAGGTTGGATGCTTCAGCAGTCCCAATCCAGCACTGAAGGCCTGTAGGCATCCTGGGGAGCTCCTGGTCTTCAGCCTGAACTGGTCATCAGTTCATTCTGGTCTCCAGTCCACGCTGGTCTTTAGTTCATGCTGATCTTTCAGGCCACACTCAAGGCAGACTGCAGCTCTGGCAGCCAGGTGAAAAGAAGGGAATCATTTTTCCCAGAACTTCCTTATATAAAATCCCCCTCCACTCTGGGGGAAGGGCTCACTCTGGAAGAAGGATTTCCTCCTTCAGTTAATCCTTCCTGAAAGCAACCTCAGAAAACCACTCAAAAGGAATGTCTGTGGATTAATATAGAGATCAAGTTGACAAAAACTTAACAGTCACTTGTGGGTATAGGGGAGTTAAACCCACCATTCAGGCTTTGCAAACAAGCACCTTTAACCACTGAGCTGTCTCTGTAAACCTCCTCTGTGTATTTTGAGTTGGGTAATGACAATCATTGATATTCCAAGTTATTATTGAAAAACATATATTGATTCATGCCATGTAGATAATTTTCTAGTGTTTCATATTTTCTTCACCTTCATTTGTTTAGTAAATGTCTTAATTATTGTAGTAGACAGCTTCAGGTTCACTGAGATGAACTTCCAAACCTGGCACAGCTATGGAGGAAAGGTTATTTATTGAAGCTTACAGACCCAGGGGAAGTTCCATAATGCAGAAGAATCTGGCTCTGCTTTCACAGGTCCAAGTAGAGAGAGAGAAACTACAAGCCCAAACGATACACCACACAGCACACTTCATGAACTCCAGCTAGGCACACTTTGCATATCTTTAGATTGAAATCTCAAACCCACCACCACACCTTAGGGCTGGACCCTAAGATCTACCCACTGATACTGCCAGGTGGCTGCAGATGCAAACTACAAACTATTAAAACACTGAATATATTGGAGGCCATCTATTCAAGCTACCACAATGATGATTAGAGTTTTTTTTTTCTTGAATGTTTTGTCCTCATCAGTCTAAAATAGTCCTTCCAGTATCTTCTGTAGGATCAGCTGGCCATAAATTCATTTAGACTACTGTTGTTATAAAAATTTTTCTTTCTCCTTCAATTATGACAGATCATTTTGCAGGACATAGTAGTCTGGGTTGGTAGCTGTAGTCTTTCTGTACTTCATGTACATCATTCCAAGTCTTTCTGACCTTTTTTTAGAGTTTCTATTGAAAATCAGTTGTTATTCTGATGTGCTAGTTTGTATATGTGACTCAGTCCTTCTCGCTTGCAAATTCCAACACACTTTCTTTATTCTTCTAACTTACTGTTTTGACTGTAATGTCACTTGAGGTTTTTTTTTTTTTTTTCTAATGGTCCTGTCTACTTGATTTTCTTTATGTTTCTTATATTTGGTTGGGTTTATCGTCCCCTAGATTTGAAAAAAATTTCTTTCATGAATTCATTGAAAATACTTTCTATGTCTTTGGCATGGAATTCTTCTCCTTTTTCTATGCCCGTAATTTATAGATTTTGTCTTCTCATGATGTCCAAAAAGTCTCATTTTCCATTCATGTGTTGCTAAAGATTTATCATTGACTTTGACTGAATGATCCAATTTCTCTACCTTGCCTTAAAGCCCTGCTATTATATGTTCTCCACATAATCAATTTTACTAATGAGGCTACCCACTGAGCCTTGTATTTGACTTATTGAATTTTTTCATTTTCAATATCATTTCAGTTTATTTTCTTCAGTATTTCTTTTTTAAATTTTTATTGACAACTTCTATACTTATAGACAATACACCATGATATTTCCCTCCCCTCCCTCATTCCCCTTCAGAACTCCACTCTCCATCATATCCCCTCCCTCTCTCCACTAGTCTTTTAATTTGATGTCATCATCTTTTTCTCCTATTATGAGGGTCTTGTGAAGGTATTGCTAGGCACTGTGAGGTCATGGATATTGAGGCCAATTTCTGTCTGGGCACTTGCATTATAAGGAGTGGTACACTTCCTTTGTCTCTTACATTCTTTCTGTCACCTCTTCTGCAATGGACCTTGAGCCTTAGAGGGTGTGTTAGAGATGTTTCAGTGCTAGACACTCCTCCATCCTTTCTTCTCAGCACTATGTTACCTTTTGGGTCATCCCAGTGGTCATCGCCATCTGAAAAGAGAAGCTTCTCTAACCATAAGTGAGAGTAGCATTAATAAATGAATATGACCATTAAGTGTCATGCTTTCAGGGCAGTTTGGTGGGAATAATATATATATATTTAGTCAGACAAGAGCAGGCTTTATACCCCTAAGGCTCATCACCTCCCCTGCCATAGTCTTTTGATTAGGTTTTTCAGTACCAGGCATGTGTTCCTTCCCACAGAGAGGGCCTTCAGTCCAATTAGGGAGCAGTTGGTTTCCCCAAGAGCAGACATGCCACTATTGCACCCATTCAGTCATTTGATCTGTGTGGCCAAATGTGAGGTTTCCAGTGTCCACTGTTTTCACTGCTGATTATTTCTGTTTCCCACATGGCTACATGCAGTACACCTTTTCCCAGCTTTCAGTTGGCTGGTCTACAGGAGAAAGGTTTTCTGCTCAGCACCAGCTTGATTTCTCAATGACCTTGCTGCTCAGGCAAGTGATGTCTCCAGCAATAGGGTTTTACCATCTGTTTCTCAAGGGAAATTAAGGGTCTTGGCAATAGCCTGTAATGTTTTGGAGGCAACAGGGACCTCCCTGGCCAACAACTTGCTGGAAGGTATTCCATCCATGGCACTGAAAATTTTCTAGCAACTTCTATAGCTCCTGGATGTGCCATTATTCAAAAAAGTAGATATATATATAAGTCTTATTCAGAATTCTTGAATTTTGATTGATGCTCCACCCACCTTTCTTTTGTACATTCTCTTCCCCTGGCCTTGCTTAGGCCTTTCCCCTTCCTGTAATCTGTTCTTCTACTTTCATATATACAATACCATCCCCTTAAGTCCTTCCCTCTTCTCCTTCCCTTATAACCTTTTTCTAGCTTACTGGCCTCTGCTACCAATTTTTGGTTCCAGCTCATATGCAAGTCTACACATTTGTAGCTAAGATCCACATATGAGAGAGAACATGTGACATTTGGCTTTCTGAGCCTGGGTTACCTCAGTTAGTATAATCCTTTCCAGATCCCTCCATTTCCCAGAAATTTTAATAATTTCATTTTCTTTACTGCTGAATAGAACTCCATTATATAAATGTATCACATATTTATTATGCATTTATCTGTGGAGAGACATCTAGGCTGGTTCCATTTCCTAGCTATTGTGAATAGAGCAGCAATAAACATGGTTGTGCAAGTATGTCTAAGGTAGTGAAAAAAGTCATTTGGTTATATGTCTAGGAGTGCTATAGCTGGATCATATGGTAAATCTATTTTTAGCTGTCTCAAGAACTCCACACTGATTTCCACAATGGCTGGACCAGATAACATCCCCACCAACAGTGTAGAAGGGCTCGCCTTTTATTGCATCCTGACCAACACTTATTGTTATTTGTTTTCTTGTAGTTTTAATTTGGATTTCCCTGATAGCTAAGGATGTAGAACACATTTTTAGATGTTTATATGCCATCTGTATTTCTTTTTCTGAGAACTCTCTAATTAGGTCCATAGCCATTTTTTTAACTGGGTTGTTTGATTTCTTATTGTTTTGTTTTTTGAGTTGTTTGTATATTCTGGATATTAATCTTCTGTCAGATGTATAGTTGGCAAAGATTTTATCCCATTCTGTAGGTTGTCTCTGCTCTATTCACAGTGTCCTTTGCTGTACAAAAGCTTTGTAATTTCATGAGATCCTGGTGATTGATTAGTGATTTTATTTCCTGAGTAACTGGGGTTATATTCAGAAAATCATTGCCTATGCCAATATGTTGAAGGGTTTCTCCTACCTTTTCCTCTAGCAGTTTCAGAGTTTCAGGTCTGATATTAAGGTCCCTGATCCATTTGGACTTGATTCTTGTGCATGGAGAGAGACAAGGATCTATTTTTATCCTTTTACATACAGATATCCAGTTTTCCCAGTACCACTTGTTGAAGAGACTATCTTTTCTCCAATGAATATTTTTGGCATTTTTGTCAAAAATCAGGTGGCTGCAGCTGCTTGGATTAATATCTGGGTCTTCTATTCTGTTCCATTGATCTACATGTCTGTCTTTGTGCCAGTACCATGCTGTTTTTGTTACCATGGCTTTGAAATATACCTTAAAATTGGGTATGTGGATACCACCAGCCTGATTTTTGTTGCCCAAAATTGTTTTGGCTATTTGAGGTTTTTTGTGCTTCCAGATGAATTTTAGGATTGTTTTTTCTATTTCTGTGAAGAATGCCATTGGAATTTTAATGGGGATTGCATTAAATTTGTAGATTGCTTTGGTAAAATTGACATTTTCACAATATTGATTCTTCCAATCCAAGAATATAGGATGTCTTTCCATTTCCTTATGTCTTCTGAAATTTATTGATTGAGTGTTTTAAAGTTCTCATTGTAGAGATCCTGGATTTCCTTGGGTAAGTTTATTCCAAGGTACTTTATTTTTTTGAGACAGTTGTGAATGGGAGAGATTCACCTGATTTCATCCTCTGTATGTTTGTTGTTAGTATATAGAAAAGCTACTGGTTTCTGTGTTTATTTTGTATCCTGAACATTGCTAAAAGTGTTTATCAGCCCTAACAGTTTGCTGGTAGAGTCTTTAGGGTCTTTTATGTATAGAATCATATCATCTGCAAATAATGAAATTTTGATCTCTTCCCTTCCAATTTGTATCCCTTTTATGAGTGACTCTTGCCTTATTGCTATAGCTAAGGCTTCCAGTACTATATTAAATAAAAGTGGGGAAAGAGGACACCCTTGTTTTGTTCCTGAATTTAGTGGAAAAGCTTCAAGTTTTCCCCCATTTAGGATTATGTTGGCTGTAGGTCTGTCATAAATAGCTTTTATTATGTTGAGATATGTTCCTTATATTCCCACTTTCTGTAATGCTTTTACCATGAAGGGATGCTGGATTTTGTCGAATGCCTTTTTTGCATGTATTGAGATGATCATGTGATTTTTGTCCTTTAGACAATTTATATGGTGTATTACATTTATCAATTTGCATATGTTGAACCATCCTTGCATCTCTGGGATAAAGCCTACTTGGTCAGTGTGAATAATCTTTCTGATATAGTCTTGTATTCTGTTTGCCAATATTTTGCTGAGAATTTTTGCATCTGTGTTCAAGATGGAAGTTGGTCTGTAATTTTCTTTTTTTGATCTGTCTTTGTCTGGTTTTGGTATCAGGGTGATGCTGGCTTCATAGAAGGAGTTGGGTAGAATTCTTCCTTTTCTAGTTTATGGAAAAGTTTGAGAAGCAATGATTTTAGTTCTTCCATGAATGTCTGGTAAAGTTCACCAGTGAATCCATCTGGGCCTTGACTTCTTTTAGTTGGGAGACTTTCTATAACTGCTTGGATCTCTGTACTTCTTATAGGTTTATTTAAATGGTTTATCTCATCTTGATTTAATTTTGGTGGGTCATATGAATCAAGGATATCATCCATTTCTTTCAGATTTCCAAACTTGGAGGCATATAAAGTATGTCCTTATGATTTTCTGAAATTCTTTGCTATCTATTGTAATGGTGCCTTTTTATCTCTAATTTTATTAATTTTTGTCACTTCTTTCTTCTGGTCAGATTTGCTAAGGGTTTATCAATCTTGTTTACTCTTTCAAAGAACCAATTATTTGTTTCATTGAATTTTTGGATTTTTAATTTTTCATTAATTTCTGCCCTAATCTTTATTATTTCTTCCCATCTACTGATTTTTGATTTGCCTTGTTCTTCTTTTTCCAAGGCCTTAAGGTGAAGCATTAAATTGTTTACTTGTGAACTCTCTAATTTCTTTAATATAGGTACTTAGAGCTATAAATTTCCCTCTTATGACTGCCTTAATTGTGTCCCAAAGGTTTTGGTATGTTGTATTCTCATCATCATTTGAGTCTATGAATTTTTGATTTCCTTGTTGATTTCTTCAATGACCCATTCATCATTCAATAGTGTACTGTTTGTGTCCATGAATTTCTGTAGTGTTAGTTTGATGAAATTGGGAGCCCCCATTTTAGGTGCTTATATGTTTAGGATTGTAATGTCCTCCTTGTTGGTGTGTTCCTTTAATCAGTATAAAGTGACCTTCTTTATGTTTCCACACTAATGTTGGTTTGAAGTCTATCCTGTCATATATTAGGATAGCAACCCCTGATTGTTTCTTAGGCCCATTTGCTTGAAATTTTCCATCCTGGATTTCCTGGAGGCAACAGATAGTAGGATCCTGCCTTTTAATCCAGTCTGCAAGCCTGTGTCTTTTGGTTTGGGCATTGAGGCCATTGATATTAAGAGTTATTATTGAAAGGTATGTATTTATTCTCTCCATTCTTCTTGTTTTGTAGTGCTTCCTATTTTCCCTTCACTCATTTGTTTCAATTTTGTTATTTGAGTATGGTTCATTTTTTCCTGTTTCCTCCTGTGTGTATTTTGCTTTCTCTTCAGCATGAAGGATTCCTTCAAGTATTTTCTATAGAGCTAATTTAGTTGTCATAAATTCCTTTAGCCTATTTTTGTTGTGGAATGTCCTTATTTCTCCTTCAATTTGGATAGATAGCTTTGCAGGATAAAATAGTCTTGGTTGACAGTTTTTATCTTTCAGAACTTGGAATACATCATTACAAGTTCTTCTGGCTTTTAAAGTTTGTGTTGAGTAATCTGCTGTGAACCTGAGGGCTTGTCTTTGTAGGTCACTTGCTTTTTCTATCTAATTGCTTTCAATATATTTTCTTTGGTTTGTGTGTTTAATAGTTTAATTATAACATGGCAAGGAAAGGTTCTTTGTAGGTTTTGTCTGTTTGGTGTTCTAACAGCTTCTTATATCAGCATTGGCATTTGTTTCCCAATTTGGGGAAAATTTTCTTTTATAATTTTGTTGAAAACACCTACTAAGCCTCTAGATTGAAATTCTCCTTCTACTATACCCTGAATTCTTATTTTTGATCTTTTCATAGTGTCCTGGATATCTTGGAGTTCCAATTCATACCTTTCTATCAGCTTGTCTTTCTCTTTGTTGGACTGTATTAGGTCTGCCACCTTGTCTTCTAGTTTAGATATTCTGTTCTCTCCTTCATCCACTCTACTGGTGTGACTTTCCACAGTTTTTTATTTCACTGACTGTGTTCTTCAGAGTTAGAATTTCAACCTGGTTTTTCTTCAGTATTCATATTTCCTTACTCATGTCCTATAATGATCTTTTTATTTCATTAAGCTGGTTTACTGTGTTCTCTTCCAGGAGTTTATTTTCTTCTTTGAATCCTTTCATTGCTTTGACTGTAGATATAATAATTCTTTTAAAATCTTTGTCATGTATGTCATCTAAAACAGTCACATTGGTGATCAATTCTGATGGATTTATAATTTTTGGTGGGATTGCATTGTCTTTGATTCTTTGTGTTTCTTGTATTATAATGTAGCGACTTTGCATCCTCAATTGATTTGATGCTTGGGTTTTCTACTTCTCTGCATGTTCTTAGTGTGGCAATCCACCTTTATATACTTTCAGAATATGAGTTTAAGGTGCCATGTGTAGCTCATGTACACCAATCCAACCACAGAAGTAATCCAAGATGTTGTGTTTGCTTGCTAAGCAAGTATTGCAGTGGAGTGGGTGGAACAACTTACTGGCAAATTCTAACCTTCAACTGAGCAATATACACATTCAATTAAAATCAGTACAGAGTATAAAAGTGTGGGGATTAAAACAAATAGTTTTATAAAGCCAAAATCCCTAAGTGTTTGTGTTGCTCTACACCCTTAATCCTGTCAGCTAGGAGGTAGAGTTCTGTTTAGCTGAATTGTTGATCAGATCCTGGATAATGACAGAAGCAAAAGACAAAGGCCCTATAAATCTGAAAGAATTAAAGGCAGCAATATTCAACCACCAAATACAGCTTATTTGTGGTTTGTGGTACTTTGGATTTCTGGGCTCTGCAAGGAGGCTGATGAGGTTGGAAATTCCTGCTGCTGCTGCTCTGCATGCCTGGTGTGTGGTGCGGGGCATGCTGATTGTGTGGATCTGGCCGCAAGATCCTCAGTGGGATTCTGGCCATTTTCCTACTTTCTGGTGGATCTTGGTCTCTCCTGTTTCTCTGCTTTGTCTAAGAAAAACTTATACTCCTGCACTTTTCAGGAGAAGAGTGTATTTTGCTGTGGTTTTGCTTAAATTCCTCCTGAGGTGGTTTGGAATGGCTCCTATGCCACCATCTTACCCAGAAGTTTCTTTTTTTGGAAAGAGAGAGAGAGAGAGAGCGAGCCAGAGAGAGAGAGAGAGAGAGAGAGAGAGAGAGAGAGAGAGAATGGGTGCACCAGCAGCCTCTCAGCTGCTATGAATGAACTGTAGACGCATTTGCCCCCTTGTGGGCAAGTGAGGCATTGCTCCTTGCATCCTGGCTAAACATGGGACCTGGAGAATCAAACAGGTATTCTTAGGCTTACCAGGCAGGTGCCTTAACCACTAAACCATCTCTTCAGCCCTTTCTTTAGTATTTCTTTCTCTTTATTTAACTCTTTTTTCATATACTGAATTGATTTGCTTATTTCACTCAGCTGTTTATTTTCTCTTGGAATGTTCAGGAGATTGTTTGTGTCGTCTTTGAATTCATTAAGAAGTTTATTTGTGTTCTTTTTGAATTCTCTATGCATATTTGTAATTGCTCTTTTGAATTTTTTTTTCTAGAAATTCATCTAACTTGCTTTCCTTGGGAGTCATTACTATGGGATCAGTAATTTTTGGTGAAAATATGTCTTGGTTTTTCATTGCTACTAGTATTTTATGTTGAGAGTTGCATATCAGGAGATAGTTCATTGGTTAAATCTTTCTGTCACACCTGTGTTGAGTAAGTGTTTTGATTGGTACTTGGTATTCCTTTGTCTTAGCTGGCCTTGGATTAATGATGCTTGAAGTTCAGTTATGGAGGCACTCAGCGCCAGTTCATGGATTTGGTAGCTCAAGTAATTTCAGCTTGACTGTGTGGGTTCATGTCCACAGATCTCACATGCCAGGGTTCATGTGGTGTGGTAAGCATGTGTACTGAGGGTAGAGGATTGTGTGTCCTCTAACTTCAGGAGCAAGAGGATGTTCAGTGTAGCAGGAAGGTGCACTAGGGGAAGGGACAGTGGTTACATGACTACTGACTTCACCTGGAGCAGGTTGAAGGGGTGAAAAATTCTCTTATCTCATAGGTGGAATACACATGATGTGACAGACAGATTCTAGGAGCAGAAAAGGGTAGCTCAACCTCTGATCCTAAGTGTGCAGTTTGAGCACTATGGTGGGGGATCTCCAGGAGCAGGCAAAGGGATTTCATGACATCTGACTTAATGTGCTGGTGAATGGGCATGGGAGTCACATGATGTCTGAATTCACCTGTGGAATCCAAGCACTGTGTTATGAGAGCAGAGACAAGGAGTGGACTCATAAGTTGCTTGTCCTCTGAACTCTTGTGCAGAGTTTTAGCAGTGTGGTATGGGGGAGGGGTTTGAGAGTGGGCAAGCGGTCACATGACTTCTGAAATCATGTGTGGAATCTGACTAATCAGTGTTGTCTAAAAAGCCTGGGAGTAGATACAAAATCTCACAACCTTTGGTCATGGGTAGAACTGTGTGGCATGGTGAACCTGGGATCTGCCGAGGGGTTACATAAATTTTGGACTCACAAGGGACTCCTAGCAATGGGAGAAGGGAGCCTGGAAGCCAGTGTGGTGGCCTTATGGTGCCTTCGTTTGCTTGCTTTTTTGTTTTACCTTTTGATTGACAATTTTCATACATGTCTGTATTTTGATCATGATCACCTCCTGTTTACCCCCCCTTCTTCTTTAAATTAATCCATCTTATACTTTGATGTCTTTCGTTCTTTTGCCCTTTTCCATCATTCATGATGAAATGTGGATGGGATTAATAATGAGCAGGCCTTGTGCAAGTAATGAGAGTTTCTGGAAGGTCATGAATGCAATGGTCACAGCATGTCCAGAAGACAACACTGCAAAGAGCTTCTCTCCATGCTCTGCCTCTTACATTTCACTCGTCCATCAATGTCACCTGACCATAGCCATTCTGACTGAGGAGATGGATTCTCAGTGTGGTTTTGATTTGCACTTCTCTGATGGCTAAAGATACTGAACACTTTTTCATGTATGTCTTAGCAACTTGTACATCTTTGGAAAGTGACTGTCAGTTTCATTTGCCCATTTATTGATCAGACTATTTGTTCTTTTGATGTTTAGTTTTTCTGAGTACTTTGCATATTTTGTATATTAATCCCTTGTCAGATGATTACATGGTAAAATTGTCTCCCATTCTGTATATTATGTCTTTACTCTGTTAAGTATTTACTTTTCTGTGCAAAAGCTTTTTAGTTTGATATAATCCTATCTGTGAGTTCTTGCCATTTTTCACTGAACTATTGATTGGGATTCCATTCAGAAACTCATTGTCATATCCATCAATTCAAATGTTTTTCTGTGTTTTCCTCCAGTGGTTATACTGTTTCTGGTTTTTAAGTAAGGTCTTTTATATATTTTGTATTGATTTTTATAGATTGGGATATGGTTTCATCTTTCATATGTGGATACCTAGTTTTCCCAAAATCATTTATCAGAGGTTGTCTTTTATCAAATCTATTTTTTTTTACCTTTGCTAAGAATCAGAGGGTTCTAGCTGTGTGTATATATTTCTGAGTGCTCTGTTCTATTCTTTTGTTTTTGTTCAGGTCTCTTACCAACTTGGTTAGATTTACTCCTTTGTATTTTATTCTTTTTGAGGCTATTGTGAATTGGGTTATTTTCCTGATTTTTTTTTTTTTATAGAATTTATTCTCTCTCTCTCTCTTTTTTTTTTTTTTTTTGGTGTTTCAAGGTAGAGTCTAGATCTTCTGGAATTCACTATGAGAATTCATGACTGACATATAAATATGTACCGATTTTTGTGTTGATTTTGTATCATGCTGTTTTGCTGCATGTATCAAACCTAGATATTTTGTCTTTTGGTAGAGTCTTTAGGGTCTTCTAAGTAGGGTTATTTTTTTCCTTTTTATTTGTATCCATTTTATTTCCCTCTCTCTCTATTCTATTTTTTTTTTCCTGAGGTAGGGTCTCGCTCTAGCCCAGGGTGACCTGGGATTCACTATGTACTCTTAAGGTGGCCATGAACTCATGACAATCTTCCTATCTATGCCTCCTTGGTGCTGGGATTAAAGGTATGCACCACCATGCCTGGCTTCCTTTTCTTTCTCTTGATTTACTTCTCTGGCTAATATTTCAGGATTATAAAATAAAAATGGTGAGAATGGACATCCTTGCCTTATTTTCTATTTCAAGGAAACTCATTCATGTCCCCCTTTCAGTATGATACTGGCTAAGGGCTTTTCATGTGTATCCTTTAGGATTATTCTATACCTAGTTTCTTTAGGGCTGTTATCATGAAGAAAAAATATTGATTTTTTGCAAATATTCTTCCCACATCTTAGATAATCATGCAAGTTTTTGTTCTTGATTATTCTTATATTTAATTATATGTATATGTAAAACATCCTTGTATATCTAGAATAAAACCAATTTTGGTCATGGTAGATGCCTTTTAAAATATGTTTTCAACTATGGTTTGCATGTAATTTGTTGAGAATTTTTGCATCTATGTTAATCAAGGTTATTTTTTTTAATATATATATATTTTTATTTATATTATTTTGATTTTACATTCATAGTAAAGGTTCCATTGTCCTCCTCCCTGTCCTCCCTCTTTCAAAGGGACCCTTGTCAATGGGGAATGTGGGTCAAGCATTGTGAGGTTAGTTAAGAGTTCTGGGAGGTTGGCCCCAGTCTCTGTGCATAATGCCCCAACTATGACTCTAACAATCTTTCCGCCCCCTCTTCCGCAAGTTTCCTTGAGCCACATTGGGGTCATTTTAGTTCTGCTTCAGTTTTTGGGAGCCTCTGTGTCTCTGGATATCTGGCTTAGTTGGAGTTGGATATTCTCTGTGTTTATCTCCTTCGGCCTTTTGCTGGTGTCATGATCGCCATGAATACTGAACTCTTGCCCTTCCCCTGCGTTGTTCTATGGTTTCAGCTGGGGCCCAAGGTTATTTATTCTATAGGTTACTTATTGTTTTTCCCTTACCTAGTTTTGTTGTCAGGATAATGGAGGGTTCAAAAAATGAATAACTCGAGAAGCATTAGTGCTAGCTCTTCTTTAACATTCCAGTAAAATCCAGCAGTCATTCCTGGACTTTGCTTTGTTGGGAGACAAATCTCATTGCTTGTAATTGATCTGTTTACTTTTTATATTCTCTTGGTTGAATTTTGGTAGGAAAGATAGGTATATGTAGAGATTTATTCATTTCCACTTGACTTTCCAATTATAGTATATAAATATATAATATAAAATAACCCCTAATGACTCTCTATATATTGGTAAAATCTATTGTAATGTCCCCCTTCATCTCTAATTCTACCAATTTGTATCTCTTGTCTCTTCTTTCTTTTGGTTGGGTTGGTCAATCTTATTTATCTTTTTAGAGAAGAGAACCAACTTTAAAAAAAGTCCATCCATTGTATTATTCTTTTTGACTCTATTTCTTGCATTTTTGATTATTATTATTTATTTCCTTTCTATCAATTTAAGTTTTGGCTTGTTCTTGCTTTTCTAAGACCTTGAAATGCATAGTTAATGTAATTATTATAGCTATAAGTTTCCCTTTTAGAAGTGTATTTATAGTATTCCCCAGGTTATGGTAAATTGTGGTTCCATTTTCATTTAATTACAGGAATTTTATCATTTCTTCCTGAGTTCTTCAGTGACTCACAGAATGTTCAAGCTCCATATTGTTTAATTTCTACAGTTTCTCTGTTGTTTTTAACTTTCATTTCAGCATTATCCAATAAGGTGCTGGGAATTATTTTAATTTTTGTAATTGTTAAGATTTGTTTAAGACCCAGAATATGATTGTTTGGAAAAAGTTTTGTGAGCTGCTGGGATAAATGTGTATTCTGCCTTGATGGATGGAATATTCTATAATTGTTTGTTTAAACCACTTGATCTTTAGAACAATTTAACTCTGAATTTTCCTTCTTGAGTTTTTGGTCTGGTTGACTGATCTTGGTGAGAGTAGGATGTTGAAATCACTTGCTGTTATTGTATTGGGCCCTATCTCTTCCTTTTTGTCTAGTAGTGTGTGTTTTATAAAATTGGACTTTTCAGTGGTTAGATCTTTACAATCAGTATATCTTCTTGATGTACTGTTCCCTTTATCACATGTAGTGACCTTCTTTGTGACTTATGACTTGTGTTGGCATAAGTTTTTTTCCTTTTCTTTGGGTATGAGTATCTACTTGCTTCTTGATTCTATTCTGATTTAGAATATCATTTTCTATCCTTTTATTTTCAATCTGTATAGTTCTGTAGTGGTAAGGTGTATCTCTTTCAGGCAGAAAACAATCATGTATTTAATCTAGTAGGCTAACCTATATCTTTTTCTTTGGATACAGGGTCTCATATATCACAGGTTGACATCAAACTCAGTAAGAAACTGAGGATGGTCTTGAACTCCTGATTCTTTCATTTTTACCTCTCAAATGCTGATATTACAAGTGTGAACCACCATAACTGGGGAGTCTATATGTAACATATTTCTTGAGTCATTCAGCTTTCTTCTGAATTCTTTATCTGATATTTCATCCACTAAATAACATTAGAGTCAGTTACTGGAGAATTTTGAAGTTTTGGAGGAGTCATGTTACATTTTCCATATTCTTTCATTTCAAAGTTGATTATATGCCTCTGTTGGGATAGATATCTTTTCCACTTTTATGTAAAAGCCTTGTTAAGGAAAGCCTTCACTTGGGCCAGCTTTTGTGCCATAGGATATATTATTTTGAAAATTTGAATATATTTTCAACTGGATTTTGTAGTTTTTTTGTTACTTTTGTGGTTGGTGATTAGTATATTTTTTCAATTTTAATTTATTTATTTGCAATCAGAGAGAGAGAGAGAGAGATAGAAGAGAGAGAGATAGAAGAGAGGCAGACAGAGAGAAAATGGGCACACCAGGGCCTCTAGCCACTGCAAATGAACTCCAGATGCATGTGCCCCTCATGCATCTGGCTTATGTGGTTCCTGGAGAATTGAACCGGGATCCTCTGGCTTCGCAGGCAAACGCTTTAACCACTAAGCCATTTCTCCAGCCCTGATTAGTGTATTCTGATATAGTACATACTATTTCAGAGACTGAGGGTCCTATTTTCTCTGTTTCTCAATAGTGGACTATTCTAGTACATCATCTAGCTGTGTTATACCTAGCAGAGTGTATGGCATGTACCCTTTGTAATTACTCCTGTATTCTTATCAACAATGTACAATATGAATGGTTATGGGAATGGTCTATGCTGTAGCCCCACATAAGTGCAATTTCCACAGTCATTTTGTTGTTTCTTTCCACTGTAACTATAGGAATGGAACACCACGCATGAGTCTTCAATCAAACTCCACTAGGCTGTGCCTACTTGGAGTCTGGCCATTGGTTTTAAACTTGTATTTCCTCACTGCAGTTTAGTTGGGTGTCAATTGTGTGAAGAACAAGGTATGCTAACTCTTAGCTGGAGTAAATATGTAGCTAGTAGTAGAACATCTGCACAATATACAACACCAACATATATATATATGCCAATCAACAAATAAGCCAATACAAAAAGAGAAATACTTTGATTGAAATCAGAAAAAAAAAAAAAACCAGAAAGAATGCATTGTATCCATTGAGCTCATTGTGCCAGCCAGTGTGAATATTCACCATCTCTACCAATATTCAGTTCTTCTTGTGTCTTGTTGAGCTATCTGCCCCTTGGAGGGAGCAAAGGCTGGTGATACCTACTCTCTTTGTGCTGTATTGCTCACCAGTTGGTTAAGAAGTGGTTAGGGGTTGAAATTGCTTGGAGTAACTTTATTTCCGTCATGCTAGTACAAAGTTGCATGGAACCAAAGTTCTTTTGGCTGGATTTTACTCCATACAGATAGACCAGACTGGCACCAAGCTCCATTGCATGTATATATCTTAGGGATGGTAATACAATCCATAAAGGGGCAAGGGCAATATACTATAGTGGATGAAGAGAACTTGGGAAATTCCAGGCCTTTCACTACCCAACACTGTAACCAACTAGCTGGCTAGGGTCCTTTCACCCTATCCAGATAGAAACCATGGGTAGGCAAGAAGCTGTCCACATACTGATTTTTGGCAGCTTTTGTATGTGTCAGTACTTGACAGAAGCAAGTAGCAGAAGGGATTTGGGGCCAGTCACAATAGGTGGTTTCTCTCTGTGTTACAGCTCTGAGTAGGCCTAGGGCATTAGGATACTTAGCAGTACAAATATTTTAGTGCTTGTGTAGGTCCAGGAAGTCAGGATTGCTCATCCCTTGGCAGAGGCTGGTATAACTACTGGGTGGGTATCAGAATTCCTCAGCTCCTAACAATAATTAGTGGTAAAGCTTCTAGTCTTAGGTTGTCCAAGATCCTTGGCCCTTAAGACTTGACAGTTCTCTGGAAATGTTCTGGTGGTCAGGGCCTACATGTTTTGCCACTTGGCCTCTTTACAACCTTTATTTTTTATTTTTCAGCCTGAGCTCTTCTCTCTTTCTCAGCCTCTCTTTGTTTCTGCTGCCGTTTTTCCTCCTGTGTTGGCCTTGCCTGTTCTTCAGCTGTGAAGCAGATGGTCTCCAGCTGCCTGTTCAGCTGCCACTGTTGCTCTGCTGCCTTTGTGGCCAATATGCTGCTGCTTCTCCTGCCTCTCCCTTCATGTTACTAGCTCATGCCACACTACTAGAAGTAGGCAAGAGAGCTGGTGAGATGGCTTAGCAGGTAAGGTACTTACCAACAAAGCCAAAGGACCCAGGTTTTATTCCCCAGTGCCCACATAAAGCCAGATGCACAGGGTAGTGCAGTGGCTAGAGGCTCTGGTGCACCCATTCTCTCTCTCTCTCTCTCTCAAATAAATAAATAAAAATATTTTTTAAAAGTAAGCAAGAAAAGGCCACTTGACTGAAGATTTGTACTGAACCTCTGCTTGCACCAATAGAGGCAGCAGGGTAGAGTGTAGCCCAGCTGACTCAGTGATCCCGGACAGCTGATTATATAGTCAGAAAAGGGATATGGAGACCAATCATAGCAGCCCTCACATGCAAATGGAGCTTTGTGTTTCTATCATAGTGTTCTCTATGCTAGGCCAGGTGGGGAAGTGCTCCCCCTCTGGTACTGGTGGAAATGATTATAGGGTCATCTAGAGTTCACTGAGGCTTGTGGTAACAATGAGGCTTGTGAGGCAAATGTCTGTTACAAACCATTTAAAGTAGCCTTGGCTAAGTCTGTGCCTCCAGGGACAGGGCAATTAGCTGTGATCACTGTGTTCTTTTCTCAAGATGTCGGTGGAGTGTTAAAGACAGCTGGTCCTGGCATTAGGATGGTCTGCATGGTGGTTTGACTAACAGTCCTTTTGCTCAAGGTAGACAGGAAGTAAGCAAGAATTATTTGTCCTAGTCCCTCAAATTTTTTATTTACCATAAAATAAACACCAGAAGTGATATTTAATAATGAGAACAAAGAACTTACCATTGACATCAATATGGATTTTAATAGTGCTTTAACAATGCTTAGTACTCTAGTACCCCAGGGAGAAGTGGGTTCCCTTATCTGTTTCATGACTACAGTTTTCAAAGCCCAGTCCCTGCACACAATGTGTACCTGGTTAGTCTCTTCTCCCTCTTTGGCTAGCTGCCATAGTCACAGTCTTAAAGGGAAAGTGAGTTCCATTCTGTTCCAGGTCTCCACCTCAAATCTCACTGTAAACACACACACACACACACACACACACACACACACACACACACACACGATTTATTTGAGAGAGAAAGGGACACCTAGACAGAAAGAGAGTGAGAGAAGAGGTGAGGAGAAGAGAGGAAGGAAAGGGAAGGGGAGGGGAGGGAAGGGGAAGGGACAGGAGAAGAGATTGAGATTATGGGTGTGCCAGGACTTCTTGCTGCTGCAAGCAAACTCTAGATGCTTATTCTGTTTTGTGTATCTGGTTTTACATGGATACTGGGGAATCGAACCTGGGCCAGAGGCATTGAAAGTGTAGTCCTTTGAGTCTGACACCCCCCCACCCCATAAATTCATGTGCTTTGAATGCTTGGTCTTCAGCTGATGACAAATTGGGAGGTGGAACCTTGCTGGGGGAGGTGTATTACTGGGGGAGACCTTGTGGTTTATTAGCCCCAAGATTGACAGTGCTAGTCAGCTCACTCGATGCTGTTTTGTACTTGTTGTGACAGGGTGATGTCCAGCCTCTGCTCCAGCTATGTTTTCCCCTGCCATTATGATGATTCCCCTCTAGATTATAAGTCAAAATTTAAAAAAATGAAAAAACAGCAGCTTTCCTCCCATCAGTTGCTATTAGTCTTGCACTTTGTCCCAGCAATGAGAAGGTAACACTAAAAGCAAGCAAGCCCCTTTAACTGTTGAGGCATCTCACCAGCCCCTATGTATAGTTTTTTTTTAATTATTGTTTTTTATTGACTTTTATACTTACATACAAAAAATCCCACCTGATATTTCCCTCCCCTTCCCCCATTCCACTTTAGAACTCCAGTCTCCACCATATCCCCTCCCTCTCTCCATAAATCTTTCTTTTAATTTGATGACATCATCTTTTTCTTCTATTTTGAGGGTCTTGCAGAGTATTGCTAGGTACTGCAAGGTCATGGATATCGAGGCCAATTTCTGTCTGGGCAGTTGCATTGTAAGAGGTCATACCCTTCCTTTGGCTCTTCCGTTCTATCTGCCCCCTCTTCCGCAATGGTCCCTGAGCCAATGAACTTGCTTCAGTGGTATTCAGCAGGGTCCACACTGGGCCATAAGATAAGGGCACATGCCAGTCATGACACTGTGACAATACTTGCTGTGACTCTTAGGACAAGAGAAATGTGAGGATTTATTTCCCAAAGAAGCAAGCTTAGGTCCAGCCCTCTTAAAAGGCTCTCAATGACAGCAACATGCTTTTACATTGAGAAATGCACAGCATTTTTCAAGAGCCACCAACCAGACTTTGCAGCTTCCAGAACAGCTCTGCACCTGTTTCTGTGTCCATTATGTCCAAGTATCCCTCACTGTCCTCCCATGTGCTGATCCACTGGGCCACCATGTGCTCAGGGCCCATTTGCTGCTTTGTACTATCTGTTGTGATAACTAGTCTCTGGGTCTTTCCAAGTCTCTTTCTGGCCAGTAACAAACTTGAGTGCATTTCCTCAGTCACTTACCTCACTGAGAATCTTTTCTGACTATTTGGATTCTAACGTGCTCCTTGGTTGTAGTCCATCATCTTCACAAACTGAGGGCAGTTTTGATCATGAACATATGTTGATTTCTGTCAAATAATGTCTTTTCTATCCAGCTAATATAATTTTTCTCCTGTAATTCTTCATGTAGTGAGTTATAGTGGTTGATTTCCAAATGTTAAGTCATCCTTGCCTTGTGATACTTAGTTATTTTAAAAACATATTTGTGGATTTGATTTTTAGTTTTATTTAGTTCTTCAAAAATAATTTCTTTTTGTCTTTACTGACATTTTCTATTTGGTGAGAGAACATTCTCACACTTTTAATTCTTTAGATATTGTTTCCTTTTGTCTCTAACTATATTTATAAAGTTGATATGCAGTCTTTTTCTCATAAGTCTACTGCTTAAACTGTGTTGGCTGATTGTTCCCCATACCCTCAAGTCTGGGCAATATCTCCTTTCTCTTTGAGTGAAAATTGGACATTTTGGGTAATATAATGTGATGACTTTAAGGGAAACGTCTATCCTAGGATTTTGTTGTTTGTTGTCTCTGTTAGTTTAATGACCTTCTGTGGCTAGTTTTATGTAGTCTGCATGCCTACATGTTGCAACCATAGAATTTTCTGCTTGGGTACCTTAGTAACCCATTGAAGATTCAATAGATATTGCTTTTGATACCTGCACTAAGTGTCTCATTGTTTATGGACTGCATTTATTGACATTTTTTCAGGTAGTGATAGTTGTATGGGGTGAGATTTCCTCGGGACCTTTCTTATCTCCTCTTCCCTTACTAGTGCTTGTTCAACTACTGTTTTTCACAACTCCTAAAGTTGCAAAGCTGTTGGTTTTCAAGGTTATTGGAATTGGGAAAGGACAGAAGTTGGGAGTTGAGCAAGAGAAAACTGCCAAAAAACTTACAGTTTATACTGAAATATGGCCACTTAGATAACATAAACACTCCTCAGAATGCAACAAGCCTTTAGCTAATTTGAAGCTATGATTGTAATAAGTTTTTCCAGGGTTGTCACTGTTTATGGGAGGGCTTTATGGCATTACTCCAGATGGGCTTCTTTGTTGCTGAAGGCTATTTTTGCTGCTTATAGATTTCTGTGGTTTTTTTTTTTTTTTTTTTTTTTTTTTTTTTTGGTTTTGCAAGGTAGGGTTTCACTCTGGTCCAGGCTGACCTGGAATTAACTAACTATGTAGTCTCAGGGTGGCCTCGAACTCTCGGCAATCCTCCTACCTCTGCCTCCCAAGTGCTGGGATTAAAAGCGTGCGCCACCACGCCCGGCTCCTGTTTTTTTTTTTTTTTTTTTTTTTTTTGTTTGTTTTAATTAAAAAAAAAAAACTTGGAGGAAATTATTCCTGTGTGCTTTGGCCTCTGTAACCTAAAAAGGTTGGAATCAGGTGGGAACTCAGCTCTCTGGCCTTGTTAAATCTTAGCTGAAAGTTGCTTTCAGTCACTGTATGTAAACATCTGGGGTTTAAGGGACCATCTAAGAACTCAGTCTGAGTTTATGTACAGAATTTGGGGCCTTCCTTCATTTATTTCATTTGCGGGTTTTCTCTCACTCTCTTGTATTCCTAGCTGTTCTATTTCCTTGTTCTGGTTCTATTAGTCAGAACAATGGAGGACTTTTAACAGGAGCCTGAGCTGCTTTGTGCCAGTCCTGCTGACACAGCTGCTGTGCTCAGGGAAAACCTACAGACATTTTCATGCTGATCCCTTGGTCCAAGCCTTGAACCCCTTCTGCAGGATGTCTACTTGTGTTTAGTTTCCAGGGCTCTCAGGTTATTGTGTTTTATATTCTGTTCTGAGCTGATAGCTAGTTTTTTTTCTTTTTTTAGTAGTAGTATAAGGTTGTTCCTGCCTTCTTCTGATAAGACACAGAAAACATTTGATTTGTAAATGCCCTTTCTCCTAAGATTAAAGGTTAAATATATACTTCTCTTCTGCTGTCTCTTTCAGTTTCCAGAATCTTCTACATACACTCTTGCTTTGGTTGCCTTGCTGAAGCCCAGGACCTGAAGCAGAGCTGGACTCTGAGTGACACTTTACTAGGCTGCAGAGGATCCCACATAAGGATGGCCTCTGATCTGGGGTGAAAGAGAACAGAATTTAAGGCAGCCAAATATTTTGGTGGAATATGAGTTGGTTTTATACTTTTTCTGTCTACCATCCATTCTTCTGTCTAAATTTGCTTTGTTTAGTTGATGTCAGAATTTTTATCTTGGGTATTATAATGTTCTATTTATGAAGCACATTGTAAGTATCTAACACACAGTGAATACTGGTTATTAAGGTGGAGAAATATTGACAATAGTTGGAATGTTTAAAACTGAAGAGTTCTTGATGGATCCAAGAAATAAAATTCTTAATTTAAAGATTGAAGGAGCCAAGCTAACAATAACGATCTTCCTTTCCTGCCTCACTCCTTCTCCCATTGGGTTTATTACCACCACAAATGCTTGTCGAGTCTAATTATATGGCCAAGAGAGATCAATAATGGGATGAATGTGCTACTGATAATGTAATGAAGTTAATAACTGACTTAATTTATGCAGAATTGATTATCATTTTCCTCATATTTGACCATTTACAAATGAATTCTTAGGTCAAGAAAGATACTGTGACTCATAACCAGTTCTGAAGTATTACTTTATTCACACACATATGTGTATTTATTTGTGGGTATTACCTACATATATATATATATATATATATATATATATATATATATATATATATATGTTTATATATGTACAGGAACACATACATATGCTGATGGGTGCATATAATAAAATACTTAACACACATATATACCTATACTTATTCATATGGGTGAATATTGCACACACATACATATTTCAATTCTAGTGATTCCTCAGGGAAGGATCTGATTCTAGAAATAATAATCTGCCTCTCATGATGGAAGTTCTGTGATAAGAATTGGAGAGAGGTGAAAATGTTGCTTGCTAAGAAAGGGATAATATGGCATCTGTTTTGTGGTGGCATTGCATCTATGTCTATGTTTAGACATTTTTATATATGAACACAGAGTCATCTTTGTTTTGTTTTCAGTCAGTGACTTTGCTGTTGGGATTATCTGTGGTCATAATGTCTGAATATAGCTTAGCTCCTTATTCAGTTTCAGGACAAACTTTCTACTTCCTTCTTCTCAGGGGTAAAAAGCTGGCCTTGCAAGTATGATATATAAAGAACAGCAAATGAATCATTGATGATATAATAGATAAGATGTAAGTGAAAAATGAATACAGAAACTGGGCGTGGTGGCGCATGCCTTTAATACCAGCACTCGGGAGGCAGAGGTAGGAGGATCACCATGAGCTCGAGGCCACCCTGAGACTACATAGTGAATTCCAGGTCAGCCTGGACTAGAGTGAGACCCTACCTCGAAAAACAAAAAAAAAAAAAAAAAAAAAGAATACAGAAATAGTGGTTGGGATATTCTCAGTTCAATCCTAGGCAGTCCTGCAGGATACCTCACCAGTTTGTCCATGGAGTCAAGTTCCCAGAAAACAAGTAAATTCTTATATCTAGGTATAATTAAGTGGGCACTCTCTTCTTTTTTTAAAATTAAGACTATGCTTTGAATGGACTTGTGATGATGTGGCAGATTGAAAGCTGAAGCACACTCTTCCTGCCCAGCAATCAAAGAGAGTATTATGTTTCATGTGGCTTAGTCTGGGAAAAGATCCAAATTCAAAATTCAAACTACGAAAGTGAATCATTTTCATACCATCATAAAGTCAGAAAATGCTTTCACATTATAGTGAGGCTGAAAACTTGTAAGCCAGGAAATGTCTGCATGTCTATTTTGTTGAGAAAGAAACTGAGGCTCAGAGAAGGTAAGTAATAATTTGTCCATGAATGAGTAAGTGATGAACTTATGTACAAGTACAGAAATTATTTTCAAGTCAAGGTTATTCTTTTAATATTTTGACATTCTCACTTCCTTCCAGAGTATTCTTTTTAATTGACAACTTTTATATATGTATACAATGTATGTTGATCATTATCCCTTCCCATTACCTTCTTTTTTTCCTCCTTTCCTATCCCCTTTTCACTGAGCCCCTTCTTCCAGGAACATTCTTCTTCAGTACTTGAGGACTATTCCCATATGCCATAGACTCTCTCTCCACGTTTTTCCCATTGCCCCTTCACTGAGGAGGAGAGCATCAGAGAAAATATTCTGTCTGGGAAAAGAAGCTTAGCAATGACTAGAACAATCTATGAAGCATAGTTAACCTGTATTATTGAGACAGTAAGTGTGCAAAAACCTTAAATGTAATTGGTATAGTGAATATGGAAGTCATGGTCCCACTATGGGTAAGAACTCATATTTCCCAAGTGCTTAGGGTCATAATAAAGCTGAATGAATTAATCTTCGCCGTGATCCCAGTAGGACAGAAACTATCTGTGACTTTCTTCTAACTCATATGACATGGCCCAAGCTAAAGGGTATTATTTATATGTAAGCTACATGGAATTATGGCTTCTTTTATGCTTGTCAACTATTTATATCACCTTCGTGGCTTTCATACCTTGATGAAGCAAGCCATTGTGCTGGAGGGCCACTGCTAAGGACCTAAGAGTGGTCTCTGGCTGAGAGTCAGTAACAGGAGTTCCAGCCCAACAGAATGAACTAATTGAATTTCACCTATAGCCATGTAAGCTGATCCTGCTTCAGTCACACTCAGATGAAACACAGGCCCTGGCTGCCACCTTCATTATGGCCTTAAGAGATTACAGCTTTTAGGGCTGGAGAGATGGCTTAGCGGTTAAGGCGCCTGCCTGCTAAGACTAAGAACCCGGTTCCAATCTCCAGGTCCCACGTTTAGCCAGATGCAGTGACGCAAGGGCACAATGCCACACTTGACCACAAGGGGGCGCACACATCTGGATTTCGTTCACAGCAGCTGAGAGACTGCTGGTGTGCCCATTCTCTGTCTCCTTCTCTGTCTGTCTCTCTCCGAAAAAATAAATAAAATAATAATAATAAAATATTTTTAAAAAAGAGACTACAGCTTTTAGATGCTGTTGTGGCTGAATCCAAGCACCTTTATTTTTCCCTTTTCTTTTTCTCCTCTTCCTTCCTTTTCTTTCCTTCCCTTCCCTTTCTTCCTTTTCCTTCCTTCCTTCTTTCCTTCCTTCCTTCCTTCCTCCCTCCCTTCCTTCCTTCCTTCCTTTCTTTCTTCCTTCCTTTCTTTCTTTTTTCCTTTTCCCTTCCTTCCTCTCTACCTACTATTTCCTCCCTTCTTCCTTCTTTCCCTCCTTTCGTCCCTCCCTCCCTTCCTTCTTTCCTTCCTTCTTTACCTTTTTACATCCTTCCTTCCATTTCTCCTATTTCTTTCTCATTCGCCTTCTCTCTCTCTCTTCTTTCTTTCTACCTACGGTTTTTGGCAGAATTCTCATGAACATCTGACAGTCATCAGAGAATCTCTTTAGATATGTGTGTAGCTATCCATGATGAGATATAAAAGACAAAGGGTTATTTATTTATTTATTCAATATTCAAATGTTACAATGGACTTGAGGGAAGAAAAGTATAACTAGAGTAGCATGATGTGCAATTCTTTCCTTTAAACAATTATCATGGTATCTTAGTTTTGGGTCACCAGATTTATTCACTCAGGAAGGTATTTCCCAAATATATCCTTATAGATGATTTAGAAAAGCATCCTTGGAGACATCACTAAATATTTATGAGGCTGGGACTTTGACTGATGTGGAGTTCAGCCTTGCATTCTCTGTAATTGCTGGCATTCATTGTTATTTTTCACTGATGCTGTACTTGATTGAGTGAAATCAGAAAACTATAAACAATTTTTTTTAACACTGAACAAATTTTATCCCCCCTGCCTTCCACAGATTTGTTTTGTTTTGACCTTGAGTAGAAGGAAATATTTCCACTTATGATGCTGGGATATGATGAAACATCTGATGATTGCTTTCTCAAGGAAATAGTGAATCAATGTGTCAGGTAATTTGAAGACATATGCTTTAAAAATGTTCTATAGTTTGTGGTTTATTAAAACAAACATCAACATTCTTGTTGTCAAAATGCAGTTTTGTGTATAACCTTAATTGTGATGAATAGAAAACATTTTTATCATGACATTTAATATTCAATTTAAATATTATTCCCAGAAAGTGTGCAAAGTGTCCTCTTTTCTGCAAGCATGATGATTACCACAAGCCTGGAATGTCTATTAAATTATTATTTTCCTTCTTCTAATGTGTGTACATTTATCCTATCCCAGGAACAATTGGAATTGAGAATGACAGGTGTGGAGGCAGATTCACCCACAGCCTTTCCTTCTGCATTGACTGTGAGCATTACTTTTGAATTAACCATTATCTCAGGCACTCAAGTTTGAAAAATTTAACCAATTTTTCACCAGATCTATTTCCTTAGAATTGGAGAGTGACCATAGCATAGTGTACTTGAAATGGAAAAAAAAATGCAGAAAAATCAGAGATATCATTTTTTTTCCTCGCAGATCCAAGACTCATTCAGGGTTTTCCTTCCTTCCATAAGTGTCTCACTCTGTATCCCAAGCCTGGGTGACTCACTATGTCACTCATGCTGGCCTATACCTTGTGGCAATCCTCTGGCCTCAGCTTTCTGAGTGCTGGGATTATAGGAATATAACCTCCATGCCCATCATTCTTTCAGTTCATTAAATAGAAATAGAATGAACACATCACGAATCCTACAACAGTGAGGATTTTGCCTTGTAGTATTAAAACGGGTGGTAAATGCAATGTTTTAGTGTTGCTTCTAAAAGAATTTTGTTTTATTTACTGAATTTGGGGAATATTAGATACAGAACCAATTTTAAATGTATATCTTTTAATTCAATTCTAAAGTGTTTACACACACACACACACATTCACACACTTGGTATGCAACTGTTGTCCAAAGGTTAAACAACCACTTTATCAATGAACAGTTTGCAAGTATTTTTTTCACCTAAGGTTAAAAAATTGTTTGTCTTAAACATATAAACCTGTAACAAATTTAAATTAATTCTAAAAACTTGTCACTTATAGTTTAACCCTTGCAAGATAAAACATGCACAAGTAACTAATATACATCAGTTATGACATAATCCTGCATCATTTCCACACCATAAGCAGAGGCTTTCTTTTTTTAAAGTCTTCATCAGAGATCAAGGGGAAAGATTTTCATTTTATATAAAACAAAGTTGACATGTGTCAGAAAAGAAAGACACAGGAGAAGACAAATCAAAACCCTATTGCTGATGCTGACATTTTGTGCTTTGGGTTAAGTGGCCCAAGAGGCCACTGACCAAAAAGAAAATAGTGGCCATATATCACTACAAGGAAATCCAACAACTTTAACCCTTTGACACTATAAACCCAGATTTTCCCCCAGTTGTTTGAATGCATACTTCCTATGTGCCAAGAGTGGAGAAGGAGATATGTCAGTACAAAAAGGATAGCTCACTTGTTGAAACATGTAGAAAACTAACTTTAACAGGGACTTCTTACAAAATTAGGCAGAAACCAGAAATAAGTTATTTGCTGTTTGTTGTCAATTTAGGTACAAGTGATTCAGTCCTAGGGTTCCACATAAAACTTGAGAGAGAAAATGTGTCAGGATGACTCTTGTGTTTAAAGCAAACCCCAAATGCATAAAATTACCCAGCCTGGTAGCATACTCCTCCTTAGGTCACTATACCATGTGGCTGAGCCCAAAATATTAAGATTCAGATCGTTGTTGAATGTAACAACTCAGCAAAATGATTCTCTGATAGCTTGAACTGAGTATGAGGGAATCATTCCCAAGAATGTAGTCACTTAATAAAGTACTGTCAGACTTTTCCTGACTTTTTTGAGTAAGCAGCATTTTATTATAAAAAATGAAAGAAATCATGCTGTTATGTGGCTCAGTCTGGCCTTGAATATGATCTTACTGCTTCCACCTTCAAATGCTGGGATTATAGGCATGGATAGACCACCATGGCTAGCCTGAATCATAATGTCAACTAATGACAGCTACTTAAATTACTCAGTACTACCTAGATGTATGTAGCTCACTCATTTTACAGATTTAGAAACTAAAGCATAGAGACAAGGTTGCTTACTGAAAGTCAAGCTATGGAAGCTTACAAACAATATTTATTCATATAAATATGGAAAATAAAGAGGGGTTTAACTTACATAATTAGGAAGCCAAGCAGGTCTTTTGATTAAAGCTTTATTGCAATGTATTTTTTTTTCTAAAATGTTTTAAAATAAAAATGAAAAAATCCCCAATTTTATTTATTTAAAAAGCCACATATGTATAGAATTTCCCTTCCTGAATGTATTAGTCCAAAAGAACTAAATTAGGATATTTGTGCTTTATCAAAAGGGTAATTATAAAAGACAGCAATAGAAATACTGATTTAACAATGATAATGAGTGATGTGTATCTGTTACATGAATATATGGGCCATCCAGGATATTCAACAGAGTAGTAATCTGTGGAATAAAAATAGGATGTCCTCTTAGACATTGTTTCTTAACATAAATGCTGTAACAATTCACATAATGCTTAATGAAACAATTTAAAATTTATGTACATATGTGTGAATATGTCTTAACTGTAAAGTCAGAATTTAAAAATGTTAGGTCAGGGGCTGGAGAGATAGCTTAGCGGTTAAGGCGCCTGCCTCCTAAACCTAAGAATGCTGGTTCCAATCTCCATCGGTTCCAGTCTCCAGGTCCCATGTTTAGCCAGATGCAAAGTGACGCAAGGGCGCAATGCCACACTTGCCCACAAGGCGGTGCACGCATCTGGATTTTGTTCACAGCAGCTGAGAGACTGCTGTCATGCCCATCTCTATCTGTCTTCTCTCCCTTTCTCTCTCTTTGTCTCTGTGTCTCTTTTCAAAAAAAAAAAAAAGTTAGGTTGGGATGGGCTCCTAAGATTGAGTCACCAAGGACAGAAGTGTTTTAACCACCTTCCTCCCTGAAACTACCCAGTCATTATCCCCTCCTTGCCTAACAATGCGCCAGGTCATGGTTTCTTGCCCTCTCATCTCATAAGTCACATGGTCATTCTTCTGGTGTCATGACCTCTTATTTATTTATTTATTTATTTATTTATTTATTTATTTATTTATTTATTTTAGAGAGAGAGAGAGAGAGAAGGGCATGATGCCAGGGCTTCCAGCTACTGCAAATGAACCCCTGATGCATGCACCCTTTTGTGCATCTGGTTTATGTGGGTCCTGGAGAATTGAACTGGGATCCTTTGGCTTTGCAGGCAAATGCCTTAACCACTAAGACATCTCTCCAGCCCCATGACCTCTCTATTTTAAATGGTTAATATATGATCTCCCCTGAAAGAACTTTTCTATTCAACTTAACAAATGAGTTCTTTTTCCTTCCTTACCTTAACCCAACTGAAAAACCCTATAAAGCTCACCACCTGAAAACTCAGGTGGGCTGTGCTCCTCTCTTGTGAGTCAGCCCTGTTAGCTGGTGCTTTCCCCAAATACAAGTTTTCATCTTTGCCTCAGAGTGGTTTGTGTGGTTTTGGTCACTCTCAAACCTTATGTCTGGTGCTGTGATTCAGAGAGGAGGCTTCCAGTTGCCCTATTGGATGGTCAGACCTCCTTTCCCCTGACCAGACCTCCTACCTGCCACTGACCCCCTGAAGGCTTGGGACCATCTCTGCCTAATACCGGCTCTCACATCCACCACAATTCGGTTTCGCTATTTTTCCCTTCTCCATCTCCTCCCTCCTTCTCAGTAAGTGTCCCTCTGGGATTGGCCTGCTCTTGGGTTTAATCCCTCCTCATGGAAACCATGCCAGCACACCAAGCTACACCCCTCACCCACTTTTGGGACCCAACCCCAGGTCTCAAGAAAGATGCACTCTCGAACCTCAACCCCCCAGGTCTCTTACTCTCTGGTCTACTGTACCGTAAGGGGTGCCTTTTGGTTTGGTTGCACCATTTTGGGACACTGTCCCCCTCTGTCCTCTCCCTCTACCTCCTGAGGTCTCATCTTTCACTGCCAGATACTTGGTCCTTTGGATCACAATTGCCCACCTTACCCACTAACAAGCTAAACAGCCAACAGTTGTGACCTGTATGTTCTCTGCTCATGTGGGAGGTGTAGGCCCTGTTCACCCTAATGGGCCAGGGGTTCATATTGGTGTTCTGTGTAAACCCATCTTAAGCCCTGGTTTCTTTCTCCCACCCTTGTCTTACTCTTTCTCTGTCTCCTCTCACTGCCCCCCTTACTATACTCTCATGCCTCCATGGAGAATAAAACCTCTAAATCAATTTCTACTGCCCTCCCTGGTTTGTCTCCTTAAGAAGTTAAAGCCTGTATGACTCTTGGATGACATCAAACCTTGTCATCTGATTTTTCTCTGAAACTCTGCCTGGCCACAATATAAGCTGGACAATGGGTCCAAATGTCCTGGAAATGGTACTTTTGATTTCCAGATTCTCACTGTTTTAGAAAACTTCTGCCAACATACAGGCAGGTAGTCCAAAATACCCCATATTCAGGCATTTTTTACTCTGATCTACCTGCTCTTCTCAGCAGGTCTTTCTAGCCAGGGTCTCAGGAATGCACTCTAATTCAACCCCTCCCCCATACTCATCCTCACCCTCTCCTTTTGACCCAGATGCCATAGATGACCTGGCCCCAACAGCTCCTCTGGCTCTTCCAGCGCCCTCAGCCTCTCCTGATCCCCTGCCTGGTGCCACAACCCTCTTCCTTCCCTTCATCTGCCTCCTGCTCCATCTCCATGCCTCTGCCAACCACATCTCCCATCTCCTCTCCTCTTTCCCCTTCTGCCCAATGCACTCATTATTGAAGAGATGGAATGTACCCTTTATGTGAGATCACAGGCACTGAAGGAATTGTTTGTGTTCATGTTCCTTCTTCTGTGTCTGATTTATCCCAGATTGAGAAATGTCTAGGGTCTTTCTCCACTGATCCAACATGCTATACCAAAGAATTTCACTACCTCACCCAGGCCTATGACCTAACCTGGCATGATATCTTTGTAGTTCTTTCCTCCACTCTCACTCCTGATGAATTAGAATGTGTCTGGGTGGCCGCTCAGGCCTATGCTGATGAGAATCACTTAACTGATAACATTTTCCCAGTGGGGATGCTTGCTGTCCCCAGAGAGGACCCTGACAGGGAATACCATGCTCCCACTAATGCCTGCAGATGTGCAGCCTATGATTGAATGGTTCTTTGCCTCCTGGCTGGCCTCCAAAAGGCATCCCATAAGTTTGTCAGTTTTGACAAACTCCGGATGCTTACTCAAAGGCCTAATGAAAATTCTGCTGAGTTTATGGGACCCCTAACTGGGGCACTCACCCAATGCACTCGCCTTGACCCCACTTCCCAAGAGGGCATGATGGTTCTCAATACCCATTTCCTGTCCCAATCTGCCCCTGACATCAGGAAAACACTTAAACAACTAGAAAAGGCCCCTCAAACCCCTCAGAGAGATCTGCTTGACCTGGAATTTAAAGTTTTTACTAACTGAGGGGACCAAGAATGGACTGAAAGAGTGACTAGAGATAGACAGCAATTCTATCTCTGCTGTGGCCCTGAGGCCTCCTCCAAAGAAGATGATGGGGCTGCAATTCTCACCACAAGAACCCTGCTTCAAATGTGGCCACACTGGTCACTGGGCAAAAGTCCGCTGCAACCCATGCCCACTGCCAGAACCCTGCCCTCACTGTGGACTTGCTGGACACTGGAAAGTTGACTGTCCTTCTTTGCCTTGACAAGATAGGCCAGCCCCTTCCTCTCATCCCCCACAAGAACCAATTGCTGGTCTTCTGGGCCTGGCAGCCAAAGATTGATGGTGCCCTGGGATCTCGGCCCCCACCAACACTCTCCATATCACAATGGAGGAGCCCAGGGTCACAGTCCAGCTGCCAGGAAGGCCTGTCTCATTTGTAATTGATACAGAGGCCAGTTGGTGAGTCCTTCCATCCTACTCTGATAAGACTTTCCCCTCACAGATCTCCATTGGGTATTGATGGCCTATCCCACTCCATATGCATCACCCCCTTGCCATGTGTAGTCTGGGACACTCCCCTCTCCCATTCCTTTCTTGTAGTACCCTCTTGTCCTGTTCCTCTCCTGAGTCAAGATCTTACGCAAAACTTTCTCTCTCTCTGACTTACCATTCACACTCTGTCCTCCTCCTCCTTCCAGTCCCATCCCTTGCAAAGGATCCAAGTTTCCCCCTCCCTGTCTCTGAGGTTGTTTGTAGAGTATGGGACACTTCCTTGCCAGCACTAGCCTCTCACCACACACCAGTCCTCATCAGACTCAAGGACCCTAAATCATTTCCCTGCCGTCCTCAATACCCAATTTCACTTAAACATCACCAAGGATTCAAACCTATTACTTCTCAGTTGCTCCAAGCTGGCCTCCTTTGCCACACTCATTCCCCTTGCAGTACTCTGATCTTGCCTGTTGTTCAAACCTGATGGGACCTACTGCTTAGTCCAAGACTTGTGCCTAGTCAATGCCATTGCTATGCCCATTCATCAAGCAGTCCCCAACCCCTATACTCTCCTCTCCCACATCCCCTTCTTCACTACCCATTTTTCAGTTATTTTCCTCAAAGATGCCTTCTTCTCCACCCCCTCCACCCTAATTCCTATGATCTCTTTGCCTTCACCTGGGAGGACCCCAATACTCATACTGCCTCTCAACTCACATGGACTGTCCTTCCCCAGGGTTTTAGAGATAGCTCCACCTATTTGGTCAAACTTTCTCCATTGACCATCTGTCCCTGTATCTGTCACCCAACACACTTTTACAATATGTAGATGATCTTTTGCTCTGCTCACTCTCTTTCTCTTTCTAAACAACATACCAACAAACTTCTTAACTTTGTTGGAGCTAAGGGATATCTAAGGGAGTTCCCCCCAAAAAGCTCAACTTTCTTTAACCCAAGTTAGGTACCTGGGCTTTCTCCCTAACCCTGCCTCATGACAACTTACTCTAGACCACAAACATCATCTTCACTCCCTCTCCCCGCCTAACTCTAAGGAAGAAATCCTCTCTTTTTTTGACTTTGATGGCTTCCTTAGAATGTGGATTCCATACTTTGTCCTCCTGGCAAAGTCCCTTTATGACAAGGCTAAGGGAAACCCTCATGAACCTAGACCCTAAGTCAGAGACAGATGCTGCCTTCTCCAGCCTGTGAAATGTTCTTTTGGAAGCTCCAGCCCTTGTCCAGACCTTCAGCAGCCTTCTTTTCTTTATTCCACAGAAAAAGGCGGTATAGCATTGGGAGTTTTGGGTCAAATGAAGGGTCCATCCTTTGCCCCTGTAGCTTATCTTTCTAAACAACTAGAAACCTCTGTCTGAGGCAACTGTGCCTACGTGCTCTTGCTGCAGCTACTCTTTTGGTCCAAGAGGCACAGAAATTCACTTTTGGGCAACAACTCACTGTCCTCTCCCCCCACAGGTTTAAAATCTACTCTCCAACTCTTGACTGTCTACTCTGACCCCATCTAAAATTCAATTCTTTCACATCACTTTCCTTGATAACCTCAGTATCACACTTGACTTTTGTCCTCCACTTAACCCCACTACCCTCCTGCTTCTACCTAAACAACTTACACAACCTGCTTAAAGACCTTAGAGGAACTCAACTATCATAATCCTAGAATCTCTATCTCCTCTCCCCAACCCTGATCACACCCAGTATATAGATGGCAGCTCTTATACTATCTTACAGGGCTCTTGGATAGCAGGGTATGCTATTGTCTCAAATGACCAGATAATAGGGACTGGTCCATTGCCCAAGGGGAGTACATCCCAAAAGACTGAGCTGGTAGCTCTAACTAGAACCCTAACCTTGGCACAAGACAAGACAGTTAACATCTACACTGACTCTAAATATGCCTTCCATACATCACCATGCTGCTATCTGGAAGGAGAGAGACTTCCTCTCAGCTAATGGAGCCCTTAACCTTAAACTATTACATACCTCCTATCTTCCTGCAAAGGTGGCTGTCATTCACTGTAGGAGACACCAGGCTCTAACTTCACTTGCGGCCAAGGGAAACTCTTTTGCAGACAGAGTTGTCAGGGAATCCAGCCTCCACAATACATACTCATCTTCAGCCTTTTTTTCTTTGCCCCTACCTCCTTTACCCCATCAAACACTCCAGAACAATACCAAACTCTAACAAAACTTGGTGCTATCCTGGGATCACAAGGCTGAATACTCCTGGGAGACCGCTTCTCCTTGTCTGATCTCCAAGCTACTACTATCCTGACACACCTACATAATCTATTTCATGTGGGAGCCCACCCTCTACAAAGATTCCTGACCCCACTCCTTTTACATCCTTTCCTCTCTTCTTTTTTTCTGAGACAAATGCTGGCTCACTGTGTGCCAAGGCCTCTTCACAAGGTGGAATCCATACCCATTCCTCTTTCAAATACCACCAACACAGGGGCTCACTTCCCGGGTGGACTTACAGATAGATTTTACTCACATGCCTCCTCACAAAAAGACTAAATACCTTCTCACTATAGTGAATACTTGCTTGGGGTGGGTTGAAGGTTTTCCTATGACAGAAGAAACTGCAAATATAGTTGTCTCTTACATTCTCGAGTTGATTCTGCCCCACTTTGACCTTCCCCTTACCATTCAGTCAGATAATGGACCAGTCTTCATTTCTAAGGTAACCCGGGAAGTATCCAGAGCCCTGGGAGTAGATTGGAAACTTCATATTCCATATAGGCCTCACTCCTCAGACAAAGTAAAAAGAGCAAATGCTATTATCAAAACTCACCTGTCTAAACTGACTTTCACCTATCCTGGCCCCAGCTCTTTCCACTTGCCTTAGCCTGAATCAGAGCTACTCCTCGGGCCCCCTCCTTCCTTAGCCCTTTTGAACTCATGTATGGGCTCACCTTCTATTAAACAACCTTCCCCCACTACCAGAACCTCCTCTCCATGGGTACTTATCAATTTTCACCTTTATCTGGAACCTTCTCTGGAAACATGCTGACCTCCTTCTTCCTCAACCATCAGAGGGAGCCACAGCTCTCTCACTTAGCCCTGGAGATAGAGTCTACTTTAAACAGTTTTGCCCACAGTGACTCAAGCCACTCTGGTGATCCTAACCACTCCCATGTCCACAAAGCTTCAGGGCATCCCCAATTGGATCCACCTATCACAGCTCAAGTCAAGTCACCTATGTCCTACTCTACCTTATCCAGGGATAAATACACCTCCACCCCAATAAGCCTTCTCAAACTTAAACTCTCTCATGTTCTCACCCTTCCTCCAACCTCAGAATGATCCTCTTGAACACACTGATGCCCCTTTGCCTCCTTTCTCTTGCCCCAAGCCCTCTATCCCTTGTCTCTGAGTGCCTTTGCGCCTTTTGATGTCGTAACTGTTGACAAGGACAACAAACTCCTTAGTTCTTCCTTCTGTCCTCTCACAGGGTGTACAGAGCCTGTCTCCCTCACCTTCTCTATAATAGATGTTTCCAGCTGCCCTGATGTCAGCTCAACACAGAGATGGTACGAGAGAAGTCTTTGCTTTGCTCAGGATCAAGTCATAACAGCATGCTACACTGGTGCTGCTGGAGAGTGCTAACTATCGATCTCACCACTCTGTTGGTGCCTCTACTTTTACCCAACTAAATCTTAAGGCATTCAACCACCACAGCTCAAATCTCAGGGTGTACTCACAATTTTTTCCATCAAAGACCCATGGGACCCAAAGTGAGCAGATAGGATGGTAGGGATGGCAACTCAATATACTATGGGCTGTCACTGAGGGGGCTGAATGGAAATATTTAGATCCATTCAAAATGCTCCTAAGACTGCCCCAAATGCCCATTTCCAAACTGTTCTAGACATCAAACAGGCTCATGGTAAGCTCCAGGGGGATCTGCATGATCTAATCTTCTCCACAACCCCTGGATGTCCATCCTTAATTCTTCTCTCTCCCTCCTCAATCAACTCAGTCCTACAAACTACACTGCCTGCTTCCTGTGTATTTCTCTTGAGTGGCTCCTCATTACTTTACTCCCCCTGTTTAATGTCACCTCTGTTTCAGATACTCCCTGCTTCTGGTGTCCTCTCTCCAAACTCCCTATTCCACTTTCTCTTCCAAACCACCTTGATCGCTGGCATAAGGAAATCCTTCAATTCTGGTTGGGAGCTTTCAGGAATAACTCTATTGTTAAAAACCACACCTTATCTAAGGAAATTTATTTTTGGTGTGGCTACACATAATATACTTGCATCTCTCTGAGAATACACACAGGTCCTTGCTCCCCAGTCACTTTGGTACTTAGCCTCACCATATATACAGAGGGAGAGCAGGCAGTCCTTTTTAAGCAGGCTCGTCATTACAAAAGAGCTATCCTCCTGCCTGTGATGATAGGAGTAAGCCTGGTAGCCTTTCTAGCTGCCACAGGTCTGGCTGCAGGAGGCCTGAGCCATAGCTTAGTCTCTTATGAAAGGCTTTCTACAGAATGGAACATTGCAGTCCAGGGGTCCACCAAGGCCTTGCGACAGAAACAACTCACCTCTCTGTCCTCAGTTTAGCTACAGAACCACTGAGCCCTAGACCTCTTGACAGCCGATATAGGAGGAACCTGCCTTTTTCTGAATGAGGAATGCTGTTACTATGTTAACCAATCGGGCAAGGTAGAGGTCTAAAAAAAAAACAAAAAAACTAAAACACCTGGTGGACCATCTTCAGGTATGAACACCAACTCCCTCAGGGTCATGGAACATCTTTGGGATGGTCTGGCCCTGGCTCTTGCCACTCTTAGGGCCTATTCTTACTACTTCTCCTGGCTCTGTGCCTTCTGAGATGCATCCAAAAATCAGGTGGACCCATTTGCCCACTGAAAATTCAACCAACTTTTACTATCCTGTCCCTCCTCTACCTCTTACCAGCCTCTTGCCATCAGGGAACCATCTTCTCATCACCTACCCTGAAGGGAGACCCATCAACCACATTATCCAACCCCTCCCATAAGAACTCATCACCCCCTACAGTCAGCATGAAGACACTACAGATGCCCAGACACTACAATGCCCAGGTCATGGTTTCCTGCCCCCTTATCCCATAAGTCACATGGTCACTGTTCTGGTGTCATACCCTAGCTATTTTAAAATGATCAATGTAATGATCTCCCTTAAAGGAACTTAACAAACGAGTTCTCTTTCCTTCCTCACCTTAACCCAACTGAAAAGGTCCTATGAAGCCCACTACCTGAAAACTCAGGTTGGCTGTGCTCTTTTCTTATGAGTCAGCCCTGGCAGCTCATGCTTTTCTAGAATAAAAGCTTTCATCTTTGTCTCCAAGTGGTTTGCATGGTCTTGGACACTCCCAAACCTTACAAAAAAAGTTAGGTACAAGTAAAACTTCTTTCAAAAAATGTACATTTATTTTATAGCCATACATTTAATTTAGTTTTATTGTAGTTATTTTCAAAGGTTAGTTTTAAGACTTTTGCTAATAACTGCATTAACTTGGTATTTTGAAGTCCTTGGAAATCATTTTATGTTCTATTACTTATAGATACTACAGTAAAATTAAAGATAAGCCATTGGCATTTGAAAAAAAGAAAACCAAAGGAAAAGAAGACATGATGAATCCTGTACTCCTATATTTTATTTATAGGTTTTGAGTTGCTGGAAAGACATGAATAATGAGTAAAGCAGTCCAATAAGAAATCATAGGCTGATTAAATGTCAAACTTTCACTAACAGTTTCTTAAAAGGTTTGTTCCTTCAACATCTATTAATAACAAAAACATAAGCTATGAATGTACAGTTATTAAAATAAAAATGTAGAAACTAGTGCCATTTTTATGATCAAGATGTTTTGCAAACAAGTAAATTCTGAATTTGGGATCATTAGGAAGGGGACTTAAAAAAAACCTCTCTGGACTTCAACAAATCCCTTCAGGTGGTATCTCTGTTCCACTCCACACCACTCTGCTGTTTGGTTGTTGTTGTGACTCTGTATATTCTCTCCTAGACTTCCTGTACTCTTGTTTGTGCTTTCCAGCTGTCATCACCACTGCCTGCTCAGTCACTATTTCTTTTTGCTTGCACTGATAAACCTCTGTTGCCATTTCTTGGTCTTTTGAAGCCTCCCCAACATCAATGGTGAACATAATATCTCTGTAGTCATGATAGACATACTATTACTAAAACAAAATGCATACATTTGATCCCTTTGAACAACAAATATATATTTTCCACTGGACTCTTGGACTCCTTCATGAATTTCTTTATGTAATCTTCATGTTGATATCCAAGAAGTCATCCTCTGTCACCTTGAAGATGCAGTCAATCCATATTGGTGATGATGGAATAGACCAAGGCTGTGGCCAAGAGCACCAACAGCTCTTTGATCCTCACCACAGTGGAGTAGTGGTTACAGCCAGAGCTAGTACTGTGGCCTCCCCAATATGGTATTTTTTTAGATCCTGATTCATTCTTTGTCCGAGACCTTTCTCATTAAACATTCCACAGGTGTGTGAATATTGCCGCAGCTGAGATTTTGCAAGTCCAGCTTAACCAGAAACACATACATTATTCAGATCACCCTCTTTCTGTTGTAGTTTAATCTCAGTGCATTTTTTCTGGGTTCTAGCATAGCCCTACATTTGGAAGGAGACAACACAACAGGACCACATTAGCAAAGTACAGAATCAGCCAAGCCTCGCAGCATTCAAAGAACAGTGATGGATCACCATACACCTGTGCCATCCACACTGGGAAGGACTTATATGCCTTGTTTTCCAAGACAACATTTGTTTGCCGACTGATAGAACACTCCCTTCAGGGAGGTAGTTTATCTGCTTGGTTAATGTTTATAGAGTTAATTTTTTATAGCTAACTTGATTCATGCATATCCAAATTAAAATGTTAATTTTATTTGTTTCAGCCGTTAATCTCAACCTCAATGCCATACAGCCCTCCCTGAAGTCATTCCCCATCCCCCTTCTTGCCTTACTACTATATTATTGTTGGTGAAGAGGCTGTCTTATCTTACTAACTCGTTTTTCCCTGGCCTGCTCCAGGGGTCTTCAAGTCATTAGAGGCAACTACTTCAAAACTGACCCATCAATCTCTTCTATATATTAGGGACCACATGAAAATTTCTGTCTCAGAGAATTCATCTTTATATCCTTCTAATGTTGATATTGTGTGTGCACCTAGTTGAGAAGTTTCTGAACTAGTAAGACAGAATGAGGGAAGTAGATGTTTTATTGTGGGATGAACAGAAAAGTTTGGGACACTTCACTAAGAATCTGAAAGCTTATTAGATTTATAAACTGCCTACAGTTACACACACACACACACACACACACACACACACACACCCCTCAGCAGATCAATATGTTTGCAAAAGCAACCAGGTCTTTTAGCAAAGGAGGCTGGGAAAGCACATTACTTCCAACTTTAATCACCCCAAGGCGATTAAATCAATTTTGTATTTCCTGTTTTAGTGTTCCCCTGAAACGACAGCATCTGGACAACTTTAATCACTGTTTCAATTCAGTGAGATGCACTGAAAAATCAAGGTTGGGAACTGGCAGGCTTTCCCCTATTGCTTCTGTTTCTTTTACTATGGAGCTCTGGCTTATTCTCTTCTGGTGTTAGGTGAGGTGAGAGAATGCCCCAGGCTACAGGTGCTCCTCTGGGTCTCTACACCCAGGTGACACAAGTAAGTTGAAGTGATCAGCATCCAGATCTTCACTATGCACAGTGTTGTCTGTGGATTATCTCCCTGTCATATATCTTTGCATTGATTTTGCTCACTTTTTGCCTTTTTATGATGAAAGCTTCTTTTTTTCATTTTTTATTACTTATGAACATAGTCTGTAAACAGCACTTGTTGGTACCATCCTTACCCTCGTCCTGCCCCCCCTCAAGGGACCCTCCTCACTGAGGATGCCAGTTATCCCCATGGGGATTGTGGGTCATGCATTGTGGGACAGCCCTCAGTTATGGGGAAGAAGCAATGTCTCTGTGCATAATGTCCCACCTTGTGGATCTAACAATCTTTCCGCCCACCCCCCCTTCTGCTAAATTCCCTGAGCCATGTTGGGTTTATTTTAGGTCTACATCAGTGATGGGGTCTTAGGAGCCTCTGGATCTCTGATCTCTGGTGTGGTAGGAGTTAGGTGTCTTCAGTGTCTATCTCCTTCACCCTTGTGCTGATATCAGGTTCACGAGAAAGCAGTGCTCTTGGTCATTTCCCTAATTCCTCTATGGTTTTGGCTGGGGCCCAGGTAAAGTGTGATGGGCTGTTTCTCTCCTCAGGTCCTGCTTCCATCTGAAAAAAAGAAGCAGATTATTCAATGGATAGTAAGGTCAGCACAGGTTAAATGGGATAACCATTGTTAGTTTAGAGAGAATTTAATGGGTGTAGGCCCTCTTGTAGCCCAAGATTGGTTGGAGCTTGATATTGGAGAGTAAATTCATTATCTGGATATGATTCCTTTCCACTGAGCAGATCTGTTAGTTAATCCAAGAGCAGTTGGTTACCCACCATGGCTGTGTGCCACTGTTGCACTTGTGTGAGCATCATGTCAGGTTGTTTGCTTCTGAGTAGCTTCAATCTCAAGTTGCTTGGACAGATGTAGGCCACTTTCCCCCAATAGCTCCTGTAGCACCTTCTAGCAGTAGACAGGCTAACTGTATGGGGACTGGCTCTCTCCCAGATTCCAGCCAGGTCTTTCCATGTTCTGTACTGACACCATATGGTATCTTTAGCAGTAAGGTCTTACCATAACCTGTTATGGGTATTCAAGTGCTCTTTTGGGAAAAGAGTTCAATAGCTCATTGTGGATGTTAACTGCGTCCTGATAGGAGTTATAGGCCAACACCAAAGTAAAAGAAAGAAGAGAGGAAAAAAAATATAAAAAAGAAGGAAAGACAAAAAAATAAAGAAAGAAAACAAAAAGAAAAAGATAAGAAAAAAAAAACAGGAGAATATTAAAGTTAGGCTTCATTTCACCTTCTCCAGGGCCCTTCAATTCAGGTGTTTCCTCTAAGGTCCTGACGAGGATTCAGCCTTTTAGTCTGTGTTCCAGGATACAGGATTTTTTGGTACCAGTTCCATTTGGGTTCAGTTTTGTGTCCTGTCCACCCCCTTACCTTCCCATCAAGCCCTACCCTCCCTATTGTCCAGTCCTCAAGATGCCTATCTTCAGGAATAAAGGTATCTATGGTACCAGTTCATTTTGGGTTCAATTTTGTGTTTCCCCCCATTTTCCCTTTCCTTTCCCCAAGCCCTTCCATCACTATTGTCCAGTATTCCAGTTGCCTGTGACAAATGTCAGCAACTCAAGATGATCCAGGTTAGGAACTGCAAATGAGTGAGACCATTTGGTGATTGTCTTTCTGTGATTGTATGAGTTCCCTGAGTATGATCTGTTCCAAGACCATACATCTTTCTACAAATTTCACTGTGTCATTTTTTTCTTATTGCTGAGTAGAATTCCATTGTGTAAATGTACTGCAGCTTTGTTAACCATTCATCCAATGATGGGTACCTGGGTTGATTCCAGTTCTTAGCAATTATGAATTGCACAGCTATAAATATGGTTGAGCAAATGTCTCTGAAGAGAAGCATGGAGCATTTAGAGTAAATGCCCAGTAAGGGAATAACCAGGTCAGTTGGCAGCTCTATGTTCATCTTTTTCAGGAATCTCCATATTGATTTCCATAGTAGTTGTACAAACTTACAATCCCACCAAAAGTGAATGAGGATTCCTCTTTCTCCACATTCTCACCAACGTTTGTTGTCATTTGCTTTTTTAATGATTGCCACCCTTACTGGAGTAAGGTGGAATCACATAAGTGTTTTAATTTACATTTCACTGATAGTTAGGGATGCTGAACATTTTCTTACATATGTGTTAGCCATTTGTATTTCTTCCTCTGAGAACTCCATATTCAGTTCTCTGTCCCATTATTGAAGTGGGTTATTTGATTTCTTATTGTTTAGTTTTTTATGAGTTCTTTGTAGATTCTAGATATTATGCCTCTGTCATTGGTATAGCTGGCAAAATTTTTCTTCCATTCTGTGGATAATATATTGGCTTTGCTTATGTTGTGTTTGTGCAAAAGCTTTTTAGCTTCATGTGTTCCCACTGGTTGAGTGATTGTTTAAGTTACTGGACTATTGGAGGAGTTTTGTTCAGGAAGTCTTTCCCCATTCCTATCTTGTGGAGAGTTCCTCCTACTTTTTCTTTCAGTTGGAGAAGAGTTTCAGGTCTTGTATTGAGACCCATTTGGACTTGAGTTTTGTGTATGGTGAGATGTGGGTCTAGTTTTTTTTTTTTTTTTTGCATATGGTTGTTCAATTTGTCCAGCAACATTTGTTGAAGATGCTGTCTGTTCTCCAGTCTATGTTATTGGCACCTTTGTCAAAGATTAAGTAGCTTTAGTTACTTGACATAAAGTTCAGGTCTTCCATTTTATTTCATTGGTCTGTATTTCTGTTTTTATGCCAGTACCATGAAGTTTTTGTTACTATGGCTTTGTAATATAGCTTTAGATCGAGTATAGTGATACCTCCAGAAGTATTACTTTTGTTGAGGATATGTTTGTCTAAGGACCATTGCCATTTCATATGAATTTTTAGATCATTTATTTTATCTCTGTGAAGAATGATGCTGGAATTTTATTGGTATCACATTAAATCTGTATAATGCTTTTGACAGAATTGCCATTTTCACAATATTAATTCTACCTATCCAGGAACATGGGAGGTCTTTACATCTTCTCAAGTCCTCCTATATTTCTTTCTTGAGTGGTTTTATGTTTTCATCATATAGGTCTTTCACATCCTTGATTAGTGTTATTCCAAGGTATTTGATTTTTTTTTGTTGCCATTGAAAATGGGAAAGCCTCTCTGATATTTTTCTCTGTATATTTTTCCTTTGCATATAGAAAGAGTACTGATTTTTGTGTGTTGATTTTGTATCCTGTTACTTTCCTGAAGGAATTAATCACCTTTAGAAGTTCTGAGATGAAGAGTTTTTGGTTACTTATGTATAGGATCGTGTCATATGCAAAGAGGGTTAACTTGACTTCTTCCTTTCCAATTTGTATTCCTTTTATTTCTTTCTCCTGTCTTATTGCTTGAGTTAGGACTTCTAGTACTATGTTGAAGAGCAGTGGTGAGAGTGGGCACCCTGACTTGTTCCTGATCTCAATGGGAGCTCCTTGAGTCTTTCCCCATTAATTATTACTTGGGCTTTATGTGCTTTATTGTGTTAAGATATAATCCATCCATGCCTGTTCTTTCCTGTGCTTTGATCATGAAGTGGTGTTGTATTTTGTCCAAAGTTTTCTCTGCATCTATTGAAATGATCATGTGGTTCTTGTGATTAAATATATTTATGTGGTGTATTATGTTGATTACTTTCCATATGTTAGACCATCCTTGTATGCCTAGGTTGCAGACTACTTGATGAAGGTGGATAATGCTTTTGATGTGTTGTTGAATTTGGTTTGTGAGGATTTTGTTCAGGATCTTTTCATCTGAGCTAATCAGGGATATTTGGTTTTGGTATTAGGGTGATGCTAACTTCATAAAAGGAGTTGGGGAGTATTCCCTGTTCTCTGATTATGTGAAACAGTTTGAGAATAATTGGTTTCTGTTCTTCAATGAAGGTTTGATAGCATTTGGTTGAGAAGCCATCAGTCTTTAACTTTTGGAGGATATTTTAGATTATTTTTTCAATCTTGGTGGATGTGATAGGTTTAGAATATTAATATGTCCTGAGTTTAGTTTTGGTAGGTGGTGTATGTCTAGGAATTCATCAATTTCTTCTATCATATCCAATCTTGTGGAGTAGACTTTTTGGAAGTAAGGTCTGATGATTCTTCCCATTTCCTTTATGTCTGCGGTCATCTCTTATTTCATTTCTGATTTTGTTATTTTTGGACATTTCTTTCTTTTTTCTTGATCAAATTGGCCAGGGGTTTGTCAATCATTTTTATTTTTTCAAATAACCAGATCTTTGCTTTATGAATTTTCTTGATTCTTTTCTTAGTTTCCAATTCATTAATTTCTGCTCTGATCTTGATTATTTCTTTCCATCTCCAGTTCTTTGGGTTGTATTCTTTTTGTTTTTCCAATGCTTTTAGATGGACAGTTAGGTTATTAATTTGGGATCTTGCTGTCTTTGTTATGAAGGCATTTAATGCTATGAATTTTCTGGTCAGGACTGCCTTTATTGAGTCCCATAAGATGTTTTTTCATAATCATTCAATTCTTGTTTTAATTTAAGCATCTCTTGTTTTAATTACTAGCTTTAAAGCATTGTGATCTGATATTATGCAGGAAATTACATCAATTTTCCTAAATTTATGGAGGCAGGCCTTATGGTGTAATATATGATCTATTTTGGAGAGTATTCCATGGACTGCTGAGAAGAATGTATATTATGTAGAATTTGGTAGAATGTTCTGTAGAGGTCCATTACATGCAGTTGATCTATGATGTTGGTGAGCTGTTACTTCCATATTGATTTTTTGTTTGAATGATTTGTCTATTGATGATGATAGTGGAGTATTGAAGTAACAAACTATGATAGTGTTTATTTCTGTTTTGTTGTCAAGTAAGTATTGTTTTATAAACTGTGGTGAACCTGTGTTTGGTGCACATAAATTTATGATTGTGATGTCCTCTTGTTGGATCATTCCCTTGATGAACAAGAAGTGGCCTTCTTTGTCCCTTTTGATTATATTTGGTTTGAGGTCTATTTTGATCAGATATTAATATAGCAATACCTGATTGTTTCTTATTTCCATTTTCTTGGAATGTTGTTTTCTATCATTTTACCCTGAGGAGGGATCTGTCTTTAGTTGTAAGGTGGGTTTCTTGAAGATAGCAAATTGAAAGGTCAATTTTACTGATCCACTCTGTTAACTTGTGTCTTTGGATGGGTGAATTAAGACTGTTAATATTTAAGATTATACCTGCAAGGTTTGATTTAATCCCTGACATGTTGGGATGCTTTATGGGGTTTGGTGTATTCTTGGACTTTGTAATATTTTGAGCTTGCTTTAGTTTTGGTTATTGTGATCTTTTTGTAGGCTCTTGAAATTAATTGTTTGACTCTTCTGTATGGAGAATACTCTGAAGTATTTTCTGTAGGTTTTGCTTTGTGTTCATATAATCATAGAGCTGGCTTTTATCATGGAAAGTTTTTCTTTCACCAACTATAATGAGGGATATTTGTGCTTCATACAGTAGTTTGGGTTGAAAGCCATATTTTTTTAGAGTTTGAATTGCTCCATTTCAGGCCCCTTTGGCTTTCAGGGTTTCCATTGAGAAATCTGAGGTAATTCTGATGGACTTGCCTTTGTATGTATGTGTTGTTTCTCTCTTGCTGCTTTTAGCACTCTCTCTTCGGTTTCATCATTTAGAGTTTTAATGGTGATGTGCCTTGGAGAGTTTCTTCTTTCTTCCAGTCTATTTGGAGTTCTGGTAGCTTCTTGTATCTTGATGGGGCTCTGGAGAAGGTGGGAAAGTTTTCTTTAATAATTTTGTTGAATAAATTTTCCATGCCTTGGTCTGATTTTTTTCCCCCCTTCTGGTATACCCATGATCCAAACGTTAAGGTGTTTTAAGGTATCTCACAGTTGCCTCATGTTCTGTTCACAAGAAATTTTGAATTTATTAAAGTTTTTGGACTCCCAAACTGTTTATTCTGTTTTGTCTTCCAGCTGTGAGGTTCTGACCTCAATATGATTATCTCTGTGAGAGTTTCCAAAGAGTTTTCATTAATTCAATAATGGTTTATAGTTTATGTTGCCTTTTTCTGTATAGTATCTATCCTTTGTCAAATTCCAATTTCAGGTCATGTTTTGATTTTCTTAATGTTTTTTTGGAATTCATTCTTGCATTTACTTATGCCTTCATTAACCTTAACCTGCTGGGTTTTTTTTTTTTTTTTTTTTTTTTTTGGTTTTGCGAGGTAGGATCTCACTCTGGTCCACGCTGACCTGGTATTCACTATGTAGTCTCAGAGGGTGGCCTTGAACTCTTGGCAATCCTCCTGCCTCTGCCTCCCAAGTGCTGGGATTAAAGGCATGCACCACCATGCCTGGCTAACCTGCTGGTTTTTGAGATCCTCTATTTTTTGGCTAACCTTCAGTCCATTTAACTCTCTTTTGAGATCTCTCTGGGTTTTATCTATTGGGTCAAGCATAGTGAATACAGCTGTGTAAATATCTTTTATGTGACTGTTGCTTGTTTTTGTTGATTTGCTGCCAGTTCTACCATTTGCTTGGTCAGGGTCACATATCTTGTGTCCTTATTTTGGTGTTCTATTCCTATTGTCTCCTCTATGTTTTCATTGGAGACCTCCACTGTGAGACTAGGCAACCTTGCTGGAGCTCCCACTATTTGATATTTCATGTTGTTTCTTTTGCATTGTGGTCTGCACATCATAGTGTGGGAATCTTATGTAATTAAGGAGGAAACAAGAGTTTTCCCTTGTAGTGTCTTCAGTGAATGTTCTCTTTTATGTTTGACTAGAATAGGCTAATCATGGATTAGTATTTTGCTATTCGCAGGTTGTGAAGGGCCTAAGTTTACCAGCCTCTAGGACTAGTGCTTACTACCAAAGAGGGGATTGGAGGTCTGGGTTCCCTTTAACCTGGTCTCAGTTGTGTCTTGCCTGTGGCAGCAGGCCATAGAAGTTGCCATTGCTCTCCTATTGAACCCTAATTGGCAGATTATGGAGAACTCACTGGTTCCCCCAGGCAGGTAATTGCCTGATTTTCCTGTGTTCCCCTTCTGGGCTGATGTGATGTTCCAAATAGTCACTGGGAGTGTTATGGGGCATTGGAAAGATGGTGGGAGTCACTGGTTTGCACAGCCCATGCTGGACCAAGGGGTGCACTCAAGGGTGCCTCTAAGTAGCACAGGGTGTAGAGGTACTATGAGCAGGGGAGGCACCCTGTAGGCCAGCCCACCAAGGATTTCAGGCAGAGGAGTGTGGCAGGAGACAGGAGCACAAGCGGGACATGGGCTCATTCTCTGGAGCCTGCAGTAGCCAGGTATGGGCTGGACAGGGGGCTGGACAGGGGCTGGGGTGGGGGGGGAGGGGCCTCTGGGAGACAGGGGAAGTGCATTCATGCCACCCCAGATGCAGTGGTGGGGGGCTGTGGGAACCAGGAAATTATGAGTGGGCCACCAACAGATGCAGTGGGACACCTTTGGGAGACAGGTAGGGCCTACGCAGGTGCTTGGCAGAGGCTTGGGAGAGAGGGAATGGCGCAGCGGGTAAAAAAAAAAAAAAAAAGGGCCTTCAAGATAGAGGGGTTGGCTTGTGGGGCTCCATTTGGCTGAGCCTGCAGGTAGTGCAGCAGAGAACCTGGTCAGGGTGGCATGGCTGGGGGCGGGTGGTTGGAGGGACATGGGGGTGCAGAGGTTTACTGGAGAGTTTGGGAATCCCGTAGATTCCCTATTGTGCCACTCTGTGTGCACCCACCAGAGGTCTGCTAAGCCCTAATCACGCTGGAGCCCCACAGATCTTGCGTGGTTAGGAGGATGCCATCTTTTTCTAAATTTTATGTTTATATTAAAACCTCTATTGAAACTCTTCATGGACTAATGGGTTCCATACTAAAATCATACTAAAATTGGAATTGGTAGTTAACTCTTATTTTGTCTCTCTTTCCTCACCTTTCTCCACCCTCCTTTCCCACACTCTTCCAACCTCTCTTTTTCACCCATTTTCAACTCTGAGGACTTTATTTGATGTCTAGTTGCAGTCCTACTCCAATATACAGCTTCTATTTCTTCTCCCTTCTTTTTCTGTCTTATAGTTATGAAACATACCCAGTTACTCCTATAGTGAACCACGGTCTAGCTCTAAAAACAATGATTTAAGACAAAGTCCTTTAACAGGAATTTCTCAAATTGGAGAATGATCACTTATTAATGGCACTTTTGAGTTATATAAAAAAATCCATTCCATTGTCATGAATTGTTGACTGTATTTTGTGATAAGCAATTTAAAAAAAATGGCACATGTGTCTTATTTGTTATTATTATTTGTTATTAGACTGTTATTAGTGTTATTTTTAATTCACATTGTTTTCAGCTTAATCATGAGCTAAAAAGAAATTTATGCTGATAATAGACATGATTATATTATTATTTTTGCCATTACTCATACTTTTACTGAGAAGTGTATCCCAAACCCAAAAGGTGACTCCTTTGGTAATGTGAACTCTGCTAAGCAGAGCTTCATTGTGACTTCACTTCACTGGCGACACATGTTCTGCTTCTTTCATATGTGATTAAACTTAAAAGAACTGTTGGTAAGCCATAATCCAACACAGATGACAAACTTGTATTTATGTCACTTTATATTTAAACCTTTCAATCCCTAACAGCAGTTAGCCAAAGAAATCCAATTGCTTGACAATATTTCCTCTTGTGGTAAAATGAAACTTCATGTATATATCAAAATTTTTTCCTACTCATTAAAAATTAATGAGCTTCTAGCTGGGTAGAAAGCATGACATTCTTGGCTCTTGACATTTAAGGAACTTAGTTTAAATTCAGGAAGTACTTTTGCTTCCTTTGAACCTTCATCCTCTGTCACTAGCTTTCTACATTGTGTTCTCATCAAACATGACTTCATTTGACTTCTGTCTATTTTACTTTCTCTGCCTTGAAGTCTAATATTCTTAAGCATATGAAAAAATTCAAGTCTGAAGTCAAGAGTCAGTCCCTCTGTGAAATTCCTTATTTTTCCTCAAAATAATAGTTTTTTTTCCTACTTAGCCCCATGTTTCCTTTCAAAGTTGTTCACTGTGCAGGCATATCACTCACTGTATGTGATCTGGATTAAACAGAACTGGATCTAAATCTATGTTGGTTACTAATTACTAATTAGCTGGTTGACACTTGAACACATTTAAAAAATCTTCCTAAGTTGTTATTTCCTCATTTGTGAAAAGAGCACAGTAATGCTGCATACTTTATAGTGCTATTGCAATGCTTAAATGAAATAGTGCATATAGACTGTTTATCCTAACTATTGACACACAATGTATATTTGGTGCAACTGTTTTGTTGTCATTATAATATTGTAATGTAGTGAATGCTGGGTTCCTTCAACCTCCTTCTTATGAATTGTTTGGGAGCAAAAACCATTTATTACCCAATTCAGTACAGTTATTCTCTAACACATAATTCTAAGAACAGTTGGTTAATGGTGCCTCAGCAGAATTTTGCCAAATAAATTAGTTAACAAATATCTCCAGTGTCAGTTGCCATTTTTCTATTCAACTTAGGTTATCATGTCACTAAAATAATATTTTTAAATAGTTTATTTTTTTGAGGGGGGGAGAGAGAGAGAGAGAGAGAGAGGGAGAGAATGGGCTGCTAGGGCCTCTAGCCACTGTAAACAAACTCCAGACATATGTGCCATCTTGTTCATCTAAGTTTAGGTGGGCACTGGAGATCTGAACCCATGTTGTTGGGTTTTGCAGTCAAGTGCCTTAACCACTGAGCCATCTCTCCAACCCCAAATCATATTCTTTTTTCTTTCTTTTTTCTTTTTTTGAGGTAGGGTCTATCTCAGGCTGATGTGGAATTCACTATTTAATCTCAGGGTGGCCTCTAACTCACTGCAATCCACCTACTTCTGCCTCCCTAGTGCTGGGATTAAAAGTGTGCACCACTACACCCGGGTCAAAATCATATTCTTAAAAGATCTGGCCCTTTAGCATCAAATGGATGAACTGGTAGACTATTATGCTAAGTGAAATAAGTTAGACAGAGAAAGAAAAATACTGTATGGTCTCACTTATGTGTGAAATTAAAAAAAGCAAACATACAGAAACAGAGTTAGAACAGTGGTGACAAGGATTGGGATGCGGTAGGGATGGGGAGTTGAAGGATAAAAGGGAACTAAATTACAGCTAAGAAGCTTATAGTTAACACTGTTGTATGGCATAATGGACTTTGTGAAGCATAGATTCTAAGTGTTTTTACCACTAAACTATAACTGATATGTTACTATACACTATGTAAATTTGCTTGATTAGAGTAACTATTACGCTATGTTAAAACATCATGTTTTAGAGCATATATATGTATAATGAAAAATTCATAGCTAATCTTGATGACACAGAATGCTATCAGAGTTTTAAAACATAAATTATATATATGTATATAAATTTCTTTTTAGTAAACACATCTCTGATTTTCCTTTTCTTTACCTTTATTCATAAAGACTATCTAATATTTCAATGCAATGAATCTGAAAAATAATTCTACAAAGTAATTCTTTAAATATTTAAAAGGACTTATTTAAATAAGGATGAAAACCAACGCAGGTGTTTATTATTTCAACTAGAAAATAAACAGAACAGGTTTCCTCAAATACTTTCTAGAGAGGATAGGAAATTATACAGCTACTGCCATGACTGGAGGAGAAAATGTCCTTTTTTAAGGGAATTCAGTGACAAGCACAGATCACTGTCCTAGCATCTACAGCACCAGGCTGTGGTGATGCTCCAAAGACTGGAAGCCAAGGGTGCCAATGAATCCTATAGTCTTCCTTTCTGAAGCAGCAGTTACTGCTTACTATATACTATGTAGTCAGTTCTCATTGGTTAATTCTAAGAATTGAGGAATTCTGGGAAATGAAGTCCACTTTCTCTCTGGAACTGAAAAGCAAGTTAGCTAAAGGCAATCCACACTTAGCATATTTTTCTAGAGCAAAAAGGAATATAGTGGAAAAACAGAATATTTGAGAGCAGTGAGCATTGGGGAACATATTTCTGAGTAAAATTTGAGGGGACATTCTGAAAACATCTATGTAGTATCTTTCCAGCTTCTGTCAGCTGGAAATAGATGTAAGAGGAAGTAAGGCACTGCTAAGTGGTCCATTTGATTTCCTATGAACCAGCCTCTTCCTCAGCTTCCTCTCTTCATGTCCTCATTACTCTTAGGAGCCTGAAGCAAGTCTACTGCTGGGAGAGCAACTACCCAGTACATTCATTTCATTGTGATGCTGCTGACATAAAGCATGCCCATCGCCTCTGGCTATATTTGCCCCCAAATAGTAGTAGTTTGGGGTTAGAGGGTGACCAAGCCTCCTCATTTCTGTGATGGTTTTCTGCTTCTGGAATTCATTTTTTTTCCACTGCTGCCAGCACTGTGTTATAAGCCTGAGTGGTTAAACTCCTATGCACATATCACTTCTGAATGTACACATATGTGAGTGAGTTTTCTAATTTGAAAAGCTTATCACCTCACTCTTATGCTTAAAATAATCTTTAATATGTTCTCATTTTAAAAAGTAAAAATGTTTGATTCTTGGCATTTTGGCTAAGATCAAGTATAAAAACAAAAATAAATGTTTTAGATTATGAAATAATCTATTATCAAATTACAAAATTTCAAAGAAAAATATCTCTGGTACAAAAACTGTAGTATATGCATTGTTGGTTTTTTTGTATATACAGACATATTTACATATTTCCAAATTTGGTAACAATTAAATATTCCTTGGTATAGTGATTAATCTCTGTCAACTTGACAGGATTCAGTATTACTATGGAAACAAACCTTTGGGAATGTTTGTAAGCGATTTTCCAGATGTAAGGAACCTACCGTAACTGTGGGATTAGGGTCCTAGACTGAATAAAAAGTATCATCAGCATTCATCACTCTATTCTTCTTCATTGTAGTATGAATGTGACCAGCTGCTTCCAGTTCTTTCCACCGTGATGAAATGAAACCTTGAACTGTAAGTGGAAATAAACCCTTTCTTAAGTTGCTTCTTGTCAGCTATTTTTCTACAGTAAAGTAACTAATATAGGAAATTGTGGGGAGTTGCCATGTAGTTTGTAGGCCTTTGGAACTGATTTTCAGGAGGAATGTACAAAATCTTATAACTTTGACTATAAATGACCTTAAATACTGTAATTAGAGAATGATAAGTAATTCTGGTGGGCATTTGGAAGACCATTAATGCTGAGAGAGAGACACAGATAGTGGAAGCCTAGCTTGCAAGATCCGAAAGAAAACAAGTACTAAAATCAAGGAATTAGGCTAGAGGCAGTTCATGTTATATCCTGAAAAAGAATGTGGCTGCATTGTGCCATGTTCAGAAAACTGGAAGGAGGCTGAATTAAAGAGTAATGGACTAATTTGTTTCACTGAGGAAATCTCAAGCCAGGAAAACATTCAGATTGGTGCTGATAAGGAAGCAGCTGTAAATATTAAAGAGATTAACACTTCATGAAAGTATCCTGTGCTTCACTACAACAATAGAAAAGGTTTCCTGACAGGAAGACCCTACCCATTGTAGAAATCTTGAGAAAACCCAAAGTCATATAAAAGATGAAAGCTTAAACTATAGATATTCCCTGCTCAAACATAACTACATAGGGAAGTGTTTCACCAAGGTCAGCCTGGAAAGCATTCAGTGGCTGCTACAAGTTGTGGTTCAACAGTGCCAGACTGTATTATAAGGTGGCAGAAAAACTTGGCAGTGTCATTCATGTGGTAATTATTTTGAAGTTACAGAAGATGCAATATTGTGGTGGTGGGGGGGTCATAGTGTATTACACCACAGTTCCAAAAGAGTCCCTAACGCCAGGCAATTTATGGAAGGTCAAAGTCCCTGAAACTAGGTCCTGAGAGGCCACTCATGAAGCTGTGAAAGTGAACCTTAAGTTGAAGCGGAGACCTCACTATGGTGGAGATATAAGAACAATACGACATCTAACAAGGAAAGCTGTAGGCTCAGAGTGGAGTCAGCTCATAAGACAGTCTATTAGTGCTTCAAGGCAACAGAGCTGGAGAGGTATGGTTACCCAAGTTCTTTGGGGCCCTGATGATTCCATCATGAGCTTCAGATGCTGGACATGGAGCTGCAGGATTTGGAGTTTGGGTTTTTGTCTTTCTTTGGTCTGGAATTTCTGTGTTATATCTCTATTCCTCCATTTGTGAGTTGGGAATGTTTATGCCATGCCATTTTATGTTGTATGTATCTTATTTATTTTATTGTATAGGGACTTATAGTTAAGTAAGAGATTGCCTCAGTCTCAGAAAAGACTCTGAATCCACACTTTTATAGCCAAGTGACTTTACTGAGCTATCTCTCCTGCCTAGAATTCACACTTTTGAAAAGTGTGGGAACTGTTAAAGATGGTGGGGACTTTAGAAGTTGGACTGAGTAGTGCATTTTACATTATGAGATGACCATGAGCCTATGAAGATAAAGGTGGAAGATTACAGCTTAAAAGTGTTGTATTTGAGTGTCAAGTTGACAAGGGTGGATTAGTGATAGTTAATCTCTGGTTGTCAACTTGACTGGATTTATAGTCACTATGGAAACAACCATTTTTGAATGTCTATAAGAGATTTTCTAGGTTAGGTTAATTGAGGAAAGAGGACAGCCTAATTGTGGGTGGCAACATATCATAGGCTGGGGTGCTGCACTGAATATAAATGAGAAAGCACACTGAACAGCCACACTCATCACTCTCTGCTTTCTAAGTATGTACTGAATGTGATCAGCTGCCTTACCTCCTGCCACCACACCTTCCAGTTTCTCTGACAGACTATAACCTTGAACTATAAACCAAAATAAATCTTTCCATCTTTAAATTACTTCTTGTCAAGTATTTGTTCACAACCTTGACAAAGTAAATTTGTGAAAGATAGGATTAATGTGTTCATTAAACTAGAAATATAAGTTTTAACTAACTAGTTGAGTATACTTATTGAAAATTTGAATATAAAAAATTTAGTCTAATTTTTATTAATTGTGGATCACATTTGTTGCCAGTAAAATAAGGGTACATATTTTATGATTTTTTTCTATTTTAAGTTCAATTAATTAATATAAAATTTTATGAAGGTAAAATTCACACAAAATAAAATGTACCCTTTAAAGGGGTACAATACCATATACATAGCAGAATTTTATTCAGCTATAAAGAAAAATCATGACATTTGCAAATAAATTTGTGGAACTGGAAATTATTTTGCTAATAGTAATAAATTGGAAAATACATATGATGTTTTGTACCTGATTTCTTTCATTTAACATAATATTTTCAAGGCTCATCATGTATGTAATACTGTGTTACTAAGTAAACAAACTTAGAAAGATAAATACTGTATATTTTCTCTGATGTGTAGATCTTCAATTATAATTTTATATATGTATGTAGGTTTGGGTATAGTTCATGAAATAAAAGGAGACCACAAGTGGGGGAGAGGAATTAAGAGTGAAGATGTACTAGAATACAGGTGACATGAAAGTAGAAAAGGAGCTACTAAGGGGAAAGAGGGAGCAACAGGAGGGAGCAGGAAAGGGTAAGGGAGTAGGGAATGATGGTTACCAAAAACAAAGTATTATGAAATTCCCATAATGAAATCCATTACTTAGTATGCTAGTTTTAAAAAGTCTAATAAAAAATTAAAAAGTATAATTCATTGCCTAATAAATTGACAATATTGTACAGCCACTTCTTATATCTCATTCTAAGATATTTTCATTGACTTAAAGAAAACTCTGAATATCATAGGAAGATACTATCCATTGTACCTTACCATAACCCACTTACAACCACCAATGTACTTTTAGTTATTATGGATTTACCTATTCAGAAGATTTTACATAAATGGGAAAATGTATATGATCTTTCATATCTGATTTCTTTCATGTAACATGATGTTTTTAAGGTTCGTTCATGTAGCATGTGTTGATTCTATGATCCTTCCAATGGTTGAATGAAGTTTCATTGTGTTTGTGTACTATACTTGTTTATTTGTTGATGGACATTTTGTTTTTTAACCATTCAACTATTTTGAATACTACTATGAATTTTCATATAGAAATATTTATCTATATTTAGTTGTTGTAATTATATATATTTAGTATACACACACCTCTCTATCTGTTATCTGTCATCTATCTATCTATCTATCTATCTATCTATCTATCTGTCATCTGTCTATCTATCTATCTATCTATCTATCTATCTATCTATCTATCTATCATCTATCTATCTATGTATCTATCTATGTATCTATCTATCATCTATCTAGGGTGAAATGGTAATTTTAAATTTAACTTTTTCGAGAAACCAGCAAGCTGTTTTGTAAAGTGGCTGAAATATTTTATACTCCCATGTACAATATACCAGTTTGAACTTTTCATCATTTCAATTCTCACCAGCATTTATTATTTCCCCTTTTATTAAAACCATTATAGTGAATGTTAAATGTATCTCATTGTGATTTCACATCTTATCCAAGTGACTAATGATGCTGAACATCATTTGTGTTGTTGAAATGGAGACTCACCATGTGGCCTCACTTGGCTTTAGGCTCAATACACTCATGCCTCAGCCTCCCGAGTGCTGTGATTACAGGAGAGAACAACATGCCTGATCCTGAGCATCTTTTCAAGTGCATGAAAGTCATTCATGTATCTTTAGAGAAAAACACATTGGCTTGTCTTTTTGTGGTTGAGTTGTAAAAGCTCTTTATATGTTTTTTTCTGGATACTAAATCCCTATTAAATATATAATTAGCAAATGTTTTCAACCATTTTTGGAATGTCTTTCACTTTCTTGATAATGTTCTTTGATGTAAAAAATTAAGTTTGATAAGTCCAATTTATCTTGTTTTTCTTCTCTTCTCACTCATATTTTTAATGCCACATGAAGAATCCAGGGACAATTCAGAGATATGATTCATTCTAATGCCTTTTTATGAGAGTTTTACTTCTTGGATTTAGACTATTGATTTATTTTTTTGATTCATTTTTATGTGATGAAATATAAAGGGCCAGATTCATGATTTTCATCCAGTTGTTTCAGCACGATTTGTAAAACAGAGTATTCTTTCCCCATTGAATAATCTTCACAACTTTTCCAAAATCACTTGTCAGTAGGTGGGATATGAGCTAATTTCTATACTTGTACTTCCATTTCATTAGTTTACATATTTATCTTTACAAAGTAATGTCAAACTGATTATTATTGCTTTATATCATGTTTCTAAATCAGGAATTGTGAATCTTCCACCTCAGCTCTCTTTCTTCAAGACTATTGTGGCTCTTTAAATATTTGTACAATTTCTTAGGAATTTGAAATTGGCTTTTTGCTTCTATAAAAAGGACACTAAAATTTTAATTGAATCTTAAGATTAAGACTTCCAACTGTAACCAGTAGATGTCTTACCATTGTGTAAGTATTCTGTTAGTCAGGGTTCTCTGGAGGAACAAAAATGGCAGAATGAATATATATTACAAAGGGGACTTATTAAATTGGCTTTCATGAATGAGCTAGATAAATGAACAGTAGCTGTCTGCATGTTGGAGAGGCTGAGAACTTGATAGCTCCTCAGGCTATGAGGCTAGATGCAGCAGCAATTCCAATCTGTTGCTGAAGGCCTGGAGGATTCCTGGAGAGCTGCTGGTCTTCAGTCCAAACTGGAAGGCTGACAAAGCTGGGTTCTAATGTCAGTGAAGAAGAGTAGTAACAGGGTAGATGCACTCACCACTAACTTTCCATGACAGGCAGGCAGAAGCAGCACTGCTTTTCCTTCAGACCTCTTTATATCTGGGCCACCAAGGAGGGCTGCCCCATCTGGAGGCTCTTCCCCTCCCAGTTAATCCTTCCTGGACTTGGTCCAATGGTATGCCTCTTAGTAGATTTCTGATCCAATCAAGTTGACCATCAAGATTAACTATCACAGGTATTTTTAACTTTCTATAAGCAATGTTTTAGAATTTTTAGTGTATAAGTTGCTCACTGTCTAGGTTAAAATTATTAATAGTTACTTTATTCTTTTGTATGTTATATTAAAGGCAGTTGTTTTCCAAAGTTCCTTTTCAAACTTTTCATTTCCAGGCTGGGGAAATGGCTTAGCAGTTAAGGCATTTTCCTGAGAAGCCCAAGGACTCTGGTTCAGTTCCCCAGGACCCACATAAGCCAGATGCACAAGGGGTGCATGCATCTGGAGTTTGTTTGCAGTGGCTAGAGGCCCTGGCATGACCCATTCTCTCTTTCTCTCTACCTGCTTCTCTCTCTCTCTCTCTCTCAAATAAATAAATAAATAAAATTCAAAATTTTCATTTCCAATGAATAAAAATGCAGTACTTTATACATTTTGATCACATGCCCTGCTACTTTGCTGAAGTCATTAATTCTATTGTCCTCTTTTAGTGGGTTGTGAAGGATTTCTAAATATAAGTAAATGTCATTATGTCTTAAAATAAGCAAAAAATTACTTTTCCCCCTTTCCAGTTTGGAGATTTTTTTTTTTTTTTTTTAAGTAGTTTTGCTTGTCTAATGACTCAGGATGTCAATCATCCTAAGTGAAGGGCTTCCAGCTTTCACCATTGGGTATAGGATTAGCTATAGAATTTTCATAAATGTCTTTTTGGATAGAGGAAGTACCTTTCTATGTCTATTTTGCAATGGTTATTTATTATAAATAATTTCTGGATTTTACTGTTTGTAGCGGTTTCAATGTAAAATGTTCCCTATAGGCTTATGTGTTTGAATACTTAGTCACTAGTAGAGTGGGGATGTTTGGGAAGGTTATGGAACCTTTAGGAGGTACAGCCTTGCTGAGAGAAGTTAGTCACTGGGCAGTCCTTGAGGTTCTGTAGCCAGGTCTGACTTGCTGTTTTTCTCTCTGCTTCCTGACTCTGGAGAGATGTGACTAGCTTTGTTGCCACTCGGACCTTCCATGGATTCCCTGCGTTCAGGAACTGTAAGCCAACATGGATTCTTTCCTTTCCTTGAGTTTCTGCTCTCAGCAGTGAGAAAGTAACTGATACACTAGTTTTTTTTTTTTTTGCTTCAGTTGACATTATTGTGCATTTCCTTCTCCATTTTATTAATGTGGTGTATGGTATTTTTTGGTTGACTTTGTTTCTTTCCTAATTTTTTTCATTAATTGTGAACTTTACTGTATGAACACATTATATATTTGTTATCTTTCCATTGGACTATACTCTTATGTTCCCTCTTGCCCAGCCCCATTCCACTGAGCACCCTCCTGAGTGGGGTTATGGGTATTCACTGTGGGGTTATGAATGTACCAATCAGTTTCTGGGTGGTGGTGGGGATAATGGTTCAGGATACTCCTCACTCTGTTGCTCTTACAATAGTTCTGCCCCTTTCTTCTGACCTTTCTTTCTTGTGTGTGTGTTTGTATGTGTGTTCTTGTGTGACTATGGGCATACATGTGCCACAGTGTGTGTGGAGGTCAGTGGACAACTTTTGGGTCAGTTCTTACCTTCCACCTCATTTTGAGACAAGGTCTCTTCTTGTTGTTCACTGATCCACTCTTTTCTATTTTTTTTTTTTTTTTGAGGTAAGCCCAACAGACTGCCTCTTTTTTATGTTTTATGTGAGAGAGTGAGAGCAAGAGAGAGAAAGAGAGAAAAAGAGAGAATTAGCGTGCCTTCAGCTACTGTAATCAAACTCCAGACACGTCCACCACCTTGTGCGCATGTGCTACCTTGCACACTTGGGTTGCCTTGTGCATGTGGTTTACGTGGCACCTGGAGAGTGGAACATGGGTCCTTAGGCTTCATAAGCAAGTGCATTAATTGTTAAGCCATCTCTACAACCTTACTGATCTATTCATAAGCTTCTGGGAAATTATCCTGTCTCCACCTCCCCTCTACCATAGGAGCACTGGGCTTACAGAAGCCTACCATAGCTTCTTCTGGCTTAGTGTGAGGTCTGGGGATACAAACTAGGACACTCAGAGTCCCCACAGCAAGCCATCCCATTCCTGATACTAGTTGATTTTTCATATGTTACATCTCTCTTTCCCTCATGAGGTGAAAGAATCCTATTTAATCAAGTTGTTACTAATCTTCATATGCTACTGGGTTTGATAACAAGTTATTGATTTTTATATACATACAAGAGGTATTATCTGACTTTGGTATCAGGGTAATGCTACACTCACAGTGGCTTACAAATGTTTTTCCTTTTTTTTTTTTTTTTTTGAAAAGTTTTATCTATGTTTTTCCATGTACATTACTCTACTCAAAATCCCATTAATTTTTTTTTTTTTTTTTCTGTCATAGCTAAACTTGCCTTAAACCCATCAGGCAAACATTTCAATCCAGATGTTGTGTTTTACAATTTCAGACACTTCATATGATTTTTTTCTAGTATTAATTTCAACTCAGAACCCACATATGCCATTCTTTTTTCCTCTTTTCCCTTAAATCCCTGAACATATCTGTTTCAAAGTCTTTATCTGATAATCTATTCATCTGGTCATTTTATGACGTTCTGAAAATTTTGGTTATTTTGTTGCAAAAGTCTGATTTATGCTAACTTCTTGGAAGAATATTGGACATTTATTCATACATTTACAAGGCAATTCTGTTACTAATCTCTTTAGGCTGTTAGGTAGCTTCAGGGTATTTCTTACTGTAGGACTGGAGCAGCCTTGTTTGAGGGTGAGGTGTTTGCTGTTGCTGGTAAGATCTCTGGTTTCCTTACATGACTATGGAATGACTGCTATGTAATCAAAAATTTAGTCCATTTTCTAATAAGTTGCAGTTTAGACCTTAAAAGAGATGATGGTGGCATGCATTCTAAAATATGTGCATATCCAGACAATGTTTCCTTTCTATCATTAGTTTGGATAGAATGGAAGAGCCAAAGGAAGGGTATGACTACTTACAATGCAACTGCCCAGACAGAAATTGGCCTCAATATCCATGACTTTGCAGTGCCTAGCAATACCTTCACAAGACCCTCATAATAGAAGAAAAAGATGATGACATCAAAGTAAAAGAGAGACTAATGGAGAGAGGGAGGGGATATGATGGAGATTGGAGTTCTAAAGGGGAATGGGAAGAGGAGAGGGAAATATCATACTTTTTTGTATGTAAGTATAGAAGTTGTCAATTAAAAAAAAACTTAAAAAAAAAGAGGGACAAGGGAGTATTTTGCATGTGCCTTTTTGGCACTGTGGGAGTTCTTCAGACTTCTGTGAGAAATTACTTAATATAAGAGGGGGATATGACAGTATGTGCCACTGTTTCAAAGATCTTATACTCTTGGGATCCAATCTGCCTCCGGTCTCCACTTCCTTTGAGCTAGGAATACAGGTGTGCACACCTGCATGATATTTATGTGAGTATTTGGGTTAAAACTCAGGTCATCATGCTTGCAAGGCAAGTGCTTTACTAACTTTGCTATCTTCCCAGCACCCCTGCTATTTTTGAAGATCCAAATGGTTTAAACACATGAATAAGAACAAAAATATAATTTGGTTTCTCTTCGAAACTACAAGTAGCTCCAATTAATGATTTGCAACTTGAAAATTCAGCATTTTACATGGGTTCTAGTGATCTGAATTCAAATCTTCAAGTCATCAAACACTTTACACACTGATCCAACTCCCCATCTCAATAGTTTGTTTTTTAATCTTTCAAAAAAAAATTCTAATTCAGAGGTAGGAGGATTGCCATGATCTCGAGGCTACCCTGAGACTACATAGTGAACTCCAGGTCAGCCTGAGCTAGAGTGGGACCCTGCCTCAAAAAAACAAAACAAAACAAAACAAAACAAAACAAAATTCTAATTGACATATAATAATTGCTCAAAGTTATAAGTTGTAATTGGATTATTTGATGCATATTTGTGTAATGATCAAATCAAGATAGTTGGAATATCCACCTACAATTATCAGTTCTTTGTAGTTAGAAAATTTAAAATGCTCTATTAAAGCTGCTTTGTAATTTATAATGCGTTCCCTACATTGTACAGTAGAACAGTGGCTCTTACTCCCGTGACAACCTACTGACAAATCTTTCTCCATCTCCTCCCACATGCCTTGCTTCTCTCTGGTAACACTATTCTCTGGTTGTGGTCAACTCTTTTAGTTTCTAGCTGTGAGTGAGATCATGTGGCATACATTATTTTCTGTGTCAGGCTTATTTTGTTTAATACAATATCCTCCAGATGATCAAAAACAAAGCAAATATCTATGTAGGAAGGATAAGTGGAGAATTTGGGTTACTATTTTCACAGAGTTTAAAACAAGGTTGCAGTGAGATTGTACTCCAGCTTTGGGCAATATGATGCTAGTAGCCATCTTTTCTTTCATGTACAAATAGTGCTTTGCCACATGCTGTTCAGCTGAGCCTCCCATATCCTTGAGCAATGGAGCAAACCCAGAGCAATGGTCCTGGGGAGCATACCCAGACTTTCCATCATCTTGTCTATCTGCAGCTATGTATACAAGGCCTCTGCTCAATGGAATTTACTGTAGGTCCTTGGGCCCAGCTGAACTAATGGGGCAGAGAGAGGGAGAGGAGTCACTATGGATATAAAGAACTGCAAAAAATATGGGCAGAGGCCAATTCAACTGAAATATATTTCAAAAATGCCTTGTGCATAGGGAAGCACACTTAAGTGTCCAAGAAATATGTCCAGCACCCAGAACTTACTGCTCTGGTTATTCCCACTGCTTACTGGGCTTCCTGAACATGAGCAGTGTTGGAGAAATCCTGGAAAGCAGGGGTATTGCTGGGCAGAGATTCATTTGGTCACGTCTTCCTTCAGTGAGGAAATTCAGGTGAAAAGAGTTTATGGTATTAATGGAAGGTCACTTTTCTACTTTGGATCTAAAACCATAGTCCTTTGCTTTGTAATTATCTGAGACTCAACCTCAAATGCTGTTCCATTAGGTATTTCTCTTAATGTATAGTTTGGCAAAACTATGTAATCACGAATGTTCTTTTAAAAAATACAGATCCAGGTTATATTCTCGGATAATGAGTTGGTTAAAGAATTGAGTGGAAATAGTTACTCACTTCACTCTTCAATTAATGATTTGGAACTGTAAAGTGCTTTTAATTAATTTATTTCTTCCCCAGAGCTTTTCTGTCCATCTTTAAACAAACATCAGTATTTAATCAGTAGAGCTGGATAGATAATTTTTCTCTTGAGAATTAGCACAATATTGAAACACATTGGATTTCATAGTTATAAAATGCAGTCTGTTCCCATGGTCCTTATATTCCGAGATAGTCCTCTTGCTAATCAGGGATATCTGTATGTGTGATTACAACACAGTCTGTTAAACTCAAATATGAAATATGATGATGACATCTCTTTAAAAGCACAAGGGAGCATATTGATCCCATGAGACAGCAAATCTCAGACCTTTGATTTCAATACAGCTGCTTTTTTGAAATCATTCCATGCTGGGGGAAGCCACTCAGGAGCATGTGTAGAGCCCTGCCACATAATAAATATAATTCATTTAGCATGGGAAGATGGTCTGTATTAAGTGTACATTTGAAGTAACATATTTTCTATTTAAAGACCTTAAAGGTTTTTATTACCTATGATTCTTTTTTAAAACTACTTATTTATTTGTGTGTGTATGGGTGTTTGAGTGCCAGGGTCACTTCCTGCTGCAAAGAAATGCCAGACATATGTACTTTTTGAGTCTATTTGTGGTGCTGAGGAATTGAACCTGTGTTGTCAAACTTTGTGAGCAAGCACCTTTAACTGCTGAGCCACCTCTGTAGCCTAGTTCTGATCTTCTTGTTACTTGGCCTAATATCCATTTGAACTCACAGGAAAGTGCACAGCATATGGCCTATTTGCTTAGAGGCATGTAACTCAGTCTTTTTCTAAAAACTTTCTGAACTTTCTAAAAACTAAAGAATTTCTAGAGCTTCTTTTAGTTGATCTTCATAGTAATACTTAGGTAAAATAGAATAGGTACTGTCAACAGAATGTTATAAACAAAATTGTCTGTTAAGGTTCTTGCCTGCAAAGCCTAACAACTGGGGTTCATTTCCCCAGTACCCATGTAAAGCCAGATTCACAAAGAGGCACTTTCATCTGAAGTTCATTTGCAGTGGCTGGAAACTGCAGTGCACCAATTCTCTCTTTCTCTTTTCTCTCTATTTCTCTGTGATTGCAATCAACCAACCAATCAATCAATCAATCAATCAATATTTTTTTAAAGTGGGGACTCAGAAGCTGGTGTCTATGTCAAGGTTTAGGGCTCACATGTGGGAATCCTGTCTTTTCTGCATTGCCATCTTAATAATGACAAATAAGATTGTTGAGAGAATTAAATAAGAAATGTGAAAAGAGGTCCACACATAGGAAGCTCATAAGTAGCTGATGTAGCTATTGACATAATTGCTAATTTTAATATACTGAAATTCTGATTAATTAAATAAATTAAATATGGAGACAATGGGGACTATAAAGTGCTTACTCATTAATGGATATGGCAGAAATCAATCTGCCAATAGCCTTTACCTTTGAGTGAGCTTTGCCATAAAAGTGCTAACATGTGAGATGCATGGGAACTGGGCTCTGTTTTGTTTGGCCATGACCAGTTGACTGCTGATAACCTGAAGGAGCAGATCTTATGGAAGGTGTACCATGTCTCAGCACTCTCTTTCTCAGTATGTTACATGTTCGGTTTCTAATGTGCAGAATAGGGTTACAATTATGCTGTTTAGACAAAGCACCATTCCTCCAACAGAGAGATGGAGGTACTTCAAATCCCAATGTGGTATCTGACACTGTGTTTCTGCAGGTGAAATCTTCAGTTTCATCATACTATGTGAGAAGGCTGACCTCTTCCATTGCACCCACCACTTTCTTTGCTGAGTGCAAATTAAGTGAACAAGTGGACAGCATTCCACTCAGTAGCTCACTGGAGAAGACTTTGAGGTCTGGAATCATTATAGGGCATTATAGGCCCCAATCATTCTAGAGTAATATACAGAGTTCTTTTGATGTTGGATATTATTATGAGAGCCATGAGTTATGGATTTTATGACTCTAGAAGTATCTATTCCTTTCTCTCTGCAATTAGAGACTGCATGATTATACCATTGTGTGGCAAATAATTGGCCTTTGGCCTTTTCCTATTAGCCAAGTGCATGTTCAGAGAAAGAACCAGCTTTGGGTGTTCTGGCCTTGAGACCTTAAACACTGGGCTGCATCTAGGTTTACTAATATTTAAACAAGGCTTTGCTATTAGTCTGCTGGGAAGTGGTCTTGTGTGAGTTAACCCTTCTCTCATTTCCTGTTCTTGTTGGGTTTGAACAATTACACTTGTAAGTAACATACTAGAGAATGGACTGGTGCTAAGAGGAAGGCTTTCTTCTTCTACTAACCCTTTCAAGGCCACAGCCCATGTTGCTTCATGTATCACTATCCTATAGTTCCTGTGGTGGTTTGATTCAAGTGTCTCCCATAAACTTAGGTGTTCTGAATGCTAGGTTCCCAACTGATGGAGATTTGGGAATTAATACCTCCTGGAGGCTTATGGGTGTTATAGCTAGTTTCTCTTTGCCAGTGTGGGGCACACCCTCCTGTTGCTGTTATCCACCTAATGTTGGCCAGGAGGTGATGTCCTCCTTCTGCTCATTTTGTCATTTCCCCTGCCATTATGGAGCTTTTCCTTGGGTCTGTAAGCCAAAATAAACCTTTTTCCCCACAAGCTATTCTTGTTTGGGTGGTTTCTGCCAGCAATGTGAACCTAACAACAACAGTAATGTTTGTACCAAGAGTGGGGTCATTTGCTGCTAGACACCGGACTGTGTGGCTTTGGCTTTTTGGAGCTGATTTGCAAGAAGATTGTGGATGAATTTGAAACCTTGGTCTAAGAGACACCTTGCAGTGCTGTAAGTATAGATGGATGGATTATTCTGGTCAGAGCTGCAAGACCTAAATACAGTAAGAATTTATGAGGGCAAAAAGGAGATTTGTCTGGACTGGGCTAGAAACAATTTGTGTGAGAGGCTTGCTATTATGCCTGTGTCGTGAGAACTTTGTGCAGGGTTGCAATGTGTAGAAACAGACTGGTGTGTGCAGAGGGATATGGCACAGGAATAAATCTTTGTGCAGAAACTTCTTCCCATTCAGCTGCAATTACATGAGAGATTACAACCTTTGCGATTGGGCCAGCTGGCCTACATTGGGGCAACAGGAAAAATGTAGACTCTTTTGAAGGGTCCTGAATGCTGAAGGAATATTCTGTTCTTCAGTCTGCTTAATTTCCCCCTGGATTAACAAGTTGGCACCCTACCTGGTATTGTGGAGTATAAGAAATACAAGAAAGAGAGGGTCATTGAGTTTGCAATGCAGTCTTGTGTTTTGAAAATGGCCATGGGCAGTGTGAAGTAAGTTTGCTGGATGTCTGCATGAGACCCGATGGAACCATGAGGATGAACCATGGGAGACCCAGTGGAGATCCCCAAAACCATGAGAGGGCTGCTAAGGAGAGCTGCTGACCCCAGATGAAGTTTTTCAGGACCATGGGAACCCTAGCTGGAGGGTTATCAGACCTGGAGACTTTTCACTGACTAGAGTTGTTAGACTTGGAGCTAGAGTTTGATGTTTGACCTGTTTAAATCTTGTATTGGTTGAGCATTTCTTTGCTATGCCTAATGCCATCTTTTGCAGTATGAATGTTTATTCTGGCTTATTATGGTTTATCTTTAAAAAAAAAAAAACTATGGGGACAGGGCTGGAGAGATGGCTTAGTGGTTAAGGCATTTGTCTGCACAGCCAAAGGATCCTGGTTCGATTCTACGGGACCCACATAAGCCAGATGTACAAGGAGGCACACACATCTGGAGTTCGTTTGCAGTGGCTGGAGGTCCTGGTGTGTCCGTTCTCTCTCTCTCTCTCACTCCCTCTTTCTCTCTCAAATAAATAAAAGATGCTAGGTTCTAAGCTTCTGGAGATTTGGGAATTAATGCCTCCTAGAGGCAGTGTATTGTTGGGGGCAGGCGTATGGGAGATATAGCCAGATTCCTCATGCCAGTGTTTGGCACACTATCCTAGCAATGCAAACCTGACTGCAAGTTCTTTTTCTTCACTCCTAACTAAGGATGCTATAAGCCTTGCTAAGCTTTACCACTCTTCTCATTCTGAACCAAGCCCACACACATGTGAGTCATCCTGCTGTTGAGCTCTGCAGTCTGTTCATCTGAAGGGCCAGCTGTTTCTCACTGTCAGCCCATATGGTGCAAAATGGACAGATTTCCATGTTTTTAAGATCCTCATTTTCATTATTGGGATCACCATAGGCTTCTCTAAGACTGCATTTTTTACTATATTCAATTATGTCTTTTATGCCAAAGAAAGCTGAACATTTAGGAGGATATAAGAATGATTAAAAATGTGCTCCATTTGTTGGACGATGTGGTGTATGCCTTTAATCCCAGCACTTGGGAGGCAGAGGAAGGTGGATTGCCATGAGTTCGAGGCCACCCTGAGACTACATAATGAATTCCAGGCCAGCCTGGACTACAGAGAAACCCTACCTTAAAAAACCAAGAAAACAAAAAACAAACAAACAAACAAAACAAACAAACAGACAGACAAAAGAAAACCACTCCATTCCTTTTCTGTTTTATAACTCTGAAGAGTCTTAAAAGGTGGTGGGGATTCCATGGCCTGTTTGTGTAGTCAAAGGTGAAAATTGCAAAGTTCCATTATTAGAGCAAAATATTTAAATGGCTTCCTTGCCAAAATGATTCATTTACACTTGTCACAATTGTCTGCTTTGTAAAATGCTCTAAGCAAGAACACATAAAAATAGCTGAGGAGGAAGCTTGTATATAAGCTCTGGTACTAGGGTTTTTCCATGGAAATTGATTTACTGTTCACAAGTCTACAAATTCAATTTACCTTCATGCTTCCTGTATTGATACAAATGCCAGGGATCCAGGGAAGGCTTACACTGACATGCCTAGCAAGCAGTTCCCATTTTTCTTTCTCAATTAGATGAGCTAAAATTGTATTACAGCCTGCTCTGCTCTGAAAGCCCATAAATATATCTAATGTCCACTGTCTAGAGCAATGTGAAGCTGCACAGGCAGCTGCCCGGCTGACCTGAGCTTATAATTCTCTCACATTTTCCAGTAAACTCACAGTTTTGACCAGAAACCATTGTTAGCTGAGATCCAAAAAGACTTGCTCTGATTCATTTTATGTGGACTAAGAAACAATTGATTTTCTTATATTTGCTCATACTTTGATAGTTTAGAGAATGAGTCAATAAAGCTTGGGGCAACTGGATTTCAAAGCTGATATTGGAGAATTACTCATTCCGTCATTCATTCATTGTCAGGTATTTCCCATGAATGTATTAACTCTTTAATGTGCTTGAGAAGGGAATTAAAGCAGAAAAAAATGTCTAATTCATTGGTCATCATTTTAGCATAAGTAAACACCATATTTTGTGTTCTACGAGGAAATAGGTCTCTCTCTCTCTCTCTCTCTCTCTCTCACACACACACACACACACACACACACACCTCTACACACACAGGTTCTTCCATGTCCAGGAATTTTATATCCAGTGAATGAGTAAAAGGTTAGATAGATAGACTGACACTAATTAAAAACTTGGTTTTATTTCAGTAAAAATATAACAATTCTTTGTAAACTTGTTATTTAAAATTGTTACATCTTATAACAATGGTTTGGTAAACTCCCAGACTTTCTGGTTTTGCTAGAAAACACCCCACCCTAGCTTTCCCCTGATTTCTGTGAAGTCACCATCTTCAGAGAGTTGTAACATGACCTGGTGCTGTAAATCTGTCCTCTGTGAGGTGTTCACAGACCTTGATCAGTTCATCTACTGTTCCTTGGAGTCCATTGCTGTCCTCATTCAAGAAGGCTTTTTCAAAGGAGAAGTCAGCATACATTCTACAAGATTTCTGGTGTGAGAGCTGCCTCTATCATATGAGAATCGTGTGATGTTTGGGTAAAGTATTTATTCTTTCTGACACTTAGGTTCTTTAAAAATTGATTAGATCTACTCATAGCATGTAAATCTCTTAAAAGGTCCATAGAAAATGGTCACTTAATATCATTATTATTACTAGCATTTCCTGAAGCTGCAGGACCCTAAAAGCTGGCCAATGTTTAATCAGCTATTTAGAAAACCTAGTAAATACTGAAATTATATATGCTGATATTGTTCTATAATGATATCTCTATAAATAATTATGAAAATTTAATCTCATTGAACAATGTTTTCATCTTTATATGAACAAGGAGAAAAGTATCTTATGAAGAAACTATAATACTTCTTCCTCAAATAGTCTGAGGGAGGACAGGAAAAGGAAATGAAGACACAGTGGTATGAAATGGAAACCAAGAGAGATTCATGAGACCAACACAAAGTGGTTCAAGTAGGGCATGGTGAAGGTCTTGTCACACCTGTGAGTAACCTGATGTGCAATTAAATTAAAAACAAATATTTAGAAAAATTATTACTATCTCCTATATTATTACTATAGTTTCATAAACCACCTAAACTATTCTCTTAATCTAGCTTTCCCTGAAAAAACAGATTAGCTCATGCAAGATATTAAACCAAATTACCCAACAATTTCCCAATGTTTGCACAGACCCTTTTGGACTCAGTCCAGCTAGCATGGTCTCATTTCTTTTGGTGTTTTTAAGCATTGGAGAAAGCAATAGGGCAGTTTATTTGTAATTGTTTTGGTAGGAATGAAGATAGTCTAAAGACACATGTGCTCTACTCTTTAGCTATCAAAATATTGAAATAATGGACCCTCCAAATTTCCCCATGAGTCTCATGCTGGATAAAGGTAAAGGCTGAAGCCTGGTGCCAGCCAGAGGGTCAGCTGGTTTCCTGGAAAAAGATTTCACCCAGTTCTGACCACATGTCAAACTACTTTATAGCAGAGACTGGAACTGAAACTGTGATGGGTCAATACTGGGCAGGACCACACTCTGACCAGGACTGCTTAGCTATGCATACCTCCCTTTTAACCTAAACTTTATGCTAGGACACCATACACAGGTTAAGGGGTGGTGTGAGGATCATTGGATCTCTTTGTCTCTCTTCTCAATGTGGCCATATTGAATGTGGTCCCTTTTTCTGATTTTCACCATTACTTGCTTCTTCAATTGGCCTTTTGAGGATGAGTGGCAGAGCCTGGTGTGTTAGGGCTTCTAGGGTTCAGGCTGTGAGTCTAACAAATCCAGTGATAGATGGTCCTTCCCAATTTCAGAACTAAGATAGCATGGCTTCAGGTTAACCTCACTTTAGAAAGAGATATTGCCACATTTTTGGAAAAACTGCTCATGCAGTACCAGAATCATGTTTTCCCATTATAAGCTTCATCTACTCTAAATTCTAAAACCAATTCAATTGGTTCAGTAAATGTGGTTGGTGTGTTTGAGGCCACTATAGGCTTTTATCTGTGGAGAATGCAGCAGCTAAAGCAACTTCTGTGTGCAAAGCTTGGACTTGGTCCACACTGCCACCCCTACAGTGGTTTTCAGAATCATCCATGCCAAGACCATGGAGGAAGATGCTGTATTTGTAACATTTCTATCCTGTTCCTGCTCTTCCTCCCTCCTGGCCCTTTCCCTCCTTTCCTCCCCAGCATATCTTCCTTTTTATAGATTTTCCAGAGTTCTTTCATTAGAGAGTCAATTTAATCCTACTATTGTTTTGTTTAATTTTACAAAATGATGACACATTGTGTCTAGAAGCTGTTCAGTATGTATATATACCTAAGGAGCATGTGTTCACATAACCAAAATTAGAATCATGTGTATACATCATAAGAATGGAAGAGGGAGGACAGGGAGGAGGATAAGGGAGCCAACACTATGAATGTAAAATCAGAATAATATAAATAAAAGTAAATTATTAAAAAAAGGATTTCCTATGATTAAAAAATAATTTAAAATACTAACTTTATTTACTTGAGTAAAAACTACATGTCTACATAAATATAGTATATATTTATGATAAGCAGCAGAATATGTTTACATTGTGGAATGACTATATTAAACTCTTAAGATGACTGCTATGTCATGTAGTTATCATTTCATTTGTTTAATATGGTAAGATTATTTAAAACCTCTTTTCTTATGGGATGGACAGATTGCTCATTGATTAAGGCACTTACCTGTGAAGCCTAAGGACCCAGATTCTATTCCCCAGTTCTCATGTAAGCCAGATGCACAAGGTAATGCATGAATCTGGAGTTTGTTTGCGATAGCTAGAGGCCCTGTTGCACCTTTCCCTTTCTCTCTCTCTCAAATATATAAAATATTAAAAATAAATGAAATCTTTCTTCTTAATTTTGCAGTTGTGTGAACTTTTCTCTGGGGATACAAAGTATAAATTCTGCCAAAGTCCAACTTGGTGAACCAATGAGCTTGAATGGGTGAGGGGTAACTTATAGGAGCACAGGTGACTCTAAACCTGTCACATCACTGGAAAGTCTCACCCCAGCGTGGATGACAACCTCCTAGATAAGGCATGGTGTCCTGTGTCCCATGCTCATGTGTCAGGATCCAGTTATGGTGATTCACATCCCTCTCTGCAATGGCTTATTTAGAAGATGTGTTCAAACAACAGGCAGAAGCCAACTCCACTAATCGCTTTTCTACAGCCCAGCAGTGGGATTTGTGCTATTAATAAAGGAGCAACACTTAATGAGCTTGATTCATTTAGCAGCCTCAGAGGGTGACAGATCTTCTTCAGACTATATTAATTGGGTGTTTCAGATAGTCTAGGAAGAACAGCAATGTTATTAAAGACCTTGCATCAAAATGTCTTCCACTACTGAGTCATAAAGCTAAGTCATTGGAGGGAGATATCATGTATATAGGTCAAATCTGTCTACAACACTTGTAGTGTACATTTCTTCATATCTGTATTATTCTACAATTAACTCTCTGATCATCTCTTTAGTAGGAACAACACTGACAGCCAAGTATGGCCACAATGCTAGCCGTAGAGAATGTAGGCAACAAATCCTCATCAGAGTTTCTAAATTTGAGCTAGATGCCCCTTGAGATCCATTCAATGGGAAACTCAAAATAATAAGTCCTAAATGACCCATTACTCATTTTCATGGTGTCAACTTGCTTGTGAGGGATTCTACATAGCAAAACTCTGTTATTCCTTTACTGGTTCTCATTTTCAAATTAATACATTTAATCACCTGTCTTTGGGTCCTACAGGTCCATATTGCAGAAAATGGAAAGATTATAAGTAGCAGAGGTAATGGTCAGAAGAGATCCCCATTTCAAAATAGTTATTTGCACAGTTAAATATTTTTTCAGATTCTTTATTATTGAATTTGGAGAGAAACCTTGAAAAATAGATATTCTGATGGATAACATTACAGATAAGGAAAACAAGCCTCAAATAATTGAGCTGTTAAATTAAGATTGAAGTTCAGGTTTGCCTGACTCCAAGTGCTTTAGTTTTCTTTCAAATTGTTGTTAAAATATTGTATGTGAATTTATAGAAGTTAACATTTTAATTTACATTTATAAAGTTTACAATTTTATCTCTTAGAGCTGCAAAGCATCTCTCATCCAAAGATTATATAGCTCCCTTTTCAGGTTTCTATCGCCTCTATTACAAATTCTAATAATCTAGGATTTCTATTGAGTTGACTACATGCCCTTAGAAAAATGGTTAAGAAATTTCATTCTGTGTATGTAATTCTTGACTGTTATCCCAATAATTTCACTTGGCTTATAGCTCAGGGGGTTGTATTCCTTGATAACATTTTCACATGGACAGAAGTTTTGGTAACCCAAACAAAGTATTAACAATGTGAAAGTTTCTGGGAGCCAGGCAATGTTTATAAGGGAGTCATATTTGGACAGAGAGATGAGCTTGGTCCCAAGGTTCCTATATTAACAGTGCTTATCCCCTTTATTCTGATCTCACTCTCTGCTGGAGGATGTTTTTCTTTTTAGAAAGCAGCAAGAACTGAGGACAATCAAAATTTGTCAACAAGACAAGAATAAATAGCTGACTCCCTGGCAAGAGATGAGGCACTCCTACGACAGCAGCCAGGGCCCAGGTGAAACCACAGAGGAATTTGTGAGATGAGCAAGAGTGCTGCTTCCATGGGGAGCCTGACAACCTGCAACAGGGTGATGAAGACAGACACTGAGGATACTCAAAATGCTTCAAAGCAGAAATCCAGAAGCTGCTGAGTGCTCAGCAATAAAGTAGACTTAAAGCATACCTACCAAGGCTCAGGGAATTTTGTGGAAGAGGGGGTGAAAAGAATTTAAAAGCCACAGGGTGGGAGGGAACAGCCAGTGGCATTGGCTCCCTCCCCACAATGACTGTCTGCTGCTCTCACAACTCATAACCCACAACTCCATGGTGAATACCAGCAATCCCACTAAGGAGGGCCCTCAGTGGAATGGGTGTAGGGAGGAGGTGAATGATGGCACCAACATATGATGTATACAAAGATTCTACTTAACAACAACAACAACAACAAAAAGAAATAAGGTGAGAGGGAAAGTGACTCAAGATCTGTGAAGGGAAAAAAGAAGAAAAAAAAATCTGTGAAGGGATAGGATAGAGGAGACAAAATAAGATATCAGAAAAGGATTGTGATCAAAATATATAATGTACAAGTATGAAAATTGTCAACAAAAAGTTAAAAAGGTAAAAAAAACTCTGTCATAGAAGCCCCTTAGGTTTCCCGTCTTGAGGGTTATACATCTTATTTGATACATTGAGGTGTATGCTTGATACCTTTGTTTTTCTGTATGTAATAGATGGTTTGCTCTTTAGTAAAGGCCAGGAATAGGAGATGATTAATTGATGCCTTAGTTTGAAATTTAGTGCTATTAAGAAAAGCCTTCCCTGTGTTGATAATCTGCATTTATGACAATTTATTCTAGAGGTACTCACAAGTAATATTCGACAAATATTAATTGAAGTTATGTTTGTAATTTCGGACAGGCAACAGCACATGCAATCACAAGTAATTATTTCTGTTAATTCTGTGAGTAGCATTAGCTGGGGTGGGGAGAAATGAATACAAATGGCCATAGTTCTGCCTTCCCAAGCCACTTTCCCCATCAGGGTGCCTGGAGTTATCACTAGCATGAGAAAACCACACATTTCGAGTTGGCAGGGCCTGAATCAGTATAAATCAGAATGATGGAAACTTTAAGGAATGAAATTTCAATGAGCAGTGACTACTGCTAGGTCACAGGAGCATTCCTACCCAAGATGTGCATACCAGAGCCTGGAAATCACCTTGTCCTCAGAGTAGATGAGGCAAATGTTGCTCATCCCAATTAAATTGTTGGTCTGTTTAGTGACATTCTTTGTTGTACTGTCACTTCCAAATCATCGAATCAGAAATAGTGTATTTCTTTTGTTAAAATATTTTTATTTTATTTATTTATTTGAGAGAGAGAGAGAGAGAGAGAAATGAGAGAATGGGCATGCCAGGGCCTCTAGCCACTGCAAATGAACTATAGATACATGTGCCACTTTGTGCATCTGGCTTACATGGGTCCTGGGGAATTGAACCTAGGTCCTTAGGCTTCAGAGGCAAGCACCTTAACTGCTAAGCTGTTTCTCCAGCTGAGAAATAGTATATTTCTTCTGTTTTCCTTGTATTTCTGATATCTCAGTTTGTTCTTAACTCTGGAATTTTTAACTTTTCCTAGAGCCATAGATGATAGATATCCAGTAACAAGATAGAAATAGTAACAAGGTAGTGTGTGACAAGACATTTTGTGGTCTCTCAGGTTAGGCACATAAGTACTTTTTTTTAAAGTAATTAGCTCAACCATAACTTAAAATAGAACTTTGGTCTGGAAGGTACAGTTGTTACTAAGACTTCAGGACATATTTTGAGTCATTTTTATGACACAGAATGGGGCCATATTCTATATCTCTGGAACTTTTTCAGAGAGCCATTTGCTAGAGAATTTAAACGTGGCATTGATAAATGCAGCTTTGCAGCTCAGCTCAGCATTATATCATCCTTTGTTCACTGGACAAATCCTGTCTGAATGGGAAGGGGATTTCTGACAGCCTGGAGTTTCTGAATGTAGAAGTGTAAAAATATACCACTGTCTTTTCTAAAAATGAATCTTATATTTGGAAAATATAGGCAGATATTTATATATTTGCTTATGTTATGTGACATCATATTTCTAATGTGATTCTCAGAGAAACAGTTTGCAATGTCAGAGCTGGGAAATGAATACACTAATTATTGGAAACTTAACCTAACCATATACTGTTTCATGCAACTACTTTTCCTTAACCCTGTGGCATAAGAATCATTATTTCAATTTATATGGACAAGAATGCAGAATTTAAGGAAATGGTGAGTACAAATTCCTAGCCTAGGCCTTTTCAATGGCAAAGGTGGAGAGCCTGTTGTAACCAATGTTAGTTTCCAAACCTGGCGGTGCATGAGGGACTGGAGAGAGTTTTAAATAATTGATTATTGTCCAGGCTCTACCTTTCTCAATTATGGTGCCTCTGGGTTTGCATAGGGATTGGACATTGACATTTCTTTGAAATTAAAAACTTTAATTACCATACACAGTATTAGATTTTATTATGACATTTTAAACAAATTTTTTTTGTCAGTTCCCTTCCTCTCTTCCTTGATTCTTCATTGTACCTTTTCATCCTCCCCTTGGAGCTTCCTTTCGGCTTTCATGTCACATATGCCCTATTGCTCTCCCTTCCTCTGCAATACCTCTTTTTTCCTTGTGGTCTCTTTTTTATTTCATAAGCTATACCCATACTCATCCCTACTTATGCACATGCATGTAAACATTATTAGCTACTGAGTAAGATATGTAATTCTTGTCTTTCTGAGTCTGAGCTATCTTACATAATATTTTGTATAGCTCCATCAATTTTCCTGAAAACTTCATGATTTGCTTTTTCTTTATAGCTGAATAAAATTTTATTATTCATTCACCTGATGATGGATATCTTGATTCCATTTCCTTGTTATTGTTAGTAATACAGATGTGCAAATATCTCTGTGGTAGGATATAGAGTCCTTTGGGTATATGCCCAGATGTAGTATAGCTATGTTTTATGGCAGTTCTATTTCTATTTTTTATTTTTTTATTTGAGATATATATTTAGAGAGAGAGAGAGAAGAGAGGCGCACCAGCGGCCTCTCAGCTGCTGTGAAAGAACTCCAGATGCATGCGCCTCCTTGTGGGAAGGTGCGACATTGTGCCCTTGCATCACTTTTTGTGTCTGGCTAAACTTGGGATCTGGGGATGGGAACCGGTGTTCTTAGGCTTGGCAGGTAGGCACCTTAACCGCTAAGCCATCTCTCCAGCCTGACAGTTCTATTTTTAATTTTGACTATTTTAATTTTGATATGGTGTGATAGAATTTCAAAGTCATTCTCATTTGCAGGTCCCCAATGTTTAAGGATGTTGAGCACTTTAATATACTTATTTGGCTGTTTGTGTTTCTTATTTTGAGAACTGCCTGTTCATTAGCCTATTTGTGAATTGAAAGTTTTATTTTTTTGTGTTTAATTTTTGCAGTTCTTTATATGTTATAAATATTAAGACCCTGTCTGAAGTATAGCTGGCAAAGATTTTCTGCCATTTCTGTGGGGTGTTTGCTCTGTTGATAGTTTTCATTGTTATGTACAAGTTTTTAAATTTTAATAACATGCCTCTTCCTGCATGGGTCTGATGTGCACTGTTTGAGATCTACTCTGTTTCTTTACAAAGAATACCATTCTCCAGTGGTTTAGGCTCATGAAAAATCCAAAGGCAGTGATTTCTTAAAAATCTAAAAATGGGTTTGAAGTGAAGGATGGGGTCATTTTTGTCCTTGGTCTCTTGTCATTACATGGACAACTTGAGCCACTGGGTAATCAAAGCCACCCTTTAGCATGGCCCATGGCAAATGATGGAGGGTGAAGAGAACCATTGCACCTTCAGACTACTGGGGAAGCAAGGCTGAAAGGAGGGCACATGTACTCAGAGTATATGTGCAACATGAAGTGAAAATCTGTGTTTGAGTTTTAGACAGAATTAACTAAAACATACATATGTATCATAAAATATTTTCATCTGGTTATTCTCAAAATATATGGATGATTTAGTTAGCTGTAATACTCTTTGATGGTCTAATTAACTATAACACCCTCTGGAAAGAAACATAAGAAAAACATGCATGTGATAAATGACAAAATATTAATAAATTATGGAAAATACCCATGAAAATTAGTTTATTTTTCAGCTACAGCATTAATTATTTGGCTCAATTCTCCTATTACTAATTGCTTTTTATAGAGGGAGGAATTATATACTTAGGGAGAGAACCTGTTGTTATTAAAGAAAGCTAAAACTAAAAAGTACAAGGACATGGTTCCTGTGTAAGCTGGTGCTTCCACTTAAAATGAACATATTGCAAAGAACTGTTTTCTTACAAAAGATATTCTTTACTTTCTGTTTTTCTTTTCTTTTTTCTTTTTCCTAGTGCTGAGGATTAAAACCAGGACCTTGCTCATGCTAATCATATGCTCTGTCACTGAGATTATATTCCCAGCCCCCAAACATATTTTAAAGTGAACAATTTATATTATATTATTGAATGGAAATAATTATTCCAAGAAATAAATTATCCAATCAAATAAATAACCCCAATATGTGATTTTGCTGAAGGATTTTGAAAATATTAAAGTGAAAAGTAGAAATGACAAAATGATAATTTATTTGCATTTGCCATCTTTTTGCCTAATTCTGTAAGCTATGAAGTTCTAGATTTAAATATCCTTTGAAATAAGATTTTCAAAAGGGAGCAAAGAGATCCCATACAATGACTAGCAGTGCATGTGTCACATGACTTCAAAGATTGAAATGAGCAAGACAAAGGTTGAAGTAAGATGGAGGAAGACTCTTAATACATGATTTTGTGGCTCTCGTTTGGTCTAGCAGTACTTCTGAATGCTCCTCTCTCCCAATGCCAGTTTTTATACTTGTGCTTCCCAGTTTAACCCAGAGAGTAAAAATGTTGGGAATGAGCCGGGCGTGGTGGCGCACGCCTTTAATCCCAGCACTCGGGAGGCAGAGGTAGGAGGATCGCCGTGAGTTCGAGGCCACCCTGAGACTACATAGTGAATTCCAGGTCAGCCTGAGCTAGAGTGAGACCCTACCTCGAAAAACCAAAAAAAAAAAAAAAATGTTGGGAATAAAATTATAGGACTGAGGCTCAATATGCTAATAACATAGCATGTGTCAGAAGGGAGAGGATTATTTCAAAATTATATTTTTCAAAGTTAAATAGATAAAAGTCTATCTTAGTTAAATCTTAATATGTTTTCCTGCTGGAACATTCTTTGAAATTTTCTGAAACATAACTACTCATTACCTCCATCAGAGCAGCTGTCCATATGGCCATCACCTCATGCATTAGACTCAAACCCTTTTATCACCACAGGCAAACTCAAAGAGAGTTGTGCTTCTCTAAGGACTGGAATGCATTTGCAAAAACAAAGCAAAATTAAAACACTTCCTGTCTTGGTACTTGTGAGAGATGTTCATATTTTAGAAAGTTTTCCATTCAGGGCGTGTGGCTGTTTGTTTACTCTGTCAGCTGTCAGCCTCCCAGGAAGCAGGAACTCAGTGCAGACGGTGGCTACAAGCATAAGGGGACCAGCTGCTTGATGAACCATCAGCTCTCACTGCCAGGGAGTTGCAGCTTGGGGAGCTCCAATCATCACTGTGGAGCTCATTACACTCGTCATCTCAAATGTAGTTTGAAATGAGCAGAAAGAAAAAAAAAGGAAGGATCCTCCAGAAACTTTTAATAACCCTAGTAACTAAGAATTATATTTGCCAATGTTCTTGGAGCAGAAGGGTCAGAAATCAAGATGATGTGTGAGCTTTATGGTAGCTCAAGCTTCACAGTCATCTTTCACAACAGATCTCCAAGGTAAACAGGCGGTGTCTGGATCACAGGCAGGCACAGGTAACAGCTCAGGAACTGCAGACAGTTTTTGAGGGAGAGACAATTCTGGGGTTATCTATGGAAATGAGAATCAGGAACTTGCAGCAGCTTCTTAACAAGGAAATGGGCTACCTTAAATGCAGACTTTATTGGAGCTTTGCATAATAGTTTCAATTGGTGCATGCCTTTAATCCCAGCACTTGGGAGGCAAAGGTAGGAGGATCATCATTAGTTCAAGGCCACGCTGAGACTACATAGTGAGTTCCCTTGAAAAACAAAAAAACAAATTACAGAAAGCATGTAGTGTTTAAAAATGTCATTATAACACAAAGAACTGCTTGGAGGCTATAGGAGTGAGGGCTGTATCTGGGGCTAATGTTTCAGCAGCAACCATGGCTCCCCAAACAGGCCCTCTCAACAGCTTTACAGGACAGTCTCAGCCCCTCTCCCTCAATCACATACCATTGACTAGATACCACTTTTTAAGTCCTTGGAGGGAAAGGACTAGTCTTTCATAACACTTCTAATCCATTGCAGCTAATAAATTTCAGATAATGTGATAAATAAGATCTATAGAAGTGAAAAAATATGATAAAGTAAAAGCCTACTGACCACATGCTTGAATATCACAGAAATATCAAACTTTTATAAAGCGTCCAAATGGCCACTGTCAATAATTTTGTGCTCATCATGTTGAGGTAATGGTTTCCAAATTGTCAGCATTGCATTGTACTTGCTTTAAGGAGGCCCGCATGGATTGCTCCAGGATTTTGACTCTACCTGTATGTCAGGCTTTTGGGTATGATAGCCAATTTTCCCTTGCCAGTGTGGGACACACTCTTTCGTTGGTGTTGTTCACCTGATGTTGGCCAGGAGGTGATGTCTACCCCTTGCTCATGCCATCATTTTCCCCTGCCATCATGGGTCTTCCCCTTGAGTCTGTAAGCCAAAATAAAACTCCCCTCCCCCCCGCAAGCTGTTCTTGGTCAGGTATTTTCTGCCAGCAATTTGAACCTGACCATAACACCTGGCTTTGCATTTGTACAATGTATACAGGAGCTTCTGAGGCTCAGAGGAAGAATTGGGTATTCAATAAAAGAGAAAGTGGGTTGAAAACAGAAAGCTGGTGTACATATTTAGCAAAAGGGGGCTCAGTGTATGAATACCCTAATAACTTTGCTTCTACCTTACTTGATGGAGTGTTGAGGAATCGATGGAACTCTTTATGCTTTAAAACACAAACAATCGAACATTTTACTCTCCTAGATCAGAGAAGGCTTTCCTTTCACTGTGGAGATTACTAGTTTAAAGTGAAACCAGGCTGGCTGACTTACCTATATTTTGAAGTAGCACATCTCCTGAGTCCAGAGAGCTCACTATTATACCATGGAACCTCCCGTCTTTTCTTTCAAATTTCATTTATAAATCCATGTTTATTGTACTATTTGATAATGACCAAGCTATGGAATCCGTCTAGATGTCTATCAGTGGATGAATGGAGAAAATAAATGTGGTACCTACAAACACTATGGTTGTATTTAGCCATAAATTTGAAGGAAAATATCTTTTGCAGGAAGATGGATAAAACTGGAGATCACTGTCAAGTAAAATAAGGCAGACTCAGAAAGACACATATCACATGATGCTCCTCATATATAAATTCTAGATTTAACTATGTATTTGCACAGTTGCTGGAACTATAAATACTGACTTTTCAATTTGTTTACCCAAGAGTGGGCCCACTGCTGTAGAGCAGACCCTGAAAAAAGGAAAATGAACTTTTGGGTTCATTTAATAAGGAGTGAACCTGCTGCTTTTGCTGCTAACACTGCTTCTTGTGTTCCTGTGACTGTGGCTTCTGTTGACAGACACTCATTGGTGTTTTTATCGAACAGTCAAAACAGCTATATGTGAGAGATTTGACTGAAGAATCAACATTATGTGAGCAAAGAACAAGGAACTTTGACTCTAAAAAATGCTTTATATATTTGTTCAAAGGATGGATCTTAAGGGCATGACTGGTGAACTTTGCTGACCCAGAAACACACACACACACTTTGTACATCCACCTGTTGCTTTCAACATTTCTGTAGGTGGTTAGTAATTTGAATGCCCATTGTTTTCAATAGTAGTCAACATACCTTGCCCTTTCCACACACACACATTGTTTGCGGTCAAAAGTACAACCAGGTAATGCAAAGAGTGTGGCTTAAGTTTGTGACAGCCTCTCTTAACATTTTTTGTCAATATTGGTCATCTGTGCTGTTCAGGACAAAGGCAATATAAGACATAGTCAATCTGGCTACATTACTGGCTGATTACTTGGTTGCAAGATTAACTTCAGGGCAAGTTTCAAGACAGGAACTTAGCAGGACAAGCATCTTGTAGAAATATTCTCAGAAAACTATCTGTAAAGTCTGTAAGAAGTATTTCCACAGTTCTTTTTTTAAAAAAATATACATATAAACAGGTTATACTCTTATCACCTTGCCCCTGCTCCTATTCCCCTGGAGGCCCTCCTCAATGGGGTTATAGTATTCACTGTGCAATCATGAAAGCCTCAGCCTGTCCCTGTAGGGTAGAGGGGAATCATTCCACAGTCTTTTTCATAGTTCATTCTCATGGGTCATCCCCACAGGTATTTACAAATCCATTCAAGATGACAATCAAGATAAAACACCTCTTGCTCTAAAAGGAACAAAATATTGTTTATTCTGAGCCAAATATGAGTGACCAAGGCCCAGGAACTTGAAATTAGGTTGCTTCAAAGGATATGTTCCACTGTGGAAAGAGTTTTACATGAATTCTTTATTGTCACAAATGCAAGTCATAAACTAACTCATTTATCAAATGCATTCACGGGTCCATCAATATCTAAACAGCTTACTGCAAAGTGGGGAAATCTGCTATGGATTTCAGATGCTATCTAATATTATATTATCTTTGGGGATGGAGGAAGCTAGTAGTCTGCTAATAATTAATATATTTCAAGTTTTGTATGAGAATTCAAAGGATGTTAGATCAGATAGATACAAATGGGTGATAAGTAGCTACTAAGGGAGCTAAAAATAGGCCAAGATAACTATGACTCTGTAGCATTCAAAATATCCATAATCATGAAGTTTGAATCATTCAGCCTGTCTGTGTAATCTTTAACATAGGTATGACTTTTAAAGAGCTGTTCAACAGGGCCTCCCTCCATTGACCAAACATCACATTCTGCACATTCAGAGGTCAAATGCTGATTTCTGTTCCATGGCTCTAGGAAGGCTATTCCTAGAATTTGATAAAGATGAGGTTGAACAGTCAGAAATCCAGTCTTCAGGAGAGAGAAGCCAGTTTTAACCATTAAGGAATAAGGTAGCAGATGTGGGAAATAGACATTAAAACTATCCAGAAAGTTTTCTGTATGTCACTATGTTTTTTAACTATATTGACTGCTTCACAGTTCTTTGTACTACATGCAATATTTTATTTTCCATTTGCATCATATGAAATGATTGGTTTCTTTCAGGCCAGTTTGATTTTATAATCATATATTGAGGGGTTATTAGTAATTCTAGTAAAGATTGATTTTTAATTTTTAAATTATTTTAACTCTTATTTGAGGTTAATATTTTGATTTGCCCTATTATTTTGCTATTATACTAGATTTAGTTTTGGGAAGTAAATAGTCACATTACAAAAGAAATCAGATAACTGTATTATATTTTGAATTCCTTTCCAACAAAATTTATCTTTCCCCTTGCACCAAATATTACTAAAAATAGAGGAGAGACATGAGGTCAGACTTGTGAGAAATTAGAATTTTATAGGTTCTCTGGACATAACTAATTCTTATTTCATAATCATAAAGAAAAGTGGGACTACAGAGGTGATCATTTTTATATATATTCTTTTATTTATTTTAATTTTACATTCATGTTGATGCCTCTGGTAGCCTCCTCCCTGACCTCCCCCCTCCAAAGGGACCCTCCTCATTGGGGAATGTGGGTTGTGCATTATGGGGGTAGCCAACCGTTATGGGGGAGAGGCAAAGTCTCTGTGCATAATGACCCAACTTGTGGCTCTAACACTCTTTCCACGCCCTCTTCTGTGAATTTCCCTGAGTCACGTTGGGTTCATTTTAGTTCTACTTCAGTGATGAGGTCTTGGTATCCTCTGTGTCTCTGGATATCTGGCTTAGTAAGAGTTGAATGTTCTCTGTGTTTATCTCCTTTAGCCTTGTTCTGGTGTTTGGTACCCCAAGAATGCTGCACTCTTGCCCATTTCCCCTGTTACTCTATGGTTTCAGCTGGTGCCCTGGTGAAGAGTGATAGGCTGATCCTCCCATCAGGTCTGGCATCCATATGAAAAAGAGAAGCAAATTCTCCAATGGAGAGAGAAGTCAGTACCAGATAGATGGGATGGCCATTGTTATTTTAGAGAGAATTTTATATGTGTAGGCCCTCTTCTAGCCCACAATGGGTAGGAGCTTGACATTGGAGAATGGGCTCATTTTTTTGGACATGGTTTTGACTTGTTTCCCAGTTCTAGCTATGAGTTCCATTCCACTGAGTGGATCTGTTAGCCAAATCAAGAGCAGTTGGTTACCCACCATGGCTGTGTGCTACCATTGCACTTATTTGAACATCATGTCAGCTTGTCTTTGCTACTGTTTTTGAATAAACATTTTTAGTGTAAAAGAAATTAAGTTGATAAGATATAAGGTTCATATAGACTGGAGAGGAAGGAGAGTCTAATGCAAAGAAAGAAGATGTGGGTTTTTGGGCCATGGATTTAGGTTTAAGGTCAGACCACTCTGAAGCAGAGAGATGCCAGGACTCCTCTGTAGTGGATTCTCATCAAACAGAACCAGAGATAAAGCCAGTCATGGAAAGTCCCACATCTTACTATGATTCCACAGCAGTCATGCTTGAGGCAGTGGTTAGTTCTGGGGCTTCCAAGTGATCCTAACACTGTAGAAGTAGAGATGTGAAGGTAAGAAGAAGGAGGAGACTTGTGGGCTATAAATCAGTAGAGGAAACTTACTTTTGGTGGAACTTAGTGATCAACACTGCACCATAAGGGCCTGGGAGGAAGAGAGACTATGGATGGATATAGGTGGAGTAATAACTTAACAAACAGCTAAGTATGGCCCAGTCTGTATCTGTCTACAATGGTGCTATTGGTATTCTGATGTAGAAAATTGACCAAGGGTTCGGAGGGTGGATTTTGGTCATGAAAATTGGTAGTGATGCTTTTTTTTTTTTTAAATTAGTTTTGTATATAGTGTATATACAGCCATGATGATGATACCATTGTTACCCTTCTCCCTGTCTTCCCCCCATGAGTAATGTGGGTCTTGCCTTATGTGGGTAGCCATCAGTTATGCGGGAGAGGCATAATGATCCAATTCATGGCTCTAACACTCTTTCAGCCCCCTCTTCCTTTAATTTCCCTGAGCCATATTGGGTTCATTTTAGGTCTATTTCAAAGACGAGGTTTTGGGAGTTTCTGTGTCTCTGGATATCTGATTTGGTAGGAGTTGAGTGTTCTTTGTGTCTATCTCCTTCACCCTTATGCTGGTACTAGGTTCACTGAGAAAGCAGTACTCTTGCTCATTTTCCCTATAACTCTATGGCTTCAGCTGGTGCCCTGGTGAGGTGCGATGGGCTGATTCTCTCCTCAGGTTCTGCTTCCATCTGTAAAAGAGAAGCAGATTCTCCAAAGAAGAGTGAGGTCAGTGCAAGGTAGTAATGCTTTTAAAGGAAGAAAATCCTCTGCACTTCCATGTGGCCCATAAGGGGAATAAGCAGCCTTAATGTATGACCTTGCACCTCCTTATCTTAGCAGAAGGGAGCCAAACCAGAAGTCCCTGTTGAAATTAAAGGATTAAACATGAAAACTGAGGCCACCTATGGACTCTTTCTTTGTGCTTCTTCCTTGGCGCATCACAACTCTTTGGGAACTCATTGATGGGAGTTGGCAGTCAGATCATAGCAGGACTCTGGCACTTCTGGGTCTCCATCAGACCATCTACACTGTAAAACCATGAATGAGGAGGGCAGGATGTCTGCAGTGCTTCCTAGTATTGGAGAAGTGACTGGGGTGGAGAAGTATAGACCTCAGAGGGGTCCAAACAGGGAAGAAAGAGCTTTGGCAACTTTATTAACATAGCTACTTGAGCAGAATAATGAATAAAAGAATGAGAGGATGAAATAGAAGTAGACTCATCAAGGTTAAATCTCTGGGGACTGAAGCCAGACAAGGATTTTGCAATGCTGTTCTATTATTGTTCTCTCCAGAGCCAAGCTCAAATCCTGACATGCAAGAGGCCCGAATAATTACTTGTTATAGTTTTAAATGAACAGCCTTTTCCTCTGAAAGGTCAACAAGGACCCGGGAAGATAGATTTACTTACTTTACAGTTTTACCTCGATGGCTCCCGCTTACTCTTTCCTAAGTTCTTCCATCACCAGCATGAATGAACTTATTCTTTTATGTTATACCCAGTCAGATAACATGGATTGTGGGTATTATCTCTGGAGACATTTCAAAAGAGGCAGACAGGAAACTCTGTCTCCCTTGTAGAAGCCACACTTCCTCAGTGAAGGCATGAAACCCATGTACTCCTCAGCTTCCATACAAGGAATTAGTGAAACCCTGGCTGTGTCGCTTACATTTCTTGCTTTCTTTCCATTTACTTTTCAGTCTTCTCATTTTCCTGTGCTTACCTCACCCCCCTCTCAATTTCATTTTTTGTGTGTATTCTATTTTCCTTCCTTTTTATAGGCAGCTCTGCTGGGGAATTCCCTAAGTTTTGCTTCATGGTTCATAAACACCCATCAGAGCTCAGCCACCCAGGAGCATCATCAGCATTGTGTTTAATAGAGCATGTTGCTGAGGTCCTATTCCCACAAATGCACAGGATTTTCTTTTTTAACCTGAGATCATTCCTAGTCTAGAGGTATTATTTATCATCTGGTTCTCACCACTAGGACTAGAAACTTCATGAGAGAGAGAGAGAGCATGTCCTTAAGACTGGGCTTCATATGGGTCATCAGTGAAAAAATATTTGTGGAATAAATGAATGGACACTGCCATGAATATGTGTGTGTACATTGGTAGATCTGGGGAGTTTGACAACTTAATATAAACAGATGTGGCCCATCTTCAGTTGTGCTATCGGAAGAAGGTGACTGCCCCACAGCTTTGCAAAGATGTCACTGAGCCCCGTGAAAGAGCAAGCCTCACATGTCTCTGTTCTCACCCCTGCACCTGCTTGGAAGTCTCCAAAGCTTTCCTCTGTGCTGTACATGGTGGACTGTGATTGTTTACCTCTCTGATAAATTCTTAATGCAGATGGCATGCCATCCTGAAGGGCAAGGCATCAGTACCTACTGAGAAGGCCAGTGAGCAGTGGGCAGTGTGTGAGGTGCTGATGTCAAATGTCATTAATGCAAATGAAAATTAACATTTTTCATCAAGGTTTGATAGTATGCCACCAGGCAAGCAAATCACTGTGCCAACTGTTAATCAGTCAGTAAAATCTTATAAAATCCCATAGCTTTTCATGTTTGCTTTTAAGCCTTTTGAGTGTATTAAATTAATTTCAATTAGTACAGCTAATGTGTGCAGAAGTGCTGAACTTTTTAATTTAATGGAAAACACCCTGCTGGGTGATAGCTATCATTTCCTACAGGATCTCATTTCTTTACACTAGCTATTGGCTACATGTCTCAAAAGGCTAATTATACATTTATTATAATCCAAAGCATTGACATTGACTTTTTTTTTTTTTTTTTTTTTTTGCATTTTCTATACATTTAAAAGCTTGGCTTTTTTTTTTTTTTTTTTTTTTTCAGATGAAGCTCTTTCAGGTCTAATTTATAAATCTGAATTTTACCTTTTCCTGTTGGAGCAACAAAAGAGAAGCAGATACACCATGTATATTTTCTATTATGTGCATAATTTCTCTGCAAGTAAAATAGTAAAATATAACCAAGAAGCAATGAAACAATCACCCTTTCCTGAAGACTTATATATCACAGCACTCCAATTTATTGCCATTGAGATCTGTTTTATTATAGTACCTGAAGGCAGAACGCCAAGGGAAGCTTCCTGTAATGGAATGCAGGTAGAAATCTCCATCCCTGTGATTTAGACACATAGTTATTATTATTAATGAAAAAAACAAACTGGTCATGTATTGGGTTTTTTGGTATTCAGGAAAAGACCTTAAATGCTAAACCCTGACATTTTAATCTGTTTTATAACAAAGAATTGGAATAAAACAGACTGTGAAGAATAATTATTAAACTATTACATTTACTCAGAGAGACAGAGTGGAAAGAGAAGGAAAGTACAGAGAGATCCTGCCATGTTGAAGGCAGGAGGGGGTAAAGAGCCCATGTGGGAGTAGGGGCCTCCCCTCATCTTGGCCCAGCAGGGCCTAGATAGGGGCTTATCTGAGTAGGGACCTGGAAGTTCAGGAGTGGTAAAAGCTGAAAGAAGACCTTGCCCACCTGGTAAGGATATATTTATAATCTTATTGTGGTGGTGTTTACCTTCAAGCTCAGGTGAGCCTGAGAGAGAGAGAGCTGATTGGTCTGAGTTAAGGGAGCTAGGGGGTGAGAGAGCTGATTGGCTGGCTGAATCAGATGTTGAACTTTGGTTCTGCTGAAGCAGGCAGGCTCCCTGTTCCTTCTTTGGGTCCTCTCCTGACTGGCTACCAACCCCCTTCAGTCACATAAAATGAGAAGGAACATTTTGATTAACTGGTCCTAACATCTAAATGTTAGACAGCTTTAGGTTTTCAGTTATAGCTCAGCTTCACAGGGCTGGTGACTGATCATCTCAAATAACCCTGTAGATAATAAGAATTGGAAGAAAAACCTTAAATGTGGGATTCAGCACATTTACAATGAATAACTATCATAAGTGAATATCTGGAGATCAAAAACAGGATAAAAAATTAGAACCAAACAGGACTAATTACTTATCCTCACTGTTCATAGTGTGAAGGCCACAGTGGGTGTGTTTATGAAGAAGCCAAAGGTAGAAAACAGTGCAATGGTGGAGTTCAAAGGAAAGATGAGAAAATGAAGTGGGGCAGGGATTCAAGACAGGAAAAGGAACCAGGTCCTGTGCTTTCTGCCTGGGATTGGACAGTTCCAGCATCAGTACTCACTCAGGGAGTAGGCCAGCAGCAGAATCCTCAGGGGAAATCTCATAATCTCACCCTTTGTCTCTGGGGAATCCAACCAACCCTGGAGCATCTGTAGAAATTTCAGGCCTAGTCCATTCATGAGTGAAGGAGAGAGAGGATGAGTGTGCCAGGGCCTCCAGCCACTGAAAGGAACTCCAGATGCATGTTCCACTTTGTGTATCCAGCTTTACATGGATACTGAAGAATCTAATTCTGGTAGACAGGCTTTGCAAGCCAGCTCCTTTAGCTTCTAATCTATCTCTCCAGCCCCTAGGAGCCCATTTTAGTAGCAAAAGAATGAATGTGTCTTGTTGGCACTCTAGCAGAGCTATGGGTGGGCTTATATGCATGATTGCTCAGTTTGCATTTAACCTGTTGATGTTTTTAGACTATTTATTGCTTTAGATCCCTTTGTTTTTCTTTCCTGTACATTTCCTTTCCTAATTTCATATTTATTTATTTATATTTATTTATTCATTTGAGAGACAGAGAGAGAAAGCAGGAGAGAGAGAAGAGAGAGAGAGGCAGATAGAGAATGGACACACCAGGGCCTCCAGCCACTGCAAACGAACTCCAGACGCATGTACCACCTTGTGCATCTGGCTTACGTGGGTCCTGGGGAATTGAACCTAGGTCCTTTGGCTTTGCAGGCAAGCGCCTTAACTGCTAAGCCATTTCTCTGACCCTCGTTTTAGTTTTATTTGAAGGTTATTTCTATTTGAACTTTTACTTGCTACATGTATTCTTTTGAACAATATTTTTATGATTGATCAAGGCATTCCAATATGAAATATAACATTCCATATCAATTTAGAAGTAATATTTACTGCTTCAAATATAATATGGAGTCAGCATTAACACAGGGTTCCTTTATCTTTCCTCTGTTGTCATACTTGCCATGTGTAATGCATTCTCACACACTGAAAACCATCGCAGGCTAAGGTATAATTGTCATTATCACCTCTTATGTTTACTGAGACATTTTCCATTTCTTCTACTTTCACTTCCCTCTGAAGTATCAGAAAGGATTTCTCTATCACTAACCTTTTGCCTGAAGAACTTCCCTTTACATTTATTTTAGTGCATGTGGCTGTCAACAAATTCTCTTTATTTCCTCTCACTGAGAGTGTCATTATTTTGCATACATTCATGAAGAACATCTTCAGAGCACATGGGATTCTGGGTTTAGAGTTATTTTCTTTCAGAGTATACTAAAAATTTTGTTTCACTGTTTTCTAGCCTCTCTTATGTCTTAGGAACCTATGCTTGTTCATTTTATAATTCTCAAAATGGGATGTTTTATTTATAAAGTTGCTTTTAGGACTTTTCATTTTTTGTTCTTCAGGAGCTTGATTATATGTTTTGAGGAGTAGTCTTTTAAATTTTATTTTATTCTGTTTTATTCTGTTTGAAGTTTACTGTGCTTCTTGGACATGCAAATTTATGGCTTTTGACAAATGCTGGAAATTTCAGATATCATTTGAAGTTTCAGATATGTCATCCTGAAAAAATATCCTATATTAGCATCATTCTCTTCACCACAATGTTACAGCTGTGTATGTATGTGTGTGCATGTGCACACATGTCAGAGGGCAACCTTGAGTGCCATTCTCAGATGCCATCCACCTTCATTTTTTGGGGGAACAGGTCCTCTTATTGGTGTGGACATTACCTAATTAGGCTATGGGCTAGACTGTCCAGTGAGCCCCAGAAATCCACCTTTCTTTGCCTGCCCAGCACTGGTATTATAAGTGTGTGCCACTTATTTGGCTTTTTTTTTTTTTTCCAATTTTGTTTTCGAGGAAGGGTCTCACTCGAGGAAGGCTGACCTGGAACTGACTGTAAACCTCCTAATGCTGCCTCCTGTGTGCTGGGATTAAAGGCGTGTACCACCATGCCCGGCCTTAGGCTTGGCTTTAAAAAACCAACAAACCAACCAACCAACAAACAAAAAAACCCAAACAAAACTGCAAAAAACATGAGTTCTGGTAATCAAAAGCAGATCCTTGGGCTTAAGAGATTGCTCAGTGGTTAGGATACTGGCTTGCATAGACTTGCATATCCTGACGGCCCAGGTTTGATTCCCCAGTACCCACATAAATCCAGATACACCAAGTGGTGCATGCATCTGCAGTTCACTTGCAGTGCAAGAGGCTCTGGTGTGTCCCTATACTCTCTAGCTCATAAATTATATATATATATTTTAGAAAAGCAGGTCCTGCGAGGTCATACTGTTAGCGGCTACTGGCCTTGCTCTTCCAGGCCCCAGGATGGTGTAAATGTGCACGCGGGGGGAGCCCTTCCTTCAGGCTCCCCATGACACTCGGGCCCTGCTTAGACCTGCATTCAGCAGTGCCAGCACATGGCTCATCCTTGGTTCTTGGCCTTCTCTAAGCTGCAAGCTCACCAAACCTCAAGAGACGAGTGCCTCTGCCACCGAGAAGCTCATTGTACAAAAAGCAAAATAAAAATAAAGTTGCAGTTACCCTTCCCCCCTCCTTGACTGGTTCCCATCCTCCCTGGGTGGGGCCGCTCTTCCCCCACAACCCCAGGGCAATATGTTTAGATCAGCGAAAAAAATTGCTGTTTTTTTTTTTTTTTTTTTTGAGCTGCCAACCTTCCTTGGTCTAGAAAATGCACAGATTAGGTAAGCTGCATTAAGAAAATGGTCATTAACTCCTGAGGCTACCTTTAAGAAGATCAAGGTTGCCTAATTTGCATCACCCAAAGCCAGGTCCTTATGCTTGCAAGGCAAGCACTTGGCTGACTGAGCTATTGAGCTGCATTCCAAGACCATGCATATGAGAACTCTTAAAAATATTTCACAGGCCTCTTGTAATTCCCCTGACAGTCTTTTTTCCTCTGTTGTTCAGATTGAATAATTTTTATGGCTATTCCCCTGCCTTGGTGTTTCTCGCCTGAGGTTTTCCTACACTGTCTCCATTCCGAGATCAAACCCGATGAGGGGACTGCTTGTTTCTGTTATAGTTTCCTTTCTAAAGTTCCCGATTGCTTTTGCAGCTTCTTTGCTGAGAATATTCATTTCAAATCTTTACCCGTGGTTTATGGAACATCTTTTAGAAGGTTCTTTAAGTATATTGATGATTCCAAGATCTGTGTCAACTTGTTTGGTTTTTGTTGACTCCATTTTTCTTTGCTTTTTGCTGAGACTTTTCTGGTTATTTCTATTGTTGAACAATTTTGTATTGTGGGTGTTTGAATATTTTTTATGAGATTATAGGCCTTATCTAAATACTATGAGTGCCATTTGTTGATTTTCCTTTTGTTTAAATTGCAGGGCATAATTCTCTCTGCAATTTTCAAATCCTGATCCATTCCAATGACTGTTTGCATTTGCCCTACCTATATTCTCTCCATGGGCTAGTCTACTACTCCACAGTTTGGACTATACTGCAGTTTGCCTCTCAAAGTCTTTGACATTCTGTTTCTGGTCAGTTTCACACATGCATTCCTTATAGTTTGGACCCATGATCTCAAACACAACTTTATGAGGTTGTGTCCAGAGTGTTCTCTCTACCCACTCTTGTGACACTGTGTCACTCACTCCCTGAGACCACACATCCTCCTCATCTGGCTGTAGTCAGGCTTTCAACCTCGCTGTGCTATTGCTCACCTCCTATGACTGACTCTGATCCAGCAGTAAGTGACCCCCACTCTGTCATGGGAGTGCTGCTTTCTGATGGGGCCCGCCTCCTGGGGACTATCAGAAAAGGAGAAAATATCCAGGACTGTCCCTCACTTGTCCTTGTTCTGGGGCATGCCTCTATTTTCTGACCTGAAAGAGAATTTCTTTGGCTTACACACCTGTTGGTCAGCTTTAGAGTTCAGGCTGCCCTGGAGATAAACCTGGTGATAATGGAAGGAAATGGAAACTTAGCAGATCACCTTTTATCAACTTTAATTTCTTTCTCCAATCTATATGCTTTCATCTGTTTCAGCGTCTTTAAATAGTTCTTTTATCTGTGGTTATATGTAAATGTGGTGTCTTTACTTCAGTTTGATTAGAACTGGAAGTTAATCAATGATTTAGTTTGTAGCAGTATTGTAAGTTAAAGTGCAACTGTAGAATATTATTCAGTGTTGTATTTCTGGAAAAATGTAGCACTCTGTTTTGCATATAGTAGTTATGTGATCAATAGATGGGTTGTTTGAATTATACTGATATCTGACAGATGGTTCTGTAATTCCATTCATACATGCTTATACTAATGTTGAATACATTTTTATTGCTATTTTGAGTATACCATTTAAGATTTCAGATAACTATACTGCTGCTGGTCCACAGAAGAAAGAAACACAGTCTCAGGGCACTGCCCTGGAAAAGACTGGAGTGTATGAGGAACATTGACAAAAGGTTAGAGGGACTCATGACTGTGGTTTGCAAAAACCAACACTTTTCACATTAAAGACTCAATTTTTTGTTGGGAGATTTGGATTCATATTACTTATATGAAAAGTAATATGTCTATAATAAGAGCAAGGCCAATAGTTACATGCAGTCACTGGGAATACCACAGTTTGTGAAAAAGTATCTGAGGTACAGCTCTGTGGTGTTTGAAGCTATCCTAAGATGAGGTCTGCATGTAACATTTGAAAAAGAAGTATATGATGCAATTAGAGGAAAAGAGAAAATAATAAAGATTCTATGAGGGCTAGGTATAGATACATTTGTTACAATTGTCTAAAGATCCTTTGCATAGATTTTTATGAACAGAGAGAAGAGAGATAGAAATTAAAACACAATAATTTATTCAGTAGGAAGTAAGTTAGAGTGCACTGTCAGGGCTAGACAGAATCTATAATTTTAGAAAAAAATGTTACTTTCCTGTAAATTTTACTAATGTTCAGCTTTCCTTACCTAGTATCTTTAACAAAAAAATTTTCCCTATTTTTGACATTTTCATATACATACAAATGCATTTTGAACTTATTTCTCCCAATTACCCTCTCTTATCCCTACTACACTTCCATTAACAACCATATCTTTAAAGTTGTATTTTAGGATCTCATCGGGACAATATTCATTGTTCAATTTATATTATATATGCAATTTAAAATAATTTTATATAGTAAATAAAATTTTAAAATAAATATAAAATATCGACACTGAAAGAAACCAGAAACAGCAAACACATGACACATGACTCCATTTACATAGGGTATACATACTGAGCAAATCCATTGAGACAACAAAAGTAGGTTAGTGGTTGTTGAGGGCTGGAGGATGGAAGAGACTGTATAACTGATTACAAGCTTCCTTTTGGGTTGAAATTGTTCTGGAATTACATAGAAATGGTAGTTGCATGGCTTTGTGAATATGCAAAAACTTCTGACTGTACAACTTTTAATTGAATTGGCATGAAATGTGATTTATATGTCAATTGCAAAAAATAAAAATAAAAAAAGAGAGAGGATTTCTGGTAGAATTCAGATACAGCTCCACTTCTGCATACAGAAACCTGGAAAATTTATTTCTTTCTACTAGAGAATTATTATGAGATTTAAAATACATAACATATAGGATAAGCATATGGTGGTACAATAGAGTTGTGAAACATTTTGTTTTGAAGGTAGGGTCTTACTCTAGTCCAGGCTGGCCTGGAGCTCCAAGGCTGACCTTGAACTCATTATCAACCCTCCAATCTCAGCTTCCTGAGTGCTGGGATTAAAGGAATGTGCCATCATGCCTGGATTAAAACATTTTTTAATGAAAAAACTTAATTAATTGTGCCCACTTTTTCTTTGTACGCTTGGCTTTCCATGGCTCATGTTCTCTTCTTGTCTCTTCTGTACACATGGCTGGCCATTTCAGCATCATTTTTGATCACTTCCACTTTCTCCCATTTTCCATTGACTTTCTTCTTTAGTCTATTTTTCCCAATCTCTATTTACTGAATCCATTCTTATTGCCCATCTATTAATCCACAAATACCTTCTGTGCTCTGGGTTAGATTAGTTCTGCATCATTGGGTAAGATACTACATAAGACAAAATCCAAAAAGATAAACAGAACAGTACTTTGAATGCAGAAATTTTCCTGCAGGGACTTGACTAAGGTGATGATAGGTAAAATGAAAATTCAAAAAGAAAACAGTGACTGGCCCAGAAATTAGCCAGAGCCAAGAGCCACTTTAGTCCACAGGCTGCTGAAGCTACAAAGTGGGAGGTGACATCTTTAGATGTCTGAGATGGTGCCACAAATAGCATCAAGGGCTATTGCCAACTACCCAGGAGAATGAGCTCTGTGGAGAAGCATGATGGCACAGTTCACTAGGTGAACTGCTAAAGGCAAGTGGGTATGCCTCCCATTTCCAATACTCTCCAGTGCTTCCAGTGGCTGAACAGAGTTGGGAACCAGTTGACAGAGACCTAGTAAACACTGTGAATGGCTATGCCTTAAGGCATAGAGCTCAACAGAAAAGACAGTAAGTGGAAATGAGGGAATGATGCCTAGAACCTGTCAAATATTAACCTTGATCATGAGAGATCCACAGATAAGTCTAGGATGCATAACAATAGTTATGATTCATGCACAAATAAGATTACATTAAAAATAAGTCATACAAATGTAGGTTTACATAAGTCTTATTCTGAAGCTATAGACTGTTACTAGAAAATTTTCAGTACCTGGGATGGGACACCTTCTAGTGAGTTGTTGGCCAAGGAGGTCCCAGTAGCCTCCAAAACATTAAAGGCTATTGCCAAGGCCCTTGGTTTCCCTTGAGAAACAGATGGTAAGACCCTATTGCTGAAGACATCTCTTGCCTGAGAGGCAAGGTCACTGAAAAAGCAAGCTGGTGCTGTGCAGAAAACCTTCTCCCTGTAGACCAGCCAACTGGGAAAAGCTGCACTGCATGCAGCTGTATGGGAGACAGAAGTCATCAACAGTGAAAACAGTGGACACTGGAAAATTCAAGTACAGGCCCAATGACTGAACGGGTGCAATAGTGGCATGTCTGCTCTTGGGGTAACCAACTGCTCCATAATTGGACTGAAGGCCCTCTCTATGGGAGGGAATACATGCCTGGTACTGAAAAAACTAAGCAAAAGTCTATGGCAGGGGAGGTCATGAGCCTTAGGGGTATAAAGCCTGCTCTTGTCTGGCTAAATGTATATATTATTCCAAGCTGCCCTGAAAGCACTACACTTAATGTTCATATTCACATATTAATGCTACTCTCACTTCTGGTTTTCAGAAGTCAATGACCACTGGGATGACCCAAAAGGCAACATAGTGCTGAGAAGAAGGTATGGAGGAGTGTTGTGATGGTTAAGTTTGTGTCAACTTGATTTGTTGAGGAATCCACAGACATTCCTCATAAGTGTGTCTCTGAGGTTGTCTCTAGGAAGAATCCTTCCCCCAGGGTGAGCTCTTCCCCCAGAGTGGGCGGCCCCTCTTGGAGGAGGAGGCTGGTTGATAAAAAAAAGCTCTGGGAAGAAAGGCTCTATCTCCTCCCACCTGGCTACCAGTTCTGCTCGCTGTTCTCTGCTTGGTGCTTGCTGCTTGGTGCTTGCTGCTTTCCAGTGTGGAATGAAGACCAGGGTGGACTGAAGAGCAGCATCTCTCCAGGACGCCTTCAGGCCTTCAGTGCCAGATTGGGACTGCTGAGGCATCCAGTCTCCTGGACTGAGCAGCTACTGGGTTCCTTGACTCTCGGGCCTGCAACCTGCTATTGCTGGACTGTTGTAAACTAATCCAATAAATTCCTTTTTAATACAATTCATTCTATCCGTTCTGTTCCTCTACAGAACCCTGACTAATACAAGTGTCCAGCACTGAAACATCTCTGTCACACCCTCCAAGGCTCAGGGTCCTTTGCAGAAGAGGGGGCAGAAAGAATGTAAGAGCCAAAGGAAGGGTACAACTCCTTACAATGCAACTGTCCAGACAGAAATTGGCCTAGATATCCATGACCTTGCAGTGCCTAGCAAGACCCTCATAATAGAAGAAAAGGATGATGACATCAAATTAAAAGAGAGACTAATGGAGAGAAGGAGGGGATATGGTGGAGGGGAATTGGGGGAGGGGAGGGAAATATCATGGGGTTTTTTTTGTATGTAAGTATAGAAGTTCTCAAAAAAATAATAAATCATACATACAAATGAGTAATTAATTCTGTTTGGGAAATCCAGGGTAATGTTTCAGAGAAGTATAAGATGTGAGCAAAGTTTTTGAAAAGAAAAGAAGGCCAACCCTGGGAAAATTAATAGTCAATGAAATTCTAGAGGTGTGTTACAGCAAGCTGTTCTAGGGGTGGAATGGTGTGTCTAGCAATAAATTATGTTTTTGAGACAGGGTCTTATCATGTAACCCAGACTGACATTGACCTCACAATAATTCTCTTGCCTCAGTCCTGGGACAGCTAAAATTACAGGCATGAGCCTCTGTGCCTGGCCATCTGTTAAGACTTTAAGGGTGCCGCTGAAGAAGTCTGAGAAGGGTGATGAAGAGGGGCATTGTATGATGTACTATCTTGACCATGACAAAGCCTATGGCTGTTATTTTAAGGGGCTTTGGAACATCAGGACAGCTGTCTGCCCAGTTCTGGTGAGGGAATTCTGGCTATATTGTAGCATGGTGGGCATCATGCTGGCAGCAGGTGTGAGAGTGGTGACTGAAACTTGCAGAAGGAGGAGTCAGAGGTGACTTCTCCCAGGACCTGATAGTTCCCATAAGACATGTACTAAACCACTGGAAGAGGGACTTCCACAGGCACCACTTCTTTAAAGTTCTACTGCCTTCCAACACTGCCACAATGGGGACCAGGCTCCCAGCACATGAACCTGTGTGGGATAAGCCATGGAAGTCATTCAGACTTTCCAGACTATGAACACTAAGGGCATCATCAAGGTCTACTTTTATTCTTTGACCTACTGGAACCCAATTCCTTCCTAACCTGCTGTTCCCTTTTCTGGCATGACCAAGAGATTCCTTGCCCCATTCCACTCCATTTCCTTCTTTTATCTCCATGGCTGTGGTTGATCTATTTCTTCACCTTCATTAATTCTTATCTTTAATGGAAATTTTTGGAGTATTGTCTAAAAGTTAAGAGTTTATATCTCAACTTCATTTACATTACAAAATCGTTCTGACATAATAAAATATATGCATTAGAAATAACTATAAAAGCCGGGCGTGATGGCGCACGCCTTTAATCCCAGCACTTGGGAGGTAGAGGTAGGAGGATCGCCGAGAGTTCGAGGCCACCCTGAGACTACATAGTTAATTCCAGGTCAGCCTGGACCAGAGTGAGACCCTACCTTGCAAAACCAAAAAAAAGAAAAAAAGAAAAAAAGAAATAACTATAAAGGTGGAGAGATGGCTTAAAGGTTAAAGGTACTTGCTTGCAAAGTCAAACGGTCCTAGTTTGATTCCCCAGTACACAGGTGAAGCCAGATGCACAAAATGGCACATGAATCTGGAGTTCTTTCTACTGTGCCAATTTATCTCTCCCTCACTCTCACTCTCTCTCCTTGAAAATAAATACATAAATATTAAATACAAACCTCTGAGGAGGGCTGGAGAGATGGCTTAGCTGTTAAGGCACCTGCGTGCTAAGCCTAAGAATGACTGTTTGATTCTCCTGGTCCCACATTTAGCCAGACACAAAGTGATGCAAGGGCACAATGCTGCACTTGCCCACAAGGGGGCCCTCGCTTCTGGAGTTTGTTCACAGTGGCTGAGAGGCTGCTGTTGCGCCCATCTGTATCTTTGTCTCTCTCTTTCTCTCTGAGTTTTTCCAAAAAAAAAAAAAGGAAGAAAGAAAGAAAGAAAGAAAGAAAGAAAGAAAGAAAGAAAGAAAGACTCTGAGGAAAAATAACTGTGTTATGAAAAAAATGTACAATATGAATCATACATACCATGGAAAAAATGAAGTTGGAGGCAATACTCAAAACCATTTATGACACATGAAAATAAAAATCTAATAAATATGGTAATACCATCTTATACACATTAACTATCAAAAATATGTAAATACTCTAATAAAATAGCACTAAGTATGATCAGAAATTGAACATAAAGTTGTCAGAGAGCAAAGGGCAGTAGGTAGTGTTTGGGATGTGTGCATGTGTACACTGTGTATACTGAAGTGAATCTCTGTCTAGCTGGGTTCAGTCTCCTCTGTTCACCTAGTGATTCTAATAGAGGAAATTATATACAAAAAAAAACAAAATATTGCATTATTCTCACTAGAATCAAATAATTGTAATAAATTTGCATCTTCTAAAGAGCTCTGATAGATTGATAGATAACAGAGCTCACTGAATTTTCTCAGCCCCATGTTACCAACCAATACTGCTGTCTAAGATTTGTCCAAGATTCTTCCTTATCTTTTTTTTTTTTTTTTGGTTTTTTGAAGTAGGGTCTCACTCTAGCCCAGGCTGACCTGGAATTCACTATGTAGTCTCAGGGTGGCCTTGAACTCATGACAATCCTTCTACCTCTTTCTCCCGAGCGCTGGGATTAAAAGTGTGTGCCACCACTCCTGGCTGCCTTATCTTTTTGACTGTCCCTCCACCTTATGCATTTTTATCTGCTGTATGACTTCTTTGATCATCTACCAGTCATTGAGCTTTGTCCCGAGTCTTTGTTCTGTGTCTGTGGCCCTCATATATCTAAGATATGATTCCAAGCATGGATCTGCCTGTGTACTTGAATCTGAAAATACTACCTTAGTCCTGCCATCTGTTTTTTCTCCCCAGTTTGCAAAAGGGTCATCTGTCTGGAGCATGGTTCTCAGATTGGTTGCGCATTAGAACCAATGAGGGAGCTTGGAAAAAAACAAGATTCATCACTTGATATCTCAGACAAATTATGTAGAATTATGTAGAATCACTGGAATCACAGTGATTCCACCATGGAGGGTAAGTTAGAGAAACACTGGTTAGAATGCTGTTGTTTAAACTTTTATGTTCATAACAGTCACCTGGGGATTTACAGAAAACATTTCTGTTTCAGTGGATCTGGGGGCAATGTGAGAGGATCCACTTCTAACAAGCTTCCTAGGTTTACAGTGCGCTGGTCCTAGGTCATGTTTTGAAAAGCAAGGGTCAACCAGACAATCCTACAAACAGATCTTCCTCCTCATTTATCATCAAGAGGTGTTTCTTCCCTGGTGTTTACTCCAATAGGTGGATGTGAGGTTGCCAGATTCAGCTTCTCCTGATGTTGCCTCAAGCTAAGGTCACAACCTGCCCCTATATGCAACATGCACCTTTGGTTTCCAGCATAGATGTCAAGCCTTTGAGGTTCTTAAGAATACCGACTCAGAAGTAAGCTGACTCTAGAAAAGTCCACGGGAATACCAGATGTGGGTTCTGTTACTATTTCTGTAGAAAATCAGTTACTTTTTTCCCAATACCCATTTTTTGTGCATATTAAACTACTTTGGTGTTTGGTTCTGGACAATAATCAAAAAAATACAGTTCAACTATTCCTTGGACTGCCAGGTTGAATGGTTCAGCAAAGTAGTGTTGTGGTTCCCCCTAAGGCCAGCCCAGGAGGAACGGCAGAGTCTCTGCTGAGTTGGGGGTGAGCAGTGCAGAATCACGACACAGACTCCGGGTGTTGGGTAGAAGCAACAGAGGGCGAACTGCCACAAAACTCGTTTATTGAGGAAGTGCAGGGGGTTTTAAGGGGCTTGGCTGGCCAATCATTGTATGGGGTGGTCCCCTTTTCGTGACCAATGACAGCCTGTCTCTGGACAGGTCATCTCGTAGCAGGTTTCTCACGAGCATGGGACTGTAGCTATTGTCACACCAGGCCTGTGCAGAATGCCATGTTCACAGAAGCCACTTCCTGGTTTCTTCTGCCATGCGGTCTGGCTAGGGCCAGGCCTGCACTTGCTAGACTTCCCACCTCAGCCTGTGAAATCCTTAGCTAGTGAAATAAATCCAAAGCATCATGTTTTCTATCTTCCTCTGAACTACCATATTATTTTGGGCTTTTCTGCAGAGAGGGGTCTACTCTCCTGATCCCAAAATCTCCATTCCTCTCTGCCAAAGACACTGAAACCAATCCTATAGTCACTGTGAACTCCAGTCAAGGAAACACTTGGGCTCTGCCAGTCTCCCAGAACTTGAATCTCACTCCCTTGGAGTTTTATGTCCTTTCATCAAGTTTTCTCCTACCTTATGCCCCTGCTATATACATTTTATTTTCCTTTATGATCCATTATAATTCTTTATATTAAAAAAAATCAATGTTGGTTTTCCTCTAAGATTTTGCATTGTTCTTAACTGCTGGAATTATGCTCTGGAGCCCAACATATTACCATAGCATCCACTGCTACTTGGAAACGTTTAAATTTTTTGTTTTATTTGATTTTAATTGACATAGTATAATTGTGCTGCTTCCTGGGTTGCAAATTGATGTTTCAATACATGTTTACATTGGTAGTGATCAATTCAGGATAATTAACATAACCTCAAACATTTACCATGAGACAGTAATTTTCTTCTTCCAAATATTTTCTTTCTTTGAAGATCAAAATCTTCCCCCTTCTTGTTGCTGTAATTGACAAAGCTTCCTGTGCCTCCTCCTCATTCATTGATGACTTTAGCAATAGGCTTTCAATCTTTTCCTAACTGTTAGGGTCCAAAAATCGCTGAAGGGAGACTCAGACTCATATAGCATGTAAAAACATAGAGCGTTTATTGTGCAGAGAAGTCCAGCATGCGGGGGTCCACCATTTACACTAAATGGCAACCCCAGGAAGAGTTCGCAGGCTCTTTTTATGTATAGCTAAACAAAGACCTCTAACATAATTGGCTACTTTGAACGATATAGTACTTGTGCACTCCTGACTGGTTATAATTCCACGCTTGTGGGCTAAGGGAGGGGAGCTCTAGGGAAGGTAAGGCTTCCTAATTGGCCAGTTAAGCAGCTGGTAAGCATATCTCACATTCTTTTACTTCTGATTGGCCAGGGCCAAAAAGGGGGGAATGGCTTTATGACATCTCTGAAACCTTCCAGGAAATGACTTGGTTCTTTGTTCTGTTCTCCCAGAATTTAGTTCAGGCTTCTTGAGAAATTGAAACTTAGGCCTAGCTAGGAAATATCTTATTGTAGCTTGTCATGGCGTTGGTTTGACTCTTTCACTAACATGTCAGTTTATGTCTACATTTTGAAAACTTTCCTCAATTTTAGTTTTAATTACCATAGATACCCTTTGAATTTATAATAGCCCAGAACTTTGGTATACTTTTTAACCTAGGCCTTACAATGAAACAGTGCATGGCTAAATTGTTTTTCTAAATGTCAGCCTTTCCTGCCATCTGTCTGGGATCTGTTATTCTGCTTGGAGATTGTAAACATTGTACAAGCTTACATGAGTTTAAATAACATCTTCCAAATATAATTAACTTCTACATTATATTTGAAGATGTAAATAATATTTTCTCTAAACAAAGTAGGCTTATTTTTATAGGTTGCCTGCAGAGAAAGTCATTTTTTGCAGGCCTAGTGCCAGCGTTTATGCATCATAATTCCACTTTCTATTTAATATATTGATTTTATGGTCTACAGAGTAGAAAATAAAACAACCACAGTAGAGACAACAAATCTGTTTCCTCTCATTCTTCCTATTACATTTAGGCTAAACAAATATCAAAGCTAATTAACCCACATACTGAAAGGTAATACTCAACACCTGTGAACTGTGAAAGCAATCTGAAGTAAATTTGCTTAAGCATGCCTATGTGAAGATTTCCTCAGAGAGTGTCTGTGTGCATGTGTATGTATGTGTAACTGTGTGTAGACTGTCTTATAAAAAATACATCCTGCAGAAAAAATTGCCTTTTGTAGAGAATCATTATTTTCACTGCCCTGGGGGAATATATCCCAAGAAAGAAGGCTGATTTCTTCTCTTAGGTAATTTGCCTTCTGCATCCTGTGTTCATTTAATAGAAGATGCTGCTTTGGGTGAATGTAGCCCTAGCCTCACTCGGTTCTGCTGCCCCACCCACCCCCACCTCCTGGGTGGCAGTCATCAAGAGAATTTGGCACTTGTTCTGAAAGTTACACTGGAAAAGGAAAAGAACTGCCAATAATGACTCTGCCAATAAATGTCTCTGCCATTTGCCTGTCCCTAGGCAAGTGTCCAGACTCTGTAAGTGATGATCTCATTAAGGCTCTGCTTTTCAAACATTCCCTTGGACAATTTTTTTGTCTGCCATTTGGTGGTAAGTACGTAACAGTTGAGCAACCCCTGTTTAGCTTCTAGTTGTGTTGAGCAGTGCCCTTTCTTTTAACCTACACAGCAGGTTGGATTGGTTAACATGTCCTTTAAAAGTGGAAACAGAGGGGCTAGGGTTGTAGCTCAGTGGCAGAGCACTTGCCTAGTGTTATGGTTTGAATTTGATGCATCCCCCCCGCCCATACTAATGTACTAAACACTTGGTATCCAGCTAGTGGTGCTATTTTAGGAAGTCTCAAAACTTTACAAGATGGAACCTGCCTGAAGCAACAATTAGGTTACTGGTGCCAGGTACTTGGTGCTATCCTGATTCATATTCTCTCCTCTCCTCCTGTCTGCTGCATCTATCTCTTTCCTTATCTGCAATGAGGTGAGTAACCTCCTTGACTATAAGTTCCTGGTACTATGATGCACTTCCCAAGCACATGGGACCAAACCATCATGGACAAATCCACTGAAATTGTGAGTAAAAGTAAATCCTTTCTCCCTTAAGTTGTTTATGTCAGATATTTTAGTCACAGCCATGAAAAACTAAGCAATGCACCTAGAATGCCAAGGGCCCCAAGATTATCCTGTGCACTGCATTAAAACAAAGAAGAAAGAAATGTAATCAGAGAAGGAGACTATTTGATCAGTGTGCAAATCACACTGTTGTTGGTATTTCTTCCTTCTTTCTTGGGCTTGCTAAAGGTAATCAGAAAAAAGAAAATTCAAGATGCTACACAGCACATTGGCTTGACCATCTCAATTTAGGGCTAAAGGCTATCAGCAATTTTAATGTGGTATTGGTATCTTCTTCAAGGGTCAGTGCTGTTGCTAAAGCTGATTCCCTGATGTTATAGCAGGCATATTGATATTCAAACCCAGAAAACCACATGATAGTGCTGCCTAACTTTTGCTGAGTAAGATCTTGGTTCTTGTTTGTTTGTTTGTTTCTTCGAGATAGGTTTTCACTCTAGCCCAGACTGACCTGGAATTCACTATGTAGTCTCAGAGTGGCCTCAAACTCACAGTGATTCTTCTACCTCTGCCTTCCAAGTGCTGGGATTAAAGGTGTATACCACCATGCCTGGTCCAACTTGGTTCTTTAATACCTCTTTACCCCAAAAGCAGGGCCAATATCCACACCAGGGGTCATTCAAGCCAAGAGGTAGGACTTTATCAGTGGCCAGTAAAGATCAAACTCTTTGATTAGTCCTTGATGTATTCACACAGGGGTGGCCCCATTTTCTAGCATGCTTAGGTGAGGCTATACTTTTGTTTAAAAGATAGTGACACATTTTTGCACGTGGTTAGCTCAAAGTCATGAAATACATATGTAAAAATATTAAAGTGGGAGACAGAAATGCCTCTGGGCATTATTAGCTTGTATAGTGAATGTTTTAGCTGACAAAGCTGAAAGTAAAGGCAAGGCTATTTTGAAGGTGCATTAACACAGGAGTCTGCCCCTGAAGTGCATACCTTGCCTAGCTTCATTACTAGCAGTTATATCCTGTCATGGCACTGGTGGGCAGGAGGCTTACTGTGGAGATGGTACAATGAGGTGGTAATGACAATGGAAGGTCACAGTGGTCAAGATGATATCAAGTGAGTTTAATTAGGCTTATATTTTCTTGGTTTAGCATCATGCCTGTCACAGACATTCAGTGCTCCACTGATCATTCAAGGGTGCCTGAGTCAGGGTGGAGGAGAGAGAAGCATGGGAGAATGGGGGGAATGGAGAAAAGGAAGAATTGCTTGGCACAGCTGGGCTAGCAGTACTTCAAATTTTCTGAAACTTGTCAAACATCACAAAATACATACAATGTTAACATAATGAAAGCTGAAAGATTACCAATATTTTTTCCTTTAATGTTTCAACTCTTCAGTAAATTATCCTTGTGAAGGAAAATGTTACAATCCTTTTTTTTTTTTTTTTTTTTTTTTTTTTTTTTTTTTGCAAGGTAGGGTCTCACTCTGGTCCAGGCTGACCTGGAATTAACTATGTAGTCTCAGGGTGGCCTCGAACTCTTGGTGATCCTCTTACCTCTGCCTCCCGAGTGCTGGGATTAAAGGCGTGCTCCACCACGCCTGGCTACAATCCTCCTTTTGATTTATAGTCATTCAGATGGCAGTACAAAAAATTAAATAATTACAGATTTATTCCTATAGGTTTACAATTTTGTAATACTGAGAATGTAAGGAAGTATAGCAAGTTTATATACATACATTAAAATATTTATACATTTATATTCATGGAAATTATTTTCCTATGATTTTTGGTTGTGATTATAAGAGTAAGCATATGTGTGAAAATTTTATAATAAAGTTGGCTTTCCAAGAGAGTGAGATACTAAAATTACAGAAAATAGAGGATTAAAAATTATGATTAATTACAACCAAAAGAGTTGGTAAAATTTAAAAAGAATTCATTAATTATTCATTAAATGGCAATTAGCCATGTAATCTTATCTGTAAATTAAACAAAGATGCTCAGGAAGAAATAACATCTAAATTGAGGAGTATTTTTAAATTGATTTTTAAATTTTTTTAAAATTAATTGATTTTTATTCAGTAGAAAGTTTACTGTATGTATAAATCATGTGTTAGTCCTATTCCCTGGATGCTATTCCATTATATCCCCTCCTCCCATCCCCACTCCTCAGTGGGGTTGCTAGTATTTGCCATGGGGTTATGGGTTATGGGTTATGAATGCAGCAGTTAGACATTGTGTGGGGAAGGGGGGATGCCTTTGGATACTCCTTCCCATCCTGTGGCTCTTACGATCTTTTCATTTTCTCTTCCCTGAGCCTTGGTGGGTATGTTTTAAGCTTACTTTAGTGTTGAGCTCTCAGCCACTTCTAGATATCTGCTTTGATATATTTTTGAGTGTCCTCAGTGTCATTGACATCTCCCTAGCAGGTTGTCAGGCTTGCTTTGAAAGCAGCACTCATGCCTAACTTGCCATTGTCTCTGTGGTGTCACCTGGACCCTGGCAGATGGGCTAGAATGTGGTTCATCTCATGTTAGACAGTTGGTTATCTTTTCTTGTCATGTGGATACATTGTGTTTCTCCCTAGTTTTTGCTGCCTTCTATAAAAGAAGAAACACATTTTCCAACAGAGAGTAAGAGCAGCATGGATTAAAGGGGATAAACATAGTTAATCAAGAGCGATTTTGATAGGTGTAGCCTTTCTTTTTTGCCAAAGACTAGTGGGAGCTTCTCTCTGGAATTTATGACCATTGTTTCCAGAGGATCCTAACTTGGTTCCCAGTACCAGGTATGCGTTCTTTTCCACCAAGCGGGCCTCTTATCCAATTAGAGAGCCATTGGTTACCCACATAAGCTAAGTGTCACTATTGCTCAGGTGTGCATATCTTGTCCACCTGGTTGATTTTGTATCTAGCAGCATCCCCTGCTTGTTCACAATGTTGGTGGTCCTTATTCCCCTCAGCAGCTTGTGTAGCACTTTCCAGGACTATAAGGGCTGGCCATTGGGAAGCTTGCTTCCTTCTAAATTTCAGCATGATCTCCTGATATCCTATGGCTATAGCTTGTGATGTCTTCAGCAATAGGGTCTTACCTTTTAGCTTGGGTGGGTAATCAAGTGATTTTGCAGAAGCCAGGCTTGTTTCAGGGACCTCATAGGTCTCTCTGACCCACATCTCACTCTCGGCTATAACCCATTTCTGGCACTGGGAATTGCAAGCCAGAGCCAGTAGTTTTAGGATTAAGCTTTCTCCACCCTCTTTGGGGTCCGTCTTGGCCAGACAATCTGAATTAAGAGACATTTGTGAGAATATGATATTCTTTGTTTCAGAGTCATACTTTAGTAGTGCACATGATTAATTTTGAAGGTTTGGCCAACAGAAAGCTGTCATATCTATTGATTTACTAATGTAATAATATTTAAAATTAAATTTTATTTATTTTAAAAAATATTTTATTTATTTAAGTATTTACAGGGAGAGAAAGAGAGAGGAAGAGAGAGAGAGAGAGAGAGAAAATGGTACACACCATGACCTCTTGCCAAGGCAAATGAACTCCAGATATGTGTACCACTTTGTGCATCTGGCTTTAGGTTGGTTATGACACATCAAACTTGGGCCATAAGGCTTTGCAAGCAAGTGCTTTTAACCACTGAGCCATCTCTTTAGCCATATGTTAAATTTTAAACCAACTAGTGGGTTGCAGATTTGACTAGTACTGGCTGAAGGTTAACAAGTCCTGATAGTCTTGTTTGGGGAGTTTATAAGCTGCTGGGGACTAAACCAGCTGCATGAGGCTGGGTGGGATAAGGTGAGAGACAGACTCAACATGATTTCCATCTTCAACACTTAAATATATATATATATATATATATATATTCCATATGATAATTAAAGCTCTATATGTAGGTGTTCCCTATTTGAAAATTCTCAAATGTAAAATGCTACATAATCCAAAACTTTTGGGTCACCAACATGACAGAGAAGTAGAAAATTTCACAGTTGGCCTTATGTGGAAGGTTGTAGTAAAATACAAATGCACTAATAATATGTGTTAAATAACTTTTAATATCTATGTATGAAATGTGTTTGCAACATAAATGAATTTTGTGTTTAACCTTTGTCTTGTACTAAGTGATCTCATTATGTATAGGCAAAATCTGATAAGAATCTAATATCTGAGACCCTTCTGGTTCTAAGCATTGTCCAATAAGAGATATTAAATGTGTATGTATTGAAATGTCATACCCTATGTTGTTTCTCCAGTAGTTTTTAATTAAGTCTACTTACATTTATTTATTTATTTATTTTGAAGTAGAGTCTCACTCTAGCTCAGGCTGACCTGGAATTCCCTATGTAGTCTCAGGGTGGTCTCGAACTTGTGGTGATCCTCCTACCTCTGCCTCCTGAGTGCTGGGATTAAAGGCGTGTGCCACTATGCCCAGGCCAAAGTCTATTTACTTTTTAAATAGTTGTGCTAAAAAGTGCTGGCTCTTCTTAACCACTTTCAAAGCACTTTCTCCCTGAGTGTATTTGGGAGGAACCAGATACAGAAGTCTTCCCAGTACCATTGCTAAACTGTCCTATAGATGTAAGTTGGTGTTCTAATAAGGGTAGGGAAGGAAGGAACTTAAAGTGAGTAATTCATTCTGATATATTATGAGGGAGTAAAACTCCTTTGTGGGGAAACCTCTGTTAGAAGCAGGACCACCATGAGCAGTAACCATGTAACTAACAAGAAAAAGGAAAGAATGGATGTACTTAATACAAAGACATAAAGCAAGGGCCTGATGACTTTCTGAGCTGCATTGTGAGTCTCTGAGTTAGAGGACTGTCATGAAGTTCATGGTCAGAGAAAGAAGAGGCCAGAGCCCACAGCCCTCCCTCCTGGGCAGTGGTTAGAATCCCATAGAAGTTCCATGTCTTAGTTGCTTCCCTCTTCTATTTTGAAAAGCATGTTCATTATCTTGTCCTTCTTCATTGCTTTTCTTTTCAGAAAACATGGCAAAAAGAAATGTCTATTCTCAGAAAGAGGGTTTAGTCCAAGATGGGTCAGCTTCTGTCTATATCCTTGTCTTCAGTATCAGGGCTAAAGCCTTATACCGGTTTCCCTCTTCACACTAACATTTCTACCCAGCATAGGATCTTCACAATAGTTCATTCCAGGTTGTTTATTTCAAGAGTAAACATGTCACTCAGGATTAACCTGGAGCCACTCTCTGCCATTCAGTTAGCTTCAGGTAAAGAATATATATCTATGCTAAGAGGTCTTCATCAACAACTATTTCTCTGAAGAAAAACATCTTTTCAGGTTCATGTGATGTGGACCTGTTGATATAGATTATAATTTAGTCTACAAGTTTTGCAGTGGTAACTGTGTTAATGAAAATATTTGAGATCAAGGAAAATTGATGCCTAGACACAAGGTATGATGGTCTGATTTATGAACTGACTTATGACTTATGAAAGTGAGTTGGGCCTTTGTATTTTAAAAATCTTCCTGGGAAATTCTAATAAGCATTCCAGGAAAAAAAGCCTCTGTATAAGGCTCTTTAGATTAAGCAGAATATTCTATGAAATTAGCATTCTAGCCATCAGACAGATATATATTTGCATATATATGTGTATATTTATATTTTCAATCACATGCAAAGATTATATAACATTTTGTATATGTAAAAGTGCATGCATGTACATACAGGTATGTTTTATATATATGTATACTTTCTTTTTACTACATGGCAATGTTTTGAATACTGTAATAATTAGAGTTAGCAAAACACCTTATAAACAGATTTAGGCATCATGCTGGAAACTTCCCTATTAACATAAATCATCAGTGATAATTTTTAAACACATTTCCATTCCTGGGATGCAGGGGTATGTATGGCTGGAATAGTTTTATATAGTTAATGTGTGGTTAATATGTTTTAATTAGATTCATGAATGAAAAGGAAAAAAATGAGTATAATATACAATCTTGTCAACTTCAGCAATCAATTTAATTAAGCAGCATGCTTCTGGTGTTTCATCATTCAAATGCTGGATATTGGTGCTTTGGAGAGAAGAGTCTGGCCTGAGTCTGACTACAATTCTGTTAGCATGAATGGATGCTCATCTGTCATTAGTTTCTGGTTTGCAGCTTGCTCTTAACATGATGATTACAGTGTCCTGGTTTGAAGCCCATTTTTCTCAAAGAGAAAAAAATAAAGAAGCAGCAGCAGAGCTTTGGCCTGTGTGACTTCTTTACACTTTACAAAACCTCTTATGTGTAACATTTAATTTGATTCTTATAATTCACTTTGTACAGGTATTCAAACAAATAATCTGTGTGTTGTTCTGTGCATAGTGCATTCACAACCAACAGGAAAAATTGAAATAAATCTATAAGAAAAGTAAATTTATTTAAAATATTAAAAATAAATATTTAGCTCATAAGAACACAAAGGTATTTTTATTTTATAGTTATATGTTGATTTTATTTTCATTTTCCACATTTACTAGCAACTATTCTATATATAGCAACCAAAGATAGTAATAATTCATAACTCACATTAAAAAGTAAAGCACTGGGCAAATCCATTTTTATGAAATACATATAAAGAGAAGGTACTTCAGAAAATGGACTGGCACTTGTCTGAGACTGGCAAGGAAGGCCAATTTCAGCTGGGCAAAGATGCTTTATAGGATTATGGAAATGTTCTAAAATTACATTGTGGACATTGTTAACTACTTGTATAAATATACTAAAAATCATTGGAATTATTATTGCAGGGGACATAATTTGAAAATGGTAACCTTAAATTATATAAATAAGTACTAGACTAAATAAAATTTTTTATTAAAGGACATTTGTAAACTTTTCATAGCTTATCTCCTTGAATGATATAACATGTTAAAAGTGTACAGTTATACAATGATTATATAATACTCTTACCTAGAAATAGGTAGGTAAATGTAAGAGTCTTTGTAATGAAGAAAAATGACACAATATATGCATAACACTTTTAGCCTTTCTATGCCTCAAAATAGTATTTAAAGAAAAAAACTAAGTTGTTTAGTTTTGTTTTATACATATTTTTTATATTTATTTATTTATTTGAAAGAGAGAAAGTGGGAGGGGAGAGAGAGAGAGAGAGAGAGAATAGGTGCACCAGGGCCTCCAGCCAGTGCAAACGAATTCTAGATGCATGCACACCCTAGTGCATCTCATCCCTGGGTCCTGGAGAATTGAACCAGGATCCTTTGGCTTTGCAGGCAAATGCTTTAACCATTCATCCACCTCTCCATATTTTATACATATTTTAATAAAACTAAATTTTCTTGGGGCTGGAGAGATGGCTCAGTGGTTAAAGATGCTTGGTGGTGGAGGGAGGGCTAATCAAAATCTAAGAGGATATAAATAAGTCATATGGAAACTTACTTTTCTGGACAATGGAACACTCAGAAGCCATAGATTGTTACTAGAGTAACTAAATGCCAGGAATTGGATACCTTCTAGTAAGTTGTTGGCCAGGAAGGTACTTGATACCCCCAAAATATTACAGGCCATTGCCAAGGCCCTTGGTTTCCCACCAGGAATAGTTGATAAGACTCTATTGCTGAAGACTCCACATACATGGGCTGCAAGGCCACTGAGAAATCCTGCTGGAGCTGAGCTGAAGACCTCCTCCATGTGGACCAACTGACAGAAATCTGGAAAAAGCTATGCTGCATGAAGTTCAGTGGGAGAGAGAAAAATCATCAGTGAAGACACTCAACAGTGAACACTGCAAGCCTTAAATTTGGCCAGCCAGGCCAAATGAGCCAATGGGTGCAACAGTGGCATGTCTGTTAAGGCAGAAACCAACTGCTTTCTAATTGGACTGGAGGACCGCTCCACAGGAGGAAATACATTCCTGATACTGAAAACCTACAATAGGGATAGTCATGAGCCCTAGGGTGTAATGTCTGCTAGTGTCTGGCTAAATGTATATACTATGCTCACCAAACTTCCCAGTAAGTTCTTTTCTTAATGTTCATACCTATATATAATGCTACTCTCACTTTTGGTTAGAGAAGATCCTCTTTTCAGATGGTGGTGACCTTGGGATGACTCAGAAGGCAAAATGGTGCTGAGAAGATGTGACAGAGGAGTGCTCAACACTGAAATATCTCTAATACACCTTCCAAGGCTCAGGGTCCATTGTGGAAGAGGTGGCAGAAAGAATGTAAGAACCAAGGGAAGGGTAGGGCTCCTTACAATGTGCTCCTCCAGACACAAAATGGCCTGGATATCCATGACCTCACAGTGCCTGATACTACCTACATAAGACCATCATAACAGGCAGAAAAGACCATGACATCAAAATAAAAGAGAGACTGATTGAGAGGGGGAGAGAATATGATGGAGAGTGGAGTTTCAAAGGGGAAAGTAGAGGGAGGGAGGGAATTAGCATGGGATATTTACAATTATGGAAGTTGTCAATAAAAAAATAAAAATTAGCCGGGTGTGGTGGCGCACGCCTTTAATCCCAGCACTCGGGAGGCAGAGGTAGGAGGATCGCTGTGAGTTCAAGGCCACCCTGAGACTACATAGGTAATTCCAGGTCAGCCTGGGCCAGAGTGAGACCCTACCTCGAAAAAACCAAAAAAAAAAAATAATAATAAAAAATAAAAAAAAAAAAAAAAAAAAATTAAAAAAATTAAAATTAAAAAAAGGTGCTTAATTGCAAAGTCTGATGGCCTAAGTTCAATTTCCCAGTACCCATGTAAAGCCAGATGCACAAAGTGGCACATGCATCTGGAGTTCACTTGCAGGGCAAGAGCTTTTTCCTTTCCCATATTCTAAATAGGGTTTTTTGGAGGTTTGCTCCTTTGCCTTGCTGACTGAGGGTGGAGAGTAAAGGTACAGGATTGAGGAAGAAATCAATGATTGAACCCTTCCTAGGCAAAGAAGATTAGGCATAGAAAGAGGCTGGCCAGAAAGTTTGAAAGCAAGGCTTGGGTCAGGTACTTAGGGGAATAACTTTTGGCTGTCTGTTCAGTGAAGTATAATTTCCCCCCTTTGTTTTCTCTCAAGGTGGCCAATTACATTGTTTTAGCAAATGGAATACTCCACCTACACAGAAGATGATCAGACTTCATTCTGATTGCTCTGTTGCTGTCTTATTTATATTTCAATGAGGACAAAAGATAACTGGGTTTTACTCTGTTGATCAGATTTTTATTACTACCCAGCTATCATCACATGTAGCCACTTGAATTGCAATGGGGCAGATATCTTCTGTTACTTAAAAATCTTGTTTTTAAAAACTCTATTTTTAGAGCAGTTTATACCACAATTAAGAGAAAGGCATACATATTTCCCATAAACATTTACTCCACCACAGGTATCCTCTTTTATTATTAAAATGTCTCATATGAGTGGTGTAGCTGTTTCAGTTTATTGACCTGCACTGGCCAACCATGACTGCTCCAAGTTTACAGCTAAAAAGAGAGCTGTTCTATGAACCATCTATACCACTCCTGAGTATATACCCAGGATTCTATATCTTACCACAGAGATACTTTAACTTTCATGTTCATTACTACTATATTCACAATTGATAAGAAGTTGAATCAGCTTAGATGCCAGTCAACTGATAGAGGATAGTATGAATGTTGTACATATACATAATGGAATTTTATTCAGTCATAAAGAAAAATGAAATTATGAAATTTATAGGAAAAGGATGGAACTGGAAAATATTATGATAAGTAAGGTAACCCAGACTCAGGAAGAATAAATGTTATGTCTTTTCTTTTATATGTTGGCCCTACCTTTGAATTTTTAAATTTGTGGAATTAAATGTGAGTACTTTGGCAGAGTTCAGCAGCTGGAAAGAGGTTCTGAAAGGGGGAGGCATTAATGGGGTGGGCCTATGGTAGAACAACATATAGGGAGTGATTACTGGAGGTGTAACATTTTAAGTGAGTATGGGCAGAGGGATGGAAAAGGATGGGAGATGGGTGAGCAAAACTAAGGATAAATGAAAAGGCCTTATAGAAAATTTGCTACTTTGTAAGATAATCTAAAAATAATTTAAAATTTGGTTTTGAATATAAGTACTCTGCACTGATCAAAAATGTTGCTCCCAGAAATGATAGCATACTACATGAAGATCTTAGTGAAAAAGATGTGATACTTACTTATGAGATGGTCAGGGAAGCCCCTAAGCTCCCACCCAAATAATATAGTTTACTGTCATTAGTCTTGGTTGCCAACCAGAGCAAGATGATGAGATCATATTATTAAAAATACCACATATCTTTGGTTACAGAACATAGAGAACTCCAACTGAAACTGAGATAGAAACTTCCTCCCTGTTTGCTAGTTTTCAAAATGTTTGAAGGCACTTTTATTCTTCAGGAGAAAGTCATGACCAGTGTTAGTCAGATATGGACCCTGTGTGCCACTGTACTGACCTACCTGGCAAGATGTGCCTACTCATGCAATAATGGCATGTCTGTTATGAGGTTAACCAACTGCTTCTAACTGGAATTGAGACCTGCTCCACAGGAGAGAATTCATGCCTGGTATTGAAACATGGTCAAAAGACCATGGCTGGGGAGGTACATGTAATAGTAGAGAGATACTACTGCTGTTTGGCTATGGACATAAAGTTTCCATCAAACTGCCTTCTAAATATTTATTTTATTTTTTAAAATTAATTTGTATTAGTTATGGACATACTTAGTATGTAAACACCACATGTTGGTACCTTCCTTTCCCTCATACCAGTCCATTTTCTGCATGGACCCTCTTCATTGGGGATGCAGGTCATAACTGTGGGGGTTGTGGATCATGCATTCTGGGGGGGGGCAGCAGTCAGTTATGGGGAGATGCAATGTGTGCATAATGTCCCAACTTGTGGCTCTAACAATCTTTCCACCCACTCTTCTGCAAAATTCCCTGAGCCATGTTGGGTGCATTTGAAGTCTACTCCAGTGATGGGCTCATCAGGGGCCTCTGGATCTCTGGTTTGGTAGGTGTTGAGTGTCCTCAGTGTCTATTTTTCACCCTTGTGCTGATATCTGGTTCACCGAGAAAGCAGCACTCTTGGTCATTTCCCCAGTTCCTCTGTGGTTTCATCTGGGGCCAGGGAGAGGTGCAATAGGTCATTTATCTCCTCGGGTCCTGCTCCCATTTGAAAAAGAAAAGCAGATTCTCCAACATAGAGTGAAGTCAGCACCAGTTAAATGGGATAACCATTATTAATTTAGAGAGAATTTAATGGGTGTAGACCCTCTTATAGCCCAAGATTAGTGGGAGCTTGATAATGGAAAGCAAAATCATTATCTGGATACGATTCTGACTTGTTTCCCAGTTCCAGATGTGGGTACCTTTCCACTGAGTGGATCTGTTAGCCAATCCAAGAGTAGTTGGTTACCCAACATGGCTGTGTGCCACTATTGCACTTGGGTGAGCATTACTTCATGTTGTTCCCTTCTGAGTAGCTTAGACCTTGAGTTGCTCAGACAGATGTTTGCCATTTCCCCTGGTAGCTCATGTAGCACTTTCTACCACTAGATGGGCTAACTGTGTAAATGTTTATTTTTATGTCCATGGTTAGAGCTACTGTCAGCTTTGGCCAGAGAAGCTACCTATTTCAGTGGGTGGTGGTTTCTGCAGCAGAGATTTATAGCTGATCAAAATACTGAAAATCATCCCTAAACAGAGAAGCTATATCACTTCCTCCAAGGTCCAGGGAATATTTCAGAAGGGGACTGCAATGAATATAAGAGCTGGAGAAAGAGGAGGAGTGTTGTGGAACTCTTATCCAGATATGACATGGTCATTATACTGTGAACTCATAGCTGTGGTTATCTGTACAAGGCCTACACAAATATAAGACCTACACAAGATTATGCCTGTCAATGCTCCATCATGAATGGGAGAGGGAATCATGTGGTTCTACCCCTCCCTGAGGAGACATTGGCAATTAGTTGTTGCTTGGGAAGGGATTTCATTTTCTTCAGTGGTAATGGTTACAGATAAGCTGTCTATACTCTGGTAAATACCTCTACCCATCCTCATGCAAGTAAGATATTTATTGAAGTCACTGTATCACTGGAAAAAAAGACATCAAAGTAGAGGGAACTTCTCTGATGTCGTGCTTCAACTTTCCCTCAAGTAGCTAATTTCTACACTAGTGACAGGCTACAAGATTTTGAATAACAGATCCTATGTCATGTGTGACTCCCATATCTCTGCTGAAAGAGAGTCTCCTTGTGGCATGATAAGAGGTTATGAAGGGTATAGTGTTAGCATAAGTCTGTATAGTGGTACTGTCAAGAAAGTCAACATATATCCAGAGCATATGTCTATTCTTGTCAGAATGAGCATCTTGCTCTTTGTGGGGGGAGGGTCTAATGGAACAGACTTGGCACAGGGTAGCCTGTTGGTTTCTTCAGGAAATGATACCATGTCAGGATTCATTTCTGTTCTCTATCACTAGTAGGCTAGACTGGGTAGTGGTGTTTAGATTAGTATGACCAAAAGATAGTTTGTATAGTTGGTCCTAGCACTTGGTCTCTTCACCCACTTGCATTTCCCATCTTGATCTTTTCCCAGTTGATCTAACACTATTCTCTATCCTCAGCTACTCTGCTTCCCTTGTACTTCTAAACTTAGTAACTAGAGACAGACAACACTGGAGTGTTTTATTACTGGTAATGACTAGCATCTTATTGATTTGGTCTTTATACCTCTTCCAGGCTGAAACTTTCAGATGGAAAGGCACTTCTGAGATAGGACTTATCACCCTTGTAAGGACCCTTGGACATGGTATGAATGTATCACTGGAATGGCTCCTAGAAACAGACATTTTGACCTAACTCTATGAAGCAATGTCAGAACTATCATGTTAGATAGGGGAATGGGAATGGGGGCTTGAACATCTGGAAATTTCTGCAGTGGATATGCTAAATAGTGCTGGAAAGCATCCGATAATGTCCTGTGGGAAGATCCATTGGGTTGCTCTTGGCCAGAGCAATGAAGAATGTGCTGATGTACTAGGTTTCTCAGTGCAGCTTTTCCCTGTGGGTGGGACAGATGATGGCAGGGCTCACTGATAACCAGGATGATTGGATCCCCAAATCCTAGCATCTGGTGGAGATACTCAAGTATCAGAAGACAAAAATACACAATTATTTACCACATTATTACATTTTTAAAAAATAAGCAGCAAGATGGAGTGTCAAGATTTCTTGACTTTTAGAAAGGCATGGAGGTGGTATACAGAGCCCAGTGTCCCCAGTGTCAGACCAGGAAGAATGACTTCTTTGCTTTTAGAGGAAAAGGAGGCAGCTGTTCTCCCTCACTCCTGAGTTTCTTTGGAAAGTAATGAGTGTGGGTATACATATGGAATCCTTCTGATATGATATAAAATCTAAAATTCAGATAGCCCTGGGTGCCTTTCATGGCCTAGAGATATGTTGGCATGTGGAGCCTCATCTATCCTGAAATCTGGTTAATTAGGGCAGCAAAGTTACTGTTCCTGTGTCCTTTCTTGTCCTTGACACACTGGACCCTAGGGTGGGCTGTAGTCATCTGACATTCTCAGGGACATGCAAAAGTGTCTTTATGCTTCTCTGTCAGATCAAAAACTAGACATATGTACACAGAGGTAGTTAAGGTGTGCGGAGTCTCAAAGAATAAGGGAGGCTTATTTACCAGAGTTCTCTGAAATTATAGAGGGTGTGTATATTTGTATGAAGTTCACCACAGTCAAGATACAGAACACATCTAACACTTCATTTCCCTTGAACTACCAATTTATAGGCATATTCAAAGATTTTTAACTACACTACTGTGTCTGCCTTCCTGTGGATTCCATGGACATTTTTAGAATTATTTTCAAAATGTGGGGCTGGCGATATTGCTCAGTGGTTAAGGCACTTGCCTGTAAAGCCTAATGACCCGGGGTTCATTTTTCTAGTACCTATGTAAAGCCAGATACACAAACTGACCCATGTATCTGGAGTTCATTTGAAGCATCTAGATGCCCTGATGCACCCACCCTCTCTCTCTCTCTTTCCTTTCTTTTTCTTTCTCTCTGCTTTCAAATAAATAAAATATTTTTTTAAATTACTGTTTTTTATAGTAGTCGTTTTCTTATGTCCTAGAAATGTGGATTCTTCATCAGCTATTCTTAAGCATCACCAAATGATCTGAGGGGAGGCCTCACTTCCAGATATTATTTTTTTAAATTTTATTTTTATTTATATTTGAGAAGGTGGTAGAGACAGAGAGACACATAGTGAGAGAGAGAAAGAGAGTGAGAGAATGGGTGCTCCAGGGCCTTTAGCCACTGCAAACGAACTTCAGAAGCATGCACCACGTTGTGCATCTGGCTTACATGTTTCCTGGGGAATTGACCCTAGGTACTTTAGCTTTGAAGGCTAGCACCTTAACTGCTAAGCTATCTCTCCAGCCCACTTCCAGATATTCTTAATCTGACTATGCTTGGGTCCAATGTGTTTTGAAACCTTCCAAGTGACTCTAATACACATTTGGATGGAGACCCAATACTCTATATAAGGCTTCTTCCACAGATAAGGGTGCAGCCCAATCTGACATTAAGCACATGAACCACATACTATAATAGCTACTAGATTCCACCTGTAACTTTATATGAACCAGCTCTCCATGAGTCCTATGTTTTCTATGCCTCTGGAGTCAACTGATTGTTGTCATGTTTCCATAAACAATAGAGGATGACAACTACTTCTATAGCATTGACTTTGCATTAGATGTTCTCCATAATCTCAAGATGATGTAAATGATAAAGGACGATGTGCACAGGCTATATGAAAAGCACCATGCCTGTTTATAGAAAGGATTGGCATATCATGGATTTCAGTAATCTTAGGGTGGTAGATGGGAGGAGTACTGGAAACATTCCTTATGTGACAACTGTACATAGAAAAGAAAATTAACCACCCTCCACTAGCTCCTTCTGGACTCATCCTATTAGGTTTAGGATGCCTTTGGAGCTTATCTCCAATCCATCCTATCCTTCACATGCCCAGGGCTACTGCCCTAGCTTAGCCCTCCTTCCCTAGGCTCTTATCTCCTTTCATGTTTGTTTCCAATCTAGTATGTTGCTTTGGTTTCTTCTTCTTTATACTCACCTATTATTTCATGTAATTCCTAAAACTTCTCCACCTGGCACGTGAAGTGGTCTAGACAACATTATGAGTGAAGAAAGGCGATAATAATGAAAAGCATGGGAGATGTTGTAGCTTGGTAATAATCAGGTTCAATTAAGCAAGAAAGTATGGTAACTCAAATAAATGGAAGAAAGATTATTGCAAGATTCATATCCTCAGGACTCATAAACAGCAGAATAATGGCTCTAAGGAAAATAGTGTGAAATGATTAACCACTTCCTCTATTGAGTTGTGCTTTTCCTGTTCTCCACCCTGACCTGTTCTCCTTTGTCCGTTTCCTCTCTGGAGAGGTGTACTTTTCTCATTCCCACTCTGACCCATCATAATCTGCACTTCACAAGGATGCTTCTTGGAGGCCTCCCATGCTTATCCAGTGCAAAGTGGCCTTTTTCATCCTCTAACCAGCTAGAAAAATCCATGCATTTTCTTCATAAATATATATGATTACTTTGGCAGCTTATTTTTGCATGTGTGTGTGTATTGTTGTGTACTGTGTTATGTGTGATATATGCACATACAGATGTGTGTTTCAGTAAACATAGGGTGGCAGATGGGAGGAGTACTGTATGTGTGTTCTATGTGGTACTAGCTACAGCAAGAGAACTTCAGGTGCCCCTATCCCATCACTCAACAGTATACTTCCTTGAGACAAACCTTCTCCCTATACCTAGAGCTTCAGCTTTGGGCCAGCAAGCAATAGTAATTCTCTGGTTTTCATCTGCCTCCCTTGTTTGTATACAAGGTGGGGTTATAGACGTGACAACATTCTAGAGGAATCAAACTCAAATGGTCTCAGGCAATCCCAGGCCCTTATGTTTAAGCCCAAAGCACTCCTAGCTACTGAGCCATCTCCCTAGTCCCCTTGGCACTCAACTCTTGTTTTCTTTCTCTGCTTAGCCCAGATTATTGCTCCTAAGTAGAATTTGACCTATGAGGACAAGTTCCTTGAGATCTTTATATGTGTATCCTAAGTTCCTAGAACAGCACATGGCTGGTGCTCAATAAAATCTTGTTGAATAAATAAATGGAAAAATTCACATTGAAAATAGCATTTGTCAAAAGTTTATGGATCTTAGTTCAACTTTCCCTGGGAGATAGATATTCCAGAATTGAGTAGGATAGGACAGCAAACTCAAGGGGGCACCTGTTGGGTAACTTTGAGTTGTTTAATATGTTACATTGTTACTTAATGAGTAGATAAGGTGAAAAGTATAGTTTTTCAAGTTTTAATAGCTGCTGTCGTCTCCACATAGTCTGAATACATGAACAGAAATAACTGGCAATCTCTATGATGAGAGCAGATATAGAGGGGAGCTTAAGTGCTTCTCCCCCAGTGATCCTTATCTCCTAGGAGAGGAAATGGGTGGTTACTTAGGGAAGGCAGTGTCCACAACTGCTGGGAATGGCAATGGGGGTAAGGTACATGTCAAGTCACATCAAACACTGAATATGAGGTTTGGGATTAATTAACATTGTTCCAGTATGAATAATGAAGAGTTTCTGGGTGACAGGTATGTTAATTACTGTAGGTGTCAAATTTCAAACCATATACATGTGTTAACAATAATTTATAGTAATTTAAATAATTTACAGAAAGTACTCAAGAAACATCAATTAACTAAACTATCAAATAATTATGAGAAAAGCTAGAATTGAGGGAAACATCTAAAAACTAGGTTTAGGAGATAAAAATATAATTTTAGTTCCTCTAGTGCACTCCAATAGGCCAATAGCACTAATGTTGAAAACTTGCTCTTATATTGGATATCAGAACCCAGACTTACTTTTATTTTGTTAGAAGGTAGAGTGAATTACATTTAGGTTTTTAAATTTATTTTTTAATTTATATTATTCTAATTTTACATTCATAGTGGTGACTCCATTATCCTCCTCCCTGTCCTCCCTCTTCCAAAGGGACCCTCATCAATGGGGAATGTAGGTCATGCATTGTGGGGTAGTCAAGAGTTATGGGGGATAGGCCAAGTCTCTGTGCATAATGCCCCAACTTGTGGCTCTAACATTCTTTCCGCCCCCTCTTTCAAAAATTTCCCTGAGCCACATTGGGGTCATTTTAGTTCTACTTCAGTGATGAGGTTTTGGGATCCTCTGTGTCTCTGGATATTTTGCTATTTGTTTTATAAGCACATTTAAAAATAAATATGATGTCAGAATTTCTTTGTTTATAGTAGGTATAAAAAGAATAAGAGGCTAAAAAGTATTTTGAGAAATAGTTCCTAGTATGTTTTTATTTGGTCAACATTTTACTCTATGAATTAAAGGAAATGAAAAGGAAACCATTATAAAACAGAACCCAATGTAGGTTAGATTTTTTTCCTATGGGCAGAATGTGAACATAATGTTGATTAACAGATGCTGGGTCACATAGTATCCACTGTGTATGCTCGGGCTCCGTGAACAGGAACAAATATGCTTGGGACTGTGTTGGCTCTGCCCTCATTGTTCACTGCACTTAGTCACAGCTCACAATTATGCCAATGGCTATCAGTGCCTGAAACATTTCAATCTCTCTTGAGTTATATGATTTTTAATACTTTCATGACCTCAATGTTTTCAAATTTCATGTTAACCTTGCTTGGTAGCCATCAGCTCTTGTTTCCTACTTTACCACATGCATACACATTTAAGGGCTTACAGGCTGACTTTGGTTTAATTTAAAAATTTATTATTTTCAATCTCCTATCATCTTTATAACTTTAAAAACAAATTTAGAGGTAGCTGTGGTTTAAAGAGCATGATATGGGACCCCAGCATGGGATCCTCAGATATACTTCCTCAGAATACCAGTTCTAAGTTGTAGATTTTATCCACACAAATTTCCTGAAGTGGTAGATGTAGTGATTGCAAATGTCAGGTCCATTGCTGAAATGGAGGTTTCTGTCAGCTTGTTGGAATATAAAAACATTGAAGGCATGATTCTACTTAGTGAATTATCCAGATGTATCCATTCTATAAACAAACTCATCTAAATTGGCAGAAATGATTACGTAGTTGTCATTAGTGTGGACAAAGAAAAAGAATGTATTGATTTGTCAAGCAGAATAGTTTCTCCAGAAGAAGCAACCAAATGTGAAGACAAATTCTTCACCAAATTATGAGGTGTTGGAATACACCAACAATGAGCAGCTGGAAAGCCTGTTCCAGAGCATTGCCTGGGTTTTTGATGACAAGTACAAGAGACCTGTATGTGGTGCCTATGATGCCTTTAAGCATGCAGTCTCAGTCAGCTATTTTGGATAGTTTATATTTGAATGGATATGAATGTGAAGTACTAATTAACAATATTAATAGGTGTTTGACCCCACAAGCTGTCAAAATTTGAGCAGATATTGAAGTGGCTTACTATGATTATGAAGACATTGATGCTGTAAAAGAAGCTCAGAGGGAAGGGTTGAATTATCCTATGGAAACCATGCCCATCAAGATTAATCTAATAGCACCTCCTCCATATGTGATGACAACTCTGGAGAGAACAGAAGGCCTCTCTGATTTCAGTCAAGCTATGGCTATCATCAAAGAAGGGTTTGTTCAATGTTCAAATGGAGCCCAAAGTGATCACAGATATAGATGAATCTGAACATGCAAGTCAGCTGTAAAAACTTCAGACAGAAAATGCAGAAGTGGATGGAGACTATGATGCAGAAGAAATGGATGCCAAAGCTTTAGATTAATTTGTGGGCAACAGTCCAGATTAGGGAACAGGAAGCAGCCCTTGCAGACTGGAAGCCCTAGACTTAAAACATTTTTCCAGTACTGAAAACTTCAAAGGTGAATATTTTTTATTTCCAAGTATTTAGGTTTCAAACAAACTAGAGCATGAAAGGACCTCCTAGATGTCAGCCATTTTCACATAGAAGCTCAAGCACATCAAGCATTTCTAAGGGAGTAGCTTGATTTGACCAAAACCAAATTTTTAATAATTCTAGAATTGGGCTTATGATTTCCATTTCTGATGTCTCCAGATTGGTTCTCTTTGTGTAGTTCATGGCTTCCATGAGATTTGCCAGAGCACCCAAAACAAGCCTAATCTTTCTATGGGAAAAATGTATCAAGCAATCATCAAATAAATTTCTGTGAGATTTAAGAATAACTTTTCAGTGGGTATAATAGCATATGACTGTAATCTCAGCACTTGAGAGGTAGCAGCAGCAGAGGTAGAAGTTAAAAGTCATCCTTGGCTAAATAGTGAGTTTGAGACCAGCCTGGGCTACATGGAACCTGTCTCAATACAAACAAGCAAATAACAAACAAATTATACACCCCCCAACCAAAATTTTTACTCACTTTTTGCTTTCACATCATGGTCAGGGCCTGTTTACAGTTACTCCTTTCAGTAATACCCACTGCTTCAAATTCTATCATTAAGTCTGTATACTACTTGGTTTATGTATTATATCACTTCTAGATCACAAATGGATAAATCAAGACTATAGTTTAGCTTCAAGATACATTATGAAGTGCCTGTTTAAAAATATGCAGCTACTGTTTTCCAAGCATGTACTCTTTAATATTAGAGAACTTTAATAATATGATTGTTCTCACTATGCTTGGTTGGAGCTTTTCTTTAGATGATGGTACAAAAACTGTGGAGAAAATGATTAGTATTTTCCTGGGGCTTCCTAGGTTTCACAGGAGTATTATTTTTTTTCCAGTAATGGGGATTGAACCTGGGATTTGTACATGTTAGACTGGATTATATGCACAGCCAAACTTTTTTTTTTCTTTTTGAGACAAAAACTTACTGCCTCCCAGGTTGGTCTTGAACTTACCCTGTAATCTAGCTGGGTCTTGAGCTTGAGATCCTCCGGAATAGTGGGAGTATAGGTCTATACTACCAGCCTTGGCTCTGTTCTTGTACTTTATATTTTCTCACTTCCAAAAGTAGTATAGATTCGAAATAAAACAATCACAATGACAGAAAAATTGGTGCCATATTTTCCTTCCAGAAGTACTATATTTCCCCCATCATCCTTTAAGCTCTTTCTAGGCCCTTTATACCCTGCTCATGTCTAAAATCATTAAGGAATAAGAGACCAAATTTCTTCTGAGACTACATATTATTTCACTTTTAAAGCTACCTTGCAAGAGTTAGGTAAAAGATACTGACTATATTCTGGGAGTTTAATGACAGCCAGTTTGTGACTCCCTGATTAGCTGTATGTCTTGCATCAAAAACTGTCAGATAGCTGTACTTTTTAAAGTTATGCATTTTGACATTAATAGAATGGCTAATTTCCCTACTGATTTGATTCAAAGAAAGGCCTGTATATTGTAGTGGAATGTTTCATCCAAGAAAGATAAAGTTCAACTTGTTCTGAGAAATGGTTCCACAAATGTCCACAAGACTTACACAAGTTGCAGTTTTCCACTTGACATCTGAATACCCTTCAATAATGGGGATACTTTATATAAATTCTATTGTATAATTATCTACAAGCACCATTTATATTTAAGAGAGGACCTCAAAAAGTGAAACTTAGACAATAATGTCCTGAGTTGCAACAGCACAATTTAATACAATATCATTACTTTTAAACACATAAACATACAGTTGAAAAATCTACTTATTTTTAGCATAACTTTATATAACATTTTGACAGACAAAAATATATGTTTTAGAACCATTATGTGCATCTCTCTATTCAATAGCAAACATATATTTTAGCAAACATATATAAATCATATATGATACTAGAGTAAATTTTCTAGAATGATCAAAAGAAAAGTTAATTTATGTTTAAAATATAATGCTAATTCATTATTTACAAATAAAAAGATAATAGCCATTATATTAAATTCACATATTTCAAGGTTACATTCATGTAATATTCACATAAAATTTATTACTTATAAGTATAGCAATGAAGTTGGATTTTGACACTGAGTATTTTGAAAGATTGTTGATGTACCACTCCAGCTATAGGCTTGATGTTCTGGATGTATGAGGGGAAAAATATCAAGATTACCTAAGGAGCATGTTACAGTCACTGGTAAAGTATGAAAAAAATTATCAGTTTTATGTTAATGCTATATCTACTTTAATGCTATAGCTACAGTTAATGTAGCTAGCATCTGAGATGTTTTGGTTACTTTTTTTTCTTGGAGGATAGATTTGGAAAATTAGGTCCACCAAATGAAACTGTTGACTCCATGTCAAAACCAAGCAATAATTCTCCATGTTGAAGCTGTGGTCCTCCCTTGAAAACTGGGGAGAGACTTGTGCATCAATGTGCACAAATAAATAAAGATATTGAGATGGTTGTTTCATTATTTTGTTTTTTTATACTTTTAAGTATCATTTCACTGACACTTAAGAAACTTTTATGGATATAATGATTTTGTTGCATATATGGTTTGACAGTATATCAGAAATAATAGGCTAAATAAAATACATCGTTTATTAGCTTAAATTCATATATAGTTTTTTATGGAGAAAGGGATATTTATTGAAGCTTACAGATCCAGGGGAAGTTCCATAATCTTCTCTGTATCATCCAATTTTAGTATATGTGCTGCTGAAGCGAGTACCATATGTAGTTTTAATATTTTAGAAAGTACAAATGTTTATTTTCTAATAACTGTAAGTTTCATTGGATTTAAATATGGTTATTTGTTTGGAAAGTTGTTGACCAATAACATTGCAAAATGCAATGTCTGCAAGGAGACTATGTTTTGCTGCTGTGTTCTACAAAACGGCTAATATGCTTCATAGTGTGCCTAGTGGACCCATATGCTTCAATGTCTGCGGGAATATCAATGGGCAAATTATTCTTTAGGTAGGTGTTGGGAAGCATAGCATATCTGAAATACGATGTTATCTAGAAGCTGTACTGTTCATTAACTAGTTACATTTATATGTCCAATGTTTTATCTTTTTTCTCACTTTCCTTTGTGGATCTTTTCTGAACCTATGATTGAGAATTCTGGACTGCCATACTTACAGTTTTTGAAATGTACCTACCCCTCAGAAGTTGTCTAGTATTGAGTTGATTATAAGTAAAGTAGTGAGTAAAAGGAATTTTCTGTTCATGTAGGAGTATATTATATTTAATAAAGGTTTTGAATACAATGCTATACTCACCTTCAAGTTTTACTAAAGTATTAAAAATATAGGACATTGCAATAAAAAGTTAATTTGACTCTTAAAATTATATTAGGAATTAGTTGATGATTTTTAACAAGGGTACATTATCTGATGTTCTGAGATAATTCCAATTAAATCTATAAAAAAGAATTCTAGGGTTTGGAACACAACTTTTGGACTTAATGCTGGGAATTTAATCAATGCCACTTTATGCATTGAAAAAGAATACTTTTTGAAAAGTGCTTTTCTTACTATAATTTAGACTGGTTCCTTCCATTAGTTAAAATTCCCAGATAAATTTTCATTTTGTCATTTCACTCTGATTTTTATTGACAGTTTTAGTTATTTCTATAATGTGTGACTTGTGGAAAGGCATTTAAAATTCTATAATGGGTACAACTCATTTCATATATTCTTATTTATATGTACATATATTTTCTACTCTGGAAAAGGAGCAAAATAATATTTAATGATTGACCTCTTGAAAGCTATATAAACAATAAGTATTAAAAATGATGGCTTCTTCCCTTTAGGACTTAATTTTACCTTTTCTGTTACATTTTAAAATTCAATGTATACTTGTTTTGGTGGTGATCTGTCTAGTCCCTAAAACTGGCTTATGCAAAAGAAAATCCCCAGAATAGAACCCTTAACACAAAACCATCCCATAAATGAGCATCCAAAAGTGATTGGGAATCATTTTTCTAATTACACTGTGAGGCAGTGTTTTGGAAATTACTGGTAATAAATATTTGATGAGCACATGTTAACTTAGCAGTTTCTATCATCAGCCACGTTTTTACATATGGCTTAATTCGATTTCGATACTGATTTAGATGGTAAGCTAAAACATATCTCTTTTGTGTGTTTTACCTGGAGATAAAAATCTGGTCTTCCTAATCCTTCTTGTAGTGTTCTTCCTGATTTATTGCTGTAACAATGCCTGATCATCTTCCCATGCTCCAGGCACTCTTATGTAAGCATATGGTGATTATGGACATTCTCAAGGAGTCCAGCATTCTCCCAATTGGACTCTATTTCTCATCATCTTTCACATTAAAGATCACTCTGAAATTATTTTTGTGTGTTAGTTTGCTTGTGCTTAGAATAATATATGCCATTGCTAAAAGAATAACAGATTGCATGGATGGGGTTATAACTCAATGGGAGTTCCCTTACCTCACTGTGCAAGGTCCCAGGATAGAATCTCAGAAACCACTGAGAGGGGCACAGGATAGGGAGAGGCAGGATGGAGTGTAGGAAGGGACAACATTGCATAGTCAGAAAATGTAATAATTAATTTTCATCAGAAAATGTAATAATAATTTTAATATATATGAAAGAATGGGTTAATTAACAGGAAGACTAGTCAGTAGCCTAACTCATTGCATCATTCACAGTAGTGCCTATGAGTTAATTCATAGACTCAGAGTTACAATTAAACTGTCTCCTAGAGTGTTAGCTAGCAAAGTTGGATTAAGGCCATCCAATCTCTTTTCCTCCTCTCACATATAGTTTCTGTGCCCATAAGATCAATAACTCTGTTTGTTTGGGGCTTTATTCATTTTTATATTTCTAGAAAATATGTCATGGAAACTGAAAGTACTATGGATGAGAAATAAAGTTGCTGCTCTCATAGCTGCTTCCTTCTTGCCTGTTGTGTGTTTGTGTGGTTGCATGTTTTCTTTAATTCCTTCTTTACAACTTATTTTCCTCTCTGAAGAATTTTTGTCCCCCTTAGTTAATATATATATCTTATATGCTACACACCTTCATTCCAAGACTGCCTTACTATAGTGCTCTGTTTGCAAGAGTATTTTACTCAGGTGGGGTCAGTGTAAGTTGTCTTCAGTGCCAGACCCTTCTGGACTAGAATCAACGTCAGGAGAGCCTCTTTATTGGTGAAAGTTGAACTGAGAGTTAGGCTTTGCCGAGGTTTCACAGGTGCAAGTTCATTTAATTTGATATTTTCATTTCTGACCAGGATTGTCTTATCCATATTCTCTTCACTGTGCCTTGCAACAACTGCATCAAATACATCTAATTTTGGTGGCACAGTTCCACTTTCAAATAGATATTTGGCTAGGTAAGAGACACAGATGTTGGTTAAGAATGAGGTAACCATGGAAAGAGTTTTAAATGGGAATCGCTGATTATATATACCATTCTTATCAATGTAATAACCAGGGTAGAAGATCAAGGGCTGCAGGTATAGGTATGGCTCCCCTCCAGTAATTCTCAGGAAAAGTCCAAAAATGTAACCTGCCACAGCCCCATACGTGTTGGTCCCCTTAATGAAGAGTACACAGAGCAGCTGTGGGAAGATGATGATGTAGACAAGGTCCGAGCTGAGGTACCAGAGCCCATAGACGGTCTTTGTCAGCAAGGCCATGGCTGTTGCAGATGCTCCAAACACAAACACTGTGATCCTCATAACCCAAACAATTTCTTTGTCTGATGCCTGTAAGAAATTGACACAAGTTCAGCTTCACAACCACTGTGTTGGCTCTTTAAATAATGAGCAAGATACATGTCTGTGCTTTAAAACTGGTCTAACAAAGTACCATGTGTCAAATGGTTCAGTTGTGGTCAAAGTCAGCATAACCACTATCAGCTGAAGTAGTATGAAGCAGGGCCGTGGAGCCTTTCTCTGAATGCATAGATAGAAAAGTAAGGGGTTATAAGGCAAAGACAAAATTTACTTGAAAAGGTTAGGAAACAGTTCTGTGGCACTGAGAGCTTGGGCATCCTTGCTGCTTCTCTTTGCAGGACCATTGGAGGAACACACCATTACAGGGTGTTTTCAGGGCATTCCTTGGTAAAGCACTAGTGGGCCATTTTGCTATGATTTTGGACATCTGATGAGAGGCCACGCTTTAATTGGGAAACAAAGGTTCTCTAGTGGGGCTCCTTGTTCCTTGGGAACCACAAGAGCAAGCTGTTCTGACAACATTTGATTCAGTAAGAAAATAATCAAATTGAGCAGGCATTTTAAGTCAAAGATGTGCTTGGGAATTCAAATGAAGAGCACTCCAGATGCTACAAAACTATGTATGAGATAACTTGTCATGTTTCCTAGCATATTTAATAAGACTGCATGTTTCCGAAGTTATTTGAAGATGCATTCTCTTTAATCAGAAAAATAAGTTTTCTATAGTAATATGACAACCTCTTGGGAATTAGAAATATTGATTTGTTTCCTCTAGTATTAAGACAATGTTTTATTAGCCTGCATAAATTCATTGTTATTTAAACTTTTGTTTAATGCAAATAGGGCTGGACTCTCAACATGTGTATACATATTGAGTGTTCTTTATCCAAATGCTTGAGATCAGAAGTGTTTGGGATTTCAGTGTCTTAATTATTATTATTTTTTTGGAATACCTATATATTTGTAATGAGGTTTGTTAAGAATGAAATACATCTAAAAAGACAATTAATTTTTCATACATACCTTATAGATATAGCATGAAGGTAATTTTGTACATTATATTTAATAATTTTGTGCATAAGCATTTCATAGTATAATCTCTCATTTGTGGCACTATGTTGGTTTTTTAAAAGTTGGAATTTGGAACTTTTAAAATTTAATATTTTCTATTAGGGAAATTCAAAGTGAGATCCTAGATAGACAGTAAATACAACAAAGGCATTAATAATATCAACAACAATCAAAAAGGCCATCTAAGAAGCTAATCTTACATTTTGTCTGAAGGAAAGCTGGTAAATGTTCCGAGCAAACATTGAACTTGCTGACAGGATGGAAGAGTCAGCCGATGACATAACCGCAGCAGAAACTGCACCAAGGCCAAAGAAAGAAATGTACACAGGACAGAGGTACTGCAGAACAATCGGGAGAATCATGTCTGCTTCCTCTTTGCTCTTGGGGTCTGGGAACCCATATGCAGTCTGATTCCAGTCTGTTGAGCAGAAACAACAACCATAATGTCAACCGAGAGCCACATGCTCATCTGGGCCTCATGCTGTTTCCTAAGTATTTTTGGAACAATTCAGAATCACATGTCCTTGTACTTGGGTGGGATGTCCTTATGTTGGTCATGTGAAGATGTCTGACATGTTCTGGTTCCTGCAGGTATTGGTAGCTTATTTATAAAATCTGCCCAGAGTTGGGCACTGAGCTATGTGCTTTTGTTCTGGAATTTTGTATCAGTAATATTACATTTTGGAGAATCACAGCAATGGATGCTATTCAGGTGAATCACAGAGTTTTCCTTCAACCCCCTGGATCATAAAGAATATTTGTATTTTCTTCTATAGGGCTAGTATCTGTGCATGAATAAACCACAGTGGGTTCTTCTCACACCTCCTGCCTGAGTACATGCTTGGCTTTGGAGAAGCCTTAGCATTAATTTTCTTCTAACTACATCCTAACTCACACAGAGTTTCACCCTTGAGAAACAAGAGGCAAATTATGTTAAAGACTGTCCCTTTTGATTCATGAGGCTGAGATTTTTGGGCATTCCTGGAATTTAGTTCAATAAGATGATTTGAAACATCAGGTTATCTTTTAATACTTTGTTTCTTTACTGTTTGGTTATATGCTGTGTTGAAGAAGACAAGGGACTTGGAAATGCACATTAATACAGATCATTTTGACATTTGTTGAGTTCCTTGATGTCATGATGATAGAACCAGTAGACATGGTTTCCTTTGGATCCTTCCATTTTTCTTCCTCTTATTTTCCATCAAAATAGGTACTAAAGCCCTGCTTTGATGATGATAACTGTAAGGCTCTAACTGAGAAGATACATTATCAGAAATCACAACCAAGAATGTAGACCTAATCCAAGAACAACATAAGCTATATGCTATCTTTTGTTAATCTGTTGTCCTAACACACACTCACTGTTTGTCTTCTGCTTGTGAAAAAAATCCCTCCCTTTTTAGTTTTTTACAAAGGCAGGAGTGACACACCACCTTTGTTAGGAGCCTTTTAGGTGTTTATTTATGTGATAGATGAACAAGTGGAAGGTGAAGATTATGCTATTAACCATGATTGCACAAAAACAAAAACAAAATCGAAGATAATATTATAAATCACTCTATTGATTGACAAAATTGTCATGTGGGCCTCAGTCTGTATCTTCTCTATAAAACACAACAGGATGAAAAAGAACTCTTTCTAACCTGCTTTCATTACCTTTATACAGAGAACTGTTTTCAACTTGGTTTAATGTGACATGTTTCATTAATGCTCTTAGAGGTTGTTTTCCAATCATATTAGAATAACCTTAAGGTAGTTCTAAAGTATATAAAATGTTTCAATGCCACAAATTTCAGTTCATGTCACTGTGTTGGCTGTGGTCTGAATGAAGTTCATGTCTCCACTAATTCCTTTAGTTTGTAATTCCTAAGATGATGACATTAGGCAAATCGGTCACAAACATTGACTCCTCATGAATGTAATTTAGCATCCTCACAAAAGAGCTTACTTCCTGTTTCCTTTGTGAGGAATGTAACACTCAGTAATAATTAAGTTGAAATAAATGAAAAGTGAGATTTTTAGAAAGGTTTCCCACAGAGTTCAGTAGGGAAATAAACATTTCATCTTGTTCTTTTTGTTGTTTTGATATTCAGTTTCTTGTTTATCTTAACCATCTTAACCCATATACTTGTTGCTTGGTTTCTAAGGGGTAAACTCTTCTTGGTTAAAGATAGACTTTCAAGTTCACAGAGGTTCAGTGGCTTGCAAATTCTGGTTCACTTTGGTTCACTAATGGTACGTAAAAAGATACTACTGCCCATCTCTATCATAGATAATAGTTAACTTCACCATGGAGTAAGACAGAAATGAATATTTTTAAGTCCCTCTCCATCCCCCAGATGATGTCAGTGTGCATTTTGGTTGAGAACCAATGTGGGCAGGATACAAACAGCTGGCAACACACTAAAGCTGGTGAGGTATATTCAGAAATGTTTCACCATTAGGTGAGCAAACAAAAACCCGTGGAAACCACTAAACTCTAATTCCATATGCTGAATGCTTTCACAAAGGCATAGGTGGAATCATGAATGAAAAATAATTTGCTACATCGGGGTGAGAGGCAAGTGGGACTGGGAGGGCAGCTGTAAGTGGTTTGGGAAACTAACTTGCAACTGTGGTGACCATGCAAGAGGTTTACCTGTTGAAGCTCCAATGGCCCCAATGCATATGGCTGGTAGAGCCATCACCAGACAACCAAAAGCTGCCAGGAAGGACAGCACCTGAGCGTATGCAGCTGAGGATGAAGAAAGGACCCTCTGGAAGTAGGCTTGCCATGGGATTCCACCCAGCATCTGCATGAGAACCCCAGGGAATTCATAACAGTGAGTTGGGGGCAATTAACATGTTATTTTTTTCAAGAGGCTTATAATAATTTCATTTAGAATAGTGATAAGCAGGGCATGAAATGGAAAATACTCTATAGGCCACAGATGTCGATATCTTTGAGCATGTTTACCATGTTCTGAACTTTATTTTATTTTATTTTTATTTACTTATTTATTTGAGAGAGAGAGAGAGAAAGAGAGAATGGGCATACCAGGGCCTCCAGCCACTGAAAAAGAAATCCAGATGCATGCCCCACTTTGTGCATCTAGCTAACATGGGTCCCGGGGAATTGAACCTGAGTCCTTTGGCTTTGCAGGCAAATACCTTAACTGCTAAGCCATCCCTCCAGCCCTGAACTTTTTTTTTGGACAGTCAGAGAGAGAGGAACAGATAGAGAATGGGAGCACTAGCAGCCTCTCAGCCATGGTGAACCAACTCCAGACGTGTGCGCCCCCCCTTGTGGGCAAGTGCAGCATTGCACCCTTGCATCACTTTGTGTCTGGCTAAACGTGGGACCTGGAGAATCAAATGGGCATTCTTAGGCTTAGGAAGCAGGCTCCTTGACCTCTAAGCCATCTTTCCAGCCCTGAACTTTTCTTTTTTTATAGACTAACCACATACTGGGAAATGCAAAGGTTGCAAAGATGGAGAAAGCATCACTCTTGCTCTCCTCTGGGAGAGTCAATGCACTGTGGTGCTTTTGCTCACTAGGGTGTACATTTGCTAAGGTAGGCATTGAACATACCATTGGAACTTCTATTTATACTCATTCTTACCTTATCCCTAAGTGTTAGGTGGTTTATAAATACTAGCATAGCATGAGTAAGCTACTAATAAATTTACATAGGTTTGCTGGAGGTGTGTTTAACATTTTATTGAAGACACATTCAAAAACAATGGTGGCACTGAATCACAATGCAATTGGTTACATGACAACAAAAATGAGAAGTAATTATTTGGGGATGACAAATGGGGGCAGCTGCATGACAATGAAGACATGACATCAGCAAGTATGGTGTGAGCAGAGCTCAGGATGTATGGAAGTGTTTAGAGAGGAGGCTGGAAATTCACTCACTTTCCCAGGAAACTCTCTAGTTGCAACTCTCTAGTTGCAGAGCTGGTCTTCATTAGATATGTATTATATAAATGAGGGAATTGATAAATGAACTTGCTATGTCTCAATGCATTGAAATTTCTTTAATTGCCCACCTTTCTCTTTGGGCCTTAATTTATGAATTCATGATATGACTATTTTATTTATCATTATTTCATCTGGGCCAAACACAGTGTCTGACACATACTGATTCCAGAACAGTTCCTTTTCTATTAAAGATATGCACATTCAAAAGCCGAAATATTTAGAAAACTGCATTATAAAAAATCATAATTCTATTCCTTAAGTCTATTGTCTCCCAAAGCCATTTTACTTTCATTTTGCAACCTGTAAACCAATATATCATTAACATCTTCCATTTGAATGACTTATATGAACTAATACATCAAAATTTATAAAGTAATCACCCTGGACTATGTTACATCACCAGAAGTTTTTAAGTAAGGGAAAATATGACCTCTGTTTACAAATGGACTGAATGTCTCTTCATGCACCCCATAGTTCATGTATTGAAAATATTAATCCAAATCTCATGGTAGAGTTTGTGATTTTGCAAAAATAATTAAGAAGATGGGTATGAAACTTTCACAAACAGAATCAGAGCCCCTTTTAGAAGGGGCCAAGAAGCTCCTTGCCACTTTCTTCCTTGTGGGGGCACAGTGAGAAGACAATGGTCTAAAAACCTGAGGAAGGCCTTTGCCAGGACCTACTCTGACTTCATACTCCAGCACCAAAATTATTAAAAATCAGAGTCCATCTATGGTACTTTGTTTTTAGTAGCCCTCCTGACTAAGACAAAGGGCAATTTAGAAAGTGAGATTAGAGATATGACAGGTAGGCAGGTGCCAACAGTGAGACTAGGTGAAGAACGCCATGAGTGAAATGAAGAACTAAAGTAGGGACAGTGGGGCAGGGAGAGAATTAAACACTATTGTTACCAGAACCTAGAAATTATGATGTGGGGAAATGTGAAAGACCACTGGAAGCTCAAAGACCATTGGTGGAATAGTTAGGCTTATTTTTTTCAATGTATTCTTCCACTATACATCTGGTATTTGATTTCCACGTATTTTACAATTGGAACCATGAATAGGACTTCGAGCTGGAAGACACTAAGCAGTTGTTGGATATAATGTTTTATTTTATAGATAAGTGGTCCAAAGACTTAAAGGTGGTCTGGGGAAAGAATAATGAGCTCTTGCAACCCTAGCTCAGACATAGTGTGATAGCCCAAAGTTTCCTGCCTTGTTGCCTCTCATCACCTCCATGTAACAGAAACATATTTGTCATACAGGCATTATTCATCTGCATAGTATTTAATCCCTTACTTCTCACATCCATACTTATAAACTATCCCAAGAAGAGGAAAACTGAGGAGTTTCTTCACAATATTTAGGGAGAGAAAAACACATTCCCACTTCAAATTTTCCTGTCTGCTTACTGAGAAAGACAGACTCATTATGGGCACTGAGGCATTGCTAAAATTCAGCAGAGTGCCACCAACACCAATCATAAAATTATATCAGTCCTATAAAGAGAAGACAAAAATAACCAGTTTCTCTTTTCACTTTGCAACAAGAAATAACCAATTTTTAATGGTTAAATCAAATGTAGTGCATTATTTTCATAGGTAACCTTTCTAACTAGTCAAATAATTTCTATCATAGCTGATGGAAAAGAGCAACAAGAGAATGAGCTAAGTTTTGGCAAGTAGGAGGTGGCTATAACACCCCTAAACCACATGAGCTTATGGGGGAACATCTAATTCAAGCCACCACATTCTGCCCCTGCCCCCATAGGTTCATAACCATCTTGATGAAAATGCCTTTGGCCCAACTTTTAAAAATCCCCACAGTTTTTATTAATCACAACAGTGTCCAAACATCTCCATAATGCAAGGTCTATTAACTGTGATCCTATAAAACAAAAAATCACATAATGGCACAGAGTAAACATTCACACTGTAAATGATGGCATTGCAAGGGAAAAAATGGAACCAATGCAAGATCTAAAACAAGTAGGACAAATATCAAAATTTTGTAGTTTCAAGTCCAACATCTGTAACAACTAATGGAAGTCTCTGGGATTCCAGTTCTGCTCCTACATCTGCGCTACCCATAGCTGGGAGAGGGGACTCCATTCCACGCCAGCAACTCTCCTTTGCAGCCATTCTATAGTCCTGGGAATTCAAAAATCCTGATGTCACCACTGCAGCCCATAGTTCATCCTCATGACTCCACACAAGAACTATACCAACTCTGCCTCACATTGCCCAGTGGACCATTTCCCAAAAATAAACTGTGTTGCAAATCCAATGACCCTTTCTTCTGGAATTTGTTACACTCCCTAGTAAGATGTGGACTACCAAATTTGTTAATCCATGATGAATAAAGCCACCTTTGAAGAGTAGGAAAACTTCAGCTCTCCTCCTGTGTACTCAGTGCAGATTATCTGGCCCAATCTCAATAATGGAAATCTCTCAAACAATTGAATGGTGGTGTCTCCTGCCCAAAACTTTCATTTCTTTCTGTGCAGTATCTTTCTGCTCACACAGGTCCATTTATTCTAAACTAAACCCTGCTTAAGTTCTAATGACACAGGCAGAACACTGCAAGCCTCTCACAAACTGCTTCTAGCCAATTTGAACAAAGCTCTTTTTATTCCTCTCATAAGCCAACTCTGTAAGTCCATAGTTCTTTCTGCATTTAAGTCTTTCAACCCTCAACAATCAAGCTCTACTTAAAGAATTGCAAAACATCTCTTAGTCTACAGTTTCAAATCCTTCTACATTCCTCCTGCAAATAACTTACAAAAAATCAAAAGCCACACAGGTTTCTAGAAGTAATGGCTCCATTCTTCTAGTACCAATTTTTTTGTTGCCATTTCCTTCTTGTTCCCGGGACAAAGCACCCAAACAACAGCAGCTGATGAGAGAAAAGGTTTGTTTTGCTTACAGTCTTGAGGAGAAGCTTCATGATGGCAGGGGAAGCATGGCATGAACAGAGGCTGGACATCACCTCTACCACAGCAGGAGGAAAACAACAGCAAAAGAATGAGCTAAGTTCTGTAAGTTCTGGAAATCTGGAAAGGAGGAGCTGACTATAACACCCCTAGGTCCACTCACAGAATCACACCTCTTCCAGCAAGGCTCCATCTCTCAAAATGCCACTAGCTGGGGACCAAGCATTCAGATCACATGAGTTTATGGGGGATATCTGATTCAAGCTACCACATTCCTCCTGTCACAACTTGCCTCATGCACTTAGAACCTATGGCACCTCTAGTTGGCTTGATCTGTAATTCAAAGAGTAAGTTATTCATTTTAAAAAAATTGTTCTTTAATGTCTTATTCCAAAATCCAAAATTAAAATTTTCAGAGAATTTGGCTTTCCCATTAGGGAAGGCCTCTGTGGTAGGATATAAAATTTCTAGATTTATGTGCTTTTATTATTGCAGAAATGTGGACATAGAATGGATGCTAGGCCTTTAAACCTCCATTTTCTTTCCACTTTATGGCTCCAACCTTCCAGGATAGGAATCAATTCAGAAATGAACATGACATAGTATGCAAAGCTTTTAGCTATATGTTTGAAAAATGTCCTTGACTTTAGGAACAATTAAGCCATATTTTTTCAGGTCATGGCATCACTTACCAGCAATAGAAAATTATCAAGCCAAGTGTACACTTCAATGGATTCAATGGTCCCCAGCCAGGGACTTTGGTATTTGGCATGCACAGCTGTAAACCCGATGTCGGTGACTGCAGGATGTGACAGGGCAAAGGGGACACTGATCCACTGGAAAAAAGAACAGCATTGGAGCCTTGGCTATAGTCTTTAACCATCCAATATACATAATTTATGCTCTTAGTTTGTTTTTTACCCCAGTTGGCATAGCTTGATAATTCCTCAGAGAAGGACCTGCAACCAAATTCTCTATATATCATTACAAAATACTGATTTAGAAAAACTGAGATAACACATTGTTTATGTGTGCTTAACTATACCATATCATATAAACCATAGGAGCAGTAGCCTAATCCTTTGGGAAGAAAACAATACATTTGAGAAATAAACCTACTCATTTTTAAAGTTTTTTTTCTGTATGTGAATTGGGGAAATTTATCCAATTATTAAATTATGACAAAAAATTGGGAAGTTTGTGAGAGCAACAAGCCTTTAAGGATGTGTTCAGGACTAGTAGGAAGAAGAGAAATTGAGGGTGATGGTGGTGGTCAGGGGGCAATAAAGTAAGAGTAGAAGAATGGAGATATTACTCAGTTTATAGGAGGCTACAGAACAATCAACTCATCACAAGGTGAGAACACTGTAAGTCAAGAATGCATTTAATCCACGTGACCTACCAAATATTATATCTCAGCAACACAACACACTCAACACACTGCAGAATGTCAGTTTTTCACATACATGATTGAGTGGTTGACTGGCAGCCATAGCTCTCTGCCATTGCCCAGAGTCAGAGAGGATCATACTGCATTTTGCCAGCCCAGGAAAGGCTCCAAATTCAAAATTCAAAGAGAAGTGTCTTAATTTTAACACCATTGTAAATTCAGAAAATCATAAGTGGAAACATCAAAAGTTAACCATTTGCATATGTTTTGTGTGTGTAGTGTGTGCCCACCTCTGCTGGACAACAAGGTTTTTTGGCAGGGGCGTGACTTAGGGACATGGAAGAGGTAAAGACAGACATGTGGAGAGAACCTTAAGTTATAAGTTAAAGTATTTGAATTTTTTTGTAGGTAGTTGGAAGCTAGAGGAATTTATTTTTCATTTTAGTGTCATGGGCATAAACAGTGAGTGGATGCCTCCTGAACAAAGGTATGTAGTCCAGCAGTGACACTGGGAATTGAAAGGTTCTGGCACAAGGAAGATGACAAAGAGAGTAAACAGCGTTTAGACTACAGCAAAGATTGGAGCCAGGAGGGAAAACTAAGCAGAACTCAGTGTTTTGTTTGGAGAGCCAAAGGTGATGGTGAAATCCACAGAATTATGGAATTTTAGAAGGCATGGCTTAAAGTATAGATTGCTTAGTTGTGTATGCATGAATTGGTATTAAAGCTTGGAAAAAAACGTATTTAGTGGGTCAATTCAATAGTACTTTAATAAGTAACTACAGAACTTTATTCCTTATCCATTCAGTTTATTTTATAGTTTAAAACATTCCTATGTATATTAGCCCTACTATTTTACACCTGCATACTTGATTTATGCACCCATGTGTCTTAAGTTCTGGTTATAAGCAAAGCAATGAGACATCACACATATCATCAACAGGTAGAGTTATTGCTGGGGTTGGGTTTATTGGAACATCAAGTACATCAGTTATGAGAGCTGCCATTATCAAACTAACCTTGCTTCTGAGATTCTGGAGGGAGGTTCATTTTTGTGTTCTCTATATCCTTGGAGTTTATGATTATGCTAGGTAAAAATCAGAATTTTTGCACTGTTCACTTAATTTAAGTAATTTAAAAAATAAAAGAGTGGGAGTTTTTGAATAAATTATATTTAATCACAATGTGAGTGAATGACATTTCATGACATGTAAATATAAGGGCTAGGAGAAGAATAGGATATGCAATTTTTGCCACTATATAAATTACTACAGATGTTAGAAAGTAAAACAGAAAAAGTGTATGATTTATTCTTCATTTTTCATAACTAAATATCTAATATAAAAGTAAAACTAGAAGGAAAAGTTTTTCAGCATAAGAAAAATTAAGAGCATCAAGGAGAATCAAGGATACTTTGAACATTTTTGAAAAAATAAACATGCTCTTTCTCTGGCCTCTCATAAGGACAACTGACATGTTTGTGCTTGATGAAATCATGCACCTACTGCAGAGTGGACATACACTTTTCACTTAACTTATTTTGATATACCATATGTGTTGGATAAAATAATGCATAATTATAATCTCTATGTTTTAAGATGTGAACTTACAAAGATTCAGATATTGACTACCATATAGTTAACACACACATGGATGCCATTATGTTTATATTAATATAAATTGATAATAATGTTTCATAATTACATAGTATTCAGTATTCAATACACATATGTGACATAATTTAATCTAGGAATTAAGAGAAATAGTTAATCTTTGTAATTACTTTATAATTAAGCCAATTGTTTTTAAGTACCTGATAGTGATAATTAATAGTCAAAATCTATAGCATTTCACATAGAATATATTCTTATTTGGCATGCATATATGTGTGTATGGTATGTATGAATGAGTTCATATGAGTATAGGTGCATATGATATGTGTGGATGCTTGTATATGGGTGTGTGTGTGTGGAGGCCAGAAATTAACAATGGGTATCCTTAGTCAGTCTTTTACCTTAATCTTTTTGATACAGAGTTTTTCACTTGGGATCACCAACTTGGCTAGATTAGCTATAGACTAAGCCTATGCATGCACCACCACACATATAACAGTATTTCATTGATGTTTCTGGGGATCCAAACTCAGTTCCTAATGCTTAAATAGCAAGCATTTTACCCACTGAGCCACCTTTCCAGGCTCTAATGAGAAAATTTCTATGCTTTATGAATGGTCTAATGGATAATTGAACTATCAGACTGAGAGTATAAGAAACTTGTCCAGGTTACCATTGAACCTTAATTTTAATTTGAGGAAAGTTCATTGCCGTGGATTCTCAAAGAAGATCACATTAACATTCTTATCCTGTCTAAGCATGATGGAAAACAGGACTCATGTTTTTTTTTTTTTAAGTGTTAGACACTTTTACCAACTAACAAAATGACCAATGTTTGGGAAAACATTCCAGTTCATAGAAAATTTTACTGTTCAAATAGTATTAAATTTACTGTACATTATTCATAAATAAAAATATTTCTGCTGTTTTTTTTTACTGAGTATAATTGCTACATTATCTTTTAAAAGGAAGGAAAGAAGGAATGAATAAAGAAAAGAAAACCTCAAGGTAGCTTTACTTACCAATCCTATAAAAATGCAGAATAACTGGACAACATCTGTGTAGGCCACAGAGTAGAGCCCACCCACCAGGGTGTATAGAATGGCAATGAGCGCAGAGACGATGACAGATGCATTTACATCCACATCAATGATCACACTGATGGTGGCTCCTGGAGAAAAGAAACAGGTGAACTCTGTGGTCAAGGTGCTCAGGTGGATTCTGCTTTCCGTGGAAGGACATTTCCAAAGTTCAGTGATAGTTCAGGGATGTTTTCCCTATCTACTATGTAACGCATTGGGTGAAAATAACTATAGTGAAATGTATCACTGAAAATTTTATTTCTTAGTAAGTTATGTATCTCTCCACATCTATCACTATATTCTTTCTGAAATTAATGTTTTGCTAGGTAATGTAATACATTATCATAACAACACACCCTGAAATACCAATCAATTTAATTCCATCTAACAACTTGTATTGATTTCAGATTCTGAAATTCTGACTTAAATTGTGCAATATATCTACTCACATCTATAAGAAAAATGTTTATCTTACAAGCATAAGCACCTTTTTCCACATTGCTATTTTGTCCTATGCTATCCCATAATAATTAGCAAATCCTATCAAAGAATTGAGACAAATTTGTAGGATAAAATCATAAAATTGTTAAATTATCTGTATTACCCCTGTCACTCCTAAAGTCATGAAGGATCACTTTTATTTTAAGTAGTGTAATGTACAAGTTCTAATCCTAGGATACCCATAGACTAAAGAATCTCGGCTTTGAAGATCATATTTTAAGTGATTTTTAACATCACTTGTTTTTGCCTCTCCTACTTTATGACACTATTTTTTTGTGTTTGAAGGTGCCTGCATTTCCACTGAGAGTTTCATGGCATGGGAAGTTTAAGACACTATAGTTTATGGACAATGCCTCCTAACTTACTTGTTTTACAAGCCCTTTTCCCATTGGTGTCAAAACAGTGTTATTTACATTTTACATTATTAAAAGCAGTAATGATAGGTATGCTAAGCATGCATGCAATAACTCTTTGATATTTTTTTTGTATCATCTAATGCCTCCAGTTGTCTCACTTTTTCAAGGGTATGCTAACTGTGTACACCATGGGCCAGGCATGAACATCCATTATTTCTAAAAGTAATTCATATAGATTTCCAATTGCAATACAAAATAATTTTGAGCTTTGGCTTGCTAATAAAATAAAATCATTTCCTTGAATAAAAACCAATTAAAAGAGAAATGTAATAAGGAGATGTGATTAAAACACAAAAAAAGAGTTGAGTTATTTATGTGATGCTAGACAATTATTGTTATGGTACAAATATTTGTTATTTGTTATTGTACAAATATTTAACAGGCTCTTTTTTCCTGAATCCTATTTGATGTTGGAAATTCAGTCATGTCTCTATGCTATTCTTCTCTTGATACAGATCTTTACTTTAATGCCATTTCCAAGTTATAATCCCATGAGTTATAAGCAGCTTAATCATAGAAGAGAGTTTATAGTACTAAGATTTATATTCTTTAACAATGGTTGCATCATTTGTTTGCAACTCAGTGATTTTAGAGAAGACATCTGCTTTGCTATCACAACTACGTTTGAGATGAATTTTTCACTAAAATGTTTTCTAGATAATAACATTAATGATCTTGAGCAAAGAAAATTTTTAATCCCAATGTTCTTTGAAATATTAATCTTATTCATATCAAAGTAAGCATGCTATAAAATTATGAAACAATTCACTGAATTTGAACTATTAGAAATACAAGCATACATTTCTTTCATGTGTCCTAAAATGTTGTCCAGCCATACCAAACAGTTAGAAAAGTGAAGTGAGAGCTTTTCTTTTGGGTCAAAGTGAGGAGTAAGCTTGACCTAAGCAATATGAAAATAATAGCAGGTAATACTAGAGATGGAGAAAGTTAAGCAGGGATGAAGACAAGGATGAAGATAGGAAGTAAGGAAGGGATAAACAAATCTGAGGAGCTATAAAAAATACATAAGAAAATCTACTACTTTGTAAACTTAATAAAAATAAACAATGTATAATAGAATGAATGAAGCTATTTTACACATTTGGATAATGCTTCTACTAGTAGCCATGGCTTATCAAACAATAATATCAATGCCAGTGATACCTCTCTGTGAGGTGTTGTTCAGGAAAGCCTATAAGGCTCCCATAATACAACATATTTCCATAAATGGCTCTCAACACCATCAAAATTGAAAGGCAAGTCTACATTGCTTGCCTTTATTGCCTTTATTGAAGCCACTATATACATTGGTAGCAGGGCATCGAGAAATCAAGTTGGATCCAAAGTGGAATCTTCCTTTCCACTGGTTAGTTTGCAAAGTGCTATGCTGATTTCTGCCAGAGAAAAGTCATGATGATATCACCTAGCAGTGAATCTTACATCCTACAATGCTGATATATCAGGTAAGACATGTCCTCTAGTGCCATAGTGACATGGCTATCAGGAGAGTAACCCACAGATCTATTGGATTTGAGGCTAGCTCCACAGGAGGGAGCTCTTGTTTGATATTGAAAACCACGTCAAAGCCCAAGAGCAGGTGATTATAGATTTAGGGAAAAATCTACTATTGTATTGCTAAACTGTTGCTCAAATGTTGTCAAACTGCTTCCTAAATAATTAACTTTATACTCATGGGTATAAAGACCTAATCAGAAAAGCTTTTTTTCATTTTTCAGCATTAGGGGGCAGAAAATGCAAATAATTATAACTGGTCAAGAACTGAAAATACATGACCATGAGTGTTTAGCTCTACATGGACATATACATAGTCTTCTCCAGAGCTCAAGGAACATCATGGAAGATGGGAATGTATGAGTTGGAAAATCTGGAGAAGCACTGTGGAACTCTGCTGCTTAGACATGACAAGGCCATGGAACCCATGGACTCATAGTTGCTATGGTTATTGCACAAGACCTATACATGAATGGGCCAGACAACATTCTGGAATGGGGAGGGGAGGGGCTTGAAAGTTACACCCTTCTCCAGTAACTTAATGACAGAGATGAGAAGAAGGACTGAAAGAGGAGGAGAAGAAGAAGGAGGAGGAGGAATAGAGAAGGGCTTAGAGGATAAAAAGGGGTAATGTAGAATACACCAAAATGCAATATATATGTATGAAAAAATAAAATGTCACAATGTAGCAAGATTCAGTACTCTAATATAATATGATATGATACATTTTTTGAAGATGAAGGTGTAACAGAAGTCATACAAAGGTTCCTTTTTTTATAGCAAGAGGGTGTTTTTCATTCAGTGAAGACTGAGTATAGCCACTAGCCAGCAGATCTTTCTCAAATAGCAGTGGGAAAATTAAAGAAGGATAAATTATACCTTGAGTCATACCTACCAAAGGTTATTCAGGAAAGAATCAAGAGAGAAGGATGGGCAGATAAGTGACCATGCAGATAAAGTCTATAAATATATCTGTCTTCATATATTTTTATGAAGTTTCTTATACTTGGAACACACTCCTAAGAATTATTTCTTCTGCAGAGGTACTACCTTGGATAAATGTCTAATGTATTCATGGTGAAAAAATGATTTTACTATGCTTTCATTCATTATACACAATCACAATGAGGTTAAAATAGAAAAGTCTTATACTAGTCTCATCTTAGGTATCCCAATTTATTCTTTATAAAATACTAATTTTTAAATATGTCCAGCAATTATCTTGAAAGAAAAATAGGTAATAGTTTAAAAATATTCATACTATTAGAGATTTTAAGCAAGAAAGTAATATATACTTCATTATATATATGTGTGTGTGTATGTGTGTATGTTGTTTGTTATGTGTGAGTGTGTCTCTATAGTGACTTTTTATATATACACTGAAATAATACACAGTCACATAAACATATTTGCAAAAACAACTAATTGTATCCAAATCAGAATTAGTCACTTTGTTTCATGTTTGTAAAATACCACAGGAGCATTAGCTGGGTAGTTCTATTCACCTTTCAAGGTTCCATTAAATAAAGTGATCTTTATTCAGTCAGATTGAACATTTTGTATTCTGTTAGATATTTAGCCCACTCCTTTTCTTCATACCTCAGCAGGTAGTTTGTTCTTAAAACTAAAATTTCTGGTGCTAATACCTATGGCAAATAAACTTCATCTTCTCTGGCTAATGAGAGCAAGGTGGGAGAAAGGTGTATTTTTATGCATTATTTCATTAGGGTTTAAGTTGAGAAGAATTGATACCTATAACCAGAAAAGTACATTTTTTTAACCAAGTTATTATAAGTACCAAATTGTCTTATTTTCTACATTGAGTCACTTCTTTCTTTCTACAGCCATAGAGCAAGAAAATAATATGTTATATAGGAAGTTGGGAGAAAATGAACCTCTAATATTACCAAGGCCACCTAGGATGATAATACAGAAGCCAGAAAATAAGTTTGTTGTCTGAATATAAAACATAGAAGTAAATTCATCTTATTTCACTTTTTCTCTGACCACATAAGTTCTGGCTGTAGTCCTAAATGCTTACATTTTCATTTGTAAGAAGAGATTGCAGAATGTCATGGATATGAGTGCCCAGAGGCCAAGCAGTGACTCAGCTCACTGAAGGCTGATACAAGTTTGCTCCTGACCAAAAGGTGTGGAGGTGAGTCTGAGGATCTCACACACTCATGAGATGTCCCCAAAGCAGGGCAGGAGAAGAGGAACACAATTCTGGAAGAAGGATAAATGTAGGTGGAATAATGAGAAGAGAAAACACAGCCTAGGTCATACTCCTAGGTCCTGTTACAAAGTTTGGTTATAAACAGAAAAGAGGCATGATGATATTTGATTTTAGAAGAAGCCTGACTACCATGTGGAACATATAGAAGAAGGCAGAACTGCAAGCAGGTACACTTTGGCATTAATAATACCTTTGAGGGGGTGAGACAGAGGTGGACAGAGGTGAGGAGGGTGGCTGATGGAGGAACAAGGTGGGACAGTGAGCAGTTCAAGGTGGTCCTACAGCTGAGATGAGTACCCTGAAAAATGAAAGTGGATGCACATGGCAGTTGAGGCTGATCACATGTTCACAGGAGGCTTACATCACCCAGCTGCCTCGTCAATCTCAGGCAGGCTCATCAACCTTTTGAGACTGCAATGCAATGCCATCTACAAAGTTCATGCTCAAGAACTGCAACCTTCTTACAATTTTTCAAGAAAGTTTATGATCTTGTATTGGACCACACTCATAGCTATTCTTGGCTGCAAGTGATCTGTAGGCTGACCCGTTGGATGGACAGGCATTAGCAATAGGAACAGGTGTTTCACCTCTTAAATGGCATCACTAAGAGTTGATGGAAATGAAGAGAAGCTCAGGAACAAGGCAGGTGTGAGTTATTATGAAAACAGTTAATTGTTGGGAACTCATTACTGTGTTTTACTATACTTAATTATCCTTCTAATCAAACAGAGCCTTGTGCTTTTGCAATGATCAATGTATTGGCATATCTCAAATCAGATGGCTTTGCTTGCACTAATGGTCTATTTAGTCACCATGTTAGGGTTATTTCATTTTGTTGTTATTTACTATTGGGACACACACTTGGTTTCATATTTGTCTTTAATTATGTACATTTTGTACAACACCCCAATATCTCTATAAATATTACTGCTTTAAAATTCTTCAAGGTGTTTAGTTTTGTACATTTCATATCAAGTAACAGCAGTTATTAGAAAGTAAAATGGGGAGAGGTAAAAGTGCTCAGTTCACGGAAAGGAAGGAATGAAGGCATAGCTCATTGATTTAAATTTATTCAACACCAAGGGTTTTTCTTAGTCCCTGTCTCATGGATACAAGTTTAAAATTTTTCTTTGATGTAAACCACACCTTTTAGTTATGTTTAATTAATTATATTTTGTTCAAAATAATATGTAATTTACAAAAATTGCTCACAATCATTGTGACTCATGGTCATCATCTGATGCTGAGTCAAGTCAAAAACATGCAGTTGAGATTGTTTAACCTCTGCAGCTGTATGACAGTAAATGTAGAATTTACATTGAGATTTTATGAGCATAAGTATAGCTGAGGATATGGTTTAATATTTTTTAAAGAAATCTATTTATTTATTTATTTATTTATTTATTTGCAACCATAGAGAGAGAGAGAAAGAGAGAGAAAAGAGGTAGACAGAGAGAGAGAATGGGCACGCCAGGGCCTCTCTAGCCACTGCAAACGAACTCCAGATGCATATGCCCCTTGTGCATCTGGGTCCTGGAGAATTGAACCAGGATCCTTTGGCTTCACACACAAACGCCTTAACTGCTAAGCCATTTCTCCAGCCCATGGTTTAATAATTTTTAAGAGGTCAATGTTAATGTTCAGGAACTGGGATGTGGAGCTAGAATCCTTACCTAATGCAGAGAAAATTGCTGCAGCCCAGAACATCTCTCCCATTAGTGCAGGGATGAATAGGAGCCCACCCATGCGCTTTCCATAGATCTGTTGAAATGGGTCTAACATGGTCACATATCCCTTGGAACGCATAGGTTTTGCAAAGAACAGACCACCTAAGAAAAATGAAAACGTGCTTATGAGAAGGAAAATCACAGAATTATATAATAGTTGTCAACCTTTAACTATGCTATAATTTTTCAAGGAAAATCAATTTTTTGAAGCAAATCTGGCCTATCTTATGAATACAGTATCAGGAAGTATTTAACAACCCATTAGAAATTCTTTAGTACATTTAACATTGTACGTGTCCAACAGACAGTTGGGTATCAATGAAGAATGAGAATTGAAAAATAGGGATCAGGACAGTGCTCACTAAACACCATGATGCATTTGCATCACCAAGAATAACATTTAGACATTTGATTAAGTACAAGATTCAATAAAAGAATTTGTAGTGTCATAAAGAGGAACTCATACAATGTTCAAGCTTTTATTAGTTTGAGTTACAAAAGAAACTTAGGTGTAATGAAGTTAACTCATTTAGTATTTTTGACAGAAATAAAACATGATTATGGTAAGAAACTCACTGTTCTCATAGTTTTTTAAATATATTCCATAATCAAAAGAACAAATAATCTAAGCATTAATATTTTGCTACATACTAATTTATGGTAACTGCTACTTGGAAATTTCTGGTGACATTTTCTCCACAATAGTTATTCATTTTTTTTGTAATTCTACTTGTTATTTACACCCCATGTTCTTTATGCCTTACCAAATGAGTCACTGAGATTTAAAGTTCACTCACCTACAATCAGACTAAGTGAATATCCAATTGGTGCCTGAGCCCAAGCTAAACCACAGCCTGGTCCATAAACTGCTTCAGCTGTCCCATTGATGTAACCTCCTCCAACCCAGGTGGCTGAAATAAAACAAAAAGTGAAGTCTTGCCACCTACCATACTCTAGGCCTGACTGTCCAACACAGTGGCTGCTGGCTTCATGTAGCTGTTAAGCACCTGCAATGTGGCTGGTCCCCACTGGTTATTCTAAAAGAATATGTTTTCTTCAAATTTATAAAATTTTTGTGGCATAATTTCTGAATGAAGGCAATTGAAAACCCAAAGAAAGCACATTTTGGTCAAACAATTTTGAGTCAAGAATGATCTACAATCTATCATATTCCCTCACAATACTATAATATTTGATTCTTACAGAAAAACCAAGATCAACAGAACATTCAATATTTGAATTTTATATACTTTTAAGAGTGAAAATACTTAAAATGGCTCCTGTGTCTAGTTTATATGAAGTGATGAAGGTGCTGGGCTGTAAGAAGCTTATCAGACAGGAGATGGATTTCTAGGCTGATCATCCCAGTGAGAATTCAATGTAACTGAAGAATTTTCTTAAATCTCACAGGGTATATGTAAAAGAAATCATGACACTAAGACCAGTTGTTCACATGCAGGAATTTTATCTATCTTTTAATTCTACACAGAGCAACAGAGTGTTGGGATTTATACCAATTTTTAAAACATTAACTTGAAAAATCTTTTCAAGTGAGCAGTCAATACTCAGAAACCACTCTCATTTTCATATTATCTTTATATTGAGTGTTGACGAGTAACACCTAACAATGGCCTTCCATTGTCTTTCTCATTTAAACATTGTTGAAATATTCAAGTTTTCTTCCTGTCCCCAGAACACTGGATATGTAAACAAGGACCAGAAGACAGAAACTATTAAAGGTTCAGAATCCATGACTGCATCTTCCAGGTAATGTAACTAAAGCTGCTCAGATGCCACAATGTGTATGAAGTACATGACCCCATGGTTTAAGCACAAAGCTGATTAGTGATCCTTTTTTGTGGTGTAGCTCTGATGTCCCTTGTCCAAAAGGAAAATGGTACCCTAGTGATTATGCTTACTATAATGCAGAAGTGAAAATGGGGTTATTTATTATTATTGAACAAACTATGCTTTTATTATCAATTTTGTTCTTTCTATGCCAAAATTTGCTATCCATATTTGTATATTTTGTATCAAATCATGGGTGTGAACACCAATTCTTTTAACTATATGCATTTAAAAAAGGGTCAACATTTTCAACCTCTATTCTTATGAAATACATGCATTATGTGACTCTGTCCATGCTTAAATAATGCAGCTCAGATTGTAAATGAAGATTAGAGTTACCAAGGTTCTTCTGAGTTTTGAGAAAAAAAAATCATTAAAAAGACTTGTAGGCCATGAAGACACTTTATAAGATATAGCATCATTTGGATATTTTCTTTGTACTTTAATAGTATATCAGGTTTTTAAAATCACTGTACATGGCAAAGAAGAAAATTCTGACATATTGTCTTCATGATCATATTGGATAGAATATTGAACTAGGGTAGCATAATATAATGAGTAAAATGCTTTGTTCAACAGCTCTTATATTCTTATGCTTTTGTAAACTAAGCATCTTTATGAAGAAACAGTGTACTGATGAGAGGGCTACACACAGCACAGTGTGCATGGGCCCAGAGTGCAGCTCTGACATGGCTTTGGTCCTTGCTAGCCATGTATGTCTGTATGTGACCTTAACACTGGAGCCCTTTCATAGTGCTCTTGTAAAGAGCATTCAAAACCATCCATATCTGGTAAGGTGCGCAACAAAATGTGAATGACTGAAGGGCAAAAATCTATCGTCCCTATTCAGAACATGGATAAAATCTTCATAGACTGGTGAAGTAACTATTTGACATAGAAAATTAATCATGTCTAAGTAGTACTTCTGAAATTGACCATCATTTAGATATGAATTCCAATAAGCTATCATTCCAATGAGCACTCAAGAGCTTCTGTTAGCATGGATCATGCAGCAAAGGTTAAATGCCTACTGAGACTCAAACTGTGTGTTAGTCAAAGTGCAGCCAATCACATTAAAGATACAATTTTAAGATATTTCCAGAATTATTTTCAGTGACCAAGACAAACATAAAAAGGAAAGAGATCACCCTGAGAACAAAGAAAGAACAAACCAGGGCCCCTCCTTACACAAAGAAGATGTGAAAGAGAGAGCTGCAAATGGTGGCTGGGGGCTCCTGTGAGGGCACACCCTAGCTTTTTCCTTTTTATACTAAGGTTCCTAAAAAATCTCGTTTTAACATATGATTGCTTTCTATAAGGAACACATTTCTCAAGTGAGTGCTAGGTTGCTAACAGGGCATAGTTTGTAACTGTACTGCACTGCACGCAGAATGATGTTCTCAGGGTAAAACCCACATCTACTTAATACTCGTTTGTCACTTAAGAGAACTCAGTCACAACCTCACCTCATGCATCTACTAATGGATGAGACATCATCACACTAGTTAACAGATGCTCAACTTGAAGGACAGAGTCTATCTCTCTACCCTTTTGATTTTACTATTTCCACCCAGTAACCAGTCCAGGTACCCTTCATTTGTTTCACTAATATTTGATCCAGTGATTTATTCTAAAATCATTTTAGTCAAGTACTACTGAGTTTAAACCATTTCGCTTTTAAAATTAAATATAAGATTATTTTAAATATATAACTAGTGAACTTAAAGAATTCCCAACGGATAAAGAGCATTGTATGCTTTGCCAAACCAAGGGCGCTCCTCCCCAAGCAGGGAGCATGAGAACCTACCTGTCATGGTAAATCCACCAACCAACAAACCAATGTCTCGGCCCCCAACTATTATGGCTTCACTGCGCTCTTCTGCGTTGCCACTGTTCTTGGTTTTCCACGCAGCCCATATTCCAACCAGAAAGATAAGGAGGTAGAACAAGATGATAGCCACCAATCCTTCCACATGGAAAGCCATTCTTATCTAAGGTAAGGTGCAGCTCCTCCTGCAGCTGGCTACTTCATTAAGACTTCTGGAAAAAATACAGCAATGCTTTATAAAGCAGCGGAGCACTGTGCCTACACAGGCCTCTAGGTCTTATGCTGCTGCTTCAGGAGAGATCCTGTGCCACTTAAAGAAAGAGTGTCCTGAAATCCCAGTGAAACTGGCCAAGGCCAACAAGTGTTCACTTCGCTGTTCTACTTAACAAGTTGATAATGTTTTGAGTTTAGAAGAAACAGGAAACAAGTGAGGGGCACTGTTACCACATAAAATCATAGTAATTTTGTGTTTAATGGAGTCTTTCAGCTTAAAATGAACCCCTGTATTTTAACTCAGTAAATCTGACAAGAGATCATTTTTCAAAGGTTATGCCTATACTAGTGTTTTTCAAAATTAAGTTGCTATTCTAGAATTAGCAGTGTGAGTGTTTCATACAGGAACACCCCAAGAATTACAAAATACTGTTCATCCTGCCATCCCTCTACTCATCCTTTCAGATGACTGCTGGGATTAGTTCCAACAGGGATATGATATGGAACTATCTGGGATAAAAACTTCATTAAAAAAATTTAAAATACATCAAGTTCACATTTACAAGTTCCTGTGGTAACTAAATATTTTTTTGTTGTTTAAAGGAAACACCCTGTTGTTCTTCCTTCATTCTTCTTCCATTTCATATTCCCAATTAATAGTTTCTGTAGGAAAAGAATTTTAAAATCCCATTGCTTAAAACACAGCAGCGTTAAGAATATTTAAAAGGAGACCCTTAGAAATGCCAAGTTCCAAAGCTTTGCCTTCAGGAATTCTTAATCTCTTTTATTTTATCACGGTCATGACCAAAGCTATTTCATGCACCCCGATTCACACACATGTTGTGTGTGTGTGGGAGGGGGGGGTTAATTATTCGTGCACGCCAGTGGCAGGTGGGTAGTGAGACGCTGGAGAAGAAATCTCACCTCGGGATCCGCCCGCCGGCCGCTGGCGCCCGCGGGCTGGGTGGACTCCGCCTTTGTGAGCCGGGGAGCCCTCAAGTTCAAGTTCGTCCTCCCGCAGTGCTTGGTCCAGGTGCTTGCTGTCCCCTGCTGTCCCTCCAGGCCCCTCGGTTGCCCCCTTTCTCCTGCACCCAGACTTAGTAGCCGCTCGCACCCTGAAGCCACAAGTGCCTCACAGCGACCCGCCCGTGCACCACACCCCGTGGCCAGAGTCGAGTCCCTCCGCTCTGAGACCTCGCGGGCTGCGTGCCCAGGCGTCCCCGAGGGCGCGTCCCCAGGCTCCGTCCCCGCTGCTCCCCTACCTGCTGCGGTCGCTGCACGGGGACGCTAGGATGGGTGGGGCTAGGGCGGGGCTGGGGACCCCGAGCCCCGTGGCCGTGCGCTGGATGCTGAGACCGAGGGGCGAGTCCTGGGCGCCCGCAATGGGGTCAGGACAGAGGACAAGCGGCCGGGGTCAGGGGCCGCGGTGGCTCCTGGATTCGCGTGTCCGAGGTCCAGAGAGCGCGCTCGGGGGTGACAGGTGGGACGCTCGCGGAAGGCGCGCGGCGCGTGGCGAGGTGGATCGATCTAAGTATTGGAAAAGTCTCCTTTATAAGGGTGGCCAGCGGGGGCGATCTTCAGAGCTCCGGAGAGAGATGGACGTCAGAGGAAAACGGTGCTGGGTGTGAGCTGGGGACCGTGCCCTCGCCAACGAGTGGGATGCTAAGGGAACCTGATCTAGGCTTGAGGCCAGTATTACTATTACTCACTTTGGTGTCCCCATCCCAAGGCATGTCAGGGAGCGCTCCCAGAAAGGAGGGCGAATACAACAAGTCTGTAAGGTCATTCTGAATCTGACTGTTCTCTCTTGTCATCTCCAGACTGGAGGAGCTGGAGTCCAGTGTAGTGGAGACATTCCAGGCCCAGTTAATCAGACACCAATCTTGAAGCAGCTTTGTGAGAGCTATGTGTGGGCAGGGGCTCCCTGGCTCTGGGTCTCTGGTGGACCTCGGGTCTGCTGATGGGCACATGTGAAGAAGGGTTATAAAGTCCATTTCTTTTTTCTTTTTTTTCAAGGTAGGGTCTCACTCTAGCTCAGGCTGGAATTACTATGTAGACTCAAGGTGGCCTTGAACTCAACCGTGATCCTCTTACCTCTGTCTCCTAAGTGCTGGAATTAAAGCTGTCTTCTGAAAGTCCATTTCTTTTTAGCTTATATTATTTTCCTTTTACATTCCTACTTGTTGCACTTTTAAAAATGCAGTTACAGGGCTGGAGAGATGGCTTAGCGGTTAAGGCGCTTGCCTGCTAAGCCTAAGAACCCGGTTCCAATCTCCAGGTCTCACGTTTAGCCAGATGCAGTGATGCAAGGGTGCAATGCAGCACTTGACCACAAGGGGGCGCACACATCTGGATTTCGTTCACAGCAGCTGAGAGACAGCTGGCGCGCTCATCTCTATCTGTCTCCCTCTCCCTCTCTGTCTGTCTCTCTCTGTGTCTCTCTCCAAAACTAAATAAAATAATAAAAAAAAATTAAAAATGCAGTTACAGCCTGAGAAATGGCTCAACGGTTAAGGTGCTTGTTTGCAAAGCCTAAAACAACTGGAGTCTGATTCCCCAATGCCCAGAATGGAGGGCAAGATGATGCCCAAAGTGGTGTATGCATGTGGAGTCCATTTGCAGCAGCTGGAGGCCCTGGTGTGCCCATTCTCTTTGTCTTGTCTCTCCTTTTGCAAATAAACAAATAGGAAAGTATTAAAAATGTGGTTATAAGGAAAGATTCTAACACAAGAGTTTATCACATAAGCCACACAAAATAGCTTTCTTAGCAGAGCCAACCAACTAAGTTGCATGCTCACTTAAAGATTCTGTTCTAGCTTTCAGAAACATTCACTGTCTCATAAAACATTTTAAAACCTATCTAAATCTCTGTCTCTATCTCAGTACATATATCCATGTACTGTTATGTCTGGATTATTTATGTACTTGATATAAAAGTGTCCATCTTTATAACTGTCTTTATATATCCAGCTGTATAGATTGTAGATAGATACAGATACATGTGTGTGTGTGTGTGTGTGTGTGTGTGTGTGTGTGTGTGTGTGTGTGTGTATAAAGGGTACACAGGAAAGAGAATAACGCAAAAGAACTGCAAACCACAGTCACAAGCCTGGGGTCACTTTCTTACTTCTTTCCATATTCCATCAAGCCTGTTAATGGGACAGTGAAGCAACCCATCTGATCATTGGTGGGATGAATCTGAGGACTCCTTTCATCTCCATATGGAGAAGCTGGAGTCCAGCACAGGAGCCAGCAAGTCCATGAGAGCTGTGTGGAGGTAGAGGCTGCTGAGCTGCTGTCTACCTCTCTTTAGGTCCAAGCTACAGACCAGCTCCTATCTTCTTAAGCTGGACTGAGAGAGGATCTTTCAAGTTTATATATTACCCCTTTTCTTTGTGCCCAACTGCCTTATGCGAAGTGAGGAAGCTCAGGAGAGTTCAAGCAGAAATTAAGGAAGGCCTGGGTAGACAGTTATCTGGATAGAATTTTGTCTTTTCTGGAAAAAAAACAAACAAAAATATCTTTAAATAACACTATTTGAACACAAGAAGGGTGTGAATGTAAAATATATTAAGGGACTGACAGAAAACAAATCAGGAGTTTCATATAACTCCTTGAAGTTTTAAATGAGATTCATTCATTCATTTGTTTTATTTTTTACACTTATTAATCAATTTCTGATTCTGGACTTAGGCCATAGATTAATTTACATTTTTTCCTTCTAGAATGTACTTAAAGGTGATGACCAAGATTTCAGTTGCAGCAGAACAGGCATGAGCAATGCAGTGTCTAAAATAATGCATAGGGCTAAGGTCAGGAGTGTGAGTCAGGCTCAAAGAGGGGCAGGAGAGGTGGCTGTCCTCAGAGAATGTCACTAGGTGTTTCAGGATGAGAATCCTTAGTGCAGCCAGGGCACAGGCTTTGGAGAAGGGTGGGAGCAGAGTACTTAATTCACTTTGAGAAGCCAGGCATGCCAGCCTCTAGACTCAGTGCCAGATTTGAGTAGGGACAGTGACCTTGAAAGTGCTTAAAAAAAAAAAAATCTGTCCTGGCTGAGCAGCTGTCCTTCATGATAAAGAGCACCAGTTGAAAATGACAACTTCTGATGTATTGAGTCTAGTTCTGGGGAGACATTTCCTCATCTGCTGAGGCCTGTGAGCTCCTGTGTCTGCCCCAGAATGACGCTGCATGTGCTTTTCTGTCTCAGCCTGCCCTCCCTGACTCCATTTCTCCCTTGTCTTCACTAGCCACCTCTTTCCTCTATTTTCCTGAGAATGTGAGCATGCCTGGAGTTAGGGAAATGTCAGTGGCAGATGAATTCCAGCTTTAGGAAATGAAAACTACATTGTGCATTTATAAGTCACTTATTTATTGAACACACATTTCCTAACAGGCTTTTATGTTCCAAACACTGTCCTAAGTTACCTGGGATAAATGTAGAAAATGATCTATAGCTCCTGCTCTCAATAACATACTATCTCTGAAAGGAAAGAAAAAAACCAAACAAAGCTGTAGTTCAGCGTCTGTTCATGCTGGGAAAGTCACATCCATTCATACACCCAAATTATTTATTTATTTATTTTTATTATTTTTTACTTTTCATTTTTTTATTAAGTAGAAAGTTTATGGATACGTCATATATTAGTACCATCATTTCAATCCTCTCTGTCTCCATTCTACTGAAAGCCCTCAGTGGGCTTGCTGGTATTCCCCCAGGTTTGCAGGGTATAGATATGAGAGCATCAGTCAGTCATTGTAAGTAGGGCAGCTGGGGGGCAGTGTCTCTGGACATTTCCACACCCAAATTTTAAGGCAGCACAAACAGATCTTTATTAGAATGAGGTATGTTTCCTGGACGTGGTTTTTTTTTTTTTTCATTCAGCAAAGACATGGGAGCAACTTATATGGTGGAATTGTGTTAGGTACTTGATTCCTTGAGTAAAATAAGCAAAAAGATCCTTTAAGATCATGTTCTTAATGAGCTTAAATTTTATGAACTGGCTAGTCATGTTTTTTAAAAATATATTTTATTTATCTATGAGAGAGAGAAAGAGAGGGAGAGAGAGGAGAGAATGGGCACGCCAGGGCCTCCAGCCACTGCAAACGAACTGCAGCTGCATGCGGCCCCTTGTGCATCTGGCTTATGTGGGTCCTGGAGAGTTGAACTGGGATCCTTTGGCTTTGCAGGCAAATGCCTTAACTGCTAAGTCATCTCTCCAGCCCCTAGTCATGGTTTCATTCATGGAACAATAGCATCAGCAGCTCTTTAATTTCTCTAAAAGCACTCGTACTCTGAGAAGGTCATCACTTAATGTGTACATGTTGAACATGACTCAAATAGTGAGCATAAGTTGTCACTGAGATTTGAGTGCCCATTTTTCATAAGCCATTACCTTTCCTAGTTTCCCATTGTCCCTGTACAATTTTAACTTGAACTTTTCAGAATTTTAAATTACTATATTTGTCTTTAATTGTAATTGGCCAGTCATTTCAAACCCAGGTAGTCATCAGGATTATAGAATGCTTTAAAAATTACAAATGCTGGGATAGAGAGATGGCTTAGCAGGTGGTGCTTGCCTGCAAAGCCAAAGGACTCAGGTTCAATTCTCCAGGAACCATGCAGCCAGATGCACAAGGTGGCACATACATTTGTTCATTTGTAGTGGCTGAAGGTCTTGGTGCGCCCAGTCTCTCTCTCTCTCTCTCTCTCTCTCTCTCTCTCTCTCTGCCCTCTTTCTCATAAATAAATAAATAAATAAATAAATAAATAAATAAATAAATTTTAAAATTACAAATGCTAAGATTCCAGAGCAGAAATTCTAATTCTGTAAACCTCAGGCAAGGGTCTGGGTATGTCTGTTTTTGGTAAGCATTACCCAGCGGTCCTAATGACCTTTTAGCTTTTATATGAGACTGCATTTCAGAGTGGAAAACTTTGAACTCAAATAGACATTAGGTCATATTGACTGGTTATAGGATCATCATCACCATTATTCTGTCTTCTTGACTATTGATTTTCTTATCTGTAAAATTGAAACAAATGTGTAAGGTTAGTGCTAATCTCATAGGAGTGTGGGGGTTAATTAAAATCAAACAAAATGGTGCCTAACTTATGATGGCTTAACTAGTGACTTAAACTTCACAATGGTATTAAAGGAATGCACATTCAGCAGAAACTGAATTTTCACATTGGATCTTTCCCTGAGCTATGAGCTACTGACCTGTCATGTAATCCTCTTTCCTAATGATGGGCAGCAGGAGAGAGCCACAGTTCCCAGGATCATGAGGCAAACAACCAGCAATACACACTGTATTCAATAGATTACATGGGGTATGCAACCCTTGGTTATAAAATGGTCTTTCTGCTGGGCATGGTGGCACACGCCTTTAATCCCAGCACTTGGGAGGCAGAGGTAGGAGGATTGCCATAAGTTCAAGGCCACCCTGAGACTGGGCCTACTGACTGAATTTTGATATGTGCAAACACCACAATAACTCAATGCCCAACCTTCTGTCTATTCTGGAACTCTCCGTCCTTTATGTTTGGACAGTCGAATCCAGTTATCTTTAAAGTAGTCACTAGTAAAAACAATTTTTTTGTCCGTTTTATTTTTGAGATAGGGTCTATCTTTGTAGCTCAGGTTGACTTTGAACCTGAGTTTCTACTGCCTCAGCCTTCCACGTTCTAGGATTATATGCATGTATCACTACACCACTTCTGATATTTGCTAGTGGAGTGTTCAGTGCTAGATGAGACATCTCTCTCTATATATATATATCCTCCAAGGTAACTGTATTTAGAGGTACAGACTTTTTTAAATAATCAAGGTTAAATGAGATAATGAGAATGGAACCCTCTTCTGATATGATCTACACCAGGTATTTCTCTTTCTCCTTTTCATACACACACACACACACACACACACACACACACACACACACGTGTTTATAATATATAATATATATTATATTTAGCCATAAAGAGAACAAAAAGTGTATTATGTGATGGAAAATGGATGGAACTACAGATGATTATATGTTGTGGTTTGAATGTGAAATGTTCCCCATGGTGTTATGTATTTGAACAATTAGTCCCTAGCTGTTAGCACTGTTTTGGGAGACTGTGAAATCTTTAGTAGATGGGTTGCTGAGGGGCAGCCCTCCTTCAAGGTCTTTGTTTGCTCACTCATAGATGTGAAGAAATGGCAGTGAAAAGCTTCTTCCTCCACACTAAACCATGTTTTCCCCACTGCAATGACTGTATGCTTTACAATGTACGCCAAGATAAACCTCTTCTACACTAAGGTGCTTTGTGGAGTGTCTTTTCCCAGCCTTGAAGAATGTAACTAATGAATGGTTAAGTACTCAGAAAGACTGACATGCATGTTTTCTCTCAGATGCAGAGCTTAGAGAAAAATGAAGACATAAAAGCAGACATTGAAGGAGAAATATTATCCAAGTGGAAAGCGACAAAAAGGAACGGGAGACTCAGAGAAAGAAATAGAGGCGAAATACATGAATACTATGAATGAGAGAGTGAGGGAGAGAGGGAAGGAGGGAGGGTGGAAGAGGGAGATGTGTGCTGGTATTCTTCATTACTTAGCTACTTAGCTTGGTTTGCTCTGAACTGGTAATCAGTCCTAGATGAAAATCTGAGTGCTTTTCAGGACTTTTATGACACATGTGTACTCATTTTGATATTTCTATGAGGGAATAGCAGTTTGGTATATCCTAGTTTATAATTTTGCTGCTGACATAATTTCTCTTGGTCTCATAATTTTGGAGTATTATATTTTCACTTTTTTAGTCTGTGTTTGTTGATTTCTCTTTGAAGTTCTATAATTTTCATGTGCTGTGAATTTTCCAGTTTCCTGCTTTTATCGATTTCTAGTATCATTCCATAATTATTGGTAAAATACTTTAACACTTTAGTCTTATAAAATTTTTGCCTTACTGCCTGGCTTCACATATGGTCTAATCAGGGGAACTTTGCATGTGTCCTTAGGAAAAATGTGTGTTATTATGCTGTTTCTGAGTAGAATGTCATATATGTATTGGCATGATTGGCATGCTGTGGTGCTATAGTCCACTATTTATTAATCTTACTATTAAAGTGGGCTACAGAATTCTACTTTTAGAATGATTTCTCTTCTTTATCTGTCATTGTTTTATGTATTTGGGGATTCTTCTATTTGGCACATATATTACTTAATATCTTTAGCTTGTAACTTTTATATGAACTTCTTGTTAGCATGTAATGACCTTTTGATTATTGTAAACATTTGGATTTAAGGTCTATTTTGTTTGGTAGCGTAAACTTATCATTTCTTTCTGAGTAACAGCTCACATAGGATGTCTTGTTCCATTTTATTGTTTCCAAATTATCTGTGTCTTTTCATTTCTTTTGGGTCTATTATAGATAACATTTTATTGGGTTATACTTTAGAAAATCTGTAATCTAAGTGCTAACCTTTGCATTTTAATTAAGTTTAATTTACTGCATTTAACCTAGTCAGTGATATGGAAGACTTAATTTTACCATTTTATTTTAGGGTGGGTATATCTTATTTGAAATACTTGGCTCTGAAGTGTTTTGAATATGATATGTTTTGGATTTTCTATTATTTGCAAGCAGATACTTAAATAATTTTGGTATGGTACCCCTGTTTAATTATGAAATTTATGTTTTACATACACTTTGAACATAGCCCAGAGGTAATTTTCATTAACACTTTTAAAAATAATTTTGTTGGTAAGACATAATTTTTCTTATTTTAAGTGTTGTTCATTCCTCAGTTGCTTCAGCTCTCTTTTTTCAAGCTTAGAATTTTAAATTTCTCTGTGTATCATCTTGTTCATACCCTAACAATCACAATTGACATGCAAAATTTATAGAATCTCAGCTGGGTGTGGTGGTGCATACCTTTAAGCCCAGTACTCTACTCTGGAAAGAGAGGTAGGAGGATTATTGTGAGTTCAAGGTCACCTTGAGACTTCATAGTGAATTCCAAGTTAGCCTGGAGTACAGTGATACCCTACCTTGAAAAAGCAAAAAGCAAACAAAACAAAACAAAACAAAACACCTATCTTGAATTTATACAATTTACATTTACCATGTCATAAGAACTTTGCTCCTCTATAGTTCCTCCTCTGTTCTATAAGTTAATCTTGTCATAAATTATACTTTTATATGTTATAACATGGACATGTGATCCATCATACTATCATGATAAGTATGTTTCAACTCATATAAAAAGGAAAGTAGAGTTACAAATAATCAGAAGTATAGCTATTTTATTAGATAACATTCACTTTGTTGCTATAAGCCTTTGTTTCAAGAGTTCTGACCATTTCCAGTCATTTTTTATTTTATTTTTTATAATTTATTTTTATTTATATTATTCTTATTTTGCATTCATAATGGTGACTCCATTATTCTCCTCCCTGTCCTCCCTCTTCCAAAGGGACCCTCATCAATGGGGAATATAGGTCATGCATTGTGGGGGTAGTCAAGAGTTATGGAGGGTAGGCCAAGTCTCTGTGCATAATGCCCCAACTTGTGGCTCTAACATTCTTTCTGCCCCCTCTTCTGTGAATTTCCCTGAGCACACTGGGGTCATTGTAGTTCTACTTCAGTGATGAGGTTTTGGGAGCCTCTGTGTCTTGATATCTGGCTTAGTAGGAGTTGGATGTTCTCTGTGTTTATCTCCTTCTGCCTTTTTCTGGACACAGTCTATGGAGTTTTAAGAGTTTGCAAATATACATTCCATCATTTTGGTGACACCCTTCTTTTTCTGTTTTTCCTTTTTCCCAGTAGGCAGATAAAGTAGAAAGCACAGAAGAAAAATTATCAAGACCTATAGCCAGGCAAAGAGTTCTTAGACTTTACGTCAAAATGGGTCCAAAAGAGGATAAAGGGTAAAGGTGAAAGATTGTTAAAAGGATGACAAAACAGTCCAGAGAATGAAAGAAAATTCATAGGCCACACATCCATCCAATGATTAGGATATAGAATGTATAGTAATGTTAAACCCAACAATAAAATAGAAACAACCCAATTAGAAATTGGATGGAAAGTATGAAGATAATTCATGGATAAAGATATATACATGGCAAATAGGCTATGAAAAAATGCTCAGCAGCACTCACCATTAGGGACATGAGGAATAAAACCACAACCCACTAGAATATCTAAAATCACACTACAATAGCAACTGCTGTGAGTGTGGACAAACTGGACCTCTCATACTTTGCTGTAAAATTTCAAGAGGTACAATCTCCACATTGCTTATAAGAATGACAGGGTTATTTTGGAAAGCAGCATAAGGTAAAATTAATATGTAATTATCAAATAGCAAAATATTTGCACTCAAGCATTTATTACAAATAAAACATTTGATATAAATAATAGACAAGAAATTTCATTGTAAATGTACTTGTAATACTTCAAATTAGAGATAACTCAGGTTTCTCTCTACAAGCAAATGCACAAACAACCCACAGCACATCCATACCACAATAAGACTATAGTCAATAATAATAATAAACCACAAACCCGGGTGTCAAGGTGAGTCCTTGTCTACCAGGCATGAGGTTCTGGATTTAATCCTTAGCATTACAAAAAAAGTAGAAAGAAAGGAAGGAAAACAATATGAAACACAGTACATTGGGTGAATTTCTCAGGAAATCTTATTGGGGAAAATTGAATCCTAAAGGATACTAAGAGTGTAGTTTAATTTCTATCATATTTTTATTTTTTAAAATTTGATTCTTTTGAATTTATTTGACAGAGAGAGATAAAGAGAGAGGGGGAGAAAGAAGTAGAGAGAGAGAGGCAGATATATATAGAGAGAGTGGGCACACCAGGGCCTCCAACCACTGCAAACAAACTCTAGATGCATATATCTACTTTGTGCATCTGGCTTATGTGGGTCCTGGGGAATTGAACCTACATCCTTTGGCTTTGCAGGCAAGTGCCTTAACCACTAAGCTATCTCTCAGCCCTCTATCATATTTTTAATGTAAAATTTTAGACATGAAGAACAAATTAGGTGTTGCGAGGGAGTGAGAGGGAGAAATATGGATATTGTTGGAAGGCAACATGAGGAATACTTGCTATGAAACTGTTCCTTATCTTGATTCTATTGGCAAAAACATGAACCACATAATGACAGTACAGATAAATGTAAAAATACATATAAAAAGCACAAATGAAGATGGTAACATGAGTAATATTGGTAGATGGGTCAATGTCACTTTATGTACAGTAGTTTTGCCAGGTGTCATCAGAAGAACAAACTGGAAAAATGTGGATCTCCATATATTATTTCCTATAACTAATTGTGAATATATAGTTGGTTTAGGGGTGGAGAGATGGCTTAGCAGTTAAGGCACTTGCCTGCAAAGCCAAGGGATCCAGGTTCAATTCCTCAGGACCCAGGTAACATGAAAGTTGACACATGTACCTGGAGTTCATTGCAGTGGCTGGAGGCCCTGCCACACCCATTCTCTCTCTCTCTCTCTCAAATAAATAAAAAAATATATATATAGTTGGTTTAATAGAATTTCAATGAATAATTGTTAGTGTGCATTTTATAGACTTGTTTTCATATATGTGTATATATATGGATAATGTTGAACATAATTCTCTCTGTCCCATTTTTACCCATTCTTTTTCTCCCCTCTGCCTTCCATCACCCTGTTTGTTTCCTTAGACAATTTCACTTCTATTTTATATACATGATTTAATGTTGCTATATAAAATCTAGGAACCACATATGAGAGAAAATATACAACATTTGCCTTTCTGGGACTGGCTTAATTCTCTTAATATGACTGTCTCCTGGAGCATCCATCTTCCTTCAAACAATATAACATCATTCTTCTTTATGGTTGAAAATGTCCATTCATTATACATACCACATTTTTAATGCACGAAAATTTAAAATTAGAAAGAGATTTAAAGGATATTTCACAAAAAAGATTTAGAAAGTGCTAATTTGTCATTTGAGAAATGCAAATTAAAACCTTACTGAGATACTATCACCATCCCATGACTAGAGTGACTGTAACTTCAACAAGAAAACCAACAGAAAGTACTGGCAAGGATATGTGTGGACTGGTACTTTCATGTAATATTGGCAGGAATGTAAAAGATATGGCCAGTTCATAAAAATAGCTTTCCAGGTACTTAGAAATCCAAAAAGAATCATAACATATAATCCAGTCCATATCACATTTGGGTTCATAGCCAAAGGAAATGGAAATGTGTATCTAAACAAAGATGCAAATACAAATGTTCATAGCAATATTATTCACAAAAGCCTAAGGTGGAAACAAACAAATGTCCATAAACTAGTGAATAATCAATATTTATGATAAATATACAATGGAAAACTATCATGAATGAAAACAATGGGCAACTGGTACACCCTACAGCATGGATAAGCACAAAGAATATTCAGTAAAACTAAACTATATTCAAAAGACATCATAACAATATGAGTTTTCAAAGGAGAAAAGATAATTTTAATTAAGTAGAAACTTTGTATGGATGCATCATATGTAGTAGCATCATTTCCATCCTTCCTGCCCCACTCCTCTAAGTGCCCTCCTTAGTGAGATTGCTGGTATTCACCATGGAGTTGTGGGTTATGAGTTGTGAAAGTGGTGGTCAGTCATTGTAGGAAGGAGGGCAATGCCTCTGTACATTCCCTCCCACCTTGTGGGTCTTACATTCACTCCACCCCTCTTCTGCAAAATTCCCTGAACCTTGGTGGGTGTGCTTTAAATCTACTTTAGTGTTGAGCTCTTTGAAGCTTCTGGATTTCTGCTTTGGTGCATTTTGAGTATCCTCAATATTTGTCTTCATCACTGTTACCAGGCTCCCCTTGGAAGCAGTGCTCTTGTTCATCATGACAATTTCTCTGTGGTTTCACCTGGGCCCTAGATGCTGTTGTAGGAATATGAAGGACTTAGCTTTTATTTTTATCATGTTGATAGATTTTGGTTATCTTTAGTTCTTGCTGCTTTCTGAAAAAGAAAAACATCCTCCAATGAAGAGTGATATCAGGACAGATTAAAGGGGATAAGCATTGTTAATTCAGAGAGATTTTCATGGGTATAGCATCACTTTTGGCCAAAGACTATTGGGGAGCTTCTCATTGGTTCCCAGTTCTAGTTATTGGTTCCTTTGCACTGAGCAGACCTCCTAGCCAATCAGAGAGCCATTTGTTACCCATGTAGGCTGTGTGCCGCTATTGCACAGGTGTGTACATTTTGTCATGCTGGTTGTTTTCATATAGCAGTGTCCCCTGCTTACTCTCAAGGTTGTTGGTCATTTTCCCCCAGAAGCTCATTGGTGCTTTTCAGCACTATATGGGCTAACCATCTGGGAACTGGCTTCCTTCCAGTTTCAGCCAGATCCCTCTACTCCTTTTCAGGAGTCTCCATGTTGATTTCCATAGTGGTTATACAAGTTTACACTCTCGCCATCAGTCAATGCGTGTTCCTTTTACCCTTCATCATTACCAAAATTATTGTTGTTGGGTTTTTTAATGATTTCTATCCTTTTTGGAGTAAGGTCGAATCCCATAGTTGTTTTAATTTGCATTTCCATGATGGGTATGGTTGCTGAACATTTTCTGAGGTGTGTATTAACCATTCATGTTCTTCCTTTGAGAATTCCCTATTCAGTTCTCTGCCCCATTCTTTGAGTGGATTTTTGCTTTCATTTTTTTTATTGCTTAGTTTTTTGGGGTACTTGGTAGATTTTTGATATTAGGCCTCAGTAAGTGGGAGGTCTGTTGGCTTTGTTTATGGTATGTTTTTCTGTACAAAAGCTTTTTAGCTTAATGAGATTCTATTGGTTGAGTGATTGCTTAATTTCCTGGGCTACTAGAGTATTATTCAGGAAGTCATTTCCAACTCCTATATTGTGGAGACTTCCCCCTATTTTTTTCTGCCAGTCATTTAAGAGTTTCAGGTATATTAAGGTCTTTAATCCATTTTGAGTTGATTTTTGTGCATGGTGAGAGAATTGGGTCTAATTTCCTTTTCCCCCATGTGGTTATCCAATTTTTCCAGCACCATTTACTGATGATGTTGTCTTTTCTCCAGTGTGCATTGTTGACTCCTTTGTCAAACATGGAGTAGCTCTAGATGCTTGAACTAAGGGCTGGCTCTTCAGTTCATTTCCATTTGCCTATATGTCTGTTTTGATGCAGTTTTTGTTACTATGGCTTTGTAATATAGCTTTAGATCAGGGATGGTGATACCTTCAGAGAAGTTTCTTTTGCTGAGGATTCTTTTGATAGCTGAGGCCTTCTGTCATTTCATATGAATTTTGAGATTATGTATTTTATTTTATTTTATTATTTTATTTTATTTTATTTTATTTTACTCTACCCCAGGCTGAACTGAAACTCATCTGTAGTCCCAGGCTGGCCTTGAACTCACAGTGTTCCTCCTACCTCTGCTTCCCAAGTGCTGGCATTAAAGGTGTGCATATTTTTTTTTTATCTCTGTGAAGAATGATGCTGGTTTTTATTGGTGTTGCATTGAATATGTATATTATTTGTGGTAGAATTGCCATTTTCACAATATTAATTCTACCTATCCAAGAGTATGGGAAATCTTTCCATCTTCTCATGTCCTCCTCAATTTCTTTCTTGAGTCTTTTTATGTTTTCATTATATGTGTCTCTTACATGCTTGATTAGTGTCATTGCTAGGAATTTGATTTTATTCTCTTGTGGCTATTGGAAATGGTACAACCTCACTGATTTGTTTCTCTGTATATTTGTCTTTTGCATATAGTAAGGCAACTGGATTTTGTATCTTTCCACTTTGCTGACGGAATTTATCACCTTTAGAAGTTTTACAGTAGAGTCTTTTGGGTCACTTACGTATCATCTGAAAATAGGGCTAGTTTGACTTTATTCCTTTCCAATTTGTATCCCTTTTATATCTTTCTCCTATCTTACTGCTCAGCTAGGACTTCTAGCAATATGTTGAAGATTAGTGGTGAGAGTGGACACTCCTGTCTTATTTCCAATATCAATGGGAATTCCTTGAGTTTTTCCACATTAAGTATGATTTTGGCTTTAGGTGCTTTGTATATGGCCTTTATTATGTTGAGATATATAAATCCTCCATGCCTATTTTATTCAGCATTTTAATCATAAAGTGATGTTGTATTTGGTTGAAGGCCTTCTCTGCATCTATTGAAACAATACCTATTAAGTTTTGAATCGTGGATAAATAATAGTAAGAATATGTCTACTTGCATTTTCTTCCTTACTGAGCAGCTATGCTTAATATTAGAAACATAACTAATAGAATATATTTACATTCAGCATGAATAAAGTAAGCTCATTACAACCATCAATTAAATATGAAGTGTTATGGCCGATCCAGAGTGGAGCTAAGGAATTATTAATGTCACCTACTGTTGTGGATGAGAGAAGATTTACCAAAAGGCCATTAGATTAGCATTCACAGGACATTTGAAATTTGAATTTAATGTAGGATAATTGATTATAGGCTTACTAATCTTTACTATACCAAGATAATTTATTTAAAAAAATAAAAAATAGGATATCTTTAGCTTTCTGATTTTATTTTTTATTTTTATATGCCTTAAAATCTACAATTCTATCATTTAAAGATAATATGTGAAAATAATGTGTATTTTACATAGTATCAAGAAAGCTTAATGACGCTGGGAAGAAGAGAAGTTTCCAAGGTGTGATGGTTAAGTTCTGTTGTTAGCTGGATCAGATTAGAGTACACAGACATTCCTCTTGATTGTGTCTCTGAGATTGCTATCAGGAAGCATTAAATGAAGAAGGAGGCTCTTCCTCCAGAGTGAGCCCTTCCTCCAGAGTAGGCAGCCATCTGGGAAAAGAGCTTTATGTAAGGAAGCTCTGAGAGAAAAGAATCCCTTCCTTCCACCTGGCTGCTTGCTAGAGAGTGCTTTACTTGTATGAGCATCTTTCCTGTTCAGCTATCCTTCTTTGGTATTAGAACCAAGTTTCCTCACCCTTCCAGTATGAAGAACAGTGTGGACTGAATACCAGAGGCACTCCAGAAAGCCTTCAGGCCTTTAGTGCTGGATTGGGACTGCTGAGGCATCCAGCCTCATGAATTGAGCAGCTACCAGGTTCTTTGACTCTTCAGGCCTACAGACTGCTATTGTTGGATTCTATAAGCTAATGCAATAAATCCTCTTTTCTTTTTTTTTTTTTTTTTGAGGCAAAGATGAAAGCTTTTATTTGGGAAAACCATGAGCTGCCAGGGCTGGATCACAAGAGATGAGCACAGCTTTATAGGGCTTTGAAACTTAACAAAATACATTTTTATAAGACTAGAAATGGTTTACATAACAAAAGGTTTCAGCCACTTAACATAAATAGATATAGCAAGCATGCAATTTAGCCAACTCCCACTTTGGTCTCTATACCATTGCTTATTACTTTAATATATTTTGATTGATTATACTATGATTTTTAAAGAAAAAAGCATTAAATAATTGTTCCCCAAAATATTTTTGTCCCAACTATCATATTAGCCTTCAATTAAATTATGTAAGCCAGAACCTTAAACAGGAAATTAAGCTAGTAGACTTCCACACCTGGAAATACCATCTAGAGATAGAACACATGTATTAGTGCTCACTCTTCTTAAGGATTTATGTGATAGCATTACACAAACCTCTAGGTGGTATCAAGGGTTGAATAAAATGAAAATGACTCCTCATAAGTAGAAAAATTCCTGCACTGATCATTTATATTAAGGAATAAATTTATCATGACTACATTTGGCTTACATTCTTAATCAAATGCTATTAATGAGGGCTGGAGAGATGGCTTAGGGGTTAAGGTGCCTGCCTCCTAAGCCTAAGAATGCTGGTTCCAATCTCCAGGTCCCACGTTTAGCCAGATGCAAAGTGACGCAAGGGCGCAATGCCGCACTTGACCACAAGGGGGCACACGCATCTGGATTTCATTCTCAGCAGCTGAGACACTGCTGGCGCGCCCATCAGTCTTCCTCTCCTCTCTCTCTCTCTCTCTCTCTGTGTCTCCAAAAAAATAAAAATAAAATGTATAAAAAATACTATTAATGAGAGAAATACTGTTAGATTCTTTCATATCCACATTTAGTTATGTGAACTTGAAAGGTCCCCATGATAAGTTTGAAGAACTGTGTCCAACATTTTATTAATACTTAAAGGCACAGAGATGTGGTGAACACTCATAGATCTATCACATGGATTCACTAATGAACATTTTGTGGTATTGGAAAATCCATGTATGTGTTTATTTATTTAACTTTTATCTATCAATTTACTTGTATCTGAATCTTTTAAGTGGCAGACATCACATTATACTCATAAACATTTCATAATGTATATCATAATGTATATCATTAACTTCAAACATAACAACAACATTTATGCAGTTTGAGGAAGAAATACCATGTAAACATTTTCAAAATTTTAGCAAATTCATGTACACAGACTCCTAGTCAAAGACTGCCAAGATATCAAATATTACCATTGTACCAGAATCTCCCCCTGGGCTTCTGGCCAGCCTGTAATTACTATTCTGAAAAGTCAGATTGTTTTTATCTATTGTTGCTATGATTGTTTTACTGTGTTGCACTTCATAAAGTTCTAGAACTTTATATAATTGTGATTTCACAATCTTTCCTCCTAGGGGACTTCCTGTCAAGATGGTAGACTCATAACAATCTAGAGCTCCTGGGGTGAAATCAGACAAGAATTGTGGGGGCTCAAGTACTAGGAAGTCAGAAGGGACTGCCACTGGGTGGACACAGGGGTACATATTTGGTAGTCTCCTGATTCCTATTTTCTTTCTGGCACATCTTCCACAATGGTCCCTGAGCCCTGGAAGCTGTGATAGAAAGATGTCTCATTTAGTGCTTAACACAACACTGTCACTACTCAGCACCTCTGTGAGTCTTGAGTCTCCCCAGTGATCACTGCCTTCTGAAAAGAGACCATGGCCCCAGCTGAAACCATAGAGTAACTGGGGAAACGAGCAAGAGTGCAGCTTTCTCCGTGAACCTGACACTAACACAAGGCTGAAGGAGATAGACACAGAGAACACTCATCTCCTACTAAACCAGATATCCAGAGACACAGAGGCTCCCAAGACCTCATCACTGAAGTACAACTAAAATGAACCTAACATGGCTCAGGAAAATTCGTGTAAGAGGGGGCGGAAAGATTGTACATCTATTCCATTCTTTCTGTTGCTGCTGCTGCCACTAACGTCCTTTGCTGACATCACAGCCCACTTTCTTCAGCCTTCCAATGTGGACTGGACAAGTGGTTCTTTTGGAATCTTTCAGCTCTTTAGCACCAGATTGGGGCTGCTGAGGCATCCAGATCACTGACTGAGCAGCTACCAGGGTCTCAGCCCCTCCAGGATTCAGGTGCCATTGTGGAACCACCAGGCCCCTATTGATTAAGCCAATCTAGTAAATCCTCTTTTATAACATATTGAGTTAGTTCCATTCCTCCAGGAAACTCTAATGCATTAGCTTTTCAGCATTCATGAGACACCTGAATTTTATGTGAATTTGGAATTTCAGGTGTTCTGATTTACCCAAATTTATGACCTAAGTAAAACTGATTTTTTTTTACTTAGTTGGTGATACTTATTTTTTAAGATATTTGCTTATTTCATAGAGGAGAAGGAGAGAGAGAGAGAGAGGGAGAGGGGCAGAGAGAGACAGGAGGAAGGGAGAGAGGGAAGGTATGAACATGCCAGGGCCTCCTGCCATTGCAAATGCCTCCTGCCACTGCAAATGAACTTCAGATGCATGCACCATTTTTTTTTTTTTTTTTGCATCCAGCTTTACATGGGCATTGGGGAATTGAAACATGGCCACTGGGTTTTGCAAGGAAATGCCTTTAATCACTGAACAATTTTCTCAGAGCTGCGACATTTACAATACCAAAGAATTATTTTGAAATAAAGCTGTGTTTATTCCACTGATTTAATACAATACAGTGGCAAAGATTCAGAAATGATATTAGGAAGTGAGACACTGAAATGAAGGAGACATTATATTGCTATCATGGTTTGGTGACTATAGAGGACATCATTAATAAGTGTTTCCTAAATCAGTTTACATTATTTAAAATATAGTTGCTTTTACCATGTGCAGTATCATAATTCCCTGGATCAAAACTGAATTCTCCATCTCACTGGTCTTTAAAGTATTTTAATTTTTGATGAATCAAAAGAAAATCAAGACTCCCCAAATCAAAAGTTATTTTCATTGAAAACTACCCAATTTACTAATGCTGTTGAAAATACATATTAAAATTACCATAATAACTGATTTTTAAGGGAGGATAAGAATATTTTATTGAGGAAAAGGTAATTCCTAGTAAGAATTACAGTAAGGTCTAATGGAAAAGAAAATTCTATCAGAGAAAAATAGCTCAATTTATCTGTTGCTATTGGAACATCAGTCATAGTCAATAAGTTTTGCCATTGATAGATTTATAATATTGTTAGGAGAAGAAAATAAAAAAATGTAAACATCTATCTTCTCAAGCAGGCTTTAACGTTGCCAGCCTTCAATAGCTTCATTTTACATGGTGGATTCACAAAATGATGGGTCCCTGTTTCTTAATCCATTTGCTTGAAAGAGCCCACAGGAGAGAAGTCAATTCATAAGTCTCAATGGCAGTGGCTTTAGATCTTGCTCTAAGAATTTAAAGACATAAGTGATAGCTGTGTTGAGAGCTTTGTAATTCTCTAAGTGATTGTGGATTGGCTGACACACTATTAACGATGAAGCCAGAGACTCTCCATTATGAAGAAGCAGAGTGGAGCTAAAGAAAAATTCTATGGCTTAATTTGGAGACTTGCTACTAGGTAACAGTAATGGCAGTCAGGAAAAGAAATCCTCAAGAAAGTAATCAGAAGCTTGCCTTCTCTGAAACATGGCTGTATTATTGTTCCCTGTTTCTCCTTAAATTATTCCTGCCTGAAAATGTTCATAGCCGAACCACAGGAAAGACACAAGATCAGGTAAAAAAAAAAAAAAAAAAAAAAAAAAATCAAACATTCAATGTAATAGCTTTTGCAGCTTGGGAAGGAAATTAATGCTGTGGTTGTATTGCTTTTTATTATTGGTATCCCTTTCATCTATAGACCACAGTGCAGGTTCATAAGTTTTTAAATCATTTGAAATATCATTTGTTAATACTTGAAATTGGCAAATATTAAAAATCATACAAGGGTTTAATAATTTATTTTATAAACTATTTTCCCTGAACTACTAACCAGACTGAAAAATGTTTCTTTCACATATTTCTTCAAACAAATGATCTTTGCAAGTAATTTTCTTTCATCTTCACTCTAATCTATAAATTAGCTTCATTTCATAAGTAATATCCATATGAGATTTCTGGGTAATGAACTAAAGATTCTACTGTCAAGGCTGAGTGATTAATTGCTACTCATAGACAATATACCTCTTAATTTATTCTTTCTTCCCTGAGTAATATTAAAAAAACTTTTTGAAAGTTTAACATCTCTTTAGTATCACTAGATTCCAATATATAATCATTGTTACTGGGTTGCATAATGACCTAATTGTCCAAGTGAACTAAACTAAGACATTTATTAAACTCACTATTATTCATTACTTTACATGACTAGGAAAAAAAGAGAAGAAAGAAAGAATTTATTACATCAGTTGCTTCATATTCATTAAATATTGTACCCAAAGCATCCTGTAGTATTGTTTTCTGAATTTTCAAAAGACAACCAACCTTTTAAAATTAAGTAACTTGTCTAAAATCACACTGTTGATGAGTAATGCAAATGGGATTTAAATGCAGTTCTCCATGATTCTAAATCAATGATCTCTCTGGTCTTTATAATATCTTGGCATGTCCAGTATGGATTCTATCCTCTTTACTTTTGGAATCACACTTGAGTTCTCCTTGGATCCCTCTTCACCAACACAAATGGATTCTGAGCAGTTGTCACTATAGATGTTAGAATACTTTGTAGATGTTAATAATCCAACCTTTTTATTTATTTACTTATTTATTTATTTTATTTTCAAGGTAGGGTCTCACTCTAGCCCAGGGTGACTTGGAATTCACTCTGTATTCTCAGGGTGGTCTTGAACTCATGGTAATCCTCCTACCTCTGCCTTCTGAGTGCTGGGATTAAAGGCACGCGCCATCACTCCCGGCTAATAATCCAACTTTTAATCACATCGCCAGGGTGGAACCTCTGAGTAGCATTACAAATAATCACCAGATACCTAGTATAAACATATTTATGTGGAATATAATTGTATTGGAGACTCCAATTAACCTGTATTTAAAATATAAGTATGTAAAATATAGACAACAGATGTTTAGTAACAATAGACCATTTGTTGAAGCTTAAAATAGAAAAGTAAGGTTCATGTTAGATTTCTTCAAATTGATAGGCATTATGGGAAAAATATATGGGAGTCCTGTTAAGTTTGAAAAATGCTGATCTACGAGGTGGAAGTATATATTATTCAGGAAAGACAACTGGAAACCCTTGTTCAGCTAAAGTAATTGTAAAAAGGCATTTGCTAAGCACAGTTGACCATATAACTTTATCTTTTGATTTTGTTTAGCACTTTTGGAGAAACTGCTGCTTTGTAATCACTCTTAGGGAAACATTGGTTTATGTTGACAAAGAGACAAATTAACTTTCCATCTGTCTCTTCCTTTCATCTGCAATCACGTTAGTGAGACTCACTGCTGTTGCTCCTTACTATCATCCATTTAATTCCTCCACTCTTCATGCCCTGTTCTGAAACCTGTTCATCAGTTCTTAGAAGAAAGAACCCAGTGGGTCTCAACTCATGTCTTAATAAATTGTCTTTTGACTAGTTTCAGGAGATTGCATTTAATTAGGGAAGCTCTAATGCTGGCAAAAATCTATTTCTCACCACACACACCTTTAAATGTTCATATCTACCATCCTTTGCCTGTTCTAATCCTATGTGGTTTAAGCATGATCCAGACTTATGTGACTGGTGATAGATAAAATTTTCTTGTTGAGCAAGGATTGTCAGAAATATGATACCCTTGAAATTAAGCCACCAACGAAGGTGTAAAGCCTTCCCTGTGTCACTGTCATCCATATTTTCTTGATAGATTTCTATGGCAATATTTAGGAACAGGGTTTTTATTTTTACAAAGAAACTTAGTGTTAGAGATCACCAGAAATTCTCCCTCTATATTTTCCCAAAATGCTATATTCACTAGGGCTCAGGACTAATCAGCATTTTTCAAGATACTGAATGTTTTTTACAAAAGATAACTTTTGGGCTAGAGAGATGGCATAATGCACTTGCCTACAAAGCCTTAGGACCCAGGTTCAATTCCCTAGTACCCATACAAGCCAGATGTATGTGGTGGCACATGCCTCTGGAGTTTGTTTGTTTGCAGTGGCTAGATACTCTGGCATACCCATTCTCTCTTTCTTTCTCTCTCTCTCTCTTTTTTTTTCGAGGTAGGGTCTCACTCTGATCCAGGATAACCTGGAATTTACTATGTAGTCTCAGGGTGGCCTTGAACTCATGGCGATCCTCCTACCTTTGCCTCCCAAGTGCTGGGATTAAAGGCATGCGCCACCATGCCTGGCTCTCTCTCTCTCTCTCTTCTATCTGCTTTCTCTCTCTCTCTCATACACACACTCAAATAAATCAATAAAATATTTAAAAATGACTTTTGTTTCTGAAATTTTAAAATGGGTATTATTTACATTATTACTTTGATTCTTGGGCTTTCATATGAATGTTTTTAGAATTGTTATAAGATATATCTATTAGATTCAGAAATCTATTTTTTTCTCAAAATCTTTAATCCTGTCTGGAGAGATGGCTTAGCAATTAAGTCATTTTCTTGTGAGGCCTAAGGACTCATGTTTGACTCCCAGATCCCACATAAGCTAGATGCAAATGGTGACTCATGCACAAGGTTGCCAATGCTCACAAGGTGGCACATGTGTCTGGAGTTAGATTGCAGTGGCTGGAGGCCCTAGTATGCCAGTATATTCTCTCTCTCATTAAAAAGTCTTTAAGTGTATGTGTTCAGACCATAAGGATCACTTCTGGCCATAAGGTTTTGAACAAATAACTATCTTGGAAATGTCTTTCTTAGTAATTTACTCAAAGGTATTAGTTACTTTTCTTGCTTTTTATTATTTTTTTCTAGGGGTAGCAAGTGTATGATTTGTTGTTGCTCCAAGTATATGGAAGGATGTATAGGAACTGCCCCCTAAACTTGGGAATATTCATTTCCCTGTGTCCTTACGTGCTGTTTTTACTCACTTTCAGCCGGGCTTGTCTTTTCTATCTCTAGCAGTATCATTTTCCAACTACATTTTTAAATTTTTGAGAAAGTCCTCTCTTCCCCCTTTCCTTCTTTTTCTTCCTTCTTTCCCTTTCCCTCCTGTCTTCTGTTCTTCCTTCTTCCTTTCTTTCTTACAGGGTTTCTTGCAGCCCAAGCTGGCCTTAAATTCACTATGTAGGATAACCTTGAACTCCTGATCCTCCTACCTCTACCTCTCTATGAAATCACAATCATTACAGTTATGTGCCACCCCACCACACTCAGGTTGTCACTGTCTTTTATGAATTCTGAATTTGATGTCGTGTGTTTGATTTACTCAGCTTTTTACTGCTAAATGAAATGCCAGCAGAAAGGTATTGTATAAATAAGAGCCTTATTTTACTCATCATTAAAAGGACAGGAAGTTCAAACAGCATTATTCAGGCTCTGGCAAGGGTCCTCTTGCCTGTATCATATCACAGTGGGAATATATGTGCATATCTCTATGTGGTCTCTCTTCCTAGCTTTATAAAGCCACCAAGAACTATTATTGTGGCTCTACCCCAATGATCAAATCTATCTAATCCTCTTTCCAAAAAAACCTACTTATCTGCTACAATGGTGTTAGAACTAGGGTTGATACTGGCTTGAAGCATTGTATTTCTATTTGTCTATTTGCATTACTTGTCAAATTGTAGCGTTATGGGAAACTAAGTCACACAGAGATGACACCAGAGTGGAGAATGAGAAAATTTATTCATGTCAACACGGACTCAGGGGAATAACATCCAAAACCTGAGTATAGAGCTCGATGGCTCTGGGGTTTTGTAACCACTTTGGCATGCAGTATCACCTTGTCTTTATACTATTGGTGGGCTATAAGAGTCTAAGAGCGAATTCCTTAGCAATAAGTCAGTGATAAGAGCATACAAATGTAAAACAGAAAGCTGTTTGTTCAAGTGTGTGTGTGCCTATGGCTGCACTAACCAGATAACATTCAAGCAGGGTGCAGCACTATTCACAATAGCCAAGAAATGGAAAAACCCGACCTCAGAGTCCATAACTCATGAAGGAAAAAATGTGGTACATACACACAATAATATTACCATACATAATGCTATTCTTCAAGTATATGCATGATGCTATTATTTTATGTTTGAATGATATTTAACCTTATATGGAAATATGGATGAAACTGGAGATGGTTATGTTATGTGAAATAATTCAGGTATAGAAAGACAAGTACTGCATGTTCTCACTCAAATGTGGAATTTAAAAAAGAGGATGTCACAGAAGGTCAAAGTATATCATCAGTTATCACAGATCAGGAAGAGTACAGCTTGATCATTGGGTACTAAGTTACCGTTCAATATGCTTAAGAAATTCTCATATACTATCATATACTGGGAAGACTATCAGATAAAATCAAATGGATTTCAAAAGACTAGAATAAAAGATCTTGAAAGTTTTCAACATAAAGTAATGAGACATGTTTGAAGAGATAAATATATTTAAAATGATTTAAATATTGCACAAGGTATCCATAGGTATTGAAATATTTTGTGTTACACCATTAATGTGTACAATTTTTATGTTTTGATGAATAAATAAAAGTAAAAAAAAATAGTATATAGAGTGGAAAAAAGGTAAACCTATTTGGGATGATCGTAGAAAGACTCAAGACCAATTATTTTGTATCTTTGTATCAGTGTCTGATTAACCTCACTGGGGATGACTACCAAAGCCTATGGTAAAAATCAAATGACATGGTATCATGTCCAAAGCCCATTCATAAAGCTCTACCATGGACAACAGGTGACTCAGTTTAGAGAAGGGGAATGAATGCTGAACAGTAAAAAGTAGAGAATATGGTTACTATAATTTGTCATTCAATAAGCTTTCAATATCATAGAAACATTCGGAATATTATCTCCTCTATTTTACTTATTTTTGAATTTTACCATATCACTAGCACTATAATCATATATATATGTATACATACATATATATATATATATATATATATATATATATATATATATATAAATATGAGAATGCATAAATATGGCATCCTTTTAGAGGACAGAAAAGCTAAAAATATGTCCTAAACACATCTTTTTTTTTAAATTGTATTATTTTTATTTTTATTGACAACTTCTTTAATAGAAAATATCCCATGTTACATACTTTCCCCTTTGAAACTTCACTCTCCATCATATCCCTCCCCTCTCAATATTTCAGTTTGATGTCATATCTTTTCTGCCTATTATGATGGTCTTAAAGTGTCAGGCACTAAAGGTCATGGATATACAGGCCATTTTGTGTCTGGCATAAATTTGGCTCTGACATTCTTTCCACCCCTCTTTAGATGGACCCAGAAAAGTTTAAAAATATGTGCCTTCTAAATCATCCCAGGTTGCCACCATCTGAAAAGAGAAGCCTCTTTAAAAAATTGCATTAATTATTTTTATTTTTTTTGACAACTATATACATTTTAATTGCAGAAAATATCCCATGTTACTACCCTCATACATTTTCAGTATCAGGGTTGTGTTCCCTTTCACAGGCCCCCTTTGAAGCAGTTGGTTCCCCCATAACAGACATGCCACTATTGCACCCATTGGCTCATTTGGCCTCTCAATTTAAAGTCTCTCAGTGTTCACAGTTTGATGTCACTGGTATCTTTTCTGCCATGCAGTGTAGATTTTCCAACTTTCTGATGGTCTTATGCTTTAGGTCCAGTGTCAGTGCGCAAGTATGTGAGGTCATGGTCTTACCATCTATTCCTGGTGGGAAACCAGGCCATTTTGTGTCTGGAGGATCTGTCACTTTGGCTAACAACTCACTGGAGGGTCCTGAAAATTTTCTCTTCCTTTGGTGTTCCATTGTCCAGAAAATTGGTTTTCCACCTCTTAGATTTTGATTAGCCCTCTCTTCAGGTTCGCTGAGATGGACCCAGACCAGGCACAGTTATGGAAGGGATATTATTTAGGTTTGAGAAGTTTTCAGTGCTGACCAGCCTCCAGCACACAGAGCAAAACAACTACAGCCAAAAGGTCAGCAGTCAGGAACCATGGACACATTTGCATATCTTTACAATGGATCAAACCATCCCACAGGTTGCCAGTGACCATCTCTAGCAAGGTGATTGCAGATGCAAACTATAACTAGTAAAAACCAAAAGTGGGGACATATATTCAAGCAGCATTTAATATATGGGTATGAACATAAATCACACATTGTAAATTGTACTCAGTCCAATTTAATGGGCAGTCTTGTTTGAGTCCTGTAAAATCAAACAAGTTAAATATTTCAACATGTAAAGCACAAGTAAACATTTTAACCAGCTAAAACAATGCAAACTCAGCCATCATCAGCTTCAAACTTCTGCAGGGCAATATAACCAGAGACTGACAGTCTACCCCTGTCCAGCTACAGAGTCGCCAGGGAAACTTTCATCCCATCACTATCATGGGTTGTGTTCCAAAACATCTTCAGGTCTCCATGGAGCAGGCATCTTCCAGCTCCAATTCAGGGACTTCATGCCCAGTTGGCATCTCAGCAGCGGCTCCTGGAAACAGACATGACCACTCCATTGCACCCATTGGCTAATACCAGGTTGGACACAGCCATATTCTTAATACAGGGACAAAATAAACCATAGCCTTGCAGGTTCCTTCTCCAATTCTTTAAAGTTTGCATTGTTCACTGTTGGCACCTTCCATTGTTTTAATGTAAACTGGCACCTTCCTTCCACCTTCCTTAAGATTGCTAATCTGACCCAGCCTTGTAACCTAAAACCAGTCTCATGCAGTGTCAGGATTTTCCAACAAATTTCTGTCAGCCTAGTCCATCATGGAGCCCAGTTCCAACAAAGTCCTCTGCAGTCTTTCCTTCAGCTCAGCTCAGCACTGTCTGCACTTAGCATTCTTTCATCAGTCCATAAAACTTACCACCCAGAAGGCATCTTATGCAAGCACCAAGTGCCCTCCAAAACAAAAGCCTAGCGAATATCCATGGTCAGGTTCATCTCACCATCTTTATTCCTGGTTGCTGAGATGAACCCAGACCAGGCACAGTTATGGAGGAAGGGCAATGGCCTGTTCCATAATGTTTTCCACAGGGCCAGGCAAGGGCAAAAGCCAACCAGCCTCCACAGCACCTGGCAAAACAACTCAGTGGTCACACAGCAGGTTTCCCATCCCTGGCATTTGCATATCTTTTTCTCAAGTAACACACCTATGCCTTCCCAGTGTTCCATTGTTCAGAAAAGTTGGTTTCTATGACTTACTTAAAATACTCTTATTGGGGATTTTCAATTAGCCCTCCCTCCACTGTTCCTTTAATCAATCTCTTCCCCTGACCTCACTTAGGTCTTTTCACCCCCATTAATCTGTTCTTCTACTTACATATATACAATACCATCCTATTAAGTTCTCCCCTCCCTCCCTTTCTATTCCCTTTATATCCCCTTTCTAGTTTACTGGCTTCTGCTACTGAGTTTTATTTTTACTCACTTAGAAGTCCAATCATTTGTAGCTAGGATCCACATATGAGAGAGAACATGTGATGTTTGGCTTTCTGGGCCTGGGTTACCTCACTAAGTATAATCCTTTTCAGATCCATCCATTTTCCAACAAATTTCATAACTTCATTTTTCTTTACTGCTGAGTAGAACTCCATTGTGTAAATGTGCCACATCTTCATTATCCACTCATCAGTTGAAGGACATTTAGGCTGGTTCCATTTACTAGCTATTGTGAATAGAGTGGCAATAAACATGGATGAGCAAGTATCTCTAAGGTAGTGAGACGAGTCCTTAGGATATATGCCTAGGAGTGGTATAGCTGGGTCATATGGTAAATCTGTATTTAGCTGTCTCAGGAACCTCCACACTGATTTCTACAATGGCTAGACCAGTTTGCATTCCCACCAACAGTGTAGAAGAGTTCCTCTTTTTCTGCATCCTCGCCAGCACTTATGGTCATTTGTTTTCATGATGGTAGCCAATCTGACAGGAGTGAGATAGAATCTCAAGGTAGTTTTAATCTGCATTTCCCTGATGACTAGGGATGTAGAACATTTTTTAGATGTTTATATGCCATCTGTATTTCTTCTTCTGAGAACTCTCCATTTAGTTCCATAGCCCATTTTTTAAATTGGGTTTTTCTTATAATTTAATTTTTTGAGTTCTTTGTATATCCTAGATATTAACCCTCTGTCAGATGTATAGCTGGCAAAGAGGTTTCCTCTTTTCTCTATTCATGGTATCCTTAGCTGTACAAAAGCTTTGTAATTTCATGAGGTCCCAGCAGTTGATCTTTGGTTTTATTTCCTGAGTGATTGGGGTTATATTCAGAAAGTCTTTGCCAAGACCAATATGTTGAAGGGTTTTTTCCTACTTTTTCCTCTAGCAGTTTCAGAGTTTCAGGTCTGATATTAAGGTCTTTGATTCATTTGGAGTTGATTCTTGTGCATGGAGTGAGATAAGGATCTATTTTCATCCTTCTACAGATGCATATCCAGTTTTCCCAGCACCATTTGTTGAAGAGGTTCTCTTTTCTCCAATGAGTATTATTGGCATTTTTGTCGAAGATCAGGTGACTATAGCTACCTGGACTTACATCAGAGTCCTCAATTCTGTTCCATTGTTCTACATGTCTGTTTTTGTGCCAGTACCATGCTGTTTTTGTTACTATGGCTCTGTAATATAGGTTAAAATCAGATATGGTGATGCCACCAGCCTTATTTTTGTTGCTCAAAATTATTTTAGATATCCAAGGATTTTTGTGCTTCCAAATGAATTTTTGGATTGTTTTTTTCTATTTCCGTGAAGAATGCCTTTGGAATTTTGATGGGGATTGCATTAAACATGTAGATTGCTTTTGGTAGGATTGCCATTTTCACAATATTGATTCTTCCAATCCAAGAACAGGGGATGTTTTTCCATTTCCTAGTGTCTTCTGCAATTTCTCGTTTGAGTGTTTTAAAGTTCTCCTTGTAGAGATCTTTCTCTTCCTTGGTTAGGTTTATCTCAAGGTACTTTATTTATTTATTTTGATGCAATTGTGAATGGGAGTGATTCTGTGTGCTTATTTTGTATCCTGCTACATGGCTATAGCTATTTATCAGCTCTAACAGTCTGCTGGTAGAGTCTTTAGGGTCCTTTATGTATAGAATCATATTATCTGCAAATAATGATAACTTGATCTCTTCCTTTCCAATTTGTATCCCTTTTGTGCTAAACACATCTCTTGAACAATAAAGTCAGAGGAACTATTTGCCTTGGGGTGAAGTTTGTGTTTCCCTAAATTCATATGTTGAATCTTAATCCTCTGTGTGATGACATTAGGAGCTAGTACTCTTGGGAGCTGATTCATGAGAATTCCTCATGAATGGGATTAGTGCTGTCATAAGCAATGTGGAAGAACTGCTCAGCCCCATCTACATGTGAGCACACAGTGAGAAGAAGCCATCTGTGAACCAGGAAAGAGCCCTTTCCAGACGTTGAAATTACTTTTGGACTTCCTTCTCCAGAACTGTGAGAAATCCAGTTGTGATGTTTCATTATAGCACCTCCTACAGGTTAAAGTGCACCTGTACTTATATTACTTTCAATCTGCTCTTAAGGTTATTTTCTTCACCTTTATTTCCATTCCTGTTTATTAGTTTTTGGAGAATTTTTCTTTTTGTTAATAAATAATTTCCTATAGTTATTTACTAGTGAACATATACTTTCTCCTCATTTTTGTGATGATTTTTATAATAAATTTGGATAAAATATGTAAACTTTTAGTTTGGATTAAAATTTCATTGGTACCCATAGACAAATTCTTAGCTTATTCATTTGAATTTTTTTTGTGTGTGTGTTTGTGCGTGAGTATGTGTGTGTGTGTGTGTTTTATTTTTGTTGAGATAGGGTCTCACTCTAGCCCAGGCTGACATGGAATTCACTATGTAGTCTCAGGGTGGCCTTGAACTCACGATGATCCTCCTACCTTTGCCTCCCAAGTGCTGGGATTAAAGGTGTGTGCCACCATGCCCAGCTGAAGTTTTTTATTTGTTAATCTGTTCATCTACTAAGTCAAAGTATAAGACTTTTAAAAGTACTTCCTTTAGGAATGTGAAAATTTGAGTCAAAGGACAAAGCCCCTGCCTTCATTGCATTTGTGATCTGGTAGGAAGTGGATCAGAGAGCAAGCCACCATGTCCATGTGAGGTGGTGAAGAGTGTTTGGGGCATGTACCAGGTACAGTGAGATCAGATGGCAGGCATATCATAACAAACAGGAGATGGAAGGTAAGGAAAGTATGGTGGAGAAGATCAACGTCAAAGCAAATCTTGAAGGCCACCAAAGACATCCAGGTATAGAATGGGGAGAGCTGACTCCAAAAGGAAGGAGTCACTGAGGAATGCCATAAGAAGCATGATATATCTAGTGAGCTGCAAAAATGTCTGCTTTTATTTTTATTCATTTTATTAACCTATGTGAAATATAAAGTATAGCAGTCTGTGTTCTAAGTGTTACTTCATTTAAGAGCCTTTCATATATATAGAACTGCAACTAGTACTAACAGTTTGCAGGTCAAATGCAGCCCACTACCTTCTTAGGTAAGTATAGTTTTATTGAAAAGTCATATTGACTTGTTTATGTATTGTCTTTAGTTGCTTTACTGTTAGAAGAGAAGGAAAGAGACTGCAACAGGGATCACATGATCCACGAAGTCTAAGATATTTATTATCTGGCACTTTCTAGAAAGAAATTTGCCAACTGCTCATGAGGCACTCAGCTTGTGTGGGAGGTAGGAAGCTGGAGTGAAGAAGGAGCAAGATTATGAGGGCTGTCAGTTAAGACAAAAGACTTCCTTGCTACCGTGCTGCAATATAGAATGTAGCCACACCCAGTGCACAATAAATAGTAGCCCATAAGACTGCTAAGGGAATGAGAGAAATGCTTTTCAGACAGTATCAATACCTAATGTTCAATTTAGTTGTACAAGAAGCCACAAACCTCCCAAAGTTAATAGCTCACACTCACAGCTCAGTTCTTTGTTGACTTTTTAGCAATGTAATTTTATATTAGACAAAATGATGTTTGGACTTTAAATAAGAATCACCTTTGCACAGAGACAAATCTGAGCTGCTTCTAGAATGGATGTTTAATATCTCATACATAAATCATATCATTGACTAATCCTTTGACATTGGTAAATTATTAAGGCTTTTTGAGCACCCATTCATATTACTTCAATATAGTATTTTGAGGATTCAATGAGATGGTAAGTGGTAATAGAGAATGATGTAGAGAAGGGTCTGCACAGGAGCTGTTGCAGACAACTTCAGGTTCGCTGAGATGAACTTCCAGACCGGGCACAGTTATGGAGGAAGGGATATTATTTATTGAAGCTTACAAATCCAGGGGAAGTTCCATAATGGCAGAAGAAGCAACTGGCCTTCACAGGGCCAAGCAGAGAGAGCAAAAGCCAACCAGCCACCACAGCACACAGAGCAAAACTACAGCCAAAAAGTCACACAGCACACTTCAGGAACTCCTGCTAGACACATTTGCATATCTTTACAATGGACTCTCAAACCATCACCCACACCTTAAGACCGGCCCCCAGTGACCTTGCCTCTAGCAAGGTGATTGCAGATGCAAACTATAAAGTAAAACACTGAATATATTGGGGGACATATATTCAAACTACCACATTCCGCCCCTGGCCCCCAATATATTTAGCTCCTGGCCCCCAATAGATTTATAACTATCACACATTGTAAATTGTACTCAGTCCAATTTCAAAGGTTCTCACAGTCTTGATCAACTTAAGATAGTGAGTCCTGTAAAATCAAACAAGTTAAATACTTTCAACATGTAAAGGCACAGAGTAAACATTTTTAACTGGTAAAAAGCAAAGAGAGACTAGAATAATGCAAACTCAACCACCATCAATAGTCATCAAACTTCTGCAGTTCAATATAACCAGAGACTGACAGTCTCCAGGTTTTCCAATTCCGCCCCTCCAACTGGGCAGAGTCGCCAGGGAAAACTTTCATCCCATGCCAACATTGCACTCCATGGTAGCCCTTTTGCACAGTCCTGGTATATCCAAAACATCTTCAGGTCTCCATGAAAACCACGGTCCATCTTCCAAAAGGCTCTTCCAGCCTATTCCTCAGGGACTTCATGCCCTGCCTCATCCGCATCTCAGCAGCGGCTCCTGGAACCGTGTGCAATTCATGACCATTCTATGCATTTTTCATGCTTCCAAAACTAATACCAGGTGTGCAGGACACAGCCATATTCTAAATCCAGGGACAAAATAAACCATAGCCTTGAAAAGCAGGTTCCTTCTCCAGTCAACTCTTTCCAAAGAGTTTGCATTTCTAACAGTCTTTCCTCAGGCATCCTCTCCATTGTTTTAATGTAAATCAAGTCGGGCCACCTTCCTTCCACCTTCCTTAAGATTGCTAATGCGTTGACAATAGCAGCTCCAGTAACCTAAACCAGCCTCAGTGCCTCTGCTTTTAACTTGCTTGCGGTTTTCCAACTTAAAATCTTAAAATCTCAGTCCGATATCTTTAGCCAAGCACATCAGTCCATTACAAATTTAACCTTGATCAAACTTTCTGTCCCTGGATAGCGGAACGTAGCCATCCCTTATGCCAGTAGCCCAGTTCCAACAAAGTCCTCTGCAGTCTTTCCTTCCCTTAGAAAGCTCATAAGCCAAGCCTCAGGGAAGTTCAATACTGTCTGCACTTAGCATTCTCAAACTCTCATCAGAATAGTCCATAAAACTTGGCTTACCACTCCAGAAGGCATCTTCAGTTGCAAGCACCAAGTCCATGCCCATTCCTCCAAAACAAAAGTTCCAAAAGACGAATATCCACACGGTCAGGTTCATCTCACCCCACTCCTGGTACCACTTTACTGTTGCAGACAACTTCAGGTTCGCTGAGATGAACTTCCAGACCGGGCACAGTTATGGAGGAAGGGATATTATTTATTGAAGCTTACAAATCCAGGGGAAGTTCCATAATGGCAGAAGAAGCAACTGGCCTTCACAGGGCCAAGCAGAGAGCAAAATGCATTTTTCATGCTTCCAAAACTAATACCAGGTGTGCAGGACACAGCCATATTCTAAATCCAGGACAAAATAAACCATAGCCTTGAAAAGCAGGTTCCTTCTCCAGTCAACTCTTTCCAAAGAGTTTGCATTTCTAACAGTCTTTCCTCAGGCATCCTCTCCATTGTTTTAATGTAAATCAAGTCGGGCCACCTTCCTTCCACCTTCCTTAAGATTGCTAATGCGTTGACAATAGCAGCTCCAGTAACCTAAACCAGCCTCAGTGCCTCTGCTTTTAACTTGCTTTGCGGTTTTCCAACTTAAAAAATCTTAAAATCTCAGTCCGATATCTTTAGCCACACATCAGTCCATTACAAATTTAACCTTGATCAAACTTTCTGTCCCTGGATAGCGGAACGTGAGCCATCCCTTATGCCAGTAGCCCAGTTCCAACAAAGTCCTCTGCAGTCTTTCCTTCCCTTAGAAAGCTCATAAGCCAAGCCTCGAAGTTCAATACTGTCTGCACTTAGCATTCTCAAACTCTCATCAGAATAGTCCACTATGTTATTGAAGAAAGCCTGTTAGAAGTTAACAAATCTCATACATTCCAAAAGCTCAAAAGAGTTAATATTGTGAAGATGGAAGTAACAATAGAAGTGCAAATAACTAACAGTTATTAATTTTCCCCCCTCAGAATTAACCCTGGCAAAAGGCAGAAGTCATTGTTTGGAGAAAATAAACTGGGAAAATCATCAGATAAAATTGAAATGTCTTTGTTTTCAATTTCCCTGATGAAATAAAAATCATGAAGAATATGCTCAATCCTGAGAAGGAAAGACTGTGAGAAGGAAAGCACTAGATTCAAAGTCCGTGACAGTCTTCTGGCTACTCTTCCCCTTGTTCTTATCTCTGTACCAGTCTCCTGATAACCCAAAGAGTAGTGCAGCCTCCACAGCTTACACATGCTTTCTGCCTACTACATGAGTGCCATAGAAATACTAGAGATTGTTTTCTCCCTGTAGACCAGCAAACTGAAAGCTGGAAAAGGCTGTACTGCATGCAGCTGTATGGGAGACAGAAGTCATCAGTGGTGAAAACAGTGGACACTGAAAATTCAAGTTTGGCCAGACAGGCCCAATGACTGAACGGGTGCAATAGTGGCATGTCTGCTCTTGGAGAAACCAACTGCTCCTTAATTGGACTGAAGACCCTCTCTATGGGAGGGAATACATACCTGGTACTGAAAAAACTAATTAAAAGTCTATGGTAGGGGAGGTCGTGAGCCTTAGGGGTATAAAGCCTGCTCTTGTCTGGCTAAATGTATATATTATTCCCACCAAACTGCCCTGAAAGCACTACACTTAATGTTTATATTCACATATTAATGCTACTCTCATTTCTGGTTAGAGAAGCTTCTCTTTTCAGATGGCGATGACCACTGGGATGACCCAAAAGGCAACATAGTGCTGAGAAGAAGGGACAGTGGAGTGTCCAGCACTGAAACATCTCTGTCACACCCTTCAAGGCTCAGGGTCCATTGCAGAAAAGGTGGCAGAAAGAATGTAAGAGCCAAAGGAAGGGTACGACTACTTACAATGCAACTGTCCAGACAGAAATTGGCCTCGATATCCATGACCTTGCATTGTCTAGCAATACCTTTGCAAGACCCTCATAATAGGAGGAAAAGATGATGACATCAAATTAAAAGAGAGACTAATGGAGACAGGGAGGGGATATAACGGAGAATGGAATTTTGAAGGGGAATGGGGGCAGGGGAAGGAAATATCATGGTTTATTGTCTGTAAGTATAGAAGTTGTCAATAAAAAAATTAAAATAAAATAAAATAAAATAAAATAAAATAAAATAAAAGATGCTCTTCCCTGGGGGGGGGGAGGGGAAATACTAGATATTGTCTTGGAAATCAAAGCATTCATATTTAGTAAAAACACTGTAAAGATTCCATCACTGAATATGAGTAACCCACACCATTAAATTAGCAAAGGGTAAAATACAGTCCAAAGGAGTATGAGGTAGCAGAAAGGATGAGGTCACTGGCTCCTAGAAGTCATAATTCTTGATTTTTGACAATTTGTTATTTATGTATTATTTACTTATATTTGCATGTATATGTGTGTGTGGTGTGCATGAATGTATGTGTATGGTACACGTGCATATGTTTACATGAAGAGGCCGGAATTTAACATTGTGGGTCTTTTATTACTCTCCATCTTATTATTATGTATTTTTGAGACAGAGAGTCTCACTGAACCCAGAGCTCACCAACTCAGCTAGACAATCTTTTAGCAAGACCAAGACATCTGCTGGTCTCCAGCTCCTCTTGCCCATGCCATTATGCCTGTATTTTTTTGTGGGTGTTGGAGATCACAATCCAGGTCCTGATGCTTAGAAGCACTTTACCCCCAAGGCATACCCCATCTCCATTCAGATATTTAACTAAAGCTGTTCACATTTAGCAATCTCAGAAACTCTTGGGTAAGCTTTCACTTTCTTATTGTCATCACTTCTTGAGATTCTCAAGGAAGTCCCAGTTTATAAATCCCACAGGTGTGGGTCCTGGATGGCTATATCATGTCCTTTGTACCCAATAAAGGTGTATGCAGGTGTTGAGTCCTAGAATCTTAACCACCAGTGTTGCCTCCCCCTTCCACAGCGTCTGATAATAAGTGTTTCCATGAGATCTGAGGGCATCATGGAGGTGCTCTAGTGTGTGGGATGAATCCGTGCAGAGGTTCCTGGAGCTGCTGGTGAGAAGGACTGCCAGTACCTGCTGGTTAGGAACATTAGGGACTTTCTTAAAGTTTATGGTAAATCTCCAGGGAACTTTATGAATTTTCTCTGATGGCATATGATCAAGGGATATTGGGGATCCTGAGTGCTCAGCAGGTCCTGTTAAGTTCTTTTATCACTTCCTCTATGAAATTTGTCACTACACCCATAGACTAATTCCTATGAGAGCAATGCAAAGCCTACAAAAACCAGGGAAAGTATCTGTTCCCCAAAGACAGACAGTACAAAGAATGTATTCATATCTGTTTGAATTGAACAAGCTATGCAATCCATCTGCCAAAGCTTAAATAGGCCTTAAAGCTTTATCTTCTTCTTCTGTCCCACCTGAATAATTATGCCAGAAACAGGACTTTGGCAGCAGATTATTTGCCTGAAATAGCCTCACACATCTGAGTGACATTGCCATATTAACATTGGTTTAAGGTTTATAACCATGTTTTCCTTTCTTTTTAAAAATTTTTATTTATATTTATTTATTTGAGAGGGAGAGAGAGAAGGGGCATGTTGGAGCCTCGAGCCACTGCAAACGAACGCCAGACACATGTGCTAACTTGTGCATCTGGCTTATGTGGGTCCTGGGGAATCGAACCTGGGTCCTTTGGCTTTGCAGGCAAGCGTCTTAACTGCTAAGCCATCTCCCCAGCCCCCATGTTTTCTAATAGTAATAAAATTCAACAGCTCTGGATCATGAATTCTATTAGCCAGCATTATCAGAATGGAAGAGAGTAAATTTCTATTTGAAGAATAGCACACAGTTATTTACAAGGATATAATCCATTATTGCATTGTGCATAAGAACAACTTATAACCAGCAAAACCATAGTAAGCTTTTCAGAGCCTTTGGTTTATATTATAAGCATGTGTCATGGTCTCTGACTGGCATGTGTATTAAAAATTATTAATAAATATAAATTTGAAGACATTTCTTAGCTTGGTTCTTATACTTGAACCCAAGCATATTTATTTCAACCATAAAACAAATAAAGTATTTATTTTTAAAATTATTTATTTATTTATTTTGAGGAGAAAGGAAGAGAGAAAGGCAGATAGATAGATAGATAGATAGATAGATAGATAGATAGAAAGAAAGAAAATGGGCACACCAGGGCCTCTAGCCTCTAGATACATGGACCCCCTTATGAATCTGGTTTACTTCAGTACTGGGAAATCAAACCAGGGTCCTTAGGCTTCACAGGCAAATGCCTTACAGGCTACGCCATGTCTCTAGCCCCAAAGTATTTGTTTTAATAATCTAAACAAAAGACCACATACTTGAGAAGAATGAATTTCTCTCTTGACGACTCATGTCATTTTCCCCTTTATTTTAAGTTTGATGATCAAAGAGCTCATCATTATACTTGGTATATAATTGTGTGGCTGCATGTGTGTGTGTGGTGCACACACACATGTGTAATGTAGAGACCAGAAGAAAGGAAAAAGCTTGCCCAGGAGTTTCTCGGACTAATAAATATGAAGAGCTTTTGTGAAAACTTTTGAAGCTGAGGAGATGGCTTAGGGGGTAAAATTCTTGCAAGCAAGAGGACCTAAGTTCCAATCCCTAGCACACATGTATGTATGTATGTATGTATGTATGTATGTATGTATGTATGTATGTATATATATATATATGTGTGTGTGTGTGTGTGTGTGTGTGTGTGTGTGTGTGTGTGTGTGTATCTCCCCAAAACTTTTAATTTCTTTTTTGAGTATAACAAATGGAATTTGTTTCTGGCAGCTGAACTTTTTTTTTGTTGTTGTTGCATTGACACTATTCTTATCAACATGGTAAGATTTTTTCTAAGGGTTTTGTCTAGGTTGGGAAGATCTGACATGCCAAGATGAAAAGCCAGAGCCATCAGGTCTGCACATCACTGGTCCCACAGGTTCCTGTGATCGTCTTTCTCCACTCTGGTGATTAATGTTCTTTCTTTTATTCTCTGAATCCCTGGATAGGAGTGCTTAGGCTTTCTTGCCTTGTGGTCTGGCTGAAATTTCCATGAGGCAGCTTTTTCTCTTAGACATATTTAAAATGTCACTCCAGTACTTTCAGGAAATGGACATTCTTTGGACTCCTCACCAACCCTCTGAGACAGAAACTCTGGCTAAACACAGTCTATAAACTATAGCTTCCTAGGGCTCCACTTGACAGCCTCTGCCTAGAAGAGAGTGGACCGATATTGCCCAAAAGTCTTACTCCCTTTGGGACCCTTGGAGTCAGGAAGGGATGGGAGGTTGTAAGAGTGTTGGTTGTTTTTTTAATTATTATTATTTTTATTGACAACTTCTATACTTACATACAAAATCACATGATATTTCCCTCCTTCCCCCATTCCACTTTAGAACTCCAATCTCCGTCATATCCCCTCCCTCTCTCCATTAGTCTCTCTTTTAATTTGATGTCATCATCTTTTTCTTCTATTTTGAGGGTCTTGCAAAGGTATTGCTAGGCACTGCAAAGTCATGGATATCGAGGCCAATTTCTGTCTGGGCAGTTGCATTGTAAGAAGTCATACCCTTCTTTTGGCTCTTCCATTCTACCAGCCCTCTATTCTGCAATGGGCCCTGAGCCTTGGAGGGTATGACAAAGGTGTTTCAGTGCTGGGCACTCCTCCATCCCTTCTTCTCAGCACTATGTTGCCTTTTGGCTCATCCCAGTGGTCATCACCATCTGAAAAGAGAAGCTTCTCTAACTGTAAGTGAGAGTAGCATTAATATGTGAATATGAACATTAAGCATAGTGCTTTCAGGGTAGGTTGGTGGGAATAATATACACATTTAGCCACACAGCACAGGCTTTATACCCCTAAGGCTTATGACTTCGCTGCCATAGACTTCTCTTTAGGTTTTTCAGTACCAAGTATGTATTCCCTCCCATAGAGAGGGCCTTCAGTCCAATTATGGAGCAGTTGGTTATCCCAAGAGTAGACATGCCACTATTGCACCCATTCAGTCATTGGGCCTGTCTGGCCAAACTTGAATTTTCAGTGTCCACTGTTTTCACTGCTGATGACTTCTGTCTCCCATACGCTGCATGAACTGCAGCTTTTTTCAGCTTTCAGTCGGCTGGTCTACAGGGAGAAGGTTTTCTGCTCAGCACCAGCTTGCTTTCTCAGTGACCTTGCCTCTCAGGTAAGAGATGTCTTCAGCAATAGGGTCTTATCATCTGTTAAGAGTGTTGTTTTAATTCCCTCTTGTGTAAGATTTTTGTTAATGTCACAAAATAACTGTTGTAATCAACTCAAAAGAGAAAAAGCTTACTTCAGCTCACAGTTTTGAGATTTTAGGCTATGATCATTTGTCAACATTGCCTTTAGGCCTGTATTTAAACAGCTCATTATGGTGGGAATGTTGACAGGAGCTCATGGCAGAATAAAGAAGCTCACTTTATGGCAGCCAAAGAACAAAGACAGGAAGAGGAAGGGGCTGGGATCTTAGTACCCACTTCAAGGGTATGCCTACAAAGACCTAAACCTTCTCCCAAGGTTTCTGTAAATGTTTCACCATCCAATGTACCAAGGACTGGGGACCAAACCTTTTGAGGAATATTTCAGGTTCAAACTTAAAACTTTGTTTATTTTTCTCATTTTTAAATAGATTTTATTTCTTGATGCAGTTAATAATTTTATGGAAAAACTGAAAAGATTGAATAGAGTGTTGCTGTCTCCTATGGTTATTATCTGGCTTGGTGTGGTATATTTGTCAGAATAAATAAACCAGTATTGATACATTACTGTTAACTAAATTCACGTTGGGATTTATTTCTTTCTGTTGTACAGCTATGTATGTTTTGTCAAATGTTGAATGCCAAATGTTTATAAACACAATATCATATAGAACACAGAACTTAACTGTAAGTTAATTAAAATCTGGAGACTACAAGGTTTTCCCAGAGAAAGATCTGCAAAGCCTTTACTCACCATTAAATGTTTTGTGATACAGAGACTAGATAGGAAAATAAGACTGCTTATAATTTAGAGAGGTTTATTCTTTAAAGAGATAGTATTAAAAAGTTATATTTTGAAGGTTTAAATTTATCAACTAAAAGTAGGCTTGAAGCAAATAACATTTACTGAACTCATTTTCTTCGAGTAAAAATCAACAGTCCTGGAATTGCCAGATTGATAGGAGACTATCTTTTCCAGTTTTTAGCCTGTAAAAAACCATTTTTAAACAATGGATGCTTGAAACACCTGTTACTTGCATTTCTTGTAATGCTAAAAATGAAACATCATTTACAAGAATTTTGTGGTGCTAGAGTTTGAGCCTAGGGCTTCATATATTGCAGCAAGTGCTCTGAGCTATATCCCAGCCTTCTTTTACTCTGTCTTTGAAGTAGGGTCTTGCTAAGTTCCTCAGGCTGGTCTTGAACTCGCTCTATAACCAAGCCAGGCCTTTAACTTACAATATTCCTGCCTCAGCCTCTCCCAAGAATTTTCATATTACATAATCTAGCTTTGTTATTTCAAATCTGGAATCTTTCATGCAGTAGGCATTGAAACAGCTAGAAAAACCAGGTGTTTCTCCACATATCCTCCAGAACTCAGCCCCAGATCTTTCCCCAGTACACACATGTACCCTAAGCTGATGTTAGAACATCCCCAGTTATCTAGAATGTGTGTTTTGAAATTTTAGCAACTTTAAATGTTTGGGAAGAGGGAGAAGAATGAAGGTATGGGGTGCCCTCTGCTGGTAATCTTATATAAAAATGAAACCTGATTAAGATTTCAGAAGCCTATTTAATATTGTCTACTAAATCAAAGTTATGTATTTCTCATTTAATAATGTCAAGGTGATTTAGGTTTTGGCATTATTTTGTTACATTCATTTTTAGCCTTATGGCTTAATGTTTTTATTGCTTGTTTTTAATGAAAACAAGTCTATCTCTCACAAACTCATGCTCCAGGGTAACACATTTTGGTGGATAAGAGCAAAGAAGGCTTTCCTATTTCATCTCAAATGACATGTTCTGGCTTTTCAAGTCAGCAGAAGCTTGACCTCTATTCAGCATTGACCTGATGGAAACTGTGCCTGAGCATTATGCCTCAGAGAGGAACACAGACTGTCTCAGTGAAAGCAACACTGGCTGATTTTAACAAATTACTTGTCTGTTGCTCTGCAGTTTCTCATTTATAAAAACTGAGTTAGAGGACTTCATACATCTTTTGGTTTTAGAATTCTGCAAACCTGTGCTTTCTGTCTTCCTTGAAAAAAGTTAACATATATGTCGTGAGAAAGCTGGAACTTAGTTATTATTTATTTATATTTTAGTAGGGTTGTTCCATCTTTGAGCAGCCCTAGCTGAGGACAGATGCAGACACCAGTTCCTTCAAGAGCCACCAAGCAGGACCCTGTATTCAGACTCATGGTGGGAAGGCCCCACCGCCATCTAGCCTGTAACAGACCCCAGCTCCTCCTCTGGGAACATCTACTATAAAGAGAGCAAAATGTTGTTATTTCTTTACATCAAGCTTAGAGAAAAATAGAAGTCACTTTACACTTGCTTGAGCAGGTGGGGATAAGAGATAAACAGGATGCTCTGCTGGTTTGAATAGCATTTCCCAGGCCTGCATTGTTAAGCAAAATCCTCAAGGGCAGCTAAACAAGGCACTTGGAGACTCTGGTCTAACACCTCCCCCAGGCATTTCCTGTAACTGACCAACAGACTTGTTCACAAATTCATTCTGCTTCTTCTTTCCTATAATCTTCTAAGAATGTAAGTTGTGATATGTAAGTTATGATTTATGACTTAACTTCCATCCTGTTTTTTTCTATGAACATCATGTGGTTATTTCCAATAAAAGCTGGCTCTCAGAACAGTACAATGCTACATCTTAAGAACCTGAACTCTGGGTGTAGACCTGGTGTGTACCAGCTTTTATTCTCTCTTTTTTTTTTTCTTTTTTTACCCAATAAAATTTTGCCTCACATTCCAGTGAGTCAATGGTCTTACTTGTGTGACACCTGAACCCATAACAATACTTCAGTCCTAGGGCTGATTTATACACTTATTGTTACATTGCTCTTCAACCTATACAGAGAATTTTCCCCTTGTGCTATGAAATTGCAATATAAAATGCTGCCCAACTCTCTCATGCAAGTTTTGATTCTACTCGTCCCTTTTAAGTCTATTATTACTCCCAAAATCCTCATGTCAGTAAAAACCACCACTATCTGTCTAGGTGACCTCCTAAATACCTGTGAATCAAGTTGGATTAGTGTGTATTCCCTTTCTCTCCATCTGATCTGCCAGCAAGTATTTTTCATTCTGTCATCTGTATTTCGATTATAAGAGAGGGAGGAGAGGGAAGGACTTAAGGGGATGGTATTTTATATATGAGATAGAAGAACAGATTGCAGACAGGCGAAAGGCCTAAGCAAGGGCAGGGGAAGAGAATATGTAAAAGAAGTGTGGGGGGAGGGTCAATCAAAATTCAAGATAATCTGAATAAAACTTATGTAAACCTACTTTTTTGAATAATGGCACACCCAGAAGCTATAGATTGTTACTAGAAAATTTTCAGTGCCAGGGATGGGATACTTTCCAGTGAGTTGTTGGCCAGGGAGGTCCCTGTTGCCTCCAAAACATTACAGGCTATTGCCAAGGCCCTTGGTTTCCCTTGAGAAATAGATTATAAGACTCTATTGCTGAAGACCTCACTTGCCTGAGTGGCAAGCTCACTGAGAAAGCAAGCTGGTACTGAGTCCCTGTAGACCAGCCAAATGAAAGCTGGAAAAAGCTGCACTGCATGCAGCTGTATGGGAGACAGAAGTCATCAGTGGTGCAAACATTGGACACTGGAAACCTCAAGTTTGGCCAGAGAGGCCAAATGACTGAACTGGTGCAATAGTGGCTTGTCTACTCTGGGGGAAACCAACTGCTCTCTAATTGGACTAAGGCCCATTCTATGGGAAGGAATGCATGCCTGCTACTGAAAAAACTAATCAAAAGTCTATGACAGGGGAGGTCATGAGCCTTAGGGGTATAAAGCCTGCTCTTGTCTGGCAAAATGTATATATTATTCCCACCAAACTGCCCTGAAAGCACTACATCTGTATTGTCATCTGTATTTGAAACTCACCACTCTCTGGTTTCTTTAGCCCATGTCTGAGCCACCTCATCTTCTGCATAAACTGCAGGAGAAGATGCTTTGTCTGGTCTCTGTGATCCCTGTTGCCACTCCTCCCACAATCCACCTTCCACCCTGCAGTAGCTGTGTTGCTTCCTTTAAAGGTGAACCAAATTTTGATCTCTAATGTTCAGTTTTATCTTGGCCTGACCATTCCTTTTCTGGAAGTATTTCCTATCCCATCTGTGGTAGTTTGAATCAGACATTCCACATAAACCTGTGTTCTAAATGCTTGGTCCATAGCTAGTAGCAATTTGGGAAGTGGACCCTTGCTAGGATAGGTGTATTGCTGGGAGGGGGCCTTAGGGTGTTTAGCCAGCTCCTCCTTGCAAGACCACAGCTCCCTCTCCTTATACTCTTTCCACCTTCTGAGGCAGAGGTGATACTCAGCCTCTGCTCATGCTATGCTTTCTTTCTGCCACAAAGAGTCTTCCACTTGAAACTGTAAGCCAAAAGAAAAAAAAACAACAAAAACAAATGAACAAAATCAAAAACTTTTCTTACAGCAGCTGCTTTTGGTCAGGTACTTTGTTCTAGCAAGAAGAAAGTTACTTCAACAGAAAATTGGTACCAGAGGAGTGGTGTCATTTCTTCTAAATACTAACTGTGTGGCTTTTGGCCTCTTGGAACTGATTTGTGGGAAGAATGTGGAAGAATTTGAAACCTTGGCATCAGGGAATACCTTGTAGTGCTATAAACAGAGTTTTATGGACCATTCTGGCCAGAGTTGACAGACCTAAATGCAGAAAGAATTGTATATTGTGTAGGCTTGGCTTATGAGGGGAAGAAAGATCTTTGCTTGGATTGGGCTAGAGGTAGTTTATATGAGGGGTTTGCTGGTTTCTGTCTGTGTCATCAGAATTTGTTCAGGGTTGTGTTTAGAATAAACAGATTGTTGTGAGCAGGTGGATAAGGCACAGAAAGAAATGAAAGTATCAGCTGCAATTGTTTTAGAGATTACCACCATTGAGAGTGGGCCAGCTGTTCTGCATTGGGAGAGCAGGAAAAATGTTAACTCATTTCAAAGTAGGTGGCCTGATCACAAAGACAGGCACATAGACCAATGGAACAGAATGGAGGACCCAGATGTTAATCAAGGCAGCTAAAGCCATCTGATTTTTTGACAAAAATGCCAAAAATATTCATTGGAGAAAAGACAGCCTCTTCAACAAGTGGTGCTGGGAAAACTGGATATCTATATGTAGAAGGATGAAAATAGATCTTGTCTCTCTCCATGCACAGGAGTCAAGTCCAAATGGATCAGGGACCTTAATAGCAGTCATGAAACTCTGAAATGTTTAGAGGAAAATGTAGGGGAAGCCCTTCAACATATTGGTATAGGCAATGACTTTCTGAATATAACCCCAATTGCTTAGGAAATAAAACCACTAATCAACCACTGGGATCTCATGAAATTACAAAGCTTTTGTACAGCAAAGTACAGTGTGAATAGAGCAAAGAGACAATCTACAGAATGGGAGAAAATCTTTGCCACCCACACATCTGACAAAGGATTAATATCCAGAATATACAAAGACTCAAAAAACAGAACAATAAGTCAAACAGCCCATTTAAAAAATGGGCTATAGAAGTAAATAGAGAGTTCTCAAAAGAAGAAATGCAGATGGCATATAAACATCTAAAAAAGTGTTCTACATCATTAGCCATCAGGGAAATGCAAATTAAAGCTACTTTGAGATTCCATCTCACTCCTGTCAGAATGGCTACCACCAAGAAAACAAATGACGATAAATGTTGCTGAGCATGCAGAAAAAGAGGAACCCTTCTACGCTGTTGATGGGAATGTAGTCTGGTACAGCCATTGTGGAAATCAATGTGGAGATCCTTGAGACAACTAAAAATAGATTTTACCATATGACCCAGCTATAGCCCTCCTAGGCATATATCCCAATGACTCTTCTTATTACCTTAGAGATACTTGCACAACCATGTTTATTGCTGTTCTATTCACAAAAGCCAGGAAATGGAACCAGCCTAGATGTCCCTCAACAGATGAATGGATAATAAAGATGTGGCACATTTTCACAATGGAGTTCTATTCAGTGGTAAAGAAAAATGAAATTATGAAATTTGCTGGGAAATGAATGGATCTGGAAAGGATTATACTAAATGAGGTACCCCAGGCCCAGAAGGCCAAACATCGCATGTTCTCTCTCATATATGGATCCTAGCTACAAATGTTTAAACTTGCGTGTGAGCTGGAACCAAAAAATCGGTAGCAGAGGCCAGTAATCTGGCAAAAGCCTATAAGGGAGGGAGGAAAAGGAAGGACTTTAGGTGATGGTATTGTATATATGTAAGTAGAAGAACAGATAACAGGGAGTGGAATGGCCTAAGTGAGGCCAGGGGAAGAGACTGAGCAAGAGAGGGTAGGAGGAGGGACAATCAAAATTCAAGATATTCTGAGTAAGACATAGGAAAGTCTACTTCTTTGGATAATGGCACATTCAGAAGCCATAGATTGCTGTGAGAAAATTTTCAGTGCCAGGAATGGGATACCTATCAGTGAGTTACTAGCCAGGGAGGTTCCTGCTGCCTCCAAAACATTAAAGGCTATTGCCAAGGCCCTTGATTTCCAATGAGTAACAGATGGTGAGACTCTATTGCTGAAGACTTCACATGTGTGGGTAGCAAGATCACTGAAAAATCAAAGCTGGTGCTGAGCTGAAAACCTCCTGTAGACCAGCCAACTGAAAGCTGGAAAAAGCTGCACTTCATGCTTCCCTATGGGATACAGAAGTCATCAGCAGTGAAAACAGTGGACAATGGAAGCCTCAAGTTTGGCCAGATAGGCCAAATTACTGAATGGGTGCAACAGTGCTATGTCTGCTCTGGGGGAAACCAACTGCTCTCTAATTGGACTGGACACCCCCTCTATGGGAGGGAATACATGCCTGGTACTGAAAAAACTAATCAAAAGTCTATTGCAGAGGAGGTCATGTGCCTTACGGGTATACAGCCTGCTCTTGTCTGGCTAAATGCATATATTATTCTCACCAAACTGCCCTGAAAGCACTACACTTAATGTTCATATTCATATTCATATATTATTGCTACTCTCATGATTGGTTAAAGAAGCTTCTCTTTTCTGATGGTGATGACCACTGGGATGAACCAAAGGGCAACATAGTGCTGAGAAGAAGAGACAGAGGAGTGCCCAACACTGAAGCATCTCTATCACACCCTCCATTGCTCAGGGTCCATTTTGGAAGAGGTGTGGAGAGAACGTAAGAGCCAAAGAAAGGGCACCACTCTTTTCAATGCAGTTGTTCAGACAGAAATTGGCCTTGATACCCATTATCATGCAGTGCCTAGCAATACCTTCACAAGACCATCATAATAGAAGAAAAAGATAATGTTATCAAAATAAGAGACTAATGGAGAGAGAGTGGATATGATGGAGACCAGTGTTGTGAAGGGGAAAATGGGAGAGGGAGGGAAATATCATTGTTTGTTGGGCATTGCTAAACACAAGCTGGAACTGTGAGGAAGCTGGCCTTGGGTATTGAACATGGCTGGGGGCCTTGGGCTGTGGAGGTTGCAGCAGGCCTTTTCATCAGCAACCCATTCTGGTGCCAGGGCTGGCTGCTCCCTCATTGTGAGGCCTTAGCATGCTTTACTCCTGCCCAGAGGCTCCTAGGGAAAGAGGACCGATGGGCCGCTCCCCCCCCTCCCCCCGCTCCCAGAGCACCTGGACATTCCTATAGCCCTAAGGTTTCGCTTTCCCCACAGTCCCATGACCTTGTGGCCATCTGCCCAAGAGATCCTTATATTGTAATAAGCAGTCTCCCTGCAGCTGCAGCCATCTAATATGTGACTCAGGTCACATAGCTTTTCCTGCCACTTCTGCTATCTCCCTTGCAACTTCTCCTTTGCAACTTCTGCTCTCAACACCAGCCAATTAGGGAGTGACTTATGAACCTATGTATCCAATCACCTTATGATCTGTGTGTGCCTTCTCAACCTTTCTCAAGTGTTTATAAACCCGCCCCCTTTTGAATAAATGAGTGCTGTCCATCAGACAGTCTCCCAGGTGGTTCATTGCCTGCTGCATTCACCTGCTCCAAGACCCTGCTCTCCTCAGCTCCTCCTGCACCTGGGATGTCAGTGGCCAATGGCCCCCAAGAGTAGCAGGGACCGTCAATTGTTTATTGTTTGTAAGTGTAGAAGTTGTCAATAAAATATTTTTTAAAAAGTAGGTGGCCTGAATGCTGAAGAAGCATCTTGTCAAAATTGGCTTTATAGCCCCTGAATTCACAAATCTGGTAGCCGCATGGTGCTATGGGAGCAAATGCAGATAGAGAGCGTTATTGGATTTTCAACACAGCTTGTTTTTTGAAAATGACCACGGGCAATGTAAGGCAGTGTTGTTGAAGTCCCTGAGTGAATCCCTGATGCACCCATCAGGAGGTACTGTTTGTTGCAGTGGAGACTCAAGGAGGTTTTTAGAATTGCCAGAATTATGACATGAATTCCGAGTAGACCTATAGGCTCAGGATTGAGGTTTTCCAGCACTGTAAGCAGCCCAGCTGGAGGAATAGGATTAGTACTCCAGAGACTTCCTCACTCGTTACAAATGTTGGACCTGGAGCTACAGTATTTGATGTTTGCCTTTTGTTTTAGGTCTTGAATTGGATCAATCTTGTTTTACCATGTCATCTTTTTCAATGTGAATGTTTATTCTGTGTCATTATGTGTTTTTGGTTTTACAGCTCCCAATTAAGAGACCTTGGAATATGGGGACATTTGAACAGTATTGGTATTGAAAAGACTGTAGGTCATTTAAAGTTGGAATGAATTCATTACATTTTGCATCATGGATGGTAATCAGTTTATGAGGGCAAGGGGCAGAATCTGGTGGCTTGAATTAAGTGTCTCCCATAAACTCATGTGTTTTGAATGCTTGTTTTCCTCCTGATAGCAACTTGGTAGGTGGAGCCTTGCTGGAGGTGGTGTGTTGCTAGGGATAGACCTGGAAGTTTATTATTCCTCCACTTGCCAGTGTTGGCTACCTCACTCTCTTGCTTCTGTTTTCCACCTGCTGAGGCAGAGGTGATGTCCAGCCTCTGCTCATGCTTTGCTTTTCTATGCCATCATGAAGATTCCTCTTGAGGCTGTAGTTAAAAATAAAAACCTTTCACCCACCAGCTGGTTTTGGTCAGGTACTTTGTCCTCACAATGAGAAGATAACTACAACATCATCTGTCTCTTTACTGGGCTACTGTTTGTTCATGTCCAGGTCTGATTATAACTATCAGTGATTCAAATTAGCTGTCTTTGATGAGACCTTGCATGTTCCTCCAACATCCCTTTGGTACTAGTATAACATATCACTGTTTCTTTCTTTTGTAGAGCTATTGTAAACCTGGTTACTTAGCTAACATGCTTAGTCAGATGTTGTTTCTTTTCCAGGGAGGGATCCCAGAGTGCAGAAGCCTTAGCTATTTACTCCCACTGGGTCCCAGTGACCTAAAAGAGTCACTTGCATAAAGTAAACATCTAATGGCATTATTGTTTAATGCAGAAAAACTAGATGCAATGGTAAACAGTGATTTAAGTTTTAATTATTACAATTCCTGGAAGGTGATTTGGAAATCAGTCACTGTGAAAATTTTGTTTATGTCTTTGGGTCTTTTCTAGGCGCAATGAAGCAGTGTCAGCTCATGTGACCCCTATCCAGGGAAACTTCCTGTGTTTCCCCCAGTATTCCTACTCAGTCTGGGTTATCTCTTCTCTGTGTTTCATAAGCCCTGTGTTTATTTTTTTAGATTATTTTTATTTATTTGTGAGGAGAATGAAATGTGCACACATGCACATGAGAGAAAGAGAGAGAGAGAGAGAGAGAGAGAGAGAGAGAGAGAGAGAGAGAATGCATATGAATGAGTGTGCCAGAATGAATTCCAGACACATGCTCCATTTTGTGCATCTGACTTTTATGTGGGTACTGGGGAATTGAACCTGGGCCACCAGGTTTCGCATGCAAGCAACTTTAACCACTCAGCAATCTCTCCAACACCCCCCCCATTTCTTATCTCTGACTTATTACATAGTATTGTCATAAACTTATTGTTGTGGCTTCTCTACTAGACTGAAATGTTCATTAGTAAAGGCTACTTCTTATTTGTTTATGAAGGTCTAGAGCAGTGTATAATACATATGATAGATAAAGGGTGCATTGATAAATATGGGAATTCTCTAAAAATCATAGTCATGATTTTTCATCAGGTACACTATAGCAGAATATTTAACTCTAGGATTGCAAAAATTCATATACAAGGCTACTGTGTAAAAGCCATGTCCTATGATACCTACCTGAAAAATAACTCTGAAAGTAGTATTCTTCACCATCATGTCATCATCTACCCCTGGCAAGCTCCCCATATTGCTTTGCTACACCTCCCACTCTTGTCTATGCTACTGTGATCTCCTGTGATCCATGTTGAGAAATTCATGCTGTTGCATTGCCCATGCCAAGACCTTATATGATATATTTTGTACCTTCCTAGACTCTGTGAAAGTGAAAGTATCATAATATACCATTCCTAATTTAGCATAACACAAATACATAATGTGAGTGCTCTTCTGTTCCATTTTTTTTGGTTTCAGTTGTCGTATAGACACATAATAAGAATTAGGTTGAATCTCATTGGCATAAGGATCACAAACCTCTAATCCTGTGAATCTTGGCTCACAGACCCAAATAATGGAGCTTGGAAGAGTAGGGCCATGATTGTCTGACTTTTCCTTGTCTTTTCTCTGTGTGTCCTTGACCATCCTCATAGTATAGGTATCAGTATGTCTTACATATTGACATACACACCTGGGGACATGAAACACCTGTTAATTGTGTTTATACAAAACATTCCAGTTATGTCAAAGCAGGAACTATCTCAGAAATGGTCTGTAGTGATGATTTAGAGATAATGAGTACACTGATTTCAGCATAGTTATAATTTATGCTATACTTACTGTAAAAGTGCCATTATCAATATTGTGAAAAAATACACAAAAATAAAGGAAGATAGAAGTAATGTCTAAATGGAAAATGATTTAGGACTAAATAGATTACCTTGCCCATTAGCATGAATACACTGGAATTGTTTTATTTATTTATTTATTTATTTATTTATTTATTTATTTATCTATTTGTTTATTTATTTATTTATTTTTCCTGTAAATTTAAATTTTCAACAAAGCTGGCTGTAAGTGCTTCTTCCGTATTGCTGCCATTGATGCACTAGAGGGCAGTAGAGGAAAAGGTTTCAGAGAAAAGTCAAAAATTACTCAAGACAGTGCTGCACACCTTCATAAATGGACTTGGGCCCTAATGTCAGATCCAATGGTGAAGCAAATTAAAATGCTAGTTTTCCTGGGCCCTCGTTTTGAGGATAAACGTAGAGGCATGTTAAGTTTAAGTATTCATTAGATAGGAGTTGATGATTGACTGAATTGGTTGTCTTTTCTTTCTATGTTGGCTAAAAGCATCCACCAGTAGTTATTTTGCTCCTTCTCCTCTCCCTTCTTTCAGTTTGTCCTGGAACTATCTTATGAAAAACAGTACTTTTTTGAAAAAAAAAATATTTATTTAAGCAAGAGAGAGAGAATGGGGGAGAATGGGAGCACCAGGGCCTCTAGCCACTGCAAACAAACTCCAGACACATATGCCTTCTTGGGCATCTGCCTTATGTGAGTTGTAGGGAATTGAACCTAGATCCTTAGGCTTTTCAGGCAAACACCTTAACTGCTAAGCCATGTCTCCAGCCCCAAACCACTTCTTTATTTATTGTCTAGGTCTAGCTCTCCTTCCATCCCTCCTTTTCTCCCCCTGTCCCTCCCTGCTCTCTTTTAGCTATAGAATAGTATTTAAAAATTTTGAAGTTGGAATTATGCTGTAGCACTTGTTTGAAATGAAAACAATTTCTGTATACCTACTATATTAGGTAATATAGCAGCAAGCCAATTTCATGGTTAAATCCTCCCCTTACTGATTTTATTGAAAATAAAGCTCTTCATTTAGCTAGCCATAAGAGTTGGCACCTGGGATGTGTATCCCCTGTTGTAGTCTTGCCAAGCCTTCTCACCTGTCCCTGCCCACTTATTCCCTGTCCATCTATCCTTCCTTCTATCCTCATTTTCTCTGAAAAGCACATTCACAATTTGAAAATTGTAGGGTGACTCCATTTCTTTAAAAAAAAATTAGTAGTAATGCCTATACTTAAATAATAGTAGTGACACATGGGGCTTAGCTAAAAGTCCCAGAAGGTGATGTTTGCCTTTAGTGTATCAGTGAATGCCTTTTCCATTCTTTTTTCCCTTTTTGGTACCCACAAAGCTAGTATCTCTCCTTCTCTCGCTCTCCTAAGTTTGTTCTCCAATGAAAGTATTCCAATCTATTACAAAGTACTCAAGTCACTTACATATTTGATGTTCTGCTCTATATGAAATTAATGTGCATTGAAATGATTTTGAAGTTTTGTTCTGAAGTTTATTCAATCAGGGATATTTTCATACAAACCCAAGGCCTTCACCTGGGATGATCTTAGGCACTGTGATAAAAACCAGATGGACCTAGCCCAATGACTGAGTAGTGCGGGAGCAACATAGACTCTTTTAGAAAGACCCACCTATTTTGCAGCACCTTCCTTCAGAACCCATTATGTCACTTGATTACTAAAATGTGTCCAGGAATAAACGACCAGTCATGCTCTGACCTCAGGGATCATTCTGGTTAGACAAGTATCTTTAACCAGGGGTCAATGCTTCAAAGGCAGTGTTTTAGGCATGGGAGACCCCCTGAGATAGTGTTCTGCATTGTGTCTCAGGCTGATCCTGAGCTCTGTTCTTCTCTGTGGAACCTCAGGCTGATCCTGAGCATCCACCCTTCCTGGTGGAACATCATCAGGCTCAGCCCCTGGGTTTGGTATGTCTCTCCAGAAGGTCATAGAAGTGAGTGAGACTGGTTAAAAATGACCTTGTCTTTCTTCTCTCACTCTGAGACCCTTGCCCAGTTCTGCCTCAGATATGGGTCTGAATCTACTTAACAACATAAAGTTGGCTCATAACAAGAGAAGCCACTAAAACTCTTCCTTCATCTTCCTGGGGAGTGAAGCAAATCACAGGTGTGGGCTGTGAAAGTGAGGACTTCCTGCCTCTTGCCTATAGCTCTAGGAGGAGGATAAACTGACAGGCAACAATGGTAGGCCTCCCGGGGGGCCACAGTTGCCACCCTGAAGCCAATTGTGAGATGCAAAGTGCAGCCTTTTCCCTTCAACTGTGGAACCATCAGCATTTCATTTCATTCTGAAATGGATGCAGCTACTTGTTCATTAAATATTCACGTTCCATGAAGTATGGATTAGCCATGGGCTGTGCTGGAGAACAGTGAGTTACAGTCTAAATTATTTGAGTTGGCTTTATGATCTGGAAAGTGAATGTATGTATTCCAAATACTCTTTCTAAGGTGTTTTAAATCATTTCATTGTAATATGCAACACATTCTCACATTGCAATGCTGAAAAAGAGCAAGTCTATTCACTGTAGAAATGAGCCAATGATTATCGCAGTCAGTCTACAGGACGGTCCTGTGGTTATCCCATTGTGTGTTGCCTGCTCTGGTTTGATTCTTCTGCTGACACGATGACTGCTTAAAGTATGGGTGGCTTGATACGTTGTTACACAAGCAGGCTTGAGTTTGTTCCAGATATAAGTAAACCAATTGTGGTTTCTGTGTAGAAATGATACTTGGAGATTTGAATATATGTGCCTTTCAAATGAGAAAATTGTGGCCTGCTAAGAGAAAATAAGTGATAATTCATGTAACCATGAAATGTGATTAAAGCTAGCACTGTGAGTTAATTTAAAACGAGACTCAATGTAATCGTTATTTTATTTTTATGACCTCATAGAGGAAAATATTTTCTTTGCTAGATTTGCGGTTTTATTGGCTATGTCTATGTTTATAAAAATGTAAAACGTAGTGGAAAGAGCCTTATTTTTTCCTCCTAACAAACTAAAACTGAAATTTAAAATGTACCACTAGATTAAACATGATGTCTGCATTATGGAGTCACACCAAATCATGAACTTTTATTATCCTAGTGAATTTCTTTTATTCCTGAATAACATATAGAAAGTACTTAATTACACATAGGATACGTATTCTCTTAGATAGACTTAGTTTCTTAATATTTAACATTTTTTAGATAGTCTATCCTTTTTTTTTTTACCTCTAATTATCTATTTTCAGTTAGGGTGAGATATAAAATTACTGCAAAAATATTAATAGAAAACATAAAATATTATTAGAAAATATTTCCAATTTAAAATTTTAATGAGCTAGCTCTACATTTAGCCTGCATTCTTACTTGGACAGAATTGCACCTGCTGGTCTCTTTTGGTAGAAAGTAAACTCCCAGAAGGCATATATTGCACTAAATTTGCCTTTTGTATAAGCTTCTTATATGCATGCAGTTAATGTTTAAAAAAATACATAAAAACCCAGCTTCGTGGTGCACAATTATAGTCCCAGCAGTCAAGAAGCAGAGAGGAAGAGCTTAAGTTCCAGCTACATACTGAAACCCTGTCTCAAAACATAAACCCAAACTGTTATAAAATGTAAGATAACCATCCCCGAAAGCAAAACTAGAAAATGTTCCCTTCTATTTCAACCTATCCTAGGTTGAAAATTTCTGTCAATAAACAACAAAAAATTGAAGGCAGCCAAGCTAAATCATGAAAACTAGATTTCTTTAGCTGTCTCATATTCAATATAAATTTATGTGTTGATCAAATTATAGTTAAAGGAGATTTTTAAGATGCATTTTGCTTATCTGTTTCCTGGGATCATTAAAATTTTGGATGTCTGTAGTTTACAATGGTGATTACTTATTGTCGTAGTTTGAATGTGTTTCCCTCACAGCCTCAGATGTTTTATTATTATTGTTTTATTAACATTGAGCATGTAACATGGGGGCCGATCTTTGAGTCTAGCCCTAAGTAGTGTGTTTGGGGGTGGATCTTAGTTCAGCCCTAAGGTGTATGGAGAGTAGTTCTGGAGCTCTGGTGGTTCATGCTTTTTGGTGTTTGTGGCTGTTTGATGGTGTCTCTCTGCTATTGAATCTATGGAAATGAGCCACCTTCTACTAAAGTGTTGGTCTTTTTACTTTAATGTAGTATGCCTCACCAGGTAGCAACCTCAATATCTTCACCAGCTCAATTTTCCCTTTTATTACTGGTCAGATACTGCAGGTCCACCTCAGAAGGTTTTCTAAGTTTAGCTTCTGTAGCAGACAGCTTCAGGTTCACTGAGATGAACTTCCAGACCAGGCACAGTTATGGAGGAAGGGATATTATTTATTGAAGCTTACAGATCCAGGGGACATTCCATAAAGGCAGGAGAAGCAGCCTGCTTTCACAGGGCCAAGCAGAGAGAGAGAGAGAAACCAACCAGCCACCACAGCACACAGAGCAAAACTACAGCCAAAAGGTCACACAGCACACTTCAGGAACTCCTGCTAGGCACATTTGCATATCTTTACAATGGAATCTCAAACCCACACCTTAAGACCTGCCCCCAGTGACATTGCCTCTAGCAAGGTGACTGCAGATGCAAACTTTAACTAGTAAAACACTGAATATATTGGGGGACATATATTCAAACTACCACAGCTTCCTATCCATCATGACTACCATTGCATTAACACCCTTCTTCATCATGTTCTCTCAGCTTGACTGAACATCCTTGCTTCTAATCTTTTTATTTTTACTAGATGTTTTGCATTACATATTATTAGTGACTTTACATACTTCCAAAAGTCTCTTATAGAAAAGCTGGTAATGTACTGCTATTACCTGAAAATTTCCATTGACTTCTTTTTCTATAGGGAGTGCCAAGTAAGAACTTTTGCATTGTCTGTCTGCCTCACTCATTCCACTACTATTTGCAATATTGCTCAGACACATAACCCCTGTCTTCATCCCAAGTGTCTCTGAGATGGACAAAGGTGCTACAAGAGATGGAGTAGAGCATGTCTACCAGTTTGCCTGTTTGCTCCTCCATTCTAAACAGAGACAAGGTACATAATTTATAAAGACAGTAACATAAACGTGTAAAGGAAACTAGAAAAAAACAAAATAAAATGCATAGCATACTGAACTTTGAGATATTAATGGTATATCTTCAGATGGTTATAGACCAGTGTGCAGTTTCCATCAGCCCCAAGAAGTATTGGAGTTTGATCTGTCTTTTGAGATGAGGATTTTATATAATGTCTATAGGGGGGTTGAAGGAGAAACAGGAAATAAATGGCTTATTTCATGTTAACCTCTCTCTCTTCCATTTTGGCACCCTGATTGATCTGTGATGTTTTGATTTGAATAGGAATATGTCAGTTTCTCCCCCTCCCAGCCTGGCTGGTAGAGGGGAGGGATCTCTTTACCTGTCTAGGTATTTTTCTGTTTATTCCTTGCTTGGATTCTGTTTTCAGATGCCTTTTCCTCTTTATTATATGTAGGATTTTCCTCTAATCTGGGAGTCTTCAACGTGTGTAATAACTCTCTTGACTTCTTTTACTATTCATTGTCCAAATGTCTGAATTTCCTGGTCTCTGCCTTTGTGCTTTCTCTCTCTGCAATCCTTCCATAAACCCTGGGTCCTTTACTGCTGAATCTCTTCACTCTTCTATGTGGAGATGCAGGGCTAGCAAGTCTATGCTTTGCTCCCATGTAAGTGATGAGTGTCTGTGTATAACTTTTCTGGCTTTTCCATAGAAAAAAATTCCCTAAATAAACCTAATAATTCATACCTTCTTCCTCAGTAAATTCAATGATTTATAATTTATCCATCTCAGTCTGTTTTTTCAACTCTTCATTAAAATAGACAAGTGCCCAAAAGTTGAGTTTCATAGACCCTCCCTGAAATCCAAAATTCTGTATCAGAGATAAGGCTATACTCTAGGTCCTCAAAGTGAAATATAACCAAAGCCCCTGGATGTGAGTAGGCTGAGTAAATAGTCTTGCACATGAATGGGGAATTCAAGCCAAACTCTGCTTATGGGGAGCATGACATCTCCTATTTATTTATTTATTTATTTATTTATTTATTTATTTATTTATTTATTTATTTTTGAGAGAGACACAGAGAGAGACAGACAGAGAGAGGGGGAGACAGATAGAGAATGGGCGTGCCAGCAGTCTCTCAGGTACTGTGAACGAAATCCAGATGCCCCTTGTGGGCAAGTGTGGCATTGTGCCCTTGTGTCACTTTGCATCTGGCTAAACGTGGGACCTGGAGATTGGAACTGGGTTCTTAGGCTTAGCAGGTAGGCGCCTTAACCACTAAGCCATCTCTCCAGCCCATGTCATCTCCTTTGAACCATGGTATGGAAAAAGTTACTAGCATCAAGGAAATAAATGCTCAAATTTGTATACTATACAACTATTGAACGTAATCTTTAATTTTCTCCTCAGTGAGTAACTCATAAGCTGAGAAATTAACCTTAAGTACTTGATTAGTGAAATGAGTACAACTCATATACCAGGGAAAGGCATAAGTGTCCCAAGAGGCACATCTTCCTCACCAGATCTCAGCAGGACTCCAATAGAAAATGATTCACATGCTAGGGAAGCTCAGAACCAAAATTAAAAGGAAAATGAAACACAGAGGGAATTCACAACCAATGAAGTAGAAGTTCAGAGTAATTTGAATACAATTTTAAAGTAACTTGCTTAAATTATTCAAAATGCTAGAAGTGGAACTGAAAGAATAGGAAAGAATAAGCATTAGGAAATCAATGTTACATGTAGGTTAGGAAGAGAACTCAAATGGATTGGAAACTTTGGGCTCTGGGAGGGAAGGTCCCTTGAGTGAATAGAACCTAAGTGTGTTCAAACAAATGTGACTAGAGAACTGAAGAAAATCCCAAAAACAACAAAAACAAAGAAGCAAAAGTCATTCTTCCCAGGAAGACAAAGAACAAAGCACTCCAAAGCCAAAGCCTTCCATTTGGTCAGAGCAGGAAGAGCCCACTGAGTTACCTCTGCCTGAATACCTGCTACCTTCTCTGAAGATCTCACAGGCTCCAGGGCCTGCTCTTTCCACTAAAATCAAATCACAATGTAGAAGAACTCAATCAGTGAAGATTTATAGACTAGTGGTTCTCCACGCAGACAAATACTGACCTAAATGGGACATTGGGCAATGTCTAGAGACATGTTTAATTGTAAGGACTGGCATATGGTGGGCAGCAGCTGCAGATGTTACCAAACATGCTATAGTGTGCAACACAGCCAGTCTACAATGTCAATAGCACCAATGTCCAGAAATCCTAGAACTGGAGAGGTGGATTAGCAGTCAAGGCACCTGCCTGAAAAGTCAAAGGACACAGGTTCGATTCCTGGGACCCATGTTAGCCAGATGCACAAGATGGCACATGAATCTGGAGTTAGTTTGCAGTGGCTGGAGGGCCCTGGTGCACCTATTCTTTCTCTCTTTCTTTCTATCTCTCAAATACATAAATAATCTTATTACAGCCCAAATTAAAAAAAAAAGTTTTAGTGTTGCACTAGGCTTTCATGCTTTGTTTTTCTGATATTTTCTTGGATCTACATTATAGTTTCCATCATATATATCTGACAAATTCCTCCACTTGGATGGCCCCTCTTCAGTGCAGAAGCTATAGGGCGGTTAATATATGCAGGAGGAAAAAAGATTTGATTGGTGTGAAGCTGGCAGACAAGTGATTGTAACCAGTTCTCATCACATTTGGTGGGGAGATGAAAGATTCCAAACTCTTTGGGATGTGAATAACACTTAGTTTTAGAAAATAAAATTAAATGAAGGAGGATGGGAATGTAGTTCAGGGTAAATGCATGCATAAGACCCTAGATTTGATGTCTAGAATAGAAAAATATTGTTTGGAGATCTAAGTGTAATAATATTTAGAAAATGGGAGAAAGTATAGAGAAGGAGTTAATGTAGGCAAGTTAAATTCCTATGAGTCAAGTTGACTGATTAAACAATACCCAGATTCTAGTAAGGCAAATTTCTGGATGTGACTCTTAGTCTACTTCTGAAACAGAATCATCTTTTAGAAATTATATCTGAAAGTTTTAATGGATATGTAATATTTGTGCATATTTATGGGGTGTAGTGTTATGTTTTGATACTCATATGCATTATACCAAGGCTTCTTAAACTTTTTCCACTTATGATCTCTTTACACTCAAGAAGTTTTTATGCAACTCTTGGTATATAAGTATACAAATCAAACATTTAATAATAATAAATCATAAGGAAATTTATTTTAAAACAATTCTATGGCACACATATGTTTTTTGCACTTAATAAAATGGAAACGAATTTGCATTCCAATGAGGCATGAATATACTTGTTTATTTTTACTTAAAGAATTAAATGTTGGCTAAACGTTTTGATACCCAGGTTGTAGAACATCTTCAACATTTTTCAGTGTTATTGATATTTTAATTTTATAATTGTCAATACTGAGAACTCTACTTTGTGGAAATATATACTATAAAATGGCAGAAATATGTTTAGGGCCATTTCAGAAATGGCTGGAAATTCTGCCATAATTGCAAGCCAAAATTCATTCACTCATTTACAAAACTCAGGTCAGCAATGCCAACAATAATGCTTAAAATCAAACAGTCTAACATAATACAATCCAAAGATACACTAATTTGATTCTTGCATACTGAGGAATGGTGGTAGAAAAATGTTACGTCTTTGTTTTCCACAATTAAGCCATTATGTTCCCAATACCTGATATCAAATTATATTACAGAGCTACAATGTGAAAACCACCATGGTACTGGTACACAAATATGTAGAGCAATAGGAAAGGATAGAGGACCCAGAAATAAATCATACAGTTACAGCCCATAGTTTTTGACAATAGCTTCACAACACACACTGGAAAAAAAAGACATCTGTTCAACAAATGGTGCTGAAAAAAACCAGAATACACCTGTACAAGAATGCCATTTGATCTACATTGCATACACAAAAAAAATCAATTCAAAATTATCATTGACCTTTATTTAAAACTAGAGCGATTCTCACTAGTTATGAGTGTTTCTTGTACAAGCAGAGACCTTAGAATTCTAAAGGGAAGCAGAGACCCGAGAATCTCTGGCACTCACAAAAAAAAGGGCAAGCTCTAGGATCAGTAAGAGACTCAGGCTCAAAATAAGAAGGGCACAAGAGCAATGGAGCAGACAACTGAAGTTCCACTATAGCCACTGCAAACAAGTAGAACCTGACACAGGCAAGTACATGGGATGGGTATGTACATGTGAACACACTACACACACACACACACACACACACACACACACACGAACACACAAGAAAAAAGTTCTTGATGGTTGAATAGATGGCTCAGTGGTTAAAGGTGCTTGCTCATAAAGCCTGCTGACATGGTTTTGATTCCCCAGCATGCACATCTGTGTTCATTGTTTCTCTACTCATAATTCTAAGGGAATGGAATCGGTCCAAGTGACCATCAACTGAGGAATAGACAATTAATGTATGCTAAATATACACTGTGAAATTTTATTGAGCTGTGGAGATAAATGAAGTTATGAAATTTTCAGGAAATTAGATGAAACTGGAAAATATTTCAAGAAAGGTAACTCACACAGAAAGTCAAAAATCATATATTCTCTCTCATGTGGATCCTAAATTAATGTGTTGACCAAGGGGAAGGCAAAAAGACACACATGTCATGAAAGCAGAAAGGAGACTATGGTTGAGGGAAGATGCGAGGGGAGGGAAAATGAGCACGGAAAAGGAAGAAGGGAAACAACACAAACAAATTTTGCTTGAAAAATACCACAGTGAAACCTAATTATTTATGTGTTGATAAAAATGAAAAAGTCATGTTTTTATAAGAACAGAAAACTTTGAGTATCTAGTAAAAACATTGCAATTTATAATATGCAATAGCCTTGAGTCTGAGCTGAGGTGCTTCAGGCAATGAGTGTCATGCACGTCATGAAGTCATGCATAGTCCTAGTGTGTTTACAACCAGGCTATAGTGAAGTTGTACAATGAAATATGGGTGAGCCCTATGAGAAACACCTCAAATTTATTACAGACTTGATTTTGAATGAAATCTTGGTCATGCAAAATTCTGAAACCTTTTTCTGTTGCCAAATTTTGTGACTTTTGCATTCTGTTACATGACCCCATGTTTGGCTGCCACTCATAGTTTATGGAGCTGAGTGTTAGCTAATGACCAAATATGGTAGTTTGTATGTATGTCAAGATAGACTCAGGTGTTTTATTAAAGCTTGTGACTTGTCTCTCCAGTGGTTTGGCTGGAAGAGGTGTGTCACTGGGGGCAAATCTGAATTTCAGCCTAAAGGTGTGTAGAGAGGTTTTGAGCTCTGGCTGTGTTTGCTTGTGGTGCTGGCTATTTGGTTGTGTCTCTGTGCTTGGATTTATGAATGAACACCAGCTTCTTCCACCAATTGATGGAACTTCCCCTGGATCTGTAAGCTTGAAATAAATACCTTCCTCCCATAAACTGTCTTGTTTGGATGTTCATCCCAGTAACATGGAGCTGACTACAACATCAAACCAGGGAAGCTAGGATATTTATTACCTTAAACTTTTATCATTTCCTTCTATTAAGATATTTCAAGTTTCTCTTTTCTAGCTCTTTGGAGTATACAACACATTATTGTTTTTTGATCTACTTTCTTTCTTTCTTTCTTTCTTTCTTTCTTTCTTTCTTTCTTTCTTTCTTTCTTTCTTTCTTTCTTTCTTTTCCAAATCATCTATGGACATCAGAACTTCAAGATTTTTGGCCTTTGCATCCCACATTTTGTATCAATTTCTCCCTAATTTCTTAGGCTTTTGGTCTGGATTCTCTGGTTCTAAGGTCTTTGGGGATGGATACTACTATCATCTTTGGTTCTCCAGCTGGCAGATAGCTGATCCTCCACAGGAATTCTCTGCTTTTATATTCATTTGAACAAATTCCCCTAACAAATCTCCTCTAATATATTTATTGGTTCTGTCCTTGTGGAAAACCCTCACTAAATCTGTTGCTTCTCTCATTTTAAGGTACAGATATTGATCAATATAATTCAAATTTGATAAGAAAATGGTTAGTAATGGATAAGTAAATGGTAAATAGATTAAACATATTACATGAGTTTGTTATACTGATCAGCTGGCAGTAAAAGCAAAATGTATTGTAACAATGGGACCTTTTGAAATTAACTATATGCATACGTTACTTGTAAATTTGTTGTAAAGCAATTTTAATACCCATGGAATCATCTTTCTGGAAGGTATTTTGGCAGTATGTATTGAAAGACTTAAAACATTTCAAATTACTTGGCTTTGAAGTGTTTATCCTTAGGAAATAATTATAGATATAAAATGAGATTTATATTCAAGAATATTCATTGATGGTATCTTTAATCTAATACTTTAAAATTATAATATTTAAAATGTCACAATAGAGATTAGTCAAATAAACTATGGAACATTATTCAAAGACATAGAAGATACCATTAAAATTCATGGTATCATTCAGATGCATGACAAAAATAATCACTATAGAGTAATGCATTTAGGGAAAGCTATTTAAAGAGTATCTTTTCAATTATGGTAAGTATATATGATTATCAATGAGGCATTTCTGTATCCTTTTCACACCCAAATATTTTGCCCTAAGAGTAGAATAAGCTTAGGAATCTGATTCCCTGCTAGTCATTTTCCTTTGAGGCATTAACCTGAAGACCATGTTGATACTTATAAAAAATCTTCACAGAATAATGAAAGTGAAGGAAATCACATTATCAAAAAATATGGATTTTGAAGATAAATCTATGAAGAAAATGAGCCTCTTGCTTAAATATAATAAAGTACATTAAACTATGTTGAAAATATAGGTGATCTGTAAAACAAATAAATAAAAATTGTTAGTAGGATATGTTTCTGGATATGGGGGTGGCAAGTTCTTCTGAACCTTCATTGAAAAGATAGGTACTATCTTCATGACAGCATATGATTTATTTTTACTACCCCTCCCCCCACTAAAAAGCCAGTTGTTCACTTTCTGGTAAGCCAACCCTCATTTTCCTATAGAAAGGTACTCTGTACATTACACTTAGACCATGTGGCTTATTGACCCATGTTAGTCAAGTGTCCCAGGGTAGATGGAGCTTATGACCCAACAACACACAGCATCTCCTTGGGCAACAGGATTGATCATGGGATAGGAATATGATCATGGCCAAAGTCACAGATTTCTGCAAAACAAACTGTTTTGCCATGGGACATGAAGAGGGGAGGAAGTGAGTCAACTATTTCTGTCTTTATCTCACAATGTACAACTAGAGAAACAATTGGAAACATAAGTTTAGTTCAAGGAAAACAGAGCACTGGGCCTTGTTTGCCCTGTACTGCTCTGTACTCCACAACCATATTGACCAAACATTCCTTACATTGCAAAACTATTTGGGCTATGATGTTCCCTCTTTCACAACCAATATAATCCTGATATGTTTTATAAATTTGTGGTTGTATTTTAGTCATATATTTGATCATAGTTTATTTTGATCCTTTAGCCACAAATCTCTGAAAGGAATCATAGAAATTGATCTTATGGAAAGATTTAATTTTTCCTTCAGTTTTTATTAAAGTTAAGATATTCATTCATTCTCATTAAGTGAACTACATAAACTTACATTGATTCATTATATGTCTGAAATTCTCTCAACATATGTCTCAACTGAAAAAAGTAAACATAATAAAAAAGTAGTTTTTCTCTCAGGTCTTCACTATTAAGGCAGTAGAATGATGTAGTTTTTCAATTAATTCAGATAGGAAAATGGTTAAAAGTAATTTTGAACAAAAGTGTTTATCACTCACCTATCTACAACAAAAATGGCAAAATAAACCAAGGAGAGCTCTAAGACTATCACATCAAACACTGACTTCCAATAATCTTTTACAGCAAACTGTACCTTTCCACTTGGGCCCATAATATGAGTGGAGGGCAAGGCTCCTAGTTTAGCCAATGCAAGTCTGTAAATATTGTGTTAAAACACAGTGAACAAGTACATTGGGCACTACAAGCAATTTTTCTTCTTAGCACCACTTTTGAGGCCTCTGTCTCTTAGTGGTATATGAGGTTAAGTAATTAGAGAAAAGCATGAGTACCTCTGCTCAAAGCATTGATTAGTTAGCCAGCACTTACCTAGTTTTAAGAATCCCAGAGGGCAATTTTCTAATGCCCATTGGAAGGAGTTTTACTTTTTACATTTTTAATGAAAGAGATTTCAATCCCCTGGGCATTTTATCTGCTTGCTGTTAAGCAAAGATAATCAGTATTTTACAGTGTTTCTTGGTAAAGGTCATATGGTCTGCTTTGTACCTTTCTGAATTTTCCCAGGGCAACTCAGATCTTTTGAAATTAATGAGCATTTCCCCCATTGGAGTGGTAAATGAGAGTACAGAGGGATGAAATATGACTACTGAGTTTATCTTCACTGAGCTAAGATGGAATCTGAATCTGTTTGAAAATACTCTCTTAGGACCCAGTGATTTTTCTTTTCATGTTCAAACATTATAGCTTGGGTGTTGACCCCTTGAGATGATAGGAAAGCAAAGACAGACATGTAGGTGATTTCCAGTTTCTTCAGTGAGAATTGTACACAATACCACCACAGTACTGTTGCTGCTGGAACTCTCTATTTTGTTCACTTTTAACTATGCTATATATATGATAATGCTAATTAGCAAGTTCTCCTTTCAAAACAATCTGGGACCTGACATTTATGCATAAATAAAAAAGCAAGCCATAATGGGCTCAGAGCCCAGAAAAATTAATCGCTTATAAACAACTAAAGAGAGATTACACCACACACACATACACACACACGGACACACAGTATGAAACAACTAAGTTAATGTGTGGACTATGGAGCAATAAAAAAAAAAAGTCATTTGACCCTACAGAGTTTTAGCCATTTACGACACCGTAAGGCAACTGGTTGTCTAGATAATACCCAGTACAGGATCACAATAACCACTTTGAGTCCTAGGTATTGCAATATTGATGATAACTATAAGCATTAGATTTTCTTATTTTGTATTTCCAAACCACTCATCTTCTCCCAAGTTATTCCTATCACGACTTTCTGTTCCTACTGGTATCATCCTGTGTTCTTCAGTCAGACCATTCCACATGTACAGTGACCCTAGACGGAAATCCCAAACATTCTGAATGATGTCAATGATTTAATTTAAATTTAAATTTAAGTGTAAAATACAAAACATTTGAACTGATTACAGAATCAGACCCTTTGAACACGATTACCAAAATTTTAAAGCCAAAAAGATGTGGATAAGAGTAGATGGGCCTTTTGATTCTCTAGACACTGAGTATTTTTGGCACTTCACCTATGTGCCCATGCATGCTCATGGCATAGCATCCAGAGTCAGTGCTACTGAGAATTGCAAGAGATGTCTTTGGTGTTCATGAAGAACAGGTCACAGGTTAGAATTTGTTTTGTCTTGAACTCAGCTTCTCAAGCAGTGGAACATGAAGAATGTATGCTCTTAAACATGAAAGGAAAAATGTTATGAAAAATAATAGAAACAAATATGAATTTGCTTTGAAGATCTAATAGACTTGTGCGATGAGACCTTTTCTAAATAGTGAGTCAGAAATATACATATATAAATCTTGCTTATCTGTCAGATTTGATATGCAAATGGAAAGGAGAAACACTATGATAAAACATTAACTTTTTTTGATTTTTTTCTATGACCCATTTATTGTTTAAAAGTATGTTGTTTTCATTGTCAAGCTCCCACTAACCTTAGACTATAAATGAGTCTACACCCTTTTAATTCTCTCTAAATTAATAATGGTTATTCCATTTAACTGGTGCTGACTTCATTCTCCGTTGGAGAATCTGCTTCTCTTTTTCAGACAGAAGCTGGACCTGAGGAGATAAATGACCCAGTGCACTCCACCCCAGCCTCAGCTGAAACCACAGAGGAATTGGGGAAATGAGCAAGAGTGTTGCTTTCTTCATGAATCTGATATCAGCACAAGGGTGAAGGAGATAGACACTGAGACACTCAACACCTACCAAATCAGAGATCCAGAGGCTCATATGTGCCCATCACTGAAGTAGACTTAAAATGCTCCCAGCATGGCTCAGGGAATTTTGCAGAAGAGGGGGTGGAAAGATTGTTAGAGCCACAAGCTGGGACATTTTGCACAGAGACATTGCCTCTCCCCCACATAATGCATGACTCATAATCCCTATGGGGTTGACCTATATCCCCAAATGAGAAAGGCATCTTCAGAAAAGAGGCAGGGAGGAGGGAAAGGATGGTAGCAACATGTGTTGTTTACATACTAAATATGTCCATATCTAATAAAAAATAAAAAAACATTAACATTTGCTCTAATAACTACTTCTAATGGGAGAGTTTCAATGTCTACTTCGAATGGTAAGAATTCTGATATTGACAGTTGGGGGTCCAGCATTAATGCTTCCCTTTCTGATAGGTGACTTTCTCTACCATGCACTCCTTAGAAATTGTAATAACTGTAATCACTGAAAAAAAATCTCAAGTCATCTTGCAAAAAATGACAACCATTCATAATTGTGTATTTGTTAGATGTGCTTTTAATTTGAGAAGCAGTATTGGTATAGCTAAGGAACAATCACAAATCAAGTCTGCTTGATATATTAATTTTACATTTTTAAATTTAATATATATGGTCATTAACCCTCAGTATATCTGAGAGTTTGGTTCTGTGACCTGTGTAAACCCCCAATATGTGAATACTCAAGTCCCTATGAAACATTTGAATAGAATCTACATACATTTGCTCACATACTGTAGATGATTATAAAACCAAATACAATGCAAATGCTATGTAAAAAGTTGTTATACTGCATTGCTTAGGAAATGATAAAAAGAAAAAATTTTCTCTTAAATGTTCAGTAAAGATGCAGTTTACCCAAGGCAGGTCCAATCTCATATTGGCTGAGTCAGTGGATACAGGACCCATGAATACAAAGGGTCAACTATGGTATGTTATAAACTCTGCTCACAAGATAACAGATATAATTGTACTAAGCCTCAAATTACCACCATCTTCCAGATGTTGATGGTCTGTCAAGAAGAATACCCATTAGACATGTTACAAATGTGAAAAGTATTAGAGTAGAAGGTCAGTGTAGCTAAAAGAGCAGATATATAAAGAAATTCAGGGCTGGAAAGATGGCTTAGGAGTTGAGACACTAGCTGGAGAAGTTAAAGATCAATTCCTGGGTTCAATTCCCCAGTACCCATGTAAGCCAGATGCACAAAGTGGTGCATATGACTGGAGTTTGTTTGTGAGGGTTGGAGGCGCTGACACATCCATTCTCTCTCTCTATCTGTTTCTCTCTCAAATAAATAAATTAGTAATAATAAAAGAAAAAACTTCAGAGAAGACTCATTAAGGCAAGAACATCTACATAAAAGCTTATAAAAGAAGTGTCCTCGATCAATAATCCAACAAGAGAAAGTCTTTGGAAATGGGAGAGCTTATTTGAGGTATAGGAAACATAGCTTTATGCATAGTTAGAATAACTTCCTAAAAGAACCTAGTTCTAGGGGCTGGGGAGATGACTCCCTGGATAAAGCTCATGGCATGCAAGCATGAAGATTGGAATTTGACTCCCCTAACATCCACATAATTTGAGGTGGGTATACACTCCACCTTTATTCCCAGAGTTCAGGAGGCAGAGATAGGGGATCACTAGGGTAAGCTGACTAGCTAGACTAGCTGAATTTGCAAACTCTGGGTTCACGTGAGACCTGTCTTAATAAATAAGGTGGAGAGTGATTGAAGAAGACACCTAATATTGGTCTGGCTTCTGCTCATGCACAAGTGCACACACACACTCTTACATACACGCAAAATATATACACACATGCACATTATATATATATATATATATAATAAAATAAAAACATGAAAAGGACCTACTTCTAGTTCCAACTCTGTAACAAATAACTTCTCTGTATTTCACTGTGTCCACTAGTAGAATGAGGCCTAACCTGCTTTTTGCTGACCCTTAAGTCAAATGTAAATAAGTCAGAAACTGAACTGAAATGACCAATGCAATCAGGGGGGTCATAAATAAACCATGAGGACAACCACTCACTAGTGAATTTTTTGTTTCATCTTTAATCTGTGTGTATGTGTGTGGTTGTATGTGTGCATTTTATATTTGCGATGATGAAGATAACTTACTATGCTGGTACAAAGTATAGTGAAAAGTGTCTAGTATTTCCTTCCATTGGTCCACCCACAGGTGCCATTGTAATTGCTGAGATTATTGGTCTATGGCTTTTAATGATGCATTTAAAATATTCATTCCATTTACTGATGGAATAAGATAATTTACTTTTACAAATGTGGGTCAGTGTCACAATGACTCCCAAGCTACCATTTACTTAAAACACATCAATCCAATTATTATATTCTTCCTCCCACATGAGCAAAAAAAAAAAAAAAAATCCTGACTGTTTAAATACTACCTGAACAGAACAAAACACGTGCAGAAGCTAAAATATATTTTCACAAGACAGACATGTCACTTGATCCATTAGAAAGTAGACAAAATAAACTGTTTATCAGTTATGTACCTTGTGTTACTTCTAGCAAAATACTCTTATATTTATAAGCCCTTTAGTCAAATTAGGGTTCTTTTGGGGAGTATGGGAGGAAAGTGCTTATTTTGGCTTATAGTCTTGAAGGGAAGTTTCATCATGGCAGGGAATGGATGGTAGAGCAGAGGCTGGGCAACCCATCATGCCAGAGCAGCTGTTAGAGAGCAGCAAAAGTGAGCTACCAAACTAAGGTTTTATTACTAATTATATTTAAAGTCATCTTAACTAAAACCCAGCATCAGGAGTGGAAAGAGAAGGCATATTATACATGAATAGAGGGAACATCATTGAGGAATGGACCCATTGGTTTCCATGTAACATATAGTACCGAAGCCCAAGGTGGGGAATGAAAAGCTGTGGCAGCCCACTTCAGGCTTAGTAGCCTTTGTGTGACCTGAGAGGATCTGAATTCCTGAGGACTTCGGAGAGGTGTAATTCAGCTTAATTAAACTTATAGAAGAGCATAGCTCAGCATGAGTATTAGCAAGTCCCTCTCCAACTTCCAGAAACTGACAGTACTGATACTGAAATTTCAGTCTGTGAAGACCAGCTTGCAGAAGAAAATGCAAAATGAAAACGTATTTAAGGATTTGTTTTTTAAAAGGCATATATCATATATATTTAAGAATATTTGTCCTGTGTTATTTTTATGAACTATGTCTTATGATTATTTTAGTGAGCTTTAGTGAGCCTCCTGCTCTGAATCCCATTTGCATAAATTTGTTAATAGGAGCAATATAAAATCACAGATTAATTGCATCACCAAGAGTTATATTTTGCTTAATTTACATGAGCTGTATATATTATGCTCACAGCAAGCATGTTCTACTCCCAGTTTAGGATCTTTAAGTGGAATTTACTATATTTGCTTGAATGAAAACTGTGCCTATTGACTCGAGGCTACAAATGGGGGTGAGAGCTGGCAGCAGAGAGTTAAGAAACTGTGGAGTCCTAGCTGAGTAGCTTCTGCTGTTGGAACTCTCCTTCCAGTCAAGAGGAGGACTCAGATCCTTGTTGGGTGGCAGGATTTCAGAATTTGATATTGATAGTCATCTAAAAGACAGCACACCAGGACAAAATGGAAAGCAATAGCCAGGAAGATAACACAACTAAAATGACGAGCACAGTGTCCTTCATAGGCTCTCATACAGGCATGGCAGTGTGGGATAGCACAGTTTCAAAGTGGCCAGGATTGTGGGAGGCAGAGCTTGGCTTCCCATGGAGTGGATGGAACTAGGCTTATCTGCAGGCAGTATAATGGCAGTTCTGCAACTTCCACCTCCCCCCCTGTAGTACAAGTCTGACTGCCCCACCCTGACACAGATGCAGAATAAATCAGACACCTGTGGTCAGTGTGGGTGCCAGTCACTGTGTGGAGTGGGGTTGTGTGGATCTTCAATTGGGTCCAAAATGTTGTTGAATTTGTCATTCTCAGTAGAACTGGTCATTTGGTGGCCTTTCAGAATGTTATGATTTCTACCTCCACTGTTTATAAGCATCATCATCCATACACATACAAAGGCTTAACAATCATTTGCATCAGGACATTCAGAAGTTCTTGAACAAGCAGAAGTCTACCAAATATTTAGGGTCTCTCCTTTGTACCTTGTTTAAAGATGTGTATGGAGGGTCGCTGCTGTTGGCTCTTGGCTCCTTATTTGGCAGCTAGAGTCAGGAGAAAGATTTCACTTTCCTGGGACCACAAATGGGAAAGTTGTTAGAACAAATTCCTGAGCAAGTAGGTTTCTACAAAAATTCAAAGTGCCATGTCTTATCAAGTAGGAAAACAAAGTGAAACAATAATAACTTTTTGTGACACAAATTCTAAGAATTTTCAAGGATATTTTGGTAAGATATTCACAACAAAAGAGAAAACAGAATTGCCAAGAAAGAAATAGCAAAGGATTATTTTAAGCTGGAGGAAAAAACCTTACAACATTCCTTCTTGGAGCAGATACAAAAATCATGTTCTAATTTGCATACTGAAATGGAAGGAAAACCTTTTGTTAATGTATTAATGGGAATTTTCTATTTTCAGCCCTTTCATTTACTTATATGTGACACAAGTGATATGTTTTCTGGCTGACAAATATCTGTTTTCATAACATGAAATGTTCAATGAAACTAACAAAATGTGAACATAAAACATTGGCTCATTTATACCTTTGCAGATATTTGAATAATTTAAGATGGAGGCATATCTAACTTCATGTCTTTGTACAGTAAAGTAAAGGTTGGAAGGGAAACTGAACATCAGATATGAAACAGATATTGACTGTCATCCAAGGGAACACAGGTCTTCACTGTGTGTTAGAATAACTACCTATGAATATTCATTACTTAGAAAGAATCCCCCATTCAGATAATTGTCTCGAAGCACAAACATATGGTGAAAGTTAGTATAATGTTTCTATGTGGAAATATCTTTCCAGATTCCTTGAGAATTTTTTTTGTTTGAATCCCAAGTTCAGACAATAAACAAGTAAAGAATTTGAGCATATAGGAAGGGGTGATATTATTTTCTTATTGGACTTAATACTTACCACTAAATGTAGACATAAATTGGTCTGGAGAACACACTGACAGAATAAGTGACTAGTGTGTGCTCAGCCCTAAACATGACATCCAGGCCACACCCAATGTTTAGTGAACTTTGTAGAATTGGGGATGAAAAGAATGTATGAGCAGAAGTATGGCAAACGGGGCTGTGGAATGCTGCTTCCAAATAAGACATGTCTGGTACCCTTATGGACTCACAGTAGATTAAATGTAGTTTCCTACACAAGATTAAGCATGCAGGTATTTCATCATAGATGTCCATGTGACTCCATACCTCCCAGACTAAATAGTGGCAGCCGATGCTGACTGAGGAGTCATGTCCTTTAGAGGTGTAGCTGCTCATGAGTTGTTCATTCTCCAGTAAATAACCTCTCACCCATAATCAAGCATGTGACCCTAATTTAACTCAGTGGTCAATCAAAACAAAGAAATAAAAACAATGCTTGGAAGCAGGGGGAAGTGGGAAGAAGGATTTTAGCAGGAGAGAAGGGGGGAGGTGAGAGGGTGGTTGCAGGAAATGGGATCAAAATGCATTGTATGCATGTATGAAGTGTCAAAAAAATCCATAAAAGTAGAATAAAATAAGGAATACACTGACACAAACTAGAATCTAACATGGGGGATTTTTGGAAGATGATGAGAAAAGCTACCATTCTCTGATCAGCTAGTCCTGTCCATGGCTTTTGACATGTCCAAGGCTGGTCTGCTACTGATAAGAGTCATTCTCACAATCAAAACCTATATTTCTCTTTCTTTTTTATGCATAGCATATTCTATACTGTGAGTGACAGATAGTCCAAGAAAGAAGCTGGTAGCTTCAAATCTTGCTTCTTCCTAAGGGATATGGATCTTATTTTATTTCAATGTACCTCAGTGTTTCTGGTGCTTCCCAGTCTTTGAACACTGAGTATTAGGTAATAGTTATTTAACCAAAGAAATGCACATGGGTTGTTGTGGAATACAGTAACATAAAATCAGAAACTGATTAAAAGCCTAAATTAACTGATGCAAATTATTTTCATTGACAAAACCAAAATCAGGGTAAGCAGACAAACATATGTAAATCTTTTAAGAAAAAGACACAGGTAAAACAACAAACAATTCTAGGCCATGTCATAAAACAAGGTCAAATGTATCAGATATAAAAATTAGTGTTTTGTTGCCGGGCTTGGTGGCGCATGCCTTTAATCCCAGCACTCAGGAGGCAGAGGTAGGAGGATCGCCATGAGTTCGAGGCCACCCTGAGACTACATAGTTAATTCCAGGTCAGCCTGGGCCAGAGTGAGACCCTACCTCGGAAAACAAAACAAAACAAAAAAAATTAGTGTTTTGCTTTAATATTTCATCTTAAGAGTAACCTTTAGATATTAAGTGTCCTTAGAATAATTTTTTAATTTTTTAAATGCTTTTCAGTAATGTTTTTTATAATATTCTCTTATTTTATTTTTTGGTGTGTGCATATAGTATGTGTGGTATGTTTATGTGTTCATGTCTGCATATATGTGTGTGTATGTGTGTGTGTATGAGTGTGTGTGAGTGTTTGTCTATGTGTGTGTGGTGTATGCAGATGCATGTGCCCCATGTGCATGAGTACAGAGGCCAGAGGAAGATATTGGGTGTCCTCCGCTACTGCTTTTCTGCCTTATTTCTCTCACTGAATCTGGATCTCCCTGTTTTGGGGTTAGATGGTCAGCCCAGGGAGCCTTAGTGATTCTTCTGTCTCCATGATCCTTAGCTCTGAAGTTATAGGCATGTGTGGCCATGCCTTGCTTTTTTCATGGGTGCTAGGGATTGGGCACAGGTTCTTATGCTTGCATAGTAAGCACTGTTATCTGCTGAGCCATATCCTCCACCACTTTATGGTTTCTACTAACAAATGTTTACATTAGATACTTTTACATATTCTTTAAAAATATAAAATTATTTCAATAATTGGTTCAAAATAATAGTGTTCATTTGTTATATAATTCTAAGAAAATCTATACAATTTTCAGTTGGAAAAAAGTATTCACTCTATATTACCATGGCCATCAATAATAATATTAATAATAATTATTATTTATAATTATTTTAATAGTAGCTAGTAAAAAAGTAGGTTTCCATATAGCTTATTCATAACATTTTTAATTTTGATCAACCATTCTGTCATGCCCTCCTCTCCTTCATCCCCTTCCCTGACTTTATTCAGAACATTTCACCCCAGCATTTTGCTCTTCTACATACATATACACTTATGTATGTCCTCCCCTGAAACCCTCCCCTCTCCTCCCTCCCTCCCTCCCTCCCTCCCCTCCCTCCCTCCCTCCCTCCCTCCCTCCCTCCCTTCCTCATGGCCGCTTTCTAGCTCCCTGGCATCTACTACCGACTTTTACTCCAACTCATATGCAAATCTAAGCATTTGAAGCCAGGATCCACATATGAGAGAGAAAATGTGATGTTTGACTTTTTGGGCCTGGGTTACCTCACTTAGTGTAATCTTTTCCAGACCATTCCATTTCCCTGCATATTTCATAACTTCATTTTTCTTTACCTTTGAATAAAACTCCATTGTGTAAATATACCACATCTTCATTATCTAATTACCAGTTAATTTTTTAAGGTGTAAATAATGTTATGTAAAAATTATAATGTATACTGGTTTTAGGAATTCTAAAGCATCCCAGTCACAAATCCTAAAAAGATATATCTCTAATATTCATGAATTGTAATGCGTTTTATAAGTTTAGGGAAGATTAAATGAGAGGATTATTTAAACTCTTTGTTTTAGAACAAAGGAGTATTTATTCTTGAATTTTAATAGGAGAGTAGATAAACATAAAGTGATTTATAATTTCTTGAACTCAGCAATTAAACATATATTATCTATACTCACCATGTGGGTACATAACTGGACAATCAGTTTATTTCTCATTGAAAAATAACATCTGTAAGACTGAACTAGATAAGAAAATAAGAGCAAGCATGAATCTGTAAAAGCAGGAGAGTCTCTGGGCATACATACTGAGGAAGTGTTAGTTTGTCACTGGCTGTCTCCACTCTGGTAAGTAAATGGGCTTATGGAGAAACTGAGACTTTACTTACATTTGCTAAAACACTATGAATCCAGATAAGTAGTCCATAGGAAAATGGGGCTTGTCTTGAGGCAAACTGGGTTTCCTGTGTGCTGGATCAACCTTATTGAGACAGTATTTCAATGAGTCTTTTTTTGCTCCCTCCTCTGTCTCATCTCCCTTCTCTTTTATCCTCTTCTTTTTCTCCTGAGGTTTTTTTTTTTCTTCATACTTTATATTACAGATTGAAAAACTCCAATTTTAAAATCTAAGAGATAAAATACTCCAAAATTGGAACATTTTGAATGCTAACATAGCATCAGCAATGAAAATATGCTGTGTACATGACTGGCTTAGACCAAAGAAATATAAAAGAAATGATGCCACAAAGCTATGGGAGGACTTGAAGTTTCTGTTTTTGTCTTTGTGGGACTCAACCACTATGTGAGACATCCTAGTCAACTGACTTTAAGACCATAGGAAGGCCTGATAACCACAGCTTAGTCAGGCCCACATTGCCAGAAAAATATTGAGAAGAAACAAATGTCCCCATTTGAAACACTCTGTGTTACCATTGTTTGGCTTGAAGTAACATATGATGAACACAAAATTTGGTACAAATTGTTTGGAGACCACATTTAGTGAAACATTGGCCTTGACAGACTGTAGTTTGTGACAGTTAGACCCGTTGCAGTTAATAAAATGTCTTATGAGAACCTTTATGGTGCTGCTCTGCACAGCCTCACCTGCCTGAGACAGAGAAGTCCAGTTCCACAGTCATGGCCCCAGTAAAACTCAAAAACCTTAAGGAAGAGAGACACATTGGTGAGAGATCTTGTAGCTTGGTCTAAAAATTGTAGATATTAAAAAATGAAAAGAGGTTTCTAGTCACCTAACTTTCTGTGAGCAGGAAGCTGATTGATATGTCATTGTTGCAGACATCAGAACCTGTAGGCAAGAACCCAAGTGTGGAGGTAAGAACACAGGAGAACAATGGATATGGCACTTACCCCATGGAACAGAGCATGAACAGTCAAGAACTTTCCCTACTTCCAAAGAATTGGGCCCTGGAAACATGTCCAGGCTAGGGTTGAGAACTACTATGAACTAATGGCAGCGTTAGGCCTGAATTCTTCTCCATTTTGAATGACAGCATCTAATAAAGTTTTCTGATCCATAACTCATTATTGTACATGCATGGAGAGCCAATAACCTGTCTTTATAGTTTATAATTTCTAGACCAAGATTGGATTGACTTACGGAGCTTCACTTGGGTGTCATAAATATCTAGATATGATATTGATATGAGATCCTCAAATCAAATTAAATGATGTGATGGAAATAGGGTTTATGACATCTTTTAGATTATAGAACTATTTTGCAGATAGATGCTCCATGAATAATTTAGGAAAAATGGAAGGTGACAGTACATTGGGAAGCATGGTGATTGACTATAAATGTATGTCCCCCATATACGCAAGTCTTTTTTAAAAGTTTTTAAAATTATTATTATTTATTTTTGGAGAGAGACACAGCGAGAGATAGACAGAGAGAGAGGGAGAGGGAGACAGAGAATGGGCACGCCAGCCGTCTCTCAGCTGCTGTGAATGAAATCCAGATGTGTGCGCCCCCTTGTGGGCAAGTGCGGCATTCTGCCCTTGTGTCACTTTGCATCTGGCTAAACATGGGAACTGGAGATTGGAACCGGGTTCTTAGGCTTAGCAGGCAGGCGCCTTAACCACTAAGTCATCTCTCCAGCCCTCAAGTCTTTTTGATTAGGCTTCCTACTGAGTCTTCAGAAGGCAGAAACCTTCTTGGACCAGATATGTCAGTGGGGTAGATCTTGAGTCCACTTTACTAGATCTCTGCTTGCTGATGTTGGCTTTTGTCTCACTCCTATGGATTTATGAAGTGAGCCAGGTTCTTTTTCCATGATGACATTTCCTCTGGAATTTGTTAGCCAAACCCTTTCCTTCCACAAGCTGCTTCTGGGTAGGTGTTTTTTCCCAGCAATGAAAAGTTAACTGTAACAGAATAATTGGTATCAAGAGTGAGGTCATTGCTACAATGAATTTGACCATGCATGTTTTGGTCTTTTGGAATGTGTTTGCATATGAGGAACTGGAAGGACTTGGTACTTTGGACTGGAAAAGCAATTTTGTGTTGGAAGTATGTAACTTGTGTTCTTATTTTACAAGGATCACAGTTAAGAGTCAGTCTTAAATCTCAGTTGAGACTTTGGACTTTTGAACAGTGTTAAAGCTGATAAAGACTACAGGGACCCTGGAAGTTGGACTGAAGACAGTTTTCTTTGTAAGATGACAGTGAGTCTGTTGGGACTGGGTTGAAATGCGATGGTTTAAGTATAAATGTATGTCCCCTATAGGCCCAGGTATTTTTGAATAAGTGTCTTACTTAGTCTTCAGTAGGTGGAGCTCTTCTTAGAGAAGGTTTACCACTGCATTGGGATCTTGAGTTCAGCCCCACTAAGTATGTAGAGAACAAGTTTTCAACTCTGGGTATTTTTTCTTGCTAATATTGGTGTTTTTGTCTCTGCTATGGATGTATGCTGATATGAGCCAGGTTCTTTCACCATAATGAAGTTTTCCCTGGATCAGTAAAATGCAGCAGAGGGATGTCTTCTATCCTGATGACCCTGAAGGCCATTCTGCCTTCATTTGATGTCTTGAAATGTGGACACCATGGAAGAAAGTTTGAACTAGCCATGGATAAGCCTCCAGAAGTATAATCCAGGTAATAGATTGTTTGAAAAGGTTGGAAAGTAGGAGGCTCATGTTATGCTATTTTTGAACAAATATTCATCTATTAAATGATAGGAATTAAAATTTGGAATTGTTTGTAGATTGCTACAGACACTGAAGAATATCAGTTCTATGATCAGTACTATATTAGTACTATAAATAAATGTCAGCCTAATACCCACTGCACATAATTTTATGCATTTCATCTGTAGTCTGGAATCTATTTTCTAAAACCCAATGGAAATCCTTCAAAAATTTGCCCATCTCTAGGAGAAAGATGGTATGCTTTGAATAGTGTAAGTATAATAGTAGTGTCCATATATAAGTATACTTTCATTTTAAATATACAGGAAGAAAAAAGATATAATATCTTCATTTTTCAATCATATGATTTAATTTATTGTTTATTAATAATCTACTATGTGCTTACTACAGTATGGATCTGGAATTTCCTTCAAAAGTCCATGTGTTAATTGTTTGGACTCCAGCTTATGATGCTACTGGGGGGTTGTGGAGCATTTAGAAGGTAGACTTTACTGGAAGGGATTCAGGTCATTTGTGTACATATACTCCAAGATAGTGTGGGGCCATGGTCTCTACCTCTTTCCTTTTTTTTTTTTTTTGGTTTTGTGAGGTAGGGTCTCACTCTGGTCCAGGCTGACTTGGACTTAACTATGTAGTCTCAGGGTGGCCTTGAACTCTCGGCGATCCTCCTACCTCTGCCTCCCTAGTGCTGGGATTAAAGGCGTGCGCCACCACGCCCGGCTTCCTCTTTCCTTTTATTCTTTGCTTCTAGGCATGAGGTGAGTAGCTTTGCTCTCTAAAGGACTCCCTCCATGATGTGCTGCCTTACCACAGGCCCCAAAGCAACAGGACCCTCAGAACATGGACTGAAACCTCCAAGCTTTAAGTGTTCAAATAATCTTTTCTCTTTTACTAAAATTTTCATTAGCTTACAAATAATCTGGTTTCATTTTGGTGTTTTCTTGCATTTTTTGTTTCTCTTCCTCCCTTTTCTTTCTTTCCATCTCCCTTATTTCTGCTTTCTTAATACATGTTTCCTTTTTGTCCTTTCCCTCCCTTCTCATCATGCTTGAATACCCTCTCATGGTCTCCTATCTAGAATCATAGTGCATTCTTGGTATTATGTTCCCTTATTTACATACAATATTTCAGGTATTTGCTAGAGTCACAGAAGGCTGAAAAACCCAGTAAAAGATCCTTCTATATGAGTATATGAAGTACCATAGATGTGAAAGTTAATAAAGCAAAGGCTAAATGATGCCTGTCTTAAAAGACTTTAAAGTTATAAGATAATAGGAAGAGTGAACAACAAATGAATAAAGTCAAGAGTATGTTGGAAAGTGTAAGGGCTGAGGAGGAAAAGTAAAGGTGTATAGAAGTGCTTGTGAGGTAATGGCTAAAATTTCAATTAGGCTTCACATGTTGGGAGCTATGGGATTAATAAGAGAAAACAGCATTCAAAGACCTCAAATTTAAATGTGCACAGGGTGTTGGGGTAATGGCCTGGGGAAGGGTTACTAGAAAAGGTTAAGCAAGGATGGTAGTAGTAGAGGGAAGAAGGAATGGAGAGGATTTCAGGGCCACAGTCAGGGCTTGGGAATTTACTCTACATGCAATGGAAAGCCATTGGAGTAATCTTACAACAGGAGGCAAATGCCCTCCACATGATGCTTTCTCAGAATCACTCTATGTACTGCAGAAAGTTGAGCAAAAGGTCATCTTGAATGATCTAGGTGAAAGGTGATTGAAGGATGAGAGATACGGTAGTAAAACATCAGGTTATAGTCACCATGGAGGCATGGCTTAGTGGTTAAGGCCCTTGGCTATGAAGCCAAAAGACCCTGGGGTTTGATTCCCAGGACCCACGTAAGCCAGATGCATGAGGTGGTGCATGGGTCTGGAGTTTGTTTGCAGTGACTAGAGGCTCTGGTGCCCCATTCTTTCTCTCTCTGTCTGCCTCCCTCCCTCAAGTAAATAGATAAAATAAAGAATACAGAAGTCTTAAAAAAAAAGAAAGGTAAAGACTAGGAGTTTTCTGACTAATACAATGCAAAGAATGAGAGAATGAGAAGGGTAAAGCTTTAGCTTGCTCAAATCGAGTTCAAGATGCCTGACAGACATTTAAGTGGGAATATCAAGGAGACATTACTGTGCATGTAGAGTTTGCAGGGGTGAGTTATCTTAGCTAAAAGCACATATATGAGCTACCAGTTGTGTTACTTCAGAAGGCAGAAACCTTCTTGGACCAGATATGTCAGTGGGGTAGATCTTGAGTCCACTTTACTAGATCTCTGCTTGCTGATGTTGGCTTTTGTCTCACTCCTATGGATTTATGAAGTGAGCCAGGTTCTTTTTCCATGATGACATTTCCTCTGGAATTTGTTAGCCAAACCCTTTCCTTCCACAAGCTGCTTCTGGGTAGGTGTTTTTTCCCAGCAATGAAAAGTTAACTGTAACAGAATAATTGGTATCAAGAGTGAGGTCATTGCTACAATGAATTTGACCATGCATGTTTTGGTCTTTTGGAATGTGTTTGCATATGAGGAACTGGAAGGACTTGGTACTTTGGACTGGAAAAGCAATTTTGTGTTGGAAGTATGTAACTTGTGTTCTTATTTTACAAGGATCACAGTTAAGAGTCAGTCTTAAATCTCAGTTGAGACTTTGGACTTTTGAACAGTGTTAAAGCTGATAAAGACTACAAGGACCCTGGAAGTTGGACTGAAGACAGTTTTCTTTGTAAGATGACAGTGAGTCTGTTGGGACTGGGTTGAAATGCGATGGTTTAAGTATAAATGTATGTCCCCTATAGGCCCAGGTATTTTTGAATAAGTGTCCTACTTAGTCTTCTGTAGGTGGAGCTCTTCTTAGAGAAGGTTTACCACTGCATTGGGATCTTGAGTTCAGCCCCACTAAGTATGTAGAGAACAAGTTTTCAACTCTGGGTATTTTTTCTTGCTAATATTGGTGTTTTTGTCTCTGCTATGGATGTATGCTGATATGAGCCAGGTTCTTTCACCATAATGAAGCTTTCCCTGGATCAGTAAAATGCAGCAGAGGGATGTCTTCTATCCTGATGACCCTGAAGGCCATTCTGCCTTCATTTGATGTCTTGAAATGTGGACACCATGGAAGAAAGTTTGAACTAGCCATGGATAAGCCTCCAAAAGTATAATCCAGGTAATAGATTGTTTGAAAAGGTTGGAAAGTAGGAGGCTCATGTTATGCTATTTTTGAACAAATATTCATCTATTAAATGATAGGAATTAAAATTTGGAATTGTTTGTAGATTGCTATAGACACTGAAGAATATCAGTTCTATGATCAGTACTATATTAGTACTATAAATAAATGTCAGCCTAATACCCACTGCACATAATTTTCTGCATTTCATCTGTAGTCTGGAATCTATTTTCTAAAACCCAATGGAACTCCTTCAAAAATTTGCCCATCTCTAGGAGAAAGATGGTATGCTTTGAATAGTGTAAGTATAATAGTAGTGTCCATATATAAGTATACTTTCATTTTAAATATACAGGAAGAAAAAAGATATAATATCTTCATTTTTCAATCATATGATTTAATTTATTGTTTATTAATAATCTACTATGTGCTTACTACAGTATGGATCTGGAATTTCCTTCAAAAGTCCATGTGTTAATTGTTTGGACTCCAGCTTATGATGCTACTGGGGGGTTGTGGAGCATTTAGAAGGTAGACTTTACTGGAAGGGATTCAGGTCATTTGTGTACATACACTCCAAGATAGTGTGGGGCCATGGTCTCTACCTCTTTCCTTTTTTTTTTTTTTTTTTGGTTTTGTGAGGTAGGGTCTCACTCTGGTCCAGGCTGACCTGGAATTAACTATGTAGTCTCAGGGTGGCCTTGAACTCTTGGCGATCCTCCTACCTATGCCTCCCTAGTGCTGGGATTAAAGGCGTGTGCCACCACGCCCGGCTTCCTCTTTCATTTTATTCTTTGCTTCTAGGCATGAGGTCAGTAGCTTTGTTCTCTAAAGGACTCCCTCCATGATGTGCTGCCTTACCACAGGCCCCAAAGCAACAGGACCCTCAGAACATGGACTGAAACCTCCAAGCTTTAAGTGTTCAAATAATCTTTTCTCTTTTACTAAAATTTTCATTAGCTTACAAATAATCTGGTTTCATTTTGGTGTTTTCTTGATTTTTTGTTTCTCTTCCTCCCTTTTCTTTCTTTCCATCTCCCTTATTTCTGCTTTCTTAATACATGTTTCCTTTTTGTACTTTCCTTCCCTTCTCATCATGCTTGAATACCCTCTCACGGTCTCCTATCTAGAATCATAGTGCATTCTTGGTATTATGTTCCCTTATTTACATACAATATTTCAGGTATTTGCTAGAGTCACAGAAGGCTGAAAAACCCAGTAAAAGATCCTTCTATATGAGTATATGAAGTACCATAGATGTGAAAGTTAATAAAGCAAAGGCTAAATGATGCCTGTCTTAAAAGAGTTTAAAGTTATAAGATAATAGGAAGAGTGAACAACAAATGAATAAAGTCAAGAGTATGTTGGAAAGTGTAAGGGCTGAGGAGGAAAAGTAAAGGTGTATAGAAGTGCTTGTGAGGTAATGGCTAAAATTTCAATTAGGCTTCACATGTTGGGAGCTATGGGATTAGTAAGAGAAAACAGCATTCAAAGACCTCAAACTTAAATGTGCACAGGGTGTTGGGGTAATGGCCTGGGGAAGGGTTACTAGAAAAGGTTGAGCAAGGATGGTAGTAGTAGAGGGAAGAAGGAATGGAGAGGATTTCAGGGCCACAGTCAGGGCTTGGGAATTTACTCTACATGCAATGGAAAGCCATTGGAGTAATCTTACAACAGGAGGCAAATGCCCTCCACATGATGCTTTCTCAGAATCACTCTATGTACTGCAGAAAGTAGAGCAAAAGGCCATCTTGAATGATCTAGGTGAAAGGTGATTGAAGGATGAGAGATACGGTAGTAAAACATCAGGTTATAGTCACCATGGAGGCATGGCTTAGTGGTTAAGGCCCTTGGCTATGAAGCCAAAAGACCCTGGGGTTTGATTCCCCAGGACCCACGTAAGCCAGATGCATGAGGTGGTGCATGGGTCTGGAGTTTGTTTGCAGTGACTAGAGGCTCTGGTGCCCCATTCTTTCTCTCTCTGTCTGCCTCCCTCCCTCAAGTAAATAGATAAAATAAAGAATACCAGAAGTCTTAAAAAAAAAAGAAAGGTAAAGACTAGGAGTTTTCTGACTAATACAATGCAAAGAATGAGAGAATGAGAAGGGTAAAGCTTTAGCTTGCTCAAATCGAGTTCAAGATGCCTGACAGACATTTAAGTGGGAATATCAAGGAGACATTACTGTGCATGTAGAGTTTGCAGGGGTGAGTTATCTTAGCTAAAAGCACATATATGAGCTACCAGTTGTGTTAGTTTTCTCTAACAAAGTGCTACAGACTAGATGACTTAAACAATAGCAATGCATTTTATAATTTTTAAAAATTATTTTATTTATTTTTGGAGAGAGACACAGAGAGAGACAGACAGAGAGGGAGAGGGAGCCAGATAGAGATGGGTGCGCCAGCAGTCTCTCAGCTGCTGTGAATGAAATCCAGATGTGTCCGCCCCCTTGTGGTCAAGTGCGGCATTGCGCCCTTGTGTCACTGCATCTGACTAAACGTGGGACCTGGAGATTGGAACCGGGTTCTTAGGCTTAGCAGGCAGGAGCCTTAACAGCTAAGCCATCTCTCCAGCCTGAGCAATGCATTTTATAATGATCCTGGAGACTGGAAATGAAATATCAGCAGAGTTGGTTTCTTCTCTCTTTGGTTTGCAGATGGCCAGGTCTTCACATACACTTTCCCTCTGTACTGGAGGTGTCATCCTGACATTTATCTAAATTCATCCTATCTTTGAAAGCCTGTCTTGGAAATTATGTCATGTTTGGAGATACTTAGAGTTATGGGTTAACATGGAAATACAGGGGGAACCTAATCTGACTCATAACAGCAGCATATGTCATACTTAGAACACAAGCCTGAAAGGTACCACTGAGTATGGGTTATATGGAAAATAGCAAAGGGACTAGGAAATGCGGTGAAACTCTACAATTTTTAGGAACTGAAGAAATGAGAAGGAACCAGTAAAAAAGATAGAAAAGGAGAGGTTAGAGATATGTAAGAGTCACGAGCTTCTTAAATGGTGGAACAGGCTTCAAGGAGGGCAGCTGAGTGTCTGTCAGTAGCTGCTGAAAGGCAAATAAGCCCCACAGAAACTCACCACATTATCAGTAATGGTAGCGCCAATAGCAAATAGTGATCATAATAGTGCTGAAACTGAGTATTCACTATATGCTAGGCAACAGTGACCTCATGAGGTTCTCACTCTCTGGTCTGTATTTTTAGATAATGGAGCTATAGTTCAGAGAGATTAAAGAACTCAACTAGTCAGGAATATAACTTAACTTGGGCTCACTGCACATTGAAAAAAGGTAAAAACCATTAGAATTTCAACATGCTGATATCAGAGACTTAAGTGTAGGGCAATTTTGATGACGGCCCTTGTGTATAGTTCACACATCCACAGTGCTGGCTCAGTTCAGCCCATAGTCATTGGAGTCAAGACTTCCTGACTTCAGTCTAATCACTGCTTATTTAAATGGTCCCTTACTTACTTACCAATATTCCCAATAGAACATCAGGAGGTATAGCCTTGGAGTCTGTTGTGCACATATCCCCCAAAACTCTAAAACCTCTTGTGACTGAATCTAACCATTGGTGGGTTGTGTCATCTCTGTGAATGAGTGCAGGAAGTGGGAATCAGTCCAATAGAAACCCTTCATTCGAGAATTAATTGAGAACTGTGACTTCCAGCTGAGATCATGAAATCCATACATCTATGCATAGAACAGGAATGTGACAATATCAGAATGTGTCTATATCTGAGATTTATTCGAGGTGATATTGTCTGCCATGTGTGCTAATTTTGGGGTTTTTGAAGTGTTAATTGGTGGTTTATCTTTATGGCCTCAAGTAGATGTGACATTTGTGAAAGCATTGGTTGATTGACATACAACGTGACACTAGAGAGCATGGAACTAAATGCTACTGCCTTACACCTGCATTTATTTAGCCTCAAATTCACATGATATCATTTTTTGTCTTTCTTTCCTTCTATGGGGGTGGGGTGAGTCCTCACATCAAACACCTCTGTGCCACTGTTCCAGCATTTTAAATTAGTTTCACCACAGTCATCAGCTTTGTGATTATCTCTGCTTCGCAAACACCTGGTCTGACTTTAGGAATTATTTGCCATCTGGTCAAATATAGAGTAATTATAGCAACTTAATGGTGGGATAAAATACAGTTTGCTAAGAGATTTGATAGTCTTTTTCGAAGAGTTAGGTAGCATTAAGTTAAGCTTTACCATTAGCTTCATAAATGTGCTCCTGTTATACTATCAATGAGTTACTTTTGAGTATCCCCTTGGGGGATTTCTTTGGCATTAGTGTCTCCAGGCAGCATGCTGGTGAGAGTGGTAAGGATCACTTCTCACATTCGCACATCCCCCATTTCTCAGTAATTCCCATCTCATATTAAAGCATGATACAACTTCTATGTGGAAACATACATTTAAGACCATACTACTAATTCATCTATTAGGTCATCTGTTGTGCTGGATGCTCTCTCCTTCAGGGTGAAGCATTTAAGAGGATAGGCTTTGCCTGGATTTTGCTATGAAGAACTAGAGGATGTATGGGAGGAAGGATGCATTTTAACACCACTGTCATTTTGAGATTGGAGGCTGATTGGTGGACTCCAAGGGAAAGGCCTAATGCAGTGATTGGAGCCTGTTCCCTGCAGCCACATTTCCTGGCCTGGACTCAGATCTGCCATTTACTAGCTCTGCATTCCCAGCCAGGTTGGCATTTCTCTCTATTTTCTCACCAGTAGAATAGTGACGGTAGTATAACTTCTTGGTAGAGTAATGGTAAGGTGTCTTAGGTAGGACTTCTTAAGGGCTCAGAAGAATGCCTAGTGCATAAGTGCTGTTACATTATTAAATGCACATGACTATGCAGAACCATGCATACATAAAAGATAAAAACAAATTGTGGTTCTTGTTAAGACTTGGGTTAAACCACATAGGATATGGTTTTGGATATAAAGGTTCTAGAACAAAAATGATGTGTATTCCATGTATTCCCAGACATTCTGATATTAACCTTTTCTTTAAACTCACATGGGTTACCAGTACTTTCTTCCCATGTCTAACATCTGAAGGTTTATAGCAAGTTAAATGATATGAAATTATTGCTTGCTATCACCTGCCTTGAAAACATCAATGTGCTTTGATTGTCCTGCATTAAAAAAACATTATTCATTTGGCAAATATTCACTGGGCAGGTGATTAGGCCCCTTGGTATAGAGGGGAACAATGTAGAAAGAACACAGACACAAGTAGGTATTACAAGTGGTACAAATAGCAGAGGACAGGCCACCATGTTGAAGGAGTGAAGTCTATCAGGATCTCTGAACAGGGGCTTCAGGGGAGGTATTGGGTAGAAGCCATACTAGAGTGAAGAGCAAAGGCCCTGAGAAAGGACATGGGGACTGTGTTTTGGAAACTGAGGAGACACCAGGAACTGGAGTGTCTGGGGTGGGAGAGAGGCACAGAAGAGGAAGTCACAGTGCTGGAGCTATGGACCACAGGCCACCAAGGTGCTGGTTAGGGGACTGGACAATACCCATGTCTTCATTCCTCCACAGTACCTCTACCACAGGCCATTGTTGTAGGATATTGTTATCAGAATTTTGAAATGTAAAATGGTTTCTGACATAATCCACAGAGAGAATGGATCATAGAAAGCAGGTATTATTGTTCCAGAAAGTTTTTGACCCCTACTTTTCCAGAATTTTGCCCTTGCTGTTTTCTCCTCTGTTCCTGGTTTCCTGCATATCATTGGACCCACCTTCTTCTATCTCCTGTCTTTCTATTAAATGGCCTTCAGTTATGCTTTAGTTTTCGCTACTTTCCTGTGCAAAACCATTTATAACCCCCACCTCTATTCCCAGAGTCGGTTTTAGTGCTTCATTTTATCTACTGTTTACATACTTTGGTAAATAGAACTGTCCACTCTTAACCATATAAAGAGCTAACTGGTTTGAAAATTGTAACTTATTATTTTTTTTACAAACTTCTAAGATGTAATTCTTATAATCTTTCTCCTAAAAGCAAATTAGAAGAATATATTTCACCTTTATCTAGAAAAGACATCCAAGAGACATGCTTTTTGTTTGCTTTCTCATGGAATTTTTATCTAAAGCCAGATACATGAGTCACTCAGAAAGGATTTTACCTGTAGGATAATTGAATAAATTGTTTATTGTAAAATTTTACCTCAGAAGGTGCTTCTAGATGAAAGTAGGATGGCACCCTTACCAAGAAAGGATCACAGCTAGACATGGTGGTGCATGCCTTTAATCCCAACAACTGGAAGGCAGAGGTAGGAGGATCACTGTGGGTTTGAGGACACTCTGAGTCTACATAGTGAATTCCAGGTCAGCTTGTGCTAGAGAGAGACGCTACCTCAAAAAACAAAAACAAAAACAAAAAAAGGAAGAATCACAGTGAAAGAACTCCAGAAGACTTCACAAAGAAGACACAGGTCCATGGGATACAATTTATATGGCTATATAACCCAACCACACTGTTTTGCATTTCAGTCTGAATGAGAAGTGGAGGGCTATCTTGAGGCCTAGGTGAGCTGTGTGAAACATCCTATCCTGTCTAGAGCCAGGTGCAACCTCATCCCAGTGTCCCCCAAATAGGGTAGGTGCTATACCCAAAATGCTTTTTTCATTGCTCTACAACAGAACTCCTATGTGCAGCTTTTAGCTGGGGTAGCACCATCAGGACCTGGCTCCACAGGACAATTTCTTCTCAGCCAGGTACTTGTCATGCAGGACGTTGTGATCCCTGAACACTCTCCTTAAACTTAAGTCTCCCTGTGCTCCACAAGAAGTTGGCAAATGAGCCCTTTGCTTCTTTACCATTCCATATCAAATACTGACATTTCATACCAGAGTCTGCATGCCAAGAACCCTTGTGAAAACATAATATTTTATGTCTTATGTGGAAGCCAAAGGACTGTTTGTTATTTCAGGAAGCTACAACTCCCTCCCCCCCACCAAATGTATTTTAAGCAAGGCATACTGACAAGCCTGTCTTTATATGTACTTTCTGAGAAGCTATAGGTCCTCAGGATGAATGACACCCATTCCTGAGCTGGACCAGCTTTTATGAAGTGTATCAGGACACTTGGCTATCTGTGTCTAGAGAGTGTTGTAATTTAGTTAACATTAAGAGGAGAAATTCCTAGTAATGGCTATCAACTTCTGACCCACTTTTCTCATAAGCATCATTCTAAATATGCTAGAACTATGAATCAGAATGTCAATCAGCCCCGTGTTTTGAATGACACTGGCTAAAATAATTGACCTATAATTAAGAAAGGAGAAAGTGAGTATTCACCAGTCAACTTGATACAGCTAGAAGTGAATGGTATGCTTGTTGTTATTCCTAAGCCCCGTCTGTTACATAGAAAGCAGCATGTCTAATGGGCCGTGACCACATTAAACAGTGCTGAGGGGCACATGAGGTGCAGTTCATTTGCCAGGCATATCAGCCACGCTATTGAAACCCAGAGCAAGTGACGAAGGCTGTGCAGATTTCCAGCTGAGATACAGCATGTGCGAATGCATCCTATTCCATTTTATCACCAAGTTTATGTGCAATAGAATCCTCTGCTTATCTTACCTTTTTGGGAGCTATGGTTAGCAAGCAAACAGAGCCCTCAACTGTCAGACTGCAGTATTTACTAAATTTCTGCATTAGCAAAGCTTCCAGTGTGAGTTTTATTATATAAGCATTTCATTATCTTTTTGACACTCTTCCATTTTGATAAGCAAAATTCAGAATTGGTATGTGGCTGACAGGCTAGAAGAGAATTCCTAATAAAGACGACTGAAGCAAGTATTTAATAAAGCACCACTGTCAGAAAAAACATCAGAACTTTTTAATACAATTATAGTCACAACAGAATTATTTTAAAACATCACCTGACAGGCACATCTGCTAATAAAGTCTTGTTGGTGGCTGGAAAGTTTCTGTGTACAATGTAAACACAGGAGAATTTTCTTCAAACAGTTACTGCAGCACATTTTCTATTCAGTCTCCTTACTGAGTGTCAGAAGTGGAGCCACTTGGCAGTTTCACAGCAGTCACTATCAACAAACTTTTATGTTCCATCATTTCCCAAAGCAAACCAAGATTCAAAGCATCCCTAATTATGAGGCAGTAACACTGGTCATTTACCCAAACATCTGGCCATCCGCAGGCAACATAGAATGGATGGGCACTTGGCTCCTGGCAGGACAGGGCCTGCCACTCTTGGTTGTACAGTCTGTTAGAGCAGCTGGTATGAACCCTTTAAATTTAAAGTATTCAGCAACAACCACACTGCATCTTTGTCATAGATAGCTCATGCTGAATATAACATGGTCATCTGACAAAAGTTCATACAAATGACACTTTTGAAAAAGTTCCTATGCTGAATATCATAGTTTGTGATGATTTTTAAAATTAAAACGATGCCTGTCTTCCTGGGCCTGATATTGGGCCCTTTCAAAATAGCACTAGACAAAACATACATGGCTCAGCCATTGCGTGCTTGTACCCTAGTGATGAGGGATGATTGCAGGGAATTGATCTGATCCTCAACTTTGAAAATTAGGCAACAGTTGAGCTGTACTGATTCTTGATGTAAGGAATGCTCATAGGCTTTCCTTTTGCATTTGTCCTCCAATATTTTTTACTACAACAGTTTTGACCATCAAATCCAATATAACTTGTGGATCACAGCAAGACAAATAGTTTAGGTATTAGGCATAGCGGTTAAGAGGAGCTGTCAAAAAGGTTAAGTCCGATTTTTTTCTTATTTAACCTATGCTACTAACCATTTTTTAAATATCTCTCTCTCTCTCCTCTCCTCTCATGGTGCTTATGACCTTTGGATGAGGTAAGATATATAGGTACATCTTGGACCTAGTAACTACTCTGTAAATGTTGTCTTTAATTCTTTGCATATACTTATCCATATAGTGCCAACTGAGAGGATAACCGCACTAGAGAAAATGTGCTGTCCTCTGTGAAATATGGGTCATTCGTAATTAGCTCTTGAATACATGGTATCAATGTTTGGAGGCCCACTCAACACCAATCAGAGATTGGCTTCACTGGATTTATAAATAGAAGTGCTGTGAAATAGAGCAGGAAGGATATTTGCTGGTGATAAGGATAATAACTAAAATCACAGGCAATGTGCTAACTAGTTTCAGTGCTATTAGAGGTGCCCAGATCTGGGGTAGGGGAAGTGAGAAAGATCTATTTTATGAAGGACATGAAAGAAAATTCAGTATAATTCTACACAATGACAATTTACAGTTCCCAAGATTAGTGCTTTCTCATCCCTACTCATACTTCTGTGCATCATCTGCCTTGGTAATAAATTTTGGTGGATTTTAATGAATATATATATATATATATATATATATATATATATATATATATATTAGGGATAGAGAGATGGCTTTGCAGTTAAGGCATTTTCCTGTGAAATCCAAGGACTCATGTTCGATTCTCCAGGTCCCATGTAATCCAGACACACAGTAACACATGGGTACAAGATTGATTGCAGTGCCTGAGGCCCTGGCATGCCACTTATCTCTCTCTCTCTCTCTTTCACTCATTCTCTCACATAAAAAGGCCAGTCTGTTGGGCTTGCCTAAATATATATATATATTAGGAGTTATAAAGTATAGCAATTATGAATTCAAGCCTTTGTATATGAAAGACATAAGTTGACACCATAAACATGCCACTTAATATTGTGTTCATTGTGCTTAAACTTGGACTAGTATATTAGTGTTGTTTTGTTACTATGCATAAATACTGACAAGAAGTAGCTTAAGAAAAGAAGTATTTATTTTGACTTACAGTTTGAGGGGATATAGCCCATTATGGCAGGGTGGCATGGTAGCAGGGGCAGGAGGCAGCTGATCACATTATAACCAGTCAGGTAGCAAGGAAAGATGGGACCAAAGTAAGATCAAGACCAAGCAAACGTCAAATCTTGGTGCTCCACGTCTGGCATGTGAGACTTGTGATGGAATCATCCAGGCTTCAAATGACTTGGGTAGTCTCATGTTCCAGCATTGCTATTTGTAGCATACCTAGTCTCTCCCTTGGGCTAGCTCCACTCCATGACTGCAGCCTTCCAAGGTAGATGCCCCACGGTTCTTATATCTTTAACATCTTAGGGTTTCCATTGTAACTTAAACTTCACCTTCCTCCCATGGCCTCCTTCTAGGATCTCCAACTCTGGCACACATTGTATGGCCTCTCAGGTTCTCTGGAATGTTGGTCCATGACCTCAATTTTGCATTGTTCATGTTTTCAGAACCAGTATCCTATTGATGACCTTGCATAGTTTTGCTGTTAGTTTGGGATGGGGCTAGGGCCCCTGAGACCACAGTTTCATTAGTCTTGATGTGCTAACCCTAGGGAAACATTTTCCTAAGTAGTCGTTTCAGTGACATTGTCTGCTTAGTCTTTCTCCTTTCATCCATATATATGGTTACTGAAGTTTGGATGCATTTCCAAGAGAATATGCACAATGCTAAGGTACATGGTTACATGTCAACGTGTGGCTAGTATGACAAATAATGCTGGTCAGCAAAGGAGACTTTCCATCTGGGATTCTTCTTCACCTCACTCTGCCATCCCTTCTATCAACATTCTTCTGATTTGTGTCCTAAACTATAGTTCTGCATTCCATGAGCTACTCTGTGGAGAGTTACTGAACAACAGAGGGCAACAGGATGCTACCCACTTGTGTCCAGCTGGTTGAAATTGAGGCTGGGCCTTGGTACTCCTAGAATTGAGGCTGATATTTGAAGTTGGGTGAAGGGTTATGAGAGATTGTGATCCTCACCTTTGAAATTTATCTTCATTCTGGATAGTTGGTGTCAGAAGTCATTTCCGAGAGTTACTCCTCGCTGGAGTTCAAAAATCAGTCTTAAAACTAACAGTCCAAGATATATTTCAAGACTAAAGGGGCTAGTATTGAGAAAGACATATTTTGAAAGAATCATGAGTGGACACAAGAGCACAATGGAAATACTTCAAACCTGGACACATGTACAAATGGCAGTGGGGACCAGCCACTGTGGAGATGGTCCAAGCTGCCTTCTGTCAACCAATTGAGAGTCACAGTACTTTCAGTTCCTGTAATTGAAGGAGAATGAGCTTTGTCCTTTTGCAACACGAATCTCAGAAATCCTCTAAACACATTGTGTAGAGCAGGATCCATCAAGGGCCCATATCACTATTCCTGAAGGAATTTTCGTCTTTGTATGGTATGTTGTAGGCACACCACATGCCCTTGGACCTGCCTTGCATTTCTCCTTTATCATTTTAGAAACAAAATACAAGGGAATTCCCTTGTTTCTGTAGAGGTTTCCTAGAGGCCAGGCATGTCAGTGCAACCCAGAGACAAAAGGTGTTCTTCTTTCTCACAGTGCACCAAAAGAAAAGATAATGGGCTGCTATTTTCCGTAATCCAGTAATGAGACCCCTCAACACTTAGACAGGTGCAATGAACAATATATTCTTAGACACACACACAAATGCAATAGGAGACATATTTATGTTAAAGAGAATTAGTCATTTCTAAATAATTCATAGTTAAAAATAATGAAACAGATGATTTGATCCTCAGTTGGTTTGTAAAGCTTCTGCTAGAGTTTTGCAACTCAAACTTTATTTTTAGCCTTATTAGGACTTACTGATGCTTACCTAATCTTCTTCTCTATCATAACTCCAAATAACATGCTAGTGAGCTAGAAAATGGAGGTATCCACAGAAAAGGGAACTATCTAGACAATGCCTAGCTAGATTATTAGACATTATTGGACCTTTACTAAGTGGGGCTCATTTTTTAGATATCTTATTATTTGGAAATAAAGTAAAAATGAGATAGTAGGGGCTAGGGTCTAATGGTATGAGTGTGTGTGTGTGTGTGTGTGTGTGTGTGTGAGAGAGAGAGAAAGAGAGAGAGAGGGTGGGGAGAGAGAGAGAGAGAAATATTGAGAGAAGTAGTCACAGGGAGTTTCTTTCTTAAGTAACTGCTACTGCTATCTTTGTAAGAGGTCATCCTGAATACCTTTCTTTCTTTCTTTCTTTCTTTCTTTCTTTCTTTCTTTCTTTCTTTCTTTCTTTCTTTCTTTCTTTCTTTCTTTCTTTCTTTCTTTCTTTCTTTTTTTGGAGAGAGACACAGAGAGAGAGAGAGAGAGGGAGAGGAAGACAGATAGAGATGGGCGTGCCAGCAACGTCTCAGCTGCTGCAAATGAAACAGATGCGTGCGCCACCTTGTGGTCAGATGTGGCATTGCGCCCTTGCATCACTGCATCTGGCTAAACGTGAGACCTGGAGATTGGAACCAGGGTTCTTAGGCTTAGGAGGCAGGTGCCTTAACCACTAAGCCATTTCTCCAGACCCTGAATAGCTTTTAATAGACAGTCATGACAAAGAAAAGGGCCAAGAGGTTTCTAACTAAGTCACTGCAGGATTTTTAAAAGGTATTTGTTGTGAGAATTTTAACGGTGAATTTACCAAGTTAATATGTACATTTCTGGGGGTGGAAGAGGGACAAGAGTTGGGTTGGTAGGATTATTGTATATAGCAAGCTAGCCAATTATCTGAATTATTCATGTTCCAAGACACATAGAAATGTCAGATAAAATGTAACAAAAATACTTTAAAAGTTATATGTGAGTTTTTAGAAAAGCAAGGGAAATTCTCTAGGGCTAAAAGTAAGCATAAAATTACAAACAAAAGGATCAGCAAAAGTACAGGGCATTTTGGTAATCTCAGTAACTTAGAAACATATATTCAATTATAATAAAAGGGGAACACAGTGCCCACTTAAAGTGGAGAATTGGAACTGAGAGCCCTGTATTGGATTCATGTCTTAAGGGCTAACTCCCAGTGGAAGCCTTAAATCAAAAAAGGAAATGCTTATTAATAAAGGGAAAAGTACAAAAGCTTAGCAAGTCTGGTGGTGTGTGTATATATTCTATGAATTCAGGAGCATGAGACAGGAGGTTTAGGCATGTATTTAGGGACAGTCTGGGGTACATAGCAAAACTGTCTAAAAAAGGAAGCAACATCAGTATCAAAAGTGGAAGCTTCTCTGAAATCTGTCTGAGAATTTGGATTACAAATCTTCCATAAAGATGGCATAGCACTTACCTTATTATTGCTAGGACAAAACGCTGACAAAATGGAGCTTATTGGAGGAAAGGATTTATTAAGGCTTATAGCTTTTTTTTTTTTTTTTTTTTTTTTTTGGTGGGGAAGCTTCAACATGGCAGAGGTAGCTAAATCACTTTGTCACAGCAGAGAGAGAAAACACACTGAGTGAGCTGGCTCTAAACACACAATAAGCTGGATTGATCAGCTCCAAGGTCCACAGCAGTAATACAGCTCCTTTAGCAAGGCTCCACCTTTAAAAGTCTCCATCAGTTCCCATAGACTCATGATCATCTCACAATGCAAAATGAATTCAGTCAAACCATAAAAGTCTTCATTATTTTTACTAATTCCAACTTTATTCAAAGGATAAAAGTGTCTTCTGAAATTAAAGCTATAAACCTATAAAATCAAAACACGAGTTACATATTTCCAGTACATAATTACACATACGAAACATTCCCAAGGCAAACAGTAGCATGGCAAGGAAAGACTGGACCAATGCAATACAGAAAACCAGCAGGTCAAACATCAAATCCTAGAGCTCTGTGTCTGTTATCTGGTATCTATGGTGAAGTCCTATGGACTCCAAAAGGCACCTTCCACCTCTGTACTATGCTGTTTGATATCTGGACATATCCACCTGGCCCAGAACGAGCAGCTTTACTATAGTCCTGACATCTCCAAAATGCTGGGGTCTCCATTGCAATTCATGGGTCACCTTCACATCTCCAATGGCCTCACAGGTGCTCCATGCAGGGATTTCAGCCATGCCTCACATTTTCAGAACCATGGGCACTTTATGATCTTCCTTCTTGAATTTTTCATGCTTCTAAAATCAGTTCCATGTAGACTTCACCATCAAATTTGTAAATCCAGTGGAGAATAAAGCTTGACCTTGAGGACAGGAATAGGAAACTCCTTCAGCATTCTTCCTTTAGGCCTTTCCTTTCAAAATAACTTGCATTATTTCTAGCTTTAGCTAGGTTTCACTATCAGACCATTGTTCTAATTCAGAATAGTTCTGTCATCTTTAATGGTGGTAGTCTATTTAACCATTGCAGCTTAGGTAGTTTAAAATCAATCACTGTGCCTAGGAACTTCAAATTTGTTTGCACGTCTTTCCAATTTAACTGTATATTTTTCATATCTTTCCCTTCTGTACTTCCATAGCATGCCAATCCATTACTTCTAAGTTTATCTTTGCTTAAATTCTCAGGTCATGGGCAAAATGCAGCAAGCCTTTTTGCCACTATCCTAGTTTGAACAAAATCCTTTATTCCTGTTGTAATCAGCTCCACAATGCTGGGATGAACATCCAACTACACAATATTTATGGGAGAAAGGGATTTATTTCAAGCTTACAGATCCAAGGGAAGTCTATCAATGGCAGAAGAAGCTTGCTTTATTTCAGAGATACAAGCAGAGAGAGAAACCACCACCAGCCAGCAGATACCAAAAAGCAACAAGTGGGACCCCAGAGCTCAAACTGCTCTTACACATTTAGGCTGGAATTCAGATTCATCCTCAAGTGACACCTTAGGGTTAGATTGTAGGATCTGTCCCCAGTGACTCCTCTTCTAGCTAGACTTAATTTTAACACTTGAAGCAATGGGAGACATACTTTCAAACCACCATACTTCCCTCACTGAAACCTCCTCTAAGTCAAGTGCTCACAATCCACATTTCTCTGTAAATTTAGGTTATTTAAACTGTCAGCAAAGTGGCCCATCAAACTCTGCTTATAGCACAAGACTTCTTTAGTCCAAAGTCATAAATTCATAAATATTTCTCCTGCAAACAAGTTCCAAAATATCAAAAGCCACATAGGTTAATTGTAACAAGTGCTCCACTTCTCAGTATCAATTTTCTGTAGCAGTTAGCTTCTCATTTCTAGGAAAAAAAGTCATTGCCTGATGGGATTTATTTCTGGTTTGCAGTTTCAAGGGGAAGCTTCATCATGACAGAAGAAGCTGACTCAATTCATCACACATCCACAATACACAAAGAAAGCTGCCTCTAAACACACAGTGAGCTGGACCACTCAAGGTCCATTAAGGCTCATCTTTCAAAGGCTCCACCATCTCAGAGCTAAGTGGTAAGCTTAATCATAAATACTTGAGGCTATGGGACGACAATTTACAATCAAACCACCACATATGGGCTTCAAGTTTAATTTTACATTATTTTATGATCTCAAGTATTCCCATTGAGAAAGTAATAAAGAAGGCTAAAAATATCTCTGAGGTACTTACAAAAGCAAGACTTTAATTAATTTGGAGTCAAAACTTCTTAGGTATCATATTATCCCTATATACATAATGCTACTGAAAATCTATTCATAATTCAAAATTGTAAAACATGTGAGGATAGAAATTGTAATTAACATTAACCAACCCTAGTAATAAATACTATAAAGTATTATCCTTTCAATATTAAAAAATACAGATGGAGATTTAAAAATACATATGTTCAGGGCTGGAGAGATTGCTTAGTGGTTAAGGCATTTTCCTGCAAAGCCAAAGGATCCCGGTTCGATTCCCCAGGACGCACTTTAGCCAGATATACAAGGAGGTGTACATGTCTGGATTTCATTTGCCGTGGCTGGAGGCAGTGGCATGCCCCTTCTCTCTCTCCCTCTTTCTCTGTAAAATAAATAAATAAAAATATTTTAAAAAATACATATGTTCAAAAATAATAAAAGTAAGAATATGCAATGAACAAGATAGCAAGACATAATTGAGAAGATGTTAAAAAAAACCCATTTAGTTTGTTAACGTATTTTATTTATTTGTTTGTTTAAGAGAGATATTTAAAGAGGCATATATAGAGAGAATGGTCATGCCATGGCCTCTAGCCCAAACAAACCATCTCCAGAAGCATGCACTACCTTTTTCATCTGGCTTACATGAGTAAAGGGGAATTGAACTTGTGTCCTTTGGCTTTGCAGGCAAGTGTCTTAACTATGAAGCCATCTCTCCAGCCCTCCATTTAGTTTTGATACTTCTTCATGACTTAGTAGTAAGTTGTGTGTGTCTAGGAAAAATTATTTAATCTATTTCTATATAAGTGGACTAATGTTTGATATCTAATCTTTATTAAACAGATTGCCTGTCTCAAGGCACAGATTGTCATATCTTTTTTACCATTGACAAACCAGTGTTGCTATTACATTTGGTACCTCCTCTCTTAGAAAGGAATGAGAAATCAGCTGTAAGGATGGGTAGCAGTAGGGAATCAGGTGGAGGATGGAGACAGCTAGCTGTCCTTATCTCTGAGATTAGTCCAGTTTATTGTAGACTGATGGGCCACTGGTCATCTTCACTGGTATCATTACAACTAAATGACCCAAGTCAACAAAATCATTTCTTGCAAGTGTATTAACCTTTTTAAAAATACAGATATTTCCACTTTCAGAATGTCAATTCTATTTGTACAGATTAAAATTATTTGTTAAATATATGATTAAAATTAGCACAATTATGGGATTGAACCCTGTTTACTATAAAGCATAATCTCAGTGCAGATTGTAATGAGGGTAAGGCAGGTTGAGGTAGGAGGCAGAGTTTATAAGATTACAGAAGACAGCTGTATAGACCATGCATGTGTCAGCTAATGCTTACCCCAAGTACTTATCTAAAGGAAGTTATTGGAAATCAAAGCAAATTCAAGCAATCTTAAATGGGCAAGAATTAACCTTTAGTTTCCATTTAGACATACACTTATTTCTAGACATTTTTACTGTAGCAATTATTCTGGGAATAGGAAACAAGAAAATCATGTCCCTTTCATATCTGTATGTAATTAAAGCATCTGGTAATGTTCATGAGACCATCACTATTAGCAAGATTTGAAAAGGAAGTCTGTTAAATCACTTCTCAGATAGGAAGTTCATGTTAGATGACAGGACACCTTTTTCTTGCCTGAGAAAATGACACTTCTCAGAAATGTGTAAAGAGTTGAATTGTCACAGGGAATTACTTTCCTAGTAATTGCTGTCTTTGTAAGAGGTCATCCTGAGTGGCTTTTAATAGACTAGCCATGATGGGAAAAGATGGGCTGAGAGGATTGGAACTAAGTGAATGCAGGATTTTTTTGGAGGGTATTTGTTGTGCATTTTTCAATGGTGAATTACTGTTTTGCATGAGCTAATCTTCAAATAAAAGTACTTTAAGAAGAAAGAGCAGAAGTTTGGGTTGCAGGACAATGAGAAATCTGGCTGGGACTGAGCTGGAAGCCTCCTCCCTGCTGACTGCTGGAGAGAGATATGTAGCCTGTTGGGGGAAGAAAGTTGCCAGTGGTCTTAAATAGCAGTGGATCCTCCAAGCTTTATGGTCGGCAAGCCAGGACAAATATACCTACTTGTGAAATGGTGGCATGTTTGTAATGGACAAAACCAACTACTCTGTGAATGGATTTGAAGCCAGCTCCACAGGAGTGAATTCATACCTGACACTGAAAATCTGATCAAAAGCCCATGGCTGGGGAGGTCTTAAGCCATACAATAGAAACTGCTAATATTGTCTGGCTAAATGGACATGTTATATCCACCAAACTGCTCCCTAAATACTTATGTTTATGCTCACATATTAATGTCACTCTCACTTTTGGTTATAGAAGCTTGCCTTTTCAGATGACAGTGACCACTGGTGTCACTCAAATCTCTTCAAATTACTGAGAAGTAAAAGTTCTGCTCTAAATTAGACAACTCTATCATACCCTGCATCTAAGCAGCAGCTTACTGGGCAAACACTTCAGCCTTGCACTAGTCCTATCTATCCAGCACCCCTAGCCACTGCCCAGCTTCTTTGGGGAGCTGACTGGCTGCATATGGATGAAAGGAAGCTCAGCATCTCCCTCAGTTCTGCTGATATCTTCCCAGTGCAAGCAGCCTACCAATCACAACTAGCCTGGATGGTCCAAAAGGATATATAAAAATAGCTCCCCTCTCCACCAAGAACTTCACACCACTTTGTTGTTGTTGTTGTTGTTGTTTCAGGCCATAAGCTCAGCTCCCAGTTGGCTTTGCCAACAAAGGTGGGGAATGAAGATTGGCAGTGATCAGCCTCACTGTGTCTCCTTGCTGCTGAGTGGGTACAGGTGTTCACCTTAGCACTGCACTGTGATGCCACTGCTATATCTGTTACTCAGACCAGCTCCCTGCCCAGCATACCACACCACAGGATGGTAGACCTCAGGTCAATGGACTTGAGGACTTCAGTTCAGATCCCCATCATCCATGTAAAAAGTGGGTGTGACAGTGCATGCCTATAATCTCAGTGCTGGTGAGGTGGGGGTATTAGGATCTTCAGGGCTTGCTGACTAGCTGGTATACTTGAATTGGTGAACTCCAGGTTCAGTGAGAGATCTCGTCTCAGAAAATATGGTGGAATGTGATTGAGGAAGACATCTGATATTGGCCTCTGGCCTCCATATGCATAAACACACAAAGGACATGGAGAAATAAAGCTGGAATTGGGCTGGAAGTTTCCTCCTTGCTGGATATCCCCACATAGTGCTGGAAGATGCTATGCAGGCTACATGGAGAGAATTATCATCAACAGTCATACTCAGTTGTGGACCTTGCATGTAACATGATGGACTGACCACACAAAAGGCTTCCACTGGTGCCATTGTGGTTTAGGGTCATATACCTTTAATAAACTTGACTTCCAGCTGAGTATACAATAGGACTGAAGCTTATTATTACAACTATTATTCAGTACCCCTTATGTAATGAGATATTTATATGCAGTGTGTCTGTGCACCCACTCCTTATATAAATACTCTGTGGCTGGAATAAAGTGCTCAGCTCTGTTCTGCAATATCTAGCATTGGAACTGGTGTCTACAAATGTCTATTTCATGTGCCTTCTTCCAGCTGGGTTCACCCTCTCCACAAATCCCCCTGGAACTTCCCCCTCCTCATAAGTGGCAAGTCTATTATGGGGGCTGGCAACAATTTTCTGATTTAGTTTGGGGCCTTTTCCACAAGAGGGGATTCTCCTCTGCTATTATAAAACCAGTCAAAAGGAGGGGGCTGGAGAGATGGCTTAGTGGTTAAATGCTTGCCTGTGAAGCCTAAAGATCCCGGTTCGAGGCTTCATTCTCCAGGACCCACGTAAGCCAGATGCATAAGGGGGTGCATGCATCTGGAGTTCGTTTGCAGTGGCTAGAGGCCCTGGCGTGCCCATTCTCTCTCTCTCTCTCTCTACCTGCCTATTTCTGTATCTCTCTCTCTCTCTCAAATGAATAAATAAATAAAAATAAAATATTAAAAAAAACCAGTCAAAAGGAAAGAGGGAGGACAGGGAGGAGGACAATGGAACCAATACTATGAATCTAAAATCAGAATAATATAAATGAAAAAAAATATATATATAAAAGGAGATGCCATAAAAGCTACTGCTATTGTTTTCCTAAGTGCACATGGTGTTCGCATTAAAATGCTCATTAATAACTATGTTTATGCCTACAGATTAATGCTGCTATCATCTTTAGTTAGAGAAGCTTATTATTATTATTATTATTATTATTATTATTATTATTATTTTACTATAGGCAGAAGTAAGCACAAGGGCTTATAACTGGTTAAAGTGATGAGAATAAATGACAGTTGAATGTTCAACCATTAAAAAGGACATCTATATCATCTCCTCCAAGGCTCTGGGAATGCTGTGGAAGAGGGAGGAGAAAGAATGTGTGAGCTGAAGGAAGTGAAGAGGGGAGAGAAGTGTGGAAAATGGTTTTGGAGTATGACCTTGCCCTTGCACTCTTGAGCTCACCACAGTAGTGATTACCTGCACAAGATCCAAAAAGGCTTGGGCTCAGGAACCTCCTGTCACAAGAGGGAGGGGCTAATGAGGCCCCACCCCTCCCTGGATGATTATGCAGTTAATGGGTGATGAAAGTGGGAGAAATATTTTTTTCAGTGGTGTAGTCATTGGTAAGATGCCCATCCTCCTCTGAATAACCTCCCACCTGTGCAAGTAATGAAACTCACTGAGTCATCAAAAGTTTAAAAAAAATGAAGTGAAAGAAGTAGAAATTCTAGTTTGGAGGAGAAAGGGGATCAGTGGGAATGGGAAGGGACAAGACAGAGCAAGGGGGTTAATATGCTCAAAATATACTATATATGTATGAAAATGTCATAAGGGAATTCATTATCTTTAATTAATATATGCTAATAAAACTGTAAAAAATAAAATGTGGGCTGCAGAGATGGCTTAGTGGTTAACACAATTGCCTGCAAAGCCTCAGAATACTTGTCCGAAATTCCACGTTCCACATAGCCAGATGAAAAAGTGATGCAACTGTGCAATGTAGCACATGTGCACAAGGGGGTGCACATGTCTGGAGTTCGTTCACAGCTGCTGAAAGGCCCTAGCATGCCCATTCTCTCTCTGTCTTTTTTTTTTTAAATAAAATAAATAAATAAATAAAATTTCAGAATTGACTCAAGTCTAGAGGAAATTTTGAAACCAATGCAGAAAGCTAGCTTTCAATATGTTTAACATATATTCATGAATTCTTGAAATTACAGCATTTTATTTTTGAGATCAACATGATTCATCATGAAATGTAATTTAGAATAGCATTTGTTTTGTCAGGGTATTTCATGCCAGCTGTTGTGAGTTTTGTAAATTAATCTTTTTTAATATTTATTTATTATTTATTTAACAGAGAGAAAGAGGGAAAGAGAGAGAATGGGCACGCCAGGGCCTCCAGCCACTTCAAAAGAGCTCCAGACACATTCTGCCTGAAGAGGAATGATCACTAGATTTGGAGTCTGCTCATTTCAACTTTGTTTTGCTGCTGCCAGGCAGTAAAGCCCTGGGTGAATCATGGCTTCCCTGGACTCCACCCTTCTTATTCATAAAAATAAAGAATGCATTGAGCTGAATATTTGCAGCCCATTCTAGATTTAACTCTGTGATTCCCTCTTTTGCTACTACTGACTTTAATTTCACAAATTTCTGCACATGAGAGTGGGCAGCACAGATTTTCAGATAAGCCATGGGGAAATCTGGGCTTAATAAATGTAAGGACAGAGGACTGAATGAGTGCTTACAAACTCTCCCCAAACAAGGAAATATGGGAATGGATAGCCTCTCTCAGCACCTGCATCACTGCTTCCATTTTCATTTCCTCCCTGCAATTTCAAATGATTAGCTTGGAAGGTAACAAAGTGAATTTCAAGGAAAAAAGGATTCACATGATCTGAAAATAAGAGTGTTTTTAGGAATTATAATAATTCTAATTATATTATTCATCAGAAGCCTCTAGTGCAGGTAGGTGATAAAATGTGCTTGTTCTAAAGCTATAGGAGGAGGGAAAGAAGGAGGAATTGACCAATGTCCCAGAAACCAGTCATCATATTGTAGTACTGGTTATCCCATGATGATCTTGTCTGAAATTACATCAAGTTACTAAAAGCAGTTTTAAGTTGTAGGAAAGGGCTGGAGAGATGGCTTAGTGGTTAAGGCGCCTGCCTCCTAAGCCTAAGAATGCTGGTCCCAATGTCCAGCGGTTCCAATCTCCAGGTCCCACGTTTAGCCAGATGTAAAGTGAGGCAAGGGTGCAATGCCACACTTGACCACAAGGGGGCACATACATCTGGATTTTGTTCACAGCAGCTGAGAGACTGCTGGAGCGCCCATCTCTATCTGTCTTCCTCTCCCTGTCTCTCTACCTGTCACTCTCTGTGTCTCTCTCTGAAAAATAAAAAAAATTAAAAAAAATTAAATTGTAGGAAAAACGATATAGAAACTAAATGTAGCTCTTACTTTGCCTCAGCTGTATGAATGGACTCCAAAGTTACTGCATAACCCTCCCCTGTGACCCTCAGCACATCTCCAATTCAGGTTCTTTGGGAGGATGAGAAGCAAGAGCCACAAGTTGGGGCATTATGCACAGAGACTTGGCCTCTCCCCCATAACTCTTGACTACCCCCACAGTGCATGAGCCACATTCCCCACTGATGAGGGTCCATTTGGAAGAGGGAGGACAGGGAGGAGGATAATGGAGCCACCATTATGAATGTAAAATTAGAATAATATAAATAAAAATTATTAATAAAATAGAGTAGTCACCTTCTTTGGTCTCATGTCCTCTTCTTTTGTTCTTATTGCTCCTTCCTGCCTCTCCCTTGAATAATTGCAAAGGATCCCCAACAGATGTGGCAGCCTCTGTCTTCTCTTCAGTTCCTGTTTGTCCTGCAACTGGCCACCACATTTGTGTCCTTTATCTCATTGTTCTTGTTCCCCTACAGTAACCTTAATGTGCTCTTTCCTCAGCTTGAAACTCTAGTCTTCTCCGGATGGTTACTTCTATTGTCCCATGTGCCTGATAGCACTGATAATGTCTGGAATTATATGCTTTATTTTCCCTGAGAATCACCTCACTAGCAGAGAAATTGCTGATGTTGTGACCTTTGTCTTGATCAAGGGCCCATCTGAGCCTGGATTATTTAGCCCAGGATAAACAAAAGTCAATATTCGTGGACCATCTGGTCAGCTTTCCAATCATCTTCCAAACTGAGCCTTGAGTAACCTCCTTCTAGGTAACTATCCTGAATCTTCTAGTACACCATAGTCTGGTCATGGCTCTTATTATTCTTGCCTTTATCGAGTCCCACCATTGTAGCCCCTGTGCTAGTCCAACTAGGGTATTGTCCACTAAAGTAATAAGAGATCATACAGTTTGTCTCTGGGCCCTTGTTCTTAGTACAATACTTTTCTGGATGTTTTCTTTCTCCTCAGACTCTATCAAATTCCATCCTTTTCTTTAGAGCTGTGTATATACATATATTTGGAGAGAGAGAGAGAGAGAGAACTGCAGGATCTCCTGGCTGTGCAAACAAACAAGACACATGCACCACTTTGTGCATCTGGGTAGGAAAGCTTGAACCCAGGCTGTCAGAACTTGTAAGCAAGAGCCTTTACTTGCTGAGCCATCTCTCCAGCCCCCTAGGATACTTTGAGTCTATTTCATGTACATTCCTTAACAATATTCCTTAGTGTATCACAGCTAAGATTTTTCCACCTGATTGGAAACATCCTGCAACTTTTAGCTCTAATTCTTCATTTATTTCATGACCTGTTTCTATATTCACTGACAAATGGTCTTATAGCTAGCCAAAGTGACATGTAGTGCTGCTATTTTAAAAAATAAATCAAATACTAAAATGAATAAAGAAGTTTAATTAAAAATAAACATTGCATCTTCTCTCTCATATGTGGATCCTAGTTACAATTGTATAGACTTTTGTGTGAGCTGGAACCAAAAATTGGTAGCAGAGGCCAGTAAGCTAGAAAAGGCTTATAAGGGAGGGAGGAGAAGGATAAGGGGATGGTATGGTATACATGAAATAGAAGAACAGATTACAAGCAGGGGAAAGGCCTAAGCAAGGCCAGGAGAAGAGAATTCCAGATATTCTGAATAAGACTTACGTAAAACTACATTTTTGAATAATGGCACATCCAGAAGCTATAGATTGTTTCAGTGCCAGGGATGGGATACCTTTCAGTGAGTTGTTGGCCAGGGAGGACACTGTTGCCTCTCAAACATTACAGGCCATTGCCAAGGCCCTTGGTTTCCCTTGAAAAACAGATGGTAAGACCCTATTGCTGAAGACCTCATTTACCTGAGCAGCAAGGTAACTGAGAAATCAAGCTGGTGCTTAGCAGAAAAGCTTCTCCCGATAGACCAGCCAATCTAAAGCTGGAAAAAAGTGCACTGCATGCAGCCATATGGAAGACAGAAATCATCAGCAGTGAAAACAGTGGACACTGGAAACCTCAATTTGGGCCAGACAGGCCAAATGGCTGAACAAGTGCAATAGTGGCATGTCTGCTCTGAGGGAAACCAACTGCTCTCTAATTGGATGGAAGGCCAGCTCTATGGGAGGGAATACACTCCTGGTACTGTAAAACCTAATCAAAAGCCTATGGCAGGGGAGATTGTGAGCCTTAGGGATATAAAGCCTGCTCTTATCTGGCTAAATGTACATATTATTCTCACCAAACTGCCCTGAAAGCACTACACTTAATGTTCATATCCATATATTAATGCTACTCTCACTTCTGGTTAAAAAAAGCTTCTCCTTTCAGATGGTGATGATCACTGGGATGACCCAAAAGGAAACGTAGTGCTGAAAGGAAGGGATGGAGGAGTGTCCAGCACTGAAACATCTCTATCACACCCTCCAAGGCTCAGGGTCCATTGAGGAAGAGGTGGTGGAAAGAATGTAAGTGCCAAAGGAAGGTTATGACTCCTTACAAAGCAACTGTCCAGACAGAAATTGGCCTCAATATCCATGACCTTGCAGTGCCTAGCAATAGCCTCACAAGACCCGCCTCACAAGACCCTCATAATAGGAGAAAAAAGATGATGACATCAAATTAAAAGAGAGACTAATGGAGAGAGGGAGGGGATATGATGGAGAGTGGAATTCTGAAGGGGAATGGGGGGAGGAAAATATGCTTTATTGTCTGTAAGTATAGAAGTTGTCAATAAAAAATTAAATTATAAAAAAATGAAAAAAATTGGAGTTAGTGACCACATTTAATCTTTTTGAGATTTGCTATGCACCTGAAGCTATTTTAAGTTCTTATAATTATGTCAATTCATAAGCACTCAACATAGAAATTAGATATATACACTTTGTACTTAAGTAATCAAAGTCATTTCTTCCTTCTGAAGGGCACAGAGACAGAAATGGAGAGAGTGAAAATTATCTGGCCCTAATATAAGCCCTCTCAATCATCACCACTGTATGTTTACCATGCTTTACATAATGAGGTGTTTTAATCTCCTATTCTATTCTTCTATTCTATTCTATTCTATTCTATTCTATTCTATTCTATTCTATTCTAATTTTATAGTATTCTTAATGCTTTTATGTTACTGTAAACTGTGCTCAGGGACAGAGAACAAAGGGCTATAGAACAAAGTTTCTGATTTTTCAGCAATGCAAGAGAAAATAGCAATAAAAGGATTCACAACAGAGAGTGGTCTGGAGATTCCAGTGCTAGGGGTCAATAATATATACAACTCAGCCTAAGGGTATCTGGAAATGCTTTATAAGGAAAGCTCCACTTGACCCAAACCTTACTAAATTGCAGAAAAGAGAGGAGTGTAGAGACAGCTAATTGATAGATGAGTGAATGAATGCATATTTTAATTACACATTAGTTATTTGCGTGTTTGTGGGGTTAGACAACCTTTCACTAGCAATAAATATACTGGAGTTCTATTTGAAGTTCTAACACCAAGCCCACCATCTAGAACAAATCCTTTAAAATCTTTTGATTTTAAAATGAGAAAGTGCCCAATTGTTTTTCTTAAAAACTGGTGTGAAAATAAATGAGAGGCTAAAATGTACCAAAATACTTGTAAGACAAAAATCTTCCCCCAAATAAGGGCTGCTATTATTGCTGCTGCTGCCACGTCATCACAGGTCTGATCTTAGTCATGGTCTCAGTATCAGCCTAGTGACACTTCTCACAGAAATTGAGCATACTCATTGCTCTTCTAGTTCCCAGTCAACCTTTGAGGACTGAATATGCCTTGACCCCCAATTCAGGGCTGCCAGATTTATGTATAAACTCATATTATTGACCCAGTCTACTCAACATATCCATGTAGTGACCATGGCCTCAGACCTCTCCTGATGTTATCCTTGAGTTCACATTGGTCAGAGGCCTTTGTTTCCAAGTGTCTGTATGGAACCATCACTGAACTTTTCTAAGCCAATGGCTCTCCGATAGACAATTAACAATTACAACTTTTTAGAAGACCAAGATTCAGCCTCCCTGAACTTGGCTACAGATAGTCTCTTAATTTGCAATGCTTTAACTTAGGATTTTTTTATTTTATTTTTTTTTTTTTCAAGGCAGAATCTCACTCTAGCCCAGGCTGACCTGCAACTTACTATGTACTCTCAGGGTGGCCTAAATTCATGGCAATCTTCCTACCTCTGTCTCCCAAGTGCTGGGATTAAAGGGGTGTACCCCCACACCTGGCTTCTAACAGGATTTTATTTTGTAAAAGATGAATGCATTCATAAAAATAGTAAGTATTCGTATTTTGAACTTGTGTCTTTCCTGGGATCAATGTGGACCTTTTTCAGGAGGAATTTGGGTTCTTTCTCATGATGCTGGGCATCAGCAGTGCTGAGTTGCTTGCAGTCAGCCAACCACCATAAAGAAAAGTAAAACCAGCGAAACTAGGGTGTGCTCTGTTGCTGAGCTAGGATGCTCTGATATTTTCAACTTATGCAGGACTTACTGAGCTGCCGCTTCACTGTAAGCAGAGGAGTGCCCGTACTTGGCATTTTGTACCTGCCCTTTTACCTATGGCAAGCCCAGCTCAGAAATCCCAGTCACATGTGAGCCCATGGAGTTCATCCCAGCTCTACTCCTTTCCTTAGGCCGAGGGTGTCCAGAAGAGCATCTAAACTGCAAAGAATAAGCACAATTTAAAGCTTAGTTTCATCTTCCTTTTTCCCCAAGCCAGGTTACTTTAAACAAGGACAAGTCATAAGATGCCTTGAACAAAATCATCTGTGAAATTGACAAAACTCCACCCTGGCTCATGTAGGTCTGGATAAAGCTTTCTTAGGCAGGAGAAAGTGCTTTCTGCTTTTAGCCAAAATTCATGACAGATTTGTGACATTTCCCAGTGATTAATCAGTCATTGTTTTACCCAGGGCTCTTAAACCAGTGGAGCACGTATAGAGTCCTGGCTGCTGCTCAGTGAAATAGAGCCCATGACATTTATTATGAGCATTAACAGTAATTTACCCCTCATTAATCAGAGCAGCCAGCTACAGTACTTTTCAATCATATATACTACTTACTTTACTAGTTGGCTAGAATATTTTATTCATCCATTAGTCTCAGAGGGCCCGAAAACAGCTTGTAAATTTAGACAGGTCCCCGCATCCTGAGTAGTGTCGTGCCCTTTTATGCCTAATTTATGGCCCATGTTTATATTTGTGCCAAGACTTGGGTTTTCCCACTGATCAAGATTTAAATTATACAGCTATAAACTCCACTTCTGTATTGGTCCAACAGATGAGGAGATACACATCATGTGTTCCTCAGTGCTTCTATTTGTGGAGTTCTTATTCACAACTCGCTGTTGGTGATTGGGTCTTAAAGCTAAAAGTTAAAATTAAACATTAACCCCCTGAATCACTCAGTCATTTCAACTTGTCATAAGAAGTCTTTTCTGTCCAGTTTACTTCCCATTTAAAGGAAAAAGCAAATCTTTGAAGAAGTTGAAAATATCTTCATTTCTGTAGCAGCATGTATGCATGGAAATTTGCATGGAAAATTACTCTGCACAAATTCATATTGACATGCATACACTTTTCATTGACTAAGCTGTCTTAAGAAACAAACAACTCCAGGGCTGGAGAGATGGCTTAGTGGCTAAGGCGCCTGCCTGCTAAGCCTAAGAACGCTGGTCCCAATGTCCAATGATTCCAATCTCCAGGTCCCACGTTTAGCCAGATGCAAAGTGAGGCAAGGGTGCAATGCCGCATTTGCCCACAAGGGGGTGCACGCATCTGGATTTCGTTCACAGCAGCTGAGAGACTGCTGGGGCACCCATCTTTGTCTTTCTCTCCCTCTGTCTATCTCTCTCTGTCTCTCTCTCCAAAAATAAATAAAAAAAATTAAAAAAAAAAGAAACAAACAACTCCAAATTAAAACAAACACTATATAGATGGCAGTAGGTATAAAATTATTGAGAAAATTATACAGTTTCACAGAAGATAGTACAATGGTGATTCTGGAACCTGTGCCTAACTAGATCACATTTAATGCCATCATTATATTTTGATATATGCTGAATTGTTTATAATCTATAATTAAGAGTTTCTATTTTATAGAATTTTAAATCCTAATTGTAAGTAGGTGTCAACCAATCAGTCTAATAATATGTGTATTAAATTCTATTTTGCTGCAATTCCATGTGGGAAAGTGAAAATGAAAATCAAAATGAGTTACTGAAGTTCTGTTGCTCTTCTGATTGACTTATTTGGAGTCAAATATGACCTGAACTAACAGAATAATCAAGAATATCTCTTTTTATTTATGCAATCCCAAAGCTTTGCATGCAGTAGCATGTGGCCCTGGCCTTAGCAAAGGACACTGGTACTACAAGACTCTTGTACTTTGTTTGGCTACATGAAGTGCAGGTAACATTCTGGGAGGTAAGGTACACACACACACACACACACACACACACACACACACTACATGCTGTGGAGGGGGAGGTACAAATGCCATCTTTTCCTCTAGGGATTAGTAAGTTCAAATTTAGCAGGTAATTAGCAACAAACTTTACCTTTTTTTTTCCCTCCGTCCTTACCTCACACCTAACTTTCTTTAGTTTTTTTGGGGCTGTGTATATATATGTGTGTAGTGTATGTGGGGTGCATACATGCATGTGATGCATGCATGTTTGTGTACAGATGTATATACAACGTGTGCACAAGTACAGAAGACAGAGAGGGCATTTGGTACCTTCTTGCATTGCTCTTCCAACGTATTTTCCTTTCTCACTGAACCTGGAACTCACTGGTTTTTAGTTAGACTGGCTGACCAGTGAGCCCCAGTGATCTTCTTATCTCTACTACACTCTGTGTTGGGGCTTCAGACATGTAGGGCCATACCTGGCTTTTAATATCAGAGCTGGGGATCAAACACTCTTATCCACTGAGCCATTTCTACAGCCCCTAATACTTTTTGATATTTGTATGCATTACAAGGAAAATAATTGCTCTACAGATTTCACTTAGGGTATGCCATGGTGAGTTAAAAGGCTAAAAAAAGCTTTCTCCTTGCATGGAAACATTTGACTATCCATTCACTCTGTTCTCCCACTGATGTGAGTGAAGGAGGATAATTAACTCTGCTATGAACACATTCCTGTGTAAAATTGACCCCTCATGGTTAAATTGCCCTTGAATAAGAATAAGCCATAGCTTTGGGCTTCCTTGTAATTCATGTGATTGGGTATATCTCTTATAGGCACCCTGAAATCCAAGTCTATGAATAATTACAAAACTTGATGCCTTCTCTGGGACATGAGCCTTTAAAGCTGGAGACACTTTGTCTATGAGTCCGTTTTGCTCACATGAGAACCATCACTCCAAAACAACTCCTTGATGGCTAAGAAGACTGCTGCAAGAATGGCCCATTGAAGAGCAAACCTCAAGGTTGGAGGCCTTCACTGGTGAGCAGAGGGTTCTGTTCTATGTCCCTCAGAGCAAAGTTTATTAACACTCTTCGGAATCACAAGGGTTAAATGAACTCCAAAGTGCACTGCCAACTGTTGAAGAACCTCAACGTCTAACCACTGTATAGCAGAGGAGTTTTCAAAGGAACTGCATTAGAAATCTCTCTGATATTTCTCTTTGCTAATTTTGTAGACTTTTTCCTCTGAGCAGGCTTGCCTTTATTCAAAGTTATAAAGCAAAGTTGTGCATATGTCCTAGGTGTATCATTCAACCTCTTGTGACCTTCTTTGCTTTGATGTGCTTTTCAATTCTTTTTGCTGTGTTCTGCAGTCACATAAGTGGATAAGTCCTTCTTATTATGCTATAATGTATGCAATCTGTTCTTTGACCTATTATAGTATTTTATTAGTACATTCAACACCTCTAGCATGATAAATGAAGATTTATTTTGGATCTGTTGAAAGATATGTCATGTGAGCTTCTTTATTTTGATGGATAGTGCACTCTTATTTATTCAAAAAGGGAGTGGGTTTATAAACACTTGAGAAAGGTTGAGAAGGCCCATACAGACTATAAGGTGATTGGATACATAGGTTTATGGGTTGCCATCTAATTGGCTGGTGTTGGAAGGCAGAAGTTGCAAGGGAGAAGCTGCAAGGGAGATAACAGAAGTGGCAGGAAAAGCTACTTTACTTCAGCCACATATTTATGGCATAGCTTCAGGCAGACTGTTTAAAAGATACATGACTTCAGCCACATATTGGAGGGCTACAGCTGAAGGTAGACTGTTTATAAGGGTCTCTTGGGTAGCTAGCCATAAAGTCAGGAACTATGGTGGGGGGGAGCAAAGCCTGACTATGGAATGGGATAAGGGGGGAGGGCCTGCACATTCTGCCCACTCTGGGTGAAGATAGGGCACAGTACAACTTTGCACAAGGGCAGGGAGGGCCAGCTCCATCGCCCAGAGTGGGGTCCCAATGATAAGGCCAACTGTAACCCCCACAGCCCAAGGTCCCCAGCCATGTCCAACAGCCCAGGCCAGCTTCCTCACAGTCCCAGCCCATGTTTACCAATTTTTAAAATGATGCAGTGTCATCTTGGGTAAGTTTTTTTGTGGCTTACTGCTGGTCTAGTTAGAGCCAGACGATGTATAAGGACCTGATTGGTCAACATTTGTTTATATTGTTTGAGCCCTAATTTACACATACAGGGAATTATGCATAAGAGTAGTAGCAGGGTGCCTGACACCAATAGTAGGCAAATAAAAATCTGAGAAAAAACTGTTTGGGAGATAATTTTTGTAATGTACTCTGTAAGGCATCAAAAAATCCTTTAGCTGCCTTAGCAGGATCACTAAGAGACAAGTGACTATGTGAAATAACAGATATTTCCTTTTGTAAACTTTATAAATCTATGCTGAGATTATTATGATCCAAAATACCCCAAATATGGTTTTCAACTTCTACCATTCAGTAGCGGTCCCATTGTTGGGTAGAGGAGTAACACATATGAATTGATAATTCAGATTGGCAACCTGTTTTCCTAAATACATAACAGCATCCTCTAGAGCATCCGACCAGACTAACACCTTTCTATCAATATCTATCTGTGACAAAAGGGCTTGAGATACATTTTTAGCTAGTCCATTAACATGATCAGCTGTCTTCATGGATTGTGCTAGGGATATTGCTGCCATGGTGGAAGAGGTGATGATGGTAATTGCTGCTGGAACACTTGAGCTCCGAAGCTGGAGTACCAGGGCTCAGTCATTTTGACTGCCATAATTAAGTAAGGAGGCCGCATGACAATAAAGACTACATTGGAGGAGTAATCTGCAGCTGTGCCTCCCTTAGAATTGATACAATTGGTGATAATACACTGGGTACAACTAAGACAGTAAATTTCATTTTGGCGATTGACCCACCCAGGCCAAACTATGAAAAGGTAAGGGAGGGGCAGACATGTCCAAAACTGAAAATGATTCTCTTTTAGGGTAACTACTACTTTCCATAATTCTGGTTGAGGCCACCCTTGGGGGCTCAAGATGGGTGGTATCTCTGATTTTTTTTGCCTTCCCGGGGACCCAATTATAATCCTAAGTTATATTTATTTTGGTATCCACTATCCATAGTTAATGGGTGGTTTGTATACATTATATAACATCCTTCATGAAAAGCAGATAGATGACTCTGCTGCAAGAGAGGTCCAGTTAATTGGTTTAGTTGCTTCTTGCAAGAATTTTAGATCATAATTGGCAGTGGTAAGGGAGCATTGGAAAATATCTTAGATAGGGGTTCTTCCCAAAGACCTAGCTGGCGGGGAGGAGGGCGGTTAGATATGTAAGCTCAATATGCTTGTTGAGCCTGTGATACTTTTAAGGTCAGGATAGCAAGTAAGGATATAAACAGAGTCTCTGGTGATAGAGGCTGTTGTGAATTTCATACCAGCATGACTCCTTATTGGCACAGGGCCTCAATTTGGCCCTAGGTCAGCATGTTTTCCTCCTGGGGGGGTCTGGAGGGTCCTCCTTTCCCCTGACGAGGGGATGATTCCATTTCAATTTCAGGTGAACCATCTCCTTGGTCAGTGGGGTTGAATCAGACATTTCTGGCTGGTATCCAAATAAGTTTGGATTGGTTCTATTAACGACATGTTCAGAGGGTCCCTGTTCAGGTGCCAGCTGCAGGTCCTCACTGTTCCCTGGGGCCGTTGGCCACTGACTTCCCAGGAACAGGAGGAGGTAGGGGAAGCAGTGTCTTAGAGTGGGTGAGTGCAATGGGCAATGAACCACCCGGGAGGCCGTCTGATGGATAGTGTGCTGTCCTCGTGTGAGTTTCTTTATCATAAGTTGAAAAATAGAATTTTTCTTAATTAGTCAAAATGGGACATCAAAGACTTTCAAGAGAGACTGATATTTTCTAGGCTATGGGTGTGAGTAGCAGGAATTTCAAGGCATGACCTTGAATTACTTATGCCTTATCTCACCAAAGAAATTCAATCTTAAATTCTTGCCAGCATCTGCCTTTTGCTTTTTAAAAAAGTAGAGATGTAATTTCAAGAGTTTAAGAACAGAATCTCTGCACAGATACTCAGAGAAGACAAGATGTGAATTTTTCTTAGCTTCCCTCAGTTCTGCCAACATAGACAAATCATGTAGGAAGAGACAAAAGAGTTCATAAATGAATAGTCTGTGTTCAGTGACTTTGTTCTCATCTTCTTAGGTGATTTGTACTTCTGGTGACCCCTTTATTTAAGAAAGGCTTACATGTATAAACATAGGAAATTGTTGTGAAAAATATCTCTTAATAATATTCCACATCACCCTCAGTTTTATTGTCAGATATTTTATTGATATTTAACCTATGTTGCTTAATAATATTATTTAACATTCCCAAAGTGCTGTGAGGGTTCATGAAGACTTCACATAGCCACAGAGGCTGACTTTATATTCTTTGAATTTTAGATTAGTTTATGATTTTCCTTCTTGTTACCTGACTTAGTAAAGCATGTATGTTCCAACTTTCAGCATGTCTGACTTTCTAGGCTGACATTCTTTCAGAGCTTGGTTTACATTAACACCTTCCTTGTGGTTTGGGTATAAGTTATATTCATTGACAGAAAATACCTTCATATTAGCACATGAAACTGAAGCATAAGTCATAACTGATTTTGTCAATGCAGTTTCCTAAGGAAGACAGAAAAAATATGAAAAATCTTAAATATGTTAATGATCACACTAATGAATTTTGAATGGCATTGTATTTGTAGCTTTTTCCCAGTAAGGCCTAAAACTATAATTTTTATGAGAAATATTGGTTTTGGCTATAAATTTAAGGTATTTTGGTTTTATCCTGTGTTAGTCTGCATCACATTACCAATATATTGAGATTCCCATGGGTGGGTTTCAATTTTCCCTCTGTCTTCTTGACATAAGCTATAATACTTTTAAAAATCTTTTTAAAAGTCCAAAGAAATACAAATTTTGGAACTGTAATATTAACTTGTTTTATACTCTAAAGGAGGCTGCAATTTCAAATTTTTATTACTGCTATTAATTATGCTAATATATTTTTGTCCTCTTCCTCCAATCAATTCATTATAATCTATAGTCAGAAGTTTCCAAAGTTGTGAATGGGAAAATCTTTACACAGATGAACTATTATTCAACAGAATAACTAAAAAATCATGCATATGTTACTCAATCTGCACATTCTTCCTGCTTCATGATGTATGTTTATCAGTCTCCAAATGATATAGAACATCCAATGCCATCACTTAGCAGTATGCACTGGTTTATACAGATCCAAACTTCTGAAACTCTAGGTCATTAAACTCGTGTATGTTGTTCTAATTATGCTGCATAGCTTCAACACCTTACCTTTGTCCAGGATGTCTCTAACCATGGATTCTGCCCTCGGTCTGCTGGAAGCCTCCTTGCCTCCATCTCATCCTGACTTCATGCTTCTCAGGATCCCTGTGCTGCTTCCCTGTCCTGATGCAGGTGTCTTCCCCTCCTATGCCCAGTCTGCATGCTAGAGAAGCCATAGACAGCATCAATCATGTCTTCTTGATCAGATCTTGTTTTGATTTTCATTTCTCTAGCCTTGAATAAAAGGCTTTATCATGTTTTTAGGACTCATTAATTAATATATTAATCAATGGCCAAATATTTATTAACTTTTGTTGTAAACTTAATACCTTGCTAGATTTTTATAAGTACATAATAGTATTTCATCTTTCCCATTCCATTTACTTTTATATCTGTTGGTGATATTTATTGTTTCTATATGATATTTTAGGTGCTAACAATTTCATAAGTCATGTAGTAAAGTATAGTGATGTAGACTTCATCCTCAAATGCAAGCTTTATAGACCTTTAAATCTAAGTCTTTCCTTCTATGTGTATAGTGCTCTTAGATCATTTCTCTATTTACCTGCATGTGAACTTTGGTCTGTGGTTATTGATCTTCCTCTGACTCAAACATATAAAACATTCATGTTTTGAAAATGTTTTGGAATTGTTTTCATTTCCAGTGACATAAGTTTTCTTATGATTCTACAACTGTCTCATTTGGAATAGATCTAGAACAATGGGGCAGGGGAAAAAAAACCCGAATGTGCATGTGTGTGCCTGGGTGAGAACTCATTTGCTCAGTATTAGGCAATCTTTAGAGATGTAAGGCACACACATTTGCACTTTTGCAGATATTTTTGAATTACTTAGTTCAATAATTACTTATTAATAACATCCTATGTGCTACAAAATCTATTAGATTTTACATGATATGTGCATATAGTTCCTATCACTATATGTTAATATCTCAGCTTATCTCATGTATAAAAAATGGTTTCCACAGGAAATTTTGTAATTTCTCCTCTCATATATACACATATTTTGGAATATATATATATATATATATACACATACATACATATTTTGAATATATATATATATATATATACATATTTTGGAATATGTATATATTTGGAATGTATATATATATATTCCAAAATATGTATATAGTCATTTCACACCTTTCAAGTGGGAAAATTCAGGTACACTAATTTTATTTATAATGTTGTTCATTCCTTACCACCAACTGTTTCCAAAAGTTTTTATTATTTGAAACAGAAACACTGTATAGCAGCAATCTCTATATTTTTAGTAATGACCTAGTTTGTTTGTGAGCAGTGCCTATAGCTTTTCAGGTCTAAGTGAATTCCAGATTTGGTGACAGTTTATTGGCACCTCCAGGCAGTGTGGAACCAATATGCATAATACTTCCCTGATGGGATGTTATTTGCTCCCTCCAGAGTCATCCATAAAGTTTTCTGCCAAGAACCCAGCTCCTGTCCTGCATGCCAGTGAAAGGTGTGGGGAAAAGAGAAGGCAAGTACTATAGAGCTTACCTGGAATTTCCAAGGTACCATTTCTCTTTCTAATTGTTCAGCATTCTTTTGGCCACTGCAAATCATTGACTCCTTACCAGAGTCCTCCCAAAGTTGAATATAACCATTTTGGTTTGCATTTGAGATCTCTGACAGGGTGGAATGGATGGCCTGCCAGCTTGCTGCTAGTAGTTTCTCAGATGTTTTGTTGAATGTAGACAGTTTTCAATATTTAGGAAAGCCATTTATGTTTGAGGACACCATTAGATTTGGCTTTTGAAAGAAGATTTATTAAAAGTGTATTTTGTGATTATAAAAACTTCAGAGGAGTTTTTATATGTGAGTACAAGTCAAGTAAATCAAAAATAAACTGCAGTGAGATGAAACCCAAGAGAGCAAGCCAGCTGTGTGCTCTGCTTTTGCTGGAGGGCATGATGGAAAAACAGAAGAAACAGAGATTACTTGTGGAGCTGTGGTATTTCAGAAAGGGACATGGAGAGCTGAGTGACAGAATCTAAGTCTTGCACTACTCATTGTAACCAACCCCAGTGTTCCATCTTTTTCTCCTTCCTACCAGGGCACTATGGAAAGTGCTAGCAATACAGAGTTCAACAAGTCACACTTTTCTTTTGAATCATCCCAGTGTTTTTTGAAACAAAATGTGTCACCTCTCCATCCTGATGGATCCTTAGATTGACCTGTTTTGTATGTTTTAAATTTTTAAAATTTATTTGAAGGAGAAACAAAGAGGCAAATAGAGAATGGGTGTGCCAGACCTTTAGTGGCAGCAAATGAATTCCAGACACATGCGCCACATTTTGCATCTGGCTTTACATGTGTTCTGAGGAATCAAACCTGTGTCCTTTGGCTTTGTAGGCAAGTGCCTTTAACCACTGAACCATCATCTCTCCATCCCTGTTTTTTCTTTTATGAATAATGAAATATAGGCACACCATTCCTTAAAAATTAGATTTGGTTGGTTTAAGAGTTAAGGAGCACTAAAGTGCTATCAAAAATAGAACCTCTGAATTTTGTGGTTTAATCACAAGAAATATTTATCATTCATAAAATAGTCCCATCATCTAGATCTGTAGGTGGGTCTCTCCATTTGTAGTTTCACAGATTCAGCCTCCTCTCTGGATCCTTATATGGTTGTCCAACACTCTATATAGCACTATCCAAGAGAGATTTCTGAACTGGTGAAAATATTCTAAAACCATTTGTCTAATAGCCACTTACCATATGTGGTACCTGAGTGCTTGAAGAATGACTCATGTGACTGGAAACCACATTTTTACCTTCATTTAGATACACTCATGTGGACAGTACTTTGGATACCTATGGATCCAAAGCCCTTTCACTGCCTATATGGTCAAGACTAGATTATTGTGTCCATCCAAGTTTAAATAAGAAAGGAAGGTGGCCTAGAGGAATCACAGTGCATGTGTGACAAGAGGTGACATATGCCTCTTATGTTCATGGTTTGCTAAGTAGTCTTGGCTCATCTAGCTGCAAAGGAGGCTGGAATGTATATTTCTTAGCTGTCAGCTATGGCTCCACCATAGTTTCTGTGGGGAAAATCAAAGCATATTTACTATGCAACTATTAGGCTCTGGCATAGGGCACAGTAATGTTATGTTATAGATAAATCTTGAAAAATATTTCTAATATTCCGTCATAGTGGTAACCTAGTAGATTTTTGTTTATTATCTGCTAAAGAGGACAATTCATTGAACTGTTTTAAGCAATTGCTCTAATATAAGCCATTTCTGGCCACCAGTCATTGAGTTTCTGTTGTTAATTTCCCATTGTTCTTAGTGATTGCAGCTCTTCAAAGATGGGCAGCTTGCCCTTCTATTTCTTTGTTAGGGGTTAATATGCTTAGAGAATATAAATCACATATATTCTAGATGCTGTATTGTTAAAAAAAAACCCTATACTTCTTGTGATGTCTCTGTCTCTTTTTACTTTAGCTATTCTCAAGTTTAAAATGATTATAGAGCCACATGTGTTGGTCATCCCATATTTCCAGCACTTAGGAGGGGGCTAAGGCAGAATGATAATTAGTTTGATGCCAACATGAGCTATATAGTAAAACCTAATCTTAAAAACAAAATAATAGAAAACCAAGACAAACAAATACACTGGAGAATTTCATATTTAGAAATAAAACTACCAAGTATGAAATCTTCATAAAAATCATATAATTTTTTCTCTAAATGATGCATCATCCTCAATGGGACCTCAAACTGGTGCCAGAATGGTGGTGGTATATTTGAGGTATGTGTAAAGGATTGAGGGTGAGCAGGGCTGGGAGAAAAACCTTGCTTTCCTGGGTTGTCTAACTTTATAAAAGAGATTATATGTGAATGGAACCTAGACCAAAGAGAAGCTTTGCCAGGCAGAGAAATAGGAGAGACTTTTTCATTTCTACAGCTCTTAGCATTCCTTGCTGCAAATAATCTCTTTGTCATTAAAGAAGGGATTCAAAACCTCATAGTAACAGGCTATTTAATGCCCTAGGCTACTAAAGAACATGTGACCCTATGGACTCCCAGAGAAAAGCCAAGGCTCTATTTGGCACTTCTGAACATTGTCTCAACAAAAGATTTAGTTTGAACTTATAGACTGGCAGAAATGATAAAAACATAGTACTAGGACTCCAGAATCAAATGAATGACACAAGTCTCTGAGTTTTTTCCCATGAGCTGAATCAGTATGTATGCAAATGGGTTATGGTGCCTAGAAACCTGTGCAGTAATAGCCAGTGTGGGCACCACAGAAGACAGCTCAGTACAATGAGTAGTTTGGTTTTCCTCCAGAAGATACTTCACTTTTTTCTCCTTTCTAGAAAAAAAAAAATCCAAGGATAACGATCATCAACATCTATTTTTCAGAAGTACTTTTTTCCTTTATTTTATTTTGAATCTTTTAAGTTTTATTTTTTCCCGCCCAGGGCTCTTTAACCAACAAATCTGTATTTTAGTCTTTGACAAATAAACTATGTTTTATTATCTTTAAGAGTCATTCCAAATTAAGGTTATTTTCAGCTATGTAATTGAGGACACATGAGTATCACTGTACATTCTATGAAGGTTAATCTGAAAGAAGTGGTGATTTCCTTCTGATAACTAACAAGTTGCTTGAGTGTTGATGTTCTTTCTTTGTGATTTTGTGCTTCTAAAGATCTTTGGCTAAAGCTGGGAATGTGGGTATGGCTGAAACAGGAAAATCATAAATTCAAATCCAGCTCATGCTACAAAGATAGACCCTATGTCAAGTAAGAACAAACTTTGTTTGTGAAATTAGACTTTGTATCCTTGTGTTTGGACCCTGGCTCTACCACTTGCTAGTTTTGAGACTTTGGACCATTTCCTTAGAAATTCTGTGGGTATATTTTATTTAAAGTGACTCAAGCCAAAGCATAAATGCCAAATTACAAACTTTATAACTTGTACTAGTAATTACCTATGATGACTAAGTTCATATGCCAACTAAGCTAGCCTCTACTTGTTAAGTTATGTATGAATCTAGTCTGCAAATAATGTTTGGGTATGGTTATATTTAAGTTAATAGATTTTGTTTAAGCAGATTACTCTTCATTATGTGGGAGTGTTTCATCATTCACTCACAGGCATTAAAGAGAAACATATTTTGAGATACAGTTTTTCTATGTAACCCAGGCTAGCCTTGAATTCACAATTCTCTTGCCATTGCCTTCCAAGGACTAGGATTACAGTCATGCACCACCAAACCCAGTCTAAAGGAAGTAATACTGCCTCAACACAGGCTGGAAACTTTGCTGTTTCCAGCCTGTCTTGCTCTAAGAGTTTTAGAGTCAAGACTGTAGTATCAGCTCACACCTAACTTTACAGTCTGGCATCTTTATCTACATATTTTTGACATTTTTGACTTGCCCACACGAACTAAAATATCTCCCCCTCCCCTCAGTTTGCTCCAAAGCCTTGTCTCTGCTTTCCCAAACATTTCTTTGAAATATACTTGAATAAAAATAAACAAATATAATATTGGAAATATAACTAGTGCGCTTGTTCCAAGAATTAGTACTTGATAAGGTAGCTTATAACCAAGAACAGGCCACAACAAAAGGTTACATATCACAGTGATAAATGTACATTTGTTAAATGTGGTTAAGTTTAAAACCTCAACTCAAAGAAACAACACAATGTTACAACTTGAGTGACAGCATTTCACTTACAAACAAAAACTAATTTTCAGTTGAAAACAAGTTCAATAAAAACTAGTAATTTGAAGCTTGAAAGATGGCTTAGCAGTTAAAGGTTACTTGCAAACCCTGCGTTTGGTTCCCCAGTACCCATGTAAAGCCAGATGCACAAAGTGGCGTATGCATCTGGAGTTCATTTTCAGTAGCAGGAGGTTCTAGCATGCCCATACTCATTCTCTCTGTGTCTCTCATTCCAATAAATAAATACATATTTTTAAAAGCTAGTAATGTGACATAATCACTTAAAAATTCCCGTAATATTGTATTATGTTGAAGGGTTTTGAAACCTGAAGCATGGGATATGTCATTTCTTTGTGTACCAAATGCTCACTTCAACATTCATCTCAAGATCAAACTTAAGATGAGCTTTTGAACCACTGGGAAGATTTGAAGAAAACTGTATCTCTATGATTTTTACTATTAATAAACGTTTGTTATTGCATAAGAAACAATAAAAGGCCAGGCATGGTGGTGCATGCCTTTAATCCCAGCACTCAGGAGGCAGAGGTAGGAGGATTGCCATGAGTTCAAGGCCACCCTGAGACTAAATAGTGAATTCTAGGTCAGCCTGAGCTAGAGTGAGACCCTACCTTGAAAAACCAAAAGAAACAATAAAAATGTGAATATCATACAACAATCGCAGTTATTAAGCCCATTATGGTGTGGGTGGATTGGTGAGGGCTAAGGATGGAGCAGTGTGAAGCTTTCCCTGAGGTTTGGGCTCCATGTGTGTTTACTCTTAGAACTCAGATTCAAAGGGAGGGATAGCAACTTGTGGAAGCTTATTTTCATAGCAACGGCAAGAAAGAAAGTGGAAAATACACATATCTCGTAAGGCTTAGGTTAAGAAGTGTCAAAATATAGTGTTATCTATGTAAATATAGATGTATAGATATTCTATTGATTCTGGTCTTCTAGAGAGTCCTTACTAATATAGATTTGAGCTCTCAGAATTATTCTACAGAAACAGAATTATAAGTATGAATATATAGGATGTTTCTGGAAATGATTCTTAAATGTGATTATAGACACAAATGATTGTTTTGGTAAGATAAAGGGGAATGACATTTGATGGCATGACATTATAGTAGATGTATGCAAAATGTCTTACAGATGTATGCTAAATGTCTTACTGGATACTCTTAATTAAACATTTACAATAGCTAAGATTCTTGATGACAGGTTTTTGGTGTTTGATACCACATACATTGGTTACTTTCTCGTTGATTGAACAAAATACTCAAACAGAAAGCAGCATAGGAAAGGAAAAAGTTCATCTTGGCTTTTAGCTCCAGAGAATAGAGTCTGTCATGATAGGGAAACATGGCAGGAAGCCATCATATGTAGGCAAGAGAGAGTGGGAGAACACGTGAGCGTGCATGCATGAGAGAGAGAGAGAGAGAGAGAGAGAGAGAGAAAGGCTGGGCTATAACTCCTCAAGGCCTTTCTCCAGAGACATATTTCCTCTATCCCAGCTCCACCTCCTAAAAGTTCCACAACTTTCCAAATAGTGCTACTTTGTTGGAGACCAATATTTAAACATGTGAGCTGTGGCGGGGACTTCCATATTCAAACCACCATACCATACAACAGAGTTATCAAGAAAAATAGCATACTTATATTAGTTAGTTCTTTCTAAGTTCTCTGGACAAGGTGGAGAGAGAAAAGAGAAAAGGATACCTTCAGGTGTACAAATCTCCAGACCCAAAGCAGCATAAATAACAGTTTCTAGATTCATTTTGAAAACAGCTGTCATTGCCTGCAGCTGTAAAACTGAGTACTGAATACCAAACCCAGAGTCTCTTGCAAGTGGTTAACTTATAACAAAAGTTAAACTTCCAACCTTGTAGGATATTGATTTAAAGTAAGGACATTGATTGGGAATGAACAGAATCTTCAAGTGTGAAATGGGGACATAAGGAAAGTCCTGACAAACAGAAAATCATTTTTCCAGTAGCCTGTCTTCCCTTGTCTGAGGAGGGTAGACCACTTCCCTTCATGAACCTACAATGGCCTCCTTGGGAGGCAGAGGTAGGAGGATTGCTGTGAGTTCAAGGCCACCCTGAGACTACATTATGAATTCCAGGTCAGCCTGAACTAGAGTGACACCGTACTTCAAAACACACACACACACACACACACACACACACACACACACACACACACACACACACAGAGAGAGATAGATAGGTAGATAGATAGATGATAGATAGATAGATAGATAGATAAAGAATAGATGTATGCTGCAGTTACCTTTTCATTATTGAGACAAAGCACTTGACCAAAAGCAGTGGATTGGAGGAAAGTTTTTATTTCGGCTTATAGTCTTGAGGGGAAGCTCCATGATGGCAGGGGACAGCATAGCATGAGCAGAGACCAGACATCTGCAAAGCAGGTGGAAAAGAATAGCAGGACAGTCAGCTGAGCACTAGTAAGGAGAGATGGATAAAAACACCCCTAAATTTGACCCCAGCAACACACATTCTCCAGAAAGGCCTCACTTTCCATCAGCTGGGGAGCAATCATTCAAACCCCATGAGTATATGCTGAATATCTGAATCTAACCATCACAATATAGAATAATGGAGGAAGGAACATGAGGTTATGTCAGACCAAATTTATTGGTATGGGCTTACTACACAGAGATTCTAAATTTTACATTATAGCTCAAGGAGTTAGACAAAGTCCTAGCACTTTGACTCTTTGATCGAAACAGGAACCAATAGGTGGCCTGCAGTAAATGAAGTTGACATGTCAGACATTCTTTGGTATACTGCAGAGGAAAGTATTCAAGTGCTTGGGAAAATCAAAATGTTAAGATGGAGTTATTATAAAAGAAAAACTCATCCACTCTCAAAATATCCATAGCACCCGCCTTTTGCTATGGTTGCAAGGAGACTATTTGGAAGGGGATCCCTTGTTTTACAGATCTGTGGTTGTTTCTCTCGGCTCCTGCTAGCACTGTTTTTCTGCAGTACCTTGACTACTACAACATGCTTTTTAGTATTTATGGCAATGAACCCAGAAAGACAAACTCTGGGGAAAAGATATGGAGTTGAGCTGGCATTGTGGTGCAGTAGTAGAATGGGGCCCTGAATTCAATCAAAAGAGAAAGAAAAGAAAAGATGTGTGTTTGTGTTATAGCTTTACTTCTCTCTCAGCCTCTGTGCTTTTGTTCTGGCCTCTGTGCTTTCTTCTGCACTCTAAGGATAAAAATACATGACTAACATTATTGAATGGATCAAATGAAAAGGATTTGCTATGTATCCTGGGACATTCTCTCAAATGGATTAAGCTACCATGTGTTTCACCCTATATGAACAATGACATCTAATTGTCTCTTTGTGATATTCATTTTGGGTCAATCTAATTGTTTTTTGAGATTCTTCATGGATTCTTAATTCAATAGTTATATATCAGAGTACTGTTTAAATAAAAACAGGTTAGCACTGATAACTGAAATATTTACATGAACCATGATTGAAAAAATAAAGGAAAATATGTTAATATGTCCAAAATATCATTTCGAGTTACTAATATAAAATATATTTATGAGGTATTTTACATCCCTTTTTCATATGTTTTCAAAACCCAGTGTGTGTTTTATGTTTATAGCAGATCTCGTATGAGACTAGTCACATTTAAAATGTCAGTGGAAGTCACTTGTCTGAGGTGGTTGAATGAATGTGTTGGCTAATTTAGGTTGTCCCATTCCATTTTTAACTGGAGTATCTTGAATCAAGTGTATTATATGTGTAATTTATGCATAATAACACATAAATCTGTTTAAAGTTTATGTACAACTTCTAACTGTTTGTTGTAGCAGGATGAGCAACAGGAGACTAGAGGCAATCAGATACAAATGTTGCTGCAGTTTTAGTCCTTCTATGTTTTAAAAAATGAGCCATCTCTCCTTTTATTCCACCTAAATTTTTTATTTGATTGTTCAATTGTCCTTCATTTAGTCTAAATAAATGTTTAATATATTTTGTTAATTTTTTTTTTATAAAATAAATATAAGGGGATTTGATATTTAAGAGCAGGGAGAGGCAGAGAATTCTTGTGCCATGGGCCTTTTCAGCCACTGAGAACTTCATCCAGACTTATCAGCACCCCCTTGTGTGCACTATGACATGTAAGTAATTATAATCACTACTGATGGGGTGCTAAAGTTCATCAAATGGAAAAGTAATTTTTGTACATCACATTAGGCACCAAAGAATTAAGCCATTCTCCAGTGGTTTTTGTTTATATTTTTAAAGAATGATCAACTTTCAATGTATTTTATATTATTTCCTCAGGCCATGATGGTGATCTAGGCAGCTGAAATGTCTTCCTTCTATTCATGGTCTTCCTCAAGAGATCAAATCCATTTTTCAAAGGAGATCTAAGTACAGAATTTTTAAAAATTTACACAGGATTTTGGGAATAAGATGGGTGGTTGTTTACAAAAATAGCACTTTTTACAAGGGCATTGTTTGAGACAAATGTCTGTCTTACTACTTTATAATTTCCTACATTATTTATCAAATTTTGGTGAACATTTATTATTTATTTTTTATTTTTTTTATTTTTGGAGAGAGACACACAGAGAGAGACAGAGAGAGAGAGAGGGAGAGGGAGACAGAGATGGGTGCACCAGCAATCTCTCAGCTGCTGTGAACAAAATCCAGATGTGTGCTCCCCCTTGTGGGCAAGTGCAGCATTGTGCCCTTGCGTCACTTTGCATCTGGCTAAACATGGGACCTGGAGATTGGAACCGGGTTCTTAGGCTTAGCAGGCAGGCATCTTAACCGCTAAGCCATCTCTCCAGCCCAAAATTTATTATTTTTAAACAAGCATCTATGAAGGGAAAGTGGAAGTTATAAATATATCATGGAGTGGAATTTCATGAATATTTCTGCATAGCTCTAAAAAATGAATTATGGACAAAAGTCTTTATTATTGCATTGTGAATACAAAAGGTATTTCCTAAGATTTCAGTTTTTCCATTTTTTAACTGAGTGATAACTATTCCCTTTTAATTTTTGTTGAGCCTTTTTTTTAATGTGTTATGAAAAATGGAGACTGATAATAATGCTGATCAGAAAATGTGTATTCAGCAACTATTAATTGAATGTTGTATACTTTTATGTTAAGTCCATTTGGTCTCCTTTCAATTGAACTCTGAAATTTGTTGTTTTTTTCAAATGGATCAACATAGTGTTGAAAGAAGGGATGTTTGCTTGGGGCCCAGCATTGATGCTCTTTCACACCCTCCAAGGCTCAGGGACTTTTTCAAAATTTTATTTTATATATGTTATAAAAGGTTGTATCTATGATCCACAATGCAACTCCATTAAATTGGTCCTCGATATCCATGACCTTGCAGTGACAAGCAATACACTGCAAGACCCTCATAAAAGAAGAAAAAGATCATGACATCAAATTAAAAGACAGACTAGGGGACTGAGCCTCAAGGGATTCCTACCCACTTTGTGAGTTCTTACTGTCTGGGAGGGGAGGGAAAATATTTTTTGAGTATGTCAGGTCTGTTGTCAATTGAAAAGTGTTGAGTTATTTTGTTTTGTAAATAAATGCAAAGATAGGGGTTTTGATGATTCTTTGATGACTGTCACCATCAACCTAGGGCTGGTTTTGGGCTAGCAGTTGAAGCAGTATTGATAAAATTTTACTCTGCCCATGACATCCACAATGAAGACTACATCTACTGTATTTTAATTTACCTGAATACATTTTTTTACTTAGAATTTTTTATTGGTCTCTATAGGGTACAGAACAGAAGAAACAAAAGCAGGGGAAGGTGGGATGTCATTCCATTCAGAACACCAATCTCTGTCATAGCAAAGGTGAGTGAAGACTCCTCTCCATTAGTCTGAAATGTTGATCAGATCTTTTTCTTCTATTATGATGCGGGTTTTGCAAAAGTAGTCAGGCAGCAAGTTCCTGACTATCAGTGGCCAATTTCTGTCTGGGCAGTTATATTGTAGAAGCTATCCTTCAAATTTTGGTTTGGATCTTACCTTTTTTTTTTTTTTTTTTTTTTGGACCCTGAGCCTTGAGGGTATAACAGAGATGTTCCAGTGCTGGGACATCCTCCATCCCTTCTTCTCAGCACTTTGTTGCCCCATAGTGATCAGTGGTCATCACCATCTGAAATGGTGATCTTGGTTAACCAGAAGTGTCATTTGTTTGGTTATGTATGCTAATTCATTTTCAACTCATAGTATTCCAACTTATATTGAACCTGTTAGTACATAGCCCTAGTGAAAGTTGAGGGGCATCTATACAACTGACCTTCAGCATCTGTAAAAGCTTGGTTCCAGGATGGAGCCTTTTATATACTGTTGTAGCTACTTTGTTGTTGCTGGGACAAAACACATGACCTATAGGGCCTTCAGTCCAAGATGGAGCAGTTTTTTTTTCTTCATTCATTATACTTTTGCACCTGTTTGTCATGGTGGGCCTGTCTGGCTCAAACTACATCTATCCAGAAGAAGAACAGCTAGAGCTTGCTCAAGATCTGTCCCCAGAGGACAACAGCCAGGCTGTTTTTTCCAGCTTTAAGTTGGATTGGTCAAAAGTAGAAGGTTTTCTGCTCAGCACCAGCTTGCTTTCTCAGTGACCTTGCCTCTCAGGCAAGAGATGTCTTCAGCAATAGGGTCTTACATCTGTTTCTCAAGGGAAACCAAGAGCCTTGGCAATAGCCTTTAATGTTTTAGAGGCTACGGGGACCTCCTTGGCCAACAACTCACTTGAAGGTATCCCATCCCAGGCACTGAAAATTTTCTAGTAACAGTCTATAGCTTCTGGATGTGCCATTATTCAAAAAAGTAGGTTTACATAAGTCTTATTCAGACTATCTTGAATTTTGATTGACCCTCCCCCTGCCCTTCTTTTACTCATTCTCTTCCCATGGCCTCCTTAGGCCTTTCCCCTCCCTGTAATCTGTTCTTCTACTTACATATGTGCAATACCATCCACTTAAGTTCTTCCCTCTCCTCCCTCTCTTATAGCCTTTTACCAGCTTACTGGCTTCTGGTTCCGATTTTTGGTTCCAGTTCACACACAAGTCTATACATTTGTTGCTAGGATGCACATATGAGAGAGAACATGTGACATTTGGCTTTCTGAGCCTGGGTTACCTCACTTAGTATAATCCTTTCCAGATCCATCCATTTCCCTGCAAATTTAATAATTTCATTTTTCTTTACCGCTGAATAGAACTCCATTGTATAAATGTACCACATCTTTATTATCCATTCATATGTGGAGGGACATCTAGGCTGGTTCCATTTCCTAGCTATTGTGAATAGAGCAGCAATAAACATGGTTGTGCAAGTATCTCTAAAGTAGTGAGAAGAGTCCTTTAGATATATGCCTAGGAGTGCTATAGCTGGATCATATGGTAAATCTATTTTTAGCTGTCTCAAGAACCTCCACACTGATTTCCACAATGGCTGGACCAGATTACATTCCCACCAACAGTGTAGAAGTGTTCCTCTTTTCTGCATCCACGCCAACACTTATTGTCATTTGTTTTCTTGATGGTAGCCATTCTGTCAGGAGTGAAATGGAATCTCAAAGTGGTTTTAATTTGCATTTCCCTGATGGCTAAGGATGTAGAACACTTTTTTAGATGTTTAAATGCCATCTGTATTTCTTCTTCTGAGAACTCTCTATTTAGTTCCATAGCCCATTTTTAAACTGTGTCGTTTGATTTCTTAATGTTCTGTTTTTTGAGTTCTTTGTATATTATGGATATTAATCCTCTGTCAGATGTATAGCTGACAAAGATTTTCTTCCATTCTGTAGGTTGTCTCTTTGCTCTATTCACAGTGTCCTTTGCTGTACAAGCAAGAAAACTGCAGCAAGCAGGACCTGCTGAGCGCAGACTGCTCTGTATACTTTAGGACATGCCTTTCAGCCAGGCAGCTGGAGACCCAAGTTACAAGCTTTAATAAAACACCTGAGTCTACGGTGGACATACATTCAAACTACCACATTCTGCCTCTGGTCCCCAGTAGACTTATAACCATTTCACATTATAAATTATATTCAGACCAACTTCAAAGGTCACCCTAGCTGTTCCAAAGTACCAAGTCTCATCTGAGAGTTAAGACTGTCTCTTAACTATTAGTCCTATAAAATCAAAACAAGTTACATAGTTCCACCTTATAATGACACAGAGTAAACATTTGCATTGCTATAAGGCATAGCAAGGAGAGACTGGACCAGTGAAAATTCAGTAACCATTAGACAAACAGCAAACATCTTCAGTTCAATTCAAACATCCATTACCTGAGACAATAGTGTCTGAAATTTTCAATTATGCCCCTAAGCTGGGCTGAGTAGCCAGGGAAAACTCCCATCCCGAGCCAGCACTGCTCCATAGTAGCCTCTGCATAGTCCTGGTATATTCAAAACATTTTCAAGGGCTGGAGAGATGGCTTAGTGGTTAATGCACTTGCATGTAAAGCCTAAGGGCCCATGTTTGACTCTACAGATCCCATGTAAACCAGATGCACAAAGGTAAGGCAAGTATAAGGTTGTACATCCCCACTAGCTAGCTCAAGCATCTGGAGTTTGATTGCAGCAGCTGTGGCTCTGGAGCACCAATTCTCTCTATCTCTGTCTCTTGCTCTCTCTAAAAATAATAATAAAAAAAGCTTCAGGTCGCCATTGCAAACCACAGTCCATCTTCAACTCCATATACTTGCCCTTCTAGCCTTTAAAACAGGAACATTCTGTTTCTTGTGCCTCATCTCATCAAAGGCTCCTATTTAACTTCAGAAAATGGCCTCACTGGCCACAACAGCAAGATTGCCCTGTTTCATATACCATGTCTCATCAGTGGCCGCTGGAACTGTGTGGACTTCAACACCACTTCCATATATTTTTCATACTTCTAAAACCAATAACAGATGTGCAGTGATGCAACCGTTTTGTTAATACAGGGAAAAATAAATCTTTATTTCTTTAAGCCATCTCCTTTCAAAAGCATTTATATTTCTACCATTCAGTCTTTCCTGGATAGAATCACCTCAGGCATCCTTTCCATTGTTTCAATGTAAAGTAGTTGGCCACCCTTAGCAATAGCAGCATTAGCATCCAGTCTTTGTGACAGTAACCTTAAGCTTCCTTATTTTTTTCTGACTTTAACTCTTATATCTCTCAGTTCTATATCTTCCCCCAAGCACATTAATTTATTACTTTCTAATTCAACCTTGATTAAACCCTGTGTACATGGGCAGGAGAACATAGCCAGCCCTTATGATAGTAGCCCAGTTTCAACAAAGTTCTCTGCAGTCTTTCCTTCTCCCTTAAAGGTTCATAAGCAAAGTCAACAAATATAATTCTCTCTTCACTTATCATTTTTCATATTTTTTACCAGAAGTGGTTTACTTCTCTGGATGGTGTCTTCACTCCCAAGTACAAATTCCATGTTCCTTCCTCTAGAACAAAAGTTCCAAAAGACCAAAATCCACATGTTCACATTCATCCCAACAACATCACACTCTCTGGTACCTAATTTTTGTTGTGGTAAGCTTCACATTGCTTGGATGAACATCCAAACAAGACACATTTTATAAGAGAAGGATTTATTTGAAGTTTACTGATCCAGGGGAAATTCCATAATGGTGGAAGTGGCTAGCCACCTTTCATAGATTCAAACACAGAGAAACCACACAGAAAGCAATGAATCTGCAGCAAGCAGTACCCTCAGAGCTCCGACTGCTCTGTATACCTTTAGGCTGGAATTCAAATCTGTCCCTAGTGGCATGGTCTCCAGCCAGACAGTTGGAGATCCATTACAAGCTTTAATCAAACACCTTAGTCTCTGGGGACATACATTTAAACTGCCATACCCTCTATCCCTGTTTCTTCTGTTCTCCCTGCATTGGGGCCTGGAAGGCTAGACCCTTCCTACAGAATCACCCAAGCTCTCTTGCTGACTGGACACTTGAAACAGTAGGAGAAAGAAGGCAGAAGAAGTGGTAACTCTCCTTTTCACATTGCTCCCTGGGTTTATTCAGTGTCTCTGGAAATGGTGGAACTGTCCCTGAAGATAGCTCTTGCTATACAGCCTTTTTTTTTTTTTTTACTGTAGCTTTCTATGAGTTCTACATGACATGACTTCATTTCCATGTGACTTACAACTCAAGAGACAGTAATTACTGGTCTCTGGGAGCCTCAATGACCCCTAATAGTTCTCACCCTTTAATAACTATTGGTTTCCTTATTTTATCCTCTTGCCAGGCACTAGTAATCTAATAATTAAAGGGTGGTTCTCATTAATTCCATATTCTTGACACCCTTCAAAAGGAATTCAGAAGTTGCCATACCCATGTCTTTTCTCTCCCACCTTCTCAATGTTCCTTAATTTTTAAGAAGTGAGGAAAAAGAGAAGGAATGAGCTGAAGAGAATGAGAAGAAAGGCATTAGCCTGGAGTTTAATGTGTAAAGTAAAATACAACATTATCAGAATGTGGTAGGAGTATGTAGGAAAAAAGAATTTAAGTGCTTATTGTAGCCTATAAAACTATATACCCTGAATGTATCTTCAGAAAACTATACATGGGTCTTATTGTGGTTATTGATTTATTTCTTTTTTTAATTCTAGCTAAATCATGTGAGTTCTGGATGTGTAAGGGTTTTATTTTCTGGATACAATTAAACCTCTCCATGTCTTCCCCTAGATCAATCCCATGGGAGTTAAGAATACATTTTATTGTTACTATGGCTGTAGAAACGTACACTTCTTATCAGAATAGTTTCTAATTGTAAATGGGTGGTGGAAGAGGAGATCTGCCATTTTCTATCATGGCTCTTGGAATTCAAATACCAAGCTTACAGCACCCTAAATGTAAGGGTGCTATGACATTTAGCTGACAAAAACTGAAGACATAAATATCATAAACTGTCTCTTTCAGCATAACCTTGGGTTTAATTTCAGGTTCATCCATCACTCAGGACTGTTCTACTCTCAAGTTTTGATGTCCACCAGGAGGATCTTATTCCTTGGGCACTTATTTCCTAAGCATAGCCATGGTGGCCACATTCTTCTAGGACTCTGGATGCCATCCTATAATTATTAACAGCTTATGGCAAATTTTTTCTATTCTATGCCTTTTTGGCCTTTCATTTTTGCATGCATCTCTCCTATTCATATTCAATTTACATTGTAAGCTCAACCTTGGAGCTGAAAATAGCACTAGAACTCATCTACTGACCCCTTCACCTGTCCTGTTAGCTTGCATCAGAAAGTTGAGTGTCAGAATAACTTAGTCCCTTTCCTGAGATAAGATAGATAATTGCTGAATCCAGTGTTAAAATGTAATCTTTCTAAGTTTTGTGTCACATGAAAGACATTGATCTGATTGATACAGGATTTTAAAAAGTCTCTCAGAATTTGACTTATTACATTAAGCCTACTTATATTTGCTAAAAAGTACTGACATGACAGAACTCTCAATAATAAACCTCTGGAAGGTAGTTTTGTATTCATAGCACATCCTTTGATCTTTTCATTTCCCATGAACTGTGTTTAGAGTAAAAAGTAAACAAGTTGCCACATTGTCTTGAATTGAAGTCAGAGATCAAGGAAGTGATAGATTTGGAAATCAAAACAGACAGCCAATCTTAAATGTCTGCTGAAAATTTTAGTAAACAAGTCAGTCTGCAGAAATTTATTGGGTTGCTGTGAGGAGTAGCCCAATGCTACCCAAGGGGAGAAGGACTCTGTGTGGGTGATGCATCTAGGAGATTTTTGTATCAGTCCTATCTTCCAGAAGATGGGAGTATAAACAACCAAAAAGTTATCCAAATTTGATAGCCAAAAGAACAAAAGATGCATACATATGCATTACCATCTATAGAAAGTAATACATAGAAAGAAGCATATATGAGGAATATAACTTACTGCTTAAAGAAAATGAGCTATTAAATAAAATAGAGATTAAAGAGAAACAAAGATAAATTATATAATGTGTGGCTATAGACACAGTATAGATATGTAGACAGAGATATAATTGTAGACCTGCCATGTATAGCATCATTGTGACCTTGTTGACTTAGTGCTGACCCCAGTGGTCTGTGGCTGTCTGGCCTTGGAACATGATCTTGTCTGGAGAGTGCTACAAATCTCTCTTCCAAATGCCTGCCTGTACTCATTTGATAAGGTCTGGGTGAATAATAGACATTGAACCGGCTTTTATCCATATAATTATTTTAATGATTCTACCTCAATGGCAGGAACTCCCAAAGACTGAGCCCTGGTATTAATTCCAAATATCCTTTTTCCCTTTCTCTCTCTACTTGGAACTGTCAGTCCATCTGCAAAGTTGCTTTAAGTTACCCTTGTAAAACCACTGTTTTAATGTCTGTGCATCTACCCTCCATTCTTGTAAATTTTAGTTTTTGCCCTAGAAAGCTTAGTGGATGGACTGTGTATGACCTCACTGTATTCCCTTGTCTTGTAGATGCTAACTGGGGCAATCAATAGGAGGTAAGTTCAAAGGAAAAGAGCAAGGATAGGACACACTTCCCTGGGCCTATAGATAGAGCTGTTATGGACTGATGAGTCCTTTGATGAAGGTCCTTGCACTCTTCAAGAACAGCCTCTTTCAACACTCCTATGTACATTCTAGCAACTACTCCTTGGTCTTAGTTTGCTGAAACTAGGAATGTACCCATTTCCACAGATGCCAGATTCAGGCTACCACACTATTTCCTAGGGTACACCCATATTCTGCTCATACCATCATAAGTATTTGAATATATCAAAAACTACTCTAATACAAACATGTCCTCTGTATTTTGCTATGGCTCTGACGAACATAAATCTCTTTTTTAAAGTATATTAGCCACAGACAAAGTGTCATAATTTACCTTATTTTATAACTTTGATAAATGGAAGCTTTAGAAAATTCAAATATAGAGATTTTGAAAAATTAAAAAAAGCTTTATGGCTTTAGGTAAGGGCTAAGGAATTTTTATTTTCTGTTCTTCAGTTATCTTGGATAACCCTGTACATGTTAACTGTGAAGACATCTATAACCAACCTTTACAAGCAGAGGCAGGTGACCCAATTTCAGAAAATGACAAATATCAGATATGAGAAGATGAGTAAGATGATACAGGCAAACAGTAATAAAATATATATTTCAATCCAGGTCTTGTGACACATGTCTGTAATTTGCAGAAGTACTGAAAATTCAAGGTCTCTCTGGGCTATAGAATGTGTTTAAAGACAGCCTGAGTAATTTAGTGAGTCTCTGTCTCAACATGAAAAGAAGAATGGGGATATAGTTCAGTGGTTGCCCTTGGCTAGCATGGATGAGGCCCTATGTTCAATCCTCAATATTGGAAATATTTAATTTGCACACATGCACTCATATGCATACACACACATATAATTTCCATTTTCTTCTAAGTGCACAGTTGGTTCAGAAGTTAATAGCACAAGCCTTTGGAGATCACTTTAGTACTAAGGCAACAGGACTAACTGGTTGACAAACAGGAAGTGACAGTTGAGTAATGAGAAAGATGTAAATGCTGACTGGTCCATCTTGCCTGATATCATACTTACAGAGTTCTGAGGAGTCCATCTGGTCGTTTCATTTTGGCCATTTGCTTTAAGGTGAAGGGGCAGAATGGTGACATGATTTAGCCAGAGGAAAAGAATTCTTAGCTGTTATTTCAAAAAACTGTCAGAAATTTGATTGTTGCCATTGAGCTTCAAGATGGACTTAATAACTCCATGTGGAGGATGAGTGTATTAAAACTGTAGATGATCCTCTGCTGAGAGAATCTAGAAAATTTTGGCTAAGCTTTTTTTTTTTTGCTAAGTAGAATTTGGCTAAGTTTTTCTCATGATTTTCCTTGAGAGAAATGATGGCAGATGATGTCAGTACACTGAGCATGTAGCACAATTTGTGACATGCCCTTTAAATTGAAAATCAATGTCATCCCTCAAAGTTTTTTTTAGCCAGAGAATTTTTGGAAAAAAAAAATATGACTGTTCAGTATGGGAAAGATCATATGAGACTTTTTTTTTCTATAGTAAGCACTTTAAGATATTGTGCATAGACTCTATTGACTTTTTTTGTTGTTGTTTTGTTTTTGTTTTTCGAGGTAGGGTCTCACTCTAGTCGAGGCTGACCTGAAATTCACTATGTAGTCTCAGGGTGGCCTTGAACTCCCAGTGATCCTCCTACCTCTGCCTCCCAAGTGCTGGGATTAAAGGAGTGCGCCACCACGCCCGGCTGACCCTATTGACTTTTGAGTACATAAGATGTCTAATACCAAATGCCATGTACACTGTGTAAAATGTAAATCAGTGTGAAAATCCATGCCACTTAGTTTGATTCTTTGAAGATACAAACTAGGGTATTCTTCTACATCCAAATTTTGGTGTGTGATTTGTAGAGGCTGAAAAACTCATATGTCAGCGTTTCACATTGTTGTCCTCGATTTGTGGGGAATTTTTATGTTGTTATTTAACACAAAATATTAAAAAATATTTTATTATTAATTAATTAATTTGAGAGAGAATAGGAATGTCAGGGCCTCCAGCCAGTGCAAATGAACTCCAGACACACGTACCTTATTGTGCATCTGGCTTATGTGGGTACTGAGGAATAAAACCTGGGTCCTAGGCTGGGCGTGGTGGCACACACCTTTAATCCCAGCACTTGGGAGGCAGAGGTAGGAGGATTGCCGTGGGATCAAGGCCACCCTGAGACTACATAGTGAATTCCAGGTCAGCCTGAGCTAGAGTGAGATCCTACCTCGAAAAAACAAAAACAAAAACAAAAAACAAACAAAAAAACCTGGGTCCTTAGGCTTCAGAGGAAAGTTCAACTGTTAAGCCACCTCTCCAGCTACACAAAACATATTTTTCTGAGATGCTATAATTAAAACGATGGGCTCATTTAAAAATTATAAAATAAGCGTGATTAAATTAAGAATGTTTATGTGTTTGTGGGAACATTCAGTTCCAATAGTCGAAAGGGATCATTTGCAGTACATGGTATGTGTATACACACATGTTATGAAAGCATGTCAGAATAAGCAAGGTTTTAAAACCACACATACTTATGTTTAAGATTTTTTTTTTTTATATATGGCAGCAGTGTAATTCTGCTTTGGCTCCTTGACATTCAGGTTTCTTACTTTCTAGAGTTTCAATGGGAAGTGGAATAGAATCAGTGGTATTTGGAGAAACAATACATTTCCCCTAAGTGTTGGGTAGCTAGACTCGGTAGAGTCAAGTGAAGTTTCTAGCCAGAGCTAACCCTTCAAGCTTCATTAAGAAATTGGAATAAAAACCTGCATATAATTTTGTGGAAAATTTGATGACATTGTGCTTATGTACCACTTATGTTGCTATTACAATGCAGGTATTGAGCATGTGCAGAACCTGCTTATATTTGTTAAGAACATTTAGTGTGAGGTGTACCTGTGTTGCAGTTACCTTCTTATTGCTGGAACAAACACCCAATCCAAAACAGCTTATGAGTGAAAAGGCTTATTTCAAGCTTACAGATTCCAGGAGAAGTTTCACCATGGCAGAAGAAACTGGCTTATACATCCACAGCAGAGGGAAAGAAAGAAAGAGAAGCAAAAAGCCAGAAGAAACTGACTTAGAACATGCTGATTCAAGATTCACCCCCTAGTGACACACCTCCTTCAGCAGTCAGCTGAAGACTAAATATAAAGCTTAATCTTAATTGAAAGCTAAGGGGACATTATATTCAAACTAACATAACCATCTTAACCTAATTTTAAGTGAACATGCCCCATTGTTGACTATGAGCATTGTAAAGTAAGTCTTTGGAACTTTTTTATGTTATATAACTATAACTTTATTCCCATTAAACAAGTCCTCGCTTGTCTCTTTCTCCATCCTCTGATAGCCACTATTCCACTTCACATCCATACCTTTAGCTGTGTAAGGTACCTCATATAGTGACCATCATGCAGAATTTCTCCTGTGACAGATTTATTTTGCTTAGTATAAGCTCCTCAAGGTTCATCTATATGGTCACATATGACAGGATTCCCCACTTTAAAAAAAAAAAAAAAAAAAAAAAAAAAAACTCTGAGTAATGTTCATTGTAGAACATGTCACATTTTCTTTATTCATCTGTTTATGGCTATTTAGGCTGATTTTATATCTTGGTAATTATGAATTGCTCCACAATAAATATAGATCTACAGATGTCTCTTCCATATATGAATTACTTGTCTTTTATATATAATCCTATAGTGGCATTACTGGATACATGGTCATTCCACTTTTACTATTCTGAGAAAAAATTGTACCATTTTCCATAAGTTATATACTAATGTATTTTTCACAATTTTTGTCTTCCCTTTCCTGTGTTCCTTTTCTAAAATTTTAATGCTTTTCCTTTTTTTATGGCATTCTAACAGGTTTGAGATGATAAGTTATTGTGGTTTTAATCTATATTTCTGTGATGGTTGGTGATATCGCATACCTTTTCATACACCATTGACCATACTAATGTCTTTTTAGTGAGAAATATAGATTTACAGTGGCCTTTTATCTTAATCAGAAATATATTTATGTTCTTTTTAACAATATTTATTGAATTTTTTATTTTGTATTTATTTGTTATGAGAGAGAGAGAGAGAGAGAGAGTTGGTTTTCCAGGGCCCCAGCCACTGAAATCAAACTCCAGATGTTTGTTCCACCTAGTAGGCATGAACAACCTTGCATTTGCCTCACCTTTGTGCATCTGGCTTACATGGGATCTCGAGAGTTGAACATGGGTCCTTAGGGTTCACAGGCAAGTGCCTCAACTTCTAAATCATCACTCCAGCCCAGGAATATATCTATGTTCTCTTTGTGAGATGAATATTTCTGAGCATTTGGAGGATGGGGAGAATAGAATAAACATATAAGGTAGAAACAATACAGTTCTACTAAGAAACGATGTTAATATATTTCTCATTAAAAGCATAGATAAATATCAGCTGTACTTCAACAAAAATGTCTCCTCTATGTCACCTTCCCAACAGCCACAATTTAAGTGACTCCATAACATCTTTTTAAATTATAATCTATTTAGTATTACAGTGGTTATTCCAGCTAAATGAGAAACCAGTGAGGGCATGTTTTTCAGGAAATAAAGTTCATATCATGCATAGTCTTAGATGGATTTTATTACCTGTTGAGGTCCAAACAAAATGGACTCAACCTAATGAGCTTCTCCCTAGTGAAGTCTAAAATGACCTCTAAAGTTTTCACAAATTCTCATTAGGGAGCCTATATATGTTGTTAGTCACTCATAGCTAAGCACTTCACACCTTCTGGATTTATCTGTTTACAGAATACATGTATTATTTTATGGAGATCTTATGGATTACTTTCTCTTCATTTCAATGGGAAATGAGTTCGTATATTTCTAAGCAAAACCAGATATTCACAAAGAATATGTATGCAGCAACTGCTAAAGTTTTGGAAAACTGAGCTGATTTTACTGTAGATATAAATCAAATATCACTGAATCTTACATTGGATAAAGTTTCTTTAAAAGTGTTTTGTCTAATGTGATGGTTAATATTGTCAACTTCACAGTAACTAGATTTGTTTAGAAGACAGACTTTTGAGTATGTCTGTGAGGAAGTTTCAAGGTTGGAATAACTGAGTTTGGAATACATACATTTCTGGGGGTGTGGCTTTCCATTCCATAGCCTGAGGTCCTGGTCTGAATATAAAGGAGAAAGCCAGCTGAGCATCAGATTTCATCTCTCTCTGTTTGATAACTAGATGCAATGCTACCAGTTGTTTATGATCCTATTATCATATCTTTGATACTATGATGGACTGTAGTCTTAAATTGTGAACCAAAATAAAGCATTCCTCCATTAAATTTCTTTTGTCAGGTATTTTGGCAACAACAATGAGAAAAAAATAACAAAACAATTGGTGCTGAGAAGTGGGACTGTTGCTTTGATAAACCTGACTATATGGTTGATAACTTTTGAAATGTGAAAGAGTGTGGAACTCTGTGCTAGAAAGCCCTAGGATGCTTTTAACTGCTTAGTGAGCCATTCTTGGTAGGAGGCTGGAAGATAAGAATCCTGGAAGAAATGTGGACAGTGGAGACTTGGGCTCATGAAATTTCAGAGGGGAACAAAAAGCTTATTGGTGGTTGGGCTAGAAAGCATTCATGTTAGATTCTGGTAAATAACCTGGATGCATTTTTTCCCAAGTCCTGATTATTTAAATGAGGCTGAATTAAAAAAATAATCAAATTTGTTTCAAGAGAGAATAAAATTCAGTCTGTGTCATGGTTATTGCTCACTGCTTTTATCTCCATATCTAAATTTTTTTATTTTATTTATTATTTTTGGAGAGAGACACAGAGAGAAACAGATAGAGAGGGAGAGGAAGACAGATAGAGATGGGCGCGCCAGCAGTCTCTTAGCTGCTGTAACGAAATCCAGATGTGTGCGCCCCCTTGTAGGCAAGTGCGGCCTTGCACCCTTGCATCACTTTGCATCTGGCTAAAGGTGGGACCTGGAGATTGGAATCGCTGGAGATTGGAACCAGCCTTCTTAGGCTTAGGAGGCAGGCGCCTTAACCGCTAAGCCATCTCTCCAGCCCTTAATCTCCATATCTAAACAAGAGCATCAAGTGAGAAAAACAAAACAAAACAAAACAAACAACAACAACAAAAAACAAACCTGTGCCATTTGTCAAGGAAAGGAGTGAGCTTAAAGTAGCGACAAGACTACTTTAAAAAGAGAGAAAATACCTGTAATTGTTAAACAGATTAACAACAAAGGTGGATGGAAGGGTTGGGGGAGGGGAATAGGAGGGCAGTAGGATATATACACAACAGCAAATCAAAATGAATTGGTACCATAGAAACCTTCCTCCTGGATAGCAGCCTAAAAGATATAGCCCTCAGTAGGAGCATGGAGGGAGTGTCCTGTAAGAACGGCTCTGGCGAAGGTGGGATGAAGCCTGAACCTAAAACATTTGGCTCTGGCTTATAACTCCAAGGATCAGAAATTGGTTACAGCCCACATTGAACTATTGATCAGAACGACCTTAGATGTCTCCCAAACAGGCAGGCTTTTGTCAAAGCACTTGATTACCTGCCTGAGGTAAAAAATGGCCAACAATGTTGTGAGCAAGCAGGGAACACCATTATACGAAAGCAATCAGCCCGATGAGATATACATACCTATGCCGTAGTAGCACACAGCCTAGGTGGGTAACCTAGGCTCTCTGATCAATTAAGAGATCTGCTCAGTGAAAAGGAATCCATAGCTGCAACTGGAAACCAAGTTAGAATCCTATGGAGAACAAGATCAAGGACTCCAATGAGAAGCTCCTTTTTGCCAAAAGTGAGGCTACACCCAACAAAATCTCTCCAAATTAACAATGCTTATTTTCTTTAACCCATCTTGATCTCATTCTCCATTGGGGAATCTGGTTTTCTTTTTCAGAAAGCAGCAAGAACCAATGACAACCAAAATCCATCAACAAGACAACAATAGATAGCTGTCTCCATGGCAGGAGATGAACCATCCCTAGCACATCAGCCAAGACCCATGTGACACCACAGAGGAAATGGCAAGATGAGGAAGAGTGCTGCTTCCATGGTGATCCTGACAACCCATATAAGCGTGATGGATATAGACACTGAGTATACTCAAAACACACCAAAGCAGAAATCCAGAAGCTGTTGAGAGCTCGACAGTAAAGCAGTCTTAAAATACACCCACCATGGCTCAGGGAATTTTTCAGAAGAGGGAGCAGAAAGATTGTAAGAGCAACAGGGTGGAGGGAATATCCAGAGGCACTGCCCCCCCACCACAACAATGATTGACTGCTGCTCTCACAACTCACAACTCCATGGTGAATACCAGAAATCCAATGAAAGAGACCCTCAGTGGGGTGGAGGCGGGAGGGGAAAATGATAGTAGCAACATATGATGTATCAATACAAAGCTTTTACTTAATAAAAAAAAATCCTTGGGTTCACTGGAACAATAGCAAAAGTATTCTGAGGACAAGCCCCTATTCATCAAAAGGTCTATTTTTTTGTAAAATGCAAATTCATTTGAATAGAGAGAGCCTAAACTAGGAATGCCTTTGAAAGGATTCCCTACAAGAGAGAAAACATCTGGGGAAGTGTTTTCTCCCATTCAGCATATGGCAATTCATGAATTGTGATCCAAGGGGCCAGGTAAAACCTGGAGCTGGCAGCAGAACTTGGCAGCATCATTCACATGGTACTGGTTTTATAGGCATGAAAGCTGCAAGAATAAGTGGGTCATGGAAGTGTGTGCCATGCTTCCAGAGAGATTCTGAGACCAGTCAATGCATGGCTGGGTCAAAGTTACTGCAAGGAAGCCCTGAGATAATATTACATGAAGCTTTCAAAGTGAAGCCCAAGTTTCAATGGAGACCCCAAGTTGTTGGAGATGCCAGAACTATGGGATACCCACCATGGAAAGCTGCAGGGACCAAGTGGAACCACTCCAAGAGATAAGCTATGTGTGTTTCAGACCATACTGCTGGGTGTTTGGTGCAACACAAACCCTTTGGAAGCCAGATGACTCTGTCATGAGCCCCAGATATCAGGCATGGAACTAGAGGATTTGGTATTTGTCTTTCTGGGTTTTGATTTTGCTTTGGTTTAATCTTTCTTTGATGTGCCCACATTTCTTTTAAAATGGAGATGCTTTCTCTCTGTCATTGTGTATTGAAAACACATACCTTTTTTGTAATAGAGGTTCATAGTAAAAGATTGAGTCTCAGAAGAGATTTTGGAATTTGAACTTTGGAACAGAGTTGAGACTGTAAAAGCTTATAGAGCCATTTAGAGATTGACTGAGTACAGTTTTCACTGTAAAAAAGCTATGGCCCTATGGGGGTAAATGCTGGCAGGTTATAGCTTAAATGTGGTATGCTTGTGTGTCAAGTTGACAAGAGGTAGATTTGCTGGAAGGTTATAGATTAAAAGTGATATGCTGTGTGTAAAGTTGACAAGAGGTAGATTTGCAGTGGTTGATATTGAGTATGACCTTAATAAGATCTGACTCATCTAGGAAACAACTTCTTGGGATATCTGTAAGGCAGTTTCTAGTTTGGTTAAACTGGGGTAGGAACAACCACCATAAAGGAGGAGGGCAGCACTATCTCATAAGTTAGAGTGCTGAACTCAATAAAAGGAGAATTTGAGCTAATCTTTTATCAGGTATTCTGGTCATAGCAATGAGAAAAGTAACAAATACATCTTAGTATATGGATTTTCTTTAAACTTTTTTTTTTTTTTTTTGGTTTTTCAAGGTAGGGTCTCACTCTAGTTCAGGCTGACCTGGAGTTCACTCTATTCTCAGGGTGGCCTCCAACTCATGGTGATCCTCCTATCTCTGCCTCCCGAGTGCTGGGATTAAAGGCGTGAACCACCACGCCCGGCTAAATTCCTTTTTAGCTGCACAATTTTAATATGTTAGTGGCCATCTGCTCAATTTCTTTTCTTTTCTTTTCTTTTCTTTTCTTTTCTTTTCTTTTCTTTTCTTTTCTTTTCTTTTCTTTTCTTTTCTCTTCTTTCTTTTCTTTTCTTTTCTTTTCTCTTCTTTCTTTTCTTTTCTTTTCTTTTCTTTTTGAGGTAGGGTCTCACTCTGGCCCAGGCTGACCTGGAATTCACTCTGTATTCTCAGGCTGGCCTCAAACACACAACGATTCTTCTACCACTGCCTCTCAAGTGCTGGGATTAAAGGTGTGTGCCACCATACCTGGCTCACTTTTATTTCTTTTATTTTTGCATTACTCTCGTTTTTGTTAATGCAGTAGTTTTGTTGGTCACAAAACAAACTCTTTGTCCTCAAGGAACTTATATACCAATGAATATGTGATTGTGGAAAGAAGTAGGCAATATGTGCAAGGGAGGAAAGACAGTAAGGACATATAGATGGGAGTGTGAAAAGGTGAGAGAGGTACTATTATTTAGAGTGTGGATGGAAGATTTGATGAATAAAACACTCAAATCAAGGATGAAAGATGGTGAGGAAGTACACTGTGTAGGTATCTAGAGGAAATTTATTTCAATTAGATGGAGTACTATAGTGCAGCAAGTATGGAAGATTGTATTCGCAGATGGTATCAGAAAGATTTGAGTGGATGAGAGTGTAGATTATGAAGAACTTTGTGGATTATAATGAAATCTTTGACTATTTCTCTGAGTGAAATGAGAAGGTACCACAGGAGTATGAGAAGTGAGAAGGTCTCTCTTTGATTTTTTAAATGACCAGTCTGGCTTCTCTGTGTACAAGCTGTGAACAGGAGGTCAGTTAGAAGAATATTGTCATAATTCCAAAACTGTCAGTGCACAAATGATACTCAGTCATAGGACTCTGTGTAATTACTCAGGGGAGGGATGTAAATGGAGAAGTTTCCCAAAGATCAGTTCTCTTGCTCCTTTATTGCCTCATATCCTCTCTCATAGGTTACTCATGATTCCCCAAGCCCTTCTACATCTGTGGTGCTCCAGAATTTTCTTACTTAGCCAATCTCAACATTATATTCAGCAATGGAAAATTCTCTAGGGCTCTTGAGATGGCCTAGTGGTTAAGACACTTGCTTATGAAACCTAAGAACCCATGTTCGTTCAACTCTCCAGATCCCATGTAAGCCAGATGCACAAGAAGATGCAAACGCAAGGTTGCACATGAGCACAAGGTGGTACAGTTAGAGGCCCTGGTGTGCCAATCCTCTCCACCCCCCCCTTTGCTCACTCTCTCATTAAAATAAGAAAATTCTGTAGAATTTAGAACATTTCTAACGTGGTACTTGTTAGGTTGCAAGACAAGTGTTTTAACTGAGTAAATACTGGGCTTTTGTGTAATTTTGCATGTGTGTGTCTGTATACATGTGTATGTGATGTGTGAGTGTGTGTGTGTCTGTGGTATGTGTGTGTCTATATATGTGTTGTATTGATATGTATGTGCCATTGCAGCATCCCATATGCTTTCCTGTGGTGGGGTCATTTGGCCTCAGGACAGAATGAAACATCTCGTATTGGGCTCCATTGCTCTTTTGCCTGGTCTTAATTTTTAGCTGGAGTCTGTTTTTATAGATTCTGGTTCTTACTGGTCTTGGAAAATTCTTGAGTCTCTGTTCCCCTGCTGAACCAAGGTTATAGACATGTGTGTTTCCATGCCCAGCCCATGCCCAGGCAGATGTGGCTTGTTGATTTTCTTGCAGAAGTAAACTATGGTAGAAATGGAATTACCTAAGGAACCCTTCCCATCCTTGTCTTTTTTTTTATATAATAGATGTATCTGGAATAGTCAGGGTTAGTACTCATAGCACTAACCTGTGTGTAGCCCAATGATATAACACTAGAATTTTAAAATTCCTAGTGTTTCTCAGTTGGAAGCCACATTAGGAAATGTAGAATTTAATGATACCACATAGTGATTTTTCTTGTCTGCCAACTAGAACATGATCATAATTATACAGCCAAGAGAACAAAGTTGAAGATGCCCTAAGGAACCCTGGGAAAAGGGTAATTTTGAGGAGTTGATTAGGAAGTGCTTCAATGGTAGATGCTTACTTGGAAGAACTTCCTGATTTATTATCATAATTTTTAGCAGGTCAATTTTGGCTAATTTTTACATCTAGGAGAGTGAGAAATATGCTGGATATGAAGATTTTTTCAAAGGAGTGTTGTCTGTTGCTGGGATTTATACTTGATCAATCTTTATGATCACTTATAAATATATTTCCAGGTCACTTGTCTATGCATACTTAAAAGTGGAAGCACAGTTAGCTTCATAAATATGAGTGAGAGAAATAAGTTTATATAAGTTAACTGAAATATATATATAATCTATATGTAACCCTTTTAATAAAAATGTTTAACATTTCATTCTCTTGATATTATCAGAAGAAAATAATTTTTAAAATATTTTTGTTTACTTATTTATTAGAGAGAGAGAGAGAGAGAGAGAGAGAGATAATGGGCATATCAGGGCCTCTAGTCACTGCAAATGAACTCAAAATGCATGCTCTACCTTGTGCATCTGGCTAACATGGTACCTAGAGAATCGAACCTGGATCCTTAGGCTTCAGAGGCAAGTGCTGTAACTGCTAAGCCATCTCTCTAGCACAGAAAATGCTTTTTATAAGAGAAGTTGATATGAAATTAAGAGAAATATAAAAATTTACATGAATACATCATTTTAATAGATATTTATTTTTAGCCACTACTAAAGTTCCATAAAATGAATATAAAACATTTAATCAAGTTCTTCTAGTATTCTCAGCCAGATGTTAATTTTGTGTTGTTCACATTTGCATCTGTTGCTTAGACAGCATTTCTCAAGTTTTTATCTTTGGACCCCTTCATACTCTTAAAATTTAAGACAATCAGAAAGAACTGTTTCATTTTTACCCATACTTAACCATATCAGAAATCACAACATATTTATTAATTCCTGCAGAATAAAACTCATACATCTAATAATAAATATTTTATTCCCTTAAAATTCTTTGCCCAATCAAAGAAAAAAATACTCTAAAGAATGGCTTTGTTTTATAGTTTTCTAACTGTTTATGCTTCCTTGGTAGCACACAGTGGGATTCTTACATTTCTCTGCATTCAGTCCATTGTGATGTATTATTTAATCTGATGTTTGTTGAAAAAAATCAGTCTTATCTAGGCTGTTGAAAAAAAAGATAAATTTTAATAGCTATTTCAGGTAGCCTAGATAAATAAGTGTTAGGAATGTTCTTCTTTGATACAAAATCAAAACTTGGTTGCAGAAGGGAATCTAGAGTCTATTTCCCCCCCCCTCTGTTACATTAAAATGAATATTCTAACTTGTATCTTGAATTGATATCTTTCTAATACTTGATTTTGTATTATCAAGCAGTGATTCTTTGGAAAACATTGTTCACTGAGTTATACAGTATCTTCTCCATGTTGATGTTTCTCGTTACATCACCAAATCCCATTTGTTAATAATTGTACAATAGCAGAAGTCTTTTGATGCTGGGAAGCTGGGACATTTATGGTGTCAAATGCAAATTTTCCTAAATTTTAAAGCTTTTTAATTTATTTATTTGCAAGTAGAGAGAGAGAGAGAGAGAGAGAGAGAGAGAGAGAGATAGAAGAGGCAGACAGAAAGAGAATGGGCATGCCAGGGCCTCTAGCCACTGCAAATAAACTCTAGATGCTTGTGTCCCTTGAGCATCTATCTAGATTACATGGGTCCTGGAGAACCTCTGGGAAAGGACCATGATTCTTATGCCCAAAGCATCACTCTCTTCTTTTCAGAACTTTCTAGATATTATTACTCTATGAACAAGTTTTTCCAACATTCATTGTTGTGATGCCTCTGGATTGATTGCTTTTAGACTTCTTTTCTTCCTTTAAGGCACCATTTTATTCATTATTTATCTATTTTCTATTAATCTACTCACAATTTATTTCACTGTTCTTCAGCTTCAGTCACTTAAGCTGGCTATTTAATAGGTTGGAAACCATTCTGCTGTTACATGTTTAAATACTCTCTTGTTACATGTGTTGCTTCTCCTCTTCTCCTCATGGATACATCCATGACTGGAGCTTTCTATCCAGTTCTATTATTGTCTATTTGTGCTAATAACAGTCTTTCCCCACTATATCTGCTGTGATTATCTAAGACTCTCCTCTGTATAATTAATCCTAGGACAGTGGAGGGGTGTGTTGGTGGCAAAGGTCATGGTAGAATTTTTCTCTGGCCGTAACTTTTACATGTGCTTGGATAAGAGTTTTGCTTTTTTTTTTTGAAACTTTTGACTGTATTTATTTATTATTCTTAGTGTTCACATCATTATATATTAAGTGGAAGTAACTTATAGTTCAGGTCTACAGTATCTCGTGACTTTTCCATTAGTCTCTCATAGAGTATCTATGATGTGATTTCCAGGCTTTCTGGTACTGGTTCTGGAACAGTTTGTTAGATAAGATGTTCAGAAATTTGAAGGTTTATTCTTTTCATTTATAGAACTTGGATTCTGTTTATTTTTTAACTTACTTGTTTTAATATATATCAATAAGCCGAATTACTTTGGATCTATATTTCAAAGTTGACTCTTTTGGGTGTATTAATGTGTATGCATAGATATACACACCCCCTCTGTGTTCATTAATGTATCCTTCCCAATCAATCTTCTGCTTAACTTTAATGAGATGGTAGATTCTCTTAGCAATTTTGGAGCTGTTCTTTTCAGTCAGACCAGCTGATCAGTGAGTGCCCACAATGCCTCTGTCTGTGTACCCCTTAGCAATAGTGTTACAGACATGTGTGGCCACACCAAACTTTTATGTGGATTTTGGGGATTGGACTCAAGTCCTCATGCTTGCATACCAAGCATTCTTACCTGTTGAGCCATCTTCCCAGCCCTCAAAGCTGACTCTTATTTGGCAAATATCTTGTAAACCTCTTTAAACTTCTCTCTGTTAGGTGGATCCCCAATTGGAATAAATATCTAGAGCCCTAATATGAACTAGCTTTATTCATATGAGGCTTTGGTATTCCTTTGTGCTATGAAAAGTTAACTCTTCCCATGGGAAATCCATACTCAAAATATATTCCATGAGCCCTGAAGACTGCAGTATACCAAGAATTTTAACTGGGTCTCAACAGGAACAAATTTAGTTTTTGTGAGACTTAAATTTTGTCAAATTTATGTTATTTCAATAAAAAAGAATACAATGTCATTGTATGGTTTGAATGTAACATGTCTCCTATAGGCTCATGAGTTTGAATATTTAATCTGTGGTTGGTGGTACAATTTGGGAAGGTTGTGGAACATGTAGAAGATGGAGCCTTGAGGAAGGAAGCATGCCACTGGGGATAAGCCATGAGGGTTTATAGTCCAGCCCTACTTGCTATTCTCTCTTTCTTTCTCTCTTTCTTTTCCATGATGAGGTGTTATGTAAGCTGGCTTATTCCCCCTCCCATGTTCCTTACCTCAGGATGGACTCTATCCTCCAGAACTGTAAGCCAAATTAAACCAAGTTTCTTGCTTCTGGTCAAGTATCTTGTCCTAGTAATGAGAAAATTACTGGTACAATCATAAAACAAAATAAATTAAATAGGTACAAGGCTTTGGAAGTATCTTATGTAATTGAACAGCCTTGAAACTTAAGTATTATGGCTTCTTTCTAAACCTATCTCTGTTTCTCATGGAAAGGCTCTCTCACCAACTCAGCCCTACCTTGTCTCAAAGAGTTTTTGACAAAGGCTCTAGTGTTTTAACAGACTTGGGCATGTGGACCTGAGCTACATTCATTCTGATGTGTTTACCCAACAACAAGCTGCAGTCTTCCAATGGTCCTGCTTTGTCTATATGACTTGGATTCTCTGAGTGTTCTGTTTAATACCCTATTTACTTCCAGTCTCATAGCTTTCTTTGACTCAATTTATTTGGCTCAGATATACACACTTTTACTCAGTTTTGCCTCTCCAGTTTTTCCATGGTCTGCATTTTCTTCTTCCTTCATATGAGAACATTAGGGCCACTATGCAGACATTAAATATGCTACTTTCTTCCTGAGGTTTCTCATTTGCAACTCACTAAATATTAATGCCCAGGATATAGATGCCAGTTTAGATTAAGAGTCCTGGTTTACTTTTATTTCCATACTGGGGTGAGGTTTGGGATTGAATTCAAGTCCTACTGTTGAAATTACATCTGTAGGTAGGATTGAGTCTAACTCCCATTTGTCACATTTTCTCTGTTCTAATGAGGTTGCACTTAGCTTGAGGCAAAGCTCTTAGATTAATGACAAGAAGAACCAATTATATAGCATAGCCATCAAGGAATTGTTATTGAACTGATACAATATATTTATGTTTTTATCTTGGGACTTCAAAACATAATAATGACTCCTCATATCCTGCTCCTAAATTCAGACAATTAGAGATTCTGTGGCTGGTTTGAGATATATTATGATGAATTAGGGTTTAACATACTTTCAAGTTATTCTTAATTTTTAGTATCTGTGAAGTGACAGTTGGTTTTTCCACAGCAAGCAGTATTGACTTACATGATGTTGAAATTTACATGCTACTTGACTGGGATGCAAACATTGTGAGCATTTTAGAACAAGATTAATGTTGAAATTTGTAGGCTCAAGAGAACAGATTGCTTCTAAAATGGGGATGGGTTTTATCCAATCAGTTGGAGGCTTTTAGAACAAAAGAAAGATCTTTTTTCTATTTTCTAATGACCTTTCAAGTGGAATACTAATTCTTTTGGGATGTATAGCAGCTTGTGACTTAAAACTTGAACGGGGACAGTGACTCTGAACTCCCACACAGTTATGTGAGCTATTTGTTTATGAATGTGTCTGTCATATCATTCTATTTCAATACAGCTACCAAAATAGCTATCTTCTATTGTTTCTGTTTACCTGAAAAACTTTGAGTAATGCAACTGGTCCAGTCGTATATAACTAGAGAGAAAGTGCATGTGTCCAGTTCATTTCAGTGACATGCAATGATATAAGTACAAAGTTTTACATTGGGAATCACGGCTTCAAGGACAGAGAAAGTCATGTTGACCTTACTACTCAAGTTTTTCAATCCATGACAACTGAAACCTTAGAGAACAAACTGATAATGCGCCCATTTCATTTCTAGGAATAAGCCCTCTAAGCATACCATAATGGGCCGCATTAAGTATCCAAAATTTCTCATTAAAATTCTGAGCTAAGGGACAGTGGGAGCATGGGAGTCCTGAGCACCTTAGCCAAGGAAAGGAATTTGGCTTTCAAATATTCACAGATCTTTTGGCTATGCACCAAACAGGTATCACATGAATCTCCATCTTCTCCTTCACAAATTGAAATATATGCATTCAGATGCAATTTGAATAACAGTTAGCAATAATTGGCTTAGTGCCAGCTTTGTTTTACAAGCTTTTAAAGAAGGCTGGCAAAAATACAAATCAGTAATGAGAAAGCATAAAAACAAAAGTAACTCATCCAGAACTAACAGATTTAATCACTTAAGGGAACATTAAGTCCTAATTGTAGAAATCACACACATTAATCACCCTTCTGGTGCCACTGTGGGATGGGCTTGCTTGGTGGCCATCTCATGACCTTATACATGAAATAGAAAATTTGGATGCAACTGAATGTTGATCTTCCAATGTGGAACAGTTGAAACTTCATTTAGAGTGTATGGGGGTATACAACTGTACAGTTTTTACATTTTAAAAGCTATAACCTCTAGTGAAATAATATTAAATTTATAAATATAGAGGTATATGCAGTGAATTTGGGTGGAAAGCTTTCTTCGTAGGTCTAATTCTTGGCATCAGAGAAAGGCAAAACTTTAGTGAGAATTATCAGATTTCACATTTTCCCTCAGGAGAGAAGGCAAGATGTTCTAGATAATTGTAACAATCCAATTTTTGTATTATAAAGCAATTTTATTGTATATATTTTCCATCTAGAGATGATGCTATAGGATGCATATAAGCAATAAATTTATTAAAATACTGAAGTAGATATATCTATTAAATCATAGCTTCTTTTCTGTGACAATAGAAATATGCTTATTTAACAACCATGCCTAATAACAATATGACTTTATCAACTTTAGTCCTTATATAATTATACATTAGACCTATAGATGTGAGCATTCAACAGAGCTACTCCTTTACATCCAGTAACATTGACTAAATTTCATTGTCCCTTCTCCTGTGTTCTATATTTTGCTGCTTTTTAAAAGAAAGTTAGCAGGACAGAAGGTGTACATTTTTGTTTTGTGCAGCATGGATGGGATGAGGTCTAAGTGCCTCCCAATCTGTTTCTACTTTGGAGAAATGATGACTTCATGTCTTCTTGGAGCCATGCTGCCCTAAATGCTCTTCCATTCCTTCAGCAAAGCAAATGTTATGTTCCCAAGTTCCTTTCCTTTGGTGACCAATGCAGCATCACAGTGACATCTCCCATCTGGCCTCCATCCACACAAATAAACATAACAGAGATGTATGTTGGCCCAGAGTCAGAATTCCTTTGACTACTTCCATTCGCTGTTGGAAAGAGACACCTGGAGTCTGCAGCCTTCTTTACACTCATTATCATGTGAAATCAATCTTCCAATTTCAACTGCAGATTAGACTATACATACAAGCACTATGCATGTACACACACACACACACACACACACACACACACACACACACCTACATTGTTCTTCTATCAAATTCCAAAATTCTTTGGACTGAGGCATTCTTTTACCTTTTATTTTTGCTTGTGGGGGATAAGGGGGTGTATGCACATGTATGTGCACAACCAATGTTCATGTGCTCATCAGATGCTCACCTGTGGCTGGGTGTGCTTGTCTGTTATGGATGGAGTGGAATGTCCAGTGTCCTGCTATATCACTTTTCTGCGTGTTCTTATTTGGCCTAATCCCGGTGCTTGCCATTTATTTTTCATGACCTCTGGTGATTTGCACATCTTTGCTTCCCATAAGATTGGGGTTACAGACATATGTGCCACTCCTAGATGTTTATGTGGGTCCTGGGGATCTTACAGGCCTTCTCAGGCCCTCATCTTTGCATGTTCTTAAACACTGAACCATCTCTCCAGTGCTGGACATTTTAGAAAGACAATTTTTTTTGTGGAATGTGGAGAAACTGAAGGATGATTTTATTCTTATCACAGAGATGTTCATCTGAGTATACAAAAGGAATCTAAAAGTCTTCCTAACAATAGAGGAAGAAACAACAAAGAAATTATATTTTCTCTTTTCCCTTGTCCCCAAAGAGAGGAGGGTACCATTTTGTATTTTACACCACCTTCATCATAATCTGGTGAAAAATGAGTGGTTAGAAAATTTACACTGCCCCTCCCCAAATGATTTGCATCTAAGTTTGTCGGTCATTGGAGAGTCAAGGGCTTTGTTTCTTGTTGTAATAAATTGTTGTAGTTACTTTCACTTTGCTGGGACAAAACCCAAGCAAAAGAATCTGGTGCAAAGCAAAGGTTTATTTTGGCCTACAGTCTAGAGGGGAAGTCTTAGGATGTCAGGGGAAGGATGGTAGAACAGAGGCTAGACATCATTTCTTGCCACAGTAGCTAATAGAAAACAGCAAGAGTGAGCTGAGGTCTAGCAAGGGGGAAGCTGGGCTATAATAGCTCAAAGCCCACTCCCAGCAACAAACTCCCTCCAACAAGACTTCACCTCTCAAATTGCCACCAGTTGAGGACCACGTATTCAAAATATATGAGTTATGGTGGACATCTGATTCAAACCACCACAAGAATCATTAGGAGATATAAAAAAGAATAAGTTTGGATCCCTGAAATGCTAATTCATGGTGAGAAATTTTTATTTATTTATGAGAGAGATGAGAGAAAGAGAGAGAGAGAATATTAATGGGCACACTAGGGCCTGTAGCCACTGTAAACAAACTCTAGATTCATGTGCTACCGTGTGCATTTAGCTTATGTGGGTTCTGGGGAATTGAACCTGGGTCCTTAAGCTTTGCAGGCCAGTGCCTTAACAGCTATGCCATCTCTACAGCCCCAATAGTGAGAAATTTTAATGTGAAGAATATGGCTTTATGTGAGGGGATGAATGAGCAAATGTCATTAACCTTATCCAGCATATTTTAAGATTTACTTGTCAATCTAGTATCCTAGTGTTAATCAACTTGAAAATGTTCATTTTAGAGAAGTTCAGTGTAGGTTGGAAAAGAGTTAATCATTTACCTACTGCTTGTCATTTCTTAGTTGCACAACAATTATGTTTATATACCAGAAACCAAATAGGTGATGTGCAGGGTGTGTTATAGAGTTTGAGAATCAGGCAGCATGGTGTTTTCATTCTGCATCCACTGAGCACTTGACATGGAACTTGAACTATTAGCTTCAATTTTCTTAAAATGGTGATTCCAGTACCTAATGAGCAAGGTTTGTATAAGGATTTGGAAACATATACGTAGAAATTGTAATATAACAGATGAGATGAGAAGAAAATAAGTAACAGTGATGAGTTGGTTTCTCAGGACAATCTGCAGTGGCCTGTGGAAGAAGGAAGGTTTATGTCTGCAGGGAAATGTTTCTCAGTCAGTTTGACTCATTGATATATCCCCAAGTATTTTTCTCTGACCCATCCATCCCTAGACAATTTCTGATGTACAAGTTCCCAGAAGCAAGAAGGAGACAAATGCAAAGTGGAATGTGGACCTTTCAGTGAATTAAAGCATCTGTCTGCATGATCAGTTCTAAATCGAAAAGTAAACTTAATTACAAAGAAGGGAAAACTCTTGTTGCTGCCATAATGAAATTCAGTTTCAAGTCTGACAAAAAGGAAGCTGTGCTGAAAGGCTCATAATTAACTGATGGTGTAAAGTTATCACAGGGTTTTTATTTCACATTCCTGCTTGTCGTCATCTGTTTATTCATTTGTCTATTTATTTATGCACTTTTATCCTCCCCAAAGTAGAAGCTATATAATTGAGCACACAAGTGTATTCTACCTGTATGCTTTAATTAACTAAATCTTGGCACAATTCCATTTGTATACTCCAGGTGTCTATATTAGAAATCCCAGGTTAGAGGCTAGGAAATGTGTCCTCTAAGCTTGTTTCCTGGTGTGGAAATTAAAGACCTGGCTGGTGAATAGCTCCCTGGACTCCGCCTAGGGCTGTCTAGCTGGTATAGATCAAGTAAGAGATTGCAATGTGATTTTGTGAGTGGACGTTAAGTTTAGCGACAAGTTTGGTGGGTGTAGCCCTGAGATCTCATCTGATAAGACCACATATGGTCAGCATTTGTCAAGATGGTTAAAATGCAGCTGCCAGGACATTTTTTCTAATTATTAAATGCTTTAAACAGATTGCAAGAAACAGAGATTTAGCTATCCACCATTCAGACTGAACATATGTTAACATTTGTCCACATTTAGCTGGGCATTTCTTAAAGAAATACATTATTAAATTTTGAACTTCTTTCCACTTTGCTTATTTCCCTTTTTCATCAGACTGCTATTAAAATAGGTGAGATTACTGTGCATACATACTGTTTTATATATGTGTATTCATATACATTATGCAATTTTTTATTAATTTATATAAATAAAATGCTCCTATGTGGTCAGTTGGAAATATAGGGAAAATGCTCATTGCAACCTTGCTTATATTATTTTTTTTTTCAAGGCAGGGTCTTGCTCTAGCCCAGGCTGACCTGGAATTCACTAAGTAGTTTCATAGTGGCCTTGAGCTCATAGTGATCCTCCCACCTCTGCCTCCCATGTACAGGGATTAAAGGCATGCACCACCATGCCTGGCAGTAAAAAATTAAAATAACAAATTTGGTCAATAAAGATTGGTTAAAATGAATTATCCATATCATGGAATATTTTATAATAGTTTGGGTTAAAGAAGAGAGCTTATTTATTATACATATGTGTGCTAATAAAAATACATTTTAGCCAGGTGTGGTGGCACATTCCTTTAATTCCAGCACTTGAGAGGTAGAGGTTGGAAAATTGCCATGAGTTTGAGGCCACCCTGAGACTACATAATGCATTCCAGGTCAGCCTGGGCTAGAATGAAATCCTACCTTGAAAAAAAGTTATATATGTTAATTATATATAAAAACGTAATTTTAAAGAAAAGTCAGAATTGAATTTTTAAGTGAACAAGATCACAAGGGGAGAGTGATGGTAATCCCTGGCCTGTCTCAGGGTTTTGTAGGAAAGACACATAAATGTTCAACAAACAGGGCACTTAGATGACACTCCCAAGTTATTCCAATGGTTAGAAGAATCATTAGTGAGAACAATGCCAGAATCTATGAACTGCATGGTAGATGTGTTCATTGCCATGGAAGTTTCACTGCTTTAGGCCTTTCCAGTGGAAACACATAAGAAGACATGGATTTTTCTAGCACTCACATATCACACTATATCACTGTTTCTGTTTTGATGTACTGCATACATGCTCAAAAGAATAACAAATACACCTGTGGATCCTCTCAGTGGCTTTCAATATTGATGACTTAGTGTTACCTCTTATTCCAACAGTGACATATGTGGCTTTCACTACCCACAATACATTTGCAGCTGAGTTCAATGCTAATGTATAGATAATTTGTTCCATAATTGATATTCTATACTTATATATGTCATTCTCTAAAGCCTTTATGGTTTTATAGTTTTCTGTTTTATATTTAGGGGCCATGATCCATGCAGCTGCTTGATGTTAATTGTGGGTGAAGTTTGGGTCTTAGGTAGACGTCCTGTTCAAGTTTATTCAAGTTTATTATGGCCTATAGATGTGCAATTGCTCCAGGGCCATTTTCTGAATTGTTGGACAATCTATTCTGCTATTGTAGTGATTTTTTTTATCTTCAGGGCCTCTCTCTGAGCATCTGTTTTGGAGCAATCTGCACTGACCTGTTGATCCATGTCTAAATCTCGGAGATTTCTACAGAATCTTGAGCGCTGTGGTCCTATGTCAGGTATAAAGCCAACTAGATTAAATCTTCTATGTTATCCTTTGAAATTGTGTTTATTCTAGTTCTTTTGCTATCTTATGTCAGTTTCAGACTAGCCTTTCTCTCTCCCTCTCTCTCTCTCTCTCTCTCTCTCTCTCTCTCTATATATATATATATATATATATATATATATATATATATATATATACATATATATATATATGTATATGGGCATGCATTTGCGGATTTTGGTAAGAATTGTGTGTTAATTTGGAGCAAATTAATTTTGTTAGTATACTGAAGGCTCCATTTCTAAACTTGGTGTGTCTTTCAGTTTATTTATTTCTTTGATTTCTTTCCTCAGCTTGTAGTTTTATGCATGCAAGCAAGTTATATATACTTCTGTTATCCTTACATGTGAAGTTTTCATTCAGAGTGACTACAAATGACATTAAAAAATTTTGTGTTCCATGTTTATTCTTAATATATATATACACAATTGATTTTACAGTACTCATCCTGTTTCTATAAACTTGATGATCTCACTCTGTAATTCTGAGGGCTTTATGTGTGATTGATAAATCCTTTGGGATTTTGTCTTAACAATCATGCCATTATCATCAAAATAGTTTAACATATTCTTCCTTTCTGATACATGGTCTTTCTGCCCTGGCTGGAACATCCAGCAATGTACTAAATCAGCATTCTCTGTTCTGAAAGTGATTGCCACTTTTAAGCTAACTCCTTGTTCACTGGTAGGCTTTCCAGTTATAGGGATGTTAAACTGTATGCTCCATATTGAATGGGTTGTGGCTTATATTTGCTTGGTTCAAATCATTCTTTGCTATAGAAACCTCCCACATGAAGGGCACTGAAGTCCAAGAGCATCACCTGTTGATTGGTAAGTGAATAGTGTGAAGACTCTTTTGAGCCAAGAAAACATATAGCAGAACAGGGAACCAGAGACTATCTTAAAGGAACATTATCCCCTAGATAAGTGAATTTCAGCAGCAATGGTTTTCATAGCTGTAATCATCTGTACAAGACCTGCACAAAACTGGACCTAGTCCTACCCCTTCCTGAGGAGCTACTTGCAGTTAATGGTGGCTGGGGGAAGGGGTGACATTTTCTTCAGTTGTGAAGCCACTGGCGAACTCCCCATGCTCCAGTAGAAAACACCCACTCAGTCTCATAAAGAAATCTTAAATAGAGTAATTGGAAAATCATACACACATCAAAGTAGAAGGGAAACTAGAAGGAGGATAAGTTGGGAAGAAGAAGGGTTTCACTGGGAGGGAATGAGGGGCAAGAGAAGGTAATGGGTGGTGAACATGATCAAAGCTCATTATATACATATGCAAAAATTCCCAATAAATAAATTGTAAGCTCCTGGTAAGAGTTCCTCCATCATCCCAAATGCTCTGAACTCTCCATACTGTATCAGTTCTAATTCTGGCTCTGCTGCTTTTGAGTTCTATGACTTTAGGCAAGTTACCTAACTATTCTATGTATCAGTTACTTCTTTGTAAAATGAAGATAGTTATCTTCCTCTTACATTTTTTGGTGAGGGTTCCAGTTAATACCTACAAATATTTTAAAATAATATTTCATGAATATCCTTCTTTTCCATCATTTCTTTAGCCCACAATTTTTATTGGTATACAAATACGTTACTGTCATGGGGATGGGAGAACAAAAATGTAAATGACTTTAACTATTATTGTGAAGGATAAGATGAGTGAACATCCAAGCAGCAAGAATAAACCCACCTTTAGGTGGGTAAAAAGTATTGGGGGTGGAGGGTGATGTGTTGATGGTACTGGTTTTCAGTAGATGAGTCATCACAGGTCACTGGTAGGGAGCCAGAAAACAAGTTTTTATCTCTTCAGATCAAGTATAACTCTTAAAATATCCCATATGCCAACACTTGCTTCAAAGTGAAAAACTGATGGTGATGATGCATGAAGTACCATTCCATATGGAAGAAAATTTTGACTTTTAAGATTGATAGCCTGCTCTATTCCCTCTTCATTTCTTGAGAAGACACTCTTGCCTATGGAATTGCTTTGACACTTTTTTTAGAAGAGCCAGTAACATATGTATGAGTCTATTTTTAGACTCTTAATTTTCACTAATCTATATATATATATATATATATATATATATATATATATATATATATATATATATATATATATATATATATATATATATATATGCCTTTCTGAGTAGCACAGTTTTTATAACTGTAACTTTATATTTATACTTGATATCAGAAAACCCAAGTCACCCTGTTAATCTACATCAATTACCCCTGGTAGTACTATAACTCCTTTTTTAGCCTGTTGACTCAAGGGCATCATCAGGATCCCAAAGTTGCTAGGGGGAAGTCTCAGTTTCCAGTTCAGTGGAATGCTTTCTGTGTCTCCTGGTAGAAGCTCTGGAACCAAGATTTCTAGGCTGGCATAAGGTTGCAGTGACAGGAAGCTGGTGTGTTATGGAGGGTGGGTTGGTAGAGAGTGGTATCACTTCTATTTCCATTCAATTCCAGGACCCATGAATCTTGGCTCTAAGAGAACTGTACCATGAATTGGATACTGATTTAGAGGGAACACAGCCTTTGCAGAACTCTGCCCAAGCTCTCTAGGTATTTGCCACATAGTTGGCACTGAAACTGTGACTCTGACTTCACTCTCCATTGGAGAATCTGCTTTTCTTTTTCAGACAGGAGCGGGACTTGAGGAGATAAATGACTCATCACACTTCACCCTGGCCCCAGCTGAAACTACAGAGAAAACGGGGAAATGAGCAAGAGAGCTGCTTTCTTGGTGAACCTGATATCAGCACAAGGGTGAAAGAGATAGACACTGAAGACACTCAACACCTACCAAATCAGAGATCCAGAGGCTCCTAAGAGCCCATCACTTAAGTAGACTTAAAACACACCCAACATGGTTCAGGGAACTTTTCAGAAGAGGGGGTGGAAAGATTGTTATATAGCCACAAGTTGGGACATTATACACAGAGACATTACCTCTCCTCCATAATTTACTGCTGTTCCCACAAGGCACAACCCAAAATCCCCATGGGGATGACCTGCATTTCCAATGAGGAGGGCCCCTTCAGAAAAGGGGCAGGGATGATGTAAAGGATGGTACCAATATGTGTTGTTTATACACCAAGTATGTCCATAACTAATAAAAAGAAATTTAAAGAAAGCCATTTCACCTCAGAATGGTGGGAAGCATGGTAAGAACAGTGAAGTTCATGAGAATGAATGAGCTTTCCAATCTCAATTCTTTGTCTATAAAGTGAGAAACAGTGATGTATAGAATACCATGATGGTGTATAAGGCATTTTGTAACAGTACAGATTGTCATTTTGGCACAGGCTCTACATGCAGAAAAGGGAAATTCATATGAAGAATAAGTATTTATTATTCTAAGAATAAGTTGCTGCCCTTTCCATTAGGGAAGTGGTCCAATGTATCCAACCAAGTTGCTAGCTGGTCACCCCAGGGAATAGTAGAACATCAGGGGCTTAATATTGGTCTCTGCTGCTGGCAGATTTGGCAGTCAACAGCAGCTGTAGCCAGGAAAGCACTGGTGAGTGGAAGTCCATGTTGTTGAGCCCATGCATAACTTCCATCTCTGCCACCATGGACCTGTTGGGCAATGATAGGCATGGCTGTGGACAGAAATGGACTTTATTTTCGGAATGAGTCATCTTAGCTACTTGATTATTAAAGTCATCCTATGTATGGAACAATGCAGGTTGGGCCCTAGCCAGGCTGCCTGCTAGAAGAAACCAGGAAGTGGCTTCTGTGGACATGGCATCCTGCACAGCCTGGCATGACAACAGCTACAGTCCCATGCCTGTGAGCAAACTGCTGCGAGATGATCTGCCTGGAGACAGGCTGTCATTAGTGACAAGAAGGGAACCACCCCAATGATTGACCAGCCAAACCCTTAAAACCCCATACACTTTCTTGAATAAATGAGTTTGCAGCAGCTCTCCCCTGCCTGCATCCACCCAACTCCCGGTGTCTGTGTCGTGACACTGCGCCTCTCACCCTCTACCCTGCGGAGACCCTGTGGTCCCTCCTGGGCTGGCCCTAGGAGGGACCCCAACATCTGGTGCCTGAACAGGGACCCTCTGCCCCCTCAGTGTTGGCAAATGCCCCCTTCTTGATCATTGGTGAGTAGGCCCCTTTCTGTTCTGTGTGCTGACAGCTGGCGGAGGGTGAGCGGGCAGTCCCCCCCTCCCCCCTTTTCCTTTTGTTCATCCTTTTCCCCAGCAGGAAGGCACACATTGCCGCACAGTCCCAAAGCCTGTGTCAGCCCTTCCACTCTTGGTTCATCCCAGCGAAATCACATAAGGGTCTGACTCACCCGATTTCGGCGAGTCCATTGGCTGAGCTTTCCTGGAGACACCATATGGGCATACGGCCATGGAGTAACAACCTATGCAAGTCCCCCACTAAGCACAAGACACATGGATTCTAAACATTCTATCTGTATGTCTCAGCTGGCCCCAGCAATAGGTGTTGTGGTTTGCATGATTATCCTTTGGGCTATCATTTTTGATCTGGGTTATCATTTTCTCTCTCTCCTTGATTCAGGGGTATCACAGCCTAGACCCCCTCTCAAATACCACCATGCCATAATGGGCAACCTTCCTCCCCATCAGAAGACACCTCAATTGCAGGCTCTTAAGGCCCTCCTCCTGCAATGTGGCTTAAAAGTGAAACAAAAGGACCTCCATGGCTTTGGGGATGAAACTCTGTTTTAGCCCCATGGATTAGTCCAGAGAACATCTGGGACACTTCCATTTGGTCCCGGGTTCTCTTCCTTGCAAGGAAATATGAGGTTTATGAAGGGCACACACCCCTGCCCCATTCTTTCCTAGCCAGCCTTAAAGTCTCCTCAGTGGAGGAAGTCATTTCTGCCCATAATGAAAGCTGTAAGGAGGAACCAAAACTGGCTTTTCAAACCTTGTTCCTCCCAGGCCCCTCTTATGATAACTCGATAACTCGGATGAGGAGGAAATCCAACCCTTCAATAATAAAAGACTGCCAACCCAACCGCTGCCTGCAGCAGCCACACTCATATCCACTCCTCCCCCTCTTTACCCTTGGAAGGACCTCCACCCGATCCATCCTGGACACACCCAGGCAACTGCCGGTTCCCTGACACACCCCATTGCCCCACCCTTCCACATTAACCTAGGGCCAGATGCAACAACCAGGCCCTGGTACCCCATCCCCTTCTCTGATTGAGCTCTCAGATCAGCCCAGGAATCTGGCACTGACTGCTCTTACTTTGAACAAGTCCTTTTACAATGGGCTATCCAACCTTCAGATTTATTATGACTGGTACTCACTCCTCAAGGTGGTCCTTCTCCCCTCTGAATTCCTCCAATGGAAAGCCACCTATAATGACCTGGCTGAATCCCAGGCCCGCCAAAATCTTAGGAGTGGAATTTCAATTACCCTGGACATGCTCCTTGGCACAGGACCTTATACAGACCCTGCATCACAAGCCACAGTGGGCACATATGCCTACTTTGACCAAGTAAAATCTTTAACCTTCCAAGGACTTAAGGCCTGCCTCCCACAGAAGACAGATACCTATTTTCGTAACCTGGGACAGGGCCCATCTGAGGGCTTCATGGATTTCCTCTCTCGTGTGATGGAGTCCATAGACCGATGCACTCCCCCAGGCCCCGCCAGGGATGCTTTAGTTAAGCAACTGGCATGGGAGGGAGCAACTACGGCAGTGCATAATGCTATTGCTACCATGTGCAATGAGGATCTCCATAAATGGATTGTAGCTACCAAAGATATCAATCCCATGTCTGCCCCCTTCGAGGCCCTGGCCGCCTCAATACAAACCCTGACCATGGGTCAAAAGTCTACCCAACAACCACCCCTCTGCTGGGGTTGTGGCCAACCAGGACACCTTCAGAGGACCTTTCCAAACACAACTAAGCCTATTTCCTAATTTAAGGCCCCAACCCCCCTGCCCTAAATGTCAAATGGGATATCATTGGGCCAAGGATTGCAGAAATTCCCTGCCTTTAAACTTCCCCAGGGGCAACCCTCAGCCCTGCAAGTAAGAGGGACCTCCCCCCCACATTAGGTGGACCCTGCCCATTTATGACCATTCACCCCGCATCTCTGTCCTTTTGGATGGGGTTGAATTCAAGGGCATAGTAGACACAGGTGCAGATGCCACTATTATCTCTGCCAATGATGCACTCTGCATGCCCAATTGGGCCTATAAAGATGGTCCCAACATTAAGGGTGTTGGGGGACAACAGACTACTAGACAGGTTAGAAGACCAGTTACATGGAAAGACTATGATGGCAACACAGGGGAATTTCTCCCCTTGGTGGCAAATGACCCCAATACCCTCTGGGGCAGAGACCTCCTTACTGACATGGGTGTTGTTGTAACAACGGATGACCAGACCTTTTATGATGATACCATTGGTCTCTCAAGGCAACCCAACCCCTCCAAACCACCCACCACTCCTCATCACCCCCAATTCTAGGGGCCACTGCCCTACCGCTCCCATACGCCTCAAGTGGGATACCACGGGACCCATTTGGGTCAAACAGTGGCCTATACTAGAACCTAAACCGACTATTCTCAAATCCCTTATTCAAGAACAGCTTGCTCTTGGCCATATTGATTCCTCTACTAGCCCCCACAATTCTCCCCATCTTTGTTATTAAAAAGAAAACTGGTAAACATAGACACTACTCTAAAACCTTCACCAGGTTAATAAATATATGTTAAAAATGGGTTCCTTTCAGACTGGTCTCCCCCACCCTGGAGCCATCTCTGCTAACCACCATATAGTTATCTTAGATATTAAAGATTGCTTTTTCTCTATCCCGTTAGTGGCAGAGGACCTGCCCTATTTTGCCTTTACTGTCTGGGAGACCAACCATTCTATCCCAGCTAAAAGATATCTATGGAAATTTCTCCCCCAGGGCATGAAAAACAGTCCTTCTATTTGCCAAATGTTTATATCCTCTGCCATGGTAAGAATACAACCTAAATGCCTTCTTGTTCATTACGTGGATGACCTTTTGATTGCACATACCTCAAGACTGCCATTTTGGACCTTCTTAAACTACTCATTGAGGACCTCAAAAAACTTGGGTTTACCATAGTGAATTAAAAAATTCAAACCATTCCTGCTTTTGGATTTTTAGGGTACAAAATTTCTAATACTATACAACCACTTACCCCTCACTTTCTAATAAAGGACCATTATTCTCTCAATGATCTCCAAAAACTCTGTGGCCAAATTAACTGGCTCAAACCTTTCTTGCCCATCCCTCCCAGTGAACTCCTACCACTTTATGACCTCCTTAGAGTTATTGATAACCCTTCAAAGAAAATTCCTCTAAACGATCACTCTAAAAATTTGTTACATAAAATATCCTGCTATCTCTTTTCAATGACCCTCACAAGATATGACTCATCTGCTCCAATCCTAAATGTGATCTTTTGGACAGCAGGAGTGCCTTTGGGGTTCATCTGGCAAAGCTAATTGCCCCTTTACTGGGTACACCCCTCATGGGCACAGGCCCATAAACTCACCACCAACCTATAAGCAATGCTCCTCATAGCAATTAAGGCACATACCTACCCTAACAGAATCTATAATACGGAACTCTCCAAAATAATTCTGCTCATACCCATGTCAGAACTTCACCCCCTTTTTAGGGAGGACCCCCTTTTCCACATCCTAATGGTGGGATTCCCCAATGAGATAGACAATCACCTCCCCGTTCACAAACTACTTCAGTCCCTAATGGCTTTGCCCATAAAGACTAACTATTTCTCCAGGCCTTCTGGTCAGCCAATACCCTTCACAGCATCAGCCTTTACAGATGCCAATAAACATACTTATTGACTAATTATTAAGAGAGCCAATCGACCGGATGAGGCCCTTAAGTTCCCTAACCCCCATTCAGTCCAGCTAGGGGGACTATATGCCATCATCAGAGTCTTAGAACTCTGTCAACAAGAGCCTGTCAACATCTTCTCTGACAGCAGTTACACGGTCCAAATTACAAAGGTACTGCCCTTATCCAATCCGAGGCCCTCTCATCATCCCATAGACATTGCCATCTCCACTTTACAATTACAGATGGAAAACAGATCATATCCTTGGTTTATTGAGCATGTTCACTCACACACTGGTCTGCCTGGCTTTACTGCTGATTGGAATTTGCAGGTAGACAAATTTATTGTTGTCTCATCCTTGCCACCTTTAGAACAAGCTAGACATTTACACCAAAGGTTCCATCTATCCCCCACTATCCTAAGAACCCTATACCCTGAGCTCTCACTTAGCCAATGCAAACATTTAACCCATACCTGTAAGGCATGCATCCTCCTAGCCCCCTTGGGCCCCCTACAGCCTCAAGGAGTCAATCCTAGAGGCCTTACCCAAAATTCTATCTGGCAGATGGATGTTACCCACATACCTTCCTTTGGTAACCTCAAATATGTCCATGTCATTGTGGACACTTACTCCAAGCTTACTTTTGCTATTGCTCTCTCAGGGGAGAAGGCATCCCATGTCATTAAGGTGACAAAAACTGCTATGTTGGTCATGGGTGTACCCTCGTCCATTAAAACTGATAATGGCCCTGCATACACATCTGCCCAATTCACATCCTTCATGGAATCTTGGGGAATCAAACACTTCCTTGGGATCCTCTTCAACGCACAAGGACAAGCCATAATGGAGAGACCGGACCCTAAAGGAACTAATTATAAAACAAAAGTCCTCTATGCAACCCAAGAATCCCCACTTGGCCCTGGTGAAAGCCCTCTTCACCCTCAATTTTCTCACCTTTGATGAGGCAGGACTCTCCCCAGCCTATAAACATAGGAGATCCCAACCAACCACAATGCCCTTACCCTTAGTCCACTGGAAGGATCCTCTTACTAATATCTGGAAGGGACCCCACCCTCTTTTAACACAGGACAGAGGGTATGCTTGTGTCTTTCCAGAAACTTCACTTATCCCAATCTGCATCCCTGCCAGAAACATCCGTCCAGCCACTGACTCGGGGATCGACCTTGATGAGGAGGATGGTGCCAAACCCCTCAGGCCAGATACAGGACTGTAAACTTATTCCCCCTTTTCTCCTTTTATCTCCTTTTCTCTGTACTACCACTTCCCAGAAACCATTTTGGACAATTCTTCTTAGGCAATACTTGTTTGGTGTGGGGGGGCCTAGATTCCCATGCTTTTCCTAGGCTTCATTTTAGCCACTCTATTTCACTGTATTTCTCCCCCTTCAAGAAAGTACTTCTCCTTAGCCACACCTTTGCCTTTTTGCTTATTAATGCCTCTTATGGTAATGTTACCCTCCAACCAGCCATAAATTTCTTTGTAACTCCTTTGATTGCATTGATCTGCTACCATTAAGGACACCAATGCTACTATTTATGGGGCTAAGGGTGAGCTCATGACAGTCACCCAACAACCTGTTTATGTTAAAGCCCCCTATTATTTTGTCTTGGTCCCAACACTCAATGCCTCCCCCTTTTTACTCTTTTCTGGGGGCTTTCTCAACTGCTCCCTCCTTAGTTGTAGACTGAGCCCTTGCATGACTATTCATGCTGACCGCCACGTTATTGTTAGACAGGTACCCATTGGCTTTGCAGCTGTTTCTCCTGATGATAACTTTACATTTCTTTCTTCAATCCTTTCTCTCTTCTTATCCTGGAGGGAATCCTAGTTATTCTTACCATCATGCTGATCCTTTTCAGATGTCTTAGAACTTTTGCTCAGCACATCACCGCCATCCAAACAAACCAGTTTCTGCTACAGGGAGTGATTTATCAATTGGAAAGGGCAACCCCTCGTCAACCACCATATAATATCTTATCCACCATTTCTAATTTGTAAACCTGTCCTACCCCAGTCTTTTTCAGGTTCTATAGTTGATTCTCACTCTCTGGGACCATATGTGGGTCACAGAGCCATCACCACATGGCCCTCCCATGCCTCCTAGGCAACAGTCACACCCCTCGGGTTTTCTCACCAGGATGGTGGGTAGTCAATGACTAGTAAGACCCCATGAGATGGGGCAACCTAAGACAGGCACCATTGCATGTGATGATCCTTTGGGGCCTGGGTTCAACAATGGCTTGGAAAAGAACCATGCCTCCCAGGGTCACCAATAATAAAAACAAAAGGGATGATATGTATGGCACAATGCAGGTCGGGCCCTAGCCAGGCCACCTGCTCGAAGAAACCAGGAAGTGGCTTCTGTGGATGTGGCATACTGAATAGGCCTGGCATGACAACAGCTACAATCTCATGCCTGTGAGCAACCTACTGTGAGATGATCTGCCCGGAGACAGGCTGTCATTGGTCACAAGAAGGGAACCACTCCATACAATGATTGGCCAGCCAAACCCCTAAAACCCCCTATACTTCCTTCAATAAACAAGTTTGCAGCAGATTGCTCTCTGCCTGCTTCCACCCAACTCCTAGTGTCTGTGTCATGACACCGTGCCTCTCACCCCCTACCTGAAGGAGTCCCTGTGGTCCCTCCTGGGCTGGCCCTAGGACGGACCCCAACAATCCTATCCTAAAATTATCTTCTGATGAATATATGAGATACAAGTTATCTTTGCATCCTTTGCCCATTTGAAGAAATCTGGACTTTTGGGGCAGTATCTTACTTTGTGGACATGTCATCAATCCTCTGGTCTATTCCTTGTAAAACTACTCTATATTTACTTCCATTTTCTGTGTTAGAATCCTAATACTTAGTGTCTCTGAGAGTCTGTAATTATTCTTCTGATATGATTTATGGTATTATTAATTTCAGATGTGGAGCTTGTTTTAATCTGCACTCTAGAGACAATTTGTTTTTGTATCTGCCATTTGTGGTATCTCCATTAGCACACCTAATACAACTTTTCAACTTTGTGTTTCCTAGATCAAACAGAAAATGCACATTCAAAACTCCCACATTCATGAGAGCTCATCTGAGAGCAAAGAGCCCTGTCCAAATTAGACAGGTCTCTCTCATAGAGTTGATTGAGTTGCAGTTTCCTTTCCCTTACTACTGATGTTTTGGCCCATTGAGGATATAGTTACATGCAAACAATTTTCTTCTTACTCTTTCCTTTTCCTAGGCCTATTCCCATGTTCATACCCACACCACCCTTGTGACTTAAACTAATTATAATCTAAACTTCACTGTACCTTTGAACACCATTAATCTCTCCTTTATTTGGTTCCTTGAAACTAATTTTAATTCTTTATTATTTTAGCCCAAGGTTAAAGTTTTTGCTTTTCCTTTAATTTGTTTTTACATTTCCAGCATTTTTGTGTGTTCTGTAGACAATGAATTGTTCAAGACATTTTGTTTGCTATGTTTCCAGAAATTATATCTAGCTTAATACAGCTGTGCATTGCTCAATAGTGGGGATATGTCCTGAGAAATGCATGTACCATATGCTGTGTGAGCCCCATAAAGAAGACCTATACAAACCTACATGGTATAGTTCATTACTCACATTGGCTATGGGACCATGATTGCATATGTAGTACATCATTAATGGAAACATAGTCATGTGTCCCCTGATTATAAGTTTATTCAACATTTGTGTTTGTAACTATGCTGTAATGTGTTCACAGTGAATCAGTGTTAAGGGAAAGGTTCCAGTATTATGAGTGCAATAAGGTATTTTGGGGTTGAATAATCTGTCAAAATGTAGGTAAGAAGATGTACAACCCACTAATGAGTCCAGCACTCAAGTGATAAGTGTTAAGACTCTAATATAGAAGGAACAACTGGTAGGGATCCAATCAGCAGTAATTTCTGGAGGAAATCAATCAAATACAGCATTCCTATGACATATGGAACACAGAGAAAAAGTATTTAATAATAGGAAAAGTACCATATTATGAGGAATATTGAGTATCATAGAGAGGTCAAATAAGTACCTGGATACCTGAGCATGAACCCTGGCTCCTCCTGTTTCTGGGTGTGTGGTCACTCAGAGATAACAAACTTTCTTGCTTTAGTTCTTACACCATAACCTGTCACAATATGTTTCTTGCAAAGGCCTGTTATATGCAGTAAGTGAGTTGGTACATATAACTTGCTTAGAATGATATCTGTAACATACTTTTTTTATTTATTTATTTATTTATTTATTTATTTATTTATTTATGTTTTTATTTAAATCCATTAATTTATCACCAACAGTTGTATACATATGTACAAAGCACTTTTATCTCATTCATCCCCTCACCCCCATTACTTTCTCTTTTTCTTTTCCAGTCTTGTGGAACCCCTTCCCTTCTCAACTAGTAATCTTTCTAACTTTATTTTTTTTGGTGACACAATGGGTTTTATTGGGTTTATTTACTGGGACATGGACAACTGACTAGTAACTATACCATTTAAGAAAATGACTCCTCTTCCCTAGCAACCATGCACTGCCAATAGCTCCTTAGGGAGGGGTGGGTTGGACCATTGACTATGTGGATTTTGTACAGGTGGTGTGTAGATAATTAGAGCTGCTGTGAGTTCATGAGTGCAATGACCATATCTTTTCCAGTGGGAGATTATTTTAACTATTGCTTGCATAATCCCATTTTTTAAAATTATCTAAAGTTCAGCACTGCATATGATATCATCCTTACACATATTACCTCCAGCTCCTCCTGGCAAAGAGTTCAGTCTATCAGTCTTCTGAGAGGGCAATCTGCACTATTCATTATCTGTATATAACAAGAAGATCAGTCAAACAGCATTAGTGCATTAAACAAAGTATTGAGGTATGCAAGAAGATGAATTAATTCTTTTCCCTGTTGTGAAATAAGGCAGCAAATGGGAGGCTTACATTTGGGAAGAAGATGATAAATTTCCTTTGTGTCATGATAAATTTAACACTCTTTTGGAGATGACCACCAGGCAGTCAGGAAGGTGGGTCTGAAGATATTAAGGACAGCTTGAGTTCTTTGTGAGTTTCATGCTTTTGATTCAAATGTATTTTCAGTCCTAGATTTCTTTGACACTTCTATTATTATGCAGAATTAATCACAAGGTGGGTAAGCAGGCTGAAGAATGCTAGACAGAACCTAGCGCTTGCCCCAAGAACCCCACAGATTGCCTTGAAAGGGCAGTGCTTCCTTCTTTTCTATTTCTTATACACCCCAACCCCAATGAGGCTGAAAAATAGCTAATGTGATATTGTCCTTCAGTTGGATACAAAGGACATGAGAATTTCTTTGAACATTAACTTTCTACTTTATAGAGCTAAAGCCTTTGTGCTCAGGACTTGCTCAAGCTTGTCCTTTTAATGAAACAATTGGTCTAAACACTTTTATCTTTAAAAAAATGTAATAATGAATTCCTCATGAGGCCACAGGAAGGGGGCAGAAGGTTAATACATGTTAGGGAACAGAAAACAATTCAACCACCATAGCCAGTGAATTCAGATTTCCTTTATTCTCCATGAAGACATCCACTAAAGCTTTAACACTCTACTCTTCCTGTTCTGATAATATTATACAAAGCCTAAATGAGAGGCATGTAACTGACCCTTCAAGTGCAAAATTTGTTTCTTATACAATGATAGCACTGCTGGTGGATTCATCTACCACTGAGCCACTGGGCGGGATTCATCAAAGGTTAAACTCTACTCAGAAGCATGCCTTCATCTGATTCTGCTTCTTTGAAACCTGAGCTCTACATTCAATGGCAGTTATGAAGGGATAAGACCAATTCTTCCAACCACTTACATAAATCTGTTCCATCACCATAATCACATTTACCTATGATTGCTCACCATTAATTAGACTATTTGAGTGTCCTAGCCAGGCTCAATGATGATATTTACTTTATGTAAGCACTTTTATGACTTGGCCTTCCTGATTACAACCATTCAATTACCTAATGTGAATGGAATCATGTAATTAAAAAGTATGCACAGCTTGCCAATAAAGGGTGGGTTGCTTCAATATTATAGGAAGAGCAAACTCTGGACAATAGTAGGAAGATGTGGTTTCTTTTATGAAACAGATACTATGGCACTGTGACTGGAGGTTCTCCAACTTATTTCACCTATGAACACATCTTTGCTAGCAGTAAATCACAGAATGCCATCATTTTTCAACATCCCCAAAGCACACACTGATACATTCACAACATGTAACACAAATTTGTGTGGATTAATGGAACACAATAAAGTTCAAACAATGATATCAGGTTAAGAACCCATAATTGTTAGTATTCTTCATTCAGAATTTATTGGGATTCAAAATTAAACAGTTCAAGTGTTTTCCTATCAATGACATTGCAGTTAATTCTCAGACATAGAAAGTGAACAGATCATTGTAACACAGAAGGAAATGAGGGTGAATACAAGATGCAATCAGGATCTGCTGGAAGGTTATTTGTAAATAGTCTTGAGTGGCTGAATATCGGGATATATGTGTTAGAGCAAGAATATCTTAATATTTACTTGAAGAATGAAGTAAATTTTGTGGAGGTTGCATCCTCAGCAAATGGAAAAGTTGTGTGATAGCCTGGTAGGTATGTTACATTGGTGTTCAAAGAAATAAGCTCTAGGTAGATGTTCAGGAATTAGGAATTAGAATTAGAATTAGGAATTAGTTCAGGAATTAGGCAAGAAGCCTGAGCTTCAACCATACCCTTTGTGTCCTTAGAAGCAATTTGGATTTTTGCTCCAAGAGCAAGCAAAACTATTCACAATAATCTAGGCTTAGGGTGAAAAACTGGCCAAGAAAAAAGAAAGTCTTGTCAGCATGATGTGTTATAACTGAGCCTGAAAACTGCTCTTAAATTGGCAAGATGGCAGCCTACACTTCAGTCACACCTTCTGAGTGCTTATATTTGGAAAAAAAATTATCATGTTGGTACTTTAATTTGTTTCATTGGAGAAAGTGAAGAACAGGTCTGGGGTGGGAGATGGCACATGGGTGAGAGTACTTGCTTGGCAACCACGAGGGCCTGAGAGATCCTGAGACTCTTCTGCTTTCCATTCATTCATAGCATCCATTTTTATTTTTTAAAAAAAAAAAAAAGAAAAGGGGAAAAAAACTTGGATGTAGCCACATACATTGGTAACCCCAGTGCTATATGGGGCAAGACTGGAGAATCTCTGGGGTTCACTGGTCAGCTGCTCTGACCAAAACCAAAACCAAAACAAACAAAAAAGCCATTCCAGGTTGAGTGAGAGACTATCTCAAGGAGGCAATGCTGAAGAGAGATTGAGGAAGGTTTTCCTCTGGCCTCTGCAGGCATGCACATTAAGTGCTCACGTCTGTATACCCATACATCACACAAACATCACCCGACTCATCACGATACACACACACACACACACACACACACACACACACACACACACACGCACACACACCAAAAAAGAAAATGGAGAATATTCTACATCAATGTTGGTGAGTTGTTGGGGTGAGTGGCTGAGTTAATAAGTGGAATGACTTGGCTCAGTGCAAGGCAAAGCAGTTCTTGTTGATCGTTTTCATCATGATTTTTAGTAGTAGCATTATTCAAGGTGAACGTGTCACTGTATTTAAGTTTCTGGCAATTGGGATGGAGGGATAATTGACTAGTCTGTGGTGCCTGATTCAATGTGGAGGGAAAGAGGTGACTGGAGGTGGACTTGTGGGTTCCTACCTTGAACACTTAGATAAAAGGTGTCATCATCAGCATACTGTTTAAGAGATAGGAGATGGGTTTTGAACATGCCTTCATGTGGATGTGAAGAAAGGACAGTTGGCTACAGACATGCAGTTTACAATCCAAATCACAGACACTGACATATAGCCACTGATTTCTTAAATCTGTCAGTTGTAAATGCCAGTCAATCTAAAGACAGCTCACACTTTTCCACTTGATCTCACTTTATCTGTAAGTGATTCTATAGAGTAAATGAATCAGGTGATCTGATGTCTATTTTGTAGGTCGAACAGAATTGAAGAACAATGGTAATATCTAACACAAACAAATAAAAAGAATGAATAAAGACAGCCCAGTTTTCCTTTAACCAGATTTCTAGTCAACACTGTCCCCCCCCCAACACTCTTTTAGCTTATAATTTAGGCTTAAACTAAACACATTTATAAAATTTATAGGTATATCTGCATTACTGTAAGAAAATGCTGAAGCATGTACCTTTACATCAGAATGTTAGCAATGTTAAAATCAAGGTATTTTATTTATCATCAAGTTTTACAATGAAATGAATAACTGGATATGATGTTTTTTCAGTTACTCAATTTTTAATAAATTTTGTACATTAATTATATTGCTACATTATATAATATACACATTTTGTACCATATAACCCCTTAACATTAATTAATATTATTGACAATGATGACAATAATGTCATTGACAATGGATCATCAATTATATCAGATGACACTTGGTATGACATAACGAGGGAGAAGCTATAGTATTGTGTTCAAAATTCAGAACTTGAATTACAGGACAAAATGGAGGAAAGATGATCATTCTCTACAATGTAATAAGCTTGCATTCTCCAAAAACAGCAAAAAAAACCCAAAACAAACAAACAAAAAAAACACCCAAAAATCAGTGTCCAGAAAGTCAAAGAAAAACTAAAAATGAATGTGACAGTAAAAGGAAAGAGTCTCTGTAACTTGCTCTCAAATGGTTTATGGAGAAGGAGAGACAGGACAGAGGAAAGAAGGAGGGCAAGAAAGAAGGAAATAATTCATGATTTAGTTGTTTATTTTACCTATGAAATTTAACTCTTCAATAACTGATGGCTGTTCTCACAAGGGTGGGTAGAATAATTGAATACATATTTTAAAAGTAGACCTACTTAATTTTTTTCTCATTTAAAAGAGTATTATATGTATTTGAATGAGAATAATAATAATGTTCAAAACTGCTTTATTTATATTACCCCAACTGTAAATTGTATAAATGCCTATCCATATTAATTTTCTGTCGTGGGGAACACATTCTATATCATAATCATAGATGTGTATGAAGGTACAAACTGCCTAAAAGTGATATAATCTCACCTTACTGTCCCTACACTTTACCAAATGTTCTATTGAGTTTCAATTCATTCTGTACTCACCACTGATCTCACCACCTTGTCTATCCCAGGGACTTATATATAGCAGATGTTCCAGATATTTATTCAGAATGGGTAAACAAGATTGCACTTGCCTTATGTATTGTTTCCTCAGTATTCTATTGATGGTTGCCATTCTGGCTGGAGTAAGATAGAATCTCTCACATACAGTTCCTAACGTAGTCCAGTGTCAGTCAATTGTAATGCCTACAATATGGACATGACATTAGAATGAAGATAGAAAAGGGGAGAAATAGTGAGGGAAGGGAGGAATAGCTACTAGACAAGAAGTCAATGATTAGAACATATGCACATATGTGCATATACATGCACACATGAGGCACAGACACATGTAACACATATACGGGACACATACAGAAACATATCTGTGACACATACAGACACACCCTCATGTAATAGTTATTGATGGAGACTGGGTTTTGAGGAGAGAAGCGTTTCATCATTTGTTTCTGAGTTATGAACCTGATGGGAGCAGAGTTTTTGTACAATGTGATAGCACTAATGTGCTATACATTTTCAAAAGCTAGAAAAAGAGATTTTGAAGGTTTTTTTTTAACCACAAGGAGATGATAAATGCTTGAGGAAATAAATATGCTCAACCTGATTTGGACATTATGCAGTGGAGTTATATATGTGTAGAAACATTTCATGGTGCTCCATTAATATGCATAGTTTTACGTTTTTAATGTATGAATTTAAAACAATTGTTATGCTTTGAATTACTATTTACATATTTTTTTTCTAAAATTTGAATTTTTCTTACATTAGAGTAATAACTATTATTGAAGATTTATGTGACTGTTCTCTTTTGTTAGTAAGGAATGTGACAATTCTTTTTCATTCCCAGTATTTAATATGCATATTTTTAAAAAGATTTGTCTAGCTTGATTATTAGCTTTAAGGTTTTTTTGTTTGCTTCTTAATTTTAAAATGTTAGACATAGTCAAAACAATACTTTCTAATCAGACATTTGCATTTATAATTTTAAAAAATCAAGAGAAATATTTTCTTTATTAGGAATATGACTGAGATTTATTGAATAGATTTTCTAACTAAAAATTCCTTTATTTTTGCTAATGTGTATGTGTATAATGTGTTGTGTGTGGCATATGCACATGTATGTGCCCTTGTAGCACCCTATACTCTTACCTGCAGTGGGGGGAGATAGGTGAGAACACTCACTTATGTTTGTGGTGGGAGGTGCTTAGATGTGGTGGCTGGAGCAGACATTGGGTGCCCTACTCTAAGGCTCTTCTACCCATTCTCATTTTGAGCTGGAGTCTCTTACTCCAGTTTGCTGTTATTTATTTATTTATTTATTTATTTATTTATTTATTTATTTAAGAGAGAGTGGAAGAGGCACAAAGAGAGAGAGAGAGAGAGAGAGAGAGAGAGAGAGAGAGAGAGAATGGGCATGTGAGGGCCTACAGCCACTGCAAACAAAGTCCAGATGCATGTGCCCCCTTGTGCATCTGGCTTATGTGGTTCCTGGGGAATTGAACCCGGGTCCTTAGGCTTAGCAGCCATTTCCCCAACCCCAGCTTGCTGTTTTTTCAAGATCTTTAGTGATTCCCCATTCTCACCTTCCCTTTGTGGGTCTGGAGTAACAGGGCCACACCTAGCTGTCTACATGGGATCTGGAGTTTTGAACTTGGGCAGTTTCAGGCCCACTCAAACCCTGATGCTTGTACTGGAAGTACACTTATGTTCTGAGTCATCTCTCCAGCCCTAAAAATGCCATCTTTTGGAGAGACTTTTAGCTGTATTTCATAACTTTCATAAGTAGTGAATGCAGCCACAAGCTGCATTAAAGGATTCCCACATAGCATATAGGCTATACCCACAAACCCTGTAGAAGGTTCTGATAAAGGCACAAGAAATGCAAAGAAACATTGAACTATTCAATCTGTCAGGCAATGGAAAGAAGGAACTCTGTCTTCCAGTTAAGCAAGAGACCACGGTTCCTATGATGAGGAGAGAAGGCCCCAACTTCCTAGGGGTGAAGCAGGGCGGGTTGGGGCAGACGTAAAGGCTGCAACTGTTGCTCTCAGGAGACAGGAATCCGTCACTATCCCTTCATACTGTCAGCAGAGACTAGCAGGATGGAAATTCCACTCTTGGTTACTCTCCCAGCAATCTGAGGGGTTCTTTTTTAGGGATTGCCACCCTGGCAAACTCCAGGGTTCTTGGCTCCTGTGCTAGAATGAGTACTAGGAAGAGCTGGTTGGTGAAGATATTTGAAGACTTTATTAAAAGGTAGAAAGAAAAAGGCACTCCAGGGAAGAGAGGGACAGAAAAGCACAGCTGACAAAACTGATGTGGTTAGTCTCTAAGGGAAAGAGGACTCATTTGGAGTGGATATGGACACCTAAAGGAAGGTAGCAAGTAATTTTCATCTGCAATGGGTAAATATAGGGATTTTGTGATTCTCAAGTTAGATCTGTAAACGTTGCGAGGAAAGCATTCCCTCATTTTAACGTTGCTGATTATAACTTGGAACAAAGTTAAAGAATGTCTTTCAGTAAAATTTATGGCAGTCTTTCCCAGATCTAAGAATGAGAAGGGAGTATTAAAAGATTCAAGATATTTTCTGGATGGGCCACTGGTTGAAATTTGAAGTTGTCTGAAGTCTTCTGTTTTCCCCTTAAAAATTGATCAGATCCTAGGAACTTAGCCAGAGGTCCCCCTTCCCATAACATTACAGTATTCCCTGTTTTTCTATACTGCCCCAATATTGTATCTATACACACAATTCTAAGTAGGATATATCTAACAACTTAAGAAGTATATATGATTATAATAATCCTCTGTGATAAAATAATTTAATAATGAAAATAGCATTTTCTTTTGAGGTGTCTGCATGCTGTGAGTTCAGCATTTTAGATATTGGAAAATGATTTCTAACTGTAAAATCATCAAATTTTCAGTTTTCTAAAAATGGAAACCAAGTGAAAATGAAGTAGATTCTCTCAGGATGGAGTTGTTTGTCATTTTAATTTAAATTAATTACTCAAGTCTTTCTTCACTTTAGATGAAATGCATTCGATTATACATGGGAATAAATTTTCTTTTCCACTTTTCTGTTTAGCTGATCCATGGATATGGCAGAAAGATTTTAAAAGATCATTTGTCTGTTTTCTAGAACTAACATTTTATCTTTAATCATGTAATATTTGGTGATCCATTTTTACTTTATGATACACTTTTCTCCTTTTGCCATAATAAAGTTCTTAATTGTTTTCAACAATTTTTTTTTATCAATTTATTTTTGAAATATTTGCTTTACTCCTGGAATGTTATTTGATTCATTTTGCTTTTGTTTTAAAGATTACTTTCTAAAGCGTATTTATTTATTTATTTATTTATTTATTTTTGACTTCTGGGAATGGAATCCAAGGCCTCCTTCTACTGAGCTATATACCTACTCCTTCCCTTTTGTTTCTTTTAGACCTCTTCTAGATTGCTTTTTATTTAAAAATATGTATTTTTTAAAAGGGAATACATTTGCTTTCAGAGAGAAATGCTTGGCTTGCTACTTTTTTTTTTTTTTTACCTATTTTAATGAGAATATGGTTTTTTATGTATTTTCTTCATTATATTTGTTTTTCAATGTCCATTTTCTTCTTTTTGTATTTCAAATTGCTTTGCAGAGGTTTGTAATGTCTAGTTCCTTTCTTTTTCTTTTCTTTTTTTTAACATACGTGTGTGTCGTGTGAGTGCATGTGTGTATTCATGTTGTGTGTGTGTGTGTGTGTGTGTGTGTGTGTGTGGAGGTGAGAGGCTGACTTTGGGTACCTTCCTCAGTTGCTGTTTTCCTCACAGGCAGTCTCTAACTTCATTGGGGAGGATCTCCTGTCTCCACCTACAAAGGGCTTGACTCCTCCTCAGTTTTGTGCAGCAAGGGTGGTATCCACAGAGCCATCTCCCCAGAATCACTTTCTGATTCTTAGCTGTAATTAAGTCAGAGTATGTTGGGTGGGAGGATGATAATTTCTGTGAAATTTGATCAAAACCCAGTACACAGATCAGAAGGACAAGCTGAGGCAGACAATGACTTGAGTTGATTTTATTGTTTCTAAATAATAATTTTCTGATCATTGCTTTTTAGAGTGTTTTAAATAAGATTTATTTGGCATATCTCTCTATTAGACATTTTATTATAAAAATTCCAAGATTTATGCCAAAGTAAAAAAAAAAAAAAAACTTATTGAACACCTACATAGCCATCACTCAAAGTGGACAGTTACCAGTGTATTATGTTTTTTGTTTGTCTAACATTTACCTATTCTTATATCATTTATGAGTCCACATTACTTTAGGGGTATGTCAAAGTATGTTGCAGACATTTGCACAGTTTTGTCTAAACTTTTTAACTTGGGTATCATTCCTGGAGTTCCTTGTTTGCCTGTTTATGTGTGTTCTTTCTGTAGTTTCTGATGCTACTTACACTGCAGGGTCTTAACGCATCTGGCCTGGGATAATTTAGCTTTAATTCTTTGCAAACAAATAAGTAAGATCAGTAAGTACAAAAGTGTCTTGCCCCACCTTTTACATTCACCATAAGGCAGCTTCTATTAATTTTTTTTTTAACTTCCCATTTCCTCCCTTCACTTGACTCCCTCTGCTCCCATTCAGAGATGGCACAACACTGAGTCTCTAAAATGTCTTGAAGTGTTGGCACCTCAGCTGCCTTTGGAGAATTTCTCCTCTTGAGGTCTGCATAGACTTTGGTGTTCTCCCAACTTCCAACACCCTTCTATTTTCCCAGAACCTGACCATGTTTCTTGCAAGTGGTGTGTCAGTGTTGGTACTATTTCTAATTTTAGTGTGGTTCAGATTTTATAACTGTAAGAAATTTGCTTATTTGGTTATTCTTTCCATGATTTTTAGTTTACTTAAATAAATAAAGGTAATATGTTTACAATGCTATATTTTACTGAAGGCTCTAAGGCACTATTATGTCTGTAAAAATAAAATTTCCCAACTTTCTTTTTACACTGCATAGCCAATTTCTTAAGTGGTCACTAGAGTATTATGAGCATACTGTCTAGTACATGCATCTGTGGGCATAACTGTGCCAGCGTTGAAGTAAATTTTATGCATGTTTTAGGATACTGCCTTAGGTAAACCCTGTAACCCCTAACAATATAGTTTCCTTCTTGGTAAAGTGGTTTTGGGAGAGTTGATGAAAATTTTATTTTATAGTATTAAACTAAACGCCTACCTCAAAATTAGGTTTTGTTTAAAAATATTGAATATTAAAAATAATTTTATAGGGCTGGTGAGATGGCTTAGCGGCTAAGGTGCTTGTCTATGAAACCTAAGGACCTGTGTTTGACTCTCCAGGTCCCACATAAGCCAGATGCACAAGGTGACCCAAGTGTTCAAAGTCACACATGTGCACAAGGTGGTACATGCATCTGGAGTTTGATTGCAGTGGCTAGAGGCCCTGGTGCTCCAATTCAATCTCTGTTTCTCTCTCTCTTTAATAAAAAAAATAATTTTATGGAGCTGGTGGGATGCTTAGTGGTTAAGCTGTTTGCCTGTGAAGCCTACAGACCCAGGTTTGATTCTTCAGTACCTACGAAAGCCAGATGCACATGGTGATACATGTGCATGAGTTCATTTGCAGTGGTGAGAGATCCTGGTATGCCCATTCTTCCTCCCCACCTCTCTATAATATTTTAAAAATATTTTTATAAATAAGTTTAATAATATTTTATTAGTTTTGAATTTTGAGTTTTGATTAAGCAAGCATTCCTCACTCATGGATTATAAAAGAATTTATATTATCCAGATAAGTTTTGCAATCAAGTTTTTAACATTAGGCATAGAATAGAAGAGGAAGGTAAAGGAGAAAGAAGAAAAAGAGGAAGAAGTAGAGAAGTGATTTTGAAAGGATTGAGTTAAATTTATAAAGTAATAAAATTAGCCTCTTTTTAATATTGAATCTTCCAATTTAAGGGCCTAGAATCTCTTTCCATTAGTTCCCTCCTAATTTGTTACATTCAAGAACATTTTCCAGTTTTTTTTTTGACATATTCTGTTTATGTATGAGTATTTAAATTTGCATATATATTTTAGAGTATTTCATATTTCATTATAATTGATTTCCATATCCATAATTATTATTGAGTACAATTTCAAAAGCTCATTTAGAATAAACTATTTTTGAATATATTTATATAAATATATATAGAAATTTAGTTCATATATATGTAAATTGAATATTTTCAATAAATTGCTAAAATGTTTCATTTTAGTTAAAGATTATTGACTGACTAATGATGAAGCTTTAAAATTTCAGACTTGCAGGGCTGGAAAGATGGCTTAGCGGTTAAAGTGTTGGCCTACAAAGCCAGAGGATCCCGGTTCGATTCTCCAGGACCCACATAAGTCAGATGCATGAGGTGGCACATGCATCTGAAATTCGTTTGCAGTGGCTGGAGGCCCTGGCATGCCCATTCTCTCCCTCCTTCTCCTCCCTCTCTCTCTTTCTCTCTACCTCTCTGACTCTCTCTCTGTCTCTTTCTCTCTCAAATAAGTAAAACAAACAAACAAACAAACAAATAAATAAATAAATAATTTTAAAAAGTTTTCAGACTTGCTTTACAATGCAGTATAGTTCATATTTATCTTCAATTTTTAATTGCAGTGAATATAAAATATCCTGTTATAGGGATTTCTTCCACATATAAAATCAGTGTAGTTAACAGTACAATACATAGGTCCTGTACTTAGCTTAGCTTTCATCTGATTAATTATTCAGATACTGGCATCTGTTTGTGAACATCTTCTAGTCAATGGTGGAAATGACAAAAGTCTGCTTGTAGCTCCATCATCATTTACATGCACAATATCATATGATGTTTCTCATTTAATCATTTTATCAGATCAAATTTTCTTAGTCTACTTAGTTTGAAAGTAATGTAGACACATCCTCTGATTCAGTTTTGTCTTGAGTCTCTTCATCTTTTCATCATGCTGAAATTTTGAGGTTTTCTGTCAATTATCTGAAAATCTTAGTACTGTCATGGAAATATGTCATCATAGAATACTTGATGTAATTTCTAAGATATGTAGATTTTATTTCACCATAGTTTCTGTGGCTCCTATTTTCATTACTTGTCTGTCTTCTATAGAATTTCTCACCTCTCATGCACTTTAGGAACACTTCACTTCTGTCACATTCCTTGCTTTTTGTGGCTGTAGAAGTTGCATCTCTGCTAGTATTATTGGAGGGGTATTTTATAAAATTTAATAATTAAGGCGATTTCTCTGCTCTTCACTTGAAAAGTGCATGGGCCTCAATTTGCTAATCTTTGGTCCCTAATATCCCTATTTTATTTTAGCATCTTTTCATTGTACATTGGATAACAGTTATTGTTTCTTGATCAATATGTGCCCAATTAACTCATATGTAATAGCTTTGCACTTCTTTGCATTTTACTCTTCTTGCTTTTTATATTTTCCACCTAGTTTTTCCATTCTTTCTAAAGTATATCCTTTAGGATTTCATGAATGAGTATCTTTCACAAATACAATCTTTCTTGTGTTTTCTTGTATAATTTGTATATATTTGATTTATATTAAAATTCCTGAGCTCTCTTAAGTCTTCTATATTTGTGAGCTTCTTGAGTTTTATGAGCTTCAGTCCAGGACAGAATGTTTCAGTTCAGAGAAAAGAGCTAGAAAACACGTTCCTTCAGTGATTAACATTTCTACATGTCTATACACAGAATTCAGTAGTAGTCTGACCTAAAGTTTAAGACAAAGCTGACAGGCGAAATGGAGCAAGGATGCCAGGGTCTTATCCTGCTTTTAGTTACCTTCAAAGAAGCTGTAATAGTGACAGGTGGTCACAAGATGAGATTATGAGAGATAATTGTATCTACTTTAGAATTATCTTTGCCTTCTTACATATCCTCAGATAAATTACAAGTGAGAATAGAGCATGATTCATTGCTTGTTAGATTAGAACATTTTTGAAAATGAACATAAAAGCTTATTTATTTATTTTAGCATTATGACCAATCCAGGAATATCATCATACTACACCTAGCATCAATTTCATTTCTGTTGTTAGTTCTCAACCATAAACTTTAATAAAGTTTTCATTTTGCCCAAATGGTACAAAAGTAGAAAATATAGGTACACTACTTTTGCTTTTTCTTTCTTTTTAAATATGTACATGTGTTATGTATGGACTTATTCATTTTTGAAGTTCTGCCATCACAACGTACTATAGAGCAGGTGGCTTAAATCATCAAGTGGATCCTCACAGTTCTGGAGGTAGGAGGTTAGAGATGAAATTCCTCGGTTTTTCTTCTCTTGAGCAAAACAGCTATCTTCCTATAGACCTTACATGGTCTATTCTCTGAGCCTGGGACTTATAGTATTTCTCCCTGTTTTTATGACACTGTCCGCATCTGATTAGGGCTCCTTATGGCCTCATTTAACTTAAATTATCTCCAATGGACACTGTTTTCTAGTATAGTCAGATTGGAAGTTAGGGTTTCAGCATATGAATGTGAGTGCAATATACTGTTAATAATCTATGATTTAAAAATTGTTTAGACTAAATTTTAAGGAATGTGAAGCTATCATAAATTGCTCTTGAATGTCTGAAGTTTTTCCATCCAAGGCTTTTTTTCTGTCTAGCTCTCTTTGTTATCTCTGCAGAGTAGACATGGCCTGGGTATTATATATTCCCTAACATTTAATCATCTGAGTTATGCCTGCTGTGCTGTGTTCTCCATTATATATAAAGGTCATTCATGGCTCCTGGGACCTCAGAGTGAAGGAAACCTGTTTCTGGGATGAAAGGAATAGCCTGCAGGCAGTTAAACTTGCATTTGAACTTGAGTGGAGTACACACGTGCATGAGGGGAGAGATTGTGAAACACAACTTGTGTTAATAAATCAAGAGATCTGAAACATGGACAAAGATCTCTTTCTTGCTTTGTCATAAGGTGTGGATAGCAGCAAACCAATGGACTTGGCTATCAACTAAATATTAATAATTATGATCATGTGCATGAAGCATGTTTTTCCTCTGACTGTATTTATTGAGAAATAAAACAAAGCCATAAGTACTTTTTTTGAAACATCCTTGTGCCATCAACACTAATGTATCCAATTATAGTTTTTGAGATGCTCTGGGGGTGAATCTGAAAACCACCAGCAGCTGGAGGATGGTGGGAGCAGAGAAGCTGCAGCAGATCCAGGCCAGCCATTGTCTGCCTCATGCAATCCTACTTGTCTCATTTGAATGGGGACTACAGAGTCCAAGCATTGCATCCTAGAATACTAAAATGCATACAGACCATGTAATTTTCTTCTGATCCTCATTTATATTGTCAGAAAGCCACTGTGTATTCAGCATAATTTATTGTTGCTTGTGGTCTTCGATCAAGGAATACCCAGAACAAAAATGAGGTGGAGTAACTATACACACACACACACACACACACACACACACACACACACACACACGGTGTTGGTTTGGAATCTACTCTCTGCTCAAAATGTTTGAAGTTGTATCAACCTTTAAATTTATACTGTATCTTCTCTGCCTGGCTCAAGAAAATTTAACTTTTTTTTTTTTTTTTTTTAAAGAGCATACAGAATTAATTCCTACCACAGAGGGTGATGGCATACACCTGCAATTCCAATACATCAGAAGCAGAAGTAGGATTTTGCTGCATGGTTTAGACAAGCTTGGGCTACAAGACCTACATCCCTTGTCTAAAAAAATAATTCCTCCATAAACCTATACATTTTGTTATGTTTGTATCAGTGGAAATGGTAAAAAACAAACAAACAACAAAACAAATCTTCATTTGAGACTCAATCACAATGAGAGAAATCCTTGATGGTTCTTTTCTTAGGGTCATTGTTTGGAATGGCTAGCTATCTTGCATTTATGAAATGGACAGAAAAATTCATGGAATCACTCGATAGAAGGAAAATGTTGGCAGTGTTGTTGGCTTGTGGCTATGAGATTGCTCTAGAATGGGAATGTTGAGGAGGCGCTCAGACTCCTTGGAGCCTGTCTTTGCTATTTTCTATTGCTCAGCAGGTTACAGTCTATCTGAAATCTATATAATGCTAGAATCTTAAAGTCTGTGTGTTTCAAAAACTCACTGTTTAAACATTTATAAAAACTTAAATTTTTATACTAATTACCTCTTAGTGAATTAAGTGGATCTTTCTAAAAGGGCTAATTAGCCTCCAAAATACTAAGCACATTCCATATTTAAATGAATGTTTAAACCTCATGCTACACTAGCATAAATATTCACTGTTACTAGAAGATCTAGTCTGTCAGGACCACCCTACCATTATCATAATAGTATTTCAATGAATAAGTTTCAATGAATATGCCACATTCCCAAAGATGCACACATGAATTTTGCTTAAAGAAAAGCTTACTTAAAAACTCATTGACCTTATTGGATTGGACAAAAATTGTGAGCAACTGGTCTTCTAAGACATTTCTATGAATTGTATTTGAGCACAGTTGAAAGATGCTTCTTAGAAAACAGAAAGCCAGGAAGGATATAGGATACAGATACATGTTCTTTCTGAATAACTTTGTATTATCATCAGAAAGTTTAATATGCAAATTAACTTTGGACATTAGAAGATAAGTATATGCCACTTTGGTGTATGGTTTAGCTTTGTCTGAAAGCAATAGATTATCAGTAGATGCAAAAAGGTCCAAACTAATCCCTACTTTTCTAAAGCAGGTAAGTCACAAATAGTTCTTTGTGAAAAATCTTCTCAGATGAAATAAAAAATGAAATTACAAAATTTCTAGAAGTGAATGACAATGAGAAGACATTGTACAATGAAGGCAGCCCTCAGGGGAAAAAAATCATAGCACTAAATGCCTTCATAACAAAGACAGAGAGATCCCAAATCAATAACCTAACCATCCACCTGAAGGCATTGGAAAAACAAGAAGAAGCCAACCTGAAAAGCTCTGGATGGAAAGAAATAATTAAGATCAGAGCAGAAATTAATGAATTGGAAACTAAGAAGACAATTGAGAACATTGATGAAACAAAGATCTGGTTCTTTGAAAAAATTAACAAGATTGATAAACCTCTGTCCAATTTGATCAAGAGAAAAAGAGATGCTTCAAATTATCAAAATTAGAAATGAAAAAGGAGAGATCACAACAGACATAAATGAAATTGGGAGAATCATCAGGACTTATTTCAAAAACCTCTACTCCATAAAACAGGATAATATGGAGGAAATGGATGGATTCCTGGACACATACCACCTACCAATGCTAAACCCAGAGCAGATTAATCTCCTAAACAAACCTATCACAACCATCAAGATTGAAAAGGTAAACAAACACCTCCCCCAAAAGAAGAGTCCAGGACCAGATGGCTTCTCAGCTGCTATGAAACCTTCATGGAAGAACTGAAACCAATTTTTCTCAAACTCTGCCACACAATCAGAGAACAGGGAAAGATCCCCAACTCCTTCTATGAAGCTAGCATCACCCTAATTCCAAAACCAGGCAGAGATATCACAAGTAAAGAAAATTATAGGCCTATTTCACTGATGAACATAGATGCAAAGATCCTGAACAAAATCCTTGCAAACTGAATTCAACAGGACACCAAAAGCATTATCCATCTTGATCAAGTAGGCTTCATCCCTGGAACGCAGGGGTGGTTCAGCATACGGAAATCTGTCACTGTAATACACCCCATAAATAAGCCACCTGATCATTTCAATAGATGCAGAAAAGGCCTTTGACAAAATACAACATCACTTCATGATCAAAAAATTGGAGAAAATAGGCAAGGACGGTTTATATCTCAACCTAATAAAGGCCATACATGAAGCTCCTAAAGTCCAAGTAATACTTAATGGGGAGAAACTGAAGGAATTCACATTGAAATCAGGAACAAGACAGGGGGGCCACTCTCTCCTCTGCTTTTCAACATAGTACTTGAAGTCCTAGGTCAAGCAATAAGACAGGAAAAAGAAGTAAAAGGGATACAAATTGGAAAGGAAGAAGTTAAATTAGCCCTATTTGCAGATGACATGATTCTATACATAAATGACCTGAGAACTTCCATCTCAAAACTCTTAAAGGTGATTAACTCCTTCAGCAAAGTAGCAGGGTATGAGATCAATACACAAAAATCAGTAGCCTTTCTGTATGCAAAAGACAAAGATACAGAAAAAGAAATAAGCAACATTATCCTATTTTCAATAGCAACGAAAATTAAAAAAAAAACTTGGTATAACATTAACTAAGGAAGTGAAAGACCTATACAATGAAAACATAAAAACACTCAAGAAAAAAATTGAGGAGGACCTGCAAAAATGGAGAAGACCACCCATGCTCCTGGATAGGCAGAATTAACATTGTGAAAATTGCAATCTTACCAAAAGGATTATATAGATTTAACGCAATACCAATAAAAATCCTAACGTCTTTCTTCACAGAGATAGAAAAAATGATCTCAAAATTCTTATGGAAGAGCAGAAGGCCTTGGATATCCAAGCATATCCTCAGCAAAAGAAATTCCTCTGGAGGCAACACCATACCTGATCTAAAGCTATATTACAAAGCCATTGTAATAAAAACAACATGGTACTGGCATAAAAACAGTAATATAGACCAATGGAACATAGTAGAAGACCTGGACTTTGGGTCAAGTGACTACAGCTACTTGATATTTGACAAAGGTCCTATCAATGTAGACTGGAAAAAGGATAGCATCTTCAACAAATGGTGCTGGACAAACTGGACAACCATATGTAGGAAAATGAAACTCAATCCACACATCTCACCATGCACAAAAATCAAGTCCAAATGGATCAAAGACCTCAATGTAAAACCAAAAACTCTGGTACTACTAGAAGAAAAAAAATAGGAGGACCTTCAGTGATATAGGAGTGGGAAAAGACTTCCTGAACAAAACCCCAGCAGCTCAGGATATTAAACAATCACTCAACCATTGGGATATCATGAAGCTGAAAAGTTTTTTTTTTTTCACAGACAAATATACAATAACCAGAGCTGACAGATTACGCACAGAATGGGAGAAAATTTTTGCCAGCTATACAACTGACAGACACCTAATTTCTAGAATTTACAAAGAACTCCAAAACCTAAACAATAAAAAGTCAGCAACCCACTCACAAAATAGGGCAGAGAACTGCACAGGGAGTTCTCAGAGGAAGAAATACAAATGCCAAACACACACTTAAGAAAATGTTCAACATCCCTAATCATCAGGGAAATGCAAATTAAAACAACTATGAGATTCCACCTTACACCACTAAGGATAACTAACACTAAAAAAAAAAAAAAAACTAATAAAAACAAATGCTTGTGAGGCTGTGGAGAAATAGGAATACTCTTTCACTGTTGGTGGGAATATAAAATGGTACAACCACTATGGAAAGCAATATGAAGACTCCTGAAAAGGATGACTATAGACCTACCAACAGATCCAGTTATTCACTTACTGGACATTTACCCTAAAAGTTGCAAGCCTCAAATTAGAGAGATTTGCTCAACCATGTTTATAGCTGCTCAATTCATAATAGCTAAGAGCTGGAATCAACCCAGATGTCCATTATTAGATGAATGGATAACAAGGATGTGGTATATCTATGCTATGGAATTGTACACAGCAGTAAGGAAAAATGACACAATGAAATCTGAAGAAAAATGGTTAAACACGGAATAGATCATTCTCAGTGAGCTCACCTAATCACAGAAAGATAATCACTACATGGTCTCACTCATCTGTGGCTCCTAACCTGAATCTGCCTGAGATGATGTCATACCTAATAAGCACCTGGAAGACCAGACAATAGGGAGGGTGGGATGGGAGGGGAAGGTAATGATGGGGGAGGGTTAGGGTAGAGTAAGTGTAGAGGACACAAATAGGGACCCAAATGGAAAAGGTGCCATAAGATCCTATATCCTGAATGATAGGCTAAAGCATTGATGCTTCAGCAGGCCCCTAGAGGGAGCACCTGATCCACAGGGCCCTGGAGAGGACATCATGAAGACTAACCTTAATCTTTTCCTGTTTCTCTCTCTCTCTCCTTCTCCTCTCTATCCTTTCTTACTTTTTTATATTACCTATCTGTTTCTTCCTTCATCTTCCTTGGCGCTGACTTGTAACTCCCAGCACCAGCATGGGGTTAACTTTCACAATGAGATGTTGATCAGAGATACTAAAAGTTTTCCCAAAAAAGATAGATTTCTGTCAGAGTTTTTGTTGACTCACCAAAGGTTAATGGTAAGACCCTACTGCCAAAGACACCATATGCTGTTGGGACAGAACATGGAGTGACCTGGCTGGAATCTAGAAGAGGGTCATTCCCCAGACAGTTAGCTTGTCTAGTGCCAGAGGGTGTTATACAAGCAACTGGGGAAAATGACTGACATCTGTCCAAACTACTTGTAGTCTAAGCTAATCAGCAGTATACAACCTGACGTGATGCTCAGACAAGTGCAGTAGTGGCACACAGCCATGGTGGGTAACCAACTGCTCTTGATTTGGCTAACAGATCTACTCAGTGGAAAGAACTCATATCTGGAACTGGGAAACAAGTCAAAACTATGTCCAAAAATGATCCCATTCTCCAATATCAAGACATCACCAATTGTGGCCTATAAGAGGGTCTATGCATACAAAATTCTCTCTAAAATAACAATGGCTATCACATCTATCTGGTGCTGATTTGTCTCTCTGTTGGAGAATTTGCTTCTCTTTTTCAGATGGACGCCAAACCTGAGAGCACGATCAGCCTATCACACTTCACCAGGGCCCCAGCTGAAACCATAGAATAACAGGGGCAAATGGCAAGAGTGCAGCTTTCTTGGTGAACCTGACACCAGCACAAAGCTGAAGGAGATAAACACAGAGAACACTCAACTCCTACTAAACCAGATATCCAGAGACACAGAGGCTTCTAAGACCTCATCACTGAAATAGAACTAAGATGAACTCAACATGGTTCAGTTAAATTCATGGAAGAGGGAGCGGAAAAGTGTTAGAGCCCCAAGTTGGGTCATTATGCACAGATATTGCTCTTACCCATAACTGTTGGCTATCCCCATAATACACAACCACACACAGGACCATCCCCATCTCAAACCTCTTTGCCTACCTTTGGCTGGAATTCAGATCTGCCCCAAACACACCTTAGGGCAGAATCTCATGATCTTCCCCCCAGTGACACCTCCTCCAGCCAGGCAGCTAGAGGTTGGAGTTACAAGCTTTAAAATATCTGGCTCTATGGGTGACATACATTCAAACTATCACAACCACCTTTGCCTAGAACTCACTATCTCTCTTCCTCAACCTCCTGAGTGGAATGCTAAGATCACAGGCATATGCCACCATGCCTGGTTAGTTATACAAAATATTTTTTTTTGGAGTTATATGAAAGAAAGTAATCTTAGCTAATGCAAGTGTGTTTTGTGGATCATTAGGTTTCACAGAACTTGTGAGAAAGAACTAATCAATGTCAAGTAAAAGAGATTAACCAAAGGAGGTTATACCTCTTTCAGGGAAGTGGCCTAGATAATGGTACAGGTACAAGAGGACAGCAGAGGGGCCCTGAGAGTCTCGAAAATCCAGTAAGAGAGCATCCAAGATGGCAGGATGAAACTGAAGACAAATATATCAGAATAACTGCAACTAAATGTGGTATCAGGCAGCATCTGATGTCTGGGAACTTTGTTGGCAAGGGTAAATGAAGTGTCTGTACACTGGGGCATGTGTTCATGATGTGCATGTTACGTGTGTGGTACACAAGTGTGTGTGGTGCTCACATGTGCTGTGGTATGCATGTGACATGTGCTGTGGTATGTATGTGAGTGTGCATGATATGCATGTGTTTATCTGTAAGTGTGTGTGGTATGAGAAGGGTACATATTTTTGATGTTCATGGGTACACACCCATGTGTATATATGTGTGGTATGCATATATGAATGGCCATTGTAGGTATATGTAATGGTGTGGGTGCCTTTGGGTATGCATGTGTATATATTGTGTATGTAACTATATGTGTTGTGCTTGTGCAGGTATAGTTGAGCATGTGTATGTATGTGCACAACTATATCCTAAATCTGATCAGCAACTAAAACCTTCAAATGGAAAACAACTATAAATATTGAGGACTTAATCCATAAACCCAATAGATAATATTGAAGAATAGTTCAATTCAGATCTTAAATAACAAGAGGCATGAGATCATTGTAGCTTCTGGCTGACTGAATCCTGGTGGGTGCAGAGAATGGAAAGGGGCTGGTCCTATGAGAAAATGAAATGCAGCAGTAGGAGCAGCTTAAGTGGGAAGTGGAAGTCAATCATTGGTGGCACTGCAAATGAGGCCCCAGTGGCCAGTACACATTGTAGGGATGTGATTATCTTTTAAGAATGTTCCTATTCTTGAGCATAAGTAGAGGCACTTTGATGGGTTCAACATATTTGTTTAGCCAAACAATGGTAGTAGCTTGTCTCATATAGCCTGTGATTTCTTTAGCTACAATCTTTTAACTAGGTTAAAAGGTTTTTAGAACCAGGCATCAATTCTGTGGAATAGGCCTGTTGATGAGGCTCCCGACCTTCCTTATGGAACTGTTGGCAGTTACTGAGGGAGGGATAGATATTTTATTCAGTGGTATAGCCACTGCTAAGTTGTCTGTGTTCTTCTTAAATAACTTCCCCATTCATGCGTATTCAGACAATCCTAATTAGACTGTAGCACAAAAAAGAACATGAAAGTATAAGTAGGACAAGTTGGGAAGAAGGGGTTCAGAAAGAGGGGGTGAAGGACAAGAGAAGGTAATGGGAGGTGAATATGGTCACGACACACTATATAAATGTATAAACTTGTCAATAAATAAATAATGTCCCTATTCTATGGGCATATCAACATTCTGTTATGTATGGGGAAGGAGCTCATTAGGCTCTGAGGAGCTATTGCCAATCAATGATTGCTGTGGGAGCAAAGTCATTTTCTTCAGTGTTTGTAGCCACTAGTAAGACACCCATGCTCCAGTAAATAACTATCCACCACCCATTCTCATGCAAGCAATCCTAATTAGACTCCATGGAACACACACACACACACACACACACACACACACCATACAAGACATGGAGTTCTTTTGGTAAGTAGTCTCTAGGGAATTAGTTGGGAAAAAGAAGCCACTCAGTAAGAGTGTCAGGAGAATAAAAGAAGGTAATGGGAGGTAAATATGATCAAAATACATCATGTACTTGCAGGAAATTGTTAAAAATACAAACAAATAAATAAAACAGAATGTCTCTATTCTAAATGATTAGTCAGTGACTGAAAGACAAACATTTATAATATTATCTTACTGGCATTGGAAAAATTTCATTTGTTACACTGATGATGTCTGGAAGCTCCTACAGTAGGAAAGGGAGTTGGCCACATACATCTTATGATTAAACATCCACTGTCACAGTGGACTCTGTTGACTTCTGGAAATGAACAGTGACTCCATGGGGAATCATGCAGGTGACAACACTGTTCTTTCCCTGTGAAACTAATTAGATCTCAGTTATAATTAATACAATAAAAGAGAAAACATTCTATACCTTTCCCCCTAGTTCTCACAGTTATGTAACATTTAAAAAAATAGAAATATTTTGAGTTAACTTATTCCATAGAAACTCAGTAATTTTTTCTCCTTCCAAGTTCATGAATTGTCAGATACTAGGATCCTTTGAATATTTTTCTTTAAGTTGTGTTGGGGATAATAATGTTTGTTACAGATTGATTCTTCCTAGAAGTGGTAGATTAGCCACTTATCTCACTTGGGAAGTATCAAAGCAAGTTATGTGTCCAATCTTTATATCAGCATTAGCTTAGAAGCTGCTTACCAAACACACTTGTAAGCACCATAAGAAATGAAATGTCACAGGCAGGAAGATGTCATGATTCAGAAAGCTCTTTTGCTTTGATCCCCGCCCCCCCCATACTCACATCTGCACAGAGATGCTTTCCTTAGCTCATTCCTCCTAATCCTGGTTGTCTTTTTCTGCTTTGGAGTTTCAGTTGCTGCTTCTAGCAGGATTCCACAGTATTCTTATTCTACCTTGCTAAGACAAATACAGTTACGATGAGACAGCTGACAACACATGTCTTATCTTGGGTAGAGGAGGTAAAAGTCCTTTCCAGTTCATTCCCTGCCCCTGTAGTGTCTTTGTTATTGGGTTTTACCTTCTTCCTTTCCATCAAGAACATAGGAAATTGAATTGGTATTTGCTGTTCTCTCCTCACTTCTGTAAGTTGGGCCAAGGGAACAAATTGATTTTGAATAAGGTAGTATCATCAATTGAATTTTCCCCTCCTTGAACTCTGGATCTTATAAACACAGCTCAGTCTAAATAGAAGGAACAAATCACTTTTGAACCTTTTCTAGGTCCTAGTCTTTGTTTTCTTATGTATTTAAATATGCATACTTCCAAACTGTAAGAAGCTTTAAGGCTAACATTAAAAAGGTGGTAGGTATAGATTTCTCTTAGATTAGATGTTATGCTAGTTGGTATAAAATTTATCCACCTTACTGTTCTCAGAGAGCATTATTGAATCTGTAAGATGCTGTTAGAAATCAGCTGCATTCAGAAGTCAATTTGTGAAACTACAGTTTTCTCTAGAGTCTCAGTGCACCTGGCATGGTTTCAATGTAAAAATATTCCCCATAGTCTCATGTGATTGTTATTAAACCTCAAACTGTTCCCTAGCTAGTGTAGCCTGTGGGAAGTGGAGCATTGCTGTGGAAGGTGTATTGCTGGGGGTGGGCCCTGGGGTGTTACGGCCTAGTCCTAATTTCTACAGTTAGCTCACTCTCCTTCCTTCCTGCTGCTATGGAGATGTGACACTTGACTATCTGTTCTTGCCATGCTTTCCCTCCTATGATACTATCTTGCCCTCAAAACTATAAGCTGCTTCTGGTCAGGTATTTTGCCCCAGCAATGAGAAGGTAACTGCTAGAGCACTGGAATGTGTCTAATGCCAGCAAGTCAGCTTCATCCAGGTGTCTTCCACATAGTGAGTCTATCTCCATGAACTTTCTATGCAGACTTTTAAGTCCTATGAACATCCTAAAGGACTATTTTATCATGGACCATACTTTGGAGATTCTGTTCTGGTAATCCACAGATACAGCTTCAAGACTTGGCGTTTAATATTCCTTAGGTTTGGTTGCGAGTAAAACAATACAAGTTACACAATTTCCTGAGCAGAGTGGGATAAAGGTCTGAGCTACAATTTTGATATTCCCATTGATTCCTGCTCTGTACTTTTTTTTTTTTTCTTTCTTGACTTTGCTTTAGATCAGAGCAATAAGAAAAGAAAAGAAGAAATGATTGGCATTACTCAAAGGCTCAGTTTCCCTGCAGCTGAGGCAGGGAAAGGGCAGGGGCCCTGGCATATCTGTGTGGCAGATGTGATTTAGATAGGGGCAGGTGCCCTCCTGTGATGATATGACCCCAGCCAGGGCAACATAAGGCACAAGGTGGGGAAAGCTCGTCTCCATGGATTTGGCAAGTCCATATGGCAGGGATTTTTCTACCACCTCTTCTTTGTTTTGGGGAAGTTGTGAGCAAAGATGCTCCTAACTTTTCTAATTCTAATCTTTAGAGACAGCATGGAAGATAACCATACAGGTATGACCTGTGGGGACCTGTCAGTCCACCTCTCCCCTGCTGCTCCCTTTAGAAAGCAAATTGGCTTACTGAAAGCACTTGCTTTGTCTGTTGCTGGGAGAGTTTCTTATTTTGAAAGAGAGTAGAGTATCTAGTTACCTGCTCCTAAACTAGAAATCACCATGGTGTATCATTCCAGCGGAGCAGCTAAAACAGACCATACAAGAAATGATTGAGTCTTTGTTGCTCGGTTTGAACATTGAACTCCGTGTTTTAAACATATGTAACACCTTGTCCATTCAATGACCAGCATTCTCACAAAAGTCTCATTCCCAAGATGTCCATGTCCAATAGACAGGTCATTCTGACATGTGCTTCCATTTACTGCACAATGCCCTGCCTCGTTCCATAAAGGTATTTCCTGCTGTTGTGAGAGAAGCCTGATTCTGAGCTCAAAGCCTTTCTGTATCTGAAAGAAGCAACTCTAATGTCAACAGCAAACTTCAAATGCAAAAAGCATCGTTTGTAAGTGATCTGAAGCATCTAGTACACACAAATAGTAAGAGTCAGGCAAACAAGGCAAAATCCCCCCTTTTTTGTTCAGATAACATGTGTAGAAAAAAATATTTTGAAGATCTTGCTGAAATCATATATTTATTCAACAAATATATCTTGAACACCTATTGCATGCCAGATAGGTTTGTGTCTTGGCATTACAACACTGAATAAAACAGACAAGACTCTTGCCCCAAATTATGGCTATGGCTAGATAAAATATATGTATAAATACTATATATATATATGTATGTATGTATGTATATGTATGTATATATATATATATAATACTATATGTATGTATGTATATACATATATATGTAGATAGATAGAGAGAGAGAGCGAGAGAGAGGGAGAGGAAGAGGTAGGGAGGGAAGGGGGGAGAGAGAGAGACACCAGGCATAGGCACTGACAGCCTGTGCCATGTTTATCTTTGGTGATAAGTAGCAGTGTTTGGCAATGTGGCAGTGAGTAGGAGTTTGAAGACTCGGTAATGTTTTGTTTCTTGATCTGACCATTGGTGATATTATGATAATCCATCAAGCAAGGACTGCATTATAGATATATATTTGCCTGGTGATTGGCTGTAGCTCAAGGCTTTGAATGATACTGGCTTGTGTTATTTATACTGTTGATAACTAAATAAAATGTTACTTCCAAAAAACTCACTTGTTATGTGGATTAAATGTAACAATGGCATTCATTGGAAGTTTCATGATTATAAATCTCAGTTTACAAATTCATATATGTCAGAAGAATCATTTTCCTTCTGAAATGCATTCTGCTGTCTTCACAATCTCCATCCCTCCATCCTACTGTCCTGTCCCATCCCACTAGACTCCTTCTCTCCCACTACAGGGACACAAAGGAACCCTCAGCTCTTCAGATCCTCAGACTTTCCTGTCAGACGTGGCCTGCTATGTGCTCTGGTCTTGAGGAAACTCTGCCCTGGCTGTTATCTGTTAGACACACAGGGCCAGTCCCTAGTCTATAATGTCTATGGGGCTCTGAGGTCTAGACATCCTTTTTTCTCTTTGCTATCATGCCCTACTTGGCTTTACTGCTATGCTTTTTCCTCTTCCTGTGACATATTGATGTGCCACTCAAGTAGAGCCTCTAGGGTTTTTCTGTCACCCACATACTATACCCACAGTAAATCTGGAGCTTTATAGCCCTTCCAGGAAAGAGGAAACAACTCGTTTCCAGATCCCACATAACAAAATAAGAGTAACCACCTCCGTCCAGGACAGTTTTGGTCATAGGGAAGGTAGTTGTAAGGATTGCATGCATGTGTAAGTTAACATGTACAAGAGTGTGAGAGAATAGTGTATGCACATATGAAAGTATGTCAATGTAGGTGTAAGTATGTGCATGTTCATGCACATGTGGTGTTTTGTGCAGTATATGCACATGTGTGCACAGATGCATACACACTATGCATATATATGTAGAGGCCTAAGGAAAGCACTGAGTATTCATCATTATTCATATTTATTTTTTGGGAGGAGGAGTTTATTCTAAGGGGTTAATATATCATGGAACAGCACAACAGGGTCACTGAAGCAGGAAAAGGGATTCAGATTCCAAAGAATATTGCTTTTTATAAGTTTTCAGAGGAGGGAAAATGTTCTACTCCATAAGAGTCAGCCTATATGTTAGGAGCCAAGGGGGCCCAAGATGACCCAAGGCCATAACTCAGTTGGCCTTGGGTTTACCTGGCAAAAGAGGGCTAGGTATTGCTTTCCTATAGGGCCTTGAACCAAAGGCAGCAGGATCCTCTTAAAATGACTACATCCACATTCTAACAAAGATTAGTTTTCATTAAATATTCATGGAAAGAAACAAAATATTTAGTTTGTGACATGTACCACCTACAGGCTGGAGCTATAGGGCAAAAAGACAGGCAGATCCTCAGAAAAAAAGTGTATTTTGATGGAAAGATGAAGGACAACAAGAGGCCAAGATGTAAATGGGTGCATCTGGGTCAGGTCCAGGCACAAGGGCAGAACTGGAGGAGTGCCAATGAGGCTTTTCATTTCCCACACTCACAGACCTCAGCAATTTTATAGTTTCTTCCCTGCCTGGTGCCCCGCAATAGCAGCTGTGATGGTTTACACTGATTATCAACTTGACAGGAAGTAGAGTCTCCTGTGAGGTTAGGTGAGCCTCTGGACAAGACGATATGCGATAATCTTGATTAGGTTCGTTTACATGGAAAGACCCACCTTAACTGGGGGTATGACCGTTCCACAGGCCATTGTGTAACTTATCCTGGGGAAACACAAACAAGCACTGAGGGCAGATCAAAGAAAAGATTACTAGCCTAATTTAGTGAACCAGTGTGTTAACTAGGGTTATATATAGAAGCATGGGAAAAGGGTTACTTAAAAGATGCCAAGTGACTCAAAGGCAGCTTCATCACCAAAAAGCCCATCCCAGCATGGGTGACCGCTTACAGAAGCTTCAAGCATAGAGCTCCTTACACAGCTAGCAGATAACAGGAAGCTCAGCCAGTAAGTTTCCTCCCTAACCACTGTTACTGCTTATATATCCTTGGGGAGGGGCCTTGTGAACCTTGAAACATTCTGAGCTGGCTGAGTCCCAGGAGTCTTAGTTCTCCATCCAGGAAGGAATGCTTCAAATCACAGGAGGTGCCTTCACACCAAGTACCAAATACATTGTTAAACAAAATATTGACAATGCCATGTCCTGTTTTGAGTGGCGGAAAAATAAATTATAAATAATATTACCTATATATTTCATAGGTGAGATCCTTCAGCTAAACTTTCATGTGGATTAGAATACTTGATTTGACATTGCCAAATATGCTGTTAAAATATATCAATTCTGTCCTGTCAAGGAAATGCCTAGTAAATTTGCAATCTGAGCTAATGTATACATTTGGGACTGAGCAAATATATGCATAGACTAATTACTCAGAAGACAACTTTAGTGAGAATGTTTTCAGTGGGTGCAATTACAGCCAAGTACTACTTCTTGTCGTCATGCTAGTTCATGAAACTCTAGGGCTTTGTTTCCAGTGAAGTAGCTCCAGGCTACTATTAATGAGAAGTTTCCAGAGACATTTACACACTCAAGCCCCACCCCCTTGCAGGTGGGACTTACACTTCTTATAGAAGCCTCTTACAGTAGTTTATCTAAATGAGAATGAACACTTTGTGAAAAGTTTGAATGTGACAAAATGATCTGGTTCTCAAAGGCATCAGAGAATGTCCTTGTCACAAGAAGGGAAGTGGGCAACAAGCTTCCTTGGGCAGCTGTTGGGAGAGCTATTTTGTTTTCCATCTGAGGCTCTGCAACCTGCTGCTAAGGTAATTGCAGCTGCTTTCATTGACTTGCTTTGGAGGAGGCTTTTGAATGGAGTGCTGAATTAGAAAAAGGGTAAGAAATGATTTCGTAATGGATTAAATACTGGTGTTGGGAGAAAATGTGTGCTATTTTTACCAGCACTATATTTGCTTTCTATTGCTCTATCTTTGCCCAGAGTCAATATTGCATTTCATGTGTCTTAATAAGGGGTTGGCTTTAAAGCAAAAGTGCTTTGAACTCACCATGCTTCCATTCAGCTTGGCTGGAGCCCTTGTCTGCTGATACCTGGAATTGTTCAGAAGACAGAACATTAAGGCAAATTAGGGCACTTGACTTGGTGAAAGCTCAGCCTCCCAATAAAGAATGTGTTTTGTTCATGGAATGTGCCATGCTGTGTTGCTCAGCTAGTGTAATTGCACCTGCATGCGCCTCACCCGCCTCCTGTTTTTCCTGTGAGGAGATGTAGAAGATACCTGAATTAAACAGCCCTAGAATCAATATTCATGAAATGAAGAGAGCAGAGACCAGGTGGATTTGCCTGAAGGCTAGTGATGACTAGAAATGCTTCATGAAGGCGTTTGCTTGTGTATCAGCTTTTATTTGTTCACAGCTTTTAAACTCCTGACATTTTTACACTATGGGTTCTTAAACCTTTTGTATTTCTCAGGGTTTCCTGAAAGAACCACCATGGAAGAATAGTATGTTAGATTCAAAAACTATCTTTGGAAATATACAAGAAAAAATGAGGAGAGAATAATTTTTCAATATATAAAGAGTATTTTTAGTTTTATGGGTTTTGTAGTTTATTTTCTTTTTAAATTTTTCTCTCACAAACACATATATGTTGAATATAATTAGTTTTAAAAAACTTTTTATTGACAACTCCCATAAAATTACACAATGTACCCTAATTATAATCCCCTCCCACCACCTTTCTTTCTCCCTCCTTTCTTTCCTATGCCCTATCCACTTAACCCTGTTTCCATATTCAACTAGTCGCTGTTCTATTTTGATATCATCATTTTCTTTGATCTTCATATTGTGCAGGCATTATGTAGTGAGCATCAGCTGTGAATGTCATGGTTATCTGTAAGATAATATTCCAAAGTATTCCTTCCCTACCTTTGGCTCTTAAACTCTTTCTGCTACCTCTTCCACAATGATCCCATGTTTTAAAGAGTATGATAGAGATGTCTAAGTGCTGAACATTCACTATCACTTCTTCTTAGCATTTTGATGAGTTTTGAATCTCCTGAGTGGTCACCACTATCTAAAAAAAGAAGCTTCTCTAACCAAAAGTGAGAGTGTATATGTGATATTATAAACATAAGTATTTAGAAGGAAAGTTGTTGGGCATACTATATCCATTTAGCCAAATATTAGTAGTATATTCCCCTCTATGGTTTATTACATTCTCAGACATAGGCTTTTGATTAGGTTTGAAGTAGCAGGCATGAATTCCTTTTTATGGAGCAGGCCTTGAATTCCATCAGAGAGCAGTTGATTTTCCCCATAAAAGACATGCCACCTTTGCACCAGTTGGCACATTTTGCCTAGCTGACCTGCCATGAAGCTTGCAGGGTCCACTGCTGTTTAAACATATTGATGACTTTTCTCCCCAGTAGGCTACAAAGGTGTTTCCAGCATCATGACAGCTAGTCAACTGTGAGGAGGCGTCTAGCTTAGCTCAGCTCCAGCTTGATCTCTCAGTATCTTGCAGCCCAAGCATGTGGTATATGCAGTCATTTTAAATTCTCTCAAATTTTATTTTCCATTCTGTACATTTTCCTGACATGAGAGCTTCTAACTTGTATGTGCAGCACACAAACAACACATACACAGACAAATGTGAAAAAATATGTTCTTTCACAGGCCTCTTATAAACAAATGTCCATAGTTAATTTTTTTTTTTCCCAAAAAAACCTGCCTCAGACTGAAATACAAGAAAACAGTGTTTGCTAGTCAAGTTTGGTGATGTCAGCACATCTAGGTCCCATTTCCTCATGATACAACACTCCCTGCTCCCTACTCTGTTCACAAGGTATTGCAAAAGAATAAGTTTGCTCTCTCTAGATAGGCTTGAGACTTTATCTCTGAACCTCTCTGTGTTCATGGATAGTCTTACTAAAGAGCTTTCTGTGTTTCTGTTCCTTCTCTACTCACCCCCTCTTTTCCTCTTCCTCCAGAAATCAAACACCTTGTCTCCTATCTGGTGGGTTTCTCAGCAGTGTGTATATGCTAGAAAAACTGAATGGCTAAGAACATAAGCTATAGAGAGATATCACCTAATGACAATCCCATACTTTGCATCATAAACTGTGTGACCTTGGGGAAGCTATTAGATATCAAATGCCTATCTGAATCCTTTGGAAAATGTAATGATACTATTATTGAAGTTGCCTTCTCATTGTTGGGACAAATAGCCTGATTAAAAGCACCCATTTGAAGGAAAGGATTTATTTTAGCTACTAGTCTTGAGGGGAAGCTTTATGATGGTAGGGAATGACATGGCATGAGCAGAGACTGGATATCACCTCTGACACAGAAGGCATAAAACATCAGCAGGAGCTTTCTTGGTGAACCTGGTATCAGTACCAGGGTGAAGGAGATAGACACAGAGAACACTGAAATCCTATCAAACCAGAGACCCAGAGACACAGGGGCTCCCAAGACCTCATCACTGAAGTAGACCTAAAATGAACCCAACATGGCTCTAAGAAATTCATGGAAGAGGGGATGGAAAAATTGTTAGAGCCACACACTGGAACATTATGTACAGAGACGTTGCCTCTTCCCCATAACTGATGGCTACCCCCACAATGCATGACCCATAATCCCCATGAGGATAACTGGCAACACCAATGAGGAGGGTCTCTTCAGAGAGGGTTGGGGACAGAAATGAGGGTAAGGATCATACCAACATTTGCTATGAGAGTGAGCTGAACTCTAGCAAGGGTTACAACACCTCTAAGTCTACCTCTGACAACACACCTCCTTCAACATGACTCTACCACCCAAACTGCCATCAGCTAGGGATCAAGCATTCTGAGCCCACGAGTCTATGGGGAATATCTGTTTCAAACCACTACATTCCACCCCTGATCCCTATAAATTCAGGGCCATCCATGATATAAAATACAACACATTCAGTTCAACTTTAAAAGTCCCCATAGTTTTATTTTCAATCTCAATACTATTAAAACATCTCCATAGTCCATGGTCTTTTAAGTATGCACTTGTAAAACTCAAAGTGTAAACATTCACACTACAGGAGATGGCACTAAGCATAGCAAGGAAATATTGAACCAACACAAAAATCTAAAACAGAAAGGGTAAATATTAAATCTTGTAGCTCTAAGTCGTACATCTGTAACCAGTGATGAAGTTTCTGGCATTCTATTTCTGCCCTTCCAGTTTGGCTACCATAGCCCTGGGAAAACTCCACCACAAGCCAGCAGCTGTACTTGCATGTCCAAAATTCGGGGTCTTCACTATATATAATATATATTCATACATATATTAATAGTATTATTGACATTTTCCCCGTGGGCTCTTTTTTTTTTTTATTTGAGAGAGAGAGAGAGAAACAGAGAGGAAGAGGCAGAGAGAGAGAATGGGCACATCAGCAGCCTCTCAGCCACTGTGAACAAATTCCAGACACATGAGCCCTCTTGTGGGCAAGTGTGGCATTGCGCGCTTGCATCACTTTACATCTAGCTAAATGTGGGACCTGGAGAACAAACGGATATTCTTAGGCTTGGCAGGCAGGCAGGTGCCTTAACTGCTAAACCATCTTTCCAGCCCCCATGGGCTCTTTTTAATGCAAATAATTTGTTTTTTTCCCATAGCATGCTGCTGTTATGTTTTAGATAAAAAGCTTAGCATTGACAATATTTTACTTTTCTTTTAAAAAATATTTATTTTATTTATTTGAGAGAGAGAGGCAGATAGAAAGATAGAGAGACAGAGAGAATGGACATGCCAGGGCCTCTAGCCACTACAAATGAACTCAGATTCCTGCACCACCTTCTGCATGCATTGGGCTTATGTTGGTCCTGGGGAATCAAACCTGTGTTCTTTGGCTTTGCAGGAAAGCGCCTTAACTGCTAAGCCATCTCTCCAGCCCTGTTTTGCTTTTTCTTTATTGGTTTACTTATGCCCCTGAGTAATTTTATTTTCTTCTTTCACATGGGTCATGCATTGTGGGGTAGCCATCAGTTATGGGGAAGAGGCAATGTTTCTGTACATAATGTTCCAGTGTGTGGCTCTAACATGATTTTCAATTATTATTCTTATGGAAAATGAGGTAATTATTCCCTTTAATCAGATCTTGGTTTCTACTATAATGGTTCCTGCAGAAATGGCCTATTCTAGCTGGCACAGGAGATATATAAGGTAAGCATTCCATAGTGCCATAAAGTAGGAGTGTTCCTCAAATAATCACAGCAGTGAGGAAAGGTCAGTGGGTTATATACACTAAGATTCAGTGATTTGAGAATGCCCAGTTTTATAAGATTTTGAACAACAAAATAAGTACAGTCATATATCCCTTAATGAAGAGACTATGTTGAAAAATGGCTCCTTGTAATTTCATCATTGTATAAGCACTGCAGATTTTGCTTCCAGAAACTAAGATGACAACAGCACCATGAAGTGATACAGCTTAATTTGACCATCTTTATACTTGACCAAAGCATTGTTATATGATGCTTTAGTTCAGAATTGGGTTAAAATGTAAAATATAAAATAAATATGATACATGCATACAGATATTAAAATAAACAAGTAAATGAATAAATTTGGGTACTGTAACTTTCTTCTAAAGAGCCCAAAAGAGGGATGAGGGTAACTTTAATGAGAAAATGGTAAACCTACCTCACCCAGGTGTCCAAGGTTGGTATCATCTATGAGATCCATATCGACCATATCTATTCTTAATACAATGTAATGAGAATAGCATGTTATTCTGTTAGTTTTCTACCCAAATCACTCAGCTACTAAAATACTGATAAAAGACCTCTGAACAGTACCATTTGGGGAAATAATTATAAAATCCTTGATGTTGGATACTTTAAAGGCCAAAGAAATGAAGGAATGTCCATGTATCTGCACCTTGCTTTGCCTTTGAAGGTAGAACATTTACAGTTACAAGTCTCACACATCTATTGTTTTATTCATGGGCCTATCTTTTTACCACTTATATACTAAAATCATTCACCTATTCTTTAGGATAAAAATCTTTTAGCCATTTTTTTACTAGGGCTTTTTATCATTTTTTTTTTCAAATTTAAGAATCAAGAAAAAAGTTTGACATACCTTTCCATAAGGTAGCTAAGTTTTTCTGATACCAACATTACTCAGAAAAAATTCCCTTCTGAAAGGACATAATAGCTTGTTTTTCCCAGTACTTTATCTTTGGTGAGTCAGAGCTAAATATCCATGGCAAGTTTTCAATAGAGTTAGGGGCAAAGCTTCTACCTTACTCTCCTGTGAGTTTCAACACTCTCCAAACAATGTTTATCAAAGTGTTTATATATTCCCCTACGAGTACATCTCAGACTTAACTCCAGGAAAGAAAAAGGGCTCTGGTTTCTGGTGGTGGAGGTAGGTACCTTTCAAGTGATTTATCTGCAGCCAGCAAATATACAGACTTGGCTCTGAAGTAAACATTCAGGTGGTCAGTTGCTAGGGATGCAATACTATAAGTAGATGCTTGTGATAAGTGATAAAATGGGTATAGAGTATCTGATATATAAGTGACCAATACTTAGTAGATTTGATTAACATTTTGATAGGGAACAGAGTTGGCAATACTGATATAAACAGAATGTGCACATGTATCTATGGAGTTTATATCAACAAATATTTATTAAGTAAATATAAGTACCAGCTAAACTAGGCAAATAAAATACTGCCCACTTTCTCAAGGTTGTTATAGTCCATGGGGCAGGGGGAATTCCTCTATGAAAGGACAGTCATAAGGCATTGTTCCATGTCACTTGATGCTACAGCAGCAGAAAGAAGAGGCAAATCATTCGGGCATGGTATGAGTGTGAGCTTAGGAAAGATTTTAGATGGAAATAATATCTAAGTTTTTGGTATTATAAACAGATGGAGGTGAAAGAATATAAGCATAGCAATGAAATGAAGTAGAACAGACATGTCTTCTTGTCTGGTGATTTTGTTTGTAGGTTTTTACAAATCAGGAGCCAGCTTCTGTGGGAGGCATGGAGGATCACCTTAGGAGGACTACAGTACCTGGAGAATCAGAAATTCAGAAATCCAAGTTTAAGAAAAAAGAATAGAGGCTTGAATGGGTCAGGAAGTAAAACTAGGGTTATAGCTCAGGAAAAGAAAATATCCTGAAGACTTCACTGCTATTTTAAGTGACTTTAATTCATCTTTTCTTTATAATTAAATATAAAATCATCACATTTTCTCTGGCATTGAGTTATCATCCTTAGTAACATGGGGGAAAGCCCTTTGGGAAATTGTTCTAAATCTTAATAGCCTTTGTATCTTTTGAAATTACTTCACATAAAATTTTTTGAATTTCTGTAATCTTCTCTTTTTCCTCATTAAGTTTGAATCTTAATTTTGCTCTTCTCAGTTCCATCCTAGTGCATAAGCCCATTAACCCTTGTCTGAATTCTTTGGTCTCTATGTAACATGGCTAATTATTTTATCACCTTTTCACAATTTCATGCTATTTATTTCTTGTCAACTACCAGCCTTGGGTAATACATACTGTCTCCTTTCTTTGATGCTAAAACTCAAGGCTCTGATGATCAAAGGAACTAAATTATTCATTGTGTTTGCCACAATATATTATGTAATTCATTATTTTGAAGATATTTACTGTTGTAAACATTAAAATATTACTTTTCTATTAATCTTATTTAAGTGGAGACTGTGTTTTAACCAGTAACTGCAAAACCAACAAAATATTTCTTAGTGAGAGATACCAAGATTAGTTTACAACTATTTACTATTTTTAAAGCCAGCTTGCAAGTGTTCTTAAGGTCTTCATCCCACTGAATTCTTGCCTCTACTCATAACACCTGTCTATGATTACTGTGAGAGAACATAGAGCTGCCAATTAAGGTTATTCTCATGTTGGGGCTGGGGAAATAGCCCTGCAGTTAAAGGCAATTGCTTGCAAACTTGTTGGCCTGAGTTCAATTTCCAAGCACCCATGGAAAGCCAGAGTTTTGGGGTTCCTTGCCAATACACCAAAACACCAAATAAATTTAGGTTTTTCCTGTATCTTTGAGTCATGCTCCTGTTAGAAACCCCAACAAACTCATGGGTTCACCAAAACTGCAATTGTGCTTTGGTATGTCATCTGTGCCCTATCTATGGTGAATATGAGATGGATACAGAGCTGACAGGCAATCCACTGTGATCACCTCCAGTCTGCACAGCTCAGCACAACAAAAGGCAGTACAAGGCTGACTGGAGATGACATGCCACCTTGCACCCACAGCTAAGTGTCCTGCTGAGAGGGACCCCACAGGAACCTCAAAAAAATAATTTAAAGAATTTAAATCCATAGACTAGCAGGTAAGACTTAGATTTCATTAGATTAAAAGAAGGAGAGAGAATAAAATTACAGAGAGCTCCCGCCATGTAGAAGGCAGGAGGGCATGGAGAGCCCATGTGAGAGTAGAAGAGGCCCCCTATCTCAGCCCAGCCAGGCAAAATGAGAGGCAGACTTACGAGAGCAGGAACCTGAAAGTTCAGGAGATGTGAGCAGCCAACAAAGATGCTGTGCCCACTTGGTAAAGATCTATTTATAATCATATTGTGGTGGGCCCTACCCTCAGGTTCAGGTGAGCCTGAGATAGAGATGATTGGTCTGGACTTAGGAATAGGTCAGTAATGGGCAAGAGAGAGCTGATTGGATGAGATTGGATCAGAGGCTGAATTCTGGTTCTGCTGAATCAGGCAGGCACTAGGTGATATCTCTTGTTTTTGGATCCCTCTTTGGGCCCTCTAACTGGCCACTTGAAAATAAAGCTACCTGACTAATGCCCCCTCATTAGCATAGCTGTCAATATTCTTAAGGTGTACATGACAATGGTTGGCAGAGCCAGGAGAGTCTGAAGGCTTTCAGGTCAGCTAAATTAGCACACACATAGTGGTAAAAACAATAAAAGAGGTCTATCTCAAGCAAGGTAAAAGTTGAGGACAAACACCCTCAGACCTCCATCTATGTGATGTGGTACATGTGTACCTAGGTTCAAATACACACACATTATATACATCCATCCATCCAGCCACATAAATAATAATAATAATAATAATAATAATAATAATTTTTCAACTTAACAACTTAGAAAAGACTTCTGTATTAGTCAGGGTTCTCTAGAGGAACAGAACTTATAGAATGAATTGTATTAAAAGGGAATTTATTGGATTAGTTTACAACCATCCAGCAATAGCAGGTTGCAGGCCCGAGAGTCAAGGAACCCTGTAGCTGCAGCTGCTCAGTCCACGAAGCTGGAAAGCAGCAAGCAGAGAACAGCACCTGCAGCCAGGTGGGAGGAGGGGATACTTTCCTTCCCAGAGCTGCTTTAGATAAACCAGCCCCCTCCTCCGAGAGGGACCGCCCACTCTGGGGGAAGTGCTCACCCTGGAGGAAGGATTCTTCCTTTAGTTAATCCTTCCTAGAGGCAACCTCAAAGGCACACTTATGAGGAATGTCTGTGGATTCCTAATCAGATCAAGTTGACACAAACTTAACCATCACAACTTCCTTCTTATTAATTGATCTAAATTTGTAATAACCACATATACTTTATATGTGTGAGGAGTACAGTGGAAAGTTATTGAATAAACAAGCAGCATTAGCCATGCCCTTTAACATTAGGAAAGTAAATAAAAAGGCTTAGTAATTAGCTTTTAGATATTATCAAAGTTTAAATATATTTAGCTTCTTACTTGAGTGGCATTTTGGTAACGTTTTACATGTAACTATGAAAATGAAATTATGTATAATTTGAAAAAAATATTAGAACAACTTGAGCTATGGAGCATCAAACTTAGATCCAGCAGAAAACATAACCTTGAGAAATGGGTACATTGCTTAAAAAATTAAACTGAACCTCATTTATAAGCTGGAAAGTAAATTTATAATTTGGGGGAATAAAAATCCAACATAGTTCCAGTTTGTACATATCAAGTCTCTAGTTGTTATAACAGAGAGATAGTATTTTTTTAACTAAATCACTGGGGATCAGAAATGAAAAGAGGGATTATAGTAAATGTGAATGAAATTAACAGACACACACAGTTATACTTTACCAGATAAGAATACTTCCAATGTATATATGGTTACTTTTTTCAGTTTTTAATGCAAGAGAAATACTTACAAAGATCAATATATTAGTTTAGCTAAGAAGACTTATTGACACATATATCTGCTTGATATAAGCCTCGTAGGCATTTTCAGTATGAGAGAATTAGTAATCAGAGTGAGCAATGGCCTTCCAAAACACTCTTTTCTAATATTTAGTATCGTAGTATGACATGCACAATGTACAGGTGAAAAAGGATGTGAGATATGAATAATTCATTTTGGGTCTGACATATGAGAATCTTGGAAGTCATTAGTACTGCCCTCATGACAGAGAAAAGCTCAATGAACTAAAAGTCAGCATCTCTTCTGAGATCCATCATAGAACTGATGTCATAAGGAACAGTATGGCCCCCAAAATGACAAGTGACAGGGAGTCACAGCTTCATTCGGTAAAAAGTCAGTGTGCTAATTTGAATGCAATAAATATATGGCCCCAGAGACTCAGTCATTTTTAATGAAACTTCCAACATGAGCCCCTAGCCAGCAGCTTCCTGCTAGAGGGTTTGTCACTGGGGCCATATCTTCAAGAGCCCTACCTTGTTTTACCAGTGCAGAGTGGAGAATACTTTTATAGTACTAGGAAAGTGTAGAGGGATGTGTCAACATTGTTTCCAACATAGTCTTCTCCTAAAAGAAACTGCTGCCAACCCCCATGGACATATACTATTTTCTAAAAGGGATAAGAAGAACATCTATAGATTTTCATATATCTATGGCTATAAGAACCAGTACCTTGTAGATACTGAGGGATTAGGGTATTTATTCAAAGTAACCACCGAGAATTTGTCAGAAGTTAATTGACAAGGAGAGACAGAAATGCCCACCCCAGAACACTCTAGACTGAAATGGGGAAGAGAAATGCTTTCTGTACTCTCCAAAATAGACAAGAGCTAATGTTATAGTGTTTCTGGCAGGACAGGAAAAAGTAATCATTTTATTTATTTTTCTTTTTTTATTCTAAAGGGGCATCAGTCCTCAACTGCCTTCCTTTGCATGTGTGTGTGTGTGTGTGTGTGTGTGTGTGTGTGTGTGTGTGTGTGCACATGCACATGTGCGAGGATCTCTTGGCATTGCAAATACACACCAGAGGCTTATGCCACTTTTTGCATTTTCACATGGGTTTTGGGGAATTGAACCTAGGTTAACAGGTTTTGTACTGAGCACCCAGCCCCTAAAAATTACTATTTGAAAACATACCCCATGGGTGTGCTAGGAGCTCAGTGGTAAAGCATTTGACTAACATGTACACGGCCCTAGACTCACTCTCCAGTACCACAAAAAAAAAAAAAAAATTGGATGAGTTAGTGTTCAAGACACTTGCGTGTAAAGCCTAAGGACCTAGGTTTAATTCCCCAGAACCCACACAAAGCCAGATGCAAAAGGTGTCATATCTGTCTAGAGTTTGTTTGCCCTGGCTGGAGGCCCTGTCTAGTCTATTCTCTTTCACTCATAAATAAAACAATTTAGAAAAAACAATAAGATAGTCATCAATTATTTCTGCTTGAAGAGCTTGGCTATTTTGTATCTTCCCAATGCTAACCAAGCACGGAGAAGGAAATTGCCCAACTCCAGCTCCCTGCCTTCCTGTTGCATAGATGTGGGATGGAGAAGCACTTTTTTTTTTTTTTTTAAATATTTTATTTTTTTTTATTTATTTGAGAGATACAGAAATAGGCAGAGAGAGAGAGAGAGAGAGAGAGAGAGAGAGAGAGAATGGGTGCGTCAGGGGCCAGCCACTGCAAACGAACTCCAGATGCATGCACCCCTTGTGCATCTGGCTTTACGTGGGTCCTGGAGAATCGAGCCTTGAACCGGGGTCCTTAGGCTCCATAGGCAAGCGTTTAACGGCTAAGCCATCTCTCCAGCCCTGGAGAAGCACTTTTGAAGGTCACAGTACAAGGGTAAAGACCTACTTAATCTAACAGCATAATTCACATTTTTAAGCTCATATTGTCAGCAGTAAAGGGGATGGAGACACAGATATACACTGCTCCAACAGCCCAAGGAGTTCTTTTTCATAGACCTCTACTCAGGCAGGACTGGATTCATGACTTCACCATAGAAAAGAACTTCAGGCTAAGCTGGTAGAGAGCAGAGTTGGAGTTTATGAAAAGACATTTTAGCTACCTCTTAATCACAGAGCTTAATAGAAAAAGAAGTGCTCAGAAAAATCATAAGATATCCAAGTCACACTTAATGTCTTTACAAAAAGTGTATTATATATATATATATATATATATATATATATGTATATATACACACACATACATACACATACCTGTGGTTTTCTAAATTATATTGTTTAAAGAGTGAAATTTACAATAAAGTTAAGGTTAAAGTTAAAGAATTTTCTTTTGTAAATAAAGTTGTAATATGGATTTATAATGGGCATTATTCAGACTTAGGAATGAGAGAAGAATGCTAATATTGAGGTTAAAAATATATTTTGGGGCTGGGGAGATGGGGACATGGCTACACATGCCTATAACCTGAGTGCTTCTGAGAGGGGTGGAGGCAAGAATTTTGCTGGGGCTCCCTAGTCTAACTAAAAAATAGGAAGAAGCAGTTTCAATGACAGACTCTGTCTCAGAGAAATAAGGCAAAACTAGATAGAAAATGAAAATAGAGATCATGTCTTAATAAAAAAGTGGTGAACAATAGTAGAGGCATCTGACATTGACTCTTGGTTTTTATATGCATGCAAACATATGTTGCCTGCACACATATAAACATAGATGCACATTACACATATACACACATTAAAAATTGAAAATACGGGGGTTAAGGAGAAAGGTAAGTGAGTAAAGTTCGTTGTTTTAAAGTCTATGGACTTCAGTTCAATTCCCAAGCTACCCATATAAGCTAGACAGGAATTCCTTTGCAGCGTCAAGCTACCCTGGTTTGTGTGTACATGTGTGTACACACAAATAAGTAAATAAAATTTTTTAAAACACCAACAAATAAAAAATTATATAATTTATGCCACATACTATATAGCAAAAGCCGTATGTTAAGGAAAATCTGCAGTATTAAATAAATATATTAAGAGTAAGAAAAATCTAGAAGCAATTATCTAAGTTTCCGCATTAAGAAACTAGAAAAAGAATTAGATTAAATCTGAAGTAAGCAGAAGAAAAGAATTGTAAACATTTGGGGATAAGTCATTGAAATTGAGAAGAAAGATTGACTAGAAGAAATCAATGAAAGGAAAGAAGTCCTGGGGGTTGAACCCACATTAGATAAGCATTCTATCACTGAGTTACATCCTCTGCTCTATTCTCACTTTTTATTTTGAGATAGGATCTCATTATGTTGACCAGCTTGACTGTAAAATCACACAAAAACCCACATATGATGCTCCTGCCTCAGCCTCTCAAATAGCCTGGTTGAAAAACTGCTTCTTTGAGAAGGTCAGTAACTTATTTTGATTCCTTAAATAACAGAATCAAACATATATTCTTAAGGCTATCACATGTTACTGGCTTTGGTAAAGTTCTTTCTCCTGGCAAGTAAGGTTTTCCTCTGGAGGATTTCTGGTCTTATTTCACATTTGCTCTCCCCCTGTTCCAAGAGACAGGAAGGATATTTCTGAGATTTTCCTTGTGAAAACTTGTTCAGCTTGCTGGAAATAAAACTCACACAGGCATAGGGCCTACTACTTTCTTATGCTAGTCCATACTCAGGCTCTCTCCATTCCACAAAATTATCATCTTCATAAGCGTAGAAGATTACAGCACTTCCTTCATGTGTATTTATTCAAATGGGTTGAAAATTTTGTCCACACAGAAAGCTATACATGAATATTTAGAGTATCTTTATTAATAATTGTCAAAACCTAGAAGCAAATATATGTACTTCTATAAATAAACATGTTAGTATCTCTATACCATGAAATATGATTCACCATAGAAATAAATGTTACTAATCTATGAAAAATATAAAAGAACCTGAATACATATTTCTTAAGGAAAGAAGCTAGCCTGAATGCTGTATGATTCAACTATATGCCATTATGGAAAAGGCAAAACAACAGAGATTGTAGAGATCAGTGGGTGCTAGGAATTAAGATGTACAAGGAATGAATAGGTGGAGCACAAAAGAATTTTAGAGAAGTAAAAATACTCTGAATGTAATGTACTACAATGGTGAATCCATGAAATTTTTTGAAGTCCATATGTGGTGATTTGAATGTAATATGACCCTCACAAACTCATGTGTTCATATACTTAATCCCCAGCTGGGGCACTGTTCTGGAAGGTTGTGCAACCTTTAGGAGATGGAGCATTGCTGGAGGAAGTGTATTAATGAAGGCTGGTATTGAGATTTTATTGTCCTGCCCCACTTGATGTCCTGATGTTCTCTCTCTCCCCCATCTCTCTCTCTGTATCCTTTCTGCTGATGTTACAGTGTAAGCCTGCTTCTTGATCCTTCCATGTTTTGTCTGCCATAATAGACTAGTTCTAGAACGGAAAGTCACATTAAACTCTTTTCCTTCCATAGCTTGCTTCTGGATGAGTATTTTAACCCAGCAACAAGAACATGATGGATACAACATACAAAAGTGAATCTTGGTACAAACTATGAACCTTGGTTAATTATATTAATGCATCAACGTCAATCCATCATTTCTTACATAAGTCATACCAATGATGATTGGGTGTGCTATCCCAGGTAAGAATGAGCATGGATGTGAAATATTTTTTGCTTTCATAAGTAAAATAAAAGATGCTATATGCTTGTTCTACCTTGAATGATTGGGGATGTATGACATCACCCATAGATCTTGAGCTTACCAATTAAGAAAAGCATGTGGGGAACATCTGTGAATTATCATTACTTGATTTAGTTTTCTAAAGATATTGAAGAGTAATAATATTTTTAATAAAAAGCTGTGTATATTTAAAAAATCTCTGGGAGAAGTGAGAGTAATTGGTTCTAGGAAGAGTATTAATTAATATTCACTCTGGGATGGAGTAATATAGTTTGAGGAACTGGAGTTATAACTCAGTTGTAGACCACATGCTGTAGACCACATGGATTTGATTTCTAGCATAGCATGTGAGTAAATGATGAGGACATTTTTATGTGTTCCCTTTTCCTGGTTGCTGGTAAATACAAAGGCCTAATCATGTAGCTTTAGTGTGGAAGTAGCCAGAGAGAGTAGTGGTGAGCTAGTACCTTACAGGATCATGACATGCTGAGTGTTTGATTAGAGAGAAGGAAACTGCTATTGTAGTTGAAACATTTGTACTCTGGGTCTGTTTGTTAGAGTGACCTAGCTTATATTAACTGAAGTAAGTGACCTGCATCCTGACTCTTTCTCAGGAGGTGCAGCACTGGAGAAAAATGCAGCTTGTGAAGGAGATGAAAGACATGTACACCTGTTGTACTGGGGACATATGTGAAAAATTAGATATTTTTCTAAGCATATTACCCTGTCACATTTGAAAAAGTTTCTGTCCAGCAAGTGTTTGTGTGCAGACTTTAAAATAAAATAGTTACTAAGCAGCTCACTGTGAAGAATTCTGTTCTGCAAAGTAATTATTCCTAAACATTGGCTCAGCCTCCTTCCATTATCTCCTCCACACAGAAGTTTACCTTCTCTCCCGCTGTTCAAACTTCTCATCACATGGTAGGTACCTTGCTTCAATACTTCTAATTAATGTTATCTCAGCATTTCCCTGGGTGGCTTGGTCTATTGTGCAAATATTCTTTTCTACTGGAATACAGTTAACCTAAGAAGATTAAAGGGCAATGCCAGTGGGCATAGCTATGGGACTGAGCAGCATTGACTGGCTTGAGAAATGAATACAAGATTACATAGGAGGGAAATTCTGATGAATGACCACATGTCCATGTGGTTTCTGCAAACACGTTTTTTATAGGTACATTGTCAAATATTTTGTTAAACTATTTCTTTTATCTGAGACTAGGAGAATTTTTTACTTGTTTTGCTAGAGAATTATTTCGTATCTTTCTCATCAATATGTAAAAATTGCACAGAAGGCTTATTAATTATTTTTCAAAATCTAATAATAAATATAATAATATTATTTCAATAGTTTAAACATTATAAAAACATATGTAACAAAAATGTGGGGTTTAATATTTAATAGGTTGAGTTCATGCAGAACTACTGAACTATGTTCATAATATAACTAATGTGGTATTGAGAAGCCAGAATACATATCTTCAGAAGATTTCTTGTAGAATAAGATTTATTCTTTGGGGCTGGAGAGAGAGAGAGAAAGCATAATGGATAAAATATAAAATGCTTACTGTTCAAGCCTGAGTACACAGTTCAATCTTCACACTCCATATTAAAAATAAAAAAAAAAGGCTACATGCCATGGTGAGCTTCTGTAATCCTAGCATGCTGATGACAAGATGGGAAGACAGAGATCTCAGAAGCTTGTTGTGAGTGCAACAAAAAACATTTGCAAGAACAAGAGATAAAACTCTGACACAAAAGAGGTGGAAGGTGAGGACTGACACCCCAAAACTGCCTTTGGACCTATACTCACATGCGCTGACATGTGGGTGCACTCCCCTAGCACACAGAGTATAAGTTTATTCTTTTATTGCATTTATTTAGCTAAATGAGAACAATTGCTTAGCTCTCTCTAGATGTGACAGTCACATCATTCTATTATTCTTATTGTTCCTTATTAAAATATTGAGACATTTCTCATTATCATTCAGAAAAGATGAATAAAATAACAGCTTTGATATATATCTCCCCATTAAGTCATCAAATGTGTATAGGGAGCTTATTATGAGTCAAGTACTGCTGGTAATATGGGATAGACAGGCTAGGAATGCTTGATGATCTCTTGATGATCTCTTGATGAATAATATGGAGCACTTAGTTATTCAGGCTAAAAGAGATTTAATATAAGAATTCAATCCTTATGAAATAGGCAAAAGGACTGAATCATTGTGAACCAGATTGAGCTTTCAGAACTGCCTATGGAATAGTGCTCCCGTTACACTACCTAAAATCTAAGTGTGACTCCAGATATCATCATACCTGGCAGTGAAGTGATGCTCTCACCATTGCCCCAGGCACTAACAACTGCCTTCCTAGTTACTCGTTCTGGTGTCAAGCCCCTGTTCAAGTGCATAAGCACAGGAACTTAGCATGTATCCCAAACTCTAGCCACGGGAGAGTATGAGGCATGGGGTGTTTCTCTGTCAAGATTTTACCAGCAGTAAAGCACATGACATCAGTAAAAACACATGGTAACCAAGCTAAATTGCCAGATCTGCTACTAGGAATACAAATATTTTAACTACTGAATAAAATGTATTATGCCACAGGAAATGGGTGTTGTAAAAACACACAAGGTTAGCATTAAAATCAGACTTAGACCTAAGCCCTAAGCTCAAAGAACACTGAGTTAGCCAGGTGACCGGACCTTCTCCTCATCTCTTTGGCCCACCAGCTGAGAAACACAGAAAGGAACCATGAACAGAGAATTTATAAGAAGTTAGATTGACTTGGTCTTTATCTGCCAAATTAAAAAAAAAAAAAAACTGCTCTTGTTGATAATGCAATGAAACATTGAAGAATTTAAAAGAATGACATATTCCTATGTCCATTTTAGAAGGTTTGCATTGAAAGGAAAATGTGCTAAATGGATTAGAGAGGAAACACGAAAGGCAGAGGTACAATGAAACTATATGGGCTTGAAATATGTTTACAGAAGTGAAGGTGGAGAGTGAACAGGCTTGGAAGATTATAATATGCATGACAGTTATTTGCCTTTAGTGTAGATTAGTCAGAAAAACAAGAGATAATATATAGTACAACATAGTATTACTTTTCTTGTCACTTTGAAAAAATACTTGATGGAAAAAAAGGGCAGAAGGAATTATTTTGGCTCATTGTTTAAGACATAACTCATCATGGTAAAAAGCCTGGAAAAAGAAGGGTTAAGTGTCGCAGTCAGGAAACAGAAAAAGAAAAATGCTGGTTAATTTAGTACCAGAGATATGAGGCTATTGCTGTGATGAATCTGACCATGTTAATTTTGACCTTTGGGAATGTGAGTGATAGAGGAATGTGGAAGAACTTGGTACTTGGGTACACCTCACAGTGTGGTAAGCAGTTTTATGGACTGTTCTGGTGAGAATTTAAAACTGCTAAATGCAGAGAGAATTGTGGACTGTGAAGGAACTTTCAAAGGAGAAATGGAGAAAATTATTGGAACTTGGGTACCAATGGACAGGCTGGTTGTTTGTGTTCTGCCCAAGCCTAAGAATCTGAGCAAAGTTTAATTTAAAAGTAATGAACTGGTGTGTTTGGTTGAAGGTTTTAAACAGAAAGATATGTAGATGATGTAAGGTTCATATGAAACGTTCAAACAAGTTTAGTTACTGGAGCAAAGAAAGACAGGGTTTAGATTACTGAAGCTATAATTCTTAAGCAGATTACCACCATTAAGGGTGGTCTTGAAGGAACCAAACTGACACCATGACAGGCTTCAGTAAGGTGTTGCCCTGACTAGGCCAAAGTTTCAATTTCCAGGAGGGGCGAGCTCTGGGGGCTGAATCAGTTCCCAGAGATATGTCCAAAAATGTGCAGACAGAGCCAGGCGTGGTGGCGCATGCCTTTAATCCCAGCACTCGGGAGACAGAGGTAGGAGGATCACCGAGAGTTCGAGGCCACCCTGAGAATACATAGTTAATTCCAGGTCAGCCTGGACCAGAGTGAGACCCTACCTTGCAAAAAAAAAAAAAAAAAAAAAAAAAAAAAGTGCAGACATGTTCCTTTCACCTCAACCAATCAAAGATGTACAAATGTAACTGTTGCTTGTTTAGCCAAATTCCCCTCGACCTGGCAGCCAAAACCTTAAGACCAATCAAAAAAACACAAGAACAGTTACTGTTCAAATTAACCAATCATGTTAAAAGACTAAAAACCTGCCAAAATTCCTTTAGCTGTGCTTAAAAAGGGCCTGCGAGCTCCTCGGGCAGCCTCCATTTTGTACAAGTGGTTGATGCCAGCATGCTGGCTAATTCTGCAGAATAAACACTCTATGCTTTTACATACTATTTGACTCTGGGGTCTTTCTTCAGCAACTTTCAGACCATTACAGGCCAAGTGCTTTACATTAGGACAATGGAAAAGATGCCTGAGGGTGAAATTCACCTAGGAAATGCTGAAATTAATAAGAATACAAACTTATTTGTTAAGATATGGCCTGAAGGAAGACTGCTAAGGGCATTTTCTGCTCTTCAAGGTCAAGGTTTATTTTCCTCGAATTTAGAAAATTTACTATGCCCCTGCTTACCTGGTACTGGTTTTAAAGCATGAAAAAAAATGTAGGGTAGCAAGCCATGCAGTGCACATGATTCCAGAAGCCCCTGCTGAGATGCAGCATGTGAAATGGATTTATCTCTGTATGAAGGCCCATTAAGGCCATTGCATGAACATATATAGTTCTAGTCACTGCTGTGATGTGACAATAGAAAGCAGGGATAAATCCCTACATTGCAGGCCAAACAAGGCCATTGTATGGAACTGTGAAGCTGGACCATGATTTTCAGTACAGAACCAAAGATGTTTGGATATATCTAGACTATGAAAAAGGCTGCCAGCTACAGGGGTGGAACTGGAAATCTAAAGACTTTCATCACTGGTTATAGATCTCAGACTTGAACTGCAGATGGTTGATGTTTACCTGATGGCTATTGATTTTTACTGGTTCAGTCTCTCCTTGTTATGCCTTATTGCAATGGAAATGTTTACTCTGTGTCAGCATCATTTTGTATTGGAAGTATGCAATTTGTTTTGATTTTACAGGACTTAGTCTTAAATCTCAGATGATACTTTAGATTTTGGAACAATCTTAAAGTTGGTTAAGGTTATATGGACCTTAGAAGTTAGACTGAATGCAATTTGCATTATGATATGGTCATGAGTGTATAGCAGCCAGGGTTGGAATATGGTAATTTGAATGTAATACCTTGAATATATGGCCCCACAGACTTAGGTGTTTTATTAAAATTGTGCTTGTACAATTGAGCCTTTAGCCAGCAGATCTCTGGTACAATGAAGGAGGATAGGAGAAAATCTAGCTTTTTAAGGCCGTTTCAGTTAGAGACTGAGGCTCAAGGAGAATGAGGAGGTGCCAGCTCCCTGGCCCTGGCACCAGAAACTCTTGGCAAAAATGTCTGATTCAGACTGATCCACAGTGCCACCTGCTACTCATAGTCTACTGTGCTACCTGGGTGGACTCACCTAACTGGGCTGACCATCAGGTTCATCCTCCAAATTTGCCATCAAATCAAGTCTTCCCCTTACATTCCTGAATTTGATTCTTTTCACCTTGTACTGCCCCAACACACATGAGTCTGGTCTCTACCCCAACTCAGGGTGAGGGTGGGAGAGCATTTCATTGTTTTTTGACCTAAACTTTTCCTCTTGTCCCTGATTTATAGTTTCATGTAGCTTCTCACCTTAATTATATGTATTATTTTTCTCTGATTTCCAAATCTACCATGTAGTGCTTTTCCCAAGCCTAGACTTGCCACCTGTGTACTTACTCTAAACTCAGGGTAACCATGAATGTAGCCCTCATCATTACTCATTTGCTTTCTCAATCTCTTGGACTCTGCTTTGATATCTGCCATCTTAATATTTTTCCTAAGCCTCACTGTTTGTCCTCTTAATTGTCACATGGGTTTCTTCCAGGTTTCCCTACACAAGCACCTAGATTCTACTTTTAATATGCCAGCAACTTTACCCTGATTTCTCTTTAAAAGCCTCAGTTTCTCTCAAGTACATGTGCTTGCAGCTTTATCCCAACTTTTCTTTAAAAGCCTTAGTTTCTCTCAAGTCCATTGGTTTTAGCTCTACTCCAGTTTTTCCCTAGAGACCCTCAATTTTTCTTCTGCTTTTATACTTTCCCTCTTCAGGAAAGAACATGGTGGATGTAATGTGTGTGTGTTCTGAGTCTCTACATAAACATCTAAGTTCTACTTTCCATGTGCTTATAACTCAGTTTCAGTCTTTTTCTAAAGATTTCTCTTAAATGACCTCTCTGGAAATACCTCATAGACACTATCAGAAGTGTATCTCCTAGGTGATTTTAAAATGTAGTCAAGTTGATTATAAGGATTATCTCTCACAAATATATAATATTTTAATATAGTATAATGAACATTATAATTTATAGCTTTAGCAAAATATAATTCCATTGAAATATCACTCTATAATAAATAACTAAATCTTTAAAACACAATATAATATAATTATATATTATATTGTATAGTTATAGTATATGTATAATAAAATGATTGTAGATGTTATGCCATACTGTAGTGGTTTTCTTTTAGCAAGGGAATACATGGAAGTGACATTAACTTAAATAGGAGGGACAAGATAAGTCACTTATTTGGGCATGGTAAGTTTATGATACCTTATATGTGGCATAAAGTAGATGGCCAAGGAAATATGGAATAGAGGCTCACATGAGAATTTGGCAATATACGTAAAGATTCAGAAAGATAACCTTGAAATGGATGTAAAGGTTCAGGAATTACTTTTTCATTGCTGGCAGTAGTTATACTAATGGGAATGGGTAGAATTGGGCAGAATAAGGTAAGACAACCCAAGGCATTCTGAAAAATGGGAACCTTAAATGCATTGGCAAAAGTAAAAACTGATTTAAATTGAGATAGAGGTGTTTAAATGATTAACAGAAAAGTTAGAATTGGGGTGACAGACTTATGTTATGGGAAGAAATTACTACAACAATGGGTCAAGTAGTCAATAATTTAAGTCCTTTGAGAGATTGAAAAAAGTAGCATGGCTCTTTGAGTTATGAACAATACAGCTGTTGATAACACTAGCTGGAAAATGCGGGCAGAAACTGGAGTATTGGAGACAGGAACATGAATGTGGGGAAGGAAGAGTGCTAGAAATTTCACACAAAGAGATGATAGAAAGAAGGATAAATGAATGAAATAATGAGAGAGCTTAGGAAATTATTAATAGATTTTTTTTCATAGCAAGTTGAAGTTTACAGCAAAGCAAGAAAAAAGTACAAAGAATCTTTATCTATGCATTATCCCTAAACTTGCACAACCTCCTCCAGTCCATAGCAGAGTGGTATACTTGTTACAGCTGATACACCATTTCAACAGAGTCCAGAATTAACATTTGGGTCATTCTTGGTGTTGTGCATTTTAAAGGTTTCACAAATACATAATGACTTGTATCCATCAGTGTAATAACATACTGAATAATTTAATAATCTGACAGGTATCTGTACTCTTTAGTGTCCTAATATATTCTGTGAACCTCTTTAATCTTCCTTCTGCTAGGTAGGACAAGAGTCCCAAGATGGAGTCAAAATAAAGGAACAGAACAGCAGCCGCCTGATCGATACAACTTTAGAGGTTTGTATTGCCTAACCTCTACTTCCCTGGCTTAACAATGCCCTTAGCCATAGTTTCCTTCCAGGATATCTTAGAGACAACCTAGCTTCTCCCTGATGGCACTTCTCCTCCTCCATATCACTTTATTCCTCTGATTAACTAGCTTCTCCATTTGGTCCCTGCTGTCCCCTGCATTCCCCAGTCCTTTGTCATCTGTATCCCCCCCCAAAAGGAAAAACTATAAAAACCCAAACTAAACAGAGTCATGTAGCCTGTTCCCTCTCTCTCCTCTTGTGAGACAGCCCGCTGCTCAGGCCCCAACAAACAGCTTTTTCCCTGCCTCAGAGTTCTGCGTGGCCTTTGGTCATTCAAAAACCTTACATGGTTTCCAAACCCCTGGAAGCCATGAATATGTGTACCATCTCCATGCATTTTTCCCTTTTCAAAATGTTACCCAGGTAGACTCTTAACATACTTTGTCTTCAGATTTGCTTTTTTCACTGAGCAATGAAAGTATAACTACTGTTTGTCCACCATATATTTTTGTACTTAATAGTCTATTTTTTTAGCATTGAATAATAGCTCCTTGTTTGGCATTAGATTGTTTATTTACCCATTCACCTAATTAAGGACATGTTGGTTAATTAAAATTTTGACAGCTATGAATAAAACTTGTTTAAACAGAAAAGGCTGAATAAATTGAGAAACACTGACAGTTTTTGAACTTAGAATATAATTCAGGTTGCAGGGCAAACCACCATCATAAAATCTGGGGAAAAATGAATGATTCAAAGTCACACAGAGATCTGTTCACTTGGAGCAGAGGGGCCTGGAGACAGAGTGACAGGGCACTTGAGAGGTTACTTTGAAAAAATGTGGAGGTTTGTTGTTGACTAACATGTGACAGGGAACCTCATGAGGTCACTGTTGTAGGGGTTTCCCAGCCTTGTATTTCAGCTCCAGATTTTCTTGTACTTGAGTCACATGCATATGATTTCCTCACATCTTTGGAAAAGGGGAGCAAGTCTAACCATTATGAAATACTCCCAGAGCACCTACCACCTACTCCCCTTCTTCCCACTCCACAGTAGCAATCACCTGCTCCAGGCAAGATGGTAACCAAACATCATCACACCAGGAAGGACATTTCTTAGACTATCCTTCTCTTGCCTTTTGATATCACTAAAGGGGAAGGAGCTTTAACAAACTCATGAAGGCCACAGGACCACTAAAAACCAATACTTAATCATAGTATTTCAGAACTCTCCTGCTGTTGGAAACCAACAGGTCTCCAGGATAGCAATGGGTTGCAACTGAAAGAGCTCCAGGACGCAAACTGTTGCTAAGGAGGCGTTCTTAGAGAATTTCCAAAACAACATGGCAGATAAAAAAGAGGTGAACAAACCTTTAGCTATACGAACCTTGAAGAAATGTAGCCTAATTCCTAGCCAAGTTCATCCCAAACCTCGCCTTTAGTTTCAGTCCCATTTAACCTCACTTTCTATCACATGTATTAAAAAAAGCAGAGTAGAAAGTAAGAAAACAGTCTGAAATGACAATGCATGACTTGAGATGAAGAAAATCATAAAATGATCATCCAGGGAATTTAAGTGAATTATGATTGATACATGAATGGTTCTAATAAAAATACAGCATTTAGACACATATGGGCAATAAAAGCCCATTTTAAGGAAAAATCAAAATGCAATATTGGAACTTAGAAAGTTGCCCATGGCAGATGAGAAGCTTGCCTGTCAGGGTTTCAGCAGTAGCCTAGACAGAGCTTAGGAAATCATAGTGTGCTTAAATATAAGTCAGTAGATGTATGGTACAATGCAGGTTTGTCCCTAGCCAGACTGCATGGCAAAAGAAACCAGGAAGTGCCTTCTGTGAACATGGCAGGTCTGGTGTGACAACAGCTATAGTCCCATGCTCGGGAGAAACCTGCTATTAGATGATCTGTCCAGAGACAGGCTGTCATTGGTCACAAAAAAGGGACCACCCCATACAATGATTGGCCAGCCAAGCCACTTTAAAACCCCTACACTTTTTTGAATAAACGAGTTTGTGGCAGCTTGCCCTCTGCCTGCTTTCACCCAACTCCCAGAGTCTGTGTAGTGATTCTGCTTCTCACCCCCAACTCGGCAGAGACCCTGCCATCCCTCCTGGGCTGGCCTTAGGGGGGACTCCAACATCTAGAGGGTTCTGGGAGAGAGCACAATGTACAAAAAGACAAAGTATTCAAGAATTATGGGAAGGTTTGGAAAAATGAATGAGTATTGGAATTCTGAGCAGATGAAAGACTAGAAAAGACTTGAAATCCCACACACAGTAGTGAGCACACACACCCTTTCTTTTCCAAATGATGACATCAATGGGGGGGGGGAGGGAGGGATGGACAGGTGATGAAGGCATTTCAGAGACCAGAATAAATTGAAACCATATTATTCCATGGGAGCTGTTATAACAAAATACCTGACATTGGGTTTTTTAAAAAAAAATTTTATTTGAGAGAGAGAGAGGGACAGATCGAGAAAGAGAGACAGAAAATGGGCTTGCCAGGACCTCCAGCCACTGTAAATGAACTCTAGACACAGGCATCATTTTGTGCATCTTGCTTTATGTACATACTGGGGAAGTGAATCTGGGCCCTTTGGTTTTGCTGGCAAGCACCATAGCTGCTAAATCATCTCTCCACATCTCATCACTGGGTAATTTATCAAGAACTGCCTGCATTTTCTCATAGTTCCAAAAGCTGAGAAATCCAAGATCAAGATTCTAACAGGAACAATTGTCTGGTGAGTGCTGATCTCTGCTTCCAGAACTGGCCTTTTTGCTGCATTCTCTGGAAGGAAGATGTGCTGTGTGCTCACATAGTTAAAAAGATAGAAGACCAAATGAGCAAAATCATTTTAGGAGGATACATATTCCCATTCATAAACACAGAGCAATCATACATCAGTCTCTCCCACAGACCACACCTCCAATGTTTGTTTCCAAATGAATTTTCAAGGGCATAGAAATGTTCAAACCCTAACATAAGCCTTGTACCAGCCAGATGTCTGCACCCTATACAGTATCTTGAGATCAGAGGCAAGCAACAAATAGACCAGAATTCTCCCTAGTGCTTATTAGAACCCATGTGTGCTGGACTTACAACCCACAGGCAGCGAGAGGAGAGACAGCTCACCAAGGCCATGCCATGTGCCTCTCGGTACAAAGTAGAAACCAGAATCTCCTAGTTTTATTTAGTTTATGATGGAAAGAAATAGAATATGTACATTATCATGGGGTAATAGCAGTGGAGAGAGAACAACTGCCTTAACAGGAGGGCCCCATGCATCAGACCAATGTGACATGAGAAAAACCCATATAATTTGGGATATAATCCAAGCCAGGGAATCAAAGTGAGGGCTGTGGGGATGGCTGTCCACCAAGCCTGGCTAGAAGAGGCAGACTGCACTCTGTTCCTAGTGCCCAGACTGGAGACTGCTTAGGTCTGGAGTCTGCGGTGCACTCACACAGCAAATAACTCCCCCCCCCCCCACTAGAGGCTTAGGATCAATACCACAGAGATGCCTTCCCTCTTTCCTTTCCCCTCTCTCCTTTCTACTTTGTCCCCTCTCTTCTTCCCTTCTTTCTTTCCTCCTATCGTCCTCTCTTTTCTTCTATACTGTATTCAGTCATGTATATAAGTTAGAGTGTTGAATTGACCAAGAATCTCTGGATTGGATTGAGGATGAACTTGAATTTGACTTAAGTTGTCTGCCCAAGTTTGGACATAAAGCAAACTCTTAAGTTGAATTGGAGTCATAAAATTATAACTTGTGACACCTAGGTTTGGGGGTTTGAGTGATTGTACAATGCTTACTAAATAGGTTGATGAATGTCATGTAGAGTTTTACATCTTCCTATATAAATACACACTTTTGCATGTGTGTTTGGTGTGTTCACTAGTATGTGTGTATGTTCATGTGTGTGTGTGTGTGTGTGTGTGTGTGAAGATCTGAGTTTGATATTGGGTGTCTTCCTGAATGGCTCCCCATTGCACTTTAAGAGAATCACTCACTGAATCTGGACTTCACTGATTGGGTACACTAGGTAGCCAGCTTTCCATAGGGATCCTCCTGTCTCTATGTACAGGATTACAAGCACATACTTTCACATGGATGCTGGATATCTGAACTCAGGTCCTTGTATTTTTGTTCAAGTACTTTACCAACTGAGCCATCTCTCCAGCCAGTAACATTACAAGCAGCATCAGGTATCCTCTGTAAATCTGGAAGAAAGTTTGTGGTAAAGATGAATCTGAGGAGCAGGCAGGTTCTATTACTACTGTTTTAGTGCAACACTTATCAAATAACTCTGAATTTAATTATTCCCATCAGATCATAAATACATCTTTTTTAAAGAAATTTGACATGAACTGCAGACATTAATATTTCTCCTAAATACTTATTTCAATAGCCATATTATAATTAGAGTCCTATGTTTGTTGGAAGGGTTTTTTTTTTTTTTTTGTCATAAATAAAGTATACCTCGAATGGGTTGCCAAGCTATTAGATGCACATTCTCTGAATTTTGGAAACGTTTATGCCAGAGAACCCAACCCCATATTGTGCTACAAAATAGAAGTCAGCAGGTCTTTTCACACAATTTCAGAGAGTGTATAGTTTTAGCGTCTTTGGTCACATACAACCCTGCCATATGTTCTTTCTGTACTTGTTTACTTCTTAAGATTTAAAATGTGAAAGCTATTGGTAGATTGTGGGACAATAAAAGAAGGCTCTCTGTGTTCAGTTTCTTTCCTGAGATTGTATCTGATTATTTTTATTATTCTTTTCTCTTCTAAACACCCAAGATTTTGTGAAAGATGAAGTTACTGTTTTTGGTCAGTCTATGCTTAGTTGTTTTTAAAAGATGAAATATCTTATTTATACTTTCATTCTTTCTTTCAAGACAGTTTCACAGTTACCACTTCTAATTCAAAACTTAAGCCATTTGAGGTCCCAAAAGAAAAGGAATTGGAATAGTATGAAATAGTTTCATTCAAATGTAATATCGAGCTATTTACCCAGAGAATAATAATGCTTTTACCTCTGGATTAACACACTGTTTTACATAGTATAAAATATACTAAGAATGAAGAAATTTGGCTTTTCTTAATTTTGCTGCCTCTGTAGCCATTTGTATTAGTTTCCTATTGCTATATAACTGACAACCCCAACTTAATGGCTTGTAAATAAAATACTCTACCACAACATTGCTTCTATGGACCTGGACTCAGGACTGATGTAGCTGTGCTCCTGGGCCTTTTACCTGGCTGCAAGCACCAATCAAGATGATTGATGAGGGGATGGAGGAATGGCTTAGTGGTTAAGACATTTGCCTGCAAAGCCAAAGGACCCAGGTTCGATTCCCCAGGACCCACATAAGCCAGATGAACAAGGTGGCGCATGTATCTGGAAATCATTTTCAGTGGCTGGAGGACCTGGCACGCCCATTCTCTCTCTCTCTGACTCTCTCAAATAAATAAATAAAACTTAAAAAGAAAAGATGATTGATGAGAAGGAGGTCTCATTTGAAGGCTGAGGTACAAGTATCCACTTGCACGCTCTGTGGTTGTAGCACCAGCAGCACGTGTATCTTTTCAGGCCTTTTGCCCAAAGGTTTTGATTCCTAGCTGGGTGTTGTACAAGTATGATGCCCAGTGCCTTGACACCTGAGAATTCCAAATGTGGCAACTTTCATGGAAGCCAGGAAGGGAAAGGTTCCACTGGGGAGATGGCAATGAAGATCTTCTGTAATTTAATCATGCAGTGATACATCACCTAATGATCTATTAGTGAGAGGAGTCTGGCTGACACATGACACTGAATAATAGGAGCCAGGATTTCTGAGACATTTTATTCTGTGTTCCAAATGGATAAAAGCAGGATGAAGGCCAGGTACCATGGCACTCACTTGTTATCCCAGCATCCAAGAATCTGAAGTAAGAAAATTATGAAGTCTAGCCAGATTGAGCTATATGATGAAATCCTCTCTCAAAAAACAATAGGCTAGGGCTAGAGAGATGGCTTGGCAGTTAAAGCACTTGCCTGTGAAGCCTAAGGACCCATGTTTGACTCTCCAGATCCCATGTAATTCAGATGCACAAAGGTGAGGCAAGCGCAGGGTCACACATGCCCACTTGGTGGCTCAAACATCTGGAGTTCGATTGCATTGGCTGAGGTCCTGTAGCCAATTCTCTCTCTTCTCTCTTTTTCTCTCTAACATAAAATAAATAAATAAATAAATAAATAAATAAATAAATAAATAAATAAAAAAATTTAAAAAGCAAACCATGAGCTAGGAAAGTAACTCAGTGATAGTGTAACTACTTTACTAGCATGTGTAAAGCCCCAACTTAGGTTTTCAGCACCACAGGGGAGAAATGAGTAAAACAAAGCAAAAACCAAAACAAAGCTATCCTGGACTTTGTCACCATGCCAGAATGGTTCTAGAGGACACTGAAAGACAAAACCCAAACTTCCCTTTCATTTTCTTCAACAGGCAACTCTTTTTTTTTTTTTTTTTTTTTTTTTTTTTTTTTTTTTTTTTTTGGTTTTTCGAGATAGGGTCTCACTCTAGCTCAGGCTGACCTGGAATGCACTATGTAGTCTCAGGGTGGCCTTGAACTCATGGCGATCCTCCTACCTCTGCCTCCCGAGTGCTGGGATTAAAGGCGTGCGCCACCACGCCCGGCTTTTTTTTGGTTTTTTGAAGTAGGGTCTTGCTCTAGCTCAGGCTGACCTGGAATTCACGCTGTAGTCTCAGGGTGGCCTTGAACTCATGGTGTTCCTCCTACTTCTGCCTCCCGAGTGCTGGGATTAAAGGCGTGCATCACCATGCTCGGCCTCAACAAGCAACTCTTCTGTAGGATAGTATTTCACAATTGCAAAGTTCTTGTATTTCCTTGAAGCCTTGAGCTAATTTCTTCTCTTTTGCCTTTTCATAGCCTGTTTTATTTGATAAAAATTGCCTAGTGGTCAGACAAAGCACCACCTGAATGAGGATGTATCTGAAAATTCTCATTTTTTAAGTGGCTACAAATGAAAGCACTAGTAGCCATTAAAGCTATTATTAGACAGCCAAGACAAACAGTGGATCATGACTCATCAATATACTTGCCAGTAGGGTAAAATGAAACTATTTCAGAAAATGGAATCTCATTAATTCTATATATCTGGATGAATTAATAGTCCATACATTTCAATTTCTGCTCATTTTGCAATTTTTGATTTATTAAGAACATAATTTTATTCCAGTCCTTGACACATAGCAGGTATCCAGATAATTGCTGTATAGATCAAACAATAAAGTCACCCTTTCTTACTAGAACCTTCTCTTATAGTATATGTAAAACAAAACTTTACACTTTGCTTAAGTTTATCATAATATTTCCTAACTATTTTTGCTATTTTAATGCCAGGACATATAAAATCAGGACCATACTAAATATGTACCAGTATTCTGGAAACAAAACTCTCTGATTCTCCCCTGTTTCTCTCTCATTACATTGTCTTTCAGTCATATCCATTGGCTTATTATTTATACAAACTCATCTGATGTAGTTTATGTACATTAGCTCTCATTTATATAAATTATACTCTGTGGAGGGCTTGTGATTGTTTGCTAGTAAATTAAATATTTCCTCTAATTTTCTTCACTTTATAAATAAGAAGTATATGGTGTGTTAATTTGTAGTAACATAATTTATATGTCTAACTATGTAAATTGCATGTGTTGTCTTAAACCCTCACACTGCAAGAAGGCATATGATTTCATATGGTATCTCACTGGTGACCCACTCACTTCAGGATTTGGATTCAGGAAATGCAAGGTTGCAATCACAGTGTTGGAGGAGGCTATTTCTGTCCTCAGTCTCTCTAATCCTCTATGGCATCCATAAATTTCTACTGTCTCTTCATTGCAGTAATGGGCCTCTTCTCTCACTCTCCTACGCTGCTAAAAGGTTACAGTCCTTCTATAGCCTCAGTTGACAATATCTGTCAACAGCATCCCTCAGCATCTTTTTTGTTCTCTAACACTGGTTGCCAGTTTTTGTCCCTGCTGAGGGATCAGTAGCTCCAGACCCATTAACTTACAGTGTTGTATGCAGAGACACTGTGATCTCTTTTGCAGGTCTATCTATAGTCATTATCAGAGAGTATATGGGTACTTCAGAGGGCTTTTCAGTTGAAGTGCTCTCATAAATAAAATATATTAAACATCATTTCATGATTGTTGGCCAAATATATATCTGTTCATATATATTATACAATATATATGTAAATATGTATAGGTATACATATAATTGTGTTTTAGCTTATTTTATCCTATTTTATTTTAATTTAATTTTGGTTTTAATTGTGGTTGCTTTGTTTTCTTTTGTGTTTGTCAGGATTTTGAATTATGAGGTCATTTTTAGGTTAAATTGGAAGATTTCTAATTGCCATTTCTTCGAACTTCTTTTCTGCTCCTATCTTCCTCCATCTTTTAATTCAAATTCTTTCTCTCAGTGTTATAGAATTACAGTTATAAATATGTTGAACAACTTGGTATCACACAAGTTTCTCAGCTTACCCCTGTCTTTTTCAGCCATTTTTTCCTGTTTTTTTTCTAATACTTTATTTTCATGTTTCCTATTTTCTCCTTCTTTTGACTTATGTAATCTTATAAAATGCTTTTTAGTGAATTTTATTCCATCAATACTTTTTCATTTATAATTTTAATTTATTTTATTTTCATTTTCTGTTGAGAATTCCATGAATTCTCTCACCAATTTTCTGCTTGGGTTACACTTAAAACCCATAGTAGTGTTTTGTTGATGGGACACTGAACTTAACCCTTAAAGTGCTCTGTTATAATGGGTATAAGGGTAGTAATGTTAAAGTATGAAATAAATATCCTGCTGTGGAAGAATCTAGCATATTACTGGCTCCTGTAGTACTTACTTGATTCCCCATGAATCACACTACAAAATCACAAGGAATAACAAAGTAAGCCAATGCTTCTCTTTTGTCTGATTTGTCCATGTTTTATAGACATAGTTTACAACCTTTCTCTTTATTATCCTCAGCTATGATGAAAAGCACATCATGCTGACTTGCAGTTGTTAACCCTTGTTAGTATTTTCCTGTGTTCTAAGCATGGAATTATATATACAGTTTTATCAATTATTTCATCTAGCAATTCTATGTTAAAAGAAAAATCTCTTAGTCAAATTAATTCTGTCACATTTACTGAGCAGAAGAAAATAAGACAAAAAGCAATCCACAAATCAAGAAGCTCTCAGAACCACAGCAGATCCCAAAATCTCTAGCCAACTACACAATAAGGTAGAATTTAGAAGAAAATGAAAATGAGGCATACACAACTCAATTGGCTATCGCTTAGCCAATCAACCAGCCAACTGATTACAGCTTTGTTGTCTGGTTACACGCAGCCTTTTAACCAATCAGTAACCGTGGTTAAGTTCTACGTTGGCTTGTTTTCTATTTGGCCCAGTGAAGGTATTCAATCCAAATCTAAGGCCTGTTTAATGTTATTTTGCATTATGCTGTCAAATTGTCATTTTTCACCCTTGAGCAGTGCTTCCATTAGTATGGTAAAGCTCCTGATCGCTTGGTGTTCAGGTTAGCAGTGGACACTCCTGCTATCCTTTCCAGATATCCATGGCTGAGCTGCTCTACCCTCCTTTCCTATAACGAGTGTTGGATGATAACGTCAAACAAGTACCTCCTTCTCTGCAGAATTGCAAGAACACAGGCTTGTTTGGCTGCTCTGAGACATCCAAAAATGGCCGAACTAAGAGAACAGTCTCTAATTTCTTCATCGTAAAGCTAAGCAATTCTGAGATCTTATTTTGGTTCAAGGGTTTCTCTGGAATCTGGCTTGTGGCAGACTTCTGCTAATGCCTTATTTTTGTTTTGTTTTCCTCTTGTTTCCCTCATTTATTTTGTAAGTGGTTCTCTCAATAAATCATTACAAAAGACAATATTTCAAACTCTGATTCTAGGAAACTCTGTCTAAGTGTGGGTGAAATACAGTTTCTGTGGTGTGACAAAAATGCTGCTCACATCACATATGACTCAGTCAGTTTTATCCATGTGATACTGAAATTCTGGGTATTTCTCTGATCAGAGCACTTTAGTAAAACATGTCTTTACCTTCTGGAAAAATACTAGATTTATAGAAAATAAAATCTATGTGTCTGGATTCAGACTTTCAAGAAACTTCAATTTTAACATATCTGATAGAGATAGCAATAGTCCCATGAAAATTTTTTATGAAAGTTGACTGGGTTACTATAAATGTTGCCAGCATAAAACAGTTCCCATATGACAGATGTTCAGTGAGTGTTTAAAAGCATATATGACAATATTGTAGAGATGCTTATATTGTTTTATAATATTGTGGAATTTTGGAGAAAGATGTTAGTGTGGATTAGCTGAGCCTAGCACATGGGCGAAGGAGCTAGACACAAAGAACTCTCAACCTCTACCAAATCAGATATCCACAGACACAGAGACTCACAAAACCTCGTCACTGAAATAGACGTAAAATAAACTCAACATGGCTCAGAGAAATTCACAGAAGAGGAGGCGGAAAGATTGTTAGAGCCGTGAGTTGGGTCATTATACACAGTCATTGCCTCTCCCGCATAACTGATGGCTGCCCCCATAAGGCAAGACCCTCATTACCTATGGGGGGAGGACAGGGAGAAGGCTAATGATGATATATCATGGCTGTATATATACTATATACATAAATAATAAAAAAATATTAAAAAATAATCATTTTTCTTTCTTGGAGGATTTAGAAAACATTTTACCAACTTCAAGATAGAGAATAATCTACAAATCTGAAAAGTTGAGAAGAGTTACTATGTCAGCTGCTTCCCTGTGGTTACACAGCTCATCCTCAAGAGCACCTGAAACTCCTTCCTGGGTGATCAAGGAAGCAGTGAATGGATATCTAAAGTTCATAGCCATTCAGCAGTTCTGAAGAGGCTAATTGCAACCATGTCTCACACGGACCACTAAAGAAATCAACAAAGCCTAGATGTCTGGGAGAGGTGTTACCAGCCAGCCCTTGAGAGATTGGGCAAAGGCCCATAGTGAGATTTGTCACCCAAGAGGTATGGAGAAAGCACAGCCTGGCCCAGGTACCCTTAGAGTTTGACTATGCTGCCCAAGTTTCTATCTCACCTGATGTCAAGAAGCAATGGAACATAACCAGACACTATGAGATTACAGTGTTCCATGGGGAAGGAAGATGGATGCCTAGGACATCCAGGAATAAAAGACTAGAACTTGTGGCCAGGCTGGCAAGTCATGTTCTAAGTCCAAGCCAGGGCTACAAAACCAGAAGTTATTTTTTCATCAAATGTATAGATATAAAAGTGAAGAAGAGCCGGGCATGGTGGCGCACGCCTTTACTCCCAGCACTAGGGAGGCAGAGGTAGGAGGATTGCCATGAGTTCGAGGCCACCCTGAGACTACATAGTTAATTCCAGGTCAGCCTGGGCCAGAGTGAGACCCGACCTCGAAAAACCAAAAACCAAAAAAAAAAAAAAAAAAAAAAAAAAAAAAAAAAGTGAAGAAGAATCAAGAAATTGCCATGAGTTAAAGAGAAAAAAATGCTTATTAACTGACCCAAAAGAAACAATGATGTACAAATTGGCAAAACTATTATTATTTTTATTTTATTTATTTATTTGAGAGAGAGAGAGGAATAGGCAGATAGAGAGACAGAGAATGGTCATGCCAGGGCCTCCAGCCACTGCAAACAAAATCCAGATGCATGCGCCCTCTTGTGCAACTGGCTTACATGGGTCCTGGGGAAGGGCCTTTAGGCTTCACAGACAAATGCCTTAACTGCTAAACCATTTCCCCAGCCCCAAAACTATTATTTTTTTAAAAGTAGCCATAAAGAAGCTTAGTGAGTTACAAGCAAGCACAACCAAGTAAAGGAAATCAAGAAAGTGACAGATGAATAGAACAAGGACATTAAGGAAGAGACGGACATAATAGAGAACCAGATGGAAATGTTGAAGATAATGTGCACAGTATATGGAGGCAAACATCCACTAGAGGATTTAGCAGCAGACTTGATAAAGAAGAAGCTCAGTGAACTTGAGGACAGGGCATTTGAGTCACTTGAAATTATTTGAAGAGGTGTAGAAGAAAATGATAAGATGAAGAAAGTCTAGGAGGCTATGGGACAACATCAAGCACACCAATGTGTACACGATGAATACCAATAAAGAGAAGACAAAGTAAAGATAATCTTATGGAATTTTGATAGAGAACTTCTCAAATCTGTGAAGACAAGCATTCATATTCATGAAATTGAGAAGATAATTTTATGTTATATTTGAATATTAAATGTCTCCCCACTAGCTCATGTCTTCAAACAGTTAGTTGGGCCTCAGTTGTTACACTGTTTTGGGAATTTATGGAAACTTTTGGACATGGGACTTAGCAGGCATACATAGAGCTATCTGGGCAGGGCTTCACAGTATAGACTGGCTCCACTTCTGGTTTTGGCATTTATTCTGCTTCCTGAACAAGGACATATAACACACAACTCCTGTAATTTCCTGCCAGCAAAGATGGAGCACTCTGCCATGTCTTCTCCGGCCGTGGTTTTGTCACAGTGGTGAAAAGACAACTAATATACATGAAATAGCAAGAAGTCTAACAAGTTTATTCCATTACACAGCATAATCAAATTGTGAAAAGTCAAGGATAATGACAGTTTCCAAAACAGCCAAAGAACAATAATTCATCTTGTACACGAGCCCTCATAAGATTATTAGAGGATTTCTCAGTAGGTTTTTCTCATAACAAAATGAAATGAAAAATGATATATTTAAAGTGTTTGAAGTCAAATATCTACATTAAAAATGAAGTATCTAAACTAAACAGTCTTGATTTACATCTTAAATATCTAAAAAGATGAACAAACTAAGGTAAAATAAAATCTAAGTTTTTTAAAAGAATTTAATAAAATTGCAAATCTTGAATTAGTCTAAAGAGTTATAGAGAAGTCTCAAAACACATATTTAAAAACACACTGGGGGGACTGTAGAGATGGCTTAGCGGTTAAGGAGCATGACTGTGAAGCCTAAGGACCCCAGCTCGATTCTCCAGTTCTCACGTAAGCCAGGTTCATATGGTAGCGCATGTGTCTGGAGTTCATTTGCAGTGGCTAGAAGCCCGGCATGCCCATTCTCACTCTCTCTCTCTTTCTCTCCCTCTCTCTGTTTCTAATAAATAAATAAAAATTTTAAAAATTAAGTAAAAAAAACACATTGAAGGTAGTATCACCGAAATAAAGAATATAATAAATATTAAGATTAATTATATACCAGCAAATTAGAAAACTGTGAGAAAATAGATAAATGGCTAAAAACCTAACAAGACCAAATCATGAAGGTGAGATCTGAACAAACAAATAAGGAATAAAAGAGGTGAGTCAGTTATCAAAAACTCCCAACAAATAAAAATCTCAAAGCCAAATGTTTTGAGTGATAAATTCTAACCAATATTTTAAAGAAAATTAGCACAACAAATCTCTTTTAAAAGACCTCCAAAAATATAAGAAGGTACACCTTTTAACTTATGTGCCTAAAATTATTTCAATATTAAGTCAAACAAAGGTATTACAAGAAGAATAAGCTATATGTCAATACACCTGATGAAAATAGGTACAAAATCCTCAACAAAATAGTATAAAGTTGAATAAAGTAGCACATTTAAAATACCAAACATCAGAAGAAAGTGATATTTTTAAGATATTTTAGATATTTAAGATATTTAAGATATGATATTTTAAGATATTTAAGATATTCTAAGATAAAAAAATAATTCATGTGATATAGCACTTTAATAAATTCAATGATAAAAGTAAACCACAATAATCTCAATAGACACGGAAAAGTAATTTGATGTAATTCAACATTTTTTATTTTTTTAAATTTAATGTTCATTATTATTAATATTAGCAACATGTTTCGTATTGATACATCATATACTGGTACCCTCTTTTCCATTGGAGAATCTGCTCTTCTTCAGAAGGTAGCAAACCAGAAGAGATAAACCCACCCTCACACTTTATTTTTGATTTTTTTGTGGTAAGGTCTCAACTCTAGCCAGGGCTGACCTGGAATGTGAAATGTGAAAAACATCTGAATACACTTGCTTTTCTTTTTCCCCCTGTTTTGTGACTTTTTGAGACAGGATTTCATTATGTTGCTTAGGTTGGCATTGAACTCCTGGTCCTCCTGCCTTAGTTGCCCAAGTGCTAGGATTACAGGCATATAATACTATGACTACACTGAGTAGGTATACTTTCTACAGAAGATATACAATGGACATCAGGGGCCTTAAAATGTGTTCAATGTTACAATAACTACAAATCAAATCCACAATAATACAGTCGTTTGAATAATGGAGCTGTTGGGAAGAAGGGAGAGAGAGAGAGACACAGACAGAGAGAGAGAGAAGAAAACGGAGGGAGGGAGGGAGAGAAGGAGAGATCATAAATACTATCTGTTGTTGATGCTGCTGTTGAGAATGTAGAGAAAAGGAGTTCTTCACATGCTAGTGGGAATGTACACTAGTAACATCATTCTAAAATGCAGTATTCAGCTTCCTCAAAAATTTAAAGCTAAAACTACCACATGACCTACTTCACAGGATATTCAATTCAAAATAATCAAAATAAGGACCTTGAAATTTTATCTGCACTTATGTTTATCGAAGCATTATTCAGAAAAGCCAAAATATGAAAACAGCCTAACTTTCATTGACATATGAATAAAGAACTTATACTACAGATATAAAATAGAATATTCAAACTTTACAAAGAGAGGATCTTAATGCTACAAAGTATGTGAACCTGGAATATGGTATGTATGTTAAGTAAAATAAGTCAATCACAGAAGGGTATGTACTCCATGCTTCTGGTTATATCTGGTTATATGAGGTATCTAAAATGGTCAAACTCATAGAAAAGGGAGTAGAATGGGGCTAAGAAAGGGTAAAACAAGGTTCTCCTCAACAGGTATAAAGTTTAAACAAGGCAAGATGAAAATATTGTAAAAATGTGCTGTATAACATCATCCCTATATTTCATGTACTGTGTTGTGAACAACATTTGTTGAGTATATTTCTTTTTCTTTTTTAAACTTTATTCATTCATTTGCAAGCAGAGCGAGAAAGAGAAAAAGACAAAGAGAGAATGGGCATGTCACGGCCTCTAGCCACTGCAAATGAACTCCAGATGCATGTGCCCCTTGCGCAGTTGGCTTACATGGGTCCTGGAGAATTGAACCTGGGTCCTTTGGCTTCACAGGCAAATACCTTAACTGCAAAAGCTATTTTTCCAGTCCTGTTGAGTATATTTCTTGTTATGTGTTTCCACAACAATCACAAATAGAAAGAAAAATGTAAGCAATCACTTGAAATTTCAAAAATAAGTGTGTGATTCATCCCAGGTGTCTCTAACTTGCTGGAAAGAATGTTTACTCAAGTCATGTGAGCTGTAGTCCCCACCTAAGCATTTGGCAAGTGAATGTGGAAGCCATTTCACCATATGTATCTGAGTTCCTGGGTAACTATCAGTTTTTAGAAGATTAGTTAGTTTCATTTGATTTAGAACTACTTTTCATTTTTTTTGTTATTGTTGTTGTTTATTTTATTTTTATTTATTTGAAAGTGACAGACAAAGAGAAAAAGAGGCAGAGACAGAGAGAGAGAGAGAGAGAGAGAGAGAGAGAGAGAGAGAGAAGGAGAGAATGGGTGCACCAGGGCCTCTAGCCACTGCAAACGAACTCCAGATGCATGTACTACCTTGTGTATCTGGCTTATGTGGTACTGGAGAATCGAGCCTTGAACCCTGGTCCTTAGGCTTCACAGGCAAGAGCTTAACCACTAAACAATCTGTCCAGCCCCTAGACTACTTCTCTAGTGTTCCTTACCTGTAATTATCTCTGTTCATGTAAAACATCTTGGCTGGAGCCATTAATATTTCCATAGTAAAGTTCCAAAAAATTAATTTTCGGGGAAGTGAGTCTTCAAGGAATATCACTACGGGTTGAAGTCTGGGTTTTTCTTTAAGTTGTGGGCTTGATTTCTGCTCTGTCCAGAGCAATCATGGGTAACTATAAGCCAACTGGTTAATTACCGTAAGCCCTGCTGGAAATGCATTGCAGAAACTTAGGGCAAAATAAGTTTTTGATTTTCCAAACAAGGGCATTTAACATAACTTCATCTCAAAGTAAGTAAAATCATTTAATAAGCAATAATTTATTAATAAGCAAAAAGTTTGAAGCTTAATCTAAAGATAAACACAGCTATTTAATAAAGATGAGATCTTCCAGCACAGACATTGTTGAATCAAATGATGTCTGTGGTGATTTGCATCCTTGTAACTAGAATACATTTTATAGCTTCTGTTCTTTCAGCTGCTAGAATGTCTATGTGAAACAATTCTAATTCCATTAAATTTTGTTGTTGTGTATAGTTCTTTGAAGAGTTTTTAATTGGTTTTAATTTGGAAAAAGAATACTTTGGTGTTTAGTGATGGAAACTGTCAAAATAATAAGACATATACTTTATTTGTGCTCATATGGAATATTGTGATTTATTGTGATTATATTGCTTATTTGTATATAGTTTTCTTCCAATTAATTTTTCAGTTATTTTGTAGAAAGTCATAGTCATATTAGTAGTAATTATGCCAGATTAATTATAAATTTGTTTAGGCATGTCATTATAAATTTTTCATATTTGGCTTATCTTTCATTTTATTAATGTTTCTGATAACAAAATCATGCTTACATCTATCACATATAAACCTTACTTAGTTAAGACATGACACACAATGTGGAAAATAAGAATGAGAAATGCATTTTTGGAGTTACTGCTTAAGATCAATGCACAACTTTGGCCAATGACATCCTGGGTCAGGAAATGAGTCTGCTGTACCTCTTTTTAATCATGTAGTCCCGAGAGGCTGAGCTTTGTCAGGTTTCTAAAGGACTGTCCTAGAAAACCCATTCATCATCTATTCTTTGCGTCAAGTAGTGGTTAGCTCACTACTATACCTTGTATTTGCTTTCTCTTCTCTCTCTTACTTAGCTTTTCTATCATTCCTAATTATCTTTTATTTCACTTTATTACTTATTTCCAAACAAATGAATGACAAGATGAGCAGGAGAGTTATCCCCTTTAAGAAAGCTAAAAGTCAAAAACTGTACTGAGACATATTCAATTTATATTTTAGGATGTTAAAGACAGAGAAAAATTGTGAAAATAACCATGAAGGTAGAGAAGTATACAACTTACTTTCATAGGAAAAAGATGTGAACTACATTACACTTTTTATAAGGGTCCATGCATAAAAAGGAGGTTGGGATAAAATATTTAAATTATTGATAAAACAAAATAAAGCAAAACACCAATCTACAGTTCTATATTCAAAAAGAGTATCAAAAAGGAGATATGAACAAAAACTTGGAAAATTCATGGTTAACAAGTAAAGTTCTTTAGTAAAAGTGAACATGAGGGCTGGAGAGATGCCTTAGTGGTTAAGGCCTTTGCTGCAAATCAAGGACCCCAGTTCAATTACCCAGGACCCATATAAGCCAGAAGCACAAGGTGGTGCATGTGTCTGGAGTTCCTTTGCAGTAGCTGGAGACCCTGGTGCCCCCATTCTCTTTCTCTCATTCTGCCTCTCTCTCTCTCTCTTTCAAATAAATAAATAAATAAATAAATAAATAAATAAATAAATAAATAAATAAATGTGTTCAAAAGATTTCTAAATAAAAATGTGCAAAAGATTTCTTTAAAATAAAGTGAGCACGGTAAGTCCACAAACTTTGATCTACTGAAAAAATGACCATCAAAGGAGGAATAAATGAAGGCTAAATTAAATTTTGTCTACTTTTTATTTTTAATTACCATAAAAAGATTTAGGTGTCATTATGATTTTTTTCAAATACAGTTTGTTTCACTTGATTCTCCTCCCTCCTCCTCATCTTCCACATCCCTGTACCTATGTGTATCACTCTGGTTTTATTTCACATATGTCTTTTTGCCCTCCCTTACATCTCTCCCTTGTTGTCTCTTTTTACCCTATCTTGGTCACATTTCTACCTTTTTACATTTAATCTATATGCTCCTCTTTGTATACATAAATATAAATGTTACAAGCTAGGATCAGTATATGAGACAAAACATGTAGTTTGGGGCTTTCTGAGTTTGGGTCACCATGATTAACAGAATCGTTTCTAGATCCATCCATTTTCCTGCACATTTCATAATTTTATTTGTTTTTACTGATGAGTAAAATTGCACATGTATGAGTATGACTATATTTTCATTATCCATTTATCTGTTTACGTACATCTAGGCTGGGTTTATTATTTTAATATTGTGAATAGAGCAATAAATATATGGATTATAAGTATCTCTGTAGCAGAATATAGAATCTTTGGGACCAGAACCTGCTATTCAGGTAACCAGCTGTTTTCATTTGACTATCTCTCATTTTTCTGTGTTCACAAAAATCTACTTTCCTATGCTTCTATAATTACAAACCTCCATCCTTCCTCACATACTTCCGACCTGTTTACTTGTCTCCTCACTCACAATTCACCTTCCCTTTCTTCCATTCCCATTTCTTTCTCACTTCACTACTTAAATACTGCTGCCCTTTTGCTATAAAAATATCTTTGAACCATACCTTCACCAACAACCAATGTCTTTTTAAAAAATTTTATGTTATTTACTTATTTGCAAGTAGAGATATAGAGAAGAGAGATAGAGAACGGATGCACAAGGGCCTATAGCAACTGCAAACGAACTCCAGATGCATGTGCAAACTTGTGCATCTGGCTTACATGGGTACTGGGGTATTGAACCCAGGTCCTAACACTTCACAGGCCAGTGCCTTAACTGCTGAGCCATCCCTCAAGCCCCGCCAACCAATATCTTAATGCTGGAGTCTCAGTAGCCTAAAGATAATGCAACTCTAATGCTAAAAGTTCTCTTACAGCTAGGTAAAATCAGAGCTGCCAACTAATCAGTGCAGTTCAACTCTGAGTCTACCCCCTAGAAACCTGAAAGAAACATACTTCCTGGTGAAGACAACTCCCTCTCCCCAGAACTAGACTTACACATGACAAAACAAACATCCAAATAGAGCTTGAAAAAGAAAAAGAGATAAAACTGGAAATTACTGCCTATTCGTTCTCTATGTGTCCCCCTCTCTCAAATAAGTAAATAAATAAATAAATAAATAAATAAATAAATAAATAAATAAATAAATAAAACAAAATGGTTAGAGAGTTGGCTTAGTGGTTAGGGTACTTGCCAGCAAAGCCAAAGGATCCAGGTTCGATTCCCCAGTACCCACATAAAGCCAGATGCACAAGGTGGCTCAGGCATCTGGAGTTCATTTGCAGGGGCTAGAAGCCTTGGTCATTCTCTGTCTCTCTCTCTCAAATAAATAAATAAATAATAAATGAATAAATAAAACAAAAAATTAAAAATCTTTTGAAATCACAGTCATCTCCACAAATGCCTGAGACAACAAAGAAATACAGTCAGGGACAACATGTTTCTGACCTCCTAACTCCCCAGCAATGGAAGCTTAAATCACAAATAGGTGAAACATTTGATAAGGAATTTAGAGCACTATTTAAAATATGATTAATGGCTGTATAGATGACTCAAATAAGCAGATGAATGGACTAAAGAAATATAGTCAAGACCTTGACCAGACAATCTCCAAAGTGAATGAACCAGTGAATACTTTGGAGGAACAAGTCAGACATATGGCAGAACAATTCAACAAGGATATTGAAACACCGATTATGAATTGTTCTAAAATTTAATTACAATAGAAACAGATTTTATAATATGGATAAATATGGAAAATGGCTAATAGGAATGTCAAAGAAGATGAGAGGGAAGAATTGGAAATATCTCAGACTAGCAACATTATATATAAGGTAGTAGTGCTATCCACAGATGACCACAGGTTACTCTAAAATGTATGTTGGAAGATCTGAAGCTGCCATTAACAGACATTTTAAAACTATAATTGATTTTAAAATTTATTTTTAAAGAGGAAATAAAGCGTGATAATAAAGTGTGTCAATTGAAGCCAAAGAAGACATAAAATCTGGGAAAAGGAAGAAAAATGCAAGGCATAGAAAGTACGTACAGATATAGTTAATGTTAATCCCACTATATCAGTAATCTATTTATAGCACCTTTTTAAAGTAATTTTAGTTGGCATATAAATTAATGGAGTCACTATAGTATTTTCATACATAGGTGTCATTTTACTTTTTTCCAATTAATTACCTTCCCCTTATCCCCTCTTACTGGTCTCCTTCCTTTCAACAGTCAATTCACTTTAATGCTGCAAGAGTAATCAATATATTAACAATTTAGAATGGCTGAATAAAATGAAAGCGCCAATTGCATGTACTTTATAAGAAACCCACTTTAAATATAAAGGCAAGAGAGATTAATAATAAAGGAATGGGGAGATTTATATCTTCATTCCTAACTAACACTAATCAAAAGAAATCTGAAATAGTTATATCAATTTATGTATAAAACAGAAACAACATGAAACAACATGGATTAAAAGGACATTGTATAATGATAAAAGGGTAAATTTTCAAAGAAGTCACAACAATCCCACACCTAACAGCAAATCACCAAAGTGTGAAAGATAAAACAGGAAAAACTTAAAGGAAAAACACGCAAACCTATTATTGGAGACTTTGTCTTCAGTATTTGATAGATTAAGTAAGTAGAAAATTAGTAAGAATACAATCTACCTCATTTATCTGAGCATCTGTCAGCCTATATGGATTTATGAAACAACTCATTCAGCAACAACATAATGCACATTCTTCTGAAGCTCATATGAGCTGTCTCCTGTTGGTAAGATAGACCAAATCTTAGTAATACATGTGGAAACACACCGTACTCATTTTTCTAAATAACTATAAGCTTCTGCAAGAAGTCAGCATGGTATGGGTGAAATACAGGGCACAACAACCCATAGGGCACAAAAATAGACCCCCCACAAATAGAATGAACTGCTCTTTGACAGAAGAGCAAAGGCAGGCCAGTAGAGAAAAGGCAACTTTTAGACCAATATTCTGGAATAATGGGATGTCCATGGGCAAAACAAATAAAAACAACAACAGCAACAACAACAACAACAAAAAAAAAACACATGTAATTTACAACCTTAACAGACATCAACTCAAACCTTGACCTAGACCTACCTAAATGTAACATGTAAAATTATTAAACTTTCAGAAGACAGTGCAAGTGAAAAAATATATTACTTTTGATTTGTTGATGAATTTTTAAGAAAAATCTAAAAAAAATTGATTCATTAAAAATTTTGGATGTTGGACTTTATTAAAACTGAAAAAAAGTCTATGCTGTTGTATTAGTCAGGGTTCTCTAGAGGAACAGAACGGATAAAATGAATTGTATTGAAAGGGAATTTATTGGATTAGCTTACACAGTCCAGCAATAGCAGGTTGCAGGTCCGAGAGTCAAGAAACCCGAAAGCTGCTCAGTCACGAGGCTGGAGGCCTCAGCAGTCCCAATCCGGCACTGAAGGCCTGGAGGCTTCCTGGAGAGATGCTGCTCTTCAGTCCACCCTGGTCTTCAGTCCACACTGGAGAGCAGCAACACCAAGCAGCAAGTACCAAGCAGAAAACACCAAGCAGCTAGTACCCAGTGGCAAGCAGCTAGCAGCACCGGCAGCCAGGTGGGAGAGAGAGCCTTTCTTCCCAGAGCTCCTTTTTATCAACCAGCCCCCTCCTCCAAGAGGGGCCGCCCACTCTGGGCCGCCCACTCTGGGGGAAGGGCTCAACCTGGGGGAAGGATTCTTCCTTTAGTTAATCCTTCCTAGAGGCAGCCTCAGAGACACACTTATGAGGAATGTCTGTGGATTCCTAAACAAATCAAGTTGACACAAACTTAACCATCACAGCTGTTAATATGCTAAAGAAGGTGAAAGCTAAGCTACATAGTGGGCTATTTGTAAAACACATATCTGAGAAGAGATTTATATCCATTTTATGTGAAGAACTCTTAAAACTTAGCAAATTTTGCAACTAAAGCACTAAAAGATATGAATAGCTGTGTGTGGTGGCAATTTTAATCCCTGCCCTAGGGAGGCAGAGGTAGGAGGATCACTGTGAGTTCAAGGCCAGCCTGAGACTACATAGTGAATTCCAGGTGAGCCTGGGCTAGAGTGAGACCCTACCCCAACCCCTCCCCCTCAAAAATGATGTGCATAGACAGTTCTCCAAACAACATATACAGATGGAATATTAACAGATACAAGACTATGCAACATCACTTGTTATTGGGCAATTGGAAATTAGGAAGAGCATGTAATAACACCCCACACCTAAAGAATAAAACCTAAAAAACACTGACGATTTCAATTATAAGAGAAGGTGCACAGCAGTAAGAACTCTTATTCTTTCCTGATGGACATGGAATCATTTCTTTGGAAGATAGTTTGACACTTTCTTACTAAATATAGTCTTTCAGTATAAATGCGTAATTGTACTCCTTGATATTCAAGATTTGAAAATATATGATTCCTCAAAATGTAAATATATTTATAGTAGGTTGATTCACGATCTCCACAAACCATAGACAAACAAGATATTTTAAATGGATTGTGGGTCAACAGTTTGGTGATTCTAACAGAACATTAATGAGTTATTAAGACAAACAAAATGGATATACTTTCATATAGAATATGCTAAATTACTATGAAGGCTCTATACTACCTGTGTGTCCAATTACATCACATCCAGAAAAGGCAAGAAGAGGGCCTACACATATAAAATTCCCTCCAAGATATCTATGGCCATCCCATCTATCTAGTACTTACTTTTCTCTCCATTGGAGAATTTGCTTATCTTTTTCAGATGGACAATGAACCTGAAAGGAGGATCAGCCAATCACACCTCACCAGGGCCCCAGCTGAAACCATAGAGTAATGTGGGGGAAGGGCAAGAGTATACAGTTCTTGGGGATCATGACACCAGAAAAAGGCTGAAGGAGATAAACATAGAGAACATCCAACTCCTACTAAGCCAGATATCCAGAGACACAGAGGCTCCCAAAACCTCATCACTGAAGTAGAACTAAAATGACCCCAATGTGGCTCAGGGAAATTTGCTGAAGAGGGGGCAGAAAGAATGTTAGAGCCACAAGTTGGGGTATTACGCATAGAGACTTTGCCTATCCCCCATAACTCTTGACTATCCCCATAATGCATGACCCACATTCCCCATTCATGAGGGTCCCTTTGGAAGAGGGAGGACAGGAAGAAGGATAATGGAGTCACCATTATGAATGTAAAATTAGAATAATATAAATTTTAAAAATGAGAAAAAAATTCAGTGAATGTCATGAGTTGAGGGAAAGAGGGAAAGTGTTAAGAGATGAAGCTCGTGATTGTATTTTGCATTGGGATTATTGTGTGTTGTGCTGTGCGGTTGGATACTTTCTTCAAAACTCATAGTAACTTAATATACAAATTAAACTATTTAAGAGGTTGAATAATCCAAGGATTGCATGCAGAATATAACAAAATGACCCAGCTACAGAATAGATGTGTGACACAAAGTCACTTAAAGGGATGGACTATTAAGTTCTGACCTAAAACCATTGGAACTAAAAGTTTCTATAAAACAATAAACACATATAAATTGAAAAATCATTCCCCATGAGATATGGTTTAACAAGTCTGACACCAGTGAACATGTGTAGTCAAACTGAACAAATCAATAAAGGTTGGATAGTAAAAGCCTGGTTTTACTGGACAAACAAGGATGGAATCTCAGATTATCTTTGTGGAAGGGATTAGAGTTGAAGAAGCCAGCATGAATTCAAGCTCAACCTCACATAGATACAGATCACTTCATATAGAGATTAATCTAGAAATTGTATGTACTAAGGTTCCTTGTTCTGTGAGGTGGGAAGATCTATAGGAATAACACCCAAGTAAGAATGAACAGACCCCATATTCTTGGTGTCTAACATAATTTTAAAATAATAAATGATAATGTTAACAACAATCAAGGCTCCTGAGAGAACTAGTTTGTTCTATGAGATATACAGAAAATATACAAAGTGAATATTGGTCAGTTTGTAATGACGAGATCCTAAAAGAAAAAAAAAAAAAACTACTACTTTTTCTGACATTTAAATCTCACTTTTATTTAATTATTATGTACATATCACAATATACCCGTAAGTACATACAATTATCATGTGTTAGTTAACAATAAAAGTCAAGTATCCCTTGTAAAGGAAAACACTCACTGAAAAAATTATTTCATGTTACTAGGTTTATAAATCAATAAACAGACACTTTAATTAAAAAAAGCGAATAGGGCTGGAGAGATGGCTTTGCAGTTAAGGCACTTGCCTGCAAAGCCAAAGGATGCAGGTTCAATTACCCAGCACCCACGTAAGCCAGATGCACATGGCATATGAGTCTGGAGTTCGTTTGCAGTGGCTGGAGGCCCTGGCATGCTCATTCTCTCTCCCTCTCCCTCTTTCTCTGCCATAAATAAAAGCCCTAGAGGTGAAATGTCTGCTGGTGTCTGGCTCAATGTATATATATGCTCACCAAACTGTCCAGTAAGCACTTCTCTTAATGTTCATACCCATATATTAATGCTACTCTCACTTTTGGTTAGAGAAGCTTCCCTTTACAGATGGTGGTGACCTTGGGATGACTCAGAAGGCACCATGGTGCTGAGAAGAAGGAACAGAGGAGTGCTCAGCATTGAAACATCTCTAACACACCTTCCAAAATTCAGGGCCCATTGAGGAAGAGGTGGTAGAAAGAATGTAAGAGACAAAGGAAGGGTAAGACTCCTTACAATGTGCTCCTCCAGACACAAAATGGCCTGGATATATCCATGACTTCGCAGTGCCTGACTCTTCCTACACAAGAACATCATAATAGGAGGAAAAGATCATGACCTCAAACTGAAAAGAGAGACTGATTGAGAGGGGGAGGGGATATGATGGAGAGTGAAGTTTCAAAGGGGACAGTGGGGGGAGAGAGGGAAGTACCATGGGATATTGTCTACAATTAAGGAAGTTGTCAATAAAAAAGTAACTAATCAAAAATTTTTAAAAAAGCAAAAATACACAAGTACAGGTGTTATCAATGAGAAGATATCCAACTGAAATACTTTCTAATAGCTAAAATAAGAAATCTGCAAAAAATATCTAATATTCTCCTGGATTATATACCAATGTATAAAATCAAAGCTGTAAGACTATAGTGATATAATTATTGATTAATTGAATAAATTAATGAATGAATAAACAGAAAAAGAGATAAATCTCCCAGAGGATTTCCATCAAACTTATGCATAGACTTTCCTTTAAGCAAGTGAAACATATCACCATACCTCTTAAATTTGGGCTATGCACAATAACTTCTTTCCAAGAAGCACCATATGTAAATAAGGGAATGAATAACTTTCTAGAAAACATTTTATTTATTTATGGGGAGCACTTTAGGACCTCTTGCTGGAAACAAACACCAGGAAATGTACCACTTTCTTTTTGTTCCTGGGGATAGATGGGTACTGGGGATTTGAACCTGGGATAGAAGGCTTTGCAAGCAAGTGCCTGTAACTGCTGAATCAACTTCCCAGCCCAAGAAAGAATAATTTTAAACAGAAGAAATTTGAAAAAAAAAAAAAAACTCTCTCATCAAAATTCCAAATGTCAATAGCAATGATGATGTTCATATTAATAGCATGCAGTCTTGACGTGATGTCATGAGAACAGCACTTCACCTTTGTGGTCCTCCTACACAAAACATATAACCCCATGAAATTAAGAGTGAAGTGCAATAAACACCTACTTCAGGACACCTTGTCTTTTCTATAGCTATGTATATGCAATATCTAGAAAAACTGGACAATGGAAACTCCATAGTTATCCAGATATTGAAGTATCAGTCAAGGCTTTGCAAAGAAGCATGACTTTTATCTTAAACAAATTACAGAAGGATGGACAAAATGGAGACAGATTGAGGATGACAATCCTTTCCACTAGAGAAGATTCCTCCTTTCCCATTAGCCATAGGGGGAGATGAAAAAATCCCCATCAAAATAACCAGAAATTATAGAGTGAAGCTGAACTCAGGTTTGACTTAGACTTGCTAAACTTTTGATGCCTGTTTGGAAGGACACTGAGATTGATAGAGACCCTGGAGACTCTTCTCAGCCTTGGAGGACTGAATGGGAGATTGGTTGCTTCTCCTAGATGTTTCCAGCACAATTGTCGGTCTTCCATTCCAGACATCTTCTCAAACTGCCAAATATGTTCTAGGAAATAGACAGTCTGCATTTAAAGCAATGTTTTCCACTTGGATCTTGTCTTCTAAGCATGCTGCATGATGGAAAATTCATTCTGTTTTTCAGAAGTATATTAGTTTTCTAATCCTGCTGTGATACAGTCTCATAAATTTGGGAGATTAAAATCACACATATTTTTTGTTTACAGATATTTGGGCATGAAATCTGACAACTTGGCTTGTTTTTTGTCTCCATAACCCAAATGACCAAAGTCAAGATGTTGCCTGCCTATGGGATAATCTATTTCCAAACTCATTCACATTTTTTGGCAGAATTCAGGTCCATGTGGGTTTAAGCCTGAGATCCCCTTGCTAGCTGGTCCCTAGATGTCATTCAGATCTCAAGACTACCTGCATTAGCTGGATCATATTCTTCTCCATTTCTGAGCCTAAGGGTTGCATCATATCCCCTGCTTTTTAAAAAATTCTTTTTGAAGTACCTTCTCTAGACAATCAGCCTCTTACCTTAGCCTTTGTTTTGTTCTATGCAGGATGAGGATTATTAAGTCTTGCTTTCATTTTTCTAAAATAAAAAAAGCTTTTTCCCTGTTCATCTTTGTCTTCATCTATTTACACTTTACCACAATCAATAAGAAAACAGATGCCACTTAGAGCTCTGTGCTAGAAATCACCTCAGCTTAATATCCACATTGACTGTTTACAAATTCTATTCTCCCCAGTCCTAGAAGACATTCATCCTGCAGACTTCAGTATGTAGCAAGGATCCTCCTATTTCCTGCCTCAAATAACATATTCCTTATCTACTTTTCAGCTTTTACCAGTAGCATTTAACATCTACATTTCTGTACGAGTTTATTCAAGGATATCTAGGTATTTTCTATTATACTACTCAAAAATTTTCCCCACATCCTCAAACTAAAAACACTTCCATACTTTTTTTTGACTACTCTCAGAACCCAAACCTTAGCTTCCAGTGCTGACAAAAATGTGAAGCAAATGGCTTCCAGTAAGATCCTTTTTTATCTTACACTCGTGTCAGCTATAACCTCACACTCAGAATGTCTCAGTCAGCTCTCCTTTGGGTTTCACAGGGTGAAAATCAAGGTGCTTGCAGGATTTCCTTCTTTTTCAGGGTCTCTGAGAAAGAATCTGCACCTTGCTGGCTGTCATGTGGAGTTGTTATCCTGCAAGTTTTAACTTGTGCTTTTTTTTTTTTTTTTGGAGAGAGACAGAGAGAGAGACAGAGAGAGAGAGGGAGAGGAAGATAGAGATGGGCGAGCCAGCAGCCTCTCAGCTGCTGTGAACAAAATCCAGATGTGTGCGGCCCCTTGTGGTCAAGTGTGGCATTGCGCTCTTGTGTTACTTTGCATCTGGCTAAATGTGGGACCTGGAGATTGGAACCACCGTTCTTAGGCTTAGGAGGCAGGCGCCTTAACTGCTAAGCCATCTCTCCAGCTCTTGTGCCTGTTTTTTTTCCCCAGCTTCTCACCCCTGTCATCCCATTTTGCATTGTTTTGCTGATAGATTCTTCTCATTTTCAAGGTTTATGAGATTATATTGGGCTCATATGGGTTATGGATTATCCAAGGTAATCTCCTACCTTAAAGTCTATATATATATATATACACTCAATTCCATAGGTGAAGTGCCCTCATAGCAGCCTCAAGAAGTTATTGGTTGAATAGTCAGGGTTTGGGTTTGGGGATTTCACATTGAGGGTATCTGTACTAGAGTTCTCTAGAGGAACAGAACTAATAGAATGAATATCTTATACAGATTGCCTTACATAATATTAGCTGGGCAGTCCAACAGTGGATGTCTGCCTGATGGAGAGTCTGAGAATACAATAGCTACTCAGTTCATAAGCATGGATGCCTCAGCAGTCCCAATCCGGTGCTGAAGGTCTGGCAGAGAGCCACTAGTATTCAGTCCATGTCAGAAGGGCAATGAAGCTGTGTTCCAGTGTTAGCAAAGGATGGAACAACAGATAGATCCACTCACCAGGAAGTAGCAAGGACGCCTGGGATAAAGGCCTTGCTTATTACTAGAACCTCTTTCTTAGGCTACTACTGGAAGGCCTGTCCACCCTGGAGGAGAGTCTTCCCCTCAGCCTGAATCCTTCCTGGAAATGCCATCACAGACATACTTGGTTCTTGATCCAATCACGTTGACAATGAAAATTAACTGTCACAGCACCTCTGCAATTCACCTACCCCTAGTGGCATTTACTCTGCTCTTCTAGATTCATTTTGTGGGCACAGAAATGGGAAAATGTACTTAGAATAAATCAGGATACATATTTGAGACTAAGAATTTTTCTTTGATCCTGTTCACTGAAATTTTGTGAGGGCTGAGCCCATTCAGAGTTTATACCCATAATTGGTAAATGGTGACAGAATAGCTTTCAACCATTGAAATGCAGCTCACCTGGGCTGCTCCCCTCACTAACATTGGATTTGAGAGATTTCATAGTAATAGATGTTGTGGTTCAATGATTTTGTAACTACCGGGATCCTTTAACGTTAGATTATTTCTATAAATTGTATGACTTTTTCCTGAAAATTTCAGTATAGAGAAGTGTGTCCTCTGCAGTCTATTATACTGACACAGGGGAATTTGCCTTAGACATTCACTTAAGGTAACCTTAAAGAAGAATGGCCTTTGAATGCTAATGAGCAAAGTGAGGAAGTTTACTATTAACCCAGGTCTGAACTCTAAATATAACTTTCTTTTAAGTATTAAGGGCATCTATGAATAAACATTTTTATTACTCAAATTGCTAATTAATTTCAGGTCCATAGGGCCTTGCTTTTGCTCTTTCTGCTGGTTACAATTGCTTCTATGCCCGTTAGGCTTTTTTTTTTATCATGGAAAACATTTATGAAATAACTTCCTAACAATTACCCCTGGTAGTTACCTTACACTCTTGTTATTCACAAGTTTTTAAATACAAATTTATTTTTAGTTCAACTAAAGACACAAAGATGTATTAAGACATTTAAACAGATTTTTAGCTAAAAGATAAGAAGTTTCAAAATTGTGTAACTTCCAACACTACAACAACGATTTTTAGAATCTGGTAGGAAAATGAAAGAAAGGGAAAAAATTAAAGCCTCCTAAGAAATTCAGTGGTTTGCTGATTACTGAATATATGTATGTTTATAAACACATATTTAGACATATTGAATATATATATGCAAATATATATGAAATATATATGAAAAAAAATATATATACCTATAATTCATTTATAGAGATTATCATTTACATATAATTGCCTAGCTGACACACAATATCCAATGTATCCCCATCATTGAATATTTATCCGTAACCTAATTATGATAGTTGTAAAATACTTTCTTAAAATCACCATGATTTGTTAAATAACTTTTTAAAATTTATTTTTATTGATAACTTGCATAATTTTATACAATAACCATGGTAATCCCCTCCCCCATTTCCCCTTTTTTATTTTATTTTAATTTTATTTACATATATTTTTATGTATATTATTCTAGTTTTACATTCATAGTGGTGACTCTATTATCCTCCTCCCTGTCCTCCCTCTTCCATAGGGACCCTCATCAATGGGGAATGTGGTTCACGCATTGTGGGAGTAGTCAAGAGCTATGGGGGGATAGGCCAAGTCTCTGTGCATAATGCCCCAACTTGTGACTCTAACATTCTTTCCGCCCCCTCTTCTGCAAATTTCCCTGAGCCATATCGGGGTCATTTTAGCTCTACTTCAGTGATGAGGTTTTGGGAGCCTCTGTGTCTCTGGATATCTGGCTTAGTGAGAGTTAGATGTTCTCTGTGTTTATCTCCTTTAAACTTTTTCTGGTGTCGTGATCCCCGAGAGCGCTGAACTCTTGCCCTTCCTCCACATTACTCTGTGGTTTCAGCTGGAGCCCTGGTGAGGTGTGATTGTCTGACCCTCCCTTCAGGTTCATTGTCCATCTGGAAAAAATAAGCAAATTCTCCAATGGAGAGAGAAGTTAGTACTAGATATATGGGATGGCCATAGATATCTTGAGGGAATTTCATATGGGTAGGCCCACTTCTAGCCCACATTTGATGGTATCTTGATTGGAGACTGTGCTCATTTTTTTGTACATGGTTTTGACTTATTTCCCAGTTCCAGCAATGAGTTCCATTCCACTGAGTGGATCAATTACCTCAAACAAGTGCAGTAGTGGCACACAGCCATGGTGGGCAACCAATGGCTCTTGATTTGGCTAATTGATCCATTTTCCCTTTTGAAACTCCACATTCCATCATAATCCTTCCATCTCTCGATTGGTCATTCTTTTATTTTGAGGTCATCTTTTCCTCCTATTATGATGGTCTTGTGTAGGTAGTGTCAGACACGGTGAGGTCATGAGTTAATCTTGTTCGCCACAATTATAGACAGAGTTAAAAAAAACAAAAAAATTGACTTGGTTAATGTAACTATGTTATATGTATTTGTAATTATTTTCATATAATTATATGTCATTCTATGTTAAGACATTCAAATACACCTCTCTCTTTTCCCTAGAATTTTCCAAATAACTCAACAACAAAACTTGAGGGCACAATATTTTTTCAATCATTTAGGCATATGCTGTCATCATTTTTTATTTTATTTTGTGATTTTTGACAAACCAACTTAGGATGTATGAATGAATATGCATGCAAGTGTTAGGGATATATTACAAGGCCTAATACATGCAAACATATAAATATATATAAATATATATATTTAAATGCACTTCGTAAAACCTATTACAATGATATCCTTAAATATTTCATAAAACCTTAGACTGCTTTTTTTTTTTTTTTTTTGGAGAGAGACAGAGAAAGACAGAGAGAGAGGGAGAAGAAGACAGAGATGGGCGCGCCAGCAGCCTCTCAGCTGCTGTGAACGAAATCCAGATGTGTGCGCCCCCTTGTGGTCAAGTGCGGCATTGCACCCTTGTGTCACTGCATCTGGCTAAACGTGGGACCTGGAGATTGGAACCGGGTTCTTAGGCTTAGGAAGCAGGTGCCTTAACTGCTAAGCTATCTCTCTAGCCCAACTTCTGCTTTTTTACATGAAAAACACTCATTGGGGTCATAATACAATTTTCACTGAGCTATAAAATTTAAGATTGGATATATAGATTTTGTTCTTTCCAAAAGAGGTTTTATAGCATTTGATTAATTTTATCTCACTTTTAAGTAGTAATGGGTAATAAAAGCAATAGGGCATAAAAGTATTGTATGTCAATAAAAATACCTCTCAAAGTATATACTTGTAAAATCCATTTTATTAAATTGATTGCTATATATTTCTTTTTCTGAGATATTTTAAATATATGAGTTAAATGTAATGTTTTAATAATCTGTATTTTATTGTGTTTTACAATTTATTTTTATTAGATATGGACATTTTTAGAATGTAAACAAAACATATTGGTACCATTCTTACCTTCCTCCTTGCCCCTTTTCTGAAGATGCCTTCCACATTGGGAATGCAGGTCAGCCCCATGGGGATTGTGGGTCATGCATTATGGGGGCAGCAGTCAGTTATGGGGGAGAGGCAATGTCTCTGTGCAAAATGTTCCAACTTGTGGCTCTAACAGTCTTTCTGCCCCTGTTCTGCAAAATTCCCTGAGCCATGTTGGGTGCACTTCAGTGATGGGCACTTAAGAGCCTCTGTATCTCTGGTTTGGCAGGTGTTGAGTGTCCTTGGTGTCTATCTCCCTCATCCTTGTACTGATATCAGATTCACTAAGAAAGCAGCACTCTTGCTCATTTCCCCAATTCCTCTGTGGTTTCAGCTGGGGATGGGGTAGAGTGCTCTGGGTCATTTAGGTCCTGTCTGATAAAGAGAAACAGATTCTGCAACAGAAAGTGAGGTCAGCACAGGTTAAATGGAATAAACATTGTCAATTTAGAGAGGATTTAAAGGGTGTAGAACCTTTTATAGCCTATGATTAGTGGGAGCTTGACAATAGAAAGCAGAATTGTCCTCTGGATATGATTCTGACTTGTTTCCTAGTTCTAGATATGTTTTCCTTTCCATTGAGTGGATCTATTAGCCAATCCAAGAGCAGTTGGTTACTCACCATGGTTGTGTGCCACTGTTGTACTTTTGTGAGCATCACATCAGGTTGTTTGCTTCTCAGTCACTTGGACTTTGAGTTGCTCAGGCAGATATTGGCCACTTTCCTCCGGTAGCTCATGTAGTGACTTTCAGCACTAGATGGCTAGTTGTCTGGGGACTGGCTCTCTTCTGGATTCCAACCAGGCCTTTTCATGATCCGTGCCTACAGCATATGGTGACTTCAGCAGTAGGATCTTACTATTAACCTCTTGTGGGTAATCAAATGCTCTGACAGAAGTCTGTGTTGTTTGTTTTGGGAGATCTAGTAGGTCTCTCTGATCAACAGCTCATTGTGGAGGTAAGCCACATCCTGGTACAGGGAATTATAAGCCAGCACTAATGAAAAAGAAAAAAAGAAAAAAGACATAGAAAAAAGAGAAACAGGAGAACTTTAAGGTTAGACTTCATCTCACCCTCTCTAGGACCCTTCAATTCAGGTGCTCCCCCTAAGGTTCTCTTGAGGGTTTCACATTTTAGTTTAACTTCCAGGATTTATTGAACTTATCCAAGTTTTTGGCCTCTTAATCAATTTCTTCTGTCTTGTCTTCCAGGTTAGTCGTTCTGTCTTCCACATGAGTAATCTTGTTGGTGGGGGAGTCTAGAGAGTTCTATATGCTTTCTCTTTGATTTTTTTTTTTCTGTTGTGCATCATGTCCATCATGTTTTTTAGGTCTGCTTTCAATTTGAGTTCTGATTTTCCCGATGCTTCCTGGATTTCATTCTTGCATTTGATCAAGTCTTCATTAAGCTTAATCAACTGGTTGTTGAGATCTTCCATTTCTTGACTCACCACCAAGTTGTTCATATGTCTTTTGAGGTTTCTAACATTTTCTTCAATCAAGTTAAGCCCATTGTCATAAGGTGAACATTCTAGGAGATGATTCTGTTCAATTTCATTGATACTGTTGTTGGTTCTTTGATGGGTTGCTTCCAGTTCAGTGATTTTTTTTTTTTTTTTTGATCAGGGTCTCATTGGTTGTTGTGTTTTCATTTTGGGAATGAATTTCTGTTGATTTCTCTATGATTTCTTCACAGGACTAGTCATCCTTGGTGAAGATCTCTCAATCTTCTGACTTTCGTTGGCTTTTTTGCATTGTTGTCTACCCATTTTAGTAAAACTCTTTATTTTATTGAAAAGGAAGCAAGTTTTTGTCCTTTGTCCATGCAACCTCTGGCTCACGTGAACAGTGATGTTGTTACCCAGTGGCATTCCGGATACTAGAGCAAGAGGCCTGATTCCACAGCTCACACAGGTGCCAGGCTTCCCCAAGCAAGGAACAATCGGACCTACCAGGACCAGGGGCCTTGGAGGATTCAGAAAACAGGGGTCTGGGCTACTCATTCCACATTTCTACACCTGCTCTTACACCATCAGTGCTGGGAACCCCAAGCAGGAAGGTGGGAGGAGCTAGGAAACAGTGGTCTGGCCTATTCACTCCATACTGCCTTGACTCTCTGCACACACTGTCTGTGCAGGGAACTCAGGGCAGAGAGCTGGGAGGAGCCAGGAAACAGGGGTCTGGTCTTCACACTCCACACTGCTACACCACCTGCACACAGACCAGCCCAGAGAACCCAGATAAATGCAATGGTTTTTATGTTAAATATCATTTTCACCATAAAATTTATAGAAGACATAATCCCAAGTAAACAGGAATGTTCAAACTTTAGGTAAACTTAACATATAAGAAAAATGACTGTACTGCAGAGATAGCTTAGCAGTTAAGGTGCTTTCCTGCAAAGCCTAACAACTCATGTTAGACTTTCTACATAAGCCAGATGTACAGTGACCCAAACATTCAAGGTCGCATATGTGCACAAGGTCACACACATATCTGGAGCTCTATTTCAGTAGCTGTAGGCCCTAGCGCCCCAATTTTCTCTGTCTCTCACTATTTCACTCTCACATACAAAACAAAGGCAGTCTGTTGGACTTACCTCAAAAAAATTACCATATTATTAAATCAAAAATAGTAACTAATATTTTATATTTTAAGATAAATTTTAATTCATATTTATGGCACTAAGGTATAAAGAATATTGCTGATCTAACTGTGCTCTCTTCTTTCCTGATAGATTTTTCAAAGTTTGTATTTTGTCCAATTTAAACTTTAAAAACAAATGAAACCAAGCTGTTTGGTATCTGACAGTCTAGTCTGCCTGAAAACTCATCAGTGACCTGGTTAGACTCTGTGTCTTTGAGATCTGAAGTCCTGTGTTTTATTTCTACTGAGAATCATGACCTGAGGTATAGGAAATCAAATAATATTAGTCAAGATTGTGTATGTAAAGACACTGTCTCTGTTCTGATTTTCCAAGATGATCCAAGAAGTCCCTATTGCTTGGTAGAATAAATTGGCCCTTAGGACATAATGGCTCAGGCTCCAGGATGCAGCTTCACCCCCATTAACAATTGCCCTCATCTGGGGGATGGGCTTCTAGGTTCTATTGTTCCTATAATTCAAAGATTAAGATAAGGATTTATCTCTCATATATGCTTTCTTTGATGAATTTGCTTTCCTTCATAGGTATATAGATTATCTAATCTCCAAAATGTTTTAAAACAGAGATCCCAGGAGTTTATCTTACTTTGTTTCATGAGCCAAATAAAAAGTACATGCTTTCTTAACAAAAGCAATTTCTGGGTGCTTGTTACAATAAGACTTAAGTTTTTATCAAACTGATTAGTGTAATATTTTGGTTAAAAAATGTTAACATGTTCTGCCTGTACTTATAACTGCTAGATATTTAAGATAAGATATACAAGCCTCTGTTTTCACATACAGTTTACCATATTTTCATTAAAATATATTTTAGGGGTTGAAGAAATGGCTGAGTGGTTAAGGCATTTTGCCATTGGAGCCAAAGGACCCAGTTTCAATTCCCCAGGACCCACATAAGCCAGATGCATAGGGGGTACAAGCATCTGGAGTTTATTTGCAGTGGCTAGAGGCACTGGCATGCCCATTCTCTGTCTGTCTGTCTTTTTTCTCTTTATCTCTCTCTGTCTGTCTCTCTTCTGTCTATCTCTCTCTGCTTACAAATAAATAAATAAAACTATATATATATAATACATGAAATGGTGGGGAATTATGTAACTTTAAAAATATAATCAAATATGCTTTCTAAATTTTGTTAAAAGATATGGAAAAACTATCAGATAAAAATGCTATAGCTTGATCCCCAACTTATGGATCCTGACCATTACCAACCAAGAAACAGCCCCAGTCAGCTAAAAGTTCCTGGCACTTACTTTATTCCTGGTGGTTTTTCTCTCAGTGGCTGGAGGCCCTGGCATGCCAATTCTCTTTCTCTCATTCATAAAAAAAAATTAAATAAATTGGAAATCTTTAAAGGAAAGCTAATACAAAATTACTTAAAGCCTATGGTAATATTTCATGAATTTGGCTTAGTGCATTCTGCTTCAAAGTAAAATCACTTCCATATAGTGAATAATCTGTTTAACAGAGAAAATTTATTATACTATCACATTATTTCTACAATTTGTATGCAGAATATTCCCCCCCCAAACCTACCTACATGTTATGAGCTTGGCCCCCAGCCTTTGGCAATATTGAGAGGTTGTGAGACTTTTAAAGGGTAGGGCTTTCATGTTATTGAGAGGGTACTCTTAAGGAGATATGGTATTCATCAACCCTGGTTTCTTTCTCTTTATCAATTCCCAGGCACCTTGAGGTGGACAGCTTTCTACCCCCACATGCTTTCTGACATGATGTCTGCCTCATCATACTGTGAACCTAAATAACACTTCCTTCTTAATAAGCTTATTTTTTCATGCATTTGTTACATTGTAACAGATGGCTAATGCAATTATAGACCACTGTTTCCATGAATAAAAATATGCAGTACAATACTGTAGCAGACAGCTTCAGGTTCGCTGAGATGAACTTCCAGACCAGGCATAGTTATGGAGGAAGGGATATTATTTATTGAAGCTTACAGATCCAGGGGAAGTTCCATAATGGCAGAAGAAGTGACCTGCTCTCACAAGGCCAAGCAGAGAGAGCAAAGCCAAGCCAGCCACCACAGCACACAGAGCAAAACTACTGCCAAAAGGTCACACAGCACACTTCAGGAACTCCTGCTAGGCACATTTGCATATCTTTACAATGGAATCTCAAACCCACCATTAACAGCTTAAGACCAGCCCCCAGTGACATTGCCTCTAGTAAGGTGATTGCAGATGCAAACTATAACTAATAAAACACTGAATATATTGGGGGACATATATTCAAAGTACCACAAATACAAACAAATTTCCCATTAGAATAATGACACATTATATAGATACATGAAACTTGAAGCAAAAAAGTTGATAGCAAATTAGGATATGATGCTTTTTAACTCCCTGCTGCCATCACCATCCCCCTCCAGTGCAGCCAATGTTAATACCTGTGTCCACATTTGGTATCAATATTGAAGGAAATTTAGGAGAAAGCTAGATTCTTTTAGGCAGTTTCAGTTAAGGACAAGAGTGCACAAAGAGAACCAGAAGGTGCTACTCCAACCTGGCAAGAATGGAACTCATGTCTAATCCATATTCTTCTACAACAGCTGTGGTGTCCTCTGCTGCCTGCAGTTTAGCACTCAACTTAGATGGGCTGGCCTTCACTATGTAGGTGGGCTGGTCTTTGCAGTCTGCCTCCTGATTTTACAAACCTGTCTTCCCCTCACATACCTGAATCTGATGAAAAAATACAATTTCTACTCACTATAAGGGCCTGTACATGCTGCTTTTTTCTCTTTCTCCCTCTCTGCCTCTCCTTGCTCTGCCTTGTGATCTCTGCCTGGATACACATAAGTCTGGTTACCCCTGCCCCACCCAGAGAAATGAGTACTGTTTCTTGGCCTGGGGAGTTCTTCTGTTTGTCCCTACTTTATACTTTGGGGTCACTTCTCACTTTAATTACATATATGATTTTCCTCTTGTCTCTGAATCTACCATATGTGTATTTCCCTTTCACTCTAGATCTAGATGTGGATGTTTCCTGTAAACGTTGGGCCTGCTACATGTGTAACTTCTCAAAACTCAGGTTAACCATGGGTGTAACTCCCTTACTACTTATTTCTCAGCTGAACTTCTTGGTCTCTTCTTTGATATTTTTCCTCTGCTATTCTTAAGCCACCACCATTTTCTCTCTTAACTTTCTCTCTTAACTCTGCTTAGGGAGGCTCTGGGTAGCTGCTATTTTTTTCTAAATCTCCCTACATAAGAACCTAGGTTCTATCTTGCACATGTTTATGACTCTGCTCCAGCCTCTTCCAAAACTTCCATATCTTTTAATAACCCTCATGAACTATTCTGTGCCTTACACAGGAGTTCATGTTTTCTATCTTCCACATGCTCTAGCCTTCTTCCTAGGCCCCAGTTGATCTTAAGTAACCCCCACAATTTGTTATATTTCTCTTTAAATAGACTCAATCATTCATAATTTATCCTTCTTAAGTCTGTTTTTCATCAATTTTTGTTCAAAGTAAGATAAGACCCAAAATTTGGGTTCATAAATTTAGAGAAATATCTCCTGAACCCCCAAATCCTGCACCAATATTAATCACATTGAATCTTACTTGCTTTTATATTTGTTTTGCATCTGAATACTCAAACTTCTAGAGGTTGGCATTATTTACAACTTTACTTTAGGAAGGAACAGAGTATCTCCCTGTGTTTAATTTGATCTATGTTGCTTGCAGCATGGCACAGGTAACACCTTTGCATCCTTCATCCTTGAAGAAATGAGTAGGAGTTTTTCTTTCTTCACAAGCTGATTTAGTTATCTGATTTGGAGAGTGGGAAATGCGACATTGTCTAAATTGTGAACCATTCTTCCTAGGTAGATACATTGTATCAACTTGAAAATCAGGCTGTGCCTACTTGGTTTCTGAGTTGGCTTCAGTGGCAATTGTTTTTGTGACTACTGAAGTCAAATTAGTTGCTTGAACTCTATGGGGATGTTGGTGATGTTGGACAGCTATTGAAAACCAGCTGCTTTATTGACTGTGACGCCAGCACCCAGCTGGTTGTGCCCAGCTCTGTCTTCTAACTATGAATATGAGATATAAAGTCCTTTACACTATCTTCTTTCCATAAACTACAAAAGTTCCTTTGGAAAAATCTCTCATTCTCTCTCACAGAGGAGCCACTTCATGATTTCTTTTTGGCTCTTCTCAATTTTAGTCACTTAGTTGTCCTGTCTTTTGATTTCTTTGACTATCCAATAGTTTTCTTTTTAGAACTTAGCTATTCATTTCTGCTTAAAAGATGTTAAAATTTAACACAGATGATCAACCAAGATATCCTTCATAGAAGCAGGAACAATTGTTATCTTTACCGATTTAACATGGTCCTCCTTCAATTTAAATGATGTCTACTCTAGTTTGGAGAATGGCAGATATAATTCACTAATGTTGTAAGTTGAATCTGAAATGTCCCTTATTGGCTAATGTGTTACTGAAAGTTGGTGATACATGGTGAGGTGTCATGTATCATTGGGAACACTGCTCCCAAGGGGGATGGCAAGACCCTTGTCTCTTCCTTTCTCTCTGTTTAGTAGCCACCGTGTAGTGATCTTTTATCTTCTGCCATATGAGTCCATCCCTGTGTCCTGTGCTGTGCTGTGCTGTGCACCACAGGCAGAAGAAACTGTCCCTGGGTCTGAAACTACCACTATGTGGACCAACATAAGTCATTAGAGCAAAAGTTAAGCAAAGCAAAGAGAAAACTAATATGTAGGGTTATCCATAAAAAGAGAACCAATAGGGTAGGAATATTTTAAAAATGATTTTAATCATTTGCTCATCTGATTGTAAAGGCTGATAAATTCAAAATGTAAGAAATCCTTTCACAGTCACATCTAAGTTCACATGTGACCAAATATCTTGGTATCATAGGCAAGGTGATAAAAATCATTAACTGTCAGAGCCACTTCTATGAGACTTCAAAGAAAGATGTTTTGTATTTTAAGATAAGTTGATTCTTTTTTAATCTGCTATCATTAACAACATATTTCATATGGATTATCATGTGTTGGTATCCTCTTTTCTCTTGTCCCTGCCCCCATTCCCTGGAAGACACATCAGTGGAGTTGCAGGTGTTCTCTATGGGGTTGTGGTTTATGCATTGTGGGAGCAGCAGTCAGTTATTTTGGGGGGAGGGAATGCCTCTGGGCATGATGTCTCAACCTGTAACTCTTATAATATTTCCACCCCCTCTTCCGCAAAATTCCCTGAGCTGTGGTGGGTGAGTTTTAAGTTTGCCTCAATGATGAGCTCTTAGTAGCCTCTGGATCTCTGCTTTGGTAGGTGTTGAGTATCCTCAGGGACTGTCTCCTACACCCTGGCGCTGATTGTCAGGATCACCACGGAAGCAGCACTCCCCAATTCCTCTGTGTTCATCTCCCCAATTCCTCTGTGGTTTCAGCTGTGTCTTGGATGAAGTGGAAGGGGTAGTTTATCCCCTTGGGTCTCCTTCTAAAAAAGAAGAACAGATTCTCCAACAGAGAGTGAAGTCAGCATAGCTTAAATGAGGTAAGCATTATTAATTTAGGGAGAATTTGATGTATGTAACTCCTCTTTTAGCCAAAGACTATTGAGAGCTTGACACTAGAGAGCATAATCTTTGTCTCCATAGGATTCTGATCTGGTTCCCAATTTTAGATATGGGTTCCTTTCCACTGAGTGTATCTCTTAGACAATCAGAAAGTTAAAAAAACGTAAACTGATTTTCGTTGTTGTGAGAAAGGAAGGATGTTATTTACAGTTAAGGAGTTTAGTATTCTTGAGACCTAAGTTAAATGTCTTGCAGTTCTGATCTTTTCTCTCATTGATGCTGATTCTTCACAGGTAAGTTCACTTCTCTTTACCTGAGCTCAATGGTCCCCAAAATGAGCTTTGCTAAGTGTGGTCTGGGTAAAAATGTCAAAAAACAAAGTGCTGTATATTATTACAGAGCCCATTCACATCTACCCATATTCTTTGAGGAAATGGGTTACAAGAATATAAATGTGATTATTTTCAGAGATTTACCAGGTTCATTAAGATAGATACAGATATTTCTAAATTTCTTCTCTGGGCAGGGAAATTAAAAGCAGTTCCAAATGACTTGAAGTGCTGTGATGGAAATAATTACAAAAGTTTTTCTTCAGACAGACATTAGGCATTTTTATAATTATTGTCATTTCCTGGCCAACATTCACTTTCCATAATAGAAAACAATATAGAACAAGACTTTTGTCTAAGAAGTTGTAAGTTCAATAAATACTATAAATTCTTTTGCTTTCTAATACAAAATTTACAAAATTCATGTTTTTCATATTTGGGGAAATGATTAGGAAGAAAGATGGGAGGAAAGGTATTAGAAGACTAAATGTTCTCCCATAATGCCAGTGCTCAAGGCTGAGGCAGGAGGACTGTGAGTTTGAGGCCAGCCTGGACTAGAGAGCAAAACCCTAGCTCAACAATCTGTGAGCGACAACAAAAAGATTAAACTATTTTGACTCATTGACTATAAAAATACAATATTTAAGGCTGGGCTGGAGAAATGATTCAGCAGTTAAGGCACTTGCCTGAAAAGTCAAAGATGTAGGCTCGGTTCTCCAGGATCCACCTATGCCAGATGCACAAGGTGGCACATGCATCTGGAGTTCATTTTCACTGGCTGGAGAACCTAGTGTGCCCATTTTCTCCCCTTACCCCCTCTCTCTCTTCCTCTTTCTTTCTCTTTCTCAAATATATAAATAAAAATTAAAAATAATATTTAAGGCTATTTAATGTCAGTTATAATCTATTTAACATCAGTATTCATTTTATGATATACAAAGCTCTATGTTTCCACATAGAGAAAATAACTGAAATAGTTTTCTGAATAACTCTATTGAAGGAATGCTTTTTAAATTTTTCTTTCCAAATTTTATTAAGTGTCTAAGCAGGTGGGAAAGGGTGAGTATAAAAACCCCATTTTCAATATGAGTACTTATGTCTTTGGGTAAATACAATGTAGTTTCTTTTCATGGTTAATATAGTTCCAAAATTTATTTTTCTGTGGTGAGAGATTATAAACCTCAGTCTTATATAAGCTTTCATAAGGAGCTTTTGTTATTTGAAAGCCACTACTATTTTACTAACCATTTCTCAGTGCCTTGGCACTTTCCCTCTCTTTCTCCTATTCTCAAACCATCACCACTTACTTTTTAACTTTCTTCCATGGAGAGGCTCAGGGTGGATGCTGTTCCTTCCACATCAGTGTGTTTCTTCTAAATCTCTCTACACAAGCACAAAGATTCTATCTTGTGGCTTCATTCCAGTTTTCCCCTAAAAATCTTAGTTTCTTTTAAATGAATCTCATAGACTATGCTATGTTTTCCACACTAGTGTGTTTCTTATCTTCTATGTGCTTTTAACGCTACTCCAGAATTTTTCTAGATGCCAAATGACCTTAAATAAACCCCACAATTGGTGATTTCTCTCTAAATAAGCTCAATAATTCATAATGTACCCTCCTTGAGTCTGTTTTTACCAATTATTTATTTAAGCATAGTATAAAAACTCAATATTGGGACTCATAATTTTGGGAGGCCCCTCCTGAACCCTAAAATCCTTTATCAATGGTTAAAGGTGCTTCCTTGTAAAGCCTGCCAGCTTGGGGTTTGATTCTCCAGTACCCACTAAAGCGAGATACACAAAGTGGCAATGGTCCGGAATTTATTTGCAGTGTCAGGAGGCCCTGGTACACGTTCTCTCACTGTCTTTCATCTCTCTCTCAAAATAAATAAATAAAGCCAGGTGTGGTGGCACATGCCTTTAATCCCAGCACTTGGGAGGCAGAGGTAGGAGGATTGCCATAAATTCGAGGCCACCCTGAGACTACATAGTGAATTCCAGGTCAACCTGAGCTAGAGTGAGACCCACCTTGAAAAACAAAAACAAAATAAATAAATAAATAAATGCATTTAAAAATACTTTATTCCTGGCTTAAAGTGAAACAACTTGGCTTAGGAAGAGGAAAGGAAAAGAAAGGGGACCTTGCATTGGGCACAAAATATTTGCTGGTGGTGGGAAAAGGAACTACCAGCACACCCTGGAAGGGAAGAAGGCAGTGGGAGGGGTACCTGAGACTGAGGGAGAAGCAGAGAAAGGAGGGAGAGGGAGAAAATAAGAGGCATATGTGCATAGTGTCTGGGATGCACAGGAAGGAAAATATAAATAACTATATACACCTGTGGTGAAGGGGAGGGAGGAAACTCATGGTATTGCTGCTGGGCTTTGATATTCCTGCACTTGAGGTGTGGTGGACTGGCCAGTGGGAGGGAGCTTGTGGAGGTGTAGCTCAAGAGGAGCCAAGTTGTCTAGGACACTCATGGAGCAGAGGACAGAGCACACTCTTTGAAGCAAGGCTTCAGTTTGGGGCCAGTTGGAGGGAGAGGGAACTGAGACTGAAACAAGGAGTGCTTGAGGACATAGCCAGATGCAGCTTAGGTATTGCTCTTTTTTAAGCTAATCAAGGCCTTTGATGAGACTTTTATAAAATGGCTCTGTTTGTATCTGTCCCTTGGGAATATCATGCTACATTATAATACAGCAAAAATAAATCTATCTTTTGCTTGATTTTATGCAGGCAGCTAAGGTAAGTTGAAGATGCTCTGAGCAGGTTGCTCATTGCTGTGGTTTTGTCTCCCTCTGTGAATGCCAGCTCTTTATATTCTCCTTGTCAATGTAGAGGTGATATCCAGGAGGGCTATAGCACAACATAGGAGACCTTTCCAGTATACTGTTCATAATTTTTCTCAAAAGAATAATCATGGCTTAAAAAGGAGATAGTAAATGATGATAGGAAAAGACTTGGGTGAGTAACAATTCTGTGCACTTCACTCTAAAAATATCTAGCATAAAAATTGCCTGTTGCCTAATAAAAGTAACCATGGTTATCCTAGTTATAAATCAGTCAGTCATCCCATTCCTAGTTAAAAAAATGCTTTAAAACTTTTTATGGTTCTATAGTATCAAAAACTAATTTACACATATGCCTCACTTATCTGTGTCATAATAGAATCAGCTACATTATTTTCTTAGGAATATATCTTTTAAGACAAATTAATCCACTATCTACACCAATTGATAGTAATTATACTAGTAAACAGCTGACTTCTTATTCAGGTAAATGCATTCAGTTGGTCTAAAATGTTCTTTTCCTCTTGTGTATAAAAATGAAACTGTACCAGTGAACTCATGTCAGATAGGCCAGAAGATGGCAAAAGGTGCTATCTCCCACCATATTCAGTAAACACCCTTCCTTCTTTGCAGCTCTTATTTATGATTCACATGGTGACTCTTACAAACCAGCTAATGGGAATAATACTAACAAGTGCTTGTTGTAATGATGAAATGGCAGTGTTTTGAAGACCGAGGCACTTTCCAAGAAACAGATGGCTCCACAGACAAATTTTATGTTTCTACTTTCAAAATTCAGATTATTGCTTTTGTCAGTAGTGATCAAATGGGAACTTGTCATTAGATGTGCTCTGCTAATTGATGTTTTCACACACTTCCCAGAGTTATTACTTTTTATGTTCTTCCTTAAAGGAATATTTTCTGTCTTTTCTTTTCCCATTACCAAAGATGTCAGGCAGTTTATCAGCTCTGAGTAGGTGAATGAATGGAGTCATGATCAATAATCAGTCTTGAGAGAAATAATTGAATTGTAGTTGAAACTTTATTTGTTTTTATTTTTGTTTTACTTATTTGCAAGCAGAGAGAGGAGAGACAGAGAGAATGAGTGGACCAGGACCTCCAGATGCTGCAAACAAACTCCAGATGCATGTATCACTTTGTGCATGTGGCTTTACATGGGTATTGGGGAACTCAAGTCTTTAGGCTTTGTAGGCAAGTGTCTTAACCACTGAGACATCTCTCTAGCCCATAATGCAGTTTAAAACCAGACAAAAACCTTTCAAATCTCTATTCCATTTCAACTCCAAGGGGTACTCTGTCAGTAGAATTGTGGTTAAAAATGGAAAAAAACAAAAAACAAACAAACAAAAAAACCAACTTCTATGCTTTACTTGAAATTGTTCCCTCCTTCTGCCTTACATACTCCCTGGTCTGTTTGGTGGCCACCCTGATTCTAACTGGAAGTATGCATATTTTTCTTTCCCACAAACATGACTGCTAGTCTGAGACCTAATGGGAATAGACAATACAAACATGACAAAGAACATTTTTTCTGACAATTTCCTTACCTGAACATCCCGAAGAAAGACTTCTGTTAGAAGTCTAGTACTGTTTACCTAATTTCTTGTACAGCCACTATGTAGTGCTCCTGTTCAGAAATATCAAATCACACCATCCCGCCGAAGACAGTTCCTGAAAGCATTGCTTTCATTGGAAACTTGCCTTATTTGTTCCTGGGGTTGAAATTTTTCATAGAGAATTTATATCGTATGTTTAAAAAAATCCCATATACAGATTAAGAAAGCTTTTTCTTGAGATTAAGCAAAGGAGCAGAGGTTCATGGTAACACTGTGTTAAACTGGCTTACCCAACTTAGGGCATACAATTTACACAGAGGGACTTCACAGGAGCAAGGGAATTATCATGGGTCCTTTTAACATATTAGGGGACACTAAATCTAAAAGTGCATGTTTCTCTCTGTTACTGTCTTGATAACAGTCATGGGAAGATAGCAGATATCCATGCTGTGTATAATTTAAGAATCCAGTTTTGAGATACAAATAATTATTCACTAGTTTTGGTTTAGCAAGGCCTGAAAAGTGTGTTTCCAAATGTCAGTTATCTCCTCTTTTGTAAGGCTTTTTTTTTTTTTTTTTGTTATTCATTTTGAGAATTTCAATTTTTCCTTGCAGTATTTAGGGCAACTGTGGTTGGGTCCTTGCTATATTTATTGTCACCTGTGAAAACAAGCAGAAAATATAGAACACTGAGTTGGAGCAAGTTGAGTGACAGACACTGAGCATTTCTTGTACAACATGGTACTATTTTTGCTGCTGAGTTTAAAAAACTATTTCTATCCAGGTGAAATGATGGGAATTCTCCCAAGGCACTATAAATACTTTGGAAAAGAAAAGGAGGAAAGAAAAGAAATGCAATCACTTTGCTTTAAACTCTGGGGCCTGGGAGGAATGTCTCAGCATGTTATCACCGAAGCAGGGGTATTTTCAGATTCTGAATCAGACTCTGAACTTGGTACCAAAGTGTAACCCACACATGGTAATGATGAGCACCAACTGAAGAGCCTGGTGTTCCTGTTGCTTTTACTGTGTCAGACAGGGCTCTGGATACCTTCCTTGTTACATACACACGTGTCAATGGTGCAATGTTCCTCCTGCAAATAAGGTAAAGAACATGTGGAAAGGTCCCTAACATTTCAAGGCCACTCAGCTAGAAACCATTGTTTCACTATTTATTTACATATGCACATATATATGGAATGTACGTATGTGTTTTTCCATCCATGCAGAGGAATTGGTGTCAGGGAGTTTAGTGGCTTGTCTGTAGTCACATTTTAAGTTAAAAAAAATCCATACAATGGGCCTTCTAGCCCTGCTGCTATAGGAAGGAATCTCCTACTCCGCCACTCAGAGTAGTTCAGAGCCAGTAGCATGGGGCTCACCTGGCTCCTGGCAGAAATACAGTCTAAGCCCCACCTGCTGACTCAGGACATTCATTTGAACAGCTCCTCACCCAGGGCTCCAGTGCCCATGCTCTGAGAGGTTCTGTGCTCACCACTCACCTCCCCTAATGGACAATGTGGTAGTTTGAGTTAGGTGTCCCCCATAAACTTAGGTGTTCTGAATGCTAGGTTCCCAGCTGATGGAGCTTTGGGTATCAATGCCTCCTGGAGGCAGTGTACTGTTGGGGGTGGATATATGAGTGACAAAATTACCTGAGCTATGTTGAGTGTGTTTTAAGTCTATTTCAGTGATGAGCTCTTAGGAACCTCTGGATCTCTGCTTTGGTAGGTGTTGAGTATCCTCGGGGTCTGTCTCCTTCACCCTGGCACTGATTATCAGGTTCACCATGGAGCAGCACTCCTGTTCCTCTCCCCAATTCCTCTAAGGTTTCTGGGGCTAGACTGAAGTGTGATGGGTAGTTTATATCCTTGGATCTTGTTCTGGTCTGCAAAAGAGAAACAGATTCCCCAACAGAGAGTGAAGTCAGCACAGATTAAATGGGATAAGCATTATTTAGAGAGAATTTGATGTATGTATTCCCTCTTTTAGCCAATATTAGTGGGAACTTGACATTGGAGAGCACAATCATTGTCTGAATATGATTCTGACCTGTTTTCCAGATATGGGTACCTCTCCACTGATTGTATCTTTTAGTCAATGAGAAAGCTATTGTTTACCCACCAAGGTTATGTGCCCACTATTGCACTTGTGTGTACATCATATCAGAGTGTTTCTTTCTGAGTATCTTAGAACTCGGGTTGCTTGGAAAGTTGTTGGCCACTTCCTCCAGTAGCTCATGTAGCACCTTCCAGCACTAGATGGACTAACCGTCTGAGATCTTGCTCTCTTCTGGATTCCATCCAGGTCTCTCTGTATTTTAATCCAACAGCAGATGGTGTCTTCAGCAGTAGGGCCTTACCACTTACCTCAGGTGGTATTTCAGTCAGGTTAGAATTGCTGGAAGAAATCACCCAAGCAAGAATAGCTTGTGGGAAAAAAGATTTATTTTGGCTTATAGACTCAAAGGGAAGCTCCATTATGGCAGGGGGAACAATGACATGAGCAGAGGGTGGACATCACCTCCTCACCAACATCGGATGGACGGCAGCAACAGGAGAGTGTGCCAAACACTGGCAAGGGGGAGCTGATTATAAAACCCATAAACCCACCCCCCCAAAATTCACTGTCTCCAGGAGGCGTTGATTCCCAAATCTCCATCAGCTGGAAAACTACCATTCAGAATACCTAAGTTTATGTGGGACACTTGAATCAGACCATTGCAGGTGGGTAATCAAGTGCTTTGGAAAGCATAAATTTAATCTTTGTCAGGGTACATACTGAAAAGACACTTTAGCATAATTTTATACAGCTGTCAACATTTATTATATCTAAACATCTCATCATTAAATTTTGAGGAACACAAGTTGTTCTCTACATCCAGGAGGTCCCAGGAACCCAGTGATGCCAAAATCTTGAGATGTTCAAGTTCCTTCTATAACATGGACTAGTATTTTCACATCAGCACCTCTACATCCTTCCATAGACTTTAAATGCTCACTTATAACACCTAATACAATGTCAGTGTTATGTAAATCGTTCACTATATCACATTGTTTAGGAACACTGGCAAGAAAAAAAGTAGTTGTTCTGCTCAGGCATATTTTCCCCAAATATTTTATCTGCTGTTGGTAAATCTATGGATGAAGAGCCTATAAATAGAGCTCTGACTCTCCTTTCTTCAGCAGAAGCTCAATTTGCCCCCCAAAAGATAAGGTATCATATTTATAAGATTATATGAAAGTCAATTTCAGGCAAAATGATAGTGTTAATAATTGGTAAAATCAGACAGTAGAGAGAAATAAGTATTTGAGGCTAAATAATAGAGGAAGAGGGATGAAGGAGAAATAGAGAATAAAAATGGAATAAAATAAAATAAAATAAAGAATGGTTCAGACAGTGTTATAAAAGGCTAACTATGTGGATGGAGAGATGACTCAGCGGTTAAGGCACTTGCCTACAAAGCCTAAGGACTACCTAGAACCCACATAACGCCAGATTCACAAGGTGGTACATGCATCCAGAGTTTATTTGCAGTGGCTACAGGTCCTGATGTGCCCCCACTCTCTCCTTTCTCTCTCTGTAAATAAAAAAATAAAATAAAATAAAATAAAATAAAATAAAATAAAATAAAATAAAACCTTTAAACAAAGGCTAACCCTGTGGGAATGATAGAGTATGACATAATGGTTCCCAGGTTCCAATCAGACCTGAACAGGTGCAGAAGGCAGACACAGTACTATTTATGGGCAAGAGGCCCAACTTATGTTCCTATAGTCTCTGTCTCCAGTGCATCTCTGGGTTTTGTCCACTAATGCCCTTCTAGGAAGACTGGGTTTCTTCAGCTTTAGTCTAACATCTTTAAAGAAACGGAAAGCTGATGATTTTGTGTCTGGGCAGGTCTTTGACAGAGAGGGAAAGGTTTGGAGATCCTGAGACCTCCCTGGCTTTATAAGTGCATAGAAAGATGCATAGAAAAGCTGAATAAGAAGAGAGGAAAGAGTAAGGAAAGTCACAAGACAGAAGTGGGTCTGGCAGGTCAATAAGGACACTATGGGAGAAATTTCAGATGAGGCAGAAAGCCAGCTTCCTAGGACCACCCTTTTTTGTTCTAGACTCCATTGCTCTCTGCAAGTTTGGCCTCCCACCAAGAGAGTCAGAGTCTGGATTCACTGAATGTATCCCTAGAAAATCTAGTGATACTGACCTGGGAATCATCCTGAAAGCCTGTGGCTACAGATGACTGATGTTTTCAGGCACCTAATGTAGAGCCTGATAAGAAATAGAACCAAAGGTACTCACAAGGTTAATAGTATATGATTGGCAAATGTACACATTTATCAGAAAATGCCTTCAGCTATAGTTATGTACAGGTAAATCTTGTCCCTGTGCCATCATAAAAATAATATATAGTGGCTGGAGAGATAACTTAGCAGTTAAGGAACTTGCCTGTGAAGCCTAAGGACCCAGGTTCAAGTCCCTAGAAAACCCACATTAGCCAGATGCATATGGTGGTGCATGTGTCTGGAGTTCATTTGCCATGGCTAGAGCCTCTGGAATGTCTCTCTCTCTCTCTCTCTCTCTCTCTCTCTCTCTCTCTCTCCCTCTTTTCATTTGTGGTCTTTTGAGGAAGTGTTTAGCTCTAGTCCAGGCTGACCTGGAATAGTCTCAGGGTAGACTCAAACTCACAGCGATCCTCCTACCTCTGCCTCCTGAGAGCTGGGATTAAAGATGTGTGCCACCATGCCTGGTTCTCCTCTCTTTAATAAATTAAATAAATAAATAAATAAATAAATAATATATAGGTATGATAATATTTAAAATATGCATGTTAAAGTAAATGTCACTAGGAAAAACACTAGGAAAAAAAGCCATACTGTCTCTTATAACTCCAGTGAATGCTAAGACCTTCTTGTCACTGTGGGACAGAGAAAAGCACAGTGGAAAAATATAAACACAACATAATGGCATTTATGCTAATAGGTACCTAAACCACTCAGAGAAAAGTAAAAGGAATTTAACTTGTAAGGGAGCCATGTTTATCAAATCATATGTCTCTCCACTAATACACCTTTTCTGATTTTGTACAAATTCCTCCTTATTTCTATGTGTATTTCCCACTGAACTAGGACTTTTTGATATAGAAAAGTTTTGAAAAGTTTTGCCTTTGTAGCATCTTCCATGAAATATCTTTTTCTTCCATCTTTCCTTGGGTTATAAACCACACATAATTTGGAATCCAAATAAACAATGAATTAAGGGGGCATTTGCTTGGCCAAGTACAAAGTTTTTAATGGAATTAGATAAAATTCTAAGTGAGACATTCCATCAGTTCCTTTCACATGGCTGTGAAAAGATATCTGAACAGAAGCAACTTACTGAAGAAATGAGTGTATTGTGGCTTACACTTATAGAAGGCAGTGTTCTTCAGGGTGAGAAGGGCTGTCAGGAGGAAAAGCTGGTGTAACACTGAGACCAAGGCAGGAAACCGAGGGAAGAATAATACTGGGGCCAGGAAATAACAATATAAGTCCTGGCCCCAGTGACAATCATCCTTCAACATGGCTCTACCTCCTAGAAGTTTCCCAACCTTCCTAAACAGTGCTACCAACTGGGGATCAGGTATTAAAACACAGAAGCCTATAGAGGGAATTGACACTCAAACCGCCATATTCTGCCCCTGACCCCCACAGGCTCCTGACCATCACATGATGCAACACGCATTCCATCAAAACTACAAAATCCCTCACAGTCTTTAATAGTTCAGACACTGCTCAAAAGTCCAAAGTCTCATCTGAGACGGTCATCAGTCATTTAACTGGGACCTTTTATACAATCAAAAACCAAATTACATACTTCCAAAATATAATGGCACAGAGTCAACATTCCCATTCCAAAAAGGAAGAACAGGAGGATATCAAGGAAAGACTAAACTAAAGAAAGACTGAAACCCTGAAACCTAGCGAGCCAAACATCAAATGCTGTCGTTATATATCTGGTGTCTATAACGTGAGATGGAATTGCCTGGTCTCCAAAAGCTTGAATAGTTCTGCCCATCTAGCTCTGTTATCTTTAGCACCCACAGCCTTCCTCTTGGGCTGGATTCACTCTGAACCTGCAGCTTTCCTTGGTATACATCCCATGGTCCTGGCATCTGCAGCATCCTGGGGTTTCTATTGCAACTTAATGTTCACCTTCACAGCTTCACATTATGGCCTCTGAGGGTCTCCTTACATGACACTCAACCCTGACTCACATTGCTTAACCTCACTGACTCTCTGGATTCATGGTGTAATACCATGACTGCCTCAATCTTGCATTTTTCATGCTTATAGAATAATGCTGACAAGTTCTATTGTAGATGAGATGGCATCTGGACACTCTTTTCTGGCCTTCTCCAGTGTAAAGAATTTGCATTATTACTATGTAGAGCCCTCAGTGATTGGGCTCTTACATTCAACACATCTTTACTATTAGTGTAGGAATGTAGATTTCTGTTAAATGCTGTTAATCTCTTTAACAATTATAGTCACATGGGCTACATTCTCTTCAACTGCGAATTCAAACCCAGTTCCTAATAGAGTCCTTATTTTCCTTTGAAACCACATGAGCTGAGTTTCCACAGTCCACATTTCTCTCAGCCTTATGGTTTTCTAAACTCCCACCCCAGATTGCCCTATTAAGCCCTGCTTACAATACTGTAGAGCTTCATTAGACTAGTGCTCCAAACTCTTACACATTTTACTCACAAAACAGTTCCAAAAGCTTATGAACAACATGGTCAGGTTCATTACAGCTAAGGCCTAATTTCTGGATACCAATTTTCTGTATCAGTTACTTTCTCATTACTGTGAACAAATACCTAACCAGAAGCAAGTTTTAGAAGTAAAGAGATAATTCTACCTTATAGTTCAAGGGAGTCATGTTCATTGTGTCAGTGAAAGCATTACAGGAACAGGAAGCTGGCATCACATTGCTGCACACTATTCCATCCTTGGTGACACATTTCTGCCTGCAAGGCTCCCTAATATCAACACCAACCTGTGATCAGGCATTTAAATACAGGAGCCAGTTGAGGGCATTTTATATTTAAACCACTACAGAAATCAAACACAATACATACTAACTTTGATTGTTTTGAAGATTTAAATAATACCTTTTATAATCATTTAGCCATATTGATTCCCTAGGAATAGCTTTGCATGTCTCACTGAGAGTTGGGTGTAAATCCTTAGTTATTTTTCTCTAATACAATGAAAATATTAACAGAATTTCTTTGAACAGTAATTTTCTGTTGCTGTAGGTGGTGGACATAATCAATGAATGGCTTTCTCCTCCTTTGACCTTTTTCTTTTCTTTTTCACTAGTGAAAGCAGAAATCAGGAATGTTCTCTCCCCCACAATATTCAGCTATTCCACCATCATAAAATTCCTCCTCTATAGCAAGTCATTAAAAAAAAACAGCAGGCAGAGACTTAGCATCCGTTTATAATTGCTTTCAGCTTAGTTGCTTACCCCCTAGGAAATACTCTTTGTTGTTTTGATTTTAATTTTTGATTTCTCAACCTGGCCTAAGTGCTCAGAGGTGAGCATAAGCAATCTGGCTATATGCATTGTATGCTGTTTGAAGCCACCTGTTCATATATGATAAAAGATAACTGTTTGGGAATCACTTCTATCACTGGTGAAAGGCAGGATGCCATTACATGTCCCTAATCATCTCTTCTCCTTGCTTTTTCCATCAGTTCCTGCTTTCAGTACATGATCCAATTAATGTCAGGGACAGAATTTGATAGCTTGCCAGTGAAAGTGTGCTGCTACCACTTGATTCTCCTTTTTATTTTTGCTTCTATCTGAAGAAGCGGGAGAGTGTGTTTTCAATCATAGGGCAAAGAATATGACAGAGTATTTGTCATGTCTTTTGTTTGGAAAAATAAAGCTTGGGAAATAATAAAGCTTGACAGAGAAAGGTAATTTATTTTTTTAAGGCAAATATTGATTCAGAGCTTTATTATCTTTCTTTCTTTCTTTTCTTTTCTTTTCTTTTCTTTTTTTTTGGTTTTTCAAGATAGGGTGTCACTCTAGCCCAGGCTGACCAGGAATTCACAATGTAGTCTTGGGGAGGCCTCTAACTCTCTGTGATCCTCCTACCTCTGCCTCTTGAGTGCTGGGATTAAAGGTGTGTGCCACCACACCCAGCCTTTATTTATTATCTTTTTTTTTTTTTGGTTTTGCAAGGTAGGGCTTCACTCTGGTCTAGGCTGACCTGGAATTAACTATGTAGTCTCAGGGTGGCCTCGAACTCTCGGCGATCCTCCTACCTCTGCCTCCCGAGTGCTGGGATTAAAGGAGTGTGCCACCATGCCCAGCTTTTTATTATCATTTTTAAACATATTTAATTGTTAATCAACTTAATAGTAGACATATTCCAAGTACATCTTGGTTTTCAGCAAAATAATATTGTACTAAATTTTAAGGAGTTTAAAGTTTGTTTGACTGTGTGAAGAGGGTGGTTATGGGTCAATAAACATACCAGGATCTCTTGCCCTGAAAATAAACTCCAGACATTTGCATGGGTGCTGGGGAACTGAACCTAGGCCAGTAGGCTTAGCAAGCAAGTAACTTTCACCACTGAGCAATCTCCTCAGGCCTGTAGTAAGGTATAAAGGCAAGTAAAGCCCATTTCCTTATTTCAAAGTTCTCCTTGATCATAAATCAAGACAGAATTCTATAAATTGCACAGAAAGTAGGAAGTCATGCATTCTATTAAGGGTCAATAGAGAACTTTAGGTTAGTGAGGGTGAGATTAATCTTGGTTGTAGAGATGTGTTCAGGTGGAGGGAAACATGTAGATAGAAAGAAATGTATGAGTGGAGAATAAGTATACTGCTGGAGGAATGAGGCAATGAAGGTAGAAAACACAGGTTGAGCAAACGTCAAATGACATGTTCATGTAGGGAAAGTATTGTTTTATTGAACATAAGGCTAACAAGGAATGGAAGATATTACTATGAATTTGCTATGATCAGGGGTGATAATTCTGAAACTTGTTAAAGAATTAGCACCTGGCATTTCTGGCAATGGAGGGCCACTAAAGGCTTCTGAAATACTATCTGAAATGTCCTGGTTTAAAAGGACAATGAATGTAAATTAAAAGAGACACAGTAATAGATGTTTGGGCCTATAAAGCCCAAAAGGGTGATGATTCATCAACAGAAGACAAACAAAGATTTTATAAACATATTGATCACCTACTATGTGCTAGATGTTAGTGATAAGAAATGTGTTTAGTGGGCTGGAGAGATGGCTTAGGGGTTAAGGCGCCTGCCTCCTAAGCCTAAGAACACCGGTTCCAATCTCCAGTGGTTCCAATCTCCAGGTCCCATGTTTAGCCAGATGCAAAGTGATGCAACGGCACAATGCCGCACTTGACCACAAGGGGGCACACACATCTGGATTTCGTTCATAGCAGCTGAGACACTGCTGGCTCGCCCATCTCTGTCTTCCTCTCTCTCTCTCTTTCTGTGTGTGTGTCTCTCTCCAAAAAAATAATAAAAAAAATTAAAAAGTTTTTTTTTTAAAAAAAAAAAAAAAGAAAAATGTTTAGCAAAGTTAAACCTTAACACACTCACCGTTTAGTGGAGGAAGCTAGACATGTAAGCATGATCCTCAGAGGACAATTTAGAGATTTATCTGGGGTTCTGAGAAAATACACAGAGCCATTCATTCATATGGAACATTTAGGAAACTGAGTAATAGAAGAGATGATATTTGAATGCTCTAGGCCAAATAGGCTATCTTGTGTATAAAATGATGGAAGAAGGAAATGGGGAATAAGGCCCTCTAGGGTTTAGAGGGAAGGCTTTAAGGGAGGAGATAGTAGATCTATAAGAAGAGGGGTTGAATTCTCTAAGTAGGGTCAAGGAAAGGGAGATAGAGGGGAGGAAGAGATGGAAGGAGGGTTAATAAAAACTAAAGATGTAATGAACAAGCCATAAGGAGACACACATACACACAGGTATATGTATCTGTATATATATAATGTGTGTGTGTGTGTGTGTGTGTGTGTGTGTGTGTGTGTATAAAATAAAATGCTTGGGCAGAAATACCCCATGGGTTTAGATATGCTATGTCCAGAAGCATAGGTTTTTATGGAAAAATTTTAGTTCCAGTGATAGGATAACTCTCAATGAGTTACTGGTCAGGAGGGCCCCAAAACAATGCAGCCTATTGCCAAGGATCTTGGCTTACTACCAGAACTTGATGGTAGAACTTTATTGATGAAGATACACCATGGATCAGCTGCAAGACACAGAAATCAATCTACAAATTAGCTGGAAGCCTTTTCTCTGATGACTAGTAGTCATAATCCTGGAAAGTGCTATGTAGCCTTCTGGGGATAAAAGTCATCCCAGGTCTTAACCAGCAATCAACCCTGAAAGCTACATAACTGACCATCCAAGCAAGATGTGCTCACTAGTACAATAGTGGCATGTCTGTTATGGGGGTTACCAACCAGCTGATCTCTGATTTGATTTGAGATCTACTCTATAGAAGGAAAGTCATGTCTGATACTGAAAACCCAATCAAAAACATATGCCTGGGGATGTAGAGATTGCTCAGTGGTTAAGGCACTTGTCTACAAAGCCTAATGACTCAGATTTAATTTCCTAGTTCCCATGTAAAGCCAGATGCACAAAGTGGTGCATGCATCTGGAATTTGCCTGCAGTTGCTAGAGGTCCTGGTGCACACACACACACACACACACACACACACACACTCTCTCTCTCTCTCTCTCTCTCTCTCTGCTTGCAAATAAATCAATAAAATTATTAAAAAAAAAAACCTATGACTGAGAAGGTCATAAGACATTGGGGTTAAGATACTGCTGTTGTTTGGATACATAGATATATTATTCCTAGTAAATTGCCAGCAAAATATTTATGTTTATGTCAGTGTACTAGTGTTGGTCTCATTTTTGGTTAGAAATGTTTCTCTTTTCAGAATGATTGTGATTGAGTCTCAAAACTCATCAAAAGTGCTGAGAAGAGGTGATAGTTGAATGTCCAGCATTGACTGAGATAGCTCTATCTCACTCTTCAACGGCTCAAGGACTATAGTGGGAAATGTGGCAGAAAGAATGTAAGGGACAAAGGTTGGTTTGGAGTGCTTTAGAACACTATCTTCCAGACAGAGAAAGTGGTCATTGTATTCATGACCTCATAGAGCCTGTTGTTATCTGCAAACTACCTGTCCATGAAGAGTACTTCATGGGTAATGGATGAGGAGAAAAAAAAGTCATCACAATAGACAAGGGAGTAGTAGGAAAGAAGAGAGGCTTCAGCTCAGGGGACAAAAGAGGGTGTTGGGGGGGATTATGTAAATTTGATTCATTTGCAGTGGCTGGAGGCCCTGGTGCACCCATTCACTACTCTCTCTTTATCTGCCTCTTTTTCTCTTTCTCTCTCTCTAAAATAAGAAATAAAATATATTTTTAAAAAAATTAAGATGTAAAGAAAAATAAAGCAGCCCCTCTCACATATATATGGTGGTATGTATTTAAAAATACTCTAAATTATGGGCTGGCAAGATAGTTTAGTGGTTAGGGCACTTGCCTGCAAAGCCAAAGGATCCAGGTTCAATTCCTCAGTACCTGCATAAAGAGATATGCACCAGGTAGCACATGCATCTGGAGTTTGTTTGCAGTGGCTGGAGATCTTGGCACAACCATTCCCTTTCTATCTGCCTCTTTCTTGCTTTCTCTTGCTCTCTCAAATATTTTTTTAAAACCTCTAAATTCTAAAGACTTAGGATGAAAAAGAAGAATATAAAATATCAAAATTTTTTCATGTGATCATGTGTCAAAATCTTGTTATATATTATATTAAATGTATTATTAAAAATTATCTATAAAAAGAAAGACCTGCCAGAATGGTCAAAGTGAAAAGTTAAGTTTAGGGAATCTTCCTGAAACATAAGAGTGAAACCTGATCTTGTTTATCAAGATAGGGTAGGAAACAGTAAATTTGGAATGAAAGAAAGGTGCTTGCTGCACTCAAGAATATGAAAGTGGAAATGACATAAAACATACAAACAGCACATAAATGACATAAAACATACTATCCCGCAGGTAGCTAGATATGTGTGTTGGACTCAGAAAAAAGAGGAAATGTGAAGAAGGTGATTTAAGGATCAGTATCATGCAAGTGGTAGAGTTATGGCAAAGTATGGAATCAAATAAAACACATAAGTGGAGCAAAAGCAAGAACAGGGAACCTTAGGCAAATCAGAGGTCACAGGATGACATGGGGTAGTTAAGGAGAAGAAGAGGTGTATTGAAGGCTAAAGAGGAGAGTTTGAGATGTTAGAAGCAAAGGATTGGTATTTAGTCATAGGCTACTCTAGAAAAATCACTTTGCTAGAGGATATCAGATTTTTAATGGGAGTTTCAATTAAGCAGAGAATCTTTTCAAGGATGTTAAAAAAATACAGTTATCCTTTATATCCATGGAGGATTGGTTCCAGGACCCCATGGATAATAAAATATATAGATGTTCAAAGTCCCTTACATAAAATGGTATGATATTTGTATATAACTTATACATATCCTCCAGTATACTTTATATCATATCTAGACTATTTATAGCATGTATTATGTCAATAGCTATATACTTCAATTTTTATAGAATAAACATACAGAAAAAAGTGTGTATTTATTCAATACAGATGTGATCATTATGAAACATGTTTCATTTGTGTTGAGTTGAATACATGAATATGTAAAACCAGCTGTATACAATGATGTTTCAAGAATTTGTTGATGAAGGAATAATAAATACAAGTAATCAAGTAGATAGATTTTAAAAGAGAAATTTTAAGTGAGGTCATTTGAATATATTCTTAGGATTGTCATAAGAGGTGAGTAGAAAGGGAAAGACTGAGTATCCAGTAGAGAGAAAGAGATGCAATGGTAGTGTTGGGCCTGGAGGACATTAATCCTTCATAGAAAATGCTGGTCTTGCTGAACATGGTGGTGCACAGTGTACTCAGGAGGCAGAGATAGGAGGATCACCATGAGTTTGAGGCCACCCTGATAATATAGAGTGAATTCCAGGTCAGCCCGAGCTGGAGTGAAACCCTACGTCATAAAACAAAACAAAACAAAAAAAAATGCTGGTCTTACTTTCTTTCCTAAGACAAAGGCAATGGTTTTAAACATTAGTATGTCATCTCAGCCAAACCAGCAGCCTGGCTGAGATAATTAGATATTGAAGATAGTCTCTGGAGTTGAACAGGTAAGCTTCAATCTGTGATCTGGTCCTCATTTAGTCCCTGTGTGATTTTGAACAAATGAGTCAGCTTTTCTAAGTTTTCCCATAAAACTGAGCATACTAAAATGAGATAATATGTACAATTCTATATCAACAGAACTACCATTTTATAATTATCCTTTCCTTATTTTAGAATTTATGAACTATACGGAAACCTTGAAAAGTAGTCAGAAATCAGGAGTTAATGTGACCGAAAACATAAGAATCACAAGAACTTAGCAATGGAAGTCTTCAATGGTTCATGGATTCAACAGATATTTTTCATTTGGTTTAGAAAAGATGTTTATATAGTTTGGATATGATAATTCCCCAGATGTCCTATGCATTAAAGGATTGTCCTCTGAATGGCATTAGTAGAACACAGTGGAAATTTTAAGAGGTAGGACCTGGTGGAAGGAAGTTAGACCATTGCAGACACACCCTGTAAATAGGTATTAGAAACTTGGCTTCTTCCTTCCTCTCTTCTCTACCAACCGCCCCACCATGAAGTGAGTAGCTTTGCTCCACCATGTCCTCAAGGCATATTATACTGGGCTGCCATAGGTTCATTGGGAGTGGCTATCAACTGAAACCTCTGAAACTGGGTGCCAAAATAATCTTTCCTCCCTATAAATTGTTTATACCACTTTATTTTATTATAACATTTAAAAGTTAAAAGAGATGCTATCATAAGCAAGATTTTTTTACCGTCAGTCAAAAAGAATGAACGCATTAAGAAGTATTAGTGTCATAAATGAAAAAAAATTCTACAAAGCTTATAGAAGAGTTTATATATTGTAAAGTAAGGATTAATAAAAGAAAAAGTGCACTAGATTTTTGCACATACCTTGAAGAGGTAACAGAGTTATAAAAAAAAAAAAAAAAAAAAAGGAGGGACAGTTTGGGAAAAAGAATACCACAACAAATTGCTCAATTCTGATTAACTTTTCTCAGCCTTGTGATAAACTTTATGAAATTCCTTAGTAGGTGAAAGTAGTTAGTATTTTAATAACCTGAAAACAGTATCATTGCTTCTCCAACAATTTAGTAAAATATCCCAAAGTAGGAACATGCTCATCAAATGAATATTAGTCATTTCCATTTGAAATAATGCTGTTGACCATATAAGGATGGAAAAAAAAACATACTAAACATACATACATATTGTAAACATACATACATACATATTGTAAAATTGCCCCATATAGAGAAATCAGTTTACCCATTTCTCCCAATAGTACCTAATCTTCTGAGTGATAGAACAAATGTTTCACTAGTGATAAGAGAAAAAAGGTAAAGTAGAGGAACACAAGCTTGTGTGCTCAGGGTGAGCCCTTGCACCTTGAGTCACCCATGTGCCACATTTAACATATTGTCTGACATGTTACCTCCATCTCTCAGCATGTCAACATGCTGCTGCATCCATTGCTGTCAGCTCTACTTCTTTGTTCATTCTTTTTCAGTCTTAGTCTCAAGAAACTTTCCAGAGAGAACTTTGGAAACACTAAACATGTCACATTGTTACTCATTATAATCTCCTGGTTTCCCTCAACTCTTGGATTTATATTCCAATTTCTTATTTTGGCCTAAAAAGTCCCTACTGTCAGCTTTTCAAGATACAGACGTCCCTCTATCTTGCCTCTGCAGCTCATTGAGCATGCTTTGCTATACATAGACTCTCTGTCTTATCTAGTGGTTCTGCCTCTATATAATTGACCAAATGTGGGTCTAAAATGCAGTTAAGGTTAGAATGGTTGCATGAATGTTACTGAACTTGTACAGATTTTTGTCTTGTCAACACTCCCTAAACAATATTTTATAACAATTATTTAAACAAGATGCACATTTAGTTTGTTGATATAAGGGCTCTGGATATGGTTTCAAATATACAAAAAGGATGTGTATAGATTAGATACAAGTGCACAAATTTCACATAAGGGACTTGAGCATTTGGAGATCAGTTACCTATAGGGGTTCTGGAACCATCACCATGTACACAGAGGGTTGCTAACTCTGAGGCTATATTATTTGTTGATTGCCTTCTATTACCACTAACATTTACTACCCACAGAGGGTAAACTTTGTAATAGGTGTTCAGTACTTAGCTTCTGAAAGAATAACATACCTTTGTCTATGAGAAACCCCTTCCCACCACCACCATGCATTAAAATACTTAATGATATACAGCAATGTCTGACTACTCAGGACAGACAAGTAACTGATCAGAAGGGATTTTGTCCTGTTTTTCATCTGAGAAAAAAGGAATACTCATCTTGTCATTGAGGAAGTTTTGCATTCCTCCCTCCTGGCTCATAATATATCCTGGTGTGCTATCACATAATTATGGCCATGGATATGGATGACAGGCACACAGCCAGATTGCAAACTCCTTTATGAAAAGAGTGGTCTTCAGATTACATCTGCCATTTACTTGTAAATAGCTACTCAAAATAATCTCATAATAACTATTTGTGGAAATCATAAGCTGATTAAGTATGTACTATAAATTATCACTAGGCTACATGAAATTTTGTGAGTAAATGCACATTGTAAAAGTAGTGCTTCAATAACCATTAGGTTTTATCGTATGATAATTCATTAGAAGTGGATTGCATTGTTTTCCACCTTGGATAGTTTCAAATTCAAATCCTCCTGTGTTATCAAACGTATGTTTGGGAAGATGACCTACATAGAAATAATTTTCCAATTGTTTCCATTTACCCCTGATTTGACAATCAAAAGGTAGAAAACTTTGCCATTGGTAAATCTATACAAGAAATGAAATCTCCTATCCAACGCATACTAACATGGTCTGCTTTAGCCTCTTATACCAAAATTTAGAGGCTAAGTTCCATTTTGTCAACAAATATGTACTGCCTTGCAAAACAGTTAATGATATCATTCACAATTAAAGCTATGCTTTAGAGTAAAATGGGTAATTAAAAAAATTATTATTATTTTATTTATTTTTGGAGAGAGACACAAAGAGAGACAGACAGAGAGGGAGAGGGAGACAGAGATGGGCGCGCAAGCAATCTCTCAGCTGCTGTGAACGAAATCCAGATGTGTGCGCCCCCTTGTGGTCAAGTGCAGCATTGCACCCTTGCATCACTTTGCATCTGGCTAAATGTGGGACCTGGAGATTGGAACCAGGTTCTTAGGCTTAGCAGGCAGGCTCCTTAACCGCTAAGCCATCTCTCCAGCCCTAAAATGGGTAATTTTATTACCACGATTAATATTGAGAATATGTATCAGTAGACTGAAACTGAAAATTTCTATGCTAACTCCCTCTAGAGAAAGGATTAATAATATCAATTTGTTATCCTGCAAATATGCAAAGCCAGGGTGAAAAACAGCCACAGAAAAGCACCTAGAAATCTCCATGGCATCCTATATTAATGTCTGGGTTCTGCCATTAATGTTTTCTTTGCAGGAAGGCAAAAACACAATAAGTTCATCTCATATGCATAGCTAACCAACAGCAGAACAGCAGAGTCATTATCTAAATGTATATTACGTAGACTGGCCAGAAGGCTCTCAAATGACTGTAAGGATTGTGAATTCTCACTCGGTTAAAATGCTAGAGTAAATGAAGGCTCAGAAGGTGGTTATGTGACCACTCCAGGGTATGTTTGTGATACTCAAGAAGAAATAGGGTGGATTCTTGAGTTATAGATAGAAAAGCAGCCCAAAGAAAAGCTAATGAAACTTAATACCTTGATAACATGTTAGTTTCATGCTAGAGATATTTTCACAGTTTTGTGGTTAAAAGAGAAAAGCTTTTATAAAAATCTTATCCCTTCTGTACTGCCAAATATGTATTGTTAGTTTCAGTAGGCCTCATGATTTTGATGTCAGAAGTTCAGATAAATTTATCATTATAATCAGAAATATCCTACTTTAAGGAACAATTCACATTATGGAACTTTACCACACACATTATTGTAGTAACTTTGAATTACTCTCTAATTACTCAAGACAGTTTATAGTACATTTAACACAGATATATAAGTGCAAAATACAATTTTCACCTCAAAAGAAATAAGAGCCCCAAACAAGTGACTATGGTCTGGGAACACAGACTTAAGTTGCCCCAAGTGCTATGTTTCACTGTGAAAGCAGTAACATGAATTTTTATAATCACAGAATAAAAGAAGGTCATAAGTCAAGGTTACAGATGTTTTTGTGACCTTTTTTTTTTTTTTTTTTTGTTGTTGTTTTTGTTGGAAGCTAGTGGTTTTTTTAAGAATATATTTTAAATATATTAGTTAAAAGAATGTTAGGGTTCACACAGCTAAGCAAGAAATGTCTCTTAAGGAAACTAAAGATAGCCCTCAGATATATCAGAGTCTGGATCTATGGCATTCCAACCGTCTGAAATCATAATGTTCTAATCAGTCCATCAGCCTTATAGAATCTTTCACACCAGTGGTTTTAGAACTTTACCACTAGTGACCAAGTTTCACATTTTGTGCATGTAGAATATAACTGCTAAGTCTCATAGCAATAGGAAGGGTCGTTTATAAAATCTGATAAATATGAGGCAAAGTAGAAAAGCCATCTTCAGGAAAAATAAATATTTGTTAAAGTCATTAAGGAAAGGGACCTTGGATTATGTCACTATTACTAGCCAGCATGATCTGGGTCTAATGATATTTTTCTCTCTTTCTGTATTCTTCACTGATATAATATTTATATGGATATATTGTAGAAATGTTGTGTCTAAGTTTAAAATAATCAAGAATGTAGCATGACCTAAAGAGGTAAAGGTAGCAGGTAAGGAAAAACAAATTTGAACCAACCAAAATAATCTATAAATCATATATATATATATATATATATATATATATATATATATATATATGTAAACAACCATCTGCTTTTTTGCTCTTTCACTATGTCTAAAGTCATTTACAGTCCATGAAATATTTTATTTGAGTATTTAATATTTTCTTAATTTTAGTATTTCATTTTGACCAGTTTTATCTTATAGCCATAACCTCATGTAGAGTGTCTAGTTCTAATTTTAGGAAAGATTGATTTTTAAAATTTTTCTTTTCTTTTTATTAGTTATGTAGATAGTGTGTATACAGTCATGCTGGTACCATCTATGCCCTGACTATTTTTTTATTGACAACTTCTATATTTGCAGATAATAAACCATGATATTTCCCTCCCCTCCTCCCATTCCCCTTCAGAACTCCACTCTCCATCATACTCCTTCTCTATCTCCATTAGTCTCTCTTTTAATTTGATGTCATCATCTTTTTCTCCTATTATGAGGGTCTTGTGAAGGTATTGCTAGGCACTGCAAAGTCATGGATATCGAGGCCAATTTCTGTCTGGACAGTTGCATTGTAAGGAGTCATACCCTTCCTTTGTCCCTTCCATTCTTTCCACCCACTCTTCCGCAATGGACCCTGAACCTTGAAGGGTGAGATAGTTCAGTGCTGGACACCCCTCCATCTCTTCTTCTCAGTACTATGTTGCCTTTTGGGTCATCTTTATCTGAAAAGAGAAGCTTCTCTAACCAGAATTGAGAGTACCATTAACATGTGAATATGAACATTAAGTGTGGTGCTTTCAGGCCAGTTTGGTAGGAATAATATATCCATTTAGCCAGACAAGAGCAGGCTTTATACCCCTAAGGCTCATGACCACCTATGCCATAGACTTTTGATTGTTTTTTTTTTTCAGTATCAGGCATGTATTCCCTCCCATAGAGAGGGCCTTTAGTCCAATTAGGGAGCAGTTGGTTTCCCTAAGTACAGACATGCTACAGTTGCACCCGTTTGGTCATTTGGCCTGCATGACCAAACTTGAGGTTTCCAGTGTCCACTGTTTTCACTGCTGATGATTTCTGTCTCCCATATGGTTGCAGGCAGTGCAGCTTTTTCGAGCTTTCAGTTGGCTGGTCTTTTGGAAGATTTAAAATGTGTCTCTACCAATCTAAGAACTTGATATTTTTAAATCCAAACTATATTGACTAATGAAAATTCTTTTATGAAAATGGTGAAATATCTGAATCTTTTAAAATATGAAGTTTTGGTTTAAATTAAGTAGGAGATATAAATAGGCAAATAGTCATAACACAAGCAAAATAAGAACAGAATTATTTCTGTCATTTAGGAAAAGAAGCCAAAGTAACTATCAAGTATTTAGACAAGTTTTAAGATACCTAAATATGTTCTTTTATATTTTAATTTTATAGTATATTTAAGAAATATGTCACAAAATATTGAGAGTTAGAAATGCTGCTGAGGGGATTTGAGTTAATTAACTTGTGGTTTTCAGTTGCTCATGGAAGTGAAGGTCCATCCACATGTACTTGTCTTCAGAAGGCCCACATTTGAGGTGAGAAATAAAAATTCAAGAGTTTCTCCCCTAAAATTTTGTTGGTGGTTGGAAGTACCTGATGGGGTGAATCCTGTTGAGGCTGAAGGGAGTCCACTGTGTTATAGCTTTACCAGTTGATGGCATCACCTGGTTTTAGCTCTTCTTCAGTTATGTTTGTCTCTTCCAGAAATTCTGCATGGAAAGACTAAGAAACCAATTTTTAATCTTCACTTATTACTTTTAAAAATCTCTTATAAAATTTTCCTTTCATAGAGGTGGCTCATAAAATTATTTCTGCATTTTTACAAAATGCACAGAAACTATTGTATATGTAGATAATTGGTGTTTATCAAATTAGGAAGCTGAAAAGTTTAGTCAATGTTGACAATTCACCTTTTTTTTTTTTTTTTTTTTTGGTTTTTCAAGGTATGGTTTTGCTCTAGCCCAGATTGACCTGGAATTTGCTGGGTAATCTTCTCAGGGTGCCCTCAAATGGCTCTACAATTCACTTTTTATGGTATCATTTGTTTATTTAACCACCAGTCCAGAGGACTGAAAAGGATAGGTGCAATAAAATATTTGTACTATAAACTACATTATATAAAAGATTTAAATATTTCCCCAGTAAAATGAGTTCCACAATTACTCTGTAATCTTCTCTGTATGCTTCAAGTAATAATAATTCTTCTAATAGAAAGGCAATGTCACGGGATGTGACTTTCTGACAATAGACTACTACAGTCATGTTGGAGGCATTTGTATAAAATCTAATTGTCATGCTTTATTTTATTTTATTTTTTTGCTTTTGTGTATGTGCATATGTGGTGTGTGTGTGGTGTGTGTGGGTGTGGTGTGTACTGTCTATGTACCCTTGTGGCTCCCTATATTTGGTAAAAGGAACAGAACATTGGGTGTCCTGCTTCATCTCTCTTCAGCCCATTTTTTCTTTGAGCCAGAGATAGTGGACTTGACTGCTTTTCAGGAGCCCTGGCCATTCCCTGGTCTTTACTCCCTTTGTAGAACTTGAGTGACAGGCATGCAAAGCCACCTCAAGCTATTTACACAGGTTCTGGAGATTTAATCCAGGCACTCGTGCTTGCACAGGAAAAATACTTAACTGCTGAGCTATCTCTCCAGCCCAGTTGTCAGATTTTAAATGGCTCATTTGGTAAAGGGATAAAACACAAAATTCTTTTTCCCAAAGCCATCCCAATGGCTGTAGAACTTTCTGGTAGAAGTGGAGACTCCCATCCAGGTGGGTGCAACTCCCTCTGGTTGTGGCTTGATGGCACCCCACATAAGAGAACTAAGTCCCAGGCCTATGACTTCTGAGGGCTCTGCCACCAGGCCTGGCTGTGGCCCACAGTATAGCCTGAGCTATAGGGCTTGAATCACAGAAGTGTCAGCATTTGGGACACACAGCTATAGTATCTGGCCCTTCCAAGCAGTCATCACCTTGGTGGGAGAAGGTGGTGCACATTTTCTTGTCTTACATGGAGTGGACCAGGTGGTAGTCACCACAAGATGTGTGGAGCATTGTTCTCTGGGATGGAAAGAAACCCTGCCTCTAATCCTGGAGATGTAGAGCACCAGGCAGAGACAGTCTATTGTAGCCCTACAGTGTGCAGGGTCTTGGGGTTGGGCACAGACTACAATGACAGCAGGCAATGCCTAGGAGCCAGTTCATCTGTCTCCCAACATTGGGCTTCTGATTGAGAAGCCTTGAGTTGTCACCTTTGGTGATTGGTGTTCCCTGGGCAGCAGGCTGCTACCTGGTAGGAGAACCTTGCCTTCTAGTAGCAATACGTCTCTCCAAAGTAGAGGAAGCTGTGGCAAGTCTGTGGACATGCTTATGCACTGTGGCCAGTTAGAAAGTCTCCCTTCCTACGTCATGTGCTACTTAGCTCAGTGTATTTAGTTTTCACCTAAAAATTTTTAAAAGTATTTTATTTATTTGCAAGCAGGAGAGAGAAGAGATGAGAAGAGAAGAGAAGGAAAGAAAAGAGGAGAGATTGGGCACTCTAGAAACCCCAGCCTCTGCAAAATGTTATAATTCAATGAAAAAAGGAAATTTATTTCAAATGAACTCCAGATACATGTGCCAGTTTGTGTATCAGCTTTATGTGGGTACAATGGAATTGAACCTGGGTACTTAGGCTGCACAGGCAAGTGCTTTAATCACTGAGCCATCTTTTCAGCCCTCACTTAAAGAATTTTAATAACTAATTAAGCCAATAACCTTATGCACATTATCTTTAAATTTTACCTTTACAAATCTTTTGTTTTTGTTTTTGATTTTATATTTCAAGGTAGGGTCTCACTCTGGCCCAGGCTGACCTCAAACTCATGGCAATCCTCCTACCTCTGCCTCCAAAGTGCTGGGAATAAAGGCAGGCACCACCACATCTGGTATACCTTTACAAATCTTTTTGCAATTTTATACTTTTGTTCACAGTTTTAATTTTTTTATGTTTGAAAAATTATTTTAGAACAAATTCCTATTTCATCATACAAAGTCCATTCTCATCTAAAAGCATTTCCATTTCTTTAAACTCTGTTTTGTACCAAAACATATCTTTATGTCTATATATTTTTATGTTTTTCTCATACTTGATGGTTTCTGTCTTACTTTTTTTTTTTTTTTTTACAAAATTTCTGAATTTTGAAAAAAATCATTATTTTAACAGAGTAAAATAAGTGTTTTAAGTAAAACACAGGGCACAACATCTGAAACACAGAAAAGATAGACAACATATCTTAACTATTTAACAGTAATAAATATATGCCAAAAGTTAATGCTTGAACTAATGGGAATATTATTAAATATTAAAATATAGAAACATTTCATTTTTTCTAATTAACAAATTTAAATTAACTAATTTGCTTAACTCAAATGAATTGAAAGGAAATTAGACAAAGTGTACACGAGCACTTACCAATTTTAATCAACTTTAATCAAAAACCAATTTTAATAAAAATCTTTTTGGGAGAACTTTATCATGTAAATATATCACATAACATATATATATATATATATATATAACAGTAGCATATAGAAATATTATCCAGATAAAACAAGATGATATAGCATTCAAATTAAAATGTACTTGGAAGTGCAAGGAAAGTGACAGAGAAAATCAGAGGAAAACTCTGGACATGACCTTTATAGACAGCCTGTTTATTGAGGTACAACTTGGAGCAGCAGCCTTTCCATGGGATGAAGGCTGAAGCATGGAACCATGTTGGGATTCAAGCTTATAAGGAGGATTGAGACACGTTCAGTAGATAAGGAACTTGTAGCTATTTGTGTCCTTGCTCAGAATAGGCTTTTTTAGCAAGAATTGTCTATGGGAGAATGTCCCAGATGGTTTCTGATCCTTCCAGAACTTCTGAGCTAAGGGAAGTACATCAATCAGGGGAGTTATCAGCCATGTCTGGGAATGGATGCCTCTGATGTTTCTTGAAGGCTTTCTAGCTTAGTCATAGTTATTAGCTCTTTAATTCCCTCTGGCTTTCAGGGAAAGCTATTGATCCTTCAGAAAGACACAGCAAAAAATTATAAATTTTTGCTAATTTAAGAAATGTGAATTTAAATTTATGAAAGAATAAAATAATTCAGGTCAATTGTTCATCAAAATGAAATTTAAAAAATTAATGCTCTTGTCTTAAGTAAATGTCCTTGCTGCTTAGATTTTAAAATCTCTCTTTTGTATTTATTTACTTCAAAGTCAGTCTTATAATTAACTCTCCCATGTCTGTATTCTAGGTAGGATAGACTTGAGGCATCAACTTCAAGTAACTTTTTTTTTTTTTAATTTTATTTTTTATTTATTTTTGGAGAGAGACACAGAGAGAGAGACAGACAGACAGAGAGGGAGAAGGAGACAGAGTTGGGTGCTCCAGCAGTCTCTCAGCTGCTGTGAACGAAATCCAGATGTTTGTGCCCCCTTGTGGGCAAGTGCGGCATTGCGCCCTTGTGTCACTTTGCATCTGGCTAAACGTGGGACCTGGAGATTGGAACGGCTGGAGATTGGAACCAGTGTTCTTAGGCTTAGCAGGCAGGCGCCTTAACCGCTAAGCCATCTCTCCAGCCCTCAAGTAACTTTTTAAAAGACAAAATAGAAAAGTAAAACCAAATAGGCTGAGAGATAAAATGTCTCTATTATAAGACCACACACAAATAAATACACAAAAATATAAAATTATATCCACATGCTAACAGGTAGACCAACTCCCAAATTACACATAAATATTATGTAAAACTAGCAATTTTCATAAACACAGACTAAACAAGAACTAAATAAACACATAACATAATTGCACCAACTCAGTGCACTCAGAAGAAAAAAGGTGAAATTTGTTATGTCCGTAAGTTAAAATCTATTTTTTTTCAAGGGCTATTCATCAGAGAAGAAAATGCCTTTAAAATGTCTTAATACTTAGAAAAATTTTAGTAAATCATTAAATTTTTCCATTTGATTTGATATCTTTTAGCCTATCCACAGGGTCTTTGTATGAGTTAGTACATTCTGAAAAATCAAAGTTTTCACCATAGTTTTTGTTTAGAGAGCATAGAAAGAACCTCTTCTTCTTCTAGGCTCTATCTTAAAAGAATCCTCAACCATATTCTTCTTGGTACAGAATTTTGTTTTGCTTGGGGAATACTAGAGAAAAAACTAGTAAGAAAAGATGATATAGAAGGAAGAAGATGCAAGATCACAGAAAGATATAGCAGAATTGGGGGGGGGGTTGAAAAAGTTAGATTCCTCAGAATTTGTCTTTAGTTCTGACACTTCTATTAAAAAATAATTTGTTATTATTTGGCATTGCTCACTTTTTAAAATTTGATGCAATTTTATAACTATTAATTATTCTATCAATGAACAGTTTTATCATTTTATATGCCTTAAATGTCAATTAAAACAGGCTGTGCATTTGTGATCTTTAGTTCTATTGCCAAAGAGTTCTAATTAAGTGTTCAAAGAAATTAGGAATATCAAATGTTTCCCCACTTCTTCAAATACTTATAAGTCAAATTACCATAATGATCCAACATAAAACCATCTGGAGTACACTTCTTTTTCCAAACATATCATTTCTTGAACTTTTATTTCACATTTTAATGTCTATTAATTTTCTTCTTTCCTGAAAATTAGAAATTTTGATGCTAGGTGGTAAAATTTGTGTTTTAGAACAGATTAATGTACTGTTTGTAGAAAAAATTCCCATGCATTATACTCTAAGACTTGTTCCTCTCAGTGTGTGGGGTCTATCTCAGAGTGTTTACAGGAACATGAGGAAGCTCAAGACACTAAGTGATCATGTGACCACCCCTTATGTGTGTCTTCCTGTCTGAGCCAATAAGGTTCCCTCTGACCCACAAACAAAATAATTTTTCTTGGGTGTCCCTATGAGGCCATTTTACATCCTGGGGACATCCCTTTCATTACTGCTCCTACTTGGCTGAAAAGACAAGTGCTTATATCTTCAGTATTTCTATATCTGGCACTCCTGGAATTTTTAAACAAAAAAGAGGAAATATTGAAGGAGTAACAGAATAAAAAGGCAAAATGTTGGCAAAAGTTCTAACAATGGCAATGTTCTAATCCTAACAAATGCTCTAGTACAAATGCTTAGACAAATTCTCTGCAACTAAGAAAATGAGATTATTCAATAACCAGCTCAGATTAAACAATGAACTGTCAATCAAACAAAAAAGGAGATTCAATCACCAGAAAACAAAACAAACAATAACAACAACAAATAAACCTCCCCAAATAGATTTGTGGAGGCAACACAAGGGACCCACGGTTGTTCCTGTGCCAGTCTGGGTGACTACCTTGGGTTCCTGGGCTCTCCATTGAGAGAGAAAACTGTTGATGCAAAACAAAACTTTTACCTTGTACAGAATTAAATAGTTTATTGTGAGCCAAATATGAGTGATCATGACCCACAAACACAGATTAATTACCGGGAATGACATGTTTTACTATAGAAGTGGTTACATGAACTTTTGAGTTACAGAATAAGACAAAAGTCATAACTCAATGAATTTATCAAATACATTATAAATGTATTGGTCAAATATATTGGGATATCAGGCTGATAGCTTACTGTACAGTTTGTGAATGACCAAAGATCATGCTGGATCACTCTGAGGCAGGAAAAAAGCTGTTTATTGGGACCTGATCAGCCAGGCTGTCTCATGGGAGGAGAGAGAGAGAACAGCCAGGGTGACTCTGGATAGTTTGGGTTTTTGTAGAGTTTTTCCTTTTGGGAGGGGGATACAGAAGAAAAAGGACTTGGGAATGCAAGGGACAGCAGGGACCAAATGGAGAAGCTAGTTAGTCAGAGGGACAGAGATCAAATGGAGGAGGAGGAGGAGGTGCCATCAGGAGAAGAGCCAGGTTGTCTCTAAGATAAGATCGGCAGGGAACTTTGGCTGAGGGCATTGTTAAATGGGGGGGGGGGGAAGAATGGGGGTTAGGCAATATAAACATTTAAATTTGCATCAATCAGGTGGCTGTTGTTCTCTTCCTTAAAAAGTTGTAAAATACTTATAAGAAGTCTATATTGGCATTCATTTCGACTCCATCTTGGGACTCTTATCCTATCTAACATTCCAGCATTTTGTTAAGGATAAGGGGGCATGGTCAGGTCTGTCAGTGCTGCTTCCTGCTGTGAGGGGGCATGGTCAGGTATTTCAGGGGATGCTGGTGTTGGTGGCAGCTGGCCAGTCCTCTCTGAGCAGGCTACTGGGAGTTGAGTCTGAGGAGGCTAAAAGTTGGTATTGAGTGGAAGGTTAATAAAAGTTGGTTGTACAAGTGATGTGTGGATTTTGTACCTGGTTTTGCATGTATTTCTAAAGACAGTGGGCTACCAAGAGTAATAGAAATATTTCCATTCATGGCCTAAGTAATAGTAGTAGTCAAGGCCAAATAGTTCTAAAGATATACCACAGTCCTGAGGACAGTGGGGTGCCCTGGTAGATTCTGTTGGTCAGAGTTTGGAGTTTTTTCTCTCTAATTTTATATTACCCCATTGGTTTATATAACAACATTCCTTGTTTATGAAGAGATAGTTTCCTCCCTTCTCAGCTGTGATGAGGTCAAGGCTTTGACAGTTCTGGAGGACTACTGATGCCAGTGAGGTGAGTTGCTGCTTAGGCAGGTGAAGGGCCATAGCAGAATCAGTTTAAAAATCTTCCATATCATTTAAGACTGTTTTTGTTGTTTTTTTTTTTTTTTTTCTAAAAATATTTTATTATTTATTTATGTGTGTGTGTGTGTGTGTGTGTGAGAGAGAGAGAGAGAGAGAGAGAGAGAGAGAGAGAGAGAGAATGGGTGCGCCAGGGCCTCCAGCCACTGCAAACGAACTCCAGATGCATGCACCCCCTTGTGCATCTGGCTTACGTGGGTCCTGGAGTATCAAGCCTTGAACCGGGGTCCTTAGGCTTCATAGGCAAGCGTTTAACCACTAAGCCATCTCTCCAGCCCCATAGCAGAATCTTTAATGGTTGTACTCAGTTGTGTGGAAACTGTTGATGAAAGATTAGGCTGTGTCCCAGCCTTCCTGAATCCAGTCCTGTACCTGTTATAAAGAAGGCAAGACTTATTTTTATTATTACAGGTAAATGGACTGTGACAAGGTCTCCCTTTTGCGATGTACTTCCCATAGGTAAAGGATCAGTCTCTATTATTATCTGGTCATCTGAAACAATAGCATATCTTGTTGTTAGGGACCCCTATGGGGAGGTAGAAGAGCTTCCATCTATATACCAAATGTAGTTACAGTCATGGGGGGGGGAGTGAAATCCTGGGGTTGTGGTAGGTAAGTTCTAAAATCTCTAGACAGGAGTGTGTAAGTTGTTTAGGAGTGTGAGAGGGGTAGGTGGGTTGGGTTGGGTGGGGGTCAGGAGTTTGAAGTAGTGTTTGGCTTGTCTAGAAAGGTAACATGAAAAATTGGAGGATTGGATAAGGTTAGGATCCAAGTAGTCTCCATTTGAACCTGGGGTTTTCATTAGCATTTTAAACCTTTGTGGGTGATCCAGGGTACCCAGGTCGATGAAGTTGGATTGTCACAGAAACATCTGAGTGTGGGCTAACTGTAGAGAGGGGCTACAAGGTTAAGAGTGTAGTTAAATACACAATCCCCAAATTAACAGAATTATTACCAGAAATAACAGGCATGATCATCATGAAGATAGAGATTTACAAAGTGGTGTGGCTTATATCTGTTCTTATTACAATAAGCATATCTATCTAAAGTTTCAGTCTGGGCTGTGATGTTTAAATATTTTAAGATAGACCTTAGTTTTTGGCTGTATTTTTCTATTGAATGTTTAAAACCAAGTAGTTGGCCAAAGTTTAATTTTATATTGTAATTTTGAAGGTCAGTTGTAGCTTTTGAAGGGAGACTTTTCGGGACCTGAGAGGAGCTCTATGGCTCTTTCTGCATTTCTGTCACCTGCTGGGATGAGTCAGGGCTGTGCTGTCCATGTGGTTTCCCTTCCCTTGGAGGCATTAAGAGTTTTCCCCTCTGTTTTGACTCTCCTTCTGCAGACTGGATAGTGATTGAAATCCATTTGTTGGGTCTCCATGTCTTCTCTGATCAAGAAGATAGGTGACTTTCCAAAAGCTTTAGGATCCTCTAGCAAAAGAACTTTCCCATAGTCTCTTGAGCCCTTTTGACCTGGAGGGGCTGGGACCAAAATATTGGGTACCCTTTTAACCCCAAAGTCTTCATTTGTTCTGGACACTACATTTGGTTGTTAAGCACCAAGAAGAAAAATGGAAATAAAGAGTATGTCTGCAACAAAACAGATCTAGTTAAAACATAATATTCAAAAAAAAAAAAACTTTAACATTCTGTTGTAACCTTTAACTTATGTTGTCTGATGACATGGCAAGCAATATCTGAAAGACAGGAAACACACACACATTAACAATTGTAAGCACAGCCAAAACATATTAACAAACCTGGAGACAATTTTTATTAACAAAATATAAATATTAACTCTGGCTTTTATTTAGTTTTAGTGTCCTGGTGAGAGCCATCAGTTTTATTTTTACATTGGAAGATCTGAACTTGGATATGAGACAAATATATCAACAAACTCAAATCAAGCAATCTATCATAAATCAAGTTATTATAATAAACATTAAACCCATGTAAAATTGACCTTTTAATTGAGTCTGTCAATCTAAAATCAGAGTTGAATTTTGGTATTTATTTTGTACTTAAAAACCTCTGGCTAGGGCTGGAGAGAAGGCTTAGTGGTTAGGGCATTGGCCTGCAAAGCCAAAGGTCCTTGGTTTGATTCACCTGGGACCCATAAAAGCCAGATGCATAAGGTAGTACATGCATCTGGAGTTTGTTTGCAGTGGCTGGAGGCCCTGGTATGCCCGTTCTCTTCTTCTCCTCTCTCTCTCTCTTTCTACCTGTCTATTTCTCTCTTAAATAAATAAATAAATAAAAATGAAATGTTTTTTAAAAGATATAAAAAAATCCTCTGGCTATAGATGTAGCAGATTTAAACAAGCATTTCTGATTTTAAAGTTGAAAACTTAGAAGTCTGTCTTTAGTAACTTAGAATCACCTTTAAATATCTATGTACCTGTGTGCATTTTAGTGGCTTTAATCTTTTTTTCTAAGCTGGATTAGACATTAACTTAATCTTGATAGAGAAATCTATAACCATCAATATGATATACCTTGTTTAGGGTTACTTTGATTAACACAAACCAATTTTATGTCTCATTATTTTTGTTACCCATGACTATTAAATGAAGCTTTGATCAGATATCTGATAGTTTATGTTTAAATTACATTATTTGTAAATAATAGATTTTAGCATTATAACCCATTTGGCCCAAGAATTGTGAATGGAGCTCCTCAAAAGTATGAGAAAGATTATATAGTTATCAGAATAGGAGGAGACTTTCTTATCTCCCTAAGAAGAAAAATTACAATGAATAAAGCTATATTATATCTTTTATAAAACTTGAGTTTTAAACATAGCTATTTAATAGAATGAGTTTTTTTTTTTTTTTTTTTTTTTTTTTTTTTGAGAGAGAGACAGAGAGAGGGAGAGAAAGACAGATAGAGATGGGCGCACCAGCAGCCTCTCAACTGCTGTGAACAACATCCAGATGTGTATGCCCCCTTGTGGTCAAGTGTGGCATTGCTCCCTTGCTTCACTGCATCTGGCTAAATGTGGGACCTGGAGATTGGAACCACTGGAGATTGGAACCAGTGTTCTTAGGCTTAGGAGGCAGGCACCTTAACCACTAAGCCATCTCTCCAGCCCTAGAATTAGTTTTATAAAAAATCAGTAACTAATAAATAAATATTAAACTTATTAAGACTCAGTTTTTTGTAGTTAAAACTTCAATATAGAAGCATTATTAATTTAATTAAACATTTGAAGGCAATTTTTATAGCTGTCACCATGAGCAAAACACAATATTAATTAATCAAATTTTAGACTTTATAATCTGTTAATTTAAGACTTTTTTTTTTTTTTTTATAAAATCCCATGTAACACGTTTTAAAAGCATGGATTTTTAAATGTGGGTAAAACTTGCTAACTTTCCCTGGAGATGATATAACACACTTGGAAACTTAGAGAGAAACAAATGATAAATATGAACTACATTCATGATATAACAAGTTAAGTTTTATTTGTTTACAGTGGACTTACACACGACAGAAATTGAGAGAGAATCAAATGTCAAGTATAAACTAAATTAATGATATAACAAGTTAAGATTATCTGTTCATAGTGATCTTACACAAGAGAAAAATTGTCATCAAAATGACAAATGTGAGCTATATTTATGATATAACAATTAAAATTCTTTGTTCATAGTGATCTTATACAAGAGAGAAATTGAGAGAGAATCAAAATTATATGCTGTTTATCATTTTCCCTTCCCTCATCCAGAGGCATAGGCCAATTTGCCTGAAGACAAGGTATGGACGACACATGGTTTAAAATGTGCTTGGGGTCTGAGCTAGGGGAACTAACCTATTTCTCAGAATCCAGCTTACTATGAATTTAAGTAGCCTATCACGATTAATATAATTTACATTATATGAAGTAGAAACAATCATTAACAAGCAGCTCTAAACATTGAGCAAACCTACCAGTTCTAAGCGTGTAGCTTTTAGCCTTTACCTGGCAGACTTTAGGATCCAACTTGTCTTTTGAGCCTGTGCATCTGGCTGTGGCATGGGGTCTCTCGGTCACTATCTTCTGGTTATTGGCCATCTAGCACAGGGTTAGAGTTGTGGTGTTCGTGCATCCCATGCACAGCATTTTCCCATATGCAGACTCTTGTCACTGTGACTGCACATGGTTTGATTCTATGTCTCAAAACATTACTGCAGACACAAACCAGTACAGCCAGAATTTGTATTTTCTACAGATTAGCACTGGTCATTAGTATCTGAAATTCAGGATAATGTTCAATCTCACATTCATGTACAATCATTTAGAGTTTAAAATAGTTGTGTTTTTTAAAGTTATTATTATTTTTTGTTGTTTTATCTAAATGGGGTCATTCTCATTTTGGATAGAAGACTCTGGTGAGTAGGGCAAGCAGAGCAGAGAGGACAGGCATGTACAGCAAAACATGTTTGAATATGGAGAATCCCAAACCATTTGGCGATGCTGTAGCAAGTATATTTAAATCAGTAAGAATTTGGAAATCAAAAGATATGGGTCTATTGTCTAATTTATGTTGAGGTCAGGCCATGTTGTAATAAAAGATTAAACACAAGGTTTGATATCATCTTAGAGCCTTAATTTCCTTACATTTTGAAGTAGACAACCCAGGGGGTGATAGGGACAGTTTTGGAAGTTTTATTTCCTATCTCAGATGAGAGGGGGAAGGAAAGGGTATAGGAGGAGACTCTTGTAAAGTTCTAATCATTCAGTCAGCTTTGTGGAATCTTTAACATATGTGTGTCTTTGGGGATATAACTTTGGTTCATGTGAGAAAAACATGGATTATGATTGAAGTTTACAGAGGAAGATAGATGACCTGATCCTCAAGAGGAACATGCTGGCTCTAAGAATTCTACAAAACAGTTGTCATTTCTTGAAGGAATTTATGTTTTATCCATGTATGACTTAAAATCAAGTAACTCCATCTTGAAGTGCTCAACATCCTCTCCCTACTTTGACCAGCATGAATTCAGAGTGAGTGCCTACCTGTGAACCGTAGCCTAGGTCATGTCACTTGTCATCCTTTTGGGCACTATTGTCCAAAACAGTCCATTCTGCAGGTAGCCAGGATTTTCACACAGGCAAAAATCTCTCCAGGCTGGCTTTGTGCCAGAGAGCTGAAAGCAGCATAAAGAAAAAAAGTTATTTAAATGTGCTTCTGATCACTTCCTTGATTTATCATTTATTAGCTCAATAATTAGGGGAACTTACTTGATACCTATGAGTTAGGGGTTCCTGGTTTGTAATTGGAATACAAGTGCCTGTATTGTAAGCTTTTCATTAGCATAAAAGTACAACAAATTCTCTAAACACATATCTTAGTTTTTCTTCCTCTGCATTTCCATGATAGCATGCAAGCCAACTAATTCTGAAATGAACATAAAGAAAAAAATGTCCTTTTCTCATTTTAGGAGGAAATCTTGAAGTTCCCACTACTTTGGCCCAAAGGAATAAATTTTTTACAATGCTTAATACAAATGGAATATCTGATCACATCATTCATTTCTGTTGAAAAATTCCTATTTAACACCTACCCTGCATCAGACTAAGAAAGAATTAGCTCTGGTTTCTGACACTCATGTGTTCACTGCAGCAATCTATCAGCCGTACAAGTCCAAGAGGAAGAAGAGAAAAATAGTCCCCAGCTTCAGCCCCAGGTCTCTGCTTCTGGAACAACACTCTTCTCATACACTACTTGATTTAGTGAGGATCATTTCTTAGAGTCATCTGAAAATTCATCCTCTCTAAGATGAAGCATAATAGAAGCTGAAGGGCACTGGCCCCACTCTACTCCCTCTCTCTGCCCTAGTGCATTCTGTAATGCATGTATATTCACTATCTTTGCATGTCTTCTTAAGTGCTGTACTCTCATCCCAACTGTTATAATCCCATTTATCTTGCACCTCCAGGTATTCTTATGTTACCCAGCAAACATGCAGGTTTGTATTTCATTGTGAGGGATAATTCCCAAGGCCTTGTGCATGCTAGGCAAGCGTGTTACTTCTGAAATAGATACTACACTCTAGCAAGTATGCAGTTCCTATATTGAATTAATTTGGATGTGCTCTATACAAATGTGTAATATTTCACCTAGATTTGAGACATTTCTGGTTGTAATAACTGTTAAACATTAAGAGTGATATTCAAGTCAAGTTGCACAATCCAGTATGTCTGAGAAGATTACCTCCTGAGGTGATTTAGGTATGGTACTACACGACAACTTAGAACACAATGTAGATGAGCCTGTAATACACTTTTTACCTGAGTAGAGCTCATTACCACCAACCCCTTACTTGTTACTGCCCGAGGGGAAATAAAACAACTGTTCTTCATAGAATTCTCCATAGAACTCCATATAATAGAATTGCTTTTTTAAACAAATTAAGTTCTTTTTATTTCTATTTCTTTATTTGAGAGAGAGAGAGGCAAAAAAAAGAGAAGGAGAAAAAGTAAGAGACAGAAGGAGAGAGAGAGAGAGAGAAAGAGAGAGAGAAAATGGGTGAGCCAGGGAATCCAGCCACTGCAAAGAAACTTCAGATGCATGTGCCACATTGTGCATCTGGCTGAGTATTTTTATTCACAGTTGCATGTGAGAAAACTGGGTCATGGGATAAAATACTCCTTCCATCTGTAGGTGTTTCCCTGGACTGGTCCTCAAGGCTTGTCCTTTGTCCATTTGATTTTAGAATGGATGCCTGCTACCTTTTCTCCTTGTTTCACAAGTTCAAAGGAATACTTGAAGAACATTTAAAAATACTTATTACATTATAGAAACTGATGTTTAATTATTAAATGTTTGTACATATTTTTAAAGTCAGTAACTAGTTCATGGATTTATAATCTATCATATATGTAAGAATATGGTTTTTGATTTTATAAACAAAACCAACCCTATCATTATCAACAGTACCTTTAGTCAGGCTGTGTAGTCCACTGCATCAGGAAGGTAACAGAACTGAGTTAAAAAGCTCTGAGAAGTAGAGAGCTAGAGTTAGCAGGAAACTAATTCTAAACATGTGAGAATCCTAATGAGGAAAGTAAAATCCTACTGTGGGCGCTGTTCTAATGTGCATTCTCCTCCTTGCCAAGCGGTCTGGCAGGCTTTTCAATTCAGTTTACTATTGTCAAGTGTGCAGAAACCCACTAGGTATGGTGATTCCTATCATCTGAACTTTCCTAGAGAGCAGAGAGAAATGCCTGCTATTCAAATATTGTGACTTTCAGAATAAACTACATTCACTAGAAACCTTATTTTTTTCCATTTCCCAACTCAGTGTAGGTTCCAATGCTGAATTATATTGTTTATTTAAGATTGACAGTGGATCCTAAGTCTCCAGGTAGCTGTAATTCTGGTGACTTTACTCAGCCTGTGTCAACAATACTTCCTATGAATCATCTCCCCTGGGCTTTAAGGGGTCTTCTCTCTTCTGCCATTTTTCCTGCACTAAAGCTGTTTGGAATAAACTTTCCCTTTCCCAGCTGGGTCTCTGGGACTTCCTCATGGTCTGACAGCTTTATATCAGTCGGTTCACTCAACATTCCCCTTACGTTAGGTCTCACTTACGCTGAGCTCTGCAAGAAGCTGCATCAACTGCCATGGCCACAGGAGAAATAGAGGCTGTCTCTGTTCTGGGAATCCCAATGCAGAATGCTGTGCCTCAAAGCTTAAAAGTTCCTGAGTAGAGGAGTGGCTTGACACAAGGAGCTCCTTCGGGCTACATGTGAGGTGTGACACTAATTTGTGCCATTTGAAGTAGGGCCTCTAGCTAATGAGATGATTTGAAGTAATACTTCTGAGTTCCTAGCTTGCCTCAGGATGGTCATAAGTAAACTCAAGTAATTAGAGAGCTGGAAGCTTCATCACACCTACCAACCTCTGAAGTGTGTGGGGCAGGAGAAGGTGGAGATCAAGTTCTATAGAAACTCCTGGACATGATTTGAATAGCTTTGGAATATGAATATATCTACATGCCAGGAGGGTGATGTATGCCTGACTCCACAGGGTTAGGGTTGTGCTGGAGACCCTTCCAGATTCAGCCTATGTACCTTCAACTCGCTTATATTTTCAGCCTTTATAATAAGGCAGTAAACGTAAATAAAATGTCTTCCTGAGTTTGGTGAGCCACTCTATAGATTCTCCAACTCCACAGTTGTTAGAGACCATAGTACAGTGAGTTAGTTTTGTGTCCGTGGCCTGAGATTTATGACGGTGTCTGGAGTGTGGCAACCTTGTGGGATTTCCTTAAGCAAGTACAGCCTGATACTATTTCAAAAGAGTGGGGGGGTTAATATTGCATGAATTGTGTGACACTTAGTAGGTGTCTGGAAAATTAGAAAATTAGAGTTTATTGTGAGAAAACACCCCAGAACTTCACCAATGTCTCTTGATTTGAAATCAAGTAGACCCAGAAACTTTGAGGGAATAGCCCTCATAAGTAGAATGCTGAGTTTCCCTGAGAGTTACAGGTGCTTTTACTATGAAGGGGTCCTTAGATGAAGGCATGTCACATGTGCACTAAGTACCTTCTTGAAAGGAACCCCTGTGGTGCGTGACACACCCAGGAACCCTGAAATGGGACCTGAAACACTAACTATGTTTTTTTTTCTTTATTTTTAATGTGTTTACTGGGAATTTTCAGTCAGTTTTCTTTTACTTGCAAAGACTTCACACACAGGGCTTTCCAGACTCAAATGGTCCATTCAATTGAGTGTGCTGAAAATGATCATTTGAAATAAGAACTTTTAATTTATGTTTATACACATTTTACTATGAATATATCTTTATTTTATAGATATTTATGTGATTTAATTGTTAAATTTTTCCTATTTTTACATTTTGATACACTTGCCTATAGCCTGGGCATTGGATTCAGGAGTCAGAGGAAAGGAGCTCTGACTCTAGAGTCTGAATGGACCACTCCTGGGTCCACTTCATCAATTCTTATGGAGAAAGAATTGCAAGTCCTATTAGGCACCACTGAGCAGAGCAGTTGAAGTGTTTTTAAAATGCTATTCACTGGTTTTTACATACTTTTACTCACCATTATTTGCCCTGTGACCCAGCAGGAAATCTTTTAAATGAAAACCTTTATTTAACCTTCCCCAGGGTCAGATATAACCTGAATAAAACCAAATATAGCTGAAAAATGGAAGCTTAGCTTAATACCAATTTCTGAGGTAACATTTTTTATACTTAGCCCAGATCCTATATATTGGAGACAGGGGTAGCGTGAGGCAGAACACAGTGAATTAGCGACCCAAGATAAGGACAATGTACAGAGTGTGTGGCACAGAGAAAGCCAGCCCAGGAAGATCCAGTAAGCCAGTGACCACGGAGGCAGAAAGTCTTCCTGAATGGAAGGCTGCTATTACCCCTATTGCTGTCTAGGCTTCTTTTAGATGGAATCCCTCGATGTGGGACGCCAGAGCCTCAGTAGTCCTGTGAGGTCTTGGTGGGATTCTGCAGAACAATTCTACAAGGACAAGCAGCTCGGATGACAGGAGCAGCTGACACATAGTTGGAGGGCCATCAGTGAGGGGAAAGAGACAAAGTCACACAGTGAGGACAGAGCTGTGCTCCACAGCTTTAGGTTGGAGACGCCTCCCCCTCCTCTCTCCATCCTCCCTGTGTTCCCCAGAAACAGAAGAGCTTCTCCTATTCCTGAGATTGAGTTGTGGGACTTCCCCACATAATCTCCTCCTCTCATACTCAGGGGGGCAGGGCAGCTACCGCCATAGAAACTTGCTGTTGGAAAAGAAACAGTGATGGTCAGGTGTCTCTAAGGGAACAGAACTCTCAAAATGTGATTGCCATGAAGCTGTGAGAGCATCTCTATTTGTGAGAAACAGCTTGCCTCTCTACCACTGGAATGTGGCTAGCACATTCTCCCTGCTCTGAGGATGGTGGCTGCATGAAGTAGACAACTCATTTCTATTCAGGGGCAACATGCTCCAGGAAGTGGAAGCTCTTCTTATATGTCTGAACTTGAAGGCCTTGGGGCAAGACGGACTATCCTACTGGGTTTTCACCATTCTTCTTATTGTTATGTCCCCTTACTTGTGAACACTCCCTGCATGGGGTCAGGATTGAGCCATAGTCTCCAAAACACAATGTATTATGGATTTCCCCAAGGCAAAGGATGTCACAGAGAGATCACTGTATGAGATTTTGGAACACTGATGGCCATGCTAATTCCAGGGAAATCCTCTTTTCTTGATCAAAAGAGACATGAGATAGGATTTATTGGTACCATCACCAAATACTCACCCAGAATCCTCAAGAAGTACTTAATGTCACTGTGAAAATGCAACTGATAATACTTGCCCTCAGGGACACACATAATGCATTTATGCACCCATGCACACTAAGCACACTTTTAAACTGGGAATACCCAAACTGTTGTTGGGATCTACAAAACGGTGATACCTATCAATCATCCCCATCCTGTCTTGATCTTTAGTGTTTTATGAGTGAAAATTCATAGCCCCACCATTGTTTGGACAAACCATAGTCTCACTTAAATTTGTGATGCTGTTGCCAGCATCATCTACATTACTTAGGCTCCAATATTAAAACTACCCACCCCACATTATACTCCTGTCCAAGTCATTTTCATTCCAGAATCTGGAATCACTGCTCCACTATCAGGAAACCACTGAATTGTCAGGCTGGGCCCAAGTTCTTTCCAGGGGGATATACCAAATCTCTAAAAGCAAAACAAAGCCCCACAGGAGTACATAAGTATCACAGTATGTCAGGGCCTCGTCTCCACACTCCACATGCTGGCAGAGAGCCCAGTGCTCTTAATGAAGATGGAGAAGGAGCTCTGACTTTTCTAAAGAAATAAGTCAAGGGACTGTATGCTGAGATGAGACTTGATGTTTGTTTTAATAAAGATTTGGGTGCTCTAAGGAAGTGGTATTTATGAAATGAATGACACTGGAATCTGTGAAAGAGTGCTTGAAAAGAAATGTACATCTTCAGCAACTAGTATACTAAGCACACAATACATACTGAAAAACTATTTTCTCAAAGTTAAAACTAGTGTCAAATATAAATTAAGATGTGCTGAAGTGAGAATAAGCATTTTATTCCCTGATTTAGAAGTCTTGCTTGATTGTTTTTGAAGTAGAATGGCTAATCTCAGGTCATGTAAATGTGACCTTACAAGTTCATTATTATTTATCTGAACCTCTCTAATCTACTACCTAATCCTTATGTGAGTATTACACTTTTAATGCATGGCAGAGAAAATAGAATCTATTAATTCCTTCAGTTTTCCATATCTTTCTTTCCTCACTTCTAAGTAGATCTACTTGGCCTATATTTACTCATCTCAGAGAATTTTCTCCACTTGTAGGACGCTTGTTTTCAATACTGATTGCCTGCATTGTGTTGCTGTCTCCCCTTGGTCCTTGCTTGGCCCACTAAATGTCTATTTCGGTCCCCACCTTCTCTCTTTAACTTACACAAATGTCTCACATTTATACAAAAAGTACCATTTATAAAGTCCATATTCACTGAGGTGCCACTTCCCTTTCTCATTTAATACCTAAAATGCTTCAAGGAATTTGGTGAACTAGCTAATTCTAATTCAATAAAGAATTGTTTCTAAACCAATGAAATTTGGTATTTTTCTTCAACACTATGTCATATTACAAGAACTAATAGTGCAAAGCTCTTTCCATGTGCTTCTCTGAAATGGTCAGCATAAGCATGTTTCATCTCTAGTATCCATAGGCTGATGATATTCCCTCCTCACTCTTTTCTTCTAAGTGTCCATGGATCCTGCTAGAATAACATTTTCCTACACCATCCTATCATCAGCCCTTCTGGATCTTCCTACATACATCTTTCCTGCATCCCTGACTTCCAATAAATCCACCCTAGTTACTCCTAAAACCCAGTCTCTGACTCTAATCAACCACCTGAGTCATATCTATAGGTCTAAATCCATTGAGTCAAAACCTTTATAACTTGCTACTTTTATAAAAGATTGGCTTTCTCTCTTGATTAATGATGCAACCATTCACCAAACTCTTCTGTTTATTCACATCTATCCATTCATCAGTCCCTGATCTTTACTCAACAATCTCTTCTCATTTTCTCTAACTAGATTCTCCATCTACTCTTGCCCAGAGTAAATTTAACTCACATCTTCTAATTTATGTCCTGAAATTAATCCTCTGTACTGCCAATTGTCACACTGTTGTCATAGGGCTATTCAAAAAACAACAACAACAACAACTTGTGTGATCATGCCACACTTCATATATGGCTTTTGAGAAGCCCAGAGGCAAATAGGCAAAAGCAGGTGCCTGTACTAGTAATTTCAAATGACCTCTTGTCTCCATGGGAGTGTGTTTGAAGAAACTGTTTTTAGTATGAAGGAGGGCAAATTTTCCTTTCTTTCTTTAAAACATATCTGGCTTCTTTAGTTGAGGATGGTGCATCAGCTATCAAAGTTAAAATCCTCTCTCTGTCCTACTCTAAGAGGCACTTTTTACCTGGGCCATCCATTTTCAGGCTACTTAGGGGAAGTCTGTCAAAATTTTGCCTCTTGAGGTACAAGATAATCCACATTGTAGGCACTAGCATGTGCTAGACAAATGATGGAATTGCTAGTAAATTGTCATTAAACTTTAAAATCCCTATAGAGTCACTTGTATGAGAAATACTTCTGGTAACTTCAAATAAATTAAGACTATTAATGATGGACTAAAACATAAAGCCAATTATAAGCCCATTATATTCTTAGATACAATTAAATTACTAAAGAAGACTACACTGTGGGATAGTTTGTAAATAAAAGAGCAAATAACAAGGAAAATAATAATAATTCCAATTTTGTGAAACTAAATATCATGTGTATTTAGAGTGGCAACTAAGACAGTAGAAACACATTTTTGAAAGTAATAATCACTAGGGGATAGGGTTATGGTGATTATATTTTCTCCATATTGTTTTACTGTTTTGTCCATGTGTTCTACAAAGCTATTATAGTTATAATATGTAAAAAATATAATACATTAAAAAGAAGATTTGCATAGAATGAGCAAGTAGGTACTGATAACTGTGGTTATTTATTGTGGGGCTGTGTGTGATTTATATTTTCATCTTTATAATCTTATATTGTTATTTATAGGCTACTTATGATTAATTAAAACATTTTAGCTGGGCGTGGTGGCACACACCTTTAATCCCAGCACTAGGGAGGCAGAGGTAGGAGGATCGCCGAGAGTTCAAGGCCACCCTGAGACTACATAGTGAATTCCAGGTCAGCCTGGGCTAGAGTGAGACCCTACCTTGCAAAACCAAAAAAAAAAAAAAATTATAATTTTTTAAAAATTATTTTATTTTTATTCATTTATTTGAGAGACAGAGAGAGATACAGAAATAGGCAGGTTAGAGAGAGAGAGAGAGATTCAGACTGGGAGCACCAGGGCCTCCAGCCACTGCAAACGAACTCCAGATGCGTGCATCCCCTTGTGCATCTGGCTTACATGGGGCTTGGGGAGTAGAACCTTGGTCCTTTGGCTTTGCAGGCAAGTACCTTAACTGCTAAGCCATCTCTCCAGCCCACATTTTATAATTTTGAATTTAAGGCATTACATAACTTTGCATGAAAAATTAGAAGTGTGTTACTTAAGAGTTTCATGGAAAGCTAATTTCTGAGCTAATAGGAAGATTAAAATTGCTAGATATTTTACCAGGGTCCTAGAATGTTCTCCCCAAATAATTCCTGGCAAAATGACAAGTAATGAAAGAAAGGGAGCTAAAAATGCTGAGTGCAAAGTGGCTGCAGACCACAGAGTACATGATGTGTGCCTTGCATGCAGCATGCTCTGGCTGTCCAGTCACACTTGAAGGCTGACCTTTGGATACCACTCTGCTGAGCTATCTGCTCTACGACTGCCATTCATTTGCCACTGACCTTCTTCTGTTAAGCTTACATAAAACATCAGAGAAGTAACAATATGGAGTTTCCAGTTGCCCTCCATGGTGGAAGTCTTCCTTATCTAAGCAACCCCAGATAGGACACAAGAAATGAAACAATATCTTAGCATCAGACTTGGGAAGTAGAAGCAGTGCTTTTTGCTTTGTGATCAGTGACCCAAAAAGCAAATTACATCCTTTCAGCCATGCTGCTCTTTTCTTTTTATTGCTTTTAGGCATGGTGGAACACATTTAGATTTCACACATAAATCTTACAGTGATCTAAGTCACAGAAAAAAATTCTTCATGTTGGGTTATCAGTGGCACATTTTCTACACAGACTTCTCCATATCAGTTAGCATCACCCTGAAATAAGAATTGAGTGACTAAACATTGCAAATACATCTTAATGTTCAGTCTTAAAACATAACTGGAAAGTTGATTTGGAAAGTATATCAATGTATTTAAATATTACATATGGGTTTGAGATTCCATTGTAAAGATATGCAAATGTGCCTAGCAGGAGTTCCTGAAGTGTGCTGTGTGATAGTTTTGCTCTGTGTGGTATGGTAGCTGGTTGGCTTTCTCTCTCTCTGTTTGGCCCTGTGAAGAGCAGGCGCTTTTTCTTGCCTTTTGATCTGTAATCATTATCCCTTCCTCCATAACATCATCTATCTTTTATGAAAATTTAAATATTTTATCTTTGCATAAACTGCTTTTGCTACATCATTATAACATGTATCTTTTCATGAAAACAGTTTTTCTATATATGAAAGTGAGGACAGTGTGAACATAGGTACATTTGTTTTAACTGCCATTTTGTCAGGTTCTTTCGAGGAACAGAACTGATAAAATAAATATATATTATTAAGGGGAATTTATTGAATTGACTTAAAGAATGAGGGCTGGGTAGTCCAACAATATCTATATGCACGCTTGAGAGTCTCAGAACTTGGTAGCTGCTCAGTCCGTGAGGCTGGAAGGCTTAGAAGTTCCCATCTGTCACTGAAGGGCTGGAGGAATTTTGGAGACCTGCCGGTTTTCACAGTCTAGGTTGAAGGGCTGAAAAGGTGGGTAGGGAAGTATGGTGGCAGTAGGAACAATGGGATAGACACACTCACCAGCAGAAAGTGAAGACAGGCAAGCAAACAGTATTGCTTTTCCTCGGACCATTTTCTATCAGATGCAGAGGCACTGATGCAAGGTGCCGCCTCCTCTTAATGGGGATTGTTTCCTCTCAGTGAATCATGGAAATGCTGTCACTGACCTGCCCAGAGGCCTGTTTCGTAATAGACTCCAGATCCTGTCAAAGTCACAGTTAATATTAACCATTATAAGAACCTTTATTAAATTTTCCTCAAAATATACTATCTTGCAGTAATTCATGAAAAGAAAGGTAACATTTTAATAAACACAGAACATCATTTTTTGTTGTTGTTGTTGCTTTGAGGTAGAGTCTCCCTCTAGCCCAGGCTGACCGGGACTTCAGCCAGGTAGTCTCAGGCCTCGAACACAGAGATCCTCCTACCACTGCCTTCCCAAGTGCTAGGATTAAAGTCATGTTCCACCACACCGGCTTTCACAAAATAAATCATTTTTTACATCAATTTGGAGGCTAAGTTTAGCATGTACCTCTCTCAAAGACTATTGAAAAGGAAGAAATTTCATGTACTGCCACCACAGGCTATAGGGGTTCTTAAGTAGTATATATGGTAGATACTAGACAGCAGTAACTTCAAGTACTACTTAGAAGATACCTTATATGTTGACCTCTATTTTGAATCACAACTAACCAAGGTAACCACTCACCGGGATGTCCTGCCATTATATTGTGTCCAGAAATTATTCTTCTGTGCTAAGACAAGGATATCCCCATGGAATTAGACAGGAAATCACCCCTATGCCCAGCAAGGTGGCCCCTGAATGCCAATTGGGTTCATAATGATAAACCGAGTTATTTATTCCTACTGGGTAGAACTGTAACTGTGGTTTGCTTATACATAGTTAATTTGGAATTTTCTGTTGGTTGCCAGCACTTTTTTTCCCCCCTCTATTTCAATTTCTTTCCACTGCCAGTACTCAAGCTTATCGTTTTCTCTTATAATTGTCCTCACTTCTATTGCCCCTCAGTTGTACTTCTTGTTTGCTTTATTACCTCTTCCTTGCATCTTTACATAGCCATTTTTTATATTCCAGTTCTTCTTTTTCCTTCTCTCTTCCTCCCTCTCTTTCTCTCTATCTCTTTCTCTACTCTCTCCCTCTCTTTAGGACATGGGACAGCGCAGGGTGATCTATAACTCTCAAAGAAACCAAGGATGATTTTGAACTCCTGATTTTCCTGCTTTGACCTCCCAGATGGCGGGATTGTAGGCATGCACAGGCATACTGCTCATTTTTATCCAAGCTATTTTTCATTCCTGCCTCAGCCTGCTCTGAAATGAGACTTAATTTTATACCTATTATTGGTCAGTGTGGGTCCTTCCCTTTTAAGCTAGAATTAACATGTATGCACTACTCATACTATTTTTATGTTGCTTTCTCTTCTTAATAGATGTTTGAAGGATCTTGACTAATAAATCTCCCAAAGGTGTTGTTCTTCTAGTGGTTGAAATTCTCTAAGTAAGGGTGTTCTTCAACATGTGGTCAGTGAAGTACTGAGGGTGTTTCACATGTAATTAATCCCAAATGAGAATATACAAAGAAGTAGAAGCACTACTCAGTAAGTTTGAGAGACAGTTTATACACATGGAAATACTTTATAAAAAGGCTTCTCAAATCCAGGGGTCTCACCATGGATCAACAGTATGAGTCATAAGTTTCCAGTGTATAGCTTTGGAAGGCTCTCCAATAGCACATCCAGACATCCCTTACCATACTGACACAGCAGACAGTATGCTGTTCAGTATTGCTCTGGAAGATGGGTGTAAAGAAAACTGAGGAAGGAGAGCTTTGTGCTGAACTATACAAAGTCTAAATCTTATATGGATGGAACTATAAGCAAGATTTCCTAAATTTTCTTGGTCCAGGAACATCTTATGGGAGCAGTGTTCTAGGGAAAACAATTTGCAAAATGACTTTGTCTTAATGCACTTTTTATTGCTGCAACTGGATACTACAAAAATGGCTTATTTGTAAATAAGAGAGGTTTACTACCTCATGGTTTTGGATTCTAAGTTCATAGTTGGCCCCTGATCAGCATCTGTGAAGTCCAGCTTGCTTGTGAGGTACTGTCCTTTTATGGCATGACAGAAAATATATCAGCCCTGGGTCTTCTCTTTTAGTTTCTATGAAGCCACTAATGCCATCATGGTAATCCTGCCTCCATGACCTCATCTAATCCTAATTCATCCCACAGGTCCTTCCTTCAATACCATTACCAGATAGATGACTTTGTGAATTAAGTTACAACACAGTGTATTTCCATACATAGCTTCAGCAAGGCTATAATATATTTCAAAGCATACATAAGCATTTCTTTCATTGTATGTCTACTAATCATATCCTCCTTCAGTGGCTGGCCATATATTTTATGGAAATAGAAGAGTAACCATGGCATGAGAAAACATCAATTCTCTCCTGTCCATTGGACACCCAGTTCTCTACTAATTGCTATGCAAATGGAGATGATGAGATGATTAAGCAGATTTAAACTTCAACAAGGAGGACAGGCAATGAGAGGGTATAGATATGTAAATATAAATATCTCCTCTTTGAAATTCATTGAACTTATACTACATTATAGGCTTTGAAGTATTTGAAAGACACCCCATTTCACAGCACTTATCCCCTTGCTTTCCAATCTCCTTGCATTATGGCCTCTTGTTATATTTCATACCGAATATTTCATTATAACCTGCGATTTTGGTGTTCATCATGGAAGACTGGGGTAATATATTTTGTCTCCTCTAAAATTTACTTCCCATATATCCATTATCTGAAAATGCTACAACTAGTACTATACAATAGCAATTCAGAATACATTTATATACAAGGAAAAATATTTGCTTCTTACTGGAGCAGAAAGTATCTTAAGGGCATCAATCTATTTCTGGAACAACTAAAAACAACTGTTATCAAGACTGATAGGAACAAAATACCCAGTATATTATTAGTTTTTTTTTACTAAATTATTTTATTTTACAAACTTGAGAGAGATGTGAGAAAATGATTATTCTTGCTGCTGCAAATGAACTCCAGAGGTACATGCCACTTTGTGAAACTGGATTTCAGTGGTGTGAAAGACTGGAATCTGGCCTGAAGAGTGTGAAACACCATTAGAGAACAAACAAGACTTGTACATATGAACAAGTCTTTTATCATTTTCTATTGTTTGGTGGTTATAATAGTGCAGAGGTTTTTAACAGCATATACACTAAATTAATATATATGAATTGAAATTTAAAAAATCAATTGGTTAGATAATGTTTTTTCTTGATCCTCTGAAGAGAAATTCTACTGGGTCTTAATAAAATGATGTAGCACTTGGGGAAAAAGATGCAACCTAGCAACCCCGCACTGGAGGCCAAGGCAGAGAAGACCTCCACTATCACCATGGCTTTCCTCTTGGTGCTATGGTAGACAGGAAGGAAGGTGACCCAGACACGGCAGAACACCAGCATGCTGAAGGTCAGGAGTTTGGCTTCATTGAATGTGTCAGGCAGGTTTGGGTTTATTTTCTAATCACAAAATCTCAAGTTTTATTTTTTAAGTTGAGTTACTTAGGAAAACTTAAGAAGAAATTGCTATACATATTTTTTTATAAATCCAGTATATATTTATAACTATTGTAAGAATTTTTCTCTAGAAAACAGGAGGAAAGTCTTCTGACTGAACATAGCTCAGGTATATGGAACAGATGGGTTATTAATATTTCATAATACACCTTCCATATTCTGGGCTTCAAGTGCTTCATAAACATAATCACAGTAATATTCACAGCTTATCTCTCTCTCTTTCTCTCTCTCGCTTTGGTAAAAAATGTAGTGAGTTTATCTCAATAAACCATCTCACAATTGGAAACCTGAACCATGTTCCTTATAACTTGACTCTGGTTGTTGTGTGACAGAAGTGAATACTGAGCAGTTAGGTGCAGGACCATGATGGAAAGTTGGTGAAAAATCTAGAAGGAAAATGTACAGACTCATGACAGTCCAACATCATAAGGATGACCTAGGTCATGGTCACTAGTCTGGTTCTACCAGAGCTGATGCCAGGAAACAAGCTTTTGTGTGATTTATTACTCTGTAGATTGAAATACACTGCAGTAGAGGAAAGTGTTAACGACTATGGTGGTTATGTTAAATGCTGAATTGGGAAGATGAATGAGGCAGCCCAGAAGGGACAATATGACTTACTGCTGGTATCTGAAATTAAGGCTGAGGCATAGCTTTAGCATAGCCATTATAATTCCTCAGCTTACTCTACTGACTTGTATGGTCCTCTGACTACATAGTTCTCAGTGTCTGTGTACAGATGGTACTTGACATGGCATGGCTTGGCTTGCAAGTTATGAGTTTTTGATGATGCACACAGTCGGTGGAAAATGTACTTCAAATTCTGAATCTGGGTCTTTTCTCAGGCTAGTGATATGTAGATGAGTGTTCTCATCTGAGGCTGGGCAGCAGAGAGTCACAGCTCTCAGTCAGCTCTGCAACTGAGATCACTTAAGAAAACATCAACCCTGCTGTGTATTGTGCTGTTAACATGCTTTTTGAATACAGGTTTTCAGTTTTTTCTTTTATTAAGTAGAAACTTGTTATGGACACATCATGTGTTGGTAACCACCATTTCCTTCCTCCCTGCCCCCACTGCACTGAGGGCCCTCCTCAGTGGGATTGCTGGTATTCACCCTAGGGTGGTGGATTATGAGTTGTGACACAGCAGTCCGTCATTGTGGGAAGGGGGAGGGCAATGCCTGTGGATATTCCCACCAACTCTGTGGCTCTTAAAATATTTCTGCCTCCTCTTCCACAAAATCAATGACATGAGATAATGAACGCTTTATTATAAAACAGACTTTGTATTGAGATGATTTTGACCACTGAAGGCTAATATGCTTAAGCTACCTTTTTAAGGATAAATATCCTTTAATGTATCAAATAAACTCTAGATTTAGGATATTGTTAAAGTATAGTGAATTTATTGGAACATAACTGTGTTGTAAGTCAAGGTGCATTCATATATAAGGCAGGAGGTTGGAGAAAATTTCTGACTCCAAAATCTTGCTGACCAACCAATGCTGTGACTAACATAGGAAGGTGAAAAATTGATAATTAAAGATTTTTAAAACAAATCTCTCTATTTGACTTAAGCAATCTCTTGTAGATAGCACTTAAAGCCAATTCTCATGGTCAAATTTTATCAGTTCTATTATCAAATCACCTGTATTCCACAGCACCAAATGCATAATTCAATAAGACAAAGATGCAAATTGGGTTAGTCTGGTCAGTGAAGGTCAATGTGAACATACCCCTGACCAGTTGTGGTCAGTATGAGGTGGCACCAGAGAGTAGCAGGGTTAAAGATAAGTGCCAAAAGTCACCTCTGTATCCCCAGACTATCTTAATTAGTAGTGCTACAAAGATCAGGACAATAAGATTGAAGCTACAATTTAGAAAGGAAGCAGCATGTTATGTATGTAGTCTTCAGAAGAATATTTATAGTGAGAATGTGACCAGACTAAGAGCAAGTTTCTCTAGCATTGTTGGATAGTAATGTGCATTTGCCTAATTCCTTTTGCAGAAATAGGTGAGTCTTCAGTGTTCAAAATTTTTGATAGACTCTAATATTACTGCTGGCCTCACACAGTCAGATCTCTTCTCCTCATGGAGACCTTGAGCTCCAGCCTATAGGCAGCTGTAGGGTATGATGAAGACTTACATTCTTCATTGATTTCTGTTCACTATTTCTGGCACATAGAACTTTATCTATCTATCTATCTATCTATCTATCTATCTATCTATCTATCTATCTATCTTTCTATCTATCATCTATCTATCTCTCATTTCTCTATCATCTACCTATTTTCATACATAGACAACTCATTTTATTGCTGAATTATACTCCACTGTATGAATTCTATCCACTCACCAACTGAAGCACAATGTGAGCACTTCCAGGTTTTGACACCTACAAACATTTTTAGGGCTATTTGTGTACTGATATAAGTATATGAACTACTCGGATGGAAAACCAGAAGCACAATTGCTAGAGTATATGGTAATGTGATGGTTAACTTTCTAATAAACTGTCAAACCATCTTCCAAAGTTGACTGTACCAGCCTGCACTGCCACCAGCAATCGATGTAAGTTCTTGTGGCTTCACTTCATCTACAGCCATCAGAATTGTCAGTGTTTGGGACTTTAACCATTCTCATAATGTAATTGCATTATTATTTTTGTCCCAAAAGGTTTTGTGAGAGTTAAATATTTTACATTTAATTAATTTTCATTCTATTTTATTAATATATTTTATCTACTAGTTGTACATATTTTAGTGGATTGAGTCCCATGGATATAAGCTCAATTGAGCATGTAGCTTTCCTTTCATGTCACTTGGATGGATTGTATCATGGGTTCAAGCAAGGCCATTTCTCATAGACTATCCTTACACTTTGCCACAGCTATTACTCCGTTGACAGATGTAACTGAAAAAGTTTATGGACTATTTCTAATGAAAATATTAGGGATATTTACAACTCATTCAATAGGGCTTTTTAGAAGCTTATTATTGTATGTTTGATGAATATACTTCACAGAGGAGTAAAAATTTAGTAATGTGTGTGAGTTTAATTGTCCTATCTTGTTTGTTCAGCTTTTGTTGACAACTGAGTAAAGTAAACTTCACAAGACCCCTCAGGCTTTTGAAGAGTAGTCAAGTGAATTGATCACATGCAACTGGTGACAACTGACACCACCAAACATGCCTGTAGACACATGAATGCAATAAACTTCACTTCATGTTTGAGTAGCTTGTGATGTCATCACTACACCATAAGAACTGCATTTGTGAAACATGCCACCTTCTCTCTGATATTTTGACTTTGTGTGATTAGCATAGTAGAACACACTATGTGCTATTTCCATATTGAAAGTGGTATCACCATACTGGTCATATTATTATACAGATTTTACTCAAAAAATACTGTTCAAAAATGCTTTAAAAATTTTTTTATTATTTTATTTACTTTTGGAGAGAGACACAGAGAGAGACAGACAGAGAGGGAGAGGGGGACAGATAGAGATGGTTGCTCCAGCAGTCTCCCAGCTGCTGTGAATGAAATCCAGATGCATGCGCCCCTTGTGGTCAAGTGCGGCATTGCACCCTTGCATCACTTTGCATCTGGCTAAACGTGGGACCTGGAGATTGGAACTGGGTTCTTAGGCTTAGCAGGCAGGCACCTTAACCACTAAGCCATCTCTCCAGCCCCCAAAATGCTTTTTGTTGAATAAAGTTTCAATCAACGATCATAGGAATCTTGGGAAAGGTAGAATTAAAGTTTTTTTTCTCTATCTATATTAAAGAAATGTAATAACTTTAGTTATATAAAGTCCTCAAATTAAAACAGTATATTGACCAAGTTTTAGGGAAAAACATTTGTAGACATTTTTTATGAATAATATGAGCTATGGAAGAAATAGTTAAACCCCCTGACTCCTGCTGTGAGCCATACAAAAGTATGATGTCTAGAATACTTACTGGTCTTGGGAGGGAAAACCAGGGGAAGAAGAATTTCTCTGGTTCACTGTAACAAGTGAATAGACTTGTAATGCTTCTCTCCTTCTTTCCCTCCTTCTTTCATTCTGTCATTTCCCCTCCCTCCTTTTCTCACTCTCTTTCTTCTTTTTTCTTATTCTTTTCATATTTATGTTTTTTGTTTGTGTTTTTTATCTGAGACAGTATCTTACTATGTATCATCTGTTTCCCATGAATTAACCATATGTACATATGTATGTGTGGGTGGATGGATAGATGTATATATGTACATATCTGTATATATACATATGTACATATATGTATTTGTATATATCTATAGTCCCACATAACAGCCAATTCATGTTCCTCCTGCTTAAGCCTCAAAAGTTCTGAGATTATAGCTGTATACCTCCACAAGTAACTGAATTGTTTCAATAAGTAATTTGAAGGTTAACTTCTCCAGCTATAGCAAGACACACTTGTGGGGCTGGAGAGATGCCACAATGGTTAAAGGCACTTGATTTCAAAGCCTGCTAGCCTGTATTCAGTTCCTTAGCCACATTTGTAAAGCCAGATGGACATTCTTTTGCAGTGGTAAGAGATGCTGACACACCCATATACCTACACAAACATGCCCAAAATATATAAACAAGTTATTTTTTTAAGGCAAACTTAGGCAGGGGAGATAGTTCAATGGTTAATGGTGCTTGCTTGCAAATCCTACTGAACCAGGTTTGATTCTACATTACCCATGTAAAGCAAGGTGCACAAAGAGGCACGTGCATCTGGAGTTTGTTTGCAGTGGCAAGAGGCCTTGCTGTGCCCATTATGCTTCTCTCTCTCTCTCTCTGTCTTTCTCCTCACAAACAAATAAATAAAACTACATTTTTAAAGGTACAGACATAATAGAATAAATCTACAGTCTATTACTATGCAACATCCACAGCAGTCCAAATGACCTGATTAAAGTCATGAAGACATGGGTTCCTAGTGCTTCAAATACACATAGACTGAAAGGAATAGCAGAAGCAGCAAATTGTTGTAAATAACTGTTGTCCATGTATCACAGTATTAGTTAAGACATTCTATTTCAGTTAATAAGATGAGATTCATTTTATTAAAAGGGTGAAACCAGGAGATAATCTATTCAGAAGGACTATATAAATGAATTTTTAGCTTTTTAGTAAAAAAAAAAGATAATCACCCACACACCAATAAATCAATCATGCATCCAAAATAGTGCCAACTGACAAAAACATTTTTAAAATGAATAAATGAAAATCTAAAACTATAGAAAGTTTTTTTATTATTATTATTCCAAGGAATAGTGTAAACTAGGTTGGAAAAGATCAATTTACCTTGTTTGAACTAAGATCAAAAATAATTTTCATGTAGGCACTTGGAATTAACTCTGATACTCTTGAGGTACTAAAGAAAATCTTTGAAGAGGGCAACCGACATTTCTGTCTTTAGATTAGTTGGCCTACATTAGAACCAAGTACATGTATAACAAATGAAAAAGACAATATGTGAAGGCAGTATTATAGTTGAGATTTTGCACACATAAAACTTCAGAAAATCAAATTTATGGTTCCCATAGCGACCATAACTCTGTTATACTGCACATTTTAGTAATCACTATAGTCAACACTATAGTTACAATTGCAAGATATTTTGGGCTGTAATTCTTTATTTTCCATTGTTTGCCATATATTTTGGGAAAAAAAATCTCATTTGGGACCATAGCTCTTAAAGTTTTTTTGCTATTGTTTGTGAATAATATTGGAAATCCTGAGAAAAATATTTCAAAGACTCAACGGGAGACCTGAAAAAATTAGTTTGCTTTCACAAACATTTTGTGTTGATACAACAGAGTGCCTATTACTAGATGATCTTCAAAGAAAATAAATTTATTTCTCACAGTTCTAAAGACTGAGAATTCTAGTATCAAAGTTCCAGAATCTGGTAGGAGTCTTTTTGCTTTTCTATTCCATAGCAGAAGGCCAGAGAGCCCATTATGCATCATGCTGGTAACAGCTCGCTAATGCTCTCAATAGCCACATGGAGCCCATTTGCAAACTAATTACTTTTTAGTATTCTCCAGATTCAGAACACTGTTGTTATGATCTTAGGCAAAAGACTGAAAAATGACCCAACACTGTTGCATGGAGGATGGTATTTCAAGCACATGAACTTTGGGAAACAGAATCAAACTATACCAGGTACACTATACAACATGAAACAAATAATTTAACTGTCATGTATACATTATGTATATCCACTATGTTCTAGAAGTAGTTTGTGCTAATAAGAGCCAACTTTAAATTGATTGGAGGTTTCTAAGCTTATTGAAATCACATAGTTACATCAAAACAAGTCATTACATAGTGCAGACTCACAGTCATGATAAATATTTACTGTTAATACTTTTAAAGTTGTTTCCAGTTTGGGGACTATTATAAATAAAGCTGTAATTAACATTAATGGAGAAAAACCCATTTTAGGCATAATTTTCTATTTCTCTTGAATAAAAATCTATGAGTAGAACTATGTGGTCATATGACAGTGTAGTTAACTTAATAGAAACTGCCAAAAAACTGATCTTACAATAACTGTACTGTTTTATATTCCCTCCAACAACATATGAGAGCTCCAATTTCTCTACAAGTTTGTCAGTACTTGCAATGTGAAGACTGTTTCATTCTTGCCATTCTAATGACTATGCAAAGATATTGTATCATGGCATATAAATATAAATCTTTCCCTAGTGGTTAATTGTGTTAAACACATATTTATGAGTCTATTCAGCATTCAGTTGAAATGTTTTTTTTTGTTGTTGTTGTTCATTTTCAGATTTTTTTCTTTTTATTATTGAATTGGAAGATATCTCTGGTAGTTTGAATCAGGGCTCCCCCCATAAACTCATGTGTTTAGAGTGCTTCATTCTCAGCTGATGGTAATTTGAGAAGTGAAGCCTTGCTGGAGGAAATGTGTCCTTTGCAAACTTAAGGGTGTTATAGCCAGCTTCCCTTTGTAAGAGTGAGGCTCGATGTCCTGCTGTTGATATTGCCTGCTGCAGCAGAGGCAATGCCCAACCTCTGCTCATGCGATGTTTTCTCTTGCCATCATGGAACCTCACCTCAAGACTATAACCCAAAATAAATACCTTTTGTCCCATGAGCTGCTTATGTCCAGGTGCTTTGTCCCAGCAATGAGAAGGTAACTATGACAAGTCCTCAATAAGAGACTTTTTTTAAGGGCTAAAAAGATAGCTCAGAGTTAAAGATGCTTGCATCTAAACCCTCATGGCCTGGATTCAATTCCTTAGTACCCATGTAAAGCAGATGCAGAAAGTGGTACATATGTCTGGTGTTTCTTGGCCATGAAAGAGTACCTTGTATGCTCATTATCTCTCTCTTTGGTTGCAATTAATAATAAATACAATTATTTAAAAAGAGACTTTTTTAAAGATGATAGGTTTTACAAATTGTTTCCACCAGTCTGACTTATCTCCCATTTTTAAAATGCACTCTATTGAAAAGTAAATTATTCATTTTGATCAGGGTAATTTTATATTTTTTCTTTCATGATTCATGATTTTCTTGCCTTGTCTTTGAAGTATGTACATATCCTAAAGTTGCAAAGATTTAGTCACATCTCCCACTGGCATAACTTCTATGCTGACACATATAGTCAGTTTTACATTAACTGGTATATGCTGTGAAGCAAAATTCAAGGCTTGCTTACTTATTATTTGTATGAAAATATTGTACTTCCAGACCATTTTAGTGAAGAGATGACACCTTTTACATTGAATCACACAGTCCACTTCTGAGACTCAAGTGATCATATAAATGTGAATCCAATTACTAGCTCTCTGTCCTATGTCAGGGATATTACTACCACAGTCTTTTATCTCCTGCAGCTCCATGATGTATCTTGAAAATAGACAGCATGATTTCTCGTTATTCTGATTTTGAAGATAATTTTTTTGCTATTTGTGCTCATTTTTGTTTTATAAGTCAATTCCCAAGTCAGTTTGATAATTTCTCAGATTTTTTTTTTACAAAGCTTTATGCTAAAATATATCAACATTAAAGAATAAAGAAGTTGTATACGATTTCAGGGATAGTAATACAATAAATGCATAAAATTGCAAATTAGATGAAGACAAAACATTACAAGACTTCAAAGTAGCATAGATCTGCTTGTTTTATCACTTGACTTCCATCAAATAAATCATCCTAAAACAAGAGCTAAGAATTTATTGAGTCTAGATTTCTGTGGGTCAGATGGCAATGATTTTCACTAAATTGGATCACCTGATCTCTACAAAGCTGTTGCCTGTGTACAGCTTGCCTGAGGCCACAAGGATGGCCTCAGTGGAAGGTCAGGAACCTTCAGAGGAGCTTCTTAGGGCTATCTGACTGCCAGCTTGGGCACTGGCTCTCTCCCCAGGTCACCTCTTGCAGTAGTATCCTTTGGGTTTACTGACCTGTGTTGGGGTTGATAGCTCAGCAAAGAATAAAAGCATACCCTAGTGCTCAGACACTCTTAGGCCTCTGTTTCCATGACATTTAATAATGTACTATTGGCCTAAGTAAGACATATTAAGAAAACACAGCCAACTGCCTAGCATGAGACAACCCACTTTCATCACATCTGCTAGAGGAAGTGGTGATCTAAACATGAATGCTGCTGTCACTCCTAGCCTAACAACCAACTCCAGGGAGATGGTGACGGACACTAAAGACATTCAGAATGCTTCAAAGCAGAAATTTAGAGACTGTAAGAGATTACCACTAAAGTAGTCTTAGGACACACGAGCCAAGGCTCAGAGAGCATTGTGGAAGAGGGGACAGAAAGATTGTAAGAGCTACAGCATTGCAGGGAGTATTCTTAGTCATTGCTCCAACCCCAGAGCCTGACTAATGCATTCATGACCCTACAGTGAATGACAGAAACCCAACTGAGGAAAACCTCCAGTGAATTTGGGGGGCTGGAGGAAGGCTATCAGAGTCTAAGCCAATGGGAATGTGACAAACACCTGATAGATTGAGGCAAGAAAATTCATAATTAATACAAAAATAGTAGATGAGCTAGTTGGAAGGAGGGAGTGTACAGTTGAAGGAGAATGGGTATGTGTGGAAAAGAAAGAAAGAGGAGAGGGAACTATGATCAAAAAATACTTTGTACGTCATAAAAATTGTTAATACAATTTTGAAAAACCATTAAACATAAACATATACCAGTCTAAAAATAAAATAAAAGATACAGCTATAGGATTTTTATGGAAGTAGAACAATTTGGGGCCATGTTTGCAAATTACCCTATCTTCTCATTCATATATATACATATATATGTATATATAATTATATAAATTTTGTTTGAACTTATATGAATTTATGTTGTATGTAAAAGGCTCTATGATGCACTTCTTTTAAGGACATTATATTTTCAATATTTATTATTGCTAAGTTTTGCTCTATGTTTTGCTTTGCTATAATACTCAGTTTTGGATTTTATTTTGAGGCAAGCCCAACAGACTGGCCTTTCTTATGCAAGAGAGAAAGAGCAAGAGTGAGAGACATGGAGAGAAAGAAAGGGAGAGAGAGAAAGGGAGAGAATTGGCATACCAGGGCCTCTGGCCACTGCATTCGAACTCCAAATGTGTGCACCACCTTGTGTGACCTTGTGTGCTTGCATCGCTTTGTGCATCTGGCTTACATAGTACCTGGAGAGTTGAACATGGGTCCTTAGGCTTTTCAGGCAAGCGCCTTAACCTCTAAGCCGTCTTTCCAGCTGATATTCAGTTTTATAAACACAATTTATCTATCTCCTTATTAGTAGACATCAATGATCTCTGATTTCTTATCTTCTCATTCTATATATTTTTGACAAGCTTTAAAGTTTAAAATCGTAAATTTATCAATTTTTTGCTCATTGCACTATATTAAGAAATACTCTGTGATAAAGTAATAAAGGTATTTACCTATATTTCCCACCAAACACCATATAAAACATGATATTATTTTCATTTGCATTGTTATTATTATCATCATTATTATTATTTTGTAGTGCTGGGACCAAATCGAGGGCCTTATGCATGCTTAGCAAGTGATCTACCACCGAAGTACACCTGCAGATAGTGCCATTATTTTTTAATGTAATAGTCCATTGCTTCTCCAGTGATCTGAATGCTATTTCTTGACGCAAAGCATAAAAACTTATAATTTCTATTATAAATGCGGGTTTTAAAAATTGTGTTCTTTTTCTAATATACTAGCTCACCAATTTTAGGTATTCTTTTCTAATAATAGGAATTTGGGATTTAAAGCTGGCTCTCTATGCTCAAGGTGGTCTCAAACTCATGGCAAAGCGCCTATCTGCCTCTCCAGTGCTGGTATTAAAGGCGTGCACCTTCTCAAACAGCAGAAATTTTATAATACTTCTTTGTAATTATTAGTGATTTCACCTTAAACTTTCCTTTTTGGTATATACAAGTGTCTGTGTTGTGTATACATGTATGTATGTATGCATGTGCATGTGTGTATGGACACACATATGTGTGTATGTGTGTAGAAGCCAGAGGATGACATTAGGTGTCTCTTTCTCAATTTTTCTCCCTCTTTGACTTCTGAAGATAGGGTCTCTTACTGGACCCAGAACTCATCAATTTGGCTAGACTAGCTAGCCAGCAAGTCCCAGAGTTTCCTGTCCTGGGTACCTACCTTCCAGGGCTGAGATTACAAGCATGTACCACCATGCCTGTTTTTTTTTTTTTTTTTTTTAAATGGGTGCTAAGGATCTAAATTCAGGTTTTTGTGCTTGCAGAGCAAGTAATTTACCCAGTGATCCTTAAATTTTCTTTCTTTAGCCTTAAATTTTCTTTCAACATGTGACTATACATGTTTCAATTATTTTGGATATTTGTAAATTATGTCTTTTCTAACATTTTAATTTTAAATATATTTTTTGCAAACAAAATTTTTGTAAACTCTACTTTGATAATCCTCATCTTTTAAATAGCAAATTGATTTTTCAGATTTAGACTGAATATTGTTGTATTTTAATTACTCTCCTGTTTTTGCTATTTGTCTTGCTAATATTTTTTTTTGTGAGCTCCTTTTCAATTAATATATTTTTGTCTTCTATTTTATTTTCATTTTTGTTTGGCATGCTTGGAAATATTCTCTGTGTGTTCTTTTAATGATTATTCTGTCAAATTTATTACTCAAGATAACTAAATACACTATTTTTACCCTTCTTAAGAACAATTTATCTCAGAATGACAGATGACTTAATTCTAGACACCTAATTTATTTTCCAATTTCCAATATTTGTGTTTCAGACTATTTACTTTCCCACAGATTAGATACTGTCATTATTATTTTGAAAATCCAATGTCTGTCATTGCATGGTTGTTAGCAGCACAGCACTGAAGACACATTTCCTGCTCTGAGCTCCACTATCCTGTGTTTGTTCTGTCTTCTAGTCACCAAACATGTTAGCATGCTTTGAAAAATTGCCTGGTACACAGTAACAGTAGGATGTGGTATCAGCTTTCCTTCCTGCAACTCACACCTTGGGTCATTCAAATTCCTAAAGAACACCTTTGGATGATATTTCAGTTTTGTTTGGGCAAAATATCTTCATTTCACTGTTTTGGAAAGAAAGACTTACTGTGACTGGCATTCTACAGGTCAGGCCCCAATTTTCCCCTGTGCATTACAGATATGGTTCCTGCAGTCTTCCTTTAAAATCATCTCCTAAGATCCTGGGGAGCAAAGCAGTGGGCCTGTCCTCTGTGGCTGGTGCCTGCATCTCTGGCTGTGTTTGAAATCTGCTCTCTATTCCTAGTCTTTCCCTTTCACGTATTGATTCTATTTTTTTCTTTTCAAAATCTGGATTCATTGAACTTCCTAGAATGTGGGTTAGAGTACTTTTTATCTGCTTTTATCTTTCTCATTCCTCCCTGCTCGTTCTTCTTTTTGATTTCATATTTCTGAAATTATAATTTGAGGCATATAAAGCCTGAAAATGTTGCTTTTCATTTCTTTCTCACATCTCCTCCCTGTCTGTCTATACTATACCTTAGGGATAGTCTTCACACCTAGCTCAGTTTTCTATTTAACCTTTCATCTAATCCAATTGTTACATGCCCAACTACTAAAGGCTTAATTCCCATGTAAATGTTTCATTAATAGAGTTGTATTTGAATCTCTCAAGTTTGTCACATTGCTTTTGTAAAATAAGTTGTGCCTTGCTCCTATATCATCTTTCATTTTATACAACTTCCCGCAGTTAAATTTTATTTCTTATACAGTATAAAGGTTTAAAGTAAAACTATCATATGATTCAGTAACCATATATATATAGAAAATGAAATAAGTCTGTCAAAGAGATATGTGCACTCTTACATTTTATTGCTTCACTATTCCCAATAGCCAAGAAATGGAAACAGCCTAATTGTCTATCAACAGATAAAAGGATGAAGAAAATAGACTGTATATGCACCATGGAATACTATTTGGTCGTAAAATAAATTGAGATCCTCTAACTTGTGACCACATGGATGGAACTGGTGTTAACTCTCTTAAGCAAAATTGGCTAGGCATAGGAAGCCAGATACCACATGTTCCCACTTATATGTGGGATCTAAAAACATTTATCTTGTGGAAGTTTAGTGTACAGTAAGGAGAAAGGAGGGATAGGGGAAAGTACCAAATTACACTTACAGAAATTACACTTGCAGGAAGCTGTGATGTACTGGCTTTTCATGGAAGCATGACTATAGAAAATAATTTCCAAAAGCTAGGTGAAAAGATTTTGAGTATTCTTGTCCTAATAGTAGACGCTTGAAAAGATATATGTATTTAACTTTATTTAAAGACTGTAAAATGTGAACATGTATCAAAACATCACACAGTACTTTATAATTTGTATAACTGATATTATCTATGCATTAATTAAAAATAAAGTAATTTAAAAATATTTTAAAATATAAACATACCATAGACTCAAAATGAGGCTGGAGAGATGATTTAGTTAGTCAGTGTTTACTATGCAAGCATATGAATAATGAACATAGTACTGCTTGTCTTTAATACAGTGCTGGAGAGGCTAAGAGAGGAGATCTCTGGGGCTCACTGGTTAGCTAATCTATCTGAATCATTGAGTTCTGAGTTATTTATAGAGAGATCCTTTCTCAAAAACTAAAATAAAGAATGATTGCGGTGACACCTGAAATCAACTTCTGGCCTCCACTTGCTGGCAGACGTATGTGTGCTTCTGCAAGAGGCCATGTTCAGATGACTTTGGACTGACCCAGTCAGTCCCTCTCAAGAATAACTATAGTGTGTTGCAAGAGCAACATCCCAAGGAAGGGAGAAACTGGTAGTGCAGTTTATGCTCTGATCCAGGACCCTTGACTGCATGTCCTTCAAGGCACTGACCCTGCATATTGTGTTGCCCTTGGTTTCAAATCCAGTGTAGATCATCTTATGGTTGCCCTCTGCTATACATCCATCTTCACCTGGAAGCCATCTGAACCTTGAGGCCTGGCTTGTGAGTCATCCCAGGCTTCTGTTGTCCCTTGATGTTCATCTGTAAGTAATAAATCTGCTTTATGTTGCTTCATGCTCATGTGTGTGATCTGTTTTCTCAGGATTGGGCAAGATGGTAACCATTTCACAGTGAATCCACTTCATAGCCTCATTCTCTCCCGACCACTAAGTTGTGTAAAGCCTCAGCTTAGTAAATCTAGGTATTAAAGAATCTAACTTATTCATACCTCAGTGATGTTGACTTGTACCCAATGAACCTTTCCAGATAACTAGGGACTTAGGCTAGGCATTTAGTCTGTACCTGAAAGAATATCTAATAATAATATTTCCATAAATGATTGTGAGAAGATAATTTGTGGAAACCCATACAAATTTTACCTGCTAAACCCCTAATTATTTAAGTATGTTTATGGAAGTTATCATATTCCTTTTCAGACCTGTGATAGTGGAGAGCACCACATCCTCCTTTTAAATGGCATTCATTCAGTAAATATGTATAAAGAGACTTCTATGTGCTTGGCTTGGCCTTATGTTAGAGCAATTGGTTAGGAGTGATGGGAAAATTAGATTAATTCCCTATGAAGATTATGGCCTAGCCATGGGGACAAAGTGATCAAGAACCACATTAGCAAATGTAAAGAACATTTGAGAAAACTGCTTTGAAGTAGACATACCCTGTGCTAGCAAAGTCGGCACTGTACAGTCAGTCATACAGCCTCATGCATAGGGTGAATTTGCCTCAACTGCCAGTGGATGCCTGAAACCACAGAGAGTAATAACCCCTGCAGATACATTTTTGTCCTATCTATTAGTATGCATGATAAAACTGAATTTAAACCTAGACTTAATTAGAGTTTAGCAACATTGGCTAATAACAAAATAAAACAACTTAATTGTCATAAAAGTTGTATGAGTTTGGTATCCTCTCTCCTTCTCAACTGCCACAAGTTGAGTAGAATTTACAGGATGGATACAATGAATAAAGGATGGTTCATATTCCAGACTGAATGCAGTGAGGTGGCACAAGACTAATTGTGACACTCAGATTGACAATTAAAGCTCATGAATTCCTTATTTCTAGAATTTTACATTAATATTTTCTAACCATTATGAACTCTAGGTAACAAACTGTAGAACGTGAAACTCTACTTAAGGAGGGATTACTATAGTTAACAGTCAATATTACAGAAAAATACCTACTATGTCATAAATTGATACTATAGATATTTTCCAATTTGTTAGGGAGGTCTCTTTTACACAAGTGGCTATAAATTATAGTCCTCTGATGGGGCTGTAGTGCTTTGGCTTAGGGATGTTTATAATATTCCCTTCATATACAATGCAATGTAATACAATACAATACAGCTTCATGCTGGTGGAGAGCAACTTATCTATACCAGCAAACACTCTTGCTGCTCTTGTCTGACCTATATCCAGTCTATACTGAGCAGAATGCATTCTTGAGGACAGACCTGACTATAGGCATGTTGAATATGGACTGATTAGTCAGATGAGACACAGAGAAAATAACTCCATAAAACATACAGGGGGGTTATTACTGACAAATTTCAGAGGACAGTGGCAACATTACTCATAGTGCCAACAGGAGAGGGCGAACTGTTCTGGACATGCATGTTCTGCCACAGGATGGAGAACACAAGAAAATGAGGAGTGTGGGAACTGAAGCTTTTGGGAGTCCAAGGGGTTAGCCAAGAACACCTCGTGTGTGGAGGTCTAATTAGGCTTACAGCAGGCAGTGATGGGTTTGTGGTCACTAAATCTTATCTGCATTTCCATGCAGATTGTGGGGGAAGTGGAGCAATGCAAACAGGTTGTGGTAGGTGTGTCCTAGAGGCCAGTGATTACCAAGGGGCTATTGTGACAGGCAGACATCTGAATCACCCACACTGAGCAACTAGAAGGAGCTAAAGAAACAGAAACGCTGTGCACTGCTTCCAGTAGGAGAAAATTAGACTTGAATTAAGCATTAAACTTGAATTGAGCATTAAATGGTGCCACGGTCTGTGATAACAGGTTGGTTTGTCCTTTTTGAAGTGGTGCTTACAGCCAGGTAGAAGAATGGTTGGTCCCGGAGAAGCCAGGGGGTAACTGGGTTAAAGAGGAGTAATGAGCAGTAAGATTGTGATAGGGGAGGGACATCATCATATCAAGTCTCCTTTTAGTTAGGGTACAAGCCCAGAGTTCTGCACTAGAGTGATATGTAAGGAAAAGGAGTAAACATAGCCAATCATGAAACTTAGATGTCTTGTCATGATGTGTCAGCCATGCTAACACAGTATGTTCTCTATTATGTCTCTTCAAATATTGAAGGCTGTTGTGAAACTGGAGACTTAAAGGAATCAGGTCAGTAAGTCAGAGTCATTTTATATTTCCCACAGCCAGATTCTACAAAAGCAGCCAAGATCAATTTGGCTGCTTTGCCGAGAATTCCTTGGAATTAATTTCATTCTTCAAATAATGTGCAGTCAGGCAGTCTCTCTCCTATCTACTATTGGGCTGTTTTCAAATGGCAGCCTAAATAGTTAATCATTAGAACACTGGGGGAGTAGAACCTAACATTTAGATAATAACTGTGTGTTTTATTCACTCATTTTGCTTGTGAAAGCATCTTATATATCTATTATATGTAAAGTTCCATCCTGTGTTCTATAAAGTAAAAATTAACTTCTTGTAGTTTTATTTCCATTAGCAAACTTATCAAGACATTGCTTGTGTCACCACTGATCCAGAACAGTTTATATGTAATTTTCTTTTTCTGTGTTTAGTAGATCTATGAGCAAGTAGACACTGAGGAGACAGAAGTCAAAAAGATTCAGGAGACACATGACTAAATGCTTATTTTTTATTATTTGCTTATCTTGAACAGGGTTATTCTAACACAGAATGGTGACCATTGGGGCTAACCAAAAGGCCAGCCAGAACAAGCAAATCTTGTTTCAGTCTGAATTCTGTCCTGGGTTTTGTCTCATTCTTGGAAATGTCCCAGAAACAGCAATATTCTTGGCAAAGCTCTGTGGAACAAATTTTGTAAAGAGAGGGGCAGAAGTTATAAAGCTGCTTTTATGACATCAGTAAATAGACTCAATTCATAGTGTACACAATTTTAATAACACTGGTACAGATGAACCACAGCCTTACCTCCATCTTTTATAAGAAATAAGTGAAATGAAAATCCACACTGACAACCCAGCTTGACTAAGGAAAGACATCCCAGAAGCAAATGATTCCATTTTAAAATGCACATAAGAGCCAGGCAGCTACAGTAATCCTATATTTTTCAATGACTTATACCCAACAACACCAAACAAAGCCTTTGGCATTGGAAAGGTGACCCCTACTTCCAGAATATATTTAGATTCACCTATTTACTGTTCTATTTAAGTAGCAGATTTAAATGTTTTTAATACTGGCCATTGCCTGCAAACATACTCTTTTTGGCTATCCTTGGAACAGAGGTCTTTGAGGAGTTTAAAAGTGAGTATGCCCTCCTCTTCGGGGCACAACTTATGTGGAGTCACCCTCTAAGACAGGGGATCCTCTGGGCTGAACCCTCATATCCAGCACTCTTCCCTGGTAAATCCAACTGTTATTGCCTTTCCTCTGTGTGGCATTTTGTTAAGGGTGATAAGTCCTGACACCTGTGGAGACCTGGAAATGGAATTGCTTCCCATGAAGTATTGTGTTTAGGATACTCGAGAATCAGACCCTGTGCTGTTCTTTCCAGTGAATTTGACAGCTGGAGAAAGGTGAAGGCTTATCAGGATTTTCCCTGTCATAAGGTCTTAGCCCCTGGCAAATTTATTTTCCTTTAATTATAATGGCATAGAATAGTGTGTTATCTCAAAATGTAAAGTCATATTAAAAATCTCTTATCTGACACAAACTGAAACTTCATTCTTCATTTTTACATTAATGGCAGATAAAAATAGAGTTGAGCCAAATTATGTCAAAGAATATCTCTTTCTATGAAAAGAGTAGGAGCTAAAATGAAAGCTAATATAGAAACACATTCCATACCCTTGGAAGCACAGTTTATGATTTCATATCTCTAAGTGAAAGAACAGCAGACATGGGGCTATGGATATGGTTCAGTCGATAAAGTGCTTGCTGGCTAGCTAGTCTATCTGAATCAGTGAGCTACAGGTTCAGTGAGAGAACCTGTCCTAAAAAATTAAGGTAAAGGGCAATTGAGGAGGATACCTGACATCAACTTCAGGGTTCTGTGCATATGTGCACACATGTGCACTCTCACATACACATGTGTCCACAATGAAAAACATGCATATGCACATACCATGCACATATGCAAAAAGAACTGAAGACATGAAGTCACCTGCACATGCTGTAGTTTGGATCTAGAATGTCCCCCCAAGTGCAGTGTGTTAAAGAATTTACCTCCAGCTTGATATTAAGAGATGGCTGGGCATTTGGGATATGGATCCTAATAGAGGATTTTAGGTCCTTTGCTGTGTGCCCAGGAAGGGTACTGTGGTATCCTCAACTCATCTCTTCCACCTTCTTTTCTTTTCCTCCCAGCTGGAGGTGGATGGGCTTTTCTGTTGGGCATCTCTACCACCTGTTGGTGCAGTATTGTACTGAGCTACCTGCCACAACCAGCAGAGAACATGAGTCACAAATGGAAGCCCCAAAGCTTGAGACAAAATAAACTGTTCTTTTAAAAATATTTTATTTACTTGTATGGGGAGAGATTGCAAGCAGTCCATGTTTACACCAGGGCCTCCTTCCACTGTAAAGGAACTCCAGACACAAGTGCCACCTTGTGCATTTGGCTGTGTGTAGGTATTGGGGAACTTAACCTGAGCCTGCATGCCTTGCAAGAAAGTGCCTTCACCACTAAGCCATGTCCAAAGCCAAAATTTTGTTCCTTTTAAGTTGATTTGCCTTAGGTATTTCTTGCATTGATGGAAACCTGACTAACAAACAGTATATACAGACTATAATTCTTAAAAGATGAAGAAAATCTATGACATATTAGAGACATTTTTCACTGCATAACTTGTATGTGATTATGAGCATCTGGCATAACATTCATGACAACAGAAAAGTGGAGTTGAACAAATTCCCTCACTGTCATAGTGCACTGCTGAAGTTGTGAGCTGGGTGGCTTAGCTCTGGTCTAAGCATTGCTGCATATGTATATGTCGTGCATGAAGTAGAATGAAAGGTGAGAGAGAAGAACTGTTTTAGGATTAGTTCTGGAACTTTTGGTTTTCTTCCTTTTGTTCTTTTTTACATGGGAGGGTCTCACTCTAGCCCAGGCAGACCTGGAACTCATTCTGTAGACCCAGGCTGGCCTCAAACTCACAGCAATCCTCTGCCTCCTGAGTGTTGGGACTGAAGGTGTGTACCACCACACCTGTCTTGTTCTGGAACTTTAAAAATGTGTACTACACATTGTTTGTCTTATTTGTTGCTTTTTCCCCTTTAATTATTGAACAGAGGTCATTTCAAGGATGTTGTGTTCTTTTGACTGAAGTTGGGGTAAGCCATAAACTTATGTGTTCTGAATTCTAGGTTCCCAGCTGGTGGCAATTTGGGAATTGATGCCTCTTGGAGGCAGTATATTGTTGGGGAAAGGCTTATGGATATTATAGCCAGTTTCTCCTTGCCCAGTGTTTGGCATACTCTCCTGTTGCTGTTGTCCAGCTTATATTGGCCAGGAGGTGATCTCCACCCTCTGCTCATGCCATTGTTTTGTTTTCCCCTGCTATCATGGAGCTTTCTGTCAAGTCTACAGCCAAAATAAACCCTTTGCTCCCACAAGCTGTTCTTGGTCGGATGTTTTCTCTCAGCAATGTGAAGCTCACTGTAACACCTACTAAACACTAAAGTGAACTGGCACTAATATGGAGCAGGGTGGCAGTCCAACTCCTAATGCACTGAGCTGGAATCATTTCAAGGTTTTCATTCCCTGCAGCATATAAAATCACTACAGGGGAATATTGGGGGTGAGGTTGTATGGTAGATTAATGAGCCAGCTGTTTAATGTTAACTATGCTAATGTATAGACATTTATTAGGGACACACTGAGGACTTACAGGCAGCTTTAAGCCTAAATTCTAGGGCAAGTTCTAGCCTCTGGACATAGATACAAAATTTACTGTGTTGAAACAGAAATTCTAGACATGAGACTAACTGAAAGCATATTACAAAAGGCAGATTCAAGGAAGATAGGAGGCCTGGGCCATTTTATAGAGGGTTATGAAGAAAAACCAATGAAGGAGAGTGAGAAGACAAACAGGTGAAGAAGAAGGTAGCCAGGAGAACAAAGAATTTCCAGAAGAGGTCAGTCATATTTTACAGTGAACAGTGAACAGTGAAGGAAGCCCAAAACCCAAATGATGTCTTCAGCTGTGACCTTGAGGAGAGGTGCTTTCTGTGTGGTGTGGAGGACAATGCTCAATGGAATTATACTCAAGATACAGCAAGCTTTCCAGGTAAGATGGTGGGTTAGGAGCATCACCAAAGAAATCTGACTGTGGTGATTGAAATTGAGATTGTCAATGTGACAGGACCCAAAATTACCTGTAATTATTTTAATTAGGTTAATTGAGGTGGGAAGATCCATCATAACTATAGATGTAGTCCCAGGCTGCATAAAAAGATGATCACTGGCTGAACAGCAGCATTCACTAGTTTTTTGCTTTGCTTTCTCACTGCTGAATGTGACCAGCTGCCTCCAGTTATTGCCACCATCCCTTTCCCACCATAATGAACTATAACCTGGAGCTGTAGACTGAAATAAATCCCTTTTTTCTTGAATTGATTTTTCCTGGAATTTTATCTCAGCAATGATACACTGGTGAAAGAGAATTGTCAAGATAACACATAACTCATTTTCTGAAAGAGACAAGATCTATACAAGGATTTATTAAGCCAAATGAGATCTCTGAGGGGAAGCATATAGGAATTTCTGTGAATTGCCTTGATCTGCATCCCAAGATGAACCAAGTGGCACCAGCTACTGAGAAGTGCTTCTCATCACACACTGACCTTGCCAGCCAAAGCAGTGGAGCCCATACCTATGGACCATGTAGGATTGGAAGAAAGTGAAGCAGAAGATGGGAACAGGCTGAGATGGGTGAGAATCAGCAGGCAACTTCTCACCACCTTCTCTCCTACATATTTCAGCACTGGGAATACTGACAATATTACAGAAGCTGAGGGCTCCACTTGCCCCTCCTCCACACAGCCCCAAGCCAAGCCAGACAGAGAGTGCACCAAGCAACAGACTGACTCCTCAACTCAGTGTATGTGGGCTGGAAATTAATTCTAAAAGATAACTGACCTGACATACACTGGTGCAATACACACTCCAAATCTGGTTCTATAAGTTTGAACTGGAAGTGCAAATTGTACTTCATCTATCAAAACAATTAAATGAAACAAAACAGGATGGAAGAGAATTCAAAGCCCATCCCAGCAAAGGAGACACACTGAAAGAGGAACTATTTTTCTTTTACCATGCAATGTACATTTAGTATACTCTGTCTTTTTTGATTGCATGTTATGGTTAACTTTTGTTATATTTATTATTTTTTAATCTTTTTGTCCATTTTTTTCATTTCCACTCCTGTATAATATATTGCACAGTGGTTTTGCTGTTGTTTGTATATTGCACAATTAGGTTTTGGGATTGTTCTGTGTGTTTCTCCATCCACTCTATGGCTGGGGACTGGGGAGGGCCTTAGGAGGGAAGCTTCCACTGTTGTTTTGTCAAGAAAATATATCAAGGCCATCAAACTTCCTTCTGTAATTTTGTTTATGTCCATCCATTAGTCCTGCTCTCAGTCTTGGTCAGAGAAACTAAGTTCTTTTTCCAGTGGGCAGTTTTGAATGCTCAGCCCTAAAATGTGACATCTATATGATCCCATTCAAGGCTCTATGAACACTTCATAAGAGGGGATATAAAAAAATGAAAGAGTGCTGGAGAGATTGCTTAGTGGTTAAGGCATATGCTTGTAAAGTCTAAGGACCGTGGTTCGATTCTCCAGGTCCCACATAAGCCAGATGTACATGGTGGCACATGTGTATGGAGTTTGTTTACAGTGGCTAGAGGCCCTGGTGCGCTCATTTTCACTCTCTCTCCCTCTGTCCATCTCTAATAAATAAATAAATAAATAAAAATAAAATCTTAAAAAAAAAAAAGAATGAAAGAGCCCAAAGTAGGGACGAGTGCTATGGGATGTTGTCTTCTAGACATGACGTGGCCAGTTAACTTGTGAACTTACATCAACTGTGGTTATCTGCACAAGATCTGGACAAGATTAGACACATCAAAATTCTGTCATGGATGGAGAAAAGGTTCCTGTGGGTTTCTTGTGGTCCAACTCTCTCTGGGGATGTCTAGGCCATTAATGGTAACTGGGTAAGGGGGAGGCATTTTTTCAGTGGTATAGCCACTGGTAAGTTGCCCATGCCCTGGTAACTAACCCCTTATTCATGTTCATGAAAGTAATTCTAACTAAACTCATCATATCACACAGACAGACAGACAGACACACACACACACACACACACACACACACACAAAGACATGATAGCAGTTATAGAACAAGTTGGGAAAAAGGGGTTGAGTAAGATGAGGATAAAGGAAGTAATGGGTGATTGTACTCAAAATACATTTTATACTTCTATGAAATTGTCAAAAAGATGACTACATTTTTAAAAGAAAAAAAAAAAAAAACCCAGAAGAATACCAGGTTGAGTCAGCACATACAGATAAATATTTTGAAGAATGATTTGAGTAGGCAACCATAGGGGATTACCAAGCAGACAGGCAGAAATACCATTTTGATAGAAACTAGAAAGCTGCAAAGAATGGTGTTTGGTTTGAAAACAAATATCATCCATGGGGAATTAAGAAGAGAATTCCTCTAAATGATTTTTGACATTATTGGATCTGGATTGCAAAGCTATGGCAAAGCAAGCTACAGACTCTGGGTGGGGTGAAAGGGGTTTCCATAAATGAACCTATATATTCAAATGTGATAGAAATGAAGTTGTTTTACTAACAAGGGTGAGTGGAAAGGACAGATACTCAGGGAGCTGAGAGAAAGTCATCCCAGGGCCCAGTTTTGGTTGTCTTATTTTCACAGTTAGAAAGCTTGACTACCCCACGCAGTTTTTGCCTTATAGTCACTTTAAAAGGAGAGCTTGGATTGAGCTTGGCTATAGATAGCTGATCTTTATCAGCTGAAGTTAAAGGATGTGATCGTAAAATCCTGCCAACAAGTATCCCTGAGGGCCTGTCATAAATGTGAATTCCAACTCATTTATTTCTTTGAACTTCAAAGCAACTCTTGGAAGAAATAATATCTCGACCTGTTACCTGGTCAAAATCGCAGTAAGGATTAATTTTATTTTTGATGGAGATTTCTTGCTGCCTCATACTAAGTACCTAGGAAGAAATCAATCTCAAAGGAAGGTGAGGGCAGGGCCCAAATCACCCTGATTGGGTTCTGCTTGCTGCTGTCATGACCCTCCACTTCTGCCTCTAGGCTCTGTGTTTGAGTGCTGAGGGAAACAACTAGTAGAATGGAGTTGGCTGAAGAACTATAGAGATTTTAGGGAGGAAATTAGTGTTTGTCACATCACAAAACTTTCAGCACTAACTGGATTGTGCCATACTTTGAAATTAATCTGCCAAGATAATTACATTTATGTACAACTGAAGTTAATGCTTAAAGAACCTTCCCAAATAGTGTAAGAATAAGATTGCTCATCTTTTTTTTCATTGTCTATGTTTAAAATTGCGGTGGGATTTATTGAGATTTAAAAGGAAGAGAGTGCTTTGAAATATGAGGGTCCTCAGTGAAACAGGGGCAGAAGAGAAAGTACAAAAGAGGAGAATGTGATAGGAAAACAAATCATGTCTGTGATGGTTTGAAAGCACATGCATGCCCCCATAAACTCGGGTAGTTTTGACCAAACTTCCTACTTAATTCTTAAGAGGCAGATCATTGCTGGAGGAGGTGTCACTGTGTGTGAATCTTCTGTCCAGCCCTAATGGGTATGCAGCAAGCCAGTATGAACTCTGGCTGTTTGTGCTCGCTGTTGTTGGTTTTTCTCTATCTCAGTGTGAGTGAGTTTTGTGATGTGCCATGGTAAAAATTCCCCTGGAATCTGTAAGCCTGAAATAAACCCTTTCTCCCCATAAGCTGCTTCTGGTCAGATGTTTGTCCCAGCAATAGAAGATAACTACAATAATCACCGATCTGACTACTTCCATGACTGACTAGTCCTATCTGTGTGAGTCGTGGTCAGATAACCATGACTGCTATGAGTTCCTGAGTGCAATGGGCATGCAAGTCCAGGTGAGAGAGTTCCATAGCACTTTGCCCTAGCAAAGCTTGGCTGTGGATACTACTTTAGAGAAACAAGAAACTTGTGAATTCTAAGCCACAGATGAGGAAAGAACACATTCCCAGAAAGAGAAAGTGATTAACAAGCCAAATGGTTAGAGAGGCCAATGAAACTAAGGGCTGAAAAGTAATGGCTGGGTTAATTAAATAGGGCTCTTACATTCTTTCTACTTCCATTTCCTATTCATTTGTGGGACTTTCTCTTCAAGGATTCCCTATGTGCATAAGGAAACAGAATGTTGCTAGTAATATATTCAATTTAGACTGTTATTTATATTTTTACAAACCAAATAAGAATTGAAGCCTATTAATATGACATCAAATGTGAACAAAAAAAAAAAAAAACTAAGAAATACAATTGATGCCATGAAAAAAAGGAAATTCTTGAATTAATTGTCTTTATTATGAATTAAGATTTATTCTTGACTATAATCCCAGCCTTTAGGAAGCAGAAGCTAGAGGATCCTACAGTGGAAAAAAGCATGGAATACATAGTGATAACCTGTCTCAAAACAAAACAGACAAATTTAAAAATATACCCAACTGACTAAGAAAGAATTGGGAGAAGATGATATGGGAGAACAGAAGCAATAGGAAGAAAATAAAGGAAAGTAAGAAATCTACAAAAATGTAATAGTAGGAATAAAATTATCTTTCAAGTTCTCGAACTTCTAATATAAATTTATGGAAAGAAATGATTAATGATGAGATGAGCATTAGAATTCTTAATGAGAATATAATTTATATGGTTGGAACTTGTGTGAAGGCAACAAAAAAGGAGAATTAAAATGAAAACTGAAACCTGGAAGATATTTTAGAAGACCATCAATCAAATGTGCATACTAGGAGGGAACAAAAATATAGGCAAAGGATGAATATATCAAGGAAAGTTTTGAGAAAAGAAACTTCACAGCACAGAGATGAGGCCTTACCTAGCCAATGTGAAGCCTACCCGCAGTCTGACTATGCTGCAGATGGTGGAATCACAAAGCCAACAGGTGCTAGGAATCCTTTCTACATTCTTGCAGGCCTTGTGCAAAGTAATTATCATCTGGAGCTAAAATTCTACTTTAAGAGAGCACAGGTGGTGGTGAGGTTGGAAACAAAACTAGAAGCATGACAAAATAGCATCCTCCAGCAGGCAGTGTGTAGAGGGACGGAGAAATATGCAAACAAACATTAAAGAAACAATCTTGGAAAATACCAAGCAAAAGAAAAAAGAATTTCACAGAAAAAGTAAGCAAGTAATATGAATTAATTTCACTGAGAAATCCAAAGTCCTAGCCAATTAATAATGAACTAATTATCCAAGAAATAAATTATCTTAAAAGTGATGAATTGGTATCTCTTCTTCCGAAATTACTAAAAGATTGAAAATAATACTATTTAACACTTGGTTCTTACTGAGTATAAGGTTGGAATGTGTGTATGATAGGGCTTATTTATCATATGATAGGGCTTATTTATCATATGACAGGGCTTATTTTTCAACTCATCTCCCATATGGAACCAGAGGAGAATGTAACTAATGGCCCATTTAACAGATGAGAAAACACTGGGACTTAGATTTCTGGAAATTCCTACAGACTTCCAGACATCCTCTGCTACCTGCCTTTCACAGCTAAAAGTGTTTGCTCAGTACATAATGGATGCATTTCCTAACCAGCGTTTTTCCTCAGTGACCCATGTATGCAGTGATTCCATCACTGATTCCAACACTCCACTGTTCCCCTCCAAATGAAGCCCTGTTTAATTAACCCAGCAGTTCCTGCTCAGTCCTTGGTTTCACTAGCCTCCATCGTCATTTGACAGTGTTGATCACTTCCCCTTTCTGAGAATGTGTTCCTTCCTCAGCTGTGGCCCCAGCATTCAAAAGTTCCTTGTTACACTAAGAAGTATCCACAGCCCAGCTTCAATAGGGCTGGAGGATAGGTTGTAGGGAGATAGAAGGCACAAGGAGGTGGTGGATGTGGCATAGGGCATTGAGACTTTGACAGGGAAGGTAAACTTTCTGAAAGGGGCATGTCCGGTGGCAGCCAGCCTAAGAGAAAGGGTTCTCCAGTACTGCCAGGAAGTGCAGAGGTAGCTTTCATGCCCTCCATGTGCTGCTTTACTGCAGTTACTGCAGGAAAGAGCTTTAAAGGTTAGACTGCATGTGTTGTGATAAGAGTTTAGCTTTCCTTATATGACCAACACCCCCAAGGAACAGCCGACTTAAGATGGGTGCAGGAAGCAGGTTTTCTTCCAGATCCCACTAGCTCACAGTGGACTTTGAGGGTGTTAGTGGACCTCTTGGGAGCCCTTAAATGCATGAACCTTCTGGTCTTGGCCATTTCCATTGTCCCCCTTGATTTGACAAGTCATGGGTATGGTAAGGGGCATTACAGATCTGGTATAAAATGTCCTCTTTTCTTCAGTCATCATAATATCTTTTTTAAAATCTTCATACTCTAGTCTTCTCTGATACTCTCTCTTTTCCAGATTCCATAGGGTTTGTTGTAGTTAGCTTCACATTGCTGGCACAAAGCACCCAACCAAAGCAGCTTGTGGGAGGAAAGGGTTTATTTTGGCTTACAAACTCAAGGAGAAGCTCCATGATGGTAGGATAAAATGTGGCAGAAGCCCAGGGTGGACATCACCTCCTGGCCAATATCAGGTAGACAGCAGAAGCAGGAGAGTATGCCAAACACTGGCAAGGGGAAGCTGGCTAAAACACCCATAAGTCCACTCCAACAGCAAACCTCTTCCAGGAGTCTCTAATTCCCATTACTATCAGCTGAGGACCAACCATTCAGAACACATGAGTTTATGGGGACATCTAATTCAAACCATAATTTTGCTCTGCCAGAATTAGTTATGACCAAGTATCTGGAATTGCAGGTTTACCAAAGATAAATTGTTTATTTAGATTCAAGTTGAAGTTACAGCAAGACAAGTTCAGACTGGCTCATGCCACTTTCCTTTGTATTGAAAAAGGTATGTGCCTAATTCTCATTGATCAGTATACATGCAATCAAGAAGAAATATATATACAACAGCCATTTTCTGATTAGCAATAGACTATTAACCTAGTAAGTGATCCAATATAAAGAAACAAACAGGCACAACTATCCTTAAAATTATGAAACAAAACATTTGCCTCCCCCATTTTTTCCAGAACTTGTTATAGAACTCAATGATTCTCTTGTTAAATGAGTATTTAATTGAAGTAATGGTAACTTTTTAGCATAGTCAATTATTATTTGGGTAATGTGTAGAGCTGCTTTTGGTCAAGTGTTTTGTTCCAGCAGCTTGAACATAACAGTAATTAGTTCTATTATCATGTTTCATCTCCCTTCCTTCTTTCTTCCTTCCTTCCTTCCTTCCTTCCTTCCTTCCTTCCTTCCTTCTCTCTCTCTTTCTTTCTCTGTTTCTCTCCCTCTCTCTTTCTTTGCCTTACTTTCTTTGTTTTTTTTTCTTCTTTAAAAAAAATACTTAGAAATGTAGGCTAACAAAGGTTAATAACATTCCATTTTCTTTTAAATTTGCCTTTGAAGCTTTCTCTTTACAATAACATTACTCCTAGAAGTTTGTATAAAGTATACTACACATTTGAAATGATTATATTGACCTAACTTTGATGCTAAAGTTATGAAGACTTTGAGGGGAATAAAACTAGAAAAAAAATTCTTCATAACATAAAAAAGCATCTGTTTTTAGCTAGGCCTAGAAAGCAATAAACATTGAGAGAGAAAAATTTGATAGGCCATATACTACCAAAATACTCATTAAGAGCATGGATTGACATACCGTATACTGAAAATGAAATATTTTCAGAAAAATAAATCTAACAAAGACTGGTACCACTATTACAAAGTGTTCCCATTAACTCAATAATAAACAGAGAAAGAAGCAAAGAATTTTTAAAAGGGATTTGTGCAGACACTTCACAAAAGAAGATATACAAATATGCAGCAAGCATAGGAAATGCCAGGGAACATTAGTCATAATGGAAATAAAACTTAATAGAATAACAAGATAATATATATTCACTCCCAAAGTGCTGTAACTTGCAAGAACTGGCAGTTCCTACCTAATGTTGAAGAGAATATGGAGCATCATAAACATTTATATAATGTTGAAAGAAGTTTAACATGATAGCTGCATGTATTATCCAGCATTCTACGACTGTAATGGGATACTTGAGGTAACTAACTCATAAAGATAAAAGGTTTATTTTGACTCATAGGTTTATAAAATTCAAATCCAAGGTCAGGTAGACCCATTGCTTCTCATCTTTGATAGTGTGTCCATGTGTATCAGGGAGGAAGGCTAAACTCTTTTGGGGGCCAAGGCACAAAAGAAAAAAAAAATCCCATGTGAGGTCATACCCAAAGCATCTTTCCTTAGGTCCCTCCTTTAATGATTTGACCACATACTAGTACTGCTGCAGACTGAAGACCAAACCTTTAATGCATGATCTTTAGGAGACATTCAAGACCAAAATGATAGCACTCTACTTTAAAATGGCCTTTAAATACATTTCTCTTTCCATCCTTTCCTTTATTCAGATAGGGATTGGAACAAAGCTTCTTGCAAGCTAGGCAAATGCTCTACCACTGAGCCACACCCTTGCTGCCATGGTCTGTCTGGTGTTTTGAAGTTTGTGGCATCTTGATGAAAGAATTGCAGAAGCACACAGATGGAAAAGTGGCAATGAATTGTATTGAATATCAAAGCAGAATGCAAGGGTAGGGGGAAGGGGAACATGCTACAAGATAGCAATGAGCTCCTTGAGGTCAATTGTCCAAGAGCAAAAAGTACCTGCTTGAGATTTGCTCTTATCCCATCTAGGAGCAGGAAGGAACTGTTACTAGTGAGTGTGGTACTCTGTTTTAATTGACAAGCATGGATCATGTTATCTTTTTTCTTCTGGTCATGTCCCTTCTCACAATGTTATATGTATACCTAGTTATGCATACACATAAAGTGATAAATAGTATATTTTCACTAATAGTTCACTCAGAGGGCCGAGTTTGCCTTATTCACATGTAACCAACTGCATTTTAGATGGATCAACCCCTTAGCTCTTGAACCCAGATATATCCCAGAATATGTTTGAATAGAAACAGAGCATTGTCAAGGGGCTGAAAGGGGTGTGTGGTTCATTTCTTTGTTTGAAGTGGAGTGTATGTGCAGCTTGGCAGGGAGGGCTGTGAGTTGCTAGGTGCATTGTTAAGAGAGGGGTATGTGCAAGATAAGTGAAGTCCCACATCTCAAAACCATTGGCTATGCTTCACTGCCTCAATCCTAGTCTTAACATTCAATCTAAATAATTAGGAAACAAATGAAACCTGACATAATAGTTTATAGATATTGGAAAGCACATAAGCTAGTAATCCCTTAAGGACAGCATTTGAAACAAGCCAGAAGGTGAAACAGCTGACTTTCTGAATGTAGAGTCCAACTTGCAGGGAACTCCTATGGAGGGGGAGTCTAACTGGGTGGAGAAGACAGCTTGAGAATCATAAAAAGCCAAGGAAGCTCAACTCCAGAGCAATGTATGTGAGAGAAACGAGCTCTGTGAGGGGGAGAGAGCTTCATAGAAAGAGCCCGGAAGCCTTACTGTGGTTCTGCTGCAGTTTCCTGAACACAGGTCCAGGTTTACATGTGAACAAACTAACATGCAATAGGAAAGAAGCAGGTGTGAAAGATTTCCAGCTCCCTAGATCAAGTATAATGTCAGCAGGTAAGAGAAACTCTATCTTCAAGATCAGTATTGAGAAGAATATCATTTTAGCATTGCAGTCCAATTAGCCCTGATGAAAGGCTCCTTTGATCTCAACTAGTGGGTTTTAATAATAAGCCTCAAAAATATTAAATTATTTCTAAATTTCCCTATTTTTATCTCATGTGAAAACTAGAAAAGAAAAAACAATTCAAGAATGACTAATAATAATAGCTTCACAGACTCATGCCAATAATACAAAATTTGTAATATGTGTTATTCAATTTCAAAATTGACCATGAAGGCAAAAGAACAGAAAAATATGTTTCATAGACAGGAGAAAAAAATTCACATCAGTAATGTCTTATGTGATTTGGACATGGTGGCACACTCCTGTAATCCCAGAATGACAGAGGCTGAGGTAGGAGAATCATGGATTTGAGGCCAAGGTGAGCTATATAAATAGAGCTTTATAGATCAAGTGGATAGGAATACCCTGAGGCATGTTCCCCCCATTACCCCATAGAGACTGACTGAGGCCTTCATGACCCCACAGTGAATCCCATAAGCCCACTGAAGAAGTCCCAGGAAAAGGGGAGGAGATGAAAGAGTATAATATGTTATAATATATGTAGACATTAAAATAAGTTTAAAAATATTTTTAAAAATCTGAAAATAGAACAAGCATATGACCATTTAACAACTCCTGGGTATTTTCCTGAAGAAAACAAATGTAGCAACATACAGTAGATGCACCTGTATAGTCACATTTAGCCTAGAACTATTCATAATAGTCAAATTGTGAAATCAGTCTAGGTTCCCATCCATGTACCAATGGATAAAGAAAATACACAGTGGGGTCATTCATATATATATATATATATATACAATTCAGTCATTAAGAACAATGAAATCAGCTGGGCATGGTGGCACATGCCTTTAATCTCAGCACTCAGGAGGCAGAGGTAGGAGGATCACCATGAGTTCAAGGCCACCCTGAGGCTACATAGTGAATTCCAGGTCAGCCTGACCTAAGAGTGAGAGACCTTACCTCAAAAAAACAAAACAAACAAACAAACAAACAAACAAACAAACAAACAAAAGCAATCATGTCATTTATAGGAAAATAGATAGATGGACTTGGATATTATCCTGTTAAAGAAAATAAGCTTAAACTACATCTATATAGTCAATAATCCAAAGAAGAGTCTGTTTTAAGAACTTTGAACTGAACATACAATTTAACAAAATCAGAAATAAAGGAACAAAAAGCCATGATGATTTTTAAGCAGAGCCAGGGAAACCCAAGCCACCCTCTGATCATTCATACCTATAAAGGAGGTGAAGGGGATAAAAAAAATAAATAAAAAGCTGACATCAATACACATTTTATAGACATTTAAAGGCTAATAAAGATACCATGAACAAATGTATGGCAGGAATGTTCACAAGTTAGATGACATGGACAAAGTCCCTGAAAAATATAACTTAGAAAAGAAAATTAATATCATTTGAAAAATCCTCAGTCTATGAAACAATTGGATTTTTAGTTAAAATATTCTTAGAGTGGCTCAGATGTGTTTACTGGTACATTTTACCAAATATTTAGGAAGAAATAATATTCATCTTATACAATGGACATTATAGAAAATAGGTGAGGAAGAAATAAATTTCACATTGTTTTATGAAATCAGCATTATTGAACCACAATCATTTGATAAAAAGAACATGTGGAAACAAAATTAAAGGCTAATATTTCTTCTAAACACAAAGGCAAAAGTTGCATAGAAAAATTAGGAAATATATATGTATATAATGATGCATCATTACCAGATAGAAATACTTTAAAGTAATTCAATATTGGTTTTATCCATAATATTATCTTTTTAAAAAAATTTAATTATTATTTGTTTTTGGGGAGAGACACAGAGAGACAGACGGAGAGGGAGAGGGAGACCGAGATGGGCACGCCAGCAGTCTCTCAGCTTCTGTGAATGAAATCCAGATGTGTGCGCTCCCTTGTGGTCAAGTGTGGCATTGCGCCCTTGTGTCACTTTGCATCTGGACCTGGAGATTGGAACTGGGTTCTTAGGCTTAGCAGGCAGGCAGGCGCCTTAACCGCTAAGCCATCTCTCCAGCCCCATAATATTATCTTAATGGCTGCAAAGTGTTTGATGAACTCCAGCCTGTATTTATGAATAAAATTTTCGGTACTCTAGAACCTCTCAATCTAATGAAAGAAACCTGTGAAAGCCTATAGCCACCATCATACTTAATGGTGAAATGCTACATGGTTTCTCTGGAAAATGAAATATGAAGCCACATTTTATGCAAAACCAAGTCAGAACCACATGGTTTCAGAGCTCTAATTATGCAAACAAAAGGCATGCAGATTGGGAAAGGAGTAGAAACACAGTCTTTATTTGCAGATAATAGATTTTTCTATGTAGAAATCTGAGAGAAATGCACAGAATTATAACTGACACTGACAAATTTACAGGATATAGGGTTAGTATGTGCTCTAGTTACTGTCTCTGTTGCTGTGACAAAATACATGACAAGAAGAAACTTAAGGAAAGATTTATTGTAGTTTGAGGAAGAAACTTAAGGAAAGATTTATTGTAGTTTGAGGAAATGGTAGGTCATGGCTGGTCACATTGGATGTGCAGTCAGGAAGCAGAGAGTGATGAGTACTGATGCTCACCTGCCTTTCTCCATTTTGTTCAGTCTGGTACCCCAGCCCATGAAATGGTGCCCCCTCACAGTTGGGTGGTTCTTCACACCTCAGTTAGACCAATCTGTAAACTTCCTCACAGGTCTCCTAGGTAAATCTAGATGCTGCTAAGTTGGCAAAGAATATTCACTGTCACAGTATATATTCTGAGAACAATAATAATAATAATATGTTAAATTTAAAAAGAACAATTTTAACTAAGGATAAAGTTCAGCGTGAGAGTATTCCTAGCCCAAACACTTTTCAAAACAAAAAGAGCATATATAATTAAGAATTATGAAATACTTGGAGTAAATATTAAAAAATCTGAAACACCTGTATACTAAAAGATGCAAAAAGTTTGATATAAATTTGAAAAAATAGAGAAGAATACTTTATTAAATAATAAGATGAACCTCCATTTTAATCATGTTATTTCTCTAAATTGATCCATATGCATGTGTATAGATTTAATATTATATCAATTGAAATCCAGCAATCTTTTCTGCAGAAAATGATGAGCTGATTTTAAAATTTAGATATCAAGACAAATATATAAAAATAACTGACCTAGTTTTGATAAAGAATAACAAACAAATAGAACCAGGCTAGGGAGATGACTCAGTGGTTAAAGGCACTTACTGGTAACGCCTACTGGCTTGAGTTTGATTCCTCAGTACCCATGTAAAGCCAGGCGCACAAAGGTGGCCTATGTGTCTGGAGTTCACTTGTAGCCCTGGTGCTCCTCTCTCTCATTCTCAAATAAATAAGTAAAAATAAAAAAATAAACCTGAACCTCTAGTACCTGATGTAGAGATTATTTCAAATTTGCAATAATATAAAATATTTTGGTCATAGCATAATGACAAACATCTAAGCTAAAGGGACAGGATAGTTTTGATCTTGACCAACACATGCATGGTTATTTGAATTCTTGAAAAGGAATCAAAGAAATTACACAGAGAAGGAATAATAAATAGACTATAATTGCTTGATAGTTACATGGAGGAGAATTAAACTTACCTGACATAATCTACAAAATACTCATCCAAAAATGGGTCATAAATCTCCATGAGATGATGTGAATGGCTCTCAAAAGCAAGCTGAAAGAAAGAAGCTTTTCCTGAGTACTGTCTTGAGAATTTATTGTATGATGCCATTGTTACTATATCAGATAAGACTCATGGTGAAAATGCTAGAGCAATGTTTGTCGCTTTAGCTGTAAAACCAGGGCTTTAGTGAGAGGAGGTCAAAGACAAATGGATGGTTGATGATGCCATATCTCGATAGGAATATGGGTTGTGCAGGGGTATGTTTTCTTGATTTTTATCAGATACTATGCTTATGAAAAGAATATTTCATTGTGTGTATTACTTCAATGAAATAAAAGAACCATAGACAAATATTGATCCCTAATTAATAATATATTTTGGGGGATATGTGTGTGTCAGTAAATTACTTTAATATGTATTTTTAGTAAATTACTAGAAGGAAAGAAGATAAATAGATTGCTATGTGATAAAGCAAATATAGTAAAACATTTCTTGTAATTATGCAATAGATGTGTGGGTGTTCACTGTACTCCACATTTTTTGACTTTCTTAAATGTTTTCCAGAACAATCATTCTCTATGGGTGTGTGTTCCCATCAAGTTCTACAATCTGTTATTCCGTGTGTGTGTGGGGGGGGTATGGTCTCACTCTAGGATGACCTGGAACTCACTTATTAATCCCAGGCTATTGTCCAATTCACGACGATCCTCCTACTTCTGCCTCCCAAGTGCTGGGATTAAATGTGTGCACTACCACACCCAGCCATTATTCATGAATTTCCCTGGGTCAAAAATGTCACAGAAGAGAGGTATTTAGCTCTCAGGCACGCTTAAAAAGGCAGTCAGCTTTTCCATGCCTCCTGCATGTGAACAGCTTAGATTTAACAAGAAGGATGGCTATACCTGATGAGGCTCAACTGCCAGTGCCATCAGAGAACAAAACAATACCAAGCATGAAAGAAAGCCCAGCCAAGGTCAATAGAGCTGCCTGCTAGACCATCTATTGAGCACGGATGCCTAAATGAGCTCAGCCAGGTCATAGCACCTTCTAAGTGCTTGTTGATGAGACAGCATTAGTTAAGACCACATGCTATCTTTGGTGAATTGCAGAACCTCTTTCAATGCCCATTTCCCACAGAATATATTCCATAATATGGAAATGATTTAATAATTCACCAGTGTGGTAGTTTAAGTGTAAAATGCCCCTCTATAGCCTTGTGTATTTGTGATTACTCAATCCCCAGCTGGTGGAGCCTTTGGGAGATGGGGTATTGCTGGAGGAAGTGTGTCAATGTGGGTGGGCATTAGGGTGTTATAGCCCAGCCTAGCTGGCCACCTTTATTTCCTCTACTTCCTTCCTGTTCATGTGGAGCTATTATGCCCATCTTAATGCTACTGCCATGCTGTCTCCACCACCATGAAGCTTCCCCTTGGCTATAAAGTCAGAAATAAATCTTTTCTTTCCATAAGCTGCTTCTGGCTGGGTGTTTTGTCCCAGCAACAAGAATGTAATTCCAACAACCAGATACTAAGAACGCAGAAAATATATTCATGCTTAAAATCTCTGGCTATTTATACCAGTGCCACAATCTCAGAGAGCATCCATTAAAATAAAATAAAATAAATAAAATAAAACTGACTGCAAATTCTACAAAACTTGAAAAGAAAATGGAGAAATGATTTATTAATGTTGGCAAGCCATTACTTTTTTGCCTTAGTGCCAAGCCAAATTGAGACTTGCTTCATTTGGAAACTGAATTGGTACAGAAGAGAATGCAGATCAAATGAAAACCATAGAAAAGCTTTGCATTCTCTAAGGGAACTTCGAGAGTCAGGTGAATCACTCCTGGTCACGTTGTCTGCATCTATTCTGTGTCTAAAACCTCTGTTCACATTTCATTTTTCAAAGCAAGAGGTAGCAAGTCTCCTAAGCTGAAACTTTGTGCCGTTTCCCCACCACATGTGAACATTAGTTTTCAAAGAACTTTGGCCAAAATTCTGTTTTCCAAGAGAATTAATTGATCAGGGGACTTGGCCAGGGGTTGGAATATCTTAAAAATGACAAAAGCTGCTTGTGCTTCAGGCAGAGGCATCAGCCTTAAAATTCTTGGGTTTATGCAAACCCTTTTGCACACCAATGAACAGGCCTCCTCAAGTAGAACTATTTAATACCCAAAAGTTTGCCCGAAAGCAAACACTGTCAATGTACCTGGCATTGAGGAACTGGGCACCCTCAGTAGCAGCAGGACACAGTGCCAGAGATGTCTCCTGGCGGGAAGTTGAAAGCAGGGCTGGGTTGGCTCACATTTCACTGCCCATGAGGGGAAGCACTGATCACAGTTGCTTTATAAAGTACAAGCAAAATATACATGTTCAATACACTGCTTTGAAAACACCTGGCAGGTATTGTTTCCACATGAGATATGACATGTGCCACATCCTCATTTCTTTCAAGATTAGGTGGCTTTTGGAAGTGACAACAGAAGCTGGCTTTCAATGCCATGTGGTTTAAGGGCACCTATAGCCAGCCCTGTGTCACTGAGGAGTATCTGGTGTTAAATTATGCATCTCATTATTCAGGTGTTTCCTGAGACAGGAAGTGGTCTCGTGTGAGAGGACTCCATTCCTGTGGCTGCGAACTATCCATCCTAGTAGAACATACATGCTTCCAAATGTTGTCTTGTTCATTCTTCCCCAGCGCATTTCAAATAAAGGTGAAGTCACAGCAAGCCTCCTATCCATTTCAGGAGAGTTCTTTTGATCTTGGTTTAGCAACAAATGTGTGAACTTCAGCCCAGGCTCTCTAGCATGGAGGACACATTTTGCAGCTATTGCAGAGACTACCCTAGGGCTCAACAGTACTAAGGGATATTGTTTAGGCTGCTTTAAAAAAAGTATCATGCTCTCATGTCTGGGGAAAATGCTAAGACAATCTCAGTTATATTCTGTAGGAGTTCTCAGAACCTTAAACATATTAGACAGATCATGCAGTTGAAAGAGAAGGGGAAAATGCAATGCTACCTAATCCACTTGATAATGGCATATATATTTTCCTCACAAAGGATCACATTCTTCTCAGAAAATCTTGTCAGAAACACAGCCTTAATGGAACCATTGCAAAGTTTATTTGAAAAGGCTAATATACTCGCAGCCATAGAAGCAGGTTCAGTTAATTGAGACATTGAGCACACAGACTTTAGAGTACAGCTCCTGGTTCTACATTGGTACCTGTTTTATATAAAATCAGAAAAATAATTGAAGAAAAGTAGCATTGCAATGCATAACTATTCTTGAGTGGGAATATAGCGAGGTCTCCTGGCAATGTCCAGAATACCATTAGGTTCTTGTGTAGAGTGAGCCTGTGCCTGCACACAGCATTTAGGAGAGGTTCCAACTCAGCTCTTATCCTGAACATCCATGGCTGTCAGTAATCTAGTTGCCCAAGATTCAGGCCAGAGAACATGTTCTTTGCCCAGTGGGCAGGACATCAGATACTTCTGTCCACTTGGGTATAATGAAGTGTAGAGAAGTAATTATTCACTCTGCTATGAAGAATTCTGAGAAAATTGAATGCTTCCCTGGGTAGCTTCCTGTGCAAAAGAAGGAACTCTGTACCTGGCCTCAGGAGACTCGTCATCCAGTCTCAGTGAGTGACACAGATATCTTCAGCTTTCTTCATGATGACAAAGTCAGTTGAGGTCCTTCTCTGAACACTTCTAAGGGGAAAGGTCTTAAAATCTTCATTACAGGCCACATTTGCTCACATATGATTAATTCAACACTCTGCTAACACCTGTGAGTGATAGCTCCTCTTCCCTTAGGAACTGAGAAAAAGGAAGAGGACAAGTGCGCTCTTAAAAGGCAGTTCTAGCTCTCACTGTATAGTTTACGATTCGGGGAAAGACCTACTCAATGATGGTAGTATATTCCCAGAGGTACAAGGCCCTTGCCAAGTGGGTTAAGGTGTCAAAGCACCAACACGGCTACCACTTCTCTGTAGCCACTGACCTTCACAGTGTGGAGTTACAAGTCTTACCTCTACCTCCTCCTTCCCTCCCTCCCTTCATTCCTTCCTTCCCCACAATGGCTTTAGAGAAATTAATGTACTTGTTTAGATGTATTACTATATATGCAATTTTATGTGCACTTTTAACGGCTTATGGAGGATTTTGATGTGAACAGAAGTTTTTATTTGCTATAAGGTACATGTTTCTTACCCCCAATGCTGTACATGATAATTATTACTCTCATGGTATTATCCAAAGTTGTGGACTGAGCAGTCTAGGATTAGATTTAGTCATACAGCTTAATGTATCTAAAACAATGAACAATAAAATCTGTTCAAACCCTGGCCTTAATGATAATAGACAATGGCATTAATATAATTCATTATTTCAAATCACCTTTTATTTTGAAACCCAACTTCATGTGAACTCTAAATATCATATGTACTTCAAACAGTAGTAGTGCAGTGATGCTAAATCGTCATATAGGCTTCTTATATTGTGTTTCTATCTGTGCTGTCTTGTTGAATTGTTGCTTTATTGGCCAACATTATCATTATACACTGCATAGATACTGCATCTCACATTTATGAATTTTCCACTTTCCATCAAGTGTATGGGTTTGACATTCTGCATTTTCAAGGATTGTTTCCAATTATTAGCATTAGTGAATGTTTTAGGCATCTTAAAAATTGGTTAATATGTTTGTTTAAAGTAATAAAGTGAAATTATTGCCTCAACTGTCTCTGTAAGACTGTTTTATAACAATGCAGTCATCCTTTAATGTGTGTATATGTGAAGTGTGTGGTTTTTCTCCCATCTTTACTCCATATACCCTATCTCCCCCAAACCTACATGTCTTTCTAACAAATAATGATGGACATTCATAGGCAGTTTATACTGTAGCGAGTCCCAGACCAGAAGACCACCAGGAAAAAATTAAAAAGAAGAATCTTTATTAAGTCAGCTGGCGTCTGTCCCCTCACAGCAAGGAGGAGAGCAGTCCTGTCCTACTTTTACAGTGAGTTTTAAAAGGCAAAACCATATTCCTTTACAATGATCTGAAAAAAACCCAGCCACATCTGAAAAAACCCTAGCCACACCCTCCACTCACAATTGTCTTTAGCAAGAGCAAGCAAGCAAGCATGATTACAAAAGCAGAATTTTTGCAATTAGCACCAGGTAGGAAGCAGATACCAAATATCAGGACATCTTGACCTCAGGGTGAGAGAAAACACCAGATGTCTTACTGGGACCTATCCTCATTCTTCTAATTAATGCTCTGTGCTAATCTTTAATCTCTTATGGCTCCTTGAGAATGTCAAGGTTGCTGAGAGGCCCAAGATGGCTTCCCTTAGGTCTGTTCACCAGAGGTTGTTTTATTCCCCACTGGTTTTAGTAACTGAGACAAATCTTAGACTCATCAGTTACCATGAACTCATACTTGGTCCTGAGAACCATTAATTTTACTGAGGAAATTCTCTGTTGGATAAACTTGATTAGAACATTTAAAATGCAGGGGCCTACAATCAATCATAAAAGTAACAGAATTATGGGTCTAGAGATGGCAGTAATCAGAGTGGTGAACCAGGGTGACCAAAAAACCAAATTTTCATACAAGCAAACAGGCAGCTGGTTTACAGAAGCAGGACATGACAGTTAGCTTATGCAGTCTGTATGATTCAAAACATTTTTTCAGAACATACCTACAAATCAACATACATATGAATCATGTATTTGGGTCATCCAAACCATGAGCTCTATTGTATTCTATTTTGGTCTTACACTGATCTTCCCCTTATTGTCCCTCTGGGTCCCCCTAGACAGTTCTCTCTTTGGGATTCCTTCAGCTATTGATAGAGACAAGTTCAGCACCTTAGCTCTTAACTCTTGCAGTGACTTAGTACATCAGTCCAGCTTTCAGTTTTTCCATTACATTTCCCTCTTTTTCCCAGTCATTATCTCTTATGTTCTAACATGTAACTTTCCCAACCAGGCACAGTATACATCATATATATATTTGATATCTCACATTGAATTCCTCAAACTTCTGCCATGTGTAGATTGGTCAGCTTCTGGAGTGACTAGAGCAGGGCTATAGTCTCCTTGTCAGGGTAGATGTCCTTCAGACTTGGAGGGGACCCTTTGGATTCTGGACTCTGGTGTGATGAATTTGTATTCATTGGCTGATGTGTATAGACCCACTTCCCTGAGGGTTTGTGGGTCCCCTTGCATTACAAATTTTAAGGGAGCACCATCAATGGTAAGCGATTCTGGTTTACCTCTATAAATCTGAGCAAAGAGACACCTTCTAACAACCAGCACCACCCACGTCAGCAAGTAGAAACAGCAAGAACTCTAAATTGCTTTTACATGTTAGGATGGGGTCTGAGGTCTGTCTTTAGTGATAGTATTCCTTTAATAAGCCATATCAAAGAGGGAATGGACTAATATAAATCAATAACTATCAGGTAATCGTATCACCAGTGAGGACAATTTTTGGAATTTATTTTTATTTAAATGCAGCAGTGGCTGACTAATCAGGGACAGACAGACACAGAAAGCATGAGTTAACGTTAGAGTTTAATATTGTAAGCCAGCATCAGACAGGGGAATATATTAGTCTGAATCTTTGTTTATAATATAGCTATATTTTCTTACTGGGTGATTAAGACCATGTAGGCTTCCAAAGTTAACTATGTATTTTATTTTGGTGGCCAGTAATGGCTTTGAAGGAGATACTTTTAAGAACTTGTGAAAAATTCTATGACTCTCAGCATTGTCATCTGCTAGGATAAGTCAAGGCCATGCTGACCAAGTGGCCCTCCATCTTTTGGGAAGCTGAGTTTTTTCTGATGTGACTCTCCTGTTGCAGATACACCAACTTGGAATTCATCTCTGGGTCTCCATATCCTCAATGATCAAGAACACAGGTAATGTGTCAGAGGCTAGAAGTTAGCAAAAGCCCTATCATCTCCTGTGGCCTTCTGCCCTGGGAGCAGGAACCAAAATATTGGATATCCTTTTAACTCCAATATTTCCAATTGACTTTGGCTTCTACATATGGTTATGGTTCCTAAGAGAGACTGTATATGTCTGATAAGCCAAATAGATTCAGTTACAAAGGTGCAGAACATATCTGGTTAGCAAAGCAACTCTGGTCAGAGAATGACACAATAATTTAAAATCATTCTGATTAGTATTTAAGTTTCATTGTCAGGTGACAGTGTAAGCTATGTTTGGAACATAGAAAGCATACACATTCTATCTTCTAAGTATCTGTCAGTTATAAGTATGAGCAGAACATTTTAGTAGCCCTGAAAACAATATTTTACCAATTTTATCAATAACTTTAAGCCAATTGATTTTAGTCTAGAAATTGTATGTCCAGAAAAGACAAGACAGTATAAAACCTTGGCACCTGTGTTTGAAAACAACTTTGGTTAATTTATATACCTATGCAGGTACCAATTAACCCCCAAACTAGAAGCAGAACAGCAGAGTTTAAGATTATTTTTTTAGAGCAGGAAACATGTCTTAAGTATCAATATATATATATATATATATATATATATATATATATATATATATGGCATTACAAATTTTTTTAATTTTTATTGATTTTTAATCTTACATACCAAAAAAACCCCACCTGATATTTCCCTCCCCTCCCCATTCCACTTTAGAACTCCAGTCTCCATCATATCCCCTCCTTTCTCCATTAGTCTCTCTCCTAATTTGATGACATCATCTTTCTCTTCTATTTTGAGGGTCTTGCAAAGGTATTGCTAGGCTCTGCAAGATCATGGATATCGAGGCCAATTTCTGTCTGGGCAGCTGCATAGTAAGAGGTCATATCCTTCCTTTGGCTCTTCCAGTCTATCCGCCCCTCTTCCGCAATGGTCCCTGAGCCACTGGAGGATGTGACAGAGGTGTTTCAGTGCTAGGCACTCCTCCATCCCTTCTTCTCAGCACTATGTTGCCTTTTGTGTCGTCCCAGTGGTCATCACCATCTGAAAAGAGAAGCTTCTCTAGCCAGAAGTGAGAATAGCATTAATATGTGGATATGAACATTTAGTGTAGTGTCCCCAGGGCAGCTTGGTGGGAATAATATATACATTTAGTCAGCCATGAGCAGGCTTATACCCCCAAGGCTCATGACCTCACCTACCATAGACTTTTACTTAGGTTTTTCAGTACCGGGTATGTATTCCCGCCCGTAGAGAGGGCCTTCAGTCCAATTATGGAGCAGTTGGTTACCCCAAGAGTAGACACGCCCACTATTGCACCTGTTCAGTCATTGGGCCTGTCTGGCCAAGCTTGAATATTCAGCATCCACTATTTTCACTGTTGATGGCTTCTGTCTCCCATACGCTGCGTGCAGTGCAGCTTTTTCCAGCTTTCAGTTGGCTGGTCTACAGGGAGAAGGTTTTCTGCTCAGCACCAGCTTGCTTTCTCAGTGTCCTTGCCTCTCAGGCATGAGATGTCTTCAGCAATAGGGTCTTACTATCTATTTCTCTAGGGAAACCAAGGGCTTTGGCAAAAGCCTTAATGTTTTGGAGGTTACCGGGACCTCCTTGGCCAACATCTCACTGGAAGGAGTTCCATCCCAGGTACTGAAAATTTTCTAGTAACAGTCTACATCTTCTAGACGTGACCTTAATCAAAAAGTAGTTTTACATATGTCTTATTGATAATATCTTGAGTTTAGATTGTCCCTCCCCCTGCCCTTTTTGTATGCATTCTCTTCCCATGGCCTCGCTTAGGCCATTCCCCTCCCTGTACTCAGTTCTTCTACTTACATATGTGTATTACCATACACTTAAGTCCTACCCTTTCTTCCCTCCCCTTATAGCCTTTTACCCGCTTACTGGTTTCTGGTACCTATTTTTGGTTCCAGTTCATACACAAGTCTATACATTGGTAGCTAGGATCCACATATGAGAGAGAACATGTGACGTTTGGCTTTCTGAGCCTGGGTTACCTCACTAAGTATAATCCTTTCCAGATCCATCCATTTCCCTGCAAATTTCATAATTTCATTTTTCTTTACTGCTGAATAGAACTCCATTGTGTAAATGTACCACAACTTTATTATCCACTCATCTGTGGACGGACATCTAGGCTGCTTCCATTTCTTAGCTATTGTGAATAGAGCAGCAATAAACATGGTTTTGCAAGTATCTCTGAGGAAGTGAGAAGAGTCCTCTGGATATATGCCTAGGAGTGCTATAGCTGGATCATATGGTAAATCTATTTCTAGCTGTCTCAAGAACCTCCACACTGATTTCCACAGTGGCTGGACCAGCTTACATTCCCACCAACAGTGTAGAAGTGTTCCTGTTTTTCCGCATCCACGCCAACACTTATTGTCATTTGTTTTCTTGATGGCAGCCATTCTGACAGGAGTGATATGGAATCTCAAAGTGGTTTTAATTTGCATTTCCTGATGGCTAAGGATGTAGAACATTTTTTTAGATGTTTATATGCCATCTGTATTTCATCTTCCGTGAATTCTCTATTTAGTTCCGTAGCCCATTTTTTAACTGGGTTGTTTGAAATCTTGTTATTCTGTTTTTTGAGTTCTTTGTATATTCTGGATATTAATCCTCTGTCAGATGAATAACTGGCAAAGATTTTCTCCCATTCTGTAGGTTGTCTTTTTGCTCTATTCACAGTGTCCTTTGCTGTACAAAAGCTTTGTAATTTTATAAGGTCCCAGTGGTTGATTAGTGCTTTTATTCTCTGAGCAATTGGAGTTATATTCAGAAAGTTCTTGCCTATTCCAATATGTTGAAGGGTTTCCCATACCTTTTCCTCTATCAGTTTCAGAGTTTCAGGTCCAATATTAAGGTCCCTGATCCATTTGGACTTGACTCTTGTGCATGGAGAGAGACAAGGATCTATGTTTATCCTTTTACAAACAGATGTCCAATTTTCCCAGCACCACTTGTTAAAGAGGCTATCTTTTCTCCAATGAGTATTTTTGGCGTTTTTGTCAAAAATCAGGTAGCTGTAGCTGTCTGGATTAATATTTGGGTCTTCTATTCTGTTCCATTGATCTACCTGTCTGTCCTTGTGCCAGTACCATGCTGTTTTTGTTACTATGGTTTTTGTAGTATAACTTAAAATCGGGTATGGTTATACCACCTGCCTGATTTTTGTTATGCAAAATTGTTTTGGCTATTCGAGGTTTTTTGTGTTTCCAGATGAATTTTAGTATTGTTTTTTCTATTTCTGTGAAGAATGCTATTGGGATTTTAATGGGGATTGCATTAAATGTGTAGATTGCTTTTGGTAAGATTGACATTTTCACTATATTGATTCTTCCAATCCAGGAGCATGGAATGTCTTTCCATTTCCTTGTGTCTTCTGCAATTTGTCGCTCGAGTTTTTTATAGTTCTCATTGTAGAGATCCTTCACTTCCTTGGTTAAGTTTATTCCAAGGTATTTTTTTTTTTTTTTGAGGCAATTGTGAATGGGAGAGATTCCCTGATTTCATCCTCTGCATGTTTGTTGTTAGTGTATAGAAAAGCTACTGATTTCTGTGTGTTTATTTTGTATCCTGCTACATTGCTAAAAGTGTTTATCAGCTCTAATAATTTGCTGGTAGAGTCCTTAGGATCTGTTATGTATAGAATCATATCATCTGCAAATAATGATAATTTGACCTCTTCCTTTCCGATTTGTATCCCCTTTATGAGTGCCTCTTGCCTTATTGCTATGGCTAAGACTTCCAATACTATATTAAATAATAGTGGAGAAAGTGGACACCCTTGTCTTGTTCCTGAATTTAGAGGAAAAGCTTTCAAGTTTTCCCCATTAAGTATTATGTTGGCTGTAGGTTTGTCATAAATAGCTTTTATTATGTTGAGATATGTACCTTCTATTCCAAGTTTCTGTAGTACTTTCACCATGAAGGGGTGTTGGATTTTGTCAAATGCCTTTTCTGCATCTATTGAGATGACCATGTGATTTTTGTCCTTCAGACCATTTTATATGGTGTATTACATTTATGGATTTGCGTATGTTGAACCATCCCTGCATCTCTGGGATAAAGCCTACTTGGTCAGGGTGAATAATCTTTCTGATATATTCTTGTATTCTGTTTGCCAGTATTTTGTTGAGAATTTTTGCATCTATGTTCATGAGGGAGATTGGTCTATAGTTTTCTTTTTTGATCTGTCTTTGTCCGGTTTGGGTATCAGGGTGATGCTGGCTTCATAGAAGGATTTTGGTAGAATTCCTTCCTCTTCTATTTTATGGAAAAGTTTGAGAAGCATTGGTGTTAGATCTTCCAGGAATGTCTGGTAAAATTCAGTAGTGAATCCATCTGGGCCTGGGCTTTTTTAATTGGGAGACTTTTTATGACTGCTTGGATCTCTGTGGTTGTTATAGGTCTATTTAAATGGTTTATCTCATCTTGATTTAATTTTGGTAGGTCATACAAATCAAGAAAATCATCCATTTCTTTCAGGTTTTCAAACTTAGAGGCATATATATTCTTAAAGTATGTCCGTATGATTTTCTGAATTTCTTTGGTATCTGTTGTGATGTTGCCTTTTTCATCTCTAATTTTATCAATTTTTGTCTCTTCTCTCTTTCTTTTGGTCAGATTTGCTAAGGGTTTGTCAATCTTGTTAATCCTTTCAAAGAACCAACTCTTTGTTTCATTGATTTTTTGATTGTTTTTTTGGTTTCCATTTCATTAATTTCTGCCCTAACCTTTATTATTTCTTCCGTCTACTGATTTTTGGTTTGCCTTGTTCTTCTCTTTCCAAGGCCTTAAGGTGAAGCATTAAATTGTTTAGTTGTGAACTCTCTAGTTTCTTAATATAGGCACTTAGAGCTATAAATTTCCCTCGTAGGACTGCCTTCATTGTGTCCCACAGGTTTTGGTATGTTGTATTCTCATCATCATTTGATTCTATGAATTTCTTGATTTCCTTCTTAATTTCTTCAATGACCCATGCGTCATTCAATAATGTACTGTTTAGTCTCCATGAATTTCTGTATGCTCTGTAGTTTTTCTTGTTGTTGATTTGCAGTTTAATCCCATTGTGGTCAGATAGCATACAAGGGATTATTTCAATTTTCCTGTATTTGTTGAGATTTGATTTGTGTCCTATCATATGGTCTATTTTAGAGAATGACCCATGTGCCGCTGAGAAGAATGTATATTCTGCAGTATTTGGATGGAATATTCTGTATATATCTGTTAGGTCCATTTGTTCCATGATATCATTTAATGCAGTTGTTTCTCTGTTTATTTTTTGTTGGGTAGACCTGTCAAGTGATGAGAGCGGGGTATTGAAGTCACCCACTACTATTGTGTTAGGTGTTATTTCTGACCTTAAGTCTGATAGTGTTTGTTTGATGTAATTGGGGCCCCGTGTTGGGAGCATAAATGTTTAGGATTGTGATATCCTCCTGTTGGAGTGTTCCTTTAATCAGTATAAAGTGACCTGCTTTATCTCTCCTCACTAATGTTGGTTTGAAGTCTATCCTGTCAGAAATTAGAATGGCAACCCCTGCTTGTTTTCTGGGTCCATTTGCTTGATATATCTTTTTCCAGCCTTTCACCCTAAGAATGTTTCTATCTTTTATTCGGATGTGAGTTTCCTGAAGGCAACAGATGGTAGGATCCTGCTTTTTAATCCAGTCTGCAAGTCTATGTCTTTTGATTGGGGCATTGAGGCCATTGATATTAAGAGTTATTATTGAAAGATATGTATTTGATCTGTCCATTTTTCTTGTTTTGTAGTTCTTCCTGGTTTTCTTTTTACTCACTTGTTCTAACTGTTGAATATGATTTCTTTTTTCCTATTTCCTGCTGTGTGTGTTTTGCTTTTTCTTCAGCATGAATGATTCCTGCAAGTATTTTCTGTAGAGCTGGCTTAGTTCTCATAAATTCCTTTAGCCTGTCTTTGTTGTGGAATGTCCTTATTTCTCCATCAATTTGGATAGAAAGCTTTGCAGGATAAAGTAATCTTGGTTGACAGTTTTTATCTTTCAGAACTTGGAATACATCACTCCAGGCCCTCCTGGCTTTTAGGGTTTGTGTTGAGTAATCTGCTGTGACCCTGATGGGTTTCCCCTTAAATGCCTTTTCCTTTTCTCTCTAACTGCTTTCAGTATACTTTCTTTGGTTTGTGTATTTAGTAGTTTAATTATAACATGGCGAGAAGAGGTTCTTTCTAGGTTTTGTCTGTTTGGTGTTCTAAATGCTTCTTGTATCTGCATTGGCATTTCTTTCCCAATTTGGGGAAAATTTTCTTCTATGATTTTATGGAAAACACCTACTAAGCCTCTGGATTGAAATTCTTCCCCTTCTGCTATACCTTGAATTCTTATGTTTGATCTTTTCATAGTGTCCCTCATGTCTTGGAGTTCCCATTCATACCTTTCTATTAGCTTGTCTTTCTCTTTGTTAGACTGTGATAGATCTGCCACCTCGTCTTCTAGCTTGATATTCTGTCCTCTCCTTCATCCATTCTACTAGTGAGACTTTCCACAGAGTTTTTATTTCACTGACTGTGTTCTTCAATGTTAAGATTTCAGCCTGGTTTTTCTTCAGTAGTTCTATTTCCTTGTTCATGTCCTCTAATGACCTTTTTATTTCATTAAACTGTTTCTCTGTAATCTCCTTCAACAGTTTGTTTTCTTCTCTAATTCCTTTGTTTTCTTCTCGGATTGCTTTCATTTCTTCTTTCATTTCTTTGAGCATAGATATCATCATTCCCTTGAAATCTTTGTCAGGAATTTCATCTAAAACAGTCTCATTGTTGGACCTATCTGATGGATTTGCAATTTTTGGTGGGATTGCATTGTCTTGATTCTTTGTGTTTCTTGTATTATAATGTAGTGACTTTTGCATCCTGGATTGCTTTGATGCTTAGGTTTCCTATTTATCTTCAGTGTTCTTAGGTGTTGTGATCCACCTTTATATTATTTTAGGATATGGGTTTAAGGTGTCAAGTGTAGCACTTGTACTTAAGTAGAAGTACTCCTAGCTGTTGAGTTTGCTTGTTAAGCAATTATTGTAGTAGACTGGTGGAACAATTTCGATGCAAGTTCTAAACTTCACCAGAGCAAAATACACATTCAATTGACATGAACACAGAGTATACAAGTGTGAGAATTGAGACAACCAGTCCTATAGGGTTAAAATCCCTAAGGGCATGTGATGGTCCACTCCCTTAGTCCTGTCAGCTTGGGAATCAGACCCTGTCCTCAATAATAACTGAAGCAAAAGATAAAGGCCCTTTAAATCTATAAGTAGTACAGATAGCAATATTCAACCCCTCACATTCAGCTTATTTGAAAATGGTAAAGCCACCCACAAATATGTAATACATACCCTGCCTTGACCTGGAAAGAGTGGTTAGCACTTCCAATGCAGGCCTTTGTTATCTTTTGGTGTGGCTTTTAAACTCACCAATGCTGGGTGCCCACCTCGTTACCTGGGCTGTGGAGCTTGGGTCAGGTCAGCTGGGGCCGGTGTTGACGATGTGGTTCAAATTTGCCACTGGTTGTTGTTCGATTCTACCAATTCCTGGGAGCTGATGAATGGGGATGGGTGAATTCAGGAAGCCTGCAGCAACTCACGGTGTGCGTCTCTTTCAGTAGCTCCGCAGATTTTTCTTTGATTTCTGGGCTCTGTGAGGACACTGATGAGGTTGAAAAGTCCCTTTTTTTTGTTTGTTTGTTGGGCGGCATTTGCAGCGGAAGCTCAGCGGGGCTTAGCTGACCTGGTTGGAGAGTTGGAGTCTTGGTGCCAATCCGTTGGGGAACTGGCTGAGTGAAGTGAAGTTGCTGGGGTGCTCTTGGGGTGGAGCGAAGCCGCTGGGAGCCCACGGATGGGGAGCCCGCGGCTGGGGAGCCCGCGGCTGGGAGCCCGCGGCTGGGAGTCCACGGCTGGGGAGTCCGCGGCTGGGAAGCGGCGTTGGGGGAGCGAGCTGCCGGGGCCGCTCTCTCCACAGTGGGTTTCTGGCTGTCTTTTGCTTTTCCGCTATTTCCCGGAGAAAATATTCTGCTCTCTTCCTCAGATGAGTGTAGTTTTTCTTGATTCTCTGCCTGATCCGGTTTGGCGTGACTCCTATGCTGCCATCTTACCCGGAACTCCCTCGGCATTACAAATTTTAAGGGAGCACCATCAATGGTATATATATATATATATATATATATATATATATATATATATATATATATATAGTGAACTTGAGATACTAGAAATGAGACAATTACTTAAGTAAACCTTGGCTGTGACTGATTATACATAGCTTAATATATTTTATTTACTTATTTATTTGAGAAAGAGAGAGAAAGATGCAGAAAGAGAGAGAGAGAGAGAGAGAGAGAGAATGGGTACTCTAGGGCATCCAGCCACCACAAACAAACTCCAGAGACATGTGACCCCTCCCCTTGTGCATCTGGCTTACATGGGTCCTGGTGAATTGAACCAGGATCCTTTGGCTTTGTAAGCAAGTGCCTTAACCACAAAGCCATCTCTCCAGCATCTACACATAGCTTAAAAATAAAGTCAAACCTGATCATTGTTGAGCTGAAGTAGCCTGATTTTAAAAATACATTAGAGACATTTTGACAGACACAAAGTAATTTCTTAAGCAAGTACCATTAACCACTGAACAATTTTATAGCTTAACATAAAGAAAGATTTATGACTGTTAGAATATATAAAGCTTAGACAAACTATATTAACATTGTTTGTATATAGTAGATTTCATAAGACATAGGGAGCTTCCTCAGTTTTCCTAAGAATAAAGTCACAATGTCTAAGTCACTTTTTACAAACTTAGCTTGTAACCTCAGTGATAACCACCCAGCGAAACCAGCATAAACAAGACATGAACCATGTTAAAATTACAGGGTTTTGGCTAGGCATGGTGACACATGCCTTTAATCCCAGAACTTGGGAGGCAGAGATATGATCACTCTGAGTTCAAGGCCAGCCTGGGACTACAGAGTGAGTTCCAGGTCAGCCTGGGCTACAGCGAAACCCCCTACTTCAAAGAAAGTAAATAAATAAAAAGTACCCTAGTCTTTAACTTTTTTCAAGAAAAACAACACATTAAGAAAAATTTTAGATAATTTCAAGGTTTTTTTTTTTTCCTTCAATGATCTGATTGGACAAAAATAGCAAATGAAACATAAGATCTAAAAGTTATTTTCTTTTATATTCTATCACCACTGATTGTTTCAGCTGAATAGTTTTTCATCTTGATAGCCAAACATCATGGACTTTGGATAAACAAAATTATAATATTCTGATATCTAGAAAAGTCTGATATTTACAAAAAGTAGAGTTCACATATTTAAGGCACATGAGGCTAGAGAGGGTAAATTATGAACAAAAGATCTGCTAACAGAATTCAAAATAAAAAAGAAATCTATGTTATGTAGTAATATTTTTGGCTTAAATAAGAAGACATGAAAAACTTTACAATTTTTAAATCTCATAAGAATTGGGATACAGCTATACAAAATTTTCCTATATATTTCTTTGTTTATAAAGAGACTTGGCATGTTTAAAAGCTAAGTAAGATGTCCACCCAATCTATAAGTCAGTTTTTTAAATTAGTTCAGCCAGTTCTAACATACCCAAAGAATAGAGAGGAACTGGACTAAACTGCCATGATCTAATGAAAAAGGAGACAGGTCTCATGGAAAGAGAGGGAATGGGCATGCCAGGGCCACTTGCCACTGCAAACAATCTCTAAATGCATGCTCCACTATGTGCATCTGGCTTTATATGGGTACCGGGGAATCAAACACAGGCCATCTGGCTTTGGAAACAAGCAACTTTAACTGTGGAGCCAGAAAGAAATACTTTCCATCTCCTCAAAATCAATTTTACAGAACTATAATGAATCCAAACATACACAAAATTTCACGACACAATCTATAACTACTCAAACCTTAACCAACTCTATAATTCTGCCTGTGGTATTTTGGAAAACTTGCTCAGTAATGACGTATGTTAAATCTAAAGTATTAAGTCTGTGATTGTTGGAGGAATTGAGGAATTACATCTTAAATCACAACATAACTTTGTTTAGAATTTTCTTTTACTGTTCACCATGAAGTAAATAATTTCTAAGTGTATGACAGATAAATGCTGTTCAATGTCTCCAAATGTGGCCTATGTGCCTTATCAAATAGGAAAAGAGAGTAAATAATTCCTCTGGGAGTATCATTTCTTTTCTTTTCTTTTCTTTTTTTTCTTTCTTTTTTTTTTTTTTTGAGTCATGGTTTTAGATTTAATAACCTTAGGAGAAAATAAAATACTAATGAGTCACTTTTAACCTTACAATTATTTAAAAGGTTGAAAAATAGAGGAACATAGCTAACTCGGTTGAGTACTCTAAAGTCATTCTTTAACAACCATTATCATGACCATATTAACTTCAATGAGTTAAAGTTTTAAATTTACAATCTGAATAGCAGCCTGCTACCATCCAGGGCCATTCTTTGTTAGTCTGATGTAAGTCCTAGGCTAATAGTCATTTTATATCTCAAGAAGTCTGTAATCTGATCAAGTAATTTAAGACTTAGTTAATCGTTAACCTTCTGTTTTAGCTTACTCATACCTTCATCCACATACCTTACTCATACTTTCATCTACATATTTTTACCTTACAAACTGTGTAACCACTCTGTAACAATCTTTTTCATCAAACATTTAACATCCAAAGTTTAAAGTTTCCTCTCCAGTTTATCTTCCTTAGTCTGTTCCTCTCATAACTACCAACAAAAACTTTCATTGTCCTTACCATAAGACTTTTAATATGACCATTTAAGTTTTTTTTATTGTCCACAAAATTTATTTTTAAACTTTTTATTTATTTGTAAGCAGAGAGAGAGATAGAAGAGAGGCAGACAGAGAGAGAAGAATGGGCACTCCAGGGCCTCTAGCCACTGCAAACAAACTCCAGATGCATGTGCCCCTTGTGCATCTGGCTTACATGGGTCCTGGAGAATCAAACCAGGATTGTTTGGCTTCACAGGCAAATGCCTTAACCACTAAGCCATTTCTCCAGCCCCATACACAAAAGGCGTTTCAAAATAACCTTTTTATTAAAAAGTAGACCAGACTTGACTTATACTATTTATTCACAATATACATATAGATTTTATCTTTTGTTGATATTGGAACTTCTTTTCTTATAACTTCCCTGAAACACTTAAAAAAATAAAAGTAGATTTGAACACTATTAGAAATTTTAAAAATTTTCTGACAAACTCAGTATTGAGTACTTCCATATTTAAACATAAATCTTGAGGCTATTGTCTGTTAGTAGTTCCATAGGAGCATAGAAAGATAAAGAAAAGTTAAAAACAGTTATGGATTTCTTATAAGAAGTTCCCATCTGTTCACAGTAACTTGGGACTCACCCATCATTATACTGGGGCCAGGATCCTTAGATTTCTTGTGCCTGCAGCCCCCTGGCTCTGCAAGGCAGTGGAGCTAAGAAAGAAGAGCCATCATGGATTCTCTGGGGGCAGCATTAACCTCAGAGAGGTCTGTGTCTTATCTCCCTGTCTACCAATGACACTTGTGTGTTAGGCTCTCACTCTCAGGGCCATCTGCGGATGAAGCCCTTCAGGAGAAAGCACTAAGTGACACATTTCAGGTGCCTGTTCATTTGTAGAATGTAGTGAGTTCCCCACTTTTGTCCTTGCTATGGAGAGCTGTCTCAGCCAAAACATGTGGGTGCAGGGCAGTTTTCCCCAGGTTTTAGCATCTGCCTGGGGCTGGTCCAGAACGTAACTATTCCTGTTCTGCTTCTTGCCCCCAGGGAACACAGCAGGACAGTTTTTTTGTTTGTTTGTTTGTTTTTTTGTTTTTTGTTTTGTTTTGTTTTGTTTTGTTCTAACTCCAGGGAGAGTTTTGGACTTCCATCAGGGCTACTAGGCAGCTTTCTGATCCTGTCATTTTACTACCTTTAAGAGTAGCAAAATCTTGCAATTTTCCATACTTATGATCTTAATAACTTTCAGTGTTCCTTCTGAGGGACATTCAACAATAAAATTTGGCCGTGCGGTCTAGTACAGTGGGCTTGATGGAGGATATCCCCCACAATGAATTTCCCATTGTGCTGGTGCTTCACAAAGCCTTCCTGAGCATGCACTGCTCATAACAGAAATCGTTCTGCAGCCTTAGTGCTATGAGCCACATACATACTGATACACACACATTCATTTAAAGTGCACTTTTCATACAGAGTCCAGACAACCATCTCCCCATCACAAATTCATTCATTCAGAAGCTATGCATTCTTATTTAAATTTCTATTCTATTTACAACTCTTGAGAACAACAGCAACAACAAAAAACCCTCAAAATTACTTTGAGTATAATTTCAGACCTCACATTGAGGATTTTCAAACCAAAATTTGACTAGTCTTAATTCCGAGTTTTAATTTCCAATTTCCAATCTACCTGCAGTGGTCAGGATGTCCAGGTCACCCTAGGATGACTCATTCAACAGTTGGGAGATCTAAGGTTCCCTCTGGCAGCCAGGCCACATCAAAGGACAGCCAATCTAATTCACAGAACTTCCTTAAGAAAAGGCACCTAAGTCAGATGCCTGCTGCTGGAAGAATGAAAAGTTAGTAAGGACACATTGCAGTGGGATAGGTGTGCTTGATGTGGAGCTTGTCTCTCCTACGGTGGAGTTTTGATTCTTTGGCTGGTTTCCTAGGAGGATTCAAAAATGTTAAGCCCCAAAGGACAAAACAACATAAACAGAAAGACAAGGACACATGGCCACACAGAACTCAAAACAGACAGACCAGGGATTGGGGCAACATCTTGCCACTTCCCAGGATTCGGGAAGTAGTGCTGGGTCCAGCCTTACATACATACCTCCAGAGCCTTCAAACCAGATGACTCTCCACTCATGGTGTTAAGAGCTCCTGACTACCACTTCTTTCTGCCAAGGCCTAGGGCTGAGGAATATCTCTCAGTGGCCACCCCCTAGGGTCTCCAACCCACAGTTGGAGTAGAGTCCCAAGAAATAAAGACTCTGTGAGCCCAGATTTGGTGGTCAGTTTAGTGAGAATATAATATCTTGCTGGGTGGGGCCTCCAAATGTAATGAATCCCAGACCAGAAATGAACAGAAGACCACCTCAATAAAATTAAAAAGTAAGGTTGGAGAGATGCTTAGCACCTGCCTGCGAAGCCCAAGGACACCAGTTCAAATCTCTAGGTCCCATGTTTAGCCAGGTGCAAAAGAGATGCAAGTGTGCAATTTTGCACATGTGCACAAGGCGGGGGCATGCATCTGGAATTCGTTCACAGCGGCTGAGAGGCCCTGGAGTACCCATTCTCTGCCTCTTCCTCTTTCTCTGTCTCTCTCTTTCTCTCTGTCTCTCTCAATTAAAAAAAAATTAAAATGAGAGTCTTTATTAAGTTTGCTGGTGTGTGTCCCTTCACAGCAAGGAGGAGAGCAGCCCCGTCCTACTTTTATAGAGAGTTTGTAAAGGCAAAAACCACATTCCTTTATAATGATCTGAAAAAACCCAGCCACCTCCACCATACACAATTATCTTTACTAAGAGCAAGCAAACATGATTACAAAGGCAGAATTTTTGCAGTTAGTACAGGTATGAAGCAGATACCAAATATCAGGACATCTTGACCTCAGGGGGAGAGCAAACACCAGTCTTACTAGGACCCATCCCCATTCTTATAATTAATGCTGTGTGAACCTTTAATCTCGTATGGCTCTTTGAGAATGTCAAGATGGCTGAGTGGCCCAAGATGGCTTTCCTTAGGTCTGTTCACCAGAAGTTGTTTCAATACATTTTATAATAGATATAACTATTTTTATAACTCAAAATAGATCATAGACACCAATACACAACACAGAACTATGCAACTTCTAGAAGATAAAAGAAAATATAAATGAAACAAAAAGCAAGATCCATGAAAGAGAAGTTTATACTTTTCACTTCATAAAATTGAAAAACTCCACTCTGTGAAAGATACTGTTAGGAGAATAAAAAGACAGTTCACAGACAAGGAGAAAATATATGCATATCACTTAGATAACAATGAAGAGCTTTTGTCAAAACACCCAAAGAAGTTCAAAAGCTCAATAATCCAAAAACAAACATCTGTACAAAAATTGGGCATAAGTCTTGAAAAGATATTTTACTAAAGAAAGTAAATAGATGTAAAAACATATAACATACATTAGTAGTGTAAGTAGTAATGGAATTACAAATTTAACAAGAATATATTACAACATACCTATTAGGAAAGCTTAAATAGGGCTGGAGAGATGGATTAGCAGATCAGGTCCTTGCCTGCAAAGCCTAACAACCCAACTTTGATTGCCCAGTACCCATGTAAAGCCAGATGCATAAAGAGGTGCACCTTTCTGCAGTTCATTTGCAGTAGCTGGAGGACCTGGTGCAGTCATTCTTTCTTTCTCTCTTCTCTCTATCTCTCTCTGCTTGCAAATGAATGAATAACTATATATTTAAAAAAAAAAAAAAAAACCGAAAGGCTAAAATACAAAAAACCGACATCACCAAATGCAGGGGAGCCTGTGGAGTAATATGAACTCTTCTCCACTGCTACTTGGAAGGGAAAATGGTTAATAATGGGAAAAAAAGAATGTGGATAGTTTTTCTTTAATAAAATTAAATATCTTCTGAACATTTGATCTTTCAATAATAGTCTCAAATATTTATGTAAATGAGTTGAAAACCCATGACCATCAACTCCAGTATATCCAATACTTCTATTCCTGATTGCCAAAACTTGGAAACAACAAGGATGTTTTCAACAGATGTATGGAAACTATGGTGTATCCATACTGTGATGGCTTGAATCAGATGTTCCCTAATACTTGGGTCCCAGCTGGTATCAGTTTGGGAGAGGAAATTTGCTGGAGGAGATGTGTTTCTGGGTCACAAGTAGGAGTATTATAGCCAGTGCTCCCTTTGCCATACTTTGGTTCACTCTCCTGCTGCTGTTTTCCACCGGCTGTGGCAGAGGTTATGTCCAACCTATATGCCATGCTTTTCTTGCCTGGATGGAGCTTCAACTTGAGACTATAAGCCAAAATAAAAACTTTCTTCCCATCAATTGATCTTGGCCAGGTGCTTTTTTCCAGCAATGAGAACTCAACTACAACATACACTATAGAATTTTAAAAAGAAATGACATATCAGAGTACAAAACAAAATAGAAAGAACTTAAATACATAGTAAACAAAAGAAGTTAATTACAAAGACAATATATTCTATCACCCTCAGTATATGACATGCTGGAAAACGCACACTAGGCATACAATAAAAAGATACTGAGTGCCAAGAGATGGAATTTGGGTAGCTTTTGATAATGATGGAGTCTTTTTGGCTCTTTGTTAAGCAGTAACTCAGAAGTCAGAGTTCTGGAAGCACCCAGTCATACAAAGCTTCCACTGAATCAGAGATCCAGGTTCTTGTCTTATGAATTTTGATGAATGAAACTCATAGACCATAGAGGGTGAAATTAGAAAGATTTTATTGTAGATCTTATGAGGAGGAAACAGTCAGTGCAGTGGCATCTTCTAAACCACCTGCCCCCATGTCCTTCACTGCTTATATGGAGAATAAAACATGAGTTTGAAAAATTACTTAACATTATTTGTTCTAATGACTTTCCCTGAGGATAAAGATATATTGGTTAGTAGGAAGCCAGGAGGGGCATGGACACTTCTCTTCATTAACGTGGATAATGAGCTCATAAATGGGGTATGCAATGTTCTCTTATATTTGAAAACTCCCCTAAAATCTATTGTCATTTTTTCTTATGTGGAAGCTAAAAATTTAATGGACAGGGACTGAGTTGCTCAGTCCCGCCCCCTTTTCAGATGTCCAGGAAAGGGAATGATCTCATCTCTTAATTTTGTATTGTAGAAAAAAAGAGATCTAAGAAAGAAATCCATTTTCCCCCTTCTGTTCTTGGCCTCTAGCAAAGTGGAAGCTTCAAGGAGTCTTGAAGGAGAAAAGGCAGAACCAGATTCTTTGCTGACAGGCTCAAGGACCTTCCTTGCATTTACTTTTGGGGATGTTGTTACCCCTAAACTGCCTTACCAGGGTTTTGGGTAGAAGAAAGACTGAAATGGAAGAGCATAAAAGATATGCAAAGCAGTGGAACTATCCTGTGTGATATTGTAACAGTGGACATATGACACTGAACATCTGTCAAAGCCCATAAAGCATACTAATATGAAGACTCAATATAAACTAACAGTCAGTAATGATGCATAAACATCTGTTTATCAATTTTAACAAGGACGCCACTAGTACAAGGTGTCAATAAGAGAAAATTGGAGATGGTGCTCTTGTCCATATTTTATACTTAGCTCTTAACTAGGTCCTTACCACTCCCAATAAGAAAGTGAGAGATTGAAAGAGAAGTTTAGCTTATACTTCTTGCCTCTCTGGCTCCCAGAGTTCTTCCTAAAACCTCCAAATCTCTTCACATTAACTGGGAAGCACAGATATTCTCATAACAGATCTCTTTTTGCAGGTCTTTCACACAGCTCTGATTGCAAAGACAGTAAGACTAGTTAAAATATTAGATGAAAGATTCTGTTACACTGTGGGAATTTTTTTCTATTACTTGTTTTTGTTTTTAGAAACCATTATCAAAATCCATGAGTAAGACAGCTTTAATTTCTTGATGTAAAACAAAGTCTTGCCAAGGAAAATGACAGAATCCATAAAAGTGCCTCTTTCTCCTTTTTTTCCATAGAAAAACTATTAAACTATTATCATTGAGCCAAGAAAAGATTTTGACATATCTTCAAAGGAATAAAAGTAAGAGATACTTCAATACTAGCTTAATAAACCACATTTGTCTTTCCAAGTATTACAAGTTCCTGAAAGTCTGTTAGTGTGTATAAAAGCACTTGGGATTGCTGACACTCTCCAGGGTTGAAAGGATAATTTCTACAAGAGTTGAACTAGATATGAAAGGATAGGGGTGGAGCGCATAGATGTTTGACCAAACACTATTTAAAGAAAAATAGCAAGAACAGAGAGGATTTTAGGAACTTTGTGTCAGTCCCATTGGGACAATCAGTGCCTCTTAGACACTTTCTTATAACAGGAGAATGTGAGCGAGTCCAAGCCTGAAGAATGTGTAGCAGCCTACAGATTCCATGGTCTTATTTTCTCTTTGAATTTCCCCTCCTGTCTAAATTCATCTCCTAATAGGCTGGACCATGTCCTGGCTAGTTGAGATGTTACTCTGAGAGTGCTCCATGCTGCCAAGAACAAGATTTCTCTTTTATGTGCCACCTTCTAGTTCAAGAATGCCTCAGCTAATCAGGAAGCATTAATTGTGCTCAAATACTATCATACATCAGCAGGCTCTTTACCTATCCCTGATGTTGAAGATTAATATTACAAATGCTTGTCATAAAATCTATTGCCATTCATTTTCTCAGTGTTTACTTGACATACAAAGAACTTGTGCAAAGTTTCCCTTTACCTGAGATCCAGAGAGTGAATGCTCATGGCAAGTCTCAGCTGGTTCCAGAAGATAAACAGAGCTCGAGACAACTACAGTACTGGGCAAGTGGGAAACTGACATCCTCACCCAATTCCACAACCTCCTCTATTCTCTGTGAACTTCTCCTATCTTCCGAAGTCTCAGTTCTATACTTAGGTGAATTCTGTGTTTCATCATTTATGAAACTCTGAAGGAAGAAGTTGTCCTTTTTATCTTTTGTTATCCTAAAAACAGATGTGCTATTGTTAAGAGCTATTCTTTGTTCTGAGGATAGAAAGGGAATGAGAACTTCTTTGTACATGGAATATAAAAAAGAAATGAATAACCCTGCTGCTTTTCAGGATGAAGACTTGGTAACTAAAGATTTGGCGAAGAAGATCTAAAGGTGCTTACCGTGTTTGCTTCAGGACTCTGGGCATTCTTAATCCAGCCTTACTGGTATTTATCTTCTCTTTTGATGGGGAGGAAAGGATGGAAGAGAAGGGGAAAAGGAAATCTTGAGCAGCCTCTGAACTAGAACACTGCCAGAGAGTTATGGACACTTTCCATGGTTTTGTATGTTTACATTGAGTCTTCTTTCAAAGATGTTCAGTGAAATGTGCAGCAGAGAAATTGTGTTCTGCTTCCTGTCCATTAGGTAGATAGTTCCTAGCTTCAAAACTACAAAGTGAATATTTGGGAAACTAGTTTGTGTTGTGATAGAACTTGGTTACTTTTATTCTTTGACTTTTGCTTTAAATTTTTTTCTTGTTCTTTCTTGATTGAGTGATTTCATTACAAGGAAAAGAAGACAAAAGGCAAACACTGAAACTAGAAGTCCTTCCACCAAGAATGACAAACAGTTGTGACACTGAAAGCCTTTCTCCAAGGATTCCTCTCCAAGGTTCCTCCTCATTTCCCCATGGGCTTAGAAAAGATACTCCAAGAACTGAGACTGCATTCTGAGGTTTTATTCACATCTTGGCCCCTCTGTTTTCCCAATAGATAGCTGTGCTGATTGCTCAAAAGTGAAAGTCAATTTTGACAACAATCTCATAGTTTCTAGTCCACTTCAAAATCAGATGCAACCTGATAATCTACTGATAATCTACCACTCCCTAGTAGCTGAAGGATTGGGCTCTGAAGGCAGCAAAATATTCTTTTGGTGATTTCTGAAGGTGTATTTCTGTGACTTGGCCTCCGCAGAGATGGGCTATTCAGACCTAGTATGTAATGCAAATAAGGGATGCCAGTCCTTTGTTACCAGCTGGTAACTGATGTTGGCAGCTACATGAAAATGGAAGGACTGGCCCATAGCAAACAAAATGGCCATTTAAAATGTTGTTGTTCAGTTAGAGTCTACAAATTGGACCATTAATGCTAAATTAGAGTGAAATCAGATCTCATACATAGTAATGAGCTTTGAAGTTTAGCTTAGAGTTAAGAGAGACCCATCATTTTATGTTAATGCACACTAGACAAGGGGGATGACACTAGAAAGATACACAAAGTAGGTGGGCCAGAGAAAAGCTTTTACAAGCTAATCACAGGGAACCTAAACAACAGTCAGTGCAGTGGCATCATCTAAACTACCTGCCCCTATGTCCTTCACTGCTTATGTGGGAAAAAAAAACATGAGTTTGAAAAATTACTTAACATTATTTGTTCTAATGACTTTCCCCCAGGATAAAGATATATTGGTTAGTAGGAAATCAGGAGGGACATGGAGACTTTTCTTCATTAACATGGATAATGAGTTTATAAATGGGGTGTGCAATGTTCTCTTATATTTAAAAATCCTCCTAAAATCTATTATCATTTTCTCATATGCAGAAATTTAAAAAGCTGCCAATCTAAAAAGACAGTAGTGAGTATTAGGGAATAGGAAGAATTCAAGGTAGGAAGAAAAAGGGGTTTTGGTTGAGACCTGATGCTAATTCATGTACTTTTATATCTGTGTTCCCTGAGTTTATTAAGTGCTATGCAGGGCTAGATATAAAGGAGGGCTTTTGTTTTCACTAACTTACACTCTGACTTTTGGTACTTATTTGCTTTTGAATGGAAGGGCCTAATCACTGGAGTTCACTAGCAGTACACCTGGATAGTTATCTCCCAGGGTACAGGGACAGACCCCACCTTTTGGGCTAGAGTATTAGAAATAGATCTTAGGTGCCTAGTTTTGCTACAATGAGCTATTCTATTATATGTAGATGATATTTTAATATTTAGCCCTACCAGAGAAACTGCATTCCAAAATACCATGAGAATCCTAACCTTTTTCGCCTCCCAAAGTCACTGGTCTCCCTAAAATGACCTAAATAATTGGCAGAAAGTGCAATTTTCACAATATAAATTGACTCCAGGGGCATGACAATTAACCCTATGTTAGGTACAACACTGAACAGCTTTCACCTTGATCCTTTTGGAGGCTGAATGGATTTGATTGAATTTAGAATCCCAACTTTGTATTAATTGAAAAACTGGTCAGTGAGGCCATCAAGAATCCAGATTCTGAGCCCCTCAGCTGAAATGCTCAGCTGGGCAGTCCTGTAAAATAAAAGTAGACTTTCTCAGCACTGGGTATGCCAAATTTGCAAAAACACTTTCTTATTATTTTTGTACGAAAAGCAAGGCCCCTGGGGTGTTGACTTAGTATTTAGGGACAGAAATAAAACCTATTTCTCAAAGAAACTAGATGTTGTAACATCAGAGTGGACTTCCACTTAAGGACTGTGGCAGCTAATACAGTGCTAGTTGAGAAATAGTCTAAACTGCCTTTATAGCAGCCATTAGAAGTATTTATACCCATCATTTAAAGATTGTGCTAAAATTAAAGATACCTGTAGTTGATTGGAAGTACACTTAAAAATGTCAGACAATCTTCATAGAGGTAGCTATTTAAACTTGTGACATCCTAAAGCCTGTCTCACTTATGCCCACAGAAACTTCTTCCAATGTGGTACACTTGTGTCCTACAACCATGTCTCCCATCTGTGTCAGCCAGCTTGACTTAAGATAATGAGTGGAAAAGGCAAGATGCAGTTGTGTGCCAGATAGAAGTAACTGAGGCTTTCACCTTGGCCAAAAGGACAAAATAATAGCTGCAACAAGGGGACACATTCTGGGGAAAGGGAAATCTTAATGTCTACAATGATTCCAAAGTATAGCTTCATGATCTTACATGTCCATGCTGCCTTCTGGAAAGAGCAAGACCTGTTCTCAGCCAACAACTCACCCATAAAGCACAAGTAAGAGGTTTTTAAATCTATTGGAAGCTATCCAACTACCCATTAAAGAGGCAGTTAATACACTGCAAGGGCCATTAGAAGGACATATCTAGCATTTCCAAAGGGAATAGGCTGACAGACCGAATCAACAAAGATTTCCTTGTAGATACATAAGAATTAGCCCTGTTCCCTCCAAATGTAGATGATGTACAGCTAAAATATTTTCCCAAGGAGAGTAGACCTGTGCTCTACCACAAAGGGGTAACCACAGAGGATCATGGATCTGTCCTAGAAATAAAATACTATTACCATATGGAGAAATTTATTCTTTTATTGTGCTAACCTACAGATTACAACATGGCTATTCCTAAAACAGTGGGAGAGCACCACAATAAGAAGTATGGGCCAGGCCTGTACTTGCTGCATGTATAACAACTCTGGCTATCACCATCCTCTGATACTCTTTGAACACTTTCATCAACCCAGAGGCAGCAGTGAGGCCTCAGTACTCTCTGGCTGATCACTGCATATCCTGCCTTATATTCTCATCTATCCAGGTGGGGACTGGAAAATAGACTTTATTCATATGGGCCCTTGCCTAAACTTCAAGTATCTGTAGGTGTTTGTAGACATTTTCACTGGCTAGTTAGAAACTTTCACCACTAGAACTGAAAAGGCCACTGAAGCAGTGAAGGCCCTCCTCAAGGAAACTATCCCATGGATTGGCCCCTTGGCTCATTAAAGAGAAACAATGCATTTGTTTACAAAATAGTTGACCTACTTTATATCTAGGGTTTGGGAATAAGGTGTCATTTGACTTTGCTTGGAGGTTACAGGAGCAAAATTGAAAGGACAAACCAAACTAAGTTCCTAACAAGGATTTTCAAAGAAATCTCTGAGAAATGCCCTCATGTGATCTACTCTTAAAATCTTCATCCAACCAGATTATAATACATAATAAGTTTAGGGCAAGTCTAACAATCCTTACAGGATTATGGGAACAAGGTTTTACCCATTCCAAAGGGTGTGGCCCTAAAATTATAGTCCCTAGGACTGGGTTGTCCTTAAAACCTGGAAAGAAAGATCCACTAAACAGCTTTGCCATTTAAAGAAGGGAACATACCAAGTGGTCCTGAGCATACCCATGGCTAGCAAACTACTAGGAATCAACTGCTGGGTTCATATCTCTAGTGTCTCAAGACAAAACCAGTGACTTCAAACCAAGAGACCTCCACTTGAAGACCCAGAGGAGAACATTGACATCTGTGAACTGGTGAAATACCTCCAACTTTCCTACAGATAACAAAGATAAGTAATAAATGCATGAATATTAAGTCTTATGTTATAGAACACCCCTGCTCTGGCTCCTCCTGCTTCTCTCTATATATAGAAATCATAATCTTCATGTAATGCATGATGGATCATGTGCCCCTGGTGAATGGAATCATTTAATCTCTTCAAATAAATTATCTCTTCATAATGTTACCTTTCCTGTTTTGAATTATCTTAACTTTAATTTATGAATAAGAAAATTTTAAAGAGGGTGGTTGCCCTCACCAACTCCTCTGGTTGCTGGTTTGTCCCAAGGTTCAAGTACACCTGAGGCATCTATCACTTAGAGGGCATTTATTACAGAGGAAATTACCCTATATATAGGTTTAAATATACTCTATACAATGAAAACATTAGGAAGTTTGGAAGAAGGTGAGTTGAAACCTAACTATCTGATTTAGATGACTTCTTCAAGCCAGAATGCCTCATGACTTCCTTGAAAAGAAGACACTTTATTCATAGGGTTTTCACATGTGTCTTTACATACTTCAAATGTAGAATTTTTATGTAAACTAAAGGGTGATAAGAACCCAGAAAATACTATGATCTCATCTCTCTATGTCCTGAGGACACACATGTTGAACTTTTTTCTCAGTAACTAACAGCCTTACTAAGCAACAGTACTAGGGACATTCCTTTTGCATATATCTGCCAAAATATCTGCTTTGTTACCATACAACTGAATAAAACATTATTTAGCAAGCAAAACACCAGCAGACATATATCACCTCTGCTCTCTATACCTTTGGAACCCAATCTGCCTTTACAGGCATGCCTTCTCCAGGAGGCTGCCAGAGAATTAAGCAGGATGTTTAACCTTAATAAAAAATATCTAAGCATATGGAGGAAAAACAAACTACCACATTCCACCCCTGGCTTCCATAGACATCTCACATTGCAAATTGCATTTAGTTCAAATTGTAAGGTTCCTATAAGTTTTACCAACTTTAAAATTGTTCTAGAGTCCCAAGTCTCATCTGATATTCAAGAATATCTCTTAACTGTGAGTTCTGTAAAATCAAAACAGGTTACATACTTTAAACACATAATGCCACAGAGTAAACATTTCCACTGCAATAAGGCATAACAAAGAGAGACTGGACCAGTAAAGATCAAACATCTGCACCTCAAGTCTGACATCCATAACCAGTGATGGCAGTCTCTAGATTTCCAATTCCCTCCTCTCCAAGATGGGCTGGAGTAGCTAGGAAAAACTTCCATCCTGAGCCAGCAGCATTTCACGGTAGCCTTTGCACAGTCCTGGTGCAATCCAAAACATCTTCATGTCTCTACTGCAAACCAAGGTCTATCTTACAATGGCATTACTTGTCACCAATAAATGGACATTACTCTGCTTCACATGCTGCATATTCAGCAGCAGCTCCTGAAACTATGTGCACTTCATGACCTGCTTCTTTGCACTTTCCATGGTGCAGTACCAGGTGTGCAGCAACACAGCCATTTTGATAATCTAGGGAGGAAATAAATCTCAATCTTGTAGATCAGGTTACCTTTTCAGAATTCTTTTTTCAGTCATCTCCTTTCAAAAGAGTTTGCATTCCTATTCATTCAGTTTTGCCTGAGTGGACTGCACCTCAGACATCTTTTCCACTGTTTCAATGTAAAGCAGTTGGTTCACCCTTAATTGTGGTAATCTGTTTAACCACAGCAGTTTTAGCAACCTAAAATCAGTCTCTGTGCCAATAACTTTAAGCTTGCTTGAATTTTTTCAACTTTAAATCTTATATCTCTCAGTTCTATACCTTTCACCAAGCACACTAGTCCACACTTGTAAATTCAACCTTGATCAAACTCTCTGAGCATGGGTCGCAGAATACAGCTAGACTTTATGCCAGTAGCCCAGTTCCAACAAAGTTCTCCATTGTCTTTCCTTGTCCTTTGAAAGTTCATAAGCCAACACAATTGTTCTATGAAGGCATCTTCAGTCCCAAGTACCACTTCCATCAATATTCTTCCACTACACAAGTTCCAAACAACCAAAATCTGCATGGTCAGATTCATCTCAGTATGACCCTAGTCTACTGGTACCTAAGTCTTCTATAGTTAGCTGTACAATTCTGGGATAAACATACAACCAGACACAATTTATGGGAGGATGGGATTTTATTTCAAGCTTACATAACCAGGACAAATGTCATAAATGGCAGAAGAAGCTACTTAATTACATACATACAAACACAGTGAAACAACTGCAGCAAGCACACACAAACCACCAGAGCTTTCACTGCACTCCACAACTTTGGGCTGGAATCTGACAGTCCCTAGTAACACATCTTCCTCCAGAGGCTGCTGGAGATGTAATAAAGAAGTTTAAGCTTAATAATAAATACCTGAGGCTATGGGGGGCATACATTCAAATGGGCACACCTTCCCACCTCCAGTATTTCCCTTTTGACATTTGGACATTTGTATGACCTCATTTCTATTCCTTTTCTTATTCTTCTCTATTGAAGCCTACTTTTATCTCACATGGGTTGATTCAAGTTTCCTGGTGTCTACACATTTTTACTCTCACCCATATATCAAGATTTGAGACTAATATCTGTATATGAGAAAGGTCATGTATTATTTGTCTTTCTGAGTCTGGGTTGCCTCAATTAATATAATATTTTCCATTTTCTCCCATTTCTTACAAATCTTAGAAGTTCATTTTTGTTTGTGGCTGAATAAAACTTCATTATGTATCTGTATCACATTTTAATTTTCATTCATCCATTGATGGACATCTAGGATAATTCCATTTCCTTGCTGTTGTGAATGCAGCAGAAGTAAACATGGATGAGTAAGTATCTCTACAGCAGGGCACAGAGTCATTTGAATATATGCCCAGGACCAGTATATTTAGATCATATGACAGTGCTATTTTTTACTTTATGACAAAACACCACACTGACCCATAAGGCTCTGACATTTTGCATTCCAACTAACAAGGGATCAGGGTTTCACTTTTGACACATTCTTGGTCACTCTTTGTTGTTGTTGTTTTCATGAAATCCTTCTTCACTGGGGTGTGATAGAATCTCAAAGTAATTTTAATTTGCATTTCTCTGATGGTATGGATGTTCAATTTTTTTTTTTAAAATTTTCTTGGCCTATTTGTATGTCTTCTTTTGTGAACTCTCTTACCACTTTGGCAAGTATCTTCAGTTCTTTAACCCATTTTAAAAATTGTGCTATTTGTTTTTATTTTTAGTATTTTTTAGTTCTTTGTATATTCTAGATATTCATTTTTTGTCAGATGTATAATTATTAATAATTTTCTCCCATTATATAGGTTCTCTCTTCACTCAGTTAACTATTTTAAACATGAGATTTTTTTAAGTCAATCGTTTAGGGGCTGGAGTGATAGCTTAGTGGCGAAGCACTTGCTGGTGAAGCCTAAGGACCCCAGTTTGAGGCTTGATTCCCCAGTACCCATGTAAGCCAGATGCACAAGGTGTCATATGCATCTGGAGTTTGTTTGCACTCTCTGGATGCCCTGGTGTGCCCATTCTCTCTCTCTCTCTCTCTCTCTTTCTCTCTGCCTCTTCCTTTCTCTGTTGTTCTTAAATAAATAAATAAATAAATAAATAAATAAATAAATAAATAAATAAAATAAAAATAAATCAATTGTTTATCTTGTGTAATGGGCAGCCAAAAAGTTCTTAGTCATTCCTAAATAGTGAAGAGTTATCCTTATTTATTTTATTTAATTTTTTATTTATTAGAGAGACAGAGAGAAAGAAAGAGAGAGAGAGAGAGAGGGAGGGAGAGAACGTGCATGCCAGGGCCTCTAGTCACTGCAAACAAAATCCAATTGTATGTACCCCCTTTTGCATCTGGCTTACTTGGGTACTGGAGAGCTGAACTGGGATCCTTTGGCTTTGCAAGCAAGTTCCTTAAATGCTAAGCCATCTCTCCAGCCCCTATTCTTATTTTTTAAAAGTTTCAGATCTCATTTGAAGATCTTTGATGCACTTGAAGTTGATTTTTGTGCAGGGTGAGTTATCCAGTTTTCTCAGCACCATTTGTTAAAGAGATTTACTCTTCTCCAGTTAATATTTTTGGAGTTTTTGTCAAAACTCAGGTAAATATAGCTTGGAAAGTTAATTTCAGGGTTTTTCTCTTCTGCTCCATTGAACTACCTATCTGTTTTTGTACCAATATCAAACTATTTTTGGTACTATTACTATGTAATATAGCTTGAAGTCAGGTTTGGTGATTATATATACTGTATTTTTCTCAGGTTTGTTTTGGTTATCCAAAGTCTTTTGTACCTTTAAATAATTTTAAGATTATTTTTATATTTCTGTGAAAAATGGCATTGAAATTTAGAAGGGGTAACATTAAATCTGTAAATTGTTTTTGGTAACATAGCCATTTTCACTATATTAATTTTCTAGTCCATGAGCTTGGGAAATATGCCCATGATTCTTAATTTAGTTTTTTCTTAATGTCTTGAGAGCCCCATTCATACCTTTTTATTAATTTAATTCTGTCCTTTGAAATGTTCCAGTTTTTCCACATTGCTTTCCATCTTTGTCATCTATCAGATCTATTCTATTGCTGAGCATTCCATGTGAAGGCCTCTCCTCCCACTGAGTTCACTAGGAATTAAGGGCAAATCTAAGCATCTCTGGTATAACAAGCTCATCAGGAATGTTGGGTGGGATCAAGGTCTCTTGTCATGCCAAGCTAACGAGGGTCATAAAGGACTATAATGCTTGTTGTTTGCTTCCTTCAACAGAAATCTTTAGGTACAATATTTTGTTAAAAACTTCCTATAGGAACTTGAGGTTTTTCAAGTATTATGATGAAGTTGAATAATCATGTCAAAAGCCTCCTTTAAGTAGGTCACTGAATCCTTCTCCATTCCCCACACACTCCTCTGGGGTCTGGCCCTGGCCTGGGCAGGAAAAAGTGGATACTTCATTTCTGTGAAACAAGTTTAAATTTTTTTTTTTTGTCTTACCCAAGAAGGGCCTAGGTTGATGTACTATTGTGTCTCTCTTTCTAGACCTAGAAAAGTAAACCAGAGAGGCCATTCTAACTTCTGGGTATATCACCAACTTGAGGTTCTTTCTTGAGATCTCCCTGTTGTACCCTCCTTGTTGAAGCAAGACATATGGTACTTTAAATATGATAGTTTGAATGTATGGCCCCATAAACTCAGATGTTTTATTACAACTGAGCCACTAGGAAGCAGATCCTGCTAGATTGGATGTGTCAATGGGGTAGGATTTTGAAGTCCAGCCCTAAGGTATACTGGGGACAAATTTTGAAGTCTAGCCCTAAGGTGTGTTGAGAGCAGTTTGTGTTCTGGCAGCTCATGCTTGCTAGTGTTGGTGTTTGCTTGCTTTTTGATGGTGTCTCTCTGCTTGGATCTATGAAAGTTAGCCATCTTCTGCTGCCATTGATGGTATTCCTCTGGAAATTTCAAGCCTGAAATAAACCTCTTCCTCCAATAAACTGCTTTTTGTCAGGTGTTTGTCCAACAATGCAAAGCTGACTACAACAGAGTTTGGCCTCAGGGATTCCAAACTTTCCCAAATTCTGTGTCTTAGATACTGATAATCCAATATTGGAATGAGCAAGACTGGGCTGGTGCATAGGAAGATGTTTATTCTGGCTTATGGGGATATTAAAAGTGGAAAGGTCAGTACAAATTCTGCCCTGACACTGCAGTGGTTATGCGAGACCACACAATTATCATCAAGGCACAAGAAAACTGTGATTTCCTCACACAAATGGTCCTGAAGAATTATATAGCCTTGGATGTCTTCACAGTTCAGGCAAGAGGGAATTGTGCTATGCTTAATGATAAATGTTGCTTTTAATTTAACAATTCACTGAAGGTTGAAAAAAGTCTTATATAATTGAAAGAGATGATCACGTTATATTCACATCTGAATTTTAATATTTATTATGAGTCATGACTAGGCTCTCCCTATATTACAAGGACTTGGCTATATGTATATAGGAAGAAGTAATTGCCTTGGTGGTTCTTCTACTCATATTCTGATTTTGACTTGTGCTTTTGGTCCCTGTATCCTAAACCTAATAACATGGCTTCGGTCTCCTAAATTAGAAATTGCTAGAATTAAAAGAACCTCCAAAGTTAATAACCAGTTGCCAATCCAGAGAAACTTGAACCTGAAATGGAATATCCTCTCCAAGTGATGGACAAGATAAGGGGAGAGTTTTATGGTCCCTTTCAAAAGGGGACCATGACCTTCTGATCAGCATGAAAGAAGTTACACCCACAAAGGTTTCTGTAATCATAGCTTTCAGGAGAAATTGAGGTAGAAGACTAGGGTGGAGGAGTTTGGAAAGGCACAAAATTAGCATACAAAAGACAACAATGATAAAGACTGGAAACCTTTCTGATCTTGGGCTACATGTAACAAAACAGAGCTTGTAGAATAAAAGGTCACAAGTTGTGGGCACAAGGCCATGGAGCTTCTGATATTTCTACAGCTCTAACTCACTTTCAACCTCAGAAGGCATTTCTCACTTAATAAACTATACGTCCCTGGTCCAGTTCCTTGTGCTGGAGCAAAAGAACATGGAAAGATCAGCAGGTGCCTCTAGACCTACATCTACTCCTATAATACATGATGATTGAACAACACAGCTATCAGAACCACGAGTCAAATAAACTCGTTTTCTTTATGAATTACTCAGCATCAAATAATTGGCTATTGTAATATGACAAGTTAATGAACATGATGAATAAATGTTAGCTATTACTATTGTGAATTAAGTCATAATAGGAATCTTTAGTGCATACGAGAAAGGCCAACATTTATCAAACTCAGTGAATTACATTATACTCAACACTTTACACTCATTTACTATCCACATCACTATAAATGGACATTATTACCTTCATTTTACAAAATAGAAAATAGGGGCATAGGAAGATCAAATAAACCCCACAGAAATGGTGGAGCAAAATCTTAAACTTGAATAATCTGACTTAAGGACTCATGTCCTTAATTAATTACTACATTAAATTTCCTGTTATTCTTTTGCAATGTTCCACAAATAAATCTGAAATTTGAAAGGTTTGGATTTTAATTTTCTAATATTATATTCTGACTTAATACATCTCCAGATTGTCCCTGTTGTTTAAGTTGATTATATTGTTCTGCACATTAAATAAAATGAAAATTGAGCTGCTCTTACCAGGTTTTTCTCTGGAATATGGGCTACTTAAAAGAAATGAATAAGTGCCCTTCATGTACGTCATCACCTCTAATCACTGAGCTTTGAAGGGTGCTGAGCATTGGTCATCAGGATCTCATAGTGTACTTGCTTGTGAAATTTATTTTTTTATTGACAAGTTCTATACTTACAGACAATAAACCATGTTATTTCCTTCCCCTCTCCCCATTCCCCTTCAGAACTCCACTCTCCATCATATCCCCTCCCTCTATCTATTAGTCTCTCTTTTAATTTGATGTCATCATCTTGCCACATTCAATGAGAAAGTTTAAAAATGGTAGTTAGTATACTACAAATGGAAGTAAGTTGCCAGAGACTAGCTTCATTTCACAGGTGCAATCTTGGTTGTTCAGTGAAATGCCTTTAAAATTAATAATGTGTTCCAATCCTTTTTAGGATGATATAAGCCCCCTTTTGCTAGCATTTTTTTGACCTAATACTTGTGATGGACTCTGCATGGCAGCTGCATGCTTAATTGACTATGGACTCAGCTGGATATCTGGACTTCACTCTCACAGGAGTTCAGCTTTCCCTGGCTGTGTGCCTGAATAGATGGCGTCACTCATCCTGACCTTGTGAGTCTGAGTCTAGTGTGGCAGGAATACTCACCTATGGGATTCTCAGCCTAGCTGAGCACAGTGGAAGCACATGCAGTGGGAGGGAGTCATCATCAAGGTTTAAGAGGATGTCAGCTCTGTTGTGATTCATGTAGCTGAAAAGAAGCAGTAGAGACAAAGGGGCACCGATTTTCTGAAGAACAGCCAGCCAAAACCTTCTAGCCATGGAAAGTAGGTAACCTTTTCTGTGACATTTGGTAACATTTCTGTTTTTGTTTTGTAATCAGAGGAATTCTTAGTGATATATGAAGTTTGGCATCAATAATACATGCTTACAGACAAATTAAACTTATTTTAGAGGTTTTGTTTTGTGTTTTTTTCCTTGCAACTTGAAGACCAGAAACAAACTATCAAATATATTTTAAGACTATTGAGATCTAGTTCCTTAATGATTCGTCTGCCAAGCAGGGTGCTAGCTAAATGTTAAGCTATTAAAAAAAAAAAAAAAAAAAAACTGAAATGATTGTCTCAAGCAACAAAGATCAGATTTTGTTCTTTCAACCAGGCTAAGTATGTATTCAAATATTATCAAGCACAAGTGAGGAAACTGAGGCTACCAGACAGGAAGTGACTAACCTATTTCCTACAAACAAAGGCAGAGTCAGTCTCCAAATCTGACTCTATAGTCTTTTACTATGAAGGACTATTGGTGTGCCATCATAAAAATCTAGGATTTCCCCATGTGGTGGAGAAGGATGTTCACTGATGCATTTGTCAAGTTTTAGGGCACATTTTTCAATAACTCAGATATTCCTCTAGCCACTGTCACATGTACTTTGTGAGTTACATGTTGAAAAGATAATGTGTTTGCAGTAATAATGGCTAAGCCATTGAAGAACATATTTTGAGCAGAAACTGACTCATCATATCAGTTAAGTTTACACTGGCATGATAGACGATAGATAAGATAGATGATAGAGATTACATATAGACATATAGATAGATGATAGATAGATGATAGATAGATAGATGATAGATAGATGATAGATGGATAGATAGATAGATAGATAGATAGATAGATAGATAGAGGCAGATAGAGAAAGAATTACACAATTACACACCAGGGCTCACTGCAAACAAATTTTAGACACACATGTGCCACTTTGTGCCTCTGGCTTACATAGGTACTGGGAACCCAAACCTGGGTCCTTAGGCTTTGCAGGCAAGCACCATAATGGCTAAACCATCTCTCCAGCCCAGTACTATTATTTTTCACATCAATTTGTTTAACAAATGAAAGATGTTATTATTTCAGCCATTTAACTCTGTCAATGAATTAGGTAGGAAATTTAAGGATCTGGGTGGCTCAAACCCAAGCTCAATTTCAAATAATCAAAGCAAAACTTTAGGATGTGACATTAAAGCTATGGAACATGGCACAGAAGGAAGTACAAGAAAGTGAGTGGGTATTTGGGGAGTGACCCACTTAGGAAATGAGACCTCAGCCTGAGGTAATGTTTTGCACCATGGGCTGGTCTGCATTGGAGATACATCATAAATCTGTTTCACGTTTGTATGCTGCTGGCTTCTGATCAGCATAGTGTAAGTTGCACATTTTCTGTTCAATGCAGTGATTGCTTCCTATAGCACATCACCTCTCATATGGTGATCTGCTGTATTACTTGTAGAACTTTTAGTTGTTCCTACTAGGAATTCCCTCAAAACTACCTAAGTAAAGGCCAAGAATCTGGGGAAGTAGATGTGTCATTGTGTGAGACAACTGAACTGCCCATCACTAGCCTCAGGCATCCCTGAGTCCAGATGTTAAAAGCTGTCCTCACAAAATTCATCTTATATTCACTTCATGTCTGCTCTTCCCTGTTCCATAGTAATGGCAAAGATGACTCCCAGGCATATTATAATCCTTGGTGTTTATCACCTGAGCAGGGTACTTTTCTGATTCCAGCTTCATGTGAAGTGTTCTTCCTGGGTCATATGTCCATTCCTAGTTGGATCCCAGTCAAGGGGTGTTCTGATTGGTATGGATAAGAGCCTGAGCTCAGTGCTTTTTTCTATGTTAGCATGAGCAGTTCTCCAAGGAAAAGAGCTCCAGTCTCTCACTGAAAAGGAAATCAAGGTAGACAAAAATAACAGAGGCTCCCCCACCTCCCATACACACACCAGCGCAGGTGTGTTCATGATGAAAAGGGAACAGCAAGAGAAGTTCCATAACTCTTCCCAAAGGACCTTTTTATTATTGGCCTCTCTCTTATGAGAGAATCTTGAGAGCCTTTCTAAAGTGGCAAATATGTGATATGCACAAGCAGAGGCATTAAGCCATGATCACCCATTAACAGTTTATTAGGGAAGAGCTTTATAGATTATCTGTTTTATCTCCCACTTCTGCCCAGGGCAGGCTCTGAGTAATGCATGTTACTGAAATGGTGGGTTCAGTTCATAAAGAAATAAAGTGAATTGGCTCTTAAGAAGCTTAATTCTACACCACAAGCTCTTAACAGTGAATTCTCATCCCCAAGCTGTAGCGTCCTCTTGGTTATTAGGATGTCCCCAGAGAAAAGGCATGTCCCAGTCCTGAGGTAAGAGTAATGACAGCTGACACTCAGTACCATGTGCTTGGCACTGTGCTATGGGTATCCTCAAATATACCCCACTCAATAAAACCCTAATCCACTTACTTTTATGCACTTACATTTACTGCATTTTATGGCAGGAGAAATTTAAGTAACTTGAACAGGTTCATGCAATTATTAACTTATGGGTCAGTAGTGAACTACCTAATTTCACAGCCACATGGGTGTGGCCAGGGTGCATGTATACAGACTGCACCAAGGAACTATGACTGCTGGGTAAAGATTCACAGAAATGAAATGTGGATGTCCTTCTAACTCAGGGCTCATGACTCCTCCAGTTCTTCAGAGGCAATGTGGGGAGAGAGTCAACCCCTCTTGAAAGAAGTTGCAAGAAATGTTTATATGATGTTTGTAAATAAAATAAGTATATATTCATTTCTCAATAAAAGCTTAAAATGAAAAGGGAACTTTTAAATTAAACTTAAATACAAATTGTGAGACACCATTAGTCAATTTTATTGTTATTTATGTTGTTGGAAAACTTTAATAGTAGCTTGTGTTGGGAGAGAGTATTAATTGACTTTAGTCCCTCCCCAAATGTTAAAGTTCTAATCTTCAGTGCCACTGAATGAGGTCCTTGTGTGGGAAAAGGATTCTTGCAGATGGTGAGACAAGGATGAAGTCACTAGAAGGGGCCACAATCCAATACGACTGTGCCCTCTTCCAGGGGAAAGGCTGGACACAGAGATAATCGTGCATGGAGAAAAACACAGAAGAAAGTTGTCAACAAACCAGGAAGCACTGGAGGCCAAATGAGGTCTGAACAGAATCTCTGCTGTAGACCATGTGGAACCAGGCAGGCTAGTGCCTTTATTTTGGACTCCTAGCTTCAGAACTATAAGAAAATAAATTCCTGTTGTTGAAACTATCCAGTTTATGGTATTTTTAATGGCACTCAAATAGCATGGGGAATTGCATGGGGAAGCAGGCGTTTTCATAACACTGGTGAGAACAATCGTGGGTGTAACTTCCTTAGAGGAGAATTTGGAAATATTTCTGAAAACATGAAACCATGTTAGTTGATCCAGTAATTGTATTGTAGGCAATTAATCCTAAGCATATAGTCCTATTTTTCAAAGATTAATTTTCAAGAATGTTCACTGCAGTATTTTTTATAAAAACATCAAAATTGCCTCAGTGTTTATCCAAAGGAATATAATAACTTACATGAGTCCACATCACGTGACTCAGGTCAGCAACAGCAGCTCAGCATGGCACAGTCCATTGCCTATAACACTGAAGAGCAGTTTGGAAGAGTTTGCAGCAAGTTGATAGGGTGATAGAATCCACAAAGCTTTTTACTGTCTTCATTCATCCCAATCAGTATAAATATGTATTTCCTTTTTAGTACCTTATTCATTTTTAATTTTTATTTATAGTTGAAAGGAATAATATAAACAACTATAAAGAGGAACGTCCTTTACATAATATACATTTCATACTAAGTTCCGGTAGTTATCAATTCTTTACACTGTAGCCAAGGTAGTGTGCTTGGAGAGCATTCTCTTTTTAACTTTTTTTATTATTGTATTTTTGAGTTAGAGACAGGGGGAGGGAGAGAGAGAGACAGAGAGAGAATGGGCAAGCCAGAGCCTTTCAGCCACTGTGAATGCTCCAGATGTATGTTTCCCCTTGTGGTACATGTGTGACATTGTGCACTTGCATCACTGTGCTTCTGGCTATGGGGGACCTGGAGATTCGAGCATGCATTCTGAAGCTTCACAGCAAGCACCTTAACCATTTAGCAATCTCACCAGCCCTAGACAGCATTCTTTTACTAGTTTTATTATCAAGAGTATCATTGTCCTAAAATTCAGAAAACTGTGATTTAGTAACTTATCTGACCCCAAGGGTTTGGAATATGAGAACATTTCAAGAGAATATGAGGCTGTATTCATAGCTGTGGAAATATTTTTGAAAAAATATAGAGTTGTAAGTGTAACCATCACCAGGGATCAGATTAAGTGGGAAAACAGGGTAAAGCTACAGAATAAAAGTAGAAGAAGGTATTTGGGTAAAAGCATAAATGCACATAAACGTAACTGCTATAACACAAAACCCAATTATGATATTAGCCTCTGAGAATCAGAATGCACATAGTCCTCACTCTGCAGATGCTGTCCAAGGACCTACAGACTCCAGAGCACCAGAAGCTTTGGGCTCTGGCTGAGTCAGTGGGTCAGGAGCACTGAGACTCAACACTCATCCTTGAATGTGGGCCACCTTAACCTGCTTTGTCTGGCAACACATAATCAAACAAATGCCTCCAGAGTCCTTGTTTTTGGGCTAATGTCAACTAAATAAGATTCTCTAAAGAAGATGATAAATGCTTATCATTAACATGCAAGGAAAACACATTAGCTTGTTATGCTCAAAAATTAGAATGCTTAATGAATACTTCTGAAAGATAAATGCAAAAAGCAGCAAGTGCATTAACAAAAGGAAACACACATGCAACACTAGGAAATTTTGAGTCCATTAGGTAACAACAAAACTTCATTCTTACTATTCTGCCTTAACATTAGTAGCTTGTTAAGGACTAGCTATAATTAAATGGAGCCCTTAGAGACAGTACTTCAAGAAGGCACATATTAGGTTATTAATTGGATACAAGCCAAATAAACTCTGGAAGATTTAGAATTGGAAAATATCTCCAAGGCAGTACAGGTGAATCTGATCAATTTCAGCAAGAGAAAACTGAGGCTAGTGTGAAAGTGCCTAGAACACACCATGAGCTCTAAGAGGTCAATGGTGCCTGCACATATCCAGAGCTTCCCCACTCTGTCCATGACCCCAACCTGCCTCCCAAAGGCTGGAATGTGGCCACCTGGGTCCCAAGCTAAATGTGGCATGGGTTCACTTCCTTCCCATTTTAGTGTCTGCAAATTCAGATGGGTCCTCTAAAACCTTCCATCTTCATTTGCATCTCTGGGAACACACAGAGGATAAAATTATAATTTTACATGGAATGATGATATTTGGCTTATTCAGAATCAAAAAAAAAAAAAATGGAATTATCTTTTCCTTTTTCTTCCTCCCCCTGCCCCCCCTTTTTTTTCTTTCTTGGACACAAACCAGTGATTGGCTCTGACTCGTCTTATCATAGTTCTTACTGGGTGTGGTCTGTCTTTATATTGCTTTGTTTTTTCAATGTAGGGTCTCACTCTAGCCCAGGCTGACTTGGAATTCACTAAGTAGTCTCAGGATGGCCTTGAAATCATGGAAGTCCTCCTACCTCTGTCTCCCAAATGCTGAGATTAAAGGCCTATGCCACCATGCCCACCTAATTATATTCTTAATACTTCCTTTATGGCTTTGCTTTTTAAAATCTCCATTTCTGTGTCACAAAATGAGAACAGCATATGAATTCATGATTATTTCCTTACTGATTTTGATATGACATTATATCAATTCCTTTCCCATGAGTTATTTGGTTTATGTGTGTAATTCTGTTCTTTATTTTAGTCTTATACATTCTCAGACCTCGATCCTCCTCAGATATTTTCCTTTCCTCCCATTCTCTTTTTCCCAGTTCCGCACCTTCCTTCTCCTTCTACCCTTTGTTCATTCATCCCTTGTCCCCTGACATTTCTCCTTCCCTTGCATCACCCATTCCTTCTCCTCCTCCTTCTCTCTCTTCTCCTTCTTTCTCTCTTTTCTAGAGCAATTCACTTTTTCCATCTCCTTCCCTTCCCTTCTCTTCCTATCTCTTTTTACTTCCTTTTCTTTATCTTCTGCCTTTTACCTGCCTCCTCCTTCTTCTCCTCAAGCAGCCCATCTGCCTTGCCTGCCGGTGGTGCCTTTTGCCCTGACTTCAGCATCAGGAGTCCAAGGGAAAGAAGGTGTCAGGGAGGCACACAAAAGGTTATTCTGGCCAGGCGTGGTGGCGCACGCCTTGAATCCCAGCACTCTGGAGGTAAGGTAGGAGGATCTCCATGAGTGTGAGTTAGAGGCTAGTCTGAGACTACATAGTGAATCCAGGTCAGCCTGGAATAGAGCGAGACCCTACCTCGTAAAACCACACACACACACACACACACACACACACACACACACAAAGGTTATTCTGTCCCTTCTATTTTAGTATTTAATTCTTTCACAAATATATTTCATTAACTCAGCTATAATTTTATCTTGCTTTAGTTATGAACAAAGCACTATGCCTTAGTTTACTGTTTGCATGACCAGAATGTTGAGCTTTCCCTGCAGTACTGAGTAAGACTTTTCTGTGAGGGCCAAACTGGCCTGCACTTGTCTTAGGACTGTTGCCAATCAAGCCAACAATGGGATCCTAGGAATCATGAAGCTATTGCTGCAGCTAACTCCCTTGGGTTCATCAAGAAGCTCCTAATGTGTGTGGATTTGTTCAAAATTATGGCTTTGCTTTTTAAAATCTCCATTTCTGTGTCACAAAATGAGAACAGCATATGAATTCATGATTATTTCCTTACTGATTTTGATATGACATTATATCAATTCCTTTCCCATGAGTTATTTGGTTTATGTGTGTAATTCTGTTCTTTATTTTAGTCTTATACATTCTCAGACCTCGATCCTCCTCAAATATTTTCCTTTCCTCCCATTCTCTTTTTCCCAGTTCTGCACCTTCCTTCTCCTTCTACCCTTTGTTCATTCATCCCTTGTCCCCTGACATTTCTCCTTCCCTTGCATCACTCCATTCCTTCTCCCTCCTTCTCTCTCTTCTCCCTTCTTTCTCTCTTTTTCTAGTAGCAATTCACTTTTTTCCATCTCCTTCCCTTCCTTCTCTTCCTATCTCTTTTTTACTTCCTTTTCTTTATCTTCTGCCTTTTACCTGCCTCCTCCTTCTTCTCCTCAAGCAGCCCATCTGCCTTGCCTGCCGGTGGTGCCTTTTGCCCTGACTTCAGCATCAGGAGTCCAAGGGAAAGAAGGTGTCAGGGAGGCACACAAAAGGTTATTCTGGCCAGGCATGGTGGCGCACGCCTTGAATCCCAGCACTCTGGAGGCAAGGTAGGAGGATCTCCATGAGTGTGAGTTAGAGGCTAGTCTGAGACTACATAGTGAATCCAGGTCAGCCTGGAATAGAGCGAGACCCTACCTCGTAAAACCACACACACACACACACACACACACACACACAAAGGTTATTCTGTCCCTTCTATTTTAGTATTTAATTCTTTCACAAATATATTTCATTAACTCAGCTATAATTTTATCTTGCTTTAGTTATAAACAAAGTACTATGCCTTAGTTTACTGTTTGCATGACCAGAATGTTGAGTTTTCCCTGCAGTACTGAGTAAGACTTTTCTGTGAGGGCCAAACTGGCCTGCACTTGTCTTAGGACTGTTGCCAATCAAGCCAACAATGGGATCCTAGGAATCATGAAGCTATTGCTGCAGCTAACTCCCTTGGGTTCATCAAGAAGCTCCTAATGTGTGTGGATTTGTTCAAAATTGGAGAAGTATAGAGAGCATTTGCCCACCCCTCTGTTTAATGGATCTATCAGACAGTTGCCACAGCATGAGCCTCCTTCAGCTTCCCTTAGCTGTTTGTTCAAGGGTAGCTCAGAAGAACGGCTCTGCCTACAAGATCCTGGGAGAAAGATGAGGGCTCCAAGGCATAATTTTACATACCTAGTTCTTCTTCTTTTAGCCCATGGGAGCCCAGTGCTCCTCAAGCATAGCAAAGCAGCCTGATCAGCAGCTGGTCTGTCTGACTTCCTCTAAGCAGCTGACAGAACCAGCCTATGGGAAGCTGAAAATCAAAACCCTCAAGTTTATATCCAACTTGCCACCATTTTTTTTTTTTTTTCTTTGAGGTAGGGTCTCACTCTAGCCCAGGCTGACCTGGAACTCACTATGTAGTCTCAGGGTGGCTTTGAACTCATGGCGATCCTCCTACCTCTGCCTCCCAAGTGCGGGGATTAAAGGCGTGCACCACCATGCCCAGCCTTGCACCAGTTTTGCCTTAACATCCAAACTCTGGTGACTTAGAATTGTGTTGTTGTGAATGAGAATCTAAAAGCTGAATGCCTAACTCTTCCACCTTAGTATCTCTTCACCTTCTTACTCTCTGCAACTCATAAGTATCCCGGCATTAAAGAGAAACCTGGGAGACAAATGCTATGAAGAGTTGTTTGAGACAGAGTTTCCTATGTATGCCAGAGTAATGTTTAACTTGTGATCCTCCTGCCTCAGTATCTCAGGTGCTGAAAATACATATGTGTACCAATTAAGACTGGTATTTTGAAAGCTGGAAATATTAGGGAAGTGGTCCAGATTCACAAGGAACTTGGGGTATGGATTAAGAACTCTACAAATTACTACCTGTGGACACTATCTTATAAAAATAAAAGTTACTTGATAGCGAGTAACATACCATTAAAGATATTCTCAAGGAGTTGATAATATCTAATGTTGCTCTGGACGTTCCATGAACTGATCTCATGCAGATATCTTCGATGAGGTCATCTTCTTTTCAGGCCTCCACTGCAGAGGAGATCACACTATCCATAATGGAATGGAGGCATAGGAAGGACACATGTCTAATATGGCACTCTGTCAGTTGCTAATTTGACTAGCACATCTGAAAAGTGGAAATCCAGTTCATTTATTAATGTCATTTATTAATGTCAAAACATACATCACATTAATTTTTAGAATCTAAAATTTAAAACTTAGAGAGTTTGCAGAGGAATGCAAGTGTTCATTTTGTTGGAACCTCAAGGCATGTTTGTGATGTCCTTCCAGAGTAACACTCAAGTCTTCTCAGGATCTTTCCTTGCACATCTATATTCCCATGCAATTTTCTGTCTTGGTAGTGAGCTGGTACTCTTACATTGTTGATATATCAACCTCTCTATTTGGACCATCCATTGGTGGAATGATGTATTCCCAGCATCAAATGCAACACCTGACACATAAACGTACTCAAGAAAAATTATTTGATAAATGAATAAAATGTGTCTTAGTTAACTTTATGTTGCTATAAGAAAGTCTGGCATACTAGGTAATTTATAAAGAATAGAAAGTTATTTTTTTTCTGGAAGCTGAGAAGTCTGAGCCTGGCATGGCCATATTATTGGCATATCTACAAGCCTTCTTCCATCATAACATGCAAGAAGGTGTTTTATGGTGAGACAGGCAAGTGTGCTGACTTAAGGCTATTTTCTAATAAAGCCACTAATTCCATCAATGGGGTCCTTCCTTCATGGCATAATCTAAATTTGATTGCTTTTCAATGACCCTATCTCTAAATACTATCAGTGTATGAATTTAAGGATTAATTTCTAACCAGTGAATTTTTTGGAGACACATTCAAATAATAGCCTGGTGCCTGTGTTTTCTAGAATATACGTGCCACAGCACAGTGATTTCAGGAATCAGAGATAACAGAAATGAGGAAAAATGTTTTCTTGGCAGCTGAAAAGTCACTAGATGCTTAGACAAAGGTAAGGTGACTCCATTGAGAGGACAGGCTCTGTGGGGCTCATGATGTTGGGGAGGTGAGGAAGCAGATAGGCTGAGGAAGCCCACAGAGATGAAAGTGCTGCTGGGCCATACTGCTGATGCCAGGCCAGGCAGAAATCCTGCTTTGAACAAGCATACTAAGCATGCAGGAAAGTACCTAGTTTTAAATCCTGGCATGACCACTTGGGTGAATCTGTTATTTGTCAAGGTATTTAACCATGTTGAACTCCACCATCTTTGTTTGAAAAAGAAAGAAAGTAGGTTGCCAAAAATCTAAAATAAAATTTGTAACCATTTATAATCATTGATTTTTTTTAAATATGTAAGTATAACTAACATTCTGTCAAACATATTTTTAGTACTCAATGAATAAATAATTCTCAGATGAATCTGAATCAGTATTGTATTCTCTTTGTCTCCTGCAGAGTAATGGCACAATGCTGTAGTTCTATAAACATGCCTACTTGAAAAACCTACTCACAGCATCCAAAGCCACAATGTACTTTTCTAAATGGCAGGTACAATACTCTGTTGTTGCTATTTTGAGCAAAGAAAGAACTAAGAAAAGGAAGAAGGATCTTCAAAGTCACACATGCAATTGGTGAGCAAGTTGGGAATATTACTAGAGTGTGGGATCAGGCCTTCTCAGCTCTTTTATTTATATTGAAGGTGAAGTTGGAATTCTAGTATGATATGATGACTGATGCTATCTATCATGACACTGGAAATCAGTGCTGGGGCTATAAGACATACCATGAATATACTTTATTCATTTTCTTTTTCTTGTATTGCTTCCCTTGAAAGTATACCTGTGTCATAATATTAAAAAACAACAACAACAAAAACCCTCCCATTCAACTTCTTCCCCTTCTGAATGTTTCAAACACACAAAAGCAAGTGGATGTGATGGAGATTAAATCTTGGGAATGGAAATTTTATATGTTACAGAAATATTTATTAGGAAATATGCAATAAATCTTAAGGAAATAAACTATCATTTTGTTATTATTTTATTATCTGTGCCCAGTGGGAAGGGTATTTGTTTAAACTGATAGAAAATTAATAAACTGTATGCTGTTGTATAATATGCAGGTAGAGCTACTCCCTCCTAACAAGAAGGACAGATTCACCAATATAAACAGGCACTATGCATTTAAAACAAAGAGGAAAATCCTAATTGAAAAAAAATTATTCCAAGTCAATATGCTCCCAAAAATCAGCATCAAAGTGTTTTCTCTTCGTTTGCCTTAGCTTTTCATTGGAACTCATGTTGTGTTGCCTTTACTATCACAGGAGCTGCAAATATTTATTTTTAATATTCCAGTCTCAGAATATGAAATGATATTCAGCACCATGGCAAGTACACTTCGTTAGCATAAGAATGCTCTATTTTAAAAGCAATTGCATGACTAACAGTAGCATAGAAGCTAGAATAATTTATTTTGGGAAACTTGGCTATAAGATAAGAGCCAAGAACGTTAACTGCTGAATTATTTGTATAATCCTGGGATCTTATGTTGGTCTCCTTTGTATCTCTCTCAAGGTCATATTGAAGTCATATTTTAATGGCTTTGAATCTCCTACTAAACATGCATCTCCTATAATCTCAAGAAAAGAGCTGTGCTATGTAATAAACATTTTGGAAAGGTAACGCCAGGAAAAAGGCCCTGCTCCCTTTTCTTCTTGATGAACTTTGGTTTCTCTAGGAGGGGACTCAATAATAAATGGAGTATAATTCCCTTTTTCTTTCCTAATTTGCACTCGGGGTTGCAAATTAGCATCCGCATCTACCACTTGTATTTTCTAAATAAGATTTGGGCCAGGGGTAATGAAATCTAAAATATGAGTCACTTAATTATCCAAAACCTCAGTGAAACAGTTATGTATAACTTCCAACTTCAAGAAAAACAAATTATTTTTGCTTCCAGAAAATATGAATTCATCTTCTTAAGATTCCTCTCTTTTCTTGCTCAGTTCTTCAACTCTTTTAGTTGCTCTCCAAACTGTCCACTGGATGTAATTCACATCATACAAATACATGTTTGTCTATCCAGGATGCAAGTGTGGAATTGAGTCTGAAGGGTAAGAAGGCTACTGAATCCCTAGGGGCCTCTGGACTTAGAAAAAACCCTTGCCTTCCCTCTTCCTCACAAATACCCAGATAGGGTACCACAGAATACCCAAGCACAGGCCCAGACCAAAAATTAAAAAAAAAAAAAAAAAAAGAAAAAGAAAAAGAAAGAAAGAAAAGAAAAGGCACAGGAAAGGCCTGTTCCCATGGGCAAAGACTGGTCAAAGAGTGTTCAAGGGGCTGGAGGGATGGCTTAATGGTTAAGGTGTTTGCCTGCAAAGCCAAAGGACCCAGGTTCGATTCCCCAGTATCCACGTTAGCCAGATGCACAAGGGAGCACATGGGTCTGGAGTTCGTTTGCAGTGGCTGGAGGCCCTGGCACGCCCATTCTCTCCTCTCTCTCTCTCTCTCTCTCTCTCTCTCTCTGTCAAATAAATAAATAAAAATTTTTTTTTAAAAAAAAGAGTCTTCTAACATAATTGGAAGCATCTTTGGCAATATTTGTCCACTCCAGCCAGACACAAACAGAACTTTATAATTCCCTGTGGTAACTGGACTGAGAATGCAGCTTTTTCTCACCCACCGGAACATGGGGCACTCTGGCAGCTCTCCTCACTCTACCATGTGCACTTTGATTGCCAGCTTGCAGTGGTGACTCCTGGAGTAGAGGATGAACAGATCCCCACCTAGTCTCAGGAGACTGAACATTAGGAAGGAGGTAAGAATCATTGGCAAGGCTCTCTAGACACATTCAGTGTCAGCTTCTAGGACCAAGCAGGAAGTGGACCTGCTTCCCTCTTGGTCAAGTGAAGAGAACAGGTGCCTGAGACTCCTTGTCCTCTCTTCATGCTGTCAGCCAGACCCTGTGGAGAGCAGAGTTCCTGTTTCAGGACTCCAGGATTGTCCAGTCCTCCTCACATGTTAACAGTGCCCCCCCTGTCCTCAGAAAGTAAAGTGTAAGTGGGGTAGATTTTTAACATCCCTGCCACCCATCTGTTGTGAGGCAGTATAGAACTTTCTCTCCACTGATCCATAGCCAGCATTTCACTTGTGTTGTGGCAGTGTTGACCAGCCAGAAGGGAAGGTAAATAACCCAATGTATCAGATCCTTGACCTGCAACTCAACACGGGGATTGTTTCATGAATCAAGATGTAAAATATTTTACTTGTATACAAACTTCAGGAAACAAACTAAGTTTTACTTCATTTCCTGGGATTTTACAGGAAAATCACAATATTGGAATTAGAAGTTACCGAAAATAATGCAATCAAAATTATTAAACAAAACACCACCATAAATGGGTACAATATTAGTAGACAGCAGAGTACATCATCTGTGAGTTTGACAACAAATCAATAATATGTATCTAAGCCAGGCATGGTGGCAGATGGCTTTAATCCCAGCACTTGGGAGGCAGAGGCAAAAGGATTGCCTTGAATTCAATGCCACCCTGAGACTACATGGTGAAATTCAGGAATCCAGGTCAGCTTTGGCTAGAGCAAAACCCTACCTCTAAATACCAAAATCTCTCCCTCCCTCCCCCTCTCTCTCTCTCTCTCTCACACACACACACACACACACACACAATATAAGATAAATGGATAGAGAAAATGGGCAGAGATGTGGGCCTACGTGGACATTAACAATAGAACTTGCATTAATATCACTGTAGCCCAGAGACAGAGGTGTCAATGAGCAGGAACGAAAAGCAGTCATATGCCAATGGGAAATATACTGCTATAGACAGAGCCACCATTGTCTCTATCCCTTCCCTGTCATGAGAGACTTCCCTCTGAAACTGAGAGCCAGAGCAAACTCTTCTCCCTTTAATTTGATTCTATCTGATCTTTAGTAAAAGTGATAGGAATAATTCACAAGCACTTAACAAGAAGGATATCTTACTTGTAAGAAAAGAAATTTTAAGGCTGGAGAGATGGCTTACCATTTAAGACACTTGCCTGCAAATCCAAAGGTCCTAGGTTTGATTCCCCAGGACCAATGTAAGCCAGATGCACAAGGTGGTGCATGCATCTGGAGTTTGTCAGCCTCTTTTTCGTCAGTTTGTGTCTGCCTTTTTCACTCTCTTTCAAATAAATAAGTAAAAAGTTTTAAAAAAGAAAAGCAATTTTTTGGCAATGGAATATTATTTACTCTGTGAAACTATGATTTTCATAAAGAAGTCACACAATGCTTTTCAGGTGCTAAAGTAAAGCACCATCAACCATGAATTCCATTCCTAGATCAAAGATGTTTCATTATTTAGAGAAAATAAAGAAATTTTCAAATGGAGAAAACTGCATTTTTAACCCTTCCCTTAATGAATGGGTCAAAAGAAAATCTCTAAACAAAACATAAATTACAATAAGACAACAGAGAATGTTAGAAGGAATGGATAAAATAGGCATAAATATATTCATGAGTTTCTTAAATCATTTATGGTGGTTAAAGTAGAAAAGTATAGCTTAATAAATGTATAGAGCAAACACTTTGGAAGAGTTACACAGTTAACGCTGGTTAAAAGTGGGGAGAGTGAATGAGATTAAATTTGTTTCTTCCTTTATCTAAACTATTAGTCCATCAAAATAAGTATAGAGACTCTCTCTCTCTCTCTCTCTCTCTCTCTCTCTCTCTCTATCTATCTACATACATACATACATACATACATACATACATACATACATACATATATAAAATACATATATACATACATACATATACATACACACACACACACACACACACACACACACACACACACACATACACATATATATAATTTGAGGCTTGGATTACAGTAATGTTCTCCTATGTCCAGCTAAGTTCGCTATGGATATTGTAATACTTAAAACAACCACCAAGACAAATGAGCATAGTATTATACTCCAATAACTACAAATACAGCAAGCTAAAATTTGTTCAAAAATTCATGAGTACAAAAGCTACAGCTAATATATTCAATTATGTCAGACTGATGTTTTCTTCCTAAGACCAGGAATAAAGTATTTGCTCTCACTACCTTTACTTAACATAATACTGGATGATCTGCTGAAGAGCGTTAAGGAAAAAAGTGAACGCTAATTTGAAAGAAAATAAGGATAATACCCCTATGCATTGATGGCATGATTGTACCTATGAAACATTAGGAATCCACACACATACACAATATCTTTAGAACCAATTCATATGTATGTACAAACATAGGTTTTTAATGTACAAAATGTATACATTTCAATATGCCAACAATAAGGGTACAGTAACTACAGTTGAAAACACAAAATTATAATTTTAATGAAGAAGGTGAAATAGGGCTAGAGAGATGTCTTAGCCATTAAAACATTTGCCTGGAAAGCCTAATGACCCAGGTCCCCAGAACCCAAGTAAGCCAGATGAACATGGTGGTATATGTGTCGGGAGTTTGTTAACAGTGGCTAGAGGCTCTGGTGTGTCATTTTCTCTCCATCCCTCCCTCCCTCTCTCCCTCTCTCTCTCTAATAAATAAAAGTTAAAAAAAAATAAAAAATTGGGCATGGTGGCACAAGCCTTTAGTCCCAGCACTTGGTAGGAAAAGGTAGGAGTATTACCTTGAGTTCAAGGCTACCCTGAGACTACATAGTGAATTCAAGGTCAGTCTGAGCTAGAGCGACCCTACATTGAATATATATATATATATATATATGATATTTAGGTATACATGTGACAAATTATGCACAAGATATGTATTCTTTAAAATCACATAATAAAAGAAATCAAATACCGAAAGAACTGGAGATTGTGCTGTGTCTACAGATTGGAAGACAATATAGTAAAGACACGTTACTTTCCAAATTGATCTATAGGCTTAACATGATTCTCACTTAGGTTACAGAATGTTTTCTCAGAGACACAGAGAGGCTACTCAAAAATGCATGTAGAAATATCTGCAGTGCACCATGTTGTAGATGCCTACTCATTGCTGGCACAAAGCACCAAATCACAATAAGCTGATGAGAAAAAAGTTTGTTTAGTTTGGTTTAAATTCTCAGGGAAAGTTCCATGATGGCAGGGGAAAGATGGTAGAGCAGAGATTGGACATCACCCCCTCACCAAAGCATATGGAAACAGCAGCAGGAGAATGAACCAAACAAACACTGGCAAACCTCATGGTCTGCCTCCAAGGATACACTCTCTCCAGCAAGCCTCCACCTCCCTAATTGCTACAAACTGAGGTTCAAGCATACAAAACACATAAATGTATTGCAGACAACTGATTCAAACCACTGCATTCCACTCTGGCCCACGTAAACTGATGGCTTCCATGAAGTGAAATGCAATACCTTCAGTCCATATTTATTAAAAGTACCCACAGTTTTTTCTCAATGGCAGTACTGATCAAACATTACCATAGTCCAAAGTCTCTTAACTGTGAGTTGTAAAACCAAAAAAGGCATAATGGCACAGAATAAACATTTGCACCACAAAAGATGGCTTTGGACGTAGCAAGGAAAGATTGAACTAATGCAAGATCTAAAAAACAAACAGGACAAACGAAATCCTGTAGCTCCAAGTCTGGCATCTCTGACCAGTGATGAAGTCTCTAAGGTTAATATTCTGTGCCTCCTGCTGGGCTGGTCACAACCCAGGGAATAATCCATCCAGCAGTACTAGCTGTCTTTGACCAGTTCTGGTACAATTTATATATAAAAATATTTATAGTAATAGATTATCCCCATTAAATTTTTAAAAACATGTTTATATATAATATAATGAAAACAAGCAACCATATAATAAGTAATAGTAATAAAAAATTATTATAAAAAATTAAAAAATTAAAAAAAAATCCAAACGTCACATGTTCTCTCTCATATGTGGATCCTAGCTACCAATGTATAGACTTGTGTGGGAACTGGAACCAAAAATAGGTACCAGAAACCAGTAAGCTGGTAAAAGGCTATAAGGGAGGGAAGAAAGGGAAGGACTTAAGTATATGGTAATGCACATATGTAAGTAGAAGAACTGATTACAGGGAGGGGAATGGCCTAAGTGAGGCCATGGGAAGAGAATGCATACAAAAAGGGCAGGGGGAGGGTCAATCTAAACTCAAGATATTATGAATAAGACATATGTAAAATTACTTTTTTGAATAAGGGCACATCTAGAAGATGTAGACTGTTACTGGAAAATTTTCAGTACCTGGGATGGAATACCTTCCAGTGAGTTGTTGGCCAAGGAGGTCCCAGTAGCCTCCAAAACATTAAAGGCTTTTGCCAAAGCCCTTGGTTTCCCTAGAGAAACAGATAGTAAGACCCTATTGCTGAAGACATCTCATGCCTGAGAGGCAAGGTCACTGAGAAAGCAAGCTGGTGTGGAGCAGAAAACCTTCTCCCTGTAGACCAGCCAACTGAAAGCTGGAAAAAGCTGCACTGCACGCAGCGTATGGGAGACAGAAGCCATCAACAGTGAAAACAGTGGATGCTGAATATTCAAGCTTGGCCAGACAGGCCCAATGACTGAACTGGTGCAATAGTGGCATGTCTACTCTTGGGGTAACCAACTGCTCCATAATTGGACTGAAGGCCCTCTCTACGGGAGGGAATACATACCTGGTACTGAAAAACCTAAGTAAAAGTCTATGGTAGGTGAGGTCATGAGCCTTGGGGGTATAAGCCTGCTCATGTCTGACTAAATGTATATATTATTCCCACCAAGCTGCCCTGGGGGCACTACACTAAATGTTCATGTTCACATATTAACACTACTCTCACTTCTGGCTAGAGAAGCTTCTCTTTTCAGATGGTGATGACCACTGGGATCATCCAAAAAGCAACATAGTGCTGAGAAGAAGGGATGGAGGAGTGCCCAGCACTGAAACATCTCTGTCACACCCTCCAAGGTTCAGGACCCATTGCGGAAGAGGGGGCGGGTAGAATGGAAGAGCCAAAGGAAGGATATGACCTCTTACAATGCAACTGCCCAGACAGAAACTGGCCTCGATATCCATGACCTTGCAGTGCCTAGCAATACCTTCACAAGACCCTCAAAAATAGAAGAAAAAGATGATGTCATCAAATTAAAAGAGAAACTGATGGAGAGAGGGAGGGGATATGATGGAGACTGGAGTTCTAAAGTGGAATGGGGGGGGAGGGAAATATCAGGTGGGGTTTTTTTTGTATGTAAGTATAAAAGTCAATAAAAAATAATAATTAAAAAAAAAAGCCCCAAACCAAACCCAAAGCCAGAACCAAACTGAACCAAACAAAAAGCTATGAGGCCACGAGAAACCTACTAAAATGGCTAATATAAATATAGATATTGCTATAGAATTGGGTCTTGAACATCTCTCATGGGTTGAAGGTTTCAGCCCCAGCTTACAGCACTAGTGTAATGTAATGAAGCCTTTAAGATTAAGTCAGGTTACTGGTGGAATGTTCCCACCTGCTGTGAGGTTCAACAGCTTTTTCTGCCACATGCTCCCACCATGATTTGCTGCCTCACCACAAGCCCAAAGCAATAGGACCAACTAACCAGGCACAGAAACTTCTAAAGCTGTGACCCATAATAACACCTGTCCTCTGTTTAAGTTGAGCATCTAAGGTGCTGTGTCACATTGAGGGGAGAACTGCTGACATGATACCAAGTGCTGACAAAGATGCAGAGTAGCAGGACCACCCCCCTCCAACATTGCTCATGGGCCCAGCCCCTAGCTTCTTTCAGGTTCAACATAAACTAATGTATGACTTAGCAGTTGTACTCTTATTTAGCCTTGAAAAATAAAAAACTTGTGGAAAAACCTGTAAAAATAAAAAAAATAAAAATAAAAAAAAAGAATATATTGGAAAATCAATCAATCTAAAATCAACAGAGGAAGCTTCAGCGAGAGCTGGATCTTAATGTGGTCACTTCACTCTGGAGTCCTCTAACCCAGGACAGCCTGGGGGATACTCTTTTAACTAGTTGCTACACTTGGACATATCTTCCTGTTTTTTGGAAAAAAGTTAAACTGCCATCAAGTAATTAATTAAAGTGGAACTGTCAGCAGTAAGGGGAGAAAGATATAAATGCACACTATCACCTTCAATAGCCTGAGGAGTTCCCTTAGGAACCTCAACTCAGACCAAATCAAGATTTGTGTTTTTGATTCAGAAAAGAATTTCTGGCTTAGCTCATTTGAAACAGAATTGGAAATTTTATTGAAGCTATTGAGGAGGATGCTCAGGAAGAAAATGAAAGCACACGAGAGAGCTCTGGTGTTGGCTTCTCCAAGAGTCACAGAAAGTGAGACACACCCAAGTGTGGATATGGGCTTCTCAAGGGAGAGTCATGCAGGGATGGAATGAGACAAACCAAAGCATAGGGATGGGCTTTTGAAGGGAGTCCATAATTAATTGTTTCAGTATTAGCCATTTATACTGTTTTTGTAGCTCTCATGTTGCATCACAAAAGGCTGGGAGGAAAACTTCATGTTTTTCTCTTTCTGTTTTGGCAATAGAGATTACAGCATAGTGTCAAAGGAACTGTGGGATGGGAGTCATAATCTGATAAGGTAAAAGCAGGAGGCACTTGATTACATAAAAAGTTTCTGTTAATATGCCTAGAAAAAATACAGGTTTATACCTTGGAAGGGAAAAAGACCGTGAACAGTTGTTAATTTACTAGAATTTTTGCTTCTCTGCTGGTGAGAAGCTTCCACTAGGTGCATGGGTAAGGAGTTCATCTGCATTCTCATGTCATCATAATTTTCCATCTTTCCTTCCTGCCTCAGAAGCTAAGCTTAATAAATTGCACTCAATTTGGAATATTGTAAATAGGTTGAGATATCAAGGAAGGCTATGCCTATGCTCATCAGGTTCTTTTCTATTCCCCTCACTATGTTCCCCAGAAGAGCACAGACACAAGAAATATTAGCAAAACATGATTTTCAAAACTTATTATGAAAATATTTGCCACTGGAATTAGTGGTATGACAGATGGTGGGAATCCAACCCTAGTTAAGAACTTGCATAAAGTCCTTTCCAGTAGCATCCTCACCACAAGGGAGAACTTACCACATCAGGGTCTGAGATAGAGACAGATAAAAAAAGGCATTTGGGCAGTATGATGTGCTTCAAGTGATCACCATGGATAAGCCATCAGCTATGTCATGTCAAATGGCAAACACAGGCTGCTGTGTCAACCAACAGACTGTGGAAATGCTGAGGAAATTTTCATTGTAATAATGAAACATTTCCTTCTCTTTAATTAGAAATTGTTTGACATTATCTGAAATAGAAGTTTTTATGTCTTCAGAACAAATAAGAGTAGTGGTATTAGGGTTTCCATGCCTCCAGATCCTCAGGGTTTTTGAAAACACACATAGCCTATGTACTTAAAACAAATATAAGAAATGGAGGACATCACATGGAAGCTTGTTTACATAGAAGGAATACAATTTGAAGATTTCTTTAGACAAGGATCTGAAGGTCTAGTATAGGAATCAGAAAAAAAAGTGTAAATAATAGTGTAAAAATGGAATGCCATGAATATCTTGGGTGAATTGGGAAATTCAATGGAATATATTTGTAAATCTTTTCCAAGACATAGCATATACTGTGATACAATGGCAGCTGTTTTATATAATGGTGTATTTTTAATAGACAAACATTTCCCAAAATGTAAAATAGTACCTGCCCATGCCAGTATATATGAATCTTTCAGATAATTTGCTCATTCTGAGGAGGGCACAGATGCAGCTTAGTTCATGAACAGTGAGTCAATTCCTCTATAGCAGTGGTTGTTACAGAATGAGAAAAAATTATATATAATTGTCCAATATAATGTAATCCATTGAGTTTGTGTGTGTCTATATTGGAATAATTATATATGCAGGTGTGTCTGTGTCTGCGTGTGTGTGTATATACAGACAATAGACATTGTTAAACACTGGTTATGGATTTTTTTAATGTTAAAAGGATTATAACCTATAGGTTGGAGATTGGTGCTTTCTACTTTTTTTTGTAGCAGTGTCACCACCTGAAAATCAAAGCATTGCCAGAGGTAATAATCACACTGACTAAATCAACAATATACTACCTGGAGGTTTTGTGTGATTGGAAATGGTGGCTTCATTCCAATTTCTCTAACACCACTGTATATTTTATGTTGCGAGTTTGGAACAAGTGGAAGTATTGCCCTGTGGGTTTTTTGTTTGTTTGTTTTATTTTGTCAAACCTATTCTTTAACATTGCAAAAATAAATATTTACTTCAATTACATGTAATACTTGGGGGTTGTTCTTTGAAATGCATAGGCAGAAAATCAAACTTATGTAGTCTTGATGTCGTTTTCAATAGTGGTGTTTAAATTACTTATTAGATCAACTTTAATTATGGATAATAAACAGATTGCCACAATCACCTCAATCCTTATAAAATATTGATACATTAAAAATAAAAGTAGGACTGGAGAGATGGCTTAGTTGTTAAAGCGTTTGCCTATGGAGCCTAAGGACCCAGGCTTGATTCTCCAGTACCCACATAAGCCAGATGCACAAAGAAGCACATGCATCTGGAGTTTGTTTGTGATGGCTTGATGCCCTGGCATGGCCATTCCCCCTCTCTTTCTTTGTCTTTACATTTTTATTTTTATTTATTTATTTAGGAGAGAGAGAGAGAATATGGACACTCCAGGGCTTCCTGTCACTACAAATGAACTCCAGATGGATGTGCCACCTTGTGCATCTGGCTTATGTGGGTCCTGGGAATTGAACCGAGGTCCTTTGGCTTTGCAGGCAAGCACCTTAACTGCTAAGCCATCTCTCCAGCCCTCTCTCTCTCTCTCTCTGAAATAAATAAAATAAAGACTGGTGAGATTAAGAAATGACTAATGTCAGCTGGAGAGATGGCTCAACAGTTAATACATTTGCCTGTAAAGACTAATGGCCTGAGTTTGATTCTCCAGTTCCCATGTAAAGCCAGATGCACAAAGTGGCACATGCATCTGGAGTTCATTTACAGTGGCAGGAGGCCTTGGTGAGCTCATTCTCCTTCTCTTGCCTTCTCTCTCTCTCTCTCTCTCTATTTTCTCCCCCTTCTCCCCTCTTTCAAAAAAAGACATGACCAATGTATCCATGAAAACTTACAGGTGAATGAGGAACTGGACAGCTACATTTCTCAAATTATTTAAACATATGTTAGCTAAAAGGAAAAAATGGTAATATTTCTGAAAAACTTAGTAAGTATAATCTTAAAGTAGTTATTAATACTTACATCAGCAATATTGGGAAAAACAGACATTCTAAAATGGAGTGCCTCATAAAATTAATGCTCTGAGAAGGCTGAATATCATCCTAATACTAAATTAGCAAAAATAGTCTTGTTATGTGAAAATATAAAACAATTAAAATATAGATAAATTCTTACAAAGGATTGGTACATATTCTTATAAAATATCAAAGTTAGGAGAAATGTGAAAATAATTAGAAATCATTACAAATTAAAAGAGACCAAAGAGAAATGACAATTAATTACATTAGATGTTCTAAATTTGATTGTGGTATAAGGAAATATAATTAAAGAAGTAGTTGATGTTATACTGACAATTTTTTTTTTTTTTTTTTTTTTTGAGAGAGAGAGACAGAGAATGGGTCCATCAACAGCCTCTCAGCTGCTGTGAATGAACTCCAGAAGCATGTGCTCCCTTTTGGCTAAGTGCAGCATTGTGCCCTTGTGTTACTTTACGTCTGGCTAAATGTAGGATCTAGAGAATAGAACAAGTGGTCTTAGGCATAGCAGGCAGGTGCCTTAATCACTAAGCCATCTCTACAGCCCCTGAAAAACTTTTTAAAAAATTATTTTTATTTGTATTTATTTATTAGAGACAGAGACAGAGAGAGAGAGAGAGAGAGAGAGAGAGAGAGAGAGAGAGAGAGAGCCAGGACCTCTAGCCACTGCAAACAAACTCCAAACACATGTGCCACCACCATGTGCATTTGGCTTATGTGGGACCTAGAGAATTGAACCTGGGTTTTTAGTCTTCACAGGCAAGCACCTTAACTGCTAAGCCATCTCTGCAGCCAGATATTGACAAACTTTTAATGGAATCATATTAGAGCATTATATATTATTCATCACAATGTCAATTTTGTCAAAAAAACTCTCATCATGTAAGAGAATATACTTATTCTTAAAAATACATATATACTGAACTATTTAGGAATAAATGGGTCATGACACTTCCAGAAAGTACATACTTTTATATGTTTATGCATGAAGACTTATATGTATCTCTGTGTAGATATGAAGGAATATCTATATTTCAACTGTTGAAAAATGCAAATTTGCTTATAATATGAATGAGATTATATTGAAGGACTACAAGTATAACTGAAAAATAAAACAGTAACATTTTAGTCTACATCTTTCTTCATTTAGTCTTAATGTTTTATTTCAGTTTTGTGAGACAATAGGAAACCTATACTTCTTGATGCTTTAGATAAAAAATTAAAATCATTGTTGGCTTTTTACCCTTTGATAATGTTTGTATTTCTTACTGATTATTTCTCTTCTTTAGTTTTCATATGACCTATCACAGAATCATGTTAGTTTTTTGTTCAAAGATCCACAATGGTAACTTTCTATCATTTTCTGTGCCAGTATAGTATGAACTTCCACCGTATTTGTCTAACATATTTCAAGCTTGTTTTTATGGAATCTTTTTTTTTCTTTCTTTCTTTCTCTATTTCTTTCTTCTGATTAATTGTATTCAGTATCAGTGATGGACTGAGAGATACCTAGTAAATTGGCAACACACCTTCTGGGTGTGTTTGTGAAGTTCTTCCCTTGAGATGATTTGCACGTGAGTGAGTAAACTGAGCGAGAATGCAATAGGCCTAAGCCCTGGAAGGAATGAAAGGTACAAAGTAGGGGAACTTTGCATGCTCTTGAAAGCTTGAATTTTACCTGGCAAGTGAATGTATTTCCTATGAACATCATACTCCAGACGTTTTAGGTCTTAAATATAGAAAAACACACAATGGTCTTGTGGGCACTCTAAACCTTCGGCCCCTAACCAAGTCTGTATTATCAGTCCCCCTTCTGAGGTTTCCAGCTTTTTATTGTAAGCATACTGCTTGTTTCTCTACCTCTTCACCCTATAAAAGGCCTCTTGATCATGTAAACAAACCTAACAAATCCCCTATCAAAATAATATATACATTCTATTGATTCTCTTTTTTTTATTTTTATTTTTTATTTTTGGAGAGAGCACAGAGTGAGCCAGACAGAGCGAGGGAGACAGATAGAGAATGGGCGCACCAGCAGTCTCTCAGATGCTGTGAACAAAATCCAGATGTGTGCGCCCCTTGTGGGCAAGTGTGGCATTGCGCCCTTGCATCACTTTGCATCTGGCTAAACGTGGGACCTGGAGATTGGAACCGGGTTCTTAGGCTTAGCAGGCAGGCACCTTAACTGCTAAGCCATCTCTCCAGCCCTGATTCTCTTTTTTGTAGAGAACTTTGCATATCATAACCTCTTTCAATGGATTGACTGGTGTAATTTTTAAAATACTAGTCATGCCATGTCATTACTGCTCCATTTCTCCATCTTGCTCAGGAAATAAATTAAAAAAAAATTAAAGGTGAACTGCAGAGGTCTACATGACCTCTATCTGACCTAACCCCCTACTTACCTTTCAATTCATTTTGCTGTAGGTATTTTACATCTAAGCATTCTTGTCCACTGTCAGATGTCATTGGGTTGTTTAAATCAGAGGTTCTTTGAGGAAGGTTTCTTCTGGTCACAACAACTAAAACAGCAATGCCCTATGCCCCTTCCAGCACTTCCTGGATCTACTTTCCCTGATTTATTTATTTTCCTTTGAACTATGTCATGAGTATACACAGTGTGTGTGCATACACATGACAAATATACACACAGAATGTGTTAGTTAGTTTTCTCATTACTGTAAGAGAATACCTGACAGAAATGACTTAAGGGATATAGAATTTATTATGGATCATCTTTGAAAGGGTATAATCCATCATGGTGAGGAAGATAGGGTGTCAAAAAAGAATTGCAACTATGCCAGTGGAAGCATGAGGTAGCTGCAGTCATGTTGGCAGTCATGAGGCACAAAGTTTATGGTGGAGACAAAAACAGCCTATAACCCTTAAGGCTTCACAACTAATGACTCATTTCCTCCATATAGGCTCCAACTCTTAAACTATGTTTCCATAATCTCCCACAATGCTGCCATTAGCTGATTACCAAGTGTTCAAATACACAAACTTTTAAAGACTGTGGTGGTTTGAATATGAAATGTCCCTCATAGCTTCACATGTTTGTGATTAAATCTTACACTCAGTCCCCTGCTTGTGCAGCCTTTGGGACGTGGAGCCTTGCTGGAGGAGGCACACCACAGGACGTGGACAGACCTTGAGGCTGATTAGTCCAGTAAGGAAAGGTCAAAATAAAGCAAGTCTGAAACCTATCTGAGGCTCATGGTGGCATCATCTGAGCTCTAGCAGGCTTGGAAAATTGCACAATTATAGTCCTGTTACCTGAATATATGTAACTTCTCTCTTGGCCCAGGTTCACTTCCTGTCCCCAGGTTTGCTTAGCAGTTATGGCAAATTTTTGCATCTCCAAGATTTTTGGATGTCCACTGGAACAAAGGCTTTACCTTCAGTTTCAAACACAGCCCACTCAGGAGCTCGACACATGAAATCCTGAGAGGGAGTGAGGTAGTTTTGTTAGGTAGTGTATGGTCACTGGGTACCTGAAACTAAAGAGCAGGAATGTCTTTGAGCCTGTCCTTGCAGTCTCCATTTCGCTAGAGCTCAATGAATGATCTCCATTTTGCTAGAGATCAAAGTAAGGTCTATTTGTCCACAAACATTCTGAGCCCCTCCTGGTAGGGAGGTCACCTTTCCTAGAATTTAAATCTAATCCTGACATTGTGGTTGGTCAAGTTCAGCCCCCAGAACATGATATCATGGCTAGCATCTTCCAGAACCAACCTCTTTGTATTTTTTTTTCCTTTTCTCTCTATCTCGACTTTTCCATTTCTTCCAGGCCCACCATATGGCTCTCAGACCATGTGGGTGTGTCTATTTTCCTTCTCATGATTTTGTACTTCCCTAAATAAGTATAGTTTATTGATGATTATTCTCAGTCTTATTTTTATCTATTTCTTTGGTTAAAAGCAGACACAAACTAAAGGTTTGGGGTTCAAAGACTTTCCTTGACTCCCTAAAATCTCATATTAATCCAACCTTGATACACACTGTCTGGCACAACTGCCTTTCTGGAAACTTGGTGCAAGCCTCTATGAATCAGCCTCTATTAATTACACTTTGCATACCTGTTAAATAAACACTATGTGGATGCCACCCTCAAGCTGTGTTGCCTGCTTGAGTTATATAGGTTGCTACCCTCCCAACCAGAGCTACAATGGTTTCTAAGGGCCTACTTGGATGAATCTGGGCAAATATTTCTCTAGTTGTTCCTACCGAAGAAGGGTGTCCTACAAGTTTTACATGTTTAAACACACAGTTTACAGGCATATTTCTTCAAATAAATTTGAATTTTTACATTCTGAAGCATTTAATGAATATGGTTTTACTATCAAGACACCATTGCTATTGTCCCTATGCAAATTATGTTATTTTGTTAAAATTTTTTTTTATTTGGGCATGGTGGCACTCACCTTTAATCCCAGAATTCAGGAGGGAGGCAGAAGCAGGAGGATCACTGTGAGTTTGAGGCCAGCCTGATACTACATAGTAAATTCCAGGTTAGCCTGAGCTATAGTGAGACCACAATTCAAAAAACAAAAAACAAAAAAATTTATTTATTGTGGTATGTGTGTGTTGTGTGTGCATGTATTCATGTGTGCATGTGTTCATGTGTATGGGAACACCATGGTCTCTGACCAATGCAAACAAATTCATGGCACATGTGCCACTTTTATAGAAAGGATTAAGCCTACAGTTTTATTATTTTTAAAAATATTTCATTTATTTATATGTAAGCAGAGAGAGAGGGCAAAGAGGCAGGGGGAGAAAGAGAATTTTCTTTTTAATTTTCTAAAAAGTTCAACTCACCTCACATTCTGCTCCCCTTTCCCTGAGGGTCCTCCTCAGTGGAGCTGTTCATATTCACTGTGAGGACATGAAGACCACAGTCATTCTCTGGGGGCGGGGGGGTGGTGGTGGACAGTGCCTCAGGATATTCCTCTTCACTCTGTGGCACTTACAATATGTTCAATCTCTCTTCCATAATGTTTCTTGAGCTACAGTGGGCCTATTAGCAGTCTGACTTAGTGTTGTGTTTTCCGCCGCCTCTGGGTTTCTGCTTTGGTGGGTTTTGATTGGCCATCTTGTCTGTCACCACCTCCCTGGTCATGGTGGGTGGGCTAGGGGTGAAAGCATTATTCATTTTGCTGCTTCCTCTGCAGTGTTTTCTGGGCCTCAGGTAATATGTTGGAAGTGGGACATCTCATGGTGGGCAGTCATCTATCTTTCCTTGTTGAGTTGGTTGATCTTGGCTTTGTAAAATAAAACAGATGCTATAGTGAAGATTGAGAGCAGTTTGGATTAAAGGGGTTATGTGTAGCTATTTGAGAGAATATTTTGGTGTGCGTGTTCTCTCTTGTTATCTAGAGAGCAGTGGGAGCTATTCTCTGGAGTCTCTAAGTTCCCCATGGGATACTTACTTGTTTTGCAGCACCAGATATGAGTTTATCTTCCCCCTAAACAGGTATCATTGCCAATGAGTTGTATAACAGGGTTTTGGGGGTTCAGAAAGAGTCCTTAAACTCCAGCCTCTGAGTTTGTATCTGTTTTTAACAAAGAATTGGGATAAAGAAGGCTGAGAAGGATAATTGTTAAATTATTACATTTATTCATGGAAAAAGAAGGAGATCACAAAGAGCTTTTTCCATGTGGAAGGCAGGAGGGTGTAGGGCTCCCATGTGGGAGTGCAGGAGTAGGATTGGGGAGGAGACATACTCAGGCAGAGACCTGGAGATTCAGGAGAGGTGGAAGGCCAAAAGAGGCCTCAGCCACCTGGTGACTATTTATAACCTTACCGTGGTGGGCTTTACCTTCAGATGCTGGAGGGTGTGAGAGAATGCTGATTGCTCTGGGTTTAGGGGGCTGAAGCAGGAAGTGATCAACATATCTGAATAGGAGGCAAGTGAAAGCTGACTGGATGAGGCTGGGACAGATGCTGAATTCCAGTTCCTCTGCTGTGATGCAGGAAATGTCAGAGTGACTGTGTGGCATAAGCACCTGCTAGTGTTCCAAGCGGCAGACAGAAATCAATTTAAGATTTCTCTTATGAACCTTTTTCTTACTATCTACTTAATAAGTATCTAACTAGTTTGTTACCTGAACAGGCTGTGTGCTACTATTATACAACTTTGTGACACTTTTTATATCTGGCTTTACATGGGTTCTGGGGAATTCAACCCAGGCTTGCAGGCTTTGTAAGCAAGCACCTTTTACTGCTGAGCAATCTTCCCAGACTCTGTGCTAACATTTTCTTTGAAGAATTACCACCATTCAAAATGACATTGGTTGAACTTTAAACTGATTAAAGCTCCTTCCCTTGTCAAACTACACATTTTCACATCTTATTGCTCTACTTTCCACTCCCTTTCACTGTAAATCATGCTATGCACAGAGAGCAGTAACCATACAATACTGTGACTGTCTTGAGATTACTTCTAGCAAACAAATCATTTATCTTTGTTTTTATTTTAAGGGTCTTAGGTAGCCTATATTGGGCTTAAACTCACTATATAGCCAAGTGTGGTGGTTTAAATCAGGCGTCTCCCATAAACTTCTGTGTTCGGAATGCTCCTTCCCCACCTGATTGCAACTTAGTAGGTAGAGTCTTGATGGACATGTGTTGCTGGAGGTGGACCTTAAGGTTTATTAGACCCTAGATTTCCAGTGTTAGTTGGCTCACGTCCTTGCTATTGTTTCCACCTCCTATGACAGAGGTGATTTTCAGCCTTTGGCCATGTCATACTATCCTGTGCCTTTATCAAGCATCCCCTTGAGACTGTAAGCCAAAAGAAACTCTTCCCTCCCAGAAGATACATCTGGTTGGGCGTTTGTTCCAGCAATAAGATGACTAAAGAAGGATGACATTAAGTTTCTCATCTTCCTGAGTTCTTGGATTAAAGTGTACAGCACATTTAGTTTATGTAGTTCTGAGGATCAAACCAAGTGCCTCATGAGTGCTAGGCAAGCATTCTACCAACTGTGCTATGACATACATTACCTTTGAGTTCATACTCATTCATAATTGTGGGACATAAGAGCACAGCATGATTCTTTACCAGCATATAGCACAAACTGTCAGTAGCCCAATTCTCAATAAAGTCCCCTTTTCCTTTTGAAGTCACACGGGCACAGTTTCTCCTATCTGCTTATCTATAATAATTCTAGTTCTGAACATACATAAGAATAGCCAATGGGCTCTGCTTAAAGCATTCTAAGGCTTCACTTGCCCACTGCTCCAAGTTCTCCCCCAAAGCCTACAAATCACGTGTTTAAGTCTCTTAAAACAATGACACTACTCTCTACTTCCAATCTGTGACATGTGACAAAACCACATGGAAGAAATAACTAACAAAAAGATTTTATTTTGGTTCACAGATGGAGAAGGTATAGTTCATCGTGATGGGGAAGGGATAGTGATGATAATGATTTATAGCTGTGGCAGCAAGAGCACAAAGCAACTGGTTATGTTGCTTTTATACTTAGAAAATAGAGAGAAACCAGACGGAAAGAAGATCCAGCCTAAAACCCTGAAGGTCTACCTCCCAGTGACCACTTACTCCAGGAAGGCTCCTTCTCCTAAAGGTTTTACAATATCCCCAAGCAATGTCACCAGCTGAGGACCTGTTTGTCACTTTATTTACACCTTTAAACTAATTCATGCTGCTCCTTTTCTTATCAAAGTGAACATTTGAGATGGAGCCTGTAGGGACATTTAACATCCAAAGCATAATACTTTCCCTGACATCTTATTCAAACCACCATGTTCTGCCCCCAGCCTTGATAATCTCATGACCATCCGTGATGTAAACTGCAATGCATTCAGTCCAGCTTTAAAAGTCCCATATTTTTAATCAATCCCAACACTGTTCAAATATCTCCAGAGTCCAAGGTCTCTTAACTGTGAACCTGGAAAATTAAAAAATACCTAATAACACAGAGTAAGTATTAATAGTGCTAAAGATGGCATTGCAAGGGAAGATTGATGCAATGTTCTAAAACAAGCAGGATAAGCAGCAAATCCTATAGCTACAAGTTTGACATCTGTAACTAGTGATGATGTCTGGGGATTCAATTTTGTTCCTACAGCTGGACTGTCCATAGTTCAGGGAAAACTCCCTCTTGATCCATCAGTTATCCCTGGTTTCTGTCCTATAGTCCTGGCAATTTTAAAATCCAAAATGATTGAATCCCTACTCGTGGTACAGGTACAAATTTTCTATTGTAGTTACCTTCTCCTTGATGAAACAAAGCACCTTACCAGAAGAAACTGATGGGAGGAAAATTTTATTTTGACTTTCGGTCTTGAGGGGAGACTCCATGATAACAGAGGAAAGCATGGCATGATCAGAGGCTGGACTGTGAGCAGGTGAAAAACAGCAACAGGAGGGCTGGAGAGATGGCTTAGTGGCTAATCCGCCTGCCGGCTAAGCCTAAGAACGCTGGTTCCAATGTCCAGCTGTTCCAATCTCCAGGTCCCACGTTTAGCCAGATGCAAAGTGAAGCAAGGGCGCAATTCCGCAATTGCCCACAAGGGGGCGCATGCATCGGGATTTAGTTCACAGCAGCTGAGAGACTGCTGGCGCGCCCATCTCTGTCTTTCTCTCCCTCTGTCTATCTCTCTCTGTCTCTCTCTCCAAAAATAAATAAAAAATAATTTAAAAAATTTAAAAAAAAACAGCAACAGGAAAGTGAGCCAAGCTCTGACAAGGAGGAGCAAACTGTAACACCCCCAAACCAATCTCCAACAACATACCTCCTCCAGCAATTCTTCAGATTACAAATTGCCATAAGCTGGGGACCAAACATTCAGCACATATGAGTTTATGGAGGGCATCTAATTCCAACTACCGTAGCATTGACCTGAATCTTTGAATTATTTGGAAGTAACCCTGTCATCTTATGTCAGAACTTCTTTCTGTGTATTTTTATCTATAACCATGTTTATTTTCTAAGTTTCCAACTATATCGATGTATGGTAGGGATCTTTATGCAGTTTTCATTGAAACATCTCTAGTACATAGTAGACATCTTATATTTATGAATAAGTGAATAAAACATTCAAATATATCTTTATTTTTCAATATAATGGACCTGGAATATTACATCAGACTTGACCTATTTGTTTGCTTACTATTTTCATATATATATATATATAATTTCATGAACCCAACAAGATAACATTTTTAAAATAATTCATCTAGGTAAAGTGTTCCTATGAGGTGTTCCACACTTGCTAGGTGTTAGAATTAAAATGTATAACAATGGATTTATAATCTAACAACAAACAAGACTTGTGAATAATATAGCCCCAAACAGAAATGGCTATGATATGATGTCAATACATAGCATGTCCATCTTCCTTTTCCATGTTATTTTTTGTCATTTGATAACAAAACCAAAATTTCAGTTTACCTTTTCATTTTCTAAAGTGATAAAATAACTTTGGGCGCTTATCATTGGAGAATGAGGAAGCAGTGATTCATTCCATCTGAAATCAAATTGATTCACTAAAGAAGAAAGTTATAGACAAAGCAGGTGGGACGTTATTGAACTCAGTTTGAGATTCCACTAATATAATTGAATGAGAAACATTGCTACAGTGGTATATGTTTAAGTCCATTTTAACCTTTCTAATCACAGCTACTTACAAGAATGTTTTGAGACAAATTACCAGGGTTGCTCCATCCCTGATATGCCTTTTATGGCACTTTTCCTTGGAAGAAATTCTTATACTATGGTCTTAGGAAGCTGGATTCTATTGTGGAGGTCTTTCAAAATAAATTGCAAGTTGAGTTTCTTTTCTATGGATTTTGTTCGATTAGCTTTGCAAGTAGAGCAGAGTTGAAATAATCATACCAGTGGACTCTAACATGTGGCTGTTGTTATGAGAAATGAACACATGAATATATATCAGTTTGCACACAGTATATTGAAAAGACTTCCTACACTGATCATAGGAATTGCCCAGGTAGCTGAAGCTGTCTATATGGAAATTCCAATCCAAATAAGATATTTCAAACTACACACACACACAACCATGTATGGCACCCTCCCAGTTGACCTAATAAAAGTTATGCTGACAAAGAGAAATATAAGAAAGACAAAAGTGCATAAACAGAGAAGAATGCTGGCAAGAAGTTCAGAAAACCACAGCTCTTTAGTAATTAGTGCTAAATTACTCCAGGCACATTTGCATGCACATGCTCATGCTGACTGCCCAGCACTACATGAATCTAACTCTTGGCTTATTCTCTCACCATGATTTTTTCTCTCCCTGAGGTTGTGCAGCTATTGTGTGCTATTTTACCAATATACATCAACCTTCATTTCACTGGGAGCTACTTTCCCAGGTTGTGAGTCACATTAATTTGGTACCTTGAAGGCACCCAGATTTCCAATTTGTGCTATGCAGGTGCTTACCTCACCCTGCTCACGATGGCCTTTGTGTGAGATGGGCACAGATCAAGCACTGTACAAGATATCACTGAACCTTCACAATTGGCTCCAAGGTAAGAAGTGAAACATAATCTTTTTAATGTTCCTACAATCATATTGTTTACCTCCTGCTTTTCTGATATTTTACTGATTCCCTGGACATTGTGAGCTTCAGCAGAACGAATGGGAATTCCCATGAATTCCCAGTGGGAACTGAATTAATAAGCCATCCTATGCTCATTTTCTTCGAGGGTCTCAGTACTTTTTTGGGCTTACATGGCAGAAATACTCTGTTCTCCTTACTCAGACAGGAATCATTGTTTTTGGCAAACAGCTTCTTGGAAGCCAACAAATGGTTTCTTTGTCTTTGATTTGGGAATGTTCAACAGAGCATATTGAGTCTACTGATGTCCAGCAATTAATAAAGTTTTTAAGTGGAGTTGTGCTTGAAATGGGCATAAGGAGTGAGGCTTATAGCCAATTGTTTGCAGAAAAATAAGCCACTACTTTGTGTCCTGGCTTACAGATAGATTTAGGCCAGACTTGCAGTTCATCTTCAACTAATCATCAAATCCAGGAGATCTGAGCATTTAAATTTTTTATTTGTTTATTAAACATTAAGAGGGAGAGAGAGAGAATGGGCATAGCAGGACCTCAAGCCATTGAACTCCAAATGAACTCCAGATGCATGTGGGATCTGTGGAACAAAACCTGAGTCCTTATGCTTCACAGGCAAGTGCCTTAACTGCCAACCCATCTTTCCAACCCAGATTTGAGCATTTTATAGTCACGAGTCCATTCTCTTTTATAAAGAGTCAAGAGGAAATAGAAATAGAAATCAGAAAAATGAAGGGAAGGAGTTTTACTCTGTGCCAATTTGAGCCTCGAACCAGGGTCCTTAGGTTTCACAGGCAAGTGTTTAACCGCTAAGCCATCTCTCCATCCCTGGAATTACCTTTTGTTGTCTGGAAATACAGAAACCAAATATATATTATATCAGTTACTTTTTCGTGACTGGGGCAAAAGACCTGACAAAAATCAGTTTAGTCTCATGCAAGGGAGGCACCAATGGTGAGTGCAAAGCAAATGAGCACAAGCAGCAGGTGAACAAGTAAAGAAATGTCTTCACGTGTAGCAAGCAAGGTGTGTACTGGAGATCATTTCCAAAATAGTTGTATTAGTTACTTTATTCATTGCTGTGAACAAAGACTTGACAAGAAGCAGCTCACAATTTTACATAACAGTCCATCATGGAGGGGAAGGCACAGTGACAGGAACATGAAGCAGAGATGGCCATGTTGTACCTGCAGTCTAGGTGCAGAGTGATGAATGCCCATATTCATCTCATTTTATTCTCCTTTTTGTTACTCAGTATGCCATCACTACCCATGGAATGTTGCTGCCCACATTTAGGGTGGGTCTTCCCATCTCAACTTAATCTAGAAAATTCATCATAAACATTTCCAGAGATTTGTTTTCATGTGATTCTAAATCCTATAAATTGACAACCACATATTAACCATCATACACTATCATCCTAAACTACAAAAAAGGGGAGGATACAAGATTTTTAATAAAACACTTAAGTATTCATGTGATAAAGACATTACAATGTAGAAGTGAGCATGTTTCTTAGCATGCTCAGTTTGAGGTCATATATCAGATGTTTAAAAATAATAGTAGGAACATTGCTGGTCAAAAATAAATATTATAACAAAAATCATTTATTCTAAGTCACCTAAAATAGTATTTCAAAGGAAACTTGGCTATTTTGACTGGTTCATAAATTCTCTGGAAAGGCTTTTCTAAAACAAAATAAATAAATATCAAACCCAAGTTTGAAAGCACATAGGAAATAGTCTTTTTTTAAAAAGGCATCACCTTGCCCTGCAGACAGATAATTGCAACTGACTAGTGACCAACAGCAAGATTACTTCAATGGTGTCCTTACTACTGAGAACACTACATGTGGGTCTTCCAGTTCCTTACATTACTACCTTCCTTTGCTCAGTTTCTGAAAGGAATTTGTTTATATTTCCTCTTGCAGTTTTTGTCTCTTTCCAACAGAGGACATAAGGGTTTTCCAGCATGCACCGATGTTTGGGGTTTCATGAAGGTGAGTCTGACTTTCCTGAAGTACCAATGCAGGTTCTGTTTATGCCCATACTCAGCCATATTGGAGCTGTGAAATTCTGTGAAAGAAAGCAATAAGCATGTGCTATGGGACAGGAGAAACAGACAGAAGCATCTTTATATTATTAAAACTCATTTGTGGGCTGGAGAGATGGCTTAGGGGTTAAGGCACCTGCCTCCTAAGCCTAAGAACACTGGTTCCGATCTCCAGCCGTTCCAATCTTCAGGTCCCACTTTTAGCCAGATGCAAATTGACACAAGGGCGCAATGCCACACATGACCACAAGGTGGCGCACACATCTGGATTTCACTCGCAGCAGCTGAGAGGCTGCTGGCGAGCCCATCTCTATCTGTCTTCCTCTCCCTTTCTCTCTGTCTCTCAAAAAAAAAAAAATAAAAAAAACAAAATAAAAATAAAGAAAATAAAAACTCATTTGTACTTCATGTTGTAGAAAGGACTCTATACACACACATTATCAATAGTCCATATGTACACACTGCTAATGGTTTGCTTGCTCTGAGATAACCTTTAACCTAGTTGTAATCCAAATGGTTACTCAGCAAGAATGCTAGATCAAGCATTGTTGGTGTATGTGAGCCCCTAGCAACAGGGAGGATGATAACAAAGGGAAAATGCAAGAGAAGAGAAGCACCAACGCCACATATCTCTGAAACAAGGATGAGCACCTGAGCGAGGGACAAGACACAACTTTGGAATGATGGACTGCCTTTGTTTTCATAAAACCTCATAGCTGAAGATGACACATAAGACAAATTTTTAAGATGCTAATTTTCTGTCTTGTCAGATTGATGGCTCTCTTTTTCTTTAAAAAAAAAAAAAAAAAAGCCCAATTGCTGGGAGTGGTAGTGCATGCCTTTAATCCCAGCACTCAGGAGGGGAGGTAGGAGGTTCCAGGTCAGCCTGGGCTAGAGTAAGACCCTAAACAAAAAACAAACAAACAAACAAAAGGCCAATTAAATGAATAGTCTTAAATTTTCTTCTTGGCAGCCAAAATGACAAGCAATTCTGTTTTTAAAAAGTGGTGATTCATGAGAGTTAGTATGGATAGGTAAAGGTAAAAATGTCCTCACTGGTTATTCAAGGAAGATATTGCTAGTACATTTAAAATAAGACATGAATGGCTCAAGCACACATCAATGTGAATATCTGACTGAAAATGTGTCCGTGGAGAGAAAACCATGTGTAAAAAAGCAAAAATACAGTAGAGACCACTGTGTTGATAGACAATGAAAAGGCTGGTCTAAACTGAAGGTTTTTGGACTGACTGACTAGAGCATTTTAATTGTGGAGAGTGAGTGTTGCAGATGAGAACTTTATGAGTGTAGAGATTTGTAATGTTACAGGTCAAGGGTCAAAATTAATTTAGGCTACCTTTAGTTGCCTTTCCTGTAGCCGTTTCCTATGAATTGAAACAGCATTCCCAAACCAGTCTGTGAAGACTAAAACTTAAAACATCATAGAACCCCTACCCCAGGTTACAGCAACAGTAAACAGCTGTTGTGGGAGAGGCTGTCCCACCAGCTGAGCTGCCTGCAGATAGTACAGTGAGCTCCAGAGACACAGCTTCGCTGAGTCATCACCAATGCTGGAGTGGGCTTTTCCGTGATGCAGCTGCCTTTGAGTCATCCATGCTCCTGTAAGCAACCTCTTCCCCTGATCTACAAGTAATCGCAATAAATTCATTGGCTTATTAAACTAGTTTTGGTACAATCATTCTTGGGTCTGTCATCTGCACCCTATCTGGAGTGAATGATGTGTGTTCATGGCTCCCCAGGGAAAAAAAGTGTCACATGGCATTGCCTTAATGGCCATTTATCATCAACCTCTGACCTAGAATCCTTTTGACTATCAGGGGAAAACTTTGAAGGTATTAACATACCACAAGCTTCCAAACCCAGAGCTAAGAATAGCATCTAAAGCCTACAGCAGAGATTTCCCTGCTTTGCAATATGATCTGCCTACCAATACCCTCCCCAATGTCCATGGTAAATGCGTTTACTGAAGATGGGCTTTTGTTCCATGACTACTAAGGATGTGTAATTGCTTTCATGGTGAAACGTTGATGCAGGAGGGAGTTCTGTGGGAAGAGAACTCCCACAGGAACAACTCTCAAGTCTTGGGTTCTTATACACATTAGCAAAGAATTAAGAATGCAGCCTTAAGGGAAGTATAAATTGTGAGGTTTATTTTAGGGAGAGCTAGATCAAGAGTGAAAATAAAGCAGGAAACTGACCAAGTCAAAAGAAAATCTCCAGCCAGGCCGAGAAGGGTGAAGGGAGACTAAGGAAATCTCCTTCACTCTCTCTCTCTCTCTCTCTCTCTCTCTCTCTCTCTCAAACAAGCCTCTGGGAAGGGGCTAGGGGGCAACGAAAAAGTTTGGTAAAGGGCTCAGGAACATGGCTCAGGTCCAATGATATGGAACAAAGAATACAATTAGAATGAGTTTTATCACCTCACTCAAGTGTAAAAAGGAGGGAACTGGTTGGTGGCCTCAGGGCAAACTCAGGAAGGGATAGTCCATGGGTTTGCTAAACCTGGGAAGAGTTAAGAAGCAGGAAGCTTACACCTGGGTTGTTGCTTGGATGAGATTGGATCAGATGCAGGTTCCAGTTTTGCCAGGGCAGTCAAAGTGGCACCCATGTTTCTATGGGCCAGTCTCTGGCTAACTACCTACCAGGAGAAAGCTACTTTGCTCCTATTTGGCATCAGCATGTGCATTTAGTATAACATGGGCCTCACCTCCCAATGATGCCTTTTATTACCTTAGCAGACCAACTATCAAGAACTACACTGAAAAATAAAAATGATAGCCAGGCCTGGTGGTGCAGGCCTATGAACCCAGGTACTTAGGATTCTGACACAGAAGGATTGTAAGTTCAAGGGCACAGGAGTGTGTTTAAGGGAAGCCCACAGAGTGAGTTTAAAATCAGCCTGAGCAACTTGGTGAGACTCTGTCTCCAAATAGAAAAGAAGGATGGAAGTGCAGCTCAGTGCTGAGAATATAGTTGCCCCGCATGTGTAAGGTCCTGGATTATATCCTCAGGAATAACAATGGCAAAAAAAAAAAAAAAAGAGAAAAGGATGCCAAAATTATTATGAATTTAGAGCTGCAAAAGCTCAGCTCTCAGGCTGAGTTTTAACTGCTACCTCAAGAAAGACACAGTTATTTGGTTATTTGTAACTATTGTAAAATGCCTAGTCTTTCACAAGATATTGTAAGAAACTGTAATGGATGCTGGCCCAAAAGGAATGTAACAGTTAATTCCGATCATCAACTTGATTGAATTAAGACTTAACTAAGAGACACAGCATTTGGGCAGGTCTGTGAAGGCATTTCTTGGATGGATTAACTAAGGCGGACATGTAGAGACATCTCCCCAGAGTGGGCAACCTTTCATAGAGTGTACCCCCCTTTTTTGACTGGATATGACTGCTACTTGCTACCCTTCTTCTGCCATCTTTCAGCTTTTTCAATCTTCCAAGGTAACTGAAGACCAAAAGCTCTCCAGGAGAACTATAGTCACCTGATTGGGATTATTGAGGCATTTAGCATTATGGACAGAGTAGCTGCCACTGGATTCCCAAACTCACCAACCTCCAGGCCGGCATTGTTCACCCTATATTATGTAAGCCAATTTAATAAATTTCCTTTATAGGCTGGGAGTGGTGGCATATATCTTTAATACCAGCACTCTAGAAACTGAGGTAAGAAAGTCTGAATTCGAGGTCAGCTGGAGGTAACAGCATGAGTTCTAGGTCTGCCTAAGCTAGAGTGAATTCTGCCTCAACATCAACAAAAAAATAAAAAATAAATAACTGAATATATACCCTGTGTAATATATATTCATTCTGTCAGTTCTGTTCCTCCAGAGAACATTAATATAAGGAATAACAGACCACACAATGAATCTTGAGAAAATAAAGTAAAGCAAAAATATGATTGCCCTGAGGGAATTCAGGAAAGCTTTCCCCCTTTCCCCTTACTAATACCTTAAAATAAAGATAATTATTAATCAAAAATAAACAAAATCTCCAATAGATATAGAATCTTCTGTTATAAATCCCAACATGTTTAAATATTGTCTCAGAATAAAGATAAGATTCCAGTGGTGATAATCTCTAACCTACATATATCTGCCTTTAAGACAAATAATAAAATTTCTAATAGCAGAAACTTTATGAAACTATTCTTTGCTAATGCCATATAAAACTTCTATATATTTATTGGGGCATGACTTTTAAGAACTGTAAAACTTTCAGATTCCTCCTCACAAGTGATAGATGGTCTTACAGAATGGAGATAAAAATAAAAATCCAACTCTCAATCTTATTTTTGCCTCCTATAAAGGAGACAGAATGGACCCTCCCCAGAGGGTGGGATTAAAAGCTTTTTTCCACAAGTACCAAAGGTACTATGGGCAATTCCTCTGCAAACATAGATCAGATAGGATCAGCCACTCTTAACATATACAAATATAATATATAAATATAAATATAAAAAATAATATACAAAATCAAAAGCATGCCAAATATAAAACACTATCCATCAAGGCAAGGTGTTTTTTATGGAAATCAAGCCCAAAATACAAGAAGACCTTAAAAAAAAGGAGGGAGACTTGGGTCTCTGAGGTACTTCAGTCAGCAATTAGACTCAGTGTCCAAAGGATAGCCACCCACATGAGGGTCATCCCTGTCACTGCAGTACTGCTAAGGACAGCTGAGGAACTAACTTTAGCATGTCCTCTCAGGACTTATGTACCCCACTCTGTAGAACTTTTGCTAATTTTGCATCACACACATTACTCAATAAACCATCAAACTTCTGATGAGATATCTTTGTTTTTATTTGCAAATGTTTCCCTGATCTACTACAATTCTCTCATTCTTGCTATTTTATTTCCTTTACCAGATGCATAAGCTGATAAATATGACTGTGTTCAAAAAGCAGATACATGCCTTTACTCTGGAAGAGGCATACTAAAAACACTCATTAAAATGTGAATTAATTTTTTATTGATGGTTCTTATTTACAAGATTCACAAGAACATTTGCAGGCAGATATACAGTTACTACCACTCAATATAATTAAGAGTCCTCATTTGCATGAGACTAAATCTGCTCAAATGTATGAACTCATAGCTTCAAGCAAAACCTGTCATTTAGCAAAACACAAAACAATTAATATTTAGACAGATAGTTGCAGTATCTTTGGAGTAGTGTCTGACTATTGCATGTTGTGGAACCAAAGAGGAATTCTTAATATATCTATCTAATCTTTTTAAAATAGTCAACTGGTCTCAGAATGACTATGTATGAAACATTTTCCTAATTAGCCAATGTGAGAGGCGAGACTAGCCACAAGTAGGCAGGATGACCTTCGAAGGAGGGATCTTATGTCATACCCTTCCATGCCTATCATCTCCATTAGCACCTATCTCAGCTCACCCTGCCGGCTTCAGTCTCAGGACACAACTCACCCAATCAGATCTTTCCTCAACCTTGCACGGTGCCCAGGTGTGGGTTGATTCCTCCTCTGAGCCCAGGAAGATTGGCTAAGATACCTGGTGCATGTATGCCCACCTTGTTCTGAGTACAGACTCAAAAAATATATTTTTGTGGGGGACCCAGGGAGAAGGTTTCTTATCCTGTCAGCCCTTCAGCTACATACAACTCTGCACCTGGGTCTTTGCATCGATAAGTTTATCCCTCTTTCCCATCAGGGTGGAAAAGGACATGTTTTATTACTGCTTTTACTTTTTAAAACACATTTTATTTTTATTTATTTATTGTTGAGAGAGAGATAGAGGGAGGGAGAGAGAGAAAATATGGGCATAACAGGGCTTCCAGCCACTGTAGATGACCTCCAGATGCATGCACCACCTTGTGCATCCGGCTTACATCGGTCCTGGGGAGTCAAACCTGGGTCCTTTGGCTTTGCAGGCAAGTGCTTTAACCCCTAAACAATCCCTCCAGCCCTGCTTTTACTTTTTAATCTCTTTGTAAGCACACATTTTTTAAAGCCCTATTGGTGGCTTGATTCAGGTGTGCCCCAGCTGGTGGCAATTTGTGAATTGGAGCCTCCTAGAGGCAGTATATTGTTGGGGGCAGGCTTATGGGCATTCTAGCCAGCTTCCCCCGTTAGTGTTGGGCACACTCTCCTGTTGCTGTTGTCTACCAGGAGGTGAGGTCTACCCTCTGCTCATATCCATTGTTTTCCTTGCCATCATGGAGTTTCCCCTCCAGTCTGTAAGCCAAAATAAACCCTTTTCTTCCCCAAGCTGCTCTTGGTTGGGTATTTTCTTTTCTTTTCTTTTCTTTTCTTTTCTTTTCTTTTTTTTTCTTTTTTTTTTTTTTTTTTTTGGTTTTTTGAGGTAGGGTCTCACTCTGATCCAGGCTAACCTGGAATTAACTATGTAGTCTCAGGTGGCCTCGAATTCATGGCGATCCTCCTACCTCTGCCTTCCAAGTGCTGGGATTAAAAGCATGCGCCACCATGCCAGGCTCGGTTGGGTATTTTCTAACAGTAAGTTGAAGCTGACTGCAACACTTCCTTTTCATATTTTTTCCCCAAGCTCCATATTCATTTACATGGATTCCTGGATCACATGGTGTATTTCCCCTCTTTCCACTTTACCTTCCTTTCCTCTGCCCTTGCCTTCCCTCACATCCTGTGATATTTGAATAAAATCATTCTCTTTAGTCTGTTTTGCCAATTTTTAATCTAATTAACAGGCATGTAACTTAGGACTTGGGGTTCCAGAAAGCACCCCAGTCCCCCAAATTTGTCCACATCACTATCATCAGTATTTTTAAAATCCCAGGATATTGCAAAAACAAATACAAACAAATGAAATGATAATAGTTTGGCTAATGAAGTGATAGAGTTTCAGCATGTGGCACTTAATATCTTAAAATAATCTGTTCTGTTCTATCATTGATTTCTTTCTTCAGACTCAACAGATGGCTCATAAAGAGAAAAAGTATTCTGGAAACACAAAGGTTATAAATTATATTCACCAAAGAAGATTTGGTTGGGATCTAATAAAAAGCCTATCATGTTCCTGAAGGCCCAATTGCTACTTGAGAAAATAATCTTTTGGGATAAACAATATTTTGAGAAACTATTCCCAATAGGAGATCACAGGATATTCAAAAGATATTCAAAGTTCTCTGTTTTTCTCAAACATAAGCAGAAAAGCACATTTCATTTTAATAAATTGGGCCATTTGAAATCTGGTAATTAGATTTTATCAAAATGTCTACAATATAAGGATATAAATGTTCCAGTGTTAGTTTGTATGTTTTCCCATTAAGTGAAGTCTTCTCTTATAATCAGACTCTACTTGTGAGCATTCCTGGTAAATTGTATAATGATCACAGAACTAATTTATTGGACACATGTTTAAATTTATTTGTATTCTGCCTATTGTCCAGAATTTTCATTGTGCATCTTCAATTGTCTGGGGTGGTTGAATGATTGATACAATAAAAATCAATTGGCATAATTGACCAAAACTTTTGCTTCATTAGCTAAGACATTCCTGTTAGCTCTTCAAAATCTGAGAATTACTCCTTTAGGTCTGAGAATTTCTCAGACTCTTGGAGGGATGCTGGGATGTCAGCTTTATCCAATGCCCTCCCCCCAGCTTTTCATGACTATGGTTGAGCCCTGTAACTCCATCCTCACCACCCACTACTCTGTGACTTTATGGTAGACAATGATGCCATCTATAACATATGTCATAGACCTCCATATTGAATAATGCCCCACATACACTAACCTTAACTGTTTTATTAGACAGACTATGTCTTTTATCACTGCTTCCCTCAGACTTGATGAAGACCTGATGTCAATCTAACAGAATTCCACATCAACTTGGTGCCCTACTCCCACCTCCGATTCCCTCATGCCACCTATGCCCATTATCTCTGCAGAGAAAGCCTACCATGACCAGCTTTCTATAGCAGAGATCATGAATGTCTACTTTAATCCAGCCAACAGGATGGTAAGATGTGACCCTCATCATGGTAAACATATGGCCTACTGCCTGTTGTAACATGGTGATTTGTTCCCCAAACGTGTCAATGCTGCATTGCCACCATGAGGTCCAAACAGCATCTAGTGTCCCACTGGCTTCAAAGTATGCATTAATTGCCTGGTCTCCCACAGTGGCACCACATGGAAATCTGACCTGGGCACAGGTAGTGTGTTTCTGCTAAGTAACACAACAGCCATTGCTGAGTCCTGGTCTCACTTGAAAGTTTGATCTAACAGTTACCAAGCATGGCTTTGTTCACTGATATTGAGGGGATGAAGGAAAGTGACTGTTCTGAAGGTTGTGAGAATCTGGCTGATGCCAAGTGTGCCTTTGCTTACTGGTGTCTGGGTTAAGGAATGGAGGGAAAAGAGTTTTCTCAGAGGAGGGTTCATTTGGAGTCTGTTGGAGAGAGTGAGGAGGGAGAGGAAGACTAATTATCTGTTACTTTCAGCCCTATGGCATGCCATGTTCTCAGAGCTTTGAGCTTCAGTATTATTTGACAGGCACTAAAGTTTTCTGACTGGATTCTTCTCATCCAGACAGGATCATATCTACCCTTGCCATGCATTAGTTTAAAAGTTTAATATGGTTTTTCAAAATAAAGACATTAAGAAACAACAAAAGAACACAAAATAATTACTCCTTTAGAAAAAATAAGTCATCTCTTTATGAAATAATTACTGGGTGTCCAATAAAAATGAAGAACCATATAAGCTAACTTGCTAATAGAAAATATAATACACTGTTGTGTCAATTCAAATATCTGATAATATAAATAATTTTATCAGGCTTAGGGACTGGCTCAGAAAGAGGCCAGCACACCTGAGTAGGAAGTGAGAGAGAGCTGATTGGATGAGACTGGATCGGATGACATCTCTTTTTGGCTCTCGCTTGGACCTTCTCCTAGCTGGCTACCTGAAAATAAAGCTACTTGACTAGTTCCTATTGACTTCCTTTATGTATAACATTCCTAAAATATCATGTAAACTGTAGGTCCAATGAAGGTAGCAGAAAATTCTGACTTGACTATAAAAGATTATGTAACCACTTCCATGGAATAACATATACAGGACAACCTGAGTCTGTGTTCTTCAGCATGGTCACTCCTATATGGCTCAGAATAAATTACTTGTGATCAGTGTTTTGCATCCATACTAGGAATGAAGAAGATGACAAGTTAGAGGGACCTCAGAAGAAGTTCACAAAAGATAGAAGCCACATCACATCAGGACTTTGATGGTATCTTAAGGATTCTTATAAAACTAAATGTATAGGTGAAATGTACTAAAAAAAATAAACAGATATGGAACTTAGTGTGATGTATAATTTAAAAAATCACTGGTATGGAGCCATGGTGTAGATCAAGGGAAGTATAGGAACCTGTTAAGAGGTTGTTACTAAACCAAGTGTTGACTCACACTAAGGTGGCAGTGTGAAGATGGAGGGACGTTCACACATAGGAGTCTTGGCACTCTAGAATGGTGCCCTGGATACAGAGACTAATACAGAAAGAAGGAACTTGATGAAGGTGGATTTCTAGGTAGAGTAACAACAACCACAACAAATGCAGGTTAAACTGACTGAGGTAAATAAGTCTGTGAAGAGACACTTAAGGCTTTGTGTGTAAAACCAAGTGGCATTCTGGATGGTAAGCCATTCATATGGAAATCTGTAGTAGGCAAATTGGATAGGAAAGTTGGAATTACCCTTTGTTATCTGGAAATAGAAAACCCAAATATATATTATATCAGTTACTTTCTCATGACTGGGGCAAAAGAGCTGACAAAAATCAGTTTAGAGGAGGAATGGTTCATTTCAGCTTGCAGTTCCACTTTACAGTCCATCTGGGTAGGGAAGTTATAGCACCAGGAGCTGATAATATCTAGTCCAATAGTGCAGAAGTAGAGCACAATAATGAATGATGAATGCTCTGCCAGCAGTCTCCTTTTTATACAGTCGAGGGGCCCAGACCAATGGATGATGCTGCCCACAGTTAGGGTGGGTCCCACCCTATGCAATTTATCTAGAAAATCTACCACAGACATGATTCTATATCCTGATAAGCTGACAATAGGGATTAACCATCATGCACGCGCGAGCGTGCACACACACACACACACACATACACAAATTTTTAAATGTTGCAGCTGAAATTACTTAGAAAGAAACAGTGGTCAGGTAGGAGGAGGGAAGGGCTTAAGACAAAGCCTGAAGAAAGGAACAATTATAAGAGTTGAACACAAGAGAAATCAGCTAACCAAATTGTGAAGAAATTCCTCTAGGCTTGTGAAGCCAGAGGTATGGTCTTCCATAGAATTTTAAGGAGAGGAGTATCAACTGTTCTGGTGAATATAATATGGAATTATGGCCCTTTTGCCACTTGGAGCATGGGACCAAGAACCTGGTTGTGTTGAGATGAGCAAGAATGGTATATTACAAAATGAAGTGAGAAAATAGAGATTACTCTGTCTAAAAGGTGGTCTATGGGTAGAACTGAGGAAGAGGAATAAATTCAATTAAAGATCAGAAGTGCATTGTCGGACTAAGATGCCTGTGAAGGTTAGGAGATAGTTTCTACTGTGAAGTAAAAATAAGCATGTGAACACTGTCACTTTAACAGGAGGTAAAACAGACACAGGAGGCTTGGTGTTTTGTGAAAGAAAGATGAGGAAGTTCCCCTTTGGGTTGGTTTTGATTTTTTTAGTAGAAGGCAGAATAATCATCTGAGAGGGGGACATGTGGTGTTTATGGTAAGAGAGAAGTCATTAAATAGTTTGATGAGACTGTTGGGAGTGCAATTGTACTGTGGAAGTTCACTGCAAAATTGTCTGATCATTATATTGTCCTGTAGGGATCGATCCTTCCTTTAACAACAACCTGACTACTTTAATCAATACCCACACTTCTCCTAGCCTTTATTCTATTACCACACCAAACCATCCTTCCAACTCAGAGGAAGCATAGCAATTGAGAAAAGAAGAGGAAACATTAAGCGAAAACAAATTCCAGGATACTTATTACTAAGACTCATACTAAAATTTTTCTAAAACATTGTCAAGTAAAATCAGAACTAATGCTACTATGTTGTAACTTTGACCTTAAATTCTGCTAAGCTAGGCGAACCATATATAATATAGGCAGTTCTCAAAGACATTTGTAAAATATGCTCAAGCCATTTTTTTCTTTTTGGTCAACACTTTTTTTTTTTTTTTTTTTTTGGAGAGAGACATAGAGAGAGACAAAAAGAGAGAGGGAGAGGAAGACAGATGAAGAATGGGTGCATGGGTGCACCAGTAGCCTCTCAACTGCTGTGAAAGAACTCCAGATGCATGCGCCCCCTTGTGGGCAAGTGCGGCATTGTGCCCTTGCGTCACTGCATCTGGCTAAATGTGGGACCTGAAGATTGGAACCGGCGTTCTTAGGCTTAGCAGGCAGGCACCTTAACCACTAAGCCATCTCTCCAGCCCTTGTTCAACAGTTTTAATGGTCTAGTATGGTCACAGAAGATGAAAAGACATGCTTGTTTTGGGAAGGCAGGCAATGATTCTGTTTCATGTTGAAATATTTTTTACCCCATTTTATCATTTATCCCATTTATTCCACAACACACTGCTATTTGCCACCATGCTGATACTGTTTTCTGTTTTGCAAGGGAAAACCACAAAATGGATATAGGCAATGCCAATGTTGTGTAAAAGTGGCTATAACCATAAAGGTATGTGAGTACACTGTTGTAAACAAGGGCACAAAACCCAGCCTGATGGAGGGGATGGAGAACACTTCACAGAAGAAGCAGGGTACATGGCATCTGATCTGAGTTTGCGTGGTGTGTAGGGGGTTGTTAGGAGGAATAGTTGGAGAAAGTTTGTTAGGAGGAATAGGATGATGATTCTGCAAATCTTGGGAGCATATGGGACCATAGCAGGCTGTGGGAATCCATTCAAACCTCATATATTTTGAGTGTATCCTGATAGAGTGCCAGCTTTGGAGCTGGAAAATAAGCATGAGACAGAAAGCAAAAGTCCTTCTCTAGCTCTGAAAAGAGGCTAGAGTATTCATCAAAGCGACTGGAAGCTATTCAGAAGTGTGAGCTTCAAAATACTGAAAAGCATTGAGCACAGCACAGCAGGAATGCTGACATTTGTAGAGGATTGTTTTGGGAATCTAGCAAGACCATCTTTCAATGTAAACTTTTATGCATTTACAGATTTTGAAAAGTACTATACAGACTCTCAGTCCAACTTGCTTTTTGAGATTGGAAAAAGGTGAAAAGAGAGTGCAAGAGGGCACTGAGCACATGGGGGAGTTGGGTCAGCTGGAGAGATTGCTCAGTGGTTAAGTGCTTGACTGCAAGGCCAAAGGAACCTGGATAGATTCCTCAGGACCCATGTAAGCCAGATGCACAAAGGGGCACATGCTTCTGGTTTTTCTTTGTAATGGCTGGAGGTCTTGGCACATCCATTCTCTCTCCCTCTCATAAATAAATAAATAAATAAATAAATAAATAAATAAATAAATATTTTTTAAAAAGATAAAGCCCTGGGTACCTCAGTTCTATCCCACCCCCCAACACCACATTAAGAGCCAGCAAGCTGTAGGGAAAGCTATGTCAGGGCTTCCATAACCCCAGCAGCATGTTGACAGGTAACAAGATGGGGGGGGGGTGGAGACAGGAGACACTTTCCTCCCCTCCAATCTCAGGGTGAGCACAGCAAAGAGAAATAGCAGAGTAGACTTCAAAGAGAGAAATTTTGTCTTAAGGAAGGCGAAAGGCAAGGGACCATCTGTTCTCTGATCTCCACATACATGCCATGGCATGTGTATGCCCACATTCACACAGATCAATGTGCACAAACACATGCACATACACACACATATACACAAAAAATGAAATACCTTAGTTAAAAAAAACCCAGATGGGGTGACTATGAATATTGTATTAATAGGCATATTAGATTCCTATAATTAGCTGCTGCAAGTCTTGTTTGGAAACCCCATGTACAATTCCGTGTGTGTGTGTGTGTGTGTGTGTGTGTGTGTGTGTGTGTGCAGGAGACATTTGACTCTTGTGTTTGTCATCTCCTCCTTTTGATGGCTGAAGTGACCCATGTCTCATTTTTAGGGTGAGGGGGGTGAAAGGAGATTTAAAGTAAAAAATATTTAGAAATTAAATAAAAGAAATTCCAAGGGACAACTCTGTTGAAGTCAGCACAAATTTGTTAGCTTAACATGATATTACAGTGAAAGATACAACCATCATGATTAGAAACTTTGCAATTTGAAATATTGCTATCATAAAAGTGCCCAAGGATAATCACTGCATTTCTCCACTTCATGTTTTCTATGAGACATTTCATCTAGTGAGGAATGCACGGAGGTGTCTTTCCCTCATGCTGTGATCACCCAATCACACACCCTGAAGGCTGACAAACCACTTGGTGTTTTTTGCTGCTACCATATTGTATAGCTTCTTCTATTTTGCCTGAATTAGAAGTATTTCTTATTACTTCTCACAACTCTTTGTTAAATATCACCTCCCTCCCCAGAAACACCCCTGGCAGTAATCACCTTTGGCAAACCTTGGCTTTACTATCTGAAGAAGGACCTCAAAACTTTGCCCACTTCCTGCTTAATGTGATGTACTTATTCTCATCATTCACTTTACCATCCCTGGCTCCCTGCTTCATATGCACTATTTTTACTTACAGTCAGGTCTATGGTAGAGACTGATGTCTTTTCTCAATGAATAGAAATAACTATTCAAGTACTTAATCTTGTCAGGGAAGAAAATAGAGGATACTTGAGAAAATTTGGTTAATGACTTTAATAAACAAGAACAAAAAGATTTTCTACAATTTCAACGAGGACATCTATGACTTAATTTATAAAGAAGATAGCTTAAATGGCCCAATTATTTTGAATTTATGTTTATCCCTGAAATCCAGTTAGGTTTCTATAGTTTTAACATCCAGAGGAATCACCCTGTTACTAGTTAGAGGTCTTCTGTAATAATGAAGGGTGAGGAAGGGGATACCACCATATCTGAGAATAAGGAATAAGACTTGGATATGGGAACCTACGGTATCAGACCCTTTGGGTTAATCAATTCCACTTCATAAACATTACTTCTGAAACTGTGAAGTAAGGTGGTAGTGCCCTGTCTGCATGAAATGTTTTACTTACAAAAGTTCTCACTTCAAGTATTTGAGACTCATTTCTCATATCACATGAGTTCCAACTCTCTGAACAACAACTGGGTTCCCTGCAGTTCAGTTTAATCTTGACACTAACTACCCACAGGACTGCTCATCTTCAGATGCCACATAAGTTTAGATTACTACTTGTGTTTCTGAACAATTATAAATAGAGGCTTTCATGAGCACCTAATGGATGGAAATTTTGCTACAATGATTCAAAGAATTTAATAAAACATTTTACTTGCTGTCATCAGCTTATTACTGGCAAGAAAGAAAAACCCTCAGGAACAGGCAATTGAAAGAGAACAAAAGGATTATCACCCTCCATGCATTCACAACCAGAAGTTCTAGACCTCATTATATAAGCATGCTGTTGACAGAGCTCGCCTTTCATGTAGGTCCTTGGCCTTCCTCAGAGGTCGGGGCTGGAATGAAGGTACCAAGTCTAAAATATCTTGGTTCTTCTGGTGACCACGTGATCTTAGTGGTTCTCTCCTAAGTCAACTCATTAGCATAACTCAGATGTGGTCAAAAGGAACTTTGATGAATAACAGAACACTTTCCCTTAGCTCCAGAAATCCTAAGGGCATAAGGAGTTTGTGTCAGGAACTTAAAGCAAACACCAAATACATTTTTGCATAGTATTGTTTTCTGGTTGGTAGTTAGCTAGGGACTGACCCATCAAAACATGGATGCTACCATGCCTGACCTGGAAGGACTAGAACTCACATCTGATCCAGTCTCATCCAAGATGGCTGCAAGCAACAACTCCAGTGACAATTTCCTGCTTCTTCTTCAAGGTTTCCAATGCTTAGCAAACCTGTGGGCTGGCCCTTCCTGAGTCAGCCTCTTGAGCTCACCAACCAATCAAGTCTCTCCCTTACATTCCTAAGTCTGACGATGAGGCTTATCCTAATTAGATGTTTGACCCATATGTATGGGCCTGGCACACATGTGTGAGCCTATCTTGGTCCCTTTCATAAACTCTTGGCTTTTAAACTATGTATGGGGAAATCTCCTTCCAGCCAGGCTGGGAAAGGGAAGAATTTTTTACTGCCTGGGTGCTTTGTTTTATTTTTGGGTGCTTTCTTGCTTTATCATGTGTACTATCCCTCTTAAGCTCCCAGCCCCTTACTTTCTCTTAGTCTCCTTCAAACCCCTAGGAAAGGGGGACTTTTGCCTTGGGATCTCCTGCTTTGCTTTTCATATGTGTGAGCCCCTTCCCCGTGTCCTGATTGGGAAGGGAGAGAACATCTTTTGGCTTGGGGATTCTTGCTTGCCTTCCCTCATGATCCTAAATCTCTCTAAAACAAATCTCATAATTCATAATTGTCCCTTTTCTGAGTCTGCATTTTCAATTCTTTAATATGGATTTTATACTCTGTATGGCCTCTACAGGTCTGTAGAGACAGACACATGACCTCTATAACCCTGAGGGAAGCTCAACATGGGATCTTTAGCCCCTTGTCCCTCTAGGTGGCTTTCCCTGGTTCGGTGGAAACTGCTGTGAGGTCTTTGTATCTCTATGCAGGACAGTTTGTAAAATCTCTATCTCTGGCCTTCTCTCCCCAAGGAAAGGCTCCATTTCAGTTCTTCTGACTACAATCAAATGGACTACTGCTTCCCACAACCTGTACTGTGACTCTGGAGTGGAAAGAGATATGGACTAAAAGAACATCGAAATTCTGACCCTGTTACTTCTACCAACCAGCTGTGGGACTGACTATAAGTCACTTTTCCAGCTTAAACTTAGTCAATTTAGAATTAAAATGAAAGGTGGTTTCCAGAGGCTCTGCATATTTTCCTTCATAAGGACTAAATGCCTAGAAAATTTTATGTTCCAGAAGAGTGTCCATGAAGGGCCCAACTGAGATTACTGCCTCTGTGTTCACTTGTCACACTAGCATTGTCTGAGTCATAAAGTCCACAAAGTTAACTGTCTGAACATTAACCTTCTGATCCAATTTAGCCTCAAGCTTCGCTGAGTTCCATAGACTGACAACTGCTCAGATAAGAAACTGTTCTGTAATTCACAAAATTAGCACACTGACCCAGGATCAGATTGTAAAAAATTATTTCAGTCAATTATGATTGGATCACAGAAGAACTTCTAAATAGATCCTGGATAGTACATTTATGCCAGATGCAAAATAAATGAAAATCTTTCCTTCAATGAAGAAATGCATATTAAATTTTAAGTAGAAGGCAGTGATTTAAAATGATATTATCTTTGGGCTGGAGGGATGGCTTAGTGGTTAAGGTGTTTGCCTGCAAAGCCAAAGGACCCATGTTTGATTCCCCGCATTAGCCAGAGGCGCAAGGGGCCACATGCATCTGGAGTTCCTTTGCAGTGGCTGGAGGCCCTGGCATGCCCATTCTCTCCCCCTGCCTCTTTCTCTATCAAATATATAAATAAAAATAAAATATTTAAAAAAATAAATAAAATGATATAATCTTTAAATAAATGGTGACCTTACATAGTAAAAAGATACCTTTTATTAATGATAACAATGAAGTATAAGTTTGGGAAAATTATTTATTCAACAAATGTCCTGTAATACTCATGTGTTAGATATAATTTTTAAAACATTTCCCTAAATTTGAATTTAAAATTCCTCCCAGAACTACTAATTTCCCTTATCTTCAGGTCTCATCTTCAACCATATATTGGTTGAATATAGTTTCTCCAACTGAATTACAATAAATTTTAAATTCATTAAATTACTAAGTCCTCAGTTTTAAAAGTTATTTATGATGGAAGCCCCTGTAATTAGCCTTGGAGTCCATGTATTTCAGAGACAGCCAATTACAAAAATGGGGTAACTATGGAATTCCACTGAAAACATTGCATATATGAACCAAATACAAGTGTTTTCTTGATTGATAGCAGAAGCATATTTCACTGGAAAACAAAAATCAAAAAGCATTTCAGGGCTGGGGAAATGACTCAGTGCTTAAGGCACTTACTTGCAAAGCCTGGCTGCTTGGGTTCAAGTCCCAATTACCCATGTAAATCTAGATTCACAAAGTAAAGATGCATCTGGAACTCTTTTTTGATGCAAAATGCTCTGGCTTACTTGTTCTATCTTTCTGGTCTCTCTCTCTTTCTCTGTTCCTGCTTGCAAGTAAATAAAAATACTTTTTAAAAACATTTGAGATATTTTAAGTGTGTACATTTTCTCCCCAGGGAACATTTTGACACCGCCTGTAGGCATTGTGAGTTGTTACCTTTGTGGTTTGGCTGATAGGTGTTGCCACCATCATGTAGATTGTGCAGTTATAATAAGCAATTCACAGGAGTTATCTGTCAGTGTCCACAGGCCACATTGTGTCAACAGTGACACTGTTGAGAAAACTATCTGTAGTCATCATTAATGACAGATGCAGGCTTCCTGACATCTGGAAAGTGAGTTACATTTGAGGGAACACCTTTAGTGTTAGGATGGTAAAATGCAATATACCATGATGAGAATGTCTAATCTGAGAGATACATTTTATTTTTATTTTTTTATGTTTGTTTTTACCTTTTTTTTTCCTGATAAAGTCCCATGGTAGTTGTTCTATATTCCCTCGAACCAAGATTCAAGGGTAAAAGCTAATGTTATAATAAATGGACTTAAAAGATTTATTCAAGAATTTAAGAAAGGAGTGGAGTATTAGAGTGGTCTGTAAGTATATGAAAAACTTTTATGGAAGGAAAGGTTTCATTATGGCTTACAGTCTCAAGGGGACACTTCAAGACAGAGGAAGCATGACATGAACAGATGCTGGATATCACTTCTGCCACAGCAGGTGGAAAATAGCAGCAAGAGAGTGAGCTGAACCCTGACAAGGGAAAGCTGGCCATAAAACCCCAAAGCTAATCCTCCGAAAAAGACTTCCACAAGGCTCCAGCTCCCAAATTGCCACCAGCTGGATACCAAGCAAAATCACATGAGTTTATGGGGGGCATTGATTCAAATCACCAGAAATAGCCAGTGTAGTGTGAGGAAATGGATGGATGTCTTTTTTTTTTTTTTTTTTTTTTTTTTTTTGAGTTGTGTAGCCCTTTATTAGCAACTAAAATAGAAGGTATCTGTTGTACAACATGGATAGTAATTGTCTGTAACTGGAGATTTATTATATTCTAATACAGATCATTTATAAATGCAAATTCTTTATTAAAAAGCTTCCACCCCTTTTGTCTGTGTACAATTTGCAAAACTATTCTGAAAGCGGAATATATGTGCACAAGTCTGCAAAGAGTGCAAATTTAGGATATGGTAAATGCTTTACAAGTTCCTTTCGAAAAACTGTCTACCACAACAGGCCTTCATATTGTCATTTTTTAAATCAAAATATCTTTTGTGCTAACCTTCCTTCCACTTCCCCAAACTATAAAGCATTTTTTAATGAGTCGAAATTAAGGACTACACCTACTAGAAAGGAAGAGAAGAAAGTTCTATTAGTCTGAGGTTTCAGAATCCCCCAACCCAGAACCAGCATCGTGGCAAAGGCTAGGCTGGGACTCTGGACAGAGTCTGAGTGTGGGCGGTGGCATCGCCGAGGACTAGGCGCTTCAGTGGACCGTGAGTGCTCCAGCTGCATAACTCACTGAACTGTCTTGCCAGCTTCTACACTAGCTTGACTGGGCATAATTCAAAAAGGAGAAGCTCATGTTTATCCCAGTCTTCTGGAGTTCTGTGATGGCATTTAATAACACCCCAATGGGATGTCTTCCACTTAACAGTGTTATGGTATTTCTTCAAATAATTGCTAAAAGACACAGGATCTAATTGTTCTATAATACTCATACCCATTTTATCTAGATGTTCAATGGATCTATAAATCTCCCCCTGGGATTCATCATAGTAACTGTAACTGAACCTCTGACTCCAATGGCAGAAATCAAAAGAGACCACAAAGAGATTACTAGGATCTGCTAGATATTTACTGAAGAGTTTTCCGAATTCCTGTTCTTTTGACTCACTCAGAGCTCCAACCAGTACAGGAATAATGGTAAACTCATCCTTATGGCTTTCCATGGCTTTAGCTGTATAAGGCAAATGCATTTCAATACTGTGTTCATCTTCATCTGTCTGCAGAGACATGCGTTCAAACATTCCTGTCTTCCATAGCTCTCCGTAAATCTTTTGGTCAATACGAAGGTCATACAGAGGTGTCCTGTAAATATCCACACTGGAAAGTGCACATCGAGAAAGGGGCACATGATGAGAAGGCCCAAGGATAAAAATCTCCGGGTGATAGACGGGTCTACTTGTTTGTATGCATGGGCAGCACAAGATCCACAGTATGTGTATCCCGCATGGGGTGCGATAATGGCTCTAGCAGGTCTTTTTGTAGACTGTACTTGTGAAAGCCAACCTTCCAATTGTGCATTCAGCTGCGGTCCTGAGGCTGTGTACCAGCTCCCCGCATGGCTGGCTTCGCGGCACACCACTCGGTTGGACATCTTGGAGCCGGTGCCGCCTATGGTGCACCCGGATGAATGAGGAGGCAGCGGCGGCGGGAGCAGGAGCAGCGGGTCTAGGGGATGGGGCGCTGCGGGCCCAGCCCAGGAGGAGGCGGAGGAAGATCTTAAAACCTTCTTTGGGATACAAATCTTTGCAAATGTTTAAGAAAGCAGTGTGACCCAGCTATTGAACACTTCCATGTCCATACTCTGGCCTAGCAGTTTTCTGTAACATGCCTAGCTTAGAAATGTAGATATACTTGTCTCAGAAGTGCAGAACATGAGGATGCTTACTGTGGTGCTGGTGGTGGTAGGAAGAAATCATGTGCATATGTTATGATTCTTATTTTGGCACATTTGATTTTAATTTCCTTTCAGTTGGAATTTTACTCTTTGCTACCCAGATGTATCAAACTTATAGGCTCAAGAAGTCCTCCCTCCTCAGCATCATACCTGGACCATAAATTTGATTTTGATATCCCAGATGCCCAACTGGTCATATTTTGTAATGGGTAACATAGTACCATATTCCTTTTCCAAAATCTGAAATAATCTGGAAAACTTTTGAAATAATATTATGCATGTAGATTTGCTAAAATTAGAAAGCGTTCAATATCAAGCATTGAGAACATGTGACAGTTTCACTTTTCTAGAATTGATATATTTCTGTGTAAATTGGTAAAACCACTTGCAAAGCTAATAGTATATCAAATAAATGAACATATGTATTCATTATGGGTCAACAGTTTCATTCCCAGCTATGTAGCTGATAGTAATATATATTATATATGTTTATAATATATATATATATATGCATATATTATATATTATAAACATATATATATATATTGAATAGCCCATCACTAGAAATATCTTTACATTCTTTTTTTTAATTAAAACTTTTTTATTGACAACTATAATTATAGACAACAAACCATGATAACTCCCTCTCCTTCCCCACTTTCCCCTTCACAAATCTACCCTCCACCCTATCCCCTTCCCCTCTCTTTTATTTTTATGTCATTGTCTTTTCCTCCTATTTTGAGGGTCTTATGTACATAGTGTCAGGCATTGAGAGGTCATGGAGGAGTCCATTGTAAGGAGTGGTACCCTTCCTTTGGCTCTTACATTCTTTCCGCCACCTATTCTGAAATGGTTCCTGAACCTTGGAAGGTGTGATAGAGATGTTTCAATGCTGAGCACTCCTCTGTCACTTCTTAGCACTATGGTGACTTCTGAGTCATCCCAAGGTCACTGCCATCTGAAAAGAGCAGCTTTTCTAACCAAAATGAGAGTTGCATTAATAAATGGGTAAGGGCATTAAGAAAAGTGCTTAGAGGGCAGTTTGGTGAACATAATATATACATTTAGTCACACAAGAGTAGGCATTACTCCATAGGGCTCATGATCTCCCCTGCCATAAACTTTTGACTAGGTTTTCAGTGCCATGGATGTGTTCCATCCCATGCGGGCGGGTGTTCAGTACAATTAGAGAGTTGTTCATTTCTCCCATAAGAGACATGCCACTATTGTACTAGTGGGGTCATTTGTCCTGGCTGGCCAATCTTAAGGCTTATGATATCCACTGTTGTTTATCACTACTGATGACTTCTGTCTCCCATAGGGCTGCATGCAGCATATCTTTATCTAGCTTTCTATCAGCTGGTCTATAGGCTGGAGGTTTTCAGCTCAGCTCCAGATGATTTCTCAGTGACTAGAACCTAAGCATGTGGAGTCTTCAGCAATAGGGTCTTGCCATCTATTTCTGGTGGTAAACCAAGAGCCTTGGCAATTGCTTGTAATGTTTTGTAGGCTTCAGGGACTCCATGACCAACAACTGACTGGAAGGTATTCCACCCCTAGCACTAAATTTTTTCTAGTAACAATCCATGGCTTCTGGGTGCACTATTATCCAAACATCATAAATTTTGATTAACTCCTCTCCCACCCTTCCTTTACTCAATCCTGTTCCTTGACCTCACTTAACATTCAAAATGTTAGAAACTGGCATATTGTCAAATGGAATATTCCATAGAAACAAAAGAGCACTAAATCAAAGTCCTGAATAGGAGAATCTTAAGCAATCAATATTGAATGAAAACCATTTATACTTTATGGTTCTATTGACATAAATTGCAAGTACTGGCAAACACAGTTTAAAATTGGGACCTGGGAGGACAAAGAGGTTTCCATGTTAATGTACTGTCTGGGTATTAGACTACAGAAACAATCTATCCCAGAGAACTGAAATTTCCCCAGAATACTCATGCTAGAAGAAGGAAAAGGCTAAAGCCTGGAGCCAGCCAGAGGGCCAGGTTGTCTCCCAGAAAGATATTTTTCACAACAAGGAAAGATTAGAGTTCAGTTATGAGTCAATGATGGGTTGACCACACCTTCACTCAGACTCAGCTATTGATGCTTGTTTCCCTCTGTTTAAAACTAAACCACGGGCTGGAGAGATGGCTTAGCGGTTAAGGTGCCTGCCTCCTAAGCCTAAGAACACTGGTTCCAATCTCCAGCGGTTCCAATCTCCAGGTCCCACGTTTAGCCAGATGCAAAGTGACGCAAGGGTGCAATGCCGCACTTTACCACAAGGGGGCGCACACATCTGGATTTCGTTCACAGCAGCTGAGAGACTGCTGGCGTGCCCATCTCTGTCTTCCTCTCCCTTTCTCTCTGTCTCTCTCTGTGTCTCTCTCAAAAAAAAAAAAAAAAAAAAAAAAAAAAAAAAAAAAAAAAAAAAAAACCCTAAACCTCATGTCAGAACCTCAAATATGGAGGTGGGCATTATTTTATTTTATATTATTTTGTTTTATTTTATATCATCTCCTATTGTGGCCACATCAAATAATTCTCCTTTTCTCTGCTTTTCTCTACTGTATCTTTAAGTGTCATGTTGAAGATAGGTGTTTGAACTTGGCTTGTACCGGCTGCCAGGGGATAGGCTCTGACCCTCCTAACTCTAAGAACATCTTGAAGTGCTGGTTTGTTTCTCCATCTTTGATACATATATCTCTTCACTCTATAAATATTCATTAAAGAACACACTGATGATCTATGTGTTTAAACATGTATAATAAAGTATAAAAAATGTTGGTATGAACTTTTTGGCTTGATTGAGACAAGTGCTTTTTCTCTTTTTGCGATTAAATTGAAGATACCAGGTTTACTCAGAAAACATTGAGGTAGAGGCAATTTTAGAGATTTTGCTGTGAAATATTTTAGAAAATAATTATTTTGGTTTTGAAGTATTTTTTTTTTTTTAAATAGAGGATTGTACTTGATCGATGGTAGTAAAATGAGCTATTGGGTAAGATAATACCAAAGAAAAATAAGATGCAGAAGAAAAAATGATGGCTATGAAAAGCAACAATTAAAAAGGAGGAAAGACAGAACATCAGGGAACTGGTATGCAACCCCCTCACTTTGCTTAACATTCATGAAACTAAACTAAATTTCTATCCTGCTTCTAAATATAGAAAACCAATCTGACGTGGTGTCTGGGCAAATTTGCAGAGTTTCTGCCTGCTTTGAATTTAGAAAGTGAATATAAACTAAGAACTGTGGGACAGCTCTGCTAGTGTTATCTTTATGTTCCTGCTGTCCCCAAATGAGGAGAATTTCCTTCCTGAGAAACTTATCTTATTACTGAGTTACATATCTCCTGTTTTTCATTAAATCCACTTTATAACTATGGTAATCTGACAAATATCTAAATAGTTCCATTGTTGAAATATATGTCATGGCAAAGTTATTTAAGTTTGGCTATGTAAACTCTTCCACTTATTTTTTCAGCTATTCCCAAACAACCCAATTAATATGTTTGTTATGGAAAAGGGAGAAAACTCATCTTTTCCTTTATTTTCTTAATGTCTAAAGGTATTATTTCCTTAGTGTTTAATGTTATAATAGAAATTATACCAAAAGGGCTTATAAAAAAGACTAACTCATCTGTGACTGAGCAAAGAAAAGGTGATATTTTTTCCATTAAATCTAGAAAGACAAAAGTTCTTTCTGAAGATCTTATAAAATAGTCACTGACTCACTGTTTTTTTTTTGTTGTTGTTGTTGTTGTTGCTATTGAAGAAAACCAATAATACCTACATTAGTACAGAGTGTGATCACTTTTTTATTATTAAGAACATACAGGTATGGATACATCATGTGTTGGTACAATATTTTTCCTCCTCCCTGTCCCCATTCCTCAGGAGGCCCTTCTCAGTGAGGATGTTGGTATTCCCCATAGGGTTGTGGGGTATGCATTGTGGGAGCAGCAGTCAGTTACTGGAGGGAGGCAATGCCTCTGGGCATGACATCCCAACCTGTGACTCTTACAATCTTTCTGTCTCCTCTTCTGCAAAATTATGTGAGCCTTGGTGGGTGTATCTACTTCAGTGATGAGCTCTCTTAAGAGCCTCTTGGATCTCTGCTTTGAAATGTGTTGTGTATCCTCAGTATATGTCTCCTTCACCCTGGTGATGCTTGTCAGGGTCATGATTGAAGCAACACTCTTGCTCATCTCCCCATTTCCTCTGTGGTTTTGCTTGGGCATTGACTGAGATGTATGGGGTGGCTTATCTGGCCAGGCATTGGTACCTTCTGAAGAAGGAAAACAGATTCTCCAATGGAGAGTAGAGTCAGCAAAGGTTAAACTGGATAAGTGTTATTAATTTAAGGAAAGTTTGATAAATGTAGCCCCTTTATTTTATTAGTTATGTATATAACGTCTATACAGCCGTGATGGTACCATTGTTATTCTTCTCCTTGTCCTCCCCACATGGAGATTGCGGGTCTTGCATTGTGGGGGTAGCCATCAGTTATGGGGGAGAGGCAATGGCTCTGTGTGTAATGACCCAAATTATGGCTCTAACAATCTTTCCATCCCCTTTTCTGCAAATTTTAGCCAAAGACTAGTGGGAGCTGGACATTGAAGAGCAAAATCTTTGTCTCCGAAGGATTCAGACCTGGTTCCCAGCTCCAGATGTGGGTTCCTTTGCATTGACCAGATCTCTTAGCCAATCAGAAAGCTATTGGTTACCCACCAAGGCTGTGTGTCACTATTTATTTATTTATTTATCTTTATTAGTTATATAGTGTGTATACAGTCATGCTGGTACCATCATTTGCCTCCTCCCTGTCCTCCTCCCTCTGAAGGGACTCTCTTCGTTGGGGAATGTTGCACTGACATGTACATCTTGTCAGTCTGGTTGTTTCTGAGTAGCTTAGATCCCTGGTTGTTCACACCATTGTTGACCACTTTCCCCCAGTAGCTCATGCAGTACTTTCTAGCACTAGATAGGTTGTCTAGGGACTTGCTCTCTTCTGTATTTAGCCAGGTCTGTACATACTCTGTGTGTATCAGCAACATATAGTGTCTTCAGCAACAGAATCTTACCTTTTACCTCAGGAGGGTAATCAAGTGCATCAGCAGAAGTCTGTATTGTTTTGGGGACCTACTAAGTCTCCTAAATCAACAACTCAGTGTGGGTAGTGCCTATTTCTGGTATTGCAAGTTATAGGTCAGAGCCAGAGTTTTTTTTTTTTGTTGTTGTTTGTTTTTTAAGGTTAGACTTCATCCCACCCTCTCCAGGGCCCTTCTTTTGAGGCATTCCCCATATACTCCTATTGAGGGTTATATCTTTTAGTCTACCCTCAAGGAGAAAGGATTCTATGTGTTGGCGAGGATGTGGGGAAAGAGGAACCCTCATTCACTGTTGGTGGGAATGCAGACTTCTAAAATCACTATGGAAATCAATATGGGGATTCCTGAAAAAGATGAATGTAGAACTTCCAACAGACCAAATTATTCCCTTACTGGGCATTTATTTACCCTAAATGCTCCATGTTTCAATACAGAGTATTTGCCCAACCATGTTTATAGCTGTTCAATTCATAATAGCTAAGAACTAGAATCAACCAAGGTGCCCATCATTGGATGAATGGGTAATGAAACTGTGGTACACATACACAATGGAATTCTACTCAACAATAAGAAAAAATGATACAACAAAATTTGTAGGAAATTGGATCAATGCAGGACAAATCATACTCAGCGAACACACACTATAACATAAAGACATATGCTGCATGGTTTTGGTCGTCTTTGGTTCCTAACCAGGATCAGCTTGAGTTGCAGGCATACCAGATATATACTACTTAATGTACTTATACTATCCATAGAAAGCATGACAAAAATTGCAAAAATGTATGCAAAGATCAAGTAAGTGTTTTCATTCATTTAACTAATCAAATGGTTATTGGTTTCAACTCAATTTTTTATTTTTTAAAAAAATTGTAAGGTTAAAGGTTTAATGTCATTAATAATTCCAGAGGGTAGTGTCTATTAGGGCAGGGAAAGCATGGCAGGAATAAGAAGCTGGCATCACAGCATCACAATAACAGTAATGAAGTTGAGTGATGAATGCTGCTGTTGAGACAACTCTCTTTTTATGTAATACAGGATTACATGGAATCCTTGGAATGATGACCCCCACAGTTAAGATGGCTCTTCCCACCATAATAAAACTAATACAGATAAGTTCTCACAGATGTGCACATTGGTAACCTAATCTATATAATCCCTCACATTCTAGGTCCTGTCAAGTTGACAACATAAACCATTACATGCATTTGTGTACATAGGATTTTATCCTACATATAGTCATGTAACCACCACAGCAATTAAGAGGTAGAACTATGCCATTGTCACAAAGAATGCCCTCCTGTACTTCGTTGATAAAATTTCTTTCATTTTTCAAAGCTTGTGCTTGACAACCTCCATACATATAAACAATATACCATGATCATAATCTTTTCCCATTACCCTCATTTTCTCCTCCTGAATCCTTCTCCACTGAATCCATTCTTCTTTCCAAGTACTTTCTCTTCTATTTTGAGATCATCATTTTACCCTCCTAATATGCAGGTCATGTGTAGGTAGCATCAGCTGCAGTGAGGCCATAGATTTCAATGGCCACTTAGTATCTAGAAGACAGCATTGAAAGCAGTTCTTCCCTTATTTTGATACTTATATTCATTCTTCCACTTTTTCTGCATTGGTCCCTGAACTTTAGGGTTTGATAGAGATGCCTCACAGTGCTGAACACTTCACTGTCAAGTCTTCTCAGCATAATAGTAAGTTTTGAGTTTCCCCAGATGGTCAGTCATCTGAAAAAAGAGAAGCTTTTCTAACAAAAAGTGAGAGATGCATTAATATATGGGCATAATTATACATATTTAGAGGGCAGTTTTGGGAGTATAATATATCCATCTAGCCAGACATTAGTAGTTTCCTCCTAGGGCTTATGGCCTCCCTATCCATAAGCTTTTGATTAGGATTTTCAGTAGCAGGCATGACTTTCTTCCTGTGGAACATGTCTCAAATCCAATCAGAGAGCTGGTGGTTTCCTCCTAACGGACATGACATCATTGCACCAGTAAAACTTCCAGGGTCCACTTTTAGTTAAGCTCGTTGATGACTTTTCTTCCCCAACAGGCTGCATAGCTCTTTCCAGCATCTTGAGAGCCAGCCAATAGGGAGGAGAGTTCTAGCTCAGCTTCAGCTTGATTTTTCACTATCTTGCATCACAAGCATGTGGTGTCTTCAGCAATAGTCATACTGAGCAGGGGTTGTGGCATACACCTTCAGTCCCAACACTCAGAGGCTGAGTACAATAATTGACATGAGTTTGAGGCCACCCTAGAGCTACAGAGTGAGTTCTAGGTCAACCAAGGCTAGAGTGAGTTCCTATCTTGAAAAAAACAATAGGGTATTACCATCTAGTTCTGGCGGGAAATCAAAAGCTTTTGCAATAGCATTTAATATTTTGGAGGCATCAGGGCCTCTCTGACAAACAATTCATTGGACAGTACCCTCTTTCATTTTATCTTGCCATTTTCAAAATCAAATATGATAGAAAGGACATTGAAATTCCATTGTAAATTCCAGCCTAATGGAGGCTATGTTCTGCAGCTTGTACATCTGTGATCAGAATTTATATGACCCAATGAGCACTAACCTATAGTAGAAGGAGGATGCTCTCAGGTTGCCAGACACTAGCAGCAGGATGGAAGTTGAAAGGAATCAAGCCAATATCACTATCTGATAATAGTAGCCTTTGGGAAGGCTTAAAAGATGATCTTTCAGTTGGTCCCTCCAGTGCTACCATCGAGGGCAGAGAGAGTTGTTCAGTATCACACCAGCAGAGAGCATGGAATAAGACGAAGTCTTTCTTTGTAGAAGGGAAAACATAATAGACCAAGTCCAGCAAAACAGAGACACAGCACATTATCATTTCTTTTAGTTTTCAGACTATATCTGAAGTCAATTTGTATATCAAAAATATTTGATAAAATGCATCTTTACTGAACATACATAGACTTATCATTATTCTCTAAACAATATTTGATTACATTCATATTATATTAAGTGATTTAAGTATTCTAGAGGCATATATAATATATATAGGATACATAATGTATATAGGATTATATGTGTATAAAACACTTGCTTTATATTGACAGTTGAGCATCTGCAGTATTGGCAATATACATGGAGTATCTGTGGGAATCTTGGAGACAATTTTCTGCCAACCTGAGGAATGACTTATTTCACGCTTCCTGTCCCCTCACGGTTCCTCATCTCACAGAGAGACACAACTCTTGGGGTATCTGATGAAGACAACTTGGGTTTCTTTTAAATATGAGCATCCCTTCCTTACAGTGCATACATAGAGAGTAGACTTGAGCACAGAATAACAGAGCTTTAGGGCCTGGCTATCTAGATTTGGGTTTAATTGTTTCTTGGATAGATGGAAAGGCTAACTGCACAGCTTAGTGTCTGAAATAATATAACTACATTTCTGGAAGAGGAAGAGACACTTGCAAGCTGTTTGCCCAGAAGAGTTGTTAGTTAGCTACATGAATGAGTTCCTAGGGTTACAATGTGGTCATTCCTGTTCACCACAGATGAGATTTTCTGATCTCAGTTTTCTTAATTTTTTAATGTATCAAATCCTTTATAATATTGGTTCATTTGTCAATCTTCAATATAATGACATTTAATTTCCAACCACAGAGGCATTGGTAGCTTCTAGTAACCCAAAGACGATCATGTGAGTGTGAGCAGAATGGGAATCAACCTAAATTTGAGATCTACTGAGATCAATAAAATTGCTGTCACTTTAAAATGGCCACACTGGTGAAACCTGACCTGTGTATATTACTGTACTGACTGTGGCCTTGAGTTTGCTACCCCTGCTCACTATTCCCATGTATTTTGCCCTTGAATGAATCCAGTGATCTCTCCATATATACTGTTTTCTTTTCAGAAATGTTTATTACATCTCTTTGCTTTGCTGGCAGGAGGATAACCAGAATTTTAGAAATGAATATGCAAACCATGGTATCTATCTTCTTTGTGTATCTTGTCTAGTGGAAGAGGACATACAGGTAAGAGTAGTGCGCACAGAAGCAATTCCCCGACCCCCCCCCCACACCCTGTCTTCTTCTCTGCCTTGCCTTTGATTAAGTAGTTGTGGGAACAAATAAAATCAATACCCTTCATTGAAAATATTAAAAAGTGGGAGGAGAGTCTATAAAGGATAATAATTTACCTATGGGAAACAAATTATTTTTCTTCCTGATGTTCTAAGAGAAACTAATTTATGACTGCATATTAATTCTTTACTGAACAAATTTTCAGGGCCTCATTTATGATTTGAACAGAGTCAAACTCTGATGTCTGGCATTTTGATGGGCCCATTTTTGTATTTAAATGAATCAATTCACATAGTTTAAATTTTACATGTGTTGGTGTTCCCATGCTCACCTCATAACCTCATGCCAGCTCTTGTTTGTGATTCTGAGGCCTGATGCTATGCCAAGATTCTAGAAATATATCTGAGAAGTAAGAGTGTGTTCCACCTCATCCCAACTAGGCAAGCTTTTCATTCTAACAATTTTGCTGAGGCAATTGTTACTGCCTTCTATATTGAAAGGTCAAAGGAAAATATGCCAAATACTTAAAAGAACATCTACCACATTAGTATTTATGGTATAAAGGTGTCCAACATACTAAAGAATCAATTTTTAAAAACATTTGTTTGTTTGCTTTCTTCCCTGGTATTTTGCCAAGCTTAAAGAAAAACATTTTAGATGAACAATTTTTGCTTTGCTACAGGATGAGGAATTAATTGCTATCAAGAATATAATATGTAGGCTCGAGAGATGGTTCCGCCATAAAGACACTTTCTTGCAAAGCCTGCTAACCTGAATTCAATTTCCCAGCTACCTATGTAAAGCCAGATGGACATTCATTTGCAGTACAAGAGACCCCAGCATGCCCAGAAACACACACACACACACACACACACACACGGAAAGAAACATAGTATTACTTACTGCAAATAATCCTGTGGTCAAATTCAGCAGAGACAGTGGAACCCAGCTTATTTCAGTAAAAATGAATGTACACAGAGACCCTCAAGCCTTCCTTCAGGATTCAGCAGGATTCAGTCTCTTAATACGTAATCCCTTTTCTACTTAGAGATGGAAGGGCTTAATATTTACTTTCTCAGAGTGGCCCTTAGCTGGTGACTAGGGGGTTGAAGCCTCCAGTTGTTTTATCCAGGGCCAGGTGCCTCTTCTACTCCAAGGTAACCTTCTAATTTAGACTAAAACTAGTCTTCAGGACCCTGTGGGGCCCGAGTCCTTTCTGGGATTCTTTCTTCTTTTTGTACCCCTTCTTCCACCAGCATTCTGAGGGCACCCTCATATGACACTTGCTACAGTGAACCAGAAGGTTGAAAACTGATGAAACAGATGGACAAGTACTTTCCAATAAAATTCATAGCTGATGCACATTGGAGTTTATCAGAACTATAAGCATCATTAGAAGCTCAAACTTTGCATTATGGATTAACCTTTAAAATTAAAGAAAGATTATTTCACAACTAGGGCTCATAACACTGTTGTCACTACTACCACAATTGTATCTGAAATTCCCCTAAGGGCCATGTGCTGAAGGCTTGTCCCCAGCCTGTGGTGCTACTGGGAGGCAGTGGTACCTTTAGGAAGTGAGACATGGTGGGAGGAAGGCAGGTGTGGTAGTTTGAATATATGTCCCCCAATATATTCAGTGTTTTATTATTTTATAGTTTGCATCTGCAATCACCTTGCTAGAGGCAAGGTCACTGGGGGCCCGGTCTTAAGGTGTGGTGATGGTTTGAGAGTCCATTGTAAAGATATGCAAATGTGCCTAGCAGGAGTTCCTGAAGTGTGCTGTGTGACCTTTTGGCAATAGTTTTGCTCTGTGTGCTGTGGTGGCTGGTTGGTTTTCTCTGCTCTCTTGCCTGGTCCTGTGGAGAGCAGGCCACTTCTGCCATTATGGAACTTCCCCTGGATCTGTAAGCTTCAATAAATAATATCCCTTCCTCCATAACTGTGCCTGGTCTGGAAGTTCATCTCAGCGAACCTGAAGCTGTCTGTTACAGCAGGTCATTGGGCTCATGCTCTTGCTAGGGATATTAGGGCTTTGGTCTTTTCCTGTTTGTTTGTTTGTTTGTTTGTTTATTTATTTATTTTAGAGAGTGAGAGAGAAAGAGGCAGAGAGAGAGAGAGAGAGAGTGACAGAATGGGTATGCCATGGCCTCCAGCCACTGAACTGAACTCCAGATGCATGTGCCACCTTGTGCATCTGGCTTACGTGGGTCCTGGGGAATATAACTGAGGTCCTTTAGGTTTGGAGGCAAATAAATGCCTTAATTGCTAAGCCATCTCCCCAGTCCTCCTGTTTTTCTTTTTACTCTTAGCTGCTATGAGGTTAAGAGGTTTCCTGTTACATGATCTCCCACCCTGATGTGCTATGTCATCATAGGCACAAAGGTCTAAGGGCTCATTGACTGAAAACTCTGAAACCTTGAGTAAATTACTACTTTAATTTATTGTAAATTGTTTATCTCTTGTATTTTGTCACAATTGAAAGAAACTAACATTACCACTGAGTGTGGAAGACCTAGGCTACATGATGTGAGAGTATTAAAAAGTGTCTTATAGAATCACTTCAAAGTTCTCCAGTTGTGTTTTAGCACTAAAGAGAGTATTGACTATCTTGTTGGCATAGTGCTGATGAGATTTGGGTCTATGCAAATCCCTGCAAAGTATTGAGAAAGGAGAGTCAAGGAAAGCAGTCTCTAAACTTTTATTTCAGTCTTGAACTTTTATAAAATAATATCAGTTTCCCTGTACAAGGGGCTAGACATGGAGCAGGATAAGAATAGACTCACTACACAACTCTATAAGACCAGCATCCCTAGACATCATATTCATTAAACTTTATAATCTCTTTGTTGGGGGGCAGGGGGTTTGAAGTAAGGTGTCACTCTAGCCCAGGCTGATCTTGAATTCACTATGTAGTCTCAGGGTAGCCTGGGACTCACAGCAATCTTGCTACCTCTGCCTCCCAAATCCTGGGATTAAAGCTATGAGACACCATGTCGGGCTAAACAATATTATTTCTGAAAAAAAATAGCCTCATATTTAGTATCAAGAATGGAGAGAGAGTGCTGGGTGTGGTAGCACATGCCTTTAATCCCAACCCTTGGGAGGCAGAGGTAGGAGGATCGCTGTGAGTTTGAGGCCACCCCTGAGACTAACAAGTGAATTCCAGGTCAGCCTGGACTAGAGTGAAACCCTACCTCGAAAAACCAAAAGAGAAAAAAAAAAAAAAAAAAGACTGGAGAGAGAAATCTGTCACAGAATGTACCTGACAAAAAATGGCTCTGGGGGAAATGGCCTGCACATCATGAGGCAAAATCCCTCTTTGATGATAAGGAGCAGGACCCTCTTTCCCGCAGAGGCTCCAGAGTCAAAGGCAGAGAGAAGCAAGGACTTGTAAGTGTGGATGATGAGGTCCTTCTTCAGTGTATAAACCCAAAGACATTCTCTTAGCCTCTACGTGCACAGGGTCATCAGATTATCACCTGAAGAAATAAAATCTTTATGTATTAGAATCCAAGACAGGGGAGTTGTTTTGCTGTGTTAATTTGGCTGGCAGAAAGGTCCCAATAGAAAGAAACACTGTTTCAGACTGGAGAGATGGATTAGAGGTTAAGGCACTTGCTTGTCAAGCCTAAGGACCCAGGTTCAATTCCCCAATACCTGTGCAAGACAGATGCACAAGGTGTTGCATGCATCTGGAGTTTGTTTGCATTGGCTGAAGGCCCTGGTGCACCCATTCTCTCTCTCTCTCTCTCTCTCTCTCCATGTCTCTTTCTCTGTCTCTCTCTCTCTCATAAATGATACAATTTTTAAGAAAAGAAAGAAATACTGGTCTAAGAAAACTCACTTTTCTGAGAAATGAAAAATGTCAAATGCCAAAATTGGGAAGCTCAGAAAAGTGCATCCCTCACATTACAGATATTGCTTTGCATATGGGCCATGATGAGGAAATAAATGTAGGACATCCTTTCTTGATGGCGTCTGTCTGCACTCCCATCTCTAATTGAAAGACATCAACTCCTCTTTAGAAATAATACTTATTGGGAAGAATATTTTGATGGATTAAAATTTTATTCCTTGAGGAATTAAAAATTTACAAGGTATACAAAAATATACAGTGAAGGCATTTCTTCTAAACCCTAACTCTAGCTCCCAGATTTTTCTCTGGGAAAAAAATAACTACTTTCTTGTATTTATGTTTAGAGATATTTAATATATATTCATACATATTTCTGTTTATTACTAGTATTATTCTGATAATTATTACTATCAGATTATATCAAATTATTTATTTTTTATTCATGAAACCAAAAATTCATCTCTTTAAAATATATAAAATGATGGTTTTCAGTATGTTTGTGTTATTACACAGACATTAACACTTTATAATTCAACAATATTTTCTTATCAGTAGTTACTTTGGTAATGTGGATTTGCATCTCTTTGGCCACTCCATATTAATGGAATCATATAATATGTATCCTGTTGTGTCTGCCTTATTCACTTAGCATAATGCTTTCAGGGTTCATCCAGCTGTAGTATTGATCAGTTGTCACTTGGATTTTATTTTTACCTAACAATGAACAAGTTTCTCTTGTTTTACATCAGTAAGGTTGATCTGAAACAGATGGTTCTTATCTGTTTTGAAATGTCAAACAAAACCCAATTTCCTTTGTTTACACTGGGAAAATATGGTGTTACCTATAAACCTATATCTATATTCAATTTATTAAAACACAACCTACAATAGAAACATGTAGCACATTTTGACTAAAATATTTCTTACCAGTCTCTAATCAACAAATACAATTGCAATAAAGCAGTTTCATCATATGCCACAACACTTATCAAGTGCCTACTGAGAAATACACTTTATACTGAAATTCTTATACTATTCAAACCATCCATCCCTGGTTCTCACAATCCAACATTTGAAATGTGATACATACTGCTTTTTGCACCTTATATTCCATAGAATAAATTATATTTTGTTTAGGTGATGGATGTACATTTTTTACTATATAAACAATAGCTGAAAACATTATATTGATAGATATGTAAATGTATTAAAGTTCAGTTTGGTGCCCCACTGGGAAAAGGTTAGAGATGTTGTTTTAAGGAGAGTATCTCAGAATTTGATATTACCTCTTCTGTGCACATCAGGGTTCACTCTTTCCTTTTGAACGTAAAGTTATTGTCAGGTGTGATGGTGCAGGTCTTTAATCCCAATACTAAGGAAGCAGAAATAGGAGGATTTTGAGTTTCAGGACATCCTGGGCTCCATAGCAAGAGCTTAGCCCACAAAAAAATAATTAAGGTGATATTTTCTTAAAATTGTGTCCAAGTCAATTATCTTTATAAGTTATTGGTGTTGTAGAACCTTTATTATAGAACACTTTAAAGACTTTAATATTTCCATGAAAGAAGTCGATATATCATTTTCAATCTTCCTCCTGCTCCTAGATCATGGCCACTCATCTCTTTTCTTTTCCTATAGATGTACACTTTTCAGAAATTTCATATAAATGCATTAATACAATATTGCTACTTTTATCTGTTTTTTTTCATTTAATATAGTATATTTGAGGTAGATCCATGCAATTATTGGCACTTTGTTCCATTTTACTATCTTCTAAATATATTATAATAATCTGTTTATCAATTGACCTGTTGATGTCTGTTGGATTGTTTTCAGTTGACAATTATTCTAGTTTGTTTTCTTTAAGCTCTTATACCTTCTTTATTGGCTAAAACCAGTCACATGCACATGCCAAAGGAAAAGAACCAAAGAAAAGGATACCAAATGTGAGGAGATTGGATCTAGTGGGCCATGGATTTCCCAGGCTTTCATCATCCTTCCAAAGCAGTCTTGTGAGAAAACATCACTAGGCAGTTGCATCACCGTGGGATCATCAGAAAGCATTTTTAAACATGCAGCCTGTCTAGGTCAGTGACTCAGCCTTCTGAAACATGCAAGACAAAGAAGGATGAATCTCTGCTAGTGTCACATGGTGACTCTTACAAAAAGCATTTTTATTTGAATTTATTTATTTATTTATTTATTTATTTATTTATTTATTTATTTATTTATTTTAATTTTGCATTCATGTTGTTGCCTCCGGTAGCCTCCTCCCTGTCCTGCCCCCTCCAAAGGGACCCTCCTCATTGGGGAATGTGGGTAGTGCATTATGGGGGTAGCCAACAGTTATGGGGGAGAGGCAGTCTCTGTGCATAATGAACCAACTTGTGGTGCCAACATTCTTTCTGTCCCCTCTTCTGTGAATTTCCCTGAGCCACGTTGGGTTCATTTTAGTTCTACTTCAGTGATGAGGTCTTGGGAGCCTCTGTGTCTATGGATAGCTGGCTTAGTAGGAGTTGAATGTTCACTGTGTTTATCTCCTTCAGCCTTGTTCTGGTGTCAGGTTCACCAAGCAAGCTGCACTCTTGCCCATTTCCCCCATTACTCTATGGTTTCAGCTGAGGCCCTGGTGAGGTGCAATAGGCTGATCCTCCATTCAGGTTTGGTGTCCATCTGAAAAAGAGGAGCAAATTCTCCAATGAAGATAGAGGTCAGCACCAGATAGATAGGATGGCCATTATTATTTTAGAGAGAATTTTATATGCGTAGGCCCTCTTATAGCCCACAATTGGTGGGAGCTTAATATTGGAGAATGGGATCTTTTTTTTTTTTTTTTTTTTTTTTTTTTTTTTTGCACATGGTTTTGACTTGTTTCCCAGTTCCAGGTATGAGTTCCATTCCACTGAGTGGATCTGTTAGCCAACTCAAGAACAGTTGGTTACCCACCGTGGCTGTGTGCCACTATTGCACTTGTTTGAGCATCACTTCAGGTTGTTTACTGCTGAGTAGCTTAGACTATGAGTTGTTTGGACAGATGTCAGTCATTTTCCCCCAGTCACTCGTGTAGCACCCTCTGGCACTAGACAAGCTAACTGTCTGGGGACTGACCGTCTTCTAGCTTCCAACCAGGTCACTCCATGTTCCAACCCAACAGCATATGGTGTCTTTAGCAGTAGGGTCTTACAATTAACCTTTGGTGGGTCATAAAGAGCTCTGACAGAAATCTGTCTTCTTTTGGGAAACCTTGTAGGTCTCTCTGATGAATAGCTTATTGTGAAAGTTAACTGCATGCTGGTACTGGGAGTTACAAGTCAGTGCCAAGGAAGATGAAGGAAGAAAAAGGTAGGTAATATAAAAGAGAAAGAGAGCATAGACAGGAGAGAGAGAGAGAGAATCAGGAAAAGGTTAAGGTTAGTCTTCATGATGTCCTCTCCAGGGCCCTGTGGTTCACATGTTCCCTCTACAGGCCTGCTGAAGGATCAATGTTTTAGCCTGTTGTTCAGAATATAGGATTTTATGGTACCATTTCCATTTGGGTCCCTATTTGTGTCCCACCACCCTTACCCTTCCCTCCCATCCCACCCTCCCTATTGTCTAGTCCTCAAGGTACTTATTAGGTATGACAGCATCTCGGCCAGATTCAGATTAGGAGCCACAGATGAGTGAGACCCTGTGACAATTATCTTTCTGTGATTGGATGAGCTCAGTGAGAATGATCTGTTCCAAGTTTGACCATTTTTCTTCAAATTTCATTGTTTCATTTTTCCTTACTGCTGCATAGAATTCCATAGTGTAGATATACCACATCTTTGCTATCCATTCATCTAATGATGGCCATCTGGGTTGATTACAGCTCTTAGCTATTATGAATTGAGCAGCTGTAAACATGGTTGAGCAAATCTCTCTGATCTGAGGCTTGCAACTTTTAGTGTAAATGCCCAGTAAATGCCCAGTAAGGGAATAACTGGATCTGTTGGTAGGTCTATAGCCATCCTTTTCAGGAGTCTGTCTCCATATTGCTTTCCATACTGGTTGTACCATTTTACATTCCACCAACAGTGAAAGAGGGTTCCTATTTCTCTACAGCTTCGACAGCATTTGTTTTCATTACTGGGGTAAGGTGGAATCTCATATTTGCTTTAATTTGCATTTCCCTGATGATTAGGGATGTTGAACATTTTCTTGAGTGTGTGTTTGCCATTTGTATTACTACCTCTGAGAATTTCCTGTGCAATTCTCTGCCCCATTTTGTGAGTGGGCTGTTTGACATTTTGTTGCTTAGGCTTTGGAGTTCTTTGTAAATTCTTGAAATTAGGCCTCTGTCAGTTGTATAGTTGGCAAAAATTTTCTCCCATTCTGTGGGCAATCTGCTGGCTTGGGTTATTGTATATTTGTCTGTGAAAAAATTTTTCAGCTTCATGAGATCCCAATGGTTGAGTGATTGTTTCATTTCCTGAGCTGCTAGGGTTTTGTTCAGGAAGTCTTTTCCCACTCCTATATCAAGGAAAGTTCCTCCTATATTTTTCTTCCAGTAGTACCAGAGTTTTCAGTTTTATATTGAGGTATATGATCCCCTTGGACTTGATTTTTGTGCATGGCAAGATGTGTGGATAAAGTTTCAATTTCCTACATATGGTTGTCCATTTTGTCCAGCACCATTTGTTGAAGATGCTCTCTTTTTGCCAGTCTACACTGATAGGGCCTTTGTCAAATATCAAGTAGCTGTAGTTACTTGACCCAAAGTACGGGTCCTCCATTCTGTTTTTATTTTTTTTTATTATTATTATTATTATTATTCCTATTTTTATGCCAGTACCATGATGTCTTTATGGCTTTGTAGCATAGCTTTAGATCTGGTATGGTAATGCTTCCAGAAGTGTTTCTTTTGTTGAGGATATGCTTGGATATCTGAGACCTTCTGCCATTCCATATGAGTTTTGAGATCATTTTTTAGATCTCTGTGAATAAAGAATTTGGCAATTTTATTGGTATTGCATTAAATCTATATAATGCTTTTGGTAAGATTGCCATTTTCACAATAATAATTCTGGCTATCCAGGAGCATGGGAGGTCTTTTCATTTTTGAAGGTCCTCCTCAATTTCTTTCTTGAGTGTTTTTATGTTTTCATTGTATAGGTCTTTCAATTCTTTGGTTAATGTTATTCTAAGGTATTTTAGGTTTTTTTGTTGCTATTAAAATGGGACAATGTTGCTTATTTCTTTTTCTGTATCTTTGTCTTTTATATACAGAAAGGCTACTGATTTTTGTGCATTGATCTTGTATAGTGCTACTTTGCTGAAGGATTTAATCACCTTGAAGAGTTTTGAGATGGAGGTTCTTGGGTTACTTATGTATAGAATCATGTCATCTGCAAATAGGGCTAACTTAACTTCTTCCTTTCCTACTTGCATCCCTCTTATTTCTGTCTCCTGTCTTATTGCTTAAGCTAGTACTTCTAGTACTATGTTGAAGAGCAGAGAAGAGAGTGGACACCCCTGCCTTGTTCCTGATCTCAATGGGAATTCCTTTAGTCTCTCCCCATTAAGTATTACTTGGGCTTTGGGACCTTTATATATAGCTTTTGTTATGTTGAGATATAAACCATCCATGCCTACCCTCTCCAATGTTTTGATCATGAAGTGATGTTGTATTTTGTCAAAGGCCTTTTCTGCATCTATTGAAATGATCATATGGTTTTTGTGTTTAAACTTTTTTATGTGGTATATTACACTGACATATTTCTGTATATTGAACCACCCCTGTGTATCAGGGATAAAGCCTACTTAATCAAGGTGGATAATGCTTTTAATGTACTGTTGAATTCGGTTTACAAGGATTTTGTTCAGGATCTTTGCATCTATGTTCATCAGGGAAATAGGCCTATAATTTTCTTTTCTTGTGGCATCTCTGCCTGGTTTTGGAATTAGGGTAATGCTAGCTTAATCGATGGAGTTAGGGATCTTTCCCTGTTCTCTGATTGTGTGGCACAGTTTGATAAAAATTGGTTTCAGTTTTTCCATAAAGGTTTGATAGAATTCAGCTGAGAAGCCATCTGGTCCTGGAGTCTTCTTTTTGGGGAGGTGTTTGATTACCTTTTCAAACTCAAAGGGTGTGATAGGTTTGTTTAGGGGATTAATCTGCTCTGGGCTTAGCTTTTGTAGGTGGTATATGTCCAGGAATTCATCCATTTCCTCCATATTTTCCTGTTTTGTGGAGTAGAAGTTTTTGAAATAAATCCTGAAGATTCTCCCAATTTCACTTATGTTTGTTGTTATCTCTCCTTTTTCATTTCTAATTTTGTTAATTTGAAGCACCTCTTTTTTTTTTGCTTGATCAAATTGGCCAGAGGTTTATCAATCTTGTTAATTTTTTCAAGGAATCAGCTCTTTGTTTCATCAATTTTCTTAATTGTCTTCCCAGTTTCCAATTCATTAATTTCTGCTCTGATCTTAATTATTTCTTTCCATCTGGAGCTTTTTGGGTTGACTTCTTGTTTTACCAAGCCTTGAGGTGGATGGTTATTTATTTGGTATCTCTCTGTCTTTGTTATGAAAGCATTTAGTGCTGATTTTCCCCCTAAGGACTTCATTGTGTCCCATATTTTGGCATGATGTGTTCTCATTGTCATTCACTTCTAGAAATTTTGCAATTTCATTTTTTTATTTCATCCACAACCCATTTATTGTTGAAAAGTGTGTTGTTCAGTTTCCAGTAGCTGGAGGGATTCTTTTGTTGTTAATTTCTAGCATTACAGCATTGTGATCTGATATATTGCAGGAAATTATGTTGATTTTCCTGAAAATATGGAGGCATGTTTTGTGGCCCAATATATGCTCTATTTTAGAGAAGGTTCCATGGGCTGGTGAGAAGAATGTGTAATCTGCAGATTTGGGGTAGAATGTTCTGTAGATGTCTGTTAAGTCTACTTGCTCTATGGTGATGTTGAGCTCTCTTACTTCCCTATTAATTTTCTGTTCAGATGATCTATCTGTTGCTCATAGTGGAGTATTGAAGTCTCCGACTATGATGATGTTTGTGGTTATTTCTGTTTTGTTTTCAAGTAGGTTTTGTTTTATGAATTGTGGTGCAGCTGTGTTTGGTGCATAAAGATTGATGATTGTGATATCCTCTTGTTGGATTGTTCCCTTGATAAGTAAGAAGTGGCCTTCTTTGTCTTTTTTGAATACTTTTGGCTTGAAGTCTATTTTATCTGATATTAGTATGGCACTGCCTGCTTGTTTCTTAATTCTGTTTGCTTGTAATATCCTTTTCCACCCTTTCACCATAAGAAGGTGTGTATCTTTAGTGGTGAGGTGGGTTCCTTGTAGACAGCAGATTGAGGGGTCTAATTTTCTGATCCATCCTGTCAGTTTATGTCTCTTGTTTAATGAATTAATGCCATTAATATTAAGAGTAAGAACTGTGAGATTTGATTTAATCCCTGCCATGTTGTGGTGGTTTGTTGTTTTTTTTGACTTTGAAGGGTTGTTTTGTTTTTGGTACCTTCCCTGAGTTTGGTTATTGTGATCTGCTTCTTGTAGGTTCTTGAAGTTGGTTATTTGATTCTTCTGTGTGGAGAATTCCCTGAAGTACTCTCTGCAGATTTGTGTTCATATGCTTGTACACCTGAGTTTTATCATGGAAAGTTTTTCTCTTACCATCTATTATGAGGGATATTTTTGCTGTCTAGAGTAATTTGGGTTGGAAGCCATAAGTTCTTAGACTTTGAGTGTTCCATTCTAGGCCCTTCTTGCTTTAAGTGTTTCCATTGAGAAGTCTGAAGTAATTCTGGTGGGGTTACCTTTATATGTAATGTGTTGTTTCTCCTTTAACTGCTTTTAGGACTTTTTCCTTATTATCAATATTTAGGGTTTTAATGTTAATATATCTTCGAGAATTTTTCCTTTGGTCCAGTTTGTTTGGAGTTCTGTTAGTTTATTTTATTTTATTTTATTATTGACAACTTCTATACTTACATACAAAAAACACATGATATTTCCCTCCCCTTCCCCATTCCACTTTAGAACTCCTATCTCCATCATATCCCCTCCCTCTCTCCATTAGTCTCTCTTTTAATTTGATGCCATCATCCTTTTCTTCTATGTTTGAGGGTCTTGTGAAGGTGTTGCTAGGCACTGCAAGGTCATGGATATTGAGGCTAATTTCTGTCTGGGTGGTTGCCTTGTAAGAAGTCATACCCTTCCTTTGGCTCTTCCATTCTATCCACCCCCTCTTCCACAATGGTCCCTGACCCTAGGAGGGTGTGACAGAGGAGTTTCAGTGCTGAGCATTCCTCCATCCTTTCTTCTCAACACTATGTTGCCTTTTGGGTCATCCCAGCAGTCATCGCCATCTGAAAAGAGAAGCTTCTCTAACCAGAAGTGAGAGTAGTGTTAATATGTGAACATGAACATTAAGTGTAGTGCTTTCAGGGCAGCTTGGTGGGAATAATATATACATTTAGTCAGACAAGAGCAGGCTTTATGCCCCTAAGGCTCATGACCTCTCCTGCCATAGACTATTGCTCAGGTTTTTCAGTACCAGGTATGTATTCCCTCCCATAGAGAGGGCCTTCAGTCCAATTATGGAGCACTTGGTTACCCCAAGAGCAGACATGCCATTATTGCACCCATTCAGTCATTTGGCCTGTATGGCCAAACTTGAATATTCTTGAATATTCAATGTCCACTCCCATATGGCTGCATGCAGTGCAGCTTTTTCCAGCTTTCAGTTGGCTGGTCTACAGGGAGAAGGTTTTCTGCACAGCACCAGCTTGCTTTCTCAGTTACCTTGCCTCTCAGGCAAGAGATGTCTTCAGCAATAGGGTCTTACTATCTGTTTCTCAAGGGAAATCAAGGGCTTTGGCAAAAGCCTTTAATGTTTTGGAGGCTACCGGGATCTCCTTGGCCAACAACTCATCAGAAGGTATGCCATCCCAGGCACTGAAAATTTTCTAGTAACAGTCTACAGCTTCTAGATGTGTCATTATTCAAAAAAGTAGGTTTACATAAGTCTTATTCACACTATCTTGAATTTAGATTGACCCTCCCCCTGCCCTTCTTTTATGCATTTTCTTCCCATGGCCTTGCTTAGGCCATTCCCCTCCCTGTAATCTGTTCTTCTACTTACATTTGTGATACCATACACTTAAATCCTTCCCTTTCTTCCCTCCCTTATAGCCTTTTACCAGATTACTGGTTTCTGGTACCTATTTTTGGTTCCAGTTCACACACAAGCCTATACATTTGTAGCTAGGGTCCACATATGAGAGAGAACATATGACATTTGGCTTTCTGAGCCTGGGTTACCTCACTTAGTATAATCCTTTCCAGATCCATCCATTTCCCTGCAAATTTCATAATTTCATTTTTCTTTAGTGCTGAATAGAACTTCGTTGTGTAAATGTACCACATCTTTATTATCCATTCATCTGTGGAGGGACATCTAGGCTGGTTCCATTTCCTACCTATTGTGAATAGAGCAGCAATAAACATGGTTGTGCAAGTATCTCTAAGGTAGTGAGAAGAGTCCTTTGCATATATGCCTAGGAGTGCAATAGCTGGATCATACGGTAAATCTATTTTTAGGTCTCTCAAGAATCTCCAACTGATTTCCACAATGGATGGACCATATTATGTTCCCACCAACAGTGTAGAAGTGTTCCTCTTTTTCCACATCCATGCCAACACTTATTGTCATTTGTTTTCTTGATGATAGCCATTCTGACAGGAGTGAAATGGAATCTCAAAGTGGTTTTAATTTGCATTTCCCTGATGGCTAAGGATGTGGAACACTTTTTTAGATGTTTATATGCCACCTGTATTTCATTTTCTGAGAATTTTCTATTTAGTTCCATAGCCCATTTTTTAACTGGGTTGTTTGAATTCTTATTATTCTGTTTTTTGAGTTCTTTGTATATTCTGGATATTAATCCTCTGTCAGATGTATAGCTGGCAAAGATTTTCTCCCATTCTGTAGGTTGTCTTTTTGCTCTATTCACAGTGTCCTTTGCTGTACAAAAGCTTTGTAATTTCATAAGGTCCCAGTGGTTTATTAGTGGTTTTATTCCTTGAGCAATTGGAGTTATATTCAGAAAGTCCTTGCCTATGCCAATATGTTGAAGGGTTTCCCATACCTTTTCCTCTATCAGTTTCAGAGTTTCAGGTCCAATATTAAGGTCCCTGATCCATTTGGACTTGACTCTTGTGCATGGAGAGAGACAAGGATCTATGTTTATTCTTTTACGTACAGATGTCCAGTTTTCCCAGCACCACTTGTTAAAGAGGCTATCTTTTCTCCAATGAATATTTTTGGCATTTTGTCAAAAATCAGGTGGCTGTAGCTGCCTGGATTAATATTTGGGTCTTCTATTCTGTTCCATTGATCTACCTGTCTGTTCTTGTACCAGTACCATGCTGTTTTTGTTACTATGGCTTTGTAATATAACTTAAAATTGGGTATGGTTATACCACCAACCTGATTTTTATTGCACAAAATTGTTCCCTTTTCACATCATTTTCTGATTATTTTAGTGCTTCTTGGAATTCATCCTTGCATTTATTTATGTCTTCATTGAGCTTATCCAGCTGGTTATTGAGGCCCTCTCTTTTTTCTCTCTCCTTTAGGTCATTTAATTCTTTCTGGAGCCCTTCCTGCTTCTTTTTTATTAGGTCTAATCTTGCAAGAACACTGTTCATACAATTATTGGCCCTTTGTTGATTTTCTGCAAGTTCTGCTATTTTCTTGGCCAAGGCTGCATTGCTTATGTCTTCATTTTGGGATTCTGATCCTATTATCTCTTCTATGTTTTGGGAGACATCCATTGTGGGACTGCATTTACTTGCATTTGATTTTTCATGTTATTTCTTTTGTGCTGTGGTCTGCCCATCACAGTTAATGAATCTTGTTAACTGTAGCAGGAAGGTGTAGTTTACCTTGAAGTGTCTTCAGTGATTATTCCCTTTTCTTAGGCTTCTGATGGCAGTGGGGTATGCCTGCTCAGGGAGCAGGAACCCGTGAGGGTCTGAAGGTCTGATGAAGGGGCTTGTTCTTTGGTGGTTCAGGGTATGAGAGTGTGTGGTCAGGTGGCCCGAGGGGCAAGGGATGGGGGGCAATGGGTCAAAGCAGACTGGTGTTGAATCTGGGCTGCAGAGGTGGGGAGAATGGGAATGTGTGGTTGTCTGTGATGCTGAGGATTTAGAGGATGGTACAGTGGGGTGTTGGGACTATGTTGCAGGGATGGCTGTGATTGCAGGATCCTGTGACAAGGCAGAGCTAGGATGTGGGATTGTTACAGGTCAGGTGAAGCACATAGGGGGGGATTTGGTGGTCGTCCAGGTGGAGTGGCAGGAAAGGGAAGGGAATGGTGAAGAATGACTCTTTGGCCTGGTATGGGTCAGGGAAGTGGGGAGAGGGGGTGGGCCAGCAGGGGGGATGGCGGTTGGCCTTTGAGTTGGTAGTTCCCACACCCCAGGATGGGGTTCCAGCACCTGGGGGCAGGGCCAGCAGCAGCAATGGGGATGGATCTGGCATGTGAGGGTCCTGTACAGGGGGTGGGGGGCGAGCTTGTGGGTCAAGTTCCAGCAGGCATGGGGGATGTGGGTGGGAAGGCATGGGGACCAAGCAAGTGGAGGTCCCACATGCAGGGAGGGTGGAGGTGGGGTGTGGGGACAGAGGGAGAGAAGGCCAGGAGGGTGGGAGTGCGCCACATGGGACTGAGTGAGTGAGGTTCCTGCAGGCACAGTGGGTGGGGGTCGGGTGGCATGAGGATTAAGTGGGTGAAGTTCCCCACCTTCAGAGAGGGTGGGGGTAGGATGGCACAGGTGATGGTGCTTTCTTTTGGAGTTCCATGATGGAGGAAATCTAGGATGGGGGAACACTAGCCTGCTGGCTTGGGTCTGCTTAGGTAGTACAGGACAAACTTGAGGCTGGGACCATGGCTAAGGTGGCTATTTGTGAGGGAATTGGGGGACTGGTGGTTCCCTCAAGAGCTTGGGAATCTGAGGATTCCCTGCTTTGGGCCTCAATGCCCTCCAGCCAAATTCTAGTGAACACTAAAGGTCTTGCCTTTCCTTCTGCACCAGGTGAGGTGTGTTTACTCAGACGCCATCTTGACTGTCTCCTCCTGAATTTATTTTTTAATTAAGAAATATATTTATTTATTTGAGAGAAAGAGGGAGAGAATGGGAGCACACCAGGGCCTCGGATCATAGCAAATGAACTCCAGATGCATGTGCCCCCTTGTGCATCTGGCTTACATGAGTCCTGTAGAATCAAACTGGGATCCTTTGGCTTTGCAAGCAAATGCCTTAACCACTAAGCCATCTGTCCAGCCTGGATTTGCATTTTTTTAAGAGGAAAGAGTAAGCTATACCAATAAAAAGTACAGTTTAATAAACCCATTTGTTAAACACATAGTTGCTTATTGTTATTATTATTATTATGTACAATACACAAGTTTATGTGCTATACCCTTATCAGACTTATGGCACAGGTGTTGTTTATACATCATCAACTAATATGTATGTAATGTGTTGTCCTATGACAGCAATGTGGCTAAAACCTCACTAGGTGACAGGAATTCTTCCCATCATTGTGTGACCCCCATCATGTATGTGGTCCATTTTTTTTTTTTTTTTTTTTTTTTTTTTTTTTTTGAGGTAGGGTCCTACTCTAGCTCAAGCTGACCTGGAATTCACTTTGTAGTCTCAGGGTGGCCTTCAACTCTCAGCGATCCTCCTACCTCTGCCTCCCAAGTGCTGGGATGAAAGGTATACATCACCATGCCTGGCTCCATTATTGACTAAACTGTCACTATGAATCTCATGAATATTCATTAATAAGACATCACCAATATCAACCAGACCAATATCACCCACATCACCCACATTCTTCATCATATTCAACAACCTCATCACAATCACATTAATGTCCTCCAACACTTCCTTGAAAGAAGGGGAAAGAAGGCAGAGGCAGGGAAAGGAGGGGAAAAAAACAACAAAACAAGGTGTTTAGCAAAATTGGATGTTTCATAAGAATGCAACTAATAGTTTTGGCCAGCAGAAAATCTACAGATCTTACCTGGTGTATTTCTTAGTAATTCATTTGTGGAGAGAAATGGGAAAGAATTTATCTTGCTATTTTTTTTTTTTTTCCTGGCATCCGTGCACCACTGGCCAAAGTCAGCTGTATAGAGCCTTTACTCCAGTGTTCTTCTGCATTGTATAAATTAGTCTCACTAAGAAGCCTCAGAAAAGGCAAACTCTAGAAGTTCAGGACACTGACTGGCATGGTAGCCTCTCCTGGTTGTACATACTATCTGAAACAATTTTCTATTCGAGTGGTAATGACAGTAGCACTGCTGGTTTTAGAATACCATATGACATCCTGCTTAATTGGGGAGCAAGATACTTGCCCAAGAACTGTGAAAAAGAAGATGTGGCCACAGGGAATGGGAAATCATACAAACTGAATTCAGTACAGGTCATCTTTGTGCTTTCTTCATCTATGCATACTCACAGAATATGAATTTCGTATGAGAACAGAATGCCTGCAAGTCTTTACCAAGCAGAGCAATGCAAATCCAATTATTTAAGGACATGGAAAGTTATATTCTCTCAAAACCAGTTAAAGGGGGTTAGCAAATGAAATTTTCTATGTCCGTACAATAACTTTTGGCCCTGCAGCTGTTTTAAATGGTATTCATTAGCAACCTCGCCCAGTATCCAGTTTTGACTGATCAGGGTTGCTTGCTGTAGTGGATGACATCAGTGATATTTCTCCATCCATTTTATTAGCTGTGTGATTCATGATAGCCAACATATGGAATCAGTCTAGATGGCCATCAATAGAGGAAGAGATAAAGAAATGTGGTCCATAGAAAAATGTGGTAGAACTTCTGGTTAAGATGGCAGCATAGGAACCACACCAAAACAGGCTAAACAAAAGCAAAAAAAAAAAAAATAGCAACAATGTGATCCATAGACATAATTGATTGATAGGCATTGAATGAAACTGTTAACCTGTTACAGGAAAAAGAATATGTGCTTATATATCTTTTAAAAATAATGTTTATTTATTTGTAAGCACAGAGAGAGTGAGAGAGAGAGAGAGAGAATGGGTGTCACAAGTGCCTCTTGCCACTGCAAATGAACTCCAGTTGCATGTACCACTTCATGTCTCTGGCTTTACATGGGTCCTGGGAAATCAAACACAGGGGTTGTAAGCAAGTGTCTCAATCATGGAGCCATCTCTCCAGCCAAACCTTTTTTTTCCTTTAAGGTGCTCACTTTAGCTCAAGCTGTCCTGGAATTCACTCTGTAGCTCCAGGCTGGCCTAGAGCCCATGGCAATCCTCCCACTTCAGCTTTCCCTGTGTTGGGACCAAAGGCATGAGCCACTATGCCTGTCTAGCTTAGATATATTTATGTGGACATATGATTCCATTTCTCCTGGATAAATAGCTAGGAAGGGAGTTGGGGAGATGTCTCATGAGGTAAAGAATTTAATACACAACTTTGAATACCTAAGTTTTAATCCCCAGACTCAATATAAAAGTCAGAAGCTGTGGAGAGTTTCTGTAATTCCAGTGTGCTTATGGAAAGAAATGAAGCAAAGACTGGAGAATTTCCTGGAAACTTATAAGTGAAGAAGAAATTTTCCTTATAGCTGAATAAAATTCCATTGTGTAAATGTACCACATTTTTATGATGCATCAACTGATGGATGTCTAGGTGGGTTCCATTCCATAGCTATTTTGAATACAGCAGCAGTGAACATGGATGTGCACATATTTCTGGTATAGAGCTCTTTGGGTATATGCACAAGAGTGGGGAAGCTGAGTCATGTGGTAGTTCAACTTTAAACTCTTTGCAAAATCTCTACACTGATTATTATAGTGGCTATACCTGTTTACATTCCGACTAAGAGTAAATAAAGTTTTCCCCATTCCACACATCCTTGCAAGAATTTGTTGTGATTTATTCTCTTGATGATTACCATACTGCCTAAGGTGAGATGGAATATCAAAGCAGTTATAATTTTTTACTTCTCCAATGGCTGAGGATGCTGAACTTTTATACATTTATTGGCTATTCATGTTTCTAATTTTGACAACTGTTTCACTAACCCACTTATTGATTAGCAAGGGGTTTTAGTATTTAATTTTTTTCTTTTTCTTTTTCTTTTTTTTTTTTTTTTTTTTTTTTTTTTTTTGGTTTTTCAAGGTAGGGTCTCACTCTGGTCCAGGCTGACCTGGAATTAGCTATGTAGTCTCAGGGTGGCCTCGAACTCACGGCAATCCTCCTACTTCTGCCTCCCGAGTGCTGGGATTAAAGGTGTGCGCCACCACACCCGGCTAGTATTTAATTTTGACAATATTATATATATTCTAGATATCAGTTCCTGTTTGAGGTATAGCTGGCAAAGATTTTCTCCCGTTCTGTAGGTTTTCTATTCCCTCTGATGACAGTTTTTTCTAATGTACAGAAACTTCTAAATTTCATGTTATCTTATGTATTCATTCTTGAGGATGTTTTTTCTATGCTATTGGAGTTCTGTTTAGAAAGTTCTTGTTTACACCTAAAACTTTAAGTGTGTTCTCAATGTTTTCTTATAGCAGTTACAGTGCTTCAGGTTTTAAATTCACTTGATCCATTTTGAATTGATTTTTGCACAGGAGAGAGATGTTCTAATTGATTCTTCTGCACATGGACATACAGTTTTTCCAGCACCATTTGTTGAATGGGATGATTTTTTCTGAGGGTATAATTTTTGATAACTTTGTCAAAAAATTTGGTGGTTAGAGCTGTATGGATTTATTTCTGGATTTTCTATTCTACTATATTTCTATTCCATCTGTTTTTGTTCTAGTACCATTTTGTATTTGTCACAATGGCTTTATAGTACAATTTAAAGTCAGGTCTTGTGATACAAGCATGCTTTTTTGTCTGGATTGATTTGGTTATGCATGGCCATATACTCTGTAGTTACTTCACTGGGTTATTTAATCTTGCAATGGGAATTTGTGGCTCTTCTGTATTTTCATGTCTTCATAGTTCATGTTTTATTGCTGAATAATATTCCATTGAATAAATATACTAGAGCCTTTCTATCCATTCCTGAATTGAAGGACATCTTGGTTATTTCTAATTTTTGACAATTATGAAAAAGCCTTGCTGTCAACATTCAAGTGTAATTTTTTTGCATTAAGTAAGTTTTCAACTCCTCATGGTGATACCAAGAACTATGATTGCTGTATCATATGGAAAGACTAGTTTTAGCTTTAGGAAATACTATCTGTGATGGTTAATGGTTATCTCTGGCTGCCAACTTGACAGGATTTAGAATCACCATGGAAGGGCTAGAGAGGTGATTTAATAGTTAAAGCCACTAGTTTACAAAGCGTTATGGCCAGGGTTCAGTTCCCTAGTATGAACATAAAGCCAGAGGCACAAAGTGTCAGACATGTCTGGAATTCATTTGAATTGGCAAAAGGCCCCCTCACATCCATTTTCAATCTTCCTCTCTTTCTCTCTCTCTTTCCTTCCCTTTCTCAAATACATAAATAAATAACAATAAATAATTTTAAAACTAGCCTTAAAAAGAAATTCCATTAAAACAAATCTCTGTGGTGGATTTTCTAGATCAGATTAGTTGAGGTTGGAGGATCCACCTTAACTGTGAGAAGCACCATTTCATAGGCTGAATTCCTGATCTATATAAAAAGATAGCTGGCTGAGCAGCAACATTCATCACTCTTCTCTGCTTCTTCACTTTTAGACAAAGTGTGGCCAGTTCAAGCTGCCATGCCTTTTCATTCATGAGGAACTGCAACTGTGAACTATAATCTGAAAAAAAAATCCTTTTCCTCTTTTTTCCCAGCAACAATGCCTGCCCATGCCTACACAAGACCATCATAATAGGAGAAAAAATGATGACATCAAAATAAAAAAGAGATTAATTGGAACGAACAAGAGATTCAATAGAGGTTGAATTTGGGGGGGCATATGGGTGGAGGGAGGGAATTATCATGGTTTATTGTCTATACTTATGGAAGTTGTTATTATAAAGTTAAAAAAAATAAAAAGTTAAAAAATAAAGTCTCCAATAGGCTATTACTATAGCTGCTAGCATTCGTCATGAATACACTATCATGGTAGATTCTAGCAGTAAGGACATCTCAGAAAGTATGGGAACCTGAGTTTGATACTCAACATCTACTTAATAACCCAGGAATAGCCACACAGGCCTGTAACCCCAGCACTGAGGGGAGAAGGGCAAAAACAGGAGGCTCTATTGTATTCTCTGGTCAGTCTAACTGAAAAACAGGGAGCTGCATGTTCAGGGATCAACTGCCTTGGGAGGGAAACAGGTAGAAAAGCAACAGAGGAGAATACTTAATATTTCCCTCTGGTCTCTGCATACATACATACATCCACTTCCACACATGTATATTCCCTACTCATGCACACATAACACACATACTACATACACAGGACATGCAACAATATATTTTTAAATTCAAAAAGGCATTTCAAATTAGTTTACAGTAGTATCTTTTCTTTTTTTAGTTTACACTCCCTTTTGTGATATGATTTTGAACACAATTTTATGTGTCCGAGAGAAAGAGGGAAAGAGAGAGAGGGAAAGAAAATGGGTGCGCCAGAGCCTCCAGCCATTGCAAATAAACTCCAGATGCATGCGCCACCTTGTTCATCTGGCTTACGTGGGTCCTGGGGAATTGAACCTGGGTCCTTTGGGTTTCCACACAAATGCCTTAACTGCTAAGCCATCCCTCTCCAGCCCTTGAACACAATTTTAAAATGCTTGTTATTTGTATATCTTCCTTAGAGTAATATTTTATGCCCATATTTCCAAAGAATAGGCTGCTGTTTTCTTATTCTAGAGTTTTAGGGTTCATTATATAGTTCAGACACTTGTACATCAAATAAAGATCCATATTTGTTTCTTCTAGTCTGTAGCTTGCCCTTTCATCTTCTCAGCCTTACCTTTACAGAACAGAAGTTCTTACTTTAATAAAGTTCAGCTTTTCAGTTCTTTTTCTCTTATAATTTTGCTTTGGTAGCTAGAAAATTATTGTCAAACTCAAGGCTCTCTACATTTTCTCATTATACCTTCTAGATGGCTTGCAGTTTCACCATACATAGAAAATTTATGATCCATTTTAATTATTTTTTGAAAATGGTCAAGGCTATGGCTACTTTGTTCACCTACTTCCTTCCATCTTCCTTCCTTTCTTCATCTTCCTTTCTAACCATCTTCCTTAATTTCTTACCTTTCCATTTTTCTTTCTGTTCTTTTTCTAATCTTTTCTCCCTCCCTTTCTTCCCCCCTCCCTCCCTCCTTTCCATCCTTCCTTTTTGTATTCCCTTCCCTTTCCATTTTCCTTCCTTTTCTTTCTTTTTCTTATCATTTTCTGTCTATCTCTCTTTCCTTCCTTCTTTCCTTCCTTTCTTCTTTCCTTCTTTCTTTTCTCCCCCCTCTTCTTCTCTCTTTCTATATTCAATTGTCCTAACAGCAGAGGTAGGAGGTTTGCTGTGAGTTCAAGGACAGCCTGAGACTACATAGTGGATTCCAGGTCAGCCTGGGGTGGAGCAAGAACCTACCTCAAAATAGCAACAACAGAAGAGTATATAATTTCCACTTTTTTGTCATTTCCTTTGTCAAAATTCAGTTTACCATATTTTTCTGGAAAAATTTCTGGTCTCTCTATTCTTTTTTTTATTACAACATTGTCTTTTCTTTCACACCTGCAGAAATATCTTGACTATTATAATTTTAAAAGGTTTCACATTCCTATTTAGAAAATTCAAAGCTTTACATGTCTCCTGTGGTAGTTTAGATGTAAATGTGCATGTCTCATATTGCCTCAGGTATATAAGACTCCAGCAGCCTGCTGCATGAAGTATGCCACAGGGGGGCAGATCTGATTCCAGCTCAAAGTTCTGGAGAAAAGAGTTTGTACTCTAGCTGTGCTTGCTAGTGGTGCTGTCTCCTGGTGTTGGTATTTTTCTTGGTTTAGTTTTTCTCTCTGCTTGGATGTGCGGAAGTAAGCAGCTCCTTCTGCCATTGAGGGAACTTCCCTTATGTAGGTCTTGTGAATGACCAGACCATGCACAACCACTCTGAGGCAGGAAAAAAAAGCTTTTTATTGGCGGCCCAAGAAGCCAGGCTGTCTCACTGGAGGGAGAGAGAGAGAACAGCTAGTGTGAGTCTGGGTAGTTTTGGTTTTTGTACAGTTTTTCTTTTTGGCAGGGGGATACAGAAAATAAAAAGGACTGAGGAATTCAGGGGAGGGCAGGGAACATATATATTGAGGAGCGAATCAATCAGAGGATTGTTTTGGATATACCAGGAATGTGCAAATGATACCTCAGAGTACTGTTGGCTTATGATGAAAATTCTCCTCTGGCCATTCGACCCAGATGGAGGGATAGAAATTAGAAATTGAGAAAGTGTTGTCATTGGTTATTGCTGTTGGATTTGAATTGCAGATGTTTGATGTTTAATAGATGGTTATTGATTTTACATTAGTCTAGTCTTTCCTTGTTTTGCCTTATTACAATGAAAATGTTTACTCTGCACTATTATGCGTTGGAAACATGTAACTTGTTTTGACTTTACAGCACTCACAATTAAGAGACAGTCTTGAATTTCAGATAAGACTTGGGACTTTGAAACAGTCTTGAAGTTGGTAAATTCTATAGGGAGCTTTGAATTTGGACTCAATTCAGTGAGATGATTATGAGTCTATGGGGACCAGAGGCAGAATTGTGGTAGTTTAAATGTATATGTATTTATCCCATGGCCTCAAGTATTTAAGCTTCCTGATTAAGTCCCCAGTAGCCTGGTGGAGGGGACATGTCACTGGGAGAAGATCCAATTCCATCCCAAAGTGTGGAGAAAAGTGTAAACTGTGGCTGCACTTGCTAAGGGTGCTGGCTGCTGGTTTGTGCTTGTTTGATGCAGTTTTAATTTGTGCATGGGTGTATGGAAGTCATCAGTGTTTTCTGCCACTGATGAAACTTCTCCTGGACTTTTAAGCTTGAAATTAATCCTTTGTGTCCATAAATTGTGTCTGGTTATACATTCCTCCCAGCATCATGTAACTGACTACAATACCTCCAAATTCAAAACTTTGCAAGTGCTAACATGATACCCCAAGTGTAAATTTCACATCTGACCTCATGTGACAAGTTGAGGTTAAAAACTCAGGCAAACTAAAACTATGGCATGAAATTGATTTAGAATATATATATATATATATATATATATATATATATATATATATATATATATAATTAAAATATTAATAAAATATTAAAACATTAATAGAAAATATAGACTTGTTTTCCTTGTTCCAAGATTATTTAAAAAACACTTTTGGTCCCAAGCCTATAGGATAAGGTGTGCTTAAACTGTGAAAGGCATTGAAATTGGGGGCTGCGTTTTTTCAACTTTGCTGCTCTTCAATATTATGTTGACAATTCTGTATCTTTTACATTTATATAAACATTTTTTCCAATCAATGAGGGATTTATTTATTCCTGTGTGTGCTTTCTGGTGATATAGATTTTTTTTATAATTTATTTTTTATTTATATTATTCTGATTTTACATTCATAGTGTTGGCTCCATTATCCTCCTCCTTGTCCTCCCTCTTCCATAGGGACCCTCATCAATGGGGAATGTGGGTCATGCATTGTGGCGGTAGTCAAGAGCTTTGGGGGATAGGCCGAGTCTCTGTGCATAATGCCCCAACTTGTGGCTCTAACATTCTTTCTGCCCCCTCTTCTGCAAATTTCCCTGAGCCACATTGGGGTCATTTTAGTTCTACTTCAGTGATGAGGTTTTGGGAGCCTCTGTGTCTCTGGATATCTGGCTTAGTTGGAGTTGGATGTTCTCTGTGTTTATCTCCTTCAGCCTTTTTCTGGTGTTGTGATCACCAAGAACGCTGAACTCTTCCCCCACATTACTCTATGGTTTCAGGTGAGGCCCTGGTGAGGTGTGATTGGCTGATCCTCCCTTCAGGTTCGTTGTCCACCTGAAAAAAGATAAGCAAATTCTCCAACAGAGAGAGAAGTTAGTACTAGATAGAAGTAATATTTTGGAGGGAATTTTATATGCGTAGGCTCTCTTCTAGCCCACATTTGGTAGTATCTTGATCTTGGAGACTGAACTCATTTTTTGTACAAGGTTTTGACTTATTTCCCAGTTCCAGAAATGAATTATAAGAGGACAATTAAGAAAACTGATGAAACAAAGAGCTGGTTTTTTGAAAAAAATAGCAAGATTGATACACCCCTGGCCAATCTGATCAAGTGAAAAAAAGAAACACTTCAAATTAACAAAATTAGAAATGAAAAAGGAGAGATCACAACAGACATGAGTGAAATAGGAAGAATTATTAGGACTTATTTCATAAACCTTTATTCCACAAAACAGGAGAGTATGGAAGAAATGGATGAATTCCTAGACACATACCACCTAAGCTAAGCCTAGAGCAGATTAATCTCCTAAACAAACCCATCACACCCTTTGAGATTGAAGAGGTAATCAAACACCTCCCCAAAAATATGAGTCCAGGACCAGATAGTTTCTCAGCTGAATTCTATCAAACCTTCATGAAAGAACTGAAACCAAGTCTTCTCAAATTATATAAACATTTAAAATTTTTTTTTATTCATTTATTTGCAAGAGAGAGAGAGAGTAAAAAGCAGAGAGAGAGGGAGAGAGAGAGGGAGGGAGGGAGAAAATGGGGGCACCAGGGTCTCTAGTCACTGTAAATGAAGAGGGAGAGAGACAGAGACAGAGACAGACAGACAGACAGACACACACACACACACACACACACACACAGAGAGAGAGAGAGAGAGAGGGAGAGGGAGAGAGAATGGGAACACCAGGGTCTCTAGACACTGTAAACAAACTCTGGATGCATGCACAATCTTGTGCATCTGACTTACCTGGCTACCGGGGGATTAAACCTGTGTTCCTAGGATTCCTAGGCAAGTGCCTTTACCCCTAAGCCAACTCTCCAGCCCATCTTTTACATTTATATATAAACTGTATAATAAGTGTGGTGAGACTTTTTTATAGGATTGACAAGTTTTTATAAATCAAATTGGGAAGAATTTATATCTTGATATTGAAAATTCATACCAGTTAATATACATATCTTTCTGTATATTTATTTTATTTTTCCATTATATTTTTTGAGGTTTTTCTCAAATAGATTAGAATCTTGTAGTTTTCCTCACATAGCTTGAGAGTGCATAGCATCTCACATGAGGGACCATCAATAGGTCTAATATGGACAGTAGTCACAATTTATTTTTAGTCACAAATTTTCTGATGAAGGTAGTAATGGCTGTTTTCTCAGAGACCAGCACTTAACAACAGCTGCCATCCTCATTGTTTGTAAGACTTTGACATGGATCCAGATTCATGATCAGATTCCCTCATTCTGAAGTTTTTGGACTTTAATTGACTCAGGTCTGTAGTGTCCATGGTCTCTAGCTTGTTGGCCTTTGTGGGACTTTTGGGTTTCCATAAGGGAATGAGTGCATTTCTTGAGCAAATCTCCTATAATAGATCTATAGATATGATACATGTTAGATAGATAGATATCAAATAGATATAAATCTTTTGCAGGTCAGTCTCTTTCGAGAACATTGACTAAAAAAAATTATAATTGTTCATAGTTATACTCTGAAGTAATTAACCATATATAAACACTTTATCTTTCATTCTTCCTGTTATTAGTTCTAGAAGAGTTTATATTTTTAAATTTTGCAATATCTTAGTATTTTTCAGATCAGATTTAGTTGCTTCCTTTAACTCACACACCATTGATTTCATCTGGTCATATTAAGAGGGTTAATAGTTTATGTACAATGTTGAACACAATACTATTTTATTGTGTTATTAAGAGGAAAAATATATTTTTAATTATTAAATGTATTGTTAATTGTGGATGTTTTATAAGTTTTTGAAATCAATTCAAGGAAGCATTTCATCTATTCTATGTTTGCTATTTTTTTTCACATGTGGGAGTTGAGTTAAATTACTTTTCTCTGTTAATATGTTCATATGATTTTTCCTTACCCTGTTGGTGTGTTAAATTTTATGAAATATATTTTGGTTTTTGAAGCAGTATTATATATAATAAGCACTTGGTAAGTATAAGACATATAATTCTTCTATACCTTATTAGATTATATTTGATAATTGAAATTTTGAACCTATATTCAAAAGGATATTTGTCTATGTTTTTTGTTCTTTTGCTATTTCTAGACTGTATTGTTATTAAGGCAATACTCTCTGCACAGAATGTGTTACTTTGTATTCTCTCTGATCCTATTTTCTAAAAAAGAACATAGAACTGTCACCATGTGTTCTTTAAATATTTGGTTGATTTTTCAAAGAAACCATCTGTGTACTTTCTGTTTTTGCAGGGAGGTATATTAATTATTGATGAAGTTTCTTTAACAGATGCCAGGTAATTAAGTGATATATTTCTCCTTGGGTGAAGGAATTTATGTCCCTGGCACACATACTTTTAGTACATTGTGTCTTTCCAAGAATTGGTGTATTTCATCTGAGTTTTCAAGTGTGTGCACATGGAATTTTTTATTTCATTCTTTGTTATCTTTTTAATGAGTATGAGATCAGAATGTTGACCTTAATTTATGATATTGGTAATTATTTTCTTTTAGTGAAGTCTGTTTTTTTTTTTTTTTTTTATTTCTAGTGCACTATGTTTTGGTTTCATTGATTTATTTCTGCTGATGTCCTATTTTGAATTTAATTAATTTGTACTTCTAATTTTGTTGTTTACCTTCTTCTGCATGCTTTAGCTTTCTGTGGTCTTTCAGTCCCTTGTCCACTAATTTGGAAGGGAAATATATGGCTTAATCACCTAACAGTTTTTTCAAATATATTTTATTTATTTATTTATTTGAGAGAAAGAGGCAGAGAAAAAGAGAGAGAGAGAGAGAGAGAGAGAGAGAGAATGGGCATATCAGAGCCTCTAGAAATTGCAAACAAACTCCAGATGCATGCACCCCCTTGTGCATCTGGCTTATGTGGGTTCTTTGACTTTGCAGGCAAATATCTTAACTGCTAAGCCATCTCTCCAGCCCTCACCCAATATTTTTAAAGGTGACTTTGATTCCATTGTCTTCTGGAGAAATTTATGAGTTATTTCCATTCTTTTGAATATTTGATCTATATTTTTATGGCCTAGAATATAGTATATCTTAGTTATTTTTCATATATGTTCTGAAAGATGTGTATTTTGGTATTATTGATGATATGTTCACTAAGTGTCACTTAAATCCAATTGATGTAATAAATGTTCAACTGACCTCTATTCTTGCTGATTATCTGTCAGTTCAATTAATTGCCAATAGATATATATTGAAGTCTCCAAATATAATCATAATGTTATTATTGTTACAGTTTTATAAGTTTTTGTCTAACTTATTTTGACATTGTATCTTCAGGAACATGAACACTGAGTTATATTATGATGGACAATTGATTCTTTTATCTTTACACAAGGCTCATCTTTTTTTAATTTTTAATTTACTTATTTGAGAGAGTGAGAAAGATGTACAGACAGAGAGAGAGAAAGAGAGAGAGAGAGAATGGGCATGCCAGGGCCTCCAGCCACTGCAAATGAACTCCAGATGCATGTGCCACCTTGTGCATCTGGCTTACGTGGGTCCTGGTGAATCGAACCAAGTCCTTTGCCAACAAACACCTTAAACATTAAGCCGTCACTCCAGCCACAGGCTGTTCTGTTTCTACTGATAATTTTTCTTGATTTTAATTGTCTTCTATGAAATTAATATAGTTACTCCACATTGTTTTATTTAAGAAGTTGTTCCAGGGCTGGAGAGATGGCTTAGCAGTTAAGGCGCTTATTTACAAAGCCTAACAAATAGAGTTCAAGTCCCCAGTGCCCATGTGAAGCCAGATACACAAGGTGGTGCATGCATCTGGAGTTTGTTTATAGCATTTGGAGACCCTGTTGTGCCCATTTTGTCTCTCTTCTCTTCTCTTCTCTTCTCTTCTCTTCTCTTCTCTTCTCTTCTCTTCTCTTCTCTTCCTTCTCTCTCTCTCTCTGCTTGCAAATAAATAAATAAATATTTTAAAAAGTTGTTTTGTATGTGTGTGTGTGTGTGTATGTGTGTGTGTGTGTAGTTCATGTGTACCTGCATGTGGACACACTTGTGTACATGTACATATGCATGTGTGTATGTGTACTTTGGAGGCCAGAGTTTGACATCAGGTATCTTCCTCAATCACTCTCTACTTTATTTACTGAGTCAGTGTCTCTCTCTTGAACCCAGAGCTCACATATTCAGATAGTGCAACAGCCAGCTTGCACTTAGAATCCCCTGTCTCTACTTAACAAGTGATGGAATTACAGGTGACACCCACATCCACTCAGCATTTATATGATGTCGGGCATCCAGATTCCAGTCCTCACACTTATCCAGAAAGTCCTATATCCAAGAAGTCATCTTACCATATTTGCATGTATACTTTTCTTGTCAAGGGGGGAGATAGTAGAGTCTAAGTGATATGAAAACAGTGGGGAAGTATACTGAGGTTGGAAAAGGTTAAGCATGGATGATGGTACAGAGATGTGTGAGGAGAGATAACCAAAACTAAGGAGTTATGTAAAATCCTACTACTTAGTAAATGTAATTTAAAAATGTACAAAAGTATAGTAGAATTAGTAGCGATACCATATACAGGTAGATAATGCTGCTTCTATTAGCCACGAGTTATCAAACAATAGTAGTGCCAGGCTTGGAATACTTCCCTATAAATTGTTAGCCAGGGCAGCCCCCAACAATGCAGGCTATTTCAATGTGCATTAATTACTTTCTCGTTGCTGTAAACAAATACCTGACCAGAAGCAGCTTAAGAAAGGAATTTTATTTCAGTTTATAGTTCCAGAGGGTAGAGTCCATCATGGTGGGGAAAGAATGGGAGGAGAAGGAAATGAGCATCCTGTCATCACATCAGCAGCAAGCAAGTACAGAGAGAGGGCAGCAGACAGAGCTAGATGATAATACCTCAAGGGCAGACTCTAGTGACACACTTCCATCACTAAGGCTCTCCCTCTTAAAGGTACCACAACCTTCCAGAACAGCACTACAAACTGAGTATTAAAGAATCAAACACCCGAGTCTATGGGGGTGTATTTTACTTTCAAACCACCACATCATTGATCTTGACTACTTGCCAAAACTGAAGAAAGATTATATTTCTGATGACACCATCTGCTTGGTTTCAAGACATAGACATCAGGTTGGAAGCAAAGTGGATACTTTCTTACTGATGGCTAGTTTTCATATCCATGTGCCATGCAGACCACTGGCAGGGAAAAATCACCAACGAGGTCACCTAGTGTTGAATCCTGCATTCTTCAACACTGATCCACCAGACAAGAGGTGCTCTCTGATGCAACAATTGCATGAGTTTGACTGGAATAATATCCACTATCTAATTAGACTTGAGCCCTGTTCCTGGGGAAGAAACTCATGCCAGGTATTGTAAGCCAGGGCAAAAGTAATTTCTTGGAGAGTCTATAGACCCATTATATTGGTAAACAAATGCATTGCCAAACTGCCTCTTAAATATTTATCTTTATACCTACAAAGATAAGCTCTTAGTTTTTATCAGTAAAACATTTTCTTTTTCAGTAGTGGGAGGTGGTTAATGCAGAGAGAATCATAACTGGTAAAGTACTGAAAATAATTTACTGATGAGTGGTTAGGCCCATGTGGCACATATACATTATCCCCTGAAGAGTTCAGGAAACATCAGGGAAGATCAGACAAAAAGAATGTATGGAGATGGAGGATGGGAGGAACATAGTGGAACTTTGTTGCCCATACATGTCAAGGTTGTTGCACTCATGAATTCATAGCAACTGTGGTTACCTAAGTAAGTCCTGAACATTATTGGAGCAGTTAACACTCTGTCACAGATTGGAGAGGTGCTTCAGCTGCCACTTCACTCCCTGTAAGCTAATGATAGTTAATGGTTATTGAAGGAGGGGGAATCCTTACCTTCTGTGGCATAGTCACTGGTAAGACATGAAAAGAAGGACACTGTAGATGAGGGGGAATAATGAAGGATAATGTACATATGAACAAAGTCCAATAAATATGTATGAATACTAAATTTAAAACTATATGTTAATAAGAGTCATACTTAGAATCAAACTGACATTGGATTCTGCCATCCTCAGCCTGTTTGTTTCCCAGGATATTCTGACTATTGTTATTCTAGCCAAGTATCTGGTTAAAAAAAAAGAAAGACTGGGTTGGATATGCCTCTCATATGTGGAAAACACTTATTGTGGAAGTCTGTGGGATCAATCTTATCATGAACTCTCAAAGAGCATTTTATAAAGTACTTGACCCAACATTTGGTAAAGAGAACTTGAACATATGACTTTATATAGTAGGGAGGGAGCATGAGCTATGCCTGGAAAATGGAACCCTTGCCTGGGAATAAGGTGCATGTTTTGACCAAGTTACTTATTTTCTCAAAATTAGTTTCTTATCTTTAAAGTTGAAAGGGTAGCTTTTATATGAATTTATTACCACTCATGAGGAAATTGATCATTCTGTACCTGGACATAATGGACAGTATGAAACTTTGTAGACAGGGCTGGAGGGACACTATGGAGAAAGAGGGATTCCAGTGCTTGCTGTCTCTTGGTGGCCTGGTGGTCATTTTATCTTAGCTCAAAGGCCATGGACACCACGAGTCTTTGTATTAGGAGGCATTTCCATCTGCCCAAAACTGACCTCTGCTTAGTCCCCGTGTGCCTTGGAGGTTGTATTCTGGTACTCTGCAGCTTCCTTAAGATCATACTATGGATCTCAAGTCACATGAAAATGCTGTCTGGGCAACAAATAGTTTCTGTCTCCTAAGTCTTCCCTATCAACCAAACTCCTCTGTGTCCGAGGCATACCTTCTTTCTTCCTGTTGATGGATCGAGCTCTGGCTTAGGCAACTCAGTGAAATGCTTCTGTGTAATACACTACTGCCACTTTTCTTCGAAAGAGTTAGGTGTGTTAAGGAACACACCTGTATTAGTCTGTCTTCCATTATTATGATGTACTTTATGAGGCAATGTAACTTTAAATTTAATAAAAAGGTTTATTTGGCTCATAATTTTGGAGATTGAAAGTCCACATAGTATAGTGGCAGCTATGACAAGGGCCCATGGCAAATGTTAGTAGTGTGTAGAGAAGAAAGATCACAACAACCTCTCTTCTCAAAAAGGCAACACCAAGAACCCATACTACCACTCTGAGGACACAGCCTCCAGCACATGGACCCTGGAAGGCAAACCACATCCAAACCACAGTGGAACCCCTTCTAGGTTTTCCTCTTCTTTAAGCACCCCTTTTCATCCTGTTAACTTTAAATTGCCTTTGACATCTTTATCTTCCAGTAATAGTTTTATAATTCTTCATGTTAAACTTCCTCTGTTTAAATCAACCACATGCTCTGTTTTTTGATTGCACCAAGATTGATCCACTGATTTTCTATTGATTCTATGAAAACTTAATGAGTTAATTAAGTGTAATTGCCCTCCGTAATCTCAGCTTACAGTCTGTTCCTGAAGAATGAGTCACTGTCATCACTGTTGCTGGCATGGTCACTGGCACTGCTATCCTTGTCTTCATAATCATGAACAAAAAAAGCTGCAGAATCAGCATGCGTTCCTTTATCCAGAGATTATTCATGCTTTTTTTTTTTTTTTTTTTTTTAAAGTATCTTTTCACTCTGTATCCTAACTTACATGTTCTGGATTTTCAGTGCCAAGTCTGTCACCACTGCCCCATTATCTCTGCTGATACCATGAAAATCACTTCAAGTCCTATGGTGATTTGAGTGTAAAACTTCCTACATAGCCTCATGATAAAGCCTTATAGTTGATCCCCATCTGGAGGGTCCTTCCTGGAGGAGGTGTGTCACTAAGGGTGGGCCTTCATATCTTATTAAGCCCCTGTAGTAGTATAGCTAACTCTTTCTGCTTCCTCTCCGCTAGTGTGACACTATGAGAAAATTTCTTGCCCCTGCCATGATAAAACTGCCACACCATGATAAAACTTCCTCTTGGAACTGTAAGCAGGAAAGAAACCCTTTTCTCTATAAGCTAGGTTGGGTGTTTTGTCTCAGAAATGAGAAGATAACTGCTACAAGTCCCACCAACAGATAAAAAATTCTCTAATAAGTAAATCCAATAAATAAATTATGTGAACAAGGCAAACCAAAGCCCTGTATTTCAATATCTTCCTTAAAAACAAAAGATAAGGTTGGAAATCTGGCTTAGCAGTTAAGGCCATTGCCTACAAAGTCTAAGGCATAGGTTTGATTTTCCAGTACCCAAAAAAGCCAGGTTTACAAGGTGGCACATGTGTTTGGAATTTGTTTTCGGTGGCTAGAGGCCCTGGCACACCTCTCTTTCTCTCTCTCTCCCCCCTCTAGCTCTCTGTCTTCCTCTATCTAATAATAAATAGATAAAAAATTTTTTAAAAAGGTTACAATAGGGGGGCTGGAGAGATGGCTTAGTGGTCAAGCGCTTGCCTGTGAAGCCTAAGGACCCTGGTTCAAAGTTTGATTCCCTAGTACCCATGTAAGCCAGATGCACAAGGTGGCGCATGTGTCTGGAGTTTGTTTGCAGTGGCTGGAGGCCCTGATGTGCCCATTTGTTCTCTCTCTCTCTCTCTCTCTTCCCCCCCTCTTTCTGTCTCTGTCTGTTGCTCTCAAATAAATAAATAAAAATAAACAACAATAAGAAATTTAAAAAAAGGTTACAATAAAACAAACCCTGGTTTGCCTACTGACAATAACATCAGTGAATGTAAGGTTCAGTGGGCACTTCCAGAGCAGTTCTAGGTTCTTATGGCCTGGAACAAGAAGTTGGACAGAGATACACGGATAGTAGCAACCAATAATGAGAGTATCTGTTCAAAAAGAATACACTTCTAAGGGGAAACATGACCTTAGGCAGAGAACAAAGTTGTATGGCAATGCTGTAAAAAAATGATGAAGGAAATTAGGCTACACAGCATGGGTGTTTTAATGCATATTTTATTCATGAATGTTCTACGTACAGTTTCATGCACCACATCTGCCTCTTAAATCTCCATCCAAGAGACCCAAGAGAGTGCATTTTGGTATACTGAGCCACTTCAGCCTCTCTGGATTACCTCTGTTACTGGAGATCCATCTAATTATAGTTGACTTTGGTCAGAGAGTTTCCAACATTCCTCTTTGTCAACAGGTTTTTCTCATATGATAATTTTATAGCCTTTAAGTAAGGTCTTCCAGACTTATTCTCTACCCTTCTCAAATACCTTAGTAATAAAATGGGTTAATTTTATTCAGAATAAAATGAGTTTCCTTATTACTATAGTAGGGTAGTCAATTTAGAAAAAAATATTTCTTATGGCAAAAAAAATTCCTATTCTGCTTTTGATTAAAGGTCAGATATGAATTTTGGAGGATTCAATTTTGAATGTAAATTAGGTATGTACCAGGCTTCTTCTTCTTTTTTTTTTTTCTTGAAATTTTAGCCTGTATTTCTGTGTATAAAAACTTCAAACCCTAGGTAAAAGAAGAGACAATTCAGTGTGGATTTGCTTTGCCATGCTGGACTTTCCATATATTCAATAAAGAGACTGCCAATTAAAATAACAAAATATCCTCATTAGCATATAAAAGGCAAGATCATATACAACTTGTAAGGTAAAGAAGAGAAATAGCAGCAAGGGAAGAGAGGGCCCAACCATAATCTATGAGCTGTGTTACACTTAGACTATGATCATTATCATTACCATATATTTATGTGCCACCTAATATATGCCTTCTTTTTCTTGCTTCAAGAAACTGATATGTGCAGTTGAAGAAAACAAGATTAGTCACCATCTCAAACCCTATAGGCAAAGCTACAGAATTGCCAATACAATATGATAGGGATTAACCGAACATGTTTTTTTTTAATTTTATTTTTTTATTTGCAAATGAGAGAGAGACAGAGAAGAGAGGCAGACAGAGAGAGAATGGGTATGCCAGGGCCTCCAGCCACTGCAATCAAACTCCAGACACATGTGCCTCTTGTGCATCTGGTTTATGTGGGTCCTGGGGAATCAAACCTGTATCCTTTGGCTTTGCAGGTAAGTGCCTTAACCACTAAGCCATCTGTCCAGTCCACATTTTTAGAATTTTTAGAACCTATAGGGTTCAAAATTGCTTTGGGTATGAAATTCTGGTCTGAATTTTTACACACCTAAATTTTACTTTTGCTTCAGGATTCAACTGATGTAGTCAGCATTAGAAGAAAATAAAGAGCAAAGAATATAAGAGAGAAAAAGGATATAAATGCCAATTCTGACAATGTATCCATTAAAATAGCAGAATCTATGAAGGACAAGGAAAAGGGGGAGAGTTATTATAAGTGGTAAAGGGACAAAATTTTCACCAGCTATACCATTGACAGAGTTGTAATGGTGGGAATCTACAAACAACTCAAAAAACTAAGCAGTAAAAAATAATAACCAAGATGTGGTATATCTACATGATTGAATCCTACACAGCAGTAAGAAAACAGTTGTAGAAAAATGGTAGAACTTGGAAAAGAAATCCTCAGTGAACCCACCCAATCACAGAAAGCCAATTGTCACATGGTCACACTCATCTGTGGCTCCTAACCTGGATCTTCCCAAGTTGCTGACATACACAATAGGCATCTCAAGGACCAGACAATAGGGAGGGTGTGGATGGAAGGGAGGGTAAGGGTAAGGGTGAGGGGCACACAAAACTGTACCTAAATTGAACTGGTGCTATAAAATTCTACATCCTAAAAGACAGACTAAAAGGTTGAACTTCATCAGGTCCTTAGAGGGAACATCTGAATCTAAGGGCCCTTGAGAGGGTATGATGAAGAATATCCTTAATCGTCTTCTATTTATCTCTCTCTCTCTTTTCCCTTTCTCTATTACATTACCTTTTTCTTTGGCACTGGCCTATAACTCCCAGTACCAGGATGTGGTTAACATCCACAATGAGCTATTGATCAGAGAGACCTACAAGGTTTCCCAAAACAAGACAGACTTCTGTTAGAGCACTTAATTACCCATCAAAGGTTAATAATAAGACCCTACTGCCAAAGACACCATGTGCTCTCGGTAGGGAACACAGAGAGACCTGGCAGGAATCTGGAAGAGAGCCAGTCCCCAGACAGTTTGTCCAGTGCCAGAAGGTGCTACATGAGCTACTGGGGGAAAATGGCCAACATCTGTCCAAGCAACTCGAGGTCTAAGCTACTCAGCAGCAAACAACCTGACGTGATGCTTACCCACGTGAAATAGTGGCATGCAACCATGGTGGGTAACCAACTGCGCTTGGATTGGCTAACAGATACACTCACTTGCACGGAACCCATAGCTGGAGCTGGATAACAAGTCAGAATCATATCCAAATAAAGTATTCACTCTCCCATATCTAGCTCCCACCAATCTTGGGCTACAAGAGGGCCTACACCTATTAAATTCTCTCTAAAATAATAATGGTTATTCCATTTATCTGGTGCTGGCTTTACTCTTCATTAGAGAATCTGCCGTTTTTTTTGTTGTTGTTGTTGTTGTTGTTTTTCAGATGGACACAGAACCTGAGGAGAAAATCAGCACATTGCATCCCACCAGGGCCCCAGCTGAAACCACAGAGTAATTGGGGAAATGAGCAAGAGTACTGATTTCTTCATGAACCTGGTATCAGCACAAGGGTGAAGGAGATAGACACAGAGAACACTCAATTCCTACCAAACCAGAGATCCAGAGACACAGAGACTCCCAAGACCTCATCACTGAAGCAGAACTAAAACAAATCCAACATGGCTCGGGAGATTCATAGAAGAAGGGGTAGAAAGATTTTAGAGCCACAAGTTGGGACATTAAGCACAGAGACATTGCCCCTTCCACATAACTGATGGCTACCCCACAATGCATGACCCACAATCCCCATGGGGATAACTGGCATCTCCAATGAGGATTGTCCCTTCGGAAAGGGGGCACAGGGATGAGGGTAAGGATGGTACCAGCTGTTTACACACTGAGTATGTATATAACTAATAAAGAAAAAAAAATCTAAACTGGGGCAGGGAATTGAATATACAATTCTCAAAGGAAGAAATTCAAATGGCCAATACACATTTACAGAGATGTTCAACACCCTTAGTCATCAGAGAAATCCAAATAAAAACAAAACAAAACAAAACAAAAACAATTTGTGGTTCTATCTTTCCCAAGTCAGGATGGAATTCATCAAAAATGAAAGACAACAAATGCTGGCTAGGTTGTGGGGGAAGAGGAATCTTCATTCACACCTGGTGGGAATGCAAACTTGTATAATCACTATGGAAATTAGTATCAAGATTCTAACTATACCACTCCTGGGCATATAATCTAACGACTCCACTCTTTAACTACAAAATATATATTCTCAACTATGCTTGTGGCTGGTCTATTCACAACAGCTAAATTTGACTACCATTCTGCAAGATACAACCACCAATAAAAGGGGAGGGAGGTTGGTACAGACAGAAGCATGTGGTAGAAGGTAAAAAAACTTAACCTTAAAACTACAGACGCTGGCCAGTAAATCCCAAATCCAGAACTGGGTTCTTCCCACACTCAGCAGTTGGCCAGGGAGATCTGTGAGGTCCCCCCAAAGTGAAGGCCTTTGCAATAACACTTGATTACTTACCAGAGCTAAAAAATAAGACCTTATTGCTAAAGACATCACAGACTGCAGTCACCAAGATGGAAATGACAGGGGAACTAGTTCTCTCCCAGATAGTCCTCATATTATTGGAAAAATGCTATTGCAGCTGCTGTGGGACAATAGTCACCAACAGCATGAATAAGCAGGGGATCCTGCAAGCTATAAAATTAACCTGCTGGACAAAAACTACACACATGCAATAGTGGCCTTTGCAGGTAGCCAACTGTTCTCTGACTGGATATGAAACCCATTCAGTGGGACAGAACTCATATCTGGTTCCAGAAACCAGGTGAGAATCCCATGGCCAGGAATCTCATAGACTCCAAAGCAAAATCCCCTTTTGCTCTCTGAACAAGAGTGTCTTTACACACCCAAAGCACTCACATAGCTCTGGATAACTCCTTTAATCCAAGTTTCTCTCACTTTTGGCTCTTGAATCTGTTTTATTTTACACATGTCAGTGAAAACTCAGGAGATCCAAGAGCCATCAACAAAAAAAAAAATATATAGCCAACTAAGACATGCCACTTCTACCATAACTGCAGAGGCCCAAGAAAAATTGCAGAGAAAGCAGCAGCAGGAGTATTATTCCCATTGCTAGTCTGACAATCAACTTCAAGAAATGGTAACAGACACAGTGGGTGATCAAAACACATCGGATCAGAAATTCACAGGCTTCAGAGAACTCAACACCAAACCAGACTGCTAACAGACCCACCAAGCCTCAGTGAAATTAAAGAAGAAGGCAGGATTATAAGAGCCATATGAGTGTGGGTAGAAATATCCTGAGGCACTGTGGTGCCTTTCCCCCAAGACTGACTGAGACCTTATTTACACACCAGTGAGTGAACACCAGCAACCCAATTGAGGAGAGCCCTTACAGAAAGTTGGAGTGGGGCAGGGGGAGAGGGGATATAAGACCACAATTTCTATAAAAAGAGAAGAAGGAGGAGGAGGAGAAGAAGAAAGAAAAGAAGAGGAGGAGGAAGAAGGAGAAGGAGAAGAGAAAGAAATTTAAAAATATTCATGCAAACTAAAACACACACACACACTACAATAAATGCAAGTTGAGAGCTGGAGGGATGGCTTAGCAGTTAAGCAGTTAATGCAAAGCCAAAGGTTTGATTCCCCAGGACCCACCTTAGTCAGATGCACAAGGGGGCACACACATTGTGAGTTCATTTGCAGTGGCTGGGGGTCCTGGTGCACCCATTCTCTCTCTCTCTCTCCCTCTTTCTCTATAAAATAAATTAAAAAATATTTTAAAGGGAGGTAGCCAATAGCTACAACTATGCAGTTTTTGAAAGCATTGTAATTAACTTGATATTTCTGCCAAACAAGCTTGATTAAATTTAAGTCATTAAGGGTAATTTCCAAATGAATTTACCTAAAATATATAGTAAAAGATATGGAATAGGGACTAAAATGTTTTAATAGGAAATGTCAACTAACTAAAAAAGGAGCAGTATGGAGGAATTGAGAAACAAAGAAAAAGCTACTTGGGATCCAGAAATAACTACATTAAAGTAATTATTGAGGGTACAGAAGAGTTCCTTTTTCCTGTGTTACATTATTGATATTTACTATACTGAAATTTAAGCTTGAGAAAATTTGCAATATTCATTACTTACGATATTTGCTTTAATGAATGACCTGATTCTGGAAATGTGGATTGCTTCTATAAGGACAGAGGAAATAAAGTTGAAAACATATTTATACTTCTCATCTCCTTCATGTCATTCATGTTATCATTACATCTTATTACTCTCTATGCTATTTCAATGATATATATATCACCCCATTCTTCGGCCTTCCCTTAAAATATGATAATTATATTCATTTATTGCAAAAATATAAACTGTTCTTGTGGAAACAGATAATGAGACATTTAGTTTGATTTTAATAAACTTATCAGTTCTAAAAGTAAAATATACTTAAGTTTGTGCTTCAAAAGGTTAGAGAAGATATTTTAGAGGTCTATGGTACAATATATATTCTATAGTTACCAATATTATATTATAGACTGAAAAACATGTAAGAAGACAGATCTGTTAATGTATTCTTACCACAATAGCAAAGAGAAGGATAAATTTTACATATGAGTGAACACGTGACAGAGTTAAAGAATAGGTAGTAAACTGTGTGGGCAGGAGAATAAACTTAGATATAAATAATAGAATGTGAGCAGATAAGCTGTAAAGATGGGCAGTTGATATAAATGATTTGGGGAGAAGGGAAGCTAAGGTGAAGCACAAAGACATGACACATGTCAACATGAAAGAACTCTGAAGTAATTTCTAAACATAATCTAGTGAATTTTGCTATTAACAGACAACAAATAATGTAAATTATTTAACCCCAATCCAGTTTATTTTTCAATTTAATTGATACATAGTAATTGTACAAATTTATGGGTTACAATGTCATATTTTGATACTTGTATACCTTGTGCAATACAAAAAAAAGTTGTATGTTAAAAAAGCTACATGGATACCCAGGAGCACCCCTTACTTATTAGCAATCTATTAAACATAAATGGTTTAAATGTTCCAGTTAAAACACAGATGGGGGCTGCAAAGCCTAAGGACCTGGTTTTGATTCTCCAGTACCCATGTAAAGCCAGAAGTACCAGGTGGTGCACATGTCTGGAGTTTGTTTGCAGTGGCTGGAGGCCCTAGCACCCATTCTTATTCTCTCTCTCTCTCAAATAAATAAATAAAACACTTTTCAAGAAAAAAAAAAAAAAAAAACAGATGGGACTTCTGGTTAAGATGGTGGCATAGGAACCATGCCAAAACAGCCTAGAGGAGAAAAAGCAAAAAAAAAAAAAAAAAAAAGTACACTCTTCTACTAAAAAGTGAGGTGCATAGTAAATTATCAACCACAGCAGAGAAGTAGGAGAGATCCAGAGCATCTAGAGCACACAGAAGCAGGCAGAGGCAGCTCCATCAGTGGTGGCAAGTTCTATGGGGCCACAGCCACAGGCTCTGCCAGAGCTTCAGGAACAAAACAAAAAAAAACAGGTGAGGGGATTTTCCACTCACACTGGCCTCCTCACAAACTCAAGAAATGTGGAAGGAAGACAGCAGAGACCAACACAGTGGCTTGTGAGGAAGAAGATCATGAGGACCAGTGGGTGGACTTCAGCCTCCATCCACAGCCTCTCCTCCCCCACTGCCAGCACAAGTGCCAGCAAGCACCAAAGACCTGGGGAAGGGAGCCCATCTACACAGCACCCAGCATGATCAGAGCAGCAACCCACAGACCCAGCCAGTCTACCTGAGCCCACAGCACAGCAAAGAGGGTCCCAAGTGGCCGTGCAGCATAGCAGAGATCAAGGCAGTCCCAAAGGTAACTGGGAAATATACCAGGTCAGTACCCGCCAAATAAGCCTGGTATATAGGCTTGCATTGGCAGGGCTAATTACCATCCATGTCAGGGTAAATTATATGTTAAATCTGATGGATGGTTGGATTTGATATTCTTAAGTAAGCTATATTTTGGGCTGCACATTTGTTGCTTCCTGATTTATAGTGCCTTTTTGTTTACTCTTCTGTCATTCATTGGGGAAGGGTCTCACTTGGTCACAAGCTGACCTTGGAACCCTCTACAGACCAGAAATCTTAGCCTCCTAGTTGGCAGGATTAAGGGTGTGGGGCAACACACATCCTTAGGGACTGTGACTTTGTTAAAGGATCTGTTTATCATACTACCTACTTTTGCATAAATACTCTGTGCTGTTTTTCATTGAATGCGTACATTGTTTAGTTAAGTTTTTTTAGAATTTTTCTGTATTCTATTCCATTCAGCCTACTTGAATATTCTCATAGCAGTCAAACCCAACATCTAGGGTCACTTTTCTGGTTACTCTGAGAGTCTTAAGAGCCGCACCTAGCACCTTAAGCTCCAACCCTGAAGATATATAACATCAGATTGATTGATACATCTAATATTACTACAGATAGTTAGAAAACCCAAGCGTTAAATTAATCCAAGATGCAAAAATCTCTACAGTATAATACAAGGAACACACACACACACAAATCAAGACAATATAAATCCATCAAAAAGTATTAATGCAGGGCTGGAGAGATGGCTTAGCAGTTAAGGAGCTTGCCTCCTAAGCCTAAGAATGCTGGTTTCAATCTCCAGCAGTTCCAATCTCCAGGTCCCATGTTTAGTCAGATGCAAAGTGACACAAGGGCGCATTGCTGCACTTGACCACAAGGGGGCACATGCATCTGGATTTCATTTGCAGCAGCTGAAAGACTTCTGGTGCACTGATCTCTATCTGTTTTCCTCTCCCTCTCTCTTTCTGTCTCTCTCTGACTCAAAAAAAAAAAAAAAAAAGTATTAATGCATCAGAAATGACCTTCAGTGAGACTGATTCAGAAGAAATGCCAGAGAAAGATTTCAAATGATTATAAATACATTCAAAGAACTGAAAGAGGCAATCAAAGGAATCAAAGAACACACAGAAAACCAATTTAAAGAAATAAAGAGGTCAATACAAGACATGAGGAGGAAATCAAAGGAATCAAAGAACACACTGGAAACCAATTTAATGAAATAAGGAGGTCAATCCAAGACATGAATAAGAAATGGAAATAATGAAAAACCAGTCAGAACTACTAGCAATGAAGAACACAGTAAGTGATTAAAAAAAAAACAAACAAACAAACAAAAAAAACTCTGTAGAAAATCTCTCCACTAGAATGGGTAAAGAAGAGAATGGAACAACTAAACTAGAATACCAGGTGACAGATCTAATACAGTCCAAGAGAAAGACAAACTAAAGGGAATGTATCAATGGGAATTTCAAGATATTTAGGAAACTATGAAAATATCAAACATAAGAATTCAGGTTGTTGTAGAAGGAGAAGAATTTCACTCCAAAGGAATAGTAGGTATTTTCAACAAAATCATAGAAAAAAACTTCCCTCAAATTGGTAAAAAGATGCCAATGCAAATACAGGAAGCCTTTAGAACATCAAACAGACAAAACCTGGAAAGAACCTCTCCCCACCATATTATAATTAAACTACAAACATACTGTAGTGTACTGTGGTAGTTTGAATATATGGCCCCCAATATATTCTGTGTTTCATTAGTTTATAGTTTGCATCTGCAGCCACCTTGCTGGAGGCAATGTCACTGGGCATTAAGGTGTGATGGTGGGTTTGAGATTCCATTGTAAAGATATGCAAAGGGGAGTTCCTGAAGTGTGCTGTGGCTTTTGGCTGTAGCTTTGCTCTCTGTGTTGTACGCCTGTTTGGCTTTTCTCTCTCTCTGCTTGGCCCTGTGAAGGCAGGCCAGCTTCGTCTGCCATTATGGAACTTCCCCTGTATCTGTAAGCTTCAATAAATAATATCCCTTCCTCCATAAGTATACCTGGTCTGGAAGTTCATCTCAGCGAACCTGAAGCTGTCTGCTACACATACAAACCAAAGAAAATATATTGAAAGCAGCTAGAGATAAAACGCAAGTCACCTACAAAGGGCAAGCCCATCAGAGTCACAGCAGTTTACTCAACACAAACTTGAAAAGCCAGAAGGGCTTGGAGTGATGTATTCCAAGTTCTGAAAGATAACAACTGTCAACCAAGGTTACTTTATCCTGCAAATCTATCCATTCAAATAGACAAAGAAATAAGGACATTCCATAACAAAAGCAGGCTAAAGGAAGATAAAACCAGCTCTAAAGAAAATACTTGAAAGGATCCTCCATGCTAAGAGAAAGAAAAGCACACTTATAGGGAATCTGGAAAACAAACAAACAAAAAAAAACCAACATACTCCAATACTATTTAATACAAGAGAGCAAAGGTAAAAGCAAAAGAACTACAAAACAAGAAAAATGGCAAAAATAAATACACACCTTTCAATAATAACAATAATATCAATGGCCTGAATGCCCCAACCAAAATACACAGGTTTACAGGCTAGGTTAAAAAGCAGGATCCTTCAATTTGTTGCTTCTAAGAAACGCATCTTTCTACAAAGGATGGACACTATCTTAGGGTGAAAGTTTGGAAAATGGTGTTTCAAGCAAATGGGCCTAGAAAACAAGCAGGGTCACTATCCTAATATATAACAGGGTAGACTTCAGACCAACATTACTTAGGAAAGATAAGGATGGTCACTTTATATTGAGTAAAGGAACACTCCAACAGGAGGACATTACAATCCTAAACATCCATGCTCCTAACTCGGGGGCTCCCATTTCAAAAAAAAAAAAAAATGCTATTAGAACTAAGGTCTCAAATTACACCAAACACACTTGTAATGGGTGACTTCAACAACCCACTCTCACCGATTGACAGGTCATCCTGGCAAAAAATAAAAAGAGACACTTCTGGATTAAATGAGGTCATAGAACAAATGAACCTAACAGATATATCCAGGACATTTCATCCAAATGCTACAGAATATACATTCTTTTCAGCAGCACATGGAACATTCTCTAAAATAGACCATATATTAGGACACAAAGCAAATCTTAACAAATATAGGAAAACTGAAATAATGCACTCTATCTGATCACAATGGGATCAAACTACAAACCAATAGCAAGGAAAGCTATAGAGCATACAAAAAATCATGGAAACTAAAGAAAACACTACTAAATGATGAATGGGTCAATGAAAAAATCATGAAAGAAATAAAAAAATACACAGAATCAAATGATAATAAGAACACAACATATCAAAACCTTTGGGACAATATGAAGGCAGTCCTCAGAGCTGGAGCTGAGCTGAAAGCCTCCTCCATGTAGACCAGCTGACAGAAAGCTGGAAAAAGCTATGCTGCATGCAGTTCAATGGGAGAGAGAAAACACCAGTGATGATACTCAACAGTAAACACTGCAAGCTTTAAATTTGGCCAGCCAGGCCAAATGAGCCAATGGGTACAATAGTGGCATGTCTGTTATGGGAGAAATTAACTGCTCTCTAATTGAACTGAAGGCCTGCCTGCTCCATGGGATGGAATACATCCCTGATACTGAAAACCTATGGCAGGGTTAGTCATGAGCCCTAGGGGTGTAACATCTGCTGGTGTCTTGCTAAATGTATATACTATGTTCACCAAACTGCCCAGTAAGCACTTCTCTTAATGTCCACACCCATCTATTAATGCTACTCTCAATTTTGGTTAGAGAAGCTTCTCTTTTCAGATGGTGGGATGACTCAGAAGGCACCATGGTGCTGAGAAGAAGGGACAGAGGAGTGTTCAGCACTGAAACCTCTCAAACACACCTTCCAAGGCTCAGGGTCCATTGAGGAAGAGGGGGTGGAAAGAATGTAAGAGCCAAAGGGAGAGTAGGACTCCTTACAACATGCTCCTCAAGACACAAAATAGCCTGGGTATCCATGACCTCACAGTGCCTGACACTACCTACACAAGACTATAATAATAGGAGGAAAAGATCATAACATCAAACTGAAATGAGAGACTGAGAGGGGGAGAGGATATGATGGAGAGTGAAGTTTCAAAGGGGAAAGTGGGGGGAGGGAGGGAAGTACCAGGGGATATTGTCTACAATAAAGGAAGTTGTCAATAAAAAATACATTAAAAAAGCACAGATGGGCAAAATGGTTAAAAGATGAGATCCAACTATGTGGTATATTTGGAAGATACATTCTCAAGTTCATGAAAAATGTAGGTTGATAATAAAATATGGGACAAAAGAAATATCATATAAACTATGATAATGATAATGAGCTTTATTCTTTCTTTGTGATGAGATACTGGAAAAGTTAGAATGTGAGGATGGTTCCATGAAATGGTGAAACTACCAAACACCACTTAATTTTAAATTATAAAATAGTGAACTTTCTAGTATTTTAACTATATTTCAAAAAATAAAGTTTATGCACAAACATTGATGTTGTTACTACTATCTTTTGTGCAAACATGAATGGAAACTCTACTTATTGTTTGAGCTACAAAAGTACTCAGGAGTCCCTTTAATATAATTTCTTGTTGCCTAAAATAGCTTGCAAAAGTTCTCTTCTTTATGATCCAATAATTTGTAATTAAAAAAGGAATCATGGGACAGATATTAAAGACTGCTAAGTGAATTTGAGTCTTGATGTTGTGGTAAGCATTTCTGTATATAGCAGAAAGCAATGAAAATACTTTGAGAGTCTATTGTGCCAGAACAATCTTACGATAAGATTAATCTGCTTCCAGTGTCTGGCATGCATTAGAGCCCTACCCTTCTTGCCCTTAAATTGCCCTGGGAGTTGTTTGTCAAGTACATTACTTTCCACAACTGCTGTGTGGAATTTTTCATTCAGAATAATCTCTGGAGATCTGAATGTAAGTGACAGAATTGTCTACTTGTTTTGATAAAAGAAAATTCTCTTTCTTCAAATGCTTTTTTTTTTTTTTTTTTTTTTTTTTTGCCTAGTGGGAAATTCTGTCATAAAATCATAACATAAAAAAATTTAGAGTAGTAAGTAAAGCTTTAGTTCAATTTTCTCAGTTTTAGATGATGAATATGATGTGAAGGAGTTAAATCTTTTTTTAGGATCAAAATTAATTATTTAAATTTGGTTAAAGAACTTTTTAATTTCCTCTCTCTTTATTCATCATTTAGTCTTGGTAATTTATTGTAATTATTAGAAATGTGTATACTTTTGTATATTGAATATCTACTTTTTTTTCTTTAAAGATTGTAATCTTTGAAATCAGACACTATTTTTTTACTCATTCAGTGTTCCGTTCCTTACATTATCTAAATATTATTATTAATGTAACTGATGACCACAGAATGCTGAGCTAATGAGTGAATGAAAGAACAAGTCTTTCAAGTCACTGGATACAATTCAAGAATTTTAGCTTTTATTTCTAGACCAATACATTAGTCTTGAATGACTTAGGATAAGTATCACACAGCTCACAGAAATATGGAAAGCATCCGAGGATACAGTATGTCTTCCAGGCTTCTGGTTAGCATAGAAGGATTCTCAGAAGAAATAAATGTGCACGCTACTGGTCTAAACAGAGCTAATCATATTTCCTTGGTGTAGCAATGACGAGTCAGATAGATTCATGGTTGGTGGGTGGCAGAGGTTACCTTCTCAATCAGTGCTTCTAAAAGCAGTGCTCTGTGTAACATGTTTTTAGATGTGGCTACTTTTCATCTTTTTTTAACCTTCATTTCTAGATTTCTTTCTCTGTGAAGCCTGGTGGTAACAACTGTGTCTCTTTTCATCTTGTCTGGTCCCCTAGTCATTAACCTGGAAAGATCAGAACTCCTGATGAAGATGCATTGCTCATTATCTGAACTCTTCGCACAGTAGTGTTGAATGAGATGACAGCCTTTCAAATCAGCGATCTTCTCACACTAGTGAAAAGTACTAGGGGTATTTTGTGACAAACTGATCACCTTTTAAGAAAGAATTTAAAAAAACTCATAAAAATACTTCATTTCTCAGAAAACTAAAATCATTAGAAAAAATTTTACTGTGAGACCATATTATGTCTCTTATAAATTGATGACAACACATCAATGCCCTGTTTTGCTTTCTTTTGGGTGGGCTGGCAGCTAAATATTTTGAATTTGGTTATCCAGGAAAATAAAAAGTTTTTCATTTCAGTTAATTTTGTTTTAAATTTTCTGTAAGTGTTACAGGTGTGGGATATCTGGAAACCACTATAGCATCTCTTAGATCAGTATAGGATTATGAACTACATTTCTTATTTTAATCCTGTAAAGTTTTTATATTAATATAAAAGAATTACAGTATTAAAACCCCAAGGGTAAAGTTTTCAGTTCAACTGATTTTTTTAAAGTGAATTTCTTAAAGCAAATTCAATTGAGGTAGATAAAGAGCCTGCTATAAGAGAAGATTCCAGATTCATCTTTGGTATAGAATATAATTTTCTTTACCTTGTTTTCATGAATTGGCAATTCCTAACTGGCTGGAAATAATTGGTAACATTACACAAAAATATCTTTATGTGTAAGAGGGTTTGCCTAAGAAAACTTGGTTTTGATTTAATAAAAACATATTTATTGCCCTTCAAAAGTATTCTGAAGCTACTGTTCTATATAGAAAAGAAGGTCAGCATATTTCTCTAATATATTAATAATAAAAAAGGTTGATAAGAGTATTATTGCTTCTGACACACTCCTATAGGTATTGAGAGGAATATAAACAGTAACATTGAAACAATGAGAAAGGTAGCATTTGGGAGCTGATTGACGTGCAAGCCTGACCTCCATAGCTATAAACAGCAATGCCAGTCATCACTCCTGATTTGTGAACATATCTTGGAAGAGAATAACTCTTTGCAATAAACAAAATGCTAATTATAAGGCTTTAGTAAAACAACTTATATCTTAAAAAGAGGGCATCTTAGCACAATTTAGTTGATCCAGAAATTACCAGGGTGGGTTAAGAAATACCTCTCAGTGATAGAAACCTAGCCGAGCATGTGTGGTACTAGGTTTAGTTCTTAACACCACACATTTTACCTAGTGGTTATGGAATGGGATATGAAGAAAATGCGTAACACAGAGCTAAAACAATCATCAATATGGAGTAGGCCACTTGTCTTTGGTTTTAGAAAGATGAATATAAATTTTGCTATTACAAACCAGTAAGTTGGTTACAGATGAGGGGAAGATTCTGAATTGTCAGAATCTAAATTAAAGTCACTAAAACAGAATGTTGGTCCATTAGTGATAAGGAAGAAAAGGAAGTCTTGACTTTGTGGTTAGACACAGGGGGCTTTACTTCTGCCAGACATTTGATAAAGTCTCTGTAACAGTCTCATGAAGAGTATGGAGAATATCTGAGTGCATTTTATGCAAATTTTGATACCAATCAGAACAGGCCACAATGTTCATGTATCACCTGATTCTTTTCTCAGTTCTCTGTTACACGTGGGACCTGCATATTCCTTATGCTATGTGCCTAGATGGTTCATGTCTATTGTTTCTATATCCATAGTCTGCCTTTTTATGGGGAGCATTACAGTGTTAAACATGAGTTGAAGATATTTAACATCTCATAGAATCTCACTAGAAAAGGATCACATTTATTGTTTAATATTTTTTATTTATTAACAGAGAGAGAAAGGTAGAGAGAGAGAACACTAGGGCCTCCTGCCAATGCAAATAAACTACAGATGCATGTACCACTTTTTGCATCTGGCTTTATATGGGAACTGGGGAACTAAACCTGTGAAGTCAGGCATTGTAAGTAAGTACCTTTAGCCGCTAAGCCCAAGGATCACATTTTTAAAATATTTTATTTATTTATTTGAGACAGAGAGGGGGAGATGGGCACACCAGGGCCTCTAGTCACTGCAAATGAACTCCAGATGCATGCGCCACCTTGTGCATCTGGCTAACATGGGACCTGAAGAATTGAACCTGGATCCTTAGGCTTTGCAGGCCTTAAGCACTAAGCCATCTCTCCAGCCCCAAGAATCACATTTTAGAACATATGAGTTTTCAATACACCTTACCACAACTTTTCAGAGTCAGAGTCTCAGCTCTCTAATAAAAAGAAATATTTTCAATCAAGTTTATCATGATTTTTGTCACTCTACCTGCATTCCATTTTCATAAGCCATCAGCTCTGTGTTTTCCAGTGTCAGTGAATATTAATGTCCCACTAAGATAAATGTTTTGACATGGACATAGTTTGCTGAGAAAAAAAATGAACAAAGGATGATGGATTCAGGATATCTTTGTTCTAATGTTATATTATTATATGAGACAAGTGTTTGGTGCTGTGCTGAAAATGAATTCAATTCCTTATAATGCATTTTCCCCATCAGATTTGTCTTTGAATATAAACACTCAACTGTGTTGGGAGAGTTTACTGCATTAGGCTTTCAGGAGTTTCAGTGGTTTAATGATTGATCTCTTTATACTCAACCTCTTCCTCTTAATACACATGCATGTGTGTGTGTGCATGCACACACAAACACTAGACATGTTTTTGAGACTTTTAGTAGTGATTTTGCCCTCATTTAATCAATAGATACTTGGTATTCCCCCTAAAAATTGAACTTATATGACAAGATTAATGTCTGTCAATATTTTCAAGTAAATGCTATTTAACAACTGAAAAAACAAATAGAAGCTTTAATATAGAGGGGCAAAGACACTTGCCCAGTTAAATAAGCTGTTCATGGACACCTAGAATTAATAATACAAATGCGTCCTTGAGATTCTCCATTTTTCTCTCAAGATACAGTTCAGTTGTCTGCTCTTATCTTGTTGCAGTAATCATACACTTCCTGCATCCAAAAGCTGGGCAAAAGACATGAGGGCATGACAGAGCATGGTCTGAAGGCAAAGGAGACAGACATGGCCCTTAGCAAGTGCTGTGGTCCCAAGGCTGTGTCCTGCTCTTACACTTAGATTCTGATGCATACGCTTCATACTTGCCCAGAGCATCAACCTCATGTGGGAAATACAGTGAAAACTTTTGTTTAGACTTGAATTGTAACATTTATTGCTTTCATTTTATTTATTTGAAAAATCAAAACTTTAAAAAAAATTCAAGTATATAATTAAAATGTCAAATCACAGCAAAAAGTGTTTATTATGAAAATTTGAAATTTTGTTCCCTACAATTTTTCATTTCCAAACTATTAACATTTACATATATAAATAATATTTTGTCTGATACAACTTGATTTATACTATAGACACCATCATATTCTGGAGAAAGACTTTGAGTGAGTCTAAGCTAATAGCTTAACATTTATGTAAGTCCACTCATCATCTCTAAATGGGGCCATGTTTGACATCTTAAAACAATTAATACTCTTGTTTAGATTATCACTAATCAAACTCTGTCATACATTATTTTTCTATTTAATTCACTTTCTAGTATATGGGAATTAATTTGCCACCAGTCCCATGATGAGTTATCTCTATTATGAAAAAAAGTAAAGTGCTTAGGAACTATGAGATTTTCAAGTGCTTATATTTAATATTTGGGAATGATTTGTTAAAAAATATGACAAAGTTATAAACTCCCTAATAAACTAATTGGTTATAAAATATATTTATTAAGTAGCCAACCATAAACATTCATAATAATATGTTACATGTGTCTCATTTATCTGTTGCCCCTAACCTGAATACCAGAGATGCTGCTAAGCCTAATAAGCACTCTGAGGACCAGACAACAGGGAGGGTGGAATGAGAGGGTGGGAGGGAGGACAAGGGTGGGGGGATACAAATAGGGACCCAAAAGGAAATGGTACTATAAAACTCTTTATTCTGAACAACAAGCTAAAACATTGATCCTTCAGCAGGCCCGCAGAGGGAACACCTGAACCACAGGAAACTGGAGAAAACATCATGAAGACCAACCTTAATTTTCTCCTGCTTTTCTCTCTCTTCTCTCTCCCTCTCTCTTTTTCTCTCTATCACCTCTCTATACTCACTTTCTTTTTATATTATCTTTTTCTCCCCTCACCTTCCTAGGCACTGACTTATAACTCCCAGTACCAGAACGAGGTTAACTTTCACAATGAGCTGTAGATCCAAGACACCTACAAGGTTTCCCAAAAAAGACAGATTTCTGCCAGAGTTCTTGATGACCCACCAAAGGTTAATGGTAAGACCTTACTGTCAAAGACAGCATGCATGTGTGAGATAAAACTTGGAGAGACCTGGCCAGAATCTGGAAGAGGGTCAGTCCCCAGAGACAGTTAGCTAGTCTAGTGCCAGAGGGTGTACATGAGCAACTGGGGAAAAATGGCCAACATCAGTCCAAACAACTTCCAGTCTAAGATACCCAGCAAGAAACAACCTGACGTCATGCTCAAACAAGTGCAGTAGTGGCACACAGCCATGGTGGGCAACCAACGGCTCTTGATTTGACTAATTGATCCACTCAGTGGAATGAAACTCATTGCTGGAACTGGGAAATAAGTCAAAACCAGGTACAAAAAAATGAGCTTAGTCTCCAATCAAGATACCACCAAATGTGGGCTAGAAGAGGGACTACCCATATAAAATTCCCTCCAAGATATCTATGGCCATCCCATATATCTAGTACTAACTTCTCTCTCCATTGGAGAATTTGCTTATCTTTTTCAGATGGACAATAAACCTGAAGGGAGGATCAGCCAATCACACCTCACCAGGGCTCCAGCTGAAACCATAGAGCAATGCAGGGGAAGGGCAAGAGTTCAGTGTTCTTGGGGATAACGACACCAGAAAAAGGCTGAAGGAGATAAACACAGAGAACATCTAACTCCTACTAAGCCAGATATCCAGAGACACAGAGGCTCCCAAAACCTCATCACTGAAGTAGAGCTAAAATGACCCCAATGGGGCTCAGGGAAATTTGCAGAAGAGGGGGCAGAAAGAATGTTAGAGCCACAAGTTGGGGCATTATGCACAGAGATTTGGCCTATCCCCCATAACTCTTGACTACCCCCACAATGCATGAACCACATTCCCTATTGATGAGGGTCCCTTCGGAAGAGGGAGGACAGGGAGGAGGATAATGGAGTCATCACTATGAATGTAAAATTAGAATAATATAAATAAAAATAAATTAAAAAAATAATATGTTACATGTAATATGGGTGGCTTTTACTAAACAATGATGTGGATTTGGGTCTTCAGAAAACACATCCCATTCTCCCACTAGACCTATTTATCTCTTAACAAATGAACAATAAGTAGGGTTCACATCATGTTCATTCTGACTATAATTATGAATTTTTATAATATATGTTCCTTCTCTTTACAGTGTGTAATTACTTAATGTTTTCACTTATGTAGTTTTCTTGCCTAACCTGCACCATTACAGTTTCAATATGACATGTGCCCCTCAGGTTCACATGTGTTGGTTAATCTCTGGTTGCCAGCTTGACAGGGTTTGGAATAATTATCTCTTGTCCTGTCTGTGAGGAAATTTCTAGATTAGATTAGTTGAGGTGGGAGGACCCACCCTAACAGTGGGTGGTACTATCCCCATGGACTGGTTTCCTGGACTGTATGAAAAGGAGAAAACTAGGTGAACATTCAGCATGTATTGTTCTCTCTATTCTCTCCCTATGATCATGCAGCTCTGGCTTCCTGTTCCTGCTATACTTTCTTTGCCATGATGGACTCTGCAGTAAGCCAAAAATAAAAGTTTCCTTCTTTAAGATGCTTCTGAGAAAATATTTTGTCCCAGCAATGAGAAGTTGATTAGTACAATATACTTAAACATATGGTTCTCAGATAACTGATGCAGATTTGAGAGATTGTGGAACCTTTTGGACATGGGGCCTAGCTGGAAGATGGAGGCTGTGGTAGTAGGGACAGAAAATGGTAGCCTAGTTCTGGCATAAGTTTTCTACTTTCTCATCTGACAAAATATGAGGAGTCCTAGCCATAATCTCCATAATCTTCCACTCTCTTGAATATTCCACCATGAAACTGTGAGACAAAATAAATCTTTCCTTCTTTTTAGGTATTTTGTCATAGCAATGTGAAATTACTAATACATACACCATATCAGTAAAGATGCATGTGTATGAAAAATTGTTATGTCTTGTGATTCAGGAAATGCTTAGCACTGAAAGCATTAGATTTTCACTTAGATATGAATAATTAGTTCACAACTTTCTGCTGTTCATGGGGAGCTCTAAAGGTCCATATGGGGTTATGATCTCACTTTGATATCTACACATGCTGGAATTATTTCCTCTTCTCTAAATTATGTCCGTGAAGATTTTAGAGATAGAAATCCCAACATCATCCATTTTGTCCATAGTATCGTTTAGATGTCAGTACAAATATGGGTTTCCACCAGCTGAAATATCTTTCTCAAAGAGAAAATGATGAAATATAGTCAGAATTGCAGATATAAAAAGACCCCTGAGAATTAATAGAAGTTCTTTTTTCTTTAAGAGTATGCTTCTGGACTCCATAAATCAATGCATTTGTATTTTTATTCATGTTCTGGAACACAAACTTATTAAAGAAATGTTATTTTTAACTTTTATGTAGGATATGCAGGTATGAAAGCAATAGGATAATTTTATTCTATGTGTACAGGTTGTGATGCTTCTGCCATTAATCTCCAGTTCTTCTTTTTATCTTCTTCAAAGCAAGAGTCCTATAACAATATGTTTCAAAGGCCAACCTCAACTCTTTATGACTTCAAAAAATTAATTCTTTTTAAAAATTTAAATAACCATAAGTAGAGCTCAATTTTATAGCTGATGAATAAGCTGTATGATGGTGTTATCAAAAAGAGGAGAGGTGGGTATAGCCTGCTTCTCAGGCCTATTACTCAGAACCATACCAGTATGCATATGAGCAGGTAGAATTATGGAGAGTAGTCAGCCTCCAGGAGGTCAGTGTTGATATGAGTTAATGATTTTGTCCATTGAATTGGATATACAAATGATATAAGACATTATGGTTAAATGTTGAGACCATCAACTGTAACTGTTGAGCCTTCAAATGAAGTTAGGCCCATAGTTTTCCAGTAGTCCTAGGGCCACCTATTGTCAGTCCCTGAATTTAGGCATCTCTGCTTTCATGAGGAACTCCTATTAAAAATGTAGATATTCTTTTCACCATGGAATAAATTTGGTTCCCAAATAATATTTGTCAGTAATACTCTCTCTGCTTATCCCACATGGTTTGTATTTCATATGCATATAATTTCTAATTCAAACAGTATCAAGTTCATGGTCATAAAATTTATGTAAGTCCTATGGGGCAGATGGACTAGAAGGTAATCGACTTGCTCAGTTTCTAACTGGCTGAGAGGTGAGCACATCTTTGACGACTAGCTTGCACCTGCATCATCTGTAGACTGTCTTCCTTTCTAGAATCTAGCAAGTTGTCTGTCTCAGTTACTATTATTTCTCTAGGATACTTTTAGAATAGGAAAGGTCTTCCTTAGATGTGACTTTTATGCTTTAAGCAGAAGTTCAGCTGACCTCACCTTATATTTCACTCAAAGTATGAAAAAGAGAAAAAAAAAAAAAACTATGTTCATTAATGATTGAAAAACAAAACCTATAAGTTTTGCGTTGAGTCACCCCTATTCCCTGACATTGATTGTAATGGTTGCAGATCAAATTTATGATTTTGCTTTTGCAGTTGTCAGATGCAGTGATGTAACTGTGAACTAAAAATGATTTGCAAGTATATCAAAGACTCTAGATATAAAAACATATTTTCCTTCCTAAGACTGTATAAAGGAGCAAACCCAACGACTTGTACATATGAGGCAAGTGGTAGGTGTTCGTATTCCGAGACAGGGTCTCCTTAATTTTCCCAGACTTTGAACTCACAGTGCTTTTGCCTCAGCTTTCCTACTGGCTGGAATGGTAGACTTGTATTATCATGCTGAGTGTTACACAAAACATTCTTTATAAGTTGCTTTTTACCTTCAGTGTATTCAGACACACTGTTCTTTAGTCAGGAGAGTAATAGTGTATGCAATCAAGTATCATTTTTCCTGGGCATTCTTTGTCATTCAGTTCCAATACTCAGATACTATACTGTAGAATTTGGTGCTATTAAATATTAAATTTATTTTAAATACAGAAATTAAAGTTAGTCTTCCTTTAGTACCTATAGGGGACAGATTCCTGACCCCTTATCAGATACCATATTCCATGGATGCTCAAGTCCCTTATGTAAAATGGCATGGTATTTGAATATAACTTATATGTATGCTCTAGTGTTCTTCAAATAATCTCTAGATTATTAATGCTATGTACAAAAATGTAAATCATTGTTATATTTCATTGTTTTGATAAAATAAAAGGAAAATGACAGATACAAATTTTTCCAAATTTTTTCAATCTGTGGTTGGTTGAATTCCATGGATACTGAGGGCTAACTATAATTATGTGGGAAGAGAGCTATGGTTTCTTTTATTAATACTCTGTTAAGTTGTTTGGGGTGTTTCTCTACAGTAAAGTATGCACTTAGCATGTCTGAGACCTTTGATTCAACCCCATTAATAGTAAAAATGATAGTATTATTATTATAAACTTTGTTATATCTCCAAATTTATAAGACATCGTGCTACTGACTTAGATTACCAAATACCCTCCAAATTAATACTTTTTCCATTAGTTGCCACAATTAATATGAAACAAAACAAGTCTTTTGATTTTCCTCACCTGACAGGTCAGGATTCATGTAGTTAACTGTGATCACTAGAAATCAGAAATATTCTCTATAAATTGTCAACACTAAAAGAGATTAAATTTTCTTAAATATACTGCATTTGCTTATCAATCTTGTTTTGTACTTGTAGAAACAGAATATTACTCATTATTAAGTATTTATAAAAATGTTCATTAATTATAAAGAGAAATTTACCTTTATATGTGAGAGCCATCTCACTGTTACTGTAATAATCTTCTATAGTAAATTTCACCAAGTATGACACAGCTGACATGAATGTGATACTCTTGTCTAAAAGGGGAACATTATAAAAATTCTTTGGGGTTGACTCATGAAAATATCAGTGTCATAGGAGATGAAAGCAGGGAGGCTGTCTTGATTAAAACACATTAAATGAAATGAATATGCCCTTTGTCTTGAAAATTAAAATATATGAAGTTCATTATTGGGAATTTGGGAAAAATTAATAATGACTGTATAATTTAATATTAGGCTTTGATCTGTGGAGTGATTATGGTACAGGGGTTCTCAGAACAGCATGTGCTACTCTTAGGAAACAGATTCTGAGCTTCAAGTACTTAGTGATAAAGAGCTGTGTCTGGGACTTACTTTCAGATGCTTCAGCTTTTGCATGCACTCATGCACATGCACACACACAAATACAATTATTATTTATTGTGTATAAAGTATATTTGAGTATTATATTGTTCTTTCAGTGATAAATTGCTTTCATTTTAATTTATAATTCACAAACACTAATTATAATGAGACAGTAAAATGTGATGCTATGATTTGTACATGCAATGTGAAATTATTAAACAAAGTTTATTAACTTATCTTTACCTCAAATATTTATGGTTTATGGTGAAATCATTTAAAATTTATTCTCCTTGAAGTTTGTAAACACATAATATACTATTATTAATTAGAGTTACCATTTTGTGCAGTAGATATCAAAAACTTACTGTGATTTTTTAAAACTTTTCTGTAGCTTTGAGATTTTTCAAATACAAAGTTGAGGGTCAGTTTTTTTTGTTTTTTTTTTTTAATTTTTTATTTTTGGAGAGAGACACAGAGAGAGACAGATAGAGAGAGAGGGAGAGGGAGACAGATAGAGAATGGGCGTGCCAGCAGTCTCTCAGCTGCTGTTAACAAAATCCAGATGTTTGTGCCCCCTTGTGGGCAAGTGCAGCATTGCGCCCTTGCGTCATTTTTCATCTGGCTAAATGTGGGACCTGGAGATTGGAATCCGGTTCTTAGGCTTAGCAGGCAGGCGCCTTAACCACTAAGCCATCTCTCCAGCCCACTTTTTTTTTTTTGAGGGGAAGTTTTATACTGCAACAAGTAATTTAGTTGAATCACCAGCAGCAGTGTGTTACTCAACTTTTCAAGTCTTATCTACCAGGATTTGTGATAGCTCATAAATATGATTGAAGCTAAATGACATTTGCTGAATTTTCCACATAAACATGTTTATATCATTTTATTACTTATACTATCTGATATGCATGTGCAAGAAGTGATTAGCCATTTTAAGAGAAAAATATTTATTTGGAATTTTTGTTTTCAGAATTGTTTAACTGCTGGGTTGGTGCATGGGGGGTGTGAGGGGGGGAGCACAGTGGTGGTGGTGAGTTGCACAGGGTTTGTATGTGGATCTCTGTGGGGGCAGGAAAACCTAGGTTGGGGTGTGGAGTGGCAAATGCTAGCCTGCTGGTCTGGGTCCACAAAACCTGTGGTTAGTGCAGGAGGAACCTGCAGCTGAGAGTGCAGCTCAGATGGCTGCTTGGGGGAACTGGGGGACTGGCTGGCTACCCAAGAGCTTTGGAATCAGTGGATTCCCTACTTTGCTCCTCCACACCCTGCCACTGGAGGTCTACTAGAATCTGCAGACTGAAAAAAAAAACCCACTTAACTCTAAATGTCTTGGCTTTCCTACCCTGTAAGGACTGGTGGAATACCCAAGAGTGTGGGAATCAGTGGATTCCCTACTTTACTTCTCCACATCTTGCCACTGCAGGTCTACTAGAATTTGCAGACAGTAAAACCCCCACTTAACCCTAAATGCCTTGCCTTTCCTACCCCGTGTGGTTAGGTGGACACCATCTTGAATGGAAGTCTTTTTTTATGTTTTTGGTTTTTTTTTTAATTTTTACTGGCATCTCCATAGCAAAGGTTCTCTGGTTAGCAGTGACAATAGCACTCATATTTAATCCATAATCATCTCCTCTGTAATGTTTCTTGGACCCTGGAAGGAGTGAGTGATGGCTCGTCTATGCTAAGAATTGCTCCTCTCTTCTTTTAATTTTAAGAGTTTTGGGTCTCCCTGGTATTTGCCACCATCTGTGAAAAGCAGGTTCTCTATCCAAGGATGAGAGCAGCATGGATCAAAGGGGATAAACATGTACATTTAGGAAGCTTTTTGATGAATATAACCTCTCCATTTTGCCAAAGAACTGTGGAAATTTTCCTGTAAGGTCTATAACCTTCCAAGCCATAGGTTTTTGACTCAGTTCTCAATATCAGGCATGAATGCCCTCCCTTTAAGCAGGCCTCATATGCAATGAAAGAGCAGTTGATTACCCCCTATAACTATTTCACTGGTGTGTACATTTTTTTTTTTTTTTTTTTTTGGTAGCTTGAAGGATCGCCTGTCTGTATTTACTGTTAATGCTCTTTATCCCTCAGGAGCTGGCATAGCACTTTCCAGCACTATGAATGCTAGCTAGTGGAGAGACGACTTCCATCTCAATTCCAGTTTGATTTTTCACTATATTGCAACTGCTACCTGTGGTAAGACAATTGCTTAAACCATCCTGTTTAAGGTATATTGCCATTGCACCCTGAGCTCACTTACATACCCAGTAATGAAATGCTGGTTATATTTTACAAGGAAAGATTAGCACTAGGTGGAAAACACTGTCTTGTTTTACACCATCAGAGTGAAGGAGAAATAGAAGAAAAAATAGCTTCTTTTTAGTTTTAGTTTCAGTTAGAAAAAGAGGTCCAGAGAGAACTGATGCCACCCACCTTAGTATAAATGGGACTCATGTCTGATTTAGACTCATCTACAACAGCTTCAGTTGTGCCGGTGTTCCCTGCTGCCCACAGTCTAGCATATTACCTAGATTGTCAGCCTTCACTAGTCAGGTGGATTGTCCCTAGTGTTTGCCCCTTTCAATCTACAATCCAGTTGGATCTCCCCCTTTACATACATGATTCTGAAGAAAGAGTACATTTTCAATTGACTGCAAAGGTCATTCCCAGCCTTCCTTCCCTCTCCCTGCATTCCTCACTCTGCTCTGCGAGTGGTTTTTCCTCTCACCCAGCCTGGCTTGGGGTGGGGAAGAACAGAATATTATTTCCTTGTCTGGATGGTTTGTCTGCTTGGCTTTGCTTTATACTTTGGGGTAACTTCTCATTTAAATTACATGTATGATTTTTCTCTGGTCTCTGAACCCACCAGATGCATATTTCCCTTACACTCTAGATCTACCATGTGGGTGCTTTCTCTAACTCTGGGCCTGTTAAGTGTGTAATTTCTCTAAGCTCAGTGTAACTCTGAGTACAACTCTTTCCTATTCATTTCTCATCAGAATTTCTTGGTTTCTGCTTTGATGTTTTTCCTCTGCTATTCTTCCTTAAGCCACCACTATTTGCCCTCTTAACTTTCTTCCATGGGGAGTCCAGGTGGATGCTATGTGTGTTCATTCTAAATCTCTCTACACAAGTTCCTAAGATTTATCTCACATGTATATTTGGCTCCATTCCAGGCTTTCCTAAAAACCTCAATTTCTCTAAAATAACTTTCACAGACTATGTTATGTTTTCCACATGAGTGTGTGTTTCCTTTCCATGTGCTTATAATATTGTTCTAGCCTTCTTCCTAGATTCCAATATCCCTTAAATAAACCCCAACATTTGTGATTCCTCCCTAAATAAACTTAATAAATCACAATTTATCCTTCTTGAGTCCATTTTTATCAATTTTTATTAAAATAGGGCAGAACCCAAATTGGGATTCATAAACTTAGAGGACACCTCCCCACCCAAAATCTTGCATCAAGGTCACATACTTGTTTACATGGATTGATTAGATTTTCAAAGTTAGGCCTTTCATTTCAAAAATACACCCAGGAAATTTGTCTATAAAAATCCCAAAAGAAAATCAAAGCATTTTTTTAAAATTCTATTTGTGTTTTTATTTATTTATTTGAGAGAGACAGGGCAGCAGATAGAGATGATAGATAGATAGATTATAGATAGATAGATAGATAGATAGATAGATAGATAGATAGATAGATAGATAGATAGATAGATAGATAGATAGATAGATAGATAGATAGATAGATAGATATGATAGATAGATAGATGATAAATAGGGAATGGGTCAGGGCCTCCAGCCACTACAAACTTTCTAAGCAGAACTTGATCAGAACATGGAGTTTAGCTTTAATTTTAAAATGAAATACTGTGATATTTATAGATTCTCATACAATTTTTTTAAAAAGCATTATTAAAATTTGGGTGGTGGCACACATCTTTAATCCCAGCACTTGGGAGGCAGAGGTAGGAGGATCGCCATGAGTTTGAGGCCACCCTGAGACTGCATAGTGAATTCCAGGTCAGCTTGAGCTAGAGTAAGACCCTACCTTGAACAACAACAACAAAAAATTGGGTGTGAGAGCTTCTAGTCTTCTCTAATGTAGCAGTGATTATTTTTTAAAGTTCAAATTTCCCCAGATTCAGAAATGAATCTTCTTCCTTTAAAATCAAATCCTTTAGAATGATTCTGTTTCATCAAGCCATCTTCATGCTCTCAATTGCTTCTTTAACAATGAAGACAATCAGGGGCATGTCTTTTCTAACTATAGAATTAGGCTTCTAGGCTTCTTCATACTATATCACTAGTCAAGGTTTTGAGTGCCCCTGAATACACCTGGGGAACATGATCCCTGAGATCAGAAACTCAGCTTAGACAATGAAGTCCTTTACATCCCCAGTCACTGAAATTAATAGTTGCAGATGGCATTTGTAAGATGGACTCCCTGTCCAGAGTAGATAGGGCTGCTGATGCCTGATCCAAACTGGACTCAGAATTTATGCAAGTACAGAGTATTTCAATATCATTTTGCTTTTAGTATAAACTTATTCTTCTTTTTGTCTAGTTTTCTAGCAAAGGATATAGTTGCATGTAACATGTATTCTTTAATAATAAAAATTTTAGTATATTAACAATTTCAGAGAAATTAAACTTAAAAGAAAAATAAAGTTCTATTTGAGGAACTTTTTCAGGGGCAGGAGTTACCTACTGCTACAAATAAGATTCAGAGAGGAACATGTAGAGTTTTAAAATAATGGTAAATAGAAAGCTGAAAAGTGTGGAATAGAGACTGGAGCTATGACTCAGTAGTAGAGTGCTCGTCAGCACAGAAAAAGCCCTTGGTTCAACTGCCAGCACTAAAGCAAGGAAGGATAGAAGGAAAACAAGGAGGAAGGGAGGAAGAGAAGAAACATGAATTTATCTAATTTTTTCTTCTCTTTGGAAAACAAATCACCCTTGAACTTAGCAGCATGTTATACTTGGGACTATGGAAGGAGAGTGGTGACTGCTGGACTGGTGCTTTGGATTACATGACTGAGAAAATGGACTGGACAGCCCAAGGTGAGTTAGTGGCCAGTGCATTCTGGACTTTGGGTTTTTATTCTGATATTATTAGCAACCCTTGATAAATCATAAATTGAAGAAAGAAAATGATATACTTGTCTTGAAAACCATCAGATGAAACTCCTCTGGGGGAGCTTGAATTAGATTCTCTAACTTAAGGACTTCAGATAGAATACACTTATTTCTGCCCTTTAGACTCCACAACATTAAATTTTTAACTAACTTCATGTAAATGAAAGCATTAATTATGCATGCTTACAAAGTATTCTCTCCATCAATTTTATTTGAGCTATCTCTAGATAAGAATAACCTAGGGGTAAGTTTTAAACACCATTACCATTACTGACTTGGACACTCTTTCATTCATATATATATATATATATATATATATACATATATATGTAATTATTGAAAATTAAATAGAATGGAATTCCATTTTTATCTAATAGATATAGAATTACTCTCAATTACTTAAAGGACAACAATCTGGCTCTTACCCCATGCAAGTTGTGGGTCATTATGAGTAACCTTGTGCTAAGGTATTTCTAGAACCAAATGGCATTGCTCATATGGAGCAGGTTCAAGTTGATTCAAATAAACTCCATATGTAGTATTGTTTAGACATCACAGAGAAATCCATCTCTGTATTTTCTCCTTATCTATCAGTTTTTATAGCTTATGCTCAGATTTAGTTCCCTAATTTAAGTGGCAATCATTGAGGTCAAAGAGCTGGAGTCATGTTAAGTTTAGTGGAATGTGTAACTCTCATGGAAGAAAATGTTATAAATTTCTTCAAATAGCTTTAAATAAATTCAAAATGTATTCCTTCTCTATTAGTTGAACAGACCATTAAATATCCTTGTGTGTGGTATGTATGTATGCATGTGTGTGTGTGTGTGTTCACATTTGTATGTGTCTGTGTGTATGGATGTCAGTAATAGACGTTGGGTGTTCCTTGTCAGCTGCACACCACCTCATTCGTTCAGACAAGGTCTCTTGCTGAACCTGGAGCTCACCTGTTCTGATAGTTTAACTACCCAATGAGTCCCAGGGACTCTCTGTCTCTACCTCTTCTGCACTGGGATTATAGGTCTGCATTATGGGTCCTGGGGTTTTGGGGGGTCCAAACTCACACCTGTATGTTTGTGAAGCAAGCATTTTTCCACTGAGTCACCTCTCAGTTCTTAAACATCAACTATTCTTAAAGGAAAGAACATCCTGATGCAGATTTATTTCAACATACTTACACAGAATGATCACAGTCATCTCTTAATAAGCTTGAGGTTCTGGGATGGAAAGCATCAGCTGTTCAATTGAGAATCATTTCACTCCTTTTACTTTATTGGTCTCGCTAGCCAATGCCAGGAGGACTTTAAAATATGTTGCTAACTTTCAGACTACAGTATTAAGTTAAATTTGTTAAAATAATTCCCTTTTAGACTGAATAACACTTAATAACTTTGGGGGTTAAAATATTTAGAATTCAGCTTCATCTATTTAGCTGCCAGTCCTGCTTTAGACATAAACAAAGGGGGTGCTTTTTCCACATAGTTGACAAAGAGCCCTGGTGAGTATACTAAAGAACTCTAGAGTGCTGCTGCACCAGATAAAAGAGTGACAGTGAACTTGTTTATTTCTTCTGGTATTTCTACCAAGTCGATATGAGTGACAGCTGCAGTTACATTTGATGCCCTGTACCACGATTACTCAATTTTCAGTGTCAGCACCAATATCAACAATAGTAAAACATGAAACTTGTCATTGCTGCTCATGGTTGATATAGACTTCAGCAGAGGAGAGAAACATAGGTACACACATACACAGGTGTGCACAAGCACATGGGTGTACACACACAAACTCTTACAACAACATTAAACTGCCTGCTCCCAGGATGGCTTCTTTTTCTTTCAATTCTTACTGAGAGCCATCTGAGAATTGCAGGTCAGGTGACAGCTTCAAACTGAGCATCTTTACTATGATGCAAGACAATGCTCTTGGCTGCAGCTTGCCATATTGCCAGCTTTCATGATTATGATCTATAAGTACTTTCCAAATGTACTTAGAGCACTCAGGTGGGTTAGGAACATCATACTTTACTTTTCTTAGTACCATGAAGGCGTTTTGAAAATTCTTTCCAAAAATATTTTTATGTAATTATTTGTAAGCAGAGAGAAAAAGTGAGAGGGTAAGGGAGAAGAGAGAAGAGAGCAGAGAAGAGGAGAAGACAGGAAAGAAAAGGAAAGCAATATGGGAGTATCAGGGACTTTTGCATGTTCCATGTTGTGCATCTGGCTTCATATAGGTACTGGGAATTTGAACTCTGGCTGGCAAGCTTTACAAGCAAGTGCCTTTAACCACTGAGCCACCTAACCAGCCTAATTTTTTTTCTTAATTTTTCTCTCTAAAAGTCGTAAGATGTGTCCATTATAAAATCTAACTTGCACATATTTCTTTCATAAGGAGAGTATATCATGTGCATTCAAGTTTTAGATCCACTCATACTAACATCCTAGGGTTTTCTTTTTTTTTCTAATTTATACATACATGGGATTTTAGCACTCTGACATTGTAGCAGCTATCATTTCCTTGCTTCATTTCTAATTTAATGATTTGGGGTGACAATAAAGATTATACACTTTCATATACTAGAAACTTCCTCTGGAATCATGGCTCAGAGATCATTTTCCTACCTACTTACCAGGTTGAAGAGTTCCACTTGTACATGACTTACCTAGGTCTTTTTCACAGAACACTATAGTTTTTCTTAGATAAAAGTTCTATACCCATAAGGCCCAATAGTTATTTGGGTCTCTCAGCCCAGAATATAGAGGCTTTTACCTTATAAAATGTTGAGACATCATTTCAGCAGTGTCTGTTCAAGCAGATGCTCAACCATAGCTACAACTCTGAAATCTTTTTTTATCAAAAAAAAAGTCTGCAGACAAATATGTCTGAGACTGAACAAATGTCTAAAATAACCCAATTATTTGTATGTTTACACATTTTGCTAATATAGTGCATAACCATATAATTTATTGTCCAAACTAAGACATTTATGGGAATTAAACAAGAAATTATTAGTATTCCACTGAGATGATAAGCATAAAGCAGAACTGTCTTGCATGAACCAAGGCATATGGTCAGCCTCATCTATGGCCTAAAACTCTGCTCCCATAAAAATTTTTACCTATTTTATTTATATATTCATATATTATATATTTATTTATATATAGGAACTTTTTATAGCTTTGTGAATCCCATATTTCCTAGTATTTAAGAAATATATTGTTTCAGTAGATTTGAAGTCAAGAATTAAAGGCTATACTGCTTACATTAATAGCTCTAAAAGAATTCTCTCATCTAACTGCTATTAGATCTCCACACAGCCTCCAGCCTCTGCCTTGGGTTGTCATAGGTAGTATGTTAGGTTTATTATTAGTTTGGTATTTTGCCATTACTCTGCTACATTTTGTATTTCCCCTTGTAATAATTATTTGGATTTTCAAAATATCTTAACACCCATTTCACCTAAACTAGCCCTTTCTATGAAAACTGGAAAAGACAAGAAATGCAGGGGGTGGGGGCAGTGAAGGCTAGAAGAGAGAGAAAGGAAGAATGGGGATAAGAGAGGGGAAGAAAGGAAGAGATATGACAATATAAGGAAAGTATACCTGTGTTTCACACAATTATCCAATGCTAATAAGGAGAATGCTGACTACTGGCTAAAATACCAGTTTCATCAACAGAATAGCATAAAATTAAAACAAATCAGTAATCTGCTTCTTATTTTTATAAAGTGTGTTCTTTGGACAGCCCTGGTAGAGCTGCCTAATTTCTTAAAAGAAGACACCATTAATCATTGAAGTATGTTTTTATGCTGACATGATTTTAAAATTGAAAGTTCCCCCAAAACAATGAATAGCAACAAGAAAAAGTCAAAATCAAGTTCTACAGAACAAAAGGGAAAATTATAGAAATCGATGGATGAAGAATTTAGGGAGTCATGGAGTCTTGCACCACAGCTCCAGATTGCTACTGAGCTCAGGCAATAAGATGCATGCTCAGAGTCCCTGCAGGCAGGTTCTGAGAGGCCACTAATTGAACCTATGAAGGTGAAGCCTGAGTTGCAGTGTACTGGAGATGCCAGAACCTCGGACATGGAACAGAACTGGCTCCCAAAAACACGTGTACTGTAGATACAAGAGCTATAGGTATGGGGTAACACAAGCTCTTTGAGCCCCGATAATTTTATTATAAACTCCAGATGTCAGACATGGAGCTGTAGTACTTGGTATTTGCCCTGCTGGTTCAGCATTCTTTGGCCTAATCTTTACTTGTTGTGCCCTAGACCATCCTTTTGGAGTGGGAATGTTTATTCTGTGCCATTGTATATTGGAAGTATGTAAGTTTATTAATTTTATAGGACATCTCAGTAAATCAATTGCAATGAGACTTAGAAGAGATTTTGGACTTTTAAACAGTATTGTGATGATTAAAGACTATGGGGACTTTTGAAGGATGGTCATTATGGGGACTTTTAAACAAAGTGATGTGTTTGAGTTAATATTTATTTTGATTCCAAAGACTATGGGGACTTTTGCTAATTGAAGTGGTAAGACTACTCTCCTCCTAACTATGGGTGGTTGACATGAATAAGCAGTGACAAAGCCAATGGTTTTGCATTGGGAGGCAGAGGAGGTGGATCATGATGAGGTCACCCTGAGACCTATGGAGACGTACCTTGAAAAACCAAATGTAAAAAAGAAGCAGGTTTTTTTTTTTGTTTTTTCAACTCTGGCCCAGGTGATGTGTAGTTCAGGGTGGCCTTGTGATCCTCAACAAAGGGTGCCCAGATTTCATTGTTCTTTATTTCCTGACAGTAGATTGAATTGGATGCTGCCATTCTTTCTTGATACAAAGGACTGTGTCTCATTGAACTGTAAATTAAAATAATCCATCTTTTGTTTTGTCACATAATGCAACCAAAAACCTAAATCAAGTTTATATGAAATGAATATACATCACCAATAAACATGTGAAAAAACTCTAGCATCCTTAGTCATTGACAGAATAGGTAATGCCAAGAAAACAAATAATAACAAATAGTGGTGAAAATATGGGGAAAGATGCAGTCTCATATGCTGCTGATATGAAAGTATAGTTTCTAGATTAGGGCTTCAAAAAGTTGAAAAATGGCCATATGACCCAGACTACACACACACACACACACACACACACACACTCCCCCTAACTATTGGGTGGTAGCAGTTTAGATACTCATCATAGATCCCATATGTATATGAATGATGTATGAATATTTGTGTATGAATGTTAATGGAGTTTTAATCAGCCATAAAGAAGAATGAAATTATATCGTTTGCAGAAAAATGAATGAAAATATGGATCATAATTGACTTGGAAAATATTGTATGTTTTATCTAATCCCAGCAAATATGAGGGGTGCAAAAGGTTATAAAGGGATAGGGGCACAAGAGAGCATGGTTGGGGTGGCAAAAAGACAAAAATGACAGTTTATCATATGTGATTTTTTTTAAATTTTGTTTTTGAGGCCACCCTGAGACTAGTCTCAGAATTCTCAGTGAACCTCCCAAGTACTGGGATTAAAGGCGTGTGCCACCATGCCCAGCTTCATATGTCAAATCTTTATTCAGTTCTTTCTCACATACATTATATATGTACATGAAAACAGAAAGGGGAATTTTTGAGAGTACTGGATAAAAAAATGTTGTGGAAAAATGATAATTATTTACACTATAAAATATAATAGTGTTAAAAAAATAGAAAATAAAGGGAACTTTCTTAAAAGCCAGAACCACAAATTTTGATCCTTCTGGAAAATGGAAAAAAAGATGGCAATTACAAACAATTATACAATTGTACAGATAAATTGGATATTTCCTAGAAAATATTACCTCTAAGCATTAGTTTGCTGCCAATTACAAAACAACTCATTCTATAATCACCACTCCTTACAGCCATTTCTCAGAGGATCTGGAAATTATATTTCTCTGAAATCTAAGAAATTTGGTCTGTTAGATGTCCTTTTTCAGGACTGGGCTGATGCAGTGTTCTGTATTTGGGGGCGGGGATGGTTGCCCCTGGTGCTTGATCTTCTGTGTACTTGATCTGTATTATCTGTGAGGGAGCAGTTGTGAGAAAGGCACTAAGATCTTGCATCCTACTTTCCTATTACAGTAGTCATTTTTCCCAAGCCATCCACTATTGAAGGGCAGTTCTTTGAGTCTTTCTGGGGGATCAGTGTAAACAACACTATTTTGTCAAGATGTAAGTCTACTCAGACTTAAAGAAGATGACTTACTTCTTACTCAGAGTCCATTCCCTGCACATGAATGAACCTAGACCAATACATAGTTAATAAAATAAAACACTAAACCTGCCAATTTTTAAAAGAAATACAAACTACACACCACAGAGATGTTCAATGATAGGAAACAGGAATAAATATAAAATCAAATTTTAGAATTAATGCCACATGTTTAGCCTATTAAAAGGAATAAAAATAAAAATCCCTTTAAATAAAAATACATATTGGGTAAAAAAAACACTCTGTACTAGTATCTACAAAATACATCAACTCAAAATTAAAGAGAAAATGTAGTGCAACAGTATCAAAATGATTCAAAATGAAATCTTATTTAGTAAGCTTAATTTCAAGGGAATAATTCATAAAGACAAATATTCATGATTTAATAAAGGACATAGACTTGTTGGATAATAGAAATTTAGGTTTTTGAATGAAAATTATAAGTTATATATTTATTATAATTTTTTATTTTTGGAAAACATTTAAGTTAATTTGTATTTTCCTAAGGTGGTAACTATTAACACAATTATGTGAAATTTGTCTTGAACTGAATTAATATCAAGAGTTCTGTTGGCTTACTTTTGAATGTTGAACCAACTTTGCATTCAAAGTAAGACATACCTTAGTCATACATTTTATGTACATAATTTGATGTGATATTTGCATTGTTGGGGATCAAATACAGGATGTTGTGCATGCCAGGCAAGCACTCAACCACTACAACTCCAGCCTCTAATGGAAATCTTTACTCAGTTATTTGTATTGAAAGATTTTATTGATATATTTGTCTATAGCATTTCATTAAGTTGGTATACATGTTTCCTTTTTCAAATTCCTCTAATAATTAATATATGTTTCCCCCTATATATTTTATTTAATTCAGCATTGATAAACAAGTCTACTGGAAATTATATTTTGGGGAAAATTTATTGATTAAAATTTTATCATACAGATTTTGATGGTTAATCTTGGCTATTCATTTGAAAGGATTTAGAAACACCATGAATAAAGAAAACCTTTGACAGGACTGTGAAGAATTTTCTAGGTTAGGTTAACTGAGGAGGGAAGATTCTCACAAATATGACTGGTTCCATCCTGTGGGGTTAGCATCTGGGACTGCATAAAAAGGAGAGAGCAGTGACTGAGTGTGGGCCTTCATTGTGCTCTGCTTCATGACTGTGGACTGAATGCAACCAGCTATTTCATGCTTTGGCTTTTGTGCCTTCCTCACCTTTATGGACTGTACCCTCTCAAACTGTAAGCAGAAATAAATCCTTCCTCCTTAAGTTTTACTCTTGTTGGGTATTTTGTTGCACCAATGATAAATGTAAGTAGTACCTTTTAAAATTTATATATTTTCTTTTTTCAGTTTTATAATATTATTTTTCAAGGGCTTTGTTCATTTTTACTGTTCTAAATTTTCTGAATTTAGAATTTTCTGTGAAATATTTACTTATTGTCTTTCGAAACCTATAGTAACATTGAGATTTAATGCTTGATATATGCTGTGTTTTATTCCTTTTTATTGTCTGTATATATTTATTAATCCTTTTAAATAACTGATTTATTTTATTGTTTGCTAATTTTTTGTATTCTGCTCTTTATGTCATAAGGTCTGTTGTACATGATTTTGTCCACTGAAAAACTTGAAACCATCCCCCAAATTTTGATATATTACATTTCATTATCATTTATTTCCTGGATGACACATTTAAGTTGGTATTTAACTAGAAATTGATTTTTAAATATTAGAATTGCTTTCCTTTTCTGAGGTAACAAAGAATATATTTTGTAATAATTCAGTAACTAAGAAATTGAGATTTATCTCCTAATGCATCTATGTAAATTTGAAAAAATATGCATTTAAAAATGTTCCCTTGCTAGTTGTAGATTTCTGCAATAAAAATGATGATGTAGGAGCTGAGAGATGACTTAGTGATTGAGACTCTTGCCTTTGAAGCCTAAGGACCCAGGTTCAATTTCCCAGTACCCATGTAAATCAGATTCACAGGGTGGCACATGCATCTGGAGTTGCTTTGCAGTTTCTAGAGGCCCTAAACAAACAAACAAACAATTAAACAAACATGCAAACAAACAAAAATGATGATGTCCTGGTAATTATCAGATCCTTTGTGTGTAGGGGAGCTCAAATGGCATAGCATGTATATGGAGGTCTGTGGACAACCTTGTTGATATTGGTTCTCTTCTCCATTCTGCAGACAGTCTCTTTAGCTACTGTTCTGCTACTGAGAAGGCAAGGCTAGTTGGTCCGTGAGGTGGTTTGAATAAGATACACCCTGTAAACTCATCTATTCTGAATATTTAGTTCCCAGCTGTTGGCAATTTATGAGGTGGACCCTTTCTGGAGGAAGTGTATTGCTGGGGGTGATCCGTGAGGTTTATTAGCTCCTTGCTTACTAGTGTTAGATTGGATCACTTTATTGATGATGTTTCCACCTGCCATGACAGAAGTGAGGTCTCGCTTCTACTTATGCCATGCTGTTCCTTGCCATCATGAAGCTTTCCTTGAGATTATAAGCCAAGATAAAAAATTTTCCCCTATCAGCTGCTTTTGCTGTGTGCTTTATCCCAGCAATGAGAAGGTAACTACCACAGCCTATGTGCTTCAGTATTCTCCTGGCTCTGTCTCTCACAGTCGTAGCTGCATTGGGATTACAGATGAGTATGACACTTTGTGTCTGACTTTATGTAGGAACTGGAGATCAGACTTAGGTCATCAGGCTTGTAAAGCAAATAACTTTAGCCTCCTAAGCCTCCCACATCTTCTAGTTACATATGAATTGCTCTTAATTGTTCAACATATTACAGAAATTACCAAACTCACTATAATTTCTATTTATCCTGTATGTCTTGAGAATCTTTTACTAAATGCATATAAAACTACTATTGTTCTATCTTTCTTCTGAATTAGTCGTTCATAATTATCAAATGTCTTACTTTATCTGATGGAGTGTTCCTCGCCTTAAAGTCAGCATTGTTTGATGTGCTAGCATGCTTTCTCTTACCCTATGCATGATTCATTGTTTTGCATTCATTTACTTTCAGTATGTGTCTTCATTATTTACTGTCCATCTTTTATAGACAACCCTTTTTTGCTTTTGGTTTTTTAAGGTAGGGTTTCACTCTAGTCCAGGCTGACCTGCAATTCACTATGCAGTCTCAGGGTGGCCTCAAACTCACAGTGATCCTCCTACCTCTGCCTCCCAAGTGCTGGGATTAAAGGCGTGCACCACCACTGCCAGGCGATAACCCATTTTTAAAGGTATATATTGTCCACTAGACTGGATCTACAATTACACATGAGAGAAGGTGAAAATCAATGGAGAAGACGATCAGAGCCTTGTTGCAGCTACTCCTTACAATTTTGACTAGGACAAAATCCATATTTATGTTTTCTCTCTGTCATATTTTAATGTAAGATTTTGAAAACTATATAAACAATATAATTAGACATTTTTATTAGAAAATATAGATTTTAATGACATGGTTTCTTTTTAAATTGAGCTACTGTTAATGAACAATAGTTCAATTTTCTAAAGTAGAAATAATCATATCAAAAAGCAAATACTTCATTGTTTTCTACTTGCTTTCCCTGTGCTTTGCTCAACAACCCATCTTTATTTCTTGTGAAAACCACAGGCCACAAAGCTTTAAGACAAGACACTAATGATTTCATATTGTTCTTGTGTACAAATCCAGGCATTAATTTAGATTATGATTATTTCACATTAAAAAGCTTCTGGTGAGCAACCTCAGGACTTTCTATATTTTTCACTTTATATGCAGAGCTCTCTACAATAAAAAGATAAGATCAGTTCTCTACTAATCTATGCTGAGCAGATGTTTGTGGGATCATGGGCATTCCTGAAAACCAACATGAGATTGTGTTTTCATGGGGCTCAGAATGAAACCCATAGCCTCACACATACTAGGCTAATGCAGTGTCATTTAGATCACCCCAGGAAGAGACCTCTTTATTCCTTCTTTACAAATAATGATTTGCTCTACCAATGAATTCATGAAAATTACAACTCAAGAATTACACTGAAATGTAATGGAAAGCAGATAATATGCAGCACCTAACAACCATCAAACTCTGTGTCAGAAAAATAACTAGAGTCTTGATGGCTTGGTTGTTTCCAAACAATGACAGAATATTTGAGTCTTACAAAGGATCCAGGCATGGTGGGATCAAGATTTTCAAGCAAATAAAAGACCCTCACAGCACCCCTAGGAAAAGCTCTGCAGGAAGAACTTCCCTGAGTTCCTGCACAGTGATGCTCCATCGTGAACCACTAGTCGTGGGAGAAGGTGTCTAGAATTCCCACCTTGAGATCCTTCCACCACCTCCACATCTCTAGACATTTTTGCCCTCAGTTTCTGCCTGCTGGTACAATCAAATGGCAAGACAGATGCCAGAATCTGGAAAGAAATCTGTGGAGAAAATAAGGTTCTCTCTCCTCTTTACAGCTACAGAATGAGAAGTTTCTTTGTACAGGCAGCACCCATGATGACCTTTGTGCTGTCATGATGGAGCACCCGCGAGGGAGGCAGCTGGAGGATAGCAATGCCTACAGAGAAACAACCTGCTGGGCAGGAAGATGGCTAGGAAGCTTGGGTTCATTTCAATGCTGTTTTTAAGTTTTATTGTAATCAGTACTTTCTTTGCTTTTCCTTCATGTGATTTGAATCAAGGAAGTAAGAGTTTCTCATAGATATTCAGAAACTCTAATGCAAAAACAAATTTGCCCTAAGTGAAGTATCTTAGGAGCTCTCTCTGTCTCTTTAAAGGGATTTTCCTCCTTCCCTTCCTCCCCTCCCCTCTCAGTCTCTAAAAGGACTCACCATGTCTGCCAGGCTGCCCTTCAGATCAGAATACTTATGCCTCAGCCCTCCAGTGCTACAGTTACAGTTCTACATCACCATGTCTGGTATCATATTTTCTTTTTTAAAATTTTTACATGTTATTTATTTATTTATTTGAGAGAGAAAGAGAGAGAGAATGGGAACACCAGGGCCTCCAGCCACTGCAAATGAACTCCAGACACATGTGCCACCTTGTACATCTGCCTTCCATGGGTCCTGGGGAATTGAACCTGGGTTCTTTGGCTTTGCAGGCAAGTGCCTTAAGTGTTAAGCCATGTCTCCAGCACTATTGTCTGTGTAGATAAATTTATTTTAATATGCCTATGGACATGTTTTCATTAATCACTGGAAGTCAAGAACATAATCCAAACTTGAATACATTTCTTTCTATGGCTGTAAGCTGGGAACATAGTTATACATAGTAGCAGGCATTGTGTTGCCAATGCTCATCTATTATCATTTCTATTTATTTTAGTAATACTGACAGCCTAGACTAGTGGACTTGACCTTGTCATATCTTGATATATTATGAAAAAAATCTCAAATCCTCTACTCTCAAGGGACATTTACTTAAAGCCAGTGGAAAGGGGTTTGTAATAATGATTCTGCTTAATTGACATATCTTTTGTGTCTGATTTAAAGTTTCCTATATTTGAAAGAACATTGCTGCAAACTCAGTATTACAATAAATAAGTAGAGAGACTCAATAGTGCAATAGATAACTATAGGATTGGAACCAATGAATATTTACTATGGTAACAGTATTCTCTCATATGACTTACTGTTTTATAAATATTTATTTTCCTGAAATTATTTTATGTTCCTTTTGGTAGTTACTGATGTTCTATGCATGTTTAAGCACATCTCTCTTCTCTTCTCACCTTCATGTAAAGCAAATCAACCACCTTACTTTACTCATCTGAAAAGATGCTTGCTTCCCAGTAAGGCATTACGAAATCCCTTGGAAGAATATTCAACTCAACTGTCTGAATGCTAAACCTAGAATCAGATATAGATAATAATTAAGTGTATATAAATTTGTACCACTGCCCAGGCACACAGAAGTATATTACAAACCAATGGCCTGCATGACAACACTAGTCAAACCACAGTGTGGCTCCAAACTGAGCAGTGCCATTGGGTCTTCAGTAGAAAGGAAGCATAGGGACACCAGACAAGATGTCTGTGTCCTTGTTTGCAGGCACAGAGAATTGGGAGCAATGTCAATTTTCCTGCATGTAAAATATAAGTCTTCTGAAAGAAGATGTGGGTGAAGTCTGAGCACAAGATCTAATCCAAAAGGACAAACGGGGAGAAGCATAGAAAGTGATAACAAGAAAGGGTTTACTAAAACTTTTACAGAAATGTTATGTCTGCCTAGAGACATCTTAAGCATGTGCTCCTTTCCCAGCAATATTGACAAATGATGGCAAAGTTTCACTCTGTCAATGGAATGGGGATTATATTAGCTGTCAGCTGTAGACCAGATAGGGACATTGAGAGGATTAATGAGGATCTGGGTGCTGCATTGATTGTTCCTACAGAAGTGCACAGCTAAGTAGGATGGGATGAAAGAGTCTCAGATGCAATATTTCTTAGCCCATGGCTGACAATAATAGAAGACAGGACATCTATTTGTATTAAGGAACTTGGTGGATTAGCATGTCCAGGACCACCTCTATAATTCACTTCCACTTTCTGTTGGGTGTGTGTGTGTGTGTGTGTGTGTGACTTTAACAGAACTGTCAGCCTGAATTTAAAAGGACATCAGCAGAACTGAACCTCTATAATATACTTCCACTTTTCCACTTTCTGGAGTATCTATGATGGGATTAGCAGCAGCTTTTTAAGAAACAGAGACAAAAGTGCCCTCACAAAGTGGAAGGATAAGATCTCCCTTGGGTAGTTGAGGACACTAATATTTATTTTCTAAATTCCCCTCCAAAACTGCTACCTTTTAATCCTAGTGCTGTGGGGATTAGGATTTTTTTTTTTTTTTTTTTAGTTTTTTTTTTCAGGTAGGGTCTCACTATAGCCCAGGCTGACCTGGAACTCACTATGTAGTCTCAGGGTGGACTTGAACTCATGACAACCCTCCTACCTCTGCCTTCCCAGTGCTAGGATTAAAGGTGTGCACCACCACATCCCACAAGGCATTAGGATTTTAAACATATTAATTCTGCAGCAACAAAAACATCCAGACCATAACAAGAAAGAAATATACTAAATGGTTTGGCAACTGTGAAGTGCTGCCACTCTCAGGGGTTATACAGTATCCAACCTGAAAATAGTACACACTTGGAGTGGAGGCTGTTGCTGCTGTTCACTGGATTCTAGGTTCTTAACCAGTATTTCCAAATGGCCACATGGGTAGAATGGCAGATCCTACTAAGGGTTGGTTTAGGCCCTTGAAGATCCTTGTCAGTATAGACTTTCTGTGTCATGTTGGTAACATATCTTTACCATGTCTGTTGATGACTAATGGACAAAGGTGTCTAGTTCCTCTTGACACATCAGCTCTGCCCCATAAGCACCTGTCACAGAATCCAGTGGCAGCACTTCACAGTTGCCAAACCATTTAGTATATTTCCTTCTTGTTATTTGTCTGGATGTTTTTGTTGCTGCAGAAAGGCTAAAGTGGACCTAAAACTACCCAAGTTCACATCTCCAGATCCCACATAAACAGCTATGTGTGTCCTGTGTGCCTATAGCCCTAGTACCACAAAGGGGAGCAGAGACCAGAGAATCATCCAGGCTCATGAAAAACAACAAGCTCTGGTATCAGTTCATCAATTAGAATAAGTAATTATGTGGAAGTATTTATATTATTATTATTTATTATTATTTTCAAAACTGTAATGAAATATGATGTCACTCCAATTAGAATGACTATCACAAAAAAGGGAAAAAATACATGTCATAGATTTGGAGAAATGGGAGGCTCTATATAGTATTGATGAAAATGTGAATTAACTATTATAAGCTCTGATTTTTTCCCTTCTTCTGTTTCTTTTTTTCCCACTGTTACCATTCCCAGAATGCTTCTCCTTTCCAGAAGACTCCATTTGTATAATTCTTTCACAAAGCCCATTATTTAAATGCTATTTATGACCATCACACCCTCCTCTTCTACCAGAAGGCCTTCAGCAAGCATGCAGCCACATCTTAAGGACTATGGCTGACTTCTTGAATATATTACTTCAATAGCTGTTTGGTTTTATTTATAACTTTCTATAGAAAGCACACACAGGTACAGTGATGCCACCAGCCTTATTTTGGTTGCTCAAAATTGTTTTAGATATTCAAGGTTTTTTGTGCTTCCAAATGAATTTTTGGATGTTTTTTTCTATTTCTGTGAAGAATGCCATTGGTATTTTGATGGGGATTGCATTAACTGTGTAGATTGCTTTTGGTAAGATTGCCATTTTCACAATATTGATTTTTCCAATCCAAGAACAAGGGATATCTTTCCATTTCCTAATGTTTTCTGCAATTTCTCGCTTGAGTGCTTTAAAGTTTTCATTGTAGAGAGCCTTCACTTCCTTGCTAGGGTTTATTATAAGGTACTTTATTTATTTATTAATTTATTCATTTTGATGCAATTGTGAATGTGAATGATTCTCTGATTTTATCTTCTGGGTGTTTTTTGTTAGCATATAAGAAGGCTACTGATTTCTGTGTGTTTACTTTATATCCTATTACATGGCTATAAGTGTTTATCAGCTCTAAAAGTTGGCTGGTAGAGTCTTTAGGGTTTTTTACATATAGAATCATATCATCTGCAAATAATTATAACTGATCTCTTCCTTTCCAACTTGTATTCCTTTTATGTGTCTCTTGCCTTGTTGCTATGGCTTGGACTTCCAGTGCTCTTTAAATAAAAGTGGGAACAGTGGACACCCTTGTCTTGTTCCTGAATTTAGTGGAAAAGCTTTGAGTTTTTCTCCATTTAGTATTATGTGCTGTAGTTTTGTCATAAATAGCCTTTATTATGTTGAAATATGTTCCTTTTACTCCCAGTTTCTGTAGGAATTTTATCATGAAGAGATGGTGGATTTGTCAAATGCTTTTTCTGCATATAATGACATGATTGTGTGATTTTTGTCCTTCAGTCCATTTATATAATGTATTACATTTATTGATTTGCATATGTTGAACCATTCCTACATCTCTTGCATGAAGCCTACTTGGTTGGGGGAATCATTTTTCTGATATATTATTATATTCTGTTTGCCAATATTTTGTTGAGAATTTTTACACCTATGTTCATGAGGGATATTGGTCTGTAATTTTCTTTTTTTGGTCTATCTTTGTCTGTTTTTGGTGTCAGGATGATACTGGCTTTGTAGAAGGAGTTTGGTAGGATTCCTTCCTTTTCTGTTTCATGGAAAAGTTTGAGAAGCATTGGTGTTGGTTCTTCCATGAAGGTTAGGTAAAACTTATGAGTGAATCCATCTGGACCTGGACTTTTTTTAGTTGGGAGATTTTTTTATAACTGCTTGGATCTCCATATTTATTGTAGGTCAATTTAAGTGATCTCATAGTAATTTAATTTTGATAGGTCATATAAATCAAGGAATCATCCATTTCTTTCACATTTTCAAACTTAATGGAGTATATGTTCTTATAGTATGTCCCTATGATTTTTTATTCTATCTGATTTTTAATTTCTCTGGTATCCGTTGTGATGGTGCCTTTTTCATCTCTAATCTTATTAATTTTGTCTCTTCTTTCTTTCTGTAGTTAGATTTGCTAAGGTTTTATTAATCTTGTTTATCCTTTCAAAGAACCAACTCTTTGTTTCATTGATTCTTTGGATTGTTTCTTTGGTTTCTATATCATCAATTTCTGCTCTAATCTTTATTTTTTTTTCTATCTACTGATTTTTGACTTACCTTGTTCTTCTTTTCCCTAGGCCTTAAGATGAAGAATTAAGTTGCTTACTTACAAATTTTTCAATATAGGTACTTAAAACTACAAATTTCCCTGTTAGGAATGCCTTCATTGTGTCCCAAAGGTTTTGGTATGTTATGTTCTCATTATCATTTGATTCTATGATTTTTTTTTCATTTCCTTCTTGATTTCTTCATTGACCCCTTCATCATTTAGTAGTGTATTGTTAAGTTTCCATGATTTTTGTGTATGCTCTATAGCTTTTCTTGCTATTGATTTGTAGTTGTGATCAGATAGAGTGAAAAGAATTATTTCAATTTTCCTGTGTTTGTTAAGATTTGCTTTGTGTCCTAATATATGGTCTATTTTAGAGAATGTTCCATGTCCTGCTGAAAAGAATATGTTTTCTGCAGCATTTGGATGAAACCTATATTACAGAGCCATGGTAACAAAAACAGCATGGTACTGGCACAAAAATAGAGATGTTGATCAATGGAGCAGAACAGATGCCCCACAGGTAAGTCCAGGTAGATACAGACACCTGATCTTCAACAAAAATGCCAAAAATACTCATTGTAGAAAAGACAGCATCTTCAGCAAATGGTGCTGGGAAAACTGGATATGTATCTGTAGAAGAATGAAAATAGGTCCTTATCTCTATCCATGCACAAGAATTAAGTCCAAATGGATCAAAGACCTTAATTTCAGATGCAAAACTCTCAAACTGTGAGAGGAAAAAGTAGTGCAAAACCTTCAACATATTGGTCTTGGCAAAGACTTTCTAAATATAACCCCAATTGCTCAGGAAATAAAACCATGGATCAACCATGAGGATCTCCTTAAATTACAAAACTTTTGTACAGCAATGGACACTGTGAATAGAGCAAAGGGGCAACCTATAGAATGGAAGAAAATCTTTGCCAGCTATACATCTAACAGAGGCTTAATATTCAAAATATACAAAGAACTCAAAAAACTAAATAAGAACTCAAAAACCCAGTTAAAAGGGGGGCTCTGGAACTAAATAGAGAGTTCTCAAATGAAGAAATATAGATGGCATATAAACATCTAAAAAATGTTCTACATCCCTAGCCATCAAGGAAATGCAGATTAAAAACTGTATTAAGATTCCATCTCACTCCTGTCACAATCACGAAACAAATGACCATAAGTGCTGGTAAGGATGCAGAAAAAAAAGAGGACTCTTCTACACCATTGGTGGGAAGGCAATTTGGTCCAGCCATTGTGGAAATCAGTGTGGAGGTTCCTGAGACAGCTAAAAATAGACTTACCATATGACCCAACCATACCACTCCTAGGCATATATCCTAACGACTTGTCTCACTACCTTAGAGATATTTGCTCAACTATGTTTATTGTCACTTTATTCACAATAGCTAGGTAATGGAACCAGCCTAGATGTCCCTCAACTGATTAATAGATAATGAAGATGTGGCACATTTATACAATGGAGTTCTACTCAGCAGTAAAGAAAAATGAAATTATGAAATTTGTAGGAAAATAGATGGATCTGGAGAGGATTGTACTTAGTGAGTTAACTCAGGCCCAGAAAGCCAAATGCCAAATGTTGTTTCTCATATGTGGATCCTAGCTACAAGTTATTGGACTTCTATGTAACTAGGAATAAAACTCAGTAGGAGAGGCCAGTAATCTAGAAAGGTAATAGAAAGGGAAGGATGGGGGTACTTAATAGGATGGTATTATATGTATATAAGTAGGAAAACAGATTAATGGGAGTGAAAATGCCTAAGTGAGGTCAGATTAAGAGATTGAATAAATGAAACGTGGAGGAAAGGCTAATTAGAATCTAATAGCATATAAATAAGTCATATGGAAACCTACGTTTTTGGACAATGGAACACTCAGAAGTCATAGATTGTTAATAGAAAATTTTCAGGGCCAGGGATGGGATACCTTCCAGAGAGTTGTTGGCCCCAAACACTACATGCTATTGCCAATTGTCTTGGTTTCTCACCAGGAATATATGGTAAGACCTTATTTATAAAGGCTCCACATACTTGGGATACAAAGTCGCTGAGAAATCCTGCTGGAGCTCAGCTGAAATCCTCCTCCATATAGATCAGCTGACAGAAAGCTAGAAAAGGCTATGTTGCATGCAGTTTAATGGGAGAGAGAGAAATAATCAATGGAGATACTCAACAGTGGGCACTTCAAGCCTTAAATTTGGCCAGCCAGGCCAAGTGAGTCAATAGGTGCAATAGTGGCATGTCTATTATGGGGGAAAACAACCCCTCTCTAATTGGACTGGAGGCCTGCTCCTTGGGAAGGAATACATCATTGATACTGAAAACCTACAACAGGGGTAGTCAAGAGCCTTAGGGGTATAAGGTATGCTGGTGTCTGGCTAAATGTATATACTATGTTCACCAAACTGACCAGTAAGCATTTTTCTTAATTTTCATACCAATATATTAATGCTACTCTCAATTTGGTTAGAGAAGCTTCTCTTTTCAGATGGCAGTGACCTTGGGATGACTCAGAAGGCACCATGGTGCTGAGAAGAAGTGATAGAAGAGTGCTCAGCATTGAAATGTCTTTATCACATCTTCCAGGGCTCACAGTCCATTGTGGAAGAGGTGACAGAAAGAATTTAAGAGCCAAAGGAAGGGTAGGAGTCCTTACAATGTGTTCCTCCAGACACAAAATGGCCTGGATATCCATGACCTCACAGTGCCTGACACTACCTACACAAGACCATCATAATAGAAGGAAAAGATGATGACATCAAAATAAAAGAGAGATTGATTGAGAGGGGGAAGGGATATGATGGAGAATTGAATTTCAAAAGGGAAAGTGGGGGAATGGAGGTAATTACCCTTGGTTATTGTCTACAATTATGGAAGTTGTCAAAAAAGAATAAATTAATTTTAAAAAAGAAAGCATACACATACATATTATTCCTGACTATTTTAAAGTATACCCAAGCTCACGAAGATTTCACAGTGATTTTTTTTTCATCTGTACAATGGCAATAGTATCAGTATATTATCCGAGTTCGGCTTGTGACAAATGAGTGTTAACATAGGTGATGTTTCAGATATGCCTACCTCATTGTAAGTAGTAGCTGTTACTAATAAGTATTATTTTACTCATTTTTAATTTAAATAAAAAATTTCTCTCCATAATGGCTGCTTACATTAACCTCCAAAATCAAAAATATTACATGATTCTATTTACTTGAAAGTTGGCACCCATAGGGCAAAATGTAACAGTAATGAAACTACGCAAGTTCATTATTAAATCCACAGAATCTAGAATGACAGAAGAATTATTTTGCCTCTAAATCAATATTTTCTACCTGTTATGAAACCATCCCACCCATATTGAATTTTTAAATTCATTTTCATATTTTATCCATCCATTTTTGTGTTTCTTGTGTCATTGCATCATATGTCTTTGTCTTACACAATTGTCTTACACAATTAAATACCACCCACACTGTCATTGTCATTAGTTGAGAAATTCAGTTAAAGTACTTTTTCTGGAAGATTGCTCACTTTAATATTTTCAACACATTAACATTCATGCTTCCTGCAAGGAGCAATATTTTACAATCCACTGATTCTTTGAAAATTGTAAAATGAACATATGGTTGAGTTAACTACCAGCACCTAAAATTGGAGGAATAGAAATGAGTATTTATATTCTTTGGAGAACTTCATAATAGTTGTTTTTAATCCATGGGGAGAGAAGTATTATTATCCATCCAAGAAGAAAACACATTATCAAGAACCAAATATAAAATAGGAGTATATAGTAAGTACAAGCTTATCTTAGATATTATCACCTAGAGCATTTTAGCCAGTTCCTCCCAAATCTAAGCTGGGCTTGTCTCAGTGACTACATTCTCAGCTTAATACTTAGTTCACTGCTGCATGCAGCAAGGCAGATCTGCTGTTAAAGGACAGTAAATAAAATTAGAACATTCTGTTCTCTTAGAAAGCATTGGAGGAGTTATTTTGAGATTATGTGTTTGGATAAATCATCCATTTTAGTGTTCTCTTCTGGGTGTTTGCATTAGGAATCTCGCTAAAGAAGGTAGATTATCTGTAGAGGGGGCAGATACTTTTATTGGATCACTTTTTAAACAGTACTACAGAACAAGACTACTAAAAATTCCTTTTCTTCAACTTTTTGTGCTCCTGTAAAAAATCATAAATGTCATCCATGCTTAGAAAAACAATTAAGGAAAAAGAAAGAAGAAACAGAAAAGACGTCATCAAATAGTAAAATGGCTGAAATGACGTGTAGTGCTCTCTTGTCCTTTTTTTGGAACCACAAGTGTACTGCACTTGGTTGGGTCACTGAAGCCCAGATCAAGACAATCTTTCCAGACCTTTGTGAGGTAGCTTATATCAACTAGAAGAGATGCATATTACTGGAGATATATGCCATCCATTCTTTCACCTTCCCATAGACCACAACATGCAGTGGCCAATAGTGGCCCACCTCTGAACAAGTGGACAAGAATCCTTCCAAGGGAATGACAGAGAAACAAGGGACTCTGATGGGGCTTTAAGAGACGTGCCTCTTGAGGCTCTGAGGTTGTCTTCCTGCATTCAGACCATTGAATGACAAATAAACAGCTGTTTCATTTGAGCTACTATTTTAATAGATTATTATAGCAGTGTTGCTAATATACCAACCTATATCCTATTCTTTTAAAATCACCACACTTAATGCTTTTGGCATATAACTACCCAGGTGTTTTTTTTTTAATTCTTAAAAGTAAAGAAACTTGAACATTAACTTTCCATATAACTTTTCATGCTTTCTGTTAATTTGACATTTTACTTAGTGTATTTTCCATGTAATTTACTAATCATGCTGTTCAGCAGCCTTGAAGGTCGTCATAAAAATGACATCATTCATTATTATTGCAAGGCTGCTACCATTATAAATATATTTCTTACTTCTACATAATAATAATAATATTAATAATAGTAATCAAGCATGAATTTAAAATTACTTTCAAAAATACATATGGTAAGAACCAGATAAAAATACCTATTCTTTACTCCCACAGTTTCCCTATGCTGAGCTCATGATTTTATTGATCAGAATAAGTATCAATCATTTTTTTCAGCAATGATTATGAGTAACATCCACATCTGTATTTTACTAAGGAATTGCTCACAGATATAAAATCATGTTGCCTAGGAACAAATTCTTGTGTTGCCACTTCAGGGTTCCCAAATTCTGTTGTGTTTTCTTCATCTTCTGATGTAATTTTCTGTACCAAAGTAGATTCCAAAGTTCCAATAACTTGCTTAGGATTCTTTTTCTTGTGACTTGTTTGTTTTGTGCCAGCATACTTGCATATTCTTTTCTCCTGATATTCAACTGGAGAGTGCTGTTCCTTTTTCATTGAAATATAATCAATACTTGAAATTGGTATAAGCAAATCCTTTCAAGTTCAAGACAGCTTCTGCTTTTGTATACTTGATGATAATTTCTCTCATCTTCATTTAAGATTGGCGTTCCATTCCTGTCTACCAATCAATATTTTTCTCTTGCTCCTTTCTCTCTCTCTGTCTCTCTCCTTACCTCTTTCTCTTCCTCTCTCTGCTTCCTCTTTTATTCTTTACCTCCGTCCTTCCCTGTCTCTGGTTTTAATATCAACACAACATTATCTCACAGTTTCTGTCACTCTTGTACTTGAGAGGAGCTTAGCTGAACATTTTTGACTCATGAGATTATCCAAAACTTGCTGTCATCAGCAGGCTTAAAAGAGGGTTTGAGTATTCATATTCAATGTGACTAGTGGCAGAAGGCCTCAGGTTCCTGCCACATAGTATCTCCATAGGGCTGCTTGAGCATTCTATTAATGCCACCACTGGTTTTTCTCAGAGCAATTGATCCTAGACTGCTAGCACCAGGAAATAGTAGTGATTCCCATGACCTCACCTCAGAAGTCACAAATTACTACCTCTGATATATAGGGGTATGTGTGTGTGTGTGTGAGAAAGAGAGATGTGTGTGTATTTGAATAAAGCTAGACTATACTCAGGGAGGTTGGCATGGGGGACTAACTGCCACCTTTGGTAGAGAACCAAAGAATTTGGGGATAGATTTTGAAAGTGCTATAATCAGTTATGAAACATTTATTTTTTCCAACCTGATAAGAAAAAAGAATGTGATTTTAATGTGTGAGGCTGAAAAACTATTTTTGAAAGTACTATTTATATTTTTCCTGTAAACTTTCAGTATGTGACCTTTACTGATTTATCTCCAGAGTTTTTGATCTTTATAAATATGCATTGCAAATATTTTTAGGTACACTTATTTTTAAAATCTAGATTAATGGAAAATTTGATAATGTTGCATAGAGAGTTCCAATATGTTCTCACCTAATATCTCCTGCTCACATATCTGATGTTAGTATGGTGCATTTATTACACTGAATTATTCAGTCCTGGTGCATTATGGGCAACTGTCATTTATTCTTTATTCAAATATCCTTAGACTTGATTTAATGTTATTTTCTGCTCTCTTCTGTTTATTTACTTCATTTTACTTATGTACTTTTAGTATGAACTCATGAGTATTATTTCATATTTTGGTTTATACTCTGTTATTACGTTATTCATTTATCACTCAGATTGTTCTGATTCAAATCACTTAGAGCTCTTTAAGTTAAGAACTAGTGCCATTGACATAGTTTCATTATCATGGCAACTGTGAGAAGATAGCCCTTCACTTACTCTCTTATGCTATGAGATGCTTCTGGCTCATCGTGTGTATTTTTTTTTTTTTTGTCTACTTGTAGAACGAGTAATTTCTCCAAGGATCTATCTGATAATAACATAAAAATCTAATCAATTATGTTATCTCATTGTTTCTGGAATTTGCCTGATTTTAGACCACCTGAACTGGCAGAGTAACCATTTGTGTGAACATTAACCCATAAGTTTCAATGTTAAGAAAACAAGAGTTAACTCTGTTGTATCTGTCGTTAATCTATTGTCACATTGATCACTCCATCTATTGTCACATAATTCATACCAGCCTCTTTCCCTTTCTGTACTCTACCAGTCCAACAGTGACAAAGAAACATAGCACCTACCTTTAGCAATCTGCTTACTTAATTGTCTATTTATGATGTACATGTATGGTAGCATCAAGATTGACATGAACCCCTGCACACAAAGAACTAACATTTTAAGTAAAATACAGTAGCATTCCATTTTACAGATACCACATTTTACCATTTATTTCTGTGATGACTTTCTGCCTTACCCTTTTATAGGGTGTTTCATATGGTTAGATTTACTTGTCATTTGTCTGCATTTCTCCCTGAGTTCCCCTCACCCTACTTTTTTTTTTTTTTACTTTTTATATATTAAAGTGTACTCTTTGTTCTTAATTATATGCATTTTCAAAAACACATAATGCAGTTTTCCTAACACTATAGTATCACATATCTTCCTAGTTCAATTGCCCTAAAAGTTACCTACTTCAGATATGCAACCTTATGTCTTCCACGAAAATCCTTGGCAATCGCCAATATTATTATTATTATTTTTTACAGTTCTGCCTTTTCCCAAATGTCAGATAAGCAAACATTTAGTCTATGAAGTGTTTTATGGGATTCACTTATCATGTTTATCTGTAAGAGATGTTAAAATAATATTCCTTTGTATGAAAGTAACATGGTTTATTAATATTATAATTGGTAATTATAAATAAAACTATCACAAACATATGCATATAATTTGTTATGCATTTCACCGAATTGAGCAAATGCCATGAGTTCATATACTGGAGTATAGAAGGCTATGATTATCTTTTTGAGAAACAGCATATATGTCTTCCATGGAGTGCATACCATCATCTCACTTTTCCTTTTCCTTTTTTTTTTTTTAGTGAGAAGGTTATGTGTATTTTGGGGGCGGGGGGAGGAGAGACACAGAGAGAAAGAGGGAGAGGAAGACAGATAAAGAATGGTCGCACCAGCAACCTCTCAGCAACTGCGACCAGCAACCTCTCAGTGCCCCTGGGCTGACTCCAGCGGGACAAAGAGGCCATAAGCTTGGTCATGAAGCAGGAACCTTGAACCTCTATTGCGGAACAACTCTTATACAGTAATACAGCCCTCTTATACAGTAATACAGCCAATCGCAACAGCAGATTCTGGTTACATAACTGACATTTAGCGCAGATAGGTTGGGCCTCAAGCCAGCCAACATCACCAGATTTAGCAACCAAGCACATGACACTTCCTGGTTTGCCGTCCCTCCTCCCGGCTCCTTGCCAGCCGCCATCTTTAGGCAAGTGTGGCATTGCACCCTGGCATCACTTTGCATCTGGCTCTGGGAGCCATCTCTTAGCAGGCAGGCACCTTAACCTCTAAGCCATCTCTCCAGCCCTGTATTTTTGAGACACAGTTTTTGAGACTTCAATTTTGCCTTTTCTCCTAAGTTCTGGGATTACAGACATTACAGAGATCAAAACATCTCACTAATATGTCTTTTTGTATCAGTCAGTGATATACTGTGTAGCATTGTTCTTCTTGTGGGCTATTCAATTTTCCATAGCATCATCTGCATTCATTACTCTATGCAACCAATGTAAAACTTGATCTATTCAAGTTTAAGTTTACATTTCATTTTTTTCTTTTGAAACTTCCATCTTATTTTTTTCTTAATTTCATCTCCCTATAATGTTTTGATTTATTTCATTCAAGCTAGTTTTTCTGTCTTCCTATTAAAGGACCTAAATATTTTTCCAAAATAATATTCTATTGATCAGGATAAATCATTTTCAGTAGTCTGTTCTTCATTTGAATCACCACAATGATAATTTCTTTTTTATTCTTTTTTCCTACTGAAGGTGCAAAGGCTTGTGAAGTCTTAGTGTTTTTTAACCAAAAAAGTCTTGATTTTTTTGAATCACGATCTAGATCTATAGCCAGATTACAGGTAAATATGTCTAGTTTCTAGGCCAATCTACAATATTAAGACTAAAATTTCCATATATGTTCAGTTGAGATCAGAATCTTTTTCCTGCTGTATACTGCTGCTGCCCTTATACAGGAAAAGGGATCCAAAAGACACAGCTACAAAATGCACACTCCAGTACTCTATGTTGTATTCACTTCTGATTCTTTTGTGTTTCAATGTTATTTCCCCCATCTTAGCATCCCATAAGCACAGCCCAGATGTCTTTATGAATTGTGTTCAGAAAGCAGGTTAAGTAGGCAAACAAGAGGTGAAAAAGATTTACCATAAGTGATTGACTAACATGTTTATAGAGATCTGCACCTGGAGTCCAAGAAGAACTGTCAGCATATGTTCTAGTACAAAAGCAGGAGACCATATCCCATATGAACCAATCAGCCCAAAGTTTGTTTTGTTGTTTTATCTAGTTATTTGACTGACTCTATAGCAGCCTACCTTTATCTAGCCAGCTTCCAATTATTAAATGTTAATATCATGCAGAAATATTCTCAAATGCATACCCAGGAGCAAGTTTGACCAAATAACTCAAAAAGGTAACAAAAACAACAACAAAACAACAAAACAACAAAAATGAATCAACCCAGTCAAAAAAAAAAATGGAGAAAGAAACTGAGCAGCAAGTTCTCAAAGGACAGAATGCAAATGGCCAGTTCTGCAAATTAAAACTACTTTGAGAATTCATCTCACTCTGAAGATACCACATGCTTTGGGTGCAGAACATAGAAAACTCAAGCTAGGATTGAGCTGGGATCTTTCTGTAGCTGAAATATACTATTCTTGCCATGCAAAGAAAAGTCATCAACAATGGTGCAACAGTGGCATGACCTTTATGGGGATATAACCAACAACTTTCTGATTGGATCATAGACCCTTAAGTTTGAAGCTACTACTACTATTTTGTTAAATGGACATTCTGTGCCCATCAATCTGCCTTGAACATTATGTTTAAACCCATAGTTATTCTTACTGTCAGGTTTATTTAGAGAAGCTCCTCTTCCTCTTCCTTCCTCCTCCCATCCTTCTTTTTCCTGCAATGGGTGGCAGTTACTGTAGGGACTCAACTAGTCAAGGTGCTGAGAATAAGTGAGTGGTGAGTATTCAGCCTTAAGTAGGACACATGTAATACCCCCTTTAATGTCATGGAAAATCACAGAAAAGTGGGCGGAAAGAAAGTACGAGGAAGAGGATGAGGAGGCATGCTATGGAATGTTGGCTTCTAGGTACAAATTGGCTGGTGTTCTCATGCACTTACAGCAGCTGTCATTACTTGCACAGCACTAGCATATGATTAGGCCTGTCAACACACTATGATGGATAGGAGAGGGTATCGTAAAGCTCCATACCCTCCTGAGATACTATTGACACTTACTGATTGCTGTGGGAAAGGAAGACATTTTCTTCAGCAGAATAGACACTAGTAAGTTCCCCATATTCCAGTAACTAACATCCCATCAATGCTCATGCAAACGAACTCTAATTTAACTCAGTGATCTATACACACAAAAAAAGACATGAAAATAGGAAGGGGATTAGTTAGGAAGAATAACCTTAGTGGGTATGGGATGGGATAAGAGTAGGTAATAGAGGGATAAAAATACTTTGACGAATATATAAAATTGGCAAAAATGAAAATTAATAAATTTTGAAATATGAAGTTACACTTCATAGTCTACATTTCTCAACTAAAATAAAAACACTGATATCAAAGAGAATGAAAGATAAGAGATATGCAAGATGGAAGGCACCCAGCACCTATTCAGTTTCACTAAAGTATGGCTCAAAACCACCCTTGGGAGTATTCCCTGACAGTTCTAGATCTATCCTTTGAACTACACATCACCCCATTCTCTTAACTCCTATAATACTTGTGTGAGGGCATTTTGTTATCACTAGATTGTTTTGTTTGTTATGTCACCAAAGAATGGGCCATACTTAATGTTAGGCACCATTTCCTTGGTTTTTCTTGAGGCCCACACTGTGCACAGATACACACACATGACAGAATGCCTAGAAGAATTTTCTGATAATGACAAAGGTATTGTTTTGTCTGTAAATAATAACTATAATATCAATAGCTTTCTCCATACCGGCATTTTGAATGTTTATAGTCTTACCTGCTTGGCATTGTTTTCATGGTCCCATAAAAATCAGTACATACTTACAGCTTTAAAATGTGTGTTATAGCAAGCATTGCATCACATCACACTTCTGAATAAACAGGTCATTTCAGCTATAACTATATATATTTGTTAGATAGGAAAGGCAAAAACCTCTCCATTTACCATAAACTTCAAATACCAACTAAAATTTTATTATTTCCAACAATTTTGTGAACTAGCTTTCTTAAAATATTAACTATAGCAACAGGGTTTTGCTATCTATTTCTGGCAGGTATCTAAGAACATTGGCAATAGCCTATATTGTTTGGGGGCCTTAAAGACCTTCATGACCCAAATCTCACTGGGTGGTATCCCATCCTTGGCATTGGGATTTAAATGCAACAACCAATGGCTTCCACAAGCAGCAGTATTATTCACTTTCATAGTAAGTTTCTGCTCTAAGTAGATTTTTCTCTCTCTCTCTCTCTCTCTCTCTCTTAATTATATTTTTTAATTAGTTAACAAAGAAGTGACTTGCCCTAAAGCCATAAAAAGTATCTTAAGTTTTGGTTCACCCTAACCCCTACACTGTCCTCTCTTCTATCCCCCTCCCCTAATTCCATTTTAAACTTCAATCTTTCCACCCCTGGAATTATGCCCTTCTGCTCACATTTCTAATGTTCTCTTCCCTTCATTAATATTTTTACCTTCTTCATGGCTACTTTCTAACTTTATGGCATCTACTAACTCTTATTCCAGTCGCCATACAAATCCAAAAATTCTTTATTAGGATCCACATATGAGAAAGAGCATAGGGCATTTGTCTTTGTGAACCTTGCTTACCTCCCTTAGTATATTTTCCAAATCAAGCCTTGATATATAATTTCCCTTTTTATTTATAGCTGAATAAAATTCCAATGTATTTGTATATCACATCTTCATTACCTATTAATCAATTCATGAGCAATTAGGCTATTTCATTCCCTAGCTATTGTGAACAGAAAAGCAATAAACATGGTGAGTAGCAGACAGCTTGCAGAACAAGGTTCTCTGGGAGATGAACTTCCAGACCAGGAACACTGGAAACATATTGAATAAAAGAATTATGGTACTCAAAGATTAGAACTTTAAAAGGGATCTTTTTATTTATTTTTTTAAAATCTTTTTATTTATTTACAGATCCAGGGGAAGTTCCATAAAGGCAGAAAGAAAGAAAGAAAAGCAGCCTGCTTTCAATAGGGCCAAGCAGAGAGACCTTCAAAAAGCCAACCAGACATAAAACAGCACACAGAGCAAAAACTACAGCCAAAAGGTCACAGTTTTGGGAAAGCACAGGCTTTCAGGAACTCTTGCCTGAGAAAGAGCTTATAATAGGCACATTTGCATATCTTTACAATGGAATCTCAAACCATCACCACACCTTAAGACCAGGACAAGTGATTTTGCCTCTAGCAAGGTGATTGCAGATGCAAACTATAAAATAATAGAAAAAAAACACTGAATATATTGGGGGACATATATTCAAACTACCACACATGGTGAGTTAGTATCTCTAGGATAAAGTGTAGAGTCCTTAGTGTAGAAAGAATAGACCATTGTTAAGCATAAATCTCATGCAGAACAAGGTGTAGTGTGCTATGGTGTAGGACATGGGTCACTGCTCACTGTCATATACAGATTACTGCACACATTAAAGAGGAACACTGGAAAACATATCATCCCTATAAAAAGGAAAAAAAAATCTGTCCTTGGTACTCAAAGATTAGAACTTTAAAACTTTTAAAATCTTTTTATTTATTTATTCAAGAGAGAGATAAAGAAAGAAAGAAAGAAAGAAAGGAGAAAGAAAGAAAGAAAGAAAGAAAGAAAGAAAGAAAGAAAGAAAGAAAGAAAGAAAGAGTGGATGCACCAGGGCCCATTCAGCTGCAAAGCAACTCCACATTGACACACCATTTTCTGCATCTGGCTTTATGTGAGTATTGGAGAGTCAAAAAGCAAGGGGAAACTGGTTATTATACCCATAAGCCCGCCCCCAGGCTAATTCCCAAATTGCCATACTCTGCCTTGTTACACTTGAAGTTTATGGGGACATGAACATTGCCATCAGCTGGGAACCTAAACACCTTCAACCACTGAGCTATATCCCTATTTTCAGGATTAGGACTTTTAAACTAAGATAAAACTGGTGTATTGTTTGCCTGGCATAGCCATTTACACTGTTCTCAATATGAAAGTGAAAAGTGAAAACCTTAACATCACCTGTTGGAAGTTTTGGGAAATACTGAAACACAGCCATGTCACTAGGCTTATCTGTTTGAATATGGGCTTCTTCACTTGCCTGAGAAAGAGCTTATAATTTCCTATTTTTATAACTAAAACCTTTGATTTGTGATTCTCTAATTCCAGCCAAATGTGTTTGTATTTTATCCTCTCATGGTCAAGATCAGCACATTGTAAATGACTTTGCAGAGTAAGCAACACACCACTGACTTGTTTTATCTGAGTCTAAAGTTCTAATCTAGCAGATCACGGTCAGATGCTTCCTTTATACAAGGACAATGCATTTTTCAACGTTCATTTTGCCTCTGTGTCTACCCTGTATCAGTAATAAGCTGGAGACTCCGAGGACAGAGGTTTTCTGAGCCTCCTCCCCAATGTGCAGGTACCATATAGAACAAAGACTACCATGGAGAGATTTGCAGTATGATGTAAGAATAAGATACCAACATCAATGCTCCTGAAATCACTTACCTGAACATGTGATGAGGACTGAGACATTACCTTCACTTTCAAAGTGATAAGTAAGGGCTTCAAGAACAGAGAGGAGAATGGGGATCTTGAGGGAGGTGAGATTGGCTGTGTACTACATGAAGGGAAGATAACGGAAGGTATGGTAATACAAAGCCTAAGAGATGTTTAGTTTAGCATGGCATGAGAGTTAGAAGTTCATTTCCCTCAAGGACTGGTCAAACAAACAAATACATTGCCATTTCTTGGGAAGTCCCACTCAGGGAGATTTTTGATCCATCCCCAATAGAAGGAGTTCCTAAAAGATGCATTGTAAGTAATCATACAAGGTTTGAGTATTACTAGGTAATGATGGGAATTCACCCAGAGAACAGTATTAGAGGTGGATGAAAGTAGCCATGCACTTGGCCATATTTGGTTTTGTCCATGATGGGGGAGGAACAAAGGAATAAATGTTGTCTAAAAATGGTATGGTGATATTAACAAAACCAAAGCAAAGCATGAAGAGAAATTATGAAACTGACTGCCAAGTCAAACTGAAAAGGCTTTCAGAACTGCTTTGGGCTTGTTTTCCTCACTTTCCTGGAGAATGAGAATGTTTGGCCCATATCATATGGTCTGAAAATTTGTTTTCTCTGTCTTTGGGGCTTTCTTTTAATGAAAAAGACAAGAAATGCCCCTACTTCTGAGGCATTATGAAAACTAGTACCTACAAAGTTTATAAAATCCCAGTGGATCCAAGCAAATGATTCCCCAAGTCCAAGATAATGAAGGTTCACAGCTTATGGAATACACCAAAAATGTAGTTATCAATCATGTCTTCCCCAATACCTGAAATCCCAGCTTCCTGCTTATTTTTACATTTATGGAAGACAATAACCTGCTATCCCCATTCCTTTGCCACTGCTATCCTTGCAGGCCACTCAACCTTCTCCACCTGATGCAAGCAGCCACCTGCTTGATTCTCACATCCTTTTCTTAAATTCAAGCTTCCATGAAGCTCTCCTCATGCCATATTATCCCTCTTGACTTCAAGACGTCCTTGCCCTTCATGAGAACTTATCACCTCACCTATTTCATGTGCTGATCTTTGGTGTACACTGATCTTTTTCTCTGGATTGCAAGAAGCTACCAGAGATGAAATCTACTCTCTCACGATCATTGAATTCTTTCCTAAACACTTGTAGGGCAGTTTGCCTATAGTAGATGCTGTTCAACTAAACTGGACTTGGTAAATCTTTACTGATACATCATGTTGGAAATTATGAAAAAAATTCTTATTAGAGACATAACTGTCCAGCTTAGTGAAAGCATGAATTAAACAATAAAAAGTTCATTAAAATCAGAGGAACTTGTACCACTTGATTTCTTTCATTATTTGAGAGTATTGTCCCTATCACCTAGGATTTCCTCACGATTTCCAAGGCAGAACTAATTCCTTCCCATCCACTCAATCTGATCCCTTCAATCAGGTGCTGACTACAAGGGTCTGTAAATACCCAGAAAATCAGAAACTCCAATTTGAAAGTCTCTTTGTCTGTACACAGGGCTATTCACAGAGACAACATGTTCAAGATACCAATAATTGTCATAGAGAGAGAGAACCCAATGATTGATTGTCCATTTTTCACAAGAGCACAACTCGTATCAAAAAGCCTGATTACTAACTAGTGACACCAAAATGGAATGAGCTGATGGTGTCTCCTGAATATGAGCTGAAGATTTAGCTAACATCATCCTGAGTGCTTCCTTCTCAGCACTGTGATTGCACTTAGCTGACAAGCTTAGGACCAGAGATTGTCCATCTATAAATTAGCTACACTGTTCCACTAGAAATAAACCTTTGAAAATGCAAGGGCTTGGACCACTAGCTTGGAGACAAATTATTCTATCAGCACTGTGCTGTCTGCAGAAGCTTAACCAGGCTTTGGAGTGTTCCTAATGCCTTTGATTGACCTATCTTTTGATTGACTCAGAAATCATCTGTTGCCTCCAGCTGACCAATTCTAAAGCTTCTAAATGTGGTAGCTTATTGAAGCTATGAGCTGGAATCAGTGTGCTCAGGATAAAGACAGAACATATAAATCTTCATTCCTTTCATGAAGAACTTTGGGGCATTTTCTCGGCAGGCAAATACATGAAGTATTGTAACATAGATACGAGTTGTGCCTTCTCCCTTAAAAATTTTAGCACCCTTTGGCTTAAAACATACAGAAAGATTAAAATAATATGTGCAAACAATAAATAAGGTCAATAGTTTTGTACATGATGTTTGCCCTTTCTATTGATGGAAACCCAGAGAAATGAGCAGTTTTATGGGACTCTGGGACAGAAACATTACTCTTTCTTCTGAGGAATAGGTCTAAATGTTAAGCTTACAGAGAAAAGAGATAAAATACTCAGAGTTAGAAAAAGTGGACTAAAGGATATCTTAGAATAGTTCTGTTCCAGATAAGGTGATGAACACTTCCCCTTTTGGAGCTTCTAACCCAGCAAAGACAAATCTCCAGGTCTGAATTGTGACCTGGCTTGACATCACCTTCATACACTCCCTTAAAGTTTGTAATATTAATGCCTAGTTTTGCTGTTTCTTCATATTTTCTTGGAGAATGCTCTCAACTTCAGAAACTCTTAAGCACAATCAGAATGCATAAAGATAGGGGTCTCTTGCTAGAGGCTTAATCATATCAAACCTTATGGAAAATAGCTTTTGAGACACTCGTGACAAAGTCAGTCTGCTTCTGTGGGCCCAGTCTTAGGATCAAACCAAAATGAGACCAGTGTTAACAAACAGGTACTCATGGAAGCATATGAAACACTCCAGTACAATGATGGTGGCCCTGTCATCCAAGATTTATCTGAGGAAGGGATTAGTGATTTTCTACACCTGTGTGTTGACATTTTCTTTATATGAACATGGAAATCCCCATGAGCATGTGCATCCAAAACTTTGGAAGGCATGATTTTATCTTGTCTTCACACAAAACCCATGGACTAGTGACAACTGTGGTCAACATTTCCAAGTTACAAAGCAGGCAGAGAAAGGCATGACATTGTAGTGTCACAGAGCAGAGTGTTCTTCCTCAGAATTCCAGGTTCAGAGTTTGATTTGTTTAGCCATTTTCTCTGTGAGAAGTTGGTCTGTTTTGTTTTGTTTTGCATTTGTGATGCTTGAGTTTGAACCCATGAGTACATTTTAGGCAAGTACTCTAGTACATTTTTTTTTTTTTTTTTGGTATTAAAGAATCCCATTTAGTCCACAGAACATGGTCCTATCTGTGTTCCTAGTTAAGACCCATTACTATAATGAACGTTTTGTCCCTCACCTTCTAGGTCCAGGATCCCTTAGAAATGAGTGTAAAAGGTTGAGAGCTAGTCAGGCGTAGTGGCACATGCCTTTAATCCCAGCACTTGGAGGCACAAGTATAAGAAGCTCCGTGAGTTCAAGGCCAGCCTGAGACTACACAGTGAATGCCAAGTCAGCCTGGGCAGCCTGCAGCATCTGAGCCACATGAGGCCAGTGATAGCCATGAATATACAGCCTGGCAGAAAATCATGCACTTAGTTAAAGCACAGATTTTTTTTTTTTTTTGCCATTTTTATGCATGTTGGTGTATGTTTATGTGGGTTCACATATGTGCACATGCATGTGGAAATCAGAGGAAAAAATATCAGGTGTCTTCCTTGGGAATGCCATCGACTTCCTTTTAGGCAGGGTTTCGCATTCACCTGGAGCTCACTAAATAGGCTACGCTTGCTGGCCAGCAATCTCGAGGAATCCCCTTGTCACCTCCTTCCCAGTGCTGGGAACACACACGTGCCACAACATCCCATATTTTATGTGGATTCTGTAGATCAAACTGAGGTCTGCATGCTTACAATGAAAGCACATTATCTATTGAGTTATCTGCCCAACCTTTATGCAATTTTTGTTAACACAATTATGCATTCTCAAGGATGTATTTTTCAGACAAAAATGTTATGTTGCAATGTCCATAGACTGGACATGCATTCAAGAGAAAAGAGTTCATAATGTATCTTGTCTTCACTGTACCAAAAGATACTACACTGACATAAAGATGTTTCATCTGCCTCAATCAACATGACAATCCCCGGAATAGATTCATTTTCTCTCAGATGGGTGAGAATCAGGCAATATCTTTGAGTCATTATTTTTACAATGAATTAATTCATGAAACCTATTGAGTCAGGCACTGTACTTGGTGCTAGTTAAACTATGGAGAGTGAATACATGTCCCATCCATTAAAGAGCTTGGGGTCCAAATCGGGAAAAAAGGTTAGTAAGTAGGTAATTCTAGTGACCTTTGAATTGGCTAATATTTCAAATGCCATTACTATTATTATATTTTTTTTTTTTTTTTTCCTTTGCTCAGGGCTTTGGTCTCAATGTTGTCTTCTAAGACATCACTTTCCTCAGGAAAGTAGAACACATCTGACTGTGTCACAAGTGGAGCATGCTGATCAGTTGGTCTTGACATAATGGAGTCTGTGTACATGTTCACTGTTTGATAACATTCACATCAGGTGTGTGTGTGTGTGTGTGTGTGTGTGGTGTGCGTGTGCACACATCAGTAAGCCTTGGAGAAAGCAAAAGAGGAAAAGAAAACTAAGGTGAGATTTATCCTCAAATATAATGTATAAACAAAGTGAAAATATTTTTAAAGGTGAATTAAATAGACCCAGATATTTGGAGAAATAGTTTTAGCACTTGTTGAATGTAACATGTTGCATATCATATTTTAGTACTGGTGTCTTACGGGTACACACAGAGTTAAAATAATCACTTTGATTAGGAAACATAATGTGTTTACAATTGATGCAAAATCTACAAAGTATTGCTTTAGTCCATTTATAAATATAACAGAAATTTTATAATAGAAAATTTAAACTTATGTAGCCATGAAAACACAGCTTACTTATTTTTTTTTCTTAAAGTTTAGCTTCTCTCTCAAAAGTTATAGTAACTTGGAGAAGGATTTTGTAAGTTAGGGGGTCCCTTTCCCACACTAAATACTACTTGGGTTCATGCTGTCTCTTTAGCACATGGAAATGGCAGCCATGCACTTTCCATATATCTCAGGCACAGAAGCACAGGGTTAAAGGTATCAGTACAAGAAAAGGACAGAAGAAACTTTCATGTTGCTTCCACTGGACATATGCCTCCATTTATATGCATGCCTTGCCTAGAATGAGTATTACAGAGCATGTGTAATTCCTTCATCCTCTACTACTCTATGATGGTGAGTATGGCCTTCCTACTTGTAGTGAAGTGTTCTCACCAGTAGAAACATAATCATATTGACATCTGAGGTTTTGAGGAGGATTGAATGGCAGTCATATTATAAATATCATATCGATTCCCTGTTATGTTTTGAATATGGACTGTCTCCCACTGGATAATTTTTGAAGAATTGGTTTGTAGCTAGTGCCACTATTTGGGTACACTCTGGAAAGTTTAGGAGATGGGCCCTAACTGGAGAAATTCTGTCTCTGCATGTCTGCCTGTTACTACTCAAGGCAGTGCTATTTTGCCATACGATCCTAAATGATCCAAAAAGATGCTGTGCAAGACAAAGTGGATTAAAAAGAAGCAATGTGTGTCTGGTGAGGCAGGAAGATGATGGAGGCTTTAATTGCACACAGTGTGGGGACACCTTTTAAAGGTGTTAGTTCTAGGGAGGGACTGTGCAATTCCAGTCTAGTGTGTATGTATGTGCACTTTTGAGACACATTCACAATGATTGAACATATAAGAGATGAGGTCAAGAGGGACAGGTCAGGAGATATTTCTTGAATGAAGAGAGAATCATGCAGTATCTCTGCCAACTCAGCCTGTAAGACATTCCTCATGACTATCTGACTTCCCTTCACTCAATACTGTCCTGCCAGGTGCAAAAAGCAGACATGAAGGGCTTTGTGTAGATAAGGAAAGCACAAGCAGGAAAAAAGCTGAAGGGAGGGAACCAGGAGGGGCCCAAGAGTAACCCAAGGCCTCTTATATGGAGGGTAGAGCAGAGGAATGGTAATATATTCGTGTTTGGCAGCTGCAGAAACGTCAGACCTTGAATAGACTGTCAATAAGCAAGAATCCTCTGAGCTCAGGAGTTAAAAGTACTTGCTTGAAAGGCTGATGGTCTGGGTTTGGTTCCCAATGCCCACTTAAATCCATGTGCACAAAGTATTGCGTGCATCTGGAGTTCGTTTTCAGGAGCAAGGGACCCTGATCCCGTTGGTGACTATGAACTCACTATCTAGCCCAGGCTGGCCAAGGTCTTGGCATTGTTCCTGATATGGCTTCCTGAGTGCAGGGATTGCAGGCATGCACCACTACACCCAGCTCAGACCAATTTATGTAAACAAGGACTGGATTTATATAATAGTATATAAATAGAATTTATTTTTAGTATCAAAACCAGAAAATACCCAAAGTCCAGGTTTTCATTTGCTGTCCCATTAAAGTAGATCATTGTGATCTCATTCTTGGGTTGATAACACTGCAAGTAATGAGTAGTTTGGAAATTCATGGAGCTTCTCCTTCCAACTGAGGAAACTGCATGACATAGTTGGTGTGTCTGCAGGAGCTCTGAGCTTCCTGGCAGAAGATGAGTGTTTCGTGTCCTTAATTGGTCCAAGCTCAGCAATGTTAGCGATTCTTTTAAATACATGAAGATTTTTACACTTCTTCAGTAGTTGGAGGTTCTTTTGCTTTGCAAGTTTCTGAAAAGCTATAATATATAGGAGTCATACCAATCCAGTCTGAGGAATTTGAGCAAAACCACAGCAAAATACACTCTTCATCTGAAAAGTGAAGGTGTATAGGTTTTTGTTGGTAACAGCAGGGAAGCAAGAGAGACTAAGATTTATGAAAATGAGGAAATTGGCCAGAATCCCACTGAGGAGCTTGTGGACCAGACCTGGACTCAATCTGCACGGACTCTCATGCCTACCTGGTACCCAGCTGGAGAAGCAGAGACCAAGCAAGGGGATTTTCTAACCTCATCAGCCTCCTTACAAATTCAAGAAACTTGAAGGGGAAACAGAAGAGAAGCTGTTGAATGGGACACAGATGGTGCCAGCTGAACAGTTCCAGTACAACTCCAGGCTTCCTTTACTTCCCCATCCTGCTATAGACAACACTGTGACCCTCCAGAGAATGCATTCAGATCTCAGCAGCAGGGCATCCAGTGCAACTGATCAGAGTACCAGATTCACAGCACATCATGGAGGGATCGAGGTTGGCATTAAATATTGGTGAGATTTGAAGCCACCCCAAAAGGTAACAAGGCCAACTGGAAGAACTAATCTCACTTTCCATGTCAGGGCAGGTTATGGGTTACATATTCTGGGTTTGCTTTACCATTCCCAATTAAGCTGTATTTCAGGAGTTGACTATTGTTGATTTTGATGCTTTTAGATTCATAAGACCTTTGTCCTTTTCTTCTAACATTATTGGGGACAGAGTCTGATTCAGACCCAGGCTGACCAAAAACCCATTTCAGAACAGAAATCTCAACCTCCCAGCTGACAGGATTAAGGGTGTAGAACAAAACAAACCCTTAGGGATTTTTTCTGTATAAGGTTATCTGTTTGTTTCAATCCCAACATATGCATACTCTGTGCTGGTTTTTATTGAATGTGTATATTGCTCAGTTGAAGTTTGGAATTTGCCAGTAAATTGCTCCACCCAGCCCACTAAAATACTTGAATAGAAACAAACTCAACACCTAGGATTTCATCTGTGGTTTCATTAGAATACAAGAGGTATATTTGGCACCTTAAATTCCTACTCTGAAGGTACATAAAGTTGTATTTCCAAATCTAAAAGCACCACATATTATTAGAAAACTCATTCATCAAATCTACTCAGGATACAAAAATCACAACATTATAGTACAAGAAACACAAAGAATCAAGACAATACAATCCCACCAAAAATTATAAATCCATCAGAAATGGCCTGCAATGAGACTGTTTTAGGTGAAATGCCTAACAAAGATTAAAAAAAAAAAAAAAAAAAAAGATTTTATGGGCTGGAGAGATGGCTTAGCAGTTAAGGCGCCTGCCTGCTAAGCCTAAGAATCCAGTTCCAATCTCCATGTCTCACATTTAGCCAGATGCAAAGTGACGCAAGGGTGCAATGCCACACTTGACCACAAGGAGGCGCACACATCTGGATTTTGTTCACAGCAGCTGAGAGACTGCTGGCATGTCCATCTCTATCTATCTCCCTCTCCCTCTCTGTCTGTCTCTCTCTGTGTCTCTCTCCAAAAATAAATAAAATTTAAAAAATTAAAAAAAAAGATTTTAGGTATACTCAAATACATCAAAAGAATCAAGGGGAAAAAAACAAAGGAATTAAAGAAGAACACAAAATCCTGAAGGAATTCCAAGAGAAAAGAGAAAGAAGGACATTACAAGACATGAGTAAGAAAATAGAAATACTGATGAAAAGCCATGCAGAAATTCTAGCAATGAAAAACACAGTCATTCAAATAAAAAACTCTATGGAAAGTCTCACTAGTAGAATGGATGAAGGAAAGAATGGAATATCTAGACTAGAAGACCAGGTGGCAGACATAATACAGTCCAACAAAGAGAAAAACAAGATAATAGGAAGGTATTAATGGGAATTTCAAGATATCTGGGACACTATGAAAAAATCAAAAATAATAATTCAGAGTATAGTAGGAGAAGAATTTCAATCCAGAGGCTTAGTAGGTATTTTCAAGAAAACCATAGAAGAAAACTTGCCCCAAATTGGGAAAGAAATGCCAATGCAGATACACAAAGCTTTTAGAACACCAAACAGACAAAACCCAGAAAGAACCTCTACTTGCCATGTTATAATTAAACTACTAAACACTCATACCAAAGAAAATATATTGAAAGCATTTAGAGAGGAAAAGCAAGTCACCAATAAAGGAAAGCCCATCAGAATAACAGAAGATTACTCAACAGAAACTTTAAAAGCCAGAAGGGCTTGGAATGATGTATTCCAAGTTCTGAAACATAACAATAGTCAACCAAGAATACTTTATTCTGCAAAGCTATCTATCCAAATTGAAGGTGAAATAATGACATTCCACAACAACAACAGGCTAAGGAATTTATGACAACTAAACCAGCTCTACAGAAAATACTTGAAGGAATCCTTCACACTGAAGAGAAAGCAAAGCACACACATGAGGAAACAGGAAAAAATAAACCATATTCAAATAACAGTTAAAACAAGAGATTAAAGGGAAATAGGAAGCACTACAAACAAGAAGAATGGTGAGAATAAACAAATACCTTTCAATAATTGCACTTAATATCAATGGCCTCAATGCCCCAACCAGAAGACACAGGCTTGCAGTCTAGATTAAAAGGCAGGATCCTACTGTTTGTTGCCTTCAGGAAACTCATCTCTCAATAAAAGATAGACACTGTCTTAGGGTGAGAGAATGTAAAATGGTATTTCATACAAACAGACCTAGGAAACAAGCAAGGATTTCTACCCTAATATCTGACAGGATAGACTTCAAAACAACATTAGTGAGGAAAGCTAAAGAAGGTCACTTTATGCTGATTCAAGAAACACTCCCAACAGGAGGAGATTACAACCCTAAACTTATATTCACCTAACATGGTGGCTCCCAGTTTCAGCAAACAAACACTATTAGACTTAAGGTCATAGATAACACCAAACATAAGTGTAGTGGGTGACTTCAGTACCAAACTCTCATCAATTGACAGGTCATCCCAGCAAAAAATAAACAGAGCCAACTGGATTAAATTATATCATGGAACAATTGGACCTAACAAATATATACAGAACATTCCATCCAAATGGGTAGAACATACAATTTTCTCATCAGCATATGGAACATTTTCCAAAATATACCATATATTAGGACACAAAGCAAATCTTAAAAAATACAGGAAAATTGAAATAATCCCTAGTACTCTACCTGATCACAATGGGATTAAACTACAAATCAGAAACAAGAAAAACTACAGAGCATACAGAAAGTTATGGAGGCTAAATACTACAATATTGACTGATGAATGGGTCACTGAAGAAATAAAAAAAAAGAAAATCAATAAATTAATACAATCAAATCATGATGAGAATCCAACATACCCAAATTTTGGGGACATGATGAAGGCAGTCCTAACAGGGAAAGTTATCAATCTCAGTTCTTATTAAGAATTCAGAGAGTTTACAAGTAAACAATTTACTGTTTCACTTTAATTCCTTGGAAAAAGAAGAACAAGGCAAACCAAATTTCAGTAGACAGGAAGAAATAATAAAGATTAGGGCAGAAATTAATCAAATAGAAACCAATGAAACAATGAAACAAAATCAATGAAACAAAGAGTTGATTATTTAAAAGGATAAACAAGATTTATAAACCCTTAGCAAATCTGACCAGAAGAAATAGGGAAGAGACAAAAAGTAATAGAATTAGAGATGAAAATGTAACCATTACAACAAAACCAAAGAAATTCAAAAAACCACAAGGATATACTTTAAAAATATATATGCCTCTAAGTTTGAAAATCTGAAAGAAATGGATGATTTCCTTGATTCATATGATCTACCAAAATTAAATCAAGATGAGATAAACCATTTACATTTGGATCCAGTTTTATTTGCCCTCCCCACCCTTTTCCTTCCCTCCCACCCCATCATCCCTATTGTCCAGTCCTCGATATGTTTATTAGGTGTGTCAGCATCTCAGGAAAATACAAATTAGGAGCCACAGATGAGTGAGACCATGTGACGCTTATCTTTCTGTGATTGGGTGAGTTTGCTAAGAATAGACCTATAACATGTACAGTGATCCAAGCAGTTATAAAAAGTCTCCCAGCTAAAAAAAGTCCAGGCCCAGATGGATTTGCTGCTGAATTTACCAGACCTTTATGGAAGAAATAACTCCACTGATTCTCAAACATTTCCATAAAATAGAAAAGGAAGAAATTCTACCAAATTCCTTCTATGAAACCAGCATCACCCTGATACCAAAACAAGACAAAGATAGGACCAAAAAAGAAAATTATAGCCCAATCTCCCTCATTAACATAGATGCAAAAATTATCAACAAACAGAATACAAGAATATAACAGAACCAGGTCCTCAGAGGACACTAGAAGCTGGTGTGGTTGGCCACGTGTGCTTCCAGTGGAGCCAGAAAGGTATGTGCTGGCATTAGGCTGGCTTCAACATTCAAGTTCCTTGGGGAAGATGCTTTACCACATCTCCCTGGAGCATGAGATTCTGCTACCCCCATGCTACTTTGGCCCCAACTTGCTCAACACAATGAACCAGAAGATATTCACTGAGGTGGAGGGGGCCTGCACTGGGAAGTGAGTGTGGTGTCCCTGCACTGTCTGGTCCCTGCACACACAGTCCTGGGGCCATAACCCTTAACCAACTCTTGCTTCCCATGAGAACTTGTCACCCAGGAGCCCCAGGCTGCACCCAATGTTTCTTGCATTGGGTTCTTTGCAAAATTAGATAAGAAGACTTACTTCCCTTAGTTTGACATTGGACATTTAATTTCTAGGCAGACGTTCTCTTTTTTTATTTTTCTTCTTTGACACATTAGACAATGGTAAAGGCATATTTAGTTGTATAGCCAAGATTAAGTCATCTTTAGAATAATGGCAATGATGACATAATTGGTGGAATTTTCATTCCCTTGTTTCCCAAGCAATTTATTTTAATAATTTGAACAGTATATTAACAATAAGTTTCTTTTTTTACTTTGTCCTTGAATCTAAATCACCCTCTGTAATTAGGTACTTTTCTTATTTCTGTGACAAAATATCTAACAAAAGGAACAAGGTTGAAAAGGTTTGTTTTGGTTTAAAATTTGAAGGTACAGTAAGTAGTATATTATGTCAAGAGTAAGACAACTGGTCACATCCTATCCTGTCAAGAAGAAAGAGATGAGGGCTAGAGAGATGGCTTAGTGATTTAGAATCTTGTTTGCAAAGCCAAATGATGCAGGTTCTATTCTCCAGTACCCACTTAAGCCAGATGCACAAGTTGGTAGATACATCTGGAGTTTGTTTGCAGTGGCTAGAGGCCCCGTTGATCCCATTTTCTCTCTCTCTCAAATAAAGCAAAATATATTTTTTTAAAAAAGGAATAAATCAGGAAGATTGTTCTCCCCAAACAAGTGGGCTTTATCACAGATATGCAGGGGTCATTCAAAATACAAAAATAGATAAATCAATAAATGTAATACATTATATAAATGGACTGAAGGACAAAAATCACATGATATTCTCAATAGATGCAAAAAGGCATTTGACAAAATTCAACATCCCTTCATGGTAGAAGTTCTACACAAATCATGAATAGAAGGAACATATCTCAACATAATAAAAGCTATTTATGTCAAACCTACAGCCAACATAATACTAAATGGGGAAACACTTGAAGCTTTTCCACTAAATTCAGGAACAAGACAAGGATGTCCACTGTCCCCACTTTTATTTAATACAGTACTGGAAGTCCTAGATACTCATAAAATGGATAAAAGTTGTAAAGGAAGAGATCAAATGATCATTATTTGCAAATGATATGATTCTATACAAAAGGTCCTAAAGACTCTACCAGCAAATTGTCAGAGCTGATAAACTCTTTTAGCAAAGAAGCAGGGTACAAAATAAACACACAGAAATCAGTAGATTTCCTATATGCTACTAACAAACATGTGAAGGATGAAATCAGAGAATGTCTCCCATTCACAATTGCCCCAATAAATAAAAATAAATAAATAAATCGGGGCTGGAGAGATGGCTTAGCAGTTAAGGTGCTTGCCTGGAAAGCTAAAGGACCCAGGTTCAACTCCCCAGGACCCATGTAAGCCAGAGACACAAGGGGGTGCATGCATCAGGAGTTCATTTGCAACAGCTGGAGGCCCTGGCATGCCCATTCTCCCTCTCTACCTGCTTATATCTGTATCTCTCTCTCTCTCAAATAAATAAATTAAAAATAAATAAATAAATAAATAAATAAATAAATAAATAAATAAATAAGTACTTTGTAATAAACCTAGAAAAGGAAGTGAAGGATCTCCACAATGAGAACTTTTTTTGAGAGAGAAAGATAGAGAGAGAGAATGGGCCCATCAGTGGCCTCTCAGCTTCTGTGAACAAACTCAAGACGCTTGTGACCCCTTGTGGGCAAGAGCAGAATTGTGCCCTTGTTTCACTTTTTGTGTCTGGCTAAATGTGGGACCTGGAGAGTCAAATGGATGTTCTTAGGCTTCACAGGCAGGCACCTTAACTGCTAAGCCATCTCTCTAGCCCTAAAATAAGAACTTTTGGGCTGGAGAGATGGCTTAGCAGCTAAGGCACTGCCTGCTAAGCCTAAGAACGCTAGTTCCAATGTCCAGCGGTTCCAATCTCCAGGTCCCACATTTAGCCAGATGCAAAGTGAGGCAAGGGCGCAATGCCGCACTTGCCCACAAGGGGGCGCACGGATCTGGATTTCGTTCACAGCAGCTGAGAGACTGCTGGCGCACCCATTTCTGTCTCCCTCTCCCTCTCTGTCTGTCTGTCTGTCTCTCTTCTCTCTCTAAAAATAAAATAAAAAATAATTAAAAAAATTTTTTTAAAAAGAACTTTTAGAAAAAATATTTATTTGAGAAACTGAGAGAAAAAAAGGGGGGGGAAAGGAAGAGAGATAATGGGCACACCAGGGCCTCCAGCCACTGCAAATGAATTTCAAATGCAGGCACCACCTTGTGCATCTGGCTTACATGAGTACTGGGGAATTGAACCAAACTTCTTTGGCTTTGCAGGCAAATGCCTTAACCACTAAGCCATCTCTCCAGACCTACAAGAGAACTTTACAATACTCAAGCAAGAAATTGCAGAAGAAACAAGGAAATGGAAAGTCATCCAATGGGTTCTTGGATGGGAAGAATCAATATTGTGAAATGTCAATCTTACCAAAACCAATCTACACATATAATGCAAGCCCCATTAAAATTCCAGTGGCTTTCTTCACAGAAATTAAAAAAAAAAAATCCTAAAATTCATTTGGAAGCACAAAAAAAAAAAAAAAAAGTAAAGAAACCTTTGATAGCCAAAACAATTTTGAGCAACAAAAATAAGGCTGGTAGTATCATCACATCTGATTTTAAGTTATATTACAAAGCCATAGTAACAAAACAGCATGGTACTGGCACCAAGACAGGCATTAGATCAATGGAACAGAAAAGAGGACCCAGACTCAGATGTTAATCCAGGCAGCTACAGTCATCTGGTTTTTGACAAAAATGCCAAACATATTCATTGGAGAAAAGACAGCCTCTTCAACAAGTGGTGCCAGGAAAATTGGATATCTATATGTAGAAGTACAAAAATAGATCCTTGTCTTTCTACATGCACAAGAATCATGGTGAAATGGATCAGGGACCTTAATATCAGACTTGAAACTCTGAAATGGCTAGAAGAAAAGGTAGGAGAAACCCTTTAACATATTGACATAGGCAATGACTTTCTGAATATCACCCCAATTTCCAATCAGGAAATAAAACCACTAATCAACCATTGGGATCTCATAAATTACAAAGCTTTGGTACAGCAAAGGACACTCTGAGTATAGCAGAGACAACCTACAGAATGGGAGAAAATCTTTGCCAGCTATACATCTGACAGAGGATTAATATCCAGAATATACAAAGAACTCACAAAAACAAAAGAATAAGAAATGAAACCACCTAATTTAAAAATGGGCTATGGAACTAAATAGAGAGTTCTCATTGGAAGAAATACAGATGGAATATATACACCTAAAATTGTTCTTCTATATCCTTATACATCAGGGAAATAAAAATTAAAACTACTTTAATATTTGATCTCACTCCTGTAAGAATGTCTATCATCAAGACAACAAATGACAATGTCAGTGAGGAAGCAGCAACAGTGGAACCCTTCTACACTGTTGGTGGGAATGAAATCTGGTACAGCCATTGTGGAAATCAATGGTGGAGGTTCTTGAGACAGCTAAAAATAGGTTTACCATATGATTCAGCTATAGCACTCCTAGGCATATATTCTAATGACTCTTCTCACTACCTTAGAGATACTTTCACAACCATGTTTATTGCTGCTCTATTCGCAATATCTAGGAAATGGAACCAGCCTAGATGTTCCTCAAGAGGTGAATGGATAATAAAGATGTGGTACATTTACACAATGGTGTTCTATTCAGCAGTAAAAAAATGAAATTTGCAGGCACTTCTGGTCAAGATGATTTCCACCTAACCACCCCTCACCTTGCAGGGAAGGAAAGGCAAGACATTTATGATTAAGTGGGGTTTTTAAGGGTTAGCAGATTCTAGTTGAATTCTAGTGGGAGGGACTGGAGGAGCAAAGTACAGAATTCACTGGTTCCCATGCTCTTGGGTATCCCACCAGTCCCCCAGTCTGCTCAAGCAGCTGTCCTAGCCTCAGTCTCAGCTGCAGGTTCCACCTGCACTAAGTGCAGCTAAGTGGACCCCTCCCTGCCCTGACCTAGGCTTTCATACCCCAGAAGAGCTCCACACAAGAATGCCATCCCACTCACCACTACCACCTGGTTCCCCCACTCCTATCCCCACTGCACAGACCCAGGCCAACAAGCTAGTGTTGGCCCCACCCTGTCCCGACCTAGGCTTTCCCACCCCCACAGAGCTCCACACAGGAACAGCCATCCCACTTGCTGCTGCCCCCCATGCATGGACCCAGTTCAACAGGCTAGCATTTGCCCTGCCCCACCTCAACCTTGACTTTTCTGCCCCCATGGAGCTTCACATAAGAATGCTGTCCATCCCACCCCCTTCCCTACCAACATGGTGCTCTACATGTGACCAGTGGAATGTCCCAAAAGGCAACATAGTGCTGAAAAGAAGGGACAGAGGAGTGTCCCGAAGTGAAACATCTCTGTCACACCCTCCAAGGCTCAGGGTCCATTGCAGACGAAGTTGTAGAAAGAATGTAAGAGCCAAAGGAAGGGTACAACTCCTTACAATGCAACTGTCCAGACAGAAATTGGTCTCAATATCCATGACCTCACAGTGCCTAGCAATACCTTCACAAGACCCTCATAATAGATGAAAAAGATGATGACATCAAATTAAAAGAGAGATTAAGGGAGAGAGGGAGGGGATATGATGGAGAGTGGAGTTCTGAAGTGGAATTGGGGTAGGGGAGTGAAATATCATGGTTTATTGCTCCCGGATAGACAGAATTAACATTGTGGAAATGGCAATCTTACCAAAAGCTATATAGAGATTTAATTCAGTGCCAATAAAAATCCCAACATTTTTCTTCACAGAGATAGAAAATATGATCTCAAAATTAATATGGAATGGGAGAGGGCTTCAGATATCCAAACATAGCCTCAACAAAAGCAAAACCTCTGAAGCATCACCATACCTAATCCAAAGCTATACTACAAAGCCATAGTAATAAAAACAACATGGTACTGGCATAAAAACAGGATTATAGACCAATGGAACAGAATCAAGGACCCAGAGTTTGGGTAAAGTAATTACACCTTCTTGATATTTGACAAAGGCCCTAACAACGTAGACTGGCAAAAAAAAAAAAAAAAAAAAAAAAAAAAAAAAAAAAAAGCAGCATCTTCAACAAATGGCGCTGAACAAACTGGATAACCATATGCAGGAAAATGAAACTTGATCCATTCACCATGCACAAAAAATCAAGTCCAAATGGATCAAAGACCTCAATATAAGACAGGAAACTCTGTCTACTGGAAGAAAAATAGGAGGAACTTTCCATGATATAGGAGTGGGAAAAGATTTCCTCAACAAAACCCCAGCAGCTCAGGAAATTAAACAATCACTCAACCATTGGCATCTCATAAAGTTGAAATGTGTTTTCACAGGCAAACATGCAATAAGCAGAGCCAATAGATTACACACAGAATGGGAAAAAAAATGCTGGCTATACAAATGACAAAGGCCTAATTTCTAGAATTTACAAAGAACTCAAAAACCTAAAAATAAAAAGTCAAACAACCCACTCACAAAATGGAGCAGAGAACTGCACAGGGAGTTCTCAGAAGAAGAAAAACAAATGGCAAATACACACTTAAGAAAATGTTCAACAACCCTAATCATCAGGGAAATGCAAATCAAAACATCTATGAGATTCCACCTTATCCTGGTAAGGATAGCAAACATAAAAAAAAAAAAAAATCAAATGAAACAAATGCTGGTGAGGAATAGGAATCCACATTCCCTGTTGGTAGGAATGTAAGATGGTACAACCACTATGGAAACCAATATGGAGACTCATAAGAAAGTTGACTATAGAGTTACCAACAGATCCAGTTATTCCTTATTGAGTATTTACCCTAAAAGGTCCATGCCTCATTTCAGAGAGATTTGCTCAACCATGTTTATAGGTACTCAATTCATAATAGCTAAAAATTGGAATCAACCAAGATGTCCATCATTATGTCCACCATGAATGGATAACCAAGACGTGGTATGTGTATGCAATGGAATACTACACAACAATAAGGGAAAATGACACAATGAAATTTGAAGAAAGATGGTTAAACTTGGAATAGATCATTCTCAGTGAACTCACCCAATCACAGATAGATAATCATCCTATGGTCTCACTCATCTGTGGCTCCTAACCTGAATCTGTCTGAAATGCTGACATACCTAATAAGCATCTGGATGAGCAGACAACAAGGAGGGTGGGGCAGGAGGGGAGGGTAAAGGTGAGGGTACACAAAACTGGACCCAAATGGAAATGGTACCATAAAATCCTACATCCTGAAAGACAGATTAGGATTATAAAGCCTGCTCTTATCTGGCTAAATGCATATATTATGCTCATATAACTGTCCTATATATATTAATGTCCTATATATATTAATGCTACTGTCACTTTTGGCTAGAGAAGCTAGAGAAGCTTCTCTTTTCACATGTCAGTGAACACTAGGATGACCAAAAAGGCAACATAGTTCTGAGAAGAAGTGACAGAGGAGTGTCCAGCACTGAAACATCTCTATCACACCTTCTGAGGCTCAGGGTCCATTGCAGAAGAGATGCCAGAAGGAATGTAAGAACTAAAGGAAGGGCAACTGTCCAGACAAAAAACTGGCCTTGATATCCATGATCTTGCAGGGCCTAGCAATACCTTCATAAGAGCCTTATAATAGGAACAAAAGGGAGACTAACAGAGAGAGAGGGAATATGGTGGATGGTGGAGTTGTGAAGGGGAAAGTGGAAGAGAAGAGTGAATTGTTATGCTTCATTTTCTGTACGTATAGAAGTTGTCAATAAACAAATTTTAGAAAAGGTATAAAAGGCACATATCACTGGAAAAGGTCAGAATTCACTAGGCAGACTGGCCAGATATACAGGTCTGTTTTACCTAAGTGGAGTGATAAATGAACGTGTTTCTGGGAGTACTGGCTGAAGAAGTGGAGGTGCATATACCCCTTCTCTTTCAAGGGGGTAGGGACAAGGCAGGGTAAGCATCAGCAACAGAAGTTTGTCAGAGGAAGCCCCATAATTGAAATTAACTGGTCTCTTAATTCAGTATTTTCTCTCTTTGTAAAATATGTATTCACTGAAATTGTGCACTGAATAATATTTTTATTAACTATTGACAGCAAATAGAATGGTTGTCCCATAAGATTACAGGGAAGCTGAAAAAGTCCCATCATTTAGTGATGTTGTGGCCACTCCATCATCATAGTGTCAAGCATCCTTCATGTGTTGGTAAAGAATGCTCACCTAGAAAAACAAACAAACAAACAAAAAAAACACGAATGCTCCCCTACTGAAACACATACAAATATAGACTATAAATATATTGCACTTGATCTATATACAACATTTGATCATGATAATAACTGACTGTGTTGCTTATGTCTTAAATGACAGTTGCCTAATGGTTTATGTAGTTACTGTTTTATACCCTTTTTAAAAACATTTTAAAAAGATTTTATTATTTATTTATTTATTTATTTATTTATTTATTTATTTATTTGAGAGGGGGGTGGATAATGGGCATGCCAGGGCCTCCAGCCACTGCAAACAAACTCCAGATGCATGTGCCACCTTGTGAAACTGGCTTACGTGGGTCCTAGAGAGTCAAACCAGGATCTTTTGGCTTTGCAGTCAAATGCCTTAACTGCTAAGCCATTTCTCCAGCCCCTTGTACACTTTTTATTATGTATTTATTATTTTTAAAATATTTTTATTTATTTATTTGAATGAGAGAGATACAGAAATAGGCACATAGAGACAGAGAGAGAATGGGCATGCCAAGGCCTCCGGCCACTGCAAACGAACACCCAGATATATGTGCACCTTTGTGCATCTGGCTTATGTGGGTCCTGGAAAATCGAGCCTCGAACAAGGATCCTTAGGCTTCACTGGCAAGTGTTTAACCACTTTCCAGCCATCTTTCCAGCCCCCCCTTATACACTTTTTATAATAATATTTTCTTTTCTAGTTTTTGACAATTTACTTTTTTCTTTTTTATTGACAACTTCTATATTTACAGACAATAAACCATGATATTTCCATCCCCTCACCACATTCCCCTTCAGAACTCCACTCTCCATCATATCTCTTCCCTCTCTCCATTAGTCTCTCTTTTATTTTGATGTCATCATGTTTTTCTCCTATGATGAGGGTCTTGTGAAGGTATTGTTAGGCACTGTGAGGTCATGGATATTGAGGCCAATTTCTATCTGGACAGTTGCATTGTAAGGAGTCATACCCTTCTTTTGGCCCCCCTCCTCTGCAGTGGACCCTGAGCCTTGGAGGGTGTGATAGAGATGTTTCAGTGATGGACATTCCTCTGTCCCTTCTTCGCAGCCCTATGTTGTTGCCTTTTAGGCCATCCCAGTAGTCATCGCCATCTGAAAAGAGAAGCTTCTTTAACCAGAAGTGAGAGTAGCATTAATATGTGAATATGAACATTAAGTGTAGTGCTTTCAGGGCAGTTTGGTGGGAAAAATATATACATTTAGCCAGACAAGAGGAGGCTTTATAACCCTAAGGCTTATGTCCTCCCCTGCCATGGACTTTTGCTTAGTTTTTTTCAGTACCAGGCATGTATTCCCTCCCATACAAATGGGCTTTCAATCCAATTAGGGAGCAATTGGTTTCCCCAAGAGCAGACATGCCACTATTGCACCTATTCGGTCATTGGGCCTGTCTGGCCTAATTTGAATTTTCCAGTGTCTACTGTTTTCACAGCTGTTGACTTCTGTCTCCCATACAGCTGCATGCAGTGCAGCTTTTTTCAGTTTTCAGTTGGCTGGTCTACAGGGAGAAGATTTTCTGCTCAGCACCAGCTTGCTTTCTCAATGACCTTGCCTCTCAAGGCAAGAGATGCCTTCAGCAATAGGGTCTTACTATCTGTTTCTCAAGGGAAACCAAGGGCCTTGGCAATAGCCTTTAATGTTTTGGAGGCTACATGGACCTCCTTGGCCAACAACTCACTGGAAGGTATCCCATCCCAGACACTGAAAATTTTTTTCATACATGTACATAGGTTATGTTGATTATAATCCCCTCCTGTCAGATTCTGTCCCTCCTTCCCTTGTCCCCCTTCACTGAACCCCTTCTTATTTCCAATCAGTGCCTCTTCTACTTTGATATCATCTTTTTGCCCTCATTCATGATAATATGTTGATGAACTCAGTACTGTGTATGTGTTGTGCAGATTTACTCACAGCCACTGTGAAGTCATGAATATAATGGCCACATTATATGGAAGACACCATTCTAAAGCATTTTCCCCATCCTTTGACTCTTATCATATATATTCTACTCTTTTATCCCCTCATCCCTGCTCCCATTACGTGGAAGGCCCCTCAGTAGATTGATGGTATTCACTATAGAATCATGAAGGCCTTACTCAGTCCCTGTGGAGAAGTGGGATCAGGGGGACTATGCCTCAAGGTATTCCTATTCACTCTGTGGACTTTACAATATTTCCACCTTCTATTCTACAGTATTAACTGAGCATTATATACTTTTTATTTTAGAAAGTACTTGTCCTGTTTATATAAAAAATAACTTTTCTTTAAAACCATGTTCTGTGTTATACCACCAGCAGCCACAAATGTCTATTACTTGCATTTCTTGATTGCATGTGATTTATCCATGTCATCTAGTCTTGTGAAAGCACACTGTGTGATTTTAATGATGAAATTACTTAAAAATGCATTTCTCTGAAGACATCCCATCATTAGGCAACATATGACTAGAATTTTTTAAATAATTGTAAATATAATGCAAGCTTATGATTAAAAAAACTTGAAAATACAAAATATAAAAATCAAGGTAAATTAACTTGTAGCTATGCAACCCAATGATCATAGTAATTAACATTTTGGTGGACTTTTTTTCAAATCCAATTACTTTTAATTATTACACATTAGTGTCAGAGTAGAGGCTTTGATCATTATTTCTTTATTTAACCTTTTATCATGAGTAGTTTTATATGTTTCTATATTTTCACCCAATATCAATGTTAATGGCTATTTAACATTCAATCCATTCAGTGAAGTATCTGCTTCACTAAATGGATATGTTAACATGAGTTTGATCAATACTCTTATAATGAGGCAATTAGGTTCATTTCTTGTTATTCTAAGAGATTTTCAATAAGCACTTGTATACATGAATTATTGCCCCATTTTCAAAATCATTCCCTGATACTGTATTTCTAGAATTGGAATGGCAGGATCCAGGACAATGAGATTTCTAATTTTACACTGTGGTGCTTCCTGGACGATTTTGCTCTCTGACTTCCCTGAAGTAGGTACAAAAGTAGCAGAGCCCACTGGCTGGGAGCTGAAACCTCCAAAACTGTAAGTCTCTTTATACATTGGTTATATGTTAATCATATATCTTTTCATTGCTATCACTAACACTTCAGATAATCAGTTTAAAAAGAATAATGTTTACTTGGGTTCAGTTTTGGAGGTTTTAGTCCATCGTCTCTTAGCCTTGTTGTTTTGAACTTTGGTGAGACAAAACATCATGACAGTACATGAGAGAAACCTACTCACCTTGTGGCAACTAGAAAGCAATGAGGGAGGCAGAAAGGGGCCATGACCCAGTTTGTCCTTATTTGCTTGGATCGAGTGATGTAACTTCCTCCAGTTAAATCCCACTTTGGTTTCCACAATCTTTCAATAGTACTATGTGCTAGGACCACAGATATAACACATCAGCCTTTAGGTGATATTCAAGATCAAAACCATAGCATTAAGTATGCCAAGCATTTTGTTATGGCAATAGAAAGCTTAACAGTACAGGACAATCAAACAATTGTCCTGTCTGTTTTCCATATAATAGCAGAATTTTATCAAAATCAGGAATCAGAGTATTACATTGTCAAAATGGATAAAAAACTAGACACACAGAAGACAGGATCTTCCCATTCCAATTTTGATTATTTTTTGAGAGAGATGAGACACATACTGTCTCCATAAACAAATAATAGATTCCTAAGCCCTAGTATGAACATCTTATCTAGGCAAGAATCTAAATTCTTGAACTGAAGGGTATGCTGCCAAATCAGTTAGACTAATGAAGTTGATCTTTCTCTTCTTCTTAAAGCCAGATCGACCAAAGTGAGAGAAAATAGTAGTAACAATAGTTTCAAGACACTGGGTATCATGTATGACTCCTAATTGGTGAATGGCTTTGATTCTGAGAAATGGAGAACAAATAAGCTAAACCTTGGTTTGGCCAAACTTACTAATAACAGAGCTTTTGGAGTATCATAGCAAAGAGGCAAAACCCATGAGGAACCCAGCAAACCATTGCATGTAAAAGACAAGGTTATGAGTTAGAGAATAATGCAGCAGTGAGATTGAAAGGATAGCTTCTTAGAAAACAGAATGAACAGTAGGCTGTCCAGGATTCTGTAAAGTATCCATTAAGAACTCAGCAGAATGCCACTGATTTCATAAACCTATTTAAGACTAAGGAAACTACCTAAAAAGATTAAGGAGGCCTGGAGAGATTGCTCAGCAGTAATGGTCCTTGCCTGCAAAGCCTGATGGCCTGAGTTTGGTTCACCGTACCCACATAAAGCCAGGTGCATGAAGTGCCACATGCATGTGGAGTTCATTAGCTATGGCAGGAGGTCTTAGAATGCCCATGCTTACTCACTGTTTGCATCTTTCTGTCTGTCTCTCTCTCCCTCTCTTCCTCTCTCTCAATGTATAAATAAATAAAAATAATTTTTAAAAATGATTAAGGAACTAATCCCTGATCTTACCTGGTGATGGGATACAACCTGTTTCCAGGCTCCAGAAGTAAAACATAATTCACAGACATATGGATACCATAAGCAAAGGGATTTGCCTCAAGTTGTAAGAAATAATTACCCCTAAGTAAAGGTTGCTCTGATAGCTAAAAATGTGCAAAACCAAGACACAAATTGATCAAATTATTTCTAAGTTATAAACTCTTTATGTGAATCATATATATATATATATATATATATATATATATATATATATATATATAGTATTCAAAATTTCAAAATATACACAAAACATAACAAAGGTTTCAGCGCTTAACATCAAAGCAGGAAACACCTTTAGTAAGGAGAAATGGAATTGAATTATTGAAACTTCCCAAAATGCCCGGATGTCAGATTTACTCACTAGCAGACTCAGACAGTTACTATAACTATTACATGTGCTCCAAAGTAAGGACATGCAAAGTATAGAAAGGTCAAAATTAAACTGCTGGAATAAAAAAAAATTGTATAAGTGTTAGATTAGAAATAGCATGTATAACAAATATATATAAGACTGTAGAAGTAAATTTAAAGATATACCATAAAAATCAAACTAATGAAGAGAGAAAGAATAAAAAATGGGTGGTGTATGCCTTTAATCCAAGCACTTGGGAGGCAGTGGTAGGAGAATCGTCATGAGTTTGAGGCCACCCTGAGACTGCATAGTGAAATCCAGGTCAGCCTGAGCTAGAGACCCTTCAGTGAACTAGGGGACAAACTAGCCAGTAGCCCAATAAATATATGTATATATTGTACATGTGCCCATTATATGTATAAAGGGTGTTACATTTTAGTCACCAATGGAAAGTAGTACAAAAAGCATCTGAACAAACCAGGAGAGAAAATTTTCTGAAGTTTTAAAATTTGTTAGTCCATGGATCCAAGAATGTAAATGAACTACAAGCATAATAACAATGGATAACTACATCTATGAACATAATATTCAAATTGTTCAAAATGTGTGATTTTAAAACATGTTCAGAAATGGCTATCATAAAAGCAATCAAGAAAAGACATACCACAGACAGGAACAAAGATAAAGATTGCAGCAGAATTGTTGTTGGGAACAATGCAAGTTATAAGACAGTAATATTGATGTTTTCTTAAATTAATGTCTATGAAGACATCAACCTAAGTCTATATCCAACAAAAATAAGAACAACAATGAAATCAATACCATAAATCAGAAATACAAATATCCAATAAATGACCTTTTAAATTATTACTTATTGGAAGAATGCAATAAACTATTAAGTAAGGAGAAAGTCTCAAATTAATTACCACAGCTTATTCCTCAAAAGGAAGCTGTTAAATCTAAAGTAACTTGAGGAGAGAAAAAAATAGGGATTAGTTAACAAAGCAGAAGAGAAACAATAGATAAATACCAATAAAACTAAATGTTAGGTATTTTAGATGATCAATAAAATTGATAGACCCATGCCTAAATGATAACACAGACATCAATGGGAAAAAAACACAAATAATATCAGGAAAAGAGACGTGATATCACTTCAGATTGTATATCTGTCAAAAGAAAAGCAAGGGCATAGTATAAGTGACATTATTACAATAACATTGACAGCTCAGATGAAAGAACATTTTTAATACAGACAAAGCCAAAGCTAACTTAAGAAGAAATAGTTATATTAAATAGTTCTATGTCTACTAAAAATAAAATGTGTAGTCAAAAATCTTCAAAATAAAGGTAAGACCGGTGGCACATGCCAGCTACTTGTGAAACTAAGACAAGAGAATCCTTGAACCCAGACATGCAAGACTGCCTGAGCAACATATTGAGGGTATAGCTAAATAAATAAATAAAAACTATACTTTCATAGATTATTTCTATACTTTGTTAGTAGAGAAGTTTCTCTGACTGTGTGGAGTACATGGAATCCACGAGGAGGAGGTGTAGCATTCCCCTGTGAGTGGGCAGATGGCTCTTGGTGTTGCTTTGCTACAACTGACATTTGCCATTGATGATGGTTCCTGCTTAACTTTGGGGGAGCTGGAGGGAGAGGACAGTCTGAGTAGCAAATAAATAAATAAATAAATAATAACTCCCAAATAACCACAATGACAACAAAATTATTTGAAATCCTGATGGTTTCACTGGAGAATTCTATTTAAGGAAGAAATTATACCAATTCTGTACAATGGCTGAGGATTTAAGAAAGGAAAATGTACTTTCTAATTCACTTTATGAATTAGAAATTCATGTCATCCTACCAGGAAAACAAGAAAAGAGGAACTTAGATCAATATTCCTCATGAATGTAGCAGCAATTTAAGAAAAATAGCAAATTTAATCACAGAGCATATAAGCAGGGGATTTCTCCTTGGCTAATTGAGATGTATTTCAACACAGATTGATTTAATAGTTGAAAAATAATCAATTCAATGAAACTTTTTTGTTTATTTTTATTTATTTATTTGAGAGCAACAGAAAGAGAAAGAAAGAGGCAGAGAGAGAGAGAGACAGAGAGAGCATAGAATGGGTGCACTAGGGCCTCTATCCACTGCAAATCAACTCCAGATGCATGTGCCACCTTGTGCATCTGGCTTACATGGGTACTGGGGAATCGAACCTCAAATCAGAGTCCTTAGGCTTCACAGGCAAGTGCTTAACCAATAAGCCATCTCTCTAGCCCCAATGAAACATTTACAAACAAAAATAAACACAAGATTATATTAGTAGAGGCAGAAAAAAAGAATTTGACAGGAAATTAGCAGAATAAAGCAATTCATTTGATGTAAGAAATGTCATCTATAAAAAAAAAGATCTAACTTTGTGACATTGATGGAAGAAGCAATTATTTTTCCTCCAGTTAGGAACAAGACAAAAATTTATGCTTTCATATTGGCTATTTGATGCTATTTAGAAGATACATAGTTAGTTACAACCTTGCTGTATTGCTCAGGCTGTCTTGCAATGTCCAGGTTCAATAATGGGCTAAAGATTTTAGCCAGCCCAATAAAGCCTAAAAAATAAATGAGACATAACTATACAAAAAGAAGTTAAAGTATTTTTCATAATAAGGGCGTGATGGCGCACACCTTTAATCCCAGCACTCAGGAGGCAGAGGTAGGAGGATCACCATGAGTTCGAGGCCAGCCTGAAATATGTAGTCATAGTGAACTTTAAAAAAGTATTTTTCATAGATAATATATAGGTCTATGTAAAAAATATATAGTGAAATCTGCAGAAGAGGAACTGAGAATAGCAAGTGAATGTAGCAACATTGCAGGATGGGATTAGGTTTGTCGATGCTGGCAACAAACTCAAATATTGAATTGAAATATCAACTTAAAAGAGCATGCATGAACTGGGCATGGTGGCGCATGCCTTTAATCCCAGCACTCAGGAAGCAGAGGTAGGAAGATCGCCTTGAGTTCAAGGCCATCCTGAGACTACATAGTTAATTCCAGGTCAGCCTAGACCAGAGTGAGACCCTACCTCAAAAAAAAACAAACAACAACAACAACAACAAAAAGAGCATCCATGCCTTTAATCCCAGCACTTGGCAAGGGGAGGTAGGAGAATTGCTGCAAGCTCATGGCCACCCTGAGACTACCAAGTAAATTCTAGGTCAGTCTGGGCTAGATCAAGACCCTATCTAAAAAAGGAAAGGTAGAGGGAGAGCTAATCAAAATCTAAGAGGATATAAATAAGTCATATGGAAACCTATTTTTCTGGACAATGAAACACTCAGAAGAAATAGATTGTTACTAGAAAATTTTCAGTGCCAGGGATTTGGGATATCTTCCAGTGAGTTGTTGGCTGGGGAGGTTACAGATGCCCCAAAACATTATAGGCCATTGCCGAGGCCCTTGGTTTCCCACCAGGAATAGATGGTAAGACCCTATTACTAAAGACTCTACATACTTGGTCAGCAAGGTCACTGAGAAATCCTGCTGGGGCTGAGCTGAAACCCTCCTCCATGTGGATGAGCTGACAGAAAACTGGAACACTGGAACACTCAACAGTGAACACTGAAAGCTTTAAATTTGGCCAGTCAGGCCAAATGAGTCAACAGGTGCAATAGTGCCCTTTCTGTTATGGGGGAAACCAACTGCTCTCTAATTGGACTGGAAGCCCACTCCATGGGAGGGAATACATCCTTGATACTGAAAATCTATGAAAGGGGTAGTCATGAGCCCTAGGAGTGTAATGTCTGTTTGTGTCACACTAAAAGTATATACTATGCTCACCAAAATGCCCAGTAAGCACTTCTCTTAATGTCCACACCCATATATTAATGCTATTCTCACTTTTGGTTAGAAAAACTTCTCTTTCCAGATGGTAGCGACCTTGGGAGGACTCAGAAGGCACCATGGTTCTGAGAAGAAGGGAAAGAAGAGTGCTCAGCACTGAAACATCTCAAACCCACCTTCCAAGGCTCAGGGTCCATTGCGGAAGAGGGGGCAGAAAGAATGTAAGAGCCAAAGGAAGAGTAGGACTCCTTACAACGTGCTCCTCCAGACACAAAATGGCCTGGGTATCCATAACCTCACAGTGCCTGAAACTACCTACACAAGACCATCATAATAGGAGGAAAAGATCAAGACATCAAACTGAAAAGAGAGACTGATTGTGAGGGGAAGGGAAGTTTCAAAGGGGAAGGTGGGGGGAGCAAGGGAAGTACCTTGGGATATTGTCTACAATTAAAGAAGTTGTCAATAAAAAAATTTTTAAAATTAAAAAATAAAAGTAAAAAATTCAAACACACACACACAAGAGAATAAGCTGGGCTGGAGAGGTGGCTTAGCAGGTAAGGCACTTGCCTGCAAAGCCAAAGGATCCAGGTTTAATTCTCCAGAATCTACATAAAGCCAGATGTACAAGGTGGTGCATGAGTCTAGTGTTCATTTGAAGTGATTGGAGACTCTGGCCCTATTCTTTCTCTCTCCCCCTCTCTGTCTCTCAAATATATAAATCAATCAATAAAATATTTTAAAAGGGCATTAGTTGTCCATATGTAGAGTTAAAACTAAAGATGTGGAAGAATGTACCCTGAAAATAACAGAATGATATTCTAAAAAGGAATTAAAAGATTTTAAACTTTGAAAAATATTTCCTGTTTGGTCAGAGATGACAAGGCATGCCCTGTATCTACACATTCTGCATTAACCAACTATAGATTTAAAAGTGTTTGGAAAATATAATTACATCTGTACTGAAGATGTGCACACATTTTGTTCTTATTATTCCCTAAGCAATAAATATAATGATGAGCTACATTGTTATTATTGTTAGTATAATAAGTCACCTAAATACTTAAATATACATTGAAAGTGTATGTAAGTTAGGCCTGGAGAGATGGCTTAGCAGTTAAGCACTTGCCCGAGAAGGCTAAGGATACCAATTCAAGGCTCAGTTCCCCAGGGCCCACGTAAGCCAGATGCACAACATGGTACATGCATCTGGAGTTCTTTTGCAGTGGCTGGAAATCCTGGCATGCCCATTCTCTCTCTCTCAATCTGGCTCTTTCTCTCTCTGACTGTCACTCTCAAATAAATAAATATAAAAAAGGAAAATGTATGTAACTTATATGCAAACTATTCTACTTTATGTAAAGTACTTGAACATCCTAAGATTTTTAATATGTAGTTGGGATGGTCCTGGAACCAATCTTTTAAGAATATTGAAAGCTGACTCTTGTTAAGATTTTAATATTCAAAAAATATATACATTGGTTTAGCAAGAATTTGGAGAAATTAATAGCTGATTATAAAACTTACATTAATGCAAGGAACTCAAAGTGTTCAAAACAATTTTGAAGAATACGTAAGAAGGTCACTCTTTCCAAGCGAGTGCTCCTCAAGGACAAAGCCATGCTCAGCTGAAGTGCCAAGATTGTAAAACCCAAAAGTGAGAACCCAGAAGAGTTCAGGTTGGGAATCTCCCAGGCTCTGCTCAAGCTGGAGATGAACTTGAACCTCAATGCTCAGCTGCCAGAGCTCAACATCACCCTGGCCTATGAAACTGAAGTTGGTAGTGGTCTGAAAGTTATCATATATTTTTTTGTTCTAGTTCCTCCCAGAAAATCCAAGTTTGGCTAATGTATGAATTTGAGAAAAAGTTCAGTGGGAAACAAGTATTCTTCATTGCTCAAGGGAAATTCTGCCTAAGCCAAAAAGAAAAAGGCAAATGAAAAATCAGCAAATCCATCCCAGAAAACATACTCTGACTGCTGTGCAGGATGCCATCCTTGAAGACTTGGTCTTCCCAAGTGAAATTGTGGGCAAGAGGATCTGTGTGAAACTTGACAGTAGCTGGCTCATACAGGTTCATTTAATGTTAATTTTGAATTACCAGAATTTTAGTTATAAAGAGGTGACTGAACAAAGTATCATTCAGAGTAAGAAAAATAAAAATAAAAAGAATTGGGAAGGTTGAGTAAAATGACCAGATTCTAAGACTTAATGCAGATGTCTAGTAAGCAAGATGATATGAGGTTTAAAACTGGTAGATCTGTTGTCTTATGAAACATAAATCAGATTATAAGTAATTGCTAAAATATGAACAAATATTGTTTAGAAAGATAAACAAATGGCAAATAAAAAGATGATCCATATTGATGCTATTGTGGTGCCACATGTCTGTAACTCCAGAATTTGGGAGGCTAAGGCAGGAAAAGCAAGAGTTTGAGAATAGCCTCATCTACACAGTGAGAGCCTTCACAGAAGAAGGAAAAGAAACTGAGGAAGAGAGAGGGAGGAGAAGGAGTGGGAGGAGCTTAAAATACTTGAAAGTCTGTTTATACCAAATGTCAGTCAGGACACAGAGCTCACAAAACTGCTAGTGAGAAGGTAAAAATTGCAAACCACTTTGGAAAACAGTTGCACTGTTTCCTACATAATTAAGCATCCATTTATTCCTCTCCCAGCTATTTAATATGAGAACAGCAGTAGCCACACAGACTTGGACCTCAAATTCCATCCCTTGTTTGTTGCTGAACAGTACTTGTTTATGTGACTATTCACAATTATTTTAATAAGTTCACCTCTTTAATGAGAATTCTGATTTCTAGTTGGGACTGTCTCCAAAGCTACAGTTAAAGTAGTATTCTATAGTTAGTGAGAACTTAACACAGCTACCTGTACATAGTACCTTCCACAAGTATATAAAGTGTATCAATGCAAAGTTTCAGCTTATTTATACAGCATATCCTGTGAAATTATCAACACTATAAAAAAGTAAGTATATCTATCACATGAATGTTGTAAAAAACATTGACATCAAAATAAATTCTCCATAGCAGTAAAGTAAATGCACTCTGTAACCCACCCTTCCTCTTCAGATCATCAGAGATCAGCATTCTATCACAATGGGTGAGTCTGAATTTTATACTATGAAGGCAAGCTCAAACTAATATACACAGTGACAAACTAGGCCTCATTCTGTCATAGAAGGAGGAGGAATTCATGAAGTCCTACCCCTTCCTCAGGAGCTAATGGCACTTAATGGTTGGTGGGAGAGGAGTGACATTTTCTTCAGTAGTGAAGTCATTGGCATTTGGCCCATATTCCTATACATAACCCTATAGCTAGGCTGTAAGCAACCCTATTTCAACTCATTGGTTCACTCACACATGAAAGAAGGAAGGAAGGAAGGAAGGAAGGAAGGAAGGAAGGAAGGAAGGAAGGAAGGAAGGAAGGAAGGAAGGAAGGAAGGAAGGAAGGAAGGAAGGAAGGGAAGAGAAGAGAAAGAACAAAGGAAGGAAGGAGAGAGAAGAGAAAAGAGAAAGAAAAGGAAAGAGTGAGGGAAGGAGAAAGAAAGAAGGAAAGAAAGAAAGAAAGAAAGAAAGAAAAGAAAGAAAAGAAAAGAAGAGAAGAGAAGAGAAGAGAAGAGAAAAGAAAAGAAAAGAAAAGAAAAGAAAAGAAAAGAAAAGAAAAAAAAGAAAAGAAAAGAAAGGTAAAGACATGAAAGCAGAATGGGCTTAGGTGGGAAGGGGATTACCAGGACTGGGGTAGAAATAGGAGAAGGTAAATGTAGGGGTGAACATGATCAAAATACATTATATATATGCATATACATTATATATATATGATTGAAAATATCATAATTAATCCATTATTATATATAATTAATATATGATTAAAAAAACCTAAAGGAACCTTAAAACGATTATACTGAATGAAAGGACCCAGAATATAAATGGCATACAGTGCTTGTTGCATTGCATGTAAATATCTAATTATGTTGATAATTTCATAAGTGCACATTGATAATGTCAAAATTTGTCAAATGGTACACCTTAAATATGCATGAATATCTGTATTCAGTTGTACAAGAATATGCATCAGTGATACCTCCAAAACCAGGAATAACACTTAAAAATGGGAAACTGACACATCAGAAAGAGTAGATGAAAGTAAGTTTCATCTTAATTTTGTTCAATTTGACAAAATACAAAAGAGTATAAGGGCATTGTAGTCAGTTCCAAGTTACTGGGATGAACATCCAAACCAGACACAGCTTACAGGAGGAAAGGATTTATTTCATGCTTACAGATCCAGAGAAAGTTCCACCAAAGGCAGAAGAAGCTGCTTCCATCATCCAAGCAGAGAGAAACAAACAGCACTTAGAAACCAAAAAGCAGCAAGCAGAAGGCATCAAACAGCAGAGACCCAGACAGAACTCAAACCTCTCTGCATACCTTTAGGCTGGAACCCAGATCCACCCCCAGTGACAGCAGCTCCTTCCAGGTACCTGGAGATCCAAGTTACAAGTTTTAACAAAATGCCCAAGTCTATACATTTAAGATGTCTTAAAGTTATAGCAGGATATGTTATACAAAAAGTTAAAGTGCTTATTTTCCCTTCCTTTTCTCAATATAATCCATGTGATTTTGCTATATTTCATTAAGTAGCCATTACAGGGTAGCTTCTTACAAACCTTAAAATAGTTTAAGCAGAATTTTAATGCATTTACAAATGTGAGAGATTGAATTTTATTTTTAGGTAAATAACACCGCATCTAAATAGATTAAATCTTTAAACTCTGGTTCTCATAACTTGAAGAGCTAACTTTGGACAGGCATATAAAGAAAATCAAAATCCTTCAAAATGTTATTTCACACATTGGTACTGTATTTTTTTTTTATCAAGTTTGGTTTTAAATCTGCTATATACAATCTTTGGGTGAAAAATCTAACCCCACTTTGAGAGCATTACATCTAATCTGAGCCCATGTGTCAGTACATCTACATGAGCTCATTGATCCATCTACACAAGCACCAACTCCTCAGAACAATGATTCTTATTCACAAAGAACATCCAGAAGATTTGAAATGATTGCTGAGCTTGAGAACTTTGAATAATTTAGAGATCTAAAAATTCCTGTTTATTGATTGGTGTGTTGCCATCTGTATAGATAGATAAATTGATACAGTGTCTAAAGCACAAGTCACTTTTCATATATATGTTCAAGCTTTAATAACCAGGACACCTGAGCAATGAAGGACCACATTGACATAAGTGGAGCAGGAAGTATGTGTGGAACAGACAGCACGTGGGAAGGAAAGCACCACAAGGCAGATGTGAATGATTACAAATACATCACCAGTGCCTGAGGGACTGAAGTCAAATTGAGAGGGGGGTAGAGTTAGGGAGACTGGACCCCTAAAGGTGAAAAGCACTGGCTGACTTTTTATCTTTTACCTAGTTCCTGAGAGCCCTGTTTTTCCATAAACAATCAGGAGCCCTGCTGGGAGGGAAGTCTTTCATAGGATTTAAACATTGTTTTTGGTCAAATTCAAATTCAGCCCCTGGAACTTGGTGCCAGAGATCTTCCTGAGACAGCCCCTAGCCCTAACCAACCAGCTGGCCCTCTGGTTTACTTGGGCCAAAAGACAGCCCACCTCCCTAAGTTTATAAATACCTTTGCACCAGGAGGGCAGGCTCTCTCTTATCACTTGGGAATTTCCAGCTGTGGGTGAATTTTTCCCTCAGCAGGGCCTGGGCTGACTCAGACCTATGCCTAGCCCAGACACACCCAGGAGGGCCTCCTAGCCCATACTCTCTGCATGGGTTCTTTACCCCCTCTAGTTTATGACATGGCAAGAGCTCCTTGAACTTTCTTTTTCTTTCCATGCTTTTTCCCCAGGCATCCATGTGGAATCTCTAGCCACATGGGTGCCTTTCCATGGCTCTACTTCCCTCAATAAATATAATAATTTAATAATTATCTTTCTCAGTTTTCTTTTTTATTCAGTTATTTGACTAAAATTAGGATCAAACCCAGGGTTTGGGGTGCAAGGACTTTCTTGGACTCTTAACACCCCATTACAAAATCTCTTAAGTGCTAACAGCAGCTCTCTTTTGAGAGAATTGGGATTTTTGCTTCTTATTGCAAGACAGATCTTAGTTTGTAGGGAAAAATAAGGAATCTTTTGAATAGTAAACCTATGCCATATGCACCCAACATGCAAGAGTGGAACATAGTGTTTAGAGTTCTAAAGAAAGAGCATTCTAAGTTTCTGCAACATTTAAGAGCATGACTTTCTTGGGCTGTAGAGATGCCTTTGTGGTTAAGGCACCTGCCCACAAAGCCAAAAGACCAAGTTTTGGTTCCCCAGGACTCACGTCAGCCAGAGGCACAAGGTGGTGTATGCATCTGGAGTTCATTTGCAGCAGGAGAAGGTCCAGGTGTACCCATTCTCTATCTACCTCTCTCTCTCTCCCCTCTCTCTCAACCATATAAATAAATAAAATTTAAAAATAAAAACAATTTGTGTATCTTTCTTTACTAACATAGGCTGGACTGATTGCTCAGCAGTTAGAGGTACATGCTTACAAAACTTGCCAGCCCAGGATTGATTCCCCAATACCCATGTGCAGGTTGACTATGGCATACCCATACACCACACACATGTACACATACATACACACAGATAAATAAAATAAACATAATCACCTATTTACATGGTTCTAATATTTCAGAATTTAAGTAATATGTAGAGAGGCAAAAGTAAATAGTCATATAACTATATCTTTGGGAGAAAATAAAGAAAATGTTATGTGTGATTCTAGAGTCAGAATTTATAGAATGTGAAACTGATTTTATATATATATATATATATATATATATATATATATATATTTACATATATTCAAGATATATACTAAATGAAATGTGATTAAATATCAACAAAATATTTTAGGTTATAGGTAATTCAATAAAACTTAAAGGAGGATAGCATTTGCTATACAGTGGAATGATAGTAGTATAATTTAGATAGTCAGGGAAGATATTTTTTTATGTCTCAGAAAAAAAAAAAAGCATGATATAAATAAGAGTTGTAAGGCAATTGTGCTGAAAACTACTTTGTATGGAGAAACACAAAACATTTTGAGTGGCTGATTGGGTAATAGACATAAATCCAGGAGTCAAAATGGATTAAAGTCATAAACAGAATACATTTGCTTTAACTCCTTCTCTTCTCTCACAGCCATATCTCTGGGAAACAGCAGTGGCCTCTCCAAAAAAACTTACACTGTATGCACAGTCTGTAAAGAGTATTCTGAGTTGTTGAAGGAACACCCATTCTAATACATCACATGGTGTTCTTTGGGATTTTCACATCTTCTAATGTCTCATCATCATGTGAACAAACACAGCTGGAAATCAAAATCAAAGGAAAGACAAGGGCTACTAGATCACTCTGAACTCATTTTCATGTTTCACAGGGAATATATAATTAAGAGATTCTGTACAAATTTCAGTTCTAACTTTGCTAGCTGTCTATATATAGGCAACTCTTGCCCAATTGTGACATCAAAAATCAACAGAAGGGGCTGGAAGATAGCTTAGCAGTTAAGGCACCTGCCTGTGATGCTAAAGAAAGCCTGTTGGAATCTCTAGGTCCCATGTTTATCCACATGCAAAAGTGATTCAAGCGTGCCATGTTGCACATGTGCACAAGGGTATCCAAGCGTCTGGAGTTCATGGACAATGGAGAGGTCCAGGCATGCCCATTAATTTTTTTTTAAATCAACAGAAGGAAGTTCATAATTCAACTGCCAGTTCCTAAAGTTTGGCACTCTTCAAATTGGCTGCATGTAGAACATTTCTGCTGGTAGTGGCTTCCCAATGTTACTATAATCAACTAGGTAATACAGTAAATGAGGGAGGAGTTATGTGCATTTGGTATTTATTACAACAACAATGAAATTAGTTTATTAACAGTAAATTTTGGCATCCAGTCTCTTACTAAATTAAGGGATAATCTTAGCACTTGCTAAAGGCTATCTATGTTGATTAAAGAATTCAATAGGTGAAAGACCTGAAATAATTTAGATATTTTATGACTATAACCACATGTTAATTAGATAGTTTAATTATTATTTCTGTTTTCTTCTATTTATCTTGACTCAGTGATCTTTAGAAATAAGTTGATCCCTTGAAGTGGGAGCTTCTTAGTCATTTCTCTGAAGGAAACCAAGCATTATACTGATTTTAAGAACACCTCACCAGCCCCAGGAAGCTACCACTCAACTGCAAACTCACTGGTCTGTGTTATAGAATGTAAGTTCCTTTGAGAATAAGGTCATTTGTCCTTGTCATTGGTTCTCTCCCTATGCCTCTGGGTCTACATGGATGCTGCTTATATACACATCTGCTGGGGAAGTAGGAGGGAGTGGGACACAGAGACATGCCAGCCAACTGTCATGTTCAACCTGGATTTCCTGCTAGCCTTTGCATTCTGTCAATTGCCTCCACCATTATGCTAGTGTCTTCTCTTCTATGACCATCTTGTACACTGGCCAAGGGTATAGGTAGCCATAGCAACTTCCTAGCTTTGGAGGAGTGGTATGAATTAAAACAATAAAATTGTTCATGCAAGATCACTGAGAAGGCTGGAGACATGTGTTTTCCTGTTAGACATCTTTTCTAACTTTTCATGTCAGCTGACTTTCCAAATGTTTGGTTCACCAACTTTAGATACATGAGCATCATGTTCACAGAGGAAGGACTATTTCTAAACATTCCATCAAGCCACTGGGATAGAATTTTCACTCACTAAGCCAACATTAACTGCTAGTTATGATAGAAAGCCTATTCTTTTCCCACTGAACTAGCAAGAAAAGCAAGCAAACTTGCCATCATAGAGATGAGATCTTGCATTCATCTGGGTCGTCCTGTTTTCTCTGTCGACCAATCTTGGGCTGGAACTTTATCCAGTAATTAGTTCTCATGTGGCTAATTCTCCAAATTCACATATCCAACCCACCTATTTCCTGTCCTCTAGGCTAAATTTTATCCTCCAGATTAGAGGAGGACTTCAAAGTGATCAGCTGCCATTGGTTGGGTTAAAGAAAAGATGTATCCATGTTCTCCAAACAGACCCTATTGTAGTTACTTTCTCATTGCTGGGGCAAAGTACCTGGCCAAAATCCGCTGATGGGAGGAAAGTTTTTAATCCCATTTACAGTCGTAAGGGGAAGCTTCATGATGGCTGGAGGAAATGTGGCATGAGCAAAGGATGGATATCACTTCTGCCACAGTAGGTAGAAAACAGCAGCAGAAAAGTAAGCCAAACTTGCAAGACGGAGCTGCCAATACACCCCTAAGCCTGCCCCAAAACACACCTCCCCCAGTAAGGGTCCACCTCTTAAATTTTCATTAGCTAGGGGCCAAGCATTCATACAACATGAGTTTATGTGGTGACACCTGATTCAAACCATCACAGACCCTTAACCTTGTTTATCTCAATATTTATGATAATGCTTTTATATTGTTTTCTGGCATGGGTACACCACTGCTTCACACTCAGAGCAAACACTCAGGAACTCTGTTGGATGCTTAACATCTGATAATGAAGCTAGCACAGTAATAGCCAATCCAGCAGCTCTAAATATCAAGCAGGGCTACTCAGAAGGAAGGTGTCTACTGTCACCGGAAGCTACAAATTGTTTCTTAAGTAGTTTCATATTTAGTATAAGCCTAAGCCATGCCTTCTATTTTAATTTTTTATTTGATAAGAAATTGATGCTGGGGTGGTGGCACTCACTTTTAATCCCAGCACTCAGGAGGCAGAAATAGGAAGATTGCCTTGAGTTTGAGGCCACCCTGAGATTACATAGTGAATTCCAGGTCATCCTGGGCTACAGTGAGACTCTACCTCAAAAAAAAATTGATAACATAAAATTTCTCATAAAAATTTTTCATCTTACAAAACTGAAACTTACTACTTATTAAACAATGAGCCCCATTTGCCCTCTACCCCTAGCAACAACCATTCTACTTTTTGCTTTGATGAACTTGACTGTTCTTCATATATTACATAAATAGATTCATTCGTATTTGTCTTGTGTCTGGTTTATTCCACCACTCACGTTGTCCTCAAGGTTGAATAATGGTGATGCAGATGGTGGAGTTTTTTTTCCTTTTAAGGCTGAATAGTTATAATATCTATATAGAATATGTTATTGATCCATTCATGGTGATTTGTGTTGCTTACATCTCCTAGCTCTAGTGAATAATTGCTACAAATAAGTATGAAACTCTCTCTCAACTTTTAGACTTATAAGTGGAAGTGTTGGATCATATAATTATCACATTTTGGCATTCAGAGGAAAAAAAAAGACACAGGCATTTTCATCCTCAGCAGCAATGCACAGCAACTCATTGCCTTCGATTCCTCACCAGCTTACATTATTTTCTAGAATTTAAAAAATAATAGCCATCAGAACAGTTATGAGCAGATATTTCATTCTGATTATGATTTGAAATTTCTCAAGTGTCTGGGGGTGTGATATTGAAGCTCTTTTCATATGCTTGTTGGCCCTTTCTATAACATATTTAGTACATATTAAGTTTTTGCCAATATTTCAATTTGATTTACTTTCTTGTTGAAGGCCCATACCTTTTTAAGAGTATTTTCATTAATACTTTGTCATATAATTAGAGAGTAAAACATGAGTGGCTTCAATATATGCATCATCACTCAGAATATATCTGGATCAGAATTACCTGTGTATAATTCTAATTATTCTCAGAACTGTAAATATCAAATAAAATTTTCCATTAATTTCTTGTTGTCAAACACACAGGAAAGGAAGTAAAACAGCTTGGATTGCTTACTAAGGAAGGCAGGCTCCTGCAGTACCATACCAGTTTTATTGCTGTTTGGGACATTTATTAGTTCTCTACATTTATTCTTCTCCTCGGGCCTTGATTTACCTGCTTCTATTTTCATTGTTCATCGTTTACTCTTCCATTTACTCTTCACAGAACCCCAAGTTTGTGCCTTCAAAATAATAATTAGATATTCTCTAAGTCTCCCCTAAGGAGGTTTCTCTGAAACATGTATTCATTGGTTTACGTATTCAGGGGTTTCTTGAGCTTTGTTATGATAATATTTTGGGGGAAGTAAAATTAAGAGTGGAGTGCAGAGATAACTATGGGAAATGAAGAGTTTCAGAGGCTGGCTCTAACATCATCACAAGTTTCTTGTCTTGTCTTAGGTGCTGTTATACTTTAGATGTTGAATGTTGCTCAAAGGGCTATGTGTTGATTTAGAACCCAGCATAGTATTACCAAGAGGTAATGAAGTAAGTAATTTGCAGATGATTCCTAATCCACTGGGGACATTCTCTCCAAACAGATACAGGCTTTCCTTTCCATCTCTTTTGTGGCTCATAATGAGGTAAGTGACCTTGTTCTATACCTCATTTCTGCCATACTGTGCTATCTCACCATTGTTCCAAACTATTCAGTGGGCTGGAGCCTTTAGCAGGTGAGACCTAATGGGAAGTAGTTTGTTGGAACCCTGGCCATGGTGTATCTACCTCACCATGGGTCCAAAAGTCAAAACCAGCCATGGATGAAACTTCCAAAACTGTAACTTAAAATATTATATTCTCTTTATAAATTAATTATGTCGAGTATTTTGCTATAATGGTGAAAAGCTGACTAACAAAGATACTTTTTTCCACTCTAAAAATATTCTTTTTTAAAAAAAAATTATTTATTTGCAAGCAGAGAGAGAGATAGAAGAGAGGCAGACAGAGAGAGAATGGGCACGCCAGGGCCTCTAGCCACTGCAAACAAACTCCAGATGCATGTGCCCCTTGTGCATCTGACTTACGTGGGTCCTGGAGAATTGAACTGGGATCCTTTGGCTTCACAGGCAAACGCCTTAACTGCTAAGCCATTTCTCCAGCCCTAAAAATATTCTTAAGAAATGTGTGATATACCTGATTTATATTTGTTTTGGTGCTCCTCACATATTGCTTGTTTGTTTGTTTGTTTGTTTGTTTGTTTGTTTGTTTTGGAAATAGAGTCTTGCAATAGCTCCGGCTGACCTGGAATTCACTATGTAGTCTCAGGCTGGCCTTGAATTCAAAACAATCTTTGGACCTCACCCTTCTGAGTGCTGTGATTAAAGCATGTGTCATCAAGGTTGGCCCTTACATTTTATAAAGTGCTGAGATACCATCTTGATTTTTACTGAGAAGGGACCTTCTAATCCCTTTTGATCAAGGCATCATTCTCCACATTATTCGTGGATTCATTTTAAAATAAATAATGAACTATAACTCTATTTATACTACGATAAAGATCATGATGATAACTAAGTCACAACAGGTAGCTTGTTAGATAAGGAAGGTGATGGCTTTCAGGCCTGCACGTAAAATTTTCTAATTGGATTATATAAGTTTTTATGGAAATCTTGATAGCTCTTTCGCCTTTCATCTTCCATCTAGCTTGGTCTCCAATATGTGGCATTTTTTGTAGACAACCTTGACTCTAACTAACATTTGTTTCCCAAACATCTGAGCTTATGACTTGGATTTTATTTCAAAATAATGTAGGAAGTATTCTAGAATTCTGATGGCCTTAATCAGCTTTCACAAATAATGCCACTGCCTATCTTCTTTCAGGGCTCTTTCTCTCTTCTGAGAACTCTCTGTAAATTCTAATGGGAACTCTAGCCTTCATTTTATTGCAGAGTAGAAATAATGTGTATTTTCTGAGTTCAATAAAATAAATTATGGAACTCTGGTTGAGGTTGTCAATTCAGCATTCTGGATTACCAGAAGCTCCTCCCTCTCTACACTGTGCTCTTTATTTAAAAAAAAAATCATTTAAAATATCCTTGGAGATTGATAAAGATAGGAAATGATAAATGAGCAGAACAATAGCCATAATATCCACTTGGAGGATAAATTTTATAAAGCATTTTCTATTTGTCCTGAAGAACATATAATTATTCATAAATTTTAAACCAAACAAGTAGGATTATGAGAGCTCTATCTACCAATTATTGAAGGATGATTATAATACCAAATTATCATTTAGAAATAACTTTTTACTATAGAGATAACAGTCATTATTCCCCTCTCCTGAAAGTAAAATTTCACACTTTAAGATGGAGCATAAATTCTGGAATTTTCAATAGGATAATTTCTGTACACTGAAGTACATCTTCAAACAGCTTAGAGTTGTTGGATATTTAGAGAAATTTAGTTTTAGTCCTGTCCTTAAATAGAGTAATTCACTGCTTAGAATTCTATGCTATATATACTAATTGGTTTGTAGCCATTGGATTTCATTTACTTGACTACTTGATTTAACATTGCTGGGGTTTTAAGGATGGATTTGTAATTACTTAATATAGCTTGGTATTTTCTTTCCATTCAAACAAGTTACCTAGCCAGAGGTCATTTTTTCAACATGCTGAAGAGTAATATGACTCAACAAAAAGTAATTGTTAATGGGGACTCTGAAATGGATCAGAATTATAAACCACAGAAATCTTACAAGGAAATGGCAATGAAGTAGAGGGACATTAGGGGAAAACGTGAAGGGCTATTTTCTTAATATTCTGCTGATGTAATTATGCTGTGAAGGAATGACTACAGGTTTACTTCCTTCTGGATTGACAGACCTGAGTGGTTCTGAAAATAGTGGGCATCTGTATAAAGCTTGTACAAAATGACCTCCGTTAAAATCACTGTTGCTTAGATTTGTTTCTTCCAAATTGTTTATTCTTAGCTCACTTCTGTTATGTGGTGAGTTGGAAAAACGCCTCTAATTGCTTTTACTTATTACTATATATTTGTATGAAATTGTATCTACTTTTCCCTAATTGGCAATAGCAAGGAATGAAACAATATCCATTGTCTTTACCATATGTCTGAACAGAAAATTAGCATGCTGTTTTCACCCATTCTTCCTCCTCCTCCCTGACAGTCTGGTTTCATTACCATCATTTTAGAGTTTAGGACAAATTGTTATGTGAGATTGCATAAGTAAAGTTTTTAATTTGTCTTAAACTATTAGGGAATGTGATCACTAATAGATTTACTTTCAAAACTGTTTGCATTTGCACAATTTTAATAGAATGCATTTATAATGTACTGTTTATTCAAGTGGTTTCATTTGTTCCTACTTTTTCAAAACTATTTCCATACTCTTGAAATAGTTGACTATTGGGTGATTGAGTTATATGTTTTGTCAGGAAAGATTCATTGAAGTTATGCTTTGTATACTTTCCAGCGGGAAAATATATTGTGTTTATTTCTATGAGAATAAAAACTTGGGTATCTTGCATTAGGATAAATATACTGAGAATGGCATGGATACAACTAACAAAAACAAGAGTATAGTTTATATTTCTTTTAATTATTGACTAAAAGTTATAATTTTCAGATTGTGGGGTGGGTGTGGTTATCTGGAATGAGTAGGCCAGATACCTGCTTCTAGGCCCCTCCCCACTCCCCCCTTCTGGGTTGCCTGTGCAGATAGTGTGTGGACAGGCATGGCGGTCTGGAGCAAGCCAGACCCCTGTTTCCAGGCTCCCTTCTCTGTTCTGTGTGATGGAGGGCACAGCACAAAGTAAACCAGATCCCTGTTCCTTTGTTCCTCCCAATACCCTGTAGGTCCCATTGTGCCTTGCTTGGGGAGGCCTGGTCCCTACGTGAGCTCTGGAATCAGGCCTATTGTTCTGGTATGCTGACTGGTCACTGGGTACCAACATCCCTGTTCACCTGAGTCAGAGGATGCATGGGCCAAAGGATAAAAACTTGCTTCCTCATTAATAATATAAATAGTCTTCCTAAAATGGGGAGACAAAAATGCAAAAAAAAATCCAATGAATGTCAGAGAACTGACAATGAAAGCCTCCAATGAAATCATACAGAAATCAACAGAACTTCATGCCCAAAATGTAAACACAACAACCAATAAGACCTCACTATAAAAAACAATCACTAAACTAGAAGCAAACTATCAAAGAACCAACAATTGTAACAATGAAATTGTCTCCTAGAGCTTTCAGCTTTTGAAAGTAGGCTTAACTTGATTGAAAAAACAAAAACGTTAGAACCTGCCAAAGAGATATAAATAAATTGAAGGTAAGTCAAGAAATGGAAGATCTCAACAACCAGTTGATTAATCTTAATAAAGACTTGATCAGTGGACTTCCAGGTAAGATGGCATCATAGGAGCCATGCCAAACCAGCCTATACACCAGAAGGTGAATAGGTTCTTCTTAGATACAGCAGAAAACTAGCAGAGACCAAAATCCACAAGGAAAGAAGAAAATGGCCAGAATCAAGCTGAGGCACTTGTAGCCATAATTTGCACCATCCACATGCCTACCTGTCACCACCCACCAGGCAGTGGTGCCAAGCAGCAGCAGTGACCAAACAAGGGAATTTTCAAACCTCATGAGCCTCCTTGCAAAGTCAAGAAATCTGAAGGAAAGAACAGAGATCAGCTAAGGAGCTACTGAAAGGGATATAGGCCAGACTTTGTGAGCAACTACAGTACAACTTCATGCTTCCTGCACTCTACTATACCCCAATCATCAGAACTGCAAACCTCCAGCATTCAGCCCTGGTGGCGGGCATCAAGCAGAGTGGATCAGAATTCCAGCTCCATAGCACAACACAGAGGGATTGAGGCAGGCAATCAGCATTGGTGAGATTGGAAGCCCCGCAAAAGTTAATGAGGCCAACTGACAAAAAAAAAAAAAATAAATAAAAAAATAAAAAAAAATAAAAAAAAAAATAAAAAAAAGCTGGTACATAGGCCTTCATTGGAAGTGCTAATCTCTTTCCATGTCAGGGCAGGTTATGGATTACATATTCTTGGTTGGCTTTACCATTTCAATTAAGCTGAATTTGGGGGTGGAATATTGTTGATTTTGATGCTTTGAGATTTATAGGGCCTTTGTCTTTTGCTTCTGTCATTATTGGGAGCTCAGTCTGACCAGATCCAGGCTGACCTGTAACCCAATTCAGAACAGAATTCTCTACCTCCCCAATGACAGGATTAAAGGTTTAGAGCAAGACATACCCTTAGGGATTTGGGCTTTATAAGGATGCAAAAGTCACTACAATATAATACAAGAAACCAAAGAATCAAGGCAATACAATCCCTCCAAAAATTATAAATCCAGCAGAAATGATCACAAATGAGACTGTTTTAGATGAAATGCCTGAAGATGATCTCAAAAAAAAAGATTTTATCTATACTCAAAAAAATCAAAGAAATCAAAGGAATCAAAGAAGAAAACAAAGGAATCAAAGAAGAAAACAAACTCCTGAAAGAGAACACAGAAAACCAGCTTAATGAAATAAGGAGGTCATTATAAGACATGAGTAAGGAACTAGAAATACTGAAGAAAAAAATAGGCTGAAATTCTAGCCCTGAAGAACACAGTCAGCCAAATAAAAAATGCTGTGGAAGTCTCACCAGTAGAATGGATGAAGGAGAGAACAGAATTTCTAAACTAGAAGACCAGGTGGGAGACCTAATACAGTCCAACAAAGAGAAAGACAAGATAATAGGAAGGTATGAATGGTAATTTCAAGGTATCTGGGATACTATGCAAAGATCAACAAAAATCATAGAAGAAAATTTCCCCAAATTGGTAGAGAAATGCCAATGAAGATACAACATGCTTTTATAATACCAAATGGACAAAACCTGGAAAGAACCTCTCCTTGCCACATTATAATTAAACTACTAAACATGCAAACCAAAGAAAATATATTGAAAGCAGTTAGAGAGAAAAAGCAAATCATCTACAAAGGCAAACCCATCAGAATGACAGCAGATTACTCAACACAGACTTTAAAAGCCAGAAGGGATGTATTCCAAGTTCTGAAAGATAACATTTGTTAACGAAGATTACTTTATCCTGCAAAGTTATCTATCCAAATTGACAGAGAAATAAGGACATTCCACAACAAAAATAGGCTAAAGGAATTTATGACCACTAAGATAGCTCTATAGAAAATACTTGAAGGAATCCTTCACAGTGAAGAGAAAGAAAAACACACACAGGAGGAAAAAGGAAAAAAGTGAACCATATTCAATAACGGTTAAATAAAGCAAATACAGGCAGCACTACAAACCAAGAAGAATGGAGAGAATAAATGCATATGTTTTAATAATAACTATTAATATCAATGGCCTCAATGCCCCAACCAAATGACACAATCTTGCATTCTAGATTAAAAGGCAGGATCCTGCCATTTATTGCCTCCATGAATCTCAACTCTCTATAAAAGATAGACACTGTCTTAGGGTGAAAGGATGGAAAATGGTATCTCAAGCAAATGGGCCTAGGAAACAAGCAGTGGTTGCTATGCTAATATCTGACAGGATAGACATCAAACCAACATTAGTGAGGAAAGATAAAGAAGGTTACTTTATACTGATTAAAGGAACACTCCAACAGGAGGACATTACAATCCTAAACATATATGCACCTAACATGTTGGCTCCTAATTTCATCAAACAAACACTATTAGAATTAAGGTCACAGATAACACCAAATAATTGTAGTGGGTGACTTACATACCCCACTCTCATCAATTCACAGGTCATCCTGCCAAAATATAAACAGAAGCCAGCTGGATTAAATGATGTGATGGAACAAATGGACCTAACAGATATATACAGAACATTCCATACAAATGCTAAAGAATATACATTTTTTCTCAGCAGCACGTGGAACATTCTCAAAAATAGACCATGTATTAGGACACAAAGCAAATCTTAATCTTAACAAATACCAAAAAAACTGAAATAATCCATTGTACTCTACCTGACCACAATGGGATTAAACTGCAAATCAGGAACAAGAAAAACTACAGAGTATACACTAATTCATGGAGACTAAAAAGAACACTATTGAATGATGAGTTTGTCACTGGAGAAATCAAAAAGGAAATCAATAAATTAATAGAATAAAATGATGATGAGAATACAACATACCAAAACCTTTGGGATACAATGAAGGCAGTCCTAAGAGGGAAATTTATAGCTCTAAGTGCCTATATTAAGAAATTTGAGAGTTCAAAAGTAAACAATTTAATTCTTTACCTTAAGGCCTTGGAAAAAGAAGAACAAGGCAAACCAAAAATCAGTAGACAGGAAGAAATAATAAAGATTAGGGCAGAAATTAATGAAATAGAAACAACAACAACAAAAAGAACAATCCAAAGAATCAATAAAACGAAGAGTTGGTTCTTTGAAAGGATAAGCAAGATCCATAAACCCTTAGCAAATTTGACCAGAAGAAGGAGAGAAGAGGCAAAAATTAATAAAATTAGAGATGAAAAAGACACCATTACAATGGATAATGAAGAAGTTTAGAAAATCATAAGGACATACTTTAAGAATATATATGCCTTTAAGTTTGAAAATCTGAAAGAAATGGATGATTTCCTTGATTCATATGACCTACCAAAAATAAATCAAGATGAGATAAACCATTTAAATAGATCTATAATAAGTACAGAGATCCACACAGTTATAAAAATCTCTCAACTAAAAAAAAGTCCAGGATGACCCAAAAGGCAACATAGTGCTGAGAAGAAGGGATGGAGGAGTGCCCAGCACTGAAACACCTCTGTCACACCCTCCAAGGCTCAGGGACCATTGCAGAAGAGGGGGCAGATAGAATGGAAGAGCCAAAGGAAGGGTATGACTTCTTACAATGCAACCGCCCAGACAGAAATTGGCTTCGATATCCATGACCTTGCAGTGCCTAGCAATACCTCCGCAAGACCCTCAAAATAGAAGAAAAAAGATGATGACATCAAATTAAAAGAGAGACTAATGGAGAGAGGGAGGTGACGTGGAGATTTGAGTTCTAAAGTGGAATGGGGGGAGGAGAGGGAAATATCAGGTGGGGTTTTTTTTGTATGTAAGTATAGAAGTTGTCAATAAAAAAATAATTATTAAAAAAAAAAGTCCAGGCCCAGATGGATTCAGCGGTGAATTTTACCAGACCTTCCTGGAAGAACTAATACCACTGCTTCTCAAATGGTTCCTTAAAATAGAAAAGGAAGGAATTCTATTGAACTCCTTCTATGAAGCCAATGTCACCTGATACCAAAACCAAACAAAGACAGAACAAAACAAGAAAATTACAGACTTATCTCCCTCATGAACATAGATACAAAAATTGTCAACATGATATTGGCAAACAGAATACAAGAATATATCACAAAGATTACCCCAACCAAGTAGGGCATTATGCCAGAGATGCAGGGATGGTTCAACTGAAGGACAAAAATCACATAATATTCTCAATAGATGCAGAATAAGCATCCAACAAAATCCAACATCCCTTCATGATAAAATTATTACATAAACTGGGAATAGAAGGAACATATCTCAATATAATAAAAGCTATTTATGACAAACCTACAGCCAACATAATACTAAATGGCAAAAAACTTGAAGCTTTTCAGGAATAAGACAAGGGTGTCCACTGTCCCCACTTGTATTTAATATAGTACTGGAAGTCTTACCTATAGCAATAAGGCAAGACACACTCATAAAAGAGATACAAATTGGAAAGGAAGAGATCAAAGAGGCAATTAGCAACATAGTAGAATACAAAATAAACACACAGAAGTCAGTAGCTTTCAATATTAACAACAAACATGCGAAGGATAAAATCTCTCCCATTTACAATTGCCTCAAAAAATAAATAAATAAAGTACCTTGGAATAAACTTAACCAAGGACATGAAGGATCTCTACAATGAGAACTTTAAAACACTCAAGTGAGAAATTGCAGCAGACACTATAAAATGGAAAGATATCTCCTGTTCTTGGATTGGAAGATTCAATATGAAAATGTCAAACTTACCAAAAGCAATCTAAACATTTAATGCAATCCATATTAAAATCCTAATGACATTCTTCTCCAAAGAAATAGAAAAAAAATCCTAAAATTGATTTGGATGTACAAAAGACCTCAAATAGCCTAAACTATTTTGAGCAACAAAAATAACACTGGCGGTATCACCATACCTGATTTTGAGCTATGTTACAAAGTCTTAGTAACAAAAACAGCATGGTACTGGCACAAAGACAGACATATATATCAATGGCACAGAAGTGAGGACACAGATGTTAATCCAGACACCTACAGCCATCTGATGTTTTGACAAAAATGCCAAAAATATTCAATGGAGAAAACGCAGCCTCTTAAAAAATTATGCTGTGAAAACTGGATATCTATATGTAGAAAGATGAAAATAAATCCTTGGTTTTCTCCATGCACAAGAATCACGACCAAGTGGATCAGGGACCTTAATATCATACCTGAAATTCTTAATGGAAGGGTACCACTCCTTACAATGCAACTATCCTTAAAGAAATTGTCCTTGTATCCATGACCTCACAGTGCCTAGCAATACCTTCACAAGACCCTTATAATAGAAGAAAAAGATGATGATGTCAAAATAAAACGGAGACTAACAGAGAGAGGGAGGGGGTATGATAGAGAGCAGGGCTTGTGAAGGGGAAAGTGGGGGAAAGGAGGGAAATTTCATGGTTTATGTCTGCAATTATAGAAGTTGTCAATAAAAAAAATCATAGAACTTTCAAAGAAGAAAATAAAAGACTTGATTAAATGCAAGAATGAACTCCAGGAAGCATCAAGAAAATCAGAACTTGAATTGAAATTGTACCTTAAAAAAGAGATGGACACAATGCAAAATAATACAACAAAAAATGAAAATCAAATAGAAATTACAAAAAACTCTCTAGAACCCTCACCAACAGAATACATGTGGAATGCAGAACCTTTGGCCTGGAAGATAAGACAGAAGAAAGTGATTGGGAGGCCAAAAACTTTGCTAGAGTTCAAAGAATCAAGTGAACAGAATACAAGGGAAATATGGGACACCCTAAAACAACAAAATATCTGTATCATGGATATACTAGAAGGATAGGAAATCCAGGACAGAGGCATAGAGACCATATTCAACAAAATTATTGAAGAAAATTTTCTGAATCTCTCAAAGAGTGGCCCATTCAGATACAAGAAGCTCACAGAACACCAGACAGACAGTACCAAAGAAGAAACTCACCAAGACCCATCATAGTTCAAACTCTTCATGATGAAAACCAAGAGAGACTGTTTAAAGCAGCAAGAGAGAGAAACAATTCACAACATAAAAAGAAAATCCCATCATAATTACATCAGATTTCTCAGTGGAAACCCTGAAAGCCAGACAGTCCTGGAATTGAACACTTCAAAGTATGAAAATCTATGGCTTCCAACCCACGCTACTCTATCCAGCAAAGGTATTTCTCATAGTAGATGGTGAAAGAAAAACTTTTCATGAAAAAGTCAACTCTACAAATATAGGAACACAAAGCCAAACCTACAGAGAATATATGAAGGAATACTCCACACAGAACAGTCAAACAACCAAACTCAAGAGCTATCAAGAAGAAGATCACAATAACAAAAATTGACCAGGATCAAAATGTCCAAAACACAAGAAAGTAGCAAACCTCGTAAGACACCTCATCATGGCAGAGATTAATTCAAACCTCACAGTAATAACCTTAAATATTAATGGTCTTAACTCACCATCAAAAGACACAGGTTATCAGGATTGATCAAAAAACTGGACCCTTCTATCTGCTGTCTTCAAGAAACTGACCTCACCCCTAAAGACAGATATTACCTCAGAGTGAAAGGTTGGAAAATCATATTCCAAGTAAATGGAAATAAAACCAAGTGGGTGTTGGTATATTAATACCTGATAAAATAGACTTCAAACCATAATTAATCAAAAAAAGGACAAAGAAGGCCACTTTTTACTCATCAAGGGAATGATCCACCATGAGCAAATCACAATCATAAAATATGTGTACCAAACACAGGTGCACCACAGTTTATAAAATAAAATTTACTTGACAATAGAAGAGAAATAAATACCAACACCATCATAATTGGAAACTTCAATACTCCACTATCACCAATAGACAGATCATTCAAGCAGAAAATCAACAGGGAAATAATGGAGCTCAACAACATCATAGATCAACTAGACCTAATGGATATCTACAGAACTTTCCACCCAAATTCTACAAAATTCACATTCTTCTCAGCAGCCCATGGAACCTTCTGCAAAATTGACTGTATATTAGGCCATAAAGCATGCGTTCATAAAGTCAGGAAAATTGAAGTAACTTCATGAATCATGTCAGATCACAATGCTTTAAAGACAGAAATTAACAATAAGAGACACATAGAGAAGTACACAAGCTCCTGAAGACTAAACTACACACTTTTAAATTATTTTTTATTTTTATTTTACATTTATGTTGGTCCCTTCGATAGCCTCCTCTCTTTTCTCCCCCCTCCAAAGGGACACTACTCATTGGGGAATGTGGATCATGCATTGTGGGGGTAGCCAACAGTTACGGGGAAGAGGCAATGTCTCTGTGCATAATGACCCAACTTGTGGCTCTAACACTATTTTCATCCCCTCTTCCATGATTTTTCCCTGAGCCATGTTTGGTTCATTTTAGTTCTACTTCAGTGATGAGGTCTTGGGAGCCTCTGTGTCTCTGGAGTAGGAGTTGAATGTTCTCTGTGTCTATCTCCTTCAGCCTTGTTCTGGTTTCAGGTTCACTGAGAAAGCTGCACTCTTGCCCATTTCCCCTGTTACGTTATGGTTTCAGCTGGGGACCTGGTAAAAGTGCAACAGGCCAATTCTCCCCTCAATTTGGCGTCCTCTGAAAAAAAGAAGCAAATTCTCCAATGGAGAGAGAAGTCAGCACCAGATAGATGGTATGGCTATTTTATTTTAGAGATAATTTTATATGCATAGGTCCTCTTACAGCCCACAATTGGTGGGAGCTTGATATTGGAGAATGAGCTCATTTTTTTTGGACATGGTTTTGACTTGTTTCCCAGTTCCAGTTATGATTTCCATTCTACTGAGTGGATTTATTAGCCAAATAAAGAGCAGTTGGTTACCCACAATGGCTGTGTGCCACTATTGCACTTGTTTGAGCATCACATCAGGTTGTTTACTGCTGAGTAGCTTAGACTATGTGTTGTTTGAACAGATGTCGGTTGTTTTCCTCCAACCCCTCATGTAGCACCCTCTGGCACTAGACAAGCTAACTGTCTGGGGACTGACCCTCTTTCAGATTCCAGCCAGATCACTCCATGTTCCATCCCAACAGCATATGGTGTGTTTGGAAGTATGGTCTTACCATTAACCTTTGGTGGGTCAACAAGAACTCTGACAGAAATCTGTCTTCTTTTGGGAAACTTTGTAGGTCTCTCTGATCAACAGCTCATTGTGAAAGTTAACCACATGCTGGTACTGGGAGTTACAGGCCAGTGTCAAGGAAGATGAAGGAAGAAAAAAAATATATAATATAAAAGAGAAAGTGAGGAGAGAGAGAGAGAGAGAGAGAGAGAGAGAGAGAGAGCTCCTAAAGCCCAAATAATACTTAATGAGGAAAAACTCAAGGAGTTCCCACTGAGATCAGGAAAAAGACAGGGGTGCCAACTCTCACCACTGCTCACCACTGCTCTTCAACATAGTACTAGAAGTACTAGCCCAAGCAATAATACAGGAGAAAGAAATAAAAAGGTTTTGAATTCAAAAGGAAGAAATCAAGTTAGCCCTATTTGCAGATGACATGATCCTATATAAAGGTGACCCAAAATCCTCCATCTCAAAACTTCTAAAGGTGTCATGCCCTTCCTTTGGCTCTTACATTCTTTCCACCCCCTCTTTTGCAATGGACCCTGAGCCTTGGAGGGTGTGATAGAGATGTTTCAATGCTGGGCACTCCTCCATCCCTTCTTCTCAGCAGTATGTTTCCTTTTGGGGAAATTAAAAGAGAGACTAATTGAGAGAGGGAGGAGATATTATTGAGAGTGGAGTTCTGAAGGGGAGTAGGGGTATGGGAGGGAAATATGGTTTATTGCCTGTAAGTATAGAAGTTGTCAATAAAAAAATCTTCTAAAGGCAATAAATCCCTTCAGCAAAGTGTCAGGATACAAATCGATAGACATAAATGAGTAGCTCTTCTATATGCAAAGGAAAATATACAGAAAAAGAAATCAGTAAGGCTGTCCCATTTTCAATAACAACAAAAATAAATAAATAAATAAATACCTTGGAATAACACTAACTAAGGATGTGAAACCTATATAGTAAAAACACAAAAACACTCAAGAAAGAAATAGAGGAGGACTTGAGAAGATGAAAAGACCTCCCACGCTCCTGGATAGCTAGAAGTAATAGTGTGAAAATGGCAATTCTACCAAAAAGCAATACAGATTTAACACAATACCAATAAAAATATCAGCATCATTCTTCACATAAATTAAAAAATGATCTCAAAATTCATATGGCATGGTAGAAGGTCTCAGATATCCAAACATATCCTCAGTAAAAAAAAAAAACAAAAAACCTCTGGGGTCATCACCATACCCAATCTAAGCTATGTTACAAAGCCATAATGACAAAAACAGCCTGGTACTGGAATGAAAACTGAAACATAGACCAAGGGAACAGAATTGAAGACCCAGACCTTACAGTTGCTTGATCTTTGACAAAGCTGCCAATAATGTATACTTGATAAAAGACAGCATCTTCAACAAATGGTGTTGGAAAAATTGGATGACCATATGTAGAAAAATGAAATTAGACCCACTCATTTTTCCATATACAAAAATCAAGTCTAAATGTATTCAAGACTCCAAAATAATATCTGAAACTCTTCAACTACTACAGTCCACGATATAGGACTTGGAGAAGATTTCCTGACCAAAACCCTAGTAGTCCAGGTAATTAAGCACTCAACCAGTGAGATTTCATGAAGCTAAAAAGCTTTTGCCCAGACAAACATACCTTAAACAGAGCCAATAGATTACCCATTGAATGGCAGAAAATCTTTGCCAGCTATACCACTAACAGAAGCCTAATATGTAGAATCTACAAAGAACTCAAAAACTAAACAATAACGAAATCAAACAACCCATTCCAAAAGTGGGTCAGAGAACTGAATATGGAGTTCTCAGAGGAAGAATTACAAATGGCTAACACACACTTAAGAAAATGTTCAACATCTCTAACCATTAGGGAACTGCAAATTAAAACACCTATGAGATTCCACCTTAACCCAGTAAGGATAGCAAACATTAAAAAAATCAAATGAAAACAAATGTTGGTGAGGATGTGGCGAAATGTGAACACTCATTCAGTGTTGGTCAGAATGTAAGCTTCTAAACCACTATGGAAATCAATATGGAGAAATCAATATGAAAAGGATGAATATAGAGTTACCAACCACCTCTGTTATTCCCTTACTGGGCATTTACCCTAAAAGTTCCACATCTCAGTTCAGAGATATTTGCTCAATCATGTTTATAGCTATTCAAATCATAATAGCTAAAAACAAAATCAACCCAGGTGTCCATCATTGGATCAATGGATAACCAGGATGTGGTATATTTACACGATGGAATTCTACTCAGCTTTAAGGGAAAAATGACACATTGCCATCTGTAGAAAAATGGCCAAACTTGGAACAGCTCATTCTAAGTGAATTCACACAAGCACAGAAAGACAATCATCACATGATCTCACTCATCTGCAGTTCCTAAGCCTGAGTTGCTGACATACTTGAATAGCATCTCAAGGCTTGGACAATAGGAAGGATACGGTATTGGGGAAAAGAAAAGTGGGGGTGCAAAATTGAACTGGCACCATAGCATCCTATATCCTGGAAGTCAGCCTGAAAGGTAGAACCCTCAAGAGGACCTTAGGGGCAGGACCTGAATTGAAGGGCCCTGGAAAAGATGAGATGAAACCTAACCTCAAATTTCTCATGTTTCTCTTTGTTCTCTTTTTTCTTTTTTCTTTTCCTTTGGTGCTGGCATGTAATTCCCTGTACCAGGATGTGGTCTATATCCACAATGAGCTATCTATAAGAGAGACCTACTAGATCTCCCAAACCAAACAAGACAGGTTTCTGTCAAAGCAAGTGACTACTCACCAGAGTTAACATCTGGTAAGACCCTACTGCTGAACACACTATACACTGTTAGCACTGACCATGGAGAGACCTGGTTGGAATCTGGAGGAGAGCCAGACCATGGACAATTAGCCCATCTAGTTCTGGAAAGTGGTACATGAGCTACCGGGGGAAAGTAGCGAACATCTGTCCAAGCAACTCAAAGTGTAAGCAAGTAAGAAGCAAACAACTTGACATGATGCTCACACAAGTGCAAAAGTGGCATGCAGCAATGGCGGGTAACCAACTGCTCTTGGATTGGCTAATAGATCTGCTCAGTGGAAAGGAAACCATATCTGGAACTGGGAAACAAGTCAGAATCATATCCAAATAATGATTCTGCTTTCTATTGTCAAGCTCCCACTAACTTTAGACTATAAGAGGGTCTACATCCTTTTAATTTTCTCTAAATCAATAATGGTTATCCCATTTAAGCAGTGCTGACTTCATTCTCTGTTGGAGAATCTGCTTCTCTTTTTCAGACAGGAGCTGGACCTGAGGAGAAAAATGACCCAGTGCACTCCACCCCAGCTTTAGCTGACACCAAAGAGGAATTGGGCCAATGAGCAAGAATGCTGCTTTCTTAGTGAATCTGATATCAGCACAAGAGTGATAGAGATAGACACTGAGAACACTCAACACCTACCAAACCAGAGAGCCAGAGGCTGCTAAGTGTCCATTACTAAAATAGACTTAAAATGCTCCCAGCATGGCTCAGAGAATTTTGCAGAAGAGGGGGTGGAAAGATTGTTAGAGCCAGAAGATGGGACATTTTGCACAGAGACATTGCCTCCCCACATAATGCATGACCCACAATCCCTATGGGGTTGACCTGTATCCAAAATGAGGAAGGCTTCTTCAGAAAAGGGGTAAGGAGGAGGGAACGGATGGTACCAACATGTGTTGTTTACATACTAATTATGTCCATCTCTCATAAAAAATTTAAGTAAATTTAGATTGAAAACTGCTATATTTAATTTACTTTTTAATTTGTACTTTTTTAACCCTCATTCTGTGTACTTTATAGTTAAAATGTTTTCTCCTATTAATTGAAGAGCCTTTCAAATATTAAATACCGTTTCCATTATCTTTCTGTCTGATTCTGCTTTTTCTCTGTTTCACACTATTTGCTTGTCTCTCTCCTATTCTAAGTCATTTAAATACTCTAAATTTTCAATATATCCTATAATTCATATTATTGTGAATTATAATTTCATAATACTTTGGTACAGAATTTATGCTTTTTATTTTCATCTTAAGTTCTCAAATCTCAGACAGTTTTTTATCCTCACAAACAATGATTCCACATTTTCTTAGTTGAAGGACCAATTATCAGTATTATAAAATTTCCTGGTCTTAAGCAAATATGTTTTAGACAGGAAAGTTTACATTGGGGTTCAAAATTTTCCCTTCCAGTTCTATGGGCACACAGTGATGCTATCCTTCTGTATCCTTTCTCTTGCTGTGGGAATCTGGGAATGCCTATAGAGTGGAGAGAGAGAGAGAGTGTGTGTGTGTGTATCCTCAATTGGCTTCACGTTCTTTGTTGCCATGCTGCACTAAGATTCTGGCTTTTGTTAGAAGTCCATTGCATGAAGTGTGGATGTTTTGTTTGTTTTTTCACTTTGCCTTCACAGAAGACAGAGCTACAAAGACAAAAATATATTGTTTTTTGTTTTATCTTTTATTTATTTATTTTTAACCAGGGACATTGTTACCAAAAGTGAGTGCTTGTAGTTAATTTTAGAAAGCCTTTAGAAAGTTTGCCTGTGGCAAACAGTTCCTATCCTATCCTATCATATTTTCATGGTTGAAATATATATAAAGTCCTGGAACCTATAAAGAAATATTTGTAGATGATATTAAATTAAGAACATACTGAAGGATGCTGGCCCTAATACAATGGCTGGTGTTGCATGGAGTATCAGGAGATAACCATGTAAAGATGGAGGTAGAGAATGAAATGATGCCTCTAGCAGCTAAAGAATTCCAAGAAACCAACAGAAGGTGGACAGGAACAAATTCATTTCAAGTCCTCTCTGAGAAAATATAGCCAACCTATAGTTTGATGTTAGACTTCTACCCTCCAGAACTGTGAGTGAATACTTTTCTATGATTTCATCCACCTAGTTTGGCCCTGTTCCTTCTTTGATTACCTGCCAGCAAAAGCCAGCTACAATGTCATGAGGCATTCTTATACAAGTTTTCTCAGGTAAAAAGGCCTGGGACCTGACAACAGCTACTTGAGTGAGCCCAAAACTGTACCCTCATGCTTCTGTAAAACCTTCAGAAGAGAGGAACCAGCCAGCAGCTTGAGTATAACCTTCAGATAACACGAGCCACTATTGAAAGCCATTCCTGAACTACTGACATTAGAGTCTTGGCAATAGCAATATTTCATGCATGAAGCCATTAAGTTTGCAAATGAGATTTGTGAAGGAGCTAAGAGAGCTAGGCACATCACTGTGAGTGCGTTCTTCATCTGTCCAGTTCTGCCCACTTATTTCATCTCATCTGTAACATAGCCTTGGAGTAAAAGTGGAGACATGTTGAGTCACTCTTCCATTTATTTATTTACCTGGCATTGTCCCAGCCATCATATATTCTTTATTATATCTATAGCAAAAAAAAAAAAAAAAAAAAAAAAACAACTCTTAACTTTCATATCAGAATCAAGTCATAACCTTTGCTATAAAACAGCACCTCTGCCAAGGAGTAAAAAATCAACAGTCAAAAGGAAGAAATTCAGTATCCAAGTAACAATAGAACTAACTACTGCTCTAGGCAGTTTCATGTATTTCACTTAGTTCATTCAAAAACTTTCAGACTTATTTTAACAATTACCCATTCTTTCCATATAAGAAAGTTGAGGCTTGCAGTTTTTTGTTGTATATACCAACTTTTACAGCTAATTAATGATATGCCCATATTTTATGGCTAATAAGTGATTGGCCTATAAGCTAAATTATTTCTATCTTTTTTATTTTTACATCTTCTATTCACATACTTGTTAACAATTTAAATTTGAAATTTTCATTAATAATTTGAGCACTGGCTGCCATTTTATGAGCATACATTTTGCAATAGGCATTGAATCAAAATTTTTGCAGTAATTATTTTATTAATATATTACTATTTAAAACTCCAGCCTGGTTAGGCAGCGATAAGGGAAATCATGTAGCATATAGAAATAATTCTAGCAAAAATGTACCTGTGCCAAGTTAGCAAATGTTTTTAGAACAGACACTGCAGTCAAATCTCATTCATTTATGTATAATATAGATATGCTGCAAAGTTGGCTATTTGTTAAAATGAGAGTAACTTGAAGAATAACCTACCCAGTACCAGAGGAGTCAAGAGGAAAACCAAAAGTAATTATTAGGTAAAACAAAAAGTAGAAACAATTTTTATTTCTTGCAACCTTTTGAAAATCTCCCTTTAAGATAGTAGAGAGGAAGTTGTTTTGATGGGAATTATATATTTCCCTAGATCTTATTTCCATTAAAATGAGTTTCCATGGTGCCCAAGTACCCATGTGCATAATTTTGATTGCTTTCCTTATATTTTCCTGCATTTCTATAATAAGCTATTGCATTGATAATAAAAACTAAAGCTTTAAAAAACTGAAAATGGAATAATAGAGTTCTGTGTTTTGACTTTTTCATTGCCATTTTGTCTAGTGAAAACTTTCTCACAGGGAATCATAGAAATAAGCCATTCCACACAACCTTTGGGTTACCATAGTACACCAGGGAAAACAAACACCTTTTGCTACTTTAACATCTCAATTTGAAATGTGTATTACAATATATTTAACATTGTAGTTTAAGTGGCATCATTTGTTTTCTTTCTCAATGCTGCATAAAATAATGATGTCTTTAAATTGCTGGCATCTTAGAACTAAGAAAAGATGGTTTATGTTTCAGAAACTTATTTTAACTTAAGTTTTAATGGAAATTCTACATACGTGTGGATTATGTTGACCATTCATTACATAGACTCTAACCAATGAAGAATTGGCAGACATCTGACCAGGGAGTTGGTATGTCAATAAATTGATCCAGAACTTGCATGACCTTACTCAAAATAATGAACTGGGAAAAATCATAATCTCTTCAAATGCATTAAATGAAGGAAAGGTAACATTTAGTCGTCTTCATCATTATTTCTATCCCATTTGTTCAGGTCAGTATCCATTTGGACCTGTCATAAAACAGCAACTAGTTGTTGAATATTTAAAACAAGATAATATGTGTGGTGCTGGGTGTTGCATGTAGTTTTCCCTATCTTTATTTTGCCTACTTGTGTGCCCCTTTCTCTAAAGATACCTTTTAATATCCCCCAACTTTTCCAAAATGAGTCTGCATTCCACTAATTCTAGAATTGAGGAGCTATGACAAGAACTACTTGTACTCTCAACACTTCTGATGACCTGGGTGCCTCCTCTAAAATCTACACTGAAGCTTTGTTCATAACTTGTAGATACCAAGTTTTATAAGGAATATCTTTTCTATGCCTTAATTACCTGCACTAGTTTCTGTTGGCTGCTGTAGGACAGCACCAAACACCAGGTGAGCTCAACAACATAAATGTATGCCTTGACAGTTCTTGAGGTCAGAAGGCCCCAACATGGCATTGGAAGGTCTGTACTTCTTCTGTATGTCTCGAAGGAACCCCTTAGTTGTTTCATCCATCCACTGGATGTTGGTTAGTCAGACTCTGTCCTTTTAAGTCTGCCTGGTCTTCACACTGCTTTCTCCCAAGTATGCCAAATTCTTCTCTGCCTCTCTTTTATAAGGATACAAATGATGGCAATTAGGACCCACCCTGATAAACCAGGGAAATCTATTAATAAGAAACTTAAAAATGGAGCCAAACCCCATTACTTGGTCCAGGAATTCCAAACTTCAGACCTTGGAATGTTGTAACCCAATACCACAGAGCTGCAACCAGGTACCCTGTGACTCCCAAACCTTTTTACCGGGACTGCCTTATTTACATGATTCTAATATGCATGGCAGGGATGACACTACTGAAAGTGATAATGGCTCATGCTCGCCTCCCAGAACTGTATGCCAGCCAGGCAGAATTGTACTTCTTTGGCAGATGGGAATTACCTATAGGAAACTGCACATAAACAAACTCATCTGGATATATAATACTGCAGGTGCTACTTTAGTAGTAGTAATGGTGGTGGTGGTGGTGGTGGTAGTAGTTTAGTACTCTAGCAGTAGTACTCTAGTGGTAGTAGTGCCCAGCCTGCTGTAGTCTTGAAATTTATTTCATAAACTGTTTCTCTTGTTCAGGCTGAAAGGAGAAATTCCTTCACTACCTGACAATCTCTTCCCTGCTATCATAGTGATTACTTACCCAGAGCATTACAATCTCAATATATAAATATGTTTGCTTTAATAATTTCTGCAAAAATATTTTTGTACCAATAAGATAATATTTAGTTTCTAGAAGTCAGGATGCATACATATTCTCAGGAGCCATCATTAGCCCATTTCAGGCAGGATGTGTCTCTCAACCATTCTGTTAACTTTTGTATTCATTCCCAGGGTTGTGGTAACAAAAACTCACAAACCAAGTGGTTTAAAATTTAAGAAATTTCTTCCCTTGCAGATTGGAAGTTGAACATTCAAAATCAAGGTGTTACTGGGACTGTGCTCCCTCCAAAAGCTTTTGGGAGGAATCCTTCCCTGACTTTTCTAGCTCTGGTGATCACAGAAAATCCACTGCATCCTTTGGTTTGTGACAGCCTGATGCAAATCTCCCTTTTTTCACATGGAAATATTCCTGTCTGTGCATTTGTCAAATTCACCTATTACTGGACACCAAGCATTGGATTAGTGCCTTCCTAATCCCATATGGCCTTATTCCAACTAGATTACATCTACAGATATTATATCTGAACTATATCACACTCAAAAATTTAGGTATACATCAGATTTTTTTATATACAGAATTGTAAAAACCCATGTAGCCTTTGGACTTGGGACATATATTATTTGTCATAGCAAATGGTAAGCAGGGAAATACATTTATAAATAATAAAAGACTAATCTTTGTCTTTTGTTTTTGTTCTTGTTTTTGTTTTTTGAGGTGTGGTCTCACTCTAGCTCAGACTGACCTGGAATTGATTATGTAGTCTCAGGGTGGCCTTGAACCATGGCGATCCTCCTACCTCTGCCTCCTGAGTGCTGGGATTAAAGGTGTGTGCCAACATGCCCGGCTGCCTTTGTCTTTTGTACTTGTCCTAAAGCCTAGTTGCACATTATTTTGGCCTGAATTCCTTTGCACAAGTAGCAAATGCACCATGTAAGGCATTTACCAAGGCTCCCTGTAAACTCTGAGAAGCTCTGTAGTCATTTTTGCTCTTCTGAAAGGAGGCAATAATATCTTCTGAGAGCTAAGACCTTGAGAGATTACAAAGCTATCTGTCTGACTGAACAGACAGGCTAAGACTATGTGTTCTGTACTCCCTAAAGTAGTCTTCCTACTCTATTTGACCTTCAGAATGCCTGTGGGATAGCACATCAATGTCATTAGAAATACAAGTTCCTTTTCAAGGTTCCTCCTTATCTATGAAAAATGACTTGACTAAGCCCCTTTACAGATATAATTGATTTTTATTTTGGTATGGGATTGCATTTTTAAAATTAAGCTACTTGGATTAAATATATAAAGATTAGCAAAAAATAAAAGTCTTATAGGATCTAGTTTAAGGACTATATATACCCTCTTCCCTAGAAATATATGATTGCATGGATAAGAAAACATCACCTTTCCCTCCCAGCTTCCTCAAGCAGAGGGAGACTCTGGACCTAAGTTCTTAATGCATCCCAATCCAGATTCCAGGCATGGTAGTTTGAATCAGATGTTCCCCCTAAACTCATGTGTTTTGAATGCTTGGTACCCAGCTAGTGGAGATTTTGAAGAAGGTGTCTTTCTGGAGGAGGTGTGCTGTTGGAGACATGCTTTTGGACATTATAGCCCACATACCTTTCCAGATCTCAGCTGCATTCTACGACCTTCTGTGGTAAGGAGTGATATCCAGCTCCTGTTCATGTAATGCTTTATGTTGCCATCATGAAAATCATCCAGGACAGCTTGAGAACTTCCCTTACACTTAGATTTGCTGATCTTTACTATATTTTAACTTATGTGCAGTTAAATGCCCTATATTCCTGTTATTATCCCACTTGACATACTTTCCTCAGTGACTCATAACCCATTGTTCCCCTCCCTTCAAGACATCCCCAACAAAATATAGAACACCTGTCTCATGACCAAAAAAAAAAAAAAAAAATCACTCCCAGACAACGTCAAATTCTGCATTAACTGATCTTGCTTTCTCCAAAGGTCAACACGTTCCTTTCAGTCTCTCAGTTGTAAATGTACTTTTTCTCCTTATCTATGGCTTTTCTACAACAATGCGTGACATAGTTCTTTATATAACACATCTTTGATGCATAATGAATTCTTGGATGTGAAGAAATACTTTCAATTCCATTTTGGAGGAAAGGAGATATTGCTTTGAGAAATGAGCTATTCTATATTCTTCTATGTCTCTTTTCATGGGATGTTTTTATGATTTTTCATTCCATAAAGAGAAAGCCCCAAATCAACTTTTCTCTGTACCCAAGAGCTTCCAGTAAAAGTGATAGAAAAGAGGAGTTGGGGTGGGAGGATGTGAGAGGATAATGTGTGTGTGTGTGTGTGTGTGTGTGAGAGAGAGAGAGAGAGAGAGAGAGAGAGAGAGAGAATATAAACTGCATTATATGTAATTATGAAGATGTCATAATGAAACAAATTATTTTGTATAATTACTATATGTTGTTAAAAATGAACTCAGAATAAAAACTGAAATTTCAGGGCAGTAGGCCTCTAGTTATAATTGACTATGAATAGAATAGCAAATATAAGTAAATAAAAGCTACTTTTTAAAGTCTGAAAATAAAAGAATGATAGATATCTGTGCCAATATGGAAACTCTATCCTATACTTTGACTTCCTTACTCCCAGATTCCAGAGTGCTTCACTTCCAATGATTTTGTCAATTCAAGCTTAACAAAAACTTTCCCACACTAACTTCTAAGGTTTAGGAGACTCAGTGTAGCAGAGAAGTGCTGAAAGTCTCCTTCTGCAGGAACTAAGAATAGAAGAGCCACCAAAGTCAGACTCTTTATATATTTTTATGGATCAAGAGCCATTTTGCAAATTAATTCCAAGTGTCCATCTGTAAAATTCAAAAATTCCTTAGGAAAGCATACAGATAGGTTACCATCTGCAACTGAGAAATGCTTGTGTATTTATTTGATTTCTCCATTTTTCAGAAGATAAGGAACAGTAAATAAACTGAGGGAGGCTCATGGGTGGGGTGGCATGTGATGTAAGACAGTAAACCTTCTAAACTGAGAACATAGAACTCAGACCTAAACAGATGTGGCCAGGTGGGGGGGTGTTGGGGTGTGTGGGAAGAGAGATGGGCAAAACTCCACCCAGCCCATTCAAGTGCTAATTGAATGTGATGATTTTTAACATTATCAGGTTTTCTAAGATTCAGAGTCCTACCTATAAGGTAGAAATGGTGAGGTTATGGAATAAACAAGATTTCATATGCAAAATCCCTGAGAATTTCTGAACTACAGAAAGCCCTGGAGAGAAGGAAGAGTGGTGAGAACAATGACATGTTCAGACATGAGAAAACTCAGTGTTTGGGTAGGCCCTGTATCAGACAAGGATTCCAATCTCATCTTTGCCACTAATTAAGTTATTGTCTCTGACTTCCATTGCCATCTACTGTAAACTGTAGATGGCATTGCCTCTAAATGGAGTTCTATGTGGATTAAATGAAATAATTCAGCTACTACCTGGCAGACCTGGAACTCTACCTTCCACCCTAAGCCCCATGCAGCCTGTCTAAGTATGCAACTCTGACATTTCAGAGAGCCAACAATGAGCCACTATTGATGAGACAAAACAAATAAGTAAACATATGATGTGGATGCAAGTGCCAGGACATCAATGAGCCACAGAATAGAATGTCTACTCTATTCACAGATTTCCCTAACCAGCACAACATGCCTAGTTTTCCATTCCACATTTTTAAAGTCCTTAAATGGAGGGAGTATTGATCAAGCATCACAACACTAAATCAATTATGAGTTTTCAATATTGAATTTTGCTAAATTGAATCTTACATGCAGCTTTTTTGTGCAAAAAAAAAAACATGTTCAGAAATTTCTATATGCAAAATCAAGCCATATTCTACTGGCATTTTAGTATTTACTATATAAATAAAGACTATCAAATTAGTTTTGAAAGTTTAAAAAATCGTCCATTTACTTTTCCTGTAGTGCTCACTTTTTATATTTGAGTTGTCTTTAAAGTGAAATTTACTACAATGGATATTATTATCTTGCAGTTTGGATGAGGAAGTTTCATATAAAAACTGGGACCCATTTTTCTTAGTATCATAAAGAGCACAAAGAAATCACAGCAAAAACTACCTTGCATCCATTGACAGTATTTGAATGCTTACTGAACTACTGGCTGTTCTATTCCATCACAGTGATTTCTAATGTTACACTGATATGCAAATATCAACCAGGCTGTTTGTTGATTCATGCAGGCAAAATAAGTATAATGAGAAAACTGTGACATTTATTTTTTTTTCCTTTTATTTAGCAGAGCTCATTTTACAGTTTATCCATCACCAAGAGTGAAAGAGTCAAAATGACAGTAGGCTTGACATTTGATTATTTTTATTTGACAATTTAAGGATTAATCCAGTTCCTCCAAGATAAATATGCAGAGAAGATTATGAAATGACATGATTTCTCATGCTTTGAATCCACTTATTTTCTTATTGAGTAAAATGCTGAAGAAACTTGGATTTTTAGATCAATCTTTATTCCTATGATTTACTTTCTTAGCAAAGTAAAGCTGTACAGATTTCTTATTTACTATATGTTCATCCCTGAACTGAGACTTACATGTCCTTCCTGGATAAAGAGTATTTATGGCCTTTTCTGGTTTTTTTTTTTTTTTCAGATCCATGATGGCTCAGTGTTCCTGTCTAAATGTGTGCTATCATTAATCATTTCTTACCACTTACAACTCTTTTAAAGCCATCTTGCCCTGGTAAACTTATACAATATTTGGTCTTCATTTTCTTTGAATTAATAATTCTCTCTTTCATTTTCATCCTTTTTGTTCTATCTTTTACATTAAAGAATTCACTAAGAATTAAGGAATAAAGGATTGTATACTCATATTTCATACACATTGTCATAATTGTATGATATATTTTACTGCCTCCAAAGCCATTCATGATATAATTCCTCCTTCCCCCTGAAACAAGAATTGTGTAAGCATTTATAATTGGCCAGACATGGAGGACATTGGCATTAATGAATATTAAGACTCCTTTCACATTAATGAGCAAGAGCCACAAAAATTACAGTACAAAAATGATATATTCTGAAGTCTATTGGTTTTGGCCTGAATGTGCCTCACAAGGTTCTTGTGTTAGAAACTTAATCCTCAAATCCACAGTGCTGCCATGTGGAACCTTTAAAAGCTGATGGATTTATAATAATTCAGGAAAGGATTAGGGTTATCCATAGAGAGAGTTTGTTATGGGAAAGTTGACTTGTTATAAAAGCTAGTCTGACCATCTCCTGAAATCTCTCACCAGGTAGTGACTTTCACCATGCTCTGATACAGTAAGATGGCATTCACCCTAGGTGATCCATTAGTTTTAGATTTCTAAACATCCAAAACCATAATGCAAATACAATTTTAGTTATAATTATTTCCTAGTTTGTGGTAAATTTTATAGCAGCACAAAACAAACTTAAACACTATGTGTGCTGTGTAAAATAAGAAGGTATCACAGAAAAATGAGAAATTAAAACATCACTTCCAAGTAGCATTTGGCTTAGATTTTTAAAAATATTTTTTATTTATTTGCAAGTGTAGAGAGATAAGAAGGAGACAGACAGAGAAAAAGTTAGTTTGGGCCACCAGGGTCTCCAGCTGCTGCAAACAAAGACAAACACCTAAATCCTGTGCCATCTCTCCATCCTCTGGCTTGGATTTTAAAACTATACAGGAATTTGTTAAATGTAAAGTTTAACAAATTTAAAAAGATTAAGTACTCTGTAATACTAAACAAACTTAGAAGACAGATTTATCAAGTAGAACATAAAGTTATCCTTGAATGAGGATTTGAATGCTTTCCCTTAAAATCAGGAAAATATATACTATTGAATCTCATTTTTCTTTTCTTTCATTAGGTAGCATGTCTGTACATCAAGGATTAAAAGGTAGATTGCCTTCCCATATGTATTTTGTTTTATTTGCGTGTGTGTGTGTGTAATATGATGGTGGTGGTGGTGGTGGTGGTGTGTGTGTGTGTGTGTATGTAGATGTGACAGATATATGCACAAGTGTATGAGGATGCATGTGCCCTGAGTAAATGTCCTTGAAGCCCAGAGGAGAATGTCAGGTATCCTACTACCTATCCACTTTTCCTTGAAACAGAGTCTCTCATTTCCCTTTTCAGTAAGACTGACCAGCAAGCACCAACAGTTCTCCACTCTCTACTCCCCACAGGATTGGGTTTAGAGTCATGTGTAGCCATATAGAGCTATTTATATGAAAGTTAGGGAATTGAACTCATGACATATTCCACCTTCTCAGGCCCTTATGCTTGTGCACCAAACTCTCTTCTTTGCTGGGCCATCACTCCAGACAAGAATTTATTTTTCTTATAAACCTAAGAGAAGCATGAATCATAGATTCCTTGACTTCATGAAGATTAACATGTTATATAAATTATTAGCATTTAAAAGAAGCAAGTTTGTTCTGCTCAAGAAATAAACAGTAAAATTTCATATGCATTTTCTCATGGTTTTATTCACTGACAAATGTTAACCTGCCATACCCAATTGGTTCCCATAATTATCAAGATTTACGATTCAACACTACAGAGAAAAACTAAAAGGAATATCATTCCAGTGTATAGTCAATATGCTATAACACTGAATGAGTACTAAGAAATAAAGCTATGCACTTAAACTGTGTTTAATGTTTGAATCAAAAGAGAAGTTTAGTGCCAGGCACACCTTTAATCCCAGCACTCGGGAGGCAGAGATAGAAGAATTGCCATGAGTTTCAGGCCTGGTTGAGACTACATAGTGAATTCCAGGTCTTCCTGGACTAGAGTGAGACCCTACCATAAAAAACAAAAAAAGAGAGAGAGAGAGAAGTTTACAATGAAAGTAACAATGCCAGTAACAGCTATAATAAGCAATGTGTATGAGGATCATGATGTGGCCTTACTTATATATTTTGTCCTCACAATCGGTACAGAAAGTCCTATTGTTATTACTCTGAACTTCCCTAATACAAAAACACAACCCAAACCAGCACGTCAGTAAAACATTAAGGTACGGACTCCAGAGCCCAAGCTGGGACACCATGATATATAATTCAAATACTATATGTAAGATAAATGAAATAAAATTTAATAAGACATAAGTTGATGTAACCACTAGAAAAGCTAATATTACAATGTGCCACAGAAATATTAGATAATTAACATATCTAGTACAAAATTCTGAAGCCCAAAGTGCTCCAAAATCCAACTTTTTTTGAGTACCAACATTTTCTTCTCCTACGTGTGACATAATGTGATGTTGAAAAGATGTTAAATATATGTACAATAAAAACTATGCAGCATTACAGAAGGAAGCTGAAAAACTACCTATTTTGATGAATCATCAGAATAAATATTTTAAGTGGGCTAAATTACCAAAAGAAATATAGAAATTTAATGTAATGCCCATAAAAAAATCTAGGTATTCTTTACAGGAATAGGAAAAATATATACTACCACACAATTCATACAGAAACACAAGAAAATATCCAAATAGTCAAAGAAGCAATTCAAAGCAAAAGACCAAACTTGGAGGTATCACAATATCTGAGGCAGAAAAACTATAATGACATGGGCAAAAGCTTTGCCCTTGTGAACAGCACTTTTTTTTTTTTAACACTAGTGCACAAATACACTTTTCTTTATTGACTTTTCTTAAATCTTTGAAAGGTGCAGCATCACATGAATTCTCTGTCCAATGGACTTGGCAGGAAGGTTGCTTTGGAATTTGGCTTGAACCAGGCCACTGTTTCCATGGGCCCAAGTTAACTTTCCCCAGGTTACTCTTGTTTTATTAGGTTGGCCACCAGCCATCATTATATATTTTTTTAAATATTTTATTATTTATTTATTTATTTGAGAGAGAGATACAGAAATAGGCAGGTAGAGAGAGAGAGAGAGAGAGAGAGAGAGAGAGGAGAGAATGGGTGCACCAGGGCCTCCAGCCACTGCAAACAAACTCCAGATGCATACACCCCCTTGTGCATCTGGCTTATGTGGGTCCTGGAGAATCAAGCCTTGAACCAGGGTCCTTAGGCTTCATAGGCAAGCATTTAACCACTAAGCCATCTCTCCAGCCTGTTTTTTTTTTTTTTTTTTTTTTTAACACATAAGCACATATCTTTCCCAAGTAAAATTCAGTTTCATTTCAGGCATAACAATGCAAATTTAAGAAGAGCCATGTGCTCCCTTTGTTTCTGGAGACCCCACTTATAGCCAACAAAAATGGCCTTGCACCAGAGCCTTCCAGTCCTGTTCCCAGCAGGAGTGCATGGGACCCAATATGGCCTAACTGCACTGCTTTTACTACTAAAAAAAAAAAAGGGGGACTTCAGACTTCACACAGCATCATACACCGTGGACAGAGGCCATATTGTTCACCAAGATAATACCTTGAATCTTTAAGACTTTAGGCTCATTCCTAGACCCCAGGCAATACCCTCCATAAATTCTGCTTGCTAAAATAAATTATTTAACTTTTAACCTCTCACAAATCTGTTCCAAAAGACCAAAATCCTCACAGTTTCTAGCATCAACAACCCTACTGCTCTGGTACAATTTACTGTTGCAGTCAGGTTCCCAACCAAAAACAACTTATGGGAGGAAGGCTTTTATTTTGTTTTACAGACTCAAGGGGAAGCTCCAGGATGGGAAGGAAAACATGGCATGAGCAGAGGCCCCTCCAGGCCATTATCAGGTGGATGACAGCAGCAGGAGACTGTGCCCAACACTAGGAAGAGGAAACTGACTGTAATATTCATAAGCCAATGACCAATAATGTAGTGCCTCCAGGAAGCTCCATTTCCAAAATTTCCATCAGCTGGGCATTTAGCCTTCACAACACATTAAGTTTATGGGGACCCCTAAATGAAGCCACTACAGATGCAGGAAAGTCTGTGGACAAAATCCAACTGCCTTCATGATAAAAGATCTGAAAAAGAATAGAAATAGAAGGGCCATAACATAATAAAGGCTACATAGGGGAAAAGCTATAGTCAACATTATATTAAATGGGAGTGGGAATGTAAAGCATTTGCATTAAAACCACAAATAAGCCAAAAATTGCTCACTTTCTCCACTATTATTTAATATAGTATTTGAAGTCTTATCTAGAGCAATGACAAGAGAAGGAAATAAAAGGAATTTAAAGAGGAAAGGAATAAGTCAATATGTCCTTAATTCCAGATGATATAATTCTATATATAGAAGCCTCTAAAGTCTTTAGTGGAAAACCCATAGAGCTGATAAACATGGTCAGCATTGTGACTAGATATCAAATTAACACACACAAATCTGTAAATGTCCCATATGCCAATAGCAAATGTGCTGAGAAAGAGATCAGCAAACTAATAATATTCATAATTGCCTAAAGAACAAAAATCTTGTAATAATCTTCACCAAGAAAGAGACAGACCTCTTATAATAAAAAAAACTGAATAAAAATATTGGATATACTAGAATTAGTAAGACTGCCCATGCTCATGAATTGGAAGAATTCATATTATAAAAATGGCTATATGATCTAAAGCAACCTACAGTTTCAATGCAGTTCCCATCAAAATCTCAACTCCATCGTTCACAGAAATAGAAAAAACAATCTTAAAATTCAAATGGAGCCACAAAAACCCCTAATGGCCAAAGAAATCCTGAGCAAGAAAAATATATGACATGAAGTAGAAGTGAAAGTGGCTGGGGGAACAAATGGGGCTAATGGAGACTAGATGGGGCTAACGGAGACTAGGGTGAGAAAAAATAGGGGAGGGGCAGGGAAAATACTCAATGTATAGAACTCAATGTATACTTTTAGGAAAATGTCCTTATGTCACAGTGCCATGTGCAATTAAATTATACAATGAAAATTTCAGAAAATGATATTAAAGACATTTGTGGGCTTAAGATATAGCTAAGTGGTATAGTGCTTGCTTAGAAATGCTGTTGGTTCCATCCCCAGAAACACCATTTAAAAAAATCATACTAGAAGCACACTATTCTTTTGGTAAATAATTTCAGAAATATACAAAACAAAATTTATAATTCCCTTTTCTTTTCATCACCAATAATACAACATACCATTGCTGAAATTGCCACTATTTTAACTGGCATGTTTACTAGTCTATGTCTATTTTTCCATGTATTGATGCATTTACACATACCCAGCCACAATGTGAAAAAGTTTTATAAACTCATTATACCTGTCAGGCATGGAGGCACACCAATATAATTCTAGCACTGGTAGGTAGAGGATTGCCAGAGCTCAAGGTAGCCCAACTTCATGATGAGTTCTAGGACAGCTTGGTATACATTCTGAGACTTTGTCTCAATAAATAATTAATTTAATTTAATAAAAATAGAATCAGTCTGGACTCTTGAAAGGGTATGTGATCAAAAATATATTCATTATTGGAATTTCTAACTGCTGAAACACCACCTGGAGGGTCAATCTACTTATGTATGCAAAGAATACAGTCTTCCTAAAGTGGATGTGAAGCTTCAGACATTTAAAAACTCTTTAATGGTGAATTATATTTTTAACACAATTGAATGAATTAATTTTGTAATAAAAATAAACTTGTAGAAGGACATTATTTTAGGCAAGTCAATAAAAGCCTCAAAAATCACTACTGAAGTCCTTACAGAAAGGTCTTACAAACTAAGTAACAGCATCCATCAGACAAGCCAAGTCATAGAGCAAACAGCTGCTCCAAAGTTGACAAAGCAGGTACAGACACAGGTATCCCAGCTTTCCAGGGCAGAAGCCCCACAGTGGACCCCCATGAGGGAATTGGGAATAGTTGCTCACAAATTTGTAAGCTCAACTGATGACAAGTTTGAAGGTTTGAAACATGGGGATGGATACTCTATGGTTCTCTCAAAATATGAATTTTACCTCCATAACCCCTCATGAGGTCTCATAATACATATGATAGAAAAAGTTTCCCATGTTTTGAGCAAGAAGAGCAGAAAGGCAGTCATGATTGCAGATATACAGGATGCCCTGTTCCTCATAGGTACTGCCCTCAATGTCAACTCTTTACCCTCGTGACTGATGGGGGTTTCACAAAGCCTAATCACTATGGCAGAAGAAAGCCATGCAGTTCGTGCCCCCTGGCCTATCTGTCTTTGAGCTTTGGGTGTTAGCAGCAAAATATGCGAGCCGGGCGTGGTGGTTCATGCCTTTAATTACAGCACTCGGGAGGCAGAGGTAGGAGGATCGCCGTGAGTTCAAGGCCACCCTGAGACTACATAGTGAATTCCAGATCAGCCTGAGCTAGAGTGAGACCCTTCCTCAAAAAACAAAACAAACAAACAAAAAGACAAAACAAAGCATATATGAAAATCATAGCCCAGAGCATAGACTCTGCACGACATGTGCTTATATAGTGTTGAAAATATCTGTTTTTAAATGATAGAAGAAAAAGGAAGATTTTGATAAGAAAATTAAATCCAAATCTGGCTAGCTATGTCAATTAAAAGTAATTTTTGTAGTGATATAAGACAATTTTCAACCTCAGCACACATTTTGTTCTTACCTGCTTTCTTTTTCCTTGGTAGCCAATCCCTATCATACAGCCTATCGTGGTCATTGTGGCCCTTGAACCTCTATTACATTTGATCATTGTGATCAGTGGCCTATGTGGGTGGGAGAATTACACAGCTGGAAGCAACGGCTCAGAGTTCAAAAGTAGAAATTTCAGTGAGCTAATCAAGAACCAAAGATAAGAGAAAGAAAAGAGGTGATAAAGATATTTCTGGCCAGCTATACTACCAGAAGAACCCAGGCTTTCTCAGAAAACTTGAGTATTTCTACTTTTACTGTTACACATTGCCCCCGTTGCTTGCTCTCTCCATATTCCATGACAAGAAATCCATTATAAGAATAGCTGGGAAGCAAAAGCATGTCCGAGAGAACAGCTTGCCACCATTGAGCATAAATTGAGATAAAGGAATAGGAAATTCACTGGGCAGGAGCACAAGATAAAGACTGCTTTGGTACCTAAGAGATATGTAACATATAAGTATAGCTCAGATAATTTTACACATAGACCCAGGAAACATATTTCTGTAGGGTTCCTGGTCAAGGCTAGTTATTTTTGTGGACTTGGTAATTAAATGATTGCTTTTGCAGGAAAAAGACAGTTGTTAAACCTAAGGATGATGTTTGAAGACTGTCCCACTGAAAGAAGATCCAGGAGTGTATTGTAGAGGCTGGTCTTCACATGAGAAACCCACAGATTCTCTCAGGAGAAAGATTGGAACTTTTTAAAGAGAAAGGTTGAGCAACAGAAACACCAGAGTGTAGGAGCTGGCATCTTGTCCCCCAGAGCCTATTTTCCTTTTCTTTTTCTATTTACTTTGGGTCTAGTCCCAGAATTTCCTGTTTGCCAGATAAAAATGCTGGAGTAGAGAAAGCAGCATTTCAGCAACATTATTGAAAAACGCTCTTTCCTCCAGCCAAAGCCAAGACAGATATGCCAAGGTTTTACACCCAAAGCACAACTGTTTGGGAGCCAAACATGTACTGGGTTTTCTTGGTAGGAGGAGTGGTATAGGAAGGAGGAAGAAAATTCACACAATATAGAATGACAAAACTCACTCACAAAGTTAAATTTGCAATATTAAACACATTCCCTATTACCCAGGAGAACCTTCAGAAAAAGTATGCTTCTTGGATTTTAAGCAAAAAGTTTAATATATTCCAATTGGCATGTCCCCTGATATCTAAAAGGTCTTGTTTTCTTCTCTACAGCAGCTGTGCCCAGCCACAAAGGCCCAGTGACTAGGATAAGTGAAAGCATAGAGGCTTGTTATAAGAGTTCATTTGCCTCTCACACCTCCTCTCTTTTTTGTCTGTAATGTATTAGGACCCATTTGTATTTAGCCAGGAGAGGGAAGAAAAAGGAGAGCTTTAGAAACCAAACCACACTGATTAGCATGTGCTGACCATGGTTATGAAACATCCAAAAGCATCATCACTTCCCTTGAAGGGTGGTATAAATGCTGAGAAAAACAGCTAACAAAAGCCTGGTTTAAATTTAAAGAAAAATATGCGGCTATTATCACTTCAGCACCAAGGAAAGTTTTCAAGGAAAGTGGAAAATCTGATGGAATCTACCAGTAACAATACAATCTTATAAGTGACAAATCCAAGAATATTCTAAAGCCTATTTAGATTAGGAAAATTTGTTAAGAAGTACATAAGTACATATAATAAGGCCAAAGATCAAGAAAAATATAAAATATAAATATAAATACAAATATAAAATAAAAAATAAAATTGAGACACAAGCTATGTAATTTATTTAAAAATTGTGGAAATAGGTGTGGAGGTTCTTGAGCAATCTAAAAATAGAGTAAGATATGATGCAACTACAGCATTCCTAAGCATATATCTGAATGACTCTTCTCATACATTAGAGATACTTGCAAAACCATGTTTATTGCTGCTCTATTCACAATAGCTAGGAAATGGAACCAGCCTAGATGTCCCTCCACAGATGAATGGATAATAAAGATGTGGTATATTTACACAATGGAGTTCTATTCAGTGGTAAAGAAATTTTCTGGGAAATGGAGAGATCTGGAAAGGATTATACTAAGTAAGGTAACCCGGGCTCAGAAAGCCAAACATTGCATATTCTTTCTCATATGTGGATCCTAGTTAAAAATGTATAGACTTCTGTGTGAGCTGGAACCAAAAATTGGTAGCAGAGGTCAGTAAGTTAGAAAAAGCTTATAAGGGAGGGAGGAGACGGAAGGACTTAAGGGGATGGTATTGTATATATGAAATAGAAGAACAGATTATAGACAGGGGAAAGGCCTGAGTGAGGTGAGAAAAAGAACATATAAAAGAAGGGTGGGGGGAGGTCAATCAAAACTCAAAATATTCTAATACTTATGTAAACCTACTTTTTTGAATAATGGCTCATCCAGAAACTGTAGATTATTATTAGAAAATTTTCAGTGCCTGGGATGGGATACCTTCCAGTGAGCTGTTGGCCAGGGAGGTCCCTGTAGCCTCTAAAACATTACAGGCTATTGCCAAGGCCCTTGGTTTCCCTTGAGAAACAGATGGTAAGACTCTATTGCTGAAGACCTTGCTTGCCTGAGCTGCAAGGTCACTGAGAAATCAAGCTGGTTCTGATCAGAAAACCTTCTCCCTCTAGACCAGCCAACTGAAAGCAGGAAAAAGCTACACTGCATGCAGCTATATGGGAGACAGAAATCATTAGCAGTGAAAACAGTGAACACTGGAAACCTCAAGTTTGGCCAGAAAGGCCAAATGACCGAACAGGTGCAATAGTGGATGTCTGCTCTGGAGGAAACCAACTGGTCCCTAAATGGATTGAAGGCCCCCTCAATTGGAGGGAATACATGCCTGGTACTGAAAAAACTAATCAAAAGTCTATGACAGGGGAGGTCACGAGCCTTAAGAGTATAATGCATGCTCTTGTCTGGGTAAATGTATGTATTATTCCCACCAAACTGCCCTGAAAGCACTACACTTAATGTTCATATTCACATATTAATGCTACTCTCATTTCTGGTTAGAGAAGCTTCTCTTTTCAGATGGCGATGACCACTGGGATGACCCAAAAGGCAACACAGTGCTGAGAAGAAGGGATGGAGGAGTGCCCAGCACTGAAACACTTCTGTCACACCCTCCAAAGCTCAGAATCCATTGCAGAAGAGGGCGTGGAAAGAATGTAAGAGCCAAAGGAAGGGTACAACTCCTTACAATATAACTGTCCAGACAGAAATTGGCCTTGATATGTATGACCTCACAGTGCCTAGCAATACTTTCTCAAGACCCTCATAACAGGAGAAAAAGATGATGACATCAAGTTAAAAGACAGACTAATGGAGAGAGGGAGGGGATATGATGGAGAGTGGAGTTCTGAAGGGGAATGGGGGGAGGGGAGGGAAATATCATGGTTTATTGTCTGTAAGTATAGAAGTTGTCAATAAAAATATATATTTAAAATAGAATAAAAAATAAAATAAATAAAAAATAGAGTGTAGAGGGAGACTTCTGGTCAAGATGGCGTCCACCTAACCACTCCTCACCTCTCGGGGAAAGAAAGGCAAGACATTTAGGATTAAGTGGGTTTTTTTATGGTCTACAGATTCTAGTAGACCTAGAGTGGGAGGGTGCAGAGAAGCAAAGTAGGGAATCTGCTGATTCCCACAGTCTCAGTTAGCCCACAAGTCCTCCAAGCAACCATCTGAGCCACACTCCCAGCCACCGGTTCCTCCTGCATAACCACAGGCTTAGTTGACCCAGGCCAGCAGGCTAGCATTCGCCCCTTTCTGCCCTGACCTAGGCTTTCCCACCTCCATGGAGATCAACTTGCAAAATCCATCCCACTTGCCTCCGCTGAATAGGGTAGCATTCAACCTGCTCCACCCTGACCTAGGCTTTTCTGCCCCTCCGGAGTTCCGCATGTGAAAGCCATCCCAATGCCTGCTGCAGAATAGGCTAGTGTTCACGTTGCCGCAACCCGACCTAGGCTTTCCCACCCCCACGGACCTCCATGTACAAAAGCCATCCCACTCACCTAGCCCACCCCCTTGCACAGACTCAGGCCAACAGGCTAGCATTCACCCTGTCCTGCCCAGAAGTAGGCTTTTCTGCCTCCATGGAGCTCCATGCATGAAAGCCATCCCACTCACAGCTACCTCCCATATACAGGAGCAACAGGCTAGTGTCCCCCCACCTTACCCCTACCTAGAATTTCCTGCCCTCACGGACCTCCAGGGGTGAACACCATCCCATTTGCTGCCTCCCCCACACACCTGTGCTTGGACCCAGGTCAAGGGTAAACAACAGCTTCCTCCTAAATTTAATCTGATTCCTTCACTGTGATGGGCAGACCACAGAGTAAAAGGAATAACATGAGCTGGATGTGGTGACACACACATTTAATCCTAGCACTCAGGAGGCAGATTTTGAGGCCAACCTGAAAATAAAGAGTGAATTCTAGGTCATCCTGGGCTACAGTGAGACCTTACCTCACTCCCCCCCCCAAAAAAAGGAATAGCATGAAAAATCAAGTGCAAGGAAATCCAACAAAATTGCCCAGGGCCACATTGGATATCTCTAATCAAATGAAGAGACAATAGGATCAGAACCCCAAAATGGAGACAAAAGCAATGCGACCCTGGCCAAGAAAATAGCAGATAGCAGAACTTTCAGAAAATTAACAAAGAGCCAATAATTGTATGAATGCTCTTCTTGCTAGATTAAACCTAATAGAAAAGAACCACGAAGGACCCCAAAGACAGTTAAAAGACCTGAAGGAGAGTGAAAAAAGAGAGGACCCCAATAAACAGTTAGCTAAACTCAATGAAGACAAATAAATACAAGGATGAATTCCAAGAAGCATTAAGAAAATCAGAAAATGATGTGAAAAGGGAACTCAACAGAGGGATGGAAACTATACAAAAAAAAAAAAAAAAGCAGGGGCTGGAGAGATGGCTTAGTGGTTAAGGCATATGCCTGTGAAACCTAAGGACCCTGGTTCGATTCTCCAGGTCCCACATAAGCCAGATGCACGTAGTGGTGCATGCGTCTGGAGTTTGTTTGCAGTGACTGGAGGCCCTGGTGCACCCATTCTCACTCCTCCTCTCTCTCTTTCTCTGTCCCTCTGTCTCTAATAAATAAATAAATAAAAATAAAATATTTTTTTAAAAAAGCAGTAGAAAAAGTCAGGCATGATGGTACATGTCTATAAGCCCAGCACTAGAAGGCAGATGTAGGAGGATCACTGTGAGTTTGAGGCCAACCTGAGACAACATAGTGAATTCCAGGTCAGCCTCAGCTAGAGTGAGACCCTATCTTCAAGAAACCCACCTCACCACAAAAGACAGATACTGCCTCAGGGTGAAAGGGTACAAAATCATATTCCAACAAAAGGAAATAAGAAACAAGCAGGCATTGCTATACTAATACTGGATAAAATAATCTTTAAACCAAAAGTAATGAAAAAAGACAAAGAATGCCACTTCTTACTTATCAAGGGAATGATCTAACAAGAGGATATCACAACCATCAATCTTTATGCAGCAAACACAGGTGCACCACAATTCATAAAACAAAACTTACTTGACAACAAAACAGAAATAACCACCAACACCATCATAGCTGGGGACTTTAATACTCCACTATCAGCAATAGATAGATCATCCAAACAGAAAATTAACAAGGAAGTAAGAGAGCTTAACAAAACCATAGGTCAAGTAGATCTAATGGACATCTACAGAACATTCTACCCAATATCCACAGATTACACATTTTCTCAGCAGCCCATGGAACCTTCTCTAAAATAGATCATTACTAGGTCATAAAGCCTGCCTCCATATATTTAAGAAGATCAAAATAATACCCTGCATGATGTCAGATCACAGTGCTGTATTGTTAGAAATTAACAAAAACAGATGCATCAAGAATCCCACCAGCTCCTGGAAAATGAAAAACACACTTTTAAACAATAAATGGGTAATGGATGAAATAAAAAATGAAATTGCAAAATTTCTAGAAATGAATGACAATGAGAATACATCATACCAAAAGTTATAGGACACAATGAAGGTGGGCTCCAGGGGAAAATTCATAGCACTCAATGCCTTCATAACAAAGACAGAGATCCCAAATCAATAACCTAGCCATCCACCTAAAGGCATTGGAAAAACAAGAAGAATCCAACCCAAAAAGATCCAGACAGAAAGAAATAATTAAGATCAGAGCACAAATTAATGAACTGGAAACTAAGAAAACAATTAAGAATATTGATGAAACAAAAAACTGGTTCTTTGAAAAAATAAAAGAGATTGATAAATCCCTGGCCAGTTTGATCAGAAAGGCAAGGACAGATCAGAACAGACATAAGTGAAATTTGGAAAATCATCAGGAGTTATTTCAAAAACCTCTATTCCACAAAACTGGATAATATGGAGGAAATGGATGAATTCCTGGAAACATAACACCTACCAAACCTAATCTCAGAGCAGATTGATCTCCAAAACAAAGGTATCACACCCACCAAGATTGAAAAACTATCAAAAACCTCCCCCCAAAACTGGGTGTGGTGGCGCATGCCTTTAATCCCAGCATGTGGGAGGCAGAGGTAGGAGGATTGCTGTAAGTTCAAGGCCACCCTGAGACTACACAGTGAGTTCCAGGTCAGCATGGGCCAGAGTGAAACCCTACCTCAAAAAAAAAACAAAAACAAAAACAAAAACCTCCCCCCAAAAGAGTCCAGGACCAGACAGCTTCTCAGCTGAATTCTATCAAACCTTCATGGAAGAACTGAAACCAAGCTTTCTCAAACTTTACCACACAATTGGAGAACAGGGAAAGCTCTTTAACTCCTATGAAGCTAGTATCACCCTAATTCCGAAACCAGGCAGAGATGCCACAAGAAAAGAAAACTATAGGCTTATTTTCCTCATGAACATAGACATTAAGATCCTGAACAAAATCCTCCAAACCGAATTCAACAACACATCCAAAGCATTATACACCTTGATCAAGTAGTCTGCATCCAAGAATGCATGGTTCAACATACAGAAATCTGTCAATGTAATACACCATATAAATAAGCTTAAACACAAAAACCACATGCAGAAAAGGCCTCTGACAAAATATATCACTTCATGATCAAAACATTGGAGAGTGCCAGGTGTGGTGCACATGGCTTTAATCCCAGCCCTTGGGAGGCAGATGTAGGAGGATCACCATGAGTTCAAGGCCAGTCTGAGACTCCATAGTGAATTCCAGGTCCCCTGAGGTAGAGTGAGAACCTACCTTAAAAAAACCAAAAATAAAAAAGTATATATATTGGAGAGACTAGGCATGGTCAGTTTATATTTCAACATAATAAAGTCCTAAATAAATAAATCTGCTAAAACCCAAATAATACTTAAGTGGGAGAGACTGAAAGAATTCCCACTGGGATCAGGAACAAGACAGGGATGTCCACTCTCACCTCTGCTCTTCAACATAGTGCTGGAAGTCCTAGCTCAAACAATAAGAGAGGAGAAAGAAGTAAAAGGGATACCAAACAGAAAGGAAGAAGTTAAGTTAGCCCTATTCACAGACAACATGATTCTATACATAAGTGACCTGAGAACCTCAATCTCAAAACTCTTAAAGGTGATTAACTCCTTCAGCAAAGTGGCAGGATACAAAATCAATGCATGAATGCCAGTAGCCTTTCTTTATGCCAAAGACAAGATACAGAGGAAAAAAAAAAAATAAGTGACATCCCATTGTCAATAGCAACAATAAATAAATAAATAAATAAATAAATAAATAAATAAATAAATACTTTGGAATAACATAAACCAAGGATGTGAAAGACCTTTGCCAGGAAAACATAAAATCACTCAGGAAAGAAATTGAGGAGGACTTGAGAAAATTGAAAGATCTCCCATGTTCCTGGATAGGCAGCATTAACATTAAGAAAATGGCATGCTTACCATAAGCAATATACACATTTAGCACAATACCAATAAAAATTCCAACAGTTTTCTTCACAGAGATAAAAAATTATCTCAAATTCATATGGAATGGCAGAGGGCTTGAATATCAAAACATAGCCTCAGCAAAAGAAACACCTTTGGAGGTATCACCATACCTGATATAAAGCTATACTACAAAACCATAATAATAAAAACAACATGGTACTGGCATAAAAACAGGATTATAGACCAATGGAACAGAATTGAGGACACAGACTTTGGGTCAAGTAACTACATCTACTTGATATTTGACAAAGGCCCCAACAATGTAGACTGGAAAGAAGACAGCATCTTCAACAAATGGTGCTGGACATACTAGATAACCATATGTAGGAAAATAAAATTTGATCCAAACATCTCTCCATGCACAAAAAAAACAAAAAAATCAAATCCAAATCAATCAATATAAGATCGGAAGTCTGCTACTACTGGAAGATAAAATAGGAGGAACTTTCCATGATATAGGAGTGGAAAAAGACTTCCTGAACAAAACTCCAATAGCTCAGGAAATTAAACATCACTCAACCATTGGCATCTCATGAAGCTGAAGAATATTATCACAGGTAAACATACAATAAGCAGAGCCAATATCTTATCTACAGAATGGAAGAAAATCTTTGCTGACTATACAAATGACAAAGGCCTAATTTCTAGAACTTACAAAGAACTCAAAAACCTAAACAATAAAAAGTCAAGCAACCCACTCACAAAATGGGGCAGAGAACTGTACAGGGAGTTCTCAGATGAACAAATACAAATGGCAAACATATATGTAAGAAAAATGTTCAACATCCCTAATCATCAGGGAAATGCAAATTAAAACAACTATGAGATTCCACCTTAACCCAGTAAGGATAGAAAACATTTTAAAAAAATCTAAGGGAAAGAAATGCTGGCAAGATTGTGGAGAAATAGGAACCTTCATGCACTGTTGGTGGGAATGCAGGATGGTACAACTACTAGGGAAAACAATATGGAGACTCCTACAAAGATTGACTATAGAGTTACCAACAGACTCAGTTATTCCCTTACTGAGCATTTACCTTAAAAGCTCCATGCCTCAGTTCAGAGAGATTTGCTCAACCATGATTATAGCTGCTCAATTTATAGTTGCTGGAATCAACCCAGATGTCCATCATTAGATGAATGGATAACCAAGATGTGGTATATCTACATGATGGAATTCTACATAGCAATAAATACGGAAAAAATGACACAATGAAATTTGAAGAAAAATGGTCGAACATGGAACAGATCATTCTCACCCAAAGAAAGATAATCATTGCATGGTCTCACTAATCTGTGGCTTCCAACCTGAATTTGCCTGAAATGCTAACATACCTAATAAGCATGTTGCAGACCAGACAATAGGGAGGGGAAGTTAAGGGGGGGACACAAAACTGGACCCATATGGAAATAGCACCATAACATCCTATATCCTGAAAGACAGACTAAAAGGTTGAACCTGCATGAAGTCCTTAGAGGCAACACCTGTCACAGGGCCCTGGAGAAGGTCTGATGAAGACTAACCTTAAGCTTTTCCTGCTTCTCTCTCTCTCTCTTTTCTTTCTCTTTTCTCATTCTCTTCTATACTACCTATCTTATTCTTCCATCTTTTCCCTTGGCACTGGCCTGTAACACCCAATACCAGCATGCCGTTAACATCTACAATGAGCTGTTGACCAGACAGATGTACAAGGGTTCCCAAAAGAAGACAGATTTCTGTCAGAATACTTAATGATCCACCAAAGGTTAATGGTAAGACCCTACTGCCATAGACACCATATTCTGTTGATATGGAACATGGATAGAACTGGTTGGAATCTGGAAGAGAGTCAGTCCCCAGACAGTTAGCTTGTCTAGTGCCAGAAGCGACTGTGGGAAAGTGACCAACAACTGTCTAAGCAATAAAAGATCTAAGCTTCTCAGCAGCAAACAAGCTGACATGATGTTCACACAAAGGCAATAGTGGCACACAGCCATGGTGGGTCACCAACTGCTCTTGATTTGGCTGACAGATCCGCTTAGTGGAACAGAACCCATAGCTAGAACTGGGAAATAAGTCAGAACCATATCCAACAAACGAGCCTGCTCTCCAATATTAAGCTCCCACTAACTGTGGGCTACAAGCGGCCTACACCTATGGAATTCTCTCTAAAATAATAATGGTTATCCCATTTATCTGGTGCTGACCTCTCTCCATTGGAGAGTTTGCTTCCCTTTTTCAGATGGATACAGAACCTGAGGACAGAATCAGCCCATGGCACCTTACCAGGGTCCCAGCTGAAACCATAGAGTAATGGGGGAAATGAGCAAGAGTTCTTCTTTCTTGGTGAACCAACACAAAGGTGAAGGAGATAGACACATAGACCACTCAACTCCTATCAAACCAGATATCCAGAGACACAGATATCCACAGACACAGAGGCTCCCTAGACCTCATCACTGAAGTATACCTAAAATGATCCCAACACAGCTCAGGGAAATTCATGGAAGAGGAGCAGAAAGGTTGTTAGAGCCACAAGTTGGGACAGTATGCCCAGAGACATTACCTCTTCCCCATAACTGATGGCTTCCCCCACAATGCACTACTTACATTCCCCAAAGAGGAGGGTCCCTTCAGAGGGGGTAGGATAGGGAGAAGGCAAACAATGGTACCAGCATAACTATGTACATACCATCTACATAACTAATAAAAATACAGTGTAATTTATGGTCTGCAAGACTTGAAAAATATCTTCTCTTATCCAATCCTTTATAGTAGTTTGTTTTCCTGGTTTATAAATATATGACCTTGCTTTTAAAGGATGTGGGGCATTCAGAGAGGACAGATATATCCAGCACTTACTCAGATTGAGTCTGGGTATAACACCTTGAAGGTAACATGGAGCAGCACTAATGTTCCTGTAAGAATGTTCTCCAGTTTGGATTAAGAGAGTGAACCCCATTCAGGGTGCATAGAACAGACCTCAGCACCAACTCATAGTGAGGAAAGGAGATTCACAAGTTCCTCTGGTCTGAGGACTGAAGATCCCTCAAGAAAAAGCTGAGCCAGAGTAAAGCATTGCACATGTTTGTGATCCAGACATTTATTGCCTGCCATGCCCCATGAGTATCATAAAAATGAGTCTTATGGGAAAACAGATTTTCACAAGGAAGCCCAACACATGGATACTGGAGGGTAAACCTCAAGACTTCCTCCATAAGGAGACTTAGAGATATTTATGGAATAAAGAAATAGGGCAAAAGCTAATTGGAGGCATAATCATCAGTGGTCTGAGCAAGCGTGGATCAAACATCTTGGCTCTTCATGGGACATATGTCCCCAAAATTATAATATTATCAAAATCTGAGGGTGGAATTCTTGGCTTCCTGACCTCAACAGGTCACTCATTGGACACTAGTATGTACCCAAGTGTCAGTTTTGGAAAAAGTGTCCTTTCAATTCCTGGAAAGTAACTTAGGTCACAATTCTTACCAGAATGTTTGTTGGGTGTGAAAAAGCCAATGGGAGATTATGTTGGTCAGCAATGTGACCTCTGATGTTAGTGATATTTGAAAAATTAAAGATAAATAAAGCTATAAGGTGTATTTAGATGTACCCTCATTCTCACAGTATTGTCCTACAGGAAGCAAATGTGTTCACAAAAGTTGTTCCCAAAAGCAAATGTAATAAAATTTGTTGAGCAGCCAACTGTCCCTGTTTATATTCTTACTTCATCATATTGCCCTCTCTTTGATAGATCTGACATTGCCTATATTGTTTGTATACTCTAAAGCAAGGGTCAGATTATGGGAAAGGAAATAAGGAACATTGTGTGTTGAAAGGGGGGTATTACAGGGTCCAGCTTGGCTTTCTTGGCTTCCTTCTTTTCCTTTCTTTCTTTCTTTCTCCCTTCCTTCCTTCCTTCCTTCCTTCCTTCCTTCCTTCCTTCCTTCCTTCCTTCCTTCCTTCCTTCCTTGCCAACCCAAGAGACTGGCTTTTTTTTTTTAATGTGAGAGAGTGAGAGCAAGAGTGAGAAAGAATGAGAAAAGAAAAAGAATTGGTGTGCCAGGGCCTCCAGCCACTGGTAATCAAACTCCAGACATGTCCACCACCTTGTGTGCATGTGCCACCTTGTGTGCTTACATTACTTTTGTGTGGGACCTGGAGAGATTAACATTGTTCCTTAGGCTTTGCAGACCAGTACCTTAACCACTAAGCCATCTTTCTATTACAGTCCAGCTTCTTAAATTATGAGTTGTGAACACCATATTGGCTCCTAAAAATTTATCAATAAAGGTTTCTAAATGTGTTTGACCAAAAATTAAATGCATAATGAACCTAAGTGTCAGCTGTTTCCTGTGTTACATCTTTCAATTTCACTCTATCAATCAACTTCACTACAGACTTGGTTCTGAGCATACTGCAGTGCACATACTGTTAGGCCACCTAACACAAATGTGTACCAAAGAATGCCTGAAACTCCTCCATTTAGATTGGAAACTATACCTTGTATATGATGACTTATGGTGTTTTCACTATACATACAAACTTTCATGCTTTTTCTTCTGCTGTAGAAACACAGTGGTTTAATTATGGTAAATAAGACTTAATATTTTCCTATTGCCATTGTTCAGCATATCAGTAGTAAATTTGTGTATCTTTAGAAAATGTTATGCTAAAATATTTTATTTTAAATGCTATTAGAGTTACCGACTTGAGTTGCATAAGAATCATTAAATGAATTTTGGCTTGAGGTTAGGACATGACTTCCAATAATTTCTAAAATGACCCCAAACATACTTCTGCTATTTTATATTTCATATTTATGCAAAATAAGACTCTAAGCATTGATGATTATAAAATCAAAATATCAATCAACTCTTAAGAACTTGGAAGGTGATATATGCCCTGAAGTATCAACTAACAAGCTAAGATTTCATTCTTCTTGGCTAACTAATCTAACTCAGTTGGTATTGCACTTGTCCAGTGTGCATGAGGCCCTGGGGAGTATTTTAAAACAAATTTCTTCATTATTTATTGTCAGTAAATGTTTGATTTGTATATACCTATACACTTGGGATCATACAAAAATTTGATGGATGAAAATGAGTCACATTTGGAAAAATTTTAAGATCCCTTGGTCTAAATCAGTTTTCATGCTGGGAGATGCATAGAGTGGATCAAGTACTACAGATTTACAAACACATGCTGACTCACCAGACCAAGCTAATTGCTTAGGAATTGCTTCATTATACCAAACACCAATATATTACACAGAATGATCTTATTTCAGAGCCATAAATATTTCATTGCATTAGTGTTTGAAAAACAGTGATAGTGTTGAGAGCTGAACCATCAGGACCATTAAATCTAGAATCCCATTAAATGGTACAAGGAGAATAGAAATAGTAAGTGACTGAAGAGCCAAGAAAGGAATATAAAAGTCTTCAAATGAATGCCTATTAAGGTGACCAGTAGTATAAGTAAAAGAAGTGTCAGCCCTCAATGTGAAGGGCAAAAGAATTGCATAGATCACTGATCCCTACAATGATGACAGTATTTTTGTGAGAAGGCCATATAATATATGCTCTGAATCTCAGGAACCACTGACATTGGCTCTAGCTCTTCTGCAGAACTTGGGATGGAGGCTACTTCCTATGCTACCTCTTTGCTGACACCTGGAATCTCCTCACCATAGCACTTAAGAGTTGTTCTTTCTCCTTCTACCCTATCCCCATCAGCCTCAAACTGACACAGTTCACTTTTTAGGATTGACTAAAGATCCATAACTTGATCTGTTGAATACATTTGTCTTCATTTTTTTTCTATGATCTCTGTTGAGAAAATAAGCTAGGCAGGAAAGAAGTCATGGCCATTTGGATCCAGGGGAGGCGTGTTCACATATATACTAAGGTTACAACACTGGTTCTAAAGGTGTGGTCCCTGCATTGCCAGCATTGGCACTGCATGGCAACTTTTGAGAAATGCTGAAGAGATGGCTGAGCATAAAAGAGCACTTGCTGTTTAAGCATGAAAGCCTCTCTGACCAGACACTACCAAGTTTCACTCCCAGAACCCAAGTAACAAGGTGAGCATAACTAAGCATGTCTGTAATGCCAGTCAATGGGTTGGAGGGTTGGAGACCAGAGAATCACTGGGGCTTGCTGATAGGCAGCAGTTTGAGGCTGAGATCTTCCACACATATGTATAAGCATACATAAGACACCACACATCACATAAACCACATCACACACATACTTCTACACTACACACACACCATGTATGTATTTGCAAATTCTTGGGCCTTTTCCTGGTACTATCAATCCTATGGATACTCAGAGAGTAGGGCTCAATAATCTGTGGGTTACATTTGAGACCTGGGCTAGAGCATCTTTAATAGGCAGCCACAACAGTGACTTCTATTTCCTTGGAGAGTGTTTCCCTTGTTCGCTCAGTAAATCTCTAAACCTTCTAGTTTCAATTCTGGATACATCCACTTTTAATTCTTTATCTTTGCTTTTCTCATGGCTACCATAAAAATGTGAACTAAAGTTTCCAAAATGTAGCTGCAACTACTTTAAACAAGGCTGATTGACTACTGTGTCTGTGGAGAGTTGGAATGTTACAGTACAGGTTCAGAGCCAAATTGTCTTGGGCTAACTTTAGTTCCCTTAATAGACATGTATTGGCCACCTCTGTATTTGACTTGATATTCTTTTGTAACTATCAGGTGAATTATTTTGGATTTTACCAATAGATCAAAGGATTCCATCAACTCAAATGCTAGTAACATCCGAGGCCTATAATAAAGATATCCCCAATTTGCTATATTCTACCTACCTGACAGTTCATTCCACCAATGTATCTGAAAAGTGTATTTATTTTTTACTTCCATTGTTCTATTATTATAAATGACTTCATGAAACTGTTACCACATTGGAACATGGAATTTTTTGAAGTCTAAATGTGTTCCTCATCCATAGTCAATACAGAATAAACTATTATTCCCTTTGCAGTGAGAGTTATGTGTATTTTTATTCCTCTAGCATGACATAAGAATGCCTTTGAGAGCTTCTGATTCACTGCCTGCATGACCCTCAGTGCTGCTTAGTTTTGTAAGTTGAATAATTCTAAGAGATAGAATACAAAGAAGTAAAACAAATTAGCAGCTAATATAAAGAAAGAAGAGGATAATGGTAAGGCAGAAAATTTGTCATTTAATGGGTTGCTTTTTTATATTTAGCAATAACTTCTCACAATCAAAAATAGAATAAGCTATCTTAAATAATAAGCCCACCATCACTAGGCTGCTCTACCAGTGGATAGTGGGTGATATATAAGAAATGCCATTAGAGATTTTCAAAATGCAGGGCTGGGGAACTGGCTATGGATAGAGCACTTGCTGAGCAAGTTTGAGCACTGCAGATAAGATCTCCAAGTTCTACTAAGACTGGATGTTATAGTGCCATAATCTTTTATTCTAGCACCTATGGGGAAGTGAGAGGTACAGTCAGGAGAATTTCCTAGAATCTCATGGTCCAGCTAGCTGGAAAACACAGCAGTGAACAATGACAGACCCTGCCTCAAACAATATGGAAGTATAAGACCAATACCAATATTGTTCTCTGATCTCTACATACATGGCATGGCAGCATGCATCTATCTACATGCACACAAATGAACATGCACACACAAAGAGATATGGTAGCTTCCTTTAAAAATAACATATTGAATAAAATTACTTGGGACACTGGGTTAAGAAGCTTTGCAATGGAATCAGGCAGGCAGTTGCAGTGTGGATTAATGATACCTGTAACACTGTAGTAAGTCACAGGTGTAATATAAATGACTTAGTGTGTCTCATGAGGATAAAGCACACTCATGTGGTATATGGTAGCATGATGTTGAATGAACTGTTAGTGATAGAGATTAAAAACCAGGAAGCTGACCTTATATGCAGTTTAGTCAGGGTCACAGGCCCTCAAGAAGAGATAAACATGGATTAGCCTAGATGCCCCTCTGTCAGGCAGTTCCAGTCCATGCTGAAATATTAACAGAGCTCCTACTCATGGTACTCATGAAGGTGATGGCTGCTGACTCATGAGGAACCCAGCTAACCACCTGCTTACCTTTGTCCATTGTTCTTCCCATTTCCTGATCTCACAACTTCCTGACAACTTGGTGGGCTCCCTACTTCCCAACTTCCATAAGGAATTTGAAGAACTTCTTTGAGTCTGAATAATCTCACTTTATCTTTACACTTATCAGAGACTCCCAAGAGTGTTTGTGTAGCTCTATCACAGTCCATCTGTACCTGTTTGATGTCTAGTTTCCTTTTGAAACAAGTCACTCAGACTTGTTTTAAGGTCTCACTTTAAGGTCTTACTTTGTGTCTGATGCTAACCGCAAAAAAAATCTGCTTTTGTAATCATGCTTGCTTGCTTTTGCTAAGAATGATTTTTAGGCCACTTAGCTTGGTCAACTCCATTTTGTTGTTTTCTTTCTTGTTGCCTGCTATTTCCCAACTCAGAACCCTCAATGACTTGCCCTCACCCCTGCCTGGTAGTTCCTGGAATCATTACAGAAATACCCAACATCTGTTTGTTTTTTGAGTAAGCATCCACCATAAGAAAAGCAGGAAACCTCTGTTTATCTGTACCCCCCAGCTACATCCACCAGTTTGTGGTTTTTCCCTTTATAAACCCTGCCTCCCAGCTCTTCGGGGTCACAGTCTCATGTCTCAGTTTTGAGACAGAGATGTGTCCCCAATTGATCAGTTATCAATAAATTTTGCTGTGCACATTTGTCTGGTTCTCTGCCTCCATAACCAACGTCTTGGGGGCTTGTTTGGGATCGAGTGGTTCTGGGGAAAGAAACCAACACTGGTGGTCGCAATTGGTGAGTCTTTTCTTTGTACCAGTATTCTGGTTTTTCTGTTTTTTTTTTTTTTTTTTTTTTTTTTTTTTTTTAATCTGGTTCTGGTGTCTAGACAAACTGGGGCTCATAGGAGAACAGGAAGACATGCTATTGGTCTCAGAGATGGAGGGGAACTAGGGATGCTCTGTCTCCTCCTCTGGCCACTGGGCTGCTTATTTTTGGTCCTTTGGGGATTTTTGCCATTGGGAAGTACAATTTGGGCAGCCTTTTGGAAATCTTCAGGCTCCATGCAGTGATTCCCCTGATGTGTTGTTGTCTGGTTTAACGTCTTGTTGATTTCATTTTGTTGCTGTGAGTTTTCCTGCTGTCTTGTATATATGTGTCTTGTGTATATGAGATGGGATCCATGTCATCTAAGCCCACAACTCCCCTCAATGTAATTATTTCTCATTGTAAGGATTTCCAGGAGGCTGCCAAGGTGTCAGCTGCTAAAGTGAAACTAGGCAAACTCCATACCCTCTGTTCCCTGGAATGGCCTTCCTTCCAGGTTGGCTGGCCACCAGAAGGCACCATTAATCTATCTTTGATCGTTGAAACTCAGGTTATCATCTTCAAGCACCCTGGACACCCTGATCAAGTCTGCTACATCATGGCCTGGCAATATCTTCTCTTTGATACTCCGACTTGGCTGAAGCCTTGATTCTCCCATCCAACCAGTCAGCCGTCCTTGCTCTGAACCCCAAAATACCTTCTGTTACCCCTAAGAATGACATTTACCCCCTCTTTACAACCCCGCTTCTCCTGAACCTGCTCCTTCCATTCTCACTACCTCTCCTCAACCTTCACCACCTTCTCACCCTTTGACCTCTTATCCAGACCTCAGCCCACTCCATGCCCAGTCAGGTAGACCAAAACCTCAAGCTCCTGCTTCACTCCCTCTCAGAGACCTAGGACCACCTGATGAAGAGGGACATCAATTTCTTGTCTATACTTCTTTCTCTACTAGTGACCTTTATAACTGGAAGCTTCAAAATCCCTCTTTCACTGAATAATCTCAATCCCTAATAGATCTCCTAGACAAAGTTCTTTTTACCCACCATCCCACTTGGGAGGATAATCAACAACTCCTCCAGATTATTTTTACTACAGAGGAATGAGACAGAATCGGGAGATAATGCCAGAAACTTGTTACTGGCCATGACGGACGCCACACAGAAGATGAACACCTGAGAGCAGATACCTTCCCAACCTCTCGACAGGATCCTGCACACTGGAACCCTAACACCCCTGGAGGTAAGGAGCGACTGAAGGTCTATCACCAGATTCTAATGGTGGGTCTCTGGGCTGCTGATAAAAGGCCCACAAACTTATCCAAGTTTAGCCAGGTGATCCAAAGTAAGGAAGAATCTCCACGGGCTGTTCTAGAGAGATTTTAGAAGCATACAGGACATATATTCCCCTAGACCCTGAGGCCCTAGAGAATCAAATGGTTATTAATTTAGCCTTTGTCAATCAGACAGCACCAGACATAAAAAGAAACTGCAGAGTATTGATAGATTTGAAGGTAAAAACCTCTCTGACTTGGTAGGTATAGCCACCAAGGTATTTAGCAATAGAGAGACCCCAGAAGAAAGACAGAACAAAGGCCTTGCTAAAGTTCAAGGAGGAACCATTACCATCAACATGATAGAAAAAGGAAAACCACATAGTTGGGATATAAGAAATACCTTGGTCCTTTGATTATATAAGTTAGGTGATGATTGGGGACTCCTGTTCACTATACAAAAATTCCAGTCCCTATAGGAACTGGCATATGTTTGCTGCTGACCCTGGGGACTCTCCCCTCACCTTTCCTCCCTTCCCTCACCTTTCACACCCACTCCTTCCAGAAATGCCTCAGCCACCCAACAACCCCCAAAGCCCATAATAGATACTTCATCCATTCACCAATCTGCCCTTGAATCTCTAAAACAAGAACGCTCCTTACTAGCCCTCCTACAAGCCACTTATAGGTATCTTAACCAGTCCCATCCTAGCTTAACTACTACATGTTGGCTTTGCCTAGACTCCAAACCATCCTACTATGAAGGCATAGCAACAACTGGTCAGTTCGACCTAACCCCTACTGTCCATTCCCATTGCACGTGAGGGCAACATCCATGGCTAACCTTAGGAGCAGTCATTGGATCTGGCTCCTGTGTCCTGTCTGAAAACAGGACACTTCCCTTTCACTACTAACACCTGTGCAACTCCTCGCTTGGTCTTAACTCATCTCTTGACCAGTACATAGTCCCCCCAGAAAGGACTTGGTGGGCATGCACCTCTGGGCTCACCCCCTGCCTCCATTCCCAGACCCTTACTAACCTGCAAGACTTCTGTGTCCTCATCAGAGTCTATCCTAAAATCACCTACTTTTCAGATGAACCTATGCTAGAACACTTGTCTTTCTCATCTTCTCCGCCTAAGGTAAAATGCACCCCTATTTTAATACCTACCCTAGTGGGATTAGGAATAGCAGGAGCTACCAGTGTTAATACAGTGGCCATAATACTCCAAGATAAAAACCACTGGTATCTAACAAAAGCTATAGATCAAGACTTGGCCAAACTAGAAGAGACTTACTTACTTAGAAGATTTGCTGGGATCATTGGCGGAGGTAGTACTACAAAATAGAAGGGGATTAGATTTGCTCTTTTTACAACAAGGAAGCCTTTGCATAGCACTAAGTGAACTATTTTGTTTTTATACAAACCATTCTGGTGTAATAAAACAATCTCTATCCTTGCTAAAAAAGAGACTCCAGGATCGGGTCAAAGACAGATCTCAGTAGGAAACTTGGTATGAGTCTCTGTTCTCATGGTCTCCATGGGATACCACCCTAATCTCTGCTCTAGCAGGACCAATCTTACTCTTACTTTTAGGCCTCATAATTGGTCCCTGTATCCTGAATTGGCTACTTAATTTTATCAAAGAACGAATTTCCTCAGTAAAATTAATGGTCCTACATAGCCAACATGACCCTCTAATAGAAACTGCTACTCAAATTGAAGTGGAATTAAAGGTTTCATTCAGGTACAAGTCAAAGGGGGAATGTAAGGTCTCACTTTAAGGTCTTACTTTGTGTTTGATGCTAACTGCAAAAAAAAAAAATCTGCTTTTGTAATCATGCTTGCTTGCTTTTGCTAAGAATGATTGTTAGGCCACTTAGCTTGGTCAACTCCATTTTGTTGTTTTCTTTTTTGTTGCCTGGTATTTCCCAACCCTGACCCCTCAATGACTTGCCCCCAACTCTGCCCGGTAGTTCCTGGAATTGTTACAGAAATACCCAACCTCTGCTTGTAAAAACCCTTGAGTACACATCCACCTTAAGAAAAGCAGGAAACCTCTGCTTATCTGTACCCCACAGCTGTATACACCAGCTTGTGGTTTTTCCCTTTATAAACCCTGCCTCCCAGCTCTTTGGGATCACAGTCTCATGTATCAGTTTTGAGACAAATCTGTGTCCCACTTTGATCATCTATCAATAAGGTTTTGCTGTGCACATTTGTCTGGTTCTCTGCCTCCATAATCGTGTGATTCTCAGACCCAACGGTTTCAAACCTTTAAAAGTTGCTGCAGTCCCAAGTGCCAATGCCAACTCATTTTCTAGACTCTGTGAGGAACTCCCTCTCTCTTTCCAATGGACCTTGCTTACTGTGGTAATTTGAATATTGGACTCAGTTACACTCAGATTTTTGTTTGTTTGTTTTTGTTTTTTCGAGGTAGGGTCTCACTCTATCTATCTCAGGTTGACCTGGAATTCACTATATAGTCTCAGTGTGGCCTCGAACTCACAGCAATCCTCTTACCTCTGTCTGCCTTCCTGAGTGCTGGGATTAAAGGCATGCATCACCACACCTGGCTGACTCAGATGTTTTATTGAAGCTTGTAGCTTGGATCTACAGCCACCTGGCCAGACCAGGTGTCACTGGGGGTCCTGTTTTCTGCTGCTTCATGCTTACAGCTTTTTGATGTTTTCTGGCTAGTGGTGGTTTCTCCCTCTGCTTGAGTTTATGAATGGGAACCAATTTCTTTTTACCACTGATGAAACTTCTCTGGATCTATGAACTTGAAACATGTCTCTTCCTCTGATAAACTATATCTAGTTTGGACATTAATTCCAGCAACATGAAGCTGGCTACTACAGAATTTAGTACCAGTGAGTTGAGGTGTTGCTATGGATAAATTTGACCATGTGGACTTTGGTCTTCTGTAACTTGTGTATTGGAGGAATGTGCATGAACTTAGTATTTGTAACTACAGAAATCTAAGAAAGGGGTAAAGCAAGTTGCATGGACTGTTCTGGTGTGAGTTTGAAAATGCTAACTGTAGACAGTATTGTGTTAGCTTATGAACTTTCAAAAAGGAAGGAAAGACCACAGGAAGCCTTGATGAGGATGGGCTACTGGCATAAAGGCTGACTGCATGCTGCTGCCCATGCCCAGAGAGTTTGATCAAGACTGAATTTGAATTTGTAATAGATTTATATGTTTAGCAGAAGATATAGAACTAAATGATATAAAATTTAAAGTTGGAAAAATTCTAAAAGTTTAAATTTACTGGCACAGAGTCAGGTTTAGGGTTACTGAAGGTGCTGTTATTAAAGAACCCCCACCATTTATTGTTTGACATTGAATAATAGAAAAATGCCCAAGGTAAATTCCACCAAGGTAACTGAATGATAGAAATTCAAACTCTTTTGAATGGAGATAACTGAAAGGAAGAAACTTGCTCTTCAAGGTCAGGATTTATTTCCTTTCAGGATTAACAATATGGCTGTGTCACTGCACACCTGGTATTGGTTTTGGAAACATGAAAAATGAATGGAAGTTGGTCATGGAGTACACATAGTTCTAGGAGCCACTGCTAAGATGTGGCATGGGAAGCAAGTGAAGATACACTGGAGTTTGCAGTGGAGACCTGAAGATATTTTGGATATACCAGTACTGTGCAAAGGCTACCCTGGAGACATATTGGTTGGGATGGAAGTTTTCCCTTGGTACTAAGCCCAGCTACAGGGATGGAAACTGGAAATCAGGAGACAGTTGTCACTGGTTATGGATACTGGAGATGAACTGCAGATGTTTGATTTTTACCTTTTGGTTATTGATTTTTGTATTTGATTATTTTCCCATTGTCATGCCTTATAGCAATCAAAATGTTTACTCTGGGCCATGATATGTTGGAAGTATGTAACATGTTTTGATTTTACAGGACTAACAGTTAAGGAACAGTCTTAAAGTTAGTACAGCTTATGGGTCCTTTAAAGTTGGAATAAATTCAATTTACATTGTGATATGGTTATCAGTCTATGGGTAATAAGGGCAGGAGGAAATGTGGTGGTTTGAATGTGAATGTGAATATACGTCCATGTGATGGTGAAGTTTGTGTCAACTTGATTTGTATAGGAATCCACAGACATTCCTCATAAGTGTGTCTCTGAGGCTGCCTCTAGGAAGGATTAACTAAAAGAAGGATCCTTCTCCCAGGGGTGAACCCTTCCCCCAGAGTGGGTGGCCCCTCTTGGAGGAGGGGGCTGGTTGATAAAAAGGAGCTCTGGGAAGAAAGGCTCTCTCTCCCACCTGGCTGCCGGTGCCACTGGGTGCTTGCTGCTTGGTGTTTTCCACTTGGTACTTGCTGATTGGTGTTGCTGCTCTCCAGTGTGGACTGAAGACCAGGGTGGACTGAAGAGCAGCGTCTCTCCAGGAAGCCTCCATGCCTTCAGTGCCAGATTGGGACTGCTGAGGCCTCCAGCCTCATGGACTGAGCAGCTACCAGGTTTCTTGACTCTCGGACCTGCAACCTGCTATTGCTGGACTGTGTAAGCTAATCCAATAAATTCCCTTTTAATACAATTCATTCTATCCATTCTGTTCCTCTAGAGAACCCTGACTAATACAGTCCCCACAACCTCATGCATTAAACTTCCTATTTAACTCTCCAGCAGCCTGCTGGAGAGGGTGTGTCATTGAGGTGGATCTAAATTCCAGCCCAAAGGTATGCAGAGAGGTCTAAGCTCTGGAGGTCCTGATTGCTGCTTTTGGGTTTTGTTGGCTGTTTGGTTGTTTTTCTCTGCTTGGATATATGGAAACAGCATTTTATGCCATTGATAGAACTTCTCCTTGGATCTGTAAGCTTGAAGTAAGTCCCTCCCTCCCATAAACTATGTCTCATTTGTATGTTCATTCCAGCAACATGTGTTCTTTTGCCCTCCTAAACAACCAGGAAATGAAGAAATCTAGAACAACTGGCTTGGGAAAATTTATTGACTGCTGAGTGTCTGGGGTTCTAACACCCAAGATAAGCCCATGAATAGAAACCTCATGAATCCATGATTCAAACCAAAAATTTTACATTGAGGACACCATGGAAATATATGGTATTACTTTTTATAATTAGTAGCATTACTCATAATGATAACTCACTGGATGAAGCCCTATGTCAGGAATGAATGGGATGAAATCTTGTGTCAGGGACAGACAGCTTAAGTGAGAATAGTGTTTATAGACCAGCTTTAGTACTGAATTATCAGACTTCTAATCAATATTTAATGCCCTGGCATACCTCAAGAGTCTACTACTAACAAACAGTTGGTGAATATAAATAATTAACAGAAAAGTAATTAGAGATCTTTTAAAACAGCAATCTATCTTGATTAGTGGAAAGGAGATTAGATGAATGGTTTTCTACAAGACCAATAATCATTGCTTCCTTCATTGCCACTTTCAAAGCTTATTCTACATGAGTATTAATAAGCCACAGGGAGCATGCATGCTAGATGTTTTTCCTCTTTGGGGGGAAAAGAATACTAGGGGTGTGAGCAATGATACTTTAGTTTTAGAGACAGATACAAAGTGGAAAGTTTCTATAATGTTATCTGAGACCCCAAGAACCACTTAGATTGAATTGGGAGGCTACTCCCTGAGCTGAAATTAAAAGCCTTCCCCAAAGTTGGTGTAGCAGACAGCTTGAAGTTTGCTGAGATGAACTTCCAGACCAGGCACAGTTCTGGAGGAAGGGATATTATTTATTGAAGCTTACAGATCCAGGGGAAGTTCCATAATGGCAGAAGAAGCTGGCCTGTCTTCACAGGACTAGGCAAGAGAGCAAAGCCAAACAACTACATAGCACAGCACACTTCAGGAACTCCCACTAGGCACACTTTGCTTATCTTAACAATGGAATCTCAAACCCACCACCACACCTTAATATCCACCCAGTGACATTGCCTCCAGCAAGGTGGCTGCAGATGCAAACTATAAACTAATAAAATACTGAATATATCGGGGGCCATATATTCAAACTACCACAGTTGGTTCAGGCTTTAGGTTATGAACATATAGTCACAATTTATAGATCCCAGCACCCTAATCACTGGGACAGTCCAGGACTCATTTGAACATACAAGTTCCTTCCATGACAATAGATCAAGATACTGTACATGTCACTATCTCCTTAGTTCAGTACAGCTAAAATTTTCTTTGCCATAAATCATCTGTAATCAGTGGTGAGGAATCTTTTAAGCCATTTAGGGAATATATGTACTGCATTCTATCATTACTCAGTAAATCCTTCCTTATCCAGGAAAAGACAATAATGATGGCTTGAGAGATGAAGCAGAAGATAAGAGACCTTGCTGCACAAGAAAAAAGACCTAAGTTAGCCTCCCATAACCCACATTAAAAAAAAAAATACCTGCCACTGGAGAGATGGCTTAGCCATTAAGGCATTTGCTGCAAAACCAAAGGACCAAGGTTCTATTTCCCAGCACCCAAGAAAGCCAGAGCATCTGGAGTTCACATGCAGTGGCTGGAGACCATGCTATGGACATTCTTTCTCTGTCTCTTTTCTCTGTATCTCTCTCTCTTTGATTGCAAATAAATAAATATGATTATTTTAATTGTTGTTTATTTTTATTTATTTATTTGAAAATGACAGAGAGAAAGAGACAGATAGAGAGAGAATGGGTGTGCCAGGGCCTCCAGCCACTGCAAATAAACTCCAGATGCATGTGCCACCTTGTGCATTTGGCTTATGTGGGTCCTGGGGAATCGAGCCTCAAACTGGGGTTCTTAGGCTTCACCAGCAAGCATTAACCACTAAGTCATCTCTCTAGGCCCTGACATGGCCACTCATCCATGTAGCTATAGCCCTGAGGTGCATGGAGATAAGAGAATTGCAGGGGCTTTCTAGTCAGCCAGTTTGAAGGAAATAAAGCAGACAAGCAATAAAGGAGGACACCTTAACATTCTCCTCTCCTTTGGCCTCCACACATGTGCATAGGGTCTGTGCATTTGCACATATATGTGTGCGTATACCATATACATATACCACACAAAACAATTATCCTTAAATCTCTCTATACACACACACACACACATATATATTCCTCTTCCCTCAAGAATAAGTAATTCTGTGTAAGACTTAGAATTTGATTCTGGAATTTCTCATCTATAAAAAGGCATAATAGTCTATACTTCAGAGTACTTGTGACTATTGAGTGGTAATGCTATAAAGAATCAGGGCTGCATCTGCCACAATGTACATGTTCTATAAATAACAATCATCCCGTTTTGTACCTTCTATTTCCAACGTGCTGGCCATTTTACCTGCTAGGGAAGCCTGTTTTACTCCTCAGAGAAACCTGAGATGATAAGGCTTTCATTAAGATCTTCAGATGAAAGCTTCAATATTGCAAGACAACTGCTGACCATCTTCCTAAATAAACAGATGTCACCTTTGCATTCCTACTGGGTTCTGACAACTGGCTCCTTAACTAGGACAACAAATTCCATTCTCAGAAGTGGAACAGCCCATCTGTTTTGGACAATGCTCCCCACTATCTTCTTTATTTCAACCTTTTACCTGTATTCTTACTTGTGAAAATTAGCCAGAGCCTCAGCAATACCACTTGTCTACCTCTGTGATCCAGGGCGCCTGCCTAAATTTCCATGTCTTATCGCTCCTCTTGGTCATGGAAAATATTATGCCCTTCTGTGACTATGACTTCACTGTATGTTAGATGCCCTCACACAAATCACCTGTCCATATGGTTCCTTACAGTCTATCCTTCCTGGACATGTTCTGAAGGAGCACAGTTTTGTTTTTATAGGTCCTTTATTCAGTGATTTTTTTTCACTGTTGACTTATCCCCATCTTACCTGGATGTAACACATGGATGTTTACCAAATGTGTGACAGGTATTGTGCAAGGCTGCAGATACAGCATTGAGCAAAGAAAGCTGCTGGAACTATGGAGTTTACCTACCTGCAGGGGAGCTGATAGAGCAAAGCAGGTTGGTGTTCACCATTATCCCCCACAAATGTTCTCTGCACTCTTTCTACCCTCCTTCTGTCTTCCTTGAATACTGACTTCTATAGATTAGTTCAACAAGTCCCTCAATCTGCCCCTTTTGGGGATTCCTGCTGGGTTTGGCAAAATGGAAGCAAAGGCAGGATGAAGGAGAAATGGGGAAAGAAATATGGTATATTTATGTCTTCACTCCCTCCTACCATGTCTCTGTTTTCACAGTTTACAACATCCTCTTAACTCCAACCACACCCTGCCCCCATCACACAGCCCTATCCTACAGCCAGAGTGCCCCAAGTGCTGGAGACTACTCTTCCTCCTATGCCTTGGTGGTGGCTAGCAACTCTCTTACTATCTCATATTGGTTCAACACTCTATGGTCTACCTAAGGCTGTCCATATGGTATAAATACAATACTTCCTCAATATCCATGGTTGATTGTTTCCCAAACTTCCAAAATATAAAATTCTACAGATGTTCAGTTTCCTTAAATAAAATATTATTTGCATATAACATATGCATCTCTTTCTGTATGCTTGAAGCCATTCCTAGATGAATTATAACATCCATAACATATGACTATCATGTGTATTGTTATATATTTTTGTTCATGTAAAAAGGGTGAGAAGTAAATCTGAACATTTTCACTATAACTATTTTTTCACAAATATGTTCAATCAATATCAGTTTGTTTCTCAAATGTGGAAACCACAGAAATAGGAACTATGTGAACAGAGTTCCCCTTTATAATTTAGTCATTTTTTTTTCTGGGTTTTCAATGTAGGGTCTCACTCTAGCCCAGGCTGACCTGGAATTCACTCTGTATTCTCAGGGTGGCCTTGAACTCATGGTGATTGATCCTCCTACTGATGCCTTCTGAGTGCTGGGATTAAAGGCATGTGCCACCATGCCAGGCATAATTTATTCATTTTAATATTGTGAATTAATAGCAGTAGAAAGAAATTTTTCAAAGTGGTCAAAAAAAGATGCACTTTATTTGGTGACATCGGTACTTTGAAATAGGGTTGCTAGATGAAATACATGAGTGCCATTTAAATTGAGTATCATATAAGAATAAATTTTCTAAAATTATAAGCTAACTGGATGCACTAAAATCTCAACTCTCTAATATGGAAATAATGAACTGTGTGACTATGTGGAGAAAGAACATTTAAGTCAGAGTAAATACAAAGTACAAAGGACTGATGAGTATTTTACAACTACAGAAATCAAAGACAAAAATAAATGGCATGCGTGAAGGTCTCTATATATTCTAAACATTCTTATCTAATAGTCACAAGCATGTCGTTTCACAAGCAGAAGTGGGAAATGAAATGGCTAGTTAAAGGGGCTGTGGTAGTTTAAATGAAATATTCCCCATAGATTCGTGTGTTTTAAATACTTGGTTCCTAGCTGTGGTCATTTGGGAAAGGTATGGGTATGGGACCTTTGGAGGAGGAGCTTAGCTAGAAGAGACATATCACTGGGGTGTGCTTTGGGGTAGTATAGCTCATCTTCAAGTCTGGTGCTTAGACTACTTGCTTTCCTCCTGCTAGGAATATATGATATCCACCTGCCTATTTGCTCACATCATACTTTTTCCGCCATGATGAAAATCTCCTGCCCCCAAACTGTAAGCTGAAATAAACTCTTTCCCTTCCAAAGCTACTTCCAGTTGAGTATTGTAGTTACCTTTGTGCTATTGGGAGAAAATACTGAAGCAAAAGCAATTGGTAGGAAGAAAGGGTTTTTTGGCTTACAGACTAAAGTGTAGCTTCATAATTGCAAGGAAATGATAGTAGAGGCTGGATTTCACTTTTTGCAATAGCAGGAAGAAGACAGTCTCAACATAGAGATGAGTTCTGGCATGGGGAAGATGGCTACAACATCTCATCCACCCCAGCAAGATCTGTCCTCTAGCCATGCTCTACCCCAATTGTCACCAGATGAGGATCAAGTATTCAAAAACATGAGTTTATGGATAACATATGACCCAAACCATCGCATTCTGCCTCAGTGCCCCATAGACACATAACCATCTCATGATGAAAAAAATATTTAGTTCTTTAATGTCCCCACAGTCCCAACACTGTTCAAACATCCCCATAGTAAAATCAAAGCACGAGTTCATACACTTAATAGCACATAGTAAACATTCCCATTGAAAAAACAAGATGGCTTATCAAGAAAAGATTGAATATTTCTGGGAGAAAAACCCAATCAAAAGTAGCTGGTGGGAGTAAAGCATTTATTTTAAGGGCTCAAGGGGAAGCTTTGTGATGGTAGTGAAAGGGTGGTAGAGCAGAGGTTTGACATTATCTCTTGCAATAACAGGTGGAAAATAGCAAGAAGAGAATGAGCTGAGCTCTGGCAGGCTCTGGCTGGCTATAACACCCTTAGACCCACCCCCATCAAGATACCTCCTCCAGTAAGACTCCATCTTCCAAATTGCCACCAGCTGGGGCTCAAGCTTCAAAACACATTACTTTATAGGAGACATCTGATTCAAACCACGACATCAAAGTGTTTTGTCCCAGAAATGAGACAATAACTGCTACAATAGCCTAAGATAATTTGCCTCTGTACTTGCAACAGTGCATACTTCCAAAATCATTGAACTTTTAAGCAATCGATCTTGTGAAACTTCTATCCAAAAGTTTTATTTCACAGTTCCTTATGTAAATGTTAATTTTAGTAATAAGTTCAAAAAAGACAGCATGAAATGAAAATATCATTGCCCTCAGTTTATCAATAACAAATGGTTATGGGATTTTGGGGTCAGGTTTTTTTTCCCTTCTAGCCTGTGTATCCCTACGTTTAGATCCCTGTCCATTCCAGCAAAGAACTGAGGAAACATATTTCAAAAAGTAAAATTATAAGGTTTATTGGGTGAAAATTGATATACAGGGGAAGACTGGAACAGGTACACACATACATGGAAATTTAAAGTGGCAAACACACACACAGGAGGTGGGTCAGGAGGGTGTAGAGGAACACACCCCCACACACACACACGTGAAGTGGAGCAGGAGAGTGTAAAGGAACACATGCATGCCCACATGGGAAGTTCAGCATGAAGGTACAGAGGCTTTCTTTTCACATTAGAAAAATTAGAAGCTAAGTGGCAAGTTAGTATAGGTGCTATAGCTTAGAAAAGATTAGCAAAACAAGAAGGACAAAATTTCTCCCCCCATCCCAGCCACACTGAGATGGGAAGAAGGACTTACCATAACAGGGATCCCCCCCAAGGTCCAGGTGTCAGGAAAAGAAATGAACATCCAAGACCTCTTGCCCACCTGGCAAGCCTCTCATAGCTTATAGAGGTGGGGCTTACTGTAAACCTCAGGGGAATATGACATAGAGGTATTGTTTTTCTCGTGGGAGGATACAGGGTATGGCCCAAGTGGGGCCAGCATACCAAAATGTGTCAGACTGGGGAGCTAACAGGGAGTGAGGGATGAGGTTAGATCAGATGTTGAATTCCGGTTTTGCCAAGGCAGGAGGGATGACAGTTCTTCACTGTCTTTCATTGTGCCTTCTCTTGGTGACTACTCATCCAAAACCCAACTTGCTCTTATTGTTCCCTCAAAATGAACCTGAAAATAAACACTACATCTTATGCAAAACTTTATGTAAATTACCATGATGTTCATTTTTTAAGTCAGGTAGCTATGGTTCTTGAAAAATCTTTAAGTGAACTTCACTGTTACTTTCTTTTGTTTGTAGGCAAACTTTTCCTAACCCTGAGACCCTGGCCATACCATTCCATAGAGGAGAAAACTCTATTAAAGCTAGCATTCAGCAGTTTTTGTTACAGTTCTGAGTCAGAGCACTTTGCCTCAGCACTGTTTCAAATAAAAAGAGAGAGAAGAACAGAAGTGGGGAATGGAGCAGAGAGGAAATGAGAGCAGAGAAGAGAAGAAAAATAAAAAGTTTACAGCATCTTTCTTCAGCCCAGACTTTTCATGCACATTTTATTCCATTCTTACCAAACCTTTATTCAGGAATGTGTCATTATCTATCTTGAAAAGACAGATTAATACCTCACCCATATCAACTCAAAGGATTGATTCCCTGAAGAAGAAAACTGAATGTTTGACTCAATGTATTCAAAAGATTTGTAATTAAGCATGAACACTCTGGTTGAGATCCATATGTAAATATTTTAAAGGCTGTAGGTCCTTGCTGTAGTTAACTCCGTGCTGTTGGGATGAATCTCCAAACTAGACACAGTTTATGGGAGGAATGGGATGTATTTCAAGCTTACAGTTCTAAGGGAAGTTCCACAAAGGCAGAAAATGCTCACTCCCTTTTACAGATCCAGAGACAGAGAGAGAGAGAGAGAGAGAGAGAGAGAGAGAGAGAGAGAGAGAGAGAAACACCAGCAGCACCACAAGCAAGAGCAAAACCAATTGTCAAACAGTAGAGACCTAGGAAAAACTTAAGAACTTTGTATACCTTAAGCTAGAAATTTGATCTGCCCCCAGTGATACCTTAAGGACAGATCCCAAGATCCACCCTCTAGTGATACCTCCTCCAGCCAGGTGTCTGCAAACAGGGTTTAAATTTTAAAAACACAAAACAAAACAACAATAATGACTTTATTGTGAGACTTAGATTTAAACTATTGCATTCCACCCCCTAGCCCCCAACAGACTTATGACCATCTTACATTATAAATTGTATGTAGTCTAAAGGTTTTAGTCTTCGTTAACCTTAAGACTAACTTTTAATTGTGAGTTTTGGAAAATGAAACAGGCCATATACTTTTAACATGTAATGGCACAGATTAAAATTTTTTATTATGACCAATGTAAAATCAATAATCATCAGGTAAACATTTGTAGTTTAAGTCTGACATCTAACAGTCTCTGTATTTTAAAAAAATTTCCCATTTAAATGAGCTGAGTGGCCAGGGAAACTTTTATCCTGAGCCAGTAGTGCTTTATGGTTGCCTTTCTACCAACTTGGTTTATTTATTTATTTATTTATTTATTATTTTATTTTATTATTTATTTATTTGACAAAGGGAAACAGGCAGAATGAGAGAGAGAGAATGGGTGCACCAGGGCTTTGAGCCACTGCAAAGGAACTCCAGATGCATGTGCCATCTTACGCATCTGGCTTACATGGGTTCTGGAGAATTGAACTGAGGTCCTTGGCTTTGCAGGCAAGTGCCTTAACCACTAAACCATCTCTCTAGCCCAATCATGGTATATTTAAAACATGTTTGGTTCTTTATGTAAACCACAATGTCTCTTTTATTGGCTTTACTGGTCTCCTTATCAGGGTCATTAAGCCCTGTCTCATAAGTCACATCTCAGCAGTGGCTCTTGGAACTGTGTGTACCTTATGACTCACTTTACATACTTCTTTATGTTTTTGAAGCCCATATCAGGTGTGTAGGACACAGTCATATTTTTAATTTAGGGGTGAAATAAATTGTGGCCTTGAAGGCAGATTCTTTTTTTGCTAATTTTTAAAAGTTTGTGTTTATATCATTTAGTCTTTTTTTTAGAATTTTTTATGCTTTAATGTAAATATGTGGAACATCTTTAAAAAATTATTTTTCTTTGTTTTTATTGACAACTTCTACACTTACAGACAATAAACCATTATATTTCCCTCCCCTCCTCCCACTCTCCTTCAGAATTCCACTCTCCATCATATACCTCCCTCTGTCCATTAGTCTCTCTCTTAATTTGATGTCATCACCTTTTTCTCCTATTATGAGGGTCTTATAAAGGTATTGCTAGGCACTATGAGGTCAAGTGAGGTCTTCAGCAGTAGTGTCTTACCATCTGTTTCTCAAGGGAAACCCAGGGCCTTGGCAATAGCCTGTAGTGTTTTGGAGGCAACAGGGACCTCCCTGGCCAACAACTCACTGGAAGGTATCCCATCCCTGACACTGAAAATTTTCTAGTAATAATCTATAGCTTCTGGATGTACCATTATTCAAAAAAGTAGGTTTACACAAGTCTTACTCAGAAAATCTTGAATTTTGATTGACCCTCCCCACCCTTCTTTTACACATTCTCTTCCCCTAGCCTCATTTAGGCCATTCCCCTGCCTGTAATCTGTTCTACATTCATATATAAAATATCATACCCTTAAGTTCTTCCCTCTTCTCCCTCCATTATAACCTTCTTCTAGCTTACTGGCCTCTGCTACCAATTTTTGGTTCTAGCTCACACACTATTCTATACATTTGTAATTTGTATCCACTTATGGAAGAAAACATGCAACATTTGGCTTTCTGAGCCTGGGTTACCTCACTTAGCATAATCCCTTCCAGATCCCTCCATTTCCCAGAAAATTTCATAATTTTATTTTTCTTTACCAATGAATAGAACTCCATTGTGTAAATGTACCACATCTTTATTATCCAGTCATCTGTGGAGGGACATCTAGGCTGGTTCCATTTCCTAGCTATTGTGAATAGAGCAGCAATAAACATAGTTGTGCAAGTATCTCTACAGTAGTGAGAAGAGTCCTCTGGATATATGCCTAGGAGTGCTATAGCTGGGTCATATGGTAAATCTATTTTCAGCTGTCTCAAGAACCTCCACACTAATTTCCACAATGGCTGGACCAGATTAAGTTCCCACCAACAGTGTAGATGGGTTCATCTTTTTCTGCATCCATGCTAACACTTATTGTCATTTGTTTTCTTGATGGTAGCCATTCTGACAGGAGTGAGATAGAATCTCAAAGTAGTTTTAATTTGCATTTCCCTTATGGCTAAGTATGTAGACCACTTTTTTAGATGTTTATATGCCATCTTTTATTTCTTCTTCTGAGAACTCTCTATTTAGTTCCATAGCCCATTTTTTTTAACTGGGTTGTTTGATATCTTACTGTTCTGTTTTCTGAGTTCTTTGTATATTCTGGATATTAATCCTCTGTCAGATGTATAGCTGGCAAAGATTTTCTCCCATTCTGTAGGTGGTCTCTTTCCTCTATTCACAGTGTCCTTTGCTGTACAAAAGCTTTGTAATTTCATGAGATCCCAGTGGTTGATTAGTGTTTTTCTTTTTTTTTTCCTGAGCAATTGGGGTTATATTCTGAAAGTCATTGCCTATGCCAATATGTTGATGTGATTCCTCTACCTTTTTCTCTAGCATTTTCAGAGTTTCAGGTCTGATATTAAGGTCCCTGATCCACTTGGACTTGATTCTTGTGCATGGAGAGAGACGGGGATCTATTTTCATCATTCTACATATAGAAATCCAGTTTTCCCGGCACCACTTCTTGAGGAGGCTATCTTTTCTCCAGTGAATATTTTGGTGTTTTTTTTGTCAAAAATCAGATGGCTGCAGCTGTCTGGATTAATATCTGGGTCCCCTCTTCTGTTCCATTGATCTACTTGTCTGTCTTTGTGCCAGTACCATGCTGTTTTTGTTACTATAACTTAAAATCGGGTATGGTGATACTACCAGCCTAATTTTTGTTGCTCAAAATTGTTTTGGCTACTTGAGAATTTTTGGGCTTCCAGATGAATTTCAGAGTGTTTTTTTCTACGTCTGTGAAGAATGCCATTGAAATTTTAATGGGGATTGCATTATATTTGTAGATTGCTTTTGGTAAGATTACCATTTCCACAATATTGATTCTTCCAATCCAAGAACATGGGATGTCTTTCCATTTCCTTGTGTCTTGTGCAATTTCTCACTTGAGTGTTTTATTTCCTCCTGTGTGTGTTTTGCTTTATCTTCAGTGTAAAAGATTCCTTCACATATGTTCTGTAGAGTTGGCTTAGCTGTCATAAATTCCCTTGGCCTGTTTTTGTTGTTAATGTCCTTATTTCTTTATCAATTTGGATAGATAGCTTTGCAGGATAAAGTAATCTTGGTTGACAATTTTTATCTTTCAGAACTTTCATTCCAAGCATTTCTGGTTTTAAAGTTTGTGTTGAATAATCTGCTGTGATCCTGATGGGCTTGTCTTTGTTGGTGACTTACTTGCTTTTTTTCTCGAACTGCTTTCAATATATTTTCTTTAGTTTTCATGTTTAGTAGTTGAATTATAATATGGCAAGGAGAGGTTCTTTCTAGGTTTTGTCACTTTGGTGTT